>CM066732.1:97863186-100423186 GCA_033961575.1 Aselliscus stoliczkanus | reverse complement strand
GATCACCAAACAAGTCTCAGTAAATTCAAAAAGAATGAAATCATATAGGGTATATTCTCTGACAACAATGGAATAAAATTAGAAATCAACAAAGGAATAAAATATGGAAAATTCATAAATATAGAAAATAAACACTTCTAAATAACAGGTCAAAGAAGAAATCACAATTTAATTTAGACAGGTTATATGAAGTAAATGAAAATGAAAACACAACATATAAAAAGTTATGGGATGTAGTGCTCCAAGGGAAATTTATAGCTGTAAATGTCTACTTTAAAATAAAAAATCACAAGTCAATAACTTAAACTTCCATCTTGAGAAACCAGGAGAAGAAGAGCAAACTAAATCCAAACAAGCAGAAGGTAGGAAATAATGAAGTTTAGAGCACAGAAATAGAGAATAGAAAAAATGAGAAAATCAATGAAAACAAAAGTTGGTTGTCTAAATAGATCAACAAAACTGACAAATCTTTAGAAGAAGATGCACCTAGAAAAAATGAAAAAACTTTCAAATTATTAAAATCAGGAATGAAAATGAGATGTTACTACTGACTATACAGAAATAAAAATGCATATGTAAGAGAATACCATGAGCAGTTAATAAACTGCCAACAAATTATACATAACCCAGATGAAATGGAGAGTCCTAAAAATACACAAGCTACCGAAACTAAGGAAGAAATAGAAAATCTGAACAGTCCTATTATAATAAGTGATAAAGTTAGTAATCAAAAACTTCAAAGAAATACTAGGCTTTTCTTTTTCAGATGGTTTCACTGATGAATTCTATCAAATATTTTCAAAGAATTAACACAAATCCTACTGAAATTCTTCCAAAAAATAGAAGAAAGAAGAATACTGCCCCAATTTTTTCTGAATCCAGTATTACCCCCAATACCAATGTCAAGCGAAGACACCACAGGATATAAAAACCTATATATTAATAGCCCTTATGAATATAGGTGCAAAAATGTTAGCAAACTGAACCCAATGCATTAAAGGGATTATATACTATGACAAATTGAGATTTATTCCAGGAATGAAAGTTTGGTTCAACATATGAAGATCAATCAATGTAATGAATCATAGTATTAGAATAAAAATAACAAAACCACACGACCATCTCGATAGATACAATAAAATCATTAGGCAATATATAATACCACTTTATGATAAAAATACCCAAAAAACTAGGAATAGAAGGAAAATGCCCTGATATGATAAAAAAAAAAAGAAAAGAAAAAAGAGCATCTACAAAAAAAACACATAACATCACCTTTAATTGTGAAAGACTAGATACTTTCTCCCTAGAATCAGGAGCAACTCAAGAGTATCTGCTGTAGCAACTTCTATTCTCCATTGTACTGGAAGTTTTAACCAGGGCAATTAAGAAAGGAAAATAAATAAAAAGCATCTAAATTGGGTAGGAAGAAATAAAGCTATCTCTATTTGCAGATGATATATTTTATATAGATAATCTTACAGAGCATGCATGCTCACACACACACACACACACACACACACACACACACACCACTGTGAGTACCTAAAAGAATTCAGCAAAGTTGCAGGATATAAGATCAATAAGCAAAACTCCACTGTATTTCTTTACACTTGCAATGGACAATCTGAAAATAAAATTAGGATAATTTTCATTTATAACAGCATTTAAAACTATAAAATACTTAGGAACAAATTTAACCAAGAAGTGCAAGACCTGTTTCGTAAAAACTAAAATAATGTGGAAAGAAATTAAAGTAGACCTAAATAAGTGGAAAGACATCCCATGTTCCTAGAAAAGAACACTCAATATCATTAAGATGGTATTACTCCCCAAATTCAACTACAGATACAGTGAAATCACTATCTCAATTTTAACTGCCATTGTTGCAGAAATAGGTAAGCTGGTCCTAAAATTCACATGAAAATTCAAATGAACCTGAATAGCCAAATAATTTTGAAAATAAAAAACAAAACTGGAAGACTCACACTTCCTGATTTCAAAACTTACTACAAAGTTACAGTAATCAAAACAGTGTGGTATAGGCATAAGGATAGATAAAGAGATCAATGGAATAAAATTGAGCGTCCAGATATAAACCCATGTGTTTATGGTCAACTGATTTTCAATAAAGGATGCCAAGACCACTCTACTGGGGAAAAAAAAAAAAAAAGGATTTTCAACAAATGGTGCAGGGACAACTGAATTCCACAACAAAAGTATGATTTTGGACAGCTATATCACACCATATACAGAAAATTATTTCAAAATTAATTAAAGACCTAAATGTAAGAGCTAAAAGCATAAAAACGTAGAAAGAAACATAGGTATAAATCTTTGTGAACATGGAACAGGCAATAGTTTCTTAAATATGACAGCAAAAGCACATACAACAAAAGAAAAAAAATAATAAACTGGATTTCATCTTAATTAAAATTTTTGTGTGTCAAAGAACACTATGAAGAAAGTGAAAAGACAACCCACAGAAAAGGAGAAAATATTTGTCCATCTGACATAAATCAGATTTGTATATATGGTAAGTATCCAAAATATATAAAAAATCTCTTACAACTCAGAATAGTGATTTCTCCAAACACAACATACAAATGGCAAATAAACACATGAAAAAAATTCTCAACACCATTATTCATTAGAGAAATGCAAATAAAAGCCATAAGGAGATACCACTTTATAACCACTAAGTAGGCTATATTAATAAAAAACAAAACATAACATAAAATAACAAGTGTTAGAGAAGATATTGATAAATTGGAATGCTCATATATTGCTGATGGGAATGCAAAATGTGATAGCCATTGTGGAAAACAGTTTGTTCCTCAGAAATTTCACCTTAGAGTTACCATGCAACCCAGCTATTCCATCCGTAGCCATTTACTCAAGAGAAGTGTCCACCCAAAAACATCACCAGAAGTATTTAGAGCAGCATTATTTATTATAGCCAAATGGTGGAAAATAACTATATCTTCATCAACTGATGGATAAACAATCTGCAGTATATACCTAGAGTGGAATATTATGCAGCCACAACAAGACTGAATTATTAATACATGCTAAAGCATGGATGAACCTTCCAATCACTATGCTAAATAAAAGTAGCCAGACAGAAAAGGCCGCACCTTGTATGATTCCAGTTAAATGAAATATCAGAAAAGGCAAATCTATAGCGACACCAAGTAGATCAGTGATTTCCAGGGGCTAGAGAGAGGAGGGAACCGGAATTGCCTGCTAATAGTTATGGGGTTTCGTTGTGGGCTGATGGACATATTCTGGAATTAGATAATGGTGATGTTTATACAATATCGTGAATATGCTAAAAGGCACTAAGATATACACTTAAGACAGGGTAATATGACAGAGAAGTGCTTAGAAGATAGAGAGCTAGAAAGAAGGACAAGGAAGCCTGGTTAAGAGCAGCCAGTTTAGGTGAGTTGAGAAGGAAGTGTTAGCGTTAGTAGAGAAAATGCTAGTCGAGGGCCATTTATGAGTGAAAGATAGGGATGGGAGAACTGTCGGCCTGAACGATTTTATGGCTAAACTGGAAATTTTAACTAAATGAGATAAAGAGGAGAAGGGGGAGAAGAGGAAAGGGGAGAAGGAAGGGAAGGAAGAAGAGAAGGAGGAGGGAGGAGAGGAAAGATGACTAGACCTTTTTTTCAACATACCTACTTGTAAAAGTGAAGAAGCCAAGCTTACGTTGTGAGGAAGAAAGCAACGGGGGAGGAGAGAAAGTAAAACAGGAAAAATCTATTGTCTGAATAGTGACCTAGATTTATTTGCATTGCGTACATTTAAGCACTGAAGCACTGAAATAATTACCCACACTTCAGTTACCTGTATTTTATACATAGAAACAGGAAATCATTGGTTGCACAAGTGGTTCTTTTTTTTTTTTTTCTTAGCTGAGCCATCCTGCTGTTGGCTCACCTGCTGGCAGCTCAGCTTGGGTTGGGAATTGAACTGGCAACCCTGTTGTTCAGAGCTCTTACTCTTGAGTGAGCTCTTAACCAACTAAGACATTCAGCAGGTCCTTCAAGGGGCTCTTTAAAGAGTGCATCAGAATCAACTGGAGGGCTTGTTAAAACTCAGATTGTTGGCCCTACTCCTAGAGTTTCTCTGGCAGGAGGACCAGGATGGGGCCCAAGAATGCGCATTCCTAACACATTCCCTTCCCAGGTGATAAAGGAAGATTGCTGGCCCAGGGGCCATGCTTTGAGAACCACTGACCTCAAAAAGCAGCATACAAAGGAAGAAATCCTGATGGCCTGTGACTCTAAAGTCTAGAAAGATGGATGAGAGTAGAGAAGGCTGACTGTGAGGCAGGTTTTTATAGAGCACCTTCCAGAGCTGGGTGCTGGAGACCAGAGACACAGGAGGGCAACAGGCAAATCTTTATCCTCATAGAGCTGATGGAATACTGATGTTTATGCACTTATATTTCAATTGTTGGCAATACTTTTTTTTTTTTTGGTCTGAATTTTACATACTAATCATTCTTATATGTAACCATAGAAATTCAGGATTAGTAAAATGAATTATGAATTTCAGTCCAAGATATACAACTTTGTACATGCCAGCTTCTTTATAATAAGAAAACACCTGTTATTATAAATTCTATTAAATGGCAGTGTGAGGATTAAATAGCAAAAGCTGGAGCAGAGAGAGTCCTAGTAGACCTGTACTCCAAGGGTTAAAAGATAAAAGTTTAGTTGATTGCTTAAGCCCAAATACTCTTTACTCCAAAGGAGAATTTCTTTCAGAGAAGCCTGCAGTAAAAACACATCCAACTTAGAGTCATCAGAATTAGCATATAAAAACATAAGCCACCCAGTTCAATTAGAATTTCAGATAAACAATGATTTTTTTTTTTATATCAGTAATTTTCATACACTAGTCGGGATAAACTTATACTAAAAAGTTTTTGTTGTTTATCTGAAATTCAAATTTAACTGGGTGTCCTGTATTTAATCTGGCAACGGTCCTGTATTTTATCTAATCCAAGTAGACTTTAACCAAACAGTCATTCAATGTACGTTTAATACGTCATCAGTCTTATAAAGAAGATAGAAGCATAGGGCATCTTCTGTGCCACACAGACACCAAGAATACAAGGGTGGTCAAACTGAAAAGTTTGAAGGGTGTTGTGGAGAGGGAGACCAATGTGACGACGAGAGTCAAGGAACGGGAGCTGCATAGGCAAATATGACTTCAGGTGTCTTGAATGTGGGTAGAATTTGATTAGCCAAAGCTGGTTCCAAGGCTATGCAGATGAAGTGAACAGTATAACTGTGCAATGCAGAGTGTGGTCCAAAGACCAAAACAAATGAGAGGGGACATAGCGCTATGATAGACTAAGCCAATTCCCTCACCAGCTGTATCGCACAAGGCCTCTCAGAGCACAATTACTGACCCTCATTCATATTTCAGTGTATACCCATGACCATCAAATGCACCCCAATTTTTTTTTCAGCTTCCCTCGGACCACACGGAGAGAGTTAAATGCAAAGCACACCACAAGGTATCCAGAAATTCTGAGCCCTTAAAACAGAGAAATGGAACCTGATGGTTGGGGTGTTTTCAATCAGAACATGAGTAGATCATTGGTCCCAATGCATTCTCTGATTCTAGTTTGAAATAAAGGTCTGTGCTACAGCGTCCATTCTTGGTCTTGGAGTCAGTAGCTATGGGTCACAGTCTCTCAAATATGCTTACAAATCAGACAGTCTCTGGGCTTCAGTGCCCCAGCTGTAATGTAAAAGTTTAGGATTATATGATCTCTCAGGACTCTTCCAATTTAGCATTCAATGATTAATTAAATAAATCATCCATTCATTAAACACTTACTAAGATCCTGCCATATGTAAGGCAATTTGCTAGCAGCTGTGATGGCTACAAAGAGTTATTCATTCATCACTAGGCGAAACTATGAAGCAAGTAGCTTGACCCTTTTCCCATCTTACACTGAGAGATCCACTTGGGCACTGCAGAGGGGCTGGCCTCTGGCCCGCTGAATTCAGGCTGCCAGAGTTTCTTCTGCTGCCTCTTCTTTATCTTTATCTTACACCCTCCCTTATATTTCTTCAAGGAAACTCCACCTGTCTGTATTTCATTCCCTAGGGGGTCCTTTCAGAGTAAGAATTAATTCATCTGACAGACTCAAAAGTGTCAAAGCCCTAAACAAAGAAAGGAGGGCTACACTGGTGTTAGCTAAAGGTAAAGGTGGACTTATCTTTTTTTTTTTTCCTTTCTAACTATTAGTGACTTCAGTCAGAAATTGTTTCAGATTTTATAAAGCCAAAAAAAAATAAAAAAATAAAGAAGAATCAAAAAAAAAAAGCAAATAAACATCTATCAGGGCTTATTGGTGCTAGGACAGAGCTAAGTGCTCTCACATATCATCTTATTTGATCTGCATAACTATTCCGTGAAAATGTTTATTTTTCTCACAAAAAAATCTGACTCAAAGAGTAGGCAGTAAGCTTTCCCCAGGTCCAGAGCTCCAGGGCGATGGGTAATCTAGATTTGTCTCAATACTAAACCAAGGCTCTTTCCAGTAACACAGCTCATCCATAGGCATGGTTCCAGGCTGCCAGGACGTTTCACATAGTTGTATG
The DNA here is from genome assembly GCA_033961575.1 of Aselliscus stoliczkanus. NCBI lineage: Eukaryota > Metazoa > Chordata > Mammalia > Chiroptera > Hipposideridae > Aselliscus > Aselliscus stoliczkanus. The sequence continues at coordinate 100,416,554 of CM066732.1, read as the reverse complement.
GTATATTGACACTAACAATAGCTGAGGTAACAACGTTTTGTAAAAGACACAGCAGATTCAATTTATTTATAATAATGTCAGCGTCCATGACTTCAAGACAACATACTTTTTTGCCGTTGTTCAGAGTAGAAGGCTTATAGCCCAAGCTGAGGCATTACAGGCAATTCCTGCCACAGGACTGTCTGCTTACACATTGCCATATATCATTCGTATCATCGCTGGGGGGAAAGGTTGGAAAGTAGTAAATGACAATCAGGTGACTGTGGGGATTCTTTGGGGACAGGTTTGTTCCAGTCTTGTGCATATGTACTCTGGCCCCACATATTTAACAGGTGTGTGTGTGTGTTTGTGTGTGTGTGTGTGTGACAGAGTGGGGGAGAGAAAGTGGGAGAGGAAGGGTGGGGAAGGAGAGAACACAAAACAGACAGAGGCAGGAACAGTTCTTTAATATCCAAAAGGGGTTAATTTGGACCACCATGACTTTAAGGCAACTGAGCTTTTAATGATTTATACAACAAAGTTAGAAGCTTTTCTAAGCTGTATTATTATATAGGTAGCTGTCTTTTTCATATATTTATGACCCAGGGTCATTGTGATAATCATATAGTATTTTATAAACTACAGTAATGCCCTTGAAGATAATCATGTGTTCAAGGATGTATGCCTCTACCCTAATGAGCTCCTGATCACTTTATTTTTTGTCATCTTGGGCATTTTAACAAATGAGTCCCATTGCCCTTGGCTGGCAGCAAAGAGCTCCTAAGAAAAACCTGTTTGGGTATGGGACACATATTGAACCAATGGATTTACCAGGTTAAAAATTCAGAATGTAGAGAACGGTTAAGCCAGAAAGGCCAATTTAAAAATAATAATGATGATGATGATGATAATGATAATGATGATAATAATAATAATAATAATAATAATAAAACCTGGAATAAGGCAGCACAAGACTTGGTGCAAACTGAAGCAAAGCTATGGAATGGGGTGAAGGAATGGGTCCTGGGGGGCTAGCGAGAGATTCCAAGGCAGAGCCCATGGACGATGAGCAGGCCCTGCTCTTCTTATTCACTGTGTGGCCTCTTTATAAGCAACCATGCTCCTTGATTGTCTCTGACACAGCATTATCTCATCAGTGTGTATTGCTACCTTCCACTGTCATCATCTGTGGAAATTCCCCTTGGCCCTTTGCATCATCTGTTGAAACTATGGATTTGAAAAGCAGAAACAGCTGACAGAGTTAAGAAGGAATGAACAAGCTCTGAGTGAGGGCCTACTGGTAACAGATATGGGTATATTTGGGTCTGTGACCTCTATTGTACATACTTGGATAACTTCCTGGTTCATTTCTGGATTCCATTTATGTTTTAGAAAGGGAGATAGCCAAATCTGGGTAGATAGTGGCATTTGCATCTCCCCTAGCTTCTGGTGGTTTGCTGGCAAACTTTGGTGCTTAACTTAGATTTCTGCCTTCATTCTCACATTCTTCATGTGTGTCTCTGTGTCCAAATGTCCCCTTTTATAAGGACAGAGTCATATTATTATAAATTAGGCTCCACCCTAATGACCTCATTTTACCTTGATCATATGCAAAGATCCTATTTCCAAATAAGGTCACAATTTATAGGTACTGGGGTGATTAGGACAAAGTCTTTGGGTGGTAGAGGGAGATACATAATTTAACCTCTAATAATGTGTATGTGTGTGTGTGTGTGTGTGTGTGTGTGTGTGTGTGTTCTGTAAAGGAAAAGGAATTCTACTTAAGCCCCTGTATAAGAGGTGGGTCTCTTACTGAAGTCTCCAGAGATGACGGAGTTCCCAGTTAGCAAAAGCAGATTCATCAAATCTGAGTAGACCATGTCCACTGAGTAGAGCACACCACATAGGGCAATCATGCTCTCCCCTGCTCAAGACCAGGAGATGCCGGGGAATCCCTGGCCAGGTGAGATGAGGAAGGGGAAAAGAGGACTAAGAAGCTTAAAAATCAGAACAAGGGTTTTCTGCCATTACACAGCCAAGCAGGGTCCCGTCTGCCATCTCTATAACTTTGCAATAAGAGAGGGACAAAGCACCTAAGAAGAAGTTTAAAAAGGTAAAACTATTAGTTTGGAGTGACAAGAAGTAGGAGGCCAAGATGAGACTACATAAGGATAAAAGAACAATTTTTGCATGAGTTGTGGTTGTTAGTAGGTCCCAGATTTGTACCTGTATATTCAATGGAATAATTCTCATTGATGTGAAGAATTTCTTTTCATATTCATTTGTCATCAAATATTCACTGAACACCAACCATGTGACAAGAATTTTGGTGACTGGGAATAAAATGATGAATAAACCACAATCTCTCTTTTGAGGTAACAGTCCTGAGTGGCTGCTCAGGTTCTGAGGCTAAGGAGACCTGAGATCAAATCTCATTTGCACAGCCTGTATGCACTTCAGTTTCCTCATATATAAAAATGGAAACAACGATAATACTTAACTCACAGCATTATCGTTAAATTAGCTGTATATGGAAAGTACTTAGCACAGTACCTGGAAAACATTAAGTTCCAATGAATGCAATTGCCATTCTAATGATATATTATGACTATATCTGTAGCACAGAGGAGGGAAGAATTAATTCTGATGGGAAATGTGTAAGACTGAATTCAAGGGGTTGATATTCAATCTGGTCAGGGTTGGAAGAGAGTTAAAACAATGGAAATTTAATACCAAACAGTGTTCCATCTTTTCTACTGCAGACACTGAAGTTGAACAAAATTAAAATGCTCTGGCATTGTAATCACAACCTTATAGCAAACATATTTTTAAAAGAATTTATGGTTATTGCTGAGATTTATAAATTATAGCCAATACTTGAAAAGATAAAGAAGAAAGAGTAGAGTAGGGGATTATAACAAGAGATGGAAAAAATAGTTCAAATGAATATATGTGCCATTTGTAAATGCAAACACGTATTAAATTTTGCAGGACAACATCCTCTCCTAAGATACTGTTTTACTTACCAGGCAGAATTGGGGCTTCACAGTAAGGTTAGTGACCACCAAAAAAATCAAAACAGGCACGTGATCACTTTATTTATCAGCGATTAGAGTGCACACACAAAATGGCAATCTTTAAATCTCCTTCAAAGCTGAAGGGCAACCTGGAGCCATCTGACAGGAGATGACAACACGCGAGCTTGGTGTCAGAAAACTGGCCATGTGAAGTGCAGTTCAAAATACAAACTTCAATGTAAAAATCCTTAAAGAGCACTGCTACAGGTGACAAAAAATGAAAATCAAAGGGAGAAAATTTGGGGAGAACTCAAACTTCAGTAAGATTCTTTAAAAGCTCTGGGGAAAAAGACACTATAAATATATTAGGGAGTAAAAGTTATAGACATAAAATAGAATGGATGGAAAGTAGAAAACATTCTGCAAAGAGTAAGTGTAGTAGGAAAATTAATTTTAAAAGATTTAAATAATTTACAAATTGAAACATGATGTATGATTCCTAGTATTTTAGTAAGATAATTTTAAAAACAGAATTTTTTACATTTCAAATAAGAAGTTTGGTTGAAAAGAGTGTTGTGGAAAATGAGAGAATGGTTAACCAAGAAGGAAAACTGGAATATTTATATATAATAAATATAATATAATATAGTATAATATAATATAATATTGTACATAGTATAATATCTTACATATATGCATTAAAAGAATGCACATGGTTTTTCTCTATTTCTTAAAGAAGATTACAAAGAATTATTATTTGGAAACTTAGTCTTAGCATAGATATGTTTAAACTTAAATCCTTATGGGACCAAAGAAACAAAAAACAAAAAAACAATCTTAACACTCGTGAAGGGTTTGTAAATATCTGCAGAGAAACAAAATACTCAGGGAGAATGGTGAGTGTTGTATTTTATCTTTCTGGAAGGTAAATATGTTAACTGTGGTTCTGCCTCTGAGAAATATGGGTGGAACCTGGGATCATGGCCCAGGCAGTAAGCATCCGACACTATGCATATGGCCCTTAGTGCGTCTAATGATGAATAAAATATGAACTCTGTCCTTAAAGTTTCTGTAGTATAGTTATTCAGTCACTAAATCTGTTGACAAAGCAAACCTTCCTTGCCCCAGCTTAAATTTGCATCTAATTTATTCATCCCATAAGCATAATTGAACTCCTAGTATTAGGACCTGATTAAAGGAAAGCATTGCTTTCAAAGAGCACAGTTAATGGAGGAGAGCATGCATGGTAATAGCATCATAGTGGTCATCTCTAGTTCTTCATGGTTAATTAGTAGAGAACCAGAGACAAAAAAGAAAAAATGTGTGGGACTGTTTGACTATGCTGACAGGACTAAATTATGTTTTCAGTGACAAAAACAGAGTCACTAACAGATTTGTTCCAAGTTAAAAACGAATACTGAGCCCTCTTGGTACTATTGGGCCAATGTTTTGTTTTTGGTGTGTTTGGCTGTAGCCAATATTGGAATCCATGACTTTTCACCATGGGAATGAAATGAGGATGTTTGAAATAGGATTTGGGACATGGGAGAAGGATTCAAGCAGAGACTCTAAAGGAAAAGGGTAGTAAGTGGCAAGGGCATGGAACCTAAGAGAAAAATAAGTGGCATCTGGGAGAGAAACAAGTTAAGAAAAAGTATAAGTGGCAGAAAAAGTCTGAGAAGCCTGAGTCCTGTACCCAGTGGGACCAGAGGGGCAGCAGTCTCTTTCTGAGCAGACATCTCCATGACTGATGCTCCCATTTCTGGAAATCTCAATGGGTCATTCCTGTAGGGTATCTTTTCCTGAGTCTGTTTTGTGAACAACTGGTTCCATGAAAATCTAATGCATGGACATAAACAATGGATTCCTCATCAAATAAATTGGGAAGCTCACGTTACATCAGTCATAGCCCTGCAGGAAATATAATTCACTCAGATGGCTCAGGAGTTTTAATCTCATGTGTATATATATGAGTGCACATGCATATAGGATGAAACTCTTTGGAAGTCTACCAAACACATTTCAGAAAATACATTAAAAAAATCTTCTCCCATTTGGTTGGTTGCCTCTTTATTTTGTCGATGGTTTCTTTTGCTATGGAGAAGCTTTTTAGTTTTATATAGTCCCATTCCTTTATTTTAGCTTTTACTTCCTTTGCCTTTGAAGTCAAATTCATAAAATGCTCTTTGAACCCAAGGTCCATAAGTTCAGTATCTATGTTTTCTTCTATGCGGTTTATTGTTTCAGGTCTTATGTTTAGGTCTTTGATCCAGTTTTAAGTTAATTTTGATACATGGTGACAGATAGCAGTCTAGTTTCATTCTTTTGCATGTGGCTTTCCAATTTTCCCAGCACTATTTATTGAAGAGGCTTTCTTTTCTCCATTGTATACTTTTGGCTTCTTTGTCGAAAATTATCTGTCCATATTTATGTGGGTTTATTTCTGGGTTCTTGATTCTATTCCATTGATCTATGTGTCTGTTTTTCTGCCAATACCACACTGTTTTGATTATTATTGCTCTGTAGTACAAATTGAAGTCAGGGAGTATGACACCTCCATCATTGTATTTTTTTCTTAGGATTGTTTTGGCTATTTGGGGTCTTTCTTTTGTGGTTCCATGGAAATCTGATGATTTTTTTTTTTGTTCCATTTCTTTATAAAATGCCATTGGAACTTTGAAGGGGATTGCATTAAACCTGTATATTGCTTTGGGTAATATGGTCATTTTAACTGTGTTGATTCTTCCAATCCATGAACACGGAATGTCTTTCCATTTCTGTGTGTCTTCTTCAATTTCTTTTAAAAATGTCTTATAGTTTTCAGTGTATAGATCTTTCACATCCATGGTTAAGTTTATTCCTAGGTATTATATTCTTTTTGTGCAATTGCAAAAGGAATTTTTTTTTTCCTGAGGTTTCATTGTTAGTATAAAAAGATTACGGAATTATACCACATTAAATCAAAATTCAGTTAACAAAATATTTTAAGAAACATTTTTTTAATATAGGAATATATGTGTTTCTTTACCAATCCATTTCAATAATATGATCTAACATCAGGTCTCATAACTAATGTAGTGTCAAAGTAATAACAATGATAAATGCTATTTCAAGATATCAACCAAGCCTGTAATGTGATATGTGTTGAAGACAAAGTCAGAGGTACAGCTAAGACCTTTCACCTACATTCATAACTGAAGGGAATACTAAATTTCTTCTACAGGTTAATGAAAATAAAGGGGTAATTTTTTAGTAAGCAAATTCAGTTTATTTCTTTCTTATTCAAGTTTACTAGTCCCCTGTTTTCTACCTATAGCTGTCACCTGGGTTCTTGGACCCCAAGCTAAGAACCCCTAGGAACAGACTTTAATGAAGGGATTGCTTAAGGAAGTGTAGGCAGAGTTAATGAAATAATCAAGGGATGCAGAAGTGACCAGTAAGTGGCAACAACAGGGAAGCCTGGGGCTAAAGTAGAGGGAGGAGAAATAGTGTGTCTAGACCCCAACGAGGGCTGGAGCCATGGGACGGACCTGCCCTACAAGAGCTAGAGAAAGCCAGCCACTGCGGGCAAATTGGTACCAAAGCAGCAAAAGGAGCTGGGAAGAAAGTCCATTCTCCTCCTGCCCTTTTTAATTTCTGTAGATGTCTTCTATAGGTCAAAACCAGCCAAATTTGGTTCAGCTGGCACAAAGCATGGGTGAGTCTTTTCACAGGAGTTACCCTCCAAGGGATTCAGAGCAGGCACAGAAAGGGTGAAAAATGGGGTGGTGTGGGAAGGAAGATGAGAAAAGCTAGCCCACTAGGTAGTTTCTTTAGGGCAGAGTTTTCCAGATACTTCAATACATTAACATGTACTGTGGTTAGTTAATGCATGCATTAATTATTCATTTAATAAGGGGTGTTTATCAAAACTATCTTATCTCAGGATCCATTTCTGAAGGAACATCATAGAAGGATGAATATTCTGTAGAACTAAAGTCTGTAGCTGCTGCTTTAGGATTTTCTGCAGCTGTGAATTTTACCTGGGCCGTTATTTAGCTGTCTAGCCCGGGTAGCACCTCAGTTAGCAAGCACCTGTGACAGACCAGAAAGAGCTGACTCCTGGAGCAGCTCTCATTATTTGGCAGCAGTGAGAGGTGAGAAAAAGCACTGTGGAGGGAAAGTACAGCTTTGATCGTGTGTCCTGCTTGGTTTTTGTTGTTGTTGCTGTTTGTTTGTTTTTTATTCATGATAGTTGAGAAAGTGCCCATCACATTCCAGCAGTTTGGGAAGCCCATCACCTCATACCTAGTTCAGCAGCTCCAAACTCCTCCAGTGATCAGTGCATACATCCCACACGGTCGGCTTGGGTCCTGGGCAAATGAGACTGTTCTACAGCTTTTCCACTGAGGACATCAGCTGTGGTAACCACTCTAATCAAAATATATCCTTTACACATCATGAATAAAACATTGTGTATCTGTCACTGCAGTTACCTAGCTCACCAGGACAGCACCTTGGCAAGCATTAGCAAAGAACTAAAAATTACTTTGTTCAGAGGTAGAGAAGAGCAATAAAGAAGTAAGCTTTGGTTAATTGCTTGCAGAAAAGGCCTCAATTTTCCACCTCTTCCCGAACCCATACCATTTGCAATGTGGCTTTGCACCTTCTCCCTTTAAGGGGTTGAATCTATTTCCCACTTCCTGCATCAGGGTGCCCTTACAACTTGCTTTGGTCATGAAAATATTACAGAGGTGACAGAGTGGCAGGTATGAGCTTGGGCACTGCAAGACCTTGCCTGCATCTGCTTGTTCTCTTGGAACACTGCCTAGCTGCTATGTGAACAAGCCTGAGCTAGCAGGCTGGAGGCTGGGAGCCCATGTGGATCAGAATCACTTCAGACCATTTGTCCCAGCTAAGGCTTCACATGTGTGAGAGCTGAGACAGGAGCAGTAAATCTGGCCCTTAGAAGACCTGAGCTGACCACAAATTCATGAAGAAGTCCAGCCAAGACTAGAAAAAGTACCCAGCAGACCCAGCTCATATTGAAGACAGGCACAATCATAAGCAAAACAAATGAATGTTGTCTTCAGCCACTACCTTTTGAGGTGGTTTATTATGCACCAAAGCTAAGTGATGCAGTAAAGAACAGAATAAAATTTTATCTGGCCTAGTATAGTACATGATATTGAAAGGAATGTGGGTAGAAGAAAAACATCAGGTTTCTTGTGCTTCAAAAAGGAGTAGGAGATTCTGACAGGAAAACCAGAATGGAGGTAGCACAGAAATTCAGCTCTGAACACTCCACATTTGTGAATAGGACTAAAGCTGAAGGAACAGTTACAGATCCAGGTACAGGACACAGGAGGGAGGTAACCACAGACAATAAAGAGAAAGGGCAGCTAAAAAACATTCATAAATGATCCTGTATCATGTTTCCTAAAACCTTGAATTTCAAAATGCTACAGTACTTATGACCTGGCAGCCTCTAACCTCCTCATGGAATCTTAGTGAATGTTTTTGCGTGTATGGTCAGGAGTCTTAGAGTCATGGTCCACCTCTGGCAGCTGCAGAGAGGAGTGGTGAGCATCTTGACACAGTGTACTTATAGAAAATCATCTTCAGATCCTTTAGGAAAGGCACCGGTAACCATACAAACAATAATGGATCCTGCTAACCAAAAACATATTCTTCCATAAGATAATCATTAAGAAATTACTCTGCCAAGGTAAAAAAATCTTCACTTATTCAAATAACAAGCTTAAAGCCTTACAGGGGGACTATAATAGGTTAAATGTTGTATTTGTTTTTATTTTTATTGTTTTTTTGAGGGCAGTGTCACGGGCCCTCCTATGTGGGACCCGAACCGGGGCCGCTGGCGTCACAAGCCAGCGCTTAACCACCGCGCCACTTGGCCGGCCCAAATAATAGGTTAAATGTTGTAATGCCAATACTGACAAAAGGAAGGAAGGAAGGAAGGAAGGAAGGAAGGAAGGAAGGAAGGAAGGAAGGAAGGAAAGAAAGAAGGGAGGAGGAAGGGAGAGAGAGGGAAGGTGGGAGGAAGAGGGAGAGGGAGAATGAGAGGGAGAGGGAGAGGGAGAGGGAGAGGGAGAGGGAGAAAGAAAGAGAGAGAGAAAGAAAGAAAGAAAGAAAGAAAGAAAGAAAGAAAGAAAGAAAGAAAGAAAGAAAGAAAGAAAGACCAACCTTTGGATATAAGACATAAAAATCTTTGGAGTGGCAAATGTCAATAAGTTAGCAACCACTAGAAAACACATGGGCTTTGGCGTCACATGGACTTGGATTTGAACTTTGATTCTGTCCCTTATGAGCTACATGACCTTGTCCATGTTGCTTAATTTCTCTGAGTCTATTTCCTCTTTTAGATGATGATTAAAGTAATATTTGCCTCTTAGAGTTATTGTGAAGATTAAACAAGATAACACACATCAAACAATTGTCACAGTGTCTGGCACATAGCACGAGTTCAATAAATTTACATTGCCAATTCCCTACGTTGAAGGCAAAGCATAATCCCCATGAATACTTTACTTTGACTATCATGGTGTTTAAATTGAAAGAATTTTTATGAAGAGCTCAATCACACTCTTTGAGGCAGTGAAAAGCATGACTGAATTGTAGATAATAAGCAAAATGGAGAAAGCATGCAACTTTGTTTGATGCTGTTAGTCACAGTCCAGGTACTCTCCAATTTCCAAAGGATTGTGTTCCAAATCTTAATTTGTGAATCACTTTCTGGAAACAATTTTATAGATGGTGGTTAGATCCTCAAACTACCTCAGAAGAATACATTTGACCCATAATGTGGTTGACTAAAGTACTTTTAGCTCAATCCCAGGAGCAGACCCTCATGTGATAGAAGAGAAAGACAAAGTAAAGACAGGAAATTGGGAGTTATGAAGTTAGGGGGTGGGGAGGAGAGCATTGGATGAGTGCAAAATGACTGACTTCTGTGATTCATCTTTTATGTTCCGGGCTTTGAACTACGTGCATAACAGCTTTATCATTTAATCTTTATAGCATCTCCTGGACACACGCATTTCCCTCATGCTCAACAAACCTAAATAAACAACAACAACATAGAAGCTCAGAAAGATTCATTAATTTGTCTAAAGTTATAAACAAGCAAATAATGAAAGAGCATTTTGTATGTGGTAAAGTCAACGACTAGTCAAGAAGTGATCAAAAAACAAAATTTCAGCTGGTAGACCTCAGATGGTACCATCCTTAAAGGGGAAAGATGGGAAGATTCTTTCAAGTTATTTGGTTAAGAAATACTTTACAAAAGTGTGTGTGCTTGCATGTGCTTGTGTGTGTGTGTGTGTGTGTGTGTGTGTGTGTAATATATCTAAAGATATTTGATTGTAATTAAATAAAATCTAGGCAAGTGATATAAAATTTTTCAAATAGTACAGGAAGGTATGAAATAAAAGCCAAACATCTTTCACCATCTGTAATTTTACTGTATTCTTCTAGTAAAATACATTTTATTACTACATATACTTACACAAAGGAGAACATATAATGCATACTTTGTATATCACTTAATTAATTGATCTTAAAGCTCTTCCTACATCATCAATAGATCTAACTCATTCTTTTCACAGATGCAGTATATTCTGTTCAACACATTGATTTAATTTATTATCAGTCCCCTGTTGAAGGGAAGTTTTATGTTTTCCAGTTATCTGTTATTACCAGGTTACCTTAGCACACTGTTGCAAACATATTCTTAGGGTAAACCCTGAGCCAGGGAGACGCTGGGTCAAAGGAGCTGTGAATTAAAATTTTTGACAAAAAATGCCAAATTTCATTTTGGAAATGTTGCACCAGTTTCTTGCTCCATTTATATTGTCTGAGATAGCTTCTTTCTTCACATCCATACCAATGCTAAATGTTATTGGATTTTAAGGTTTTTACCAAACTTACATTTTAAGGTTTTTGCCAGACTTACAGGATAAAAATTGTAACTTATTTTGATTTTCATTTCTTTAATTATATGTGATGTGTATCATTTTTATGTTTACTGGTCATTTGTTCTTATTTTTTTGTAAATTTGTTCCATTTGGGTACTTACCCTTTTGCCCATTTTAAAATTGACATTAGTTTTTATCTTATTCACTTGTATAGGCTCTTTGAAAATCAAGGAACTGGCTATTTTTCATGCATTCAGCATATTTTTTTTTCTTAAGAAACACTTTTTATCCATAAGCCACTTCTTTGACTTCAATTTAATCTTCATAAACAAATTTATGATTTAGATTTGATTTCCTCTTAAATTGGCTTGCAAGGGAATATGTTCTGGTTATGCTATTAGGAATATTCTGGAATGTGTAAAAGTTATAATTCCTTTTATTAAGTAATCAATTATCAATCTGTTTGTAAATATACTACTCAGGATTGTGTGTGTTTGTGTGCACATCTTTGTTTTTGAATTTTTGTTCATTTGAAGCTTGAGTGACAGGTCCATTTTTAGTGAGCTAAGAAATCACTTTTTGATCCTGCAAGACTGAGAGCAATACATGGGGTTATTGTTGATGTTATATTTATGCTTCTCTGCAAAGTGCCTTGGTGTGTCCCATACGCCAAGCCCGTCAGCTTCTTTTGACAATTCCCCAGCCCTGCCTTCACCCCTTCATTCTGACTTTTCTTAGCATCAATGGGAAAAAGTCTAAAGGTAGGGCTTAGGTCATTGTTGATCTTTGTTAACCAGGAAGAACTCTGAGAAGATGGATTGTTAGGAGGCATGAGACAGATATTAACATTTAAAGAGAAGATTAGATGCCATACGGGGAGGATTCAAGGGATTTGGAACACTGAACCTCTGAACTCTGTGCCCCTCCTGAGATCCTTGAAAAGGTTCACATTTACTCATCTCAGTTCAAGACTGTTAACGATTAACACTGGTTGCATATTTTCCAGCTTCGCAACCATAGTCTGTCAAACTAATAATTAACAAATACATACATAATTCAAAGACTTTGACGTGTTGTTCAAGCGTGTACTCATGAAAAATCTGTTATCGTTTGTAATAATTTTATGCTGATTTCCCATTAAAATCTTCTCAAGTATATCAATAAGTTAAATCATTCTAGTGCTATTTTTAAAAAATAAAAATGATCATTCAACAGGATCAGTTACCTCTTCAGTGTTGTAAATTAGATAATAAGACAAATCTTAGAGATCAGTGTCATACCATAAGAACTTCCTGTCATTTTATAAATTGCCTAATTACTTTTAGGGGAAATATCAATTCTATAATTCTATAATTTTCAAGATAACGCTTATAAGTGGGTTGTATATGCCTTTGCCCACAACTTTGCAGTGATGCTGGAGCCTTGGCTCTCCACTCCTCTGTCACTGTGCTTTATATGCTTCTCAGATGAAATGCACAGACATTCTTCAAGCATTTGGCAACACGTGAACACCCAGCTCCCATGTAATCTATATTATCATGTGGTCTCTAAGTGAATGAGAATGGTTTACAGTAACGCAAAACACCCAAACTATGAGCTGTAGCTGTTTCCAGTTTTAAAATTTTAAGATACTGCCTTAGCATATACATATATGTCTAGCTGTCTCTCTATATATATCCATCTACCTACAGATAAATATTACCATTTAGGAATATGTGGTTCACATATATGAAGTATATATCTATAAGTAAATATATGAATGAATAGAATGAATATATCTATGGACTGAAATGTAATTATGAATTTATATGCACTAAATTCTTAAATAAGGCAATATCTGAATAAAAATATATGAACAGCATAATGTGTGCATGATTCATTCAAAGCACATATATTATTGAAAAAAAATGCCGAACATATTTAACAGCTCCCTTTGTAGCAAAATGTGTTTGTGCTTATTTGAACAATCCCTTTAATACATTTGTGGACAAAGGAAAGCATCCTTGATTTTCAAGGGCAACTACAATCTGGTTCCAATAACAAGGGCTTAGAAAAATGCTCATTTTTCCTTCAGACTCTACAGAGAACAAAGATCCTTTAGCCACAGATCTTTAATAGCTTCTGTCTAGATTCAGGTAGACTGCACGATAGAAAGTATAAACAGCAGATGTTAATTTGAATTTAAATGCAATTGAATTGTCCATCAAAAGGAATATCATTCCAATTTATAATTAGCCTCCAAATACATGAAAACCTATTCCTGTCGAAAACTAAGCTTAGGTCTGTTTATAGAACAGTCATTAGATCATGTGCTTCCACTGCTTACTGACAGAACACGCTCTTCCCTAATGGGCTTTTAAATCCATGTAAATGTCAGCAAAGAAAGACAAACTGAATGGGCAGATCATACTACATGAGCCAAGCTTCCTTCTCCCAACAGTCAGGAGGTCTGATATGGTCTTTGTACCCTTCTGCCTTTTTCTATGAATGAACTCAGACTCTCCTATGAAAACTAAAATATAAATCTTCTGATGCAGTTTACCTTAATAACAATATGCACCAGACATCATCACAGCTTTCCTCAGGAAGAAATTTCTGTGTAGATAGTCATTTATTTGTATCTAGGCTGAAAGATTACAGAGTCCAATGAGAATTTCTAACATGTCATCTTTCCTATAACAAGTTTCTTCTGCCCATAAGTAAAACAACAAAACCAGACAAGAACAGATGCCAAATTCCCTCATTATGTGTATTATAAACACAAGTGTCTTCAGAATCTATAAACAAAAACCTGAACACATTCAGGGAACTCAGTTAAATAATCATTCTGCGTGCTCTTAGCAATATTCTATTACTTCCTGACCTTCAGTCGTGTCTTCCTGTGACCTTTCCCTCCTTTTCCATTAAATGTTTAAACCTCTCTTTGCTTGTGAAGCTTTCCAGACTCTGCTTTTAAACTTCGCTGTAATCCCCCCTAATACCTCTTGCACTGTATCACCTTTCCAGTCTCACTGTCAACAAGATGAATCTTTACCCTATTTCACCACAAAAATGCATTCATTTAAGTCAGACATTTTCCAGTTACAATAGTCTAATTACTAAATAACTGCCATCTAATTTTTTTAAAAAACAAGATTCAAGCAATGTGAGAAAAATGATCAGTCCCCATGACCAGGCATCAGCATAATGTATTGCTTGACATCATATGGCTTATGGTGAATAGTTTCTCCATGGTGACACAAATGGATGACATTCTGATCAATGACCCAATCTCATAAGTGAACCCAGGTATGGGAGTAACATCCAGTATGCCAGGTGCAACTCCACACTACCTACCCTTCTTTCCCACTGAAGAGCGTATGACAGGATGTAATTGAGTAAGTCTGACATCACTATACCAGTGATTAAGGTTGTTTAATTTCCTATTTCTTAAAATAAAAAGGGGAATCATTTGCAAATGTTGACATTTATATTAATAGCAACAAATGACTCGCCACACACCTCCTAAGCGATCACAGCTCATCAGTGTGTTGTGTCTCTGCGGATAAGACCTCCTACTCTAGACTGTCATTTTCTCATATGCTTTCTCTAAACCTTGTCATTCACTGAAGTGGTAGGCATACCAGTGAAAGTCCTTCATTGATTTTGTAGCTAGGTTTAAAAATAAGTGAGATCAGTAGAATTTGATGCAATATAAGAGTTTTTGAATTAAAACATCAGGGACAGCTAAGTCTATAAGAACTTCAGATGTAGTGTGAGTTAAACTTAGTCATAATGGAGAAGAGAAAATCAAAAACACATTACAAACACTTGGAGTTGATAGATTCATCTACCACCCCTGCCTCCAGCATCATTGGCACCAAAAACTCATAAAAGTCTCAAAATGCCAATCAAAATCTGCAAAGCTGTTGACTAGCACTTGTGATACTCTATAACTGTGCTGTTTGATGTGGTAGCCAGTAGCCACCTGTGGCTAGTTACAGTAAAATGAAAATGAAGTAAAATGTACTGCAATTAAAACTTCAGTTCTGCAGTCGCTCTAGTCACATTTATAGCCTATGGCTTGAGAGCAATGCTGTCCAACTGAACTTTAAGAAACGGGAAATATTCTGTATTTGTGCTGTCCAATATGCATAGCCACTAGCATTGCGGCTATTGAGCATCTCAAATGTGGTTAGTGCAAATGAAGAACTGAAATTTTAATTTCATTTAAGTAAAATTAAATAGCTGAATGTGGCTAGTGGCTACTATAGACAAAGAAAATTTCCATCACTGCAAAACCTTCTATTGGACAATGCTGCTCTGGAAGCATAGAATCCCTTTTGCTGGGGTGCCAAAAGGAGGGAAGGGAAGGATGTAAGGAATAAAGGTGGTGCTGGAGCAGGAAAATAATTTTTTCTCAACACGTACTATCTGCGAAGCACTTTATTATGTGCTTTCCCTATGTCACTTCATTTAATCCTCAAGCCCAAAAGTTGTTATTGACTTAACAGCAGAGACTCAGAAAAGATTTGAATCCACATGTACCTGACATCTCATACTCATTTCTCTACACCTTGACATCAATATAATCATGACTGATAATCACATGGTCAATATAGATTTATCAGGAAGAAAAGGAGATTAAAGAATGAAATGTCATGTCATTAAGGCATGTGAAAAGAAAGGAAATGCTACTTTATATATCGGACATCAAACATTTGAAATATGTTATTTTAAGAAGAGGTATAGATTTAAAAGAAAATAGAATTATGAAAAATGAATTACCGAGAGTTTCTTTATTAAGAAAAGCTAGAAAGAGTGAAATGCCAGAACTAAAACTGTATAAAAATGATCATCATAACAATAGCTATCATTGATTGAATCCTTACTACACTCACTTCAGGCTCATAATCCCCCACCCTGGGAAGTGCAGGTGAGGATGTCACTGTCAGAGATAAAATAGCAGCCTGGGATGCAGAAAGGTCTGGCTGATTAACCTCTTTCTTATCTTCTTAAGTGAAATTTTCCAAAGCCTCCTCACAGGTACACACAACAAAGTGATGAAAGAATAGATAATGTCTAGTATCAGTCAGTGAAGAAATACATTGCCATTGTTGAAAGACCTCATTTAAATTTTAATTTGCCTGTTTCTTAATTATTCTTGTGTATGTCCTAATTTTTTTCCCTAAGCCTTTGTATCTGATATTCACAATCATTTGCAAGGCTGACATTAAAATTTGCTAGGTTGGTAGGTTTGGGTGAATAACTTAATTTCTGTAAACCTTTTATGGCCTTGGCAGCTTATTGTTTATATTAGAAAGAATCTCCGTCCATCTTGGCCTTCTTAATATTGTCTCCTTTCTAGCTGTTTTTATCATCAGTCATAGAGGCAGAACTGTTATAAGTGAGAGTTCATTTATAAAGACTTGACTGCCTGAAATATTCATCACAGTGGGTAGAAATAACTTCAGAAAAGGAAATTATTAAATAATCAATAACAATAATCCTTTAATTAAAGATAATGTATGTGTGAATACCTAACCCAATCTTTGGCACATAAAACTCGACCACAATTGTTTCTCTTTCGCCCTTTCCTAGTCTTACCTCCACTGTCAGGTTATAACATAAATTGTAATTACAAATAAATTTGGATAAATGTTTTCCTCTTTGATTCAAGGTCACCACAGAAAAACAAAATTTCTATTTCAAATCTTCTATAAAAATGGTTTAGGAGAATAACTGCCAATGCTGACTTAAATTTCTTATAATTACTATTTATGATAATGGGTACTTGAGCTATATGTATTTCAAAAGATTGTTAAATTAGGTTACACATTTAAAGAATATATATGTATCTTAATACAAAAATATATTCTAGGAAACATACTAATCTGTCTTATCGATGGGCTACAACAAGGTAAGGAATATATACTCTTGTAAGAAAACTTCAGAAAATATCCCTATTGGTTGACTAATTTATGATAGATCTTATGGCAGAATATTATATAGCCATCAAAGAGAATGAAGTAAATCTACAATTATTATAGTAGAACAGAAAGTGAAAACAGCCTGCTGTACAAATGTATGCATGCTATTATTTTTTTAAATTATTTTTTTCAGTTACAGTTGACATTCAATATTACTTTATATTAGTTTCAGATGTACAGCACAGTGGTTAGACATTTATATATGCAGTGATTCCCCCAATTTGTCTAGTACCCAGCGGGCACTATACCTAGTTATTACAGTATTATTGACTATATTCTCTATGCTGTGCTTTATACCCCATAACTATTTTGTAACTACCAATTTGTATTTCTTAATCACTTCACCTTTTGCACCCTGCCTCCCCCGCTTCTGGCAACCATCAGTTTGTTCTCTATATTTGAGTCTGTTTCTGTTTTGTTTATTCATTTACTTTGTTCTTTAGATTCCACATACAAGTAAGTGAAATCTTATGATATTTGTCTTTCTCTCTCTGGCTTATTTAACATAATACTCTGTAGGTCCATCCATGTTGCAAATGGTAATATTTCTTTCTTTTTTATTGCTGAGTATATTCCATTGTGTATATGTACCACTTCTTCTTTATCCAATTGTCTATTGATGGGCACTTAGGTTGCTTCCATATCTTGACTATTGTAAAAAGTGCTGCAGTGAACATAGGGGTGCACACATCTTTTTGAATTAGTGTTTTGGATTTCTTCTAATAAACACCCAGAAGTAGAATTCCGCAAAGTATCTCTATTTTTAATTTTTTGAGGAGTTATGATTTTTTTAAAGCAACCTGAAAAGGTGAATGATTGTCAAAGTGATAGACAAAAAATATATATAGAGAGAATAATACTAATAATCACCAATAGGTGATTATTAGTATTATTATTATTATCATCATTAAGTATCACACAAAAAATACTTCCAATAGTAGTTACCTCTATGGAGGATGTGGTGATAAGACATTTATATTTTATTTTGTAAATTTTCTAATCATGCACATATATTACTTTGTAAAACTATCATCTGGAGTTGTATGAGCATTGACGTTATAATCCACTTCTGTTTTCCTACTTCTGTCTAAGATGAAATAGTGCCATTTGTGACAATATGGATAGATCTTGAGATTGTTACACTAAGTGAAATAAGTCAGATAGAAAAAGTCAAGAACCATATGATTTCACTGATATGTGGGATATAAAACTGAAAACAACAAAGGAACAAGACAAGCAGATGAAGAAACAATAACTCATAGACACAGACAATAGTTTAGTGGTTACCAGAGGGTAAGGGGGGAGGTGGGTGGTAGATGAGGGTAAAAGGGATCAAATGTATGGTGATGGCAGGATAACTGACTCTGGGTGGTGAACAAACAATGTGATATATAGATGATGTATTACAGAATTATACACTGAAAACCTATGTAACTACTAAAACTGCCACTCCAATAAACTTTAATTTAAAAAAAAACAATAGTGTATGTTATTTTTTAATGATATTTTGTATTACTGGTGAAAGGCCATGATTTTCTTTGCCAAATTCACATTGCCAAATGGCTGTATTTTTATAGAGCTGCCTTCTAAAATAATAGAGCAATCCTCACATGGGCACATAACAACTTGGTTAAAGAAATAACGGACCATGATTGTTCATCCTAGAAAAATATCATGGCTTGTATTTTTAAAGAAAGGAAGATCATATAATAAATTCCATTTATAAAACTTATGACAACTTTCAGAAACTCTGCCTTCTTTTCTGTGTTCTGCTTGCCTCAAATCGAAATAAAAATATGCAAAAAGAAGAAATTCTGGGTTGGATAAATTATTATTTGAAAGCTACTCAGAGTTCCACTAAAGTCTGGATATAGTAAAAACCAGTTTAATCTCACTTTGAGGAAATGTTATAGATCTTAAGAAGCTAACAATTACATTTAAAAAATATTAAAGTTTTAAACATAAAGAGTAGGTCATGGGGTAAAGATCTACAACGCTTTCAGAAACAGGATACCTATAACAGGTAAAGACTTGTTACCTAATCTTCTTCACCCCATCCCCTTTCTTAAAGATGGTTTTTGTAGTATTTTTTCTTTCACTCAGGACAAAAACCTAACATTCACACTGGAACAAGAACTGTCAGCCACTCTCCACTTTATGGGCAATTGCTCCTTTGGCCCAGTGATTCACACGTGAGTAACAATTTCAATTTTATCCTTTTTTCAGACAAAAAGACTAAGTCATGATTGGTAACATTTTAGAAATTGGGTGTCAAGAAGATAAGCCCTGGTTTTGTTTGGCATGTGAGCATTGGTGAGGACCAACACAACACCTGGACAGGTGATAAATAGGGACCAAGAAATAATTTGTGCTTAAGATTTCTTCTTCACATCCCACATTTTTATACATTCTTAAATGAAATATTCAGAAAATTTATAATGTTCCTGAGATCTTTAAACTGAAATAGAATGTGTTATCGCTTAATGGTGGGGGAGTAAATATGCAACGTTTTCAAATTTGCCATTTTCAATGAATGTGTCTTTGGGTAAGTTATTTTGTCTCATAGAACCTCAGATAGAAAATTTATTATTATGTGGGTAACACTTGTTTAGAAAGCCAAAGCTGGTAAATACTCTCCCAACATTTGCAAAACTATGCTCCATTGAACAATGATGCTGTGAGATCTTTCTTGAAAGTTAGGATTCCATGATCAAAATACTTGGAAGCATTTTGTCCTATATTCTCTTAGTGGTATTCACAGTGTACATTCATGTATTACAGATTTGAGTTGCCAAAAATGAAAGCAATTTAAATTTGTTTAACATTATTCCTCAGTCTTTGTTATCATGGACATATT
Source organism: Aselliscus stoliczkanus (assembly GCA_033961575.1). NCBI lineage: Eukaryota > Metazoa > Chordata > Mammalia > Chiroptera > Hipposideridae > Aselliscus > Aselliscus stoliczkanus. Next base: position 100,396,819 of record CM066732.1, on the reverse strand, counting down.
TTCCTTATGCACTTATTAATATTTTATTGAATTAATATTTTATATAGAGGGGTACTTTGGTAAGCACTAGATAATCCTCCCTGTTGGTAATAATGAAATGGCCTTGGGCTGAGCCACCACAGAAGACAGTGAGTATCTCAAAGAGAAAGAGAATTACGAAGGGGGAGCGGCGACGTAGAAACCCACATGCTAGGTCTATGGCCTCATGAGAATCCTGAAATTAAACCAATTAGACTCCTTATTAGTAGATATCTTTGCCTTTTGGTGACTCAACTTTGGACAAGAGGCAGAGTGAGACAAACCACTGATAGAAAAGGGGATGCTATTTAATTATCCCTAGAGATCAACTCAATCTAATAAATAAATAAATTAATTAATAATAAGCCAGAGATTTTATATGACATGCCCAAGGCTACTGTGGTGGTCAGGAGCAGTCTGGGGTGAGAACCCAGGCTTCTGAATCCGACACCAGAGTATTTCCTAGCAGCCCACACCAACCTTGACCCAGGGATGAGCAGAAAGTATTAATTGACTCATATAATTGAACATTAATATTACTTTTGGGTCCACTTAAGGCCATAATGAGAAATGGAAAATTGAAGACATTTAAAAATTGTTTAATGTTGCTTCTATGCTTTATAATTTCTGTTGTTCCTAAGATCTTTGAACTGAAGAAATGGAAAGCAACAGAATGTATAGCAGTATAATATAGTTGTGAGTGTAATGGCCAGGTATCACCCACCTACTGGGCACAGAAAACACCAAACATGCCACAGTCCTCTAAGGAAACACAAGTTAAAAATCACCTAGTTTATTACATGATAGCTTTAGAGGGTCTCATACACCAGCAGTTTTTTATTTGTGTGTGTGTGTGTGTGTGTGTGTGTGTGTGTGTGTGTGCGCTTTATTTATTCTTAGGGTTTAAATAGAAGAAAAGTCTTACCCTTAGTCTATATTTTTGTAAGACTATAAGCATACAATATTTAATAATAATAATAATAATAATAATAATAATAGGAAGAGGGGAGGAGGAACTACTAGTAGTAATAATACTTATTGGGTGTTTTCTATATCCCCGGCAATGTTGGAAGTGCTTTAAGTATGTTAATTCATTTAGTCCCTATAATAATCCTTTGAAGTAGGTAACATTATTTTTCTCATTTTAAAGAATGAATCTGAAGACCAACCAGATTTTAAAACCTGCCCCAAATCTCACTCGAAATGGAAGACAGAATATAAACCCAGGCAGTCTGACTCAACAGGTGATAGTTTTTAAGCAATATGTGTATTGCCTCCATATTTATCTACTAGTGGTTATTTACTTTGTCCATTTCCACAATCACTCCCTTTTGTCCATTATTGAGTCCTCCATTGTTGATTTCCAAACCTGATGAAGTATCTGAAACACAGAGAGCATCTTTAAAATACACATCTTAGTCCTCTTCCCAAGATATTCTGATGCATACTACATTAAGCAGTTTCACAAAGCACAACCTGTTCGTCTGGAGGAACAGGCCCAAGGACCTAGGTGGGGAGCCATTGCTTTGGAGCCCTTCTCTCTTGAATGGTTGCCTTATTTATCAGACACTGTCTGGCTTCACAGAAGCCATGAGAAGAGGAAGGACACATTGGAGAGCCAGATCGATTGGCTATTCAGCGCCTCATCCCACAAAATCTTCACATCCCCTTCTCATACTATGAAATCCTTGAGGACAAGGACAAAGCATTTCTTAGATTTGGACCTTCCACGATGGCTAGACTAGAGCCTGATTCATAGTAGGTGCTCAGTAATACATAAGGCCTAAGTTTCTGGGAGAATATTATTGAAAAAAGACAATAAAATAATGGGTTCCAAAAGAGACTCAAAGGGGTTTTCTGACTAATAATTGTCTATGGCTCTGATTATAAAGGAATAATGAACTTTCCCACAACATTGTAAATTGGAGATACAGCAGGAGGGCTTATTTACTATATTGACACAAAGAAAGGAATAAGAAAGCAAGAAGAAATGGAAGCAAAGGAGGAAGCCATATTTAAATGATGCCTGGTTAGACAAAGTACATACTAATGTAGAGATTGAGTATTGTCATCTATGATCTTTTTACCACATCCATTAAATCAAATGAGTGCATTTAAAAATATCTTTTCAAAGTTGTTTCCACAGGACCCTCAAATGAATTTACTTCTCATTCTCCTCTCCCCTGCATTCTAATTAGCCCATCACAAATTAATGGGCAAACAGTCCTCAGCAACCATTCATCTTTTTTGAAGTCTTCTCCTAGAGGCCCCTTTAAGAAGAGCAGTAGGCTTTCCCTTAAAGCTATTTTTTTCTTTTGCTTTATTATTTTTTTTTTCAAGCATCTTGGAGACTCTTTTTTGCTGTTTGTTTCTGAAGCAAATCAGTAACACTAATTTGTTCTTTTTGGATTTTTTGGAAGCTACCCCAGTGGGAGTCACTTGCTGTGACTAGGATTTCTGTCTGGATGGTGGGGAGGGAGAATGCTGGAAGGCTATTAAGACAGATAAGAAGGGTATCGCTAGGTAAACCAATGCTGTGGAGCTGTCAAGTAGAGCTTCTGATTTGCAGAAGCTCTGGAGATGCAACCAATAAGAACATATAGAGAAGACTACCCAAGAGCCATGAATTTACCTCTGTGTAGTTATGCACAAAGCAGCAATGTTTGGTTGAGATAAAAACATCTATTCTCCTTATACATGAGAATATAGTGCAGATGTGACATTGCAGGTAGAGAGAAATCTTCATGGACTCTGAGTCTAGAAGGAAGCTGACAGCTCATTTCAGGGTGATGAAAAAAGCACTCTGGATGAGGGGTCAGTGGAAAAGTTCTCAACTCCTTCACAGCATGCACATTTTAATCCTAGCTCTGCTATTAATTGACATTATGTCCTTGTCCAAATCACTTCATCTCCCAGCCTTCCAGGGTTCCCCATCCATAATATCAACAGACCCAAACTGTTGACCAAGACTTTCTTTCAGTTATAATGTGCTGCTTCAGATGAATAAAGATACATATACATGTTGGCCTTTGACTTTATCTTACTTTGACTTTCAGGGAAAACAAAAAACTACAATAAAATCAATGTATATTGGGGATTTATTTTTTAAAACAAACTCCAAAGTATATAGCTAGTGATCAATAAAACACACATTGAATCCAGTCATCTATGTATTTCAAAATTTCAGTATAGAGATGTTGAAAGCAACTGATGATGAATCTCAGCTGCTGTAAAGATACTGAACTATCAGAAGAAAAGGCACAGTTATATCTACATGAAGGCACATTTATGACAAAAGAAAATGGGATATTTTTAGAAGTGTATTGAAAGGTAATATAAGATGAATAAATGTTCTTAAAACACAAAATCACTTATTCTGATACAACTACTCATTATATATATATTATATATATATATATTCTATAGACAAATATTTTATTTATATTACAATAACCATAGTATTTTATATTTCACTATTTTTATGTTTAATTATTTTCACTTGTATCATAAACTATTATTTTAGTGGCTTCATAATATTAAACTGTGTTGATAGATCATAATTTATAAAATCATTACTTTTCTGGACTTTTAATTTGCATTCAACTTTTAGTTATTAATATTGATTGCAATACTGTTTTTATTTAAGCTTTTATTTTTATTCAAATATTTCCATAAGAGAAGAAGAATTTCTAAGGTAATGAATATGAATGTATTTGTGACTTGCCCTACAAATGTTAATGCTACTTTCTAAAGGGATTATCAATTGATAATGCCACAGAAAGGAATGTATAAATCAATTTCACCAAAACTTCACCATCTTGGATGGTGATCATTTTTATGATGTAATATGGATGCATTTCAGAATTGGCAGAGTAACAATAATGTGTCTGACAAAGAGTCTTCAAGTAACATGTTTTGACCCTGTTTATAAAAACTTTGGACTTAACTTAGAATTCACTTATTCATGTGTTCATTCTAACTCATTCATTCACTTTTTCATTCATTCAAAAATCTTTCATTAAGCACAACTATGTAATCGCAGTATACCTTCCCTTAAAAGTTTATTTTCCCAAAGAGAGAAATCTATGTGAGCACATATGTGGTCATTGCCTTAATCATAGCATGGCTCCAGGATGCATAAGGACATAGAGGAAAAAACAAACAATAGCTCATTACTTTTCCTTAATAGTAAAGTTTCAACAAAATATACTAGATATCCACAATTATCAGAACTGTTTTTTTTTTTTTTAATCCATGCCATGACTCAGCAAACTACTTCTAAAAGTGTGACCCAGATTATTTTCAGAGGTAGAAAGTTTTGCAAAGGAATTGTTAAGAAATGCAATTGGGCAAATGTTAATTTTGATGTTCTAGTTCCTCTTCTTTCATATAGTTACTTCTCTTTTCAATACTTTTCAATAGTTACTTCTCTTCTTTCATGTGCCTACTACAGTGTCCAAAACATAGTAAGTGCTTACTATGTTGTGCTTAATAAATTGTGATTTTTATCACCTTTTTCTCCTTAATCTCCAAACTTGTATACTACCTTCTTTGGATTCAAATCCCTTCACCTGAAAAAAATTCCACCTAGGCCCATACTCAAACAAATTTAACTGTTCTCCAACAGTAACCCTCCATCAAAACAAGAAGCACCATTAATTGAGTGTTTAAAATGTGCCATGCACTGTAGCAGAAAAGTTACATAATATGATCAAGACCACAGAGCTAATAAGTGAGAGTTGGGATTTCCATCAAGATGATCTCTAAACTCCCCTTTGATTCTGTAATATATTATTGTAGTGTACCAACTTTGGAGAAAGGCCCAATACCTATGCTACGCCCTGTCTCTCTGCAGCATTACCACGTGAAATCTATTGGTTGGTATTCAGAGGAACCAAAAAGAAAACAAAATAAAACAAAACCCAGATAAATGTGTTAGGCAGACATTCCTATGATAAAATAAGGGGTCAAATATGCCAATTCAATCCACACCTTTACCGACTAGGTGACTTAGAATGGTCATTATTAAATAGTCACCAATTCCACAGTGATTATTTAATTGGATGTTATGAAGATATGACCTCGATCTTACTCAGACAATAACCTCTGACCCCATATTTTATTTGTCTCTTTAATGATCCCTCACAGATTCTACTGAGACAGAGTGTTACTGTATGCCCCACTGTGGAGAGCTGCTAAGTCTCCACACATACTGCATTTGGAAGATGTAGTGACACAGTAGGTTAAATTTTGCAATCAATTAGGCCTTATTGCTCATGAATATCTTAAGATGATCATTTCTGAACCACAGCCAAAATTAAATAGTGCTGACAAATGAACTGAAAGTTCCTCACAAAGCACCTTGAAAGACCATTTATAGGAATAGAAACTGAATTTTTATAGCAATTTGGCCCTTACTTTTCTGAAGCCTCGCCAAGTTCCAGTGGACCTTTGGAAAGTACCATGCTACTCTCTCAAGTCGAAAGGGGCCTTAACTGCTATTAACACCTTATGGCTACCATTAGATTCTAGATTACCAAATTCTTTTGTATTATTCACTCCACAAATATTTCCTTTTTAAAACAATTCCATTTTGTGCAAAATATACTGATACATACAAGACACTAACTTACAATAGTTTCAGCATCAAATTAAATAAGCAAATAGAAATATGTGGATTCTTATATCCACAAAACAATGAGATGCGTTCAATAATTTTTAAAATGTACAAGGTGTTTTACTTTTAGCAGTGAAAGGTGTCATCAATCCAGCGTGTTCAAATAGGTAGATCCAAAATATGATGTTGAAGATACAAGAGTCCAGGTTCTTTTTGAATATTCAGGTATCTAATTACATAAAGCTTTCTCACTCTTTGTTTTCATTAAAATGAGATGTCCAATCTTGTTTGGGGAAAATGTGTCTGGCATGTATTTTATATACGCTGGTGGGTAGAATCTACCTCTTAGCAATTCTTTGGTTATAGAATTTCCTGCAGTTTGGTCAAATTTCTTTCTCTTGTAAGTGTAATGCTATACAAAATTCCCCCAATCTCCTTCCCACCTACTCCAGGAAATGATAATGCCAAAGTTCTGTTGAGCCTAAATGATTTCTGTATCATTAAAACAGTCTTTCTGGTATAAATATTAATAAATAATCCAAAATAAAAGATCAAAATCAGAGTCACAGGAAAGATTATTAATGTGTCTTTGATATTTACTACATTTTAATTTTCTTTTCTCTGGCTTGAAAGCATTATCACTCTATTTCTTAGATAAATTAGTGTCTATGAGTTTCATAAATAAGCTTGGTTATAACAGATCCTTTCAGACATGTGATAGAGATTCTGTAATGCATGCCATTCATCCTTAATGGTTTTTATTTTGAAATTCTCTTTGTGGAGTGCAGTGTTAGTTCATTTTATTTCATGAAACACTTGTGTAAGTATTGTTCTCCACAAACAAAGCAGCCTAATGTAGAAACAAATTATTTAGAAGTAAATTAAATGGACTGAACATTCCAAAATGCAAATCACATGAGCTTTCTACTAGACAGAGGAGTTAGACAAGGCGAAAGGTGGTTTCTCTCAGTTCTGTAAAGCCAGAGACTACCTTGAGTACAGCTAGCATATTGACTCTTTATATCCTGCCCCATCCCTTCTCCCTCTCCTTTTAAGCATACTCAGAGAGACTACGTGGTTCCAGTGAAGGAAGAAATCATTAAGTTATCGTATTGTTCTGGTAATTTTTTTCAAAAAAAATAAAAATTTATTTTGTTAAGCATAGCAATCAGGACACCTAAGGTAGCATTTTAAGTTAACTTTAGGAAATATCTTTTTATACTCATAAATGAAGAATGTGTTTACATGATGTTTATAGGGCAGTTAAAAAAAAAACTGCCTTGCATTTTTAACTCAGCCTCAAAATGTCAGCCCAAGTGAAATGGCAAAATGGTATATACCATTTGATTCTAATAGCAGGTTGAAAGTTTTAATGAATTTACTCCATAAATTTTAGCTGGTGAAAATAGTGCATAATTAATTTTTCTTTATTTTAATGATTTTCCAGAATAAAATCGTTAACAATATAGTTAACATTGACTGAGATATTGTGGATGATAAATTAAAAGTAATGCTTTGAATTTACTCCAGGCATATTTTATGCTTTTCGGTAATGTTTTGTTTCCAATAAATACCTGCATTTTATAAAATGCAATATCCCAGCCAGGACAGGACAGCCAACTCCTCCACAAGTACCACTTAAATTTGCTTGGTTAGTTGTTGTACTTTGCTTCCTGGCCCTTTGTAAGTCTCACAGCACTTTCCCCAAATGTAGCTGACTTCCCAAACCAAATAAGTACATTAGATAGTCACACAGTGAGGACATGGAGGAGCTGGGTTACAGCTCAGGTCCTCTGAGTTACTCCACTGGGCTTTCTCTTACCCCACCACAACGTAAGCAAGATCATCTTCTCTTGTTCCTTCCTTGAGGAATCTTGTTTTCAGGTTTACTGAACACTTCGCTTCACTTTAGGAGTCAGAACATGGGGAGGGACTGTTGTCTCTGAGGCTGGCGTCAATCTTCCCCCCCCGCCCCCAGCCCGCTGAAGGTCAGGCACGTTAGCTGACCTCTCAAAGACTCAAGTTTTCTAATCTGTCAAATAGTGGGAATAATGTGAACTTTCGTAATGAGAACTAATGAACTAATGGATATAACTAACCTAACACAATGCAAGATGCATAGAATGAATTTAGTAAATGTCAATTATTTTTTTTCTTAGATATCTCAACTCGCACAAATTACTTCAGAATAAATCTTATGCTTTGCTTCTGAAAAAGCATGAAAGAAGAGAGATCTACTTTAAGTTCAGAAAGTTTTTATATAAAAGAAGTATTTTATAGGGGTGGAGTCGAACATAGGTCAGAATAGGGAAAATTCATTTTTAGTTCTTTTGCAGTTAGGTTTTGACATTGAGACTACACCATTTCCCTGAAGAATTCCTAAAATATCTAAAATATTTCACACACACAGAGCCACATGTAAATACCCACTTATAGATTTAAATGCTAATTCTCCCCCCAAAATTAAAAATAGAATTGCCATATGACCCAGCAATTCCACCTCTGGGTATTTATCTGAAGAAATCCAAAACAGTAATTTGAAAAGATATACATATGCACCCCTATGTTCACTGCAGCATTACTTACAATAGCCAAGGTATGGAAGCAACCTAAGTGCCCATCAACAGACAATTGGATAAAGAAGATGTGGTACATATATATAAAGAAATATTAGTCACAAAAAAGAATGAAATTTTACCATTTGTGACAACATGGATGGACTTAGAGGGTATTATACTAAGTGAAATGAGTCAGACAGAGAAAGACAAATACCATATGATTTCACTTACATGTGGAATCTAAAGAACAAAATAAACAAACAAACACAACAGAAACAGACTCACAGATACAGAGAACAAGCTGATGGTTACCAGAGAAGAGGGAGCTAGGGGAGGTGGGTGAAAAGGGTGAAGAAAATAAGTACAAACTGGTAGTTACAAAATAGGTAGTTGCGGGGATGTAAAGTAAAGCATAGGGAATATAGTCAATAATGTGATAATAACTGTACAGTGTCATGTGGGTACTACACTTATCAGGGGGAATCACTTTGTAAGTTATATAAATGTCTAACCACTGTGCTATACATCTGAAACTAATATAAAATAATATATGTGCTGCTGAAATGAGCACATAATATAAAATAATATTGAATGTCAGCTATAATTAAAAAAATACAAAAACATAAAAAAATAAAACGTAGTCTAAATAAAACAGGCACATTGGTATTCTCTGCCATTTTGGGTAAGGCATGGGTACTTTGCCTTGTTTACCACAAAACTAACTCTGTCCACGCAGAAACCTCACTGGAAAGGTATTGTTAATTCAGGGGGACAGTAGAATTCTCCAGGTGGTGTGATTCATGGTTGGTACTGAGCATCTGAGACAATGTGTTTTCATAAATTTCTTCTCCACTTTAATATAAACCTCCTCATTAGTCAATAGGCCTATTGAACTATCCTAACAGATTTGCTACCTCAAACATTTTTGCAGAGAGTTTAGAAATAAAGAGATAGGAGCAAATAAGCAATTGATCTTGCAAATGGAAACTCTTTGGGTACATAGGCAAACACAGCCAGGGGAAAATGTATAAAGGACTAGAGTTTTTCTCTTCCATTCATTCCTTTCCCTGTTTGAAGTCCTCAGAGTGACGCTTATAGAGAAAGTTCCTCCCCAGGGAGGGATCCCACACTGGAAATCTGATCCCACACTGGAAATCTTATCACTTAGGGGTTTCAGTATGGCACAAACAATACTGATATACAGCTGCCCTTCTCTCCAATCACCAAATATATTTGTTATCCTTTGCTAGCAACAGTTTATAAAATATTGATGCCAGTGAAACAAAATTAAAATTTTGGCCTCTGGATTTAGGAAAAATGTAGTTCGAATATTCACCCTGTTGCTTACTAATTTATTAACTCTTCTTAGCGCCACCACCCACCCCCGCAGACAAAAGAAAAAGAAAACCTCATCAAATTGCAAGTGGGAATCTAGGTCCCTGCTCTGTACACCCACAATGTTAGAGATTCATGGTGGCGTTAGAGAACGCAGGAGCCCTCCGAAGCAGAGGGAAATTCAGAGATGATAAAGGTAAAATTCAAGGTGTTATTAAGCCCACCTATTTCATTGTCTTGGGTCACTATCTGTAGGGAACAACATGATCTTTGCCACAATAGGATCCACATTTTAAAACAGAAGAATATCATAGAGGCTATGAGACAAATACAAAGAGATGGGTTCATTACTACGTTTGGAAACGAATCCACTCAGGTTGATGTAGTCAGAAGGAAATTAGAAAGGGAAAGAGGCTGAACGCCCTACCTCTGGATTAGACCTGGAAATGTCTAGTGTCAGTGAGGCACTTAAAGAAGGAGGCTAACTGAGATAACCTGTACATTTTTGTTCACATGTGAGAAGCAAGAGGTACCAATAGAAGGAATCAGAAATCAGCTTGGGCCATAGTTCTGAAATACATAACTGCTACTGCAGAGGCCTCAGCAGGAGTATGCAGGAGGAGGGTGGAAATTCACTCATTCTATTCTGAGATGTGAAAAGAACATATAATTTCTTTATTTCTCTGCTGTTATTCTTCTTTAAGTTGACCTATCCCGCTTAGACTTACCAATAAACAATATTTTAATTTTTCCATACTTTGAATAGTCTCAGTACATTTAAATATTGAGTCTATTCAAAGTTCATTCCTTAGTAGGGCTATTTATATAATCATTTTCTGGAGGATACACTGTTTTCATGGCAAATGCTCAGTCTTTCAGATTTCTTCATCTTCTTCCCTTTTTCCCTAAGATAACTCCTGCCTTGACCATGAGTTTATGTTAGTGAATAGAAAGGAGTTCCAATCCATGCCAGTGATCTTCAGATGTTCTTAGGTTCCTGAGATAGAGCAGCAGGGCTACTCTACTCCCTCTATGGATAACCTGGAGTAATATTCAAAATACTTAACACTGGGTATGGTATGGCATGAACCAATCAGATTGGATGCCAGTCCAATAAAAGCCATCAGAATAGACACTGGCTGTAAACAAATGATGTAGGCATGCCATTGCAGATCTGCTACATGGAAGCCCCATGAGTAACTGGAATATACCTGTCCTCCCTAGTCTTTAGGGAGAACCAGCTGATGCCCCTCATCATGCCCACAGCCATTTCTCCCAGTCCTTAAGACTCCACCCATAGCATGCAGCTACTTCATTCAGATCTCACATCTACAGCAGTCTACTGGCTACCCTATAATCTCTACCTTCCCTCATTGGGGTATAGCTTCTGCATCCCTTTTTGGAGGTTCATCAGTCAAGCAGACCACCACCATCATGGCTTTACTCTTGCCCATGTCATTTGGGGCTCCTCCTAAATTCTTAGTTTTCTGCTAAAATCTGGGAAGCATGTCACTGGTATTCCTACTGAACCCCACTCTTTTTCTGGTCCTGAACTCAAAGAAGTAAGGTCAGGATCTTAACTCACTATCTGGATTTCTAATTCCATAACCGTTGTTTGTTTGTTTGTTGTTGTTGTTGTTTTCCTGCCATAATTCCTTAAGGCCAAAGGAGTTGGCTTTCATTTTCTCTGTCTCAACTTTACTTGGTTCTACCCCCTGGAATGCACTAAAACTCTCTGATTTATTCCACCAGTGTTGGTTCTTCATTTACTGAGAGATAATGGCTTTAGAAAATCCTTTTTCCTCAATAATATCTGACTTTCAAGAACATTATTATGCTAAAGTAGTCAAGAAGTTAAGCTTTGAAATGTAAAGTTGATCAGTGGGCCCTCTGTTTTAAGTAGTACCAATCCTGTTCTTTTCTAGGGCAAAAGGCCTCTTGACTCTGAGAGGAAATTATTTCAATATATACAAAAATTGTTGCTTAACATATGAATTAGACATTGACAAAAAATTATGATGTATTTTGAAAATTAGAAAAATACAGAAAACATAAATAATAATACTTAGAACACTGTATAGTGTTTATACATTAGGCAGTGTATTAATTTAAGGTAACATGTAAATACAGATTTCTACATCAAGAGATAAAAATCCAGACATTTTTGAAAAATTGTCTGAAGCAGTCAAACAAATAGAAAGTGGTAGGCTGAGAAAAACCCTTCACTGAATCATGGATCATCAGCAGGGTTTTAGGCCATGTTGGGATTCTTTCCCTACTAATTTTGTTGTTGCTGTTATTAGATTTAACTCAGAGGTTATGAATAAACCATTTTAGACCTATCTCGATTAATTTCCCACCTCCACCCCTTACTTTCCATCCCTCACTTAGGTCATTATTACAAAAAGACACCATTGCAAGTTCAGTCTCTGAGATAAATTTAACAGAGAAGGATGATAAGAATAGTACTCTGTACAGCACCTGTAATCTAATCTAAAAATAGAATTTGAGTGGCCACCTTAATTGACCTTTTGATTTTCTACTCCATACCAAGAATTTAAAGAGAATAACTTTACTGCCTGCTAAAACTTTATAGTGTTAACACATGAAGACCAGCTAAGTTTGGCTCTCTAAAGATAACCTCCTGTAGAGAACACAACTTTAAATCATGATGAGAAAATATTCTGTGGTGAAAGTAAAATCTCACAGTTTTGGAGGAAGAACAATTGCTCTCAAAAGTACCAAGGTGATATTAAGGAATTCACTGAAGAAGCTACGAACCACCACCTACAAGCAACCATCAGAGGTACAAGGTATGTAAATTCAAACTATAGAAAGGGAGAGTTTCCGATTCCCCATTTAGTTGCATAGAAAAAGTTTTCTGCATCCATAAAGGATTTTTTTTTCCCCCCCGACAGTGCTCAGATCTACTAGTATATCCTATTCATGCACTGTTTTCCGGCATTTAGAATCTGGCATTTCTCCCAGTTACTAAAAATTCTAATGAAAAGCAGTCACACAAACCCAATCCGACAAGCTTAAGATCTTTTGTTGGTTGTCTTCTATAATTGATATTACATGTATATTTAGGATAAACGGACTCTGTATCCTTGTGTCAGCTCCTCATTCTAACATGTTTTACATTCTCTTGAATTGTGTGCAACTTGAGAAATTTCCAATCATCTTACTTTTAAATACCTCCACTTACAATATAAAAAGGCTTACAGCTTATTTAAATAAAGACATTATACATAGCTCTGCCTGCACTCTTTCAAAGTACTCAGGCAATTAACATAAGCTACCTTCCAGAGGATTTGCTTTAAGTCAGGTGGAAAGGAATATTATCTCAGAATCAAAGAAGGAAAAAAGAATATGGTATACTCAGCAAACCAAATCTCTGAAAAAAAAAACAAAAAACATTAAGAATGTTCAATTTCCCCATATTTTAGGGGTGGTGGTGATGATATTTTTTCCTCTTTAAAACATTTTGCCAAAGATTGCATTCTAGGCACAACAAAAGGGCCTCCAGGATGTCTCTAAAGGGACAAAATGTCCCAAATGTTGCAGCCCCTTCTATCAGACTGAGCTCAGGGGGTCTCTCTGCAGCCTCCAAAATACTGCAGACTCCATTACCCTCAGGGTGCAGTGAGTGGGGCAACACCATTAATCATTTCCAGGTACTAACTGCCCTGAAAACTGTTCTGAGTCCCTGAGCTTTAGGGGTGTCAAACTGAGCTTGTCTCTGACAGCTGGGCCATGCTGCCACCTGGAGGTCAGCAGGAAACACAGCTCCTCTGATGCTAGTCTTCCCCTTCCAGCTCTAGAGGAGCTATAGGGTAGGATGTGCAGAATATCCCCTCCCTCTCAGACACTTAACCCTGTTCTTTCTCCGTCCAAAAATGATGGGACTTTCCCCTTCATCCTTCAGTTGCTTGTGGAGCAAGTGAAGCCAGTATCAGCAGGTGAAGGCATGCAGTTCAACAGTTATTGCCATCCATGTTTTCCTCATCCATATTCTGACATACCTTGGAGCCCTATATTTGGGTGCATCTTTTCTCTTGTTCACCCATCCAGTTGATCAATATTGGGAGTCTCATGTTCTGTTCTAGAGATAGGACATAGCATCCACGCTCAGAGTGCTCAACGCTAGGTGAAGACGGAGAGGAGAAAATAGAGGGTTGTGGCCCAGTCCTGAGGAGTGTTCACACTGAGTGAGCACCAGAAAAGGATGTTCACATTTGTCAGGGGTAAAAGGATGTTAGGAAAGTCTCCAGTAAGAGGGACTCTTAAGGGACATTGTGGAAGGACAAGAGTGTGCTTTTGAAATCTGCTGAACCTATGGTCACATCATAGCTACAAATACAAATCATGTAGCTTTTCTAATTTTCATTTTCCTCACCTGAAAATTTTTTTAGTAATAGCACTGAATGTTATGAGAGGGGATACAAATTATGTGTGTCAAAGGCCTGCGATAGTGTATTAGTTCAATACCAGAGAGTTGTTGGTTTTGTTTTCATTATAACCGCTCTGGCAGAGCAAGCTGGACTCATCTGGGCAGAGGAGCCATGCGGGGAACAGCACACTCCAAGTCAGGTGGGTGAGGGAACGCTGTGCTCACATATCTGCAAGGAGCATGTTATCACTGGAAACATTTCTGTGCCACTCTATTTTTCACCTTTCTGTACATCTATCTCTCTTCCTCTACCTTGCTCTGTGTTTTTATCTCTCCACTGCTGCCACCCAACAGTCCGAGGAAAAGTAAGAATTCCATTTGTTTCCAGAATATGAAACAAGCCTTTAAGTTCTTAGCAAGCTTATGATAAGAACAATTATTTGGAGAAGAAATAGACACCTGGAAAGAATTCTGTTTTCATCAAATTTTCTTTGGGCAGCTTCTTAGAGAACTTTCTGTGTGCTGACATTCTGATAAAATGCTAGTGCTAGTGTGTCCCTACAGGATGCACTGGTGAGTTTGAATGAGCTGTAGTGACACCTCCTGGTAAGAGAAAGGGAACATCACTTGACACAAAACTTTCCATGCCTTTACAATTTTATGATCAAAAACAATACATGAAAACATCTTTCCCAGAAGTGTTTTTCTATCTGAAAAAAAAAATAAATTGAAGAGATACACATTCACATATACACAAAAGCTGGTTTGGCTGACTTCCATTTTTAAAACTAGCTGAATCAAAGGATAAAAAAAACAGGTGTTTTTGTTTTGTTTTGTTTTGTTTTCATGGATCAAATAACTAATCTGACTTTTAAAAGATCTTTAATCTACTTATTTTGGCATTGTGACAGAGTCGTATTCAACCTTCTATAAATCCAGAAATAAAATGCTTTTAAAATTACTTTATGCAGTATTTTTAACATGGTTCTTTGTGAAATGCTGGGCTGATATTTCCTCTTGAATGCCAGAACTGTCAACTGTCAACACTCCAATCAATACCTCACTCCAAGCCCACCGTGTACCCCTAAAACTGCAGTTTCCACTTAGGCTGTCCATGGCAGGAAGCATGTTCAGGTCTGGAGTCCCCCAATCCACCTACCTTTCCCTCACTCCCTTCTCCACTTTCAAACTTTCTACCTCTTTCAAAATGCACTTGTGTTTTGACAAGTGTTTTTAAAGTCCTGTGTACAACAGCTAAAACGTAACAAGTGTTAATATCTTAATCTTGTCTATCTTTTTAGTGACATACAGACCTTCAAAATATGTTAGCCCTTCTAGAAATGCAATTCCATGATTATAATGCTTAGAATTTCATCCATCCATCCATCCACCCATTCACTATTTATTCAATTGCCTAGTTCTATATGCTGGACCCTCTGCTAGGTATTGGGGGGAACATACTTGTAAGTAACCATGACAGACTTTATCCTTATTTCACAGGATTTAAATTCTAGTGGTCAAATAAAGGGAAAAGAGTTAACAAACAAACAAAACATTCACATAGTAACAAGGTCAATTAAGAAACCAAGGTATGGAGAATGAAAAAAGAATAATAGGAAGTGTCCTTTAGATGAGTAGATGTCAGGGAAAGGCTCTTAGATGAGGTGGCAGAAGCTATACGGGGACAAAAAGGACAAGAAGCAGCTAGGGGGAGAGTCATATGAGAGTCTTCCAGGCAGAGGTAACAGCAGGTGCAAAGGCCCCATGACAGAATGGACTTGGTGTAGCCACGGAAATAGTGAGGAAGCAGAAAGTGGCAAGAGTTGACGTTGCTGTAGATGATTATAGGGATTTCATTCAAACAGCAATGAGGAGTACTTGGATAATTATAAGAAAGTAAAGGTATAATCTAATTAGGTCTTGACAAATAGCTAATATATAATAATACTTACTTTACGCCAGCCATGCATTTAATCCTCATACCAACTTTATAAAAGATAATTACTAATATTCTCAATTTTATTGATGGGAAAATGGAAGTAAAGAGAAGTCAAGTAACTTGCCCCCAGCCTCACAGCTAGTAAGTGACAGTGCTGGGATTCATATTCAGGTAGCCTATCCATGGGGTCCATGCTTCAAACACCATGCAATACTGCCTCTCAGATCATCATTTCTGCAAAAGCAACAGTGGGAAGAACCTGCTGGTAGCTAAGGCAATGACTCAGGCTAGAAATGATGATGTCTTACTCCAGAAGAACAGCAGTGGAGACCGTGAAAATTAAATAGAGTTGTGATATATTTTAACAGTAAATTCTATGAGTTTTGATGGCTTGAATATAGTAGGCATACAGAGATGGCTTTCACTATTGTGTTTATTCAACAGACATTTTCTATGTTGCCAGGCTTTTCCCATCAAAAAGTTTTCTCTGCTAAGCTAAGTATATTTTCAAAGCATTTGCTATACAGAACAATTTTCAACTCACTGTCCAACGAGACAACTTTTTAACATGGTTCCCTGATTTTTCTGATCTTTTCTACATAGTTGTACAAAATCATATCATGGACTATGTACAGTATTTTTTTCTTTTTATATTATATCATCTATTCTTACTTCATCAATAATTATTTTTTGAAAAAATATTTTTAAATGATGCTTGTTGTACTTTATTATTTGTTCTTTTTTTTTTTTTCTATCTTAGGGAAAGTCTGATGTTTCTAATTTTTCACTATTCTAAGTAACATACTTTACACACATTTTTGACTCCAATCCTCATTATTTCTCAAAGCTACACAACTAAACATGGAAGTTCAAAGTCTAAAGAAATAGTTTTATTCACTGATACATTGTATTTACAAATTTCTATATCATATTCCATTGAAATGTAACAGTTAAAAATACCAGTAAGTGTGTAAATGTGACTGTGGGTATCCCTGGATTTCTGATTTCTTCACTTATATCATTGAATAGGAAGCAAGGCCTTCATCTGAGAATGAGGGTGCAGACAGATGTACTGAGTGTTTTAGGAGAGGAGAAAGTATGGTATAGTTTCCCAGGGGAGTGAATGGAGTAGGCTAGTACAGTAAGATTACCTGATAACTTCAAGAACTCATTTAAGATTAGTGGATATGAATTGATACCATTGATATGTACTTTTCCTTAGGTGTGTTCAGCTAGTGTTCAGTTGCATGAGTGCAGGCACAGAGTATAAGAGTTGGGTTTAATCAGGATTATATTTCCAAATCTTGATCTTGTGGACCCTGAGAAAGAACATACCTACCAAGAAGGGCTCCAGGTGGCTAACTGGGCTCAAATTCAAAAGCAGAGCCTAGCAGCGTTTTATAAACAGGGGTCTCTTACACAAACCACACTTCAAGGACAAGTTTGCACTGAACTGCTTGCCTGCACTATGTGCCTGCCATTTGAGCCAGCCCTTATAAAGGACTTCCTGGAATTGTATTTCAACCAATAGGACTGAGACTTTCCTCATCTAATCAGAGCTGTGCAGCTATATCTCTATTAGCATCTTCACTGACCAATCAGAGCAGCTCCACTCTGACCAATCAGAAGAGTGCTTTTAGACCAATCGAACTTCAAGAATTTGGAGTCCTCATTTGCGTGAGGATGGACCAATCAGGGACCAGGGGCAGAGACTTCTCTCTATATAAGTCAGCTCCCATCTGGCTTTGGGAGTACACTTTCCCTTTCCACCAAAGACTAAAGACTGCATTCCCCTGGCTGGAGCTGACACACCAAAGACAGCTCCCCAGAGCAGAATAGACAGACCAGGCAGGGCAGAGTGGAGCAGAGTGGACCAGACTGGAGCAGGTGGAGCAGACCAGAGCAGAGCAGAGCTGTCTAGCCAGAAAGGGAACTTGCGCTAGGACCTCCTTTCAGCCGTGCTGCTCCACAGCCATGCTACTTTATAATTGAGCTATATCATAACTGAGCTGTTTGCACTGAATAAAGTTTCTTTCTTCACCACACCACAAATTTGGGATTCCTGTTGGCTTTGAATTGGCGCTAATGACCATTAGTTGACAATCTCTAGACAGCTCTGTTGGTCTTGAGTCAATTGTATGCTACCTCCTTGCTGGACACTGGGTTTTCCAGGTGGGTCTTGCTTTTCTCTTTTTTTCAGCAGCTCAGTGCCAGAGACCCCTGTACACCACTTCTTGTCCTTTTTGCTTCAAATCCCTCATGAAACTTTTCATGTCCACCCCGACCCACCCAAATTGAAACATACATTTTTCCTCATAGCTCCCCCAATATCCCATGATCATGTCTTATCATTTCACTTCCCATATTTAGCTGGTATCTCTATTCCCCGTTTGATTTTAAATTCCTTCAAGGCTGGGACCTTTGCTATTATTTTTATTTGCTATTATTATTTGCTATTATGTTTATTTATTTATTTATTTAATGCTCATTTCCCATCTCAAAAACCTGGTGCATAGTAAGTGCTCATTCAGTGTTTATTAATGAAAGTAAGTGAGTTTTTCCTAATAAACCTTCACCAGCAAGAAATCAAGTTGCCTTGATCATATACATACCATAGCTTACATGACTAATGAATGTATTTGTCAATAAAAAGTAACAGGCCTAAGAACAAATTATTCGACTACTGGTCAAAAGTGTTAGAAGTAAGGAAAGTATTCACTTCCACATATAGCTTGGATCCAACATTTAATTTATCTCTTGAGCTTTAGAATGGCAGTAGTATTATAATAAATGCTAGATTTGCATAGAATTCTTCAGATTTTCTAAACATTTTCATGTTTATAATATGACTAAAACACACACACACACACACACACACACACACACACACACACACACACACAAAACACAGTCTTCCAAAAAAATGCCAAGTGCAAATCCAACTATGGGGATTCTTTCAAAGAGAAAGTGTTTTTTAAATAAATCTTTAAGAAAAGATAGGCATTTCACCAATTTGGTAGGGAAATTAGAACATTCCAGGCTGAATATAGCATGAAAAATATAGCTAAAGGTTAAATAAATTGTAAACTTCTCTAATAAGTTGTATCTTTGTAGGCAAAAATTTACAGCTTATATATCTGTGCCTCAAGATTGTGTATAAAATCCATACTGAGCATAAAATGTGCAGAATAAAAGAAGTACTTACTTTTTCATTTTTTATTTGGTCATTCTACCTTCAGGCAAACAGAGACATGGAATAAAGAAAGGAAAGGTCAAATTTTGACCTAATAACATAGTATGGAAATTGCAGATACATTATAATTCTCTCAGAGCATTCATCACACACAAAATGTAATATAAAGTAGAGATAAAATAAACTCAATTGCCATTAGAGAGTAAAATAGGATTTCCACTTAGATATTTAGAGGCAGCTATTCTAAAAAATTAATTCACTTGATAAAAATGCTCAAATTTCTTCCTCACTTTTTTCTGTGTGAACATTTATCCTGTGTGTTCTGGATGCGAAATGGATGTTACCAAATCTTTTGAGTTCAAACTCACAGCCCCAAGAGTTAGTCATACTTGAATAAGCTGGTGAAGGATACTTAATTGGTCTCCAAATACCTTAGGAATAATTTGAAGATAAATTTTCTGCCCAAATGTTATTAATTATATATTTAGCACCTGAGGTAGCTTATTTCTGAGAGGCTTTACAGATCAAAAGGGATGTGAAAAAAGTGAAGAGAATCAAAGCTAAAACATCAATTTGAATTGAGCTGCACAATGAGAATTTACTCCAGCACATTGTTGCAATGTAATCTATAAATAACCCTCGAGGTTCACTTGCCAATTAGGAATCATCACATGGCATGCACCTTAGATGTCAGGAGTTAATTTGCATGTCAGTGAAACATTAACTTGATGAAAATTTTAAAGCTTTATGCACTATTTATATCATAATTGGAAGCAAAGTAAGTTGTACCAATACACAGATTTTCATTATCTCCAATGTGCTTTTTAAAAGGCCAAGTTTAAATGATCAGTATTTATCATTGTCTGTTTGATTGAAAGTTTGTTTCAGTTCAGGACAACAGATTACGTTTTAGACATTAAATTATATTTAACGTTAACTATAATTGAGATGGCTAGGGAAAAAAAGTGGTGTCTGGAGACAGAGAAGATGAAAATGGGCTTTATACCCAGAGGTAGCTGGTTAGATTTTAACTTTAATTCAGAGTTTGTGGCCTTAGTCATAAACATGTCACCCGGTGAATAATTTAGCACTAATTTGTTTTCAGGTTTTTACTTTTTTTTTTCCCCTCTCCCTGATTTTATTTTTTTTTTACAGTCAAAAAGAACAGTTTTATGGGCATTCCCTTCTGAAAGCTGAAAATGGTTGTTGACTCAAGTACAAAGGGGAACAACCAGTGGGCACTTAAACTTAACTATTGTATTTAACTACAGTACTTAGAACAAATATTGTATTTATAGCCAGAAATGTCATAAACTGCCATCCTGGTCAGTTTGGCTTGCCATTAGAATTGCCACACCTGTTGATCAGATCCAGTCACTTGGCTGATTGGATAGTAAGCAGAAAAGCCATTAAAAGAGAAAAGAAGAGAGAAAGAGAAGGGAAAAGGAAGAGAAAAAAAAGAGAGAGAGAAATGTTTGAAGTCTCCACTGCAATAAAATCACAATGATATTTCCAACATTTATTGTCATCCTCACATCCTCAGGTTATTTGGGGTTTAATATACTCACAGGGGAATTCTTTCTAATAAAAAGATGTGGTTACTTTGCTTTACTGGTTGGTACTATTAAGAGTTTTTCTAGAAAGTAGAAACTAATCATCATTAAAGATAGGGTATGGGCTTTCAATTTAATGCAACAGATGTGTGTATATATGTTAACTAAGTACTAGCTAATTTGTTATGTGTTAATGGCTTCTCTATCCAGCTAAAATATAAGTATCTTTAGATCATAAATCGTATCTTAATTTTCCTAATATTTCCTCAGCATTTGCAATATTAGACCTTAATAATACATGCAGACTTGACTGTATTTCTAAACACTTATTCATAGCAACTTTAATGGTCTCCTTCTATAATAAAATAATAGACATTTTAACCAAGAAAATACCTATGTAAGTAGAATAAGATAAAGTTACTGAAAACAATAATATGCATATGCATTCCACAGAACCTTATATGATCAATAAATTAGACCTTGGATTGGCTCTGGGCTTTCTAGTGGCCAAAGCAAAAGAGAAAGTGTGATCAGCTAAAAAAATTCATATTACCCTGAGATTAAAAACATATATATATATATATATATATATATATATATATATATATATATATATACCATATGTCAAAAGCATACACAATCATTAATTTGTATTGCCTGATATCTTCATTCACAAGTGTTGACATTTTTATTAATCATGTTAATCTTTATTTTCAAGAGAATCTAAATGAATATTGGTTATTAAAAATAAAACCTAATTCAATACTTTTTCTTCATGTTAGTTTATTGGGAAGGAAAACTAAATTTAAGATTTAAATACGTACATTAATTTGAATCACTTAATTTGTTTCTGGTTACATGTGGTTATGAAAAGTGTCAAACTTTATTTTCCTTAGTAAACATTTAATAAGCACTAAACTTACAAAAGAAACTAAACTTTTTAAATAAAATGTTTCCAAAATGAATGTTGACAATTTTCATTTTTATATGAATAGAAAAGTGCTCCCTCCCCTCCCAACTCCTCACCTAAGTCCCACTTTGGGCCAAAATAAATAAATAAATAATAACATAGGAAAACAATATAATTTTCATTACTTAGTATGAAGAAAAGTGGATGGAATTAAAGTCACCTTTCAAATGTAACAAACTAAAGACATGATACTCTATTACTTTGCCTTATGATAAATGAAGTTAGTGCCTGAATTACCCAAATGTATATTATGTGCTACATAGTTTGGACTTCAAAAGTCAAAGAAGTATTTCTCAATGAATTGTATTCAGTGAAACCTATCCTTCTCTTTGTGTGCTAAACTCTGACTCTTTCCATGTTTAATAAATGTCATTCTCCCTCTCACTCCATTCCTTCCCCCATTGATTCCTGCATGTTTTCAACAGGAAGTCCCTAACCAGACAAAGTTGAAGATATTTACACATAAATTTATGACATGGGAAAAAAAAATAACAAAAGATTCAGAGCCAACAGAGTATTAATTTAAAAGGCAATTAATTTTGAAAAAGAAAAGGGGATGAACATAAACTCAGCAAGAGCCTGAATGATAGTATATAGTACAAATAATTCTCTATTTGGGGGTCCTGAGAAATTTCAGCAAGTGGTTGTGGAGTAATGAATGTTTGTAATTCATTAGCTACTATTTTAAAATGCAAAGCACACCATGACATCAATGATGTTCTTTTTAATCTTAACACACAGGCTATTACAATTAAAGCACTAACAAAAAGACAGCATATTTAAATATTGATTTTGATGAGATTTCAATGTTTTAATAACAATAATTTAATAATTTTATAATTCTATGGAAATAAGAAAATGTGTTAGGAAGTTGGTTCAAAAATACATGTGCTTGTATACACCAACCTTTTACGAGTATTTGTAATAGCTAGAATTTCTATCCTGAAATTTTCTTTTCCTCAGGATCCTTTAGTAAGGTTTCAGTGTATCCTTAAGAAAATAATCACTGTTTACTTAAAAAAATATTTTCCCAAGTAGAGAAAATAATAGCATTTTAAAGTGCTTGATTTTCTTTTCTCACTTTCCATCTTCCTTCAGCTCCTAGACAACAAAACAATGGTTCTTTCTTCATGTGGAACAGTAAGCTCAATAAACACAAATGGCTAGGGGGCCTCACAGCAGTGAAATTATGGCTTCACAAGGACTTTTTTTTTCCTTTATGAAGCTCAAGTTTAAAAGGACCTTTTTCAACATACTTTAAAGTCATGCATATTTCAATGATATAATTAAATTGGCAACACTAAACATTGTTGACTGATAAATGAGACCAAAATAATTAAGTTCTGTTCTTTGTACAATCAAGATTTAGTGCAGCAATCAATCTAGGCAAGAATTCGTAGTCTGAAGACTTGAGAAGATGAACAAGCAACTAGCTAAAATTGGTCATGTGGGAAGGTGCTTAAATGAATGTACAGTTTATACATAGCTGTGGATACCTTCCATGTCTTAACCTTCATTACAGCCTGGTTGATTCATTGCTCATGTGGTCCCATACTAAGCTGAACATGGTATGCAAGCAGACCAACAAAAGAAGAGTCTAAAAGATAACCCTGTGCATTCAGTGAGCACCACTGATGTGGAAAATGTAAAGTAGTAATCGACTGAAAATATAAAAGTTTTTTTCCAAAACCAACTAACAAAGCAGAGGCACAAATACTGTGATGAATATCATCAAAGATATAAACATTAAAGTGATAAAGGAGCGAGAGAGAACACAATGAACTTCCCATATGTACATTTGTGGAACTGTGAGTATGGTTTGGATGCCTACTCTGGTTTCCATTTGTATTTATCTTCTACCTAACTCCCTCTTCCAACCTTAGAATAAATCTCACAGCTTTCTGTACCCTAAACAACACTCCTACTGCACGGCTTTTCCCTGTGGAATCAGACTGTGGGTCAGAGAGAGGTTTTCATATTATTTCTCTTGGGGGCTGGAACTCCAGGCTTTGGAAGACTGATGCACTTAGCAAGTCCATCAGGGAAGTCAAAGCAAAACACAACCAGGGCAGTATAGTGTGTTAGTAACTACTGGGAATATATATATTTTTATATATATATATATATATATATATATATATATATATATATATATATATATATATATATATAACTTTAAAATCCCACCTTTCACATGATTATTCCAATAACTGCCCATGTACCTTAGAAAAAGACAGAACATCCTGCTCAGGGAAATACACCCTCCTTACATTGGGCTAAGGAACCATGAACATGTGACATGGTTGTCATTTATGGAAATGGAAAAAGTCAAACAAGAGTGTCCTACCCTCCAACAAAAAGAGCATGCACTGCTTGTGTTTGGGCGTCTCCAAGAGGAGATGACGGCTCCCCTGGACTCCCGATGCACATGTCTGCCTCCGTGAATGCTATAGCATGCGGCTAGGGCGGGGGAGCAGTGATGTCTACGCCAGCACTTGGCACTTAGTAGTGTGGAAATTGCACTTTGTTTTTTAAAACGAATTCTTCTCCCGGAACCATGTAATTCGACTGGCTGAAGGCACAAATAGAATAAATAAACATTGCAAAAATGTGTGTGTGAGGGGGGGCGGGGAGCGGGTAGGGCGAAAAAATAAACCCCACACCCAGGAACCTTTAAGAGAAACAGGTGCTAGCAAGAGAAAGCAGCCAATTAACAATAACACTTAAAACTCTCTCTTCGTTACTCTGAAAACAATTTCACCGGGGAAATACCGCGCCCTGTTTCTGAGGGTTTCACTCACTAGGGTAGGCTGTCCCCCTGAATTGGAGTCCGGGAATCTAAGTTTCACACTCAGGAGCGGGTTTCGCTGTGGACCACTATTGCCCTCCGAGGCGGGAGAAGTCCGTTTCCAAACTGGGTAAGCCCTTTCCTCCTAGTAACCTTGCCCCTCACGCCTTCAAGTCGTCCCTTTTATCCACGGCCCCTGAGCGGTGTTCTGTGTGGCTCAGCCCAGCCCCAAGAACAGTCACCGCGAACAATGAACCAGACAAGGGACCCACCCAGCGAACGCCTGCTCGCCGGTCGCACGCAAGCCCGCTGCTAGCGCGGGACACTCGGGGGTCCCGGGCTCTCGATGCCCCCGTCCTCTCCACTCCAGAACCCCAAAAAGGGAAGAAGGTAGGTCGTTCCCTACGCCCAGAGCCCTGTGATCACCCAGTCCGCCTTCTTCCCAGCACCCACCAGTTAAAGGTGCTGTATCGAAAAAGAAAACCCGAAGAGTGGGCGGCGTGGGGGGGTCCGGCCGGCTGCCCCCCACCCCCATATCTCTATCCCAGTTTGGGCTTTGGCATCCACTTGTGCCCGAGCCCACGGCGTATGAAATCCCGAAGGATTTGGGGTGGAGGCAAGAGGTGGGGCAGGAGCCATAAAGTGGCTTCCGCTCCCTCCCCCCCACCCCCCACCCTCCGGCCTGGCACGGTTCTGGGCTCCGGCAAGACACAAAAGACGGGTCGCATCAGTGCCAACAACTCTGCCACCGCCTCCGTCTGCGCTGCGCAGGCGAGCGGGGCGGCGGGGCCTCGGGGCCGGTCCCCGCGCCGCCGGGGCGCCCTGGGGGGCTGGGGTATCCCCGGGCGCCGCCGAGTCTCCCGGGGGGCGCTTTCCGCGCAGCTCTACAGAGGCGGGGGCGCGGAGGAGAAATGGAGAGAAAAGGCGAGACTTACTTGGGGGCCGGAGGCTCCGCCGGACTCCGGGCGCGGCAGGTGTCTGGCCCCGCGGGCCCGGGCGGAAGGCGCTGGCGCAGCTCCGAGCTGGGCTCCACTTGGCGAGGACCGGTCACTCCCCGTGCCACCGGGACCCCCGCGCCGCGCGCCGCGCTGTCAGCGCCCCGAGAGGCACAGGCACGCTCCTCACCGCCCCATCGGCGCTGGCGGGTCTCGCCGCCCTCCTGTCGCGGGTCGCCTGCTCCCCCACGGGCCACACCCTGTCACCTCGGCAGCCCTCCACTCCTTCCTCTTTGACACTTCCACCGGTTACTCCGCCGTCAGCGTCCTCCCACCCCCCTCAGCCCACGTGCTCCTGCCGCTCCCTCTGCTCTGAACTTCCCCTGCCGGAGCCCCCACCTCTGCTCGGAAACCCCACGGTCTCTGAGCAGAGGGGAGGGGGTCCCTGGAAGCATGGCGGCTGGCTGACCTTTAGGTGCTCAGCCACATCCCACCCCCAGCACCCTCAGTCTGCAGAACCCAGTATTTTGATGTTGTTAATGCGATGCTTTAGGTATTATGTACTATATACATAAGGATGCATATTCTCCTGTGCCACACATCACTTTCAATATTATAGCAATGTGTATTCCAGAGCGTCACTTGGTGATCACCTAGCAGCTATTCACTGGCCTCCGAGGCGGCCTGACTGTCAGCCCAGCTTTCTCCATATGCAGAAAGCCCAGCAAAATCCCAGAACACCCTCTTTTGCCCAATTCCAACCAATGCCAATTTATATCGAAGCCCACCCACCCCCGGTTTTTTTTTTTGCTGTTGTTTTAGAAATATTTCGATATTCACTTCTCCTTGTTTCTGCAAAGTTGAGAGGTTCCTTTCTTAGGGTTCCCCTCAGCACTCTATTCTTAGTTTCATGATAGTTCTTACCACCTATGGCGTCATATTTTCATTTGACTGCGTCTGCTGTAGTCAGTAAGTTCCTCCAGGCACAACTTTGTCATACTCATAAGTTTATCAGCAGCTCTTTGTATAGTTCCCAGTACATACTATATGCTCAAAAAAAAAATACTGCTCAAGGAATGAATGCCCTTTAAACATAATGCAAGCATGGGGTGATTTTATATATTTAAAGGAATGAAGCCTGCAATATCATGCTTGCCTGTATCCCAACGAATAGATTAAATAGAAAACTAAAAACTTTTAGCATTTGGCAGTTCTCATACATTACTTTATATAATCCTTAAAACAAGTTTTCTTTGTTGGTATTACCCACTTTTTCTAGTGTGGTAAAGGTTGCTAAGTTCGAAGCTTCTAAGCGTGGGTGCTGGGGGCTCCATGTTTCTTCAGACAAGCACCAGCCGAGTGTGTTTATCACACCACCATCCTGCCCTGACTGCCCAATGCCACATGCTACAGCTACTTACCAGCTCCACAGAGAGCTTGCCCAACTGAGTCTTCTCCAAAGAAAGCATTTTTCCTTTTCCTTGTCAATCTCCGTAACTCTTTGACCCCCTTAAATCAGAGTTTAAAAAAAAAAAAAAGAGCCTCTAAGCTCAGACCTCTTGTAGCACTTATTGTCTTAATTCTTCCATTTAAAAAAAGAAAAAAATTGCTTTTTGTATGTTTGTATCTTGCGTCAGCTATACTTGGGTCTTACAAAGGTAGTCTTATTTTTTTGGTTTCCCCATTGAAATAAACAACAGCTAACTTTTATTACATCAGAGACATCATATTGGCTCTTTGAAAAAGTTCATGACATATTTTGTCTATGTTTTTCAAAGGTCATTTATTTATATAAAGAACAACGATCAATCAATGATATATTGTCTGTTTTGTTCGATAACCTTTTGCCATCTTTCAATAAGCTTCATAATTCTTCATTCATAGAAGGACCTGTCTTTATTTGCAAAAAAACTGAACAAGGTGCTGATTTACAGCCTCATCTAATTGAACGTTATACCACGCGAAGAATTTTGAAGAGAGCGAAATAAATAGAAGTCTGATGGCGCAAGCTCAGGCGAGTATGGTGGGTGTGGCAACACATCCCATTCAAGCTCCAATAATTTTTGACGGGTGATCAGACTTTTGTGTAATCTCGCATTGTTGCCATGTAACACAACTCATTTACAATTAACAAGCTCTGGACATTTCTGGATGATGGATTCGTTCAAGCTGTCCAATTGCCAACAGTACACATTCAAGTTGCTTGTTTGGTTCTTTGGTAGGAACTCGAAAAACATGAAACCTTGATAATTCCACCACATTGAGAACATAACCTTCCTCTGATGAGTGTCTGCTTTTGATGTCGTTTAAGGTGTATCATCACATCAGGACCAAGACCGTTTGCGCACCACATTGTTGTAAATAATCCACTTCTCATCACCAGTTATCAGTCACTTCAAAAATGAATCGTTTTCCTCACATTTAATGAGCATATCACAGATGTTTATAAGTGCCATCAAATGAACTTCTTTGAGTTCATGCGGAACCCAAATATCGAGCTTGCTTACGTATCCCAGCTTCTTCAGGTGGTCATGAATGCTTGAATGATGGATGTTCAATATTTCTGCAATGTCTTGTGTCGTGTAACGTGGGTTTGACTCGATCAATGCCTTTATTTTGTTGTCATCAACCTCAGTGGGCCTCCCTGACCAAGGAGCGTCATTGAGATCAAAATCACCAGCACAGAATTTCATGAACCATCATTGGCATGGACATTTTTATAGAGCATTGTCACCATAAACTCTATGCACCTTTTCAAAGGCTCGATGCGCATTCTTCCCTTTATGGGAGTAAAACAGTAAAATATGGCAAAAATGCACAGTTTGGTCTTCAGTCTTCAACTTATTGTAAAATCTCCAAAACTCAACCAAATCACTCAATTTTTTTTTAGAATGAAGCTAGAACTGTCAGCTGTCAAATGACATAGCAATAACATAGATGCAAATGACTCTAGTACTTCCAAAAATGAACTAATGCCAACTGTTGCAAACATTCGTCATGACTTTTTTGAAGACCTAATATAACAGCCAGCCATTGCTCCATAGTCCTTTAAACATATATTAGCTCATTTAATCCTCACCAGTTGTATGAAATAGAGACCATTTTTATAGATGGAAAACAGAGGCACAGAGATGGGGTCACACAGCCAGTAATTAGTGGAGCAGGTGTTGGATTCCTAACAATCTAACTCAGAGGCTGCTTTCTAACCACCTGCTACATGACCTTCTACAATCCCTTGCACTTAGGAGATGTTAATAAATACTCTTAAATAATGAATATTTATTCCTTTATACTTAGCTTCATAATAGGAAAAAGAGAGAGTAAGTGATGATATGGGCAGAACCAGGTTTTCGAGTACATTGGTCCCAACATCATCAGATATGCATTCTTTAGTGGGATCAGGGACCCCACCTGTGACCCGTATTTGAAACATGATGGGGACACAATCCAAGCTCACAACTTTGTGTGTGTGAAATAACTAGGTCTTCCAGTTTGAATTCCAGCTTTTCATAATCAGTGAGAGACATCCCCAGCTCAACTGACTCCTGGCTAAGCTCATCACCAAGCTAATTTATGTCCTTCGGGGATCCTGCTTTGTGCAAGGTGTTCCCTCAGTCCCTGCTGCAGGCTGAATGATGGCCCCCCAAATCATCCATGTCCTAATCCCTGGAAACTATGAATGTTACCTTAGCAAAATAAATTAAAAATGTACCTTTGCAGAGATGATTACATTAAGAATCTTGAGATGGGGATATTATCCGATTATAAGGGGGAGCCCTAAATTCAGTTGCATGTCCTTATAAGAGGGAACCAGAGGGAGATTTGACACACAGAAGAGGAGAAGGCAATGTGACCATGGAGACAAAGATTGGAGTGATTTTGCCACAAGCCTAGGAATACTGGCAGCCATCAGAAGCTGGAAGATGCTAGGGAGGCATTTTCCCCAAGAGCCTCTTAAGGAAGCATGGGCCTGTCCACATGCTGATTTCATTCAGTCCAGGGAAAGTGATTTTGGACTTCTGGCTTCCAGAACTGTATGAAAATAAATGTGTGTTGTGCTAAGCCACCAAGTTCGTGATAATTTGCTATAGTGACCAAAGAAATAAATACAGTCTGCCAATCTGGAAGATGACTTTCTATACCTGAGGATGAAATAGAAGAAAGATGTTCCAAGCAATTGGTAGCCCCCTCTTCAGTGTCTGGTGAAGGCAGTCCGTTGGGGGGAGAGAGAGGAGAATTTTATCTCTCACATAATATTATATAAAAACCTTCCAATTTAGACTTTATTATTATCTGCAAATAATAAATACATACAATAACTGTGATTTACTTACATGATTTAAAGTGAACTTCAAATTTTATATTTGTTTTCCATTATCTGACCACACTGCCTGAAGTGTGTGATAGATTAATTTTAAAATATACATTCTATAATTATTTAGTGAATAGCAAAGATGTATTTTCATTGAGTTATTAAGTGTTAATTTATAGAATGAAAAAATATATAAAGTCTTCATAAACTTTGTATAACCCTTTCTTATATTTTGCTGTATTTGGAACCTCAGAACAAAGAAACAAAAATTGTGATCCTTCCTTCCTTCCTTCCTTCCTTCCTTCCTTCCTTCCTTCCTTCCTTCCTTCCTTCCTTCCTTCCTTCCTTCCTTCCTTGACTATGGCTACCAGATAGAATACAGGACACCCAATTAAACTTGAATTACAGATAAACAATTTTTAAGCATGAGTCCATGTGCCATGCAATATTTGGGACAATAAATTGTCTCTATTTTTCAGCCTGTTGTGAACCATGCAATATTTGGGATTTGGGAACATGCTTATACTAATAAATTATTCATTGTTTCTCTGAATTCCAAATTTAACTGGGTACCCTGTATTTTTATTTGCTCAATCTGACAATCCTAATTAATTTTTTTTTTCATTTCCAGTCAACATTCAATATTATATTAGTTTCAGAGGTACACAGTGGTTAGACATTTATATAACTTACAAAGTGATCCCCCAGATAAGTCTAGTACCACACATAGTTATTACAATGTTATTACTATTAATATATTCCCTATGCTGTACCTGACAATACTATTTTTGACTCTTCGGCTCTTTATGCATTTTCCCATACTCCCTTTCTCTGACCCTCAATCCCTCCCTCTTAGTTTTCATTGAGACTAATTTATGTTCACCTAAATCAAGACTAAAACAAGATTTAAGCCCTCATTGCTGGCCTGGGGCTGACGTTTTGCTCCATAAAGAAGAAAAGAGAGAATGACATGACTTCTAAGATCTGGTCATAGAGCATACATAAATCTCCACCAGTGGGGGATTTTGCATTATGTCACACAAAGTGTTTAACATGGTGTTATTTATTATACAAATGGTAGATTGGATGAAGATGAAGACTTGATTTTTTTCTTTGAAACTGTTTCCCTGTTGTTTACAGTCCTTTGGATTTAAAGCAATCATACTGTCCAACAATAGGAAATATTCTTTGGCGCTCCTTATACAGCCTTTCTCTTATGATTCCTGGCAGCTGGATGTATAGTGAGTGGTACAAAGGGCAGGAGCAGAAAGAATTATAATTTGTGTGGCCTGTATTAGAAACATGAGAGGGACGCCTAAGGCATGTCTGGTAAATCACTAAGTTATCAGAAACTTAGTTTCTTCTTCTGTAGAAATAGAACAAAAACTGTGATTCTATACACTTTCTGTCTCCAAACTCTTGTTCGATTTTTACATCTCTTTTGAACATTTAACGTTCTCCATTTTGAATTATTTGTAGATCTGAGAGTCAGACAGTTCTTGATTTGGATCCCAATGCCTCTGCTTTCTGGTTGAGTAAACTTGGCACGTTTTTCATCTCTCTGAACTTCAGGATTCTCTCCCGAACACAGGGGGGAAAACAATAATTACCTCCTAAAGATGTTGTGAAATTAAATGGGAAAATATCTGTAAAATGTTTCACTTAGTGCCTTGTACAATGTAGTCAATCAATAAATAGCTATTTTTGCTTGTCCTTTCCTGATATGATGATTCCATGTAGTGCCTTATCCACCAGACATGTCTGCTACAATGATTTGTACATATTAAATGTTCAAAACATGGATGTATTGTGAAATTGACAAGGTGTTGTAGAATTTTAAAAGGTTAGTAGTAATAGTCATAATTAATAAGTAACAATAGGTGATACTGCTGAGTCTTTGATTCTGGATCAGCTTTGTAGAACTGTTTTGCAAAAAATGTTTGATGCCTAACCTTTTTCATCTGAAAATTCAATTGGGAGAGACACTGTCTACAGAACAGCAAAATCTACTGATCACTGGAAAATGTATCATTCATTGTGCTTTGCTCAATAAAAATTACCTTTTTTCCTTCAAAGACATTTTACTATATTTCTTTCACTGTACCTATATCAATTACATTAATCTTGGCTACATTTGACAGGGACGTCCCCTTCCCCCAAAAAAGTGGCTTTTATTTGTCTCTCCGGTATCAGAATGCAGAGTTCAGCAGGCCACAGCCAATGTGGTGGCCCCACAGTCATCAGGGATGCAAACTCCAGCATGCCGTGATAACAGTGTTGAGACTCCAGCAATCATTTCTTTATGTACTAAAAGTAGAGGGAAAAGGATTAAAAGCAAAAAAAGGTAAAAATTAGCCCCTCCAGGTGAAGCAACCTTCTTTAAAAAGCCTTTTCAATGCCCTATGCAATGAATTTCACACACTGTGTCAAAGAAGAAGCTGGAAAATGTCATTTTTAGCAGGACCCATTGCTGCCTGAATACAATTAGGGTTCTGTTACTCGGGAGAAAAAAGAGAATGGATAGTAGACAAATAACTAGCAATGTTTTCCATTGACCTCTTCACTTTTCCCTTTTGTTTTCATCTTCTAAGTCTTCATTTGTGATCCAACTGGCAACTCCTTGAATATTCTATAACCTGAATGCTTTTCTCTTTCTGTATGTCTTTTTTCATTATTTCACAAATCCACTGCCTTCTCTTTTATGTTATCCATGCAGTCTTTTTTCCTATTATATTGCTTGCATAATCATCTAAAGTTCTCCATATATTTCATTTTCTTTCATACAATTCTAAACTGCTCATACTATCTACTGTTTTCTCTCAATGTCATCCAACAGTGCTCTTTGACTCTACAATCATTAACTTTATACATTTTTCCATGTTTAATCCAGATGCTTTCAGGGTCTTTGATCCTTTCAGTCTAGAAAACATTAGCCTGTGATATGCCTGGCATTTGCTTTAAAATAATACCATGTTGGGAGGGAGGAAAAGTCAGTGGTGTACAAATGAGACAAGATTTGCCATGTGTTGAAATTATTGAAACCAGGTGATGGATATTGATGGGGAAGAGGGGGCAGGGAATGTTATCTCATTACTTCTAATCTTATACACGTTTCAAAATTTATATAATAAAAAGTAAAGAAAGAAATGATTGCTTGAATCTCTATTTTGCATCAAGTCCTTCGCACAATTTGTCCAGAAAACTCGGGAGGCTTTCATTGTAGTGGTCACCTCTACTTCTGGGATCTTCCCTCACATTGCTGTCACTCTGCCCTCCACAGCTTCCTCTATATGATTTTGTCTTTTCACCAAATTATTCAAAAATACACCCACACCCACACTATCCCTTCATGCAAAGTAATTTGAATAAGATAGTCTATGAAGAGTTATCGCCGCATGCAGTGCTCACATCACATATTGCAGAGCAATATAAAATTACACATCTTTCTTCATTCCTTAGAGCTGTGTGTGGCATTTTAACTTAGTTCTCCTTGAGATGTAAACAGAAGTTTGGCACAGTCATTTTTTATCTCCACCCCTTCTTCCCCCCCACCCCCTCATTGAAATTCAGACCTGAATTACAGGGGCTGATCAGCCATCATGGACTGTGAAGCAATCCATTAGATGACAAAGCATCAGAATGGAAGGAGCTGGGTCCCAGAAAACCACAGACTCTCATATTAGCTCTGGGCTGTCTTCATTTGGTTTTGCTTATGATTGCAAGAGAAGTAAACATCTTTCTTCCTTAAGCCATTGTTAGTGTGTTGTGTGTTTTTTTCCTAGTACCTGCTGCCAGACCTAATTCTACTTGATACTTACCTAAGAATTTTCTTTGTTCTAAACAAGTACAATTCTGAGCTTAAGAGAAATGCTACTGCCAGATATTAATAATTTATGTTTCCTTTACCCCATAACACCTAATTCCTTAGGTCCAATTACAGATCTCTCTTCTCTCCTTGATTTGCTATTGTCGGAACCAGTATAATATGTAAAAATCTATTGAAAAGGCCAAATCTAAATGGTTTAAAAATGATATTAAAAGAAGCATATATTGACTGTTTCAGTTACCTATTTTTGATTACATATCACTCCAAAATTTAGCAATGAAAATGACAATGTTTCATTATTTCTCACAATTCTGTGGGTTTACTGGGAAGAA
Source organism: Aselliscus stoliczkanus (assembly GCA_033961575.1). Lineage (NCBI taxonomy): Eukaryota > Metazoa > Chordata > Mammalia > Chiroptera > Hipposideridae > Aselliscus > Aselliscus stoliczkanus. The sequence continues at coordinate 100,363,050 of CM066732.1, read as the reverse complement.
TGGGATGGTTCTTCTGGTCCACACAGTGTAGCTGAGGTGGGTACAATCCGCTGGGAGGTCTGTGCTGGCTCGAATGTCCACCAGAGCCTCTTGCCTTCTGGGACCTCCCTTTATCTGGCCTTTCATTATTTTGTTGTCTAGCTCAAGCGTCTTTTACAAAGTATGATGGCTGGCTTCCAAGAAGGAGTGTTCCAAGAGGACAAGCCCTAATGTGCAAGCTCTTACTAAGCTTCCTCTTGCATAATACTTGCTAACTTCCAGTTAGCCCAAACTTACAGATGAGGAAACTGAGCACAGGGAGTTTTAGTAATTTATCCAGACTCATGGATTTAGTAAGTCATAGAGTCAGGATTAAAAACTAGTCAGGCTGACTCAACACTGTGAGAATGCAATTATGGCTCGGGCTGCAGAGTTTGGAGCTTGATTATTATCTATTTTGCATATGTATGCTTTGGCTTTCCAATTATTTCCGATTAGAAAAACTAAAGGCAGCACATGGTGTCGCTTTTCTGGGTAAAACCATGAGTGTGCTTTGAAATATATAAAACATTATACAACTGCTAAAAATGTGCGAATTGCCTTATCTTAGTGTATCCTCCACAGTGCTTGGCAGAGAGTCAGTTTGCCATATAATAGTTACATACAGTGTGACTGGGTGCTGTGTCCCCCGGAGCTAGGCTGGAAGACAGCTGTTATTAGGGAGATGGAGGATTGGGAGGAGGGCTTTGTCCGCCTCTTGTCCATTGAATAACTGCCTCCCTGAAGGTTAAGACTCACTCTTCTTGCAACTAATACAACAGATGTGTAGAGACACAAGTTGCTGGTTGAGTTTGCATGAAATCATGACCTCATTTCAACATCACCAGAGAAGTCTGACAGATACCCATGAGGCAACGTTAACATTTTTAATGACAACCATTTCAGTTCACATTATTATGCCAAGGATGCAATGGATTCAAATCAATTGTTTTAGGTAGTAAATGGAGCCCCAAATTCACTGTAATGTAATTTATTTTGCAGAAATATCACAAAATATTTTACAGGTAGTTATGTTTAATGTAGAAAAACACAAACACTGAATCTGAAAATTGGTTATTTAGAAAAGTGGTGGGTACGTTTAAAACAGTTTGCAAGGAGGAGAGAAACAGAAATTTCACAAATAAGACTTTTGTTTAATTAGAGGAAAGATGGGGAAGTTTTAACAATTTGAAAGTGAAAGGGGGTTCCTGTAGGAAATCAGGTTCCTATTGTCCTTTGTCTAAAACCTACTAAATACACTTAATTAAATTTAGTATACTAATCACACTAACGTATTTAGTAGCCATCAATCCTTTTTCCTGTGTACTATTTTGATTGTCTGCACAGAGTGACATGCCGTCAGTTATCTGTCCCTCTGCTCTCCTGCCACCTCATACTGTTGCTTTTTTTCTGGTCCCTCTGTATTCTTGCTCAAACAGCAGACCTACTCCTGCTCTTTATGCCTGGAACATCTTTGATAGGATCACTAGAAAGTTAGAACTGAGCAGGAGATAGGAGGGACTAGACCAGGCTCACACCACCTAACGACCACCTGAGGCTCCTGCCCCTGTTTGTGTCACAGACACCCTGCTTATCAGGATGTCTGTCTGGCTTGCCTGGATGCCCAGGACCATACATTGTGATTTTGCCCTCTTTAGTGGACTTTTCAAATAAATTATGAGAAAATTGATGGGCTCACGCTTACACCCTGGGAAACAAGAAGGGGGAGACCACTTCATGGATGGTGTAGAGGCCTGACCACTTCACTGTACATCTGAAGCTGCCACTGAATAATATTAGAAGTTGACTATAATTTAACACATATATGGTCATGGGATATGGAGTATAGCGTGGGGATGGAGTCAATGGAATTGTAATAGATATGTATGATATCCGGGGTGAGGGAGACAGGGAAGGGGGAGGGGGAGTCACTTTGTAAGGGGTGAAAAGGATAACTATTGCATTGTTTTGTACATCTGTAACTAATAAAAAGGGAGGACGGGACACATCAGCAGAAAAAGAGGAAGATACTGGAGAGGAAGGGAGGCAGACAATTCTACCCATAGTGATTAAAAAGCCTTACACAATGTAAGGAGAGGCTGCTCCCCAGCCTTGGGTCAGCCTGCTCCATCTTGGTGTTTACTTGCTTACTAATAAAACTTGCTTTCTGCAACTTGCTCAATTCTGCCTCTTGACTGAATTTTTTTCCTTCAAGAGGTAAAGAACCAAGGTAACATCATTCCCTCAGCTATATGCACACCTAACTCTTACTTCTTTCAAATCTTTGTTTAAATTTCACCTCTCCATAGGCCCTAGTTAAAATTGTACCCCATCACCATTCTCAGAATTCCAAATCTCCTTTATCTGCTCTGCTATGTTTTAGAAGAAAAATCACCTTCTAATATACAGCATAATTTACTGTCCTCTTTATCATGTGCAATCAGACCCAAAACCTTTTTAGTTTGTTAATTGACGTATCTCAAGAGCTTAGCACATTGCCTAGCACATATAAGGCCCTTAATAAAAATATTTGTTGAATAAATAATAAAGCTCTCATTTGTCCAATGTCTATTCTTAAATAATTCTTCCATGACTACTGATGTTCAGCTTTTGTGTTGCCATGTGGTTATAACAGAGCATAATGCCTAACAGACTGAGAAATGAAAGGTACTGTGTGAAAAAACAAAATGGAGAAAGGAAGTGCACTAAAAGAAGGCGAGTGTTGTTCTAAGATAATATAGTTGGGGTACAGGTGCTCTACTGCCCCAGTTCTTGTTCAAGATTTCCAAAAAGTAGTCCTAAAAATTGTTTGAGCCAGTAGAGGCATAAAACTAAGAATGGGCATTATGACAGAATACATTTTGATATGCCTCACTTTAAAATAAATCCCTGTTTGAAAATTCCAATTTGCAAAATGCTTATTTGAGGAGCTTCCTTAAACTATGAATCTAGTAATTATTTTGTTTTTAAATTTTAGTTAGCAATATGTTTGCTCACTCTCAAACAAGAATTTCATCAAATAGGCCTCATCTCATGTTCAAAAACTTGAGGTGATCAGTACAACCTAGAATGCTGTGATGGCAGTGATTCCTTGGCTATATCTAGTCTTGAAATAAATGGGGATTGAGTCTGATTGCCAATGCCTGTCACAGACATGGGAGGTGGGGGTGTGACATTGGTGCCTGTTTTTACCATCCTGTGCCTAATAGATCCCTAAGGTCCCTTTCAGCTGTTTCATTCTCTGTGAAAGCCAAAGTGTTAGCAAGAATTATGGGACAGGGAAATTTCATGTGAATACATTAAGGGTCATGAAAGGCAAGCAATGTAAATAAAGCTTCACCAAAGATAAAATCTAAGTTGGGACTTCCAGATTAATATATGGGCTTACACATATATATTAATTACATATGCAGTCTCCTACCACCACATTGAATGACACCTGAAAAATGACCAAAAGACAGAGGGTGTGTGTGTGTGTGTGTGTGTGTGTGTGTGTGTGTGTGTGTGTGTGTGTGTGTGTCTTTTTACCTGTTTATTATCAGTTGCTCCAACTAGGTTGTATGTTTATAATGGCAGGAACCACATCTGTTTTTTCTTAGTACCTAAAACATAATAGGGAATCATTAAATATATTTTAAATGCATGAGTTGAATTAAGGCTGGCACTTTTGCAGTATGATCCAAGGAGGCTGTCATAACATTTTGTTTGGAAAATAGTGGCAAGAAAATCATCAGTTTGTTTCATTTTTTTTTTTTGTCTCTTTTAAGAATTCTAGCATAGTTGCAATTAGGAGAAATTTATATTAACAAACCATAGACCTATTTTCCTAATAGTCACAATTTTCAGAGGTTTTTTGCTCAGATATACCAGTCATATTACATTATGTACAGCATCATTTGGGTCTCAGTTTAAATACATTTATTTTAAATGATATGTCTAAGTAATTACCTTCAAAACCTAAGAAATTCATTTAAATATTTGACAAACTAAAGGATAATTCCCATTAAAATTAAAAATAGGATTTTCTTGGCAAACATAGAGAGAAAGAAAAGCAACACAAAGTAAAACAAAGCCTACAAAGCAAAATTCAAAATAAAGAAATACAAAGTAGGTTAGTAAGAAAAAAAAAAAGATTAAATAATAGGATTATGATTAAATATATCGATTATGGCATTTATATGTGAGTGAAACTCTATTAACAGCAAAAGCAAAAAAGAAAGAAAGGAAAGAGCTGGAAACAATAGGCACAATAATGATATCAAAGGAATTCAAGGAGAATAAAAGCATTGAATAGGACAGTGGTTAACTCTATTGATAAAATCCAACATGAAGAGAAAGCAATAATACATCTTTATGTACACAAAATATAGCAACAAAAATTTTAGAAATAATTTGACATAAAACAATTATAGTCAGATGTTTTATCTTAGGACTGTCAATGACAAATCAATACATGAAGACAATAAACACAAATAGTGAGGAACAGTAGAAATATATATTCACAAATCAAATATACATACCTTTTCAAATGCTTGAAGAATGTTTATAATATTTAATAATATCCAAAGCCATATAAGAACCTCAACTGTAATAAAAAGGAAACTTGCATAAGCCAGTTTACATCTTTTGTCTAAGAATGAACAAAACTAAAAATTAATTAAGATTACATTAAATAATGGTTTAATTAAACAGGGAATAAAATACAAATAAAACATCTTTAGATCATAATTGAACTGAGAATAGTATGTGTCAAAATTTCCGGGGTATTCTAAAATATATACTCAAAGCTAAACATATATCCTATGGGCTATCATTTAAGAAAGATAAAATGAATGAAATAAGCATTTTATTTAAAAAGTTAGGAAGTTTTAAAGAAGGCAGCCCTACAGAAAGCAGGGTAAGGAAAAGTAATGAATTAGTAAATAGAAAAATTATAAAGTGAATAGAAAAAAATATGTAGGTTTCTTTTTTGTTTTTATCAAGATTTTTATTAAAAATATAGCTCTAACACACAATATTCTATTAGTTTCAGAGGTACACCATAGTTCTTCAACATTTATGGACCTAAAGAAGTGATCACCATGATAAGCCCAGCAACCATCTGACAACATTTATGCAATCACAATATTATTGACTACATTCCCTATTCTGTATATTACATTCCCATGACTTACTTGTTTTATACCTGGAAATGTGGACTTCTTATTTGCCTTCACTTTCACCCCCCTTTTTAATTTTCAATTACAATTGACATTCAATATTAGTTTTTATTAATTTGTGGTTAGACATTTATATAATTTAACAAGTGATTCCCTTGACTAGTCTAGTACCCATCTGGCACTATATATACATAGCTATTACTATATCATTGACTATATTCCCTATGCTGCTCCCACTCTAGGGACTCCCTACAAGTACCGCTCAAGGTTCTATCACCCAACACAAGTACCGCTCAAGGTTCTATCAGGGGCTGAAACTTAAGTGAGTCGGCAGGTGGCAGCAGGCCTCCAGGTATCCTGGCTTTCTGTGAAGTTACCCCTGGCCCTCTACTGGTGGCAGCTGTCCTCAGTTTGCAATGTGTCCCCTCCTATGTGCCTCCAACTTAACACAGGCAGCGAACAACCGCAGATAACTTCATAACTCCTACCAGGTAGTCTCTGGCCAGTCACAGGCAGTGGGTGACCTGAACCTGCACCAGAGTCCCTACCAAGAGGCTCCAGATCCAACATACTTGGAGGCTGGCTTTAGACCACAGCAGAGCATGGCCCAATTAGCCCTACATGCAGCACTCCAAAGGGTGGTTTCAACAGTTACCAGAGCCAATCAGATTCAGATTTGCCTGTGGGGGTGGGCTCAACACAGCAAAGATGGAATCCACCTGGCAGCTGCACATGAGAAGTCTCCCTCAAAGGGAAAATGGTGACTGTTCACCAGCCATGCACCGCAGCCACACACCTCAGCCTGCTTCCTTATGCCTCTGATGCCTCCAAAGTCACTGTCCCTCTACCAGAACCCAAGGTGAGTGTCTGGAAATAAGTGAATCTGTATGAGGACTGTTTAAGAGGACATCTGGGTTTCCCGCAGCCTTCTGTCCCACTCTGATGGTTGGAATCCCCACTGTTTTTTTACAGTCAGATATTGTGGGGGCTCCTCTTCCTGGCCCCAGTACTTTGGGCTGGGGAGGCTGGTGTGGAATTGAGGTCCCTCTCTCCTCTGGGGAGAACCTCCCCAGCTGAAAAATCCCTCCTGATTCTCATCCACTACATGCAGGTGTGGAGCCCTTATTGCATCTCCACCTCTCCTACCAGTCTCTACGTGGCTTCTTCTTTATAACCTTAGTTATAAAACTTCTGTTCAGCCTGACTTCAAATGGTTCTCCAGGTTGATTATTCTATAATTTAGTGGTGAATTTAATGTGTTCACAAAAGGAAGTGGGCACAGTATTACTCCGCCATCTAGGATTTGTGAGAGAGAGTCTGTAGTTCATCTCTGAAATATAATTATTAGAAAGGGAAAATTATAAAAAAGAATAAAGTATAAAGCACATATGGGAGAGAGTTTAAGTTTACATAATTCAATGCATAGTTGCATACAAATATATTGGAACATCTTAATTTTGTGCAAAAATATAAATAAGAGTGAAAATTTTATCTTGATTAGGAATGTTTCACAAGCAAGTTCTTCTGAGTTTGCAAGAAACAGGTAATTACAGTGTTATGTACATATTCCAGAGCCTTAAAAATACATAAGAAACAAACCAAATAATTTTAAGTTTCTTCAGACTGAAAAAAAAATGCTCAAGACACAAGTATAGAAATATCTCATTGATAACAAAGAGGCAAAATTCCATAACAATATACAAAGAACCCATATTTAGTGCCATATTTAATAAATTTTCCACCCTAATTTTATAGGATTCATTCCCAAGAATGCAAGATGGCTTAATATTTGGAAAGATATTAATGGCTTTCACTATAATCATATTAAGAGGATATGTGGTTGCATATAATACAATCCATGTCATTTTCTTCAGTATTGTAAAGATATTTCAAATATTTAAAATTAATTGATGCTTTAAGATAATTCTAATCAACCCAAAGGGTTGTTTTTTTTTTGTTGTTTTTTTTTGCAGTAGGAGATAATGGTTCTACAGGTATTTAATAAAAGTAAACAAATAAGCATATCTAACATTGAATAATAATAAGTCACTTTGCTGTAATACATGTCTTAGGGTCTTACAGAAGCACAATAATTAAAGTATTATTCTCTGTGTATCACAACTGAAAATCAGAATAATGGAACAGATTAGACAACACTAAAATTGATGCTAATAAATGTAAAATCGTAACAGATGATAGGGAGTAACACAAAGCAACGGAGAAGAGATTTAGTGACAGTTTTAAATGTTTAATTGTATTACAATTTTCAAGGAAATGTAAGTGAATATCAACAAAGGGCTGGATGTGTAGAGGCTTTCTAAGTTTGAAAGCAATGTATGAAATTACACAATAGGAGATCTATTGGATTGCTCAAACAATGATTTGAAAACATCTGTATAGCAAAAGACTAAGCATATTAGAATAGAAAGTAGGAAACTACTTTGCATCTGATATAACAGACAAAGGGTAATATCCTTAATTTCTAAAACAAAGTGTTACAAATTACTAAGAGAGTAGTAATACTTCACTGGAAAATTCCAAAGAACATATGAAAATATGTCTAACCTCACTAGAAAGAAAGAAATGGACACTAATGTCACAAAAGCCATATATCACTACCAATTTGATAGGTTTTAAAAATTATACTGTTGAGTGCTAGTAAGCAGTGTAATAAAATGTGTACTTTCTTACAATACAGTTACCAAAATAAATTAGCTAAGGATCTAAAAAGTACATATAGATGTTAAATAGGAATATAAGCATAGATGAAAGTATAACAATGTACAATTAAACTCATCTGGCTGTGAGATTTATGTTTTTATTTTAGTCTTTATAATTTACTGTATTGTCCAAAATTTATACACAAAATTAACTCTATAATTAAACTAAATGGGTAATTAAAATATATAATTTATGTATTGTTAAATAAAAAGGCAGCATTAAAGACATATCTCTACCATATTATCTCACACATATAAACAAAAAGTTATGAAAAAATAATGGAAAGTGGCAACCATTTGACTAAGTGAAATTTTTTTCTCCTTTACACTTTTGGATACTCTGTTTTTTTCTTATGAACATGTATTGCTTTCATAATCAGAAAAAATTAAACTTAAATTTAAAACATTAATTAGATGAAGTTGATTCAATTGTAATAATATGGTTTATAAATTCGAGGGTGGTGTTTTGCATAATTTGAGATGTTCCTATTTATATCTTTTTTTCAGTTAAGAAAACTACCAGGAAGTTCTTCCTTAGGATTATGTAAGCATGAATGTCATTTAAGAAGATTGATTTAATAGACATTACTTACTTGTATAATAAAACAGTAATTAAAGCATTATGTTCTGATTAGATTTAATGTTCAAATACGCTCCTACAATAACATTTCCATTCACATCTTTATTTCTTTATTCTGATAAAGAGATTGATTTTTTTGTCAGTCTATTTGGTTACATCAGTGTAAAATGTCCACCCCAGTTCTCTTGGATTTGATATGAAATCATTCTGCTTTTCAAAGGATAGTTGTGAGAAAATTCCAAGATAAAGGAAAGAGCATAAAGCATTAGTGAGCATTTATATGACTGATGCTAAAAAGCTAATGATAACTCTGTTATGGGCTGGGTATGTGCAAGACTAGGAATAGTTTATTAAAACCTTATTACTTTATTTGTGAGGTTTTCCTGCCTCCACTCTAGTGGATTCTGCTAAGATATTATCACTGGGTTGTTTACACCAAAAGTAATTATGATAAAAAAAACCTGAGGCTCATGGGCTGGCCGAGTGGTGCAGTGGTTAAGCCCTGGCTTGGGACACCAACGGCCCCGGTTCAGATCTCACATCGAGAGCCAGTGACACTGCCCTCTTAAAAACAAAAACAAAAACAAAAACAAAAACAGAAACCTAAGGCTCAGACTGTGGTGGTAACGTTAAAAGGAACGAAGTTTTTATATTGTAAATATTTTCTGTTGTCTGTGTTTGAGTGCCCATATTTTATTGGATTGGTTGAGCTTTTATTATTGAGTTTTAGCCTTTTTTTTGTATTATTCGGATAGGAGTCTTTTGTCAGACACATGTATCACAAATATTTTTCTCCCAGTAAATGGATCACCTTTTCATTTTCATGATAGTATAATTTAAAGATAAGAAGATAATGTTGTTGAAGATTGTTATCTCTTTATTTCATGGTTAGTGTTTTATATAGGATCTAATAAATGTTTGGTTACCTCAGGGTCATGAAGTTTTCTTCTCATGTTTTCTAGGAAATTTAGGGTTTTAGCTTTCACATTTAGATACACAGTTCATTTCAAATTAAATTTTGTGTGTAATGTGATATTGGGTTGAGGTTTATTAATTCTATAGGGATAGCCAGTTGTTTTAAAACGTTTGTTGAAAAGAGTTTTTCCTTCATTGAATTGAATTGATGGCTTTGTTAAAAATTATTTGACCATATATACGGTCTATTTATGTAGTCTCTATTTGGCTCCATTGATCTGTAGGTTTGTCTTCATAGCAATGCAATGCTATCATGGTTACTGTAGCTATAATATTAAGTCTTGACATCAAGTAGTGTACATCCTTCAACTTTGTTCCTTTTCAAGATGATTTTGACCATTCTAAATCCTTCCCTTCTCCATACAAATTTTAGAATCATCTCATCATTATCATCAACAACAACAACAAAGCCTGCTAGAAATGTGATTGAGATTTCATTGAATACATTGATCAATTTGGGGCAAATGAATATTTTCAGTTTTGAGTCTTTCAATTCTTGAAAATGGTTTATCTCTCTGTTTATTTAGATATTCCTTTAACGTCTCTTTAACAACCCTCTTTAGTTTAAACTAGAGAGGTCTTACATCTATTTTGTGAAATCCCTTCATAAATAGTTAATGTTTTTTATACTATTGTAAATGACCTTAGTTTTAATTTCATTTTCCAATTATTTGTTGCTAATATATGGAAATAAAAAATATAATTAATTTTGCTATATTGACCTTGTATCCTGCAACCTTGCCAAATACACTTATTTTTCTTGTGGTTTTATAAAATTATTCCTTCATGTTTTCTATGTAGACAACCATATAATTTATGGATAATAAAAAGTTTACTCTTCCATCTTTTGTCTTTAATAAAACACTTTTTGTCTTTTTCTTGCCTTATTGTACTGGCTAAGAACTGTGGTACAGTGTTGATTAAAAGTTTTGAGAAGAGACATCCTTCCCTTTTTTCCTAGTCTTAAGGGGTAAACATTCTGTCTTTTACCATTAAGTATGTTACCTTTAGATATTGAAGTCCTCCCCTGCCACACACATACATGCATTTTAATGTCATATGAAAACATATATTTTTGTCAGTAAGGTAAATGGTTTATATATTTGAACTCTTATTAATATGTTCAAATACTACTTTTAATGTATTAAATTTAATATCGATTAACATTAAACTTTGAGCTTTTAACAAATTAAGACATTAAGACTAGTATTTTGAAGAGATATGACAATAAGGGTACCAGGAGGTGTTTGTTCCCAAAACCTTTGTTTGTACTGTTTTTAAATTTTATATATATATATTACATATATGTGTGTGTGTGTGTGTGTGTGTGTGTTCTTTAAAAGTTCAAATAAGAAAGAACTGATGAAAATAGCCACTGACAACAATATAGTCCCATGAAACATCACTATGTTAAGGAACTTGTTAGGTTTATCTTCCAGATAAGAAGCCCCAGTGAGATTTTGGTTACCTCATTTGCTCCAATCAAAAAAAAAAATACATGATATGACTTTCCTATACCCTAAATCTCCACTCATTATCGGGAACCTTTGGTGTCCATTATTACACACTTTCAGTGGCCCCATTAGTGTCCCCTACAGATTCGGGGACCCTCGTCTTCACCATAAGCTTGTCAATTCTACAGCCCCAGCTCTGGGATGTTCTGATTTGACCCCATTAGGGCTATGTGAATGATTCCTTTCGCTTTGTGCCTTTCAGTTTGTCGATACGAAAGGGGAGAGGGTTGGGAGCTAAACTCAGACTATTTATTAAAAGCATTTGGAAATACAAATTTATGTTTTATATAGAATTGTTTTTAAATTAAATTCTGTTTATACAGAACTTTAACTTTAAAAATGCAGCATAAAAAAAAAAAGTCCTACTGAAGAGTCAGAAGTATGTCAGGAATAGTCATTCTAGTGGACTCCTGACATCCAGAGAATTGGCAAGCTCGGGCACTAGTTTTGTATGTGAAACAAAGAACGTAAATCCTTTTATAAAGTTAAGAATCCCTTTGTTCACAAAATAATCACATCCTATTTTATCTGTTTTGTAGGTTTAGATTATTCTGGGTCTAGTTAAAACTAAGCACACCCATGATAAAAACAAAAGTATACTGCTTTGTTCCATAGTACTTTTAAGCCTGCAGTTTCATATGATCAAAATACAGGGCAACAAACAAATGCATTTATTGTATGTAGAAACTTTTAATGTGTGTTGGGAAGATGGATTTCTTTCCAGGCTTATCTCCGGCAAAGCTACACCCTTATCCCCACCTGACTTCACTATCCACCCCCTGCTTTGCTTTCTGTTGTAATTATGCTTTCACTACAACGAACTTTTCACCTCTCCTTGAATTGTTATACTCTTTCATATCTCCATGCTGTTGCATTAGCTGTTTCTGCCACATAGAATGCCCTTTCCCTCCTCTCCACTGATTACATCTTACCCAGTTGTTAAGATCTAATACATTTGCATTAGATGCTTCTCATCTCTGAAGACTTCCCTGAAATGCTAGCCATTATTGGGAGTCCCTACAGCATTCTGTACCCACTTTTATTAAGGCATTTATGAAATGAGAGCTTGGCTCTTCCTTTTGCTCACATATGTCAACTAGACTAAGCAGGGACATAGTTTTTATGTTCTGAAAGCTGAGAACAGAGTAAATGCTTGGGAACTGCTGGTTGAGGGGCTAAGTGAGTGAATAAATGAATGAATGATTTTTAAACTTTCTCTTGTTCTCCTTTCTTGAACTCCCTTTCTTTGCTTTAAATATTTTCCCATGACACTTAATACATTCTAATGTATTACATAACTTTCTTATTATATGTATTGTTAGTGTCTTCCCATTAAGGGCGGGTGTTTTTCTTTTATATGCAATAATACTTACTTAAGGAATGAATAAAATAAACATTCCTGCCACATATTTTCCCTTCTAATCTCATGTCCTTGATTTTTTGTCATTTAGGAAGTCATCTCAATTATCCATGTTCTTAGTTTCCCTGTTGGCCTGGCTTCTTTGTCTGAAATTCCGCACCATCTGAATTCTTTGTGATAAGGCTTTGAGTCTCTGTTAAATATTTAACTATTAGCTAAACATTCTCACCTTTTATCAGCATTAACAAGTTACCCAAATAAGTTTATCAGATTGGCTCTAGTAGAAAACAAGGCAAGGGGAAAGCATTCATTCATTCAACCGGTATTTCTTTAGCACTGCCTCTGTGCCTTTGTTCATTAAGTTGGACATGGTCATTACTTTATTAGAGCTCACATTTACTGCTGAGATCCTCAAACATGTCAGGTTTGAAACACACAACTATTAAGATTTTTGGTAGATTAAAAAACTTTAAAGTGTTCATAAGACAATCACTACTGTAACATAAGACTGCATCTCTATAAAAGTGTCCAATGATGATCACACACTTCATTTGTCACCCTGTTAGTACTATTCCTCTGTGCTCTGAAAACTGTCTACTATCTAGACTAAGCTCTATTCTATTATAAATAAACAAAGTTCTCATGTAACACAATAAACATTCTGCCTTTTCATGATGTCAGCTTGGCCTCATAGTTCGGTGCTTATCTCTTGCTCCTTTGCTTTGTAGACCTTTCACAAACTATTCACCAAATTGTTCTAAGTTTCATAAGTCAGTGCAAGAGAAGTTGAGTTATAAAAACAAATTATATACTTTGATCAAAATTTGGGGGAAGACTCACTGAGAATTTCTTGTCTTGGATGATGTGCAAGTTTACCGTGGGAAAGGGAAAATGAAAATGTCTGCTCAACAGAAGGACCTGTGGCTGGTTGGCAGGGATATAAGAATTCTATGTAGCTGGCAGGCAACATGAAGGCCCTAAGAATGGGCAGACACCGAAGGAAGAAGGATGGTGGTGCTGTGAAAGAAAGACACTTCTACCTCACAAATGAGTGAGTCTAGGCCAGCCCAAGTTCAGGACCTCTTGGAATCGTCTGAGGTGCTATTGAGTCATGGTTATAGTGATTGTCATTCAATCTTAGGATTTAATGTATAGTTATCCTAGTGTACAACCATATGTCCATGTCACATTCTAATCTTCTTGTTGCAAGAATTCCCCAGGCAGTCTTCCAGAACTAAAATATTCTTCCTTATCACAAAAAAGTACAAACTCTGTTTATACCACCTCTTTTCCTTCTTCCTTCATACAGGGCTCTAATTCTTCCCAGGAACCACTGCTTTTAAGTCACTTGCTACAGTTGTCTTATGAAACTACTTCTGTTTATGCTGCATTCCTTCTTAGTGGCCCTTATTTGTTTCTGATTATAAATATTATGGTAATTAAGTTCTGGGTTTTTTTGTCCCCTAAATGTAGCATCTCACTTCATTCCTTCTTACAGCAACAGCTCTCCAATTCTAGTTGACAACAGTTTTTATATATATATATTTTTTCCAGAGGTTAACTAAGCTTAACAAGAGATATCCCTAATATATAAGGACTCCCAAATCTTTACAAGTAAAAGAATATAAGATTTAACAGGAAATATTTGGGAAAAAGACAGTTGAATAACTATTTTCATGTACCACATGCATAAGGAGGAATGCCTAAGAATATTCAAAGCAGGAATGTTCATAATAGACCAATCTACAGGTAAATAGATATGTTCATAATCAATACTCTACATCAGAGTCAAATATATATATATAGCACAGCTGTATATATCAACATGGAATTATCTTAAGAATATGTTGTTTAGCAAAGTATAAAAATCACCAAGAGTACATAAGTATGTTTTAATTTACATGTAAAATGATCACTATTGATTAAACATATGAGGATATTGATTAAACTGGAAAACCATAAGGGTAAGGAGATAACTAACACCAAATAATCAAATTCATAGTTGCCTACACAAGGGGTGTGTGGAGGGAAGGTCAGAAGATCAGTAATGGGTACACAGGGTCTTCAAAGTATTGGCCATATTCCATTTTGAGAGTTGGGTAGGGAAATATATGGTTATGCATTTTTACTATAACTCTTCCTACTTTAAAATATTATAAATGTAATTTTGCATGTATTTAATAATTAATAAAACAATTTAAAAGAAAACAATAATAATACCATAAAGAAACAAAATGGGAAAATATTAAATTGTACTCTTACTTAGCATAATGGCTAGACTGAAATTTCATATATGAACAGTTTCTTATCAAGAAAATAATAGTTCTTGGCAACTTTCTTATAGGGTGTAAAATCTGTAACTAATCACAGATTTTCTGAAAATTGCCATGTGGCTTTCTTGCCTCATGTTCTATTAATAACATAATAATTAAATATTAATAAATTCATAAATGGTTAAAGACATTTAATGTTGCAATTTGCTTAGGAATTTTTAGTGCAGTGTATACACACAACATATTTTAAGAAGATTATTATCTTCAGTGGGGTGTGTGTATGTGTGTGTGTGTCTGTCTAATTTCTCTACAAGACTCACACAGATAGATATAAAAATCCAGGCATCAACCATGACTTCCTTGTCTCCAATGTTTTTTTCACTCTTCTTTCTAGATAATATTTAAATTAATACTCTCCTTTGCATTCTCATTGTCTCTATTTTGACTCAGATCCTCATCATCTCTTGTTCTTACTATTTTAATAGCTTTACAAGTATTTTCCATATCTGTCTTTTTCTCTGTTCATTTGACTTCCACAGAACTTGTAGCCAGACTGATCTTTCTGAAAAACAAATCCTGCCCCAAATTCCTAATTTCCTATAGAATAGAGCCTAAACTCCTCAGAATGACAAAATCCAGGTACAGCCTATTTTTTCTTGCCTTATGCATACCGTATGCTTCAGCTTTACCAGATTCTTTCTACTTCCCCTGATGTGTCATGCATGTTCGTGCCAGATCTCTGCATATGCTCTTCCCTCTTGGTAATTAGCTGCCTTTTGTGCAATCTTCATGAACGCGTATGTATTCTCTAAAACTTGGCTTCATTGTTACCTCCTTTATTTTCATCGATTCTGACCTTATCCCACCTCCTTACAAATTTAGGCACTTTTTCTTCTGTACTTCCTTAATATGCAGGACATATCCCTGTGACAGAATATTTGAAAATATAGTGAAATCATTAATTTCTTGTTTGTCTCTTCCTCTAGGCTTTGTGTGCCTTAACAGAGGAGACTGAAGTTTATTTCTCTTTGTATTCCTGAATCTAAACCATTAACTGGAAACTAGTCTTGTGGAATAATAAGAGAATTAAGATAATGAAAGCAATAAAGAGGGCAAATATGGATGCAGAATTTGGGCTGAATATGGAAAGAGATAGATGATGATTTTCAAGCTAAGAATTAAGGAAATTAACCAGAGAACATAGTAAAACTCTTCGTTGACTCAACATGAAGTATCCCTCATCATGTACTATGGGCCTTGATTGGATAAAACACTAAGAAAAAAAATCATTAAATAATGACAGTGAGTCCAGACAGTTGATGATTAAAAAAAGAAACAGAAAAGAAAAGAAAAAAGATTTATTTTGGGGGTCTTCAACCCATGTCCAGAAAATGCCAAGCAAATATTTTGGAAAGGAAAAAAACCAGCACACATAGGTGCCAAAGTTTCTTTGTGAGCAAACAAGATCTATGTGATGAAATATTTGATCAAAATGTTTATTTGTAATGTTGGTGTTCTAGTAGACTGAGAAAAGGTTTCTATCCCAAACATTTGCTTTTTGTCCTTGTAAAAGAGACTTCAGTGAATCCAATTAACTGAGCAGAAAAGACTGCCTAAGGCCAGATGCACTCTTTTATTCTTTTCAAGAGGGTCTGTGTTGTTTAAACTTACTTGGTTACTCCAGCATTTGTTTGGGTTTCGGAGTAGTCCATTAGGCCACCTGTATTTTTCTGAGAGAAAAAACATAAAGGGAGCAGCTATGGTCTGCTGTGGTCTGTGGACACGATACAGAAGCCTAACTCAGAGGCCTGCTCTCTGGCAGCACCACTGAGAGCCCACCCCATGCCAGGCGCTGTGCAAAGCACTTTACGTACACATACACTCTCATTTAGTGTCACAGCAGTAATGTGAGGAACATTATTTACTCCCATATTACAGAGGAGAAAATAGAGTCTGCTTTATTAAATAGCTCGCTTAAGGTCACATAACACCATCAGTCAAGCACCTGAGCCAAGAAATGAACACATTGCTTTCTGAGTTTGTCATAAGATTGAGCAAAAAAAAAAAAAAATTCAAGATGCCTAAATAGTGAAAGGGACATTCTTACACTAAAATATTAGTCATTGTTTATCTTAAATCCAAATGCACTTGGGTGTTCTGCATTTTATCCAGTAACCTTATTGTGAGTGAGCCTAACTTCTCTAACGTGTGTCGCCCAGTTGACTGCTTTGACACATGATTCCCGGGATGTTTCTGGGTGAGCAAATGGACAAAGCACAGGCAAAAGCAGATTTGACAAGCATAGCATGTCTTCCATGTTCTGGATGCAATCACTGACACAGATCACCGCTACCTGGAGACTGGGATTTGGACCCGGGCTGAGAAAACTGCAGTAATAGGTGACACCCAGCTACAGAGGCAGATTTCTATGAAGTTGAAGAAGCTCAAGTTTCAGGGTTTCTCACTTGCATGGGCTTGTAGTCCTAATTTTATAAGCTTTTTCTTGCATATAACCCCATACAATTGTATAAGCTTCCGGCCCCCAAAACCTGGATCTGTGCCGTATAATGTGTTTATGTCAGAACCTGAAAGCAAAGCCAAACTTGCCTCTTCCAACCTCTATGCTTTTTATATTCTTGCTTCAAACTGTGTGGAAGGGGATCTGTCACCTAAAAATGGCTCAATACATGTTTGGTAAATAGATGATAAATGAGCCAATGAATACATGGATAGAAGATCTGAGAAAATGAATGAGGACATGGAAGCTCTTAAACACACTGTTGAGCACTTGATTATTCACATCGTACAGGTCATGACCACCTGACCTTTTTCTTCATATGTTGTGCCAGGTTTTCTATCTGGAGATAAGTGCCTTTACTTAACAGGAAAACATCTATAACCTTGGGTAGAGTTTAGGGCCAGGACCCTCCTCCTTCATGCTTCAGGCCTAGTGGAATTGGAAGGTGGTCTCAGGCTTTATCTTTCTAGAGTTACCCTTTTTATTATATAAGCTGAGGTGTCCTGGCTCGGCTTTATTTAATTGTATTTATTCCTATGATGTTACAATGGGTTATCCCACCTATTTTATTTTTTTAACCCTATTAGATTGTTTAGAAGGTCTGCTTATCTTCTTTCTAGTTACTCTTAACTAATTGAATGCTTGAGGTACAAAATAATCTAAACTGGACTCTGGGTATATTTTTTACCCCATTAATTACATTCCTGCTTATTGGGATAATTGCATGTTTTGTCTGCCCTAGAGAAAGGACACCCAAATCAATAGAAGGGAGACAGGGAACGGAGGGACAAAGTAGGCATGACATACTTGATCTTATAAGTATTCAATACCATGCAGCTCACCACAGAAGCAAAACTCTACCCTGAAGATCTTGAAGGGACACAAAGTCACCTCCCTTTCAATGCATCCTCCCAGTTCTTCAATACAATATCACGATAAACCATTATCTTTTAAGGATATATAGATACAAATGGTAAACTTGGAACTTAGACTACATTCCAAGTCTTTGTCTTCTGCAAACAATTGTCAATCAATATCCTGTCACATTTTAAAAATATTTGTCTCTTTTAACTCTCTGATATTAAAATTTATTTATGCATACATAATATATTTGTCAAATACAGAAAAGCACAGAGAAAAAAATTAAAATGAGATGTATTTTCTGATAGTCACTAATATTTTAGATGTATGCTTCCCCCCACAATGTTTTCACATATACATATGTACACATGAAGTATTTATAGACTTGAGACCATATATTCTATAGAGCTTACTATAATTTTTAAGGCATTCTCTCACACAATAGTCTGAAAGAACTTAACAAATAAACATAACAAATAAACAGGAAATAAAATTGGTGTGTAAATAAGTTGTAAACCAACTCATTGATTCACATATTTATACTTACGTTGTTCATTCCAATCTTCTGTTTGAATTCAGGTCTTTAATGATCTATCATTCAGCGGTACCTATCAATAAAATAAAATAGTCATAAGTTTCATAAGTATGACTAAATTCAGTGTCTTTAATTTCCTTAAATTAACTTAAATTCAAAGTATTTTCCCCCATAAAGTTGCATTCAAAGGAAGGGATCTTACCTGATCTATAAACAACTGTTTTCATGTTAGAGTTTCAACTAGAACCATAATAAATGCGATAATTATTGTTTGCAATTAAGACTTTAGTTTTCATTCAGAATTCTGTTAATGCACTAAAAATGTATAATGATGAATGACTCAATTTAGAATGGCCCAAAGCCTGTCACCTAAAACACTAGCACTTTTGAATGGACTTTTAATCTGAGATATATATTTATTTATTTAAATAGGTCCAAACCTAAATCCTGAAATTCGAGAACTCATTGATCAGGTTCCTCTAATGGACTCAAGGTTCTACCCTGGGCTTCTGAATCTCCAAATTCACATAATTTTTAAGCAATAAATTATAATATGTCTTTAATGAAGGATAATGCCAAAAACTATTTCTTCACACCTTGACACCCATGTAAATTAGACAATGGTTGAAGACATTTTTTCTTTTCAAATTGGTGCAAAGCATTGTGTCCAGCTGTGGTTACTTTTGTCCTGAGTCATGTCAGAAGTTCTGGTAGTTGCTCCAATCAAAGACCAATAGCTGTTTGCTACCACGCATAGATATGCTATTAGGTTACAGAAAAATATCAACTCTATAAATGAAATATATGTAATGAAGCAATGTGCTGCTTATCTGAAAACCACTTGAAAGTTGTACATAATGATTTGACATTAAACAAGATAAGCCACCAGTTTCCTAACAGACAGTAGTTGTTACAAGAACAAATTTTAGCCTCCCTATCAGCATAGCTAGACTGTGGATATTTTAATTATTTATATCTTAATTCCTCCATCTTCTTAGCCTTCAAAAACATCAGGAATATATTATATCTCAATGAGGATGATTCTAGGGAAGCATGTAGCTTTCTGATGATGTAAATTGATAGAAGTCTAAAGAGCAACATAAAAAAAAAATCTTTCATAGACAAAGCTAGTCTTACATTTATTACTCCAGAGATCTTCATGCTGGAATATGCTTTCCCCTGGGAGTCCATTAAGGCTTTCCACCAGGCACTCAGGCAGAAATAGTTTTAAGGAAATTCATTTCCAAATCTTCAACTGCCATATATGTAATTTCTTAGAATTGATGTGCCTGACAATTTGCCAGTGGTCAATGCATCATGGCAGAAGATTCCTCTTATTCTCCTTTCCTAATTTTTCTTTCCTAATTACTTTTCTCCCACTTTACAAAGAAAATCATAGATTTCACAAAAAGGGAATCTTTATATGGTGCATTACCTCTGGGTGAGGGCCCTATCAAAGGGATAATTTAAATTATACTAATGGCTGGGAAATAATTTCTTTTGTAATCAGGTGGCTTCTAATTCTTTGCTTTCAATAAAATTGAACAAAGAGCTAATTTAGTAATTAGATCATTACAGATATTTTTAATGAGAGATCTATATGTGATTTTTGTCTTATAACTTGAAAGGAGTTCAATGAATTGAGTTTCATTGCCATAACAAAACCTTTGATTCCCACCTATTTATATGAGAACAAGTTATCTCAATAAATATGTCTATAAAAAATTGGAATAGAATTGATCCTGAAACCACTTTCTTTTTGTAAGAGGGCACACAAACTAATTGAAATAAAATAGGAGTGTTCATCATCTATTTCATTAAGAAATGCATTCCTAATCACATTTTAGTTACTGTCCTTAATGATTATTTATTAAAATTTGTGACAAATTTACTTTGCCTTGGTCAATTTAGATGACCATAGAAAATTATAAACATAAGTATTTGTTTGTATGCATTTGCTATAACTGAGTATTACAGGGTTATTGAGAAAAGATTTTCATACATTAAATTTATTTTATAAGGATTAAATTATTTGGGGAGGTAGAATAGAAATATAAGAACAAGATAAAAAAGGAATGATGGTAGAGTTATAAGAATTTTTGAAGATTTTTTTTTTCTTTAATGGATGATAATGAGCATCAAACCACAATGATTATTAGATTTCATTGGAAACATTTGAAATAGTGATCTCACATTTTTGTTTTAAAATGTTAATACTTTAAAAAAAAACCACCAGCTCTTATACAGTTTTGAAACTATTTAGCATTAAAATGATAGAAAACTTTGGATGTCAACTTAAAATGTACAAGATGATTATACATACCTTTCTTTGTCTTTCAAAATTATTTTAGAGGGTATAAATTAAATGTTAGAATACCACTATTTTTATCTACTGTTTGTAGATATCATTTCTTTCACCCAGGCTTTTGATGAAGGAAAGATGGTAGGAAGTGTAAGGCCCTTTAATCTTAAGAGAAACAGCAGTGCTGGAATTCTGTGATCCTGACTGCCATGCTCTCTGATGCTTAAAAAGCCCAATCAGGGCTAGAACACAGGTGATTATATCTTGGCTTGAGATAAGTCAACATTTCTCCTAGTAAAGAGATATCATATCTTCCTTAAAACAACAGAGTTTGATGAAAAACTCCTATCATTTTTGGTTTGTGCATGCAGTGAGTGGGGTCTTCCTTGTTTTTCCAATACAGTGTTCTCTTTCTATTGCACACCCACCCTACCCCCAAATCTCGTAGTTTATTTATGTAATGTACATATGATTTCCCCGTATGTAAAAGAATGCTATGCTTGGCATACATTATTGAATTCGCTGAACTCCATCAATAAAAAAAAATTATCACCTGCTCTTCCAGACCAGAAGATCAGGTCATCTTTCCAGTGTTTGCATTCAAAATGAGGCCAGTATTGGTTGTTCACTGATCCTATTTTCACTGGTTCTGATCCTCTGTATTGCTGAATTTCTTTGGATGGCTCTGTAGACTATGGAGAATTTCCTAGAAGCTCATGGTTCCCTGGAGCCAGTGTAGTAAAGCAGACGAGAACTGAGTCTAGAGGAAGGAGATGTGAGATATTTAACAGACTTTGACACCGCTGAGATAAGTGGGCATCGATAATTTTCTGCACCTCATAGGACCTTGGGTTCTTCATCTATAAAATAAGGGAATTGGAACTAGATGCCACAAACTTTTCTTCGAGTCTTAAATGTCTGTGACTCTATGTGGGAACTGTATAAGATGATGAAATGTTCTATTTCATGACTATTGTCATGGTTATGCTATTGTATACATTATGAAAGCTTACTGGTAAATTTTGGTGTCATAAAACTGACAAAAACCTATGACTTTTAGAAGTAATAATAGTAGACCTTATTGAGCGTTTTGTGTCAGCTACTGATTTCTTTACATTTGTTGTTTCATCAGTGTATCATATGTGTTATACAAATTTGACACAATTTGTATCTCTATTCTAGTGGGAGATAATGCCGAGATCTAAAGATGTTAGTGACTTGTCCAAAGTCAAACACTTAGTGAGTGGCAAAGCCAGTCACTAATATATTTCTGCCAGTTCCAAAGTTTGTGTGGGAATCACTTCTTTGCTATATTAAAAGAAAAGCTAGAGAATGAATCATGTGTACTAAGATACTCCCTCCCAGATCTATATGTAAGGAAAAGACAGGGGAATTTTTTATTTTTATTTTTTTCATTCCTATCAAGAATTAGTAAAGGTTTCTAGGCTCATCTTGATTCCCACAACAGAATTGGCAATTCCATAACTTTCTTTGTGAACTCAAAAGTATCACTGCTTATATGAAAAAGAAAAAAAAACAGAAAAGGGGAGCGTGCAAACTGAAAAAGAAATCGCAACACAGGGGTTTATGCTTTTGTTATTGTTGCACATACAGGTTTCAAGATATGCTCAAATGGTAGTAAATTATCATATACACATAGAATCTTAAGGGAATGCTAAACTTTGCCATCTAGCTAGCCTGAATATTGTCATATTCCCCTATAAATCAATCCTGCACTGTGTGCTTTTGTCAGAAAATATGCTGTAGCAGGTAGTTTTTAGAGAAAGAGAATTTCCTATTTGTGCAAGGTTATTTGTGACCTTATTTTAAGTAGCAATAAAGAAACATGTTGAAAATATCCTAAAGAAGCAACCTTGGTTAACAAAATCAAGTTAAAAAAAGAAAAAAGAAATGGCAATTGCATTTATTTTGATTAGAAGTTTTTATAGCAGCCTATGTTGTTTTGGGTAGAGTTAAATGCCTTTTTGAAGATAGATGTAATTATCATATGTATATGATAATTGGTCTGACAATTAAGTTCACAAACTTGCCACCATGCACTAACATTGTGCACTCAAACAGCTCGGTAAGGTTTCATAACCTGGGTATATCAGTGTCTCACAGCTGTGTTCGTGTCGATGTATGGCGGTGTCTTGCTGAGTGCATTTGTTATTGTTGTTGTTATTGTTTTAGTGTGTCGTCACTAGAATGGCTGAGCTTGAATTAGAGCAATGAACAAACATTGAATTTCTTATTAAGCTTGGCAAGAGTGGAAGTGAGATCAGGGACATGTTAGTCTAAGTTTATGGGGATGCCATGAAGAAAATGGCAGTGTACAAATGGATTAAATGTTTTTCTGAGAGTAGAGATCGTGTCACTGATGAAGAGAGGTCAGCGTGGCCAGTAACAGGCAGAACTGATTAATTATGCATCAAAATCATGGGCTGACTATGAGAAGCATAGCAGACCAAGTAAACATTAATAGGAAAAGGAAACAGTTAGGAAAATCTTAACTAAAAATCTTGGCATGAAAAAGGTGTGTGCAAGAATGGTCGCGATGGAGCTCAACAATGAACCAAAGCAAAGGAGAGTCAAAGTTTGCCAAGACCTTTTGGAGAGACAAGATGATGCTTTGGGCTGTGTTATCACTGGTGATGAAACATGGGTGTACCAATATAACCCTGAAACAAAGCGTCAAAGTGCACAATGGAAATCAGCCAATTTATCACGACCGAAAATGTTCCCTCAGTCCAAATCAACAGTCAAAACTATGTTGCTAACCTTTTTTTATATCAGAGGGATTATTCATTATGAATTTGTACCAACTGGACAGTTAACAAGTTTACTATTTGGAAGTGCTGAAAAGGCTGCGTGAAAAAGTTAGATGGCCTGAATTTTTCACCAATAATTTGTGGTTCTTGTATCATGATAATGTACCAGCTCACATGGCACTGTCTGTGAGGGAGTTTTTAGCTAGTACCCAAATAACTGTATTGGAACACCCTCCCTACTTACCTGATCTGGCCCCCAATGACTTCTTTATCTTCTTTACCTGAAGATAAAGGAAATATTAAAAGGAAGACATTTTAATGACATTCAGGACGTCAAGGGTAATACAACCACAGCTCTGATGGCCGTTCAGAAAAAGAGTTCCAAAATTGCTTTGAAGGGTGGATAGGTGCTGTCATCAGTGCATAGCTTCCCAAGGGGAGTACTCTGAAGGTAACTATAGTGATATTCAGCAATGAAGTATGTAGCACTTTTTCTAGGATGAGTTCATGAACTTAATTGTCAGCCCTTCTATTTTAATGTTATGTGACATGAAGTAATGACTGAAATGCTCTCTCTCTCTGTATCAACATGAAAGCTGCCTACATTGGAGGAACTGATTGGTAGTGCCCATAGGGAACTGAAATATTTCTACAAATTAAAGATTGATACTGGAAGACTTTAGTCTTTCCCAAGAGAACATTAACTGCTTTTGAGGTCTGAAAGTCATACCCTCAGTAATTTTGCCTGAGAAATTATATTGGATTTTTTGGGGGTCATTGATTCTACTAATGTATGAGAAGTAGATGCTATCTGCTTTAGTCACTGATTATACTTACTCTTATGAATTAAAGATAAGTATTTATTTTAAGTCAAAATTTCTTAAATATGGCTTCATATTAGGGTTTTCTGGCAGATTTAAAAGGTAACATTAAAAATATGTTTAGAATTATTACAGTTTATCTTTTTTTTAGGGTAGGGGAGAGCAAGCTCTCAAGATTAACTTAAGATTAATTTGCAAAATGTGTTTTAAAGAAAAAAACCTGCTTCTCGTTTAGTTTTTCAAAATGTAGTGTCATCTGTGTTAAAACCATCCAGTGAGATTTGCAAAGCACATATCCTCCTCTAGGCTTGCTTTTGAATTTAGCCTTTTTTGTGTGTGTTCAGAAGCAGAATGAATTATAAATGATTATAACATTTAAATCCTAGGTTTATTTTCAAGTGTAGTTGATTTGACTTAAATGGGAATTCTGTAGCTATTTAGTAATTAGGAATGATAGTTCTCTGCAATTCATAATTGGGCCCAAAACAGGTGTTTTCTTTTTTCTTTTTTTTTAAATTAGACATATTTTCAGCTTTTGCAGAAGAACATATTTGCAAATAGCTAAGAGCTAGTAAAAAATTTAGCTAAACGTAAAAGATAGGAAGTTTGTATTCTTTGTTACATTTTTAGGAAGTATTTTTTGAACAAATCAAAGGAATCTGCATTTCTAATAAATATGTGCATTATTGGAGGTTTTGATAACAGTGAATCAGTCAGAGGTTTACATGGGCATTAAGGAATAGTAATAAGAGAATTAAAAGGAAATAAACTGATACAATTATGTATCATACATACATACACATGCAAAATTGGACTATTCATATTATTAACTAAACAGTAATATAGAATAAAAGTTACATCTTACTCACCATCAGAAGGAAAATAATGATGGCTCATAATTTATTAGGGACCATTAATGACCACATGAATCTAAGAATTGTGTAATCCTAATAACTTAAGTCATTAATAAATGGACCACAGAAATTTCCCAACCTAAAATGTCAATTTAAAAAATTGTTTGGATGGAGTATTTCCAGTTACATTCCCAAAGTAGCATATGCTAAAAATGGTTTACAACAGCAAAGCAGAATTAAGAGGAAGGTTATTACAAAGGAGATCTCTGAAGAGGATTCTGCCATCTCATTAGGGTGCGCTATCTTAGACTAACATCAGCTGGCTCATGGGGCTGTCCCCAAGAAGGACCACAGAAGCCAAACAGATACTTCTGCAATAATGTCACCAACTGAGATAAACATTTCCTTCTTTCCTCAAAGGAATGTGAAGTAAACAGGCTCAGATTTACATGAAATAATGAATTAGGAAACGATGACTTACTTAACCTGAAGATGTTTACTGGAGGATTGCAGCTGTTAGTCAGATGGTAGGTCATTCCTCTTATTTTGCTCCATTATGAATCCGAATTGTCTTATGGAAGATACATAATGTCTGTTTAAGTATTTCTCTTTAATTAGCTACTTTGTCAGATTTATGTCTGGACATTTACTGAGTTAGAAATTATAGTACTTTAAAGTTTATTTTAACTTTCCCTCCTTCAAAAATGAATACAGGTTTCATCTGAAATATTCTGAATATGGAATGAAGTGGAAAAAAGAAAAAAAAATCCACATAGGGTCATTTACCTCAGTGATCAACAATTTGATGCGCTGTGTGATTTGAATGACTGAGAAATCCCCTGATATTATTACTGTGTCATATAATACAGACTTTAGTGTGAACAAGTGTATGTCTGCATATACAACATAAATGACTTCAGGACTGGTGAAAGGTCCAGGGCCTGTAGGCACTATATGTACCGGAAATCCAAGAGAACCACTCTTTGAGTCACTCCATCTACATTTACTACCTACATCCTTAATTGAGGGGAAGATGTAGGGTTAAGAGGGAAAATAGTTTTGGGCCATTTTTGGCCTTCTTAGATTCAGTCTAATTACGCTTCTAGGCAAGAATGCTTTCTTAGCATACTCCTTTACAATTTTATTATAATTCCTTCTTCACATGTTTGCCATTCATTCGAGCTAAGTGAGGGTTCTTCGGGCTCCTCATAGGGTTGTGTCTTCATCCTGGTTAGTAATGCTAAGATTTCTGAATGAAGTGTCAAGTAGATGATAGGATGACTCAAGAATTCACCAGATTGTGCCACAGTCCTGTCATAAATTCATTAAATGCATATAGTTTAGTATTAAACCTAAGTCTTCCTGATTGCATCCTTATTAAAAGCTGAAGTGCACTGTGCACTAATTTGTTTATATTGCAACTTTTTCAGAGTACAGACCTTAGTCAATATCAGAATATGGAAAGAAAAACTTAATATTGATTTTGAAGCCTACCAGAAAGATAAAGAGTTTAAATAACTTTCTAGTAACATTTCCCATATCATTAAGAAAGAAGAGAACAAAGATCACTTTGATAACATACTTGATTGAATTAGTTGGCTGAAGCCACAGTATATGAACATGCTAATGAATGTTTTTTCATGATAGACAAAAAAGGATAATCCTCAGTCTATTTTGAAAAAAAAAAAAATGGGTCTCCATTTTATTTTAGTACCTAACAAAAGAAACAGCCTATTTCGTAAGAAAATTTTTCTCTTGACATTTTTGCCTTTAATGCATCAAGTTTCTATGCATATATATTTGTGTCTGTCCTTTTAAAAGGTGTGTCATCTAGCCATCATGGATCTAATTGGATTTCCTTCAAAGATCTGATCTCAGATACCTTATCCTTACAGCAGGCAATTTTTATGTAAAATCTGGTATCTACTCTAATGGATCTGATGACAGTTTTAAAACCTTTCTACATTAATGACCTTTCAACTGTATTTAAATGCCGCTCCTATATGCTGTGATGAATGTGACACTGCTCTTATAACATCCTAAGTAACTACCCTGAATGGGACACTATCCTTTCTTCAAAATTGTAATTGACTGATGCAATATATTATTACAATTTATGACTTCCAAGGGGAAAATATCCATTTAATTTAGATGAGTGTTTAGTTATAAGTATGTGATTATGTGGTTACTTTGCTATAACAACATATTTAGAAAAGGTAGACCTTAGAGTAAGAACTGGTCATGATAAATTTATCAGAGCTCCGTGTGTTTATACCTATAGGAAGTTGCTAAATCCTTTTTTCAGGTGGAAATCTGGGGCAGGTGACAGAATGGTTATTAATGTATTGTCAATATCCAGAACCAAACTTAACAATACTGAAACAAACTTTATTGAGTTATAGCTGCCATACACAAACTGCAAGTGTTTATATTTCACAATTTGGTCAGTATTGATCTATGTATACACCCATAAAATCATCACCACAATCAAGAGAGTGAACGTATTCATTACCCCCAAGAGTTTACCTGTGCTCCTTAGTAAATCTTCCATTCTATTCCTCTTTGTTTACCTCTACTCTGTATACTGGCAACTAGTACTTTGTCACTATTGATTAGCTTGTACTTTCTAGAGTTACAAATAAATAAAATCTGACAGAATGTACTATTTTTTTGACTGGCTTCTTTCATTCAGCATAATTATTTGTAAAAAATTCAGATATGTTGCCATATGTATAAATAGTACATTCTTTTTATTGATGAATGGTATTCCATAGTACAGATACAAAATTTGTTTGCCTATTCACCAATAATAGACCTTTGGATTGTTTGCATGTTAGTACAACTAAAGCTTGCTAATACTACAAAACACTGATAAAAGAAATGTCAATTCTTTCCAATTTGATCTATATATTTAACTATCTCAATGAAACTACCAGCAAGTATTTTATAGATATTCACAAGATGACTCTGAAATATATATGGAATGGAAAAGGAATGAGAAAAGAACAATTAAAAAAAAAGTATGATGTTGGAGGACTCAAGATATCCGATTCATGATTTTTCATAAAACTCGGTAACTAAGACAGTGTGAACTTAATGAAAGGATATAATGTATACATAATGGGACAGATTACAGAGGCCAGAAATAGGCCAACACAAATATTGTCGATTTATTTTGACAAAATTGCAAAGACCATTCAATGGAGAAATGGTTGACTTTTTTTTATTACCTTTTTAACGTTTTATTTCATTTTAACTTTTATTAGTTTCAGGTGTACAAAACAATATAATAGTTAGACATTTATGCCCCTCACAAAGGGATGACCCCCCACCCCCAATCTATTACCCCTCTAATATCATATATAGCTGTTCTTTGACAGCGTATATAGCTGTTACAAATTCCATTGACTCTACTTCATATGCTGTACTCCACATCCTGTGACTATATATATATATATATATATATATATTTATAGTTGATAATCAATATTATTCAGCCTCAGCTTCAGGTGTATGGCACCGTGGTCAGGCATCTACTCCATCCATGAAGTGGTCTCCCTAAAAAGACAGTTCCCATCTGACACCCTACAAAATCTTTTCAATATTATTCATTATATTCCCCAAACTGTCTTTCATATCTTCTTGGCAATATTGTGTCTACCAAATTGTACTTTCTAATCCCCTCACCTTCTTCCTCATCCCCACACCCCTCCCATCTAGCAACTATCAATTTTTTCTCTATTTCTCTGAGACTATTTCTCTTTAAAATTATTTTCTGTGTCTCTTTTCAGTTCTTTTAGATTTTTGTTTCATTGTTTTAAAGCTCTGTTGTTAGGTACTTAAATGTTTGGGGTTTTAATGTATTCTTGATAAAGTGGCCCTTTATCAATATCTGAGATCTATCTCTCTTTTTTTTTTTTTTTTTTTTTTTTTCTTAGCTGAGCCATCCTGCCATCTGTTGGCAGCTTAGTGGCAGCTCAGCTTGGGCTGGGTATCGAACTGCTGTTGCTCAGAGCTCAGCTCACACTCTTGAGTGAGGTCTTAACCAACTGAGCCACTGGGCCAGCCCTCTCTTTAAAATTATTCACTTTTAAACAAATGGTGCTAGAATATGGATATCTCCACATGCAAAAAGGACAAAAACAGGAACCTCAACGCATCTTATACTTTAAACAAAAATGAACTCTAATGAATCATAGCCCTATATTAGCTGTAGGTTTTTTTGTGGATACCATTTATTACTTAAATAAGTTCTCTTCTATTTGTAATTTACTATGAGTTTGTATTAGGAATGGGTATTGAATTTTGCATATTTTTTTGAGTATTTTTGCACCTATTGATATGATCATTTGCTTTTTTTTTTAGTCTAACATGGCAAATTACAGGTATTGATTTTTAAATGTTGAGTAAGACTTGTATTGTTAGAATGAATTCCTTGTGATGATATGTTATCTTTCCTTACCTATGATGTATTATTCTTTTTTGTTTTGTTTTGTTTTTTGAGGGCAGTGTCACTGGCCCTCACATGTGGGACCCAAACAGGGGCTGCTGGCTTCCCAAGCCAGCACTTAACAACCATGCCACTCAGCCGGCCCTATTCTTCTTTTTATGTATTGCTATATTTGATATTTTTCTTTCTTATAATATATTTGTCTTAGCTTGGTATGGAGGTATTATAGGCCTCATAAGATGACTTTTGAAGTATTTTTCTTCTATTATCTGGAGGGGACTTGAGAATTGATATTGTTCTCTAAATGTTAGGTGTAATTTGCTAGTGAAACGATCTGAATATTCAGTTTTCTGTTTTAGTGGATTTTAACTATAAGTTTAATTTATTTAGATATAATATTACTTGTTATCTATTTTTTCTAAAGTGAGTCTTGGTTGTTTGTGTTTTTCAAGGGATTGGTCCATTTTATATAAATTGTCAAAGTTATTGGCATAGTGTTGTTTATAGTATTTCCTTATTTCCCATTTGATGTTCATGGGAGGATTAGGATGACCCCATGTTTATTCCTGGTGTTAGTCATTTGTATCCTCTCTCTGTCTCATCAGCTGGAAATAGGCTAATCAATTTCATTACTCTTCTCAAAGATCCAGACTTGTGTTTCATTGAATTTTTGTTGCTTTTCTGTTCCAATTTCTGCTCTGATTTTTTTTTTTTTTTAACATTTGCAGGGGTTTTTTTTGTTTTCTTTCTCAAAAAACATTTTTTTTTTTTTTTTGAGGGCAGTGTCACTGGCCCTCATATGTGGGGCCAAACCTGGGCTGCTGGCTTCCC
Organism: Aselliscus stoliczkanus; assembly: GCA_033961575.1. Lineage (NCBI taxonomy): Eukaryota > Metazoa > Chordata > Mammalia > Chiroptera > Hipposideridae > Aselliscus > Aselliscus stoliczkanus. Next base: position 100,332,508 of record CM066732.1, on the reverse strand, counting down.
AAGCCAGCGCTTAACCACCGTGCCACTCGGCCGGCTCTTCCACTAGGCCGGCCCTTCTTCCTCAAATATTTTAAGGTGAGAGGTTAAGTTACTGATTTTCTATCTTTCTTCTCTTTGAGTATAAGCATTTAATGCTTTATATTTCCCTTTAAACACTGCTTTAGCTGCATTCTACAAATTTTTATATGCTGTAGTTTCATTCTTATTTAAAATATTTTTAAATTTCCCTTGAGATTTCCTATTTGCTTGATGTATTGTTTAGAAGTATGTTTTCAAATTTCCAAATATGTATAGGATTTTTAAATATTGTTTTATTCACAATATTAGTTTAATATCTCTATGGTCAGAGAACACTTTTTATGACTTGAATCTTAAATTTGTTGAGATTTGTTTTATTTCCCAAAATAAGGCTTGCTCTCTCTTTATATATATTACATCTGTAACCACATTTAAAAATAAGTTTTGTGAGTGTCAGTTACCCTGCATAAAAAAGAAAGTTGAAGAAAAAGGGAAAAGAAAAAAGAGAAAGTTAAATATTTGTAGAGCATTCAAGCAGCAAATGAAGCTTGACTTAGAATATGTATATTGTTTCTGTTACAGAATTTTGGAAAGACCAAGGATAACTGAAACATTACCTCTAACAAGCATGCGTTGCCATTCCACTTCCTGAACTCACTGAAGGTAACTTCCGCCCTTCATTTTTACCATCTAATTGTCAGGCTTAATGTTTGAGGTAAGGTAAACAAACATGGCATATGCTCAATGATTGTTATTTTACTTCATACTTGTTAGCCAATAACTCAAAAAAGCTATCACAATGCAAACTATGCCACACACCAGGCTACTTGTAGATTTGAAAATAAATTGGGTCAAAAATTACCACAGTTTTCATTAAAGACCATGGTATGTCTTTTCCCTCTTGTGGATATGTATATAATTTGCTCAAGTGTCTATTTCATTTCGTTAGTGAAGGCATACTCTAATATTAGTGTTGAAAGTATCAGTAGTTTATTCCCTCTCATGTCATTAGAAAGGCTTCCTAGCAGTGCACCGAAAGGCATTTTAACCCAGACATATAATTGTCTTACCCAGTTTTTGGATATAAGAATTATCTTAGAAGAAAAAAGTGCTGAGATATTTCAAATTAAGAGGGCCTGAACTATGTGACTTCTAAAATTTTTCCTTCTAAAGAAAATTGTTGCTTTTCTTCATAATACATTACATTAGAATTTTACAAACAAAGGATGGTTTTAAATAATCTCTTTGGAGAGCTGTTTGGCAATACCTCCTAAAGTTAAAGATGCATGTGCTTTATGATCTATTAATTTCTTTTGGTTTCTATTCTAGAAAAAATTTGCACATGTATACATGTGGTAGGATTTGTTGTTTCCCCAATATTTTCATAGAAAACATTGCCAGCAGCCTGACTTTTCAATAAGATGATGTATATTTAATCCACTAAATATTATATTGAAATCAAAAAGGTGTAACTAGCTATACTAGCTATTCTTTCTAGCAGCAGGCCCTGCCTGAGAACATGCTTGCAGCGGGGCCTGGTTGGAGGGCGAGTTCTGGGTGCATCTCAGAGTGGTGCCCTTCCCCAGGTGCACTTGTGTTCTTCCTCCATCTGGATCACTTTTCTTGGCTCGACGTGTGCCTTCTCTTGACGCTCTGGGAATGAGGCATGCGGCCTTTTCTCGGTCCACACCGAGTGCGTGCCATACGGCCACATCGATATTATCTTCCCGCCCTATGTCTCCTTATGTGCGGGCCTCGATCCCTACGTCCGCCCCAGGCGTGTTCTCAGTGTCTGAGTTCTGGACAAGGTGAAGGGGGTGCAGGGGCGAGGACAGGGCAGATTGGGCATGGGAGGATATTGGGTTTCATCCTATGCTTTTGCCCAGGCAGTGCCCTCCTACCCCGCTCCTAGCGTGGGCACGTGGGTTTTGAGCACTCAGACGCTGTGTCCTCCTCAGGCTGGCTCCCTAGGCTGGCTCTCGTGGTAACCCTGCCACACTCAGACGAGACCCGCTTTAATTTTTATTTAAAAAATTAAAACACATAAAACTAAAAAACATAATATTGAGTGAAAAAGTTTCAAAACATAAATAAAAAGTCCTCCACAAATGTATTGTTTCAACATACCTATATATTGCATAGAACTACAAAAACATGAATTAAAATCATAATTGCCATCTTGAGGATAGTAGTTCCCTTTGAGAAAGGAAGAAGGGAAGTGGACCTTGGGTGGGTGAAGCTGTATATGTACATTTTTATTTCTTTAAGTGAAAGAGTAATCTGAAACAAATATAGCAAACTATAAGCATGGTTTAAATATGACTCGTACATGCAAGGATTTTTGTTATGTAATTTTTTACATGATGAAGTACTCTATGCTGTAAAATGAAAAACAAATTAAACAAATAACTTATAACTTACATATCAATCTATTTGCAGTCTAATTTGAAGTTTTCAGATACCTTGGTATTCCACATATTCTGAGAGCACAATCCTCAGGGGTCTTACAGTCCATTTTTTCAATTTTTTAAATTGTGGTAAAATACACATTACATAAATTTATTATCTTAACCATTTTTAAGTTCAATGGTATTAGGTACATTCATGATGTTGGTGACCATCATCACCATCCATTTCCAGAACTTTTCATCTTATAAAAGTGAAACTCTATACCCATTAAACAACAGCTTCCCATTGCCTCCTACCCATAGCCACCAGCAGCTATCATTCCATTTTCTGTCGATATAATTTTGACTGTTCTAATTACCTCCTATAAATGGGTTTGTTCAGTATTTCTCTTTCTGTGACTGGCTTGTTTCACTTAGCATAATGACCTCAGGGTATATCCATGTTGTAGCATATATTAGAATTTCCTTCCATTCCTTTCCTTATATGACTTTTGCTTATTCATTCATCAACTAGTGGAGACTTTAGTTGCTTTTACTTTTGGCTATTGTGAACACTGCTTCTATGACCATGAGTGTACAAATACCATTTTGAGACCTTGCTTTGAATTCTTTCAAGTATACACCTATAAGTGAAACTGGTGGATAATATGTTAGTTATATTTTTAATTTTTTGAGGAACCACCATACTATTTCCACAGTGGCTATATCACTGTAGATTACCACTAACAGTGCACAGGGGTTCCAGTTTCTCCACATTCTTGCCAACATTTGTTCTTTTCTGTTGTTTTTTTTTGATAGTAGCCATCTTAATGGATGTGAGGTGGTATCACATTGTACTTTTGATTTCCATTTCCCTGGTGTTTAGTGGTGGTGAGCATCTTTTTATGTGCTTATTGGCAATTTGTATGTCTTTAGAGAAATGGCTGTTCAAGTCCTTTGCCCATGTTTGAAATGGGTTGTTTTTGAGTTTCAGGAGTTGTCTATATATTCTAGATATTAATCCCTTATCAGATATATGATTTGCAAATATTTCTTCCCACTCTCTGGGTTGCCTTTTTATTCTGTTGATATGGTCTTTTGATATATACTTTTTAAAAAATTCATTAATTTGTCTATTTTTTCCTCTTGTTACCTGTGCCTTTGGTGTCATATCCAAGAAATCATTGTCAGTCCAATGTTGTGAACCTTTATGTCATAGATCTATTTTGAATCAGGTTTTTTTGAACATGATGTTAGGTAAAGATCCAACTTCATGTTTTTGCATGTGGATATCCAGTTTTCCCTTCACTGTTTGTTGAAAAGATTGTGTTTCCCTTCATCATCTTGGCATCCTTGTTGAAAATCATTTGACTGAATATGCAAGGGTTTATTTCTAGACTCACTATTCTAATCCATTCGTCTCTATGTGTATCTTTATATCAATACCATATTGTTTCGATTATTGTAGCTTTGCAGTATATTTTAAAAACAGGAAATGTGAATCATCCAGCTTTGTTATTCTATTTCACGATTATTTTGGCTGTTAGGGGTCACTTTAAATTCCAATGAGTTTTAGGATGGGTTTTGTATTTCCACAAAAACCCCATTGGGATGTTGATAGGTATTGGGTTACATTTGTAAATCATTTTGGGTAGTATTGGCATTTTAACAATATTAAGCTTTCCAACCCATGATCATGGGGTGTCTTTCTATTTTTAAAATATCCTCTTTAATCTCTTTCAGCAATGTTTTGTAGTTTTCATTGTACAAGTCTTAAACTCTTTGGTTAAATTAATTTTTAAGTGTTTTATTAATCATTTTGATGCTGTTGTAAATGAAATTGTTTACTGTATATTGTTTTTGGTTTTTTCACTATTAGTGTATAGAAATAAAACTGATTTTTGTGTTGACTTTATATCATGTTGCATTGCTGAATTTATTATTTCTAAGTGTGTGTGTTTGTGTAATCTTTAGAGTTTACTACATGTAAGAGCATACCATCTATGAACACAAATCAGTTTACTTCTGCTTATCCAATATGGATGTCATTTATTTCCTTTTCTTGCCTAAATGTTCTGTCCAGCAATTTCAGTAGAATAGAAGTGACAAAAACAGGTGTACTTGCTTTGTTCATGACCTTACTGGAAAAGCTTTCAGTCTATCACTATTGTGTATGATATTGTCTGTGAATTTTTCATATATTGGGTTTATTATGTTGAGGTAGTTTTCTTCTATTCTTAGTTTGTTGAGTATTTTTATCATGAAAGTGTGTTGAGTTTTGTCAAATATTTTTTCTGCATCAATTGAGTTGATCATGTAGTTTTTTTTCTCCTTCATTCTGTTAATGTGGTCTATTACATTGACCAATTTTTGCATGTTAAACTGTCCTTGCATTCCAGAAATAAATCACAATAAATACAGATTGGTCATGGTGTATAATCTTTTAATATGTGACTAAATTCCATTTGCTAATACTTTATTGAGGATTTTTTGCATCAATGTTATTAAGAGATATTGGTCTGTAGTTTTTTCTTCTAGTGTCTTTTTCTTGCTTTGGTATCAGTGTCATGTGAGGCAATGGCCTTACAGAACAAGTTAGGAAATGTTTCCTCCTCTTTAATTTTTGGGTAAGTTTGAGAAAGATTGATCTTAGTTTGACTTGAGCTGTTTGGTAGAACTCACTAGTAAAGGCATCAAGTCCAGAGCTCTTGTCAGGAAATTTTTTATTACATTCAATCTCCTTACTATTTATGGGTCTATTCGAGTATTTCATATCTTTCTGTTTTAATTTTTGATAGGTTTCATGTTTCTAGGAATTTATCCACTTCATCTAGGTTACACACTTGGTTGTTGTATAACTTTCTTAGTACTCTCACAATCCTTTTTATTTCTATAAAATTGTTAGTAATTCTTTGGTGTTCCTGGACCCAATCCCAACATTTGTGTGCAGGGCTTCCCACACAATGCCAAGAAATTCTCAGACAGCAACTGGATGTAAGAGAATTCAGCTGAATTCTGATGTTATCTACCTGGAGATAGCATCAGATTCCAAAGGTTGAGGGCTCAGTCTCACACCACTGCTTCCCTGCCTTCAAACATCAGTAACAAGCCCAGCTTATTACCTGTGCTTCTAACTGAGTGGCTAAAGATTGGAGAGCCAAATGATCCCCTCCTTGGACTTCAGATGCCATTCACAAGTCCAAGTTTTGATCTGCACTTCTGACCAATTAGCTATAATTCAAAAGTTCCTATGACTTCCTCCTTTGGTTTGACTAATTTGCCAGAGTAGCTCATAGAACTCAGAGAAAAATTTTACTTACTTGATCACCAGTTTATTATTAAAGGAACAATCAGATGGAAGGGGTGCATAGGGCGAGGTATGGGGCAAAGGCATGGCCTCTCTAGATGTATCACTTTCTCTGATATCTAGATGTTCACCAACCTGGAAGCTCTCCAGGCCCCCTTTTTGGGTTTTCTTATAAAGACTTCATTACATAAGCATGAATGATTAAATCATTGTCCACTGGTGATTGATTCAACCTCTACCCTTCTCCTGTTTTAGAAGCACTGTGCCAGAAGTGGGGATGAAGACCAAATATATATTTCTTATTATAAATCACAACATCACAGTAATACCTTCACTTTCATTGCTGATTTTAATCATTTGGATCCTCTCTGGTTTTTTTCCTTAGCCCATCTAGCAGTTTTGTTAATTTTTGTTGATCTTTTCTGATAACCAACTTTTGGTTTTGTTGATTTTTGCCATCATTTTTCTATTCTCTATTTTGTGTATCTCTGCTCTAATCTTTATTAATTCCTTCTTTCTGGTGGGTTTAAGTTTAGTTTGTTCTTCCTTATCTAGTTCCTGAGGTCGGAAAGTTAGGTTGTTGAGTTGACATTTTTCTTGTTTCTTTTTTATTTTTATTATTTTATTTTACTTTTTATATGTGGTCCTTAATATATGCACTTATAATGATAAATTTCCCCCTTAGCATTCCTTTGAAATTGTCTCATAAATTTGGGTATGTTGCATTTTTTCAATTGTTGTATTGTGTGTATGTTTTATGTTGTATTAGGTATATTTTTATTGGTTTCTAAGTATTTTCTAATTTACCTTTTGAGTTCTTCTTTGATCCATTGATTGCTAAAGAGGGTTTAATTTAATTTCCACTAACTTGTGAATTTTGCAGTGTTTTTCTGTTATGTATTTCTGACTTTGTCCTCCTGTGGTTAGAGCAGATACTTTTATGATATATATCTTTTAGAATCTATCGAGACTTAGTCTGTGGCCTAACGTATTGTCTATTCTGTAAAATGTCTCATGTGCACTTGAGAAGAATGTGTATTCTGTTATTATTTGGTAGAGAGTTCTGTTTATATCTGTTAAATAGTTGATTTATTTTGTTGTTCAGCTTCTCTATTTCTTTACTTATCTCCTGTATGGTTATTCTACCTGTTATTGTAAGAAGAGTATTAAAATCTCCAAGTATCATTGTAGAACTGTTTATTTCCTCTTTCAGTTATATCAATTTTTGCTTCACATCTTTTGATGGTCTGTTATCAAGTGTATAAGTTTATAATTTTTATCTTCTTGATGTATTGAATAATTTATAAATATATAGTTGCCTTCTTTGTCACTTGTAACCATCTTTCTTTTATTTTAAAGCTTATTTCATCCGATATTAATATACCTATTTCTACCTATTGGTCACTATTTGCATGGAATATCCTTTTCCTTCCTTTCACTGTCAACCTATTTGTGTCTTTGGATCTAAAATGAGTCTTTCGTAGAGTGCATATGGTTTGATCATGTTTTTTAAATACATTCTGCCAATCTCTAAATTTTGATTAGAGAGTTTAATCTGTTTACATTTAAAGTAATTATTGATAAGGAAGCTCCTAACTTCTGTCATTTTGCTATTCATTTTCTATATGTCTTATAATATGTTTGTCCCTCATTTCCTTAGTTACTGCCTTTTTTTTGTATTTAGTTGAATTTTTGTGATGAAGTGTTTAAATTCCTTTCTCATTTCCTTTTGTATATATTCTTTAGCTATTTTTAATGGTTACCATGGGGATTACATTTAACATCCTAAAGTTGTAACAACCTAATTTGAATTCATACTAGTTTAACTTCACTAATGTGCAATAATTCTGTTTTTCTAACAGCCCATTCTCACTCTTTTCAGTTGTTATCTCACAAAATTGCATCTTTATTCATATGTGTACAAAAACATAAACCAATACTTTTTAAAAAATGCATTAGGCTCTTAAATTGTTTAGAAAACAAAATTTGGAGTTACAAACCAAAGTTACAATGCTAGCTTTTAAAATAATTGTTGCTTTTTAAAAAAATTAAAGTTCATTGGGGTGATAATTGTTAGCAAAGCTACATAGATTGCAGGTGTACAATTCTGTAATACATCATCTATATATCGCATTGTGTGTTCACCACCCAGAGTCAGTTATCTTTCTGTCTCCATATATTTGACCCCCTTTATCCTCATCTACCACCCCTCTCCCCTCTTACCCTCTGGTAACCACTAAGCTATTGTCTGTGTCTATGAGTTTTGTTTCTTCATTTGTTTTTCTTGTTCTTTTGTTGTTTTTTTAAATGTATTTTTAAAAAGTATTACATTTCTAATATATATATATTTAATTTAAAATGTATTATATATACATATTTTATATGTTAATTGTAATATATAATTTTAAGAGATTTAGGTGATTTAAATATCTTAAATTTTATAGAAAACAAAAAGTGGAGTTGCACAATTGTTAAAATAATACTAGCTTTTATGATTGCCCATGTATTTACCTTTACTGAAATCTTTATTTCTTCATATATCTTCTTTAAGTTACTGTCTAGAAGGACATTTGGCGAGATATAGGATTCTGGTTTTTTTGTTTGTTTGTTTGTTTTTCCATTTAGCACTTTGGCTGTATCAGCCTACTTCCTTCTGGATTCCCAAGTTTCTGCAGAGAAATCTGTTACTCTTATTGAGGAGCCCTTGTATGCGATGAATCCTTGTGTTTTGCTACTTTCAAAATTCCATCTTTGTTTTTAGACAGTTTGATTATAATAAGTCTTATTACGGGTCTCTCTGAGTTCATGCTTTTTGAGTTCATTGAGCTTCTTGGATATTATATTTATGACTTTCATCAAATTTGGGAAGTTTCCAGCCATTATTTCTTTAAGTAATGTCCCTTCTCTTTCTTCTGCATAAGTTCTTTCACTTGATGGTGTTGCACAGGTCCGTTATGTTTTGTTCACTTCTCTGCAATCTTTTTTCTTTCTGTTCTTCAGACTCAATAATTTACATTGTCTTATCACATCAAGTTTATTGATTCTTTCTTCTGCTGATTCAAATATGCCATTGACTACCCTGTAGTGAATTTTTCATTTTAGTTGTACTATTTAGCTCCAGAATTTCTTTTTGGTTTCTGTTCAAGTTTTTTATCTCTTTATTGATATTTCCATTTTGTGCATACATTGTTTTCTTGACTTTCTCCTTGTTCGTTGAGCATTTTTAAGATAGTTGATTTAAAGTCTGAGTAGTAGAGGCACCATCATGTAAAAAGAGAACATTTTATCTTTTTTTTCCCCCAATGGGCAATATTTTCCTGTTTTCTTTCTTTTTTTTTGTATGCCTTATGATTTCTGTTGTTGAAAAGTAAATATTTCAATCTAATAATGTGCTTACTTTCAACATCAGATTTTCCCTTTTCCCCAGGGTTTTATTTTTTCTCTTTCTTTTTTCTTTTGATTGTAGGCTGTCTACTGAAGATCATCTGTAGATGTAAACTTAAGGTTCTTCACTCCTTTCTGAGCCTGTGCCTTCCCCTGGGAATGCACAGTGACTTTGTAATCTCTTTCATATATGCAGTTGCGTTTGAGTGACTTTGTAATCTCTTTCATATATGCAGTTGCGTTTCAGTGTCCTAGTTTTCAATGTCTGTTGCCAGGAAAGGAGAATAAAAGAAAAATGAGGGGGAAAAGACTCTGTCCCTTTACATCTCCTAGAACTCATATTGGTCATAGGGGAAAGGTATTGCAACAATGGGAAGTGGTGCAACAACAATGGCCACCACACTTTGTCTACACCACTGTGATCAGAAGCAGCAATCAATAATCAAAGCACAGATCCTTGATATTTGCAGGACAGGGTCCTTGTTGTCCCCCTGGCTCCAGCAAACTGTGTGTAAGGTGGTCTGGAACAAATGCATGGCTACCTGACATGAGCTTGAGAGGTGAGGGATAGGTAGCTGCTACTGTGCTAAGAGCTGCAATTGACTGAAATAGCCCTTTTTCATTTAACACTTCCTCTTGCAAGACTTTAATACACCCCACAGTTCAGATTAGTTACATCAGACAGATTCTGCCAGTGCAAGTGTTGGCTGTGTGAAGAGATAGATTTCAGATGCTTCCTACTCTGCCTTCTTTCCAGAATCCTCTATAATCCATTTTAATAGATATAGTACCCATGATTATGTAATCACTCTGAGTTCAGCTTCATCGTAGGAATGGCATGCGCAGTCAGCACTGATCAGAAGGGAGGAAAGAACACTTGCAGTTGAGGAATGATATAATTTGATTTTACGAGTTATTCAGCACAGAGAAATCTGGGCAGCAAACATACAAACCATATAGTGTTTATTTTTAACATGTTAATCAATGTGAACACAAACAAATATTGTTTGTTTATCTAAACACTGAAACTATGCTTTCAGAAATGTATTTACAGCCATGACTCCCATTTGTTATAAGGTTCATATATCAGGGGGAGGGAACAATAGTTCTTAATATACTTAAATTAGCCCAAAACTCTGCTAAAACTTCCTCCCTTCCTCCCTAATTTTATAATTGTAAAGAAATATTGAAAATTTGGGTAAAAAGTTACCAATTTTTAGTGCCTTTTAAAAACCACATTTTCATAATTTGGTTACATTAAGATGGCTTCTGCATTGAAATAATAATTCCTTAGTGTTAAATTATATATAAAGTTTCCATGTTTTGTATGTATATACCATTACCCTGGAATTTAGTTTTGTTTAAATATAGCAATCATTTTTCTCTTTTGTTAATCAGTAAAATATGATTTTCAAAAATAAAATAAAATAAAAAGAAAATTATCTATTTTTAAAACTCATATTTTCAACATTTATAATTTGTCAGTCTTCAGATCATGTCCTTTTCTATTGAGAAAAGAAAATGATAATTTTGTATATACATATTTTCATCAGTATTCCAAAATGTTGCCATTTTTCCATGACTCCTGACAACTGTTATTTACTCTGTAGAAGCTTAAAAACAGGAAACACAGCATCTCTTGTGTCAGTCATCAAAATTAAGATTCAAATCCACAAGCAGCCCATGTGAGAACCTGTAGACCAGGACGCACATTAGAGAGACAGGAGACTGGAAGGATTATTCTACTTTAATTACCCTCTGGAAACTAAAGGCAGCAACAGAACAATATTTTGCATTTGATTTTAATGGAAAGATGTGAGGTAGAAAGTCTACTTTCCCTCCTGGAGCTGTGAAGAAATTTCCAGTATGCTCTTGAAGGCCCTAGCCTAGCTTTGCCTAAAGTAAAGTACTATATACTCTATTCAGCAAATTTTAAAGTCTCGTCCAAAGATTACCTCATTGGAATTCCAAACAACATGAACCCAAAGAGACCCACTCTAAGACACATTGTAATTAAAATGGCAAAAGTTAAGGATAATGAGACAATCTTAAAGGCAGCAACAATGAAAAACAAGTCTCATATAAGGTAAACCCCATAAGCTCTCAGCTGATTTCTCAGCTGCAGCATTATAAGCCAAAAGGTAGTGATAGGAAATATTTAAAGTGCTAAAAGAAAAGAATCTACAACTTAGAATGCTTTATCCAGCAAAACTATAATTTAGAATTAAAGGAGGGATATTTTCCCAGACAAGCATGAAACTAAAGGAATTCACAACCCCTAAACTAACCTTACAAGAAATTTTAAAGGACCTTCTTTATACAGAAAAGGCCAAAAATAAGAAAGTACAGGAAAGGAAAACAATCAAACAAACAAACAAACAAACAAACAAACAAATTCACTGGTAAAAACAAATATGCAATAATCACAGCAAATCTATAATTTAAAAAGCTATAAGTAGGTGAAAAGACAATCATAACAACATTAACTATAACTACAATAAATAATCAGGAGGTATACAAGGCAAAAAGATATAAAACATAACATCAAAAACAAAGAATGGAGGAGAGAGGTAAAACTGTAGTAATTTTACAATGTGATTAAACTTAAATGCCTATCAACTTGAATAAGTTGTTATAGATATACATAGATATATGACCCTCATGGAAAACATAAGCCAATAACATACAATAAACACAAAAAAATGAAAAAAAAGGAGTTCAATCAAAACACTAAAGAAAGCCACCAATTGAAAGGAAAGAGACCAAGAGAAGAAAGGAATAGCAAAAAACAACAGAATAACCAAAAAAACAATGAAATGACAATAAGCACATACCTATCAATAATCACTTTAAAATGGACTAAATGCTCCAGCCAATCAAAAGATGTAGGGTGTTGTTAATGATCCTGTAATCCAATCCCAATGTTGCTTTCTCCTACCTTTTTGTAATCTTCCTTATTCTCCTTCCTTAATTTCAAATGCATTAAAAAACAAACAAACAAACAAAAAACCTGCAAAACTTTACCCTCTGGAGCATTTGCAATCTTGTTCCCCAGCATATGATGTCTCTTTATCTCAAATAAACTTTTCTAAAAACTCAAAAACAGAGAAAAAAGATATAGGGTGGCAGAATGGGTTTAAAAAAAAAAATCATGATCCATCTATATTTTGCTTACAAGAAACTTACTTTAGATTTAAAGACACACACAGACTGAAAGTGAAGGGATGGAAAAAAGATATTCCGTGCAAATAGAAATGATAAGAAAGCTGACACAGTGATACTCAGACAAAAAAAACTTCAAACAAAGAATATAAAAGAAAACAAAGAAGGTCATTACATATTTTTAAAGTGGTCAGTCCAAGAAGAGAATATAGCAATTGTGAATACTCATATCTACACACCCAAAATAGGAGCACCCAAGTATATAAAACAAATGTTAATGGACATAAAGGCAGAAATTAACAGTAATACTATAATAGTTGGGGAATTTAATATTCCACTTACTTCAATGGAAAGATCATCCAGACAGAAAATTATTAAGAAAATAATAGCCCTAAGTGCCACATTAGATCAGTTTGAATTGATAGAGCATTTCATGCAAACTTCAGATTACATATTTATTTCAAGTGCACATAGAACATTTTCTAGGATAGATCACATGCTAGGCCACAAAACAATCCTGAATATATTCAAGAAGATTGAAATTATATCAAGATATGTTCTGACCCCAATGGCATTAAACTAGAAATCAGCTACAGAAATCTCCACAAATATGTGGAGATTAAATAACATGCTTCTAAATAACCAATGGATCAAAGGCAAAATTAAATAGGAAATTAATGATTACCTTGAGACAAATGACAATGCATACACAATCTTACAAAATTTATAGGATGCAGCAAAAGCATATAAGGGGAAAGTTTATAGCTAAATGGACCTACCTCAAAAAGCAGGAAAAATCCTTAATAAATAATCTAAATTTGCACCTAAAGAACTAGAAAAAGAGTAACGAACAAAACACAAAGCAAGTAGAAGGAAGGAAATAATAAAGATCGGAATAGAAATAAACAAAATAGAAAACAGAAAAACAATAGAAAAGATTAGAAAATATGAGCTAGTTCTTTGGATAAATAAAATTGACAAACCTCTAGCAAAACTCATCAAAAAGAAAAGAGAGAAAACACAAATACAATCAGAAATGAATGAGAAGCTATTACAGCTGACACTACAGAAATACAAAGGATAATTAAAGAATACTATGAACTATAAAGAATATATGCTAGCAAATTTGACAATCTAGAAGAAATGGGTAAATTTCTAGAAATATGCAACCTTCCAAAGAGGACACAAATAAATGGAAAGATATACCATACTCATGGATTGAAAGGATTAATATTAAAATGACAAAACCATGAGATACCACCTCACACCATCAGAATGGCTATCATTAACAAGTCAACAAAAAACATGCGATGGGGAAGGATGTGGAGAAAAGGGAACCCTTATGTATTATTGATGGGACTGCAAATCTGTGCATTCACTATGGAAAACAGTATGAAGAAACCTCAAAAAAAACTATATATATATTTTATGACCCAGCAATTCCGCTTCTGGGTATTTATCCAAAGAAAATGAAAACACTAATTGGAAAAGATATATGCAAGTTCATGGCATTATTATTAGCCAAGATATGGAAGCAACCTAAGTGTCCATCAATAAATGGGTAGATAAAGAAGATGTGATATATATATATATATATATATATATATATATATATATATATATATATATATATATATATATACAATAGGATATTACACAACAAAAAAGACTGATATGTTGCTTTTATCACCACATAGATGGACCTAGAGGGTATTATGCTAAGTAAAATAAGTGAGGTAGAGAAAGACAAATATCTTATGGACTCACTTATATGTGGAATCTAAAAAAACAAACAAACTAAATAAAACAAAAAAAGACTCATAGATACAGAGCCCAAAGAGATGGTTACCAGATGGAAGGGATGGGGGATGGTTGAAAATGGTGATGGAGAATATAGTTAATAATATTGTGATAAGTTTGCCTGCTGAAAGATGATCTAGAGTTATTGGGGTGGTCACATTGTGAGATAAATAAACAAATCACTATATTGTACACCAAAAACTATTATAACTAATATAATATTGTATTAGCTGTACTTAAATAAAAAGAAAGATAATGGACCTAATTTGTATGCAAATATTAAAGATGAGAATGACATTTTCTTCTGAACAATGAAGATAATCAGCTATGAATGAACATGTAACTATGGCAAACTACAAATATATACCTTAGACTTGGAAGAATAAAATTAATAGTTTAAAATATTCAACTTGTTTAATAATGTGAATTGTATCATTTTCTCTTTTTCTAAATCAAATATCTTAGAAATTCTCAAATACTCTGTGTAATTAATCTTGTAGATGCAGAGAAAACTAAAAGTATACCTTTACTGATTCACTAAAAAAAAAAAAATTACCTCATTGAAGATCAAATTGTTGATTCTGGGACTTCATCATCCTATATCTCCTGAATTAGATTCTCTGAGGTTGAGTTTCAAGAATTTGCACTTCTAGCCAGATAACCAGTAGGTTATTTTTTAGATAATACTTCATGGAGCTATAACAATGTATAGTAAATTATGTATTATGACTACCCAGACCAAGATATAGAACATTTTCATCATCCCAGAAAGTTCCTCTTGCCCCTTTGCAGTCAATTCTCCTCAATACTCCAACTGTGTTAAACTCAATTCTGACTTTTCTCAACAGACGTTGGTTATATTTGTTCTTGAGACTCATCAAAAATGGAACCTACAGTGGGTAATATTTTGCTTCTGTATTCCTTCCCTCACATACTATTAATATTTTTGAAGCCAGCTAGTTTTTAGGCACACTGGAATTTGATAACCAAAGTTCTCTAAAGCAGAGATTGTCATAAAGAAGCCTGATGTTGGAACGTCTCTGAGGTGATGGAATCTTTTCAAACTATCATCCCAAATTTTAATTCCATCTCGCATGTCAGGCATATTTATTACAGGTTTGGCAAATAGTCTGTTTAGTTGAACTCATCTGCATCAATAATTTCACTCATGGAAGCCAAACCACCTGAAGAAATCAACCATTGATTTTCATCACGGTACTTTTCCCATTCTTCAGTTATACATGTTTTAATTTTGAAATTATTTGAGAAGAATTTTAATAATACTATAATGACAGCCAGTTAACATTTCTGTAATATCAGGCTCTAAGTAAAATAATCACAAGTGGCTGAATAACTTTGCATTCACCATTTCATCTGAGTCCTTTCAGCTTGATTTTCACAGACTTCCTCTCAAGAATACTCTTAGAATATTAAGAATTCTAAGTAGTTTCTTAGAATGGGGAGAATAACAGAGCAAGAAAGGAAAGTTATAATTATTAGAGAAGCATAAAAAAATACGATGAAAAACACCTATTAGGTAACCTGGGTTTCAGTCCTGCCAGGGAGATACTGATCACTATGGTAGGTTGCTGAGTGTTTTGCTCAGTTCAGTGCTTTAAGCAATTTTGCTTCTGCAATCTTTTGACTGGGTCTTCTGTAATCAAGTAATTACTTCAGAATCAAAGTATTACTGGAGATGTAACTTTATTTTTCCCTCTAAGTTGGAAAACTACACTTCTGTGTTTTGCTCTATTCTCACATTACTACCCACACTTCACTTCTGATGCCAGATGTGTGGGCTTTCTACACAGCAAGCACTTCACTGTCACCATATAGTAACCAATAAATTAATTCAGTCTGGATTTAGTTCACATCCCTGGATTTAGCTCACATCCCACAGGTGAAGGGCTCAATCCCACAAAACTGCCCCCACATCAGATACATAAGTCCAGGCTGTCACTGTACTTCTGAGGTTCCGATGACCCCTTTCTTGGGTTTGGTAATTTGTTAGAATGGCTCACATAACTCAGAGAAACACTTAAGTTTACTGATTTATTATAATAAATATAATAAATGATACAGAAAAACAGCCAGATGAAGAGATACACAGGGTGAGGTCAAGAAGGATCCTCATTGAATTGGGGATCCCAACCTGTGTTTGGGATTTTTATGGTGGCGTCATCATATAGACATGATTAATCATTCCACTCAGTGATCAGCTCCTGTTGCCTTTACAGAGGATGAAGGGTGAGGCTTAAATTTCCAAGTTTCTAATCTTGGCTTGGTTCGGGGCTTGGACCAGCTCCCATCCTGAAGCTGTTTATGAGCCCACCAAGAATTACTTCATCAAAACAAAAGATCTTATGATTGCTTATCCCATGGGCTATAGGAGCACCGTATGAGAAACTAGGGTCAAAGACACCAAATATTAGAATAAAAGATGCTCCTAGTGCTCTCATCACTTAGAATATTATAAGGGATTTAGGATCAATGTGCTTGAAATAGGGGATAGAGACCAACAGATTTTTTTTAAAATTTTTTTTTGAGGGCAGTGTCACTGGCCCTCATAGGTGGGACCCGAACTGGGGCCACTGGCTTCCCAAGCCAGCGCTTAACCACCAGACCACTCGGCTGGCCCCCAATAGATATGTTTTATGTTACTTCACACCTTCTCATATTTGCCTCTATAGACTCAAATGATGTCTTCTCATTAAGCAATGGTTTCTTGGCCACTGAGGTCAGAAGACTTAATGATAAAAGTTAGAAGTGAGCCATCTCATTTCTCCACTGCTATTATACCAAAAGGCCCCTTTGAGGGACTGGGGGAAACATATGCGATTAACTGGAAAGAATAATAATCTAGACAATGGGAAGACCTCTGCATGGCTGTATACTCAGTACAGGGACTAATGAGAGAGGGCTACTAAAGACAACATTAGCTAAAATTTACCCCATCAGGAGAATATGCTAGGGAGATTTGGAGCCTCAAATATTCCCTTTCTTACTTGCATCGTTAACATGAACTTTATTTTCATCAGCTTACCATCAATTTAGATTTTATCCTGTTTGGTTTCATTGCTTTCAGGGCTTAATTAACTATCAGGGCTCAATAAAAGTTATAAACTATAGTTCAATTCATAGATTTGTAAAATTTTCTTTCCTGAAGCAAATATTTATCTACATTGGATCTTTAACTCTGTCATGTACAAAACATGAGATGAATCAATTTGGTATTATGGGACTTTTAAAATGGTCAGTGAGAGGCTCACAGACTGTACGTCGTAGTCACAGCTCTATAGGATGCTATGGTTTTGCCACTCATTTATTGTAGATGTAAAGGAGCAAAAGCCACTATAACTCCAGGTCATACAAATGGCCTAGTAACCCCATTACCTTTTGCTTCAAGGAAGAATACATCATTGGAAATGTTGGTAGTTCTGACTGAGATCTTTTCCATCTTTTTGACCTTTGATGCTTCCCCATTGATTCAGCATGAATTCTGTTTCATAGAGATGGAGATAAAAATGCACATTGCCACTCTATGTTCCATTCTGTACATCTCTATTGGAGAAATGGATAGTTCATACTTTGAAGTTTTGTGCTGAAAGATTAGGTATCAGGAAAAGAGAGAAATATTTGAGCCCCAAGAATGTTAAAATGGGTAAACTCTACAAAGTGATCTCTAAAAACAGAACTTTTGGAATGGAAACAAAAAGATACGTCCAGAATCATGGCTCCACTACTGGCTAGCTGCAAATCACATAATCTGAATCTCATTTTCTTCATTTTTGAACTGGGGACAATAATATTTGGTGTACTTGGTAGAGAGGTTTTGTTTTTCTATTTTTGTGCTGTGTATGTGTGTGAAGATCAAATGAGGTAATCTATGTGAATGCACCTTGCATACTAAAAAGTACTATGGAAGTGTTAGCTGTTGCTTTTATTGCTTCTGGTGCTGCTACTGCTGCAGATGGCAGCATTATGGCCTACTGGCAGTCAGACAGCCTGCAGTTCAAACCCACATTGCTGTTATACTTAATGTGTGTCATATTTTTATATCATAATTTCCTCATCTATGAAATGGGGTTTAAATTACTGTTTATAACAAACTCACAAAATATAACTATTTAAATAATATATAAAGTATATAGTTGTTAATAAATACTAAATGCACTAGAGATGACCAATTAAATATTAATTTTCTTTCTAGTTCCTTTCCCTACCCTATGCACACACATACACACACACTCCAAAACATAAATTTGGGATTAGGGCAAGAGTTGGTAACTTTCAGCCTGCGGGCTAAATCTGGCCCACTATATGCCTTAATAAATGCAGTTTTATTTGACTACAGCCACACTCACTTGCTAGCATAGTATCTATAGATGCTTCCCTCCTATAATGGCAAAACTGACTCACTGTAACAGAGACTGTATGGCCCCCAAGTTATAAAATATTTACAGGCCTATATGGCCCTTTACAGAAAACAATTTGTTAAACTCTGAGTCTAGAAAAAGATCTAGATCTATTGGGTTGTCGAAAAAGTCATGATGCAGTTTTGCAACCAAAAAACAGAAAAAGATACATCATGACTTTTCTGACAACTTAATAGTATGAAGAACATAAGAAATGAATAGTCTCATCACCTAGTGGTTACTTACTTAGACCATAGATATTTAAACTTGGGGGTGTAGATGGGATCTCAAACTTTTGGTATAGGACCATTTTTATAGTTATACTTTTTTTTTAAAGTTTATTGGTGTGACAATGGTTAGTGAAGTTACATGGGTTTAAAGTGTACAATTCTATAATATATCATCTATATATCACATTGTGTGTTCACCACCTAGAATCAGTTCCCTTCGCATCACCATATATTTGACCCCCTTTACCCCTCATCTCCTATTACCCCCACCTTACTCTCTGGTAACCACTAAACTATTGTCTGTGTCTATGAGGTTTTGTTTCTTTATTTGTTTGTCTTTTTCCTTTTTTGTTTTCAGCTTTATATCCCACATATCAGTGATATTATATGGTTCTTGACTTTTTCTGTCTGACTTATTTCACTTAGCATAATAATTTCAAGATCCATACTTTTATTTATGTTGATTATAAATATATTTATTATATTCAAAATTAAAACAACTTAAAAATATTTCTATATTAATTTAAAAGTAGACATAGTAAATTTATTACATATTAAAATAAATGACATTTTAAAGAAAATATATTTTCCAAAGAAAAAATGGTGAAAAGATTAACATTGTTTTATGTTTTTACAAATCTCTTCAATGTCTGGCTTAACTGATGACTGTAGGAATCTCATATTTGTGTCTGCATTCAATCAGTTCAGATATCACATGCATATAGATTCTGCAAAATCCCAATGTACGCTTGTAATGGAATTGAAGGTGTAAAAAGAAAAGAATGTCCTAGCTTTATTATCAAAACAATTTTGCATTAGGGACCCCCAATTGTCCCAGATTACAGTTTGAGAGCTACTTTTATATCTATATATCTCTACATCTATCTATCTATCTATCTATCTATCTATCTATCTATCTATGAAGTTATACTGGTGCAAAATTCAAATCAGGATAGTAATCTATAACTCCTCAAAAAATAAAATTTAACTTACAGATGTGATCAATTTTACTCTTTGCCTCACAGCAAAGAATTTGTTCTGAATACAGATACATTTTGATAAGCTAAAGACTGTGGTCTAAAATACAGTCCTAAAACTAAAACCCTACATAAAAAACTATATATTTTCTATTGATTTGGCTTCTTAAAAATAAAAACAGATTCATCATGTGCCAGGCTTAAAATAGTTTTATAGCTATAATCCTGTCTTTTACTTACTCAAGAGGCAAATCATATCAACCCAGAATCAGGGTTTTGTTAGGATCCATTTTAAATACTATTTTAACTACCTGCCATAAAAAGTAAGAAATACATACAGTTTGATGTAAATAATCTTCAAAGATTACATCATAATACACATTCATTATAGATGCCTTAGAAATACACATGAGCAAAACCAAACCCAAAAATACATCCTAAATACCACAAGGAACAACTACCTTAGAAAAATTTCTAGTTTTCTTCTTGTTTTAATTAGACACCTCTGTAATCTCATGTACCCAAACCATAAAAGCTGTGGTCGAATCATTTTATTTTTTCCTAAGATAATCACTTAATTGAAAAAACTGCCACAAAAATTTCATCACAATACTCATTTGAAAATATTAAGAACATACTACCTTTTAAAAATATTTTGCTTAAAACTATTTTGTTTTGGATCTAAGAAATTACTTAGGAAAACTTATAATTATTATTTTTGCACACAAGGGCAAAGTGTTCAATTCTTTTTTCATTAGAGGATAGAAAAATAAATAATTCCTTGAGATTTAAATATGGTCAAATAAACTGGTGTAAAAATACATAATTGCAATCAGTTGAATATGACATTATTGCAGGCAAGAAAGGCTGGATAATGAAATGAACAATATTGGAATTCTGATTAGCTGAACAGTGAAAATTTAATTTTCAAAAATAAAGTGACTTATGTTAAAAAATAATAGAAACAAGGATTTGACTTATGACTAATAAGATACCTAAGCCATCACATTTACAATAATTAAGTTTAAAAATTACAGTGAACTCAGGGATTTTTTACAAGCTGCTCTGACACTTGGCATTATCACTGTACTTTCATGTAAGATTTCAGTATTTGCAAGTCTCCTACAGCCTCATAGAATCTCTAACTTAATCGATATAGTCAGTACTCAGCCAATAATTGTAATGGTACCAAGAGAAAAATATTTCATGAAAACATAGGTTTACTGAATAAGTACGTTTAAGTAAAAACAGCCTTAATTCAAGAAAATGTAGTCTTATATCAGTTTATATTATAAAGTATTTTCTTTTCTGCCAATGATATATATGTTTTTACAAAGTACATACAGTAACAGTAATGGATTAATAATCCATCAATAAATGTTCTCAAAGAAATATAAAGTAATGTAAATTCCTCAGTGAAATTCCACAGACTGTCTTCTGACCTAGGAAAACATCCATCTTGTAAAGGGACCAGGTTTCATGCTTATACTGAGCATTAGAAATATAAACATAAAGGGCCAGCTGAATGGCACCATGGTTAAGTGCTCGCTTGGGAAGCCAGTGGTCCTGGTTCGGTCCCACATATGACGGCCAGTGACACTGCCCTCAAAAAAAAAAAAAAAGAAGAACTATAAACATAAAAAGAGAGACTTGCAATTCAGAAAGAGGAATTTCAAGTAGTCAAGTGCAGAGGGCAGGGGGCACTAATTCTACATGGATGGGATAGGACTGCAGAATCAAGTTGTGTACGGAAGAGTATTTTCATGCATGGACCTATTCATATAAGCAAGCGTTCATCAAAAAGTAACTTTCTTCTAGATGACACATTTAAAAGATGTGTCATTTTTCCTTTCTTGTCCTACAAATCAGCTTGTCCTCCAGTGTCATCTTTTTCTGGAGTAGTAATGTACAGGAGAAGAAATATTTAATTGTTAAAATCATTAAACTTACATTCATTTCTAAGGCTGCAGCCAGGTTAGGAGAGACAGAAGTCCCAACTTTAGCAATACCTATACCAACCTTCTGTTTCTCTCTGAAGAAAACATACGAGTATAGGAGGGAACATGAATGGTGTTATTCTGGAGAAAAGCTAGAATGTTCTTTAATTCATGAATGAATAAATTATTCATAATTATGTGACTTTATTATCAGTAATACATTGCTTGTGACACGTGCCTCAACTCCGAAGGCTGACATTTTCTGCTAAAAACTATACCATGTTATTCCCACTGTGGTTCATAACCTTCGTAGTCACCTGTGGCTCCTCATTCTTCCATGGATTGCATAACTAATTGTTTGTCGAGTGTAGCCGGTTTTTACTCATTTGTAATATATTTTATTTAATGTCTACCCTTTATCATTTGCATTGCCACATCTTAATACAGATTTCTGTTTTCTGTCATTTGGAAAATCACAAAGTTTCCAAACTGTGACACACTGGGAGCTGAGAATATCGGTATGGTTAGTTTCCATTTCTCTTGCATGCTGGTCATCAGGTTCTGTGACCATGTCAGTACCCTGCTCAAAAGGCACCAATGGCCTTTTATTGCTTATCTGAAAAAGTCCAGGTAGCCTGGCTGAATACCAATATATCTTACAGTAGGGTCACTCTTATTCTGTTACATAGAATTTATGTTTCAATCTGGACATTATATTAAAGGAAAGTAATGTAAAAATTGGAATAAATATCATGCAGTTATTGAACAAAATTCAAGATTGATTTCTGATAAAAACAAAACAATTGCTGGAAGAAGTAGAAACACCAGTATCCTTAACTAACATGTCAAGCATGCCAATAAAATTTGTAAACACCATCATGTCTACTAAATTCATAATTATTAAATGAGCAGGAATCTAAGAATGAATAATTAGTATTTGACACATTTCTGAGAATCCTGATTAATATAAGAAGAGAAAAACCAGAATTAAGAAATTATAAAGCAGTGATAGCTCTTATTATTTATAAATATTGTAAGGAACCTTAAAATGATTATAACCTATGATTAATGAATTCTTGAAGTCTGAAGAAAATAATACTAAGAAAAAGTTAGCAATATGAACATTTTTGAAGTTATTTATTTCAACAAAAAATTGGCAAAGGCTTAATTTTTTTTTTTTAAGATTTTATTGGGAAATTGGGAGTTAAACAAACCCATTACTGTGCTTTTGTTTTTCAGTCTAGATGTGGAGGACGTTGCTTCATTGGCCCATGTTGGTATTGTCATTGCACTCTTCTCTGGTGAGGCAGATCAGTCGCCAGCCTCTGGATGGCTGTGCACGGCGGCTCTTGTCAGCTCACTCTGGCTGCCAGCTGTTCACATTGGCTGCCGGCCACTCACTGTAGCCTATGGCAGCCTACTGCAGCAGGGGCTGCAGCCTACGTGGTCGGCGGTGACTCACGGCAGCCCAGCTCCAGATGGAGCTGTTGTTCACCATCTTAGCTGCAGAGGGCAGTGTCACTGGCCCTCATGTGGGATCTGAACCGGGGCCCTGCCTCTCAGAGCTGGCATCCCAAACCAGCTCTTAACCAACGCGCTGCTTGGCTGGCCCAGGGAAAAGCTTAAATGTTTAACTATAGGGAAATGGTTTGTGTATATGGTACATTTATTTGGACTGGCGTTTAACTTAATTTTTTTATGAGGCACTTATATCACTCAAAATATATGTGTATAGACACTGGTGAACCATAAAGAAGGTATTAGTACTGAATATGTAATATTAGAGAATATTATGGTAGCTCTGTAGAAAATATCAGAGAACAAATGGAAAGAAGAGAATGGAAACTGAATAGTGATTATCATAGTTTCTTTTATTCTTCTTACTAATATGATATTGGAAAATGTGTTACTATGAAAATACATTATTTTTATAATTAGAAAACATAAAACAAGTGTTTATTAACTAAACATATACCAAATCAGTTTAGAATTCACTCCCCCAAGAAACCTTCCTTGATTAATCAATCCTATTGGTATTGATAATTGCTTTATACTGTGCCTCCATATTTCTGTATTCAGTTGATACCATATTAATTTGCATGTTTTACAAAACCAGTGAATAAACATAATTATGGTATTTCTACATGTATATAGTGTAGTCTCCACACTCAATCTTAAACTCGAGAATATGAGGAACCACTGTTTACTATACTTCTACAATAATGCATGTGGTACTTTTCAGAGTGAATTTTTAACTTTCTGAACACTTGGTGAACCATTGTAAATGTGGTAATGTCTCACAAGAGAAATAAAAGTGAAATACAATTCAACATTCTCTACAAATTTTTGCTGCTAACCCTAGTTGTTGAATTAAAAAAAATACATACACAAAAAGTTGAGTGTTGCACTTCTTAGCTGTATGTTATCATTTCAAATCAAACTTATAGTTTGTCCAACAATGCTCTTTTTTTAAGTGACAGAAAGGCATAGTTTTATTTTACTTTTTAAAATAAATTTTAGTTTTCAATTACAGTTAACATACAGTCTTATATTAGTTTCAGGTGTACAACGTAGTGTTTAGCTATTTATAATACTTATGAAGTGATCAGCCCAATAAATCTAGTACCCATCTGACACCATACACAGTTATTACAATGTTATTGACTATATTCCTTATGTTATACCCTACATCTCCATGTAACAACAGGTTTGTAACAACAGGTTTGTACCTGTTAATCCCTTCCCCTTTTTCACCTATCCCTCCAGGTCCCCTCCCATCTGGCAGCCATCAAAATGTTCTCTGTATCTATGAGTCTGTTTCTGTTTTGCTTGTTCATTTATTTTGTTTTTCAGATTTCTCATATTAGAGAAATCATATGGCATTCTTCTTTATTTGTCTAACTTACTCTATTCAGCACAATATACTCTAGGTCCATCCATGTTGTTGCAGATGGTAAGATTTCATTCATTTTTATGTCTGAGTAATATTCCATTGTACCACCTCTTCTTTATCCATGCATCCATTGATGGACAACCAGGTTGCCTCCATATCTTGGCTTTTGTAAATAATGCTGCAATTAACATGTGGATATACATATCCCTTCAAAGTAGCATTTGGGGTTTCTTTGGATAAATACCCAAAAGTAGGATTACTGGCTCCTCTTTTGTCTCTTATTATAGGTTTTATTTTAAAGTTCATTTTGTGTGGTATAAGTATTGCAGCCTAGCTTTTTTTTCCTTTTTTTTCCCGTTTCCAGATATATCTTTTTCCATCCCTTTACTTTCAGTCTGTGTATATCTTCCTATCTGAACTGAATCTCTTATAGGTAGCATATGTATGGATCTTATTTTCTTATCCATTCAGCCATCCTCTGTCTTTTGATTGGAGCATTTAATCTATTTATATTTAAAGTGATTATTGATATGCAGTTATTGCCATTTTATTATTCATATTTATGTTCTTCCCCCCTCCTTCCTCTTCTTACAGAAGATTCCTTAACATTTCTGGTAATTCTGGTTTGGTGGTGATGAACTCCTTGAGCTTTTTCTTGTTTGGCAAGCTCTTTATCTTTTCTTCAATTTTAAATGATAGCTTTGCTGGATTGACTAATCTTGTTTGAATGTTCTTGCTTTTCATCACTTTGAATATTCCACGACAATCCTTTCTGGCCTGCAAAGTTTCTGTTGAGAAATCAACTGACAGTCTTATGGGAGCTCCCTTGTAGGTAACTAACTGCTTTTCTCTTGTTGCTTTTAAGATTCTCTTTGTCTTTAAACATTGGCATTTTACTTATGATGTGTCATGGTGTGGGCCTCTTTGGGTTCATCTTGTTTGGGACTCTTTACACTTCCTGAGCTTAAATATCTATTTCCTTTACCAGATTAGGGAAGTTTTTGGTCATCATTTCTTCAAATAGGTTTTCAAGTCCTTGCTTTCTCTCTTCTCCTGTTGATATACCTATTATGCAAATATGGGTATGCTTGAATGTTGTCCCAAAAGTCCCTTAAACTCTTCTCTTTTCTCTCTCTCTCTTTTTTTTTTTTCCTTTTTTGAATTCTTTGTTCTGTTTGCTGTTCTGATTGGGTGTTGTTTGCTACCTTATCTTCCAATTCACTGATTTGATCCTCTGCTTCATCTAATCTATTGTTGATTCCCTCTAGTGTATTCTTTATTCCATTATTGAATTCTTTGTTTCTGACTCTTTTTATTCAATGTTTTCTATCACCATTTTTAAATTTCCTATTTATTTGTTGAAGTGCACACTAAGATCATTGAGCAGCCTTATAACCAGTTTTTTAACTTTGCATCTGGTATATTGCTTGTCTCCATTTTGTTTAGTTCTTTTTCTGGAGCTTTGTTTTGTTCTTGCATATGGCACACATTTATTAATCTCCTCATTTTAGCTGCTTCCCCGTTTTTGTTTCCATGTATTAGGTAGAGATGCTATGTCTCCTGGTCTTGGTAGAGTAGCCTTATGTAGTAAGTGTCCTGTGGCACATTTTCCCTGGTCACTTTAGCCAGGTGCTCCAAGTATGTGCCCTGTGTGGGTTTTGTATGCCCACCTCTTGTAGTTGAGACTGGTTGATAATTGTACATCAATAAGAGAGATTAACCCTCAGGCTCATTGGTTGTGAGGACTGGCCATGGCTATAGTGGATGGCTGTAGTGCAGGAGCTGATCCTACAAGCAGAGTTCACTTTAGCAGGGCTCTAGTGTCTGCCCAGTCTGACCTTTGTGTGTGTCATTTTTGGAGGTTGTTGGGTGGTGCTCTGGTGTAGTCTGAAGTTGTCCACTGGGTGTGTTTGTTCTGGAGCCTCTTGGGAAAGGCTGTGTTGCAGGCCAAGGTGAGCACTGCCTGTGCCCTTTCTGGGGCCACATGGTATGAGCTACAAAGTGATCTGCAGATAGTTGCTACTTGTGTTGAGCTTGGAGGTGCCTGGGAGAGGCTAAACTGCAAACCAAGGGTGGCTGCCTCTTGTGCCAAGGCTGCTTAGTAAGAGGTATGGACTCACTGAGGCTATTTGATGCTTGTTTGGGGTTTGTGACCCTTTGAGAGATTATAGGAAAGTCTGAAGCCTGAGGTAAGTGAGGCTATTTGTATGGAAAAGCCACTGGAAGTGCCTTGGGTGAGCCCACAAGTTGGGTTGGGCAGGGTTTCAGGATATCACCAGGGTGGTATGGATGAATGTTGTTGGCCAGATTGATGAAAATTTAATATGGTTCCCACCTGTGTCTGCATCTTAGGTTGGGGGAGCACTCAAAAAAGGAAAAATGGCTTCTGCTTGGCACTTCTGTCTGTGAGAAATCTGCCCCTCCATCCCTTGCCCTGTGTCAGGCAATTCAGTCCCTCCTTGTATGTCCCTGGCACCTTTTGAGCTGCTCCCCCAGTACTGGAGCTCAGAGTGAGTGAGACAATCAGCAAGTAAGTCTGTGTGCCCTTTAAGAGGACCACCTAGGACTCCAGCAGCCCTTCGTCTCACTCAGCCACAGTCTGCACTGATTTTCACAGCCAGACATTGAGGGAACTTCTCTTCCCGGCACTGGAACCCTGGGCTGGAGAACCTGGTGTGGGGTTGGGACCCTTTGCTCCTTAGGAGGGACCTCTGCAGCCAAGATATTTTTCCTGATTTTTTAACCAGCACATGTGGTTGTGGGACCAGCTCATTCCACATCTCTGTCCATCCTACCAATCTCAATGTGGCTTTTTCTGTATATTCTTAGCTATTGGACTTCTGTTCAACTAGAGCAGGGGTCAGCAAACTTCTGAGACAGGAGAGCCACCAGAGGTCAGCAAACTGCAGCTCGAGAGCATCAGGCTCTGAAGTAAAATTGAAAATGAAAATAAAAGTATCATAGTTTCATTTACAAAAATTTTAAAGGATATTATTCACATAATGGTGATTATGTAAAAATATATTCATGGCTCTCGAATAAGTTTGAAATTGTTGTGAGGGACAGGACTGGCTCCTCCTGGGGTCAGCAAACTTTTGAGACGGAATGTATCCAAAGAGCAGCATGTGGCTCACCAGCTGCAGTTTGCCGACCCCTGAACTAGACTAAGAGCGATTCTCAAGGATGGTTGTTCTGTAGTTTAGTTGTAATTTTGATGTGACCCTGAGAGGAGGCAAGCACAGCATTTGCCTACTCTGCTCTCTTTATGGGAATGCACCAACAGTGTGTCCTTAAAATTGTTTAAGCTCTAATTTTCTGCTATTACTATATTACCTTTATATTCATTTGTGCCATTGCTCTTTATGAATTTACATCAGAATTCATTTAAAGTATTTTCTTATAAAATTAGACAGTAAAGAGGAATTGGATAACTGCTTCTAGTAGGTAGAAGAAGTCATTACCACTGCATTGCCTATTAACACATACACATCATTTCTTTGTGTCCCAGATGTTCAGGCATACGGGAATGAAAAAATTCAATGAATTGGAACCTCTTGATTCAGTTATTCTGGTGACAATCTGTATAGCTCATTGATGATTTTTTTCTCCTTGACAAAGTGGCTGCAATTGTTATTTGCAGTTATAGCTACACATAATTTTTTCCTTCATTCCCACCCAATTGTATTTGTTATTCTGGATCAGAGAAATAAGTTAGGAAACATGCCACTAATTGTATTTTCTCCCTACACTCATTGATTAGCTAAAGAATACTATTGGTATTTCCTATTGAAACCAGATTGGGAACATGACACATTAAATGCAGTAATTTAGTGAAGATCTTACTCATTTCAGGGAATAGTGCTTTGAGCAAAAATTGTAAATAACATTTGAAAAAGAATAAGAAAATGGTTCCCAATAAAAGTAATATATTACCAAAGCAAAAGAAAAATTATAGATTCATACATTCCAATAATATTTTAAGATTAGGAACAATTAGATATAGAATTATTTTGAGCCATATACAAATTGATGCAAAAGTAAACAAAGACCCAAAAATTGAGGAAGAAAGAAGGAAAATAAGGTAGGTGAATGTGGTTGCAATGCTAATTAAATAATGTGATTAGCAGCTAGTGAAATTCAAGCTTCTTGGAAGAAGTAGTGTGTTGATAACACTCCATTTAATGTACAGGTGACAATATGATAGCAAATGTTGGAATATAGTTTAAAAAAGAAGAAACTAGTGAAAACAGAGAGTGAAAGACAATTGAACTTGTCTGGTTTGTTTTTATGAAACGTTTCTATATCTAATAAATGCTCAAAATATTGGGACTAGAGAGAAAATCTTGGCCATTCTAAATGTCAGCTATAAATTATTTGGCTTTAGGCTTTGTTTATATAAACACATATTTGCTAAAATATGGCTCAATACAAATACTTATTTTTTTTCAAAAATGTTTACAGTTCACAGGTAGAAAGTTTGAGATACCTATAAAAAATACACATTTGAAAAGAGTAGGAAGCTTAGAATGCTAAATGAATTACATTAAGAGACAAATTGTAACAATAAAATGGAAAAAAATGCAAACATAAAGAATCACTAGAGGAGAAACTTTGAACATGGGTTCTATTCAGTTGCAGAATAATAGTTCAATAAACAGCAAAAAGCTTTTTTTTTTTCCCCAATGAGGAAAAAAATCTCTTTTATTTGGATGTACTACCAGGAGAAGATTTAATATTTTGGAGGAATTGCAGTGAATTCAATAATTTATAGGGTTCTGTTTGCACTTGCCATAAACTGTTTTCAATAGGTATATTTTGGCCAAATTTGCATGTCTAATATAATTCCTGGCTGCTGATGTTACAGCAGTTGTTACTGTTATATACATGGCAGAAAAAATTATCTTCTGCTGTCCTAGGTGGGCGTGGACATGTGGCATTTATGCAAATTAGGTAATTTGGGGGTATTTATATGTCCAGTTCAAATTAATGAACATATTGACAATATGCTGGTCTCTTGGGGAGGAATGAAGATAGAGTGGGGGATAGAGAGATTAGAGTTTGGAAAGCTATACTGCTAACTCTGGGAGTGCTGACAATACATGCAAGTCAAAAATACAGAGAAGTCACTGAAATGCAAGGTAGATGGCTAGAAAAACTATAATATATCTAAACTGAGACCTAGTTAGATAATCCTTTTTTTGTTTGTTTTTTTTGTTTGTTTTTTTGTTTGTTTTTTTTCTTTTACTCTAGCTGTAGAGGGTGCAGCGCCACTGGCCCTCTATGTGGGATCAGAACCGGTGCCCTGCTGCTCAGAGCTGATATCCCCAGCCAACCCTTAACCAACGTGCCACCTGGCTGGCCCTGTGAACATTTAATGACAAGTTTTTGTGTGGTTGTATATTTTCATTTTTCTCAGGAATATACTTAGGAGTGGAATTGCAGGGTCATATGGTAATTCTATGTTTAACTTTTTGAGGAACTGCCAGCCTATTTTCCAAAGTGCTGTCACTATTTTACATTTCCATCAACACTCTGTAGGGGTCTAGTTTCTCCACATTTTTCACCAACACTTGTTATTATCTGTCTTTTTTATTATAGCCATCCTAGTGGGTATGAAATAGATCTCACTGTGGGTTTTATTTGCATTTCTCTGATGACTAATGATATTGAGTAAGTTTTCATGTGCTTATTGGCCATTTGTATGTCTACTTTGGAGAAATGTCTATTCAGCTCCTTTGTCCATATTTTTATTGGGTTACTAATAATTTTGTCATTGAGTTGTTCAAGTTCTTTATGGAGTCTAATATAAGTCCCTTATCAGATATGTGACTTGTGAAATTTTTAAATTATTATTATCATTAGTTACAGATGTACAAAACAATGCAATAGTTATCCTTTTCACCCCTTAAAAAGTGACTCCGCCCACCTCCCATCCACTGCTCCCCTACCCTGGATATCATACATATCTATTACAATTCCATGGACTCCATTTCCTCACTATACTCCACATCCCATGACTATATATGTGTTAAATTATAGTTAACATCTAATATTATTCAATGGCAGCTTCAGATGTACAGTGCAGTGATCAAGCCTCTACACCCTCCATGAAGTGGTCTTCCTAACAAGACATGAATCCATCTGGTCCCCTAAAAAATATTTACAACATTATTGATTATATTCCCCAAACTGTCTCTTCTATCCCTATATAATCCTTTGAATAGATAAATAAAAAAAACAGATTTATTCTGACTGGGATGGGAGAAGTTATCTAAGAAGATTTCTTGGAAAATTTGTATCATTTTGGATCTTACATAGGGAGAGACAAGTTATTTTAGTAAGAAGAGCTATCTAAAGCAAGGCGTAGAGTAATTTTCTTCTTGCACAATAACAGGGAACCCAATAGGTTTATCAGCAAAAGCAACTTTTCATTTCCTTGAATCCTTGAGGGTGGTGGCGGTAAGTTAAGGCTGCAGATAAAGACTTCCATTTTCCCATTTGAAATGGGAAGGATATTAACTCCAGGTCAGAATTTTCAAGGGAAGAATCCTGCTTCTCCTGGTCCCTTTTAGCTCCAGGCAGACACCTGACTGCTCCACTACCTTGAGGATTGAGCCAGCCCCTACAACTGGAAGAATTTGAGGAAAGTGAACCAGACTTGAGGCCAGAATTAGATCTCTGCTTTAAGTCCTGAATCGAAGTGCACAATGAATCATAGCTTTTTCATGAACCAAGTCTGGTGGATTATTTTGCCTCAATTACATATGAATATAATCCTGTATATTACTGTTCCAAATAGTTTTGATTGATGTAATGAAAAGTTGCCTAGTGCTTTTTGGTATCATATTCCAGTAGCTAGAGTACACTCTAAAATAAAATGGTCATTCACATGGCCATCCTTGTCTGCTACTATCTCCACCTATCAAATAAATGTTTCAGTATCAATATCAGCTCCATTAACGCTTGAATTTAGTTTGCTTTGGGTGATGGATCTATGACTAAGTTAAATTGTCTTCCTCAGTCTGGCCCAATGCTGTCATCTTTCTCTTACATCACCAATAGTTATTAAGATGCCAGTTTCCCTTGAGGCTAAGACCATTTTAGTTATCACAATGGAAAAACCCCATAAGCTGTATCTTAGTTGCCGCTTTTGGTAATATTTTTCATTATGGAAAAAAATATATTCTAAACATTATTCCCATTCTAAGAACCTCAGCTGTGTCTTTGCAACAGAAATGAAGTGGAACATGCCAAATGCTGTGGTAGAGAAAGAAGGTAAATTCATTGCTTAGAATTATCATAAAAATCACAGAATTTAGGGACACTAAGCAAGTAGGGAGGCATTACTCAATGACCTGAAACTCAGAAATTTTCTTCATCTACTCATTTAATTTGAAATGTATTGAAATTCATACTCTCACTGTGATAAACATACGCATGGTTCTCTTTTAGTGAAAAGCACCCAATAGAATTGTTAGACAAATAAGATGAGCTCTTCTCCT
Source organism: Aselliscus stoliczkanus (assembly GCA_033961575.1). Classification (NCBI taxonomy): domain Eukaryota; kingdom Metazoa; phylum Chordata; class Mammalia; order Chiroptera; family Hipposideridae; genus Aselliscus; species Aselliscus stoliczkanus. Next base: position 100,300,496 of record CM066732.1, on the reverse strand, counting down.
CTTCCCATCTCTAAAAGCAGTTTTCACACCGATATGTCTGCAAATGTATGTTTTAATAGACCTAATCTCTCTGTGATGTCATTTCCCCCACGAATACCAGGATATATATTTATTCCTCTAGAATTATTTAGCTCTCAGGTGCTGAGTTACTATTTCCCTGGAGTTACATTGCGCAAACTAATGTGGACATTTTTCTCATTTTATTTCTCACCTCATATAGTCCCTTGGTTTGTGACATTTTGCAGCTATTTGGTTTTCTTTTCCTCTCCATGGAAATTCTTTGCAAAGTCAGGAGAAAAAGTGTTGATTTTTTTTTCCCGTTTTCAGAAATTATGGTGGATGAAAACAAACTGTGATCACGTGTCTCCATTGCAGCCTGCTCCAACTTTTTACTAAGATAAACATCAGGGCACTGAAAAGATGAGAACTCAGGCCACTGAAAATTTAGAATGTAGGACAACATTATGCCACAGTCTGAGAAAAAGCATCATTAATTTAATGAGAGATGGTGGTAAATTTGTGAAAAGTCACAATTACGAGTAAACATGCCTAGGTTTCTTTTTTTTTTCTCTTAAAGACTTTATTGGGGAATTTGGGGAGGGGAACAGCATTGGGGAATCGGGAAAGGGGAACAGACAAGTTGCCGTCCTTTTGTTCTTCAGTCTAGTTGCGGAGGACATTGCTTCACTGGCCCATGTTGATATTATCGTGCTCTTCCCAGGTGAGGCAGATCAGTCGCCAGCTTCTGGACAGCCACTCACAGCAGCTCTTGGCAGCTCACGCCGGCTACCAGCTGCTCATGTTGGCTGCTGGCCGCTCACTGTATAGCTTATGGCCCCCCACTGCAGTAGAGGCTGCAGCCTGCATGGTCGCTGAGGACTCAGCACCCCAGCTCCAGGTGGAGCTGTTGTTCACCACCTTAGCTGTAGAGGGCAGTGTCACTGGCCCTCTATGTGGGATCCGAACTAGGGCCTTGCTCCTCAGAGCTGGCGTCCCAAGCCTGCTCTTAACCAATGCACCACTCGACCGACCCCCTAGGTTTTTTTTTTTTTATGACAAAGAAAAGACATCCTGCAAATAGGTAGAATAACTCTTTATATATCCCTTACAATTGTTCCCTAACAGAATACGAGAACCTATGCTAACAGGAAAACTGTATAGATGTATCTTTCTGGTACTCTGGTGCTTGTGTGGACAGAGGAGAGGAACTTTCCCACTTCACTGTGCCTCTAACCTCGACATCACTATATCAAGTAATGTCAAGACATGGAAGTCTGGAGGCTGGCAAGACAGTAAACTGGAATGTACTGCTGACTCCCTAACTAGGCTCCAGATCTAGGATGTCATGGAAGTGAAGGGATTATGTTTGCACTTGAGAAATGAATGTCAAAACTGTGAGGAAGCCCTGGGGAGTCTGAAAATCTGAACCCTGATGTCTGGAAGAAATAGTAGCTGGAGACTAATAACCTTTCATCACCTCCTCTATTTCTCATATAAGAATATTGCAATAAGCCTCTAACGGGTGGGTCTGTCTATTTCTAGATGTGCACAGCAGTCTCTACTCCACAGAGCAGGTGGAGAGATCCTTTAAACATATAAGGTAGATCACTTTACTCTTCTGCTTGAAAACACTCTTCTGCTTTCAATGGCTTTCCATCCCATCCAGAATAAACATCAAAATTGTTTCCAAGCCTCATAGACCCTGTCCCTCAGCTGACAAAATCCCCAACATCCCCATCGCTCACTCCTGTTTGTCACATTAGTTTCATTGCTGTTGTTTTGAAATAAACCAATCATGATTTCACTTCAGGGTCTTTAGCTTTGTCTTTGCCCACTAAAATGTAAGCTCAACACTGAAAGTTTTTCTTTGTTTTATATTTGTAAGAAACACAGCATGAAATCTACCCTCAACAAAATTTTAAGTGTGCAGAACAGTATTTTTAACTATATGCACATTGTAGCAGATTTCTGGAATTTATTCATCTTCTTAACTGAAACTCTATACCCATTGAACAGTAACTCCCCATGTGTCTCTTCTGTGAGCCCTTGGCAAAATCATTTTACTTTCTGCTTCTAAGAGCTTGACTAATTTAGATACCTCATTTAAGTTAAACCAGGTAGATATGAAAGGATTTCCATCTTCTTTAAGTCTGAATAATATTCCAATGGACCACAATTTCTTTATTCATTCATCAGTGGACATTTAGTTGTTCCACCTCTAGGCTGTTGTGAATGATGCTGCAATGCATTATGCAATGTACAGTGAAGATCCTGTTTCTAATATGTTTGGGGAAATACCCAGAAGTGAGATGGTTGTGTCATGTCTTCTATTTTTAATTTTTAGGAACCTCCATGCTGTTTTTCACAGTTGCTGCACCATTTTAAGTTCCTATCAACAATGCACAAAGGTTTCAATGTCTCCACAGTTTTGCTCACAGTAGTTATTCTGTTTTTCTGATAATGACCATTATCATTACAGGTATGATATGAAATATCATTGTGGTTTTAATTTGAATTTCCCTAATGATTAGTGATGTTGAGCATCTTTTCATATACTTGTGGCCATTTGTATGTCTTTTTTGGAGAAATATCTATTGAAGTCCCTTGCCATGTTTAATCAGGTTATTATTATTTTTTGATATTGAGTTTTAGAACTTATTTTTATATTTTGGATATTAATCCCTTATCATATATGTGGTTTGCAAATATTTTCTCACATTATGTGGGCCTTTATACTCTGTTGATTGTTTATTACATAGTAGCTTTGTATTTTGTTGTAGTCCCACTTGTTTGTTTTTGTTTTATTACCTGTATTATCCAAGATCTCTGTGCTAAGACAAATGTTATGAAGGTTTTACTCTGCTTTCTTCTAAGAGTTATATAGTTTTAGGTCTTACAGTTAAGTCTTTTTTCTCTAAAGATTTTTTTAAAAATATAGCTAACATACAGTATTATGTTAGTCTCAGGGGTATACCATAGTTACTCAACATTTATATGCCTAAGAAGAGATCACCATGGTAAGTCCAGCAACCATCTGACACCATACTATGCTATCACAATATTATTGACTGTATTCCCCATGTTGTATATTATATACCTGTGACTTACTTGTTTCATACCTGGAAATTTGAGCCTCTTATTCCCCATAACCTTCCTCTCATTTTAATTTTTCAATACAGTTGACATTCAGTATTATGTTATGTTAATTTGAGGTATATAGCACAGTGGTTAGACATTGGTATAATTTAAGAAATGAACCCCTGACTAGTTTATTACCCGCCAAGCACTATACATAGTTATTACCATTTCATTGACTATATTCCCTATGCTTTACTTTACATCCCCATGACTATTTTGTAACTACCAATTTGTACTTGTTAATCTCTTCACCTTTTTTCACCCACACCCTCAACCCCTTCTCACCTGGATACCGTCAAAATGTTTTCTGTATCTATGAGTTTGTTTCTGTTTTATTTGTTTTGTTCTTTAGATTCCACATATAAGTGAAATCTCATTGCATCTGTCTTTCTCTGTCTGACACTCCACTCAGCACAGTACTCTCCAGGTCCATCCATGCCACCACAGATGGGAATTTCCTTCCATGACTGAGCAAAATCCCATTGTATATATGTACCACCACTTCTTTCTCCATTTCCCATCCATGGACACCCAGGCTGCCTCCACATCTTGGCCATTGTAAACAATGCTACCATGAACATATGGATGCACATGTTCCCTCAAAGTAGCATTTTGGGTTTCCTTGGATAAATACCCAGAAGTGGGATTATTGGGTCCTTCTTTGTCTCTTGCTATCGTCCTTTTTTTTTTTTTTTTTAGCTGAGCCATAGCAACTCAGCTTGGGCTGGCATTGAACCGCCGTTGCTCAGAGCTCAGCTTGCTTGCACTCTTGAGCGAGCTCTTAACCAACTGAGCCACTCGGCCGGCCCATCTTGCTATTGTCTTTTTTATGTCTATTTTATCTGGTATAAATATTGCTGCCTCACCTTTTTTTGTTTGTTTCCATTTTCATGAATTATCTTTTCCATCCCTTTACTTTCCATCTGTGTGTGTGTCTTTCAATCTGAAGCAATTCTCTCGTATGAAGCGTGTGTAAGGGTTGTTTACTTATGTATTCAGCTCTTTTACATCTTTTGAATGGAGCATTTCATCCATTTACATTTAAAGTAATTGTTGATAGACATGTAGCAATTGCCATTGTATTAATTCATAATTTGATCTGTATTTTTTCATTTTAAAGAAGTCCCTCTAACATTCCTTGTAATACTGACTTGATGGTAATGAACTTCTGCAGCTTTTGTGTATGTGTGTCTGGGAAGCACTTTATCTGTTCTTTGACTATAAATGATAGCCTCGTTAGGTAGAGTACCCTTGGTTGTAGGTCCTTGCTTTTCATATTTTGTGCCAATCCATTCTGGCTTGCAAAGTTTGTGTTGAGAAATCAGCTGACAATCTTATGGGGGCTCCCCTATAAATTACTAGGTGCCTTTCTCTTACTGTTTAGGATTCTCTCTTTGTCTTTAACCTTTGCCATATTAATTATGATGTGTCTTGGTGTGAGCCTGTTTGGGTTCATCTTGTTTGGGACTCTGCGCTTCCTGGGCTTTAATGTCGATTTCTTTGTCAGGTTAGGAAAGTTTCAGTCATTATTTCATCAAGTAGGTTCTCAATCCCTTGCCTTCTGTTCTCTTCTTCTGGTACCCCTATGGTGTGAATGTTAGTATGCTTGATATTGTCCCAGAGGTTTCTTAAACTATCATGATTCTTTTTTTCTTTTTGTTGTTCCAACTGGTTGTTTTCTGCTACCTTGTCTTCCAGATCACTAATTCAATCCTCTGCTTCATCTAATCTGCTGCAGATTCCTTCTAGTGCATTTTTCTTCTCTTTCTTTTTTCTTTTTTAAAGATTTTATTGGGAAATTACGGAAGGGGAACAGCCAAGTTGTTGTCCTTCAATCTTAGTTGTGGAGGGCGCAGCTAGCTCAGCTCCAAGTCCAGTTGCCATCTGGCTGCCTGTTGGCAGCTTGCCTCCACTCATCTCAAGGTGCTGTGTTCAACCTTAGTTGTGGATGGGCGTAGCCCATCATCCCATGCGGGAAGTTGAACTGGCAACCTTGTGGTTAGGAGCACATGCTCTCACCAGCTGAGCCATCCTGACACCTGTTGGCGGCTCAGCAGCAGCTCAGGTTGGGTGCAGCTCACTGACCCATGTAGAAATTGATCTGGTGACCCTGTTGCTGAGAGTGCATGCTCTTAACCAACTGAGCCACTCAGCCGGCCCCCATTTTTTATTTCAGTTATTATATTCTTCTCTTCTGATTGGTTTTGTTTTTCTTTTATGGTTTTCATGTCCTTTTTTATGCTGCTATCTCTTTGTTGAAGTTCTCATTAAGTTCCTTAAGTATCCTTATAACCATTGTTTTGAACTTTGTATCTGGTAGGTTGCTTGTCTCCATTTTGTTTAGTTCTTTTTATGGAGTTTTCTCCTGTCTTTTCATTTGGGACATATTCCTTTGTTTCCTCATTTTGGTTTCCTCTCTATGTTTGTTTTTATGTATTAGGTAGATTTTCTGTGTCTCCCAGTGTTGGGTGGATGACCTTATGTAGTAGATGCCCTGAGGGTCCCTGGGACAGCCTCCTTGGTTACCTGCTCCAGGTGCTCCAGGAGTGCCCCTTGTGGGTTGCATGTGCCCTTCTGTTATAGTCGAACTATTTGCACATCAGTGGGTGGCATTGACTCTCAGGATGAGTGGCTGTGGATTTTGGCCATGTCCACAGTTTATGGGCTGCTATGCAGGGGGCTTACTCGACTGTGTTGGATTTGCTCCAGTGGACCCTGGTATCTATTGAAACCTCCCTTTGGGTGTTCCACTTGTGGGGCTGATTGGGTAGTGTTTTGGTGTGATCTGAAGCCAACCTCCAAGTTTGTTGGTTCTGGCACCTCTTGAGAGGGTCTCCAGTGCAGGTCCAGATCACCCACTGCCTGTGACCAGGCAGGAATTACCTGATAGGAGCTACAAAATGATCTATGTTTTTTTTCCGCTGTCTGTGCTAAACTTGGAAGTGCGTGGGAGAGGCCATGCTGTGAACTGAGGATGTGGGCTGTCAGTATTATGTCTGGGGTAGCTCCACAAAAAACCAGGACACCCCAAGGCCTGATGACACTTGTAGGCTCCCTTAAGATTCAGCCACTGATAAAGCCTTGTGTGGTATGCAAGTTAGGTGAGGCAGGGTCTCAGGGAATCGCTAGAGCAGGAAGAGTGTGGTCACCAGGTTAATGTAGATTCTGTTTTGGTGACAGTGCTGAGCCTGGAGTTGCTCAACAGAAGCCTCAGAGCACACAGAGGCCAGTCGCTGCCCACTTGGGACCTATAGACTCCAATAGTTTTCCAAAAAATTGTACAACATTGGCGGGGCTGGCTGTTTGCTGTGAAACTGCCTCTGGCATTAGGGGTGTTGGGTGGGGGCTGGGTCTCAGTGAGTTAGCAGGGTGGTACAGTGGAGCTCACCAGGTCAATCATATTCAGATCTGGCCTTTGGGAGAGGGCTCAATACAGGAAATATGGTGCCTCCTTCTGGCTGTATGGGAGAGGGATCCCACACAGGGAAGATGCCTACTGTCCTCTAGCCCTCAGTTCACAGCCACACACCTCAGCCTGCCCCCTATATGCCTCTGACACCTGCTGAGTCACCATCTCTCCACCAGAGCCCAGGGTGAGTGCATGTGAGTGAGTGAGTCTGTGTGCGGGCTGTTCAAGAGGACATCTGGGTTTCCCGCAGCCTTTACTTCCACCTGGATGTTCAGAATCCCCACTGTTTTTCACACACAGATGTCGTGCGGCTCCTCTTCCCAGTATCAGTAATCTGGGATGGAGAACCTGGTGTGGTGCTGGGGTCTCTTGCTTTTCTGGGGAGAACCTCTGTGGCTGAGATATCCTTCCCAATGTTCATCTGCCACACAGAGTTTGGCCCATTTGGGGTCGACCTGTTCCATGTCTCCACCCTTCCTACCAGTCTCAATCTGGCTTCTTTTCTATATCCTTAGTTATAAAACTTCTGCTCAGCCAGGCTTCAGATGGTTCTCCAGGTTGACTGTTCTGTAATTTAGTTGTAATTTTAATGTGTTCATGGAAGCTTCCAGGCACAGTGTTTATCTACTGCAATATCTTGGATCTTTCTCCTAAGTCTTTAATCCATTTTGAGTTGATTTTTGTGTATGGTGTAAAATAAGGGCCCAATTTCATTCTTTGCCAACACTATTTATTAAAAACCTATCCTTTCTCTGTTGTGTAGTCTTGGCACCCTTGTTGAAGATCAGTTGATCATATATGAGTGGGATTATTTCTGAGTTGTCTATTCTTTCCTTTGGTCTATATGTCTGTCCTTATGCTGTTACCATACTTATCTGATTATTGTAGCTTTGTAATATGTTCTCAAGTCAGGAAGTATGAAGCTTTGTTCTTTTTCAGGAATGTTTTGGCTATTCAGGGTCCTTTGTAGTTCCATATGAATTTTAGGTTTGAATTTTCTATTTCTGCAAAAAAATGTCATTGGGATTTTGATACAGATTACATTAAATCTATAGATTACTTTGGCTAGTAGACATTTAAATAATATTAAGTCTTTCAGTTCATGAACATGGGGTGTCATTCCATTTATTGTATTTGTGTCTTCTTTCATTGCTTTTGTTTTCATGTACAAGTCTTTCACCTCCTTGATTAAGTTTATTTCCAAGAAATTTTTTGATGCTATTGTAAATTAGATTTTATTTTAAATTTGCTTTTCAGATAGTTCATTGACAGTGTATAGAAATGTAACTGATTTTTGTATGTTGATTTTTAATCTTCTGTCTTTGTTGAATTTGTTTATTAGTTCTAACAGTTTTGTATAGAATCTTTAGGGTTTCCACATGTAAGATCATGTCATCTACAAACTAAGATCTTTTACCTCTTCCTTTCTGATTTGGATGCCTTTATAGAAATAAAGTTCCTCTTGCCTAGTTACTCTGACTAGTTCCAGTACTATGTGTAATACAAGTAGTGAGAATGGGCATCCTTGCCTTGTTCCTGATTGTAGAGGAAAAGTTTTCAGTTTTTTCTTGTTAGTATGATACACTGGCTTTTCATATATAACTTTTATTATTTGAAGAAGTTTTCTTTTATTCCTAGAATGTTTTTGTGTGTTTTTATCATGAGAAACTATTGAATTTTGTCCAATGCTTTTTCTGTATTTCTTGAGATGACCACCTAATTTTTACCCTTTGTTCTGTTATTGTGGTATATCACATTAACTGATTTTCATATCTTGAACTATTCTTGCATCCCAATGAAAGATCTCACTTGGTTATGGGATCGTTTAATGTCTATGGAATTCCAGTTTGCTAGCATTTTGTTGAGGATTTTGCATCTATTTTCATCAGAGATATTGACCTATAATTTTCTTTTCTTGTAGAGTCTTTGGCTTTAGTATCAGAACAATGCTTGCCTTATAAAATTAATTTGGAATTATTTTCTCCTATTCAATACTGTTTTGGAAGTTATTGAGAAAAATCGGCATTGATTCTTCATTAAATGTTTGGCAGATTTCTCCAGTGAAATAATCTGTTTCTGGGGTTTTCTTTGTTGAGAAGAGGTTTTTGAGTATTAACTCAATATTCTTATAGGTTATAGATATTTTCTGATTTTCTGGGTTTTTTTGTAATTCAGTTTATGTAGGTGATATGTTTCTAGGAATTCATCCATTTCTTTTATGTTATCCAATTCATTGGTGTATAATTGTTCATAGTTCTCATAACTTTCTAAAAATTTGTATTCTTATTTCTGAGGCATCAATAGTAATGTCTTTTCTTTCATTTCTGATTTTATCTGATTGAGTCTTCTTTTTTCTTAGTCTAGCTGAAAGTTTATTAATTTTGTTGCTCTTTTAGGAAAAAAAAATACTGTTCCATTTTTTTCTATTCTCTATTCCATTTATTTATGCTCTAATCTTTATTTCCTTCTTTTTGCTAACTTTGGACTTAGTTTGTTATTTTTGTTTTAGTCACTTGCGGTGTGAATTTGGATTGTTCATTTCAGAGATCTTTCATCTTTTTTTTTAATGTAGGTGTTTATCATAATGAACTTCCCTCTTAATATTGTTATTGCTGCATCTCACAGGTTTTGGTATGTTATTTTCATTTTCTCAATATATTTTCTAATTTCCCCTTTGATTTCTTTAACCCATTGATTGTTCAACAATTAATTGTTTATTTTTCACATATTTGTGATTTTCCTAGCTTTCCTGCTGATTTTTAGTTTCATTCTGTTGTTATCAGAAAAGTATAGTAACTTAGTATAATTTTAGTCTTCTTATTTTGTTGAGTTGTTCTATGAACTAACATGTGATTTATCCTGGAGGACGTTTCTTGTTTACTTGAGAAGAATGTGTATTCTGCAGCTGTTAGATGTAATGTTTTTTATATGTCTATTAAGTTTGTAATGTTTAAATCCTGTTTCCATATTGTTCTTCTGTCTAGATATTCTATATATTTTGACAGTGAGGTATTGAAATATTATACTATTATTGTGTTGCTGTTTATTTTCCTTCAGTTCTGTCAGGGTTTGATTCAAATATTTGGGTGCTTTGATGTTGTGTGTATATATGTCTATAATTTTTATATCTTCCTGGTTAATGGACCCTTTTTATCATTATATAATGTTCTTCTCTGTCTCTTGTGACAGTTCTTGGCCTAAAGTTGATTTTGCCTGATGTAAGTATGACTACTCCTGCTCTCTTTTGGTTAGCATTTGCATAGAATACTTTTTTCCATTCTTTTAATTTCAACATTGTATGTCCTTAAATCTACAGAAAGTCCCTTCTAAACAACATGTAGTTGGGTCTGATTGGAGAGTTCATTTTATTTACTTTTAAACTATTTACTGATATGAAGGACATGTTATTGCCATTTTGTCAATTGTTTTCTGTTTATCATGTATCATTTTTGTCCTTTTTCTCTCTTGCTGTCTGAATTTGTGTCTCAATTATTTTTTCTCTTCTTTTTTTTCTTTTTTCAGTAGTGGCATGCTTTGATTTGTTTTCTTTTGCATATCTTCTATAGATATTTTCCTTATGATTATTAGGTAGTTTACAAAAATATCTGACAGTTATAGTAATCTATTTTAAGCTGATTACTTAATTTAATTACATACAAAAGCTCTATTCTTTTACCTCTCCTTTCCCCACAAATTGTTTTTAATGTCACATATTACATCTTTTATGTTGTATATCTATTGATGTATTTTATGGTTATAGTTATTTTTTATATTTTTGTCTTTTAATTTTTATGACAGAATAAAAAAAGTGCTTTATTATATACCAATGTTAACTGTATTACAGTATTCTGTATTATTTTATGTATTTACCTTATCAGCAAGCTGTATACTTTCATTTGCTTTCATATTGCCATCAAGTGTCCTTTTATTTCAACTTGAAGTTCTCTTTTTAGCATGTCTTATAATGTTGGTGCAGTGGTGAGGGAATCCTTCAATTTTTATTTTTCTAGGAAAGTCTTTTTTCTTTCATTTTTGAAAGTCAGATTTTGCCTGATGTAGTATTTTTGGCAGTTTTTTTCTTTCAGCACTTTGACTATATCATCTTACTCCTTTCTCACCAGCAAGGTTTCTGCTGAGAAATCTGCTGTTTTAGGGAAGATCCTTTGTATGTGGTGAGTCATTTTTCTCCTGTTCTAAATTTCCTCTTTGTCTTTGGATTTTGGCAATTTAATTATAACGTATCTTAGTTTGGACTTCTTTGATTTCATCCTTATTGGAATCTGTTGGGCTTCTTGAAACTGGATGTTCATTTCCTTTCCCAGATTTTGGAAAACTTCAGCCACTATTTCATCAAATAAACTTTCTGCCCCCTTTCTTCCTCTCTTCTTCTTATGGTACTACCATAATGCATTTATGAGTCTACTTGGTGGTGTTCGATAAGTCCCTTAGTTTTTCTTCATTCTTTTACATTCTTTTTGTTGCTCCTCTGAATGGATTATTTAAAATGATTTGTCTTTGAGCTCATTGATTCTTTCTTTTGATTCATCAAATTCGATATTGAATACTTCTAACAATTCAATGTGTTCTTCAGTTCCAAAATGTCTCTTTGGCTTTTGTTTATTATTATTTATATTTTGCACCACTTTGTTGGTATTCTCATTTTATTTGTACATCATTTTCCTGAGTTCATTGAGCACCTTTATGATGGTTATTTTGAATTACTTCTGAAATAATTCTGACACCTCCACTTTTTTAGGGTTAGTTTTTGGAGATTTATTTTGTTGTTTTTGTTGGTCCATGTTTCCCTGTTGCTTCAAATGCCTTGTAACTTTATTTTGGGGTCAGAGCATTTGGAAAAATTGCCACCTCTCCCAGTCTTTACAGAATGCTTATAATTTCTTACTCTCTCTGGTGTCTGTCTGTGGTACTGAAAGTTCTCTGAAGCTGCTGCAAATATCCCAGCTCTCTTTTGTTCTCAGTCATTCCCAGGCTTGTCGAGTATGCTCTGTCCCATCAATGCTCCAAGTGAGGTGAGACAGAAACTGGTCCCTAGGACAGCTCCTTTAAAAGCCTGAATGTTGGATACATGTTCCACTCTCCTCTTTGTCCCTGAGAGATACGCTGCAAGCTGTATCAGCCTCTGCTTGCTTTACTGTGGGCCCTCTGGAACAGGAACGAGCCCCTCAACACTCTTGTTTTTAGTGGCAATTGGGCATCTAGAGTGTGCCAGGTCTCATCAGCACTCTGAGATAAACAAGACAGAAACCAGTCCCTTGGGTAGCACCTGGAAAGCATTGGAGACACACTACAACTTTTTCTTTTTCCAGGGAGAATACAGGAGTTGGGAGTGTTCATCCACTCATTCTACACTGAACCAAGGGCAGAGACCATGGTGGGTGAATGCTACAAACCATTGCCTTTGTTCTCAGTGGCCTCCAACCTTATGCCCTTTTCCTATAAGCATTTAGATTCAGGCAAGACAGAAGCTGGTCCCTTGGACAGTCCCTCCAAAAAGTCAGAATGTTAGCTGTAAGATCCAAATTTTTCTTTTTTCCACCAAGGAGAAGCTGGCAGTTTCTTCCCAATTGTACCATGCTATGCAGAAGAGGGACTATCATGAGTGGGTGCCATCAATTTTCCTACCAGCTTTCATGCAGCTGGTTTAACAGTTGCCTGGTGCAGAATTCTCTTAACTGGTTTCTGGATTTTTCACAAAGGAAATTGGTCTATTATTATTGTTCAGTCAGTGTCTATGGGTGAAGCAAGATCTGGGGTTTCCTATGCCTCTATCTTGCTGATGTCTGAACAGGGATTTCTAACCTGGTCCTCTTTCTCTTGTGGTTGGAGAATAGTCCCTGATATATAATAAACACCCATAGAATTTTTGTTGGGTTAATTACTATTTATTATTGATTTCCAAACATTTGAAATGTTTATTATGGGAAATAATTTTTTGATCATGATTCAAGATTGTTGAAGTATCAATCCATTACTTTGAAAATGGAAGAAATTGAGCATTTATCTTGGTTTTCTTATTCAAATTGTGTTTGGGGGTGACCAACAAACACTGAGGAGAAAATACTTTTTTAAGAACTATTTCAGCTAATAAATGAAAAATAAATGAGAGAATTAGCTGCCCTCTTAAATATCTAGTAAAATAATGGTTTAAAGTAAGCTTTGCGATGAAAAACTAAAAGCATTAGGTAAAAGGTTGATGGAGAACTTTATTGTGGTGAAATTCAGCTGACATTAATTTATCTGAATTAGATTTTTGAAACTTTAAGATTTTTTGAATTTAAAAGAGATTTTAGTTGTTTTTTTCTCTTTACCTTCATGTAAAAAACAACTATTAATTGGTTGGTTGTATGTTCTTTTAGTGAGACAGTTTATAAATTCTGCTTTTTGTAAGAAGATATTCTGTGCACTGTCAGAGGAAATCTTATTTCAGATAATCTCTGGTTCCACCTTTCAATTTTGTCTTGGAACATCTTTGTTCATCTTTTGTTTTATCAGCACTTTGTTTATTATTAATTTAAAATTAATTGAATATCAACAACCAATGAGTTAACACAAGGAACTACTTTATCGAGAAACAAAAATTTCCTGGGTGAATATCAATTATGTTTTGTTTTAGAACTCTAATATATAAATTCTAAAAATAAACTTCGGGCAATTTGCTTGATTCCTGAACATATGCAATTAATAATTTTACCAAAGTAAGTAAACATTCTTGGAACATTTTTACATAATGAATATATAGAGAATGCTTCATAATATAATGTTTAAAATTCTATTTAAATACAGAGATTGTACCAAAATCATTATATTCTTTACGTGACTATATTTTACATTAAAATTACTTAGTACTTTGCATTGGCAGTATTTTTAAAAATCTATATTCATCCCAAATTTTATATTCCAAACAGAATGTATAGGATACTGCAGTATCATATAAACGTGAGAATTCAATATTTATTTTCATATTTTATAACAGTGATCTTTTTTATCCTTTTATCTTTTATCAAACTACTCATTGGAGCAGTTAGAACATCTCTAGTTGACATTTTTATGGTGATATATGTAATCTCTTTTTCCCCCCAGAATAACATAGGCAAAATATCTCCCTCATACACTATGATTGTAATTGCTTAAGGCACGCTCACTCTCTTCTGTGGTGAATTTCAGTTCTCTTTTTTTGAGCCTCATTTGAGTAAATTTTAAACATTCACTTTCTATCCAACGTTGTGCATTGTAGGACCCACAGTAACCTTCCTATCATAAAAGTTCCCATCTGCTGTGAAGGACTAGTTCTTATGAAAACAAAATCATCGATAGTTCCATGCTCTTAAAACTAAAGAATAATTTTAAGACCATTTCCATTATGGAGACTAAAAATCTAAATTAATTGTAAACTAAAGATTCCAGCTAGAAGGGAACCATTTGAGGATGAATATTTCAGGATATAACTGCTATGTTGAAGTTGAATCTGCTTATGGGTCACATTAATTATGCCCCTTTATTCAAAGGGATAACGTAACAGATCTCACCTTTCTGAAAAGAAATCAAACCTGAAACATGGTGGTGAAGTGTGAGCTGTGACCAAGACATTTTCATGGAAGACATGGATTGAGCTGTAGCAAATATTACTTGAAGTAGTAACATCCTGTATTTTACTTTTTTAGAAAAACGTGCAATTAAGAAGTTTTCTAAATTTATACAAAAAGTGTCTTATTAACTTAAATATTTAAATCCTTTAAGTTCTAAAATGAAGTTATATTCACTTAAGAGAGAAGCTGTGATTAGTTTCTCTTCTCTTTCAATTTATCATTAACTCTATAGACAGAATAATTTTTTTTTTTTGAGGGCAGTGTCACGGGTCCTCACATGTGGGACCTGAACCGGGACCGCTGGCGTCCCAAGCCAGCACCCAACCACCGTGCCACTTGGCACGACAGAATAATTTTTAATGTGACTTAAATTGATTGCATACTTTGATTACAAACCCACAAATGTTCTCAATTTTCTTCTTTTTATATTTAAATTCTCTTCCATTGTTTTAATCTTTCTCTATTCCCTGGTCCTACAATATTTAGCTAAGTTAAAAAAGTAATAATAATATTTCCACCTCATCTCCCAAATACATTAAGTATTCTTTTCTATTTTTCCTATGTGTTCTCTTTTTCATATCCCGTCATTTCCATCTTGAGTTCCCCTGCCCAAAAATGCTCTTTCTTCCCCATTCTGCCATCTAACTATTAGTCATCCTTCTATGACTGGCTTAATATTTTTTTTCTTTTCTCATCTATTCCCTTCTTGATCACTGTCCTTTCTGAATTCCTTCAGTGCTTAAAGCAATCCCTGAAAAGGCAGCACTTAATTATATATTCTTGTGATGCTATTTTAAAGTTATTGTTTTATTTTACTTTTAGAGAAATAGTCAATAGTCAGGGGACAAGCAGGCCACCAATACCATCCTTTATTTTGCCAGAAATTATTCTGAATCAGACTTATGTTATTGCTATAACTATATGATCTCAAAAAGGACTGAAAACCTCTACCACTGAACCAGTTTTCCTTAGCATATTTAATGTGCCTTTTTTCTTGCCTAAAATTATATTTTCACCATCAGAAAATGTTCTTTGGCAAAAATATCTGTTTCACAAGTGTCTATAGAAGCTTAGACCCTATGGCTCCCTAGCTTGTTCAGGAAGCGGGTTAACCAGGGCCCCCAGGTGGGTAATCTTCCCATTATTTATCCTTATGTTCTCATGGCACATAGTGTGAAACCTGCCTTTTTCCTCAGTGGGCACCTATTAACACAGCGTAGTCATTTATGAAAACTCCAATGGTTGTTCTTATTACCTAGTATTCACCGTTTTTTTGTCTTTTAAGAAAGAATATTTACAAAGGATCATTATAAAAACTCAAATAGGGGCCGGCCAGGTGCCGTGTTGGTTAAGAGATGGTTTGGGACGCCAGCAGCCCTGGTTCGGATCCCACATGAGGGCCAGTGACACTGTCCTCTACAGCTAAGATGGTGAACAACAGCTCCACCTTGTTGCCTCTATAGCTAAGATGGTGAACAACAGCACCACCTGGAGCTGGGCTGCTGTGAGTTGCCAGCGATGGTGTAGGCTGCAGCCCCTGCTGCAGTGGGCTGCCATGAGCTACAGTGAGTGGCCAGAAGCCAATATGAGCAGCCAGCAGCCCATGTGAGCTGCCAAGAGCCACTATGAGTGGCTGCCCAGAGGCCGGCCACTGATCTGCCTCACCCAAGAAGAGCGCAATGATGATACCAACATGGGCCAGTGAAGCAATGTCCTCCACAACTAGACTGAAGAACAAAAGGACAGCAACTTGTCTGTTCCCCTCCTCCAATTCCCCAATAAAATCTTTAAAAAAAACAAAACAAAAAAACTCAAGCAGTCCAGAAGTGGATTAAGTGTAAATTGACATCTTCCTTTCTCCATAATCCTACTTGCCATACCTTCCCCTTTTTCCCTTAGAAACCACTGATAAAAATTTAGATTATATTCTAAATAGTTCGACTCAGCAATATTTTTTGAAGATAGGGAGACTCAGAGGATTGGAATTGACTTAGTTAGATCAACGAGAACAAAATCCTGTGCTGTCAGTGCGGAGAGCTGATCCCTGAAAAGGCTCATGAATTGGCACAAGATACCTCTGAAATTAGAAATAGAAGCAGAGACAAAAGACAGAACTGTTGGTTTGAAGTGTGTTTGTAATGTCCAATTCACCAAGCCTAGTGAATATGTATTGGTTCTCCTGACGGAAAAGTAGATAGTTATCCTCTGGGAAGGTGACACAGGGATTCTCAGGACAGGACATACCAACTTTGTTGGTCATACATAAAATAAGCGGCTGAAACAAATGTTAACCACTGAAAGCTGAGATCTCTCCAATCTTTATCCCTTTCTTGGCTCACAGTATGAATACCTGTTAGTCCTATATCCTTAGATAAGGAAACTAGAAGAATCTTTTTTAAAGAAAAGTCCAAAGAATAGGCTTAAGGGTGTGTTACGAAGGCTGAGGGTTGTTTCTTTTTCCCTCAAGGAAGTAGTCCACCTAAATTACCCTGTAGTGAAGCCACAGTTGAAAATTACTACTCATGAACTTAGAGATTACGATCAACATTTATTTTACTACTTTTAAACATAAACATTCTCAACAGCTATGAGAATCTGGGGATAACCAGTAAGCTAAAATGCAGAGACAATAATAAAGAAAACAACAAGAAGTAAACAGAGTCTATACAGGAAGGAAAGAAAATTATCATTAATGTTTTTAGAGATAATAATATACCCAAGAACATGTGACATAAAATGAATTGCCAAAAAACATAATAGAATTCTTGAAAATTTAAAATTTTATTGCAAAAATGTATACTTAATAGTAGATTTGGAAGATACATTGGTTGCATTTCCTGGAAAAATGAATAAAAACGTAAGAGTTGGAAATGATGACAGAAAAGTTTAGTGCAGTAAAAAATCAGTCCAAAAGGGCCAACAGCTAAAATATAGAGCAGACGAAATCTATAATGAAAGGAAAAACAATGTAATGGAATGCAATACACTTAAATAAGTTTTTTAAATGGGTAATAACTAAAGTCCATGAGTTTTCAAATTGAATGTATCCACCGGAGTTCAACCAGTGGATGAAAATAGACCTATACCATACAAAGAAAAATAGTGAAGAAAATCAGCACACTGAGAAACAAAACTAAACAAAACAAGATAATTTAAGTTTTCTGAGATGAAAAATTGAAATAGGCTCACTAGAAGACAATGAAGCAAAATCTTATAAAATGTAAGAGAGAAGTATTTCCAGTATAGAATGATATGCTTCTGAATGTATTGATAGGCTCACTAGATAACTGGAGTAGAGTCTGAAGCCTATTTCTTGATGCATATATAGAAAACTAAATAAAAAATAAGAAAATTAGCAACTTAAATAAGAAAATATTGTATAAAACAGAAATACAATCATTTATGCTAAATGGGTCAGCTGTGACTTACATTATCATAGTCATAATAGTGAATACTAACTATTGATCCAAAATTAAGTTATAATTATATAGGAAGGGTGGGAAGGAGAATTAAAGCTTTAGCTGTCATAATGGTAAACCAATAGAAAATACTTAATGATAAACAATAATGAAGGTCATTATTAGACTATTATTCAGAGATATAGAAGTAATATCCAAAAGCAATGGTAAATTAATTCAAATTACTATCTTCCAAGGGTGGAGAAATGAGATGGAGGGGTTGGGATATTGCCATTTTACATGTCAAGTGTTCACAAACTATTTGACTCCTTAATCTATGTGCATGTACAACATTTTAAAATTAAGAATGAAATAACAAGAAGAAGTAATTCATGCATGATTTTCAGATCATGGAAAGTAAAATCTATCCAGGACGTTGGCTTACAGAGTTTTACAGTAGCTATCAGTGGGCTTTTTGGGATGCTTTTTTAGTGTGACTTTTGAATATGAAAAGGTATATTGACAATAAATTCAGTATTTTAAGTTAATGTGCAGCATGTTAAAATAAAAACTTAAAAAATACTTAAAATTTGTTAGAATTTAAAACTATTCTATTTATAAATGTAGTAAATATAAAAGTAATTTTAAGGAGGACTTTGATTAATGTTTGGTTCTGTTTACAACTTAATTAAACTTCCTTAAAGATTTTAAACTCTATTTAGAAATTTAATATGTTCAATTATCTTTGAAAACATT
Source organism: Aselliscus stoliczkanus (assembly GCA_033961575.1). Lineage (NCBI taxonomy): Eukaryota > Metazoa > Chordata > Mammalia > Chiroptera > Hipposideridae > Aselliscus > Aselliscus stoliczkanus. The sequence continues at coordinate 100,282,188 of CM066732.1, read as the reverse complement.
TTAATTATCTAACAAACCAAACCTTCCAGAATACTTAATCTTTATAAAGCTAATAAATCAAACTAACAAAATGAGGAATCTTAAGTTGTCTTAAATGTTAAACAAGTACTGGCAATTTAGTAATCCTTAGAGTTTTCAACTCAAAAAAAGCAATACTTAAAGTAATTACTCAGTTATGCACTTAAAATAGGAATTTAAGATGATAATCTGTAAATATTTATATACTAACATCACTTACTAATACATATATCTCTAAAATATGCATATTATTCTACTTCATTATATTACACTTAAAAAAAAAAAAGTTTTCCCAGAGTGAAAAATGAAAACTAGCTTTAAGCTCTGTTATCTCATTTTTGATCACTTATATAAGAGGAGCCTTATTGTTTGGGGAGTTTTTTGTTTTTATTTTATAGGACAATGTTTTCTAAATTTTCATTAAATTTGTGGCTCAATGGTAATTAATGTGGTATGTATTATTCCTATCTACCTTTTTTTGTGATATTGTCCCTGTTGCTTTTCTGTATTCAACTTGAAGTATATTTTACACAGGAACAATGGTGGTATGTTTTCAATTATTATCTTCACATGGGGCTCATTTTTGTCAGAGTTATTTGTTAAAATGTCATAGATGAGTAAATTATGTAAATAGGCCACATCAGTTTAGACTTATTTTCCCTGAACATTTCCTCAGCAACTCAGTAATCTGTGGGAATAACTCTTTTCATGTCCACCAGTAAGTCTGTCAGGCTGTATCATTATTCCAAACTTGGAAACTGTGACCATTGAGCTGGATATAAATATGAGATGACAAATGTATTTGTATGTCATTTAAATATCTAGAAAAGTTATGATGTAGTAACATGTACCTATTACCAATCATTGCTCACTATCATATAGAAACAGTGTTAGGCAGTTATTATACATAATCTCCTTTAATCATTGAATTATTACTAAATAATCTATAACATTTTAAATTTACAGTTGAGAAAAGAGAAGACTCTTTAGAGATTAGTTATGACAATAAGCATATCTCTTAAGTTGCATAATTAATTCCATAGTATGTAGAGCTGAGCTTTAGGAATATAAAGATGAGTAAGATAAACATATTCCTGATTCTGAAAGCCAAATGTAAAAGGTTTCCAACTTTGTTCATTGAATTCCTATCAGTAAAAGCATTTCATAGAAACTGAATATTTATAACTTGTAAATGTCCATGTGCTGCATGGAAATTCTCAAAAAACTGGAAATGGAACTACCTTATGCCTCAGCAATTCCACTCTTGGGTATCTATCGAGAGAAACCCAAGACGCTAATTTGAAAAAAAATATATGCACCCGTATGTTTATCACAGCGCTATTTACAATAGCCACAACTTGGAAACAACTGAAATGCCCATCGGTAGACGACTGGATTAAGAAACCATTGTGTGGTACGTTTACACAATGGAGTATAAGAATGAAATCTTACCATTTTCAATGATATGGATGAACCTAGAGGACATTATGTTAAGTGACGTAAGTCAGTCGGAAAAAGGCAAATACAATATGATCTCACTTATATGTGTAATCTAAAAAACGGAGTGAATGAGCAATGTAAACAGAAATAGCCTCAGAGACATAGAGGAAAAACTGATGCTTGCTATTTGGGAGGGGAGCTGGGATGTGAGAGAAGAGGAAGGGATTAGACAGCATAAGTAGGTAACTACAATATTGCCACAGGGAAAGAAAAGACAGTTTGGGGAATATAATTAATAATGTTGTAAATATTTTGTAGCGTGTCCGATGGTCACATGTCTTGGTAGGGAGACCACATCATGGATGGAGTAGAGGCTTGATCACTGCACTGTACACCTGAAACTGATGTTGTATAATTGTATGTCAACTATAATTGTGTGTGTGTGTGTGTGTGTGTGTGTGTATATATATATATATATATATATATATATATATATATATATATATAGTTACGGGATGTGGAGTATAGTTGGGAATGGAGAATGGAATAGTAATAGATATTATTATATGACTGGGGAGTGGGCTGGCAAATTGGGGGGGGTTGTCACTTTGAGGGGTAAAAAGTATAACTGTTGCTCTGTGTTGTACACCTAAAACTAATTTTAAAAAATAATGTAAAAATTAAGAGTTAAGGGGGCCGGCAGAGTGGCGCGGTGGTTAAGTGCTGGCTTGGGAAGCCAGCGGCCCCGGTTCGGTCCCATATATGAGGGCCAGTGACACTGCCCTCAAAAAAAAAAAAAAATTAAGAGTTAAGGAAGCAATAATAATTGTAAATGCATTTATTTAATTTTCTTTATTATCATTTCACTATAGAAGTTTATGAGAATAAATCCATTCCAAGAATTTTCTTGATAATTAAAATAATTTGGCTAATTTTTGTCAGATATGTTTCAATTATCAGTATTGACCCTAGAAATAGATTTAGCTTATTTGAAAAGTAGGGAGAAAAAAAAGGGAAAGTAGGGAGAAGCATCAGTTTTGCCCTTTTCTTGTTCTTGTTGCTTAACTGAGATATGTATTAAATATGTATTATCTGTTTAGAAATCTTTTTAATTCACTTAATCATTTTGTGAAGGTTAGTGAAACCAATTAACTAGCTACACATCAATTGCAATAGATCAAAATATGCTGAAAACTAATAAATAAAAGATGGTACTGTTGCCACCCTCTCTGCTAGGTCCTCAGGATTGTTTAGCTGCTGTTGATAAGACACAATCTTTTGATATAACAACCAATTGGGGGTACTGCTGTGAGTTTATATGCTAATGTTAGGAACGCTTTTTATTTTCAATTTCTATATTAAAAAATAAATATGAATAGAATTGTTAAAATTTGTTTCTACACCTCATTGGTTGATCTTGCCTACTTCTTGACATATATACACCTTTATAGAAGCCATTGGTCTGGCTGTTGAACCCAGAATCAAGATCCTAACACAGACTTTCCTGGTTCCAAATTCCTCCCACAAACCCTATATGGTGATCTGGTTGAATGATTACTCTCTGATACCAAGGAGCTGTTGATAAAATTATTTTACACAATAAAATTATGTAAAAGACTTTTTCACTCCCTTGCAAGAACAGAATACAAGGTCTATTTTAGGTAAGATATAAAATATCTCAAAGCGTAAGAAACATGATAAAATCCGAGCAACTGTTAGGGAGGATGATAATTATTAATGGTTTTATTTCCTTACCAGAAGGCAAAGAATATCAGAATGAATTAGTAAAAAGCAATCTCTGCCCTATGATGCTTACAAAAATAATCTTAAAACCTACAGAAATAGTGCAAGTTTTTGTAAGGGGGGCAGAGGGTGGAGATGGACAAAGATATGCCCAGCAAATGTAAAGCAAAATCAAATTCAGATGAGCTATATCAATTTCAGAGTAGAATCAAAGACTAATATCATTCCAACCTAAAAATGCACACATTTATCTATATTATATCTTTCGTAGAGATGTATCAATAGATATGATCTTCTAAATAACAAAGCAGTTACCTGGAGAGCAAAATTCAAACCATACACTATTTATCCTCTTTAACAAAATAGTCTCAAACTAGAAACTAGAATCCAAAATTTAGGTAAGGAAATCTAAAACCATCTCATCAAGATTAAAAACTAAAATAATCATGCTGAATATAAATAAATTCAGAGGTAAAAATTTAAAACTTATAGGTAAACTAAAGAACTATAAAAGTGAGAGCACCAAATAAGACTGTGGATGAGATGAGATCTTTTTCAGGAAAGTTAAAGAATGAGCATAGCTAATTTGATTTAGGAAACTTCCAACACTGTGTGTCAGGATTTGGATGAGACCGTAGCTTTACCAAGTTCTGTGCATAGCATTAAATGCCTGCCATGAGTAAAAAGGAAACTTAAAATCAAACAAAATAATTTATACCAAGAAGCTCAAAGTAGAATGTGAAACAATCTTTATGAAAAGTAAAATAATACAATGTTAACAGAGGAATACATTAATGTCATATAAAACTGAAAAACCAAAAAGAGGAATTGATAAATGTAATCATAGCATCTTTTTTGTAACAATGACACAAAACCTGATCTTTACCTTCAACCAAACATCCAAACAAATCTCAATAGGATTAAAGAATAAATCACTCAAAAAGGTAAGCTTAAAGCATTAAGAATTAAAAACAATTGTAAGTGAAAATTCACAATATATTTGGAGGCAATTGAAGAAATATACCCTAAGGAAATTATTAGACACATTAAAAATATATGCTGAAGTTCTCATCATAACACTGTTCATAAATCTATGGCTATAAATAATAATTGGGTTATAGTTATGTTGGTCATGGTGTATCCATATACTGGGACATAATGTGGTAATTTAAAAGTGCTTATGAAACATTTTTAGTAAATTACAAAAAAATCTTGGCATGTCCAATTTAAAATTCTGAAAACTAAAGTACATATGTATAATTTTAGCTATATTTAAAAAATTGCATATCAGAACACTAAAGGTAAATGCAACAAAACACTAGTAGTAGAATAGTATTTTATAGTAATAAAAATGAAACAAGGTCTTTGACTTACTACTTCTATTCTTATACATTTTCTCCACACCAGTAAGTTTAGTATATCTGTCTTGAACCATTGACTTTCTACTCCACATTGTGATTTTCTCAGTATTTCATTCAGTGGACTATAGGTAAGGTGTCTCAGTTTATGATTAATATACTGTCATAATTTTTTCCGCTTTCACTTTCAGCGTGCCCTATTTTGGATATTAAATTATATAATTATCCGAGATACAGAAAACCTAATTCTGATCCTGATTTTCCATTGATAGCCTACAGTATTCTGGATAAGTCACGTATCCATGGAAAACAATGATACCTACTGTAAAATAGAAATAATCTCATTGTTGGTTAACTTCATCAGAATGTTGTGAAGATTAATGAAGAGAGCTTGGAAAATCCTTTGAGCTCCTCAGAGAAAAATGCTATGATGTTGTCACTAGTACATTTCTCTGCTAGCTTGCTGAGTGGAAAGTCAGGGGAAATCAAGATTTTGTGAGTATCTGCAATGAAACCAAATCAATCAAACATGTTCTGGCAGCCCTTTAATTTTTATTTTACCAGTGCCCCAGAGCACAGAACCTAATGAACCTAAAACTCCCTCCCCCAGACATAAATTACTAGAGACACATAGACTAACATTTGACTACAGATTGGCTATTCAGTTAGGAGTTATAAGTAAATTTATTGAGCTTCCCTTTGTGGGCGAAAAATATTGTGTTCTATCAAGTATTAACCATAAGAGTGTTTGGAAGCTGAACAAAGACTGTGCATTAAGCTTGAAAATCACGGATCTCAGCTAGCCAGCACTTTGTAACCTGGCATCAGGCCTCGAAATCACACCTATTATTTTATAGGCCAATTAAGTGCTTTAGTAATTCAATGGAAAGGTTGCATCTTCACAAAGTACTTCCAGCACCTTATAAATTGGGTACCTTGGGCTGGCACTCAAAGATCTTTCTCGAAGTTCTTACAAATCATAATCAGAATCAATAAATCAATCCAGTTCCTTGGCAACAAAGAAGCAGAGAAAAGGCAACAACTAAGCGGATTAAAGTTCAAGCAATGATTCCCGAAGTATAATGGAGCTTTAGTTTGATTAAGGCTTAGAGGGAACAACTGGAAGAGGTACAGCCAAGGCTGACTCTTGATCCCTTTGTTCTCAAACCCATGTCCCTTAGGTTAACTGTAGTACCACATTTGATACTTTGAAGTTAAAGCATAACAGTATTTTTTCTGACATTTCAAGTATATTACAGAGAAGCTATTCCCTGTCCATCTACAACTCATACCTTGACCTTACATGTCTGTCTGCGAGAACAAATCAACTTTCTTCCCACTGTTCATCCCTTTGGTCTCTTTCTCTTTACGGTACTGGAGGCAAGGAAGGTATATCTGTATCATTTACCTATTTGTCACAATTTGTCAGAATGAAACAGTTGTTCTGGGAGACTCTTATGCTAAGGTGAACTAGTTATTTAGCATTTTATTAGGTACAAAAGAGAAAGGAATGCTGATAACTGGCATTTCTAAAAATATTCATTCTATTCCTTTTTATTTTCTTTTAATTGGAATGCAGATAAAAGGTACAGTTTTTAGTTCCATAAGGAAAAAAAAAGATTTAGTTATGAAGCATGAGGAATATTTACATGTTAGAATTGTTTTCACATTTCTGGTTCCATGGCATATAATCAAGGAACATTTTTTTAGAGCTTAGTATTTCCAAATAAAAATTGCATAAATGTCTAGAAATTGAAAAAAATTTTTTAAAGTGCAGCAAAGAGAAAATGACCTGAACTTGAAAAAACACTATAATTGTGAAAGTAATAGTTTGGTGCTATCATTTTAATGACCTTTGAATTGCATTTTAGAAATTGTTGCTTTTGTTATGCTCTCATTTTTTGGACTTTTTTCTATATACTGTTTTAAAAATTCAGCAAAAAACCGTTTTAAGGGTTGTCAAGGGAAAGGGCCACATGCTCTCTCACTGACTGTTACTTACATTGAAACAATTAGGGATATTACATTTGAATTCAGTGGATTTATGTTCTTTCTCACATAGGCTGGACACTGGCTCTTGCTGCTTTAAACTCATATTGGCTTAATCAGCACTTGGTGGAATTTTGTGGAATTACAAACTTATTATACACTTCCTCTGATAAGACACAATTTTGGCTTCTGTTTTTTTTTCTTTCCCCTACATTTATGTAACACTAATCTCGTGAAGTCACCATTAGAACAGCATATTATTGATTTGCACATTCAGCATGTGATTACCTCTGAACTGCCTTTCTTTATGATCATCTCATAGGCAAAATCTTGAGAGAATGTGGTCAGACTCTTATTTGATTTTGTTTGATGATCATTTTGCCTCTGCTCCTTTTCAGTTAGCATTACTTCCTCTTAAAAGGGCAATTTTATGACCTCTGCATATGACCGCTGTAGACTGCATTGAAACTCAATGTCTTTTTGTGTGGGAAGCAGGGAAGAGATGACTACTGCCCACTACCCAAGCTCTGGTTTTGGGAGCAATGCTTCTACATAAGTGAAAATGGCATAGTTTCCATGGGGGTCCTAACTCATGTTTCAAACTATGGCAGCTCAGTTGATGGCTATGGGTTTATGCTAGAATCTCAATTCATTCATTATATACATTTTGCGGGGTAACCGTGTAGTATGAGAGATTGTGCTAGACTCTGGTGTTAAAATATTGGGTTGTCGGAAAAGTCATGACATATTTTTTTCTATGTTTTCTGTTGCAAAAATGCATCATGACTTTTCCGACAACCCAATATAAGCTATGACCTCACATCTCAAGGAATTAATTGTGTTTGTGTGTATTGTGTGTGTTTTGTGGGAGGGGTTGGGCAATGGAGGTTGAAAAAGGAAAGTGGGATTTGGGGAAAACACAGACCTGTACATAATTCACAATGAATTCACTGAATCGTCTGCAGCTATGAAATGCCAATATGCCCATCTGATTCAGTCATAACCGAATTTGGTTCATTGTAGATGGCAGTGGAGCATATCAGAATTTTTTCTTTTGATTCTGAAGGCAGCTGACTTAGTTACCATATTTCACCAAATTTGCTCATTGGCGATGACACTGTTACTTACAAAGCACTCTGTTTTTTCATCTATAAGATAGCTGAGATATTCTGTATTGTATGCCTCTCTTGTAAAATTATTGTCATGATTAGAGAACAAGTATAATAATACAGAATAATGCATAATATACAGTAAGTGCTAAATAAATTCTATGTAAATAGCTATTCTGCTATTTACATTACTACAATTTTTGTGTAAATTTCATTTAATTGATTTTTATAGTAACAATGTTACTTCTTAATAATACATGTTTATAGTATAAAAATATGAACAATATCCAAAAAATCAAAGAAGGAACAAACAAGTTACTTGCCAGAAATAACCAGTGTTAAGAGTTGGTAAGATTCATTTTGGATGATTTGTTTTGTTCCTTCTTTGTACTTTTTTGTATTGTTGAAATTTAAAACATAATAAGCATATACTATTATAAAAGCTATAAAAAAGTTATATGTATTTTAAATTTTTTACATCCTAAAAGTTTGAATTGGCCAATAGATAGATATGTATATATATGGAACATGGATATATATATAGAGATAGCAGAATAGATAAAAATAATTTTAAGAGAATCTGATATTTATGTAAAAGTACTACATTTATTCACTTAACTGCAGTATTTCTTAAACAATCACATTTATTAAGAAAAGAAAAAATATGAAATATAGTAGGTGATTGAGTCATTATGGTTTCTTTGTTAAAATGTAATTACATGAATATCTATGTGTTACACACATACATATATAAGTATATGTAAGGCCAAAACATAAAAGTGCACGAAATTTATACAGTTTAAGGAATTGTGACAAATCAAATCCTTAGCAACTACCACTCAGATGAAGAAATACTTTCTGCAAAATAGATCACTACCCTTTTCTTTGTCTTCGGAGATACCCACTATTTGGAGTATAATGTTTTGGTGTGGAGAAATGTATATATTCACTGTGTAGTAGGCTGCCAATGGCCTCCAAAGATAAATCCACATATTAATTCCTGTAAATTTTACTTTATTTGAGAAAAGCATGTTTGTAGATGTAATTAAGTTAAGGATTTTGAGATGAGGAAGTTATCCTGGGTTATCTGGGTGGGCCCTAAATATCATCACAAGTGTCTTTAGGAAAAAGAAGGCAGAAGGCAGTATGATAATGGAAATACAGAGATTTGAGGATGTGATGATGCTGGTTTTGAAAATGTGCAAAAAGGGGCCATGAGTTAAGGAATGTAGCTTCACAGACTGAAAGAGTCAGTGAACAGATTATGTCAAGAGCCTCCAAAGGGAGTGCAGCTTTGTGAAACCGACCTTGGACTTCTTGCCTCTTGAAATGTAAAGCATAAAATTAATAAATGAAAACCAGAAAACCAGAAAGAGATGATCAATATTCTTAAAATATGATTTCTGAAAAGCCCTATAGAAAATGGTACTATATCTACAGATATTGAAGAAATTTTAAAACTTCAAGACCATATTAATTATACCAATAAAATGGGTAATTTAGAAGCCTACATTACAAATATACCAAAATAAATTCTAGATGTAAAAACTAAAATGAAATTATTAATGTATGAAAAGAAAATGCAGAATAATATTTTAGAAATATAGGATGTGGAACACCTTCTAAAGTAATAAATACTTAAAGTAAAAATAGATTTGAATATATAAAAAATTATTTTGAACTGTGAGTGCTACCATAACCAAAGTTAATGACATGGTACAGATTAGGAGAAAATACCTGCCGAGTACTAACAGGAAAATCTTATTTATAGCTCATTTTGGCAATATCATATGTTAAGGAACTTCAGATGTAATAGTTGTAAGACAAACTATTATTTTATATACCAATAACAAAAAATAAAATACTGACAAGCTATGATACAGTACTTTCTTATCACATAGTTTTTTTTATTTTATATTTGTTAAACTTGCTTAAACATAGATTTTAAAATTATATATCAATAGTGTGCATATATTATAAAGAAGGTAAATTTCTAAATGACCCTTGAATGAACAATCTAATTATTTTCTGACTCAGAATCATCAGCATTTCTCTTTGCCACACATTATTATTCTCTCTGCCATACTGAGCGCCGGTGATATGTCATTTCTCATCAACAGTGCTCTGGTACTGTCACTAGACTTTCTTCCAAGCCATTCTGCAAGCTGTGATTCTAGTGCTTTCTTGATTTTACCAGAATGTGTCAATGGAAGGTTTTCAGATAACAAATAGAAAATAACAAGTAGCTTGTCATCAGAAAAACAAGCAGGCTATGTTTGTCTAGTCATGCCACCAAGAATTAAAGCAAATTTACCTGCATAAGCAATAATAACCATATAAAGACTGCTGCCTCACCATCAACTATGGTGATACAGGATCCCCTGAGAGACACATTATAATTTCAACTTTGTTAACATGTAAAAAGGTAAATGTGGAGTCATTAAATATGATAATTATATGAATTTATAACACATATATTCTTTGACTCAGCATTTTTACCTATCATCTTTAACAGATACTCTTAATTGTCTAACAGCATTAATAATAGTACCATTCCAAGCCCTATGGGAACCTGAAGCAAAAAGGAAACTCAATAATATTGACTCCATCTTTATTTAAAATGTTGATATGTTGCTCATTATGGATTTTTTTGCATTAACTTTGACACTAAAATATTGCATCAAAATATTATTTACCTTGATTACTGAGTTTTTGGCACCCTCTTAAATTTTGCAACTGAGGCAAGGACCTCACTTACCTCACCCTAGATCAGGCACTGCAGAAGACCTAGAAATTTTGCATTTATATCAATTTAGAGCATTGAATGGGCAGAAGAGACCTTGCCCTTCAACATTTCTCTATAGCTTACCACAAAGAAATGGTAATATATATTGAGAGAAGGCTACATTATCATGGGGTCAGTGCCAGAAAAATGTCAATATGCCCCTGACTGCATTCCAGAGTTTAGAGATTCTTTGCTTCACTGCTTTTTTTTTACTCTTTCTCCTCTCCAGTTTGTCCCCCTTACAGAGAGCCAGATAATGGGCATTGGAATTAGACAAATAAGGATAGAAATTTCACGTATGTGACCTGGGATAGGTTACTTTACTTACTTGAGTCTCATTTTTCTTGTATGGAAAATGAGGATAATTTTCAATTTGTAAGGTTCTTGTGTGAATAAATATCATGTACAAAAAAAAATCTATCACATGCTCAGTCCACAGCATGCATTTAATAAATACCTTTCCTTCTTTCTGCTTCCCGTTTCTCAACCTGATACTAATGGGCTAATATATGGTTCTGATGTGTCATTCAGTTCCATTCCATAGAACTGAAAACATTTTTGAAAGTGCTTCTACACTTGTCTTTTATTGCTGTAATCACAAATGTGTTACATAGACTTCCGTGATAAAGCTTCTTCATTTGGAGTTGGCCCAGTTAAATTTAAAAACAGTTTCATACTTCAAACATAGCAAAAGGAAGTTCATTGGTTACTTATAATAGGAAGAGGAAAGTAATCATTACGATTATTTAGCCTACTCTGATTTTGTGATCTAAACCCCAGTTTTCAGTTCAATTGTTATGATGACATATACAATTTCAGAAATTTATATTGCTGTTTCTCAAATTTCAGTGTATTTTTTAGGTGTTGTAAAAAGAAATAACGGTAAAAAAGAAAACATTTATTTTACTTTTTAAAACTGTTTTCACTCCATAGCCTATAAAAAGTTATTTATATAAAATAAGAAATATTTGTAACTATTTGTAACTATTTGTAATAACTGAACTTGAGCAAACTGCCCCTTAATATTTGTGGAACAAAATATAAGCCTCAATTTTTAAATTGTTTTCAGATCACATAAGCATTTGTTTAAAATTTTAATGAACAAAACTGAATTTTCAACTGATGAGTATAATTAATATGAAAAAATAAAAAATAATTTGACACTGATTCTCAGATACTTCATATAGGAACCCAACCTCATAAACAGTGAGACAATTTACTGCTTATCATTGTTTAGTTCTGTTAAAACAAAACAAAACAAAACAAAATACTATCTGAAAAGGAATTACTAATGATAATTAGTAAAAATTAATATCTGAATTAAGAACTAAGAAGATTTAAAGAGCAATGTGTTGGAATCCTTCTTCAAAATAAACAAAATGTCATCAGAGATTTTATAGTTTTCTTTATATTGATCAACCTTATTTGCAATAGAATATGAATATTCTTGTGTGGAAATTCTTATGTGGCAAGCCAGTAGTAACTATGCATTAGATCTTTCCTATGGATTGTTTTTAAATTACATAAGTTTAAAACAAACACATTTAATTAAAGCTAATAAATTCTGATGTTTTTCTATAACTGTTATCCTGGTTTTTTAAATGATAAATAACAACCTTGTCCCTTGTGGCTAATCATGGAGCAAATAAATCATTATTTAATGTTCTAACAAAAAAATGTTTCTCCATTAAAGAGCTTTAAGATTTGTTTTTTAAGTTGTCTTGAATAATGACTGAGGGAACATTTCCTTTTTCAGTTAGATTTGTATTTCTCATCTATTAAAAGGTTTTGAGATCAGATTGGCTTGAAAACTCCAAAACCAAAACGAAAACACTGTCATCTCAATTAATGATGGAAAGTTACCCCCTCGGTGACCATAGGGAGCAACATCACATGTGCTTTGGTCTAATCTTTCACTTCTGTTCAGCATGAACAAATACCCTTCATAAGCAAGAAAAGACATTGTATGTGGAAAGTGACTTTTGATGTAAAGCAGCAGCATTGACTCATAAAATGGTGACAAAGAGGAAAAATGAGAAAGCATTATTTTAACAAGATGTAATCATTTTCTAGGAAGGGTGAGGGAGAGTCTATGTGAGGGACCAAGGAAAGAAAGTGAAAGTATCAGTGACACCAGTTTGTAAAACAAATCCTTCTAACTTGATTTGAGGTTGATAAAGAGGCTCTGAGGCATATCTGATGATTTTGGTTTGCTTTCCAAATAAAATACTTATGTTTCCCATCATTTTTTCCCTGTCTAACTAAAGCAATCAAAAGAAAAATTTGGGCTTAAAAAATTCCTATATGTAAGTGAAGTTAAAATGCAAAGTATATCCATATAGTGAAGCTTTTACTGAGAATAAAATTTATACCTGGAGAGGATTTTAATACAAGCAATGAGAAGCTCTATGAAAACAAAAAGAGGTGGATTGGCTAATTGAAGTGATGTAGTAGAATTTGATACAAATTAAATATAAGTGTAAAAGATATTTTCAATTTTATCTTCCCCAGATCTTCCCCCAGATGTTTTCACAAGGTTTATGAGATTTTTTTTTAACCTTCATGAAAATCAAGATCCCTTCACGTCCCAGTCTCATTCTGAAATACTGTATTAGTTTTCTCTTGCCACCATAATAAATTACAAGTTTAATGACTTAAGCTACATAAATTATTACTCACATTTCTGTAGGTCAGAGGTCTCACAAGTTCCAAATCAAGGCTCTTACTGGGAAGCTTGGAGTAAGAATCCGCTTCTAAGTTCATTCAGGTTGTTGGCAGAGTTTGCAGTTGTAGGTCACCATTTCCACTCTTGTGCTGTTATAGGTTTTTCCTTGCTGATATCAGCTGGAAGTCACATTTAGCACCTACAGGCCTGACTCCTGTCTTCATACTCGTATATGAACCCCTAAGTCTCAGTCTCAAAACGGCAAGGACACATCAGTTCCTTCTCATTTGGTGTCTTTCCAATTTCTCCTACTGCCATATCTCTCTCGCTCCAGTTAGAGAAAGTTTCCTGCTTTTAAGGGGTCACGTACTTAGATTGGGCCTACTTGGATAATCCAGGCTCATCTTCTTATCTTAAGGTTTGAAACCTTGATTACAGAGAGAAAGTCCCTTTTGCCATATTCACAGTTTCCAGAAATTAGAAAGTAGATGTCTCTGAGGGACTATTGTGCATACTGCAAATACTAATCTGGTGATGATTTGTTTGTTGTCTACTTGTTGGCCATTATGTCACTGAAATTTCTTTGAACTTTGTTAAAAATTCACTCCAATATGGGAAAATCTGGACAATTAAAAATGAAAATCATATTAATATGGTAATAGGAATATCAGAGATCATTGTTTTTTTTAGACTAATGTGTAGAGTTTTATTTCCCAAGGTTTTTATCTACTATTTTTCATCCCTTTCAATTGTAGTATACTTTGAATATAGTGAAACACACAAATCTTAAGTCATTGTTCAAAGGCTTTTGACAAAAGCATACATGTGAGTAACCCACATCCCAGTCAAGATACAGACCATTTTCATCATCTTAGAAATCTGTCTCATAGTACATTCTAACAAATTCCCATCATCCCTCAACACTTAGTGCTCTAATTTCTATCACTATATATTGATTTTGCCCATTGTAAAACTTTATGGAATATTGTCATATAGTATGCACTTTTTGTGTTTGATTTTTTTTTTTCTTGGAGTGTTGTGAAGATTCTTCCATGTCGTTGCATGCATCAGTACCTCATTCACTGCTATAGTATTTATGAATACTTTTTGGTTCTTTGATTGTATGACATTAAAAAAAATGTATTCTCTTACTTTTGGGCATTTGAGTTCTTTTTAATTTTTGGTTACTGAGAACAAAGATACCAATACTTTAAACTGCTGTGATTGATAATATTTCATAACTATTTTTTTCTTAGAATAATGTGCTATTTATTGAAGTAGTCATATTGAATTTAGAGGTAAACTTTTTTTTTCAGATTACCTGCCCCAAAACATAAACTACCAATCTAGGCCCTGCTTTAATTTTGGTGGGTATATGCACATATAAACTTGCTGTTATACAGAAAGATGGGAAGCACAATAAAAAATGTGATTAATTTAACTTAAGGAACTACTGTCATTCTCATAAAATAATTGCTAGATTCTCCAGTTTATAAAATTCATGGCATGGCTGTACCAGATTCAGGAAAACAACCTTCATTATGTAATATTTATAAGTATAGGTTTTTGATATTGATAAAACACTTTTCTAGGATTTTCTCATGTTTTCTTGTGTAATCAATCAATATATCTTTGGGAGTTGATACATTGTATATAATATCAAAGAAATGGAGTTTTATGATATTTATCTGGAAAAATATTTTGAATTCTTATTCCTTTGATACATAGTTTTCATCTCTGTTAGGTAAAGTGACCAGTCTGATAAGCTGGATCCAACTCCAAATTTTTCAAACAATTCTCCTCAAATGTCTTATAATAGAACTTACACCCTCAAGCTCTTTTGTTATAATGAATCAACTATAAAATTACATTCTCAATGATGTAAAAATCTAAGTGAAAACTCATATTGTGGGCAGAAATTACCCTGATGTGAATTGGTATATTTGTGTCCTTATTTTTTCTAGAGTACACTGAGAAACAAGATAAAACCTGCACTTTTAATTAATACATGGACTTTCAAAAATAAATTACTTTGAGAGCTTAGAGAATATAGGATACCCAAATATGTTTAATTAACTAATCAAATGCAAAAAGCTAACCACCTTTTCTCAAACTGTCACCAATAATTCAAAGACCCAGAGCTAGGCAATATTTGATTTATACCCAAGTCGTGTGAAATTTCTTAAAAAGAAGACACTCCTATAACAGATTTTAAGATTCTCTTTGTTTTGGGCAACAGAATAACTGTGATCATTATAAAGATATTTTAGAAAGGCTCATTTTTACATTCAGGAGTAACTAAAGTAACTTTCAAACCTAGTAAGTAAAATGGGAACTTACATGATCTGTTTTTTTGTTTGTTTGTTTTTTTGTGCAATTATTTGGATAAAGACATCCCTGTAGGTACCCGGCTTCAAAAGTAGTACAAATAATTTATCATAATAAACTCATTCTTAATTTTTTTTTCTTCTCCTTTGTCCTACCATGGGTGTTCTGAAGTTCTTTTGTGACACCTCTAGAAGGAGAGCAGCGGATATGGAGAACAAAATAAACTTGAGAAGTCTTAGTCTCCAAAAACCTTTTCTGTAGCTAGCCATGGAAGCTTATCTTTCAATAAGAAGGTGTAAAGACTTTATTTTCAGGGAAAACACATGGATATATGTTAGGTTTCCTGACAAAAATCATCAGATATAACAATTATTAAGTGCAACACTAACCTCAAACTATCAGGAAAGGGTAACAAAAATTATGTATTTTCCTGTTGAAACTTCTTATTCCTTGGTGTTGTCATTGTTGTTTAAGGAAAACATACCTGCTGCTGTGCCTCACCTGCCCACACAGTGACTTCTCGTACAATCTAGTAATAGGCTATTAAGGACCAGGCAAGAATGTCAATATTTTTTGAAATTTTATTTATTTGACAACATATAACTGATTATTTATTTCATATAATGTTTTAACAAACATTCATAATTTGCATTGATTATGGGGCAGGACATGAGGAATTAATGTTAATTCAAGTGGGTATCTCTGAAAAAATTTATCAGTTTCCTATCCTGTAATTGCCAGTACTTTTATAAAATCTTGGGGAAAGACTGGAATTTCCTATTAATCTGAAATTACAAGTAGTTTTTTTTTCCCCCTGATATTCAAGAATTCCAAGATGACATGCAAACACCTCCACAAAGTCATTGACCAAATGAGCTCTGTATACTGTTTCAGGTGACAGATGCTCTTTCATGGAAATGTGGGGATGGGGTGAGATTACTGAATCCATTACTAAAAAGAAGGGACAAGAATACTTAATAATACTCTCCAATTTCTTCATATTTCCATGCCTTGAAACCTGATAAGTATTTTTAAATTTTTTGTGGTGCTTGTGGTCTTGAAGCAATGTTTGAAACTTTTCCCAAAAGAGCAAGGATTGCTCTTTTTTGTCCTGCCAGTACTGCCACTGTCATCACAAGTAGATATATAAACTTGGGGGTCCTGATACTCTGAAGAAGGCAAAGTACATGGTCATACACACCAATCTATGTGACAGTTTGTTTCTTTCCATTTATTTCTTATGGTCCCTTGTGATACCTCTATAATGCATTTTGCTTCCACCTATGTGATATACCCCACAATTATTATTATATTTCATTAAACAGTCCTTTGTCTTTAAAATACATTATGAAAGAGAAGTATTTTTTTTATTCAACCACATATTTTCTATTTTTGGCATTCATTATGTCTGTAGATTTGAGTTTACATTTTGTATCACTACCCTTCTGCCCAAGAGACCACCTTTAATATTTTTCCTAGTCCTGTTCTATTGGTAACACATTCTCTCATGTTTTATTTTAATCTAAAAATGTGTTCACTTTGCCTTTGACATTGAAGGTTGTTTTTACTTGGTAGCCAATTCTGGAATTATATTTTATTTGTTTTCAGTTCTTAAAGTATTTTGCCAGTTGTCATCTGGCTTACATTTCTTCTGATGAGAAGTTAGTCATATTCTTTATCATCATTCCCTTTTATATTATGTTTGTTTCCTGGTAGCTACATTTAAATTTTTACATTTTCATTTCTTTGCTGATAATCCTATCTTCAGTGTCTTCCTTCTTTTCCTTTAGCTCTTTGGCCCATTTTAATATCTGTTTTATGCTTGTCTGTTATTAAAAGCATCCTAGTTATCTGCAGACCTGTTTGTATTACTTGTTTTTTCTGATTGTGTCAGTTTGCTTTTTTTGCATGTTTAGTAATTGTTTTTATTTTATACTTGACATTTTCCATACTGTGTCATTGAGAGTCTAGATTTTTTTAAATCTTCTATGAAAACATGTTGAAGTTTGTTCTGAATAGGCAATTTAATTTACTGTCAGATCAGTTGGATACAGTTGATGCTTGGTTTTAAGCTTTTAAAGGCTGATTTTAGAGTATTTCTTCAGATGTGGCTAGATTAACCCTACTTTGGTGGCATTACTCTCCTGGTTTCTCACTTAAACACCTGGGGCTGCTCAGTGAGGTCTCTTCACTTTGGCTAGTTGAAACTCTAGTGCCTCCCAACATTGTGCAATCAGTGGAATCTCCATTCAGCTTATTGGTGCTCAGTAACTGTTCTCTGTGTGGTCTTGTGAAATATTTATTACCCTGTGCTTGCACAATTTAATATTCAGTCAAAAAATAAAAAGGTAGATTTTTGTATCTCCTTCTCATTGCATTCTTTCCTCTGTGAGGCCGTCTTCATAAATTCCAGCCACCTCGGCTTCATCCTGAAATCTATGTCTCTACCTAGGAAAAACACTGCTATCTGTTTGGATTCCTCCGTTATTTCTTTCAGGTTTGAAAGTCGATGTATATGAAAAGGGGGTAAAATATATGGTAATGGAAGGAGAACTGACTCTGGGTGGTGAACATACATTGCAATATATAGATGATGTTTTATATAAATGTACACTTAAAACCTATATAATTTTATTAACCAATGTCACCCCAATAAATTAAATTAAAAACAAAAATAAATAAAATAAATGAAAGTTACTGTATATGTAAGCCCTGCTTTAAATGTGGAGTTCACTTTAAGGATCACAACTCTATCCTGCTTGTACAATGCTTGAAAACTGTTGTATTATATATTTTGCCTAGTTTTATAGTTGTTTATTACAGGGGAGTAAGTCTGAAGTCCACTATTTTGTTATGACCAGAGCCAGAAATCAAACATTCTGGTTTTAAAAGAACATGTATTATGTACCTGCTGTTTGCCAAGCACCTTACTTTTTTTTTTTTCAAATACGTAATCCAATCAGCTTTTCCTGTTTACCACGTAGAGCTTGCATTTTATTATTTTTTTTGGGGGGGAGCAGGCAGGAGGCTTAGGGCAGACTTTTATTCATCTCTATGCATCTAATCATGCTAAATATTTCTGGTATAGTCCTTGTACTGCCTAAATTTGTGTATCTTATGGGATTTATGGCACCTCTTCTGCATTTTTTCCTAATTCATCTCCCAAATCAATCTGACTTTCCCAACATTATTTGTTCATAAAACACTTTTGAAATTCACCTCTGTTATAGCATTTACCATATTGAATTATAGCTATCTCTGTGCCATAAACCCGAGCAAAATGTTAGGCTGGGATTGTCTCATTCCCATCTTTAAGTCTCAGTTTGTAACACTATCTTGCATACATTAGATAATCTTTAAGGACTTGCTGTGTTGAATATCTAATCCACATAATAACCTTGTGAAGTAGATAGTATAATTATCATTATTTTTAATAAAAGAACTGACATGCAGATAAATTAAAATTTTTAAGGTTCCAAGTGACTAGAATCAGTAATAGAACTGAAATTCAAGCCGCAATTTTCCAACTCCAAATCTGGTATTTGTCCTTATACCACGTTTATCATGCATTGTCTTCTCTCCTATTAGCTCAACCAATAGGAAGAGAATACCATGATCTTTAAATATCAGTACAATTCCATACAATTGCAGAACATCAGAATTGAAAGGGTCAATAAAATTTAATTAGCCTAACTTCTCATTCAATGCCCAAATTTGCTCTATAGTATCTCTAACAACAAAACTTGGTTATAAACCCTTTTCTGTTTGTCTCTGTAACCCCTAGAGCAATCCATATCTGATTGTTGTCATTAATTCGTTATAATAGTTCAAATCTTCAATCCCAAATTTTCTATCCACCAATCCTTTCTCTACCCATGTGACAGTGTAAAATGTGTCTCCATGGTCATCTACTGACAAGCCTTCAAATATTTGAAGACAGCTCTGATATCACCCTTAAATCTTCTTTCTTTCAAGCTAAACATCTCTAATTGTTTTATTTACTCTTCACATTACCTGGTCCCTACTCCTTACATAAAATATTCTGCAGTTGTAGCCCAGCTTTTTAAGAAATTTAAAACTATAAAGCACTATCCTATATGATCACATAGATTACTTTGAGATGATTATCCTAGGTTTTATTACAAGGCTGTTACTTTACCTTCCAAGGTAAACAATATAACAACATAAAGAACGAAAAATTTCACTCTTCCAACCAAGAGTTAGAGTACTTAGGATTTACAGATAAAAGCCTGGGGACAGCATCTTCCTATAGGACATTAGACTACCTTCTTGAGAGGTGGATCATATGCATATATAATATTTTTCAATTATCTGCCTTCTTCCTCCAATCCGGTTGCTCTCTTATGGTCCCTTGACTCATGAACAACAGGAGATAAGAGAGGTAGTACATGAATTATATATGAAACATAGTCCATCTTTTTTTCTGACCAGTGGTCTAGATGCGTAAGCAATGAAATGGAGAGGGAAATGTGGATTATATGAGTCTGTAGAGTAGGGAATACACAGTTCAATAATTAATTCTACAGTCTTAAAAATAGCTTTTACTGTAAACCAACAGCTGATGGGTGGGAGTTGGACATAATGGAGAAAATATGGACTGAAAGAGCTTATGAATAGGTATTATAAAGAAGCAAAATTTAATTGGGTTAATGAAGGAAACACTTGGCTAGATTAAAAGATTAAATTCTGGTTGATTATGGTTTTCTCTTAAGTTCTAGAGATCTGTCAATTTAGAACAAAGACCAAAATTCACAAAAAATAGGAAAGCACCCTTTCTGTACCTACTAGAAGAAATTAATACAGCCATCAGATCATCCATAATGCCATTATTCTGAGATTTTACTCCTACTGTAATAGGCAGTGAACTTTCAATATTACCTCATCTGATTCTTTGTTGTTTATTAAAAACCGATAATCTTTCTCCGTGAAAGAGAATTAGCTCATAAACCAGTATATCCAAGTGTATAAAGGCAGGGTCAGTGCCCACATATTCCTGAGCAGACTATCTCTGCCACTACTTTTGCAGGGCCCTGGAAAATCCCTTTCTCATACAAGCAAACACACCCAGACACACACACACACACACACACACACACACACACACACACACACACACACTAACAATGCACCAACATTCATCTTTACCCTCTGTATTGGCCCAAATCTCCATTCACCATTGGAATTAGCCTTAGACTTTGGGAAACCATTTTAGCAAAACATACTCTACCATCATTTCTCGCATACTTGAACTTGGATGGGATCAGTGACCCCACAAACTTTCAGGTTGATTAGAAATATATGAGTATTTACTTTAAAAGGTTGATTTGTATAGGCTAAACAATAATTTTTCCAGCTGAAAATGTAGGTAACCTGCATACAGTTTTGGGACTGGTTTGTTATGAACCTATACAAGGTGAGTCAGCAACAATCACATGTTAAAATGTCTGGTGGGGGCCAGCTGAGTGGTGCATTGGCTAAGAGTTGGCTTGGAAAGCCAGCCCCCAGCAGCAAAGTTCTGGTTCGGATCCCACATAGAGGGCCAGTGACGCTATGTCCTCTACAGCTAAGATGGTAAACAACAGCTCAACCTGGAGCTGGGCTGCTGGAATGGAGTAGGCAATGGAGTAGGCTGCAGTAGGGCTGTCTGGCAGTGGGTGTGAGCTTTCATGAGCTGCCATGAGACATTGTGAGAAGTAGTCCAATGGCTGGTGAATGACTGCCTCACCTGGGAAGAATGTAATGATAATAATACCAACATGGGCCAGTGAAGCGAAGGGTTCCACAATTAGTCTGAAGAACAAAAGGACAGCAACTTGTCTGTTCCCCTCCCCCAATTCCCTAATGAAATCTTAAAAAAAAACAAAAAAAAACAAAAAGGTCTGCTGGAGCAAACCTCAATAGCAATACTTTGCATGCAGGACCTATTGACATTCAATGGTTGTTTGAAGAGAAATTAGTCTGTTTGTTGGAATTTGCCTAGGAAATAACCAATGCAATATGCCTTTAGAATGCCCATTTATCTTAGAGAACCTGCTGTGAAGATTTTCCTGTCATCCTAAACAGGGGTAGTTGCTGAAATTAGTGTGTGTGATGCAAGCGTAGATGCAGCTAAAAGTTCAGACACAACTGTTTGATCTTGAAAGCCAATTTCATTCTTCCAATGCCACATTTTAAAGCTAAGACTTATAGACAAATATTTTATGGAGCTTTTATGGAGCAACTACTACTGTAGGCAAATATGGAAATAAAAAGATGTAAGTCAGGGGCCAGCTGAGTGGCGTGGTGGTTAAGCGCTGGCTTGGGAAGCCAGCGGCCCTGGTTCAGGTCCCACATATGAGGGCCAGTGACACTGCCCTCAAAAAAAAAAAAAAAAAATGTAAGTCAGTATGACAATCTTAATTCTGCTTCAAAATATCACTGTGCAAAGCTTTGGTTGGGGGATTGCCCCAGTGAAGCTATGTCATCACCATTAACCACACTTTCAGAATCCAGAACCTCCAAATCTGTACATGTGTCCTTTAATATTATAGGAGAAGTAAATGCCATAGTTTTTTTGGAACACTGTAAGCATAATAATGAAAAAGGTAGCAGAGTTAGTGTCTGCCTGTGCTGTGGTGATCACAGGAACAATCTAGCAGCTGACAGTGCCAACAAATTATTGTCCTGAACTATAACATCAAACTTTGAAGCTTTGGTTACTAAAATTTCAATAACAAAATTTTCAGCATTTGGCCAAACATTTATATATTTATATGGTACATCTCTATTTTATATATATTTGCAAACTTAAAAGTCAATCTTTATTTCTGTTTCTAATAGTAACCTTCATAACTGATACATATATACACATACTGTGATAGAAAACATACTGTGGTGGAAAACAAACCCCGCCCCCCCAAAAATACACATATATATATATATATATATATATATATATATATATATATACATATACATATATATATACATATATATATATGTATATATATATATACATACACACACATTCAGAAGTATATAGGAGAATGTAAAAAAAAAACATTCAAAGCAGAAATCATTACATAAGAATGACAAAGCTCAAACTAAACATATCTTCACTGTTATTATATGTAAATTAAATAAAATTAACAATTAAAGGGAAAAGACATATTGGACAAGAAAAAAAAAGTGCTGCTTGTCCTGTTCCTTCTACCCATATTCCTTCTCTAACCTTTGTTGCTCTGTTCTGTGCTCCAGGATGCAAACTCCTAAGACTTTATTTATCGCTTGGTTCCTTTGCCAGCTGTCTTTTAGTCAAACTGTGCTCATTCAAAGCACTGGCAGGAGATCAGTGGGCACGAGATGAGAGAAAAATCATGGCATTTCTTCTCTATTCCCTTCCCGATTCTGCATGAGTGGAGCTTCTTCCAGATAACCTTTCTCTATAGCACCAGCTCTTCCTGGGCTTAAATCACACTATTTATATATAATATATTCCTTGTCCCTTCAAGTCTAGGGATGGTGGCAGCTTCTCACTGTTTCTGACCTTTGAGTGTTGCAGCATCCTTTGTTGAGTCCCCAAATCCTGCACATGTTGAGGTAAATAGTTCCTTCAGTAAAGTCTCCATGGTGGAACACTGAAGCAGAAATCTATTTCTTGTAGACGTCCTGACTGATATAGTAGCTATTACAAAGAAAATTATTATACATAAGAATATCCCATTTATAGAGAATGCCAAGCAGATGCACCTTTTACTACCTACCATGCAGAAAGAATACTTGCTGTAAGCTCCCCTGCCTCATGGGTATTACCCCTCAGTAGATATGATCTGTGGCCAAGAGTGATGCTATTAGAAGTTTCAAGCAGGTTCTTAGAAGAGGATCACAGGTCACTTGCCTAGGATATGGAGCAAAGCGACACTCCCTTCCACCATATGGTCTTCTCTATTTGAGAAGCAGTTTCTGGCTTGCTACTGGGCCCAGGAAGAAATAAACTAGTTGAGACTGGAACACCAGGTAACTATGTGACTTGAAGTAGTCACAGCAACTGGGTGTAATTGGAGTTATCAAATCTTAGAGTTGTGCATGCATATTATCATTCTAAGTTATAAAATGGAAATTATATGTATGAAACTGAGTCTGAACAAATATGGAAGTCATAAGTATCTTGACTGAGCAGATTACTCAGACTCCTGTAATTTACTTCTGTTTTTATTTGACAAATAACCCTCAAACCACATTTGTATTCAACAGGGGAATTCTCTAAAGAGATGGTGCTTGATTATCAGGTGGGTGAGGTGTCTGACCTCTTCTATGGATGACTGTCTATAAGCCTCTTTTCCCAGTAATCCTGGTGCTTACTTAATGTGACCATGTAAAAGCAATCATTATAGCATGGAAGGTGAATACGTATGAATTCAATAAAATGGGCTACACTTTAGAAAGCCTGATCTGGCTACTATCACTGAGTGTCCAACCAACCAATTAGGCAATGCTGAGCTCCTGACATGGAACCATTCCACAGGGACACCAGAAAGTCACCTGCTGAGCTCTTTACATTGTGGAATAAGCAATGATTTGTCCACATAGAAACAGATGCACATTCTGGAAATGGGTTCCTCTTCCCCTGCCCTCAATTGATTCTACCAGTATTACCATACATGGCCCTATAGAATGCCTTATTTATTGCCATAATGTCCAGCAGTACATTTCCTTTGATCAAGAAACTTATTTTACAGCAAAGCAATTATCACAATGGATCCATGGCCATGAAATTCATTTTTTTCCCCACATGTCCCATCACTAATAAGCAGCTGGCCTGATAGAATGATGGAATGGCCTCCTGAAGGCTCAGTTACAGTGCCAGCTGAGAGACAATATGCTTTGAAATTGTGGTGCTGGCCAAACAGATGAACCCATCAGCCAGTATACGGTACCATATTTCCAAAAGCCAGAATACACAGGTCCAGAAGCTAAGAAGTAGAATTGGGGGGAATTAATTTCATTATTTTATCTAATATCTTATTTATAAAAATTTGTCTGTCTATCCCAAACCTTGTACTTGGTGGCTTTCTTGTGAGGTTCTGGTTTTCAAGGAAAGAAATATAATTTCTGCCAAGAAACATAGCTGTGTTTCTATTCAATTGGGATTTGAACCTGCACCCTTATCATGTTTAGCTCCTAATGCCATTGACCTAACTGGCAACAATGAAGTTTACATTACTGGCTGGGGTGATTAATTCTGATTAACAAGGGAAAACTGGGCGAGATGGACTGGTCAGAATCCAGGAAATTCACTATGGAGCCTTTTAGCACATACAGGTCCATAAAAAGTCAATGAAACACTATGGCCACCAAATAAAGATAGGATCACTAAGGACTGGGATCCTATGAACTGAAGATTTGGCTCATCTCATGAGTCAAAAACTCTTGTTTATAGACATTTGGCAAGCTGCGGTTTGAACATGGAATGGATGATAGAAAAAGGAAATTGTGGGGATCAAATTTGGCCTCCTGACCAAAGGCAGAACAGTAGCAGCTAATTAACATATTTTATGTTAATTGAGTACATCTCCCTTCCCACTCTCCTTGCTGTCAGGTATGAAGAGTACTGATGGTGGGTGACATTAACATTTAGGTGCCAGTTGGGAGTATGACTGAATTGCTGACACCCTACCATATTTATAGACATTTGGCAAACTGCGGTTTGAACATGGAATGGATGATAGAAAAAGGAAATTGTGGGGATCAAATTTGGCCTCCTGACCAAAGGCAGAACAGTAGCAGCTAATTAACATATTTTATGTTAATTGAGTACATCTCCCTTCCCACTCTCCTTGCTGTCAGGTATGAAGAGTACTGATGGTGGGTGACATTAACATTTAGGTGCCAGTTGGGAGTATGACTGAATTGCTGACACCCTACCGTATTTATAGTCACAATATGGCTGTCGCTTCCCCTATGATGGGGATGCCATTTTCTTAATCTTAGCAAAAGGCAAGAATGAATGCTAAGTACGTGTAGTGTTCTGGTACTTTTCTGTGTGCTTCCTGGATCTATTTTCTTTTTTTTTTTTCTAACCTGCTCTGTGGTCACGGTTGCAAAACTGCACAGTCTAACATCCTCCAGATACCTTTGTGGGCTGAATTCTAGCAGAATGCACTCAGTGGGAGGCTGCTATAGGGGTTAAATTAGGAGGAGAGAGAATGGAGTATTTTTTTCCTATTTCCTCTCCACGTTGGGGCTGTGTCTCTTGCTGCATTTCTCCATATATGGCTCCTGCTGCATGGCCTTACATAAGGACACAACTCCAGCACTCACTTGTTTTTGGTGACACTCTCTGTCCTTTTGTCCCCTTATGTCCTCCTGTGCGTAATATGTCTCTGGTACTGAGCAGCTCTCATTTTTTTTTAACCCTAGCTATATTTCTGTAAACAACATTTTTAAGTTCTCTACAGTTGAACCTGTGAGAAGTATCATGATTGCTTCCAGGGTTATGTCTAGTAACAATGCCAATGATTTATTGTATATAAGAGACATGTAATAGAAGTTAATTCAAAATCTTGAAATGAAGCTTTTGGCAAAGGCATGGCAGGAAAATGTAAACTAAGAAAAAAGCAGTGGGCACAATATTAATACCAAATAAGTGTCATTCATGGCTGGTAAAATATTAAATGGGACAAAGACAGACACTGTATATTAGAAAAGAGGATATGGGGCGGCTGAGTGGCACGGCGGCCCCTGTTCAGTCCCACATATGAGCGCCAGTGACACAGCCCTCAAAAATAAAAATAAAAAAATAAAAAGTAAAAAAGAGGATAATATGCATAAATGTTACAAGTGTTTATTAAATAGCATGCCTACAAAATTCATAAAGTAAAATCTTCAGTAAATAGAAACATGTTTTGAAATAAAACTCATAATAATGTGTTTTTTTCTCAGCTGATGAAAGATCTAGTGAGCAAAACATAAGTGAAATTAAGAAGGGCATAAATAACTAATGGGGAACTAATATGTGCATATTTATTCAAATGCTCATGGCATAGGCTACAATGGACAAAGTACTGGGCCTCAAGGAAGCCCTTAGGATATTTGAAAAAGAAAAAGCAATGCATAACTTAGTCCATGATGACAATGTAATAAAACTAGAAATTAATACTAACAACTGTAAGCAGAAAATCTATACCTCCTGGTGTAAAATCTCTCTTTCAACTCAATGGGTGAAATAAATTTTAAAAATTATATTAGGAAATAATAATGAAGTATACCATGCATTAAAACACTGAATATAGTTAGTTATAGCAGCACTCAGAATAGTTACTTTAAATACCTGGTTTAATGTAAAAAAGAAATACTGAAGGTTAATAAATTAAGTTTTCAAATAAAGAAAAATGGAATAATAAAATTGATCAAAGAAAAGGATAAATAAGAAATAAGAATAGAAATAGAAATGCATGAATTAGAAAATAGAAAATTGTAAAAGTATTGAAAAAATACAAGAGCTATTTTAAAAATAAAAATAAAAATATAAACCACTATTTAAATAAAGGAGAGACTCCTAAAGTAAACACACAAAACTATGTAACAGATATCCTAGGTTACAGGTAAACTTATACTTCTCTCTCACTCTCTTTCTTTCTCTCTTTCTCTCTCTCTGTCTCTGTCTCTGTCTTTCTCTACAGCTATCTATCTACCTAAACAGATACTGAACTGGTTTGAACAAATACAGATAGAAAGATAGATTTAGGTAATATGGATGGATAGATAGATAGATAGATAGATAGATAGATAGATAGATAGATAGATAGATATCAGTTGTTTAAAAAACAAGCCCTTAACTGAAATAGAAGTTGTTTCTGGATGATGATGTTGCCTACAATTTTTATTTCTATATTTTGTTTACAAATACTCTATATTTTGTTGAAAAAGCATTGTGCATTTTTATTATCAATTTATAAAGATTTTTATTAAAACACACTGAACATACAATAATATATTCGTTTCATGTGTACATCATAGTTATTCAACATTTATGTATCTGAAGAAGTGATCACCATGATAAGTCCAGCAACCATCTGACACTTTTTTGTAATTAAAATAATCTACCCAAATGTAAATAAAAAGTTAATGTATAAGTTTAAAGTACCTTCTAATATCAAACTTAGAAAATAAGTATACAATGATACAATAGAACTTTTCTAGTTTTAGTGCTAATAGACATGAAAAAGGTCAGGATTTCATAATTAAATATTGAAAGTAAGGTAAGAGGTGCATCTATATTGACTGGATGATGCTTAGTCATTAGTTTTGATAGAACCCTGTATATTACGTGTTTTAATAGGTTTGTATACAGTAATTTGCTGTTCAGAAATTTTGGCCAGTTTGAAGTTAATTTTTATTATTAAAAAAGCAGTGTATATGCATTGTATCAAAATAAGAAAATACAGAGGAGCAAAATAGGCCAAAATATCTCCACCACCTAGAGATCACTATTGTTAATACATTTTTCTCTTGTACACGTTACTTTTTTTATCAAATGGGAACATCTTATAGATTGCTTTGTAACCTTTTTTAGTCAACAGTTTTTACATGTATGTTTTTGTAAATTTTTACTACATATGATACACAAATTGTATTACCTAATTAATTAGATTACCTAATTAATTAAAAATGTTATTTAGAGCTGATTTCTTCAAACCAGTATCAATGAAGTATACCTCACATTGTATCTGATTGTTATGGCCTTAAGTTTCTCTTAATCTACAATTACCTCCCTTTTTATGACACTAACTTGCAGGAATAGAGCCAATTGATCTACAAAACGCCCTACCTTCTGGACTTGTTTCATTTTTTTCTTGTGGAATCACTTAGTTTGTATCTATGTATCTACAGATACATATCTTAAGCCTTAATGGTTTCAAGTTAAACATGCTTTAATAGAATAAATCTTAGGGGATATTTTGTAGCTCATGGCGCATCACATCAGAAAATACACACTATCAGGCTGACTCACCATTAGTGATGGTAAGATTATCACCGGTTTATGTGATACCGGGTCCTTCTGTTGTTCAATTAGATTGTTCCCTGTGCAAGTATGGGACTCTGAATGCCTACTTCCCCAGAAGACATTCATTTAATGGATTTTAACAATTGCTTGAATCCATGATTTCATTTAAGGTTTGCAAAATGTTTTCCTAACTCTAATCGCTCCTCCTCCATATTAGCTGGTGATGGGAATACCTGTAAAGTAGATCTTTTCCTTGCAAACTAGGACTATTGAGTTGTCCTGAAATATGATTTTTTACTTGAAGGGCAATATGAATACATAAATCTGTACCTTTAGTATAAATGTTCAAAGTAAAGAGTTGTGTTAATAGCTGCCTCAAAGAGCAACAAATGAGTTCCCTCTCCCTCCCCAACTCCGTCTCCTTCTTCCTCCTCCTCTTTTTCCTCCTCCTCCTCCGCCATCTTTCTTCAAATCAGTATGGACTCTTGAATTTTTATTGAGTGAACATGTTCTAAGCCACTACAATCGTTTTTTTTCTTTTTGATGCTAAAATAGTCAGAAAAGTCACTAGTGGGAAATCCTTCAAGGTGTGTGGTGATTTCACTGTTCATCTCCGTTTTCACCAAAATGCATGACACAGTCCACTAGAAGTCAGCGCCTTCAATCTGGATGCCTTTTTCATTTTAATGTAGTTCAAATTACTAACTTTTATGTCCTATTTTAAAAATATGTCTGCTGAAAGTGTTGAGAACCATATGATTTCATTGATATTAAGGATATAAACTGAAAGCAACAAAGGAACATGACAAACAAATAAAGAAACAAAAACTCATAGACATAGTCAATAGTTTAGTGGTTACCAGAGGGTAAGGGGGGAGGTAGATGAGGGTAAACAGGGTCAAATATATGGTGATGGAAGGAGATCTGACTGGGTGGTGAGCACACAATGTGATATATAGATGATGTATTACAAAATTGTACACTTGAAACCTATGTAACTTTACTAACCGTTGTCACCCCAATAAACTTTAATAATAGTGATAAAAAGGAGTTCTGTTTGCCAAGACCCTGAAGATATTCTGTTATTTTCTAAAATTATTATTGCTTTGCCTTTCCCATTTAGATCTACAATAAATGAAAATGATTTTGGGAAATGATGTGAGGTAAGAGTTTAGATTTGTCATTTTCTTATGATGCCCAGTTGCTAAGCACCATTTATTGCAAAGGTCACCCCTCCAGCACTACCCTGCCCCCTTTGTCATAAATCAGGTGTTTTATTTCAGGACTCTGTTCTGTTACATTTTTCAATCTGCATTTGCAATAATCCTTCATTTCTTCATTCCTATAGTTTATAAAATAGACCTTGACATCTGGTACTATAAGTACTTTATTGTTTTTAATATGTTAGCTATTTTAGGCTTTTGCATTTTCATTTACATTTAGAATCGATGTGTCAATTTTTTAAAATAAGCAAGCCTGATGGAACAATGGTTGCTGTTGTAATCAATAGATTGATTTAGGAGAATGAACATGTTTATAAATTTGAGTTTTAAATCTATGAATATATTTTATTTCTCCATTTATTTAGGCTTGGTTCAATTTTACTCAATAATGCTATATAGCTCCATAGAGATTTTATATAAATTTGATTAAATTTACTTCAAGGTATTTGATGTTTTGATGTTATTCTAAGTGGTATCATTTTTAATCTTCTATTTGTTGTATAAAGAAATATATTTTTTTAATATTGACCTTATATCAGAAATCTCTCTGAGGTATGGTATTGCTAATAATTTACTAGAAAAATTGAACATTACATGGACACAATTATATAGCCTTTTACCCTTTCTAATCATAACTCTTTTTCTCCTTGCCTTATTACACTAGCTATGAATAAAATAGGATGAAATAGAATGGAATTGATGAGAGTAAGTAATTAGCTCACATTTTATCTCAGTGGGGAAAATTTTAACATTTCACCATTGTAAAGGAATTTTGCTGCAGATTTTTTCTCATCTTATTGAAGATGATGTTTATCAAATTAAAATGCTTGCTTCTATAGTTTGCTGAAATTTTGTTTTGTTTTTTGTTCTTTTTTGAGGGCACTGTCACTGGCCCTCATATGTGGGACCTGAACCGGGGCCGCTGGCTTCCCAAGCCAGCGCTTAACCACTGCGCCACTCGGCCGACCCTAGTTTGCTGAAATTTTGCATAAATTTGTTTTTATTTCTAGTTTATGCCATTTTTCATAGATTTTAGAAAATCATTTAATTTATCTTTGTATTCACTCATGAATTACATGATTGATTTTTACATGTATTTTTGGCAAATTTTGGGGGGATATCATTTCAAACTAATAGGAACGTTGCAAGAAAAGTACAAGAAACTGCCGTATATTCAAATCTGCCAAATGTTTACATCTTGCATATTTGTTTATGATTTTCCCTCTCTTTCTTTGTCATATAAGAGTAATTTGCCAAATGTGTCCCTTTATCCCTAAATCAATCAGTTTAATTTCCTAAAAACAAGGATATTTCCCATAACTACAGTATAATTATCAAAATCAAAGATGACTTACTGATATGTGACTATTAAAACATTCCTTTCTGAGGTAAATTCTTAGAGGAGGAATTTCTAGGTTGTATGTAAGTGTGTGTTTACAGTTATAAGAAACTACCAAACTGTTTTTCAAAGCGACTGTATCCTTTTGTACCCCCACCAGCAAAGTAGGAGAGTTCTGTTGCTCCACAGCCTGATTAGCACTTGGTATTTTCAGTTTTATTTCATTTTTAAATTTGAGTCAACTTAGTATATGTATAATGGTATCTCATTGTGGTTTTAATTCACGTTTCTCTAATTAACAATGATGCTGATCATCTTTTCATCTACTTATTGCCATTTGTGTGTCTTCTTTAGTGAAGTGTTTCTTCAAATATTTTTCTACTTTTTAATTTTTAAATTAAAAATTAAAAATTTATTTCATATTCTGCAAATGTTTTGCATCTTTAGATTGTAAAACTGAAATGGTTAATTCAAACATACTGGCAGAATTTGTACTGTCTTATAACCTATGTACTACCAATAACAGGTACAGAGCTGTGATTACAGATTAAAAGTCTGAGGAAGAACAAGGATGGAGCACTTTTGAGCCATTGGAGAATTTATTGTTTTCTGGACTAGATTTACAAACCAAAATTGATCCTTAGCCACATGTTTTTGGTCGTCATGCTCACAGAACACCTCCAGGAGGTGATTCTAATGTTCTGAAAAATATGAAGTTTATTTCTGGTCCACTTCTCTCCCTTTAAATTTGTCACAACTTCCTACACACTTATTCCATGCAAAGATTTCATGTTTCTTTAATTCATTGTCAAGTCAGAAACCCTTTTTCCTCTGAATTTCTTGAACTGCTGGTATCTGTGTGAATTCTTCTTTCAGAAGCAAAACACAAAGCTAACCAAAAGTCAAAAGTTTGATGAGCAATGAATAATATCAAACACCATATTGTCAGTATGATTCTATAGTTTGCTTGCAGATATAATGAAATCAAACATATCACTCTCAGAAAACAGAACGATAGAGACTGACTTCTTAAATATGCCTTGGACTTAGGATTTGCTCAGGCTCCAAGCGGGAGGCTTTTTTCAATTGCTTTTTAGGTCTTTCCCAATAAGATTTTTGTCTTCATCAGGAGGAAAGACTTATTATAAATGGTAGTTAAAAACGAGTAAGAAGTGAGCAGAACTCTTGTATTGCAACAATTACTTACAACTCCCTTTGTAAGTGATAGCAGTGCTAATCACCCAGAAAAGACCAAGGAGGACCTCATCATTGCACAGTAGTGCACTCATAGTATGTACTACGCATCGCTCTTTTTGAACATAAAAATCTGAATTAAAATGTTACTATTTTATAAATAAATATGATATTTAAATCAGCAAATTAAAAATCACCACTATGTGTTAAAATCCTCTCTGATGACCCTTCACTGTGCAGAACATGGTAATTATTTTGAGAAATCAGCTATTTCAAGGTAACTGGGCAGTTACAATATTTTATCAGGTAAATTACCAGTCACCATCAACATCTATCAAGGATTCATTTGGATTTTATTACAGGTTGACATTTACTTATTTGCCCAATTTTTAAAATTATAACTGTTGCACGATTGCCCCAGGGCACAGCTGTAGAGAATCAGCACACTAATCACATTAATTACCATAAATAAAAGGTTATAAAAGAGCAGCAAGAATAGCATAGAGTTTTTTAAAAGCAACCAGGGCATCCCTAATAATACATTAAATTTATATACCACATTGAAATTGTCCAGACTTTATAGGTTTTTACTTTAACAACTCTGTTGTAGGGGTGGTATTATTGATACCATTTCAGAAATTAGGATGCTGAAGCTGAAAATGGTTGTTTGGCTGATCTAAGATCATGCATCTAGATAGACTTAAAGTCAAGTCAAAAACAAAGTCCCCTGGACTCCCGACATTCTATTTTTCCCCCGTTTCTTGTCTTTCAGTGATCAAGAGTAAATTGTCATTTATTTTCTATACTCCTGTATATCAACAGATTTAGTGAACTAAGGATCCACAATATATCTTGATCTTTGCTTCTTTCCATCTCCAATGTTACCAACATAGTCTAAGAAACATGTTTTGTCTGCACTGCTTATTGTTCTAATTCCCTTCCTTCTTGCCCCCATAAAAATCATATACTATAGAGTAACCCAAATGATTTTTTGAAATATAAATGAGATCATACCGTTTTTATGCTTAAAATGTTCTATGGATTCTCAATGTACCAAAATAAACATATGAGTAAATGACTTACTGTGTCCTTTAAGATCCATGTAATCTGACCCCTCTCCAATTTTGTCTTCTATCATTCTAATCCCTCCTTACTCTGCTCCCTTTTTCTGATTGCTGAGCATGCCAAAACTGATCCTACCTTAGGGTTTTTGTTCTTGTATTTTGCTCTTTCTGGAATGTTCTGCTCCTATATTTTTCCAGAACTTATTTTGCATTCCTCCTTCTCAGAGAGTTTATAACTGACCCCAATCTGGCCTCTCCCCATTCCCTTTTCCATCATCTTATCCTTCAATCATCCTTTATCACATGATTCTGTTTTATTTTCATAGTGTATTCCACTCAATCTCAGAAATTACCTATGTATTTGTTTATATGTTTATTGTGCAGTC
The DNA here is from genome assembly GCA_033961575.1 of Aselliscus stoliczkanus. NCBI lineage: Eukaryota > Metazoa > Chordata > Mammalia > Chiroptera > Hipposideridae > Aselliscus > Aselliscus stoliczkanus. Next base: position 100,248,541 of record CM066732.1, on the reverse strand, counting down.
CCATGCATTATAAGATCTATAGGGACAGAGATCTAGTGTATCTTATTCACTTCCTGTAACAGATACTGTCATTCTCCACTCATGTCTCTTAAGGCCATCCTGGAAATCACCTGTCTCTTTTCTTAACAGTTCCCTAGGTTCCAAAGAGCTTTATACTTGAACACCTTCCTGCCTGAGGGCATTTGCTAGGAAAGGCTCCTGGCAAAGCAAGAAATACCAGGAAGTTAATGCCTCCTGGTACATCCATCAATCAGTAAATAAAATCAGGAAATCAGTAAGTAAAGTACAATTTTCTCATTCTTTAGGTAGACAATTATGATGTAAGATTATAAGGCGTGTTTTACATCTTTCAGCTAGTCTCTAGTTGTACACAATAGTAATACAGAAACGGACATTTCATTGGGTTTCATTCTTCATCTTTCTCTGTAGTTATTAAATGAAATTAAAAAGGTATTTACTAAATTATGCCCATTTCCATATCCTCAGTGCCTGATTGGGTTTATTACCCATTCATTGTACTGTTTGTCCCTTGTCTGCTCTTTGTTTCTTTCTTCCTTTTTTTTTTCTATGCTTGCTTATCTTGTCTGCCCTAATGATTTTCCTTTATAATTTCCTTCTCTGCTCTGTATTATTTTATCTTGTATCCATATGATGTTCAACCTTAATTTTTTGGTTTGAGTGTAAGGTTCTGTGTCCACAATTCATGTAGGGTTCAATTTAGTAAACATAGACACCAATCCCTTATGATTCATTCCTATCTGAATCGCTCCAAATGCCTTTTTATTTTTTATTTTTGTCAGAGATGCCAGGAGTTCTCAATATCCATGTTTTTCTCATCCATAGTTGAGTTTGTGGCCATCTAAAATAAAGACTACATTTCTCAGTTTCCCTTGCAAAATGCCTTAGCCCTGTGAAATAAGTTTTGGCCAGAAGGAGGGGAGCAAAGGAGATATAGCAATTTCAGATTTATGCCTTTGAGGGAATGAGTGTGTCTTTCTCTTTTCATTTTCTCTTTCTTTCTGACTATAACGAGGATGTGGTGGTACAACATTCTTGGGCAACATGGAATGAAAAGTTTGGTCTTAGCAACATGGATGGAACTTTATAGCATTATCCCATTTCTAATGACTCGGTGAAGCAGATAGTCATATCAGTGTTGACTTAATGTGCTGGAAATGTCAACTATCTTATTTAAACCAATCTTATTTTGCATCTTTGTTCCATGTTGCTGACTCATGGATGGTCCTAATGACTGCAGTTGTCCAACAGACTTATATTCTGGTGTGCACTTGTGCATTCCCTCTTTCTGTATGTGTGTATAAAAAGAGCAATGACACACTGTATGCTAGTGTTCTCCTCCCATTACAGTCTAGGGGTCCCTTGCTTTATTCTCTTGACAAATGTTAATGTAGGAATTGAATTATGAGTAGTCTAATAATGGTTGGAAGATAATAGTGTTTGACATTGGTTATGTTAAAATATCACTAGAGAAATTATAATCTATACAAGTTAAAATTTACTCTGCATCTTTGGTGGTTACATCTAAGTTAGCTATATAATTTAGCCACTTTACTCTCAAGTATTCTAATTCTGTTTTTAAAATTATAGTAGAGAAACTCTACATGTTTGTGTGAATTGTATGTAAGAAAGGCAGCACTGTGATACTAAGTACACCACCTCACTATTCACAGCCTGTTTCCACTTCCAAACCACGTCTTGAATATTTTAAAGTGAAACAAATGGAGTGTGTGAACACACTGGAATACCAGCTTAGTGGTTTCTCTGTCTTTATGGAAAGTTGTAAAATTGGGCAATGGAGGGCACGTGACTTTGCTGGTGAGTATTGGGGCCCCCACTGAGAAGTTCCCCGTGTTGTTCACCGCCTCCCTTCTTCGTGTTCTCTGTGGCCTTAGGCATCTGATGATGCCATGATCCTTTGTCTTCTGCTTTCTGGTCGGGTGTATGAGTAGTAGGAGATAAGTATTTCCCTCCTTATGGGGTGATCGATCATAGGCTGGGTGTTCCTCAAAAGAAAGCTACTGCTCCTACAAGTGGCTATCTTCACATAGTCTCCTCCAGATTTTGATAGCTGCTGTTGTTCTCTGACATTTCATGCCCAAGGTTGCTACTAGCTGCAGGGTACACACAGCATCATCTATTTTTGGTTTATCCACACATTACCCACACTTTTAAATAGTTTGTTTATTATGCTCTATTGAAATTACTCCATTTACATGTATCACCTGTTTCTCCCCGGTACCCTTACTGATACAATTTGCAAATTCAGGTTTTAGTGAATATTCCAAGAGGGGTTTCTTATTTCTTTCTCTTTGATACTTTTCACTTATTTCCTGCCCTTGTTTGAAATAGTCCAGCAGACTATTTAAGTCCAGTAGTTAGGGCAGAAGAGATTTAGGATTGAACATCGTTTTGCCCGACAGGAAAAAAAGCACGTCACGCTGAGTCCTGTAAATATGTTCATACTGCTTCACTTTCACTAAGTTTGTAAGAATCATGGAAGAATGACTTGTATCTATTTCTGCTTCTTTTTTGAATCCCACAGAAACATTTTTTCCCTTTATATCTCTTCTTTCTTCAGAAGACTTCTGTTTTCACTTAAGACAAACATCTCCTAGGCTTCTCTTTTGGAGGCAAACTTCCTTTTCAGATTAGCATGACAAGCTTTTCTCTCCTTTACCTCTTTTAGTTTTATTTTATTTATTAAGTGATTACATGTATAGAGTGAAATACAGAAATCCTAAATGTATATACCTATCTAATCCACATCTTAATCAAGATAAAAAATATTTCTATGATTTTATAAACTTCCTTCATGTCCCTTTCCAGTCAATTCTCTCCCAGCCCAAGGTAAATAGTGAATTCATTTCTATAAATGTCTAATGTCTTAAGTATGACTTAGGGTTAATATTTAAGTATGACTCAGAATTTGACTTTTAAAGAAGATAATTATTTTGATCACCAAACAACAAATTATTTTGATCCCCAAACAACAAAATATTAATTGAATATTGTTAAATCACTTAGCGGAACAATTATAAATTAACATAATTAATGAATAGACTTCATAACAAGTAAGAGCCAGGCAAGTAATATCCAGTTTTAGGAAAATAAGTTAAAGTGATTCCCAATAGTACACATGATGTGACAATTGCATGTCTACTTTTATGGTTTGTGCCACTGCAGAAGGTTTGACAGATTGTGTCCTCCAGAGAGATGCCCCAAAGGGGACAATGGAGTAGCCTCACACTAATGCTCCTTTCTCCAGCCCTCAGCCCTGGGGTGGGAATGCATCCCCCAGTTTGCAACAAATGAAGGACCTGTTTTCTAATTTTGTAAAGAATACTCAGGTGGAGTCAGCCATGAGTCTGAGGAGTTCATCTACCTGGAGATTATGTCTTTCATTAAGTCCATCAAAAAAACTATTTGGGATACCTGCATTCCATTTCAAAGGTTTTACCCCCTTTAAAAGCAAATGCTTAGAATGAATATCATATTTTCATAAAGAATCTTAAGAACATACAGCTGTCCCTCAGTATCCATGGGGGATTTGTTCCAGGATCCATTCCCTTCACCCCCAGGAATACCAAAATCTGCAGATGCTCAAGTCCCTCATATAAAATGGTGTACTATTTGCATATAAGCTATATTGGTATATAGGCTACAGCAGGGTATGTCTACACACCATTTCATTCATGTGGATTCAACATAGCGTTTGGCATGTGGCAAATTCAAGTTTTGCTTTTTGGAACTTTCTGGGATTTTTTTTTTCTCGATCCACAGTTGGTTGAATCTGTGGATATAAAACCCTTGAATACAGAGGAGCAACTGTATTTACAGATGCCATTGTGACTCTATTACATAATTTTCTTAATTCCTGAAAGTTAATGTTCCAAAGAAGTTGTGACATGAATTTACCCTTGAGGTTTTCCTTTATTCTGAAAAACATGCAAAAATATAGTTGTTTAATTATACAAATGTAAAACACATTTCCACTAATTATTCCTGGCAAAAGCATGAACTAGCTTAAAAAGAATATTTTTATTTTCTTCAACAGTTTTTCTTGATATCACTGAGTGTCAAAAGTTTTAACGCAGATTATTAAAAACTTTTGACAAACTCTCCCTGGATTTCAGAAGAAACAGAAATGTTCCTCCTAAATATCAGTGATAAAAGTGAGACGTTGAGCTTGGTATCACCAACAAATAGAAATTTTAAGACTAAGAAGCCAATTTTTCTGGTTGCTAAAAATGAATGGGAGTCTGTCTATGCAGACATTGGGCTTTACAGTCAGCTAATGGTTTCTTTTTCATGTAAGGATTTAGATTTCACCACCTCTGAAAATTATCACTTAATCTTGGAAGGAACTTTTTGTTTTGTCTTGTTCAACAAGTTATTTTATTCGATTGGCAACAGGTCCACAGAGATTGCAGAAAAGATACACAGGCCTGATTTTCACCACACTGAAGTGGGAAGACAGTAAATAGGAGACTGACAGGGCAAGTGAAACTCAATTTGAACCAGCTGGCTGGTGTCTCAGAAGTTACTGAGCACTCAGGGGAATGCTCATATCGTGCAGTCGATGCTGTTGGGATTATTCCATAGATATACATGAAGCAAGTTCATCCCAGGAAGTAGAGATGGGTGTCTTCCACGAACTTTAAAATGTTCATTATAAATCATACTTGGAAGTAGGACAGGAAATGTGGGCTCCCGCCATGAGGTGGGTTTCTTTTTTTTCCCTCCCTGAACTTTGTGGCCATTACCCTTGGAGTCCAGGGTAACTCCTGTTTCAGAGAAAGCAGTCAGAGAACCAGGCAGGTAAGACCCTCTTTGAAACCCCTAAGAATGGGTCCAGGGTCTAAATCTGTGTGTCTGGGCTGGTGGCATCTAGCAGCAACTTCACTAACTGTCCATACTTACATTGCTTCTCTTCTTCTTGAACTTTTGTAAACCTTGTGTAAGTGTTGCAGCATTGTCTCAGCTATCACTGTCAAGAATTAAGGACAGTGTTTGTTCCCCTCCCCCAAATGGAATAAAAGTAATCCCAGATGTTCTTGCACATATGTAAGTACTTGAGGAACCATGGAGGTGGTCAGTAGTGGAGCCAGCCCAATGGGCGATACAGCACAAGGGGCATCATAACAGACATGTGGAATGTATAAATCTATTCTGGGGAATCCAGAAAGTATTGGGGGAAGTAAGATAAATGACTAAATTCACAAAACTGAAAAAAAACCACATATACTTACTGCAGAGTAGTGGACTGGGTCTTGCATTATTGTAATTTCAGGACTAGCAATATAACCTTGTTTTGTGGTTATAAGCTGGTCAAACCTTGTCGTGTATAATTATTTTCATTTAATTCTGTAATTTTCTAGGAGATAGACAATGAGGTTTGGTTTCTTCATTCTTAGATGGCTGTTTACTGGAAGTGGAAAGGTGCTGGAGAGCAGGCTTGATTAGATTCAAGGAGACTGCTTCTGCTACAGCCTCCTGGCTTCTCCACAGTACCAACCAGGCTGAGGGAGAGAGGTAGAAATACAAGGTTGTAGAAATTTAAAGTAAATTGTTTTCTGCTCCTATTCATGTATACATAAGTAAAATCCAGTTAAAACAAACATGAAGGGCAGCCTCCCAGGAGAAAAATATCACAGGGACTGTCAAAAATGGGCAATTGGTAGGCATGGGGTAGTCATGATGATTTAAATTGAATCATCTTCAATTTAAAACAATAGCTGCTGTTATGGAGTACTCTTGGCCACTATGCTCTGCATGTATCATTTCTAATCCTTTTACAACATGAATGAAGTGTTGCTATTCCTATTTACTGATGACCAAGCTGAAGCTCGGAGATGTTAAGGGGCTTGCTAAAGATAGCTCGGCTAATAAGTGAACTATGTCAAAAAATTCAAACCAAGTATGAACTGGCTCCAATGCCGATGAGTTCAGCAAGCCAGGTACTGCCAGACAGTTTTGTCTAGATTGTATATCTGAGTTCTTTGGTCCTTTTTTTATTTTTGTCTTTTCATTTTTATTTTACAAGCTAGCCAACCTGTCTTCTTTCCATAGTGCTGTCTGTGACTCACTCATCCAAATGATAGCTCTGATTTGTCATTCCTTATGGCTATGTCTCTGGAGTACCACCTAAATTAGGCCATTATTTCCAATGAGTAGCCAGTCTCTGTCTTTTCAATAAGCAGCTCTTTGGCTGATAGAATATCACTTGCTACATCAGTTCCTAAACTGCTACTTGAATTGTTTCCTTATGCATCTCCACTCACAGCTAATCAGAAATTGACTAGACTTAGGATCAATGAGATTAAAATTAAATCACATTATACCTTTATTTAAATCATTAGTCAGAAAGATTTGATTTGTCTTTCCTCTCCCTACCCCACCAGAATCATTTGCTATTTGGCATAACCTAAACCATAATAAATAATTTTCACAACTCAGACAAGAATGTCAATTTAATTTTTAGAAGCTACATAGTGTATATTTGCAATGATTTATAATGTTATTTTATGAGATTAATTCTACAGTTGCATCAGAAAAGTGCACATCTAGATTTGCACATCTTGACAGTTTTACATTTATCATCTTCAAAGCAGTTTCTTCCAGATAGTAGCATTTTTCACAAAGGCTACTTTAAGCTGTTTCTTAGATGAGCTGTTTGACTTTTATATAAATGCAGTCTCTCAAATATGGACAGAAACTTCACTAAAATATTCTGAAGCAGAAAGGTCACTTTTTGGATATACTGCCAAGGTAGGTCTTCTTTGTTTCATATCATCTTGTTATTGAATCTCAAATGAATGGAGGCTGGTACATACAAATGCAAATAATTATTTAAAATTCCTATTATTTGTTATGTACTATGCTGATCACTTTATCTCCATGATTTTATTTAATTCTTATACCCACATTCAGAGAAGTTTTTCTTATCCCTTTTATTTATCAAAGCAAAACAAAACAAAACCTGACACGAAGAGCTAAGAGTTAATGTGTCAAATGCCACACCATAAATGTGATTCAGATCTATAGTAGTATGGCTCTAAAATCGATGTAGCCACCATGTTGTGTGCTTTTGAGGGCCGTACTTGAAATCTACCTCCTTATTGTTTTCGGACTGTTTTCCTGACTGTTTTACCAAAATGGCTGCATGGCCTCATTTCTGCATATCTCCTTGATTTGATCCACACCATTCCTGAAGGTTATTTTACTCTTTTGATATTTGGCAGGTTTTAAAACTGCTCAAAAAAAGAAACGAGGAAAAAACAGGTAAAAAAAAACTTAAAAAGTAAAACAAAATGGGATATACCCATTTTATGCTTAAGACAAGTTAATGTGCAGAAATTTTAAATTACTTATATAGGAACCTGCAAGGATGGCTAGGGACAGAAAAGAAGCCAATGTTGCTCTTTCACATTTTAATCTTTTGGGAATATGTTTTCTTTGTCTTTGTTAGAGTGAACAATAAATTCTGTGATCTCAAAGACATCTAATATAACAACAGCAAATCTCACTTGAAACTTATTACAGAAAAGGATAAAATTTAGAAGTCACCATATTTAAATACAGGATAAACTTTGACTACCCAAGATTTGGATCCAAAATACAACGTGGATAATAGTATATAAAATTAGTATAATCCTGAAAAGGAAAGAAAAAAGAGGTAATTACTTTTTACTTTGTAATCATAAGCTGAACATAAAAGAATTTATAATACATTAATGGAACAAATATTAAATACAATAGGGAGATTTTTCAAGAAAAAAATAATGGCATGTGATAGATTCAAACAATTCAACAAAACATTAAATGTATTTCAAAGTAGCTCTGTAATATTACCACCATAAAATTTTAACTACCCATAAGAGTCCATAGTAATTGGAGCATTAAGTGAAAATGCAAACCGTAATGGGAAGATCTCTGACAATTAGGAAGTACATGGGAACAAATGCTCAATTAGCATAAATCAGAAAATTAAAAAAAGAGTTTAGTTGGTATGGTCAAGAAATTCTTCACTCATATGAATAGGAAAAAAAGGAACTGCCATCCAAATAAAGAATGAAGAGAAATTTAAGTAATGTAACGTAAACAGACAAATTTCTGGAATGTCTAATTACTAATTACGATATAGCATTTGTTAAAGGATTAAAGGGTATTGACGGTATTCTAACATCTTGAAATGTGAGGAGCAAATTTAATTAGAGTACAATAAATCATAGTAATTTTATTTATTTTATTTTATTTTTTTAGAGGGCAGTGTCACTGGCCCTCATATGTGGGATCCGAACCGAGATAGCTGGCGTACCAAACCAGCGCTTAACCACCGTACTACCGCCGGCCCTAAATCATAGTAATTTTAAAATGTAAAATAACATAGTCATATTTTCTAGTATTTTCGTTTCTTCTGACATCATCAATAAGCTGTACAGGAGATATGACAACACTCAAATATGACACAATATCATTCTCTTACTTATTATCTCATTGGTGGTAGAAGTCTACTAGACATTGCTACTTTGTCCCTGGCCATTTTTACCTATCTCAGTTTGTATTCAGCTTCAGAAAGCAGAAACCACATTTATCCTTATCTGTGGCTAGCCTTGACTACTTTCTCTGCTTCATTTGGGCAGTTTGGGCACCCCTACCAACTAAAAATGTTCTGTATTGATACTTCAAGTGGATAGAAAGATGGCAAAAATGCATTTCTTAATTCTATATAAAGACACAAAGAACTGAAAATACCCTATTTTTGGTATTGCAATATGACTTCACAAAGGTGGATAACCAGTTTCAAGTTATAGATACTATGTACTATGAGTATCTAACTTTGTTTCATTCATATTTCATGGTCATAGCATTTTGTATTCCATATATATGGAAGTGGAAAATATATATGTTATATAATGCATTATATAGTTTTATATTTATGTAAAATTTATATTTATATTTGATATATACATTTTTAAAATTCATGTGCCCTCAACTATCTTTTGATTAATCTCAATCCAAAGGTTAACTACAGAATTTTTTTAAATGTAGAAACTCAAGGCTATTGGATTAAAGAATGGTTTTCATAGATATAGATCTTATCTAAGTCACATGTCTAAAAGACATCCTTTAGAATTAATTTAACTCAATGACCTGTTATAGTTCCATTTCATCCAATGAATGCTGCAGTGCTGAACTGGGTTAGAAGCTTTATAACATTTAAGAAATAGAGTCTGAAGAGCTAAGTGTTTCTAGAGATAAACATTTTTCAAAATAGTGATTGGTTTTGGGTGACAAAGCTTTGCTTTTGTGATAAAAAGCTTGCTAATAGTGTTTTAATTGAAACTTTTAATCTGAATGTTGTCTGAATCCTGTTAAATGTTAGTTTCCTGCCTCAATTCAAATTTTCTTAATCTTCATTTTCGTGTTGAATATTGTTACACTGTCTGCCTCATTATGCCAAAGAAAGATGCAGTAAGCTATTAACATTCTGAACAGCCTATGAGATGTTATGATATAGAATGTCATTCATTTTTATGAGTTGGCTGTCAGTGTAGGCTGCAATAAAGTTATAATTTTTCCCTGGCAGTATGTGATGTCTGGTGTTGCTGCAAAATCCTTATTAAAATTTCAATAATTGTAAATTAAAGCAAAAATAAATAGGACTTTTATGAAATGGTTGTGTCTGGAAGTCAAATGGCAAAGAGCAAGACTGTACAAGACTGACATCATTGGCTTTGGAGCTCCGAATCATTATAATCTCCCTGAAAAAAAAAATGGAATCAAGAGTTCTTGGATACTTTCAGCTGCAGAACTTGGCTTGGGTATGTTGAGAGAAAATAGGAAATGATGATGCAGTATTGTTGATTCATCAAGTCAACCCTTAAATTGCTGCATGATGTCATTGCCTGAACACCTGAATGTTGCAGTTTGAATAGATTTTTCTATTTAAATATTTGGAAGGAAAGGGGCAGGCAGTGCTTTACATATCATCTCATGGCCTTATGAAATGAATATGTTAATGTAGCATTCAGCTTGTGAATTTTCTCATGCAAACATAGGAAAAAACTACAAGAAAGAGCCTCCTAGGACAGATAATGCTGTATTATTTAAGCATATACCAAAAAAAAAAAATGCAAACTGTCATTCAAAACAAAGAAATTTATACTCAGAGGTCCCTTGTGCAATTATTGTGTAGCTAGCTAAAAAGTATGTAGTTGCAAAGGTAAGAAATATTTTTTATTGTGGTATTAGGAGATATTTTAAATTAAGTAAATCATAAATTTCATTATAATAAATGTGATTGGAAAGAACAAAGGATGGAAGACTAGTAATTTTATGTCACTTATTTTATTACATTTATTTTCATCTCTATCATCTTCTCAGATTACAATAGTTTGAGAATAGAAATTTGGTGCTTTTTAAGATTTGTCTAACTTTGTTTAGTGCTAGAAAGATATCATACTCAGGGGCAATTTGACAAATATATAGAGGCCCATGAAATATTATTTAAGTGGTAATATGAAGACAGCCTGCCTAAAAATAGCTTTACCCACTAAGCACCTTAAATTCTACCACTGAATAATGACTCTACATTATGAATCTTTAATCATGAGTGTTTGATTATTATTCACTAATACTGTAGTAGAATATTGTGGAGTTTTTGTTGTTTTATTGTATTTACCCTTCATTTGGAAATATGGGTTGTCATATTTTCCACTAGAATTCAGAATATTTATATCTTCTGGCCACTATAGTTGCCATTTTCATGGCTTCTATCAATTGAACCTCATTGCACCTGGTTATGGTATAGATAATTGGAAAAGTACAGAAAATAACATGGAGTCAGCAAAAAATATGCCTATGCTATGAACCTTAATCAGAGTAACAGCCTAGGTGTAATTTTAGGTATAATCCATGGATTATATGCATCAGGCTCATCTGAAATGACTGTTAAAATGCAATTTCAGGATCCACCTCAGAGCTACTGAGGTGGGATCTGTATGCAGTTTGCTCTATGACCAGCCTGTTACAAACTTCAAGATGATTCCAATAGCCATGAAAGCTTATACTAGTGGTATTAATATAAGCATTTGTTGATAATAACTCCTATGCTGACAGAAAACATTAACCCCAACTGTTACCTTTGTTTGTTTTAAAAATATATCGAGGCACAATATAGAAATGGTTTTCAAACCATTCAAGAATAGACTAGTCATTTTGTCATGAAAAACAAATGCTTGTCAAATGCTTTCTTTTTGTTTCCATTGGTTTTGTTAAAAAGAAAAAAAAATACATTGTTTTCAATCTAGCCCTGAGCCGTGAGCATGTAGTCAGCGTCTTGCAGAACCATTTCATTTACTATTAATGAGCATTTGAAGAGAGTATTTCATAGTTAAGCATGAATGAATCAGTGGTAGTTCATAGTTAGAACATGTATTGGTCAGAGTCACAGCAAAAAACAGATGGTACCCTGGATAACAAGGGATCAGGGATAGGTCAAGGGAATGAGGACATGAATTTAAGGAGGCACTCCATCTGAGGATGGTGCTCGCATCCTAGGTGCCTCCATTGCCTTACTCTATTCATGGCTATTTAAAGGACTAATGCACTATCCAGGATTTCCAGGGAAATGAGCTCAGGGAAGTACTGAGCTCAGAGGGGATATGGCACCTAACAGGTGATGTGAACTTCGATGGGGGATGGCCTTCTGCCAGCAACCACCACACAGGGAGAAAACCAGAGAAATAAGCAAGCAGACCTTCCTCTTCGCTGTTCTCTTCTTTGGCTGAACCTACCCAGAAGCAAGAGGACAGCGAAATCGTCGGTGAAGTCCACACTCCAAGTCAGCTTTCGAGCATCCCAGTAGGTTGGGGAAGACTGGGAAGTTATCCGTGGTGATGGAGACAGAAAGCACTGGGACAAGGCAAGTAGAGTGCCTGGGCATCCCAGTTCTCCACTTTCCAGCTTCATGCCTTAGTGCCACTGCTCAGCTCATCTAAATGCAAGAATAGATGCTCCATAGAGTTGTCTTTAGGATTAAATGAAATAATACCTATAAAGAATTTAAATTGACTGACACATATAAATCACTAAATAAATGTTAGCCAGTATCATTTTTAATAATGGTGCATGGAACTCGGGGACTTCTCGTGAGACTCAATGCACTTAGCCTGATTACAGTTTATCTGAGAGCATATGTAGTTATCCATTTCTATAGGCAAGAGTTGCCCATCCAGGGAACTAAAGGGGAGAGAGTCATGGTCTCCTCCTGGGATGTGGTATGTCTTCTTCCCTTTCACAAAAGGTATTTGTGTTTCTCTGTTGTCACTTTTTTTGTTCTTCAGTTTTCATTAAAGTAAAATTTGTAGACAATCCAATTTGCCCCGTGTAGTGTAATGCTCTATGAGTTTTGACAACTATGTACAGGTATAAAACCACCACCATAATCAAGGCATAGAATGTTTCTTTCATCCAAAGTGTTTCCTGCCGCCAATTTTCAGTCAATCTTCTCTACCCATTCTTGTCTTCAAGGCGAAAACCGATCTGAGTTTTTGGTCTTTATAGTTTTGTTTTGTTTTTTTTAGATTGTCATATAAATGTGATCATAGAGCGTGAAGTCTTTTTTTATTAGCCTACGTTTCTGAGATTCATTCCATATTGTTGTAAGCATCAGAGATATGTTCCTTGGTATTGATGAGTAATATTCTATTGTATGGATATACTAAAATTTACTTAATGTATTAGGCTTCTCCCGAGAAACAGAACCAATAGGATACACACACACATACACACACACACACACACACACACACACACACGCGCGCGCGCGCGCGCGTGCGAGCACACACATTTTTTGTTTTTGTTTTGTTTTGTTTTTTTGAGGGCAGTGTCACTGACCCTCATATGTAGGACGGAACCGGGGCCACTGGCTTCCGAAGCCAGCGCTTAACCACGGCGCCAGTCGGCCGGCCCCACACACACATTTATATTTGTTAAAATACTTGACTCACATGACTATGAAGACTGAGAATTCCCAGAATCTGCCATCTGCAAGCTGGAGAACCAGGAAAGGTGGTGGTGTAATTCCGTCTGAGTACAAAGCCTGAGAATCAGGGGAGCCGATCATATAAATCCTTGTCCTAGTCCAAAGACCCAAAACTAGAAGTGCTGATGTACAAGGGCAGGAGAACATGGATATCACAGCTCAGAGAGGACAAGTGCACCTTCCACTGCCTTCTTGTTCTATGCAGACCCTCAGGAGATTGGATGCTGCCCATTTGGATTGGTGAGGGTGATCTTCTTGATTTTTTTCTTTTTTCATTTTTTCTGTATGTCTTATAATTTTTGATAAAATGTTGCATAGTGTAATAAAAAGACAATAGAGACTGAAGTATATATTATTTATGCCCAGAAATGGGCACACTTCTGTTAAGCCATTTGTGTGTAGTGGAAGTCAGTCTGGTCAGTAGTAGAAATGGGTCTGCATCTTTGTTTTTCTAGTTACGTTCAATGATCCACAGGTTTCAAATTTCTGTTGTGGTGGATTGCCTTACCTTGTCTGTGGCCTAGAGTTCCCGAGGATTTTCTCAATTTCTGTACCCTAAGATTTTAGCAGGTCCCGTATGCTGTCCTATATGCTTGAGTAACATACTCTATCTGTGCTCTAGCCACTTCTTTTGTCACAGACTGCTGTTGCTTATACTTATGATTTGAGGTAAGGATCATGGTGGATGCAGGGAGCTATCTCTGTTTTTCTGAACCAACATGAGTCTGAGGCAGGCATCATGAGCCTGAGTTTCAGAGGTAGGCCTTTTTCGATTGTTCTGGATAGAAGTAAGATTCCCTCTCTACCCACAGTGTGAGCAGCAGCTCTCATTTTGTATCATTGCAGGATTTGGTGCACAGAACTATTTTCTCTCTTTCCCCAGTGGCAGTGAACTTTGTTGTGGTATTAGGGTAGTAACCAGATAATAAAATGTTTTCTTTCTTTCCTTCACTGCCATGGACAGATGGCTTTGCCTTAGCAGAGGTGGTCTGCAGTAGGGATGAATCCCCTGCTCTCACTTGGTGACCCAGTGTTTGCCTGCAGCACAGAAAGACCTAATATCTGGCAGTAGCATGTAATCTTCCCCCAGAGACTGCTGATCCTCACCTGCTTCTCATGCAGGGCCCAGAGTTAAGGAAGACTTCTACACATACCCCCGTTCTACCCTAAAACCTAAGTAGACTATATGTTTGTCCATTGAGGGGAATTATTATTACAGGTTTCCTCCCTGACATCAGTCCTTTATGAGCACCTAGTCGGGTGGCCTTTGGAGAAAACCTGGTGAGTTGGTGTAGACTATGTGTCTGAAGCTTCTAGGGATTTTACACTGTCATTCTAGGGCATAATTGGATGTAAGAAGTAGTTAAAATATTTAGTTGTTTTCTTCTTATCAGCTACTTCTTCCTCTATTCTGTTAAAAATAAGAGTTCTGTGTTCCATCTCTCACTGGAAGAGATTCTCATCCTTGAAGTGCACATCTCTTGTTGACTTGTAACTTCAACTCTCTGACGGACTCAAATTATGATTTTATACATTGTTTGGAATTTTCTCACTGTTAGAATGGGTGTCATGTTTTCTTCAAGCTTTTTGCATCCTCAGTGGAAGAGCTTCCATTAAATTATTTTATATTACCCTCTAGTTACTTTTAACTAAGGTTCATATATACAGCTAGGCAGAACAAAGGAATAAAAAAAATACAAAATAACAACCTGTGAAAATACTTCTTTTAATTTTATGTCACTAACTCTTAGAATCTTACTGTAGAGTTCTTGTGAATATATTTTAGTATGTATTTATCATTTGTTCATTCATTCAATGCATATTTAGCAAACATATCCACATGACACATTTACTAGTAATATTTTCTAAGTAATTAACTACTGTACTAGTTGTTAGACATACAAATATGGATATAACTTGAAGACTATTCAATAGTCTTTTTGGGAAAATGAAGAGAAAAAATTACATAAATATTAGAACTAAAGAGAATTCAGTTAGGTAGCCAGTTTACTTATAAATAAGTAAAAAATTACTGATATATAAAAATAATATATCAGTAATAAATATAAAGAAAAAACTCTCACAGTGGAAACACAAATTATAGGCTATTTAGGAGTACATGTAACAGTCAATGTGAACAAATTACATAAGCAGAAAAACATAACTTTTTTGTCATACATTAAATGAAACCTCAGTTAACAAAAAGTCATGTCCATGATTCCAGATGGAAAGATTCAAAATTGTAAAGATTTTGATTCTTCCAAAACCACATTTATAAATACATGATATTACTGGGGCCGGCTGAATGGCTCAGTTGGTTAAGAGCTCGCTCAAGAGTGCAAGCTGAGCTCTGAGCAACGGCGGTTCGAGGCCAGCCCGAGCTGAGTTGCCGTTGAGGTGCCAACAGGTGGCAGGATGGCTCAGCTAAATAAATAAATAAATAAATAAATAAATAAATAAATGATATTACCAATTGAAATCACTAGTTATTTTAGGGGACTTAATCAAATAACCTCTCCAGAAATCAAAGAACTAATCAAATACTAAAATATCAATACTCAATCAAAATAGTTATTGGGTGTCCTTTGCACTACAAGTATTATGTGAGATACTAGGTTCAGTGGAACACAAGACAAACAAGTGTCCTGCCTTCAGGGAAATTAAAATCTATAGGAAAAGCCTTACACTGAATGAGTACTTACATGAAGGATTAGTTCATTGGAAATTCATTAGCACATTGGAAATTCTTCCCTGAGTAAAGGGCATTAAAGTTGAAGATTTGATGAATAACTAACTTTCTGATTCCAGAGGTCAACTTTATTTTCTTAACTTGGTAATTTTAAAGAAGATGCAGATATTCAAAGTTTGGGTAAAATAAATGTATTTTGCTGCTGCTTCTTGCCTTCCATAATCTGGTCAGAGAAGGAGGAGGGGAACATTCCTAGTGATAAATGGAAGTTGATGGTTAGGGTGTTTTTCCACTTAGATATATTTGATAGAAGTGGCAAAGGAAAAGATGGGAGATGGCATTATTCCAGCAGCCTGATGGCACCCAAGTAAAATGGATTCTTCCTGGTCGAGTTGGGGTGAAGAGCAGCACCTATGCCACTGGTCTCAAAGTTCCTCAGGGATTAGACTGTCCTAGGATTACTGTTATAATGATGTAATAATTGAAATAGAAGTATAAATTTAAATGATTTAAGAATTAATAATATGACTAAATTGACATTTTAATGGCAAAAGGATTAATTGTTTAAAATGTGACAACTGGGTAACTATTTGCTAAATATAGGATTATCTCTTTATGTCACATCTTATGATAAAATAAATTTGAGGTGAATTAAAAGTTTAAAAATGGAAAAATACAGAGAAAAGAGCATAGGGATGAATGCTTATGTAATCTGGGTGTGGGGAAGGATTTAAAAGGAAGAATATCGGATGTAGAAGTTATACAGAGAAAAGATTGATTATTTGAGTACATAAGAATGAAAATAATTAAAAATTACAAATAAATATATTTAATAGAGGAAGAACTAACAAATTAATTTGGAAAGTAGTAATCAACCTAACAGAATATCTACAAAGGGCATGGCCAAGCAATTTATCAAGAAAGGAATACAATTGACCAGGAAACATATTTTAAAATCTTATTATTTTTGATAATGGAAATGCAAACTAAAATGTATATTTATATGTTTCATGATCAAATTGTTAAAAATTATTTTTTTTTTAATCTCCTTTTCTCAGATTTGGAGAAAATACATTCCCATGTACTGCTAAAAATTGATGTAAGATGATGAGATAGTGACAAAAATTGATATAATGTGAAAGATAACTTGATACCAAGAATTTAAAGGCTTTAAATTTGCCTATTCCTGTGTCTATATCTTTACATATTTCCTCATAATAAGATTCTGAGACAGAAGAAAAATTGTTTGTCTTCAAGGCTGCTCATCAAAATATAGCTTATAGTAGAGGAAAAATGGACAATTGGTATTTCAAAACAAGGTTTTATTACATAGATATTCAACATGATGCTCTAAAAGTGTATTTACTAATATGACATACTGTATTGCCTTAAAATATTGGTAAGGGAAGAAATTTGTTTCAAAAATCTGCTTAGAGTATAATTCTATTTTCATAAAAATGTATGTGTATTAAAATGACAGTGACTCTACATTATGATATTTAACATGATTATCTTTACATTGGGTACTTAGTTATAATTATTTCACTTTTTATTACTCATTTTTAACTTCTATTTTTTCTGCAATGAATAATTTCTTCTTGTACATTTTTGAGTTTATTTTTAAAATAGTAAAACTGGGTCTGAACACTTGTTAAGCTCTTTATTAACTATGACTTTGGATGGTATCTTACTTTCAAACCTCACTTTCTACATCTTTGAAATAAAAGTACTCACTGGATATTTTTTTGAGGATCATATAATATAAAGGACATAAACAAGTATTAACTTGTGTTCTTCCCTTCCCAAGGCATTTTCCTTGGTAACATTTATATTGTACATTTTTTCACAATGTTATTTCAAAGCTACATTTTTTTGCCAACTTGTATTGTTGCTAATTTGATTAGGGACATAAATTTCAACATGTGGCTAACATTCACAAGAGTCAGAGTAGCAGCAGCATCTTCAAAAGTTGTTCCCAATACTCTCTTATTTTCCACTTTCTTCAAGTATAAACAATACTTCCTCAAGTGAAAATCCAGTTTTGGGGATGCAGTGGCTTCAGGTATTGTGCTTTGAAGGTCCAGAGATGAAATGTACTGGAGGAAGCCTGAAGAAAATAGCTCAGCTCGGGACTTCCCTATTCTTGTCCAAAGTATTTTCCGTCTAGGTATTGCCAGCCTTGTTATCACTTCCTGTCTATACAGAAGCTTCTAGCCTTGCTTATAGCACTTACTGCAGTACACAGAGTCAGAGGGAGCAGAGGTGCGCCTGACAGGATAGCATTGCTGTCCCAATCACACATTTACCGTCTTCAACAGTCTATTTCTAATTAATAATAAATATTTACTGAGTGCTCACTGTGTCCTACACTAAGATATTTACATTTTAAAATCTTATTCGGACTTCTTGATAGTTTCTTTTGAAAATGAAAAAAGTAGACTCAGAAAATGTTAAGTAATTCCTCCATAGTCACACAGCTAGTAAAGTGTCTTGAACAGTCAGTCTCCCAGCCCTGACTCTAGAGGAACCCCATAGCAGCCCCCCTTGTCGTCCCCCCTTGTAACCTCTCAGGTTTTAGCTTTCCCGTTCCGGTTTTTGGGAAGCATAGCAATGTTTAGAGCTTCAATGGCCTGAGATTTGAGTAGTGCAATAAATATGTTCCTACCTGAGACTCTTGCATCAGGCTTATTTAAAAATGCTATATTGCCTGTTCTAGCTTCTGGCATCCCTCCATCGAACTGAGCATTACTGACTGTAGTTTTGGTCTGGTTTTTCTGATAAATAATGACCTTTCAAGTATCTCTCCATCAGTGAGAAGTTCATCATCCCTTCCCTCTCTTATAACACAGGTCAGTGAAATTAGTACTTGTCCTCTGAGACAGTTGGCAGAACACCACAGCCACACCCCCACACCTAAACTTGATCTTTTAGAAGATCAAACTGAGCTCCTCTGACCACTCCTCTGGGCTCTCAGTCCCAGGTCCTCCTATCCTGGGATTTGTATTATTTTGCCTCTAAGTCCAGTGGGGAGAGTATTCTTTGTTTTTCAATTTTTTTTAAGTTTAAGAATATTAAGAATCGGGCTGGCCAATTGGTGCAGTGGTTAAGAGCTGGCTTGGGATGCCAGCTCTGAGCAGGAGGACCCCTGTTCAGATCCCACATATGAGGCCAGTGACACTGCCCTCTACAGCTAAGATGGTGAACAAGAGCTCAACCTGCAGCTGGGGTGCTGTGAATACCCGGGACGGCATAGCTGCAGCCCCTGCTGCAGTGGACTGCCATAGGATACAGTGAGTGGCCGGCAGCCAGCATGAGCAGCTTGGCAGCCGGTGTGAGCTGCCAAGAGCCCTGTGAGTGGCCGTCCAGAGGCCGGTGACTGATCTGCCTCACCTGAGAAGAGTGCAATGATAATACCAACATGGGCCAGTGATGCAATGTCCTCCACAACTAGACTGAAGAACAAAAGGACAGCAATTTGCCTATTCCCCTTTGCTGGTTCCCTAATGCTGTTCCCCCCTCCCAATTCCCCAATCAAATCTTAAAAAGAATATTAAGAATCAAGGAGTTTTCATCAACTAAACATTCTTTTCTAAGAGTGGTCATTAAGATATTTTATAGATGTTAATCTTTAAAATTTACAAATCTGAAAACAAATTTTGATATAATCTTGATTGAGTTAGGAAATGATTTAAGGTTGCTAGCACTTCTAGTGATATTTGGAAATAGCTCTGGTCAATCACAAAGCTGTCAAATGGCTTATATATAAACTAAAAAGAGAGACTAATTATTGGTTTTTCAGATGAGTCTCCTTCTCTAGCTGTGTAATATTGGGTTAGTTGGTTCATTTCCTTCATCCTCAATTGACTCACCTCTAAAATGAAGATAAGAGAATGGTGAAGGAGTGATTAACTGTTTATGGTATCTAACAGTGCCAGGCAGTCAGGAAACATTCAATAAATACCAGTTTCTTCCATTTGTCCCACCCAACCTCCACTACTTTCCAATCATTAACATTTGTCTCCCTTAAATACATGAATCCAAACAAAATCATATTTGGTTAGGTAGCCAAACAGATGATTATTTCTTGGCAGATATCTTGGCAAGAGGGGATCACAAAAATTATTCATTTCTTTCCTCTCATTGGCTAAGATTATTACAACAAAATAGAAAGAAGTAAAAAACAAGCTTTTCTTTACTTATCTCTAGGAATTTGATGTCAAAAGTTCCTAATGAATAAGACTGGTAAATATTTTTTACACATTCATCATACACCTATCACACTAAAAAGAGTCCTTCAAATGACCCCTATGAAAAAGGAAAAGAAGTTCATCTCTTTTCTATTTGCAGCTACTACTCCTAATGTCCCCATAAGGAAGACAGATGCATGCTCACAGATATGTATTATACAAAAAAACCGGCACCCCTTTAAATAGGGCAAGTTTTACAATTTCTGCAGAACTATACTAAGGTATTTTCTTATATTTATTTTAATATTATTAATTACTTCATGAAAGCAAAGCAAAAAATGTGTAGCACATGTACCCATTTTTATTTTCTTTTGCAGTTTCTCATTTCATAATTCATCCTGCTTAGTGTTGTGGGGATGGGTGGGCAAAACACTCCCTTCCTCCTTTTAGGATACTTGTTTATTAAAGTAGGCTTTCATAATTTTCAACATGGATTTGAGGAGTTTGCAGACTAGGCAGATATATATTCTTCATATAGGTATGAAACCCAATGACAAAAGATTATGTACCATCTTCTATGGTCACTAAGCCCAGAAAAGGTTACTGAATTATCTGGAAGGATTAAGAAATGAGAAGGAAATGTTAGTATTTTGACTTGTGGTCATTTAGTCTTTTTCAAGTTCTGTTATGGTTTCATTTCCTTAGCAATAATGTTGACTATCTACTGAATGACAGGGGAAAATGATAGTTGACAATAATACAAGATCTCCTCTCTTGATATATTTGCAGTTTAATAGAAAAGTGAAAAATGGTTAAGTGCATGTAAATTGAAAATACAACAAATGCAATCTCTGAGCAGATAATGTAATTTTAAAACATACAAATTAGTATAGTCACCTTGAAAAGCTTTTATTATAATGTTTCCATTGCAAAAAAATATTTTGGAAACCCTACAAGCTATGTGAGGACATCTGTTTATTAACTTTGAAGAGTTTATTTTGTTGTGTTAACACAACATGAAATCTACCCTTTTAACAAATTAAGTGCACAATACAATATTGTTGACTACAGGTACAAAGTTGTATAGCACATCTTTACGGCTTATTCATCTTACTTAAGTTTGGTTCCCATTGATTAGTAACACTCTTATATCTACCACCCCCCTCCTGCCACCTAGTCCCTGGCAACCATCATTCTATTCTTTGATTTTATGAGTTTGACTATTTTAGATACCTCACATAAGTAGAATCATGCAGTATTTGTCTTTCGGTGATTGGCTTATTTCACTTGACATGATGTCTCAAGATTCATCCATGTTTTGGCATATTCATTGTTTTTAAGACTTCATAAGATCACATTGTATGTATATACCACATTCTCCTTGTCCATTCACCTGTTGATGGATTGATATTTAGATTGTTTCCACATCTTAGCTTGTGTTAGTAAGGCTTAAGTGGACCATGGGAGTGCGAATATATCTTTAAAATTCTAATTTCAGTTCTTTTGGATAAATACCCAGAAGTGGGACTGCTGGATTACATAGTAGTTCTATTTTCAGTTTTTTGAGGAAACTACACACCATTTTGCATAGCAGTGGCACCATTTTATATTCCTCCAAACAGTGTGCAAGTGTTCCAATTTCTCCGCATACACACTAAACTTTGGGGTCATTTGTTTATTGATAATAGCTATCCTAGCAGATGTGAGATGATAGCTCAATGTGTTTTTGATACATTAGAAGTCAAAAACTTTAGGTAAGTCAGATACCAGTTCTTTGCATAGCCCCAAAGAAGTTAGAGCTTTGAACACGTAAGATCACCTTTTTCGCTTCTTAGGAGAAGCTGAGAATTGGGATATTTTACCTGTTCGCTTTGTAATGAGCAAAAAGGTGTTTCTAGGGCCGGCCAAGTGGCGCATTGGTTAAGAGCTGCTTTTGGGATGCCAGTGGCCCTGGTTCGGATCCCACATATGAGGGCCAGTGACACTGCCCTCTACAGCTAACAACAGCTTCACCTGGAGCTGGGCTGTGCGAGCTCTGGCAATGGTGTGGGCTGCAGCCCCTGCTGCAGTGGGCTGCCATAGGCTACAGTGTGTGGCCAGCAGCCAGCGTGAGCGGCTGGCAGCCAGCAAGAGCTGCCGGCAGCCAGCAAGAGCTGCCAATAGCCGCGGTGAGCGACCATCCAGAGGCCTGCGACTGCTCTGCCTCATTCGGGAAGAGCGCAATGACAATACCAACATGGGCCAGTTAAGCAACGTCCTCTGCAACTAGACTGAACAACAGAAAGACAGCAACTTGTCTGTTCCCCTCCCCTGATTCCCCAATGCTGTTCCCCTCTCCCAATTCCCCAATAAAATCTTAAAAAAAAAAAAAAAGAAGGTGTTTCTATGATGGCTATCATCCCATGCCTCTGTGTCCATTTTCCACTGGTTTGGAAGACTGTGCTGGACCTGCTGGAGCTCTAAGATTGGCAAGGCAGAACCTAATCCTCTGGAGAGCCCACTCAGAAAAGTTGGCACATTGGATGCATGTCTCAACCTCTTCCCCTGGGAGAAAGTGGGAACTAGGGGCTCCTACTGATTGTGCTGTGCCAGGGACGGGAACTCCAGTGAAAAGGTGTCCTGATCTCACTACCTGCTTCAGTTAGTCTTTTTATTTACCTTGGTTGCAGGGGCCTTTTAATTAATTTCTGGATTCTTATAAAAGGAACTTGTCTGTGAATTGTTGCTGATTTGGTGTATTTGTTGGGGGGAGGGGAAGGAAGGAGGGTAGAGGTTTCCTTCTTGACACCTTGCTGATGTCACTCCCTATTTACTTTTTATTGATAATTACTTTTATCCAATTATGTAGCTTGATCACCCACATTATTTATCAGAATTACATTTGAAAGATTTTGGCTGCTTCCAAATCTCCAGAATACTATCAAAAATGTTTAGCCTTATTGAAGACATGCCAAAGAATGTCTCCATAAGGTAAATGCAGTACTAAGATGTCAATTCTCATTTTCCTCTATAGATTCAATACAATCGTGATTAGAATCCTCATCCACCTTAAAAATATAGACCTTGATGAGCTGTTTCCAAAATTAATATGGAAACATAAAATAACTAAGAAAATCAAAATAATTTTGTAAAACGAAGAAAAACTTGCAGGACACACACTATTTAATATCAAGGTTTACTGTAAATGTAAAATAACCAAGACAGTATGGTTAAAGAGCAGACACATGATTAACTCAGACTAAGGAGCTGAGAAGTAAGCTCTGATAATTTAGTTAACAGATTTGTGATAAATATACAAAGGAGACTCAAAAGAAAGGAGACAGTTTTTTAAACACATGGTGCTGGACTACCAACTGGAATTTGGACATTTATAGGCAAAATAATGAACCTCAATCCATATCCTCACACTACAAATAGTAACTTACAATTAATCATAGATATAAATGAAAACATAAAATTATAACTTCTAGAAAAATGCATAGGGAAACAATATCCATGATTTTGGTGAGGACTTTAAGATGTAACACCAAAATCATGATTCGAAAAAAAGATAAATTGAGCTTTATTAACATTAAAAACTTTTGTTCAATGAAAGACACTGTGAAGAAAATAAAAAGACATGCCACAGAATGGGAGAAAATATTTGCCAATAACATTTCTGACCAAGAATTTGTATTGATAATATACAAAAAACTCTAAAAAGTCAAATAATAAAAACTTAATAAAAAGGAACAAAGGTACTAAATGTATACCTCACCAAAGATATGTGGATGACAATTGAACATGATAAGGGGCTCAATATCACTAGCCATTAGGAAAAGGTGAGGAAAAACCACAATGAGATTCCTCTGCACAACTATTGGAGTTACACACACACACACACACACACACACACACACACACACACGAGCTGGTAATACAATAATCAAGATAATGTCAAAGAAATTTGCAAGAGCATGGAATTTGCAAGAATGTTGAGCAAAAAGATCAAGAGTCAGAAAATATGAGATAAAATTCAAGAGATATGGAGAATGATAAGAATATCCCATATCTGCCTGATGGTATGCCTAATAAAAGGAATCAGGAATAGATAAAGGAAAAATAATGCAAAAGACAATAGAAGGAAATTTCCTTTGGGTGAATGGAAGGTTCAAATTGAAAGGACACAGGGTATGAACATGATGAATTAAAAAGATCCCACACCTTGGGTATATCCTGCTAATGTTTCAGAATTTTAAAGATGAAGAATAGGGCTGGCCAAGTGGCACGGTGGTTGGGAGCTGGCTTGGGACACCAGCGGCCCAGGTTCGGATCCCACGTATAAGGGCCAGTGACACTGCTCTCTAACAAAACAAAAAGAAAAACAAAAACAAAACATAAAGATGAAGAATAAATTTCAGTAAGATACAGAAAAGGAAAACCAAAATATCCACAAACAAATGAACACCAGACTCAATTTAGGGAAGATCTATTTACTTATACTATGTAGCTCTCTTAAACATTGTCTTTATCTATTTTACCCACATCCTCCCCAAATTGTTAAAATACTGTAGTCCAAATAGCTAAAGTGTTTACGTTTATATAACTACCCAAATGTTTCAGTGCCAAGCTGCCCTGTACATCCTGATTATACTTCCTTACTTGGGTAGACATTTTTCCTCTTTAATTTCCATTTGTCTTTCTCTTTCAATATGTTTTCTTCAAATATTTCTCTTTATGTTTTCTTCAAATATTTGAACTGCTCCATCATATCAATTATTTAGGTAGTTCCCTTTTTTGAGATTCATGAGAACTATCTGCCATTGTGTTCCAATATTCGCTGCTGATTTCAAGACTTACTGCATTGTATCAGTTTAACAGGTATGAATCGTTGTTATTTGAAGGCCAAGTTTAACACTTTCTATATTTATATCCTTATTCTATTGTTTCGTCCCTCATGCAACTTCCTTAGAAAGTACCTAAAGAGGTAAAGTTGCTGTTTCATTATGTTTGGAAATGTCTTTACTATAGTACTTCCTTGTTTTTTTATTCTACACCAAAGAGTTGAGCATAGAATTCTACGTTGAAGACATTTTTTCCTGAGAATTCTAAGGTAATGTTAATTTATTTAAAGTAGCCAATACTGCTCCTGAGTATTCTGGTACCCTTCTTATTTTGTTTTTTTGTTTTTTTTGTATCTCATCTCTTGCTTTCTCTTTTTGTACTTTTGCACATCTCGTAACTCTAATTTTCAGAAATTTTCTGACAGGATAATGCATGTCTGTTTTCATTCGTTTTGTTGGGCATTTGCTAATATTCCTTCAATTAAACCCATGTACATTAAAACATGCTATTTGATTATTTGATTCTTGCTGTCTGGAATTCTTATTAGTCAGAAAATGGACCTCTTAGTTTAAACTTCTGCATTAAAACAATATTTTGTTTATTTTATGAATTTTATCCCATTTCCAGCTTCTTGAGAAGATTCTTTATATTTTTATTTAAATTGCAGCTCAGCAATACTTTTAATTTCTAAGAGCCCTTTATTCTCTGATTTTTTTTCTTTTTTTTTTAGCATTCTGTATTTGTACTTGTTTTATGGTTAAATATGAGGTTGACCTAATATTTTGTAATAGAATTCAGTGGTTTTACACACACATACACACACATACTTTAACAAAATATATGTAAAAGGGTGGGCTCTCAATAGGGAACAGATTAAATGTGTAGCACTAGACATCAACAGTGGTTAAATACTATGGAATCATTAGAAAAATTAAGTTAGATCTTTGTGTATTAACATGAAAAGTATACATAAAATGACTTGCATATTCGTTATTAATTCTACAAATGTTTATTGAATGTATAATATTGGGTTGTCGGAAAAGTCATGATGCATTTTTGCAATGAAAAACATAGAAAAAATACGTCATCACTTTTCTGACAACCCAATATGTATTAGGCACTGTTCTAGACATTGGGATTACAGCTGTGAACAAAATAAACAAAACCCCTGTCCTTTTACTTCAAATGGTGGTAAATTATTTAATTAGACCAGGATGATGGTATAGCATAAGAGAAAAATGATTAAGGGAGGCCTTATTTAAACTAAACATGTATATGATTGAAATGAGGTTTTAATGAATGTGTATACCTGAATATGGATGGACTGATTTAATTTATGGCAAACGTGTGTGTGTGTATGTGTGTGTATAAATTTCTGTTTATTTATACTTATATTTATATTTATGGTAAAATAAAAACAAGTCTAAGGGTATACATAAATGTTGGTGATTGGGAAAAGAGGAAATGATAGTTACTAAGCGTCTCTTAGCAATAACCAGTATACATTACTTTTATAATTTAAAAAACAACAAAACTCATATAAATAAATATATAAATGCTTAAAGTAAGATTAAGCTTTTAAACACAATGTTTCATTTATTTTTCTGCTATCTTTAAGGGACAGACTACATTTAAAAATATCTTTATAGTTTCTTTACTTAATTGCTATTACAGATTCAGCTAGGTATCAGTCTTTGCCACAAAAAACCAGACCCGATCTCATCGAAATTTTCATGTGTAAGTTATTGATATCTTTAATTTTTATATTTTGGCTCTAAAGTAGATA
Organism: Aselliscus stoliczkanus; assembly: GCA_033961575.1. NCBI lineage: Eukaryota > Metazoa > Chordata > Mammalia > Chiroptera > Hipposideridae > Aselliscus > Aselliscus stoliczkanus. The sequence goes on along the minus strand of CM066732.1, from coordinate 100,221,986 downwards.
CATTCTTTGTTCATTCTGGCCTGAATGGAGAACATCTTATTAACTACAGCATTCTAGTTATTGTGTAACTCTATATTATGAGTTAATTCCATTTTCAAAATGAGCACAGATAAAGAAAATTACAAAACTGCTTAGATATTGTCCCCTCCCAAGGGCGGCCTGCCCTTCTCTTTGGAGTTACCTGAGTGGGAGACTCTGCTAATGTGTAGTAATAATAACTCATTCGTGTTTTTCAAACTCTTCTTCAGAAAGTTTATGCTAATATTGTTTTATTTTTTTAAGTGTTTTATTGAGGAATAATTCATATACCATACTACTCCCCCATTTACAGTGTACAATTTAGTGGTTTTCAATATATTCATAGATATGTGCAGCCTTTGTCACAGTTAATTTTAGGACATTTTCAGTGCCTCAAAAAGAAGCTCTGTCTACTTTAGGCTATCTATTTCCTTCCTCAGCCCCAAGCAAGCTCTAATCTGTTTTATGAGTCTACTTTATGACTCTGTGGGTTTGTCTGTTCTGGACATTTCATATAGTAGAATCATACAGTAAGTGGTCAGTTGTGAATGGCTTTTTCACTTAGCATATTTTAAGGTACATGCATGTTGTAGCATGAATCTATATTTCATTTATTTTTGTGCCTGAATAATATTCCATTGTATGAATATGCCATGTTTTGTTTATTCATTAAGTAGTTGATGAGTATTTATGCTGTTTCCATATTTTGGCTATTACGAATCATGCTGCTACAAACATCTGTATACAAGTTTTTGCTAAATATATGTTTTCATTTCTCTTAGATATGTACCAAGGAGTAGAATTGTTGGGTCATATTGTAATTCTATGCTTAATCATTGAGGGAATGTCAGGCTGTTTCTTAAAGTGGTACAACATAGTTTTTTATTTCGACGAAGCCCAATTCACTTATGTTTTCTTTGGTTGCTAGTGCTTTTGGTAACATATCTAAAAATCCACTGCTAAATCCAAGTTCATAGATTTACTCATAAGCTTTCTTCCAAGAGTCTTATAATTTCCCATCTTACATTTTGATCTTTGATCAATTTTGTGTAAATTTTTATATGCTATTTATATTTTGTATATGCTGAGAGATAGGGGTTCAACTTCATACCTGTGCATGTGGCTTTCCTGTTGTTACAGCACATTTTGTTAAAAAGACTATTTCTTTCCCATTGAATGGTCTTGGTACCTTTGTTAAAAATCAGTTAAGTATACTTTTTATTTCAATTACAGAATATCCACGTGGGTTTTTTTTTTTATAGTTTCTATCGCTTTATGGATACTCTTTATTTGATGTAACATTTATCTCATACCTTACTTTTTAATCATGATTTTCTTTGAACATATTTATAATGGATGCTTCGAAGTCTTTGTCTTTTAAATATGACATATGGCACCTCTCACAGGCAGTTTCTGGTGTTTTTTTTTCTGATGCATGAGTTATGCTTTTCTGTTTCTTTGTATGTCAAAATTTTTTGTTGGGAACTGGATACTTTAGACAATACATTGTAGCAACTCTGGGTACTGCCACCTTCTCTGCCCCATCCTGGGACTTGGTATTGATATTTGCTGGTGTATTTATGACTGCCTGGTGATTTTAGTGGATTCTATTTCCTTCTCATGGTGTGAAGTCTCTGATATTTTCCTCAGAAAATTCAGCCTTAAGAGTGTCTACAGTCCTTCAGGGATGACGGTAGTTTGGTCCGGGCTCTCTTCCACTACCACTTTACCTGACCACACTAAGCTGTAAATTCCATAATGACAACTGATTGTCCTATTGTTTTCAACATTACCCTAGGGCATAAATTGCTCCATGCACCAAACTAATCAAATTTCCATACTTTTGAGGGATAATTTCTGAGGTCAGTGTTTGAAATTTTATAATTTGTACTGACCCTAGGTTGACTCCTCCAATCTCCCTCCTCCATCTCTCTTCAGCTTCACCTTCCTTCAGGCAAACTAGTTAGCCTACCGGTTAGCCTATGTGTCCAATGTGTCTACCAGTCTCCTTCCAGTTACCTCTGGCTTAGTATCTGAGACATTGCTATTTTCCAGTGCGCATTGTGGTGCTTTGCTCAGAATGAATGAACTAAGAACAACCTGTCAATGATGCAGCTACATCCTCTAGTAGGGCATCTTAAAATCTGGAAAACTACAATTTAAAAATTAAGAATGCATATATAAGGGACTTTACCCTTATCTTACTATTAGCATATTTTGTCTGGTTATCAGTGAATATTTTATAAAACATTTGATAAGTTAATAATATGCCCGGTCTGTTTCCCCGATTGCAGGTTCTGAACCATTCAAATGAAGAAAAAAAAAATTCAAGGTTTCTCCTTGAAAAATTATTTCTTTCTAATTTTGAATGCAACTAGAAGATTCTTTTCTATATTGAACTCATAATCTTAATAAAAGCCTTAGGAAATATTGTGTATTCATTATAGAGGGAATAGAATATGGGAAGAAGAGGTATGTTTTGCAGCACACCATATGCTCTATTTAAAAGTCACTTTCAGGTGTTTCTGTATATACATATGGATCAAAATTTTTATTATATTAACTATGAAATAGTAGCTATGCTGGTAATGCACATATGTCACATTTAAATGTCTCAAATATCTCAAGTCATAGGATGAATTGGAAAGATATACCCAAAATAACAAAAAACATAAGTTACCCTCCCCCAATCTACTACCCCTCTGATACTGTATACAGCTGTTACAACTCCATTAACTCTATGCCCTATGCTGTAATCCACATCCTGTGACTATATACACATATATTAAATTATAGTTGACATTATTATTCAATTTCAGCTTCAGGTATACACTGCAGTGGTTATCACTTTGTGATGGGTATAAATGTCTGACTATTACCTGTTTTGTACACCTGAAACTATATATGTTATCCACAAATTACATATCATTTTTATATGTGGAACATCCAACAAAATTGTCTGCAAGATTAATACCAGTGGTATTAATACCTAATATAATATTTTTACTCTTAGGTGATGTTGAAGTAGGCTTAACAATAACACGCAAGCTAAATGTATGATATTTGTGTAATTGGTGTCAGTGGCTTTAGGGCTATGTGGAGAATTGTCCATAATCCCATAGCATGATTATCGAGAAAGAAAAAGAAGCCTGCCTCCTCTCCCCATCCCTCCTGGGGTGGTATCAGAAGAGGCCCAATGGAGAGTCAAAACTTTCACCATTATCCACTGGTAATGAAGCCACTCTTACCATGCTGTCAGTAGAGAGCATGTGAGTCACCAGAACCCTTCCTTCTGCCCATTCGCAACAAGGAATCCCCACCTCCTGTGTGGACAGAAGCCAAGTGGGGAACTTGGACTTCTAACTCCACTTGCCAGTAAAGAAAAGGTGTCCTCACTATCCCTGCATGAACAGTGTCAAAAAAAAATAATGAAAATAGAAGATTTAAATAAGATCCAGGGTCTCATAACATAATATGAAAGTGTCTAGATTTTTAAAAATCACTTCTTATTCCAAGAAACAGGGAGATCTCAAACTGAATGAAAAAGCTCAAGCAATAATTATCAACAGTGAAATGACAGAAATTTTAGAAATAACTGACAAAGATTTTATGCAGCTATGACAAAAATGCTTCAGTAAGCAAACACACAGATAGCTTCAGCAAAGAAATGTAAAATCTCAATAAAGAAAGTGATGCCATGTAGAATCAAATGGAAAATTCAGAACTACAAAATCTAAAAACTGAAATACAAAGCTCAGTGGATAAGCTCAACAAGAGAATAGATATCAGGGCAAAGAAAAGAATCACGAAACAGAAAGATAGAATAATGGAAATTACCAATCTAAACAACAGAGAGTAAACATACTAAATTAAAAATATGATACATGGCCAAGATATGGAAACAGCCAAAGTTTCCTTTGATAGATGATTGGATAAATAAAATATGGTAGGCTCATATACAACAATCGAATACTACTTGGCCATTTGAAAAGATGAAATACTGCGATTTGCAACATGGATGGATCTTGAGACTACTATGCTAAGCGAAATAAGTCAGACAGAAAACGTCGAGAACCATGTGAATTCACTCATGTGAGATATAAAACTGAAAGCAACAAAGGAACAAAACAAATGAACAAAGAAAACAAATTCATAGACAGAGCCAACAGTTTAGTGGTTACCAGAGGGTAAGGTGGGGGTGATGGGAGAAGAGGGTAAAGGGGATCAAATATATGGTGATGGAAGGAGAACTGACTCTGGGTGGTGAGCACACAATGTGGTATACAGATGATGTATTATAGAAACGTACACTTGAAAGCTATGTAATTTTACTAACCATTGTCACCCCACAGATTTAATTTAATAAATTAAAAATGATACACAATTTTTTTTTATAAAAAATACTGTTGTGGGACAATAACAACAGATTAAGTATTTGTGTCTTTGAGTCCTGAAAAGATAAGAGAAAAAGCACAAGGCTAAAAAACTACTTGAGGAAACAATGGCAGAAAATTTTACAAGCTTGGAAAGAGACATAAGAAGATTCACCAAGTTGAGAAAATTCCAGACAGCATTAACCCAAAGAAATCCATGCAAAACTTAAATTTCTGAAAACTGTAGACAAAGAAAAAAATTTCGATACATTCAGAGAAATTTACCACATTAGCTATAGAGAGAGGCAATTCAGATGACAATGGATCTCTCATGAGAAATCATGGAGCCCAGGAATAAGTAGCACAATATTTTTCAAATGCTGAAACAAAACAAAACAAAACTGCCAACATAGATCAAAAATCCAGTGAAAGTGTTCTTCAGGAATGAAGAGGAAATCTAAGTAGATGTTTTCAGATGAAGGAAAACTATGAGAATTTGTTGCCAACAGACCTAATATAAAAGAGTGACTAAAGCATGTTCTCTAAAAATGAAGGAATTTTGTCACATAATGAAGGAAGAAAGACCATGGGTAGGCAGCAAAAATGTGGGTAAATACAACTTCTCTTCAGGTTTCTACATTATGTTTGATGATTGAAGAAAAAATTGTTACACTCTCTTATGTAGCTCTAAATGTACATAGAGGAAATATTTATGCCAATTGTATTATTAATGGGAAAGAGAAATAGACACAAAAAGAAATAAGGTTTTTATGTTTCATTCACACTGGTCCATTAAAACACCAGTATATTATGTTAAATTATGAATATGCAATACAATACTTACAGAAATCACTAAAATTTTAACATGAAAAGATACACTAAAAAACACTCCATATAAATCAAAATGGAATTTGTAAGAGTGTTCAAATAACTCACAGGTAGGTAGGAAAGAGTGAACAGTAAATGAAAGCACAGAAAGCATAAATAAAATTGCAAACAGCATTAGTACATCCATAATTAGATTAAACTTAAATAGTCTAAATATATCAATGGAAAGACAGATAGTCACAGAGTGGATTAATAATGCCTTCTACAAGAAACCCACTGCAAATATGATATAAGCAGGTTGAAAGTAAAAAGATGGAAAAATATATCATATAAACATTAGTCAGAAGAAAGCATCAGTGACTATATCAGTATAAGTTTAAGTCAGTTTCAGAGCAAAGAAAATTATCAGAGACAGAGGGACATCACATAGTGTTGAAAGAGTCAGCCTAGGAAGAAGACAACAATTCTCAATGTGTATGCACCAAAACACAGAGCTGCAAAAAATGGGAGACAAAACTGATAGGGTTAAAAAAAGAAATAAATAAATTCACCATTATCGTTGGAGACTTCAACATCTCTCAAAAATTGATAGAACAACTAGTATGAAATTAAGGATAGACAACACCTGAACAATACCATCACCTAATGGAACTAATTGATATTCGTAGAACACTCCACACAACAACAGCAGAATACACATTCTTTTCAAGTGCTCACAGAACACATATCCAGATAAATCATATGTAGGACCATAAAACAAACTTCAATAATTTTGAGAAGATTGCTTCATGAAGCTTGTTCTCTGGCCAATATAGTGAAACTAGAAATCAATGTCAGAAAGAAAACATGACAATGAAAAGCATTTGAACAATAAACAGTATACTTCTAAATTGTCTGTAAGTCAGAGAAGCAGTATTAAAGGAAATAAAAAATAAATAATGAACTGAATAAAAATGAACATGCAACATAGCAAAATTTGCAAGACCAAGCTAAAGCTGTGCTGACAGAGAATTTTATAGCCCTAACTGCATACATTAAAAAGAGGAAAGAGCTCAAATCATTAATCTGTAAGACCCTACCTCAAGAACAGAAATTGAAGAGCAAGCTAAACCCAAAAATGGCAAAAAGGAAGGAAATAAAAAGCCAAAGAGCAGAAACCAATAATTAAAATCACAGTGCAAAAAAGCAATGAAATAGAGAACTGGTTCTTTGAAAACAATAATAAAATTGACAAGCCTCTAACAAGACTTACAAAGGAAGAAGAAAGAAGACTCAAATTACAAGTATCAGAAATAAAGGAGGCAATACCACTATAGACTGTAGATATCAGACAGATTTAAAAAAAAAATACTACGAACAAGCCTGCACATATAAATATGACAAAGTACATGATCCATAACCTTTAAAACACAAAAACAACTCACTATTATGAAATTGATTACTTTAATTGCCTTATAAGTGTTAAGTAATTGAATTTGTAGTCTGAAAACTATAAAAAAAAGAAATCTGCAAGCCCAGTTTCAGTAGTGAAATCTACCAAATGTTTAAAAACAAGTGAAAATAATTCTACATAATATCTTCTAGAAAAAAAAAGAGAAGAGAAGAATTCCCAACTTATTTTTATTTTAATTAATTAACTTTTTTGAAATCATTTTTCTTATTTATTATTGATAAATAATTAATAATTATTGATCCTTTACTCTAAGTCATATGGGGTGCTTTATGTATGGTAAGGTATACACTGGTATTTAAAACAATTATTGGACAAAATGTTGCATTTCATCATCATTTTTTCTCTCTATTTATGTTATGTCATTCATCCAACCATTTATTAAATTATAACTTGTCTCTTGAAAACAGATTAATAAGCAACGTGTTTCTTTTTTTAAGATTTTATTGGGGAATTGGGGAAAAGAAACAGTGTTGGGGAATTGGGGAAGGTGAACAGCCAAGTTGTTGTCCTTCAATCTTAGTTGTGGAGGGCGCAGGTAGCTTAGCTCCAAATCCAGTTGCCATCTGGCTGCCTGTTGGCAGCTCATGGCCGCTCAGCTCAAGGTGCTGTGTTCAATCTTAGTTGAGGGTGGGCATAGCCCGCTATCCCATGTGGGAGTTGAACCAGCAACCTTGTTGTTAGAAGCTTGTGCTCTCACCAGCTGAGCCATCCTGCTACCTATTGGCAGCTCAGATGAAGCTCAGTTTGGGCCCAGCTCACTGGCCCATGTGGGAATCAAGCCGCCAACCCTGTTGCTCAGAGCTCACACTTTTAACCAACTGAGCCCCTCTGCCAGCCCACCAACATGTTTTATGTTACAAATATTTACTTGAAATTATGATGGAAGGACAACTAATTCTGGGTGGTGAACACACAATGCAATATATAGATGATATTTTATAGAAATGCAACTTGAAACCTATGTAATTTTAAAAACCAATTTCACCCCAATAAATTTATTAAAAAACAAGTAAGTACTTTGTGATCAGAAATAGACAATGAAATCATTAATTTAAATAATGAAAGCATAGTTTCAAGAATAATGAAAATCCAACTACTTTTTAGAAGCTAGTATTACCTTGATCTCAAAACTGGACAAAGACAGTGCAAACAACAAAAACTATGGACTAATATTCCTCATAAATATACATGCAAAAGCCCTTAACAAAACATAGCAGATAGAATCCAACAATAATAAAGATTGTACATCATGACTACCCTGGGTTTATTACAGGGATGAAAGGCTGGTTTAACTAAGGAAAGTAGCTTGTTAGGCTTTTTAAAACTTAAAATGCAATTACCATATGACCCACCACTTACATTTTCAGACATTTATCTCAGAGTAATAAAGATGTTTACACAAAAACCTATACATGATTTTTTTAACAACTTTATTCATAAAGCCAAAGCTGGAAAAATCCCAGATGGGTGAATGTTTAAACAAACGATGATACACCCATACTATGAAATTCTACTTTGCAATAAAAAGTAACAAACTATTGATGCCTGGAACAACCTGATTGAATCTCTCAAGAATTATGCTCTGTGAACAAAACTAATCCAAATGAGTTACAAACTGCATGATTCCATTTATATAACGTTCTTTAAATGACAAAATTGTAGAAATAGAGAACATATAATGTTTGTCATGGATTAAGGAGGAAGTGTGTGTGGCTATGAAAGGCAACAGGAGGGATCCTTGTGGTGACGGAAATATTCTGTGTCTTGACATCTATCCATGTGTATCCTGGATGTGATAATGTACTATGGTTTTGCAAGATGCTTTTTTTTGTCAGGAAACTGCGTAAAACATACCTGGGTTCTCTGTATTATTTTTTACAATTACATGTGCATCTACAAGTATCTTAAAATAAAAAGTTCAATTTGCAACAAAGAAATATGTCTGAGTGAAGTCTGATTGGATTTTATAATTAAAAATAACCCTCAAATTATGCCTAATTTTATCTTCTGAATAGAGAAAAATATAGAGCCAGAAGAATACAAAAGAAACACTGTGATTGCATACTGTGATTGGGTGAGATAATGACATAATTATTCAAAACTACAAGAAAATTAATTTCGATTTGCAAGATGTCCAATGGCTAAGGCTGTGAAAAACATTTATATATTTTTGCATCTTAGCATAAGAGGTTTTTTCATTTCTATAGACCTCTTAGGTATCTAGCATAGATATTACTAATTAAAGTTTGTTTTTCTTTCTTCAGTGGACATCTTATTAGAAATTTCTACTGCAGATTTGTGTGGATATGGCCACATTTGTATAACAAAATAAGTATTTTATATTGAACTAATGTGCATAAAACAAAATTATAGGCAATCACAATTAAGGTATTTAAAAATAAGGCTGGTTATAAGTTGGAGCAAAGCAAAACGAATAGTTTTTTAAAGAATATACTTATTAATTTTATCCTTTTACAGGGATAGCTCTTTTTCTTTTCAGCATCTGACTATGCTTTTAAATTAAAATAGTGCCCATCTGTGTTTCAGATTGCAAAATGCTAAGGGACTTTGGTGTGAAAGCCTAGAATGGATTTACTACGTCATTTGCTACTGGCAGCACTGAGAGGAGGGGGTGGTAGTAAAAATATATCAGTACAGCAACTCTGGTGGATACGATTCTGGGGATCACCCAGCTGGAGGAAACTGGCACGTGACATCTTGTGCTACATGTGAAAGAAACATAATAGGAAAAATTATGCAATTAGACTGAGAGCTATGACAGTCAGAAATATGTGTGCATATGTGTGTTGCAAGCCAAGAATGCATATTGTGAGGTTCCAAACACTTCCAAAGGAAAGCACAGAGCCAATTCTTATGTCTGTTTCAGGCTCTCCATACACTTTCTTATAATATCCTTGCATGCTTAGTACAATAGGTGAATAGAGTCAGAAATGTCACCAAAAGTAAATTAGAATCCTACCAATGTTTTGGCATTCACTGGAGGAAGAAAGGCAGTGCTGGATTCTAGTGAAGGAAAATGCCCCACCCCCATATAATCACACAGATATTTCTATGTGTTGATGCACCAAAATATTGTGAACAATTATAGAACAATGCCATGCAATAAATATTCTTTTAAATGAGTATTTTATTTTAACTGCCCAGTATTATTTGATTTTTCAGTCTTTTCACTACATTTAGCTTAGTTTCTCAAAGGCCTCATGAATTTACAGATGCAAATTAAAAATTACCCATGGGTCTGTGAAATGTTTGAAAGCTGTATTGGTCCAGTTTCAGCTGAAATAACGCTGCATGAAAACAATCCAAAACTCAATGGTTGACCATAATAAGCATATATTTCCTTCTTACGGTATGCAAGCAGACGCTAGTTCTGCTAGGCTTGGTTGGGATTTGTTGAAGTCCATTAATCCTGGTTGACATTTGGGTTCAAGACTGCTCCCCATGTCTCCTATTCTCTTTGGGCCAGTGATACCTAGGACTTGTTCTCTCATAACTCATGGCAAAAGCATAAGGAGCTAAAACTGTATCACATAAGCATATGTAAAGCCTCTGGATTGAGCTCCTTAATATTGCAGTGCTGAAAGCAGCCATGTGACCAAGCTAAACATCAATGGGATAGGGCAATAAACTGCACCCACAATGTTGGGAGGTATTGGGTTGTTGGAAAAGTCATGACACATGTTTGCAACAGATGGCACTAGTACAGTTTTGGAAGTACTAGAGTCATTCACATCTATGTTATTGCTGTCATTTGACGGTTACAGTTCTAGTTTCATTCTAAAAAAAATTGAGCAATTTGGTTGAGTTTTGGAGAGCTTACAACAAGTTGAAGATGGAAGACCAAACTGTATTTTTGCCATATTTTACTGTTTTACTTCCATAAAGGGAAGAACGCGCGTCAAGCTGGTGAAAGGTGCATGAAGTTTACCGTGACAATGCTCTACAGGAACATTGGTGCCATTGATGGTTCATGAAATCCCATGCTGGTGATTTTGATCTCAACCATGCTCCTCAGTCAGAGAGGCCCACTGACATTGATGATGACAAAATAAAGGCATTGATCTAGTCAAACCCATGTTACATGACACAAGAGATTGCAGAAACATTGAACATCCATCATTCAAGCATTCACGACCACCTGAAGAAGCTGGGATACATAAGCAAGCTCGATATTTGGGTTCTGCATGAACTCAAAGAAGTTCATTTGATGACACATATAAACATCTGCAATATGCTCATTAAAAGTGAGGAAAACAGTCCTTTTTTGAAGTGACTAATAACTGGTGATGAGAAGTGGATTGTTTACAACAATGTGGTGCGCAAAAGGTCTTGGTCTCAACGTGATGATTCGCCTCAAACGACATCGAAAGCAGACATTCATCAGAGGAAGGTTATGCTCTCAGTGTAGTGGGATTTTAAAGGTATCGTGTTTTTTTGAGTTCATACCAAGGAGCAAAACAATCAATTCGAATGTGTAATGTCGGCAATTGGACAGTTTGAACGAATATCATCCAGAAATGTCCAGAGCTCATTAATTGTAAAGGAGTTGTGTTCCATCGCAACAACACAAAACCACGCACAAGTTTGATCACCCATCAAAAATTATTGGAGCTTGGATGGGATGAGTTGCCACACCCACCATACTTACCTTGTGTTGTCAGACTTCCACTTGTCTTGCTCTCTTCAAAACTCCTTGCGTGGTATAACGTTCAATTCAGATGAGACTGTAATTCAGCACCTTGTTCAGTTTTTCACAAATAAAGACAGGTCTTCCTATGAACAAGGAATTATGAAGCTCACTGAAAGATGGCAAAAGTTTATCAAACAAAATAGGCAATATATCATTGATTGATCTTTGTACTTTATATAAATAAATGACCCTTGAAAAACATAGACAAAATACGTCATGACTTTTCCGACAACCCAATACTTCAAAGATTCATGGTATTCATAATCCAAAATAAGGAAAGAAAGTGAATAATTGGATAAAATAAAATATCCAAAATAATTGGATAAAAGAAGCAAGAAAATAAGTAGGGAGAACTTGGTCATTTAGATGTTCAAATTGATTCAGCTGTTTATTTAGAACACACAGCATTTAGTGAAGTTTAACATGTATACAAAAAAGTACACAAATCAAAGTACATAATTCAATGAATTTTTGCATAGTTTGCTTAAAGTTTCTATTATAAATGGATCTTGAATTTGATGAAAAGCCTTATGACATGTTCAAATTATTTCATAATTTTTCTTTTTTTCTGTTAACAGTTAATTGCATTATTTATTTTTTAATGTTGAACCAAACTAGCACTAATGAGATAATTCAAATTGTTCACATTTTATATAAATTATGAAATTCCATTTATTGTTTCTTGGGGTAGAGTTTACCTCTATTAATGAGAAAAATTAGTTGTAGTTTTTGTTTCTTGTCATATTGTTTTCAAATTTTGACTTCAAGTTCATGTGGCCACATGAAATGAGGAGTGTTCCCTTTTTTTTTGGAGGGGGGAAGATTGATGTTATTTCATTTTAAAACTTTGAAAGACTTAAAGGGAAGCCATCTGGACCTTATGCTTTATTTGTAGGAACGTTTTAAACATTATTTTCGGTTTTAATAAAATAGACTATTCACGTTTTCATTTATTTTTGAGCCAATTTGGTATGTGGTGTTTTTTAAGGATTTTGTCAAATTTATTGACTAAATTTTTTTCAGAATTTACTTTTATTATCTTTTTAATATCTGTAAAAACAATGTCCCATGTTTCTGCTTGATATTTATAACAGGTCGTTTCTTTTTTTTCTTCATTATTCTTGCTGGAGGCTTATTTATTGGTCTTCTCAAAGATCCAACATGTATCACTATTTTCTCTATTGTATATTTGTTTGCTTTTTCATTAACAGCTGGTGTTATTTTATTATTCCCATTTATGAACTTTCTTTGAATTAGATTTTCTGTTTTCACTAACTTTTTGAAATAGATACTTATATTAATTTCCAGGCCTTATTTTTTTTATATGAATTTTAGTCCCTAAATTTTTTTCTAAGCACTGATTTAGCTGTATATCTCAAGTATTTTTTTCATGTAATATTTCAATTATCATTAGATTAAAATATTTTCTAATGCCCTTCATATTCTATCTACTTTAGCCATAGTATTATTTAGGAGTAATAGGCTTAATTTCCAAAAAGCTGAGGGTTTCCTAGATCTGTCTTTTCATTACAGATTTCTAGTTTAATTCTACTTTTAACAAAGAGTGTCCCTGAGAATTTCTTTACGTTTCAAAACATGACTACATTTGGTAAATAGTCTGTGTGCAGGCGAAAAGAATGTTTACTCTAGCCTTTGTTGGATACAATATTCTATATATGTAAATTGAGTTGAAGTTTTAAATTGCATTGTTCATATTTTTTAACCATCTGCAGATTATTTTTTTATTTTATCAGTTACTAAGAAATAATGTGAAAATCTTTTCCTATGATTATGGATCTCCCTATTTCTCTTTGCTTCTGACTTTAGGTTATTAGATGCACATAAATTGAGAATATCTTTCTGAAAGATTGACCCTTTCTTATTTTGAAAATCATTTTATATCTAATAATGTTTTTGTCTCAGTGTCTCCTGTGTCTAATATTTGTGCAGTTCTACTCGCTTTCAATTGGTGACTGTTTTCATGCAATACGTCTTTGCATTGTTTTCAACTTTTCTGTGTTCTTAGATTCATGCTGTCTCTTATATGCAATATAAAGTTGTTTTTAAGCCTAATTTGAGCATTTTGTTTATTAACATTTAATTATAGAAAAAATATTTAGATTTAAATGTTATCATATTGTTTGTTCTCTTTGCTCCATCTTTATTTTGTTGCTGTTTTTTTTTTCTTTTCCCACTTTTAGGATTAATCAATTATTTTGAAAATTCCACTTTTCTTCCCTTTTTGGCTTTATATTAATATATTCTTTCATAGCTCTTTAAATTGTTACCTAATAGTTTGCACCTTCACTTATTAAAACTTAAAATAAATTGGAAATTTACCACTTTACTGACTAAGCAAGAATCTCAGAATGCTTAAGTCTATTTGTCTGCCTACTGTACTCACTTTTGTGCTTTGGGGACATAGATTCTATTTCTACATAAAATTTTAATCCCCCAAATTAATCATATTTTTAATGCAGTCAATATTTACTTACATGTAACCACATATATACCATTTTCTTTGATTTGCATTTATTTCCTTCTGTAATTCCGTTGGGCATCATTTATCTACTTCTAGAATTCATGGTATTCCTTTAGTAAGCTCTTTAGTAAGATTCAAAGAGGATGAATTCTTTCAGTTTTCTTTTTTCTGAATTTCATATCCATGTGGCTTTATTATTGAAAAACATTCTCACTGCATATAGAATTATAGTTTGGCAGTTGTATTCTTTCAGCATTTTAAAGAAACTGTTTCTTGTTTTTCTGGCTTCTATCATTTTTGTTGGAAAGTAAGCTCTGAGTTTATTGTTACTCTTTGAAGGCAATGTGCCTGTTTTTTTATTTGCTGGCTGCTTATAAGATTTTTCTTCTCTATCTTTAGTTTTCAGTAGTTTGACTCTACCTTTCTTAGGGATGGTTTTCTTTGTACTGTTTTACTTGTGATTTCATTGAGCTACTTATACCTCTCAGTATCTGGTTAATATTCTTCAATTTTGGGAAATTCTTGGCCAATATCTTTTCCATTAATGTTTTTACCCCATTCATCTTTCCTCTCCTTATGGAACTCCTTTTACAGGCATTTTAGACCTCATTAAAGCCCACATGTCTCTTACCTTCTTTTTTTTTAATTGGTCACATCCTTCTATCTCTGAGCTTCAGTCTGGATATATTCTGTTGAATTAGCATCGATTAATTAACCCTTTCATCTCCTACATTTCATCTGTTTTTAAACCTATGTACTACATCCTCATCTTAGGTAATAGTAATTTAAGTTCCAAAATTTACAGTTGATATTCTTATTGATATGAGGCCTCTGGTACAATTTCCTATCTTGTAATGTATTTCATTTAACATATTAATCATAATTATTTAAAGAACGAGTTTGAAACTATAATACTTAGGTTGTTTGAAGTTTATTTCTGTGGTGTCCCAACCACTCCTCATACCATGATATTTGGTTATATGTTCTTAACAACTGACACATGCATGATATTTTCTTTTTTTCTTATTAATGTATTTGAATTATAATTGGCGTACAGTATTATATTAGTTTTAGGTGTACAGCATAGTGACTGAAAATTTATATGCCTTACAAGGTGATCATCACAATAAGTCTGGTAACGATCTGTCACCATGCATAGTTATTACAATAGGGACTCTATTCCCTATGCTATACGTTACATCCCTATGACTTATTTTATAACTGGATATTTGTGCTTTTTAACCCCCTGCCCTTTTTCCACCCTTACCTCAATCCTCCCCAACTTCAAGCAACCGTCCAGTTTTTTTTTCTATGTCTATGAGTTTGTTTCTGTTTCATTTTCTTTGTTCATTTGTTTTGTTGTTTAGATTCCACATGTAAGTGAAATCATACAGTTTTTGTCTTTCTCTGTCCAACTTATTTCACTTAACATAATACACTCTAGGTCCAGACATGTTACAAATAGCAAGATATTATTCTTTTGTGGCTGAGTAATATGCCATTGCATACACATACCACATCTTCATATCCATGCATCTGTGTTTAGACACCTAGGTTGAATCCATATCTTGAGTACTGTAAACAATGCTGCAATGAACATAGAGTATATATATCTTTTCAAAATATTGTTTTTGTTTTTTTCATGTAAATACCCGTTACTCAGAACTGGCATTTCTTGGTCATATAGTATTTATAATTTTTTATTAGTTCTATTTTTTTCATTAGTTGTATTTTTAATTTTTTGAGGACTCTTCATTTTGTGGCTGCACTAATTTACAGTTCCACCAACAGCACACAAGGAGTCCCTTTTCTCCATATCCTCACCAACACTTATTTGTTGTCTTTTGGATAATAGCCATTCTGACAGGTGTGAGGTGATATCTCACTGTGGTTTTGATTTGTACCTCCCTGATGACTAGTGATATTGAGCATTTTTCATATGTCTTTTGGCCATCTCTGTGTCTTTTTTTTTTTTTTTTTTTGAGGGCAGTGTCACTGGCCCTCATATGTGGAACCCGAACCAGGTCCGCTGGCGTCTTAAGCCAGTGCTTAACCACCGTGCCACTTGGCCGGCCCCATCTGTGTGTCTTTTTAAAGAGCAATGACCCTTCAGGTCCTTTGCCCATTTTTAATTGGATTATATGTTTATTTGATGTTGAGTTTTATGAATTCTTTATGTATTTTGTATATTGATACTTATCAGATATATTATTTCCAAATATCTTTTCCCACTTAGGAGATTGCCTTTCTGTCTTGATGGTTTCCTTCACTGAGCAAAGGTTTTTTTCAGTTTGATGTGTCTCATTTGTTTACTTTTGCATTTGTAGCCTTTACCGGAGGAGACACATCCAAAGAAGTTGCTAAGAGCAATGTCAAAGAATTTACGGCCTATGTTTTCTTCTGGGAGTTTTATGGTTTCAGGTCTTACAATTAAATCTTTAATCCACTTTGAGTTTATCTTTGTATATGGTATAAGAAAATGGGCTAGTGTTAATAGAAACTCAAAGGATCCAGTTGCCTGTGCACATCCAAGCCAAATAAGACACAGACAGGAGATTTCAGCAAAGAAAGTAAGTTTATTTAAAGGAGTTGGCACCAAGCCCAGAGACACAGGTGAGCTAGTGCTCTCAAAACCCTGGCTCTCCAATGGCCTTTAGTGGCTGGGTTATATAAGGCAAAGACCATTAATAATGGTTTCTATGGGAGTTAGGGTTGTGGGCTCTACTGATTGGTCAGGGCTAAGGTAAGGGGCAATTGACCATCTTATTAGGTCCTGATGTCAAGCATGACATTGTTCTGTCTGGTTCCCAAGAGATGCAGTCCATGGGGACTGTTCTGTTTTCATAAGTTCAGAGCTGAAACATAACTGAGACCAAGGTGTTATCTTTGTTTGACTAAAATCTTATTCTACTTGGAGGTTTGGTTATTATATCTTGGACAGTGTTGTTAGACCTGAAGTTTTATTCTTAAGTGAGTTTGATGCTGACCAGAATCTAATGTCCTAAGGGCTTAATGATTGAAGGTAGTGGGCATATAGTCTGTGTACAGATAGAAGGTTCTGGTGGAAAGAATGCAAGTGAGTCATATTTCTATCAGGCTCTACAAAGCTTGCTCGGATGAAAGCAAAATACATGCTAAAGAAATGAAGTTCTTATGTGGTTACACTAGTTTCATTTTTTGCATCTATGTGTCTATTTTGCCTAACACCATTTATGGAAGAGACTTTCTTTTTCCCGTTGTATATGCTTTCTACCTTTGTCATAAATTAATTGATCATGTAACCATGGGTTTATTTCTGGGCCCTGTGTTCCATCCCATTGATCTATGTGTCTATTTTTGTGTGAGCACCACACTGTTTTGATTGCTATAGTTTTGTAGTATCGTTTGAAATCAGAGAGCATGATACCTCCAACTTTGTTATTGTTTCTCAAAATTGTTTTGCCTATTTATGGTCTCTTGGGGTTCCATATTAATTTTAGGATTATTTGTTCTACATCCGTAAAGAATGTCATTGGTATTTTGATAGGAATAGTAGTGAATCTGTAGATTGTTTTGGGTGGTATGAATATTTTAATGATATTAGTTCTCCCAATTCATGAGCATGGTATATATTTCCATTTATTTGTGCCTTGTTCAATTTCTTTCATCAGCGTTTTATAGTTTTCAGAGTACAGGTGTTTTACCTCCTTGGTTAAATTCATTGCTAACTATTTTATTCATTTTGATGCAGTTGTAAATAGTATTGTTTTCTTAATTTCCCTTTCTGATAGTTTATTATTTGTGTATAGAAACACAACTGATTTCTGAATATTAATTCTGTATCCTCCAACTTTATTGAATTCATTCATTAGTCCTAATGGCCTTTTTTGTGGAATTTTTATGGTTTTTGTATATATTTTTATATATACAGTAAAACCTTGGATTGTGAGTAACTTGGTTTGTGAGTGTTCTGCAAGATGAGCAAACATTTCTAATACATATTAATGTGGTAAACAAGCAATGTCTTGCAATACAAGTAGTTTGTAATGAATGAATTATGCTAGCAAACTAAAGTATTACTGTAGTATCATGTCATCTGTAAATAATTATAATTTACATCTTCCTTTCCAATTTGGACACCTTTTATTTCTTTTTTCTTTTTTCTTTCTTTTATTTGTTTATTCATTTTTTTGGCTGATTGCTGTGGCTAGGACTTCCAATACTATGTTGAATGAGTGGCAAGAATGGGCATCCTTGCCTTGTTCCTGATCTTACAGAAAAAGCTTTTAGCTTTCCAAAGTTCAGTGTGATGTTAGTGTGGGCTTGTCATATATGACCTTTGTAATGTTGAGATATGTTCCCCCTATTGCACTTTGCTAAGAGTTTTTATCATAAACGGATGTTGGATTTTGTTAAATGCTTTTTGTATACCTATTGATATGGTTATGTAATTTTTATTCTTCATTTTGTTTATGTGGTGTATCACTTTGGTTGATTTGTGGATATTGAATCATCCTTGCATCCCTGGGATAAATCTCACTTGATCATGTTGTTTGATCTTTTTAAGGTATTACTGAATCTGATTTCCTACTATTTTGTTGAGAATTTTTTTATAGTGTCATTGTGTGATATTTTATTGTGTCAGATTTTGTGTGTAGAAAGTTTAGTGGGCTCTGGATGTTATTTGTGTGGTGTTTGCTATATATTTTTGAAAATTATTTATCAATTTAAGTGAGACATATTCTATTATTAGTTTTCTAATATTTTTTTTAAAGATTTTATTGGGGAATTGGGGGAGGGGAACAGTGTTGGGGAACCTGGGAAGGGGAACAGACAAGTTGCTGTCCTTTTGTTCTTCAGTCTAGTTGTGGAGGACATCGCTTCACCGGTCCATGTTGGTATCATCATTGCGCTCTTCTCGGGTGAGGCAAATGGGTCGCCGGCCTCTGGACAGCCAATCAGTGGCTCTTGGCAGCTCACACCAGCTGCCAGCCGCTCACGCTGGCTGCCAGCCACCCACTGTAGCCTATGGCAGCCCACTGCAGCAGGGGCTGCAGCTATGCTGTCCCCCAGGGACTCACGCATCCCAGCTCCAGGTGAAGCTGTTGTTCACCACCTTAGCAGTAGAGGGCAGTGTCACTGGCCCTCATATGTGGGATCCGAACCGGGGCTGCTGGTGTCCCAAGCCAGCGCTTTTTTTTTTCTTTTTAGAGGGCAGTGTCACTGGCCCTCATATGTGGGATCTGAACCGGGGCCGCTGGCTTCCTAAACCAGCGCTTAACCACCGCGCCACTCGGCCGGCCCCCAAGCCAGCTCTTACCAACGCACCACTAGGCCAGCCCTCTAATAATTTTTAAAGTTTTGAAAGGTATTAAACTTTATAACATTCATTCCCCATTGAGATAATTTGTAATTTTTCTGCTTTCCTCTCTAGTAAGTAATATTAATAAATTTGAAATATAAATAACATAGGATAAAATTCAGCATCTTACATTATACAATTGAGTAATTGAGTGTTTTTTGTTTTTAAATGTCTTTTTTTTTTTAAAGCTGAGCCATCCTGCCACCTGTTGGCAGCTCAGCAGCAACTCTGCTCGGGCTGGGCATCGAAATGCTTTTGCTCAGAGCTCAGCTCCCACTCTTGAGCGAGCTCTTAACCAACTGAGTCACTCAGCCGGCCCTTGAGTGCTTTTTAAGGTACAGTAAAACCTTGGATTGCGAGTAACTTGTTTTGCGAGTATTCTGCAAGATGAGCAAACATTCCTGGTACATTTTAACATGGTAAACGAGTGATGTCTTGCAATATGAGTAGTTTGTTTCCAGAACAAATTATGTTCACAAACCAAGGTATTACTATATTTGGAAAAGTGTACCACCATCACCATTACAGAATTCAAGAACATTTTCTCCACCTCAAAAAGATACATACCCATTGGCAGTCACTCCGTTATAGCCCCTGCCCCAAATCCTTCCCTATGAATAATGTACTTTCCATCTTTATGGATTTACTTAATCTGTACTTTTCAAGTAAATGAAATCATACAATTGTGGACTTTTGTGCCTGGTTTCCTTCATTTAACGTAATGTTTTCATGATTCATCCATGTTGTAGAATGTATCAGTACTTCATCCTTTTAATTGCTGGACAATAAATAGTTCATGCTATAGATACACCATAGCATCTTTTATGTATCCATTCATCTATTGAAAGAAATTTGAGTCATTTTTGCATTTTGGTTATTATGAATAATGTTGTTATAAACATTCATGTATACATTTAACATGATTTTTTTAAGGCAATTTTTTGGAACAGTTTCAGGTTTACAACAAAATTGAGTAGAAGTTACAGATATTTCCCACATGCCCCAATACATGCCACACATGTACAGCTTCTCCCATTATCAATATCACTCACCAGAATTATACATTGTTTACAAAGGTTGAACCTACATTGACATATCATAATCCCTCAAAGTTCATAGTTTACCTTAGGGTTCACTGATGGTGTTGTACATTCTATGAGTTTTGACAAATGTGTAATGATACATCATGTATGTTTTGTGTGAAATACATGTTTGTTTCTCTTGGTTATATACTAGGAGTAAGATTGCTGGGTCACATGGTAACTCTATGTTTAACTTTTTGAGGTACTGCCAAAATTTTTTTTTTTTGAGGGCAGTGTCGCTGACCCTCACATGTGGGACTGAACCGGGGCCGCTGGCTTCCCAAGCCAGTGCTTAACCACTGCAACACTTGGCCGGCCCTGCCAAACTTTTCCAAAGGAGCTGCATCATGTTACATTCTTAGCTGCAATGTATGAGAATTCTAATATCCTCACAATCTTATTAACACGTGTTGTTACCTGTCTTTTGATTATAGCTGTTCTAGTGAGTGCAGAGTTGTATTATGCAGTGATTCGATTTACATTACCCTGTCAGTTAATGATGTTGAGAATATTTTTCATGTGTTCACTGGCCATTTGTTGATCTTAAGAGAAATATCTATTCAAATCCTTAGAACATTTTTAAATTGGGTTATTTGTGGTTTATTGTTGAGTTGTAAGATTCTTTTTTATCATTGTTCTAGATATAAGTCCATTATCAGATATATGATTTTTTTCTCATTTTGTGGTTTATCTTTCAATTTCTTGACTAGTGTCATTTGAAGCTTAAAATATTTTAATTTTGATGAAATTCAATTTAATTTTCATTTTTTTCTTTGGTTGCTTGCGATTTGGTATATATCTAGAAAATAATTGCTTAATTCACACAAATATTTACCACTGTGCTTTAATCTAAAATTTTATAGTTGTAACTCATATATTTAGTTCTTTGATCTATTTTGATTTTATTTTTATAAATGTTAAGTAGGGATCCAACTTAATTGTTTTACGTGTAGCCATTTTGTCATTCTATCATCATTTATTCAAAGGACTATTCTTTCCTCTTTGAATGGTATTGGCAGTTTAGCCAAAAATTAAGTGACCATACTGTCTAGGATTATTTCTGAGCTCTCAATTCTATTCCACTGATCTGTATGTCAGAATCAGCCCAGTATAGTACAGTCTTCATTGCTATGGCTTTTTAGTAACTTTGAAATCAGAAGTATGAATCCTCCTACTGTTCATCTTTTTCAAGATTGCTCTATTCTGAGTCACTTGAAATTCCATATGAACGTTAAAATGAACTTGTCAATTTCTATGAAGCAATGAGTTTAGATTCTGCTAGGGATTGCACTGAATTTCTAGACCAGTTTGGGGAGTATTGGCATTTTAATAGTACTAATTTATTCTGATTCAAGATGGGATGTCTTTTGATTTATTTAGGTCTTCCTTTGATTTCTTTCAATTAAGTTTTGTAGTTTTTAGTGTATGAAGACTTTTTTAAAAAATTCTTTTAAAACTTCTTTTTACAATTTATTCCTAAATATTTTATTCTCTTCAGTGCTATTATTATATAATCCTTTTTCCTAATTTTGTTCATTCTTGGTGGTTGCAAGTGTATAAAAATACTATTGATTTTTGTGCATTCATCTTCTATCCTACAATTTTACTGAACTAATTTATTAGTTCTAGTAATTTTTAGGAGATTTTGTAAGATTTTCCATGTATAAGATTACATCATCTGCAAATAGAGACAGCTTTAATTCATCTCTTCCAGTCTGGATGCCTTTTAATTATTATTTTTGCCTAATTATCTTCTCTAGGACCTCCAATACAATGTTAAATAGAAAGGGTGACAGTGGACATCCTTATTATCTCTTGATCATAATGGAAAATACTTGATCTTTTACCACTAAGTATGATGTTAGTTTTGGGTTTTTTGTAGATATCCATCATCTGGTTGACTAAATTTCCTATGTTCCTAGTTTCTTGAGGTTTTTTTCTTTTTTCTATAATCATAAAAGGGTGTTTTGTTTTGTAAAATGCCTTGTCTACATACTTTGAGATGTGTTTCTCTATTTGTTATGTATTATCTATATATCTATTATCTGTTGAGGTGATCAT
This sequence comes from Aselliscus stoliczkanus, assembly GCA_033961575.1. Classification (NCBI taxonomy): domain Eukaryota; kingdom Metazoa; phylum Chordata; class Mammalia; order Chiroptera; family Hipposideridae; genus Aselliscus; species Aselliscus stoliczkanus. Next base: position 100,199,637 of record CM066732.1, on the reverse strand, counting down.
GTATTTTGTCTTTTATTCTGTTAATACGGTATATTGTATTGATTAATTTTTATATGTTGAACCAACTTTGCATTCCTGGGATAAATTTCTATTGGTCACAATTATTTTTATATATTGCTGGATTTGAAATACTAATTTTTTGTATGTAATTTTTGCATCTATATTCATAAGGAATATTGATCTGTACTTTTGGTTGGCAGATTTCTTTGGATTCACATTATGATATTTATGATCTTATAGATTGAGTTGGGAAGTATTCCCTCTTTAATTTTTTGTAAGAGTTTATGAAGGATTGGTATTCCCTTGTAATAGTTTTTATTTCTAAATTTCAGTGGTAATGTTCATTCTGGTTTTTTTTTTTTTTTTTTTTTGAGGGCAGTGTCACTGGCTCTCACATGTGGGACCGAACCGGGGCCACTGGCTTCCCAAACCAGCGCTTAACCACTGCGTCACTCGGCCGGCCCTCTGTTATTTTTTGTTTTAGTAATTTGATTCTTCTCTTTTTTTTTTTTTTTTTTTCGTGGTCGGACTAGCCACAGTTTCATCATTTGTGTTGACCTTCTCAAAGAACCAACTTTTGGATTTGTGTATTTTTCTAATGCTTTCTAGTCTGTATTTTATTGTTTTTTGCTTTAGTATTTATTATTTCTTTCCCTCTGCCTTCTCTGGGAATAATTAGTTCTTCTACTTCTAATGTCTTAAGGTAGAAAATTATTTATTATTTTTCTTCTTTTTAAATATACGTGTTTACTGCTGTATATTTTCCTATATGCATTGGTTTACTGCATCCCATAAGTGTTGATATGTTTTGTTTTGTTTTTTTCATTTATTTCAAGGTATTTTCTCATTTCCCTTGTGGCTTCATTTTTAACCCATTGATTATTTAGCAGTGTATTGTTTAATTTCCACATATTTTTGAATCCCCAATTTTATTCTGTTATTGATTTATAATATCATTTATGGTGGTTAGAGGCCATGCTCTGTATGATTTCAAAACTTTTATATTCATTAAAACTTGATTTGTGGGCTAACATATGGTATAGCTTATAGAATGTTCCATGTATACTTAATGGTGTGTTTTCTCCTCTTTTTAGGTAGAGTGTTCTAAACATATCTGTCTGGTTTAGTTGGTTTATAATGTTGGTCATGTGCTTTATTTTCTTTTGGATTTTCTAATGGTTTTCCTATCTATTATTGAGAGTACAGCATTGGCTTCTACACCTGTTCCAGAATTTTGTCTATTTCCCCCTTCAATTCTGTGAGTACTTTCTTCATGTATATGGGGTTCTGTTTTTAGTTGTATTTTTTATAATTGTTATATCTTCTTGATGGGTTTACCTTTTTATTATTATAAAATACTTTAATTTTTGGACAGTAACAACTTTTGTCCTAAAGCTGGTTTTATCTGATGTTTGTTTAGCCACTGCAGCTCTCTACCGGTTACTGTTTTCCTGGTGTATCTTTTCCCATCCTTTTGCTTTTAACATACTGATTGAAAGTAAATAACTGAATTTGTATAGTTTTATCCATTGTGCCATTGTCTGCCTTTTATTAGGAGTATGTCATCCATTTACTGATAAGATAGGATTTACATTTGCAATTTTGCTACTTTTATATGTTTTATGTATTTTCCCTTCTGGCCCTCTATTACTGCTTTCTTTTGTGTTAAATAAATATTTTCTAATGTACTGCTTTTTTATTTCCTGTTATTTCTTTTACTATTTTTTGAGTAGTTGTCTTAGTGGTCTTCTTGGGATTTACAAATAATATTTAAAGTATAGTAATGTGATTCAGTTTATATAAACTGAAATTCTGTAATATACAAACACTTTTGTAAAATAATATATATATATATATATATATATATATATATATATATATATATATATATATTTGTGTATATGTATATATCTGCCTCTGGTTTCTGCCATTGGGCTCCTAAAACCCCTGCAAGTTCCTAATTGATAAGAACACTAGGAGCATTTTTTATTCTAACATTTGGTCTTTGACTATGGTTCCTGACATTTTGCTACTAAATTACTTGGAATTTCTTGGGTTATAGTATATTTTGTTCTAATGAGGCAGCTCTGGATTGGCTCCTGCATGGTTCCTGTATAGAAGCTTGTCACCAGAAAGGCAAAGCCATAAATAGAAAGTTGGGATTTATAATCCCATACCCCATTCTCCAAAGGGGGGGGAGGAATGAAAATGAAGTTTATGATCTATTATGTCTGTGTGATAAGGCCTCCATAAAAACCCCAAAAATATTGTGTTCAGAGAGCTTCTGGGTTGATGAACATATGGAGGTACTGGGAACGTGGTGTGCCCTGAGAAGGCATGGAAGCTCCAGGCATTTCTCACATATTTTGCTCTATATATTTCTTCCACCTGGATGTTCATATGTATCCTTTGTTATGACCCTTTATTATAAACTGATAAACCATAAGTAAACTGTTTTCCTGAGTTCTGTGAGCCACTCTAGCAAGTTAATCAAATCTGGGAACCTCTGATTTATAGTTGATGGTTCAGAACCATGGATGTCAATTTGGACTTGCAGTTGGCATCTGAAGTGGGTTGGGGAGAAGTCTTGTGTGGGAAAGCAAGCCCCAAGTATCTGGCATTAGAAATGCTGTGAGTGTGGTGGTAGTGTGAGAGTAAAGGACAAACGAGTAGTAGTGTGGATTTGCTTAACACTGTCACTTTATGAGCTTCAGTCCCTCCTGACTCATTTGTACTGTTATTGGGATATAAATTAAATCATCCCTTTTACAGTTGCCAGCACAAACTCATAAGTATTTGTTTATGCAGTTGTCTTTTAAATCTCAAAGGAGAAAAGAGTTACAAACAAAAATATGTGTATATATTTTTTTCAGTTTACATATATAGGTACCTTTAACTGAGCTTTTTATTTCTTCTTATTGTCTACAGATCTTTACTTCAGCCTGAAGGACCCCCTTTTGTATTTTTTGTAAGGCCAGAATGTTAGCAACAAGCTCTATCAGTTTTTGCTTTTCTCCTTCATTTTTAAAGGATAGTCTTGGCTGACATAGAATTCTTGTTCATAGTCTTTTTCTTTCAGCACTTTGAATATAGCATCCCAATGCCTTCTGACTTTCATGAGTTCTGATGAGAAATTAGCTTATCTTATTTAGGATTACTTGTGTATGATGACTCACCTCTCTAGCTCTTTTCAAGGTTCTCACTTGTTAGATTTAGACGGCTTTGTCATAATGTGTCTAGGTTTGGATTTGAATTTATCGTACTTTGAATTAATTAAGATTTTTGAATATGTAGATCAATGTTTCCATCAAATTTTGCACATTTTCTCTCATTATTTCTTCAACATTAATTTGACCCTTTTCTATCTCTCTCCTGTGGCTTTCATTATGTGTATCCTGGTAAGCTTGACAATTTCCTGTGTATCTTCAAGGCTCTGTTCATTTTTTTACTCTTTTTTCTTTTTGTTCATTTGACTGAATAATAAGTTAGATTATCTCCTAGTTATCTTTTTATATCTTCTACCTGCTCAAATCTGCTGTTGAGCTCCTGTAGTGAATTTTTTTTTTTTTAAATTTCTGTCATCAATTTCAAAATTTCTATTTGGTTTTGTTTTGTAATTTCCATCTCATCTTTTTATTGATATCATCTGTCTGGTGAGATATTATTCTCATAATTTCCTCTAGTTCTTTAGGTATGATCTCCTTCATTTTTTTTAACATATTTTAAAAAGCTGATTTAAAGCTTTCATCAAAGATGTCCAACTTCTGGACTTCCTCAGGAATAGATTCTGATTCTTTCTTTTCCCTGTGTATGTACAGTATTTTCTTGTGTCTTTCCATACCATACATGTGAAGAATGATCTGCTAGATTTTACAATTATTTTTATTAGACATTTTTCAGCTTATTTTATCACAACAGTCTTAAGCATTTCACTTACCCAACATTTTACTGGGCTCCATAAACATTCCTGTACCAGTCTATATAAAGCTTACCAATGCGTATAGCCAAACCTCTAGAAATACTTAAACGTACTGAGCAGTTCTTCACGTTGAATGTGTTTTCCAGATCTGAACATTCCAAAATCCATCTCCAACACTTGGAATTACTACATGTTTTTGGTACATATAAACCTCTACAATGTGTATAAAATAAAACTAGGTTTTTGTAATAACACACATAGATAAATATACTGGGGAAGCACATCAGTAAGATTGGGTGTCCCTGGGGGGGGAAATTGGGTGTCCCTGGTATTGATCCATCCACCTACAAATCCATTCATTCACTGTCCCCCTCGCCCAACAAAGTATTCAGTGTTGGCTATGTACCACACATTATATGGGCCAGTGGTGATATAAGGATGTACAACACACACTATCTTTTTCTTCAAGGAATCCACAGACTAGTGAGGAAACAGATACATAAACAAATTCATGTAATGCTGTGAAATAAGTGCCTTATTTTGGGTGACCATGGAAATTATATCTGTTGTCCTAATACAGTTATTAATAGCACCTTTTCTGAATTTAATAAAAGATCCAACTTGGATGATAAGATAAGATATCTTGCCTATCTACAATTTCCAAAATGTTCTAAAAGCAAAATTGAGGGAAAGATGGACTGTCATTTTGGAAATAGTATAAACTTTATTTTCTGTTTTTTTTCCCTCTTATTCCTCTTCGTACTTACTAAATGTTGCCCCTTGTGCTACAACATTTTAGACCCAGGCTGATTCAGTAACATCTTATTAACTAACTGTCTTTGGACTTGATTTTCTCTTCCCCAAAGGTCTGGGATTCATCACAGTCAGAATTTAATCACACAGGCTCAGTCTAGACATACTGTGAGAACATGTTCCATTTGTTACTTGGCTCTGTCAATGTACATAAATCTATCTTGACTTAACACTGCTTTGTATTTGAGGCAAGCATCCACAAAGGAGTCTCAGATCATTATAATAGAACCTTGGCTGAGATCATCAGATGCATCTGCCTGTGAGTCTTTGGTTGCCATCCAGATCCACGTTCTTGAAATAAAATTCTGAACACCAATATTTCTAGGCTCATGGAAAGTTTCATATAACCCAAGAAATATATTAATTTTTCTTTGGGTCTTTTCACTTTTAATTGCAGTAATTCAGAGAAGATTAAAAAAAACCACTTTTAAACTAAAAAATAAAACCTTCAATAAAATCAAAAGATGAATTTCCAGGCATCCTTAAGATATAGGGCCTGAATAGGGCATTGTAAGCCAGGACTTTTCTTGGATTACATCTGCAGTCAGAGAAAGCAGGTAAGAACAAGAAAACAACTTTAGGGATTGGAAGTCATCCCATAATGTGCATGAAATATCTATGTCAATGCTTCAGCTTTGTTTTTTGATTAAGAATTACTTTTACTTTGTGAATATTTATGTTTATATAAATTGTGTATATTTTATTTTTAAATAGCTAATAACATACATATAGTAGAAAATCAAAACATTATAAAAAAGTATTTAGCAAACCGTCTTCAATCTACCTCTGATCCCAGCCAACTAGTGCTTCCTATTATAAGCAGACACTACTTTCTGTCCCCTAAATAATTTTTAAAAATATTTTATGCATATACAATCAAATAATACGTACATAGTTCTGTAATTCTCTTATGGTTCTTAAAATACTAATGTGTTTGTATTCATTTATCTGTTTATACATAAATGTTTGCTTTATTTTCAATTTAATCTAGATAAAATTATTATTTCCATGTAGATTTTCAACATTGTTTATTCAATAATCCAACTTTCCCCTTTTAATTTAGTTCCTGTCTGTATTTGGATCTGCTTCTACATTTATTGATTCCACCCCTTTGATGTAGCTCTACTTTACATGAACAAAACTGACATGTTAATCATTTAATACTTATAATATGTTTTAATATTTGCTTGAGCTGGTTATTTCTCAGTATCCTTCCCTTATGTTCTCTAACTATTCTTGCTTGTTTCCATATGACCTTAGCATCGCCTTGCATATGCTTTTCCTATTACAATCATGTTAAATTTAAAGACTATCTTATGTAAAGCTTTTATTTTACAATGTTGACCCTTCCCATCCAAAACAAACAAACAAACAAAAAAAAAACAATCTGATGTGAATTTCCATTAGTCTCACTTTGAGTCTCTTAGGAAAATTTCCAGGTTTTATCTGGATAGTTCTTACATATTTCTTAATACATTTATTTCTAATATCTTTAACATTTTTTTTCTATTGAAAAGACATTTTTATATCTTTTGAACTGCTCTTTAAGCACACACTGTTATAGATTTCTATGTATCAAGTTAATATTTACTCACCTTTTGGAATTTTGTTATTTATTTTTAATAATAGTTCTTGTGTTCGATATAAATATTTGTATCTGAAAGTACAGATAATTCTATACTGTTTTCTTTTTCTTGCTTTATAAAGGTAGTGATAGTACCCTAAGAATAATGCTAAATAATATTAGTGACAACAGGCACCTTACCTTGCTTCCAATTTGGGGGGAATGTTTTCAGTTTCTCCATTATGTATGATCCTGGCTTTGGAGTTAATTTTATAATCAGGTTATTCATATAATTCTATTTTATTAAAATTTTTGAAATCTAAGATGGATGATTGATATTACAGTTTTTGTGAGTGGCCTATAGCAATCGCCTATTTTTCCTCTTTGAACTATTAATATGTTTAATTCTGTAAGTAGATTTTCTTTTTTTAATTTTTTACCATTTTTGCATTTCTAGAAAAAAATCACACTTGGTCTTGTTGTATGTCTTTTTTAATGTGCTGCTAGTTTATGTTTGTTAATATTTTACTTAGAATTTATCATCAACTATCATGGTGAGATTTGTCAACATGATTTTTTTCTTGCAGTATTTGTTTTTAAATTGTTATCTTCACTTCACATAAAAAATTTAGATTCTTCCTCTTTCTGTGCTTCAGAAAAATTTAAACAGCCTTATCTTCACTGGTTTTGAGAAATATTACAGAATTCTTAATACTGTCTTAGGCTAGTGCTTTTTGGGGAGTGGTTTTTTTGACACCTTTTTCTTTTTTTATTTGTCTTTTCTTATTTTTTATTAATTTATAATGAGTTTTAATAAATATAAACATTTCTCCAGGGACAGATAGCTTTGCTTATAAATTCTACCAAATATTTGAGAATGAAAAATAGTAATACACCAACTCAGAAAATTGGGATGGTAGGGACATTTCCCAACTCATATAGAGATATAACTTATTAATCATGTCATTTAAGTCATCTGTAGCCTTAGACTTTTAACAAAAATATCCATCTGATCTGTTATACAAGTATACTGAGATTGTCAAATTAAAATATTTTGATAATTTATTTCTCTTTGGTTATCATTTGTTTAACTTCTACAATCTTTGCTTTATGATTACTGATGTATGATTTGGTAACCATGTCTGTTACTTCTTAATCATAATTTCACCCTTAAATTATTTAAAGTGCCTTTCTATGATTTATTTAATGCTTTTTTAAGTGGATTTATCTCTGTCTGATATAAAGGTCATGTCCATTGTTCTTTTTTGTTTGTATTTACTAACATTTCTTTGAAGATTCTTTTATTTAGACTCTAATTCACTTTGCTTTAGATTGTATCTTATAAATAATGTAAAGAGTTTTTTTTATTTATAAAGCAATGTAAATAGATTTTTCTTTTACTAAGTGAATATGAACCATTTGCATTTATTGATGGCATATATGTTTGTCCTAATTCAAATTATTTTGTGATCTCTTTTCTGTTTTGATAGCTTGTAAAAATCTTTGATCTGGCTCTTATTTTGTTTTTAATGTATATTTCCCTTGATTGATTTATTTTTGCCATCGTGGTTATTTTTATAATCATCTACATGGTCTATTTATTTGGCAATATTTATAAATTCTCAATCACAGCACATATATTGTTTGTCCTTCCAGATCTACTCTACATAATTTTGCTCCTTCTCATTGTCCAGAAGTCTGACCCTTATGGACCATAGCAATAAATTCCCATGATCTCTGACTTCCCGTTGGGCTCAAGCAAGATGGAGAGAAGAGGCTGTGTCCCTTGACCCACCATCACTGTTCCTCTAATGGTTACCAATTCTACAAAACTCTCTCCACTGCTTCCCTTGTTCTTTCTGGGCTAGGGACAGTAAGTCTGGTTCTTGCTCTATTCTTTATTATTTCTCTAAACCTCTCAAATGTGTAAACTACTCCTTTGAAAATAAACCTACTTGAAATTTCTTTTTCAGCATGCCATCTCTTTCTTGCAGGGCCCCAATTGATATTCCTATTATAATTTATTGATATATAAATTAACATAATTCCTTTAATCTTCTCTCTCTCACTTTCACCCAGTGTCAGACTTTAGCTAATTATGCATTTTCTCAATGTATATCATTTTGCAATTAAGGATACTAACAGCTCTATTACTTTAATTGTCACCTTAACTTGTAAACTCTGATTATCTGTATTGAAAGTGAAGAATTGTATACATTTATCCTACCCCTCATATTTCACACACCCCCACACAAACACTTCAAATGTTTGTTAGTTATGTTTTTACATAGCCAGGGCATATGTTTATATACTGGTTTAATAAATTAATCACTGTATTTTATTATCTTGCAATTCTCTTAAATAAATTTAATGCTTACTGCCAGATGTTTTACTCTGGTAAAAAACCAGTATGATATTGGCAGAGAAACAGTATGGTACAGAATTGAGAGCCTAGAAATAAACCCATATATATATGGGCAACTAATTTTTGACAAAGTATACAAAAACTTGTACAATGGAGAAGATAAACCTCTCCAATAAATGGTGATGGGAAAATTGGAAAGGAACATGAAAAAGAATGAATCTATGACTCTACAGCTGTTTGACACCATACACAAAAATGAACTCAAAATGGATTAGAGACTTAAATATAAGACCTGAAGCAATAAAATATATAGAAGAAAATATAGATACTAGGGCCGGTTGAGTGGCATGTTGGTAAGGAGCTGGCTTGGGACACCACCTCTGAGCAGCAGGTCCCCGGTTCAGATCCCACATATGAAAGCCAATGACACTGCCCTCTACAGCTAAGATGGTGAACAACAGCTCCACCTGGAGCTGGGCTACTGTGAGTTGCCAGTGATGGTGTAGGTTGCAGCCCCTGCTGCAGTGGACTGCTATAAGTTACCCTGAGTGGCCGGCAACCAGCGTGAGCTGCCAAGAGCCACCGTGAGTGGCCATCCAGAGGCCAGCAGCCAATCTGCCTCACCCAAGAAGAGCACAATGATGATACCAACATGAGCCAGTGAAGCAATGTCCTCCACAACTAGACTGAAGAACAAAAGGACAGCAACTTGTCTGTTCCCCTTCTCTGGTTCCCCAACACTGTTCCCCTCCCCCAATTCCCCAATAAAATCTAAAAAAAAAAGAAAATATAGATATTAAACTTATGAACCTTTGTCTCAGAGACACTTTTATGAGCTTGACCCCAAAGGCAAGGGAAGTAAAAGCGAGAATAAATGAATGTGGCTATATCAAACAGAAAAGCTTCTGCACAACCAAAGAAACCATCAACAAAACAAAAACACAGCCAACCAAACAGGAGAAGATATTTGTCAACAATACCTCTGATAAGGGGCTAATATTCAAAATATATAAAGAACTCATACACTCAACAATAATAAAAGAAAAGTCTATTAAAAAAATGGGAGGGCTGGCTGAGTGGCTCAGTTGGTTAAGACCTCACTCAAGAGTGCGAGCTGAGCTCTGAGCAACAGCAGTTTGATGCCCAGCCTGAGCTGAGCTGCCGTTCAGCTGCCAACAGGTGGCAGGATGGCTCAGCTAAAATATATATATATATATATATATATATATATATAAAATAAAATAAAAAATGGGCAGAGGACCTAAACAGATACTTTTCCCAAGAAGACATAAAAATGACCAACAGATGTATGAAAAGATGCTCAACCTCACTAGTGTAAGGGAAATGCAAGTGATAACCACAATGAGATACTACCTCACACCTGTTAGCATGGCTATTATCAATAAGACAAGAGATAAGTGTTGGAGAGGTTGTGGAGAAAAAGGAACCTTCATATACTTTTGGTATAAATGTAGACTTATACAGCCACTATAGAAAATAGTATGGAGGCTCCTCAAAAAATTAAGAATATAGCTACCATATGACCTTGCAATCCCTCTTCTGGACATCTACCCCCCCCCCCAAATTTGAAAACACTCATTCATAAATATATATGTATCCCTATGTTCATGGTGGCATTTCACAGTATCCAGGACATGGAAACAACCTAAGTGTCCTTCCATGGATGACTAGATGAAGAAGATGTGGGCGGGCCGGCCAAGTGGCGTGGCGGCTAAGCGCTGGCTTGGGAAGCCAGTGGTCCCGGTTCGGGTCCCACATATGAGGGCCAGTGACACTGCCCTCAAAAAAAAAAAAAAAAAAGATGTGGTACAATGGAATATTACTCATCCATAAGAAAGGATGAAATATTGCTATTTGGGACAACATGCATAGATTTTGAGATTATCACATTAAGTGAAATAGGTTCAAATGGAAAAGAACTAGAACTACATGATTTCACTCATATGTGGAATATAAAATGAAAGGCAACAAATAAACAAAGAAAACAAATAAACTCATTGACACAAAAAACTAATATGAAGGTAACTAGAGGGATAGGAGGTGGGAGGGAGGATGAAAAGGGTAAAGGGGTCCAAATATATGGTGATGGAAGGGGACTAGATTGGGTGGTAATCACACAGTGCAATATACAGATGATGCATTATAGAATTAAACACTTGAAACTTATGTAATTTTATTAATCAATATCACTCCAATAAATTTAAAAATGGTAGCCATACAGTAATATAAGTGATTTATAAAGATATTATTATATCAAGAAGTGTTGTTTGTATTAAAGATGAGCATCTGCTCTGAGCACAGCTTTATTACTGGCAGGCTGTTATTCTCTTTGGTCTAGTAAATCCAATAATTTTTATCAGTTCTACCTCACCCTTCTAAAAGTTTCATGGGATGGGACTAACAGTGGGCATGCAAATGCAAAGCGTCTTCTGTTCCAGCACACCCCAGTGAACAAATAAGAGAGAGTAAATGCAGACGTTAACTCGAAGTACTTTTAGGTAATCTCTAAAGGGCAGTGTCTCCCACCATTTATCTGATTAAATACATTAAAATGTGTAAATCTTAAGTGTACATTTGGATGAAAGTTGACAAATGTACACTGTACTTTAACTAACACCCCAATTAAGATATAGAGCATTTCTATCATGCTAGACAATTTCCTAAAACCCAGGAAATCCACTCCCAGTTATATATCAAAGAGAAATGAAACCATCTATCCACAAAAATAGCTGTACAAAAATTTTATGCAAATGTTATTCATATTAGCCAAGAACTACAAACAAACAAGTGTCAGGTAACAGGAAAATGTACAAACAAAATCATGGCATATTCATATAAGCATTGTTCAGTAACATAAAGGATCCAAACATCAATGCATGCAACAACATGAATGAATCCTTTAAGCATTGAAAGAAACCAAACATAAAGAAATTATTCCATGCGACTTAAGTCTTGAGGTTCTAAAACTCAAATAATGATGCTGCCCAACACTTGACAGCAAAAGGATTACTGCATAGAAATGAATGCTCTGAGTCTCAGAGAGCAAAGGAGGGGGTATGTGAGTATATCTAATTCTCCAGACACAAGGTACTTCTTTCCTGTTTTAATGTGTTGAATTTTGTGACTTTGGGTACATGGGATTTTTCTGATGAAAATTATTAACATATTTGAGATTATAAGTGATAAGAAAAATTGTGTTAACTATTATATGCATTTTGAAAGCAAAACACAAATAATCCCCATACAAAATGAATAATTCAACTTAGATCCTCTCATCTTTTTGAAGTGTACAACAATATGTAAAAAAAAAAATCTATTATTGAGTGGCTGCTACATGAATTTTGAATAAAAATAATTTTATAGGGGTTTTCACTATACATTAATTCACCATAAATATCCCAACAAGGGTATCCTGGGATGGCTTCCATATATACAGCCTTTCATTTTGGCATAGTGCAGGTTTTGTCAGAATTTACTTGACAGTCTCTGGAATTTCTTGGTGATTTTTATGGACTGTGATGTGACAGTAAATGTGGACAAAATTAACACTGCTTACTATTTACTTGATAGATTAATTATTCCTCTGTAACTTCTATGCTTCATTTTATGCTGAAAATTCATGAAGAGTCTCTGACAAAGATGCGGATACTGATAAGGCATTATTAAAAATGTTATGAGAGAAGTAAAATAAAAAAATAATTGTGCTGCCTTCACATGAACAAAAAAAAGAAAAAAAGAAATGCTTGCAATTTTATATGTGCAACTTTGTGGATTGTTTAAGAAATTGATGGCATTTGTTCCTGACATACAAACAGTGTTCACCCTTGGTCATAATTTGGTTAACTGAATGAGTTCTGTCTTCATATTTGAAGATATGCAATCTTCATATTTGAAGGTATGCAAATGAGGATCACTTATTTGAAGGTATGCACAAGATCATCTAAGGAACCTCTTCTTGGGGAAACTTACATACGTTGTGCTGCTGCTTCTCAAGTCATACCCTGCTCCTCTCTCTGCTCTTCATGCTTTTTAATTTTTATTTTTATTCTGTATTTTTTTCTTGCTAGATTTAAGAGAAGTGAAAGTAAATGCTGATGGTAGTAGCTGATATCACCACTATTATTTTTCAATGTGGAGACATCAAAAAATAGGAGAAATCTTACACTGATATAAGAAGATTGTTTTGTTATAGCACTTGAATTCTTTCAGATGGTTTTAATAAAAAGAACAAACATCTGTAATTATCTGTAGTTAAACAAAATTGGTTCTTTGAGAAACTGTACATAGACTTGTCCTAAAGAATTTTTATATGGAATCTGTCTTAAAATACCTTCAATTATTTTAGACATGTTGATCTGGCTCTCACCAGAGCTGGGCTTTCTTTTAGAGTGACTGTAAATCTGATTTAAACCTTTACCTTCAATGAACCAAAGTAGCATGTTCCTGCCCAATTTGTCTTCAATACCTTTCCTTGTAAAGGTCCAGTATTTTGAGGGTGATAGTACATGAAGAAAATAGCCTCAGGAACCTCTTCCATTATTTTCAAATCTCTTCCACTGATATTTCAGTGATCACTTAGAGGTTCATTATCTCATAGATTTTTTTTTAACCTTGCTATTGATATTTGTGTGTCAACTTTCTCTCATTCAAAAAGCTTTGTAATATCATCTCATGGTACATTATCATCCAATTGAATGTCTAGAGCAACATTCATTTTCCAGAGATATTCATTTGTGAATTAACCATGTGTTGACGCAATGTCTTGTGTATTTTATTTACTCATCTCTTGTGTTTTTTTTTTTTTTTAAAGATTCCACAGGGGTATTGGAAGAGGGGAACAGCGTTGGGGAATCGGGGAAGGGGAACAGACAAGTTGCTGTCTTTTAGTTCTTCAGTCTAGTTGCAGAGGACGTTGCTTCACTGGCCCATATTGGTATCATCATTGCGTTCTTCCCGGATGAAGCAGATTGGTCGCTGGCCTCTGGATGTCGCTCACCGCAGCTATTGGCAGCTCATGCTGACTGCCAGCCGCTCACGCTGGCTGCCGGCTACTCACTGTAGCCTATGGCAGCTCACTGCTGCAGGGTCTGCAGCCTACACCATCGCCAGGGCTCGCACAGCCCAGCTCCAGGTGGAGCTGTTGTTAGCTGTAGAGGGCAGTGTCACTGGCCCTCATATGTGGGATCCGAACCAGGGCCGCTGGCATCCCAAAATCAGCTCCCAACCAATGCACCTCTCAGCCGGCCCTCATCTCTTGTGTTTTTATAGGTTTTGCATGACTATCATAAAAGGTTTTGTATAAGAGTAATTATTTAATTCTCTGCATATATTTATTTAATTCTCTGCAATTAAGTCCTTCCAACATGCATTATCACATAACAGTACTCTTAGGCAATGATACTATTAGTACACTCCTAGTAAATACATAAGGCTGCTTCCAGCAAACCATCTGGGGGCTTCAGCCATCCAGGGGCTGGGGTATTGAGCCAGGCACAATTCTGCACACGGGAAACATCATTGAACAACATAGTCAAAGTTCCTGTCTTTGTTGTGTTTACATTGTGAAGGTGGATAATATACTATGAACAAACACATAGTACGTCTATAGAACCTAAATAGAGAAAAGAGATAAGGAGTAATGGGACAATGAGATAAGTGAGTGCCATTTTAGGTAGGTTCATCTGAGAAGGTTCTCTGTGAAGATGGCTTTTGAAAAGACAAAGAACTAAATTAAGTGAGACTTTGGGAAAAAGTGGGCTTTGGGGAAATGTGAGAGAAGAGTACTTCAGTCAAAGGGAACAGTAAATACAAAAGTTAGAGTGTTAACAGAAAAGTTTGATAAGTGAAGGGAACACCAGGCTGGCAGAAATGGAAGGCAATCAGGTGAGCAGGATAAGTTAGGGTTGGAGAGGAAGACAACGACAAGATGACGTGACACCTTCTCAGCCATGGTGAGAAGTTAGGATTTTACTCTAAGGGTGGTGGGAAATGATAACAGGTTTTTGAGCAGAGGAGTGACATGATTTGACTTATATTTTTAAAAGAATCATTTTGGCTTCTATGGGAAGACTAGAAGGCAGGGAGACAAAGAACAAAACTGGGAGACCAGGTACAAAGTTATAGCAATAGTTCAAATAAGAGATCTTGGTGAGTTGATCTAGGGGGCTCTAGGGTTTTAGTAGTTGAGGTGGCAAGATATGATCAGAGTCTGGATGTATTTTGAAGACAGAACCAATTAAATTTGATGATGGATAGGTTATTATCTCCTTTGTAGATGAGAAAACATCTTTTAAAAGATAAACAACAAGAAGCAAAGGAATGAAGAGTACAACTTTAAGAATATTGCTAATATTCTAGTTTTTTATTTGGGTAGAGGGCTCATGGGTGCTCAGTTAAAAATTCTGCTTTAAAACTGATGTAATTATTAAGTGTATATTTTTATATGCCTCAAAACTCATATAAATATTATGTGTACCTTTTTATATGTATAATATAGCACATTGAACTTAATAATTAAAACACTAAGTACCTCCCCAAAGATTCCTAAGCTAGTATGTACCACTAGAAAGATGGAGAAAAGTAGGAAGTGAAAATAGAGGGCAAATGGAAAGTATCTAGCATATCTTCACCCCTGTTCTCTTACAGTGCTCATTCATTCTTGATTCATACTGGTAAAAAGGTTACATATTCAGTACAGGGGGCATACAAAGTCACATCAAGTACCACAGCATCATGGAGTGATATCAATTTAGTCATAATTCAATCTTAACCTGAAAATGTTAGCTGCCAATTCATGTAATAGAAAAAAAATGAAGGACCATAAAACAATAAATTAACATAAATCATAGCTGCTGCTGCATAAATTATAGCTACCATTTCTATAGCTAGTGATGAGGCACTCCTCCTCACCAGTCATCTGTGTCCTATACTTTTCCAACGCTCATTCCATATTGGCCATACCATCTACCAGTATATCAACAAAATAGTGTTTCTTACCTGTTGGGCAACACAGCGCTTCATTCCTGTAGGATCTGAGTCCTTGATAGTCTTGTTTGTATTGAGTTGATGCTGTTTCTTATTTATTATGATGATTGGGCAAAGGAATACCATGAATTCCCCGGGATTCAAACTGTATTTCTTGTGTCCGCTACATAGCGCCAATATAATTGGCCCTAGTAATCATGATCAATCACTCTTACTAGTAAAATGACCTCCTTCCCTGAATGTTGGTTTACCAATATATTGTAGTTGGAAAAGTCGTGCATTTTTGCAACCAAAAACAGAAAAAATATGTCATGACTTTTCTGACAATCCAATAGAGACTAAAATGGCCATGAATGGTTGCAGTATCCAAATCACCTGAACCATGATTGTGTTTGCTAATAAAAATCTCCTTGGGCTTTAGGAGCTCTACATCCATTGAGCCCAAGGTCATAGACACAGCAATCAGATTCTTCAACTGGGTTAGTAAGAGTAATAGGAAGAATGATTAGTCCTAACTTCTTCTTTTGGTACCTATGCTCATATAGAATAAGTATAACCATATCTTGGTTTTTATTTTAAGAGGTATACTGTACCTTACCTCATCCATATCTTATACATGGATATTCTGTAAAACAGCACCCCAATCCTATAGGGTTATCTATATGCTGGTGCCATAGGCAAACCTTCAGCAATGCATTCCCCTGTTCTCTCAAACCAAAGGCTCTGAATCATGGGATATGCTTTAAGAACAGTGAATTCTGTGGACATGAGCCCATTGCTTCTTTTTTTTTTTTTTTAATCTATCCTTCAGTTAATATGTCATTAGCCAGAGAAGTCAAAGCATACCCAGTTTTCATTCACCCTTTGTATATACAACTTCTAAAATTAAATATCCTGTGCTATTTGCCTCAAGATGTGTTTTAGCACGTTTATTAATAGTGCACATAGCCTGTGTAACTAGTATTGACATGTAACAATAGCAAATTTATCCTAAGACTATTGCTTTACAGCTTAAGTAATTTTGTCCAAATATATTAGCATGAAAGCCACTAAAGCAGGGAGCTTTAGGTCAATTACTTTAAAATCCTTTGTTATCAAGTAACTAAAAGAGCTTTTTTGTATTTTAAAAAAAGAAAGATTGAGGAGTAAAATCGGGTCATACACAATTCAGCACAAGAATGAATCAATGATGCTTGTGCTGTTTCAAAGCATCTTAGAAGTTGAGTTCCTTCACCTTCCTTGACTTTTCTCTCTTGGAGTCTGAGGAGACCTTAGTGTTAGTAATGCAGATTTTGGCTGCAAAGACAATGATGACAGTCCTTCCTTTCAATGGTGGGAAGATCCAAATGATTTTCCTTACACTTTTCTGCAAATTTGTTGATAATGAGCAATAAAAAGTGAGTGTGTTTTCTGGAGTGATATGCAGGGTCTTACCATAGGCATTAAACATATAAAGTAATACCAGTGAAAAGTTCAGGAAACTAACCCACACCAATGTAGAGTGCTGTACAAATTGAGTAATGCTATCAATATGAAATACCACAACATGCTGAGGTGAACCATAGGTGATGCTTGGACAAAAATAATAACATATATATTTACAAATCCCCCCTTCAAGGGTTATGGATAAAATATAGGACACCAGTTAAACTTTAATTCCAGATAAACAACAAATGTATTTTTTTAGTATAAATATGTCCAAATATTTCTTTGGGCCATCATTATACTAAAAATTTGTTAATATATAAAATTCATACCTAACTGGACCTCTGGTATTTTTATTTGTAAAACTTTATGTCTCTTTCCCCAAGTTCTCCTAGGAAAATTCTTTTTATTATCTACTGAGCTCTGAAATTTTATTTTTCTGATTGGAGTACTCGGTAAGAAGAGATTAAAGAATTAGTAAAAGAAGATGCATTCATTCAGAGTAGAAAGAACATGAAGGACAAAAATAGATCTGAGAAGTGGGAGAAAGAAAAAGAGGAGCAGGGCAGAGATGAAGTGTGGTGTGTTGAAGCTTCGGCAGAGATAGAAGAGAGTTTGTGGAGTGGGTGCCATATGATGAGAGGGATTTAGAATAGAACTGGGTGAAGATTTTTAGAAAGCTTTGCCCTCAGTTCTACAACATAATTTCTCTTTTGTTGTCTCATCAGTAGGCTTCAGGAAGTACATTATTGGGGTCTCTTTTGGAGGGTGGTAAGGTGTTGGTTTTAGTTTCTTTAAGTTTTGACATCTAGCTGGAATTGCCCAACTGATGGCCCAGTATAATTTAGCTTACCTCAAAGTACAATGCACATTGATCATTCTCAGAGAGTGAGGACTATCTTGTCAAAGACTAAACATACTTCCTTGTAGCTTTCAGTAAAACTGGAAAACAGCAATTTAATATTGACAAAGGGTTTGGAGTGTTAGTGAAGTAAAGGGGGAAAAAATTCTCTTTCTAACCAGGAGCCATAAAACAGACAAGTGTCAATTTCTAAATTTAGGAAGTCATTTCACTGAAAGATCCGTTGGGGGTGTGTTATGTCTAGTTCTTATGGACATACTTGTCAGTTCAATAGTTCTGCTTCAGGGATTCCCATTAAGTTCTCAAGTTATAGGCCCATGTCTGACTGCCCCCAATTATAACTGCAAAATGAGCTGTAGCTAACAATGTCATTTATTTCCCCATTAGCGTTTATATCATTGCAGTAGAGTTCTGAATTCTTGCCTTTGTGAGGACTCTTCAAGTTTCAAAGCAGATTGTAAACTAAGAGAATGACCAATAGTAGGGCCATTTTCCAGACTAGTGGTATAAATCAACATGTTTTTGTGGATTAAACAGAAGTAGGATTTATGAAGACTATGAATACATTGATTTAACAGTAAAAGGCCTGGTTTTAAAAGAAAGGAAAAAGTATCAAGTATAATAGAATAAACTTTCATATAGCACATATCTATAATTTTTAAAAAGAGGTTCACATTGCTGCTTTAGATAGCTTTTTGATAGAAAATGTGAAGTAGATAGTGTATGGTGTTGAACTACCTTTGGCTACCATCCCCAGGGACCACATCAAGATGTGGGTGTGTATCCTTCCAACCTACATCTTGCTGCCAAATAACTGGTAAATTGGAAAAGCATTGATATGTGGGACTTAATCGTGAAACAACTTCCTGTGTCTCTCCTGTTCCTTTAAACTATGCTCTGCGTATTTATTCTTCCCAAATAATAGGCAAAAATCCCAGTAGTCTCTGACATTTCTGGATGCCCTAGACTAATAAAGAATCATATGGTTATTTAGAGGCACTAATATTATCTTGATTTGTTAATTAAATGTGCAGGTTCCATGGGATCATTAGAATCCCATGTAATTGTCAAAACTCTAACACTTTATTTAATGTCCAAGTTTCTCCTCACCTTTAGCTTGGGCATTGTGCTTGAATAAAGTCTGAGTTGGGATGGAGCAGTTATGGTTTGCTTCTTTCTCTCAGCCTTGAATTTCTACGGGGCTTTCTCCTTGTCTTCTTAACTTTATTTCTGAGGCCTCCAGAGTTGAAAATGGTTAGGTAGCGAGATGTAAAGGGATAAAAAAGTTTTGACTTAACAAATAAAGGCCTGTGTCAGTCAAGTTCCTGGCAGGAAACCTGACAAGCTGTACATCCAAAAAGGATGATTGCCGTGTTTAATGAAGAAAATGTTTTCAAAGAAAAGGTGAAACACCCCGTAGCTGTAAGAGGGAAAAAGCCACTACTGTACCTGCAGTCACCCATCAACAGCTTTGGCTTTAGGTGGAGGAATACAGGCACTACCAACAGAAAGCTCACCTGAGAGGGCACCAAGAGAATAAACAAATCCAGTTCTTTCTTCATCCTCCATGAGATAAGTATGTACACTGACAACAATGATTTTTGAGAGTCCCAGTTACTCTGCATCCTTGCTGACATTTGTATTGTCAATGTTTGGAATCTGAATCTTCAGCGCAGTCATGAAATGGTATATTATTAAATTATGGTTTTAATTTGCATTCCCTTTGTAAGTAAAGATGTTCAGCACATTTTCCTAATCGTATTGGCAATTTGGATTTCTTCTTATGAAATTCCTGTTCAAGACATTTGCCCAGTTTCATTGGGTGTTTTTTAAAAATTTATTTGCAAGAATACTTCATATACAGAGGGTGCCAAAAAGATATGTACACATTTTAAGAAAGGAAAAAACTATTAAAATTGTAATACTCAATATATACTGATACAAAAGATGAATACAAGTCATGTTTGACTACTGCTATTATAAGAGGTGCTCAAAGTGGTTACCATCGGCTTCCAGACACTTCTGATTATAACAAAGTACTGCTTGAACAACGTTGACCAAAGTGTCCACTTGTAAACGTTTTTTTGTCACCCCCGGTATTCTGTTTTGAATCTTTTGTTGAATACATGAATCTCAATATCTTGTCTCCGTCTGTGAAATGTCTTCTCACTTAATTAATGATTGATAAAAATCTTGAAGTCAAAGGATAATTTGCTTTTTTAATGATTAGCTGTTTTGGGTACTGTTTAAGAAATCTATTGTCTACACCAAAGTTATGACAAGTATGCTGTTTTCTTCTAGAAGATTTTTTTTTTTACCTGGCACCTAAAGGCCCATGATCCATCCTGAGTAAACATTTGCATATTATATGAGCATGTAAAGATAGGGATCTATGTTTAGTGTCAATTAACCCACTTTGCTCTGCCTCATTCAATCTCATTGCTGCATGGTGGGTGTGGAAGTTCAGCTCCCCATGGGGCCCTGGTAATACCAGGGGTGAGGAAACTAAGTATTGATCTGTCCTGACTCCCCGCACCTTGTACAGCCTCATTGCTGCTGGGGAGGAATGGCAGCTCAGCTTGCAGCTGGACCTCAGTAACCCTAGCCTGATGGAGCAATTGCTGTGCCTCCTACCTCCAGGTGGGAGATTAGGGACGCAGAGTATCACCATCTGCTTCCAGCATAGGGGATAGAAGATCAGTTCTCCACTGAGTTAGCTGACACCACTTGATCAGGGAATTGGAGTGCTGCCCACTTTGGCCAGGTTGGGGATATAAGGGACATAATAGCCCCAGCTTGGCTCCACTCACACCACTGGAGAGGAGAATTGGAGACCCCAGCCAGGTAGGGATGGAGTTGCACAGATCAGCTCCCTGTTCAGCCCTGGAAACCTTGCTGCGGTTGGTGCAGTATTTTTGTTGGTGTTTGATTGGAATTGGGTAGGGATAGCCTAGAAGGATTTTTACTCTTAGGCCACACATTTCTGGTCCTTTAGCTGAGCAGAACAGGTTTTTCTTGGAGCTCATTTTGTGCCTGTTGACGTTTTGAGTTGGAGGCTTCTGCAGCACCCTGCTGGGATTCCTGGGAACCAGTAAGGAAACCAGGGAACTCACTGACCTGCTGGGCCTCAAGTCCCAAGGTCCCAAGGCAGTTTACCTACTTTTCAGCTTTCTCTCGTTTTGTGCTTGTTTCTTAAGTCCATAGTTTTTAGTTGTAAAAGGCAGAGGCTAGGAGGAACACTGCTACTCCATCTTAGCCAGAACCAGAAATCTTTTTCATGGCTTTTACTCCTTTTTCATGGCTTTTTACTACCAAAGCCTCTAGTACAATATCTAAAACAAATCAAGATAATTGACATTCTTGTGTTGTTCTGATAGTTGACATTCTTGTGTTATTTATTCCTGGATCCAGAGAAATTGTTCAATACTTTATTAGTATGCTCTTTTGTAGATGTTTTTGTCTGATTAAGGAAATTTTCTTATATTCAAACTGCTGGGACTTTTTAGAATAAACTGATGTTGAAATTTATCCAATGCTTTTTTTTTTTTTTATTGAGGGCAGTGTCACTGGCCCTCACATGTGGGACCCAAACCTGGGCCGCTGGCTTCCCAAGACCAGCGCTTAACCACTGCGCCACTCGGCCGGCCCCTATCCAATGCTTTTTTGCCTTTATTGAAACAACCATATAATTTTTATTATTTACTTTGCTAAGGAGGTGAATTTTATTGACTGATTTTCAAATGCTAAGTCAAACTTGCATTTTTGGAATAAAGCACACTTCGCTATGGGTGTGTTATTCTTTTTATATAGTGTTGGATTTGATATTCTAATGTTTCATTAAGGACTTCTGATTTTCATGGTTATAAGAGATACTAGCTTCTTAAATGTATTCACTGTATTCTTAATTTTAATACCTGGTATTTTTTCCAGTTCAAGAAGTTCTATTTTTTTTTTTCATCTCTAATTCCCTTCGTATTGTTACTAATTCTCTTTTAAAATCCTTATCTTCTTATATTGAAATATGCAGGTTATTCCAATATATAGAGAGTCCCTGTTGTTTTGTTTATTTTATCTGTTTCTTCTTTTAGTTTTCATTTATGTAGTCTGATCTCTTTTGTTGGCTTGATGATTTTGATTGTGTAACTGATATTATATTTGGAAATTTATTTGTAGAAATAATTTGAGGATTACAATAATATTATAATCCTTTATAAAGGCCTCATATTTAATCTATTAAGTATATGGGGACACCAGCAATATGAGATTACTTTGATGACTTCCCAGGAATTGAGACTACTTAAGACATTTTTCTTTTTAAGTCTCTGTGAGAACCAATCTAGTTCTCTTTCCAGTTTACTCCTTTTCCTAGGTTGCAGCCTTATAAGGTCCCAGTGCATGGTGTTGGAGTTACAAAGACTTCCATGCATTTTAAACTCTGGACTCCAAAGATTTTTTTCCATGCACCAAGATGTTATCAGAAGTGCTTCTCAGAGTCTCAGCATGTTAAATACTGTTATACCAGCAGAAACGCTGGTCCAGGTGCTGGTTTATCTCTTTGGGTTTCTATCTTCCCTTTGATATAGTACCAGTAAAATAGCCTTTATCTTATTAGAGTTCAAGGATATTTGTATATCTATCTATCATCTATCTATCTATCTATCTATCTATCTATCTATCTAATCTATCTAATTGTTCTAGCTATCCTTGGTGGGAAAATTGATCCAAATAATTTAATCCATTATTAAACAGAAATTTGATTTTCTTATTTAGGTCCAGGTAGTTAATAATTTTTTGAATGCCAAGATTATGGTTTTTATTCTTTTTGTGTTCTCTTTATTTTCTGCAATGAATAGGTATTTAAAAATATAAATTGTAAAAGATTAGAATGAGAGATATCATGTTTGAAAATGGATCATATGAAAAATCATTGAGGAAAATATAACATGAAAATCGCAGAACTCATAGTAATCATAGACAATATGAAAACTGGAGGCCAGATTCACCTGTCCCCTTTATACCAGTATTCTGCTCTGAGGAGTACTCAATTTAACTCAAGCAATATTTTTTTTTTCTTTGGGTTATTCATGAATTGTGATATATCAAAAAAAAAAAAGGTTAGAAAAATCCTCAGTGTTCAGTTGTGATGAGGAACAGGAGAAACAGAGAATGTTTAACTATCTTTAAATATTTGAAAATGTATTATGCTGAAGAGAGAGTTAATTTAGTGCATGTAGCTTAAAAAGGCAAAAAAAAAAAAAAGTAGGAAGTTAAATAAAAATAGGAAGAGGTATTTTTCAAATAACCAAAAAGTTTATCAATGATAAAGAGAAGGGAGAGCCTTGTAAAACACAGCATTATCTACCTTGGAAGTGTTAAACCAAAGAGTGGATGGTTACTGGTTACTGCTTAAGCTTTCCTTAAATAAGTATATTCATTACAACACTAGAATACTCATTAAAAAAATGTATTTCTAGGATTATTCTAGAGCAGCATATAGGATAAATTGTCTGCATGAGAGTTTAAGCTCAAATGAACACTACATTATGTCATACCTGAGCATGACTGTTGACAGTGGGTACAGCCAGGAGATGGAAACCCAAAGGATTATCTGAAAAAGAATCAAATGATTTGGTGGTTTACCAAATATAGAAGATAAATTAGAAGAGTATAATCAAAAATGTCTTTAGAACATGCCTTAATACCAGAAAAAAAATGTACGATTTAGTGGGATGATATATGTGAAAACTCACATTATGAATTGTACAAAATTTTAAACTATTTGTTATTACATAAGTTTTTGTAAAAATTTTCACTCTCTGGTTTCTAAAACTATTTCTTTTCCTGAGAAGCAGTCATTTGTTAGATAAAATTTTCTACCTCTATAATCTGTCTTGCTGAAAAATTGCAACAACCCATGTGTGAATAATAGAATTTTTTTTCATTATTTCTGCCTAATTCAATTTTTAGCTTTCCCAATTTTAGGGAAGTTCAGGCTCATTATCCATCCTGGATAGGTAGATTATGCTGACATAATAGTGTTACTTTAGTAAGGAATTTTAAAAAATAGTGTAATACTTTCCATGTCTGGTAAGATAGTTATTTTTTCATTATCCTTCTATTATTTGCAAGAAACTTGATTTAGACCAGGAAACAGGGTCATGAAATTCACAATTTATATGGTTTTATTTTTTTGTGTTATTGTGGTAGACTACTCTAAAATGTCCACATCTTAATCCCCACCTGTGAATATTTATTTTACATGGAAAAAGGAACTCACATGTGATTAAGTTAAGGATCCAGACATGGAGGGATTATCTAGGGTTATGCAGGCCCAGTCTCATCACGTGAGTCCTTAAAAGGTGAAGCCAGCAAGAGACATAACTACCGAAGAATGGTTTTGAAGAATGAGGAAAGGGGCATAAGACAAGAAATACGACATGAAGCCTCTAAAAGCTGATAAAGATAAGGCAAGGAAGGGGCCGGCCGAGTAGCGCCGTGGTTAAGCCCTGGCTTGGGAAACCTGCAGCCCTTGTTCGGATCCCACATATGAGGGCCAGTGACACTGCCCTCAAAAAAAAAAAAAAGATAAGGCAAGGGATTCTCCTCTAGAGCTTCCTAAAAGAAACACAACACTGCTGACGCCTTGATTTTAACCCAGCAAATCCTATGTCAGATTTCTGACCTAAAAACTATAAAATAATGTTTGCTTTGTTTGAAGCCACAAAGTTGGTGATTACAGCAGCCATAGAAAACTAATTCAGTTATATTCTCATGTTTACCACAACCATGGATTTTCTTACTGATTTCATTAGTTTGGAGTGTAGGAAGAAAACAATACCAAGTCCAATTACCACTGGCCTAAACAGAGTTTTATTTTTCTCATGTAATAAGAAACCCAGTGTTAGGCTGCTGGGGCAGGGGCTGCTGCTAAGGGTGTCTTCCAGACCTAGACTCATTTTAGCTTCCTGCTCTGTCATTCTTAGCAGGTGTCTTTCATTCCTATTGTTTCATCCCTATGGCTGCTGCTTCTCTAGGTATCTCATTCTATCCCAAGTAGGAAGAAGAGGAACAGAGGAGTGAGCAGAGAGCAAAATAGTGTCTTTACAAAGCTTTTCCAAAAGGCCTACTCAGCCTCTTCACATTTTATGGCATTGTCCAGAGAAGGTCATGTGGCCTAGTTGCAAGGAAGCTAAGAATTTGAAATTCTTAGCCAGGCACATTGCTACCCTGAACAGATTTCTGATTCTGTTAATAAGGAACAAGGAGAGTGGGATGAAATTTATTGTTGCCTTTTACTTCCATGGATACCCATTTTAGGAAGTGCTGAGCCTACTGCTGGAGTTGAAAGGGCGTTCCTGTACAGTGAAGAAGTAATGATGAGCAAATTATATATAGGGTTAGGGCACAGGATCCATGATTTGGAGACATGAATGGTAGGAATTAAAATGTACTGAAAAATTACTGGGCAAAAGGATCTCTTATTAAGAAGATTTCTTCATCAGCATATGTCTCTCATCTTGCCAACCTCTATTTTTTCCTTCCATTTATTCTTCCTGGCCTTTCATCACAGAAATATTCCACAATTTAAGTTTATGACTTACCTTTCTGATAATTTCAAATACAAATAGGTTAATAAAAGCAGATAGGTTAATATTTAGTATACTGACAAGGATTAACTTGGTCATAGCTAATCTAAATTCCCAGGGCTGCTTTTCAAAGCTCATTGCAAGTAAAAGTAATAGCCTTTAACTTTTTCTCCCTATTCTCTAAGATGTCATCAGAACTAGGCTTGTGGGCCAAATCCAACCCATCACCTAGTTTTGTAAATAAAGTTTTATTGAAACACTTATTTAAATATTGCCTATTGTGGCTTTTGTGCTACACTGGCCGGTTTTAGTAGTTGCAACAGAGACATAAGTCCTGCAGAGCCGAAAATATATATTATCTGGTGCTACAGAAAATGTTTGCCAACCCCTGCTCTAAATTAATCATCATTCTTTTTTAAGGGGTTGAAATGGGTAGAGGATGTATTATCAGCAGAGACTGATTTAATCCAACCACTATAAAATGCTTTTTCCTTATCCTGGGTGTTGAGTTTTCATCTCCTTGTGACACTTAAAGGAGCATTGCATCATTTAAGTTTTGTAAAAACACCTTGGTACTTTGATTTCTCCCTCTTAACTAGCACTAATAGATCAGCAGAGGAGTATCCAGAATTATTAATCTTGAAGAAAAGGTAAAAACAATCTGAGACAGAGGAGTAGGGGTATTACCAATGTTTCTATTTAACAGAAGCAAAAATTTAGGCAAGTATCTTGACTAATCCTAGGATTACAAAACTCCTGACCCCCACAGCAAATTGTTAAATCCAAAACGTCCTCCCATTTAAACTAAAGTCAGCTTAACAAGGTAATTAAAGCATGATATTATACACTCCAAAAGAACAAGGTGTACAAAGTATTTAGAGGGAGTAAAGAGGGCATTTTTCAGAGGAAATTGAGCTGAATCATGAAGGATGAGAGGAATCTGACCAGGGAGACAAAACAAGGAAAGGCATCTCAGTTAGGAGGAAGAAAGTGTTTAATAAATATTGTGTTGGGAACTTAAAAGAATGTTATTTTGTATTTGGTAAGGCTGCCATGCTAAAGAACCACAGACAGCATGGCTCAGAAAACAGCAATTTATTTTATCACAATTCTGGAGATCAAGTTGTTGGCAGGATTGGTTTCTTCTCAAGCAACCTTCTTGTCTTCTAGACATCCATCTTCTCATTGTGTCTTCACATGGTCTTTCCTCTGTGGCCTAATTTCCTCTTCTAATAAAGGGCACTGGTCTTATTGGATTAGAGCCAACCATAATTACCTCATTTTAACTTAATTATCTCTTTAAAGTACCTATTTCCAAGTACAGTCACATTCTGAGGTACTGGGGTTAGGATTTCAACATATGATTTTGGGGTAACACATTCAGCTCATAACATATGTATGCATAGATTTATAAGTTTCTTTTTATTCAACTGTAGGATAAGATATTGTACCAGAAGGAATGGTGAGATATGGGACTGTCAAAGTAATTAACACCCAGATTTGAATAATGTCATGCCAAGAAGATAGACTTCTTTTGCAAATAATGAAGAATCAAAGACTGATTTTAAACAGAGCAATATTTTGATCAGAAAGGCATTTTAGAAAAATTCGTCTTATAGTAGTGCAGAAAGTTGTAAAATGGGCGGCATTAGAAGCATTAGAAGCAGGAGTTTAATTTTGCAATAATCCATGCCACTTAAGATAGAGATCTGAACAAAGGCAGTGGAACAGTGTCCAGAAGGGAAGGTGCAGATTTCTGGGATAACTTAACTTTCTAGACCCCTTGGAAATGGAGTTGAGAGAGGAAGCAAAAGAAGCTTGGCCTCCTAGGTTGACAGTGGCTTATTAGTGGAGATAAGAATGGAGATGATTTTAGTTTGGGAACGTTTTCCTTGGAGGTACACTTGGGATGATTAAATTTAGGTGTCAACTTAACAGGGCCACAGAGTACCCAGGTATTTGGTTGAAAGTTATTCTGGGTGTGTCTGTGACTGTGTTTGTGGGTGACGGTAACCTTTGACTTAGTAATTGAGTAAAGCAGATTGCCTTTTCTAGTGTGGTCAGGCCTCATCCAATTAACTGAAAAGAACAAAATGCTGAGACACTTCCCTGCCTGTGCCTATGGTCTTTGAGGTCGGACATCGGACTTCTTCTGCCTTCAGGCTCAGACTGGAACTTACACCATTGGCTTTTCATTGTTCTCAGGCCTTGAAATTACAGATCTTGAGACTCCTCAGCCTCCATAATTGTACAATGTGATTTCTATACAGACATATCTTAGAGATATTGTGGGTTTGGTTCCAGACTACCACAATAAAGCAAGTTGCTATAAAGGCATCACATGAATTTTTTGGTTTCCCAGTGCATGTATGATGTTTACACTATACGGTACTCTCTTCAGTCTGAAGTAGCATTATGTCTTAAAAATGTACATACCTTAATTAAAATACTTTATTGTTAAAAAATGCTAATCATCAATGGAGTCTTCAGTATCGTAATCTTTTTTGTTAGTGAGGGTCTTTCCTCAATACTGAGGACTGTTTAACTGATCAGGGTGGTGGTTCCTAAAGGTTGGAGTGGCTGTAGCAATTTTGAAAAATAATATAACAGTGACGTTTGCTGCATCAGTCAGCTCTTTCTTTCATGAATGATTTCTCTTTAGCGTGCAGTGCTGTTTGATAGCATTTTTACCCACAGTAGAACTTCTTTCAAAGTCAGCGTTAATCCTTTCACACCCTGCCCTGCTTTTTCAACTAAGTTTATGTAACATTCTAAATCCTTTGTTGTCATTTCAACAATCTCCAGTGCATCTTCACCAGAGTACATTCTGTCTCAAGAAAGTACTTTCTTGGCTCACCCATAAAAGCA
The DNA here is from genome assembly GCA_033961575.1 of Aselliscus stoliczkanus. NCBI lineage: Eukaryota > Metazoa > Chordata > Mammalia > Chiroptera > Hipposideridae > Aselliscus > Aselliscus stoliczkanus. The sequence continues at coordinate 100,171,230 of CM066732.1, read as the reverse complement.
ACTTCTGATCCATTTAAGTTTTATCACAGAAATTCAGTTACTTCTTTAGGCTTCACTCCCAGTTCTAGTTCTCTTGCTGTTTCCACCACATCTGCAATTACTTTCTCCACTGAAGTCTTGAATTTCTCAAAGTCATCTATGAGGATTGGAAAAAACATCTTGCGTTTAATGTTGGTATTTTGAGCACTTCTCATGAATCACAAATGTTCTTAATGAGATCTAGAATGGTGACTCCTTTCCAGAAGCTTTTCAGTTTACTTTGCCCAGATCTGTCAGAGGAATCACTGTCAATGGCAGCTGTAGCCTTATGAAATGTATTTCTTCAATAAAACTTGAAAGTTGAAATTACTCCTTGATCCATGGGCTACAGAATGGATGTTTTGTTAGCAAGTATAAAGGCATAAAAACAACATTGTACATCTCCATCAGAGCTCTTAGGTGACCAGGTACATTGTCAATGAACAGTAATATTCAGAATATCTTTTTCTGAGCAGTAGGACTCAACAGTAGGTTTAAAATATTCAGAAAACTGTGTTGTACACAGATGTGCCGTCATCAGGCTTTGTTCCATTTATAGAACACAGAAACAGTAGATTCAGCATAATTCTTAAGGAGCCTAGAATTGTCAGAATGGTAAATGAGCATTGGCTTCGACTAAATAGTCACAGCCTCATTCACCCCTACTAAGAGAGTCATGCTGTTCTTTGAAGCTTTGAAGCCAGTCATTGATCTCTTCCCTAGCTGTGAAAGTCCTTGATGACCTCTTCTTCCACTATAAGGCCGTTTCATCTAAATTGAAAGCCTATTATTTAGTGTAGCCACCTCATTAATTATCTTAACTGGAGCTTCTGGATAACTTGCTGCAGCGTCTACATTAGCACTTGCTGCTTTGTCGTCACCTGATAGCCTGCCTACCCCCATGCACCTTTCCATAAAGACAGATCATTACTTCAATATTATGCCTACTCTATGTATCCCTACTTGTCTCCAAGAGATGGTTAGTCAATGAGGGGTAAGATTCCTCAAGGGAGGAACAACCTAAGATAGGCACGCTCACATGGGAGCTACAGAAGGAATCATGGAGTTGAGGAAAAAGGACATAGACCCCTTGTTTCAGATTCTGACAACCTGATTGTGAAATGACCTATTGATGTGATAATATCTGTCCTCTGTGCATCCTTATCAGTAAGTTCTGGCAGAGGAAGCTTCTGTCTCTTAGGAGATGCATGACAATAATATCACGGGACCTTCGGTAATGGCAGCCTATAGGCATTGGTGATTTGAACTTGAGCTAGATTCTCTGGTATGAGATTCACAGACCATGGAAGATACATTGATCTTTTCTTATTTATGAGACGATAAAAGGAGCAGTGAGGCCCAGTTCAGGGCTCAGTCCATGAGACTGGAGTCCCCTAGCATCAACTGCATTTTTCACTTATTTTTGTCTCTCTCTTTCTTAACTTTTCATCATCCCTTCTTCACTCCCACTGCTCTGTTGTGCTGGACGTGACACTGCTTCACCTTGTACTTTTATGTTATGGACATGGTGTCTTTCCTTAAACCTTATGAACCAACCTCTGCTAGCTTCAAACTTTTTTCCTGCAGCTTCCTCCCCTCTCAGCCTTCATAGAACTGACGAGAGTTAGAGCCTTGCTCTGGATTAGGCTTTGTCTAAACGGAATGTTGTGACTGGTCTGATCTTCCATCCAGATCATTAAAACTTTCTCTAGATCAGCAATAGGCTGTTTTGTTTTATTATCATTTGTGTAAGAATTGGAGTAGCACTTTTAATTTCCTTCAAGAACTTCTCCTTTGCATTCACAAATTGGCTGTTTGGCACAAGAAACCTAGTTTTCTGCCTATCTCGACTTTAGACATGCTTTCCTCACTAAGTTTAATCGTTTCTAGTTTTTTATTTAAAGTGAGAGATGTACAACTCTTTCTTTCACTCAAACACCTAGAGGCCATGTAGGGTTATTAATTAGTCTCATTTCAATATTATTGTATCTCAGAGAATAAGGAGGCCTGAGGAGAAAAAGAGAAATTGGAAAATGGCCAGTTGGTAGGGCAGTCAGAACCAACACATTTATCCATTAAATTCACCATCATATATGGGTGTGGTTTGTGGTGCCCCCAAATAATTATAATATCAATCAAAAACAGTAGTACTATCAAAGATCACTAATCATAGATAACCATAAAAATATAGTAACAGTGAAAAAGTTTGAAATGTTGTGAGAAGTACCAAAATATGACCCAGAGACATGAAGAGAGCAAATGCTATTGGAAAAGTGGCTCTGATAGGTTTGCTCAGCATGGGGATTGCCACAAACTTTCAATTTGTAAAAAAAATGCGGTATCTGCAAAGTGTAGTAGAGTGCAATAAGACGAGATATGCCTGTAGTAAATCTCTCTCTCCTCCCTCCCCCTTCCTTCTCTCTTTAAAGTTTTCTTTTTTTTTTAAGGGTGTGAGAAGACTGTGAAGAAGAGGGAGTTAATTTTTCTCCTAAGTGTAAACAAGGTCTTAAATTTTAAAAAGTGTAAATTGATCCTAGACCAAGATTGAATTTTTTTAATGCAGTAATACACACTTTTTAGATCATTTGTATCCTGCAGTCTATCAAATCAAAGCCTGTGGGTGGGCTCTTAATCCATGAATTATTGACAGTAGAGCCAGTAGTGGGTCCTTTGAGGCTCTTACAGTCTAAATGAGTGTTTTTAATGTGTGGTTCAGCAGTGGTTTGCTATGTCAAAGAAGCCTAGGGTCAGTCTCTACTAAGGAACAAGATAAAATTCGCTAAGGCCATAATTATTGAGGGAATGATATTCTTATCATCTAGTGATATCCGAATTTATACAATTTTAAGGAAATGCAGTTTTATTTATTTCTCTTCTCACCAAAGCAGGTTTTCTAATTTGATTTTGAAATAATGAACCTTTAGGATTTTGATGTAACTTCTTAGGAATACAGTCACCAGTGACTTCAGTACACAGAGTAAGGAATGGTCCAAAGAGGTGATAGTGTCTTAGGAGGCTAATGGTTGTAAAATGAACTATTGCTTTTTAATTTAACCACTGTAAAATTGACCTATCCCTCCTCTATCACCTACTTTCACATTGTCACCCTTTAGTTACTACACTGATGTACTTATTTCACATTAGGGCTTTGTACTTTACCACACATACATAAACAAATCCCTGATAATTAACAAAATAGCATTATTTTTTAAAGACCAATACATACCCGAGCTACATATGAGTAAGTTCATCAAACAGGATTCTTTGTGTACTAGAGTTTGCTAATGTCTTAATGCTGCTGTGCTACAGATTATACCCAGAGTCACTCTAAGCAGAAATAGAGGAACAATAGGTCAAAAGAGTTAAAAGCATATGATTTAGTGTCAAACAGACCTGTCTCTGAGCCATGTCTAGGCCATATATTAGCTATTTAGCCTCAGGCAAGTAACTTTTAACTGCTTCAGCTATGGTGTCTTAGTCAATAATACATAATAAGGAAGTATGCAGCTGCTACATTTGTTGTGATAATTAAATTTCATAATGCAGGTACAGTGCTGGCACAGATTAAACATTCAGTAAAAGTTAACCATTCTTATATATATATCGGCACCAAGTATATTCTCTCCAAGTCAACGATAAAAATCTCTTCTCATTTTTAACAAAAATGAAAAAAATTGAGCTCTTGCCAGGGAGCATCCTGACATCTTAATGAAGATGAACATCACTTGTTATTTTTTATTTACTTAATATTTTTGTTAGTTTGCAAATGTCCTTGCTTCAGATAGTTGAAAAATAACCTAAATTGATGGGAGGCATGCTCTTTGATAGCAAAAAATGCTTTTCAAAAATGGGACCTCTAAACCTTTTTTATTTTCTTTTCCATTTTCCAGGACAACCCAAGCTTTCACTAGGCTAGAAAAAGCTTAAAAGATTCTCACTTATCCACTGCATCCTTTATAATTTAAACCAAATTAATACCAAGGAAAAGAGCACCTCTCTCCAGTAACTGTGAAGCTGCTGGAGTGATAATACTCTGGTTCCTGAACCCCTACGCGCTTCCATTTAGCATTGGCTCCACACTCAGGCTGTGCAACCTGCTTGCCACACTCAGGGCAGAAGTGAGCTCGGCAAGGGGTCAGGACAAACTTCTTCGGTGGGGCAGTCAAGAAAGAGCCTCAGATGCACTCGAGGGCTTCTCCTTTCCTGGAGTCAAGAAATCTATTGCTGTAAAGGGCCTTCCTATGTGAGCCTTTTTCTTGGTGTTACTCGAAGAATCTGTTGCTGTCATTAAAGTTGTATTTAAAAGGTCCTAGAAAAGAAGTTGTTTAGCAGACTCCAGTTCAGCATCTATCTTGCTACATTTCAAAGTTCCAGCAGAAAAGGCTGGGGTGCAAGATGTGGCGGGTGTCTGGGGGGAAGACCAATGAGAAACATGACCCCTGAGAAAGGAATCCTAACTTCCCTCTGTACAGTTCCTCACTACCAGTGTGCTCCCAGCTCTACAGCCCTAATGAACACTTACATTTATCACTGTGCTGGCAAATGTCAGGTCCCTCTGCGTAAGAGAACATGGGAGTCCTGTATGCCCACCTATCACCCCAACATTGATTTTCACTACACCTGAGGATTTTTAAGTGGGAAGATACTTCATGTAAGCCCAGATTATAGGACAATTTTAAAAACTACTTAAGTATTAGTGATACACATGCAAAAGCATATTTAATGTATACAACTTGATGAATTTGGAGATAAGTGTACATTAATCAAACCATTACCACAATCTATGCCATAAACATATCCATCACTTCCAAAGGTTTCCTTCTGCTCTATTTATTATTATTATTTTTGTGATAAGAACACTGAACATAAGATCTGCCTTTTTAGCAAAGTTTTAAGTATACCATAAAGTCTTATTAACTATGTTGTACAATAGATCACTAAGGTTTATTCATCTTTCATAAATGAAAGTTTGTATCCATAGAGCTTCTGCTCTCTGCTTTAAATGATTTCAGAATCTCAACTTCCATTCAACTTAATAAACATTCACTAAGGACATGTCAAGAGCAGGATCTGTGCTGAGGACTGAAGGAGGCAGAGCTGCAGAAGGCAAGCTTTTGGTTTCCTTTCAACGAATGAAAAAAATCATGAGCGATCAACAGAAAAATACAAAAGTCCATGTAGTTACACACAAACAACTTTTCTATTGTGAACTAGACTCTTATTCAAGGTTTAATAACTAATGACTAGCACTTCCTAGTTGAGTCTATTTACAGACATTTGACGCATATCTGTTTATCTGTTTTACACTTACTAAAGAACTAATGTGAAATCTATTTTTTTTCTTTTCCTTCTTTTTTTTTTTTTTTTTTTGGTTCCACAAGTCCTGTAGTTAGCTCAAGACCACTTTAATATCACTGTAGATTAAGAGACACAGAGCTACTTCCTGTCTAGTAAAGCCAAGTGTAAACTATTGCTTGGACATCAGGCTACTAGAATGACCTTTTCTTCAATTTATTAGGTTTTTTTTTTTTTATACTGGCCTGAACATCATAACACAACTAGATGCTTAAAACATCATTTCCTAAAAACAAATTTGATTTAAAATTAAGCATTTGTTGAGGTATAACAAGATAGTTAAAATGTTAAGCAAAGAGAATGGTTCTAATGAATCAGAAATACTGCTAAAGTTACAAAATTCATTAGAATGACAGTGTGTTCTTTGGATAAATAGACAGAGATGGGATTCTTAAGCACATTGTAAAAGTTCATCCTATGAATCAACTAAGTAAAACCTAAAAACTGCTTTTATCATTTATATTTTTAAATTGGAAATTGACCACTAAGAATAGAAATGAATATATTTCTGATAGTCTTTAAGGAAATTCATGTGGAAAAGAACCTGCAAATCCCACGGTAAAACATCAGGTGAGCATTGTCAGATTCAGCCTGGAGAAAGATCAGTGTCACCTAGGATTCCTTTCATGGCTGTCCCTTTCTCCACTGGAGTCTTTATCACACACACACCCAGGAGTTAACTGAATCCTATTTCTGCCAACTTCTGCTTAGAATTAAATAAATGTTTGTGATTGAACAAATAAATATGGGATTATTTGTCAAAGGATTCTGTTGTGTAACCACTTCCAGAAATAGTATGAATGGGATTTCTTAACAATCAAAACTCATTCACGATGCTTTATAGGACTCTTATTAAGGTGAAATGACAAACTCCTAACTTGGATTATTGGACAACTTATATTTCTTCCCCTCCCATATGCCTCAATAACATCTCACACTCAAACTATGCAGTGGAGCCTCGTGGTTAGAATCTATGGGATCAAGACAGTCTTTGTGCAAATACCCACTTTGGCCACATCCTCTCTGCTTTACTCTGGGCATGTTATTCAATCATTGTATGCCTCAGTCTCCTCACTTGTGTAAAGAATGAATAATTATTTCATCCACCTCATGTGACCATTCAGAAAGATTTAATGTGATAATGAAATTGAAGCTTTTTTGCACAGTTCATGGCAGAGAAAACACTCAATAAGTACAGACACACACACACACACACACACACACACACACACACAAATATCTACAGTTGATTTGCTGACTTTCTTTGCAGATCAGCTCTTTCTCCTGACATCCTCATTTTGATGAATTAAGACCAATATCTTTCTAAGTGCTAAGGCTCATAATCTTAAGCATCATCAACTCCTTAATCTGCATTGAGACAGCCTATCTTTTTTCAGCCCATATGATCAGTTGCTGAATTCTGGCCTTTCTTGCATCCACCATAATGTCTTTGAATATCTCTCTTTTGGTTCATCTATCTCAAAATACTCACATATTACTTTTCAATTAGGTTATTGTAAAGAGTCCTTTCAAAGGAGGCCCTTACTTTTTCTCACTCTAATACTTCCCACATAGAACTACCAAATTAATCTTCCCAAAGTTTTATTTTGACATTGATGAGTATCTGTAACAGAGTATGATTTTACTTATCATCCATTCAATGAATATTGATTGATCAAATGTTATAGTCAAGGCAACGTTCTAATCACTAGGGGTATGGCAGTAAGTAACATAGCCAAGTCCCTGCCCTTAGGAATCTTAAATTCTGGTGAAAATAACAATAATTTTAAAATAATATAGCTTAAGATTGTTCTATAAAAGAGTAAACTCCAGTTAAGGCTTATTACTATTAATAATTTTTGTTATATGGCTAGATATTATCAACCATAATGATAAGTATTTCATATATATTACTTGTAACTTTAATCCTGAAAATTAGGTATGATTGTCATTTTACAAATGAGATAACTGGGGCTCAGATAGATTAAGCAATTTGCTTAGCATCATGCAATTAGTGGGAATCAGATAAATTGCATGACTGACTCTAAGTCTATTTGACAACAGACCCAAGCAATTTTTTCCTACAATAAGTGACCTTTCTTCTGTGAATTAATTAATGGCTAAATAGTTTGTTTAATATTAACTAAGACACAGTCAACCCCCACTCAACCCTTTTTTCTCTGTATTGCCTACTTCAGATCTCATATTCTACCTTCAAGCCACTCCCTCCTCCACAACCACATTTTACTTTCTTTGCTCTGTACAATATCCCTAGGATTCATATTCTCTTGCATTCTCACTCTTTCTCTCCCTGCAACCCTTTCTCTCCTAGTATCCAAGATCCAAGAAGCTTTCTAGGTTTCCCACAATTGAACTGTCCCTAACATAAACACTACTGAATTTTTTGTACTTTCATATGATACTAATTTTAAGCTACCTTGTATTTAGAATTTGAAGAAATCTTGGATTATCTTCAATTAACTAGATTTACTCTTTGGAATCTGTACCACTCTGTATAATAAAGTGTTTATCAAGTTTTGCATAATATATGAGTCCAGTATATTGAGTGGAAATTTGGGGAAGGAAACAGATGGTCCCTTAATTTGTCTGAGGAAGTGGTTGCCTCAGACATGCTGCTCATATTTACATGGATATAAATTTACATGGATCTAGTAGGTGAAAGCTTTAAAATCTGTAAAATGTCAGTAACATATAGAGCTGAATTATAGTTAGTGAATACAAAGAGACATATGAATTTGATTGACAGAGGAAAAGTGATAGGAAATGTATGTGATCGTATGGATTATTAAAATCACATGTCAGATATTGGCTTGAATCCAAGTTTTTCCTTTTTCCAGCAGCTCCTTGTCCAGGGTCCAATTATAATGGGATTTTCAATGATTTTCTTAATAAAGATTTCTAGCGCTATAGGATTTATCTTTGTATAACCCCTTGAGATACACTTGTTCTGTCTTAACTGCAGTTTTCCTTTTCATGATTTCAGTTACCTGTGGTCAAGTGAGGTCTGAAAATGTTAAATGAAAAATTCTAGAAATAAGCAATTCATAAGTTTTAAATTGCATGTCATTCTGAGTAGCATGATAAAATCTCATACTGTCCCTCTCCATTCTGCCCAGGATGTTAATCATCCCTGTGTCTAGAATATCCACACTACAGACGTTTCCAGCCCTGGTATCTCAGTGCTTGTGTTCAAGTAACACTTAGTTTACTTAATGAAGGCCCCAAAGCCATTTACATAACTTTTATTGCAGTATATTTTTATAATTATTCTATTTTATTATTAGTTGTTGTTAATCTGCTGCTGTACCTAATTTCTATATTAAACTTTATCATAAGTATATATGTATGGGAAAAAACAGAGTGTATATAGGGCTGGTACTATGTGCAATTTCAGACATCTAGAGGGAGGTCTGGAATGTCTCCCCCATGGGCAAGGGGGGACTACAGTAATTCCACAGGCACAGGAAATATGGAAAGGACAATAATGCACACGTGGCTTTTTGTAACTTTATAGATTGGAATGTTTTGAAATAGTAGAGATTTTTAAAGAGCAGTCTTTTCTGATACAGGGACACAGGAAAGCCTTAGGTCAGAAGCATCAGCTTTTACAAAAAATGCCTTGAGGGAGGCCCAGATGTATTATCTAGAGGCCTTTTACCTCTTTCTTTAGCCCTGGGGCCTGCCACTGTGCTATCAATCCATTTCCAGCATTTTACTTGGCTGTGAATGTCTTAGAGTGACAGGAGAGTGATTCATAACATAGAGTAAGACTTCCAGGAAGCATTTTTACTTTAAGCTACAGGGCAAGTGAATCAGCCATTTGCTTTCTTGCAGGAACTACTTATCTTCAATCTTTCAATTAAAGGTCAAAAAATGAAAGAAGACACTGTGGTTGTCTATTATAGTGTTTTGTTCCCATTGTCAGAGAATCTCTTCTTTCTGTAGTTGTCTCTCAACCTGTTCAAGATTTGTACTTTTCTTTGTCTGTTTCTGATTAAATATGTATATGAGAAATTTTCTCACAATGTCTAGAAATCTTTTTGAATTATTTAAAAAAAAAAAAAGACACGGAGAACTATAATCACTAAAAATAGTGCCTCCCACAGTAAAAATAACGTTTAAAGCCTTCACCAAAGGAGATTAAAGGCAAAAATTTATGAGTCAAACTAAAATATCATTTAGGAAATTAAAATCATGTGTTTTAGTGTCTTACTCTGTGTCTGAATAACTAAACAAAGAGGAGACTAAATCAGTTTATGCAATAAAAACAAAAACAGTTAATATTATTGGATGCTTACAGTATGCCAGGCTTGAGGTAAATTGATGTATTTAACCCTCAAAGCAAACCTATGAGATAGCTCTGTTAGCGCTCCTGTCCCACAGGTGAGAGCTCTGAAGTAAATTGTCTAATTTCAAAGAGCTAGGAAGGGACAGAGTAGGGACTTAATTCTATGAGGTCTGGTTTCAGAGCCCATGCTCTTAACCACTATGTATTATCATTCTACAATGCAGGCAACTGATATGGAAAATTCAGGCTGCTACCATTAGGAATGGGTTTGAAGTCTGAAATATTTTAGTGACTCAACTAACTCTTCATCTGCTCTATATATGCTGCAGTAAGATACTTCTACTTGAGAAAAACCTTCAGGAAGAACTAAATGCATACCTTAATCCAAAATCAATTTATACTTATTGAATATCTCAGGGCCTATGATGGGTGTTCAACAACTACTGTGGATGAATGTGTGAAACTGAAACTTATTTAACTAACTTCATGTGTAAGTCGATGTGCTGTGTGCTTCTTTCTACATCCTGTCTAAACCTCAAGAAGAAGGATTGGTGTTTATTTCCTCTTTAAATGTTTGGTAGAAGTCACAATCAAAATCATCTCATCCTGGTGTTATTTGGTGGGAGGTTTTTGATTAATGATTAAATCTCTGTACTAGTCATAAGGCTGTACAGACTTTTTATTTGTTCATAATTTAGTCTTTGTTGTCTGTAGAGCTTAGAAATATCCTTTTTCTAGTTTATTCAGTTTGTTGGCATCTATTTGTTCATAGTAGTGTTTTACGGTCCTTTTAAATTTGGTGGTATCAGTTGTAAAGTCATTTTAATTTCTGATTTTATACATTTGTGTCTTCTTCCTTTTTTGTTTTCTTAGACTAGGTAAAGTTTTGTCAATTGTGTTTCTTTAAAAAAAATAACTCGTAGTTTTGTTGACTTTTTTTCTACTTTTTAAAATGGTATTTTATTCATTTCTGCTCTGTTACTTTTTTCCTGCTAACTTTGGGTTAAGTTTTTCTTCATTTTCTATTTCCTTGAAGTGTAAAGTTAGGTTGTTTATTTGAGATCTTTCTTCCTTTTATGTAGGCATTTATTGCTATGAACTTCCCTCTTAGTACTATTTTTGCTGCATTCCGTATGTTTTGGTATATTGTATTTCATTTTCTTTGGACTAGAGGTGTTTTTTAATTTTCCTTTCTATGTTTTTCTTTAATGCCATGGTTGTTCCACAGTATGTGCTTTAAATTCCACATACTTGTGAACTTTCCTGTTTTGCTCCTGCTCTTGATTTTTAGTTTTTTTGTTTTTTTTCCATTGGAACAGATGTCTTTTTAATGATTGTCAAATATTCAAGCAAATGCATTTTATTAAGTCATAATCATTATTTTTTAATGCCATACACTTAAAATCCCAAATAATACTGCCAACATTTTATTTTATTTTTTTTAAATTAATTAATTTATTTTTAGTTTTAATATATTGTGATCAGAGGAGATACTTCATTGATTTCAATCTTAAATTTGTTAAAGACGTTTTGTGACTTATGTGATTTATCCTTGACAAATATCCATGTGTACTTGAGAAATATGTATATTCTGCAATTAATGGATGGAATGTTCTATATTTATTGGTTAGGTCTATTTAATATATAATATTATTCTAATCCTCTGGTTCCTTTTGGATCTTCTGTCTGAATGTTATCTCCTATATTGAGAGTGTCATATTGAAGTCTCCTACTATTATTACATTGCTGTACGTTTCTCCCTTCAGTTTTCCTAATGTTTGCTTTATATATGTAGGTGCTCTAATGTTGGATGCATATATATTTTGATACCTTCCTGGTAGATTATAAAATATTCTTCTTTGTCTCATGTGAGGGTTTTTGACTTAAAGTCTGTTTTGTTTAATGAAAGTATAGCCACTCAGGCTCTCATTTGGTTATGATTTGCAGGAAATACCTTTTTCTGTCCCTTCATGCAACCTATGTGTATTCTTAACTCTACAGTGAGTTTCTTGTAGACAGCATATGAGTGTAGTTGAGTCTTTTTTTAAAATTATTCAGTCACTCTCTATCCTTTGATTGGGGAGTTTAATCTATTTACATTTAAAGTGATTATTAATAAGAAAAGATTTACTATTGCATTTTTTTTTTTTTTGAGGGCAGTGTCACTGGCCCTCATATGTGGGATCCAAACCAGGGCCACTGGCATCCCAAGACAGCTCTTAACCACCACGCCACTTGGCCGGCCCTATTATTGCATTTTGATAGCTGTTTTGTGTTAGTTTTGTATTTCTTTTCTCTGTATTTCCTTAATTATCTGTCTTCCTTTTGTTTTGTTGATTTTTTTTTTGTATTGATATACTTTGATTCCTCTTTTTCTTTTGTGTAACTTCTATAGGCATTTTGTGTGTGTGTGGTCATCTTGAGGCATACATAAAATATCTTCTAGTTGAAACAGTCTATTTAAGCTAATAACTTATGTTGAACCACCTACAACAGTTGTCGGTACATTAGAAAAAGCAGCCATCTCTCCCAGTCTTCGCAAACTGAAGTGAAGACCTCCACCCACCATGCCTTGAGATAGTGGGGATCTCTATCAACCTTTTCCATCTCCAGGGATAAGCATTGTCCATTTGCTGTGTGCTGAGCCAGGGAGGAGGGAGCTATGGCATCTAGTTCAAACCACAGTCTGTTTTCTTTCTCAGGTAACTAGACTATTCCATACCCATCAGAGCTCCCAGACTGGCAAGTCAGATAGCACTGATTCTTTCGGCATCCCTGAAGAAGTTGTATTATATACATGGTTCTCTCCCTGGGGGAAGCTGAGAGCTGGGATTTTTATATACTCACCCTGTGCTGAGCAAGGTGGGGGGAGTATCTATAGAGTCCAACAAACCAAGCCATCATCTCTTTTTTTTCCCCCTAGGTGATTATACTATGCTGGACCCATCAGAGCTTCAAAAATGGCAAAACTTCTTTGGGCAACTCTAGAGAATTTTGAGTATTGGATGAACAGAGAAACTGTTTCCCAGGGGTAAGTTGTGAATTTGGATTTTTTTATTTGCTTGCTTGGTGCTAAGCCGGGTAAGAGTCTGTGGTGTCTACCAGCTCAAGCCTCCATCTCCATTTTTTACCAAGGTGGCTAGACTATGCTGGGCTTATAAAAGTGCTGAGACTGGCAAGACAGAAGCCAGTACTCTGGGAACCCCCTCTGAAAAGTTGAGTGCACTAAATTTATGCATATATATCAACACCCTCCATACCCCAAGTGAAACTGGGAGCTATGAAGTCTCTTTCTGATCATAAGAAACTGTGCCTGGCATAGGTACTTTGGTGAGAGGGTTTCCCAAATCTCTCTACTGCCTTTGATGAGTCTCATTTCACATCCTCCTTGAGTGCAAGAGCCTTACATTTAGTTTCCAGATTTTTCACCAAGGAAATTTATTTGTGAATTGTTGCTGAATTAGTATATTTGTGGGCAAGAGGAGGGTCCAGAGCTTGCTATTCTGTCATCTTTCTGATGTGACTACCATTAAAGTTTTCTCATTGTTCCAATTTCATACATATTGAGACAATACCAAGATATTGCACAAATCCAGGGTGCATCATTATAATAGAATGCAATGTAAATCATGCCCTCTGTAATTATACAATTCTGTTACCCTTCTATTAGTATATTTTGTAGACTGAATGAAGGCTTGGAAGAGGGTGAGAGAGAAAGGTGACAGAAGGAGGAGGTAGGCAGCCACTGAAGTGAAGCTTTGTCTTTATCAGAGTGGTGTTTCACTGTGGCTTGATTTTATCAGTTTTTCTAATATCTAAAGATATTGAGCATTCTTTCATATACTTAATGGGCTACTATTTTATATTCTTTAAAGAAATGACTATTCAAATCCTTAGCCAATTTTTAAAAATTGGCTTATTTGTTTTTTTAATTGTTGAGGACTTTGAATATCAGTTATTGTATGAATTTGTTATATATTATGGATATACGTTCTTTATAATATATATGATTTGCAACTATTTTTTTGCTGGTACTCTTTACAATATAAAAGTGTTCAATTTTGATAGGGTCCAACTTATTTTTTCCTTTATTGCTTGTGATTTTGGTGCCACATCTAACAAAGCATTGTCTAAGTGAAGATAACCAAGATTTATTTGCATTTATGTTTTCTTCTATGAATTTAATAGTTTTAGATTTTTAGGTGATGATCCATTTGAGTTCATTTCTATGTATACTCAGAGGCAGAGTGTTTAATTTCATTCCTTTGCATTTTGATATCCAGTTGTACTGACACTATTTGTTGAAAGGAATTTGCATTCTCCATTAAATTGACTAGGCACCTTTGTTAAAAATTAATTGACTGTAAATGTAAAGGTTTATTTATGGGCTGTCAATTCTATTCCAGTCGTCTATGTTTATCCTTATGTCTTGATTGCTATAGCTTTGTAGTAAGTTTTAAAATTGGGAACTTTGAATCATTCAACTTTTTCAAGATTGTCTTGGCTATTCTGGGACCCTTGCATTTCCATATAAATTTTTGGATTAGTTTTCAATTTCTGCAAAAAAGCCAGCTGGGATTTTGATAAAGATTGTGTTTAATATGTAGATTTATTTGTGGGAGTATAGACATGTGGCTTATGTTAAGTCTTCTAATTTGTGAATATGAGGTGATGTCATTCCATTTATTTAGGTCTCCTTGAATTACTTTCATCAGTGTTTTGTAGGTTTTATTGTAAAAGTCTTTCACTACTTTTGTTAAACTTATTCCCACATATTTGATATTTTGGATGCTATTGTAAATGGAATTATATTCTTAATGTTTGGGTTCTTTATTGAGAGTGTATATAAGTTGATTTTTGTATCCTCTAACCTGCTGAAGTTGTTTATTAATTCTGGTAGTTTTTTTATTTTTTAATTTGTGATTCCTTAGGATTCTCCATATACAAGATCTTGTCATCTGTGAATAGACATAATTTTACATTTTTTGCTATCTGGATGCCTATTCTTTCCCTTGTCCAACAGTCCTGGCTAGTATCTCTACCACAGTGTATAGTAAAAGTGATTGGAGCAGACGTACTTGCTATTTGTTTTTGTTTTGTTTGTTTCTTTACATTTTATCATCTCTAATTTATTTATTTATTTATTAAATACAGCTGGTAGTCAATATTATTTTAGATTAGTTTCAGGTGTCTGGCATAGTGGTTAGACATTTATGTAATTTACAAAGTGATCCCTCTGATTAGCCTAGTAACCATTTGACACTATACATAGTTATTACAATATTACTAACTATATTCCCTATGCTGTACTTTACCTCCCCATGACTATTTTGTAACTACCAATTCGTACTTAATCCCTTCACCTTTTGCACCCAACCCTTCAATCCCCTTAACACCTGACAATCATCACTCTGTATCTATGAGTCTGTTTCTCTTTTATTTGTTCATTTAATTTGTTCTTTAGATTTCACATATAAATGACAACATATGGTACTTATCTCTCTCTTTCTGATTTATTTCATTTATCATAATACCCTCTAGATCCATCCATGTTGTGCCAAACGGTAATATTTCATTCTTTTTTATGGCCAAGTAATATTCCATTGTATATATGTACTATCAACAAAATGAAAGACAACCTGCTGAATGGGAGATATTCACCAATGATACATCTGATAAGAGGTTAATGAGCAAAATTTGTAAAGAACTCATGCAACTCGACACTAAAAATCAAACAATCCAATTAAAAAATGGGCAGAAGACATAAATAGACATTTCTCCAAAGAGGACATACAGATAGCCAATAGACAAAATAAAATGTCACTAATCATCAGAGAAATTCACGTTAAAACAACAATGAGATATCACCTCACATCTTCCAGAATGGCTGTCATCAATAGGTCAACAAACATGTTTATTGAAATGGTCAAGTGTTTTCTCATCATTTATTCTATTAATATGGCTTATTACAATGATTGATTTTTAGATATTAAACAATTCTACATGTATAGGATAAATCCCACTTGGTCATGTAGTATAATTTTTTTATACCTTGCAGGCTCTGGTTTGGTAATATTTTATTCAGGACTTTTATGTTTATATTCATGGGATATTGCTCTCTGGTTTCTTTTCTTATTATGTCTTTGTCTAATTGTGGTACTATGATACTGACCTCATAGACTAACTTGTGAAGTATACTTTCTTTTTTTTAAACCTGAATTTTCCAGGGTGCGAATCCTGGATAAGTCAAGGGAAGCCTGTGGTTATTTATTTATTATTATTGTTATTATTATTATTATTATTTTATTTTATTATTTTTTTTTTTGAGGGCAGTTTCACTGGCCCTCATATGTGGGACCTGAACCGGGACCGCTGGCCTCCCAAACCAGCGCTCAACCACCGCACCACTCGGCCGGCCCTCTTTTTTCTTTTTTGAGTCTACCAACAATATGTGTTAATTTTTTTCAGCATTTGGTAGAATTTAACAATTAAGTCACTTGGCCCTGAGCTTTTCTTTGCGGGAAGTTTTTAAATTAATTTAATTCCTTGTTATATTTCTATTCCGATTATCTATTTCATATGGAATCATTTTTCGGTAGTTTGTGTTTTCCTAGGAATGTATCCATTTGACCTAAATTATCTAGTTGGTTGGCATATTATAGCTTATAAAACTCCTGTATTTTCTACAGAGAAGATACAAATAAACAGAATAATTTCAGATATGGATAATTGTTATGAAATGATTAACTCCCATTACCTATATGGAAAATCTTAACATTTTTTCTTAGCATTTAGGGGCCCTAATCATCTGTTTCCTCTCCAATCTTATTTTCTTCAGTTCCCTAATAAAAGATCTTCTTCAACAGAGAAGGCATGGCATTCTTGTTAGATTTAAAGCTCTATTCAGGAGATAAAAAGTTGATTTTTAAATCTTTTTATAATCTTGGTACTTAGCACAGGAACCTAAAAACAATACTCAATGAATTAAGGAATATATTGTAATGAATGGATGAGTAAGTCCTTCTTTTTAATGTAGATTTTATTTCATAAAGGTGCTTTCTCAGAATTGTCCCTGAATGACTGAGATGAGATATCCCTCAATTTTATCTTTTTTAAACTTGAACCAAGAGCTCCTGTCAGGTATTCCCTAAAATGTGTCACACTGGTTTTCAGTGATAGTAAAAAGATGTACTAATAAATTGATAAAGTCCAATGTATTTTCTCTTTATTGCTTGTGATTTTGGTGTCACATCTACCAAACCATTGTCTAAGCCAAGATAACCAAGATTTATTTACATTTATGTTTTCTTCTATGAATTTAATAGTTTTAGATTTTATATTTAGGTGATGATCCATTTGAGTTACTTTCCGTATATACTCAGAGGTAGAGTGTACTAGCCTTTACTTTAAATAAAATGTAGCTTGTAAATAAAACTTTACTTTAAATTAAAACTTAACTTTAATAATGTTAAGTTTTAAAATTATTAAATTTTTAACATTATTAAGTTGATTAGTAAAATTGGGATAGTAACATATACCTTCCAGGAAAATTATGAGGATTATATGCAATTTTGCCTGTAAATGTGTTCTGAAACTATAAAGAAATCCACAAACATTAGTCTTATTGTTACAGGAAAGGTCTGAGGAAAATATAGATAACGAACACATTTTGTATTTAGAGGAAAATTTTTCTTTCAAGTTCTTCAAAAAAGCATTTTTCTTCCCCAGGATTATTTTATACGGAAATTTTAAGCAAAACAGTTATATATATATAGTAGAGGAAAAGGGCTTAGATGATGAAGAGTAGAACATGGGATTTTGAAGAAATTATATCAGATACATCATATTCTTCTGCAGGAGAGATTTAGGGTATATTTATCTGTCGTCATGTGCCATCCATCACTGGGAAACCTGTGGGATGTACAAACCAAAGAATCAAGTGAGAATCAAGGACTCTGGCTAGATGTCAATCACATCCATTTCTTCTGTTTCTTCTTGTTCATGTGCCCAATGTTGGCCTACATTTCCAGCATCCTTTGCAGTTAAGTGTGGTCATGTGATGGAGCTCTGACTAAGTAAATGCACATTCATTCTCTCTCTCTCTCTCTCTCCCCTCCTCCTCCCCCTCCTTTCCTCTCTCCCTCCCCCCATCCCCTCTTATGTACCAGCTAGGTACAGTGACCTTCATATGCTTTGGCTTTGTAATTGGTCGTTGAAGCTGGTATCAGTGGGTCTCTCAGTAACTGTGGTCATGTAATATATGTTTTATAAAATAAAACAAAATTATAATAACATGCTAAGGAACCTGAGAGGCTCTGCAATCATGGAAATTTTATTTTTATTTTGAGCCCACTGTTATCCAACTTACTGAACCATAAAATGTTTTGAGATTGTGAGGAGGGGAAATAACATCCATTAACATCTGGTGGAATGTACTTTGTGAAATTTTGTCTCAAAGAATTGATAACTCTGAGGCCCTAACTCACTGTCCAGCAACACATGCCCGAAAACGGTTGGAGTAAAGAATAAATGTAGAACAGAACAGATCAACCTGCTGTTATGAGTTCCACTAAAATCTGAGGACTTTCATGTATTAACATTAAACTAGGCAAGCAAAAGGAAAGAAAAAGACAAAGGAAGCTTTTTTTTTTTTCTTTTAACATTATTAAAACATGTTTTCCTGTAATACAGAATTGTTAAGTTTGAAAATAACTGACACTAACATACGTTATTTCTTTTATTTTTAGCTTTTTTGTATGTAAATTACATATCGTAAACTCATACATTGTAAGAATATAATTAAATTATTTTCATTAAATTTGTAGAGTTGTGCAACCATCACCGCAACCCAGTTTTAAAACATTTCCATTACCCCAAAGCGTTCTCTTATGCCCATTTGAAGTCAATTCCTTTTCCCACCATTGATCTCAGACAACCATGGATCAATCATCTTTGCCTTTCATGGAGCTTTGATACTAATGGAATCTACAATATATATATTATTGCATCTGTCTTCTTTTATTTTTTTTATTTTTACTTTTTTGGTTTTTTTTTGAGGGCAGTGTCACTGGCCCTCGTTATGTGGGACCAAACCGGGGCTGCTGGCTTCCCAAGCCAGCGCTTAACCACCGCGCCACTTGGCCGGTCCTCTGTCTTCTTTTATTAAGCATAATTGTTTTAAGGTCCATCCATGTTGTAGCACAATAACCAGTAATTTGTTCCTTCATAATAATGAATAATATTCCATTGTATGGATATATCACATTTTGTTTATTGTTTTACCAATTAATGGACATTTGAATTATTTTCAATTTTTTACTAATATTAATAATTTTGCTATAAACATTTGTACACAAGTCTTTGTGAGGACATATGTTTGTATCTCTCTTGGGTAGATATATATGAGAGTAGGATTTCTCAGTCTTAACTCGACAAAATATTTTCCAAAGTAGCTTTACAATTTTACATTCCCACCAGCAATGTAAAAGCAAGATTCTCCACATTTCCACCAAAAATTGATATTTTCTCTCTCTTTGATTAGTTATTCAAGCAGGAACATAATGATATCTCATTGGGGTTTTCATTTATATTTACCCATAGGCTGATAATAATGAGTATCTTTTTATATGTTTATTACCTCTTGATGTATTTTCTTGGGTGAAATGTCTATTCATGTGTTTTGACCTTTTTAAAAATTGTGTTATGTTCCTATTTTTCAACTCAATAATTTGGATATATGATTAAAAATCTTTTCTTTTTTTTTTGGCTATTGGTGTATATTGAAGCTATCAAATTTTAAATGTTGATTAGTCCAATCCATCAGTTTTTTTTCTTTTATGTGATTTGATGTCATAGTTCAGAATTCTTTATCTAACACCTGGTCTTGAAAATTTCTTTCTATGTTTTCTTCTAGAAAATTTAGAATTTTAACTCTTATTTTTAGGTGTGTACTTCACTTTGAGTTAATATTTGTGCATTGTTGTGGGGTGTCATATTTTTGCACAAGGATATCTAATTGTCCCAGAATCATTGTTGAAAATTCTATTCCCTCCTCTGCCACTTCCATTGAATTACTTTGAAACCTTTGTAAAAAAAAACAAAAAAAAACAACAACAAACAAACAAACAAACAAAAAAAACAAAAAACAATTAACCATAAATATAAAGGTTTATTTCTGGACTTCCAATTTCATTTCATTATATATGTGCTCATCATTACAACAGTACCATACTGTTTTGATTACTGGGTAGCAGGAAGTGTAACTCCTTCAAATTTGTTCTTAATTTTCAAAGTTAGTTTAGTTATTTGAGGTCCTTTGTATTTACAAATACATTTTTAGATGAGTTTGTCAGTATCTAGAAAGTAAAAATATGAAGTTATTTTCATAGTGATTACATTATATGTATAGATTAATTTGGGGAGAATTTTTATCATAACAAGGTTGAAACTTCCAATTCATAATCATGAAATATTTCTTGATTTATTTGTATATTCCCCAATTTTTCCTATTAATATTTTTATAGCTTTACATGTATGAGTAATTATCTTTGATTAAATTTTTTCTAAGTATTTTAAAATTCTGTTTTGAATGTAATTGCTCTCCTAATTTTATCTTTTAATTATTTTTTGGTAGTATATCAAAATGCAGTTGATTATTTTGTAACCATTCTGAGCTAACTTACTAACTCTGTCAGTGTGCATATGTGTATGTGTGTGTGTAAATTTCACAAATAGGAAAATAGGATCAGGTCTTCCATGAATAGACTGTTACTTATTCCTTGCATATTGAATGTTTTTATATTGTATTTTAGTTTATATTATTGCAACAACTAGGACTAAATTATTGAATAAAAGTGGTGAGAGTGGACATGCCCTCATGTCCATATTATGGAGAGGGTATTCAGTCTTTTAACATTAAGAAGGAAGATAATTGTAGGTTTTTTTATAGATGCCCATCTCAGATTGAGGAATTCCTCTTTTATTCCTAATTTGTTGAGATATCTTATATATAGTGACTTTTATTTAATACATTGTCTGTTGAAAATATAGGGTTTGTCTTTTGTACTATTAATATGTATTGTAATTGGTATTGAATGTTAAACCAATCTTTCATTCGTGGTATAACTTTCGTTTGGTCCTGTTTGATAATCCTTTTTGTGTTGCTATAATCTAATTCTTTTTATTCTATTCATGAAGGATATTGGCCTGCAATTTTCTTTTCTTGTTAAATCTTTGGCTTGGTATCATAAGTAATATTGGCTTCTTAGAATGAAGTGGAAAGTGCTGCTTCCTCCTCTATTTTCTTGGAGTTTATGGAGGACTGGTAACATTTATGCTTTAAGTAAATGGTAGATTGTATGAATTCTCTGGTCTAGAATTTTTCTATGTGGGGAGCATTTTAATTATAAAATCCATTTCTTTACTGGTTATAGATTTATTCAGACTTTCCATATCCTCTTGAGTCAGTTTTCGTAATTCTGTCTTTCTAGAAATTTGTCCATTTCATCAGAGTTATCTAATTTTTTGAAATAAAGTTGTACACAGTATTCTGTAATCCTTTTAGTTTCTGTATGTCAGGAATAATACCCTCTTTCGTTACTGAGTTTGATTCCTCTCTCTCTCTCTCTCTCTCTCTCTCTCTTTTTTTTTTTTTTTTTTTTGCTTGATCAGTCTAGCTAAAGTTTGTCAATTTTGTTCATCTTTTAAGAAACAACTTTTGGATTCACTGATCTTTCTCTATTTTTTTCTTGTTTTTGATTTCTTCTTTAATCTTTATTATGTCCATCTTCCTGCTTAAATTGAGTTCAGCTAGCTTCTTATATTAGTTTCTTAAGGTGGAAGCTTAAGTTTTGGTTTAGATATCTTTTTTTTTTTTTTTTGTATAAGCACTGAAAATCATGGATTTCCCTTTAAGCACTGCTTTAGCTGCATCCAATAAATTATAATGTTTTTGTTTTTATTCAATTCAAAATATTTTTCTAATTTTTCATGCGATTTTTTCTTTTATCTGTGGATAAATTTTAATTGAATGATTTGTATGAGTTTGAAAAAAATTGAAAATTACTTTGAAGGAAAAAAATGCTCCACTTAGACAATGCAATCTATTTTCTGACAACTGGTTCATAAAACATAAAAAAAGGGATTCAAGTGCTTCTGGTTGTGATGCACAAATCCAGAAATCAAAAGGGCACCCAGGTATCCATGGTCAGCAACAATTGTTTTGTTTAAAGGGCAGTGTGTTTAAAATTTTCAGTGTGGACATGTTTATAAGGGCCAGGTTCTCCAGACTGTCTTACTTTCCACACTGTCTATTGTATTACACCAAGTGGCTTCATCCATTACTGTTACTTGAATGGCCTCTTTACTCTTATTAGTTTCAGACCCCTGACACTGTACTCCAGCAGCTTGAAAGAATGAATGCCCCTTTAATGGTTACCAGTGGCCAATTCTCTGGAAAAACCTTTGATTCGCAAAGAATGTTATAATTTTAACAAAGTAGTATCCACTTCTCTAAAAAGTGAGTACTTATAGTCTGTTTAGATTCTTTTAAAAAAATCACAAGGAAATATAACTATTAATTGAGAAGGAGAGGAGAGGAGCTGAAGAAGAGATTTCTCATTGGCTCATCAACAAGCGTTGGAGGACCCTTCTTTCTTACATTATAGTGTCTCTATGCATTTGCTTTGAAATACAAGTTCTGAATTCTTCCAAAGAAAATTTTCACTCATGCTTTTCATTTGTAGAAGATACATTGGACTAGCAGCCAATACTGTGAAGTCTGATTTAAACTCTACTTCCAATCAAATTGATGGAATTTTACTCCATCAAATTCTGAGGAATTTGCACTGAGGAAATACGGAGGAAAATGCACTTTTCCAGTACTCAAATTACAATGTTAAAAATATATTTTGGAAATTATATAACAGTAAATAGAAGAAAATTTGAACACCAAAAAATAAGTAATATAGACATTTTTCTTGGCTTATTGAGGTATAACTTTCACACAGTAAAATCCACCCTTTGCAGATATACTCTTCTATTAATTTTACAGATTTATAAATCATGGACCCACCACTATGCTCAAGATATAGAATATTTTAATCACTCCAAAGTTTCCTTGCATCCTTTCATGGTCAATTCCATCTTCCTCCTTCCAGGCTCTGACAACTACTGATCTAATTATTGACCGTAGAGTTTCGCTTTTTCCAGAATGCCATATAAACAGAACCATGCAGTGTGCGGCCTTTTAGGCCTGGCTTATTTTATTGAGCATAATGCTTGAAAGGAATCCATGTTTCTCGAGAGCCAATAGCTTTTTTTTTTTTTTAGCTGAGCCATCCTGCCACCTGTTGGCAGCTCAACGGCAACTCAGCTCGGGCTGGCATCGAACCGCCGTTGCTCAGAGCTCAGCTCGCACTGTTGAGCGAGTTCTTAACCAACTGAGCCATTCGGCTGGCCCTGAGAGCCAATAGCTTTCTTTAAAAAGTTTTTCAAGTAGAATTCCCTTTTATGGATGCAGTACGGTTTGTTTATCTGTTTACCAGTTGATAGATATTGCTTTATTTAACATTTTTGACAATTAGGAGTAAAGTTTCTAAGAAATTTCATGTATAAATCTGTGCAGATATAAGCCTTTGTTCCAAAGTGACTGTAGCATTATGCATTTCCATCAGCAATGCATAAGCATTCTTGTTGCTCTGCACCCTTGCCGCCATTTTATACAGTTAGGTGATTTTTTAAAATTTATTTTAATTTGAGCCCTTCTAATAAATATGTAGTGGTATCCTAGTGTTTTACTTTTTTATTTCCCTAGTGACTAATGATGTCAACTACATGCTTTCATGCTCCTTTGCCATCTTGTATATATCCTATTTGGGGAAGTGTCTGTGAAAATTTTATACCCATCTTTCATTTACTTATTTTTTAATATTGATTTTTTGAGAGTTCTTTACATATTCTGGTTCTGTAATATTTTGTTCCAGTCTGTGACTTACCTTTTCATTTTCATAATAATATCTCTTCAAGAACATTTTTGACAAAAATTTGAAGTTTTTAATTTCGATGAAGTCTGATTTAACCTTTATATATAAGTTTGTATTCTTTCTGTAATATCTAAGAAAACTTTGACCAACCCAAATCATAATGATTTCCTCCTGTTTTCTTCCATAAGTTTTATAGTTTTGGGTTTTACTTTATGTTTATAATCCATTTTTTTTAAATTAAAGTTTATTGGGGTGACAATGGTTAGTAAAGTTACATAGGTTTTCAAGTGTACAATTCTGTAATACATCATCTATATATCGTGCATCATCTATATATCATATTGTGTGCTCACCACCCAGAGCCAGTTCCTCTTCCACCATATATTTGACCCTGTTTACTCTCATCTACCACCCACCTCCCCCTTTACCCTCTGGTAACCACTAAACTATTGTCTGTGTGTGTGAGTTTTTGTTTCTTTATTTGTTTGTCATGTTCCTTTGTTAATTTCAGTTTTTATATATATCACATATAAGTGAAATCATATGGTTCTAAACTTTTTCTTCCTAACTTACAATCCATTTTGCATTAAATTTTTATATGATTTGAGGTCAAGTTTCCTTTTATTTTATTTTGTACTTTTCGGCATGTAGATGTCTAATTAATCCAGAACTATTTGTTGAGCAAACTATCTTTGCTTATATTATATTGGATCCTTTGTGTAAAATAACTGACTATCCATGTTTAGATCTATTTCTGGGTTCTCTATTTAGTTTCAAATATTAACATTTTGAAATGAAAATAGAGGTTCATATGGTTTTATAGAACTGAAATTAAATGGCAGGTTAGTTTATTATATACGGTTTCTATTATATTATGAATATCTCTCATTTTATTAAATATTATTTGAAAACATGATTTATTAATGCTAAATACATTTCCATTTAAGAGTTTCATGTTACAGATGAAAAGAGAATATCAGGTTAAGTAATTTTTAATTTAAATATTTTTTTCATCTTACACGAGTCTAAATGAGAGCCAAATTCTCCTAAAAAGCATTTAGAAATAATGTTAAAGTATCAAGTGTAGCATCAGCAGTATATACACAAAAATAGAGCCATTTACAATTGAAGATTATTATAGACAGATCTGATAGAATTATCTAGATCCATACCTGAAAAAATAACCATATTTGTGACTTCTCATAGGACATCTAAAGTCTCACTTGGTTATGAAAACCAAAACCAAAACAAATACACCTCATTAGCAGCAGCTGCAACAATGAGCACCAGCGCAAGCAATGCATTTTCAGCCTGCCTTCAGTAATGAGCACAAGCCACATTATGTGGGCTGCTTGTCAACTTCTAAGTACATTCCTGTCAGCTAGAAAGAAAGGCTGTAGCTATCCAGACAGTCACTTTGCCCACAACAAAGAAAGAATATTATAGCAAAGGCTGGGCTGCAAAGAAAACCTTTTAGATTTCTCAGACTTATCAGAAGGCATCTCCAGCTTTGCCTGGTTTCCTTGTTCAGAATTGTCACTTTCTCTTTTCTCTGTGTGTACTTCTGCTTCAAGTGGCATTTTTACTGAACAAAAGAATCAAACAGGAACACCAAGGCGAGGTGACTCCCTGTCCTGAAGCCCATCTCTAGTACGCTTTGATCGCAGGCTCTCTGCATTAGCATTCTGTGCAGGAGGGAAAGAAAAGCTATTTACACTGCAGAAGAGAAAACTTTCCCAAGGTTTTAATGAATTACTGTGTTTGTTCAACAGTTGTCAGGTGTTCAACTCGTCCTGCTGATAGTACAGTGCTATGAGTGTTTTATGAGTAAGAGTTAAACCTAAATACAGAAGAAAACCTGTCCTTATATAATATGCTCCAATACGTTTTGGAAATTTGAACACATCTGTAAGTTACAGTTGTGCAATGAACTCAGTGCCACCTAATTTAGAATCACTTGGGCCGGCCCAGTGGCGCGGCGGTTAAGCGCTGGCTTGAGAAGCCAGCGGCCCCGGTTCGGGTCCCACATATGAGGGCCAGGGACACTGCCCTCAAAAAAAAAAAGAATCACTTGCTTTGCTTCACTAGTTAAGAAGTAGAATGCAGCTATAGCATGAATGAATGAATGAATGAATGGTAAAGACACTTCCAAAAAAAACTAAGTTCACCATAGTCTAATAGTATTACAGATCACTAATATAATCACACTGAAAAGGATAGGGAAAAACAAAATTAATATAATTAACAGTATTTTGACTGCACATTGTAAGACTAAAGACAATAAAAACTATATAAAAATACTGTACTCTGTTTGGTAAATAAATTTCCCTCTTCGAGGAAAACTACATGTAGGATATTTGCATAGTATCCATTTATTTTCCCCAAGATATTTATTAAAGGAGGAATTTTACAGTGGAAAAGCATGGCACGCTATTCAACTATTTCTTGCTACCTCATTCTTTGTAAGATCTGCATAGCATACCGACGTATGGAAGTGCATTAATTTATGTAACAATGCTTTATTAAAATGTATGTATTTTCTGTTTATCTAAATATGGAGAGTGCAGTGAAATTAATCTTCTACTTACATCTTTTACACAATTGTGTGAGTTTATCATACATATTCAAGAGTGGAATGGATATGGGTCAAAAGGTATTCTCATTAAAAAGTGTATGTTACATTTTTTTGTACACTTGAAACTAATACAAAATAAAATTCCTTTCCAAAGAATAAAAAAAGTGTATATTCTCATATGTGTTATTTCTGGAGTCTATTCTCTATGTACATAGACATGGAAGATAGGTAAATAGAAGGATAAACAATCAAAATGCCTTTCAAAATTATTGTACACATCACAGTATCACATCACAGTATCGCTTAGAGTCCATTAGAGTTTTGTATACTATTTATTAACAATTATTAATATCATTGGTGAAAGTAGTATCAAAATGTTCAAATTTGCATTTCTTTGATTATATGTCATGTGACTGTTGTAATTCATTTCCTAGGCAATGCTGTTTATTTTTTTTGACCATTTTTTATATTTGAGTTTTGGTCATTTCAAAAAAGATTTTTTTTAAAGAAAAATTAGTTTTTTCTCACATATATATGGTTTATTTATATAATATATGCATATAAGATACATATTTTATCAGATTTGCTATTCGTATTTTACCTTTGTTAATGGGGCTGAAGTTTTTTTGTGCACAGATTTAACATTTTTTCATAATTCAATTTATCAGTTGCTTCCATTTTAGTTCTGGGATGTATATCTTTCATAGAAACACTTTACCTAACTTAAGATCTTAAAAATATTCATCTATGTGTTTACTAGCAATATTTTAGGGTTTTTTTTAATTAAAAAATCTATTATCCACCCAGACTCTATTTGAGTATTAGTAGTGAGGTCTGGATCCAGCTTTATTTATTTGTTTTCAAACTACTAAAGGTATCCAAGTGTTACTTACCAAAAAATCCTTACTGGATGGAATGAATCCTATATCATACATTTCCAATACATATTTTGTGCTATTTGAGGAGTTTATGTTCTGTTCTATTAATCTGTCTACCCATGTGCCAATACCAAAGTTTTATAAAACCTGTATTATTGAACATAATATATCTTCATGACTACCCCTTACTACTCCTTTGATTAAGACATTGTCTGGTCATTAGTTCACATTTATTTTTTCCAGGTTAACAGTAAAGCCATGTTGTTAATACCCAAGTGATTCTTGTGAGAATTTTGATTTTTATCTATTTGACTATAGTTACAAGTGTTTTTGGTTTGCTTTTTAGTTTTGAGAGTAAAAAAGACTTTAAAAAATGTAATTACCTGAATATTAACTAAATGCATCTTTGTTGTAAAAATTTTAAACAATTAATAATTATTCAGAATAAGTTATAAAATTTCTTCATATCCTCCACAGGAGTGCTTTCCTCTCCAGGGGTAATCATAGGGAATGGTTTCCATAATTTCATTGTTCTGTATTTTTCTTTGAGCTATCTTTGTCAAATTTTTTTACAACATTGCACTGAGTTTGAAATAAATTGATTAACATAGAAGATTTACTTTTTTCTCCACATAGACATTAAATGTTATTTAATCTATTTATCCAGTAAATACTTGAACATCTACTATGTGCTAGACACCCTTTTAGGTACTAAGGATACTATAGTGACTGAAACAGTATAAAATCTTTGCCTTCATGGAATTATACTTTAGGAATATATATATATATAATTTATTCATAAATGAACAAACAAGTAAATTTTCTAACAAGTAAATTAAGATCAGTGCTTGTAAGAAAAACTGTAATAAAAAGATTGATAGTGTAAACTGTTGCTATTTTTTTTTTGAGGGCAGTGTCACTGGCCCTCATATATGGGACCCGAACCAGGGCCGCTGGCTTCCCAAACCAGCATTTAACCACCGCGCCACTCGCCCGACCCAACTGTTGCTATTTTAAACAGAGTGGTCAAGGTGGGGTGGTAGGCAAATGACCCACCAAAGATGTGCACATTCTAATCCCTGGAACCTATGGATAGATTATGTTACATGGCAAAAGGAACTTTGCAAATATAATTATGTTTATAAACTTTAAGATAGGGAGGTTATTCAAGGTTATCCGGGTTGTTCCAATTTGATCATATGAGCCCTTAAAGCAGATAACTTTCTCTACTTGGAAGCAGATAAGTTTGGCCAGGGAGAGTCAGAGAGATTAGAAATATGAGAAGGGAAAAAAAACAAAAGGCAAAACAAAAAACAAAACTCCTGTTGGTTTGAAGATCAAGGTGTTACCTTGATGAAGAATGCAGGTGACCTTAATGAGATGAGAAAGACTATTGTCTGACAACCAGTAAGAAAACAGCAATGTCAGCCCTACAGCTGCAAGAAACTGAATTCTACCAACCTGATTGAGCTTGGAAGCAGAGTTTCCCTAAAGACCCAAGGGAATCACCCACCCTGGATGATACATTGATTTGGGCCTGCTGAAACCTAGAACTAGACTTCTGACCTACAGAGATGTGAAGTAAGACATTTATGTCATTCTAAGCTGCTGAGTTGTGGTTATTTGTTATGGCAGTAATAGAAAAACACAGTCTGACATTTGAACTAAACCAATGATGGAGTGAGGTACACAGTTACATGGGAGGACAGTCTAAGAAGAAAGGACTGTGGGAAGCCGACAGCCTCCCAGTGTCTGACAAGGTCACAGTGCTACGTTCAGCACTGGATGTTTGGGGTGCTGCCTTATGGTTGGTCATGTAATATCTCCTGCCTCTATGAACTCATGTGCCTTTCCTCCTATAGGAGACAATACACTCACTGCATTTGTGACAGGTTCCTGTGGTTCCCTGATGATAGCTGCCTGTGTAAGTCAAAGACAGGACAAGATTTCCTAAAAATATTGGGGACTCAAGCCCCTTGGGAAAGGAAACTCCCTAAGACAGTCTACAGCCTGAGGGGACCCCTGAACTAAGATACTGGGGACTCAAGCCCCTTGGAAACTGAGGCACAGACCTCTGGCAACTTAGGCCAAGAAGCCTGGCTGTGAGAAACTGACAGCCTGTCTGTGAGAAGCTGATGATAACATCAGCCCCTGAGCTCACTTGCCTAAGATAATCAGTGAAAAGTCTCCTCAGAGGCCAAAGGTCTCCAGGCCATGAGGATTTCGATAAGAGGTGACTTACTGACCATGGGGTATGTTGATCAACAGACTTGTGTGAATTCTTTTGCCTTGTGCCTTGTTGCAGCAAACGATACTGAAACTTTGACTGAGATGCAGCCCTCCGTAGGATAAGAGAGGTGTGAGACCTCTTTGATTGCTAGGTATTATATTTATATAGGAATAGACTTTAGATGCTTTTACCCTAAACACAGCCACTCCTAGTCTTTTAGTAATAGTTCAAGTATAAGCCCTGTGAGTCTGGTTGCTGGAATTTGGGATAATGGCTAAGTAGTCATGGTAACCACTCTTTAGGAGATATATAGAGATAAGTCTGTCCTTAACATAAGATAGTCATGATAAACATTCTTTGGATGATAGGCAGAGACTGAGTCTGGGTCTCAGAGGTTATCACAGTGAAAGACAAGATAATCCTTTAATGGGGGCTGGCCGAGTGGTGGGGTGGTTAAGGTAAGCCATTCTGGAAAAGCTTGGGAAGCCAGCGTCCCCGGTTGGGGTCCCGCATATGAGGGCCAGTAACACTGCCCTCAAAAAAGAAATGTCCTCCTTTAATGGAAGAGTAAGTCACAGTGCACCCTGGAGAGAGCTCTTACAGGGGAGTAAAGACTGTGAAAATTCTGGGAAATAGAAACCACCAAACTCATGTGAAATGCTTTGTGATTGAGGTAATGGTCAAGAGTCCCTATAAAGAAGACATTTATTACAATAAAGTGTGGCACTCCTATGAAACTCTTTTGGGTGTCTCCGATCTCTTTCTTCTTTCCTCTCTTCTTTCTCTCTTCTTTTTTTCCTTGTCGACTCAGTCCCACCCGAGGGAATCCCTGGTCCTCGCGGGGACCGCCCCCCGCAAAGGACAGCAAGTGACAATACTCTGAAGGCAGAACATACTTTGCATGTCACAACAATGACTAGTAGAGTGGTGCAGCTAGTGTTGACTGACAGAAAAAAAGACAAAGGCTGCAAGATGAGAAAGCATTTATTCAGGGGTCTAGAATTGCAATTTGGGAACACAGATTCTGTCAGCAACCAGAAGATGTCCCATCTAGGGATTAGGCGCAGGGGCTTTTAAACAGGGGTGGGAAAGGGGTAAGAGCATACAAGTTACATTAGTTGTTTTCAATTATTATGATTGGAGGGACATTTATCTTTTATAATTGGTTTCTCATGAACATCTCTTTCTATTACTGAGAAAGAAATATTTTTGTAAAGTCCTTGAAAAGCATAACTATTTTGTACAGTCCTTGAAAAATTATTTCTTAGCAAATAACTTGTTTTTGGCAAGTCAGCATGGTCAGTGCAATTTGTTTTGTCCAACAAGATAGAGTCCAGAGTACAAGATGAAGTCACCATGATCATCTGTTTTTATACTAAACTAACGTGAGCAAGGCGGAAAATAAACAAAGATTAGAATCAGACAAGTGACAGGAAGTCAGATCATTTTGGCCTTCTGGATGATTTGGGCATTGTTTTATTCTGAGTTAGATGGGAAACCTTTAGAAGAGGTCTAAACAGAGAAATAATATGTTCTGAGTTTTTGTAGAATAGCATTCTGAGTGCTTTCTTGCAAAAGACTGTAGGTGGCCAAGGTGGATAAGAACAATTTTCAAAAAAGAAAAACAAAAAAAATAAAGCTAGGTGAGAGGTTGGAGTATCAGTGAGAAGGATATTGGAAAGTCTGGATGAGAGATGATGGTGGTTTAGGCCAGGGTAGTGTGATGGGGAAATGAGAAAAGTCTAGATTTCAGAGAAACTAGGTATATTCTGAAGTAGAGTCGATAGGATTTACTGGTGGAATAGATGTGTGGTGTGAGAAAAAGAGAAAAATAAAGCATAGGATTGAAGCTTGTTGGCCTAAGAAAATGGAAAATATAGTTTCCGTTAGTTGTGATGACAATGCATTCTAATGGAGAAGGTTCTGGTTAGGGCTAGGGGAAGAATGGAAGGGTCAACCAGGGCCAACTCTATCAAATCTTGCTGATACATTGAGTAAAATGAGTGCTAAGAATTAAATAGTCTTGAGATTATCTGTTCCTTGAAATTTAAAGTTAGAACTTGGCTCAAGTTTGAGGTTTAACTATTATAAGCTTTCTCAGTTTCTTTTATTCTCTAGTGTATGTTCAAGTTTTATATCTTTCCCTGAGATATTTTTGCTAATTTATATTCTTCAACAGAAATGATCTTTTTCAACTGAGTGTTCAAATCTATTTCCATTTAATTGTACAAACTATTCCACTCATGGATTTTTGTGTGTGTATAAATGAATATATAATACATTTTCTCTTTTAAATAATTTTTCCCATTTCATAGCAATTTTATAAAGTTATATTTCCCCCTTTATATTAATTAATATGGATACATTTTAATTATATTTGTTTCTTGTATAAGAGGTCCTAATATGAATTAGAATTAGTACATCTATTTCCTTTCAGTTTTCTAACTCATTAATATATGTATTTATACCCTTAATAATTCCTCCTCTCTACTCATTTTTTAACTTTTCAGTTGACTGTTCAATTCACTTTTATCTTCTGTTTATTTATGGATTTATATGTTTAATAGAGATTATTTTAACTATTGCTATTATCTTTTCTTTAATTTCTTTTTTTTTTTTTTTTTGTCGTTAGTTACACATTGCTTTCATGCTACAATGGCATATTTGACTCTTTTAAGGAGGGTTCAGCTCCCAGTGGCCCATGCGGGGATCAAGTCGGCAACCTTGGTGTCATTAGCACCACACTCTAACCAACAGAGCTAACTGGTCACCCCGAATTATTGCTATTTTCTACAATTTGGTTCTGATTTTCTATTTGATTCAAGATTGGTTTAGAAATAGTGTGAAAATAAACTATAGATGAATTTTTATACAACTTTTAGTATTTATTAAAATATACGGGCATTTAAAAATATATTCCATTTATCTTACAAAAATGATTTATTAATATCAGAGGAAATTATTTTATGGGATAGTCTACTTTTCCATTTATTTATATAGCTAATACTATTTATCATTTTATTCAGGTGCTCTATATTTTTTTTATGTTCAATTTTCAAAGGGATAAAAAATGAGTGAAACAATATTGTGTTTTCAATCTATTTCTTCTAGTATTTCCTGCATGTATGATTTGTGTAGTTTGATGAAATACCAGTTATAATGCCCTTTTTGAGTGCAGTCTTTTTTTTGTGACCTTCTGATATATTTTTTGTTTGTTTGTTTGTTGTTGTTTTTTTTTTTGAGGGCAGTGTCACTGGCCCTCATATGTGGGACCCGAACTGGGGCCACTGGCTTCCCAAACCAGCGCTTAACCACCGAGCCACTCAGCTGGCCCTGATATATTTTTATTTTTGTTTACTTTTCCCTTTTATGTTTTGACCCACTTTTAAAACGTAATCATTGAGTCCCTTGGTTTTACATACTTGAATACAATACATAAATGGATTATATTTTTAATTTGTCTTGTTTTGTTTTGATGGAAAGTTCCCACCATGAAAAGTGGATAAATGAATATAACTTAATTTCCTCATTCATTCAATTTTTTTGTTCTGCCCCCGCATTTTTTTTTATTACCATGGTTTATAACATTTATGTTTTGTTTTTAAATCATTATTCCCGTAGCTCTAGATTTAAGTTGGTCTTCAGTGCTTACTGCAGTTCATTCATACTAACCATAGTTTTATTTTTGTTTCTGAGTTCTCTATTTTAATATATTTTCTGTGCTAATTACAACTTTCAGTTTTGTTTTTGTTTTTTTGAAATTTAGGTTCATGGGTGGTAGATTCACTGAGAACTTCACATCACATTACATCTTAGTGTTAATCTCAAATGTGAAGAACAAATAATTGGAAATAAAGTTCATGTGACATGATTCTTTTGCTAAAATATTGTAAATGTTATTCCATTGTTGTATGGTACCAAATGTTATTGTGAAACAATAATATTCCACCTATGGACATGACCTACTGATTTTGTCTCAATTTCTGTTAGACTCTTCCTTTAATAAATTCATCATAATATGATAGGGTTAATATATTCTGAGTCATTATTTTATCTTTCTGTTTTGTTCAAGAATATTAGTAATTTATGTGAATTATATCTCAATAAGTCATATATAAATATATATATATATATGTAATTTAAATGCTGGACATCATTTATCTTCCATCTTTAACTATCATATTCTTTCTAAGCATCATATATTGTTGCTCATTTTTACTTTAGATTTTGAACATTTGCTTCAAGAAAACCTTTTAAATCATAGATTTTATTTGCAGCAGTACTTATATTATTTCAATGATTTCAGTGTATTTAGTGAAAACTGTCATGCGTTGCCCTGATCTCCACCCACCAGCATCAGGAATAAAGCATTTATCCCTCCAGCTATTGGGAATTACTCTAAGCTGAATAGAGATGCCTGTTGTCTATGGAAGCATTCAATACTGGCAATGCCAGGTTATAAAACGCTGGTCCCTTGTTCCAGTTGGGACTACCTTCCAGGATGTTCCAATTACTGAGCCACCATGAGATCAGTTCATGCCTTTCTTGTAACTGCCTAACAGCCCAACTTCTCATTTTACTTCTCACAATACTGCTTCCTTCCCTTGTCAATAAGTTGATCCCCAAAGCACTCCACAACAAAAATCCAACTTCTATGTCTTGTATCCTGGGGACATATCTATCTCAAATTTTATCCTATGGAAATGGGCAGAAATCACTTGGCTGAAACTTGAGGTGGCCATCTCCAAAATTCACAGGTCTTTTTTTTTAATTTTTTGTTCTCTGATATGTTGAATGAAGTCAGCAGGTAATAGCTGATTGTTAATTCTCCCCCCATTTACCATGTTTTGTGTTTACAAATATTATGATTTAGGTGATTGGTTCTTTGAAAATAAATATGACTAAGCTCTGCATTTTTTCTTTAACCTTGACTCCCCTGTTGATCTTCCCTCTAGAATCATGCACATTAGAGGTTGTCAATGATTCTATTGTCTCTCCAATCCCACCTTCCACCTAAGTTTTCCAAGAAAAGGATTAAAAGTTAGGTGCTCTGCTATTTGAACTATGACATATTGTATTGAGTTTTAGAATCTACCTTGACTTAATACAAATGGCATAACATTTGACAGGCATTTTTTTACAAACTATGGTTTGATGTTTGTAGCCACTTTTAGTTTCACTGTAGCCAGAATTTTCATCTCACTTTTTTCCTAATGATCTATTTTACTTAGGAAGAAGAATTAAATAAACATGGCCTTACTCCATCATATATTATTGAAAGTTATTGGTTTTCACTGTTTTAAGCTAGTTTCCATTATATGATGTTTCTCAGAAAACAATGAATCCCTATGACTTTTATTTCAGAAGATATTAGGAGATATTTCTTTAATTGTTCACATTATAATACATCTTAACATTAATTTTAATTGAAATATTTAAAATCTGTATTATTATTTTCACCAGCAAATTATAAGCTATATTTGGGAGTATGCTTTTTCTCTCCAAATTACTGATTTTTTGATGCTTGTAATAGATAAGAACATACCAAAACATTTCTTTATATTTTGGAGTCAATAATAGCAACATTTACTGAAAAGTAAATAAAATGATGCCTCCCAAAGACCAGGTTTTGAGAAATTTAATAAAAATGTACTTTGCTGGAATATTTTTTTGCTAAATATAATTTCTATTTTGAGTTGTGCATTTATGGATGTCTTAATAGTTCTTTAGTTATGGGATAGTCTAAGCTTTCATAAGATGTTTCAATGAAAATTGGCTTCTCATTCAAAGAACTTGGCTTCACAATATTCTTTGATCCTGACACATTCAAGGAATTTTTCTGGAAATAGCTGGTCCACGCAGTAACATAGGGCAACCATTTGGAGTTTAATTTTTATTTTATTTTATTTTTATTAAATTTATGGAGGTGACATTGGTTAGTAAAACTATGTAGGTTTCAAGTGTGTAATTTTATAATACATCAGCTATACATTACATTGTATGTTCACCACCCAGAGTCAGTTCTCCTTCTGTCACCATGTATGTGACCCACTTTACCCTCTCCTACCGCCCTCTCTTATGCTCTGATAAGCACTAAACTGTTGTCTGTGTCTATGAGCTTTTGTTTGTTTGTTTTGTTTGTTTGTTACTTTCACTTTTACATCCCACATATGAGTGAAATCATTGGTCTCTACTTTTTCTATTTGACTTATTTCACTTAGCATGATAATCTCAAGATCCATCCATGTTGTAACAAATGACAGTGTTTTATTTTTTCGTATGGCTAAGTAATATTCATTGTATGTATGTACCGCATCTTCCTTATCTAACAATCTACTGAAGGATAGTTTGGCTGTTTCCATGTCTTGGCCATTGTGAATAATGCTGCAATCAACATAGAGGTGCATATATCTTTATGGATAAATGTTTTCAAATTTTTTGAGTAGATACCCAGGAGAGGGATTTCCAGGTCATATGGTAGGTAGCTCTAGTCTTAATTTTTTGAGGAATCTCTATACTGTTTTCCATAGTGGCTGTACCAATTTACAGTTCCACCAGTAGTGTATGAGGGTTCCTTTTTCTGTGCAACCTCTCCAACACTTGTTATTGTTTGTCTTGTTGATAATAGCCACTCTAACAGGCTTGAGGTGCTATCTCTTTGTGGTTTTGTGTACATTTCTCTAGTAACTAGTGAAGTTGACCATTTTTCATACATCTGTTGGCTCTTCGTATGTCTTCTTGGGACAAGTGTCTGTTCAGGCCATCTGCCCATTTTTTTAATTGGATTGTTTGTTGGTTTATTTGTTGAGTTGTATGAGTTCTTTACATATTTTAGATATTAACCCCTTATCACAGGTATTGTTTGCAAATACCTTCTCCCATTTGGTTGGTTGCCTTTATGTTTTCTTGATGGTTTCCTTTGCTGTGCAGAAGTTTTTTAGTTTGATATACTCCCATTCATTTATTTTTGCTTTTACTTCCCTTGTCTTTGAGGTCAAATTCTTAAACTCTTCTCTGACGCCAAGGTCCATAAGTTTAGTACCTGTGCCTCCTTCTATGCAATTTATTGTTTCAGGTCTTATGTTTATGTCTTTGATCCATTTTGAGTTAATTTTGGTGTATGGTGACAGATAGCAGTCTAGTTTTATTCTTTTGTACGTGGCTTTCCACTTTTCTCAGCAACTTTTATTGAATATGCTTTCTTTTCTACATTGCATGTTTTTGGCTCCTTTGTTGAAAATTATCTGCCCATATATATGTGAAGTTTGATTTTATATTCAGTTTCCATTAGAATTGCTCCTTTGAGTTCAACTTTAAGAAATCTTTGTATATTTAATAGGGGCAGTTATGAGACACCTTCGTGTTCCCTTCAGAAAATCATTATATGCTCAAAGGAGTAGCTAAAGCCAACTTTGCATCTCATTGCTTATCTTTGGAAATCCCAAAAGATCCTAATCTACTGAAGTGAGGGGTGCCTGCTGAGACCATGACTTAACCTACTTTTTTCTTTCTGTCTTGGTGCTGAGGCTGATTGTGTATGTTATCTCATGCAAACGAGTGTGAATAGAGTCAACTTCCTGCTATGCATTCAATTATTTATTTATCCATTCATTTACTTCTTGAGCAAGCATTTATTGGATATCTGCTTTCCATAAAACAGTTGGTTGCCCCTCAATAATATTAGGCTCCAAGAATCTAATATTGCAGCAGTCAAATATCCAAACATTATAATACAGAAAGATACATGTTATAGGAAAGTAATGGCTATCATATTTTCATTTTTGGTATTATTCACATTCTGCAAAAATTTTGTCAGTAAAGGAACAATGTATATTTTCAAGCAAATAATTATCTTCTCAAGACTGGTGTTAGAGGGAGAATACATTCAAGTAATGAAAGTCATCTTAGTTGTTAGAGAGATAAAGTCATTTACCAGGATCTTTGTAGCAATTCTCAGGGATCTCTTGTTAGCTCTGCAGGATGATATTTGCCTTTAGCATTGATATTAATAGATCAAAGAAAAGTGCAGTTTAGCAAATTACCTAACCATTGTCTCATAGAAACCTGATTAGAAGCTACAAGACCAGAATCATCAGTATATATATAGCTAGCCTTCAGTGATTAATATCACCACTTTTCTTTTTCCTGTTAAAGATCCAAAAACTCAACCATGAAACTAAGTTAATGCAGAAAAATAAATTTAAAAAACAGCAGTACTCATTTAGCACTTTATGAAATTTGATTTATATTTTCATTCAACTAATCATTTATTTATTTGATGAGTATGGATAGGTTGGATATATTATTTATTTTATTAGATACACTGAACAGTAATAGAAGCTGAGGCTCAGGTGTTAAAATTTAATTACCCTAAGTCATGCAGTTAATAGGTGGTGAAGCTATTATTTAAATCAAGTCCGTCTAATCCAAAGCCTGTGATCAAAATCTATACATCCCACAACCTTGGAGAAATTCTAAATTATATAGCTACAGATATAATTTTGAGATTGTTGTTATTTTATAAGCCTTGGTTTGAAAACCTACATCTAGATTCACAAACTTGCATGCATACAGGGCCAATGGTGATGTGAGCATGTAAGGAAAGACTGCTAGAATACCAAGTATCATTGAACTATCTTTTGGGTGCAAGGAATCCTTTCCTTTCCCTTCACCTCCACTGTAGGAAAAGCAAGTAGTCAAGGATAATGTTAAAGTGCTCCCTGTAGGGAGACCATGGAGAGGGACGGACTGAGCTGAAAGGTTATGGGCATGTTCTGGCTCAGTGGGGCAGCCATCAGCTCTCCAGACCATTGGGGTCATGCCAAACTGAGGGGCTAATGTCGCCAGAGCATCTGATTTTTACACAAGAGCCAGAAATAAGAGTTGTAATGTGGTTTCAGAGGCAGTGTAGTGGAGGACAGGCTTTAGAGCCCAAGATCCTGTGTTTGAATCCTGGCTTTGCCACTTACTAGCCTGTGACTTGGCTGTTACTCAACTGCTCCATGCCTCAGTGTTCTCAGCTGAAAATGAGGTTCAAAATAGTGCTATTTTGAACGCTATGAAGACTGCACCGTGGTTGCTACCCTGCATTGTTGCAGTACTGCCTACCTCACTGGATTTTGTGAGGACTAAATGAATTACATTCATGTAAGGCCCCATATAATAAGCACTTAATAGACGTCAGCTATCATTATTTTTACTGTTTAGCTATTCTCAATT
Organism: Aselliscus stoliczkanus; assembly: GCA_033961575.1. Taxonomy (NCBI): domain Eukaryota; kingdom Metazoa; phylum Chordata; class Mammalia; order Chiroptera; family Hipposideridae; genus Aselliscus; species Aselliscus stoliczkanus. Next base: position 100,132,664 of record CM066732.1, on the reverse strand, counting down.
AACTATTTCTTAAGCTATAAATACATGCAAGCCAAACAAAAATATTCACTAATTTGCAGCCTTTGATTAAACCTTATAGAAATTTTATTTCTGTCATTGCCTACATAATTTATATAAGCATCTATCATGCAGTTGGTAGTCTCTGGATTAAATTTTTTTAAAAGAAAATCGTGAACAGTTTTTATTTGTCACTGTGAAAAGTCTGAATTTTAAACAGATTTTTGGACTGGGGGCTCATACCTATCAGCTCATTCAGTTTAGTACCAGTCTCGTCCCCTGTAGCTTTTCCAGAATGGCTTACCTTCACCATGAAGCTCCATGAGTTTTCCCAATTCAAACTTGGGCGTCTTCAGCATTTTGACTTTTCTAACAAAGGCATCATGGAGCAGATAAATAGATTGGCAAGGCTTTTCTGTGTCTTTTCAATGCTATCTGGAATCAATTTATTGACTACTTCTTTCAAGTCATTTGTCTGCACCCCTCAGGTCATGATTTCCATCTTCTTGTGAATTTGGCAGACCTGTTGATGCTGAGCATAAGAGGTCTTCTGAATCTGGTTGCTGTGTTTTTTAGTAAAACCAGCACAGAATAGACGATGCAAATAATCATCGATAGTCTTGACATCAATATGAGCTTTGATCATGGTCTGCCATTTTTTGACCATGGAGGACATTCTGTCGCAGGTAAGGTCTATGCCATGGAAATTAGTCAGCCAGTTTTTGCTCTGAACATCCTCATAATTAACATGAATTTCTAAATACAACTTCATCATTCTGCAGATCAGCTAGGCTCACTTCAAAAACACAAACTTTGAGACCATCAGACACGATTTTGGTTCCTTGAGTTCTCAGGACTGGTTTTTCCCCAATATTTCTTATATTGATCATAGCTGGTACTTTCACATCATATCAATCTTTCTTAGAAAATGGGTCAGCCACTTTTTTCTTGGCTCCCTTCTTGCTGCCTTTCTTAAGGCGCTTCTTCTTGCCAACCACCATAGTGCTGCTCAGAGAGCCAAAAAGGCTAAATTCTTATGCTTTAAAAAAAAAAAAGTTTCTCATAGGGATGATAACTATATTTTATACATTAAACAGTATAGCATTTCCCCCCACTTGAGCTATTTTCACTATAAAAGTAGAGTTCTTAATTTAAACAACAAAGCATAACTATTTCTTAAGTAGCAGTGGCCTTTATTGGACTACAAATGAAACTGGACAGAGGTGGCAGTGGAGAATCAAGAGAAATGAGAAGCCCTTGGAGAGTGGTACACTGGGTGTGTAAGCATTTGGGAAAGCGGTGGGTTGTGTGTAATTCATATTAGCTTCTTGGCCCAGTCATCTTTGGGTTTATATCTAAGTTCAATGAAAATTAGAGTGTTGGTAAGCAAAAACTGCTGAAAACTCTGTGAAACATCCACCTTAAGCTAGAGCATTCAGAGTGGACTCCAATATAGTGTGAACCAAAGGACACAGAGATAGCCTTCTCCATTCTGCAGTACACCACGGAGGTTTCTCATCTTGGTGGTGCCAAAGATTTGGCTGTAGAAGGAGATCACAGCATTTGGTCCACTAGCAGGTAGTCAGTGATGATTGACAAGAAATGATAGGAGTTTGGCAAACATATGGCACCCAGATGACGCCAAGCAACTCAGCATCTGCATAATAAGAAAGGGTATGTTTCTGAGAATTTATAACACCTCTGGAATCCTCCCAGATGCCTGGAGAATATTTTTTTCATGGGAATAGCAGTCCTTTGCGAGAGAGGCAAGTAGGAGCAAGATTCGGACCATTGCTGTGAATGTGATTGTATCTCTGCTATCGGGATCTTTAGGCCTGAGGAAACTTGGGATATGCTTGTAACATATTTTATGTGATAAATATAAATTTTATTTTGAAATAAATGTATATATTTAAATGACAGAAAATCAGGGCACAATTAAAAGAAAACTCCTATGTGCAATGAGATACCTCTTTTGCAAGCAGTTAATATTTCTAACTTTTGATTGTTTCCTATTCTTAACTCTTTTCTCTAATGTATGGAGCTCTGGATGAACATTTTACAATTTAATGTTTGTATTGACTGTTTCTAAATAAGTTTCTTACATAGGATCTGTGTGAATTTTCTGCCTCCTGTTTAAAGCCAATAGCATCAGTTAAGTAAAGTTTATTTCGTTTTTTTCTAAAAAAGAATTCTACGTGTCCATTTCCCAAGTTGTGTAGAACAATTGTCCGGTTCTCTTTTAATCATGAGATTTTTCTTGTTTATAGCAAACCACCTCTGTATTTGGACCAGCTTCCTGTACTCTTACGCCAGAACTAGTTAGGTTTTAAATTATGGATAATTGTTAAACACATTGGCTACCACCTGCCTTTGTTCCCTTTAGCAATTGTGTGTTCTCTTTGGTGGTATTTCTCAAAGTGTGGCACTCAGACCTCCTGCATCAGAATCATTTGAGTGGCTGATTGAACGCAACTGCCTTACCATATCACAGACTTCATAAATCAGGTTCCCTTTGGCTTTGCCAACTAAAGTTGGTGAACCACTCCTACAGGCTTCACTTTGATGCTTCTGCTTCTACTGTTGAAAAAGGGATTTCTCCTTTTTTGAAAATATACAATTTAAATCAGCTAATACATTTGAGTTGCAAAGGATATGATGCTGAATTTAAAAATCTTACAATTCAGTGAAAATTAGCAAGAAACTCATGATGTTAATACAAAAGCAAAAGACAGATTAAGAGAAAGGCAAAACAAATCAATATTAATAGCATGCCATAAGGTTTCAGCAAAGAGAGACATCAGCACAGATTCGGGAAGAATAATCAATGATTTGTGAAGGAGGCAACTTTGACATGGGACTTGAGATGACTTGGGAATTTAGAGGTGAGCATAAGGAGAGTCCATCAGGACAGCAGTAGAGCAAAGGCACAGATGTGGAAAGATGAAGACGATAACCAATGCCAACTCATAATTCAGCTCAGCTGAAGCATAAAATAATGTGGGTGACGAGGCTGAAGTTGTAGGTTACCCTGGTACTGTGGAGAGTCTTAAAGGCCATACCAGATAATTGGTACTTATTTAGCACCTTCTGAATGTCTGCAACACTTTATGAAGGCTATACATTTAAGGTGGAATTTGTGCTTTGTATGATTACATTTCTGATTTAATTAGCCATATTTGCAAAGTCAAATCAGAAGTGAAGTGGCCACACACAGGAGAAAGTGGCAGCAAATCTCAGTGCAACTCCAGAGAACCCAAAGATGGGGGTGGGGTCACACAGCATGTGGGTGAACTCTAGGATCTTGCAAGTCCAGACAATTTCAGTCCTTACAATGTCATAGTCATTTTCTATTTAAGTATTGCAGCATGATTCATAAAGAACTCACACACTCTGTGAGTTTCCATTGAACAGTATGTTTGAGAGATAGCAACTTTTCTTGTGGACCAGAGTCGGCGTCAGCAAGATCATATTATCATCCTGGGTATTTGAGAGGATTTCTTCATAAGAAGAAAGCACAGCTATGGTACAGGATGCCTGGTGAATAGCTCTGCCTACAACCTTCCATCACAATGGAAAACAAATTTCTCTACAGCCCACTGCCCAACACATTTAACAGCTTCTTATCTGGGATTTGGTCAAAGATCTATAACAGAGCCATTTTTTTGTAACGTGTTATCTTAGGAGATCTTTGGAACTGGGGGACCTACAGGGAGCAGGTTCAGAGGAATAGAGAAGCCATCCAGGTCAGCCTTTCCTTGAGGCATTGCTGCATCCCAGAGAAGCTGACTCAGGGCTTCAGAATGTGGGTTAGCACCAAAGGAACAAACATGGGCTAGCAGAGAAGCAAGCATCCCAAGAAACCTCAAAATACTGTCCATCACTCAGGAGTGGTCAGTACAGAAAGCTGGACCCACAGAGAATAATAGGACATGCAAGTCATGACGAGAGCTCAAATTCTGGTGTCAGCCTAAGAGCCAGAGTTTGAGTTTAGAGCAAGGAGGAAGTGTTTTGAAGCTTAGCTTGAATTGTCACATATTGAAGTTCCAGTCTGGGTTGCTGACTTGTGCTCTCATAGGTCAGAGGAAATATGGGTTTGACTTAGAGTGGAAATTAGAAAATAATTGATTACGCTGAGTCCATAGAACTCATCTTCCAATTGGGTGTATATATGTCGAGGGACAGGAGGGAGAGGAGTGTAACTCCACGTGCACATTAATTTTGAATATCCTTTTGGGGAGTTGGGGACTGGGAGAGAGATGTGGACAGCAAATATACATTTAGAGGGAAGATCTCTAAACTGTAAAATACACTGAAACCTGTCATCTTCTGTTTATAAAATGTCAAAAAAGGTAGTATTTTTTTCATGGCATTGCAAGTAAAAATACATATTGCCTCCACTTAAACATAGCTATTACATCTGCAGATTCTTTTATGGATAGTCCATAACATGGGACATTTATCCTATTTTCTAAAACTAAAATCACATAGAATAATTCCCCCTTTGCTGGAACACTACACTTGAAGGCAGCGTGGAGTACTGCTGTAGTGCACATCATATTAATGGCCCAGAGATGTCACCTAGGCCCGTACTCCTAGTCACAGAAATGAATTTGGTATGTCTTTCACAGCTACATCCCTTTTCATGATTCCCTCATAGAGCAAGAGAATGATGTGGAAACTTTCCTTGACAGCCAGTCCCAGTCTCTCATCAGATTCCTCCAAATACATTGATGTATTTGACAGAATCAGCCACCTTAGTGAAATCCAAATACCCAACCGTTGATGGTCACCCTCTGCCTGTCGCTGCTCCACTGCTGTCTGGGGCAGGTCACCACACTGCAGGCAGTCCACTGGATGCAGTGACAATACGTACTACTGTGTTGGCCACAGTGGGTCCCTAAAATGGATGACAATACTGTACTGCAAACTGTGAATGTGCCAGGTGACATGGGTTCTATGCAGACAGGCCTTTTCCATGTACATGGACAGCTCCTCAGGACACTGTCACAGCTGGGATAGGCAAGAAGTCTCCCTCTAGGAATTGCTTGACTTGAATTCTCCTCCTTTAGCTTTCCTGAGTCTGATCCAGGATGTGTGCAGATCTGTGGTGAAGGACAGTTGTCAAGACTGAAGGCAATGAGAAACGTGTGGGTTCCAGCTGGGCCCTGGGCCTTCAGTTGTCCACATGGACTCGTTTTCCTCATTTTTTTCTCCAGTTTTCCTTTCTTCCTGCCAATCCTGCAATGACTTCAGCTCACCATATGATGCGCAAGCAACAACCGTCCACAGAGTTTCACCAGCTTGCATAATAGTGTAGGGTCTAACCCCTATAATAAATCTGTTAGTCCTTAACACATGTGGCTTAGGTTCCCTGAACAAAACCTGATACCACCACTGTTTGTTAAGGAAATGATATAGTAAGACTTGTACAGAGTACTGCAATACCTATAGTATGGAAAATGGATTCTATGGAAAGATGATTCGTATATTCTAAATAGAAAAAAAACCTTTACTTTTCAAATAAAATCTTATTTGAAACCTCAGATAGAAGGGGACATACTTGCTTGAAATAGGGATGAGGAACCTAGGACCCATGATTCTGTCTCCTTTGTCCCTTCCTTCATCGATCTTGTGAGTACTCACAGTTCTGAGAACAGTTTAACAATGTCTGCATGAGTGATGCTCTGATAGTCATTTCGTGAGAAATGTGGTGGTCCAGAGACACAGTGGTAGAGGTGAGCATAGGGTACAAGGGATAGAGTAAAGAGGTATTTAGAAATTAAAATGAACACTGCTTTGTGTGAAGGGTATGGAAAAGGCAGAAATCTGGGATTTTTTTTCAGGCCAGAGGATTAATTGATGGTGCATTTCTTGAGAAGATACTATAAATGCACATGTTAGTTTGAGACCATTGAACAGTTTTGGGCTTGTTGAAGCCACAATGTGCATGCAATAGGGCTGCAGTTCAAGATAGAGGTCTTCTATAGAAACATGGTTGTAAATCATTGCAAAGGTGAGTCAGTTCTAGATTAAGAAGAATAGATTGAAAAGAGCTCAGGCATGAATATTGACTCTGAGAATGAGCAACATTAATGTGATCATAAAGGCAAGAAACATTTGAATTGCCATAAATGTAGGGAAATATAGGGAAAGAAGAACCCTATCAGGGGAAAGAAGGACCCGTCAGCTACAAAGAAGAGGAGCGTTTCAATGAAAGGCTTGTCAACAGCATGAAATGTCAAGCATGCCAAGGTCATAAAATATCCTTTAAAGTTAGGAATTATGGAATCATTGAGTAATGCACAAGGAGTAAGAGGGAGGTAGGAGTTGCCTTAAAGAATGGATGAGAGAAAAGGCCATGGACCCATGAGTACTTTGTGAAGAAAAATAGTAATAGATGAGAGATACAGATTGATATGGGGGTCAAGGATATGATATATATATATATATATTTTTTTTTTTTTGAAGATGGCAACTTGAAGGGAAAGCGTAATTCAGAAATAATTTATTGTGTAGTAATCACTGAGTAATTCATTGTTTTCATTGAATTTCTATCTCATTTCTTCCATCTACAAATAACTCTACTCCAAAATCTGTTCTGTCTTTTTAAATAGCAGAAAACCATCTGCTCTTTATAGCTACCAAGTATTATATCCAAACTTCTAAATGCATTAAATATTAAATATATTTTCATTTCTGTAGCATACATGTTGGCCCCGCCCTTAAGTTGTGCCACTTACTAGAAGTGAAACCAGGCTCCTGAGTGCTCATAGCTGCTGAAGTTTCTGGACGTAACCATCTAAGTTTAGGATGATGTTTCTCTTCCCTTTCAAACCCCTGATCCTGGTTTTGCTATTTTTCCTTCATTGGACTATATGAGGGACAGTTTCAAAGCAAACAATCATAGACAGACCATTATTATCTTTTTCCAATTTTATAAGAGGTAAGTTCTTGATGCCATGTTTAAAATGATTACTTAGCATGTATTCTACATTAGGTACTCTGCTTCTGCATTTTTATCTCATTTAATTTTCAACAGGCCTATACCAGAAGTATTATTATACCATTTTTATAGAAGGTGATTGAGTCTCAGAGAGGTTCAAAAAGTAGTTCAAATATATAAAATTAATAAATATCAGAACAAGAATTAAAGTTCACTAAATATAATAATGTAAGCATAGTGTTTGGCATATAGCAAGCATTGAATATCATGTTTTATTGTTAATACTATTTCAATAGTTTTTATAGTCGATATCCAGTGTTCCTCCATTATGACACAATTTCATCCTGTTCTCACATAATTAATTAAAAATAATGAAAAGTCACTTATATTAAATCAAGGCATAATAAATGTTGTTGGCTAATAATCTTAAATTAATGAAGTTGAGCATCAGAAAAAAATGCCTGGGATAAGATAAAAAGGTGAAGTGGGAACATAGTGATGGATGACCTTCCCACCAGTACCAGTGCTAAAATTGAGTTGGAAGAGTCACCAATACTAGATTGAACATAAAATTGTTAACTCCTATTCCTTGGTTGATGCATGGTGATGAATTTTGTGATAAGATATTTAAGAAAACACTGAGGAAAGACATGGACTTTTGGAATTTCTCTAATAATCATTTCCTAAATGTGAGGGGTCTGAATTCAGTTGCTTTTTAAGTCCTTTGTCCACAAGGTTTCTTTTAGGTGTTTTGTTTGCATTTGAAGGAATAACTACAAGAACAGAATAAATGACAAGGCAAAAGAAAGGAAAAAAGGTGTTAAAATATGTTATAATGTTGTACATTACAAACAAATGGAAAATGGTCTAGTTTTAAGGATATTTTTACAGGTACAGGGAGGAAACAATTTTGATCCATTCTGATGGGATATATAATGCTATTAAATGCCATTACTGAAAAAAAAAATTGAAAGATACTACAATAGTTTTAAGATTTTACAATCAGTTAATAAAAAGCACAGAGCTCTATGATTGGACCCCAGGTTTTTTTGACTTTGGAAGTGACTCTGGACCAATACATGCAGTGAACTTGTAGTCCTTCAACCATCAATTCTCAGAGACTGTGATCACCTTCTGGTTCCATATTAATTACCATGTTAGCAGCCGCAGACAGGAGCAGTATGCTCTGATGGCTTTCACAGCCTGCAAGATTGCCTAGATGCTTTCTAACTCAAGCAGTTCTTTTTCCTGCAGCAAACGCCTTTCTTCTATCTGAAGCTGAGTGGTTTTCAAAATCCCATGAGCATTGTTGGCCACAGGATTTGTAGATGTCAGTAATTAAGTTGTCTACTCCAGCTGCAAGCTGTTGGACAATGTATGTAGTAGAAGGGCATCATTCCGCTGCAGGGTCTGGTCTTAGTGGAAATGGAAAAGTCGGTGCCCCCCTGGTTGGTTATCCATACCCTGGGAGCTCAGCTTATCCTGGGTTCACCTGTGATTTTTCTCATCAGCCTTGTATCATTTTTACAAGGCAGTATTTGCCACAAACTATCTGGTCTGTGAGTTGCTTTTAGGCTTTATAGTGTCTATACACAAAGAACAACTGTTCTCTGTGTCAGCCATCCGTAAGTACTCCATGCCTTCGCATTATACTGGGCACACTGCTGATTCCATTATAGGCCTGAAATTTTATAACTTGTCCCTGACATGGACTGCGGTTGGTTTCATGTCACTCATAATTAATTATGCGTTTCCATGGTTTCTGTCAAAATCATTTTTGTCTGTACCCTTTGGAATAGAGAACATTTGTTACACATTTTTAGCTTTTTACTCTGCCTAATCATTGAAGCGTAGCTACAGGAGTGAGACCTTTCTGTAAAGTATCATCTAGGATTATTTCACAATGTGTGAGCCTCCATGCATCCTGTTTGCCTGTTAGTTTCAGATATTTTTGATAATGTTTTGTTCAGTCACAATTGAAATATGTTGATGATTGGATTAGGAACCAGTGCTGATTATGACTTATTATTGTATCTCCAACACCAAGAACATATCTGCATATTTGCATATAGTAGATGTTAAACAATGTACACTGAATGGATGGATGAATGAATGAATTAATTAATTCATTGATCAAATATCCCTGCTTTCATAATGCCATTCTAAGCATTGCCTGATATCTGGTCTTTTCATTTTACCACGCAAGCTCCTACTTTTATTTACTAAAAACAAAATGTATTTTGTATATGTCAGTCATTTCCTTCAAAGAAATCACATCACATGTGGTGTGTGTGTGTGTGTGTGTGTGTGTGTGTGTGTGTGTGTGAGAGAGAGAGAGAGAGAGAGAGAGAGAGAGAGAGAGGTACTGAAAATAAGCATGAGCACTGGGTGGAATATTTACATATCTGTTTATAGATATGTAAACTGGGCTGCCTGAGTGGCTCAGTTGGTTAAGAGCTTGCTCAAGATATGTAAACAGGCAGTTACAACTAGAGTATAAATTAAGTGCAGGTACAATGCCACACAAAGAGGACATCAAACACAAACATGGTCTCCTCAATTCTATTCTTGTAATAGTCTCTTGCACAATAGCTGCCTGAGACACCTTTTTAAAATGCAAATCATGCCACCCCTTTGCTCAAAACTCTAAGGGGCTGACCATCTCATTGGAATGAAATTAAGTCTTTAAAATGGCCTACAAATCTCTAGACGCTCTGGCTATTGGCTTGCCCTTTGCTCTTTCCTGTCAATCTTCCCATACCCCTTTTCAGCCATACATGGAATTCCTATTCTTTTCTCTCTTGAGGGCACCATATATTCTCCCAACTCAGGATTTTTGTACTTATTTGTTATTCTCTCTTCTTAGAATATTATTTTCCCTAAATATTCCCAGGACCATGTTTCATGCTCAGGTGTCGCTCAGAGAAGCTTTCCCTGACCACACTATCTAAAATTGTACCCACCCTCTTATTCTCTTACTCATCTTCGGTTTATTTGAAAGTCTAACAACATACGAGAGGTCTGAGAATTAAGTGCGTGGCCTTGTTGCAATGATGTTGCTAACCATTTTGGATATCAGAGGGATTATTTATTATGAATTTATACCAACTGGACAAACAGTTAACCAAATTGACTATTTGGAAGTGCTGAAAAGGCTGTGTGAAAAAGTTAGACAACCTGAACTTTTCACCAACAATTCATGGCCCTAACATCACGACAATGCATCAGCTCACACGGCACTATCTATGAGGGACTTTTTAGTAATTCCAATAACTGTGTTGGAACACCCTCCGTACTTACCTGATCTGGCCCCCAATGACTTCTTTCTTTACCCTAAGATAACGGGAATATTGAAAGGAAGACATTTTGATGACATTCAGGACATCAAGCGTAATATAATGACAGCTTTGATGGCCATTCCAGAAAAAGAGTTCCAAAATTGCTTTGAAGGATTGGCTAGTGCTGATGTCACTGCATAGCTTCCCAAGGGGAGTACTTCGAAGGTGACCATAGTGATATTCAGCAATAAGGTATGTAGCACGTTTTCTAGGATGAGTTTACGGACTTGTCAGACCTCATATTACTTCATTCAGTACATATTTGTTTATTGCCTGCCCCTGCCCCAGTAGAATGTATGCTATATGCGATGGGAACTTTGTTCGCTTACCACCTTAACCCAAACACTGTCCTAGAACAGTGTTTGCCACATACTGGACCCTCAACAGATATATTTGTTGGATTATAAACACATACATGAATGTAAATTTTATTTTTTAAAGAGCCTCTCCTCCTACATAATTATTACACACACTAAAGAAATTGGATTTTATCCCAAAGGCAATGAGCAGTGATTGAAGAATTCTAAGCAGAGGAGTGACCTGACTGGGTTTATTTTAGAAAGATCATTCTGTTGTCCAGAAAGAGGGTGGATAGGAGGTTTTAGGAGTAATCAGGAAAGAATTTATGAAAACTGAACAGACTATGTAAAAGTGGTGAAAGAGAGGAGGAGACACTTTAAAGAAATATTCAGTTGTTGGAATCAACACGTCATCCTTAAATCACACAATGGGTGAAAGTGTAGGAAATGTGGGGTCACCAGTTTGCCCAGGACTCTCCCAGTTTTAATACTGAAAGCCTTGCATACTGAGAAAATCCTCAGTCCTGGGTAAAACAGACTGGCTGGTTGCCCTAGAAAAGCCGAAATGTTTATAGAACGGGATCACTTCAAACCCTATGTTCCCTTAATTATCCTTTCCCTTCCCCTCCCTTCCCCCCCCATGCCATCACCTTATCTCATCTTCCTCTTCTGAATGACCACAGGGTCTGTTCTTAATCTCTCCTAGAACAAGTGATCTTATCTGCTTTCTATAACACATTTGTTGTCCACTTTGCACATTTGCCTTTTAGACCCAAATGCCATGCAGGGTAATGACCAAGCCATGGAGGACAGCTATGAACCCATGTCTGTTGAAGGAACTGATGCAGGCATGTGTGCATGCTGTGAGTTTGAGGAAATAGAAGGTGAAGGCTGAGAGTGTTGATCTCCACTTGGAAAAGGATACTGGTGTGATCACATACTGGTGGCCATCAGGAAATATTCATCAAGGACATGCTGGCCACCAACCTCCTTTGGAGGACAGTGATCATTACCCACAGGTATGATTCTCAGCACAGCCAGGGCCCACACCTCTGGTTCAAATGAAGACTTACTTTGTGTGCTATCTTGGGCACATATACCGTAATACTGTAAGTTTCTAAAAAGGGAGATGGACTAATATTGTGAAATAGGTGTCAGAGTCTTCAGATAAACAGGGATACATATTTTAAGCCTATTCATATATGAAGCAAAACATACCACAAGGAAATATGGGGTTTGGCCATTGCCATGATGGCCAACAATTTCAGCCACACTGAGGAATGTCATGAAAGGTCTATGTTTTTAGACTTAAACAGCCCGTCTCCACTTAAAACTTGGACATTGTTTTAGCTGTCTTGAGGGGCTCAAGAATAAAGTAGTAGTACACATATTTCTGTTGTATTCACTGGAGGTTTTTCACAAGGATGACAATTGCTGGTCTGTGCAGGCAGCTTTATCTTTAAAGTCATTAGATCCTTTGCGCTTTACTGTAGGGCTAGATAATTAGCTCCATTTCCATTATGTAAATGGGAAACTGAAGACATGAGTGGTTATGTTGACTAAATACAGTAAATATTCAATTATTTTGCATGAGTATGGGATATATTATAGTATGTTCTGTTCAATAATTACATAATAGGCCCAGCATTGCTTACTCATGTTCCAACTAGATTAACATATGTAAGAAAAGTATAATGATCATAACCTGAACCTCACTGGTAAAAATGGGAGGCTAAATGGACGACATTAAAAAATTGTGTTGAGTCCCTGCAGTCTGCCGGACACTGCTGAACACAATATCAGCAGAGGTCTAGGTTATGATAAAACGGTGATAAACTCTTCACTTTTACTTGTAATTTTATGAACGTGACATTTCTCTACAAATGTCAACAAGGGATTTTCCTAAAATAATGCTTAAGGAAGCTGGTGACTTCTTGAAAGCATCTAAGTAGTGAATGGTTTGGGAAGTTCAACTCAAAATGCCCTCTTGCCATGGAGAGCATTGGCTTTTGCCTCAAACACAGGGCCATTGCATTAGTCAGGAGTTTAACAGAGAGTGCTGACTTTCCAGTGCCATGTAGAGAAAATATTGATAAAATGGATGACCTTCAAAACCAAGTGTCCTTAGCTTGCACAGAGTTCTCAGTGTTTTGCCTTCATCATCCCCAATCTAATCTTTTACAAGCACAGATGCATTTCTGTCAAGGTAATCCCAAATTTCTAAGTCATTCAACACATATACTGATATCATGGTGTCTCAAAGGAAATTGACTCACTTTTCTTTACCATGTGTTAATTTTTTTTTTCTGGGAAAAGAAACATAATTCTATATGAAAAATCTACTTACATGGCTCTAAGCTATGTAATACACTCAATTACTAATTTTCAGTTTCCTCAGAGAAATGATCACGAGCCAATTTTAGGTATTAAAGGTAAATATTAATTACATAGTAGCTGAATTTTTGATTTTGGCCTACGGGAGCTGGGGGAAAAAAATACAGAGAAATCCATATACCATATACTGAAAATGTCAATCCAGAGTTTTGAAATGTTTGCAATCATTCTTTAAGAAAATGATTAGAGTGGAAATACCTAAGGCACTTTAAGAAGTTTTAGAATTAAAGGAAAAGATAGGGGACTGAAAACAACACAGTCTTGAAGGCAAGGCGAGAATGTAAATTAACTTTTCTACAGTTATCTAATTATATGTATTTACAACTTTTTTTTACAGATTGATTCAAGGCTCTTTTGTTGTTCCAAGCATGAAGGTCAATTATAGGATTTGCCTAGGGAAACTCTTACGTAAGATTGTTCCAGAAACACAGAGGGTTTTCTTGCGGAACCTGGGTGTGGTAGACAGAATCAAACCATTTAAAAATGGGCTTTCACAGAGGCTTCCTCTTACAGATATCGCCTTCATTCATAACTATCAAGATCACTGTTTCTGTTTACTTGAAGCTAGTATATTCTTTTCAGGGGATACAACAACAGATTATAATTTTCTTTTTTGTGTGTACTTTTGCTGATTCACTAACAGTCTTTATGAAACCTATATGTTCTCAAAGACTCTTTCTCCCCCTTACGCTTGGCAATATTTTTATTCTTCAAAAATAGACCTCAAATATCATCACCTTTAGGAAGATCTAGAATTTTTTCCAATGCTCCATCAAGTTACTGGTCCCATAAACTCCCATAACATACCATATCCATCTCTAACAAAGCTAACTCACTGTATTATGCATACAAGCCTGTCTCCCCTCATAGTCCAGGAAGCCCTAGAGCACAACTAGAGCAGTTACCTAAAAACGTGTGATGCTACACAAACAGAAGGGAACATATCACCCAATCCATCAATTCATCTCATATATGTTCTTCTCTCTCCTTTAAATTAGGGTTTCTCTCCAAAGGCCCTGCTTCCTATATTGCACATGGTTTATCACATGCATCAAAAGATTAGGAACATTAAGCAGGTGACAAATATCAACAATGAGCTGGGGATTTATTGTAATCAACCAATATGCTCAGCCTTGTAATTGCTCAGAGCTTTTTGCTCTATAATTATATGGTTGCCTCAGTATAGCCATTCAATGAATGTCATAAATTAATGGGTAATTAACTAAAGCTTTTGCCTAGATGCTACAAAGCATGAAACATGTGTGCAGGTTGATAACATGAGGATTGACAAAGTACTTAGTCAACAAATTTCTGGAAACATTTTAGCAGATCCTTTTCAAACCTCAGCCATTGTAAACCTCTTTCCAGCTTACAGATGCTACCTTATTACAGGTTGTTTTATGTGTCCTCCCTAGCCTGGAATGGGGCCCTCTGAGCCCTGGCTTACTGCCTCTCCCACCCTACCTACACTTCCAAACATGCCCTTTCCCACTTCCACAGCCCTTTCATCTTATAGCAATTGCCTCTCTACAAATGAGTTCCATTCTTGTGACTATTTGATGTGTGAGATGGGCTCTGCAGAGCCCTGTCTCCAGCTTAGAGATGGAAAAAGGGCTTAAGCCACTTGCCTTAGTTTAAAAGGTTGTTGATAAAACAATTCTGTCTCAAAACTGACCTTCTTCAGACTCCATCTCAAGTGATTTCTACAGCCTACTTTGTGTACAATGAGCCATAGCAGTAGAAGGAGAGGAGGTGGAGCGGACTACTTTTGGGAGAGAAAGAAAGAAAAGGTAGGATAAAAAGTAAAAGTGAGAGATATTGTCAGAGGAAAATGGTTGTGAGTACTGTTGATGTCAAGCAAAACACTAATCAATACAATGAACACAGGCTATGATACCTTCTTAAGCAACAGCTTCCCCTCCTTAAACCAGCTCTACTACTGGTACCCAAGTCATAAGGCTACTCAGATTAACAAACGAGATAATGCACAGTAAGCACTTAGGGAGGGGCCAGATACATAGTAACCACCTATGACCAGAATGTCTCTAAGGGGAGAGAGGGAGGGAGGGAGGGAGGGAGGGGGGGAGAGAGAGAGAGAGAGAGAGAGAGAGAGAGAGAGAGAGAGAGAGAGAGAGAGAGAGAGAGACAGAGAAGAGAAAAACAAATCTAAGGGGTCTAGAGGAGAAATTTGCCTAGCCCACTCAGTGCTGCCCAGGAGATGTATGACTGCACCCCCAGCTCAGTGAGCCATCAGACTGGGGCACTATTCTCCATTGTGGAGATGTTTGCTCCTGCTTGTCCAGCCTGAGGCCATTAAATATTTGAATCTAATGGCTAAGCCTTCTTATTCTGATTCCATCCTTACTAAGCAACCTTCAGCTTATGGTTTGGTTTTCCTCTGAGCCAGGGAGATGCCACTTTCCAAATGGCAGAAGGCATCTGTTTCACTGCTGTAAACTTTAAAAATATAATTCTGAGGGCCCGGCCAAGTGGTGCGGTGGTTAAACATTGGCTTGAGAAGCCAGCGGTCCCAGTTCAGGTCCCACATATGAGGGCCAGTGACACTGCCCTCAAAAAAAAAAAAAAAAAATTACATATATATATATATTTCTGAGTTGTGCATTGTCTGCAGCAGTAACCAGTTCTGTAGCTTTCTTTGTTGCTTTTCTTCTCTTCCCTGTCTCACCATCACACTCCCCTGTTGATGTTCCTTTTACTTTCCAAATAAACTAGTTTCCCTGGCATCCTTGGGTCAAGGTCGGCCCCTGGAGGGACCCAAACCATGACAGTCACCATGCTGCTTCTTCTGTCTCCTCCTGTCATCTTGGCCTCAGTCTCTTAGGTTGCTCAGCATGGTGGGAAACATAACCACCAGGGAGACTAATGTCACTTACATAGTGGCCATGATGCATAGGAAGAAAGGAGTCATCGTTCAACTCTAATTCTGAAAAAGTCTTGGAAAAACTCTTGTCTATCATGAAGTTGGTACCAAGGGAGGTGTAGTGCTTTGCTTTTCCCCTCCTGAGTGACAAGCTCAGACTTGAGGGACAGGATACTGGGACAAGCAACCTTGTCAGAAGCTCAGAGTGCATTAGGAGCAATCCCCGAAAGGGAAGAAGAGATCAAGTGTGCTAAGCAGGCAAAAACAAGAGATGTCCAATATAGATATATAAAAAACAGCATCACTCACCAAGTATAAATCAGTAGTAATGATATCCTGTCACTCCTCCAGGAACCAGGAGGAGCAACTGTCAAGGCAGTATGTCCAGTCCCACTGTAAGCCTCACTCTTCTCCTGGGCTCTAACCTAAAGCATCAGCATGAAATGCAGCCCAGCAGTCAGTCCTCATCTCTGCTTAGTCACCAGGTGCTGCTGGGCAAAGAGCACTGGGCCAGGGCTCACTCAACGTGGGTATTAGCCCTTGCTCATCTAGAAGCCATGCCATTACCTCTTTAGGTCTCAACTTCTTGTTTGTGAGGGTGTTTGAGCTGGATCTCTAAAATCCCAGCCTTAATATGTTGTAATTCCTGGGAACTTGGTAACACCTGTTAAAGAGGCTGAACTAATAAAAACTCATATGTATTTACCCTTGTAATTGTTCTTCTCAGTGCTGTTCATTAATTTGTGGAGATCTGTATGTCCATGTGATATAATTTTCCTTCTGCCTGAAAGACTCCATTTATCATTTATTATGGTACAGTTTTGCTGTTAATCAAATCTTTTCAGTTTTTTGTGGGTGTATTAAGACTTAATTTTGAAAGATATATTCATTGCATGTAGAATATTAAGATGTCAGGTTTTTTTTTTTTTTCTTTCAGTACTTTAAAATGATCTTCCACTGACTTCTCCTGTGGATGAATTTTGATGAGAATTCTGACATCACAGTTGTCTTTGCTCCTGCATCCATAATGTGTCTTTTTGTTCTCAGATTGCTCTTCAGGTTTTCTCTTTCTAATTCATTCTGAGAAGCTTGATTATGTATTTTATTGTAGTTCTTTTTCATGGTCTTGTACTTGGTGTTTGTTGAAGTTTTTGGGTCTATGGACGTGTAGTTTTCATCAAATTTGGAAAAACTGTAGCCAGTATTTCTTTGAATATTTTTTTTTTCTTTGCCTTTCTCTCCTCTACTTTGGGGACTCCACTTAAATGTGTATTGGGTTGTTTGAAGTTGTCATCCAGCTAACTCATTGACACATTTTTCATTTTATTCGCTGGGTTTCCTCAGTGTTTTGTATTGAATAATTCCTATATTATGCTGTAAAGTTTATGACCCTTTACTTTTACAATGTCTAATCTGCCATTAATTTCATCCAGTATAATTTTCATCTAAAACACTGTAGTTTTCACCTCCCAAAGTTTGATTAGGGCATTTTTTTATATCTTTGATGCCTCAACTTAAGTTTTTTAACATATGCACTGAAATTGTAGTAACTTTTAAAATGTTCTTTTCTATTAATTCTAATGTCTGCATCAGTTCTAGATTGGTTTTGATTTGTCGATTGTTCTTGTTGTGCGTTATCTTTGCCTTCCAGATATGACTAATAACCCTTGATTGGATGCCAGACATAGTGAATTTTATCTTTTTAGGTTATAAGTATTTTTGTATTCCTATAAATCTTCTTGAGTTTTATTCTAGGATGCAGTTGCAGTCCTTGGGAAAAGCTATATTTTTTTGAGTACATGGTATTTGCAGGGAGGAGAGGAGCATTGCTTATTCTACAGACAATTACTTCTTACAACTGAGGCAAGACTCTTCCGCTTGCCTTACCCATTGCCCATCAATTTTCAGGTTATCCAGTATGTGTGTTAAGGACAGGTGCTGGTCTTGGCTCTGTGTGTGCACCAATCACTGTAATATTTACTCTTTTTCTTTTTTTAAGATTTTGTTAGGGAATTGGGGAAGGGGAACAGCCAAGATTTTGTCCTTCAATCTTAGTTATGGAGGGCACAACTAGCTCAACTCCAAGTCCAGTCGCCATCCGATGGCCTTAGGCAGCTCAAGCGGCTGCTCAGCTCAAGGGGCCATGTTCAGTCTTAGTTGCAGGTGGGCGTAGCCCACCATCCCATGTGGCTCAGATCGGGCCCAGCTCACTGGCCCATGTGGGAATGGAATAGGCCAGACCTGTTGCTCAGAGCTCGCGCTCTTAATCAGCTGGCTCCCTAAATTTACTCTTAACTATGTGGTTCTTTCTCTGGCCTTCTGTGGCTTTCTTTGTCACACACGTGGGCTGATCAGTACTCTGCTGATTACGTGAGGGCATTTATCTGCAGATCTCTAGAGTTTTCTCTCTGTGCAGGACTCTCCTCTCCAGTACTAATTCTGCAACTTTTTGCCTTCTGTTCTCCCCCAAATCTCAGCTCCATCTTGTCAATTCAGATAATCTTCCGGCTCTACGTGGGTTCTTCCTCCCTGTGCTACAGCCTGGAAACTCTCTCAAGGCAGTAACCCGTGGCATCACAATAGCTGGGCTCACCTCATTTGTTTCTAGTGTCTTGTAAATCCTTATTTTTAATATTGTCTTTCTTCCTTCTCTTTTTTTTATTTCTTTTGTAGTTTCATGAGGGAATTATTCTATCTAGATCAGAAGCAAACTCCCAAAGAACCCCTTTTTATTTTATTTTAAAATAAAAATTGTGTTTCATTTGAGGTGTACAACATGATTTGATAATATATTCAGATAGTGAAGAGGATTGCTACAGTCTGGAGAGCATTATGCTCAGTGAAATAAGCCAGATGCAGAAAGAACATTGCATGATCTCACTTACATGTGGAATCTTAAAAAGTCTAATACATAGAAGCAGAGGGGGAAACTAGGGTTTTAATAGAGATGGGGAAGTGGGGGAAATGAGATCTTGGTCAAAGGGTGTAAAGTTGCAATTATGTAGGATGATGAAGTCCAGAGATTTAATATACAGCATGATGACTATACTTAATAATACTGTATTGAATAATGGAAATTTGCCAGGAATGTAGATTTCAGATGCTTTCATCACAAAGAAACACTTTTTGGTTTGTTTTTTTGGTCTTCTCTATTGTTGTTTTTTAGGGCACTGCTTTCTGCTTCTTTCTTGGTATCACTTTTGTCAGTTAACTTTATTTTTATTTTCTTAATGCCTTGACATAGATACTTGGCTCATTAATTTTTAATTCTTTTCCACATATAAGTATTCGTTAACTTTTTCATTAGTTTGATACATCATGTTTTAAAAATTGTTCAGTATGAAATATTTTCTAATTTCTACTGTGATTTTCTCTTTGATCAATATGTTATTTTGAACTTTAAAAAATTTTCAAATATATGTGAGTTAATTACAGTTTTGTTATTGATTTCTGATTTAAATACATTTTTGACAGAGAACACAGTCTGCATGGTTGAAATTCTTTGGTAATAATTGACATTTTATTTGTGACCTAGTCTTGTTTTCTTTGCTGATGTTTGATAAATACTTAATTGATATAAATTATTTGATGATGAGTTCTCAGAATTGAACACCATACACCTTAGATTATTTTGGTATGTTACTCTGGGCACTCAAGAAATACTACATAATCATTCAGTAAAAGAAATGATAAAACAGAGCTCAATCTCACTTTAATAACAGCATACTTTGCTTATTCTGTTGAATCATTTTCAATTGTCATATTAATTTTAATTACCATATAGCAAGTTTGCCAGCAGATAAAATATAATCAGGATACAATTTAAAATATTATCATAATAGAATGGCTATTAAATTCTTACTGTGTATATACATTCTGCATAAGGCTTTCTTCTACAGGACACAAAGCAAACGTAAAAAATTTAAATGGCCTTTACAATATATCAAATCAAGTTTTTCAGTTACAGTTCATACTTACTTTAGCTTACTGAGAGCCTCCTTTTCTTTCATTCCCTCAAAGCCTTGAAAAGCGGGTGAGTTTTATAAAGCCACCTATGTTTAATGACATGAGATATTGGACAGGTCTTTCTGAGCTCAGAATTGGTTTTCTTTTAAGTAAAATAGTTTAGATTTTATAATGCAATGCCTAAAGTAGGTGTATTATAAATATTATGTGAAATATAGACTTTATTTTCACAGTGACTCTGTCAAGTTGAATTCGACAGGACCAGCTAGTTTAAGTTATGAGTTCCTCCAGCACTGGAAAAATACTGCCTCTTTGAGAGGCTGTGAAAAATCATGAAGGGCCAAAAATTGCATCTAGACCTCCTAAATAAAGAACTGTTCTTTTATTTTTATTGGGTGCAAATAGTGAAAGTGGTGGTATTAACCCATGGTAGCATGGCAAATAAATTTAATAAAAACTCTTCTTCGTTTTGGGGGAGAAATCAGAATTGACAGACCACATCTTCGCTGGCCTCATATTGGCACCCTCCTCAGCTTGAGTTGAATCAATATTTCTTTCTCCCTTCTTTTACATGTTGGGATACAACTAAAAAATATACATTAAAAAAATCCTAGCTCCTGAGTCAGTGAAATAATTAATCAGCATTTAATACTTTAGTTCTGGAGTGTACAAAAAAGAAAATAACAATTAAGAGACTACAAGCTGTTTTGATCAGTGATTTGAGAATAAAACATCAGGTAATTGAATTCAGTCTTCTATTGGGAACAATTATAAATGTTATGGCTTTTCTCGGGTGGCTGTAAACAGGGTCAAAGAACATGAAAACTAGAGAAAACCATTTAAATGTGGCAGGTCAAAAGTGGTAATATATTCAGCTGTTCATTCCTAGACCTGAGGGCATAAAGTCTGTCAGTCTTTCAGACATCTCTGCTTCTTGGTGTCTTCCATATGTCTAGGTCGTACTTGAGGAAATAAAACCAAAGATCCAGTTGAGATGCTATCTGACATTCTGGTCTATAAGCTTCTTGGATAGAAAGATTACGTGTTTATCTTTAGAGCTTTCATTTCCCACAATTGTTCCCGGCATAGCATAGATATTAATAGCAGTGTATATGTCCTTTACATTGAATTACTATAGCAGCCCCATACCAATCATTGTCCTAAAAAAGATTTTTTGTTGTTTAGATTTGCTGTTCCTAGTAACTCAGACTTCTCAGACAAATTGATTATGAGCACATGTCAAAGGGATTTTACAAAGGGCCGGCCGAGTGGTGTGGTGGTTAAGCGCTGGCTTCGGAAGCCAGCGGCCCTGGTTCGGATCCCACATATGAGGGCCAGTGACACTGCCCTCAAAAAAAAAAAAAAAAAACACAAATAAAGGGATTTTACAAACTTTTCATGAGAGAAGGAGCTCCTTAAAGAAGAGCATTCAAAGATTTCTATCCTGAAAAGACGTTTTATAGGAAAGAAAAATTATTAAATAATTGTTAGGATAGATTAAAACACATATATTTCTATTAAAATATCATGATCTTTACTCAGCTGGATGGCCAACCTTAGCTTCCCAGAATTTCTTAGTCTCATTTAGGTGTGTCCAAAAATTATTCAAGAGTTTTATCAGAAATAATAATTACTTTCTAGATGGAGATTATGAATGATGTCAAACAAATACTTACATTGAAAGTAATTGATAGATATGTACTTATTGGAATTTTATTATTCATATTTTTTATCTCCCCCTCCCTCCATCCCATCCTAAAGAAGTTCCTGTAACATTCCTGGTAATACTGGTTTGATGGAGATGAACTCATTTAGCTTTTTCTTGTCTGGGATGCTCTTTATCCTTCGCTTTTAAATGATAGTCTTTCTGGGTAGAGTAATCTTGGTTGTATGTCCTTGCTTTTCATCACTTAGAACATTTCGTGCCAATCCCTTCTGGCCTGCAAAGTTTCTGTTGAGAAATCAGCTGAAAGTCTTATTCTGTCTCTGCCCAGGTTTGGAAAACATTCCTTTCTCATTAATTTTGTTATAAAGTGGACCAAAACGGTTGTATAGTATTCCTGAATTAAAATGAATTTGGTTATAACTTATTGTATGGTTGGCTCTTTTCCTGCATCCAGCCCGTTTTCTCAAAGAGAGCAGGCTATTATTATCTTTGGTGGAGGAGGAGACAGGAGATGTGGAGGGAATGTTATAACCATGAAGAAATTGGTAAGCAGTGCTTTCTAGGGAAGCAAGGAGGCAGAGCATGGATCCCCAAGTCACCAATATTTACTTTCTTTTTCTTTTACGCATATATAAATACATATATATATTTCAATTTGAGTTTACCTCTGTAGTTAGTAGTAAAGATCAAATTTTGTGTTTCTTTCTTCTAATGAGTCAATGTTATCACCCTCTACAGTCTGTCTTTCCCTATTGATTAGTAATGCATCTATGTGGTATATTAAAACCCATATATGTGAATCCTTCTATGAGCCTTCTAATCTTTTTGAAAGAATTAATGTATATGTTTTTTGTTTGTTTGTTTGTTTGTTTTAAATTGGGGAATTGGGGGAGGGGAACAGCATTGGGATTTGGGGAAGGGGAACAGACAAGTTGCTGTCTTTTTGTTCTTCAGTCTAGTTGCGGAGGACGTTGCTTCACTGGCCCATGTTGCTATCATCATTGTGCTCTTCCCGGATGAGTTAGATCGGTCGCCGGCCCCTGGATGTCACTCACCGTGGCTATTGGCTGCTCACGCTGGCTGCCAGCCGCTCATGCTGGCTGCCAGCCGCTCACTGTAGTCTATGGCCGCCCACTGCAGCAGGGGCTGCAGCCTACACCATCGCCAGGGCTCACAGCCCAGCTCCAGGTGGAGCTGTTGTTAGCTGTAGAGGGCAGTGTCACTGGCCCTCATATGTGGGATCCGAACCGGGGCCGCTGGCATCCCAAAACCAACTCTTATCGAATGCGCCACTCGGCCGGCCCTGTATATGTTTTTTGTTGTGTTCAAACAATGCTTTTGTTACTATCCTTTGAATTATGGCTTAATAACTTGTGGATTATGTCCTCTTGTTTAATCGTTTTAATAATTATCTTTATATTTAGGCCTTCATTACTCATATAATTATTTAAGTATTTTTTTAAATTTTGAAATACATACAACAGAAGGATTGATTGACATTACATTGGATTTTGACATTAATTTGGAAAGAATTGATATATTTGTTATGTTTGGATTCCATAAAAATGAGGAATTTTCCTGCAATTATTTAGATCACCTATGTCTTTTATTATAGTTTTAATGTTTCTTCCTGCAAGTATTAAAAATTCTTGAGCAAAACAATTTAGAGAAATGAGTATTTTAATTTTTTTCTAGATTAAAATGTACTTTTTAAAAATTCTTATTTATTTATTTTTTGTTTCCCTTCCCTTTCCCCCTTTTTCAAGTTTTTCAATTATAATTGACATTAAATATATTTTATATTAATTACAGGTATACAACATAATAATTAGACATTTATATAATTTTGTGATAAATAAGTGATCCACCTGACTAGTCTAGTACCTACCTGGCACTAAACATAGTTCTTACCATATTATTGACAATATTCCCTATGCTTTACTTTACATCCCCATGACTATTTTCAACTACCAATTTGTATTTTTTATTCCTTCACCTTTTCACCCTGCCCCCGAAACTTTCCCATCTATTACCTCAATAAAGCTAGTACCCATCTGATACCACACACAGTTATTACAATACTATTGACTATGTTCCTTATGCTATACCCTACATTCTCATGACTACTGTGTAACAACCAATTTGTACTTTTTAATCCCTTCCCCTTTTTCATTCACCCCCAACTCCCCTCCTCGCTGGTAACCATCAAAATGATTTCTGTATCTATGTGTTTGTTTTTGTTTTGTTAATTAGTTTATTTTGTTCTTTAGATTCCACTTATAAGTGAAATTATATGACGTTTGTCTTCCTCTGTCTGACTTACTGCACTCAGTACAATACCCTCTAGGTGTATCCATGTTGTTGCAGATGGCAAGATTTCATTCTTTTTTTATGGCTGAGTAATATGCCATTGTATATATGTACCACCACTTCTTTATCCATTCATCCATTCATGGATATCCAAGCTGTGTGCATACCTTGGCTATTGTAAATAATGTCGTAATGAACATATGGATGCATATGTCCCCTTTAAGTAGCATTATGTGTTCCTTCGGATAAGTAATACCCAGATGTGGGCTTACTAGATCCTTCTTTGTCTCTTGTCATAGTCTTTGTTTTAAAGTCTATTGTGTCTGGTATACCTCTACACAAGCACTTTTATTTTTTTCTTTTCCATTTCCATTTTCATTAAATATCTTTTCCCACCTCTTTACTTTCAGTCTGTTTGTGTCTTTCCATCTACAGTATGTCTCTTGAAGGCAGCATATGCAAGGATTTTATTTTCTTATCCATTAAGCATTCACGTGTCTTTTGATTGCAGCATTTAATGGAGCATTTACATTGAAAGTAATTAGTGATAGATATGTTATTATATGAAAGTAATTATTGATAGTTATTGGCATTTTATTCATATTTTATATCTTCCCCCCAACCCCCATCCTAAAGAAGTCCCTGTAACATCCTTGTAATAGTGGTTTGGTGGAGATGAACTCCTTTTGCTTTTTCTTGTCTGGGAAGCTCTTTACCTGTCCTTCGATTTTAAATGATAGTCTTGCTGGGTAGAGTAATCTTGGTTGTATATCCTTGCTTTGCATCACTTTGAATATTCCTGCCAATCTCTTCTGGCCTGCAAAGCCTCTGTTAAGAGATCAGCTGACAGTGTTATGGGAGCTCCCTTATTAATTACTAGCTACCTTTCTTTTGCTGCTTTTAGGATTCTCCCTTTGTCTTTAACCTTTGTCATTTTAATTATAATGTTCCTTGGTGTGAGCCTGTTTGGGTTCATCTTGTTTGGAACTCTCTGTGCTTCCTGGGGTTGTATGTCTATTTTCTTCACCAGATTAGGCAAGTTTTCAGTCATTATTTCTTCATATAGGTTCGTAATCCTTTGCTTCCTCTTTTCTCCTTCTGGTACCCCTATGATGCAAAGTATGTTATGCTTGATGTTGTCACAGAGGTCTTTTAAAGTATCCTCATTTTTTGTTTTCTTTTTTGGTGTTCCAATTGGGTGTTTTCTGCTACCTTGATTTCCAAATCACTGATTTTGTTCCTCTGCCTCATCTAGTCTGCTGGTGAGTCCTTCTAGTGCACTTCTCATTTCAATTATATTCTTCACTTCTGACTGTTTTATTTTTATGGTTTCTATGCCCTTTTTTATGCTTGCCATTTCTTTTTTGAAGATCTTACTAAGTTCCTTGAACATCTGTATAACCATTGTTTTGAACTTTGTATCTGGTATGTTGCTTGCCTTCATTTAGTTTAGTTCTTTTTCTAGAGTTTTCTTCTGTTCCTTCATTTGGGATATATTTCTTTGTTTCCTCATTTTGGCTGCCTCCCTATGTTTGTTTCTGTGTATTAGATATATCTGCTATGCTTTCCAGTCTTGCTGGTTGGCCTTATGTCATAGGTGTCCTATGGGGCCCAGTGGCACAGCCTCCCTGGTCACCTGACTCAGGGGCTCCAAGAATATCCCTTGTATGGGTTGTAATTGAACTTTGTTATATATAGTTGAGCCTCCTATTATAGTTGAGCCTTGATTGCTGTTGGTATGTCAGTGGGTAGTATTAACCTCCTGGAAGAACATGGGAAAGGCCATGCTATGAACCGAGGATGGCTGTCACCCATACTATATCGGGTAGTTCCGCAGAAGCCAGGACATTCTGAGGTGTCTTGCCACCTGCAGGCTCCTGTAAGATTCAGCTGCTGATAAAGCCTCCTGCAGTATGGAGTTGGGTGTGGTGGGGTCTCAGTGACTCACATGGGTAGAATGTTTGGAGCTCACCAGACCAATTCATATTCAGATTTGATCATGGGCATGGGGGAGAGGATCAACACAAGAAAGATGGCACCTGCCTGCCAGCTGCCTGGGAGGAAGGCCCTACGCAGGGAAAATGGTGACTGTTCCTCCAATCATTGCCCCAAAGTTACAGAACTCAGTCTCTTTCTATAATGCTTCAAAACCCTCCAAGTCACCTTTCCCCTGCTGGAGCCCAGAGTGAGTGCCTGCATTGTCCCTTTAAGAGGATTGTGGCCTTTTCCCAGCCTTTTGTTTTACCTGGATGGTCCAAATACTTACTGTTTTTTACAGCCAGATGTTGCAGGGTCTCTTCTTCCTGGCATCAGTACTTCAGGCAAGAGAGCCTGGTGTGGGGCTGGCGTCTCTTGCTCCTCCATAGGCTACCTCTGTGGCCAACATCTCTCTCCAGATTTCCAACCACCACATGTGTGTGTGGAACCAGCACATTTTGAAACCTTTGCCCTTCTTACTAGTCTTGTTGTGGCTTCTTCATATCTTTAGTTATAAAACTTCTGTTCAGCTATACTTCATATGGTTGTCCAGGTTGACCTATAATTTAATTGTAATTTTAATGTGTTCATGAGGTAAAGCAAGCACAGTGTTTTTCTACTGTGCCATCTTGATCTCTGTGTCCTAAAATATACTTTTAAGTATAACTTCCTGTTAATTTATGTTGGTGTGAAAAAAAATGCTGTTACCACTTTTTGTTGAATTCGTATCCAGCAAATTGCTAAACCCTTCAAAAAATTTTAATAGCTTTCTTGTTTTAGTTTAGAAACTAAAATTTTTAGTAGTTTCTTGTTTGGTTTTTAGATGATCATATCACCTGACAATAGTAACAGTTTTGTCTCTGTTTGGTTTTTAAATAATTTTTTTTCTTTTCTTATAGTATTGGTTAGTACCACTGGTACTTTGTTAGAGAGTAGTAACAAAAGTTTCCATCATTTTATTTTTCCTGATTTTAAAACAATCCATCAGAAATTATTTCAGATATTTGAGATACAAACTTTATAAAGTTAAGGGAATCCACTTATATTCACAGATTGTTGGGTTTTTATCATCAATAGGTGTTAAACTTTATCAAATGATTTTTAACAGTTGAGGTAATCATTTAAATTTTCTTTGTCAGTCTATTAAAACAGTGAATTATTATATATATATTTTTCCTATGTAGATCCATCTCTGAATTCCTAAAAGAAGCTCCATGATTAAAACACTATTATATTTGATAGGTTAATATTTTTGAAAATCTGTGTATTTTTATGCAATTCTAATAAAATATGGTTGTAAAATTAAGATTACATAGATCCTAAAATTATCTAGGCAGTACTCTTCTTTTTCTATTTTCTGAAAAAGATTGAATATGAAAAAATTAAATATTTCTTTGAACAATTAGGAGAAACCACTTGCAAAATCATCTGAGCCTTTTTTTTTTTTCCTTTGTACGGGGCAACCATTTTAATGTTTATAATATGTAAGAGTGTATTCCTTATTTCACCAATTTTGACATTTTATATATTTTAGGAATTTATTTATTATACTAATGTATTTTAATTTATCACATGTATTGTTCATAATTATTTTGTTATTTTGGTCTCTTATGGCTTTGTAATTATTTTCACTTTTTTCCCTATAATTTGTTAATTTCCATCTTTTGTGAGTTTTGCCAGAGGTATGTCTATTTATGTCTTTCCTGTCTTACATTTGGACTGTGGCATCATTACTATTTGAGATCATTACTATTTCAGAAATTAGGTACCTCAGATCAAAAACCACATGGACTCTGATCAATTTGGGGGAGAAGAAGAAGTGGAAAGAAAGTGTAGCAGTTAATGCTTACCCATTAATCCACCACATTCAGAAATTCATACTGATTCAGGGAAACAGTGAATGTGGCGTGACTAGGGAGCTGGTGAACTCCTTGAAACCACAGACTATTCTTTTTAATCTCAGCACCCAGCTCAATGTCCAGCATATCATAGGCAACAACCAATATAGATCGAATAAATTACATAGAACTACAGTAGCTCATCCTCACCAACAATGTGAAAAGTCAGGTGAAAAAAATTGCTTCAAATCTGAGATAGTATTACTAGATTAATGAAATCATCAGAAAAGGAGGAAGTAAATTAATACCTTTCTTTTAGGTGAAGAAGGAGCTCCAAAAGCAAACTTTAATAGTGAAACCATAAGTTAGTAATAATAATAATAATAGTAATAATAATAATGAATTAGACATCATAAAAATCAAACATTTCTGTTTAATGAAGAAAAATATGAAAATTTAGTTGATAGATTACTGAATGGGAACGATAACTTGCAATTTATAAACTATTACAGGA
This sequence comes from Aselliscus stoliczkanus, assembly GCA_033961575.1. Lineage (NCBI taxonomy): Eukaryota > Metazoa > Chordata > Mammalia > Chiroptera > Hipposideridae > Aselliscus > Aselliscus stoliczkanus. The sequence goes on along the minus strand of CM066732.1, from coordinate 100,104,538 downwards.
TTAATATCTAGCATGAACAGAGAACTCCTACAAATAAGAGTAAGGCAACAACTCAGCCAGAAAAATGGGCAAAGATATAATGAGAAATTCTCATTATATATATATTATCATTAGATATATAAATAGAAAAAAAGACCCAAAGAAGCTTAAAATGTCACCGAGATACCACTTTTATCTACTAAGAAATTAGCTTGATAACATCAAGTGTTATCCATGCTACTGGAACCCTCTTGAACTTATGTTTGAAATGTTGAATGGTTTAACTATCCTGAGAAAAATGTGACACTCAATTAAAAATAAAATTTGTACCTATGAAGTATACACACATACACATACACTGACCCAGAAATTTCACCCTGAAATAAGCTTTCACATTGTAGTATAAGGGGAAGTGTACCAACATACTTATGTCAACTGCTTTTGTTGTTTTTCATTTTGCTTTTGGTAATGGTGGGATATTAGAGACAATCTAGCTATTGAGTTGGGGAAAATATTGTGGCCACACAAATAGAGTTCACCTCAGCATTTAGAAGAAAGGGTAGATGTGCACAGCAGAGCTAAGTGAATAAAGTAAGAAGTAGAATCAGATAGATAAAATCTTAGTGTTTGATGCAGTTTTTACAAGAACACTTAATAAGTAAATAACAGATTATTCCCATGATATATATTAAAATATTAGGTAGGAGAATGAGAATGGAAAGGGGAATAAAAACAAATGATTTATAATAAAAAGAGCTTGGGAGGGACAAATGGTAATAAAGTTTCATTATAACCATGAGTTAACACCCTCTGCATCTGAGATCCAATAAAAAAATTTAAATAGTCTGACATCAACCAAATTGTCTTTCTTTTGTAGGTATTCTGTTTATTTTTTCGTGGCTACTTTTAAGAATTATTTTTTTTATTTTCTGTAGTTTTACTAAAATGATTCTACATTGACTTTTTCTGCCTTACCTTCCTTAATCTAAGAATAGCATTTTTTCAATTCTCAGCCGTATCTCCTCAAATATTGCTTAGTTGTAACAGTTTGGACTTGACATGTTGGAACATCTAGTCTTTCCTCCATGTTTCTTATCTCTTTTTTGTATTCTGTACCTTTTCATATCTCTGGGTTACACTGTGAACAATTTATTCAGCTCCGTATTCTGGTTCATAAATTCCCTTCAAATGTGTCCAATCTGGTGCTTAATCCAATAGTTACATTACTATTTTCTATTATTAAATAGCTCTAAAATCTCTTTGGTTAACTTTGATAGTCCCTTGTGCCTTCATCATTCTTGCAATTCCTTTTTCCTCTTTTTAGAAATATTAAAATAATTTCTTTTTACTTTGAATTTGATGATCCTGATATATTTGGTATTAGGGGGTCTGATGCCCTGTTCATTATGCTGAGTCATGCTCACAGTCCTTGTATGCCTAGTATTTTGGTTTTGAGTTTGTACTTTTAAACATTATTGTAATTATTTGTGGCCTAAGAGAGGATTTGTGTTTGTCTTCCAGGACTTAATGTAAATCGCAACTTGGGATCATTTAAAACTAAACCTCTACCTTGGGCTTTATTGGAATGTAGAGGTTATGTGAATTATTTCCTAAATACACATAACTGTGAATTAGTGATCAGCATTTTCAGGGGAGACACATTTTTAATCTTAACTACAGTATAATTCTCTGTTTTCTCCTTCTATGGAATGTGCTCTAGTTTATCTATTGAAGATGCAAGTCCTTCAGGAATCTTGGCTTTGTATAGAGGCTTCTAGTCAGACATCTCATATTTCTTGAAGTTTAGGCTTTATCTCCTGTCTTTAACAGTAGCCATTAAAATTGAGGCTGTAAGACAGCCCTTATGCTCTGGTACCCATTTTGAGTTCATGCATCCTTACCATTTCTGAGTAATTTTTCTGAATGTCACCAACACAACCATATTATGTATAATGAGCGCGCGCGCGCACCCACACCCACACCCACACCCACACACACACTATTCATTTTGTTCAGGATTACTACTTTGGAGCATTTTCTCTTGAGTATCTAGTCAGCCTTATTGCTAGAAATGGAAACTTCACAATAATAACTTATTTTAATGTGTTCTCCAGCATCATTGATCCCCCTTGAGGACCTATGCTTTCTTTGTTTTTTCAGCACCATCACCATTCCTAGTGCATAATAGTTATCGAGTAATTGATGGTTTGATGAATGTATTGATGAATGGATGAATAAATGAAAGGGAAATATTGTTCTATAAGGCCTACTTAATTTTTGATGTAAGATACCTGAGAAAATATTCATAAAAGATCTTGAAGTTCATAATATTTTAACATTATATTTTACTTTGATGAAGAAGTTGACTGATACACTCTTTATATTCATGCATTTGTTCTGCTGTAGTTTTCAGGAATAAGGAACTATGATTAGTCAATTCTACAATTCCTGGAAGAAAAAAGAAAACAAAAACTACTCTTAGTGTTTTGTCTATGGAAAAAGATAAAATAACATAATTTAGCAATGATTAGGGACCTGTTAAACTTAAATTTCATATTTTGTATAGGATATAGAACAACAGTAACCACATTAATAGCAAGTAAATTAATTAATTTTAGAATGTAAAATCATATAAATTGTTGAATATTTATTGGTTTTTCAGTACAATATAAATATACTATCTTGTCATTAAATATTTTTGTCAGAAAAGCCTTTTTCAACAATGTATTAGTTTGTCACTGGGAATTGAAGTAATAAGTACTTTATTTCTAAAAATTTACTGTAATGTGACCATTAGTATTTTCTTCATTTTTTCCCCCATACTTTTCTTATTTTAGTTGTGTCCGCAACCTTGTAATTTTCTACAATAGATAAAGCTTAGATTAAGCCTGACAAGGTAAATATTCATGGACAGCAGCAGGCTCTTCACATAAATGCTGGTTTTATTAAAATTCTGGATTGTATAACCACACTGCACACCCTACCTTGGGAATGTCTAAGAGAACTAGTAATACTTGGGGGATGTCATTCTGTTGACACATGTAAATGGACATTAGTGCAAGCATAATTCAGGGTATGAGGCACCATTTGAGAGACAGAATAATTTCTAGGAATGGAAGAAATGCTTTTTCTAGTTTTATACACTATATACAAAGCACAGAAGTACTATACAAATGTATCAGTGTTTTAATAAGGATTAGATTAAGATGGTAACATTAACTTTTTTGAAAATTATGTTTATACAAACTAAATTTTCCAGGAAAAGCAAAACATTTTCTCTTTCTCCAAGGACTCATGATAAGCCAAGAAATCCTTACATTATTCTCTTGTATACACAAAAATAATAGTTTATTGTCATTCTGTTCATTAACTTTTATCAAAAAAATTTAAAGAAAATTCTATGTACCTAATTCCATAGTAGGGATTTAGAAAAGGGAGACATACCTAGGAAACACTATTTGTTTGAGGAAATCCGAAGGGAAACAGAAAACCATTCTAAAGATAGCATAAGATATAAGCTCTCACAGGAACAGAAACAGCACATTGGAGAACCATAATGGGAGGGATAATGCATTTGATTTCAGCAATAGGGAAGGCTTCAGGGAAACTGCTGAACTTGAGCCAAGCCTTGAAATAAAAATAGCATGTCATCCTGCATGGGTCAGTGTGGACATGATAGGCTGTGAGTTCAAAAGCAATGGCGTGGAGGTTTGTACTCAGGTAGTGTGCTTAGCTCAGCCCAGCAGTCTGACGGAATGGAAGGGTGCTGTATATGAAAGTTATAGCTGTAAATGAGGAGGCACATCCGCCATCAGCCTGAAATTCAGCAGTGTGCTCTGAATTTGGCTGTTGTGAAGTGCCTCTCTCCTCAAGGCACTTGCAAATCAGCTCTTCTTATTTCCAGAATGTTCCATGATTGCACTACAGGGTCTATATAAATTTGCTGTGGAAACTAGTCATTGATCTTTCCATTTTACAAATAAAGAAAGTTGAGACTTACAGAGTTTGGGAATTCAGGTCAGTTGCTGCCCCCATCTCACCCCCCCACCCCCACTTCATTATAGCTATACCCACAGTGGCCTCTATAGCCTCCTGAATAGCCATGAAGTCTTGAGCTGGTTTAGAAGGCATGGAAACATCAGTTATTTCTGAATCAAAGGGCGTATCTAACACTGGGCATGAAGCCAATGGCTTTTGGCAGTATAATGTATAGATAGGTGTGGAAAGGATAGCTCAAAATAAACTAAGAGTCCTGGTCTGGATCAGAATTGGGCCCTGCCATTATTTTTTTTTTTTTCCTCTGCAGAGAATTTAATAATGAAAAGAGCAGTGAACTGTCAAATTGAATTATACAAAGTTAAAAACATGTGGACAACTTTTGGGTTAGGGCCACAGAATCAGAAAGTGTGGACTCAATAGAGATTACAACATAGATTAATTATACAGAGAAAAGAAGAGACCATCCTTTGGTGACATTTATCACTTACTTAAAGCCACACTTTGTAGCATTTCTATTAGTACTAGAATACTGTTTTTGAAAAATACAAAAAACACAAGAGAATATATATTTAGTTATGCTTTATCATAGATCTTTAAAAGCTGTCTGTGTAGTTGTCTATTACTTTTTTCTCAGTGCATCATTATTTTACATTAACATTAATAAGTAATAGAAAATGTCAAAAGTTAAAGAGTTATTAAATCATTAATTAAATAATAGTACATTTACTTGCTAAAATAGTATACTATCCTTTAATGATTTTATGAAAGTTAGGTAGCAACATAGAAAAATTTTCTTGAAAAAATGTGAAATGAAAACACAATAGAAATTGATATTTGCATTGAGGTTACCAAGAGGAATGCATACAGAAAAATAATAAAAAAGAAGCATAGAAAATAAAAGGTGATGTGTTATTTGATAGGAGGTGGCATTCTGTATTTCCATTTTATTTTATATCCTATTTTTGTAATCAGCACTATAAAATTAATCCTTGTTTCAAATTCAGTGAAAATTTCTGAGTTTATATAGGATATCTGAAATATATAACATTTTTAATTAGACAAGAAAGTCTTCCCTTTCCTTCAAATTCAGTTCACTTTCACCTGAAAATTAATCTGCCTAAGTCATTGTAACAAGAGGAAGATACTATAAGACAGTAAGGAAAACTATACAAGGTGTGATCACAAAATACAGTGAATGTTTAAATAAAAAAGAAATATTACAGTAAAAGACATATTGTCATGAATCTCCCTCAAATGTTCCTCCTCATTTCTAATACACTTATCCCATCATTTTTGCCACTTTCTGAAGCAGTTCTGAAAATTCTCTTTTGTGAGCGTCTTTACTTCATCCTCCCTCATGACAACACTCTGCATTACACATCACTTCTGGTATATGGCAATTTCTGTCAAATACAAACATTATGGTGCATCCTCAGCCACCTATTTACTAGATGTGGCACCGTGCGACTCTGGTTTTTCCCCAAAGTCAAAATGATTCAGGACATTGAGGCAGTGCAACTAAAGACACTCATGAAAGAGGACTTCCAGAACTGCTTCAGAAAGTGGCAATAGCGATAGGATAAGTGTGTTCAAAGCAAGGGGGAGTATTTGAGGGGGATTAATGGCAATGTATCTTTTACTGTAATATTTTTTTTTGTAATTTGAACATTTACTGTATTTTATGATCATACCTCCTATAAGTGAATGCTTGGAAGGGGTGGAGAAAAGAATCTATGCATCACAAAAAATGAACCCAGAGAAGAATTTTAGACAGAGAGCTTACACTGTCTGTTAAAATGTAAATTGTAGTATTTTACATATTTCAAATACTGCTGTGGAAATCTATGAAGTTATTGTTAAAATGTTGATGCATATCATGAAGCACTGAAAAAAAAAACAAGAGAGAGAAGTAATATCTAGGCTGGAGGCAGAAGAAATGTTCTACTCAGTCAGGTATCTGCAAGGTGGTGATAACCAGGCATTAAATTGTAAAAAGTATGGAATGTTTTTTTTTCTTCATTCTTTTTAAGCATAGAAAAGCCATTGTAGTGTGATAGGAGGAATGAAAATGTGGAGAGAGCAAGAGAGAAGAAAAGGTTATCTCAATGATTCCAGAAAGAAAATAGAGGAAAAACCGAAAAAGTCAATAGGGAAGAAAATAAGGAGACACATAATAACAGAAAATAATAATAATAGAATAAAGATGAACTGATGATCTGTGACTTTTGGGTGAGAGAGGAAGGCAAACACTGTAGATTAAAAAGTGAGGATAAACAGGATTCCTAGTACAGGCTGAGTCATTGGATATGGAAAATGACAACGGTGAATGACCTTACACTTCTAGTGGACATTTCTAAGTATACTTTATGCTAATTACCTAGCTAGATGTTTTCACAGATGTGAGTTCACAGATTCTATATCTGCTGCCATCCAAAAAGACAAAAAAGTATGCGTTAGTGTATGTGCGTGTTGGGGCAGGGGAAGTTGACCAACAGCAGACATGTAATTAATTTTAATTTTGTAAAAGATAACAGAATAACATGATTGTTCCTCAAAAACACTTTACATTTAATAATTGATGTTCACTGGAATAGAGGGGAAAAAACATCATTTTTGTATGGTACTATACACGTGACAAAATATCGTCCCAAGTCATGGGTAAACTTACTATGATTGCCATGGAGTTAAAAAATATGTAGCAGCTGCTCTTTGAACACTACTGAAAACAATTACCAAGTCCAGGGCTAGATGGAGAGTCGATAAAGATGAATTAAAAGCAGTTGACTTCAGCAACTCACAGTCTAGCTTCTAGAATGATGTGATAAACTGTTGGAACCAGCACCTGGTGCCTTTAATCTGCTGTTGCTGCTGCTTCTGGTTTGTGGATTGAACTTGAACTTGCACCTGGGGTATTAGTGAGCCAACTATAATGACATTGATTCTCCTCATACTCTGCTCCAAAATGTTCCTCTCCTTTGATTACAGGAAGGTTGATTGGGTTTTTTTAGTTTTTTTTGTCACTGTGTTATATGTGAGACAGCTCTGAAAAGGTGTAGCAGATGACTTGGGTGCCCCTGCCAAATCCATTTAGCCCACCTGATAGGACATCTATAGCGGGCAGCTTCATCATGCTGCCAGCTTCCCTCAAGCATGCCATCTTCCACATTTCCCTCAGGCTTTTCTCTGCTCTAGTGTAACCGTTAGTGACACGGAAGAGACTATCATGCCATGTCAAACTCCAACCCTCCCTTAGCCATTAGTTGAACTATGAAGCATGGTTTCAAAGCTACTAAGAGGCCTTGCCTCCAAAGGTTATGAAAATAATCAATTGCAAATATGAAAAAACAGGGAATAATACCTTACCCCAATATTTGTACAGTATGAGAGGGAGAAAAATTTATGAACCAAAACTTCATTTCTGACATAAATATAGCTCAGGAAAAGCTCAAAGATTTATTACTAAAATTCACACAGGTAAACAAAGTAAGTTTCCGTTTCCAAATCAAAAGAAGATACAATATTCAGAAATAAAGAAACTGATTGCCACAAAATGATTCTTATAATGATTAGAATCATGAAGCAATAGTCCAATTGATGGTGAGAAGTGGTATAAGAAAAATAGAAGGCAGGTATCAGCACAAGTTAGAAATGATCAGAATGAGAAAAATGTCAAAAGATACAGAATAATATGAGAATGTAGGGCAGATAATGAAGAAAATACAGAACAAACAAAACTGGAGTAATATCAAAAGAAAACATGGAAGGCTATTAAGACTAAGATTTAAATTTCTTTTTAAAATCTGTAAATCTACTGCGTTGAAAGCACACAGCTATATCATATGTAAATGGTTTCTTGAGCCTGGTAAACCCTGGATGTCTCATACAAAAAGAAACTCTCTTCTATCACTGTCTATTATATAATATCTGAGTTTTCTTCTGCATACCTGAGTGAAATCATGAGTAAATCCAACTATGGCAGTTGTTTTCAGACTCTAGCTTGATCCAAATCACCTGCAGAGTCTGTGAAAAAACAGATTTCTAGGCTGTACCCCCAAGTCTCATTTAGTGATCTGGGATAGTCCTGAGAATTTGTATTTCTAACAAGGTCCCAGGATTCTGATGCCATGGCGGGGAACACTTTGAGAGCCATTGCGTTGGGTTTCTGGTTACTCTCAAATAATTAGTAGTCACATTTTGGAGGTATTAAAATATAAAGAATTATCTGTAATTACAGCTTTACTTGTTCATCTGGTTCACAGTTTTTTCACCCACCCCCACTGCCTCCTCTCCAAAAAAAATAAAAAATAAAAAAGATGAGAACTGTTAAGCTGCAGTTTTGGCATGGAAGCTTGCAGCTGGGAAGAGGGGTATGTTAGGTTTCCTAATTTCTTCTGGGTACATGCTTATTCTATGTGTTCCCTGTTATTTTTTCCCATGCTTTATGGACAAAGGTGATGATAAAGTGTTAGTTTAGGAGTCTGTGGCTACCCTGGAGAACTCACAAAATGTAAACACTAAGTTTAAGGACTTGTACTCCTATCTCAATGACGGAGACTCAGAATGCCCCTGCATTGATGGTAAAGAAATCCCTTATTACCTGGAGCTGCAAGGCAGACATAACCGAGGATCGCATCCAGAACTTGATGGTGCAAGTTTCAGTGTAGTAAAATCATTTAAATCTCAAACTTGCCAGCTCTCTTATGCCAAAATAAGAAACAGGAAATAGTGAGGTCCTGAGACTTGGGATAAAGACCAAATTTGAGCATACTCAAACATGGCAGAGAACTTTCAATGGAAAAGTACTGCAAGATCTTCCTTACCTACATAAGCAGCCCCTCTCCCACTTCAGTGAGGGACCAGGCTTCTCTTGCAGAGAAGTTTTTCAAGGACTTCAAATGAGGATCTTGTTTTATAACAAGATTCAGATTGTCTCCAGGACCCACCTTTACCACATATTATTGCCTCCAAACCCATGACAAGACTTATACTTCAGCAGAGTCCCAGTGAGATACATTGTCAGCCTAAGGAGCAGATAGTGTAGACTGAAATATTGTGGAAGCTTGAAAATTTGAATCTATAAGAACTGAGGGAGCATGTATGGAAATTATTTTTAAGGGCATCAGTCCAAAGATGACACAATGGAAAGTTGGCTTAGTCTATTTTATTGGTATAAGTGTACTCCACTGGAATTTGTGATTTATATTGCTGGCTCAAGCAAGTAATTGTGGGCCTGTGTGACCTAAAGGGATGGGAGATTTGGAACCTCCCAAGAATAATCTAGAGGGAAGTTTCTGATAGTTCAAGGAGATGGGACTGTTAGAGTAGAACTCTTATATGTCACCTGTGCAGCCACTTCCTAACCCTAGGAGAGTCTAGAGAACACTCCCTCCATGAGGGCATTAAAAAGCAAAAAATCAACATCTATAAAAAGTTCTTTGGAACTTGTTCCACTCAAGGCCAGAGATGACCATGGACAATGCCAGCATATAACTGGGTTGCTCAATTATAGTCGAAATAATTGGATCACAGAGTAACAGGGAATAGGTAGCAGCACTTCAGCACAAGTGAGCCCAATTTTCACAAATGATTAACAGAGCAGAATGTGGAGCGTTTTGATTCTCAGGCTTCTGTGTTGATGAGTAATCAATCGATCAAGGGAGGGAACCCTATCAATGAAATAAAGGGGCATCCTCAGCTTATATAAACACATACATTCTAGGTCCAGTGGGAAGAAACTTGACTCAAGTCACCATAGTGGTTATTCACAATGCCTTACCCAGTTTGCAGACCCAGAGTTACTTGATGAAGGAAGGGCCTGGTCCCTTTGCAGTGTCATCACAAGTGTATGGTATAATTCTTCTTCCAAGCCTTCATGAACAATGGACATGTACCAGGGTATGTGCAATGGAAAAAACGAAAACTTTCAGGTTTTCTTTGGAGGTTATTAGATACTGACTTCAGATGAAAGCTCGTACCTAACCACCCCACTTTCTCATTTACCACCATGACCACTGATCCATGTGTGACTTATAGATATTAGGTGACACACCATGTCCTGGCCAAAATCCATTTCAGTGTCGGTCCAATTGGTACTACAGAAACATGTGTGTTTATTTACCCAGTTCAGGAATACATACCAGAAATCTGTCTCTCTCTCTCTCTACCTAGTAACTGGCAGAATCCCCACTTTGGTTCCCTGGGCCACGAACTAAGCACTGTTATATAGGAAAGACCAAATGCACATTCCTGATGCCACCCTTTGCCATGACATTGAAATAAAATGGAATATCACTTATGAAGGAAGTGCAAAATTAGTGCCACTGTCAAAAACTTTAAAGTTGTAGTGATGTGTATTCCTGTCATACATTTATTTAAATAGTCTCTTTGACAAAGTAAATTCTGTATAGATCTTGGAAAGTGACTATAGATAATCTTAAATGTAATCAGAAGACATCTTGGTGTAAGTTCTTGGAAAAGATGACCCTGAGACAGGACTTGGAGACAAGAGTTTATAGAAGAGGTGATCTAAAAAGCACAAGCACAGGAATGGGGAAAGTGGGATGGGAGCTGTCCCATTTTAATGTGTGTGAATGGGGTAAGCTTACTGTTATGGGCAACTGGGACTCAGTTCTCCTGGGAAGTTTTTGAGGGACCACACGACTTATAATAGAATATCCCACCAGGGGATTGTGAAGTTGGTGTGTTTGTCATGCCCTTCCTTGGCTGAGAATTTCCTTTGGTGACCTTGTCTCTGGCATTTTGAGGCTGACCTGTGCTTGGTCTGAGCAAGTTCTCATGTTTCCATGAAAAGCACTCAGGCCCAGAAGCAGAGATACATGTGCTTGACTCAAAAGCCCTTAGTGTGCACATGAACTACAACTACATGGAAACTGAAAGGGAAGCTAAGGGGACACAATGTGGGGTATGGAAACTATCTATTATAGGTGAGGATGCCTCGGGTATGCGGCATGTATACCATTGTATAACATGGCAAATATGGTCTTTTCTAGTTCATTCAAAAATACATTCTGGACCTGATGGATACACCAACTTCCAGGGATCCCTCTTCTTCCCCACTCTTTCTTTGCCCTTAGTGACACTCCTGTTACTCCCCTGTGCTAGTTGGATACTTACACTAATCTCTTCAATTTATTTAGATTTAACAAAACAAAGCAAAAACCAAAACTGCCTCTAACTTTTAGCATTGAATAAAGGAGATGTGGTACATATACACAATGGAATATTACTCAGCCATAAGAAAAGATGAAATAGTGCCAATTTGCGACAACATGGATGGATATTGAGATTATCATGCTACATGAAATTAAGTCAGGCAGAAGAAGTTGAGAACCATATGACTTCACTCATATGTGGGATATAAAACTGGAAGCAACAAATGAACAAGGCAAACAGACAAACAACTGATAGACACAGACAACATTTTAGTGGTTACCAGAGGGAAAAGGGGGAGGGGGGAGTGGTAGATGAGGATAAATGGGGTCAAATATATGGTGATGGAAGGAGAACTGACTCTGGGTCGTGAACACACAATGCAATAAATAGATGATGTATTATAGAACTGTATACTTGAAACCGATATATTTTTACTAACTAATGTCACTTTAATAAATTTAATAAAGAAAGAGCCACAGGAAGGCTGATATAAGCTCTCCCCAATATACCAGGCTGACTGGAATACCATGCATACACAAAAAAGAATCAAGTGTTGGCAGTGAAAATGATGACACAGGGAGACATGAAAATTTGCTGCAACTCTGGCTATATTTCCCAACGCATGCACAGATTGCTTGGCAGAGTGAGAAAACCTTATGAGATTATAGGTAGTTGAGTACAATCTTTCTCAAAATTGCTGGTTCAACTTCCACATGGGCCAAGGAGCTGTGCCCTCCACAACTAGATTGACGAAAACTACGAGACTTGGAGCTGATGGGTCCTGGAAAGAACACACTGTTCCACAATAATTTTTCTAAACAAAACAAAACAAAACTATATATATGTTGGCCAATCACTAAGCTATGCAGACACATGGTGATCCCTAGGAAGCCTGGTTAAAAAGTGAAAATAAGAATTTTTTAAAGTAACAGCAGAGATATCGGTGTTCAAATACCATGGAGAAGATAGGTTCCAAAGTTTTAACTCTAGGCAGTTACTAAACAAAATGAACAGACTTCAGAAAATAAAACTCAATCCAGTGTGACTATAATATAATATTCTCTAAAATGTTTAGTTTACAATAACAACAACAATATACTAGACATGCAAAGAAAGAAAGTTTACCCATACTAGGGGAAAAAACAAATTAAATTGAAACTGACTGAATTAAAGGAAAATATATGAAAATGATGTAATGAATAGAAGAACTTAATTAAAAAATTGAGATTATAAAAAAGGATAATGTAGAAATTCTGTAGCTGGAAACTACAACAATCAAAATGAAAAATGTAGTAGATGGACTCAGCAGGAAACTTTACATGTCATAAGAAATAATTAATTTGAAGATAGAACACTAGAAAATTTCTAAACCGGAAAATACAAAAAAGTAATTGAAAGAAAATTAATAGAATCTCAGAAATTTGTGATACAATCATAAGCATCCCAACATACATGTAAATGGAGTCCAAGGATGAGAAAAGTAATTAAATGATTTCATGAAAAAGAAAGTGGCTGAACCTTCCAAAATTTGATTTAAAAAAAATTAACATTTTAATTCAAGATGCTAAAAAAATCTCTAGTAGGAAATATGCAAAGGAAACTACATCTAAACAAATCAGAGCTACAAAACTTAAAGACAAAGACAAAATTATTAATCTAGGTTTCCACTTCAGGAAACTACAAAAAGAAAAGCAAATGAAATTCAAGGGAAAATAAGGAAATAATGAAGATCACAACATAAATCAATGAAATACAAAATGAAAAATTTAAAGAAAATAAGTGAAAACAATAGTTTCTATAAAAAGTTCAATGATATTTGATACTCCTTTAGCTAGTTAGACTAAGAAAAATAGAGATAATGTAAAAATTACCATCATAAATGAAAAAAGGACATCTATGTAAGCTCTCAAAAGATTTGAAGGGAATGTTATAAACAACTTATGCCAACATATTGCATAACTTAGATGAAATAGATTCCTAGAAAGATATGTTACCCAAATTAATTTTTAAAAACATAAATTGAATAGATTTCTATCAAGCGAAGTTATTGAATCTTTAGTATTAGCCTTCATTTAAAAAGAAAAATGGCCAAATGACTTTATTGGTGAATTCTTCAAATTAAAGGAAGTAATCATATCAATCCTATGCAAACTTCTTCAGAAATAGAGAAGGGATAATTTCCTAGCTCATTTAGAAGACCATTATTAAGCTAATAAAATTAGCAGTACATTACAAGAAAAAGAAAATTACACTCTATATGCCTCATCAACACTGATGCAATTTTTTTTTAAATAGCAAACTAAATCATTCAACATATAAAAAGAATTATTCATTATGACCAAGAGATGTTTAAACCAAGATTGCAAGTTGTTGTTGTTGTTTTTTTTAACATCTGAAAATAAATTAACAAAATATACTGTTTGCTGAAATGAAGATTAAAAGCCATATAATTATAGTAGGTCTTGAAAAAATATTTGACAAAATTAAACATTCCTTTATGGTCAAAACTCAACAAAATAAGAATAAAAGGAAATGGTTGAGAAAACATTGTCCTTAGGTCTCTTGTGTTTCTATGTCTTACAAGCAATGTGTCAATAGTCCTTTTGTTCTGAACTATCTTTCTGACGATGTTTATAGAGCAACAGTCTTGGAAAACAAAGTTTCTCTCTCCAGAATAAACAGTGTACACCTTTACATGTTTAGTAAAGATAATGTCTACCTCTAGGACACATGACAGGCATACTTACTCCATAGGATATGTGGGTCCCCTAATATCAGAGTTCTTTAGTAACACAACCTAGCTTGGCTCTGTTTACATCACTGAATGTGCGGGTATAACTTGACCCTCTTTACATCAGTTAGGGCTCAAGAAACTACCACAAGAAAATGCTGATATTTTAGCAGCAGCTATCATATGAGTTAAAATCTTTTGTTTTTGAATACAAAGTCTTATGCATTCTACCAGTATCCATCAAACTGTCAGGCTAATGCATTAGCTTGAAGGTATAATAAAATCTCAGACCCTTCATAGTTCTTTATAGGCATTTCTTCAATCTGATTAAGGACATCTACCAATAGCCTACATGTAACATCATATTTAATTCTGAAGACTGAATTCTTTCCTACTTAGATCAGGAACAAGTCGAGTGTGTCTATTATCACTACCTCTATTCCATATTGTCCTTGAAGTTGTAGTCAGTACAGTAAGGAAGGGAAAATAAGTATAAAGATTATGAAGGAAGAAGTAAAACTTCCTTTATGTAGAAATGACTTGATTTCTATGTAGGATGTCCTACAGATTTTAGGTGGGGGTAGGGAGGAGAAGCTACTAGAACTAATAAAGGCATTTAGTAAAGTTGAAAAGATTCAAGACCAGTACAAAAATATCATTTGTCTTATGATACATTAGTAAAAAACAATTGGAAATTGAAAATATAAAATCAGCATCATTTAGAATAGCATCAAAATATGGGATACATTTGAAGAACAGATAAAAAGACATATACACTAAAATTATGAAACATTGCTGATTTAAATTAAAGAGGACCTTAATTAGTGGAGTGTTGTGCCATCTCAATGAATCAGAAGTTTCAATATAATAAGATGTCAAATCTCTAATCTGATACATAGATTCAGTGCAATCCCAATCGAAATATCAACAGGAGGTTTTTTAAAAATTGACAAGCTGATTCATAATTTTGGTGAAGATGAAAAATACCTGGAATAGCCAAAACAACTTTGAAATAGAACAGTAAAATTCAAGTACTCATATTATTTTGACTCAATTCTTTTTATAGAGCTACAATAATCATGAGAGTATGTCATTGGTGTAAAGACAAGTAAATCAATGAAACAAAAAAGAGAATTCAGAGTTCTTGGTCTTTTTTTCCTTTACATGAGCTTGCCAATTTTTTCTTGTTTTTGTGCTCACAGCTCAGATTTATTACGTGAAAGGCTATAAAGCAAAATCAATGAAGGGAAAAGTTCATGATGTGAAATCCAGAATTCAGACACAAGCTTCCAAGAGTCATCTCCCAGTGAAGTCATGCAAGACACACTCAAGTATTTTGTACAATGTCCTTCAATTGATTTTTTTTCATCATTACACTGTGCAGTTATGAGTTTTGGAGAATAACAACTCAGAGGTAAGTACCTTCTCATCTCATCATATCAGTGTGTATGTGACAGTGACATGACCGTGTGTTTTTTTCAACGAAGTTGAAAAGCTGAATTGACATTTTAAAGATATTTGCTCTTCTTAGTAAAGCATGTGCTAAATCTTTTTAATTATGCTAATATTATTTTATGCCTATCAGTAACATTTGGAATAATTTTGATTTTCAATATTTTCTCATAAGCTTGACAAATATTTTAATGTTTACACTTCGTATAATTTATATCTGTATTACTTTTTTATTCCATTGTATCCATCAACAGATTATTATACATACCTAAATGAAGAACATTAATTCTGCATATCTATTCTTTATTCATATACTTCCCTTGACTATCTCATAGTTTATAATGGTTCTTAATTGACTATTTTTTAATATTCCAGATACGCTATATCCAACAAAAATGTAATAAATTCAATCCTTAACTATTTTAAGAAGCAGCACAGGGTTGTGGCTTTTGGGAATATTTTTTGAATGACAGTGGTTGTGATAATGTGAGAAACAGACTGGCACTGTGGCAGAGAGACTGTGTTTGCCGATTGAAGGGGGATCAACAATAACTAAAAAAATCTCTTAAAAATCAAGATCAGTGAAATAATTGGTGAGTTCCGGTGTAAAATGAAAGCACAGTGACTTTGGTACTGAACTTGTGAAGATTTTGAAGACAGCAACAGCAGAGCACTGAACCAAGTACAGGGCCCTTCTAAGTACAGGGTCCTTTGTGCCTGTCCAGGTTGCATCCCTTGAAACTGGCGCCACACTTAATACTTTAAGATACAGTTATAATAAAAAAGTGATTGTAGTCTCAGCTTTTCATGTACTCCCTATCATTCTTTGAAACTATTATGCATAGAGCTCTGAACAAGGTTGCAAATGGTAAGTCTTTATAAAAGACATGCATTTTTCAAACGCTCTTTCCTCAGGTGATATAATTACTATATTTCTTTTTGAAATGTAAGGCATTTCTTGCATCATGATTTAAATTAATCCCATGACTTTTTTTTTTTTTTTTTTTTTGAGGGCAGTGTCACTGGCCCTCATATGTGGGACCCGAACCGGGGCCGCTGACTTCCTAAATCCCATGACTTTTTCTTTTTTCCTTCTCTAAATAAATAATCTTTTAAAGATATTTTAATGTGCCTATCTAGTAAAATTCTTGTAAATAATAAATAAATGCGTACGAGGGTAATGATAAATATATTTTAGAGCCCTTAGCAATATAAAAGCCATTTTAGCCAGCTGGTGTTGCCTTTTTAAAAAAATATCTTGAATTAGCCTATGAAACAAAGAATATTTTGAACTCTCAGGAATATTCATCATAAGAGGTTAAAAAGTTTGAGCCCTAGCACAATTTGAATTCTCTTAGGTTCCTTTCACTACAAGGTTCCTTCTGGTGAAGAGAAATTCTTGTTCTATAATGGTATTAGTAAAGTTTTCTCATTTGAATTCTTACCACTGGTAGCAAATCCTGGCGTCTTTTGAGTAACAGGGGAAAATGTTTTTTTAAGTGTTAGAGTTAGGCCCTTTTGTAGTTCTTCTTCATTCTTGGTCTGCAAAAAATTAGATAATGAGGCTCGACTCACAAAAATAATGGCCTCTCTCCCCTGACCCTATCCTGTCTCCTAAGCATATTCAGTGTGAGACTACTGGAGTCTGGTTTTCAATTGTAATGGACATTACTATATCTTTGAGTATTCAAGGGGAGTCTCATCTAATGGAAATGTACCATGGAGTCATTCAAATGACCTTAAGTTACTTCTCTAAATTCTCACTGTAAACAAAATCCCTGTTTTCTTGGGGCAGTGTATGATAGCCCATTCTGGCTCTTTCTTAAAATTTTTACCCACCAATAGGTGTATTCTCTGGGGGTATGTAACTGTCATGCTTTTGTGTTTCATTGAATGTAACAATATAAAAAAACGAAGGCATATATTAAGCAAAAATAAATTGTAAAACAATGTTACAATCATGCAATTATATCTACATAGGCAGCAAGAACTAACAGTTAGAAGTGATTGTTTCTAAATAGTATTAAAATATCGTTACAAGTTAACCTATAAAATGAGTATCATTCCCATTATACTGAAGAGAAAATAGGCTCAGAAAAGACAAGTTGACCTTTAGAAAGGCAGGAATACCTCCCTTGAACCCGATTTTTCAACCTCGAAATCCCAGGATTATTCCCTACCATAGAAGTTCAGGAAAGAAGTGTTTAATGCCTTGTTTATATATTTCACTAGTTTCATCACAGCTCCTCAGTGACACACTTGCTGCCCAAAGAGGAAGTGGATAGTTCACCTTAGTTATCTTTGATCTAATAATCTTACTGTTTATTTATGCCTATTAATTATTCTTACTGTATTCAAAGCCCAAGTCAAGTTTCACTTGTAGAATTATTCTCTAAATCCAAACCACTTAGAGTTTGGTTAACACATGGTCAGTATTGAAGAACGTGGTCTGTATTAAGCTAGGCTGGCAGTCAGTTGCATTGGAAATAAAACGACTAGAGGCAGAGAAACCTGGGTCTATGCCTTACACAGGGTGTGATATTTTAAGACATACCATATTCAGTTTTGTCAACCATTAATGGAGCTAATAGCTAACACATAGTTTGGTGAAGATTAAATTTTTTAAAAAGTATACCTAAAGTGACACAGTAATCAGCATACGAAAAATCCTTGGAAACATTATTTCCTTTAAAAAATTTTTTTCTATGGTATATCAGTGAACTCTACCTTAATCAACGCAGTCAATATATTCAAGTGACCTGTTAACTTAATCCAGCACTTTAACAATTGCTCTTCACCAAATGATGCAGCAACAGCACTGTAGATGCATATATTTCAAATGAAATGAAAATTTACATGTGTACTTTACAATAATCACTTTCTTCTAAAACTTCATGTAAGGCAATGTCACCCTTCTGACCAAATCAGAACAATGTATATATTTCATTAGGTTTGACAGTACTTTAAAAATTTTTAATTAGCAATGAGTGTATTTCCAATTTATTTGGAAACATCTGAAAAATGTATAAAACTGGTGCTTCCTTCCTTTGGGCAAAAATCAGCCAGAATTCCTAAGTAGCTTCTCTGTTTGAGAAATGCCTGCTCCATTTCTCTATGTTCCCATGTCTGCCTATTTTTCTGTACCCAGGCACGTTGGTTCAATTAGCTGCTAGGTAATTCTTCCTTCTGAGTCCACACTAGCAAAATTATTTCATCCATATATTTATTAACAGTCTGGTTAAGGCCATCTAAGCTTTTTTTCTGTCATGCTTTTTAATGTTCGTTCAGCCTCTGCCCACTGTCCAATAAGAATCCATCTCCACATTGTTAGGTATTTGTTACAGTGGCATTCTATCCACTTCCAGGTACCAAAATCTGCATATTTTCCTGTTGCTGCTGTAACAAATTACCACAATTTTACTGGCTTGAAATAACACAAATTTATTACTTTTCAATACTAGACTCCAGAAATCTGAAATAAGTTCCACTAGGCTAAAATCAAGGTTTCAGCTGAATTTCTTTGGGGAGCTCTAGTGGAAAATTCATTTCCTTTTCTTTTCCAGGTCCTATAACCTTTCCATATTCTTTGGGTCATAGCTGCATTCTAACAATCAAGTCACTTGGACCTCTGTTTCCTTTATCACATCCTCGCTGACTCTGACCTTTCTGCCACCATTTTAAAAGGATCTTTTTAATTATATTGGGTGTACCTGAATAATCCAGGATAATGTCTCCATCTCAAAATCTTCAATACAGTCACATCCCTTTTGTTATATAAAGTAACATACTTATAAGGTCCAGGGATTAGCTCGTGAATGTCTTTGCGGATGGCTATTATTCTTCCAGTCACACTTATTTAATTCAATTCAGCCCTCAATGCCTGCTGTTCATGGTAAGAGTCATAATAACTATATCAAGCTGGCTCGACAAGAAGGTGAGGGTCTGGTGGTCTCTCCCTAAGACAGTCTGTTTGATTGGTGCAGGTGAGATTGCTGCACCTACTGGACCTATTGTTGGAAAGTTTCTTCTTCTCTGGCCCAACAATTTAGGGTCCAGTTCTCTGGGTAACCCTTCTCTGTCAGTATTATAATGCAAAATATTGTCCTGAAGTGGTTAGAAATCATTGCCTTTAACCTCCCTCTAAGGCTGGCATCCTCTGCTTTTCTCAGAAAGAATGGAACGTAGACTTGTAACCTGTTTTTATTTTCATCATGATCTGTGAAAGAAATTCTTATGTGGAGAACCACTCATTTAGGGAGGGTAAAAATAACCCAGCTCTAGATTTACCTGTAGAAGTAAAATAATTAGTCTTTAAAAATAAAACTGCTGAGGAGGTCTAAAATGTTAGTGGAGTGGGAAGATGCTAAACTCCCTCCCTCCTATGAGCACACTGAATAAACACCTATATAAAGAGCAGTTAGTTACTTCTGGGAGACAGCTGAGGGCTGATTGCACAGCTTCTGAACAACAAATGAGAGGAGGAGACCAAATAGAGAAGTCTGGGAAACCATGGGAGCACACCCAGTATATGCAGGAATTCTCTTGGATTGGAGGTGCCAGTGAATAGTAATGTTGATGTCCCTTTCCACCTCATTAGGGCAGGTGGAGGCTCTATCTAGGCATTCTGGCAAACCTGCAAGATTGCCACAGCATGTTCCCAGACACATCATCCAAGCTCATTTAAGCTTCAAACAAAGGAAGCAAGCAGGCGATTACTACATTCAATTGGCCTCCCTGCCTGGAGCCCTTCCAGCACCCCAGACACTGTAGGCATCTGCTTGGCACCAACTCCCCTGCCAACTCCACCCAGCACACACAGCCTACACAAAGGTCACATCTACACAAGACCACTTTTTCAAGACTAAGAGAGATAGCTATTTTGTCTAATTGGTATAAAAAACAAAATGAGAAGACAGAAGAATGTGTCTCAAATGAAGGGACAAGAAAAATTTTCAGAAAATATCCCTAAGAAATGGAGATAATTAATTTGCTAGATAAAGAATGCAATCAAGGGCCGGCTGAGTGGCACGGTGGTTGGGCGCTGACTTGGGAAGCCAGCGGCCCCGGTTTGGGTCCCACATGTGAGGGCCAGTGACACTGCCCTCTAAAAAAAAAAAAAAAGAAAAAAGAATGCAATCAAGAGGCCATAAGGATGCTCACCAAACTTGAGAGTATAATTGTGGAACTTAGAGAGCACTTCAACAAAGATAAAGTATAATAAAGAAACATGCAGAAATAAAGAATACAATAACTGACATGAAAAATAGACTAGAAGAAATCAACACCAGATTAGCTAGTGCAGAAGAATGAGTCAGTAACCTAGAAGACAGACTAGAGGAAATTAACCAATCAGAACACCAAAAAGAAAAAAAAAGAATTAAAAAAAAATGAAGATAATTTAAGATGCCTCTGAGACAACATCAAGCACACAAACACTCACATTATAAGAATCCTCGAAGGAGAAGAAAGTAACAGAAACTTTATTTGAAGAAACAATGGCTGAAAACTTCCTAACCTGGGAAAAGAAACAGACATCCACATCAAGGATGAAGAGAATTCTAAACTAGATGAACTTAAAGAAATCCACAGCAGGATATTGGAATTAACATGGCAAAAATTAAAGATAAAGAGATACTTCTGAAGTCAGCAAGACGAAAACAAGTTACATACAATGGAAAT
This sequence comes from Aselliscus stoliczkanus, assembly GCA_033961575.1. Lineage (NCBI taxonomy): Eukaryota > Metazoa > Chordata > Mammalia > Chiroptera > Hipposideridae > Aselliscus > Aselliscus stoliczkanus. The sequence continues at coordinate 100,083,525 of CM066732.1, read as the reverse complement.
GCCGCAAGACTAGAAGCTGATTTCTCAGCAGCAACTTTACGGGCCAAAAGAGAGAGACTGTACATCTTTAAAGTACTGTAAGAAAGGAACCTAGAACCTAGAATAATTTATGGGGCAAAGTCATTATTAAAAACTGAAGGAGAGATAGTTTCCCAGACAAGCGAAAACTAAAGAAGTCCATCAACATTAAATGAGCTTTACAAGAAATGGCAAAATGTCTTCTTTAACTAGAAAAGGAAAGGCCATAAATAGAAATGAGAAAATATGAGAAAGGGAAACATCTCACAGATTATAGCCAAATACTTAATAAAAACAGCAGTCAGACATGTAAGAAGCTGCTATGAAGATTAGAAGACAAAACTACCCAACTCAACTCAGACTACAATGAGTAGTTAGAAGGTACACAATACAAAAAGATCGAATCTATGACATCAAAAACATAAAGCATGAAGTGGGGAGTAAAAATGTAGTCCTTTTAGAATATATTTGAACTTAAATGCCGATCAGCTTAAAGTAGACTGCTCTAGATATACAATGATATACATTATCTGATAGTAACCACAAACCAAAAACCTTCAAAAGATACACAAAACAATAACAAGAAAGGAACCCAAATAAAACAGTAAAGAAAACAAGTGCCATAAGAGATCAAGGGAAAAACAAAAGAACAAAGGAGAGCTATCTACAACACAACCAAAAGAAAACCAAAACCGGAAACAGTTAACAACATGGCAATACATATATAATTACTAATAAGTACTTGATATATAAATGGAATAAATGCTGCAAAAAATAAAGACATAGGGTAGCTGAATGGATTAAAAAAACATGACCCATCTATATGCTGCTTCATAAAAAAATAAAACTGATGCATAACTCTTGATGACAGTATTTTTTTTATAATATGCTGCATTGATAGATACATCACTATTACTGTTAGGGGTAAAATATATTGCAAGAGGCATAGGTTACAGGGTGTGAGAATGAATGCATTCATGTCACACTTAAAACATCTTGAGAGAGACTCTGTCTGTGTCTCACTGACTTTGGGTGATCATTGGCCATCTTGATTCTAAGGATTCCATTCTATGAGACATTCTCTCTCAGCCTCGCTCTTGTCTTCATCTGACTTCAAGGAGCATACAATTAAGGTAATGGGATTGCTTGAAGAGACCTTCAAAACCATTTACACTAACTCAAAGCTGAGGGGACCAAGACTACATGCCACCTTTATGCAAATTAAATCAGAATTTGTTTCCAGGAATTTTTAAATTGTTTAAAAGTTTTCAGAACCATTTTTATTCCCCAGACATACTAATGAAAGGCTACTAAAATATACATTTTGTTGCTACTATCAGAAGGTTTATATTTAGTTGCTAAAGATCACATTAATGAATAATTTAATTAAATTTAGCTTTTAATGGATAAATGAGTATACAATAGTAAAATAGTGACATTACTGAAAAACACAGTCATTTTTTTCAGTGCCTTTGTATTTTTTAATTACACTGTTAGCTCCCAGATGCCTATCTTCCCAGTCCTCATCCCTGCCTTTATTGGCTTTTAGCTTGTTATTCCATGAAATCAGGTATTTATTCTCCTAGAATTTGAATTTCCAATCTTTATTCTTTCTAATAGAGATATTTTATTTATCAACTGAACGACCATCTACAAAACTACAATCAAGCCTGATTTTTGGAAAGGAAATAGAACTTTTTCAAACATATGTATTCTTTCCAAAAATCTGGCCATTTTAAACCAGTACTTAACATGGATATAAAATTATTTTAATTATTGTAACTTCTTATGTAATATGAACACCAGGAATCTTCTCATTTTCTATTGTTTAATACAGGTTTTGCACTGTAGCATGAGCTCATTAAGATGAATGAGATAGGAAAAAAGAATGTTTCCTACCAGCAGTTGAGCAGATCCTTCATTTGCCAGGCCATGCCATTATACATCAGAGAATATCAGCATATAAGATACTGATTTTACTACTGAAGAGAATCTGATGAAATTCTAAAGCTTAGAAAGATAAGTAAAGCTAAGGCTGCCTTACCTTACCACTGAACATATTTGTGAAGTTACTTAGTAAAAATAAACCCTTTCTTCTAAAGGAAAATAATTAACATAATCAATCATGTTCTCTTTATAGCCCATGGATATAGATTTCTAGTCTAGCCTGTGTTCATTTAAAAGTGTTTTCAAGTTTTTATGTAAAATAATTGAATGTTAAGTTGCAAAGGGAAAAAATAAAAACTGTGTTCAAGATTATTTCAAGTGTCTTTACTAACATTTTAGTATTATAAAATCCTTGCCGACACAATGAAATTGCTCGTGGTCTAGTCATGAGATGAATTGAAGAGTATTGTATCTTTTGTAGTGTAGCATGGACACAACTACCCAAAGTTCAAAATTAAAAGAAAAAATAAAACCACACCTTATGTCAACATGGAAGAACCTCAGAGTTACTATCAGTTGCTCCATTTTTTAGGGGATGATTATCCTTCAGCACATCCACATAACAGAGCAGCAGCAATAGCAGCAGCAGCAGCTAGACAGACTAGATACATGGTACTTGAATATGTTTGTTAAGAATTGATTAGTTGGGCCGGCCAAGTGGCATGGTGTTTGAGGGCTGGCTTGGGACACCAGCGGCCCCGGTTCAGGTCCCACATATGAGGGCCAGTAACACTGCCCTCAAAAAAAAAAAAAAAAGAATTGATTAGTAGACGAAATTTTACAAAAGTTGTTAGGGACATGAAAGATAATCATTACTTCTATAAATATAGTAAAAACAAAGGATATGTCTTTCTACTAAAAGGAAGAATAGCAATTTTGAGAGAAGATTTATAATATTATTCAAACATAAGGAAGGTTCAATGTTTCGGGCATCTTGGCACCTTTCCGTCTCCTTTCTAGTCATGGTTACCCAGCCTGATGCTGACCGATAAAGATGGCATTATTTGGTTCTTTTTCCCTCTGGCTTTCAGATGGGTTTTGTCAAGGCGAATAAGGGAAGGGTCACATGCAGAAGATAAGAGGGAAAGAGTGATATCAGCACATCTGTTCTTTTTGGTCACCTTATGCTGGTTGTGTGTCACCTTATGCTGGTTGTGTGTCCCCCCAAAATTCTCAGCTTCCTACCCTGTCCACCCAGTCCTCTTTCTCCTCATATTGTGGTTACCCTCCTTTCCTTTACCTTTCAAATCTAAGAATGATTTTGACCTCTACTGTCACTAGCCTACTGTGGAACTGCCCTCTTTTTTCTTTGCCTATTGCCTATGAGTTTGCAAATACTCCCTCTATTAAGATCCCCTCATATTATCTTGAGTGTTCCATCCATTTTTTCCTGAAACTAGATCCAATACATCAAGTATATGATCATATGGCCTTAGAGTCTTACAGTTAAAAATAAGAATGACCTGGTTCGCATTTCCCTGAGTCCCCAGATCAGAGATTTACAAGAATGAGAGGGAACTGGTAAAAACATATTTCAACTTCTTTATATAAACATTTCTACATGTTTATAGCCTTAACAAGAATATCTGCATACATACAGTATGATGTACTTGAAAAATTTCCAAAATTCCTGCAAACAATGCTGGCTTAAATTGATGTGAATATTAGCCATTGTGGCCACTCTGAAGTATCAGGATGGACCCACACCCAAAATTTGGTTTGGATGTTGAGACTGATGACACCACACACACGTACCAAGGGGGTATAAAAAGGTTATTATTTACATAATTTAGGTTTTTCAGGGGAGAACAAACTAGGCCTCCCAAGAAAGTCTAAAAATGGCTTGAGAGAGCAAGGAAAGGAGACTGGCTAGGGGTTTTTATTGTGGTTAAAGGGTAGGACCAGGGTGAGAGCTCCCATGCAGTTTGACAAAGGGCTTGAATGGTTTGAATCTCTATCCTGTGTCAAAGGATTTCTTACCAGCTTTCTCAGTTGTAGGGCAGAGGGTCAGAAGGAGGGGGAAATTTTAAAAACTGTTATCAGTTAAACATAAAAAGAGAAGTCAGATTCTGTATTACATTAGCTGGTAACTGATTTTAATCCAAGAATAGTTTGTATAAGCATTATTTCCTCAGCCTACTTTACAATACCAAATCTACAAATCGAAATCCTTTGTTAAAAGATATCCTTTCAGAAAATGTGTCTCAATTTTTAGACATCCTTTGATTATTTTAAAATTAATATAATTATATTTAAATAAGCATCATCCCCATAAAATCTGGAAAGGAAGGGCCAAGGCTTCAGTTGCCCTATGTCTAATTTAAAAAATAGAGTTTCCATTGGAATATAGAAAACTACCAAGAACATTACTTCCACACTAAACAACAACAACAATAACAAAATTCCAGCAACCTACAAATTCACCATTTTCTTGATCCTGTCATAAAACTGAGGTTATGGGGCCATAAACTAATCTGAAATCTAAAGAAATACAGGGAGTTTCAAGGGGATACAGGACAGTAGCACTTGCTTCCTTGGGTCAGATGCTTCTGGGCACATTAGTAGAATCCAGCTAATTTTTTTCTTTCTTTTTTTTTTTTTTTGAACAAATTGTTAAAGGCTAAGTATGGATCAGTTGAAAAATATAGAATATCTGGGATACACAGACTTGATGAGAACTCAATATTTCCAGGCCTACTTACAACCCATTCTCCTCAATAGGCGCTCATATAAAAAGTTTGTCAATAGTCCTGAAATAGCTTTCTTTATGGTATAAGCCTGGGAGGGGAAGAGCAATCATTATAGAGAAGGCACAAAACGCTACCCAGATTCTTTTCCCATACCTCTCCTACAGAACAAGAGTTTCAACTGTTCAAGGGAGGGCAAAAATCAATTAATCAAAGAGGTAAACAACAGAAGAAGAAAACCTGTAACACTTAGGGAACTAATGAAAAAAGATAGCTGGTGGGCCGGCCGAGTGGCGCGGTGGTTAAGCGCTGGCTTGGGAAGCCAGCGGCCCCGGTTCAGTCCCACATGTGAGGGCCAGTGACACTGCCCTCAAGAAAAAAAAAAAAAGATAGCTGGTGATAAAAAGGTACAAAATAAGACCTTCTATCCTGTGAGGAATTCTTTCTGGTCCCAGATCAATACAGGTCTCCTACAGCTGAAGGTGAGACAGAACCACTAAGAATGACCCTATCTTAGAAGCCAGGGAAATAGTGCCCTCCTGAGACTTAGATTAAATCAGAATAAGAGTGGACACCCCCTCCTTGCACCCCACCAACAACAAACAAGCATCAGTAACAAGACACAGCAATTTTCTGATAGGCAAAAGCCAAGAGCTCATAGGGAGACTCTTTCTCTCTGAGGCACAATACAAAGGGAAGACCTAAAGATGAGGATGAGCAGATACTAAGATAAAACCACTGACAAACCAACTCTTACCCTAAAAATGAGGTAATACCAGTGGAGTTTGAACCCTGTGCTACAGTGAAGGAAGCCATAGTAACAAAAAATCCTAAAGACATGTCAACTCCTTACTAGATTGACTCAATTCCCACACTCATAGTTTAGCAGAAGGAAATTAAATCCATTTTTAATCCAATAAGGAAAAATAAAACTACTTATCTCAGTCTGTTTCATTCTCTAGGGCCCTATACAAGATGTCCAACTATGAAAAAAAATATTACAAGGTATACAAAAAAGTTGAAAACAATATGTGATCAAATAAGAAAAAATCAACAGAACTAAATTCAGATAAGACATAGATTTTGAAACTATAAGACAGGTAATTTAAAATAACTAAGTTTAATATGCTACAAATCCCAGTTAAAAAGATGGATAATGCAAAATATCAAATGGATACTGAGATAGTTATGTGTCAACTTGACTAGATTATGGTCCCAGTTATTCAATTAAACACTAATTTATATGTTACTATGAAGGTATTTTGTAAATGTAGATGTGAAAGCTCAGAGAATAGTAAAGATAAATACAAACAAAACACCTAGGCATATCATAATCTAACTGCTAAAAACCAAAGACAAAGAGAAAAATGTTTAAAAAAAAAGACACATTACATACAGAGATAGGGAGAATATACCACACTTCTCATCACAAACTACACAAGCCAGATGATATTGGAGGAACTTATTCAAAATGCAGAAGGACAAAGCAAAACTATCAACTGAGCATTCTGTACCCAACAAAAATACTTTTCAAAGTTGAAAGAAAATATTTACTTTCACAACAATTATTTAAAGGATTTACTGCCAGTTTACATATAAAAAAATGTTTAAAGGAATTTCCTCACACAGAAGGAATTTATGCAGAGCAAGGAAAATGACCAGGGATAAAGAAGGAAGGGTATTATATAAAAATAAATGGGTTAATATTTGTATGGTATACCTTTTATCATCCTTTTACTTTTTTATTTTTTTTGAAGGCAATGTCCCTGGACCTCATATGTGGGACCCAAACCGGGGCCCCTGGCTTCCCAAGCCAGCGCTTAACCAGAGCACCACTTGACTGGCCCATCATCCTTTTACTTTTAACCTATCTTTATCATTGTTCTTAAAATAAATTTCTTATGGATAGCTTATAGTTGGGTCCTGTCTTTAAAAAAAAAAAATTCACATAATTTCTCTCTCTCGATATGATTAGGTCACTTATATTTAATGTGATTATTGATATATATATTTTTAAGAATGCGATTATAGTATTTGTTTCTGTTTCTTTTAATTTTTGTCCCATTGCCCCCTTTCTTATCTTCTTTTATGTAAGTGAATATTTTTTAGTATTCCATTTATCTGTTATGATTTTGACTATATCTTTTTTATTACCTTTTCACTGGTTGTTCTAGAAATTAAACATACCTAAACTTTAACAGTCTACTTAGAATTAGTATTTTACCACTTCAAATGTAATGTAGAAACCTTACCACCAATAAGTGGTAACAATCTTTACCCTGTCTCCCATTATATTTTAGTTGTCTTATGTATAATGGTTTCTTTTTTGCTTCTAACCATAAGGCATATTTTAACAAAATTAAGAAGAGGAAATAGTTTATTTTACATTTCCAGATGTATGTAACTACTGTTGTGTTTTACCTTCCCAAAGTTCCAAGTTTCTAATAATTTCCACTGTCTCCTGACCTTTTTCTTCCTGATAAGAAATCTACTAAGTTTTGAATCATTTCACTGTACATACTGTGGCATTTGTCTCTTAGGATTTTTTAATTTGTCTTTAGTTTACAAGGTTTAGATTATGATGTATGTAGACATGGTTTTCTTTATCTGGTTTGGAGTTCAGTGAGTTTCTTCAATTTGTAAGAATTGAAGAATTCTTCTTCCAACATTTATATATCTTCTTCCAACATTTAATAAGTTTTTAGATATTATTTCTTCATATATTTGTTTGGTGCCAGCCTTCAACCTTATGTTCTGGGATTCCATTAACATAAATGTTAGATATTTCATTATTATCTCATAGATACCTGTGATTCTATTCACATTTTGTACAAACTTTTTTTCTCTGTTATTCAGGTTGGATGATTTCTATTCATCTGTATACAAGTTGAAGTTCATTGACCCTTTCCTCTGTCATCTTCATTTTACTATTGAGCCCATCCAGTGAATTTTCATTTCAGTTGTTTCACTTTTCAATTAAAATTTATATTTGGTAACATCATTTATTTTTCTGCTGAGATTTTTCCTTTCATTTCAAGAGTATTCTTCCTTACCTTTTTGGCATAATTATAGTAGCTGCTTTAAAGACTTTATCTGATAGTTAGAACACCTGTGTCATGTCTGTATTGGTTGTTTTTTTCGTTAAGAATTATTTAATTTTTCCAGTTCTTTGTCATGTAAATTCAGATTGCATCCTGAACATTTGAATATTATGTCATAACATTCTTGATATCACTTAACTGCCAAGGAGAATGTCTGATTTTTTTTCTGGAAATCAATCCAATTAGGTTTAACCCACAGGTTCTCATCCACAACCGAGCAGTTCAGTTTTCTAAGTGTTTTCCATATTACTTACATCTGACCCCATGTGTATCCTTTGATGGTTAGTCTGGGACCTCGGCAGTCATGTGCATGTTAGTACCATTCTTAAAGCCTTTGATATTCTGTTTAAGTCAGAAACATGCATGTGAAACATGCATTCATTCTTAGAGTGATCCCAGGTGTCTGTATACAACCCCATAGTGTCTGTTTCCTGAGATCTCTCTTCTCTGTGATTTCCCTACACTTTCCAGCTCCCAGAGTCCCCCTTCTTGGTCTTATTGTCCTTTAGTTTCCCCACTCATCCACACAATTTCTACTATTGTGTCTACCTGTAGGGCCAAAAAACAATAGTATATACAGAGGGAAAAAGCAACATGGATTCTCTCCTTGCTCTCAGGACCACAGGATCTATGGTCATAGAAAACAGATATCCTCTCTCAGAATTGTAGGCACTTGCCCAGTTGTGCTGCCATAATTTTACTGCTGCCACTACCTTAGAAAGCTAATACAGAAGTGGAAAAGCAAGAATCGAAAATGCAATGTGATATGTGAAAATTATTTTAATTCCAGTAAAAAGAAACATTTTTAAAACTCAAAGAAAAAAACTTACTTTAGGAATTATATTTAAATTAAGAATGATGAGAATAAGCTTTGTTTTTCTTTTATCGTTTGCATCTTCAATTGAGTTCAAGAAGATGTGGCTTCTAAAAACTAGGGCAGACATTTATTAAAGGAAAATCTAAGGTGAAGCCAAAGGCACAAAAGAAAAGTGTTAATAAGAATACAATGGTAAAAGAAAACCCAAAGTTCAAAACAAAATCAAAATCAACTTTGGAGTGAATTAGAAAAGGAATTGATATTGATGAAAATCATGTCAATGAAATGTTTGGTCATTAAAAGAGCTCCAAGATTGAAGAAATAATGAGAGAAGATAACAGATAATATACTAAAAGAGAACAAACATAAAAATTGTAGTACTTCACAAGAAAAAAAGTTGAATAATTAAACAGAATCAATAATGACATTAATTTGAAGAAAATGTCATAAATCTAAATAGATATTGAAATAAATCTATGCATACAGAGAAATATTAATACATAGTTTTCAATGTTAATTTCTAATAAAGTAGAATTTGAGAGGAAAACACTACTATATGAGACAAAAAAAGACTTTTTATATGGATATTAGGTTAAAAAAAATCACAAAACTATTATAACACCATAACATATATGTGCAAAATAATATGGCATTAGAGTATAAACAAGGGAAAATCTGATTTCAGCCATTATTGGTATTGGATTTACCTTCATACTATAGAGTTATAAAAATGGACAAATTGTATGATGCTACTTTTTTCAGGTATTGCATAGCAGAAAGATCACAACTGCTATATATGGGAGAAGAGAAACCGAAGGTTGTTGGTCTGCATTCAACCTTTCTTTCTGCCTAGAAGTGATTTCTAAACCATGGAACAGAGAGGTGAAGTCCAAGGAAAGGCAATTTATTGCATTTGGCAAAGGAAACATGAAATAGGCAGCGGAAGAACCTGAAATTAAGGTCAGAAAAGGCAACTAGAATTTGCAGGGCAATTATTAGAAAAGAAAGAGTTCCTAAATCTGCATTGGGGTTTCCCTTAGGTCCCTGTTCATAAACTATGCAAATACAGGGCAAGCCTCCTTGCATTCTAGCAAATGGCAGTATCTGGAGGGCTTAAAATGGAAAAAAATCGAGAGGATGAATACCGCTGGAGAGACACTGGAGTTTAAATCCTGCTAGAAAAGAAAGAATTTTCTGAACAACCCTGGCATTCAGTTTAGGCTCCATTAGAGTAAGGACCACAGTGTGGAGTAAGGACTATGGTGAAGAATAAAGGGCAAAACTGAAAGAGTCCTGAAACTAAGCCTCAACAAGATCAGGAAGGTCCTCTAATAATACAGGTGCCTTCCAGAACAAAAGTCGGCATGCTTTAGAGCAAGATAAGATAATCAAGAAAAAACTCCACAGTGAATCTGTCATACTGTCCAACATACAATCAAAATTTAAAAGATACACAGATAAGAAAAAAAAAACACCCTTAATCAAGAAAAAGGAAAGACAATAAAAACAATCTGACAGATGACTCAGATGTTAGACTCAGCAGGGTTTTAAGTCACTCATATGTAAGTTAAATATGTAGTAGGAAATAATGTACAGAATGTAAACAGATGAGGAATTTAGGAAGAAAATGGAAGCTTTAAAAAGAAACAGAAATTCTAGAGCTAAGAAATTCAAAATATGAAATAAAAAATTTATTGAAAGCTCTTAGAAACAGACTGGAATAGCACAAAACATATCAACATATGACAGTGAACTCAAATTATACTAACTGAAGCACATGAGAAAAAGATATCCAAGACCTACAGAAAAATAAAGTATAATTCATGTTTAATTAATAATCAAGAAAGAGACAATAAAATGAGTGTGAGAAAAACATGAAAAATAATACAGTTATTTCTTCATAACTGGTGAAATATATCAATCCACAGATGCCAGGAACACAGCAAACTCCAAGCAACATAAATACAAAGATGCCCAATGGTGCCCAGTACTAACTTTGACACAAATTTAACAACAGCTGTTTATTCATAAACTCATGACAAGAGAACACATCTGCTATCATTTCATCAGGTAGTCAAAAGTTTTAGAAAAGGTAATAAGTTTTATAGAGTAAAAAGAGGAAAATTAAGACATTAATGAAGTGGCAAGCATTCTATTAAGGTGGGAATTGTGGAAATGGGGAGACTTTCTAACTGGTCTTCAGGTACATTTATTGATCCCTGGTGGCTACAAGAGGGCAAGCAAGCAGTTTGGGAAATTCTAAAAGAGGAAGAAGTATTAAATATCAGAGGTAAAGATTTTTCTGTGGCTAGCCATGTCCTAGAACAAATAGTGGTTAATGAGATTTCTTTTCTCTTTTTCTTTGTGTGTGTGTGTGTGTGTGTGTGTGTGTGTGTGTGTGTGTGTGTTCAAACTGTCATTACGGGCCTTATGTGAGGGATGTCTGCCCTGGCACGCAGTTTCTCAATGGAAAACTGGTGAAATCTAAATAAAGTCAAGAGTTTAGTTAGTAGTAATGTCCCAGTCTCAGTTGGGTACATTAGTGGGGGGAAGTGGATGAGGGGTATACAGGAACTCTGTATTATCTCTGTAAGTCTCTTGTAAACCTATAATTATTCCAACATTTAAGAAAAAAGTTTATTTTAAAAAATGGTCTATTCTTGCTTCAACCAAGGCAAAAGAACTACATCTAATTACTCATTGCCCCAGTGAACACTTTTCCTTAGCTCACAGAAGTTATACAAATTTATAGGAGTGAGGAGTGTGAAACACAAAATGTACCAAACAATTAAGAGGATGAGTTTATTTGGGCTGTTGCAATCAGGAGACTGTTGATCAACACAGAGGAACCTTTTAAAGAGAGGAGCAGGGCTGTGAGCTTTTACAGAGGCAGGGAAACAAGGATGCATGAGGGAGCCTGCACAGTGAGTCTTCTCTGAAGGGTAGAGGCTAGTCTTATATCTGAACATGTGAGGACAAGGTGGTCCTTCCAGTTAGCTGTTTCTCAGAACACTATAGGGTGGAGAAGTTTCTCAACCATGACTGCTTTCCAGGAACACAGAACTTAGGTAAAGTTCAACATTGTAAATGGGTCCTATGATAATACTGCTATGTTTACTCCCCAAGAAATCATCATTTTTCTCAGATCCAGGATTTTGCAGAGGGGTGAAGTGGAATCACCAGATTTCATCTGAAAGCTCCTGCAAACCTCTCCTGAGGCACCTGAGAGGGAGGTAGGACTAGGAAACTAAATGTTCCCAAGAGAACAGAATTACACATCTTAACTCTTGAAGGGGAAAGGGTTCAAGATTGACAGAAATGTGTGAGGAAGCACTGGCAGTGACAGTTTTAAATTTCCCTTAATGATCTTTAAATATATGCATAAACATTGAAATTTCTTTTTAATTATATCAGGATGTTCATTTAGGGCTTTTTGTTTGTTGGTTTGTTTGTTATTTGCTTGTTTTTAACACAATATTGTCCTGAAACTGAACTACATGGTCCCAGGTCTCTTGAAATTAACACAAGAAAGTATGTTCACATTGGTGCTGCTGACAACAGGGCTTGTCTCAGTGGTTCTAAATCGTGGCTGCTCATCAGAATCATCTGGGGAGCCCAAGAATATTGATTCCTGGATTTCATCCCCAGAGATTCTGATTAAATTGTTCTGAGTAAGGCCTAGAACTCAGTATTTTTAAATATGCCCCAGTAATTCTAATGTGCAGCCAAGATTGAGAATCACAATACTAGGTGGCTGCAAAGCAGACAGAAAGGGTTAATCCATTTCTGCTACAAATTTTGGTTGTGCTTAAAGGAGGTTATGAGCAGTCCTCCGACGCCTTCGTAATGAAATAGCTGCCATCTTTGCTGATATATGTGAGAAGCAGGAGCTAATCAAGTACCTATTTTAGATAGCCTTTCCTCTATCAGCCACCCCTTCAATAATCCCACTTTCCCACCATCAGATTCATGCTCAAAAACATGAATAAAGAGGATGTAGCATGGCAGACAGTGTGGAATTCAGGAATATGAAGATTGGCCTAAATAAAGCTTTTCTTTTACCCAACTGTACAAATAAACACTTTACAGGCAACTTTTCAAGATGGTAGCTAATGATTTTAACAAGGTTGAGGCATACTCGTGTATCATAATTACACAGTATTTATTTTCTTCCTTTGGTATAGACTGGAAATACCCAGTAGCATTTTTTATGATCTTTTTGACTCTGTTTAAAGAGAAGTTATGGAACAGATGGATGTCCTGCTGACAACCACCCAGGGGTCAGCTCCTGAGAGATACATGGAAAGCTGAAAGCAGTTTCAAAGTGATGGGAGGGAGTAGCACAGACCCTATAAGCAAACGATGGAATTTGTACATCCCCTGTACCTTCAAAGAGGAACTTGCCTGCATGCCTTTTCTTACTACGGTTTTCCCCTGCTGTCTGTATGAATAAGGTTCCTATGAAACCTTTTGTAAGCCAAAGTGGCGTAAAATGAAGAAGCAATTATCATTAATTTCCATGGAAACATTTTTGAGCATTTCTTGAGCTAAAAAATAACCTACCAAATATGCTTAATTATGTCCAGTTTTACGCAAAGCATAACACCCTTACCAGCTCTCTTGGGCTTTTTTGATACCTTCAAACACATCTTCCTAACAATGCACAAAACAAATGGAGGTCAAGCACAGATGCTCACAGACACAGTTCAAAGCTCTGGCTGCTTGATGCTGAGCTACTGAGTGTCTTTCTTGGGGAAAGAGTTTGGAGGTAGCACTCTGGCTGCTACCAGCACAGGGCATGTGCTGCCTCTGTAAGGACTTCCTGCAAAACAAACACCAAGGGCTGTTTTTGTTTTTCTCCTTTGTCATTGAAGTGAAAATCTCTTCGAATTTCTTTCAGTTACCGAAAACAGGAACTAATGTAGGTCTTTCATAAAAGCAAAGTGGTGTAACATGAACTTTCAAAAAGCAGGGGATACCTGTATTTGTTTTCACTTAAGAACTTATTATCACTCTTGGAATAGAGCACATCTCACCGTGCTCATTATCAGCGCAGACAGTAGATCGGAGCTCAGAGTCTCAGGCACTTGAATTGCCGTCAGACACTTTTCCCAAGTAATAAAAAGAAAATATTGAGTTTTATGTGTCCCTTTTGATATAGTCTATGTACAGTGCCAGCTCTTTAGTCTCCCAAACACTCACTCTCTGAAAAGAAAAACTGGTCTGATTAGGTATTGTTTGCCTTTAAAGAAAATCAATAGTAAAATTTAAAAAGTAATCTAATTTGAAGTAAAACATAGAAGCTATTCAACATATTAAATGGATACACATGGGCAGCAGTTTGTCTCCTTTGGTTATAAATGACCTAAAAATGAAGTTACTGAAATAAGATGGAGAATGACCTAAATATCAGTATTGAGTGACTGCATCAGCCTGCTCTAGACATAAGCAAACTCAGGGTTTGGCCATATTGGACAGTGTAAAGAGCATGTACCTTAATGCAAAGAAACTATGGATTGGAGTCGAGTTCATCACTTACAAGTTGCGTGACATTAGGGAAATTACCTGACCTGTCTGTGCCCCATTTCTACAGGCATAAAATAAGAATAGCAGTATCTACTGTATATTGATTGCTGTTATGTTAATAAGAGACATCATAAGTATATAAGTATATTGTCTAACCTGACATATTAGGCACACAACCAAAAATAGTAGGTGACTTTTCTTGCCCTGCATTTTCTTCTTTATATTATATAAGCAGCAATGACAAAGGCCTGACAAAGATCTTTATGTCTTCAAAGATGTAGTTCTTAATTATTTTATGAATTGTAAACTTTGAAAATGGGCTGACCACTATGCATTCTTCTTCCAACTACCAACTCTCTCTCTCTCTCTCTCTCTCTCTCTCTCTCTCTCTATATATATATATATATATATATATATATATATACTCTTTCTCTCTCTCTATATATATATATACTCTCTCTCTCTCTCTCTCTCTATATATATATATATATATACTCTTTCTCTCTCTCTCTCTCTCTCTCTCTCTCTATATATATATATATATATACTCTTTCTCTCTCTCTCTCTCTCTCTCTCCATATATATATATATATATATATATATATATATATATATATATATCAGTTAAAAACTTCTGTCACACCCAGTCTTCTGTCCTCCAAATCCCATAATACTCATTTTTCAGAAAGCAGCCTGGGTGCTGTTACTAGGGAAGATAATGAGGATTGACTAGGAGGTTACAAGGTCAATAGAAGTGATTTTCATTCTCAGTGAAGTGCCCAATGGTGTTGCCCCTGATTCAAGGGGAAAGGACAACCTAGTGATTTCCCGAGGATGTAGTATTGGGAATATGATTTGTTATCCTGTGTGGTAGAATTTAGATGCTTGAAATAACAAAAATACTACTTGAATTACTAACCTTCCAAATGTGATTATTACGCTGGGAATGTGTTCTCAGTTGATCAATATCTGACAATGCTGGCAGTTTTTTTAGTTAGATGATGCTGTGACTAATGTCTTCATTTTTGAGTAGTAATATTCATTTAACAGAATTTTATAATAACAAAGTTAAAAGCAATGGGAATATTTGGTTCATAAAACATAGGAATGAACCAATAAACACGAATTGAGATAAGAGATGCATGCTATAGACTGGTTGCTGTTGTTTAAGAAAAGGGTATTTTCAATTTTACTTCTCTCTTAACTATAGCACCTAAGTCTGGGTCATGCAACAATATGCTAAGGCTGGTACTGAGCTCTGCCAATTTATATCTTGCATTCAGTTACCACTCTTCTATTGCATTACTGTTTTTAAATATGGGTTTGAATTAAGTAAAGCATTGTATGAGAAACCTACTTGATACCAAATGAAAAGTATAATTCACTTTTCATTCAATTTTTTATTCAAAACTTAAGTATCTCTATACTTGTTTGGTCTCCAATCTGGCTAGTCTTGTATCATCTATGCAATTGACATTATAAGATGCTTCTTTTGAAAGGAACCAGTATGTGTTAATGATATATGGAATAGGTCAAAGTTAACCCCATTTCTTTTTATATCTGTTTATAAATACATAAATATATTATCTTTATGGGTTACATTAACTTTTTTTTTTTTAACATAGTTACTAAGTCACTTACTTGGTCCTTGAACAAACAGGAATTGAACTAGATAGAAAGGAGTTCCACTGTTTGCTTTTAAAACCTCTTCTGGCTAGGAGAAAATAATTATATATTATATATTATATATAATATATATAACACATATATATCATAGTATATATCATTATAATAAATGCTATTATGATTTGTCCAATATGCTATAGTGCTCCAATTTAATTACTTTTTCCTTTTTGTTTTCATCCTGATTTCTGAATATTTGCTTCTCTAAATCAAAAGATTGTTTTATAGTCAAAAAAGCATATCACTTCAAATTATTTTTCCAAGGGGGCCCATTTGAGCAATTGTTTTGTAGCATTTAAACCATAGGTATGGGTAAAGGGAAAGCATTGGTCAGGTAATCTTTAGTAAATATGAAAGAAATGGGCAATACACCATAGAAGAGTAATTGCTTCTGTTTTGTGACCAATTCTTTCTGGTTCTCTAAAACATAATTTAACTAGTCTGCTATTATACTCAGTTCACAGATTGGGAAACTTAGTAACTGACTCATTATCTTAAACCGAACCTCAGTATTCCTCTTTGATAACTTAGAGGAACCACAGTTATCTTTAAAATAAATTGCATTTATGAAACAAATTCCTTTCTGTGTATATAACCAGTCATTTGAAGTGCATATCAGGTCACTCTTCATCAAATCTGCTGCCACATATCTTTCATTAATCAAAATTGACATTTCAGTTTCAACTGGTATGTACCTAAACAGATATGTATTATACAAATAAAAGAGCAACTGTAGAAATCTCTGTATCCATTCTGCCATGTGTGATTTTCTGAAGAGATTTTATTTAGATTTTCTTTCAGTTGGCTTCCCAGACATGATTGTGCAGAAGGTATTTTTTTTCCACATCCTCTTAAGAATATTAATAGCAAGAAGACAGTATTCATCTACAGATTTAAGTCCTAGAGAAATATCGCAGATGCTGTGATCAGTAATATGTGATCAGTGCTTAACCTTTTGCCTTCTCTGTGGAATTTCATTAATTCTGATATAGATTGGGAAAAGATCCATTTGCAAAAATTCTCACAACTCAGTGGAATTGCATTCTTCCAGGATGTGACTTACTCTGCAAAGGTGATATTAGTGACAGTAGATTCATTTCCCAAATAGCAAATTCAAGGTATAATAAAGTAAATAATAAAATGGGTACAGAAATTGGGAGGACAATTCAGCAGGAGAAGATATAAAAGTCAAATGTGTATTAGAAATGGTTTAATATTCATTCATGTGTTCAGTCATCCACAAATATGAATTGCCGATAAAGTACCAGGTAATAAGGGAACAAGGTGGGATATTCAGCAGCAAATCTATATCTTGTACAGTATAAAGGGGACTGCCAGTAAGTACAAAGAAACACAGTGTACTATAGTCTATTTGAGGCAAAGAACCAGGATCTGGGAGAATATCAGAGGAGCATGTAATTTATCATTTAACCTGGAGGAACCAGAGCACAAGCCCAGAGAGGAGACATCAACATTTGCCAAGAGGAAGAGGCAGTCAGGGAATGCAGTAATTGAGAGATAAGAGAGGACAGGACATGACCAAAAAGAAGAAATCATTCAGTTTATCTAAAGCATGTAGTATGAAGAACAGACAGAGTAAAAATGAAGCTCAGGTGGTTTTGAGGTTTTGTATTTCACATTAGATTTGTCTTAAGATCTCAAAAACCATTAAGAAGTTTTAAACAGAGAAAAACCATAATCAGCTTAACAGCAGAAAAAATCACTTTGTACAGGAATACAGGAATTGATGATGGGTCAAAGAGTCACAGTGATACCAGTTAGGAGGCTGTTACAGAAATCTGGGCAAAGAATAATGTGGAATACAATAGGGTAATGGCATAATAAATGGAATAGATGAATCAAGAAAGAAGATACAAAAGGATATAAAATTTAGTGGCTTATTAAATGCACAAGATGAGGTAGAGAGAAATGTTAATGCTTATATTTTGGCTAGATTGTGGACTAGTTTGTTGAATGAGTCAATGAAATAGGAAAAAGAAAATGTAAAAATGAAGGAGAAAATTGAAGGAAAATGTTTTCCAAGGTGAGGAGCCTCTTATTACCCGGGTCCAGTTCACAGGTCAACATATGGTTCTGTCTTCTCAATGGCCTCCTCCAACAGAAGTGTAAAGATTAGGTCACATGGCCACACAGACGGATGTCTAGGTAAGTGAATTTTCTGGCTTCTGTCTCAGAAAGCAGGTCTCATAATGTAGACAGTTTTCCCAAATATAAGGGGGGTTGTTCAAAGATGATAGCTAAAACAATGAAAATATCCACTGCATCCCCTATTATTTGAGAGAAAATTTAGAGTTCTATAATGTAAGTCGTAAGTAAAAACTGGTTTAGAAACTATGCTTGCAGGGGTTCAATTTAGTGTAGGCTATGCTGGATATGAAAGTCGAAGTCAAGAAAAAATATAATTTTGAATATAAAGTTCAAGAGTATAGTACAGAATTAGGAGTCCTCTGGTAAGAAATTATGGTTAATATTATGGGCATGGGTGACATCAAGAAAGGAGAGAGTAGAAAATGACAAGATAAATATCTGAAGGCATTGAAGGATGCCTTTGCTTATAGGTTAAGGTGAAGCAAAAATAAGACTCAGGGAAACTATACTGAGAAATTTAGGAGGATAAATAGGTTCCAAACCTAAAGAAGATCATGTTTTAGGATAGATAAATGCTAAAGATGCAAATTCAATAGAGTAGTCAAAAAAATGGAGAGTTCATTTGGATCTAGAGATGTTGTTGGTGACCATAGAGAGTACATCTTCATGAGAACACTGAAGAGTAAAGGCTTGAATTACCAGGTGTGTTAGTCCAGGTCCTTTGAGAAGTAGACATAAGACAGGATTAAAGACCCAAGCATTTTATTGGAGGAAATACCTGTGGAAGATAATGGAGATAGAGCAGGAAAAAGCTGGGAGAGTCATGAGACAGTGGTACAAAGCTAACTCGGAGTGAAGGAGAGAGGGAGGGCAGATGAGTAGATTTTCTCAGGGTGAGGTTCAGTGTAATGAAGGTTCAGCAAGTCATCGGAGAGTCCTTGATCTGAACTTGGCCATGGGAGGTATCTTGTGTTTCTCAAGAAACAGCCTGCTGTAATATTCCTACTGCACTCAGTTATTGCCCAGAAACAGCTCATAGACAACTTGGTCTCAGAGCCAATGTGGCAATGGATTTCAAAGCACAGCAACTGGGGTCCTTGATCAGTTTTTCTCCATGTAGTTGGAGGCCTGCAAGGCACAGTCTCATGGGCGGCATAGCAGTGGTTAATGTGGATAATGGGAAAAATTGGCAGGATAGCATATCGGAAAGTAAAGCAAAGGGAAGAGATGAGAAGGTTGTTTAACAAGGTTGAGCAGGCAAAGTATATTATGTAATATGAGATGATATGGTATCACATGTCCTATTATTTATTAGGATAATGGGGATATGAGAATGTTTATAGGTGTGTAGCAAACATAAGTGCTAGCAGATAATAAAATATAGTCCCATAATTGACAGGAGGGCATGACGCCAAATGTATAGATGAAGGGATTATTCTGGGTAAGGAAGAAAGATAGCCTGTCTCAAAAACCAGTTAGGAAAACACAGAAGGGGAAATACTAAGAGGTTTTAAAAGGAGATGAGGGAAAACAAATTGACTTCTGCAAACACAGAAGCAAGATCTAGTGGAAGAAAAGTAAGGACAAGATAAATTGATGTTGAGCCAAGAGAATAAAATTTGCATTTCACAAAGTTGGGGGCATCTACTTGGTACCAATACTGGGTTAGTGAGGGAATTTCTGTGAAGACATATAAAACAGTCAGAAAATGTCCTTCAAACAATATGTGATTCTCCAGCAGAGTTCAGCAGCCTGGGATCTCAAGGATGAGGATTGAAATTTGGGAAAAGCAGATCATTAGAGAAGTTATTGTAAAATGATATCGAGAATAGAAATGAAATGATTCTAAATGTTAGAAGGCAAATGAAAGTGCAACCAGAGTGACAGGATCTGATCATATAAATTTGAAGCTTATACAATACATGATTATCAAAATATTTCTTTTTATTTTTTCTCTAAGGTATTCTTTAAATATCTTCTTTTCTTATATACAATCAATTTTAATATATCTAGCTCATATTAACATTGGTAATAAACAAATCACAATAAAATTGGATCATAATATAAATTGAGATCTTTCGTATCATTTTCTACAAATATAGAATTCTGCTTCTTTTGGGGGAGTTGAAATTAAACTTTATGATTCGTGGATGTCAGTGAAATACACATGCCATCCACCCACCATCTTCTGTCCCTTCATTAGGTTACCTACAAATCACTCAGATGTGATTAAGAAGAAAAGGTGGTTATTTGGGTTTAGAAAAGCAGTTTGCAATGTAGCTGAAGGTATGTGCGCAATAGCCATTATCTAATTAGCAGAACCCAAAATTAATTTTACGTACATCACGAACAAAGTAGAACAGACTTTACTCAGATAGCCAAGATCAGAACATAGAACCCAAATAGTTTATAAATTAATATTGATCCTCAATTTCTTTTCAACAGTCAGTCTTATAAAAAGCATGAATCATGTCTTTATTCATTCTTCCATTGATATGGTATATTCGTATTTATTGAAGATCTACTCTGTGCCAGCCACGCTACTAGACAAGGGATACACGGGTGATGAAGATCGCCTCAGTTTCTACATAGTGAATTTTGCCATTTGGTAGAGCTTTGCTGCCCTATGTGTGGTTCCTAGACTTATAGTATCTGCATTCCCTGGGAGGAACATGTTGGAATGCAGAATCCAGAGTTCTGTCCATACTCACTGAATTCAAATCTGCATTTTGATGAAAGTCCTGAGTGATTCAAATTTAAACGACTTGTTTTAGACTGAGGCACCAAGGAAAAACTACTCATTAATCCTTTACTCTGTGAAACTTCTGTAAAATGAGAGGACTCTGACTATTCAAAATACACAACAGCAGGAAGGTGCTGACTAGCAAATATACCCCTCATTGCAGTATGACTCTCTCCTGCCTCTTTGACAAATTATTAGACATATACAAAAATGTTGCAACTTTTAAATATTTTCTAGATTCCATATGAATCCCTCACCTTTTTTTTTTATTTATAAATGAATCTTACCTCATGGCGATATTATTCTATAACTTCTTTTACCTAATGCACCCTACTGGAAGTCATTTTTAATGGATTATCTTCTAGTGGGTTATCAGAAAGTTTCGATAGCTACTGATGTCCCTCACAACATACAGATAAGTGTTTTCTAGAAGGTCAACTTTCAAGCTACCCCTATCCCCATTTTACTTTCTTTCTGTCCACATTAGAATCCAGAATCCATTCTAGGTCACCTCTGGCAATAGTCAATTTTGTATTTGATTTTCTCCTGATCTGTTGAAATCTCCACTAAAGGATGTCATCCAAAATGGTTTGATGCAGTAGTGCTCAGAAAAATCATTGTTACTAGTAATGATAGTGATAATAATTATTATGGCTAAGATGATTTATATGCCAGGCCCTGTGCATTGCTTAACATCACAGAACTGGAATTCACACCCAGATATGTTGAGTTTATCACCTGAGCTTCATGTCTCTACTGTCCTCAAGACATTAAAAAAGTGAGCAGTGCTGGAGATGTCACCACACATCTTGTACTGGGAGGAAATCACTCAATAATGACATCTTTCATAGGCCTATGCCAATCTGATTTTTTGAAATATTAGATCTTGGGGATTCTAATTAATTTTGAATTTGTGAAAGGTAGGAGTATGTTTAGGGGGGAAAAAAAATAGTTCTTATCATTCTAGTCAATTACCCTAGCTAGTAAAGTGAGAGTTCCTGGCTTCTGTGATTTAATGCCTTGGTCTTCCAGCAAACCTGAGTATTGTTCTAGTTTGGTAATATCCTACCTCAGCTCTTCTTATACAAACGGTCTTTATTTATTTGGAAAAGGCACCATCTTAACTATCACACTTGTCTGAATTTCCATCTCTGAAAACACTGTGTACATTTTTCCTGCCTCTCCTGAAGCATTTTCAATAGAGAATCCTGCATCGATTGCAACTGGTAAATGGCACAGTCTGCCTAAACCAAGCGCAGTTTTGTTTATTTACTTGGCTGTTGATTTTTTCAAAACTTTTTCAATCTCTGTACTCTATTTAACCAATAAAGTTTGGTCAAGTGGTGGGGAGTGTGACTCTCAGGGAACAACAAAGATTCATGAAAAAAGCTGAAGTCAGGGAATCTTTATGCTGCCCCCACCCAGGGAGCACAAGGATAACTTTGCTGTGCAGAGTAGAGGGCTTCATATTGTAATTACAGAATAGAATGCATACTGACAAAATGGCCGGTAAGAGAAGAGACTTGGCTGGATTCCATTGATGTGACCCTGACATCCTGCTGGACCAAACTAAAGGTTCCTTTCTAACCTGAATGTTCAATCGAATACGCCACAAACTTTTAAAATTTCAAAGTAATGAAACTACTTTATATGACACATTTTCTGCAGATACTGAAAATGTTGCCTGTTTTATTCCTGGCATTAACTAATGCTTTTATAACATTAATAACAGAATAAAAGAGAGGGAGACCCAGGCGTGCTTTGTCTCTAAATCTTCTCTAATTCAGTATGATAATATCTTCTAAGTGTCTAAGAACAAGTACCTGATGTCTAGAGTTTGGAACAAAACAAGGAAGTGGGTGGAAATAGAGTTGTAAAAGAAAGACAATATCGATCTTAACACATTATTTGTGGGAAACGAGTAAACTCATCATATCACTCGAATGCCCGCATACAATGTGTTAAATTATTTTGATTAAAAAAAAAAGCTTTTTCCCCAGAAATTTTATGTAAACTATCTATTGTTGAAAAAACTTGAAAACCCTTCTGCTTTAAGCCTGTTATTAGAATTAGGATTTAGTATGTGCTACACAAATCTTCTGTTAATTTTGTACAGTGCATCTCACAGCAGGGATCAGACTCAGCAGGTCTGTCACTATGGTCCTAGCTTCACCAGAGCCATAACAAATTAATTTAGATCTTTAAATATAGCTTTCAAATTTATCTTTGAAAATAGAGATATAAATACATGCACAACTCATGAATTAGTTAATTAGCCTTTCCTAAGGATGCAGCTTGGAATCTCTTAATGTAAATATGAAAGCAAGAATGAGCTAAGAAAAAATTTAAAATTAAATAATTAGCTAAGAATGATGTATTTGCCATGTAGTATGGTCATTTTTTTTAGAAAAAAAATAATAAATATTTGGTAATTTGGGGTGGGAGTTTTGAAGTGCAAGGTAATTGATACAAGTTTTCTTTTAAGAAGGGTAACTTAAAAGTCATGTAAAGTTGTTTAATTTTAATTGGAGGAAGGATAGAAGAGACTGAGGTTAATAATCTGGGAAAATTGTGTGCTCTACTTTTTCTGATTTGCCCTAGTTGTGTTTTTCTACATACCATCTGCTCCAAAAGGTGTTTCTCTGTCTTTTCAGGGACCTGGTAGCTGAGTCTGCTTAAGAAAAGGAGGGAGGTAGAAGGAAAGAAAAAGGAGGATTTTTTATTTTTTATTTTGAATCTCTTCAGAACCTACTTTGCATTCAGAAATTCAGTAACTTGAAGCCACATCATAAATAGCTTGGTTGTTATTTTTTTGTCCTTGATGCTTGGAGTAGTGACACGTTCAGTAAAATAATATCTATTTTTACCAAAGCACTTCTGTGAATTTGCTAGCAAATATGGAGACCAATGAAAAATAGAGACGAAGGTCTTACCCTATAGGAACTTACAGAAAATAAAGAAATAAAAGCATAGACAAATATGTAGTAGTACATAGAAGTAGGTAGAAAATGCCATAAAAGAATACCCAAATTTTGCTCTGAGTCTTCAGAAGTAAAAAGATTAAGGTAAGTGCATTAAGAAATTATAGGCTACACCATAGGATGGAATACAATGAAGTCACTAAAAAGAATGCTGTGTATGTATGTTTACAACAGAAGTATTTTACATGATATATCATAAAAAAAAAGTTTCAAAAATAGCAATCAAGATATAATCCAATTTATATATATATATATCATATCCAATGTGAATTTATGTATAAAAAAATCGTCCAGGCCTAAAAGAATGTTCTCCAAAAGTTTAATGGTAGATGTATCTGAATAGTGGGGCTTGACCAGGATGACCTTTAAAATGTCCCCTTGTGCCTGTCGAGTGGCTCGGTGGTTAAGCGCTGGCTTGGGAAGCCAGCAGCCCTGGTTCGGTTCCCACATATGAGGGCCAGTGACACTGCCCTCAAAAAAAAAAAAAAAAAAAAAAAAAAAAAAAATGTCCCCTTGGCTTGACAAAACTTCAGATAGGTTTCTTCCAGTCTAAAGGCCCCAGAACTCCTTTTCCTTAGAGCAATTACTTTAGAAAATTTGCAATTCTAAATTCTTTCTCTGGCCTCTCTAGGAATGTAAGTTTTCTTCTGGCTTCTTACCTTGTTTACAACCCAGGCATGTCTTTTTTCAGGATCTGAGAACCATCCCTTGGAAATGTAGTCAACAAGGAAGAAAGAGACCAGGTCTCTCAGTCCCTGTGGGAGGGTAGGAGCCTAACTGCCATAATGTCCAATTAACAAGTACAGATTATCTGATCACATCCACCCACCTCCCCCTTAACACACCCAGTACTTTTCCACAGCTCACTCCACTGCTTAAAAACTCTCCTGCTTTTTGTGTCAACAAAGTACAGTTCTCACTCTCCCTGCTATTGTAATAGTCTTTACCCCTATTCCAAGTCTTGAATAAAGTCTTCCTACTATTTAATTCCATATGATACTATTTTTTGACAAGTGCAGATATATATTTTTATATTTATGCTTTTTAAGATGTTATAAGTATCATGTGATATCTTTTGGAATAAACAAAAAGCCTCAAACCAAAACCAAAACCAAACAACCTCTCATATTGACGACATCACCATTGGAATTCACCTGAAAATATTTCCCTATTTTAAGTTTTACGAGTTTCTGTTTAGGTTCTTTCAAGGGTGTAACATTTGCAGACCTAGAAAATATATTTTGTCCTCTCATTGACTCCTTTAGTGCTTGCTCTCCAAACTCCTCCAATTATTCTTCCTCTCAACATTCCCGTTTTCCCGTGTCTTGGTTTGCAATTGAAATTGTCCCTTGACAAATATTAGAAACTAGGCCTTGCCTATTTTACATTTAATCTGAAGAAACAAACAAAACAAACAAACAAAAAAAAACTGTCATCCTGCAATACATATTCTAAAGATAGGGTGAATGATAGTAAGCTTTGATGTATCACTGTACTAGGAATGTAACCTCTAAATCTAACCCTAAAGCCTCAACTGCTTAATAAAGATTCGTTTTCTTAAACAATGCAGTCTCATATCTCTCATTGGTCATAAAAACATCTTCCGATGATTGCTTTTCTTTTCTGGTCCTTGTCAGTCACTTAGTGGTTGATAATACTACAAATCAAATAGCAATCAGAATAATGAGCTGCCACCAGTTGGAGTCATAGTTGGTGCTACATAGTGTCAAAGATTGTTCACACTAATCAACTAATAATGACATTGCTGCTTCCATCATGCTAAATAAAACCCCCTCAGTTGTGCAACACAATTACTACTAATAACCTCTGAAACCTTTGCGTGCTTAAGGAATCTGTTTCAGAGATCATCTGGAGACCTATCAGAAAATAAACCAGGGAACACAGAATCTACCAGATGGATATTACTCTTTTGTAATTAACTAGGCATTGCTCCTTTGGGTCCATAACATTTTCTAACATTGTGAGGCATTTCCTTTAGTATAATGATGCATCTATATTAATGTATTAGATTGGGAGCAGCGAGGAGATAGTGTTAAATATTAAACATTTCTTACATGAATTATATTATTAATAGTCTTTCTTTAGCTCCGAAAAGGTATGCTAAAGTGGCAGTCAATAAACAATTTAGAGGCATTAATATTAAAGGGAAGCCAATGAATTCAGACTCATGACAAAATGCGTATTTGTTCATTTCTCAAGAGAGACATACCTTCATGATTATTAATATAATAGAGATTTACTTTGAAATGGAAAAGCTGAAAATACCTCTACTTAAGTTAAGACAATGAGTCACATGTTTAAAGCATTGGAATTCATCAAATGAGAGAACTGTTTTCTTCCTTTGTGGGTACCAGGCTGCTCTGAGGTGCCAGGTTAGATGACAAATGAGCCATGACATTCCCTGTGACACAGACATTGTACATCTTGTTTCGGAAAACATTTTTTGGAGGCGGGGGGATCTCGCAGAAGTAGTGAGAGTTTCATTAGGTTAAAGAAGCCATCCCTCCATTTGTCACTATTAAAATTTGTGGTGAAAAGCGGAAAACACATTTAGGTTCAAGCCGAATGATTTCTGACAGGCTGACAGACAGCTGTGTTTTTCAGGTTTTGAAATGCAGATTCGAGGTGATACAATGTGGTGTCATTATTTCAGGCCTTATAAGGCATTCTGTCTAAGTGACAGCTGGTTGCCTCAAGGTCATTTTACTAATTGTCTAAGTTGAGGGCCTCAGAATTGCCTGAAGCTCTGCAATGCTAATTAACCCTTTAATACTGGCAGGGAATTTGCAATATTTTAATCAAAACAATTCCTCATGGGGGAAATTGAGACTTAAGTAAAACTGCCACAGGGAAAATCGTATTAAAAATGGTGGAAAGATGTTCGAAAGATACCTCTTTGACTAAAGGTGTTTATTTATTGAAGATCTACTGTATACCAGACATTGGTGACTTAATTGAATTACCACATTCACTTCTTTTCTTATCTACCCTAAGGCTAGAAACTGAAACTTGGCATTCTTATGTGGCTTGTCCTAGGACCTTGCAACTGTGGCTTGAGCATCACCTAATAGCTGGTAATAAATGTAGAATCTCAGGAATTGCCACAAACCTACAGAATCAGAATCTGCATTTTAATAAGATTCCCAAGTGATTGGTATGCACCCAAGTTTGACAATCACTCTCCTGGGACACAACTAGTATGTGACAGAGTCTGCTTTCAGATCCAGCTTGGTTTACCAAGGTATGAATCCCATTCTCTTTTCAGCAAGTCATGCTGTCTATTACTATGTTTTGTTATTCTTGTTATTTTATTTTTTTGTTTTCTTTTGTTTTATCTATTTGTTCTTCAATGAGGAATGAACTGGAATTGGAACACTTGATGCACAGTTGAGACTAGTTCAAGCTTAGGTGTTTTCAGGGCCTTCTTCTGTCTCCACTACCAGATTTTAATGTTACAGTTATCTGGAGTCAATGAAAAACAGAGTTAGACTTAGGAGCTAGAGGTTTAAAATATAGCTCTACCAAATTATATACCTGTTAAGATTATATGTGCAGGTATAAGTGAGTCTGTGCGGAGGCAGGAGCACAATTATAAACACAAAGAAATGAAATACTAAAGTTAATATTTATTGCAACATTGAATGGGATGTGGGAGATAAGGAGTTGAGCCACTCAAAAATTCTTGCAATTCAATAGACTTTACCTTGTGAGTCATGGTTTTGTTTTTGTTTCTGTTTAACTAGTCATGGTATCTTCTTTTCAATTTCTCCTTCTTTCACTTACCCTCTCTCCCCCCAATTCAGAGTTATGTGTTTATAAATTTGAGAAACATCCCCTGTTCCTATTTACACATAGGTGCTAAGAGCTTAATTGGCTGTAAGGGGCTGTGAAGAGTCAGGCTTACAGATGTTTTAAATTGCAGACTCTTAAATTGTGGCTTTCACGTAAAGAAACAGTAAGTGCATGAAGCAAGGAAACACTTTATGCAACAATAGCATCTTTAGAAAATCTTATTCATTATAAACAAATGTGAGTTAAAAACTATCTGGACAGCGATTATTTCCAACATTCTGATTACCGACTCGATATGTTTTCAATACAAAAATGTATTTGTCCTGAGTGGAGTATATAGTAAGTACTCTCAACTTTTCATTTTGTGTTATAGGTGCTGCATCTATATTATTTTTTAAAATTACAAGTCAACTATTGTTTAAAGAAAAATTTATACTTTTTTTATGATGTTGCTGTGGACTGAATGTTTGTGACCCTTTACCCCCAATTTCATATGTTGAAATCCTAACTCCCAAGGTTAGGTCTTTGGGAGGTGATTTGGTGAGGGGGGTGGAGCCCCCGAGAATGGGATTAGTGACTCATAGAAGAAGGCTGTCATCTGTGAACCAGGGAACAGGCCCTCACCAGAGACAGAGCCTGCAAGCACCATGATCTTGGACTTCGTAGGCTCCAGACTGTGAAAAATACATTTCTGTTGTTTATATGCCACCCAGTCTGTGATATTTTTGTTATAGTAGCCTGAAAAGACTCACACAGAAGTCGTGTCTTACTCTGTTATCTCAATTACTCCAAGGAATGATATGTTTTACAGTGAAATCATTCCATTCCCAGGATAAATAGATTCCAAAGGAAAAACACAGAACCATCACAAATTTAAACCCTACGTACATCTGGTATCTTTTTTTATTCCTCTCATCTGTAAAAGCCTCCTGCTTTTGATGTATCTCTCTGAAGCCTGCCCATTCTCTCAGACGCACCTCAAACCACCCTTCTTCTATGGGCCTGTCTACTGAAACTTTCCTTCCAAAAAGTGCTTCTTTGACCTTTCTTTTCCTTATCACATGCTGTTTCTAACAATATTTTTTACATTTGATTATATTTTTACTTACATCTTTTTCTAAGAAGGAGTTTAATCCCTTAACAGCAGAAACCTCATGCTTTTTTTTTTTTGGTCACTCAAATACTGTGCATGAAGCTGGAAACTCAGAACCTGTAGATATTTATTGAAAGAGAACATTTCCCCAGCCATGCCGGTGCTTATAAGGTGAAAGTAACTTCTTTCATTCTGTCATTATTCAGAAAACAGTTGTATCTTTTCTTGCGATCCTTTGTTAGCAGGCACTTGGACAGAACATCCATTAAAAATGGTCATTAATAGCTTGAGATATAGGAAAAATGCCCTGGTCAAGTAGTATAGAGAAAAGAATTAGAATCATAGCTTTGCTTCTTTCCAGCTCCATGACTTTAACAAGTTCCTTAACATTTTCAAACCTTAAATGCATTATGTACAATGGTGCTAATGGTGATACCTTTATGCGGGTTCTTTGGATCTTAAGTAAAAAGATATATGAACAATAGCTTAGCATAATGCCTTGTGAAAAGTAGGTACTCAATTATTTATTTTTTTTTTTGGTCAAATGAATGCATTATCTGTATTCAAGTTCAGTGAATACTGTAAAATATATCAATCATAAGTGAAAGGTACAAGTGAGCTAGGAAAGGTCTAGTGGATACAGTCCTCCCATTGCACCAGGAGAAAAACTTAGACAGAAATGAGATTTTTTTGGTCACAGATGGATAGTAGACAGTCCATGTCAATTTGTTTCACAAAAAATTTATTAATTAAAAATACCCACTCCCATATAATCATCAAAGCTTCCAACAGGATCAAAGGTAAAGCTTCTTTGCACCTGCTCTGGCTGGAGCCAGTTACCTGAAAGGAAAGGGCTGTGGTCAGCCTCACCTCTCCTCTTGTTCACTTCCTTCCCTGCCATATCGCTATAACTTTGAACCTCTTCAATATAATAAGGAACAAGTTGGGGGAGGAGAGTTAAAAGGTACAGGAGACTTATTTTTTTGGCTGGCACTGTTGTAAATTGGCTGTTTACTCTCTTGCTGGGAGATGTTTCAAGAGTTGTGTTTTGGTCTGGTATGTCGGTGGAGCCTTAGGAGATCACTTCTGCCGCTCCCACAAGTCAGTGTTGATGTTTTCTCAACTATAATTTCCTAATTCTGGGCAAGTGCACTCTGTTCTGAAGGTCACTTACTGCTTCCCCAGGCTCTAGAAATCCAGTCATTTAACTCATCATGCCTGCACCAGCTCTAGGTTGTGCAGGTTTATCATAGCACATCAGCAGCTCTCCTCCACACCATCTTCAGAGCTGCTCACCAGCCCATCCTGATGACACAGATTTCCCAGGCAGGAAGGAGCCAGGTACTAATTTAGTGTGTCTTATAACTACTTGGGATACCTAGGAGTATCACACTCTAAATGGTCCTGTTGAGCTCTCTCACTAGGCTTAAAGTGAAAGACAAGTACTGACACCCACCCCTTCCCCGGTGTGTTTGTGTATATATGGACTGGGTTGGGGGTGGGGGAGGTATTAACAGCATATCAGCAGTTGTATCCAAAATTATCTACATAGGAATCCCCTATACATACCCTTTCCACCACCTCCAATCTACAGCATCACCACTTTTGTAATCTGAATGTTGGTGTATTGTTTAAAAGCTGATAAGCTATTTTAGGTTATTTCTTTGCAAAATTTATATATGGTTGATGGCTTCCTTTAAAGTGGGAATTTTTTTTTTTTTTTTGAGGGTAGTGTCACTGGCCCTCATATGTGGGACCTGAACCGGGACCGCTGGCTTCCCAAGCCAGCGCTTAACCACCACGCCACTCGGCCTGCCCTAAAGTGGAAATTTTAAGGCATGAAATTTAAATCAAACCCATGTCTGGCTGTGATCATGTTCTTTCCACTTTATAGAGAAACCAGGTTAAAGGATAGTTTGAGTTAATTACTCAGTTTAGGATCAGAGTGTTTTCTGAAACACATGTATCATTTAACCAGTTAGGGAAGGCAGCAGTAAGTCCTTTTTGTATTCTTTGGTAAAATCCAATTATACTTTCTCATTTCAAGTACCATTATGTAACTAGAAACAATACATTCTTCAAAGGGATCAATGATGGAAATTGCAGAAATGGACAGAATCACCCAAAACACAAGATTACAGAAGTGTAAGAACATCAAAAACAAAAGCCACAAGACTTGTAAATTAAACAGTAATACAAGAAAATTGGCTGCAATTTTGAGATGTCATATAGATGAATCCACAGCCGTGGCACAAAAAAATACAGCAAAATAGTAAAATAAAATACATGATCATATACTTAGGATAGATTTTTAAACTGCTCAGGGAAATATTTCTTCCATTCTTATGTAATCTAATATGGCAGATGCCAGAAAGCATTAAGAATAAGAGCAAGTAATGATTTAAGAATGTCACTAGATCTCCTGAAAGTTGCCAATCTACAAAGACAGCAGGTGAAAGAATGGGTAAAGGAGACAGAGAATATTGGAAGGAGGGGAAGAAAAAGTGTGACATTTTTGTACATTTGGGCATAATTAAGAAAGTATAGTGGCACCACTTAAAACTCAAAACCTCTGAAAGTTGGATTGCATTTAGTCCAGGATACTCCTCCATGTTTTCCTTTGCCATACTTAAATTTGTGTCTGGAACTAAACAAATGTTTCTGTTATAATTTTGGAATCACTTCATTGAATGTTGCTTCAAGCTCTTTTATTTTTATTGAGATATCATTGACATATAAAAATTACATTAGTTTCAGGTGTATAACATAATTACTCAATATTTGTATATATTGCAAAATGATCCCCGTAGTAAATCTAATTAACATCTATCACTAGGCATGTCAAAAAATGTTTTTCTTGTGATGAAGACTTCTAAGATCTACTGTCAGCAAATTTTAAATATACAACTCAGTATTATTAGCTATAGTCACCATGCTGTAAATTATATCCCCATAACTTATTTATTTTATAACTGGAAGTTTGTATCTTTTGATCCCCTTCACCATTGCACCTCCTCTTACCCCTGGCTTTTGGCAAGCACCAATCTGCTGTTCTCAGTATCTACGAGCAACTTTTTTTTTTTTTTTAAGATTCCAATATATGTGAAGACTGTGTTTGTTTTTCTCTGTCTGACTAATTTTACTTAGTATAATGCCCTTAAGTTCCATCTATGTTGTCAGAAATACCAAGATTTCCTTCTTTATGGGTGAATACATACATACACACACACACACACACACACACACACACACACACACACACACACAAAAAAAAAATGGAGGAACACTTAGGTTGCTTACATGTCTTGACTATTATAAATAATCCTGCAATGAGCATAGGGGTGCATACATCTTTTCCAGTTAGTGATTTCATTTTCTTCAGATGAGTACTCAGAAGTGGACTTGCTGGATCATATGGTAGTTCTAATTTTAATTTTTGTAAGAACTTCCACACTGTTCTCCATAGTGACTGAACTAGAATAATTCCACACCAACACTGCACAAGGGTTCCCTTTTCCTCAGATCCTTGCCAACGTGTGTTATCTTTTGTCTTAATGGCAGCCATTCTACCAAGTGTGAGGTAATATCTCATTATGGTTTTGATTTGCATTTCCTCATGTTTAGTGATTTTGAATATCTTGCATGTACTTGTTGGCCATCTGTATATCTTCTTTGGAAAAATGTCTATTCGGGTTCTTTGCTCACTTTTTAATCAGAATGTTTATATTTTTGCTATTGAATTGTATGAGTTCTTTATATATTTTGGATATTAACATATGAACTCATCAAATATAGATTTGCCAATATTTTCTCTTATTGTGTAGGTTGCCTTGTCATTTTTAAAAAATATGACCCATATCACCAGTTCTCTATTTGTTTTTTTGACATCAATGAACTCTCTGCTAATAAGTGCCAATATGTTTATGAGAAAAGCACTATACTTTTAATTCCTTTTCAAATTTTGCACTCATTCCCCCCAACCCTCTGGCAAACATCAGTTTGTTCCCTGTTTCTATGAATCTGTGTTTGTTTTGATTTGTTTGTTTGTTTTTTTAGATTCCACATATAAGTGAAGTTATATAGTATTTATCTTTCTCTGTCTGACTTATTTCATTTAGCATAATACCCTCTAGGTCCATCCATGTTCTTGCAAATGCCAAGATTTCATTCTTTTCTATTGCTGAGTAATATTCCATATATATAATATATATGTATATATAATATTAACCCTTTATCAGATGTATAATTTAAGAATATCTACTCCCATTTAATGGGTTGTCTTTTTGTTTTGTTGATACTTTCTCTGTGGAAGCTTTTTAGTTTTAGGAAACTCAATTTGTTTATTTTTTCTTTTGTTTCCCTTGCTTCAAGGGGCTGTATTCAGAATGATGTTACTATCATCAGTGTCAGAGTGTTTACTATCTATATTTTCTTCTGGTTCTGTGGTTTCCAGTCTTATATTTAAATATTTAACTATTTTGAAGTTATTTTTGTATTCCAGTCTTATATTTATTTAACCATTTTGAAGTTATTTTTGTATACAGTGTATGAGAGTAGTTGGTTTCATTTACTTACTAATTACAGTAGTACTCTGTGTTGTGTCTTTTCATTCTGTTGATAGTTTCCTTTGCCGTGCAGAAACTTTTTGGATGTTACATAGCTCCACTTGTTTATTTTTTGCTTTTGTTGCCTTAGCTTTTGGTGTCAAATCCAAAAACAATCATTGCCAAAACCAATGTCAAGGAGTTAACCACCTGTTTTCTTCTAGGAGTTTTATGTCTTATGTTCAAGTCTTTACTATATTTTGAGTTGATTTTTGTTTATGTTTTAGCGTAGTGGTCCAGTTCCATTCTTTTGCATGTGGTTGTCTAGTTTTCCTAACACCGTTTATTGAAGAGACTGTTCTTTTCCCATTGTATATTTTTGGCTTCTTTTTCATGACCATATACGCATGAGTTTATTTCTGGGTTCTCTCTTCTGTTCCATTGATCTCTGTGTCTGTTTTCATGTCAATACCATACTGTTTTGATTACTATATGCCTCCAGCTTTGTTCTTCTTTCTCAGGATTGCTTTGGTTGTTTGGGTTCCTTTGTGGCTCCATATAAATTTCAGGATTGGGCCGGCCGAGTGGCGCGGTGGTTAAGAGCTGGCTTGGGAAGCCAGCGGCCCTGGTTTGGATCCCACATATGATGGCTAGTGACACTGCCCTCAAAAAAAAAAAAAAAAAAATTCAGGATTCTTTGTTCTATTTCTGTGAAAAATGCCATAGGTGTCTTGATAAGGATTGCATTGAATCTATACATAGTTTTGGGTAATATATACATTTTAACAACATTAATCCTTTCAGTGTTGTTCATGCTCAAGATATTCATAAGCATGGAATATATATTTTCATTTATTTGTGTCATCTTCAGTTTCTTTCATCAACTTCTCATAGTTTTCAGTGTACAGGTCTTTCACTGCCTTGGTTAAATTTATTTCTGGCTATTTTTTTTTTTTTTGGCATCAAATAGTTGAGGAGTATTTGCTGAATAACTATCCAAAAATGTTTACTAGAGTGTTTCTGCCCCATGCAATAAATAATATTCTAACGTTTGGCCCTGGGTGATCAAATGAATTGACTATTTTGTTTTGTAACTTGCTTCTTTATTTAGAAATTTTACCTCAGTGAAACTCATCATTCCCTGATGAAAAATAAATTAGTCAATCCCACATATTAGCCATTAAAAAATTATTTCACATTGCCTCAAAATGTTGCTATATGGGGATATGGCAAATGGAACATTAAGTAGTGTATCTTCATGGGGGTCATCTACAGAATGAAGCACCATTACTCATGCTGAATTGTTGATTTCACTGTTATAGATTGTGCTGTTCATTCTGAGCTTCTGGGTTCATGTAATATAGACAATAATTGGTTTATTATAATAAATGCACAGTATTACATATCATTAATTGAATACTTACTAACCATGTTACATACATTATTACATTTAATTTGAATTATAAACATATGTGTTAAGTATCATACACTTTTACTCCCACAGAAAATTTAAGGAATTTGTCCAAGGTCATATAGCTAGGAAGAGGCAAGTCCAAGATTTGAGTCCAGTCTGGACTGCATATGTTTTTGTGTTCTTTACATGCTTGATATACTTCCTCTTTCCTTTGTAATGGGTGTGTTTTGATGCTCAGAAAAAGGAGCCAGAGTGCACTAGATTGACCCAAGCATCAAAGTTCCCATTTAGCGATATTACTTTGTACAAATCAGCAAACAAACATTAAGTTTTGATTGATAGCAATTATGTAATCTTCTTTTGCTTCTTCTTATCTGTTCTTCCTTTTATTTTTTCTGATGGCATGTTAAAAATAAAAATTCTTTGAAGGTAAATTGTGGAGGAAACAACTTATGCCCACCAATGTAGTGTCACTATGACAAATTCCCTCCACTAGTGTGGACTTAGAGAAACATATCAAGGCAAATAAGTCCTAGTACAGAATCAGATTTACAGTCCAATAAGGATATCAAAAGCTCAGCTATTTCAGAGAACGTCTAGGAAAGCTATCATAAAAAGACAGCATATAGCGCTGATGTCAGTTCAAGGCCATGAAAATTACTTTAGGCAAGAATTGGAAATCCATGCCAAAAGGTAGGGAACAGCCCCCTGGTTAGAAGTTTGATGTTGGAGTTTAAGAAAAGGTTCCAGGGACAAACACAAATCAAGCCAAAATAAACAGAAACACAAACCAAATAATTAGAAAATTAGGGGAAGGTCTAAATAATAAACACAGTGTAAGAGCAACAAAGCAAAGGTGTTAGTAAGTCATTCATAAAACGATAGTTTCCTCATTAGTAGATTCTTCTGTCCTTCATTTTAAGGTTTGGTAGTCTTGGGGTATGATTGGTTGAATCCACAAGCATATCTGATGAGAGATGAGATATAGGAAAACATGGAGAACAGGTCTCCAAGTTTTAGATCTTTGTTCACTTAATAAGCTCCTTTAAATAGCCTATTGGTTAAGATGAAATATCTAACTTAATCATGTTTTATTGTACCTTTAACACATGAATTTTAACATGTTTAAAAATATTTTAATATGGGTTCAAGACAATTTGTAGAATATAAAAAAAAAAACCCGATGATATTAAAATATCAAAATGAGGGCCGGCCAAGTGGCGCGGTGGTTAAGCATTGGCTTGGGAAGCCAGCGGCCCCGGTTCGGGACCCACATATGAGGGCCAATGACACTGCCCTCAAAATAAAAGAAAAAATACTTCGTTTAAAATATTAAAATGATACTGACAACTCTACTGAAACAGGTAACTTTCAAATGAAAGTTTCAAGCACTGTAATAAAAGTGATTTTTAAAACCTTTTGCTTTTTTTTTTCCTTGCATTTGCCTTGTCTGCATTCCAAATTAATGCATAACTTGAAGGTCCTAGTCTAAGTAGGAAGAAATATGGCAGACATGTTTCTATGATTTAAGAACAATATTACTTTATTCAAGAAAGGTGAATTAGCACCCAGACGTTTGGAGAATTTATGAATTTATTGGGAAGAATTTTATTTTACAATGTTCAGAATCTCACCTCTAATAATTTCAAATCCATAATTGTGATTATCTCTAATGCTAAGTCCAGAGGCTGAAAAAATATAAGCTAAAACTGGGTCTAACCTGGTACTATACCAAGTGTGATTAGAAAAGGTCTGGATTCTCAGACATAACAGAAATCTTAGAGAATTAAAGGACAGCTCAAAAGAATATAAATATGCAGATTTTCAGACTGTGAAATTATTGAAATTAAATTACCTAATTTTTGTGGACTTTTGAGATTCCTACAGCCTGTGTGCTAAGGAACTGCCAAAAGCTTTGGGGTGGAAGATATAAATGCAATAACAGCAAACATTATGTCATTAGTTTCTTAAAATTTTATTTAAAAAAGAATTGAATAAGGGCTGGCCGAGTGGCGCGTTGGTTAAGAGCTGGCTTAGGATGCCAGAGACCCCGGTTTGGATCCACATATGAGGGCCAGTGACACTGCCCTCTACAGCTAAGATGGTAAACAACAGCTCCACCTGGAGCAGGGCTGCTGTGAGTCCTCAGGGACGGCATAGCTGCAGCCCCTGCTGCAGTGGGCTGCCATAGGCTACAGTGAGTGGCCGACAGCTGATCTGCCTCACCCGAGAAGAGCGCAATGATGACACCAACATGGACCAGTAAAGCAATGTCTTCCACAACTAAACAGAAGAACTAAAGGACAACAACTTCTCTGTTCCCCTTCCCTGGTTCCCCAACGCTGTTCCCCTCACCCAGTTCCCCAATAAAATCTTTTAAAAAAAAACTTAAAAAAAAAAGAATTGAATAAAATGGAATTAAAGTGAACAAAGACTTTGAGCTGTTGAGCAAATTGTAGGCCAATATGCAGATTGCTAGACAAATAGGTTTATATATGTTCTCTAGATTAGTACTGACAATTATTTGCAGACCTCATTAAGTAACAACAACCAGACAAAAAACAAAACCCTGTTGTTATTAATGGGAAGACAAATAAGGCAGTAAGTGATGAGGGAGGACAAGAAAATTACTCAGATCCAGAACGCTTGAATTGGCTATAGGATTTTGTAGAAGATGCTTCCTCTTATTTAGCCCTCAGTTCTGTCATTACCTGAAAAAGAGGAGGTAGCTTTAGAATAGAAGATCTCACTATTTGAAAACTGGAAGGTATAATACAAAATCAAATATGAATTTCCAGTTTCAGCTCCAATAGGTAGAGCTTGGAAGCTGTCACTCATCTCATTATAATAATTAAAAACTGAGCAAACTGAACATCAAGCACTTTTTTGACCCATCAAAAAGATAGGATGTGGGACAAAACCTCACGCTGAAACCTGACAGGACAGGCAAATCCAGAGTCACCACTAAGACCTGCTTTCCTGGAGCAGAAACCACTGGAGTCACAAACTGGCATGAACATTTAGATGGTTACTTTCACAAGTTGCTGAAGGCTGAGGGTGAATTCCATGGGAGTTAGAAATTGATGGGGGCTGCTGACCTCAGGGGTGCCCATACATTTGTGGCTTTAACTTTAGAACCCTTATGAAATTCTCACAGTAAAGATCTTAGAGAGATTTCCTTCTGGCTGTGACAGGGTAAGGGGAAGAGTAATCACTGTGAAATGTTCGCACAGTGTTCTCCATACAAAGGCCCACTCTCCAGGGGAAAATACTTTATCAGAGATTTATCCCACCTAGAGGAAGTACACTTCTCCAATGTCAGCCCCTTGCAGCTTTGCTGCCTCATTTAAGGGGAAAAGCTTTACCAAAAGAGAGACACCTGCAAAAGTGGATACAAAAACAAGGCCCAAGAGAAATTTGAGTCCCCTAGCACTTACAATTGTAATCAATAAACACAACCAGTTTCTTACCAGATTAACATAAATCCTCATACTGAAGGCCTATTTAACTCAGTTCCTATTACCAAATACAACATGTTCAGCTTTCAACAACAACAACAAAATAATAAACATACCGAGGCAAGATAACATCAGAATGTCAAAATAACAGAATCAGCAAACATCTGAAAAGCAAAGCAAATATCAGAACCAGACTCAGATAAGACAAATATATTGTAATTATAACACCGGAATTTTTAAAACTATAACATATTTGTTATGGGCAGTAATTAAAACATAGATAATATGCAAGAACAAGTTGGTAATATAAAGAGAGAGATGGAAATTTTATGAAAAACATCAAAAAGAAGTGCTAGAAAAAAAATGCTTGATAAGAGGATTATAGGTAAAAGAACTACAAGCCTAATATGCTATTTAAGGAGTCTACTGAAACCCAATGTCAGCAGGGGAGACCAAAACCAAATATTGAAGGCAATTTCAGCCTGCCACAACTTCAGTGAACAGTAAACACAGCTTGATTCCTAGCCTGATAAACATAAACTTTACACTAACGGCCTATCTACCTTGTTTCTTTTGCCCAGTACATCTTGTCTGGATTTCAATGAAAAATTACAAGGCATGCTAAAAGGCAACAACAATAAACAATACCATCTGAAAAGACAAAGAAACATCACAATGCATAATCATACAAAGACCAAACTCGGACATGGCAGAGAATTTGAAATTATTAAACCAGGGTATTAAAATAACTATGATTGATATGATAAAGGCTCTAATGGAAAAAAGGGGCAACATACACAAGTAGATGCATAATGTAATCAGATGAATGGAAATTCCAATAATCAAAGGAAAATGCTAGAAATCAAAAATATTGTAACACAAATGATGAATGTCTTTGATGGGACCATCACTAGACTAGACACAGATAAGAAAAGAATCATGAGCTTGGAGATATATCAATCAAAATTTTCCAAACTGAAAAGCAAAAAGAGGAAAAAAAAAAGAAGAACGAAAAAATTAAATATTGAACAAAATATCCAAGAACTGTGGGACAATTACAAAAGGTGTAATAAAAACAAAATGGGAATGCCACAAGGAGAAAAAGGAGAGAAAGGAATAGAAGAAATATTTGAGGTAATAATAACAGCTAATTTTCCAAGATTAGTTTCATACTTGAAAGTACAGATCCAGGAAGCTAAGAGAATACCTGGCAGGAAAAATACTAAAACCACACCTAGGAATATCATATTTAAACCACACGAATTAAAGCCAAAGAGAAAATGTTGAAGAAAGCCAGAAGGAAAACAAAAACAAAAACCCTACTTGTAGAGGAATAAGGACAATAATTGCGTTGAACTTTTCAGAAACCTTGCAATCATCAAGAGAATAGAGTGAAATATTTACTTTTGGAAGAAAAAAATACTAACTAATAATTCTGTATCCAGTAAAATTACCCTTCCAAAGTAGAACAGAAATATTTTCTCAGACAAACAAAAATTTGAACAAATTTGTCCCTAGTAAACCTGCATTGCAAGAAATGTTAAAGGAAGCTCTTAAAAGTAAAGTGACAAAGGTCAGAAACTAAGATCTACATAAAGAAAGGAAGAGTTTTAGTGAAGCAATGAAGGTGAAATCAAAAGTTCTATTTTTCTTACTAGCAATTGATCCAACGTTTGAACAGTTTAAACGTTTATTTAAAATGACAACGTTTAAACGTTTGTTTAAAATGACAATAGTAGCAATGCATCTGGTGATTTTAGATTGTGGATGAATAAAATGAATAACAACAATGTAATAAGGAAGAGAAAAGAATTGGAAGTACTACTCTGGTTAAGGTACCTACACTTCCCTAGAAGTGGTATAATGTTATTTGAAGTGGACTTGGATTTGTTGTAACTATATACTTCAAACTGTAATAAGAAAGAAAAATATTTAAAAGAGGAATATGACTGATACGCTCAGAGAAGAGAAGATGGAATCATACAAAATTCCCAGTTAAATTTAGAGAAGGCAGAAAAGACTGAAAGACAAAAATAAATCTCAGATACTAGAGAAAGTTTAGAGAATTAAGGTACTAAAAAAAGTTTATATAAAATTAGGAT
Organism: Aselliscus stoliczkanus; assembly: GCA_033961575.1. Taxonomy (NCBI): domain Eukaryota; kingdom Metazoa; phylum Chordata; class Mammalia; order Chiroptera; family Hipposideridae; genus Aselliscus; species Aselliscus stoliczkanus. The sequence continues at coordinate 100,043,489 of CM066732.1, read as the reverse complement.
AAATTGTTTTTCTAGATATAACATAAAGGCAGAAGCTATAAAAGTAAAGAATTAGTTTTTAACACATAATTATATTTTTAGATGTAAATACATTTTTAAAAGGGGAAGTGTTTAAAACAAGCATGATAAAAGATTAATGAACACTTACAGATCAATATAAAAACTACACATTTCAATGGAAGGTGGACAAAGAGAATACACAGGTGTTTTGAAAAAAGAATAAATATAAAATTTTAGTCACTTATATAATGAATTAATTTGTTTTATAAATATGAGGTAAACATAAACTTAAATGTGACATTCTTTGCTCAGAAATTCTGCAAAATACAAAATAAGGATGGTATGTATGTAATGGCAAAAATCGAGAGAAATAATTATCACCATTTTTGTTCTAAAAGATATTTTGGCAATATATTTCAAAAGCCTCCAAAGTTTGACAATCTATTGACCTAAAAATTCTTTACTAGGAATTGAACTTTAAAAGTAATCACACAAATACTTAAAAACATATGTTAAAAGTTTATAACACTATTTCTTGTAATATTAACATTTGGGGAACACCTACATTTCCAATAGTATGGCTTATTTAACCAGAAACAGAAATGCTATGCAACCAGTAAAAAACTGATATAGATTTTCTTTGGGTGATGTGGAAAGATTTTTATAATATATTAAGTGGCAATTAACATATTTCTTCAGACTATAGCTATTGCTTCTCTATTATAATGGGTGATAACACAAGCTTTTCTTTCCCATATCTCTTGTCAATCAATTTTAATCCATATTATTGCCTTTCTTAGTGTTGAGTTTGGTACAATAAGTTGTGTCTAGACTTCTCTTATGTGATTTTTCACATTTAATTGATACCTGAAGCACTACAGAAGTGACAATCAGCAACTTACTCTGTCCCACCTTCTCTACCTCTTTCCAAATATCAGTTGGCTGTATCATTCCTATGGTGTTCGGGCATATAGTGCTTCTATTTCACTCTCTTCATTGTAATCTTCATATTTATTTTACACTTTTTTTCTAAAGTTAGATAGAATTTATACACACTGACCATCCTTTGCTGGTAATTTTAAAGTCATTTATTGGTTCTATGAATTCATCCTTCAATAATTTCCTCAGGGAAGAATTCATAAGAAAAGCATTTTCTGACTTGTGGCGTAAACAGTTCTTTAGCTTTTATTTTATTTGATTTTACTGTGTGTGTGTGTGTGTGTGTGTGTGTGTGTGTGTGTGTGTGTGTGTTTTATTAAATTTATTGTTGACAATGGTTAATAAAATTATGTAGGTTTCAAATGTTCATTCTTTAGCTTTTCTACCTGAATTTTGACTTGGGTGAAATCCTTGGTTCCCACTTTCTTAAGAATTTTGTGGTTATCTCCTCATTTCTGTCATTCAGTGTTGCTGTGGGGAAATCTGAACCCAGACTGATATCTTTTCCCCTTAAAAGTGCCTTGAACTCCCTGCTAATTAACCAAAAGATTCCTTTTGAGTCCTTTAAATTCAGTAACTTCACAAGGATATGTCTTGCTGTTAAATATTCTGTGTTGATTTCCCCTGAGATATCTTTTTAATGGTCTTCACTTTCAATTTGAATAGTCAGTTTTTTGTTGTTGTTGTTTTTTTAGCAAATCTTTAAAAAATATTATCTTTAAATACTTGCATTGTTACATCGTTTTGATTTTCTTGTTTAGTGCTATAATGTTTACATTTATCTTTTTCTGTCCAGTTTGTAAAAAATCTTTATTTCATTTTATTTTGACCACTTTTTGTATTTTATCCTACAAGTTTGCTGCAGGATGTAATATCCTTTTTGTTTCCTTTAATTTTATCTTCCTTTCTATGATTAATTTTCCTCTTCTTTCCTGCACCCTGTCAACTTACATTTTCCATATCCTATTTGCCATCTTATCCCTAAATTGATGCTCTTTATTATTTGTAGTCTTTCTTCATAGAAATAGTAAATTTATGAAGATACTTAAGAAAATTCATGGTGAGATATTTGCTCCCAATTTTACCTGCTTCATGGAAATGTTTTTTTCTGCAGTGTTCTTTGTTTTTAACTTCTGCTGTTCTTTTACTTTTTTTTCTTATAGTATCTTTGTATTAATGCCATACCAGTTTATTTTTTTATTACTCATCATTGCATAAATTATATTTCTGAAACAATATATAGGAAGTTTCTATGTACAAGGAGATACTTTTGTAGCCTTTTATGCTTCACTTCCAAAGGGATGTTCCTTTCTTACTACCACAAGGACAAAGAGCTTCCTTCAAATATGGCTTTATTTTCTAACCTAATTGTGTAAAGTCTTCCCTCCAACCTTTCTCAATGAAATGGAATTATTGACAGCTTTTGCTGTTAGTTCTTCTCAGTCTTGCTCCTGCTTCTATTGTTAAAAAGAAGGGATAAACTTTTGTAACTAGAGTGAGTCCCTCACTTTCAAAAAATGTAATATTTTCCCCTAGGATTTTTCTGAGGTCTTGCACCACTGGACTAACCTTTTCTTTATTTTATCATGATGGCCTTTTTCCAGTCTTAACACTTCTATGTATTTATAGTCTATAGATTTAAAAAAAAATACCTCAGAGTTTTCTGATTCTTTGTCTCTAGGTAAATTTTTATGTGATTTCTAGAAGAAGAGAAAATATGCTGAATTATACTGGAATATTTATAATCCCTGATACCTTTCTGCTTCAGTAAGAATTTACCAGCTACTTATTTAAATTTACATTTGCTGGGTTTAATGCAGTTGATCCATAGATACAGATTAATATTATATTCCATGAGAGATAAAATTGAAAATTTAAAGTTCAGACATTGTAAGTGGGACTATTAAGAACTTAAACAACCTAATCAAAACATTTATGGCTATAAAATACAAATGTTACAATATGCAGAAGAGGTGTAAATCTGACATGAGGGTTTTTCAGGTAACATTATTTATGATTGTTTGTTATTTACAAATCATCTCTTCAAAAAAAAAGCCCACCTTTAATTTTTATCAAAAATCTTCTAAATGACTGAGCAGCTCTAAATCGTGTCTTCTCATGGCTGTCATATACTTCCAGAAAATTCCACTAACAACTGATAATTAGAGGCTTACAGGCTAGATCCCATCATGATTAGGCTAATAGGGAGAATATATAGTTTTTAGATATGAAGATGGGAGTCAAATCATGTAGGGTTTAAATTTTTACATTTAAGAATTGCATTGTTGTTTTTCCACCTTGGAGTCAGATCCAGTAATGAATGTGAAGCCTCACCCTAAGTCTGGCACAAAGAAAGAGCATCCTACTTGTTGCTATTTTTATTATATATCATTATCATCAGTATTGTGATTTAGTAGGGAATAAATATAAGGGCTTTATTTTTCCAAATGAATTTTTCAGACTGAAACTGCAAAGATGGTAAAAAGAAAATAAAAAAGAGCCAAATATTTACAACGTTTTGTTCAAATAAGAAAGCTATGTATCATTGGGGAACTTTTTCTTCTCCCAAAATTAATAGAATGGTAGAACTTGATAAAAAGAGAAGATTGGCTAAATGAAACCAGGATCTGAGTCAACACAAACCAGGATCTTATTTATTTCCAGCATATACGACACAGAGTAAAGTAAAAATGCACCATTAGCAAACATAAGAAAATTTGGAATACAAATATTTCCTCATAGAAGCCAAAGCATATAATGAAATGAGATTTGAGAGTATTTAGGAGAGTAAAAATTTTGCTAAGTTTTTTACAAAGCACATTGATAAATTATGTCAAGAGCCTTTGAAATGTCCATATCTTACAACCTGTAATGTTACTTAAAATAAATAAATATATAAATACATACGTATATACATACATACATACATACAAAACAATTATGAAGAACTCAATGAAAAAATACAATAAAAAAGTTAAGAAAAAAACTAATGCCAAATAATAGAAAAATTCTTAAAAATATATAGTATAATCATATAACAGAATGTTATATAATCAATTACAAATATAATTTAAAAGTTGTTTTTAGTATCATGTATAGTGTTTCACATTAAAATTTTAAGTAAAAATACTGTATATATAATTATTTACAGTATGTTATCAATTACATAAAATGTATATATACAAAGAAAAAACAAATTAAAGGAAATCCAGTAAAATATGAATGCTGGTCAATTCTAGATTGTGGAAATAATGGTAGTATTTGTTTTCTTGTATAATTTTTGATACTTTCTATAATAATATGTTTACAATTATAGTTTTAATTTTTATGATAATATAATAATAAAATAAGTATAATTTAAAGTATTTCAAACTGAAAGAAAAGAAAGTTGTCCCTGTATTAAGCATCTTTCCTTAGTAAACATCAAGATATTTTAATATTATTAAACATTTCTTAAATGGTATTTGTGTTTTTCAAAAGTCTCATTTAATTCTGAGAAGCAAATACCTCCCACTCTCTGAATTGTCAACCTATAATTAATTACTATGATCAGATTCTGAACATTAAAGAGATATTAAAGCTGTGGTATAACCTCCTCTCCTGTGACATTTAAACAGATCTCCCATTACCTTTGAGGTATAATCCACCTTGTCTGGAGAACTAATCAGATTCTTACATAAAATACTTCCATATACTAGTATACTTCAAGTCATACTTAATGCGAGGAGACTTTGATTTGCTTCATGGCCAGTTATGCACCCTTTAACCAGCTTATCTGTATCTATAAAGTCTTTGCTCATGTTATATTGTTTCCCTAATGTTTTAAAAAGTTCTGTGCTTTAAAAAATTAACTAATTTTTAAAATGAACCTAGATATATTCAGCAAGTTAAACTGGGCCTAATTTCTATAACATAAATGGCTAGAATCTCCTGACTTATGACGCCTAAAGTTCCAAGCATTTTCATTCTTTCTTTCAAAGAGATATCAATATTATTAGTCATGTATTTTTTAAAATTTTAAAAAATTACCTACAATATATAAGCACTGCTAAATTCTATAAAAGCTACAAAGATGAATTAGACACAGGAGAGCTTTTCAAAAGTACATAACCAAGGAGAAACATACAGTTAACTCAAATATGAGGTAAACTGTGATGGAAGCTCTAATAAAAGAACCAATGCATTGTTTTGCAAATAGAGAGATGGGAGTGATTATTTCTGAGTGGATGCATCCAGACTTCCTTGGTAGCCAAGGTTCCTCATTAAAGAGAGAGAATCCTCATACCTTGATACAAAATGAAGGTGACTACACAGTGGGCATGGGATTTATATCCGAGAATAGCCTGTGTGTAGACCAGTTAATTTTGCTCCGTTTAGCAACCTGCATCCAAATCCTAGCAATCTTTTGGCAAAAGATGCTTCTAGGCACAATGAAAGAGCAAAAAGCCATTCCAACTGCTAGAAAACAATACAAAGATCACCTTCTGTTCATTTGGGGATAGTGGTTTCAGCTTTATACTATATGAAGGATGCAAGTTTACTCTTCCCATTCATGGCTCCATTTGTCATTGCTGTATTGGCAATATTGTATTGACCTAATTATAGTCATCTAAAATTACATGGCTCACAACGTCATCATGACTTAAGGTTTCTCAAATTAAAGGAGACAATATTCAGTAATCAATATTACATTTAAGAACACTATCTAATTAAATTACCCTTGCTGAACAGAGGGTGCCTTTGTACTGATTACACCATTTCTGAAGTCAGAGTTCTCAGTTAATCATTATACTAACACTGAGCAAGCAGACCTGAGCTTGATTCTTTCTGGCAAGCTTTTGGAACTCATTGGTTAATGATGCATTCTCAGGTGCTCATTTTAATTTTCTTTTATCCTCCTTCACACTGAGCTCTAGTGAGGGACATGTGCATAAGAACTTGCACATGTCTCCAAGTACTGCTGCCATCAGTTAATATAATCTGGCCAGAGCCAGCTAAATGAAAGTTCAAGAAAAAAGGAAAAACGGGTTTCTGAAAATAGCTGACTCCAGGAAATCTAAGGTTAAAGGAAATGCATTCATTCTGAAAAGCATCTATTAATCAGGACTCTGTCTATTTGATTAAAAGCTCTTTTGGTAAAAAGCAACAGAAATCCATTTAAACTAACTTATGTATATAAAAGGAAATTTATTATAAGAACAAGGAAGTATGCCCTGGGCCCCATGGAAAAGTCACCAGGACTGATATTAGGACATGGGAAAATCAGGCACCAAGGCCGTTCCCCTAAATCTGTACGTCTCTCTGTTATCTCTTCCTAATTATCTCTTGGTTTTGCCTTCTGTATTCAGGGTCTGCTCTCTTTCGGTGTGTAGGATTTGATATGCACATAAAGAAAGTTGGCCATACTATCGTGACAGTGTTGGTTATAAATTTTTCTTCCAAGTTCAAGTGTGATTAGACACCGATATGTGTGAGCTAATCCCAAATTTCTGGAAGAAAGATTTGAATTGCCACAGTGCAAGTCAGGGATCCATCTCCTGTGCTTTCAGGTATGGCCAGCTGTGGAGCACATGTAACATAAGCACAGCTGCACATGTGGGGGTACCCACAAAAGCCTGCCCTCCTTGAGAAACTGTGCTTGAACATGTCTACCATACTGCTCTAGAAAGGACTTTTTTGAGGAGGATGAGAGTTTACATGAGTTGTTTAACATCCTACAGCACATAAGTGGCAAAGCTGGTATCAGACTTAGTTCTGTCTCACTTCAAAGCCCCTTTCCATGGCCAAATTCACAGATGAAAGAAATGTACTAAAGTTTGTTCTTCTTGGCTGATTTTAAAAGAAAGGGTACAGGTACAGAGGTTCACAGAGTACAGGTCACAGAGACAGTTCAAGGGAAATTTCAGTGTGAGGAGAAATTCTCTGAACATCTTTGAAAGTGATGTGAAGACTTGTCTCATAGTAAAACTGTGGAGGCCTTGGAAATGTGTTGCCCAGAATCCCGCTAAAAGGACAGGTGACCAACACCCCTCCCTGAATTCACCTGAGTTTTGACAGGAGCCAGCCTTTCCCTTCCCTGTTCCCATTCATTGAGGACAGCAGGCAGGGAACCAATGGCGGCCATTCCTACAGGGGGCCTTCTCTAATAGACTTGGTGTACCCCAACAGCTGAAATGTCCTTAGCATTGCGCTGTGGCCTGAAGGTCTTCCTACCTGGTACTCCTTCCTGTCCTCTCTGTTTGCAGGTATGAAACCTGCATTTCCTGCCTACCCCTTCACTCTCCTCTTCATCCTTCCTACCTGTTTCCCTCAATTAACCTCATGCGTGTATAATCTTACCTTGGCACCTACTTATTAGGGGACATAATGGCACAAAAATTTTAAAGGTATTTTTTTTAAAAGAAGAGGAAACTGTATTACAATTAAAGATAGCAGCAATTGGAAAAGGAATTAAAATAGATTTCTTTCTATATTGTTTGTGGGACGTTATAGGACTTTCCACTGATTTTATTTGAATTTTTAGAGTAGCATTTATTGTTTTTCTCTCTTGAGGAAAATACATATATAGCATATATAACACATGTTAAAAGAATAAAAATGCAGAACTTTAAAGCTACAAAATAAAGTTAACTCATGGAGTTACTTTCATTAAATTTTGATATATTTTCCAGTCTTTTGGTTATGATTTTTCTTCTAAATTAGAATTAAAATAAATCAATTATTTGGATCTTTTCTTTTCATTAATCTTATGTTGTTAGTACTTTCCAATGTCATGAAATCTGTATTTTCGTTTTTAATTAATACAGATTTATACTTAGGATTTTCTAAGAAATTTTTGTTATATCCCTCTTTTCATTCTTGGTGACTCTTCTGGACAAAAGGTGCAAGCAGGGGGTCATTGTAAAATAGGTTAAGATGTTGCTACCCAAATGGTGTTTTTGGTGTTGGAGAAAAAGCACTGAGCACCATGAGTAGGGTTGGGGCAGGTGGTCTAAGGACCACTGCAAATATCGAGGAAGAAGAGGCATTATAATCTTTGTCTTTCGGAATTGCCCTAAAGCCCTCCTCCCCAAGGAAAATGCCCTGGTGAGGCTCTCCCAAACTGTGGCAAGTTCCTTCAAAATAACTGAATGCTGGGTCTGCTGTTACCCCTACACACACACGCACCCCACCTCAGGATGGCTCTTACCATGATTTGGTCACCATTTTCCTTAACCTTATTGAGGAGCATGTTGAAAATAGGAGGGATGACCCCACTTTCTTTACTATCCTCACATTTCCAGATGATTTTCCCACCCTCACATGCAATTATTCTGTGAGGCAAACAAATGGCACCTCCCTGTTGGGGTGAACAAACATGACTGATTAGAATAACTATCCTCAGGTGATCCCTCCAAAAATAAGGACTGGAATCAATTATTGGAATTTATTTGGAAACCCTGAAGCCTACCGGCCAGTCAGGAGGCTATGCTGGAGGCAATGCCAATCTGTATATTCCTCCACTGATGTAGGAACCATTTAGGTTGGCGTAGTTCTAAACAACCCTTTCTTCACAGGAGGGCCACATGTGCCTGTGAGATTTTGCCTCCTATGAGGGAATCAGGCAATATCTTGCCTCCCTCCAGAAAACAGAGTGAGCTTTACCTTTCTCAGCCCTGGAAGGCCTTCAGGTCAGCCCCATGGATTGGACTTCTAATAGATGATAAAATTACCCAAGACTTCCTCCTTGTGGGCCAAGATCAGTTCTGTGCAATTCTTAATATGTCCTACTGTATTTACATTAATGACCAGGCCAAGGGGAAAAATCAATACAGAAATTTAAGGAGAAAGACCCTTGATTTTCTAAGATGGGCATTACTGGTTTATCAGATTTGTTCAGCTGAGACCCTGGGAGGTATGGCTGAGGTCAATACTGGTCCACTTCTTATTGTAAGTTATTCATGAGTATTAAAGTATTTGGTTATTTGATGCAAGCTTAGATAAGCAGCTTGGGATACAGCAGCTTAAGGTTGTTTTTTTTTTGAGGGCAGTGTCACTGGCCCTCATATGTGGGACCCAAACTGGGCTGCTGGCTTCCCAAGCCAGTGCTTAACCACTACGCCACTCAGCCGTCCCAAGGATTTTGATAGGTAGTTTGGACATCATTTTTTGGGTTGTTTGGGTTGTAGGGTTTACTTTTCTACATTGAAAAACACTACTCTGCCAAAGCTAGCTGTTGGTCTACACTTATCTGTGTGGTGTGAATTCTGAACTGGTTCACTGTATTGGTGTATCTGGATTTCTTCCTGACACCAATATCCACATGTCAGGGAAATCTTCATTACCTCAGGAAGATGACAACTTTTTTCCTGGGTTAGTGAATCTTTACTATCAGGAAACTCCCAGATAAATAAGTACTCACAAATGATACAAATCCCAGCTGTCAGAGTGATTCCAAGTGATGAATTATGCTTCTGAGCTTTTCAGGCCTTGGAAATGAAGCCTTATCTGTGCAATTCTGCCAGTATTTTGTTGAGCTGCCTTCTCAGGGGTTATGTTTTGGAGTCTTCAAAAAGTTCTTTATTTTTTTTCAATCCCTTAATCATTTATATGGGGTTCTGGAAGTGAGAAAGGAATTATCGAATTGTCTGTTATCAAGTTCCATCTTACCCAGAACGGTGTTGTTCTCCTATGAATCACACCATGTCACTGCATATTACAGTGATGTGAAAGAAACAGGTGGAATGCAATGTCCTGTGAAGTGGTATCACATGTGTGTGAAGACCCCTGCCAACATAATCAGTCCTCACTTAGTCTGCTAATGGATGCCACTCTGGATCTCTAGAGAGCTTCTGAAATCAGACTTCTCAGAGCTGTGACCACATTCAGTGAAGCAAAACCCACAACACATGTCCTGTTGAAGGGGGTGTTGTACTTCTCCCAGGTGTTAACCATTGTCATGATAACTCCTAGGTATGGAGTACCTCATTCTTTCCTGTTTCCGTAATCATCAAATTACATATCATCATTTTGCACTTCCCATAACACTTTTAATGATCCCTGTTTTTCACATAAGGAGGTAGACTCAGAAGTAAATCACTTATTCAAATTATACAGCTTGGAATGGGAGTGGTAAAACTATGATTTTAATGAGAAATTCTGGTTCCCAAATTCATGCTACTTCTACAGAGCAATGTGATGAAATACGTAAACTATTAATAATCTAGCCAAAGATCTCACTTTTAAAAATTTGATTTAGCCTTTCCCATAATCCTGTGTAATATTTTTTCCTCATTTTATAGATCAGGAAACTACAATTCAAAAAGAGCTAATACACTCTAACTCAAAAGCCAGAAATCAAATTTGCCTCTTTTAATTCTCAGCCAAACATTTCTTCTGTTTTGCCACAATATTTCTCAATCATTGTTTTCATATTTTCAACGGGAATTTTTTATGGTGTGCCCATTACATGACCTTGAGAAAGGAGAGCAGGAGTGTCAAGATGGTTTCTGAAGTGCAAGTACATTAATAAGTCCACAAGATAACCTTAGACTGGTAAGACTAAACAGCTAGAGCTTTAATTTATACTGTTAGCTAAAGCATTAATTCTTCAAGAAATATAAAGCCATTGAGATTCTCTTGATCATGTCTTAAAAGTAAATAGGTAAATAAAAATTAAGGTCCCACTTTTGATATATTACCTTGGAAGAAGAGGATCAATCAAGAATAGGTGATAGGTTTCAAATAGAAGTGGGGGAGAAACAATCTACAAGGACTTTCCATCATACTGGATAATCTCTCTCTCTCTCTCTCTCTCTCTCTCTCTCTCTCGCTCTCCCTCTCATATATGTAGTAAATATATATAATAAATATATATAGGAAACATATATATGCATATATATGCATATATATATGCATATATATATGCATATATATATATATACACACACACACACACATACATACATACATATATCAGAAAGGCCACAGCTATGAACCATTTTTGAGTTTTCAGTTATACCTCTGCCACAATTCTTTTAGAGTGAATCCCAGCACATCAAATATACATGTTGGGATCAAACTTTTAAAAGACATTAGGCAAAGAAAATGTGGCATTTTAAGAAAGCTCTGAAGGAAGTTTGGGTTCAGAACAAATGCTCAATCGCCTATGCTATGCCTCAATCAGATAATTTATTGTTCTATAAAATCATAATGTATCTTCTTTAATTTTTCAGTGGTAACTGAGACTCATCTAAAGAGAATAAGTAAAGTTTAAATACTTTCATGATGAACTACATGGATCATCTAAATTACTTTGCAAGAGGTCATGATATATTGCTCAAATTAGAATATTGCTTGGAATGGCTTGCTCAGTTTGAACACAGATATAAACAAAATAGAGTCCAGAATTATTTCTAAAAAATTGGGTTTGTTGGAAGAAAATATTTTGAATCCAGTAGGGAAGGAGTTTCATTTCTCTATGATTATTCTGTGTAAGTTTAATTTATTAAAAACTTAGTGTTGGTTGATATATAATAATTCATAAAGCTGTATATGAATAGAACTTCCTAGCAGAGCTTATGGCTCTACTTTACATTATTTTTTTATTTTTATTATTAATATTATCATAAACTAAAGTTGGCCTTTCTTTTCTTTTGGTGTACCGTTCTATGAATTTATCACACACACACACACACACACACACACACACACACACACACACACACACACACCTTCAAGTTATCATCAATAAAATCAGGATACAAAATAGGTTCATCCCTCCAAAATCTTCGTTGTGTTCTCCTTTTATAGTTACACTCTGCCCCCATCAACACTTCCTCATGGGGCTTGTTGTTACTTATTAAATACAGAATTGATATGCTAGTTATATCATAGAGCAGGGGTCGGCAAAATGCGGCTCATGAGCCACATGCAGCTCTTTGGGTACGTTCCATCTCAAAAGTTTGCCAACCCCTGGAAGAGCCAATCCTGTCCCTCACAACAATTTAAAAATTATTCAAGAGTCATAAATATATTTGTACACAATGTGGCTCGCCACAGTTTGCTGATCCCTGGCAGTTTTTCTGTCTCAAAAGTTTGCCAACAGACCCCTGTCATAGAGCAATGATTCTCAATAATCATGTGTGTGTATCTGTGGGGGAGGAGGGTATATTTTAATTCCCTGGGGAAGGGGCATTGCATAATTTCATGAAGCGGTTTTTTAAAATAAAATCCCTGCTGTTGATTCTGTAAAAACAAAACAAAACAAAACAAAAAACTACCTCTCTCTTTGGGAGAAGGAAATTTCTTTGCCTCCCCTCCTTGAAAATCACTATAATTATTAAACAGCATTATTTGTGACACTATATCATAGTCCTTAGGTATATTTGGGAGGATAGAAAAGTAGAAGTTTAAGAGCAATGGCTTTAAGAAAATCCATTCTGGTATTAAAGACCCTTCTTAAAGGTCCAGTTGTGTTATTTACCATTGAAAAGTTATTTTAAGGTCATTTTAGTTCTCGAAGTTGGAACTCCTTGAGGATATGAACTGAGTCTTGTACACTGTTGAATTCTCAGGGCACAGAACATTGCTTAGAACTTTGTAGGTAATCAATAAGTAAGTGATGAATGATGAATACATTTTCTGAGCTTCAATTTACTCTTTAAAATGAAATTGAGAAAACGCAGAGATTTCTGTTTCTTAACACAATGTCAGAACAGGAATTAGATTTATCCTTCCACCTAAAAAATTAGAAAGGCAGTAAAAGAATATATAGAACAACAGTTTTCAGACTTTGGCAGTAAACATCAGAGGACTCTGATTTCTAAGAAAAGAGGCACAAATAATCAGGGTAAACCCTGTATTTGCTCCAGCTTATCGTTTGGATGCAGCTCCCTGGAGTAAGTACAGAGCAGAAGAATCCAAACAAAGCTTAGCATCCTCACTAAGTAGAGAGGAAAGAGATCAGAAGTCAGGCAAAGTTGTGCAAGTTCATGGGGAAATGTCCTAGAGGGACGGGAACACAGAAACAGCGCTGGAGATCTGCTGACTGAGTAAAGAGACCTGTGCATGCATGGGGAGAAATTACCCAAAGACTGGGAAGTGAACTACTGAAAGGCAAGGGCTCAAATGACATTTGGAGCTCATACAGGTAAAGAGTAGTTCATGTTCCCACCAGACAGCAGGGAAAGACCTCACAAAATATGTGACATTGGATGAAGTCCTCAGAACAATAATTCATGTCTCAGCGTTTCCATATATATACCCAAGAAATCTGATAAGAAAGTTCACTTAAAAACATATACATAAATGTTCATAATAGCATTATTCACAATAGCAAAGAGTAGAAACATCCCAAATGACCACCAACTAGTGAATGAATAAATAAATAAATGTGGCATATACATGTGATGGAATGTTATTCAGTCTCAAAAAAGGAATGAAATTTTGATATATGCTATAACATGGATGAACTTTGAAAATATGTTATGTACAGAAAGGCAGATGCAAAAAGCCACATATTGTATGATTTCATTTATATGAAATGTCCAGAACACTCAAATCTATTTAGACAGAAAATAAACAGTTACCAGGGGTTGGAAGGAGGGAGAAATATGGAATTGTTACTCGATACTATGGGGTATGAAGTTTCTTTTGGAGGTGATGGACATTTTCTGAAAATGGACAGTAGTGATGGTTACATAAACTTATGAATATAAAAACAACAACAACAACAACAAACCCCCACTGAATTGTATACATTAAAGGAGAAAATTTCACAGTGCCTAAAGTATATCTTAAAAAAGAAAGGCATTGTATTAGTAGTGGGACTACATTAGCTCTAGACAAAACAGGGTCCTGGTTTACCTTAACAAAATTTAACACCAAATCTTGGGCTGTGGCTGAGTGAGAGCAGCAAATTCTTTCTCCACAAAGTAACTGTAAACTTGGCCAAAATTGAGAAAAACAACTATTTCAGTGCTCTGAAAATCAGTTACAGTAATCAGCAATATAAGAAGTATTTATGCTTTAAAAACTTCTGCTTCAGTACAGAAGTGTGGGAACCTGTGGTGTCCTGGCTGGGACTGCTGTCTTCCACTTATCCCAGTTGGTGCAGGGGTTAGATCAGGGCAGGGCACGTGATGAGTAGCGGCAGATATCTTCTGCCATCGAAGAGACTTGCGTGATTTGTAGCAGTTAGCAATGCCCCATACACTGTGGCACTATCAGTAGAAGTGTCCTCTCAGTGTCAGGTGAGTTTGGGAGAGCCAGTGGGTCAGATCTGTTAGCTGCAAGTTATGGGTTTAGTTGGGACATATGTGCACAGCCCAGAACTGAGAGAGCCCAGGCTATTCAGACACATCCCTGGCCAACTTTGAAACTGAACTCATGTACATAGGAGACTCCAAAAGGCCTGGCTTCACGTAAAACTCAGGGACCACATCAAAACAGCCTGAAGTTGAAATTTACTCCCCTACCCAGAGACAGATCTATCAGTAGACACAACATTTTCTGACTCAAGATGTTTGAGTACAACTTCTGTCCAATTCTTAACTAAGCATTAAGTGACATGATAAAAAAAAACAAAACAAAAAAAAAACCTCTTAGGAAGTCAAGCTTAAAAATAGAAACAAGAAACAAAACAAAACTGCAGACATTAGGATCATAGAGCAGAGAACAGATAAATTTCACAAATTTATTCCAGGCAAGCAATTAAACAAACAAATAAGAAACAGCAATAATAACAATCTTCAGGGGGTAAAACAGAATCCATAGTTTTGACAATATATTATCTAAAATGTCCAGTTTTAAACACAAAATATGAGACCTGCAAAAAAAATCAGCAATATGACCTACATTATGAGGGGAAAAAGACAACAAAAATGTTTCTGATAATGTCCAGATGTTGGATTTGGCAGACAAAGACTTCCATGCAGCTATTATAAAAATGTTCAAAGAACTAAGGGCAATCGTGTTTTAAGGAATAAAAGTAAGTGTGACAACAATGAATTAACAAATAGAAAATCTCAACAAGTATACAAATAATATAAAAAAAGAACTAGTGCAGATTCTGGAGTGGAAGAATACAGTAACTGAACTGAAATATTCACTAGAGGGACTCATAGCCGATTGAAGATGACAGAAGAAAAAAATAATCAATGAACTGAAGATAAATAGAAATTATCCAATCTAAATAAGAGAAGCAAAAGATATTAAAGATATTTCCCCAACCTGATGTGCAAATTTAATGAAATTCCTATGAAAATGCCTGCATATTTTTAGATATAGAAACCTTATTCTAAAATTTATATTAAAAGGCACAGGCTTTAGAATTGCTAAAACAATTTTTACAAGAAAGGATGAAGTGGAGAGAATTACATTTCTTCATATTAAAGACTCACTGTATAGCTATGAGTGTGTTATTGGCAGAGAGATAGACACATAGATCTACAGAACTAAACAAAGAACCAGATATAGATCTAAAGAAATAAACGCAGCTCGTTTTTGACAGAGGTGAAAAAAGCAATTCAATGGAGCAAGGATAAGCTTTTCAACAAATGATGCTGGAACATTGGACATGAATAGTCCCCCTCCTTGCACCAAAAAAAAATGAACTTCAACCAGACCTAACACCTTACACCAATGCTAACACAAGATAGACTGTAGACTTAAATGTAAAAGTATAAAAATTTTAGAAAAAAAAATAGACATAAAAAATATTTTCAGGTCTAGTCTAGGCAAAGAATTCTTACATTTAATACTAAAACTACAGTGCATGCAATTAAAAAATTTGATGACTTGAACCACATCAAAATTAAAAACTTTCGCTTTTTGAAACTGTGAAGAGGAAAACAAGATCAGCTACAAGCTGGGAGAACATATTTGCAAACTGTATATTTAGAATATATTAGGAACTCTAATAACTCAACAGGAATTAAAACTAATAATCTAATTGAAAAATAGCCAAAAGGCATGAATAGACATTTCACTGATGAGAACATATAGATGGTAAACAAGCACACAAAAAGATGATCAACATCATTAGCTATAAGCGAAATGAAGATTAAGATCACAATGAAATATTACTACATATCTATCAGAATGGATAAAATTAAAAATAGTGACAATACCAGATGCTGGCAAAAATGTGAAGAAAATGTATGATGCATGCATTGCTGGTGGGAATGTAAAATGGCATATCTACTCTGAAAAGCAGTAAGGCAGTTTCTCATACAGTTAAATTTGCAATTACCATATGATCCAACAATTGCACTCCTGGGCATTTATCCCAGAGTTATGAAACTTAATTTCATACAGAACTGATAATGAATGATTATAATAGCTTTATTTGTAAGAACCAAAAACTGGAATAGGCTCAGATGTTCTTCAATGTGACTGATTAAACAAATTGTGATATATCCATACTATGGAATACTACTCACCAACAACAAGGACCAAACTACGGATACGTGCAACAACTTGAATGATTGTGTAGGGTATTATGTTAAGTGAGAAAAAAAAAGAGCAAAAGCCAACCTCAAAAGGTTATATGCCATATGATTCCTATTTTTGAAATGATACATTTTTGAAGTGATACAATTTTAGAAATGGTGAACAGATTAGTGGCTGTAAGGTACTAAGGAGGGAGTGGGGATGAGAAAGAAATAGGTGTGTTGTAGCGTAAGAAGAACTCTTGTGGTGATAAGAATGTTCTGTATCTTGGCTGTATTATCAATGTCAATGTTCTGGTTGTATTATAATATAGTTTTGCATTGGAGGAAAATGAATAATAAAGGATACATGTGACCTCTGAATGCACACTGTGGGGGAAACAGACTTCATTGAACTAGTCAAGCCAAGTCACTAAATAAATAAGCAAGTAGACAATAACAACAATAATCCTTAGGAGGGTATAGATTATATTAATATAAAAGAGTATCAAAACAGTCTAGTTTTCAAATATAATTTTGAATCATGATAAGGACATACCAGGAACACATGACCCATAATACAGGAAGAAATCAGGCAACAGAAACTTATTTTGAGAAGGTCCACATTTTCGACTTCGCAGACAATGACTAAAAAGCAGCTATTATAAATAAATTCAAAGAATTTTATAAAAGCATGAATAAAAATTTGAAGGAAAATATGAAAATGTCTCACCAAAGAAACAACATCAGTAGACAAAAGGTTATACAAATGAACTAAATAGAAATTCTGGAGTTGCAAAGTACAGTAATGAAAATGAAAAATTGATTAGAATGAGGCAACAGAAAACTTGAAATGGCAGGAAAAAAAATCAATGAGCTTGAAGACGGGTCTATTGAGATTACCCAATATAAAGAAATAAAGGGAAAAAGGGGAAGAAACATGAACAAATCTTCAGAGACCTTTAGGAAACTATTAAATACAACCACGTATATATAAAGGAAGTTTCAAATGAAGAAGACGAAGAGAAAGGGACAGAATAAATATTTGAAGAAATTATGGCTGAAAACTTCACAATTTTTTTTTATTTTTTATGTTTTTATAATTGGGGAATTGGGGGAAGGGAACATCGTTGGGGAATGGGGAAGGGGAACAGACAAGTTGCTGTCTTTTTTGTTGTTGTTGTTCTTCAGTCTAGTTGTGGAGGACGTTGCTTCACTGGCCCATGTTGGTATCGTCATTGCGCTCTTCCCGGATGAGGCAGATCGGTCGCCGGCCTCTGGATGGTCGCTCACTGCAGCTATTGGCAGCTCACGCTGGCTGCCGGCCACTCATGCTGGCTGCCGGCCACTCACTGTAGCCTATGGCAGCCCACTGCAGCAGGGGCTGCAGCCTACACCGTCTCCGGGGCTTGCACAGCCCAACTCCAGGTGGAGCTCTTGTCAGCAGAAGAGGGCAGTGTCACTGGCCCTCATTTGTGGGATCCAAACCGGGGCCGCTGGCATCCCCAAACCAGCTCTTAACCAATGTGCCACTCGGCTGGCCCAAAACTTCACAAATTTGATGGAAAACATTAATATGCATATTCAAGGAGATCAGTAAATTCCAAAGTAGGATAAACTCAAAGAGATGGACACCTAGGTACATCATAGTCAAACTGTCAAAAGCCAAAGACAAAAATAGAATCTTAAAAACAGAAAATTGACTCATCCTGAAATGGTATTTCTCAGTAAAATTAGCAGTTGTTGTCTCATCAGAAATCATGGAAAACAGAAGTCAATAGGATGATATATTTAAAGTGATGATATAAAAAGACTGTCAACTATGAATTGTGTGCCTAGCAAAACTATTCATCAAAGTTGCAATTAAGACATTCCCAGGTAAACAAAAGCCAAGCAGAAGGTAAGGTGACAGCTAGCAGACCTTCCCTGGAAATAATAGAGCATTTATGGCTGAAATGAAGGGCAATCAACAAAACGTTTCTTCACCCTCAGGAAGAAATAAAGAGCACTGGTAAAGGTAAAACATAGGTAAATATAAAAGAATATACATGTCATTTTTGTAATTTGTTTCTTCTTCTATCTTACTTAAAAGATAACTGTGGTAAGTAGTAGCCAAAACAAACAGTAAATTGGGCTTATAATGTGTAAATATGTATTTGTAATATAATAATATAGAGGAAGGGTGAGGGAAGAGCTACATGGAGTCAAGTTTTTGTATACCATTGAAATTAAGTTAATATTATTTTAAGGAAAGATGTTAGAATGTGTAGGGTGATCAATATGAAAATAACTCAAAAACATAGTAAAAGAAACAAGAGAAATAAAATGGTATATTAGAGCATATCTCTTTGAGAAAAAAATGGCAGTGATGGAGGAACAGAAAATCAAGAAAGATACACTGAAAACAAATAGCAAAATAACACATGCAAATCTTACTTTATTAGTAATTCCATTAATGTAAATGGACTATATCCTATGATCAAAAGAAGGGATTGGCAGAATGAATTAAATAAAACCCTATAATTAAACTATATGCTATTTATAAGAAAAATATTTTGATTCAAATACAAAAGTAGGTTGGAAGAAAAAAGTATACCATGCAAACAGTACCCAAATAGAGTTGGAGTGACTATCCTAATATCAGACAAAATAGACGGAAAGACAAAAATTTGCTCTGGAGAAAAGGAATTTATAGTATTGAATTTATGGTCAAACCATTAAACAAGTATAATAGTTTTATATATACATGAACCTGGCAACAGAGCCCCAAATACATGAAGCAAAAACTGGTCTTTTTGAATGATCAAAAATAATATTTTAAAGGCAATTCCATTTTACAATATTGTCAAAAATATAAATATTTAGGAATAAATTTAACAAATTGCTATAAGACTTTGCACTGAAAATTATAAAACGTTGTTGAAAGAAATTAAACAAGAACTAAGTAATTGGAACAAGAAGCCATTAAATATTTTAGGGTGGCAATACTCCCCAAATTAATCTAGAGAGTCATCACAATCCCTATAAAAATGCCAACTGCCTTATTTTACAGAAATAGACAAATGGATCCTAAATTTATATGGGAATTCGAGAGACCCAGAATAGTCAAAAACAATCTTGGAAAAGAAAAAATTGGAGGACTAACGTTTCCCAATTTCAAAACTTGATACAAGCTACAATAATCAAGATAATCTGGGGTTGGCTTACAGACATAAATATAGATCACTGGAATTGGAACTAAAAACCCAGAAATAAACCCTTACATTATGGTCAATTGATTTTGACAAAGATATCCAGACAATCCAGTGGGGAAGGAATAGTGTGTTTAATAAATGGTGCCAAGAGAAATAGATACCCAAAAAGAATGAAGTTGGACCTCTACTGCAAATCATATACAATATTTAAGTCTAAGCATGTTAAAGAACTCTTTGAGAGCTTAAACTATAAAACTCTTTAAAGAAAGCATGGGAATAAATCCTTGTGGCCTTAGATTATGGGTTGATTTCTTATACTTGACACCAAAAACTCATCAACCTATGAAAAAAATAAATAAATTGGAATCAATTGAAATTTTTTTAAAAAGAAAACTTTTATAAAGAACACCATCAAGAAAGTGACAAGACAGCCCACAGCACAAAAAAATATTTGCAAATACTATCTGTGATAAATGACTCATATCCAAGTTTAAAGAACTTCAACAATAAAAAGACATATAACCTAATTAGTAATTAGTCAAGGATTTGAATAGACATTTCTCCAAAGAAGATAAAAAAAAATAGCCAATAAGCATAGGAAAAGATGTTCAGCATCATTAGTCTTTATGGAAATGCAAACAAAACCATAATGAGATACCACTTTCTACTCCCATGATGGTTACAATAAAAAAGATGGATAATGATAAGTGTTGATGGGAAGGTGGCAAAATCCAAATATTCATATATTGCTAATGAGAATGTGAAATGGTGTTGTGTCCACTTTTGAAAATAGTCTGGTAGTTCCTCAAAAATGTTAAAGATGGACTTACCATGTGATCCAGCAATCCCATACCCAATAGAACTGAAAACCTATTTTCACATATAAAAGCTTGCACATGAAAGTTTACAGCATCTTTATGTATTATAGACAATAAGTAGAAACAATCCAAACTGATAAATGGATGTTTAAAAATGTGGTTCATCCGTACAATGGAATATTATTTAGCCATAAAAAGAATGAAGTACTTACACATGCTACAGGATGGATGATGAACCTTGAAAAAATATGCTAAGTAAAAGAAGCCAGATACAAAGTGCCACATATTGTGTGATTCCATTTATATGAATTGTTCAGAACAAGAAAATCTATGTCAGGAGAAGGTAGATTAATGATTGCCGTGGGCTGGGGGTAAGGGTATACGGTTTCCTTTGAGGGTGATGAAAATATTTTGTAATTAGATAGTGTTGACTGTTGTACAACTTTGTAAATATACTAAAAAACCACCGAATTGTATATTTTTAAAAGGTGAACAACATGTATGTGAATTATATAAGGCTATTTTTAAAATGTGAATGGATTACAAAATCTATCCAAAACTCAGTTTGTTAGAACAGATTAAAAAACAATATCCACCTCTATGCTATCTGTAGGAGACATATTGGATACAAAAGATAAAACTGGTTGAAAATAAAGCAAGGGAAAAAGATATTCCGTGTAAGAGTAACCTACTTTACAGATCTAAATGTGAGGACTGCTTCATAGCCCTACTAGTGAGGACCGAAAGGGATCATAGAGGTGAATTACTTGATAGCTCTGTAGTCATAGAAGTAATCCTGATGCATTGCTTATTGAGAATACAGAGCACTTCTTAACTGATTTGAAAAGCACTTAAAAATTATGAGCACAGTGACAGACAAAATATATATCTGTAATCCTCAAAATGGCACATATGAGAAGACTGCTTATAAATGTTCCATAAGGGGAAGGCTTGTATTTCAGACACTCTATTACTCCCACTTGGGTTGTCTTTTGGTCAATCCTTCATCTGAATTTTTCACATACAATTTTTAATAAAATCATTTGGGAAGCATTTCATGGAAGTGTCATGTGGACTATAACTCTCCCAAAATCTGTATCAGTAGGAGAAATGTGTTTGGAAACAGCTGAAATATTGACTACCAACTTTTCTCTATATCCACACCCAGTGTCCAATTTGTGCTTATGAAATTCTTGATCCGAAGCTTTAAGACGAGTCAAATAATCTGGCAAAGGGAGCCTGTGAACCTGAATAGAACAAGTCAGTTGGACTCACTTAAGTCATACTTGCCTGAAAATATCTAGCAATGCAGAAGGAACATAATATACTTCCCTTCACTTACTAGTATAACCTTCTTAACCCATCCTTGGTATGCTTATGGACAGGAAGAGCAGAAAGGAAAGTCAGAGTACTCAGTGTAGACTAGAGTTATTAGGATTCATTCTGTAATCCTACTTCATAATCCTACTTCATAACTGTGGATCACATTTCCTAGGTTTTGTATGACCTCGAGCTAGTGCCTGACTCTTTACACCGCATCAGTGTAATAGAGATGATGATAAAGTACCTGGTAGGTTGTGGGAGGTTGAAATGATCTAAATACATGTAATATACTGCAGGGCCTACCCCATAGCAAATACTCTTAAATATTAAATATTGTTGTTGCTGTTGTATTGTTATTATTCTAGATCCATAATCCCTACTTTAGAATTCTGATATCTGAAAAGCTCGGGAAGCCAAAATCTTATTTCATGAATTTGGCACGGATTCATTTGGTAGCAAAGCCTGAACTGAAATGTTGTGAGGCTATTTATAAATTTTGTATTCCCATTTGATGTGTAAGTCTATTTGCTTAGCTGTAGAAATATTAAAGTGTGTGATTATGGAATGCTGTCCTAGGTGTTGCTGGGAATATTCAGTAATATGTACTATTCGAGCTGTCTAAAATTTTAAAAATTCTGAATTTGCTCAGTCAAAAGAAACTCAAAGGTAGAAGCCCAATGCTGCCCTGAAAGAAGACCCAGTGATTTCTTTAATCTATTTGCAAGTTTGGGATGAATTGTAACAGTATTTGTCTCTGTAAAACAATCCTACTGGCCCCTCAGGAGCCATATGACAACGTCTGGAGACATTTTTGATTGTCGTGATTGGGGGATGGTGTGCTACTGGCTAGCAATGCTCTAAATACCCTACAAAGCACGGGACAGCCCCCCACAACAAAATGTTAATAGTGCCAGCCAATTGTAGAAACCCTGCTCTAGGGAACAGGTTAACTTAACAATTTTTGTCCAACAGAGGTGAAAATAATTTTTTACTGGTAGAAAAAAGAACTCCAAATTAATAGTTTAGTACCCTGTTGGACACGAATGAACTTTTTGTCCAACACGGCAGTCTTATTTTTACAGTTCTTTGTTAAATTGCCTGTAAATCTATCTCCTCAGTGTACTTGGAACTGGTTTCTTGCTGTTTTTTTCATTACTTCAACTCGTTGACAGATGCTCATTTTATATGTATGTGTTGGTTATGTTTTTTAACCTTTTGAAAATCATATTTTAATAACTGATTGGGGGACTAGCTAGAAGATTGGGTAGTTTTGGGAATCTTCCTATGTGAATTTAATTTGTTCCCTGGCTCTCACAGAAAGGTGAAATGTCAGCCACTGCCAAGAGTCTGCTGTAGGTATTCCATCAAGCTCACATAATTTCATCTCCACAAGTCAGATTTAGGGCCTCTGAGATGGTATTGCTAATTACATTCCACAATTCTCGGACCCTGATTGAGCTCACCTCCCTACCCAAGAAATGAGTACACTTTATGCTGCAAAGATACCTTTTTTTTCATCATGCTTTTCTTCCTAACGCAAAACTGATGCTCAACTAAAATTGAAATTATTTCCTATATTCAGCTCTCCCTTCATCTTGATGAGAAAAATAATTTTTACAAGACGTGAGATTTCTTTTGCTGTTAAAAAAAAAAAAGACCCAGTAGTCCCCTGTATGGGCAGGTTTTGAAGTCATCTGAGGCCTTTATCTGGGTGGGTCTCCAGGAGAAGAGTGTCAACACACAATAGGCCTTAATCAGGACCCACTCTGCTGAGCTGAGCACTTCTGCCACCTGGAAGCTGCAGTGATTTCACATAACAAAGTTAACAAAAGGAAACCACACAAATACATTTGGATATTTGCAGTAGTGGAAAGAACTTGATTGTTGAACCAAATTGTTGCAAATCCCAGCTCCACCCCTTACTACGTATTTGACATTCAGCAAACTACAGATGGTCTCCAAACCTGTTTCCTGCTTGTAAAACTTTTCTAGCAGAGTTGCTGTGATAATAAACGATAAGGTCACATTGTGAGGTATGTATCATATAGCGTAATTAATATGTATCAGTATTTGTTAGGCATAGATAATCATAGGTTTTGTTCACTATACCTTTGATATTCATAAATAATAGATTTTTCTGAAATGCTGCAAACATGGCTACACTACAGAATATAATGTTTACCAGATAACATTAAAGTGAGTGTTCAAAAGAGCCATATTAATATAGACATTGACTGTACAGTGGACTAGGTTCACTCTCTCATTAAGACTCCTATTTCCAAGGCTTGTGATAACAATGTGTGACTCAGCAAAATTATTACTCGTATGCAAAATGCAATGGACTTCCCAGATTTTTAGCAAATAGTTAGAACTATGAGACTCATGTTTGCAAAATACAAGTGACTATTGCATAGCCTCCTTTATGATGGAGTAATATTCTTGTGAATTTCTTATGATGGAGAGAAGGGAAGGGACTAGAAGTGAGGCTTTGGAGCTTTAGCCACGTATGAATATCCTGTGCTAACAGGTAGATTGTGAGAAAGCGCAGGTGTGATATATAGAATAATGTCACCTCCCCCTTCAGATAAAGAAGTCCATGGCCTAATTCCTGAAACAGGTGGATATTATCTTACATGGGCTATAGCTATAGAAGTGGAGGTCAGAATGATTCAGTGTGAGATGGGGTCAGCCTACCTTTGCTGCTAGGGAGATGAAAGAAGAGGCCATGAACCAAGAAGTTCAGGCAGCTTCTCGAAGTTGGAAAATGGCTAAGAAACAGCTTTCCCTCAAGAGCTTCCAGAAGGAACACAGCCCTGCCAACACCTCAATTTTAGCCAATTGAGATCCATTTTGGACTTCTGATCCCAGAACTGTAACACAATAACTTCGGGGTGTTTAAGCCACCAAGTTTGTGATAATTTGTTATCACAATAACAAGATCACACAACAGGGAATCATACTTTGTTCATGAAATACATAAAGAGGACATAGAAGAGGTGTATCTCCTTTTTTATTCCAGGAGGTTAAAACAACAAGGGAAACCCGCTATGCATAAACTACAGGGACGTATAAGCCTAGATAGGGGGGTGTCAGAAGGAAGTGAGACCCCAGAGCACCCGTTTCACATAGATAAAAGACACAAGATGTACACCTCATTCATGAAATGTGTTACAGGCATTTTGTTTCAAATGTTGGAGTGGAGAAAAGAATTGTAGTCCTTCCCTCCCATCCTTCTTTCCTTCCCTCCTTCCCTCTCTCCCTCCTCCCTCCTCCCTCCCTCCCTCCTCCCTCCCTCCCTCCCACCTCCCTCCCTCCCTCCCTCCTCCCACCTCCCTCCCTCCCTCCCTCCCTCCCTCGACATCTATTTAAGATGACTTACTATGTTTCAAGGCCTAGACAGCAGACTCAGTATTGAACATAGTGGGCACCATCTCTGTCCTCTAGGAGCCTGAGTTCTTCTGAAGAAAAACACATTTAACAGATAAAACCCAGTTAGATATATGTGACGAACTTCAATGATGGTGTAAAGGAGAAGAATTGTGATAGAAAGGAATACTTACTGAAAATCTAATTTAGATTGAGAGGAAGTGAAAGGGACGTTTGTGTTGGGACACAGAGGATAGCCAGGCTAAGGCCTGTGACCATGGAAAATATTATACGTATAGGAAGAAGGACAATGTCCAGAAATGAGCTGACCAGCTGGTCAGAGACAAGGTTACACAGGAATTTGGGGCTTTCATTCCAATACTTGTATATTATGATTTGTGATGACTCTGATTCCTCACATTTAAACGTTAGCTTTAAGTGGCAGGATAATAAAATGGCAGAAATGGAGGGTCTTTAGCTCTCATCTAGCCTAATTGCTTTAACTTCTAGTTTTGGAAAGTGAGGTACAAGGAAGTTACCTAGCTCGGTTAAAGTTATACAAGGCAGCTCTGGGTCAAGAACCAAGCTCTCCAGGCTCTCTTGAACACTGCCCTTTTCACACAGGGCCCACTGCCAACCACTGAGACTCCGGCGGTTCCAGAAGGGATTGCTTGGAGATGCTCTGTTATAAACCTCCCGGCCCAGCCACCCTCTGATGCCATCATAGCTGGGCCTCTGCAACTGAGAGCAGCTCTGCCTTCTAGGAGGAAAGCGCCCTCTAGTGCAGATAAGGAGCTAGACGTGTCCTGGAAGCCCTCACAGTGCTTGCCATCAAAAGGAAAATCTCTGAATTAAGTCACTTCTATTTTTACTCCATTCTAAACTTTCCAACCTCCTCAATGTCTTCCCAAGGTGGAAATTTTACTGCTAAGAGAATCACTAAGAATCACCAAGAGGCTATTTAATTCTCTCTAGTTGATGAATAAAAATGCTTTCATTTAAAAATAAGCTTGTTTCTTCGTTTTGTGTTTTGCATATATTTCTTAAACAGTTGTAGTTCACTCATATTTATTTGTCACCATTTTGTAAGCTGAGAAGTTTTTCTGTGAGTTGAGTGCCTTTTTTTTTTTCTTTTAGCTGAACATAGATATAAGTAATTCTACAAATCTATGTTAAGGGAATTGTTATTGTGTCATTTAGTTGCATTATGTTGTTACCTTTTATTATAGAATTCTCTGATGTTCTATGTCTAAATGATAAAATGCAGGTTTTCAGAGCTAAAAGAAATTGAGGGGGAGAGAAAATTTTCTTCTGCTAAATATCTCTTCTGAGTGACCCATTTTTTGTTGCCTTAGAAGGACAGTCTAAGCTAAGAAACACCCAAAATGCACCCATCCCCACTCCACCCCCAACATTTCTGTGTTCTAGGCCCCAGTTGCCTTTGCCTAGATAATTACAGCCACTGAATTTGCCTGCTATCTTTTAGAATAGCATTTCTCAAAGTAGAATGTCAAGATCACTTACCTTATAGCTGAAGTCAGCTTCACCTCACCAGAGGCTCTGTGTATGAGAATGTGCACACCAAAGGTTGAGGACCAATGCTCTAGACCTGCTCACTTTCTAGCATTATGAGAGCAGCTGCTACATTACAGTTTCCCTGCGTTTCTGCATCAGAATGCAATGGCCTAGCTGAATTCTCCACAGCATTCCCATGGAGACCCATCCCACTGAGCATCTGAAGTTAGGCTCTTACAAAAGGAGACTGGATGCAGCGTCAAACAAGGACACAGTGACATCATTTGTAAGCCTGCCAGGTACACAACCCTTGTCCCCAACACAGAACACATTCATAGTCCAGGTGTCCTTCTTTGAAACCCTATGGCTGTGGTTGGTTGTAATGATTGCATCTCCTAGAAGATGGGATCAATGCTATTAACTGGGTGAAACAAAGAACTGATCCAGGATCAAGTATGTCTGTAAAACTAGCAAGATGCCCACTTTGGTTGCACCAGCCTATAACTATGATTTAGCTACCCCTCTCTATGGGCATCAGAAGTAGGGGGTATAGTCCACATTGTCCCACCAAACTTTTGTGTAAGAAGAGAAGGCTGTCTTTTCATTGGCTTAGTTATTCTGAAGACCTGCTCATTAGAAGTGTTCTAATTAACATAGGCTCAATTGCTTAATTTAGTTTAACAAACTAGTGTCTATTAGTGCCTAAAACACTGAAATATTTTGTGGTTTTTAATATAGAATAAGATAGGGTCACTACTTTTTACTGTAATCACAATATCTGCTATTAAGAAGCAAGCTGACATTTGATCTCCTTTACTTAATTTTCAAGGAAAAGAAACCATGAGCAGAAACTAAGAAATTTCCTCTACAATTATGTGTACGAACAGATCACATTTGTACTATTTTCATTCAAATCATGATTTACTTAATATTATCTGCAGAGGATAAAATCAAAATCCTTTGTGTGCCAAAAACTTTTTATGGTTGCCATCAGAGAGGTTAAGTAACTTACCTGAGGTCACACCACTATGAAGGAGTGAAGTCAGGATTTGAACCTAAGCAGTCCAACGGTGGAGTCTTACTCTGAAACACTGCAACTCTCCCCCACACAGAGCAGATGGATACATGTGGGATAAAGACAGCTAAGTGTGAAGGGAATCCTTAATGGACAGCTTTCTGTCGGACCTCAAGCAAATCTAACATGACCTCTAAGATCCTTGCCCCCTGGTGTCCATGCCCTGTAAAACCCCCTCTACTTGAATGTGGTAAGGGAGAGTAAATCTAAAGAAATACTATGTAACTTTGCTAACAATTGTCACCCCAATAAACTTTAATTTAAAAAAATTTAAAAAAATATTACTCCTGTGATTAGATTACTGGTCAGTTGACTTTGGGTTAATGAAAAGGGAGAATATCCTGGGTGGGCCTGATGTAATGAGGTAAGCTCCTTAAAAGAAGGTGGATTGTCAGAGAGACTCTCTCATGCCTGCTGTAAGATGCAGTGCACATGACCTTACAGCTCCCTGCTAAGGAATTCTGAAGAGGACACCAAGCCCCCAGGTGGGAATCAGCCAGCTGATACCTTGATAGCAGCCTTATGATATCCTGAGCAGTGGACCCAGTTAACCCCTCCTCATGTTTATGGTAATTTGTTATATGCAGTAGAAGGTCATATAGGCTGCCCCTGCCTTCTTTCTTCAATATGTCTCTCTGGCTCTAACCCCTCCATCTGCTCCCCATGTCCTTAAGTGCAGTCACTCATGATACAGATCATCCAGTAGGATCCTTTTATACATACTGCATCGACATCTATAGCAAACCTGTCAACAACTCATTTCCCATTTTCTATCTATTCTGACTCTTTTATGACACCTGGTTGCTATTGCTCAATATATATTTTGCTAAACGTGCTTTCTATGTGCTTGGGTCTCTGCACATCTTCCCAGTTCTGTGAACAAGGGAATCTCTCTAATTGGTTGTTGATCAGCACTAAGCTTTGCGATCACTAAATAGATGCCTAGATTGTATTTGTCAAATATGTGAATGTATGTGGTATCATCCAGAGAGAAGCATGTAGTGCCTAAGCTAATTTATTTTTGTTTCAAGTAGCATATGTAGTGAGCAGCTGGATCCTGGTCATTTCATTGCTTTTATGGGTCCTTCTGTCTTCACAGTGTCAGATATAGATGTGTCTACACTAGATGTTTAGACAGTGTTGCTGAAAGAGGAACAGAAACAGGCACAGATTCATTGATGTGCAGCCTTGACTGGAGCTTTAGAACTAGCTGATTTAGCATGTGGGTTTTGTTTTCAGACATTTGTTCTCTTTATCTCCTCTAAGCACAAATCAGATGGAATGAGTGCAGTGCTCTGAACCTGTGCAAAATCGGGTGAAGCGGAGAGCTGTTTTGTCCTGAGCTGCACAATTCCTATATGGTGCCTGCGTCAGCAATCCAGGCCACCCAGGGCCTCCAGGGTACCTCAGGGGTTAGCCGAACACACTGCACATGGCAAGATTTACTGTCGGTGCTCAGCCCTGACTGGGATCACAGTCTCCTCCACACACTGCTACAGTTAATGCACACAGTATGTCACCTCTGCCCTCCCATCTCCTCAGCCTGATACCACGTACAGTGTGTAATTTACAGTCAGTGTATGAAAAGGGAAATGATACAAGCATGCATGGAGGAACAAAAAGGGACCTGGCAATTCCAGGGCACCGACTCTTTTGCCAAGTATTGTGCCAGGCACTGTCTATGTTTTAGTTCATTTGATGCTCACATTAACCCCACCATGAAGTTATCCCCACCACAAGGATCATAAAAAGCACAGGTTATCCTCACCGTGAGGATGATAAAATGGAGGGCCATAGAGGGTCAAACAACAAATCCTGTAAGCAGTAGAAATTTGAACCTGTTTGAATCCCAGGTCAACATGTGTTTTATCATGTCCAGTTTGTCGGAATGCATCCAGGATCCAGGGTCTGCACCTGATTGGGGTACTGAGGTGCTCTCTGAGGGTTTCAGTCAGATCTGAAGAAGTGGTTTATTGTCTGAAATACTCTGAAGAAGAGCCCTTTCTAAGTGACGCTTGGGATCTGCTAGGTGTGCCTTTCCCAAAAGGAGTGTTCCTGCTTGTGAGTAAGGAGAGGTCCGTGTTTGCCTCATTGTCAGCCTACCTGAGGGGTACACATTTTTCAACATGGAGCTTCAATGCCCCATTTTATATGAGGGCATAGCCCTTCCTTCCTTGATGCTTCTAGAGAATATGATTGCACTTCTGTTTGTCATTTTTTCTTTGTTACTGTGCAGTTCATTCATTCAAATAGAACAACTTCTGTATACTTTTCCAGGCATGGAGAATACAGGGAGGA
Source organism: Aselliscus stoliczkanus (assembly GCA_033961575.1). Taxonomy (NCBI): domain Eukaryota; kingdom Metazoa; phylum Chordata; class Mammalia; order Chiroptera; family Hipposideridae; genus Aselliscus; species Aselliscus stoliczkanus. The sequence goes on along the minus strand of CM066732.1, from coordinate 100,013,551 downwards.
ATTGAGCAAATAACCCAATCTATGAAGCAGAGAGACAAGACTAGAAATAATTGTGCATTATATTAAAAGTGCCACATAGAAGCAGCTATACATTATTCTGGAATGAGGGTCATGCGGCTACCAAGTGTCTTTGATGGTGACATGAGGGATGGATAGTGAGGATATTTTAATTGAGTTTTCATGGTTGAACAGGCTTTTCACTAGGCAAATAAAGAGGTAGAAAAACATCCTGGGAAGAAATCAAAGCAAATGCACCTACTCAGTGGTGTGTGCAAGAGTATGTTTTGGAGATTGCAAATAGTACCAGATGACTGGACTACAATGCATGCTGGGATTTGTAGGCAAGTTGAGTATTGGAAAATTTAACAGAAGCATCTTCAAGGGATTTGTAAACAAGTTAAAATGATTGGACATTTTTTTGGAGGCCAAGCATATATATGGTTTGCTCTCAAGTAGACAAGTGACTAGTTAGGTTTGTGTTTTAGAAAAATCGTGTTGGAAGGAGTAGAGAGAATGTATTAAGGCAGAGAGGGTAATAGTGAGGCTAGGAAGACAGTTATTTAGTATTGATTTCCAAAAAAGTGTATAACCTCCTAAATTAGTACCAATAGTTGTAAAGAATCAAGGAGAAATCTGAAAAATGTTTAGGTAACTGATATTAGAGTTAGATTGTTGATGAAATAGAGGAATGAGGAGAGGGAGAAAAAGAAGATGACCTGAAGTATTCTAATTTGGGAGCCAAAATAGGTAACAAGGAAGAAGATAGATTGCTGGGAAGATAATTACATTTTATTTTCATCTGTACTTTTAAACTCCATTTACATAAAATAAGAAACAAGTACAAATAATCTATGGTCATAGACTATTAGTTACCCTTAGGGAGGGTTGGTAATTGAGATGGAGCAAAAGGAAGGTATTTAGGGTGATGCTACATTTCTTGAACTGGGTGGTGGTTATGTAGCTGGGTTCACCTACTGAAATCTCATTGATCTGTATACTTGTCTGTGTATCTGATATAGTTCAATAATATGTTTACTTAATTTAAAAAGAAACTCAATGGATAATTTTAAGAGCAGTGCAAATACAGCTGAAGAGAGAATCAGTTAATGAAGGCTAAATTTGAAGAAACTATGTTGAACGCAGCACAGTCTCCACCTTACACTTCACAGTACTCTGTTTTAGTTCTTCAGCTTTCCTCTTTTCACTGGCTTTTCCTGTCTTAATTCTTGATGTTTTCTAGTATTCTATCAATGGCCTTCCTTTCTTAATCATACATATTCAATAGGAGCAACATTTTTCAAAGAAGTACATTTATCTCAGGTGTATGAGGTTGTTAAAAATATTAATTAAATAGTATCTGTTTTGTATCAGACATATTTGAAACATTTGAAATGCCTTTTAAAAACATTTCTAGTAAGTTTTTCATCTTATGGTTTAAGAGTTGATTTCTTGCAAAGAAATCCCAAACAAATGGATTCCATGTAGAATTTCTAAGAGGAAAATAGAGATATACAACTTGTGTCATGTCAAGGTGGAGCAAATAAAGTCTTTTAGAATATGGTTAATGCAATATTTAATGTAATGATTTAGAACAAAGGATGCAGTTATACTCCGCAATGTAATATTTAAGAATAATTTTCTCATTCTAGGAACTCAAATAGTTTCTTTTTATTTTGCTCTCTTAACATACTTACTCTGTACTATTGTAAACAAATGTGATTAAAATTTTAAATTAAATTTTAAATTTTGAGTTGACTGCAGATTTACATACAGTTGTAAGAAATTATTCAGGGAAGTTTCATGTAAACCTTACCCAGTTTCTCCCAATGCTTACATCTTGCAAACTGTATCACAACCAGGATATTGGCATTGATAAGCAGTTGAGATATAGTACATTTTTATAGCTGCAATTATCCCTCATTTGACCATTTTATTGAGTCACGCATACCTCCCTCTTCCCACCTAATACAGATCCCAGTCCCTGGGAACCGCCAATACATTCTCCATTTCTATAATTTTATCATTTCAAGAATGTTATGTAAGTGGCCACACAGTGTAACCTTTTGGGATTACCATGTTTCAATCAGCTTCATTAATTTCCTGGAAATTTGCCCAAGTTGTTGTATATGTTAATGGTTTATTCTTTTTTTTTTTTTTTTTAAAGATTTTATTGGGGAATTGGGGGAGGGGAACAACGTTGGGGAATCGGGGAAGAGGAACAGACAAGTTGCTGTCTTTTTGTTATTCAGTCTAGTTACGGAGGACGTTGCTTCACTGGCCCATGTTGGTGTCATCATTGTGCTCTTCCCGGGTGAGGCAGATCAGTCGCCAGCCTCTGGATGTCGCTCATCGTGGCTATTGGCAGCTCACACTGGCTGCCAGCTGCTCACGCTGGCTGCCGGCCACTCACTGTAGCCTATGGCATCCCACTGCAGCAGGGGCTGCAGCTATGCCGTCCCACGGGACTCACAGCAGCCCAGCTCCAGGTGGAGCTGTTGTTCACCATCTTAGCTGTAGAGGGCAGTGTCACTGGCCCTCATATGTGGGATCCGAAACGGGGCCGCTGGCATCCCAAAACCATCTCTTAACCAATGCGCCACTTGGCCAGCCCTAGTTTATTCTTTTTTATTGTTAAGTATTATTCCATGTTCTGTATATACCACAGTTTCTTTAGCCATTCACCTGTTAAAGGTCATCTGAGTTATTTTCCGTTTGGGGCTATGATGAGTAAAACTATTGTGAACATCTACATATAGTAGTCCCCTCTACTCCACTGGGCCCTCAGTGGATGCCTGAAGCTGTGGGGCATACCAAACCCTATATATACTATGTTTTTCCCATACGTACATACCTATTATAACATATAATTTACAAATTAGGCACAACAATATATTAACAGTAACTAATAATAAAATAGAACAATTATAACAGCACACTGTAATAAGTTACATAAATACGGTCTCTCTCAGAATATCTTATTGTACTGTAGTCACCCTTCTTCTTGCGATGATATAAAATGATACAATGCTTATATGATAAGATGAAGTGAGATGCTTAGACTGGCACAAAATTTAAAAGTTATGAATTGTTTATTTCTGGAATTTTCCATTTAATATTTTTGTGCCATGGTTGACTGAAATTGTAGAAAATGGAATCTCAGATAAAGGGGTGGGGATGTGGTATAGGTTTTGTACGGACCTGATTTTTTATTTCTCTGAGAAAAATGCCTAAAGGTGCAATCTGGGTCATATGATAGTTGCATGTTTTAAAAAAGTGTCAAATCATTTCCTAGAATGACTGTGCAGCAGCAATGTGCGAGTGATCTAGTTTCTCCACATCCTAGCCAGCATTTATTTTTTACTTTAGCCGTTTTGATAGGTGTGTAGTGAAACTCATTGTGCTTTTAATTTGCATTTACCTGATACTTAATGATGCTAAACATATTTTTAATGTAGATTGTTTGCCATAAATTTCATTTTCAAATTTGAAAACACAGTGCTTATGGACCTTTTGGGTTGAGATAGAGAGAAATTAATTATAAATAGCATTTTCAAAGGAGAATAGAGTTGTCTGTACATATAAATTTAAATGCAGTGGACCATCATGGAGTTAGTGGTTGCATAGGACAAGATAATTTATACTATTTTTTTTTTGAGGGCAGTGTCACTGGCCCTCATATGTGGGACCCGAACCGGGGCCGCTGGCGTCCCAAGCCAGGTCTTAACTACCCGGCCACTCGGCCGGCCCTGAGGACAAGATAATTTAAAAGAAGACAGCCATAGATACAAAGTTGCCTATGTGATAAGCAAAAGAGAGAGATGAGAAAAAGAAAGAGAGATCTTTGATAAAGCAGCATTTAAGGGTATGGAGATTCATGAAACATCAAGAAGTGGAGCAGAACTTGGGCAAGCTGTCATGGAAACACTAAAAAGGTAAATGCTTTTTAAACCTTCAAAATCCTGAAGCTTTAAAATGCATGGAAACCTGGTGGAGGAGGATTAGGAAGTAATTTTTGAGGAAGGGAGTCTGATAATGGAATCATAAACACATGAAACAAACTCCAAGTGGGACAAACTTAAAAAACAGAAAAACTGGGAAAGTTCCAATCCAAAGCCAGTGGGAGGAATTTCCCAGATAAAGAGGTGCCTTCCAAGAAGTCAATCTAGATATATCTCCTGAACAGTACATTCTTTTTTCATTTTGCAAGTTCAGGATTTCACACTTGGAAATAGTTTATTAGGTGCAGCATCTTATAAAACTTGGATTCTTGCAAGGAAAGACCAAGGAAAGTCTAGGAGATAACCCAAAATATATGCAAACCTTTACTGGATAAGAGTGTTTAAATGGATCCAATGGGCTAGAATAATACAAGTGTTCTATTTATGATTTATCTAAGAGAGGGGCTATGGACTGCTTTAACTCATTCCTGACAACAAACACTGGCCAAAGAGCCACAGCTGCCATGAGAAGCAGTCCATGTTCAGTCAGTTAATCATGACTAACCACTGCTTCTCCTTCCTATTCACTTTGTTCTTCCCTCTGGGAGGAAATCTAGCATATTGATTAGTTTCTTGCTGATAGAGAGAGAGAGATAGAAAAATAAAAAAAATGTGGAAAATGATTAGGGATAATTTATGAGCCTCAGAGATTGTATTGTGACAAAAAAAAAAGATAGTTATTATGGAAACAAAAAGATGATAATGAAAGGTCTATCTATGTGTGGATTTAAGCTACTTAAACAATGACACTGACTGCCTCGGGACCTCTTGTTATGTGAGAGAAACAAACCACTGTTTGCTTATACCAATCTTAGTCTGGTGTTCTGTTACTTGAAAGAAATCTTTAAAAAGATTCCCAATTTATTCAATCTTGATCAATGACAGAGAAAATTTTCTCTTTGCATTTGATGCCTGGCCTCCCAAATCTTGACTTAGTTTTTATAATAAAACATCATGAGAGCAAACTAAGACATCACTGCTGGTCTCATTTATCAGGGTAATGAAGTCCTCATGTATTCTGAGATAGGAAGTTTGGGATGATCATTTATCTCCAAAGTTCTCTCCCACCCAGGTGTCACATGTCTAAATCCTTCCTTCCTTCCTTCCTTCCTTCCTTCCTTCCTTCCTTCCTTCCTTCCTTCCTTCCTTCCTTCCTTCCTTCCTTCCTTCCTTTCTCTCTCTCTCTCTCTCTCTCTCTCTCTCTCTCTCTCTCTCTCTCTCTCTCTCTGTCTCTGTCTCTTTCTTTCTTTTTTGTATTTTCTCCATTTGTTCTTTTGAAAATTCCAGTGATCGTAGGACAAAACATATTAAACATATGCATATAAATGTTAGTGGGCTATGAGATAACATTTCCTCTTGTAATGAATGAATCTTGTAACTTAAAAGTTCTGGGAATCTGGGAAAATGGGAAGACAAGGAAAGGGAGAATAAAGTTGCCAACAAGGAAAATCAACTAACTGTACATTAAATTCACCCTGTTTGCGCCTTTTCTCATGAACGAATTCAGCCTTGATTGGCCCTGGTTACCAACCCTAACTGTGCTATGATATTGTTAGAATCCCTGGCACCTGAAGATGTACTCCAGGAGCAAAATGATCACCTGGATAGGCTCTGACCATAGACGACAAATTGAAAGCACACCTCATAACCCTCTTCCTCCTCCTACCTACTAACCAACCTGGCTTTGTCCAGCACAGCCAGCATTTCTATGCAGGGATTTTCCCCTACCTGCTGTCAGCACAGGCTCTGACATGATGTGCCACTTGTGCAGACCCATGAGGGATGACAGCAGGGTTGAGAGAGGTACAAGTCACTAACTCAGCATACTTACCATATTTGATATCAGATTAGGACAGAATTTAAGATAATCTTTGCTGCCCTCTTAACCCTCCAACTAATATGTTTTTGATCAAGACATGTATGTAACACACACATAATGGATTCCTTTCCCTGTATTTTGAAAGTAATGATGCTTAGTTATGGAAGGCAGGTAAAGATCAAAGGTGGAGAGAATTTTGGATGTAGAGATTATTTCTTTGTTATAGCAGAATATTTGCCTTATGCAACTTCAGTGGTTATCCCGATACGGGAATGATTAATCTTCTACTTACCTGTCTCAACATAAAATGGCTATTTTAACTAAAATTATGGCTGATTCATCTTCTTCTACTTCCAGTTGTTGGGTAACAGATGTATTCCCAAGCAAATAACAAGCTTCTAAGAAATTACCCAAATCGACAAATACCTTGACTCCAAACAGCTCACAGTGAGTGGTAGAGTGAATCAGAATCAATTTCTCTGTCCTCAAGCCATAATAGAAGCAGATTACAAACACGAAGCACTGAACTTTTCTGTAGTTAATTTAGAAGAAGTGGTTATACTGAGAAAGCCTGATAGTGCTTACTTGGTAGCGACAAACCCATTTGCTGTAAGTGTGAGGTATTTGAGGGAAGGGTGTTTTGAATATCTCTAAATATCCTTTATCAGATCAAAGAGAGGCGAAACTCTTGTTCCGGATTTGGGCAGAGCCACGTTTCTTAGCATCTTCTCTCGATTTCAATTTTACACTTATGCACCCTAAGTTGTTAAAAAAAGAAAATGAAATTAGCTCACCAAGGGCTTAATTATATCCTCTTCCATGGGCATCGATACTATTGGCAGCCCTCGCCGGGACAGTCTCTTGACAAATCAAGTTATTGTCTGAGGCATGAAATGTTAGATTATGATCAAGCCAGCGTGATGCTGTGATTCATGGCTACCCTATTACAGAGGGGAAGCAGGATTTCTGTTTCATAATGACTTTGAATTTCTGGTGAGACAAATGAATCCTTTTATTTAACCTCAGGAATTCATCTTCAGTACCTTAGAACAGAATTGTTTCAGACTCAAACATGTGAAGACGCAGAGGGGTATTAAATAATGATGCGAAGAGCTTCTTTTCTGCAACTACCCCTTTGGAAATCTACGAAGGGCTTAAAGTGAGCTGAACAATCCAAATAACGAGGGAAAAAGGTCGAATCTTTCCTTTGTAGAATTTCATGGTTTAATGGGTACCTTTTACGCATTCTATTTTTCATATCATTGTGACGAGCCCATGCAACACTAATTTGCTGATATCAGTAGTATACATTTTATTAAAGAAAATTCTCTGCTTAGCAGGTTTTCACAAACCTCCGGTTATATAATTGCCAGTGTTTTTCGTGGATGATTTTTATTTTTATTTATTTATTTTTTTTGAGGGCAGTGTCACTGGCCCTCATATGTGGGATCCGAACCGGGGCCACTGGCATCCCAAGCCAGAGCTTAACCAATGCACCACTCGGCCGGCCCTCATGGATGATTTTTAAAGCTACTTCGTTTACTTCCTATAAAATAATTTTATAAATCAAAATGCTTATTATAAAAGTATTTGTAAATGACAAGAAAACGCGCGAATTAAATTTAAAAAATATCTTTCTCATCACTGGGAGATATATTTTTGATCACGTCTGTGTTTAGTTCCTATCCTTTCATATGCATAGGTTTTTTTGTGTGTGTGTGTTTTTTTACAAAGCGGACTCATAACTCTACATATGTTTTGTACCTGAATTTTTCATTTAATGATGTGATCTGAACATTTTCCCATTAACAGTCAATCTTTTTAATGAAAATGCATGTTTATATATAGAAACCACTGCTGAATACTTGTACACAGTTAAATCTTTTGAAATAAGTTCAGAAATAATTTATAGGTTGCTAGGTCTATGTTTTTATAATTGTGGAAGGAAGTATTTCACACCCTCCCTTTGTTTCATGTCAGAGGGCTGCAGGCTTAAATGCTAATGCCCCTGCTCCTGAGCCCCCCCTTGATTTTTATCCTCATGAATTTTCAGCATGTAGATTAGTAGACTGAGAAGAGGAAAGACAAGAGGCAAGAAAAGGGAGCTGCTTCTGTTTTGAAAGTGTAGACGATGGAGAATGTATATTAATAATTAGTATCAAAGAGCAGCTCTGTGCATTGTTATTTATAATTTTGGTTCTCAGCCTCCTCCATCAGGATCAGGGCAAGGAGAATGTAGAAAATCTCTCTTTCAGTGGGTATAGAAAAGGATTGAGAAACTATGACTTCCAAGAGCTTGTGCAGCTGTCAGCCTGTCTTCATAAACTCTGTAGTTCTGGTTTGAATTCAGCCTCTGTCACTACATATAGAGTTTGTATTTTCATTAATGTCCCTAAGGCATAACAATCCCATGAATCCTACCTAAAGAATGTAGATATTGAGATATCACTCCAAAGAAGTAATTTGTCCTTTGATTCATACTTCATACAATATACAAAAAACACGAAACAACGGTAACAACAAACAACAACAACAACAAACCTCTCTAAAAAAATCAGACATAAATGCGAAACTTAGAAAAAAAAAAACTTACAGAGGAAAACAGAGGAGGAAATTTTTGTGACTTTTAGTTAAGCGATGATTTCTTAGCTACAACACCAAAAGCATGAACCAAAAAGAAAATATTTATAAATAGGACATCATCAAAACTAAAAATTTGGCTCTTCAAAAAATCATGTGAGAACAATAAAGAGATACTTGTATAGTAGGGAGAAAACATTTGCAAGGCATATACCAGATAAAATATAATTTTTTCCAGAATTTATAAAACAAACCCTCAAATCTCAATAATAGGAAAATAAAACACCCAATAAATAAATGGACAAAAGATTTAAACAGACACTTTACCCAAAAAGACATATAGGTAGGAAATACGCAAATGAAAAGATGCTCAATATCATTAATAACCAAGGAAATGCAAAGGAAAGCCATGATGTGATACCACTACACAATTATTAAAATAGCTAAAATTAAAAAACAGCCCATTTCAAAGAGTGAGGGTACGAAAGAACTAAACTTTCATACACTGATTAGAATGTAAAACGGTGCAATCACTTTGAAAAACAATTTGGCAGGTTCTTAAATTAAGCACACATCTACTGTTTTATCTGGGCTAGAATATTACTCAAGAGGAAAGAAATAATATGCCCACCGAAAGACTTGTACACATATGTTCATCGAAGCTGTATTTGTAATAACCCAATGCTGAAAATAGCCCAAGAGATGAGCTTAAGCAAACTGTGGTACATTCATGCCATGGGATACTACTCAGTCACAAAAAGGAATGAATTATTGACATATCATGGTTCAATATCAGAATAACTATGTTGAGTGAAATAAGCCAGGCAGTGAAGAGTACATACTGTATGATTTCATTTATGTAAAACTTCAGATAAAAAAAACTAATACACAGTGACAGAAAACTTATGAGTGATTAAATGTGTAGGAGTGGATGTGGGCTGGAATGAGTGAAGAGAGGAGAAGGGAAGAATTACAAAAGATCACGAGAAAAGTTTGGAAGTTGATGGACATGTTTACTGTCTTGATTGTGGTGATGGTTTCATGGGTGTATACTGATGTCAGAATTTATCAAACCTTATTTACATAAGTGCAGTTCATTGTATGCCAATTATATCTCAATGAATTCCCAAAATAAAATGTTAGAAAGAAAAATGTGACTTCATAAATAAACACTATTTTTTTTAAAAAACTGTTTTTTTAAAAACTGTGAAGTTATGTTTTAACTTCACATTAGTTCTTTCACATAGGTAGAGACTATGGGATACTTTGAAATCTGCAATACAAAGTCCAGCCTACAATAAGAAACAAGTGGATTGCTGTTGATTGAAAAAAGGGACAAATGGCTTCCTCATGTGGGGGTGGAGGTCTTAATTTATAACATTATAACATCAAGGAATTATCTTTGTGTAAAATATCAAGGAAGATGGCAGCTCTTATGGATGAGGGTTGCTGCTATGCCCAACTTTCTGTGACTCACTGGAGTATCAGTCCCAGGCAACAGGCAATCCTGGAGCCAGAAATCATGGTCATTGTTTCTCTGTCTCCTCCCCCATAGGAGTCCCTACCTCTGGCTGATTGAAACGTCCCCATCTACACAGGCATTCAGTTCCACCATCCCTACCCACACATATAGTTATTTTATGTAAGATCAAAGTTTTCACTGAAATTATCTAAGGACCTTGCTGGAGCCTTAACACCTGAATAAAGTGTTTTTCAAACTTCAGTGTGAATATGAATCCATATGAGTCATCTGTGAAAACATATTAAATATGTACATGAGCCCCAATGCTAGATATTATGCTTCGGTAAGACTGGAATGCGGACACTGAGGTGAATCTGATACAGGTAATTCCCCAAATTACCCTTGTAGATATCTGAAGTAAGTGGTTATTATTCTATGCACTTTCTGTTTTAATAGGAATTTGATGTTTTAGGTGACACTGTGCATTAAACTGATAATTTGCTTTCATATGTATAACCTCAAAATCCTTGTTACAGTTGGGATTTGGAGTTTTTCCTCTTTGGCTCTCTTTTTATATTTCCTCTTTTTATGGTATTTCCAGGAAGGTTACTATGGGCCAGACACTAGACTTGAGAGTGAGACGGCAAAGATCCTTGGCCGTCAAGACACTGGAGTTTGGGAGAGTATGGTAGAGTAAAATGAGCAAGCAGATTCTGTGGCAGAGTTAGTTGGTTCTTCCCTAGACATATAATGTCTGAGTCTTCCATTAATGTGTTGTGTAATCTATGAAATGATGGATTAATTAGATGCTCTCTAACTTTTTTTCCAAAACTTATACTATAACATCATTCTAATTTAGATCTAAAATAGATTAGTCCCAGATCTACTGTCCAAAAGAAATACCTAGAAGAATCTAAATATATAAAGAAATAATAATAACAGAAACTTATATTATTTATCTCCTTCACTTTCCTGTCAATTATGTATGTGGTTTTGTTCTGTCCTATTCATAACTGGAAGAACACCAAAGTTCTCTGGTTTACTTCTCATCCAGTACAATTTCTTTTCTATGATAAAATGCTTCCATCTGGATCTAAATTATCTGAGACATATGGATACCTTATATCACCAAAAACAGGAAAGTGAGGAATGCATTCAATACAGTAAATTCTAATACATTGGGAAGACTGAGGTGACTTCAAAATATGGTTACCACAGCCAACACTGTGAGAAAAGCCATGGTATAAGCAAGGTGAAGTGACCTTAACTGACAGGTCCATTTAGGGTGGCACCGTGAAGTAGCAGTGCTTCGTACTTCCTTTGTACATTATTCAGGAGACATCACACATTCTTCTGAAAGCAGGCAGATTAGGCACTCTGCACGCATCTCTAATAGACTTTCTTTGACTTATAATGATAAACACCAACTCTCTTACCCATCTTTCCACTGCCACCTACTCTCTAAGGCTGGCATATTGGGAGCGCATGTTGTGTGCTTACACTTCTGAGACAGAGTTAGTTTTTCTGTTGGAAATGGGTAGTGATGAATCTGTTGCATGGCCTTCATTGTTTTCGCTGAAGATATACATATTGCCTTCTCCACATTTCAAGGAGGCCAGTAGAAAATGTGAAGGCTGTGGCATTTAAAAAATGCAGATCACTCAGTTGGCAGATGGACCTGCAGGTCTGATTTTTCCAGCTGTCCTGAAACAGGTTACCTTAAATGGAATATTCAACACTTTAAACCTTATGGGGCCCTGCGATTGAGGCTCTTAACAGAGCTATGGACTATACTCGTATGATTTTCTAGACCAGCCCACACCATAAACAGAGTGACCAGAGAGAAGGGGAATTCACATGATTAGCAAATTACCTCCACTAAAAATCTCAGTTTAATTGGGTTTACTATGATCTTATACAACAATTTAATGCTGTTTGGCTTTTTGGCTGGCAGCCTGTTCTCTCAAGGCTTTTAGAGATTTTCTCGCTGGTGGCAATGAGACGGGGCTCGGACAAAACGGATCACTGCAGCCTTTCCCATTGCAGAATATAATCAACATGTCATATATAATTCCCCAAGCTACCTACACTAAAAAAGCCAGATCTGAAAACTCATTGATACCAAGAACCGAAGGATTATTTAAGCAATCATGCCAGGAGTTGTGTTAGAGAGTGGGTGCTGACTTCATCAGTCTATTGCTGAGGCTTGCCAACATTTATTTTCCCAATTACTTTTCTCCTTTCAAATCTATAGTGAAGGATGATGATTTCGTGAAAAGGCACAGGCTTTCAAATGCTTTTTAATACTTACAGTGTTGAAAAACAAATGAAAATATCTGAAAATAAAAGCACTTTGGAAATTTTGTTTGCTTTGCAAAAGAAGGAATGTCTCCCATAATCAAAAGGAAAAAAAGGTATTTTTTTCCAAGTGTTATAGTTGCTCTTTATCCTCTCCCTATGTTTTGAGCTGTTGGATTAGCACTGTGGTTCTCCATGCCACTATAGCTTGGTGAAGCTTAACTGTTTTTATGTGCTGTAAATGGGGTTAGTCACAGGGCTCTGTCTACACTTTGCAGTTGTGCATACATATCTGGTGCTAAATGGGTGGGTGGACACTGGGAAACTCTTCCAAGCATTTCCTCCTTCATAATCAACATCAAACATCGGTAAGATCTTCACAATCCCTCCAACTGAAAAAAGGTGGCAAAATGTTGACCGACAGGTAGAAGCTGGCCTGAAGATAGATTCAGTTTGACCAGAACAAGATTTTAAATGTTTTCATTTAGAGGTGAATGCTTTTATTTCTTTCTTTTTTTTTTTTTTTTAGAGAGCAGTGTCACTGGCCCTCATATGTGGTATCCGAACCGGGGCCGCTGGCATCCCAAGCCAGCTCTTAACCACCACGAGGTGAATGCTTTTCAGTGAAGAAAGTTCTCTAGCTCTTTACCAAGCCCTGTTTAGAGCTCACATCTTGACACATTAACGTTTTGGTTCTAGCTCATCTATGCACTTGAGTTTGTGGTCTTTTATTTAGGTATGTGATTCTCCTATAAAGAAAAACAGCTGAAAAAAAAAACAAGTTTCTTGAGGTTAGTAGAAAAACAGAAGCACCTGTTTCCAGGAAGCAAAATATTTTATGCCTCATTTTTCTCCTAAAATTTTATTTTCGCAGTTGTAATATATGTTTTAAAACCTTATGTATTTGTAAATCTTCTTTATGAAGAAATGGAGGCTCTTTATGAACATAGTTTAACATAACTGTACTATCTAAGGAGACGTTTGACTGGAAAGATAAAAGCTGAAAATGACTTATTGTTCTTCCAAGGAAATTCTTGAAAGATCCATCATTTATTTAATAGAAAGCTACAAAGGACAGCTTATATGCTAGTTATTGAAACTCCTTGGCTTAAAATTGTCACCTATCTATATTTTCCAGCCCTAAACTATGATTTTATGATCTTACTCAATATGAACCAAGTCCATGCTTTGGAAAATCCACTTTAAACCAGACTTCACAATCTTATTAATTATCCCAAGTTTTCTCTTTCCCTCCAAGACACTACTAACAGTTAAGGTAGGGCTTCCCCCTGCCTAGGTGAGCAATAAACCCAACTTTGTCCTATTGACAGGTTATTTGGGTGATGTTTGGAGAAGCCATCATTTGACAATATCTCACAGTACTGTGGTCTTTCTCTTTTGTTTCCTGGTGGGTTTAGAACATTAAGTAAAAGCAGAGAAAATTATAAATATAGTAAAAGTGTGAACCCAAGAATGAAAGGTGGATATCATGGAATGCCAGAGTTGGAAGGGAGATGAGAAGTAATATCATTTCCATTAATTAGCTCTTCTTTCAACAGTTCTCCTTTGCTCTCATGTGTTCTCATAAGACTTGGTTTCTCTTCACTCTTGTAGGCAAAGAAATTAGGAAAAATGCCATATAATGGTTCAGATATAAGTTTATGAGAGTTATAGATTTGGTCATAAATGAAAAAACAGAAAAGTAAAGGAGATATCCATGATGCTCAAAAGAAAGAAACAATATACTTGTTAATGAGTAGGCCATAGAAGAAAGAAAACAAATTTAAAGATGACTAAGACTTTAGGTGTTAAAAATCTGGGGAATGCTTTTATATCCCATGTATCAGCTAAGTCATATGGCTCTCGACTTTTCTGTCTGACTTATTTTGCTTAGCATAATAATCTTGAGATCTATCCAACTATGTTGTCTCAAATGGCACTATTTCATCTTTTCCATTATATTCCATTGTTTGTATATACCACATCTACATTGGTTGTTTCCTTGTCTTGGCCACCATAAATAAAGCTGCAATGAACACTGGAGCCCACACATCTTTACGGATAAATGCTTTCAGGTTTTTGGGTATATACCCAGGAGAGGGATTACTGGGTCATATAGTAATTCTATTCTTAATTTTTTGAGGACCCTCTACACTGCCTTCCATAGTGGATGCACCAATCTGCATTCCCACCAACAGTGTATGAGGCTTCCTTTTTTTCCACAGCCTCTCCAACACTTGTTATTATTTGTCTTGTTAATGATAGCCATTCTAACTGGTGTGAGGTGTTTTTCTCATTGTGGTTTGATTTGTATTTCTCTAATTATTAGTGATGTTGAGTATCTTTTCATATATCTGTTGGCCATCTGTATGTCGTGTCTGGAGAAATGTTGACTCAGATCCTCTGCCCATTTTTTAATTGGGTTGTTTGTTTTTTGTTGTTGAGTTGTATGAAAACAACAAAGGAATAATACAAACAAATAAAGAAACAAAAATTCATAGACACAGAAAATAATTTAGTGGTTACCAGACGGTAAAAGGGGCAGGGGGAAATAGTAGAAGGTAAAGGGGGACAAACATATGTTGATGGAAGGAGAACTAACTCTGGGTGGTGAACACATAATGTGATATATAGATGATGTGTTACAGAATTATATGCTTGAAACCTATGTAATTTTACTAACCATTGTCACCCAAATATATTTTAATTAAAAAAAAACAACCTGGGGAATGGTGAAGCCAATGTCAGAATAGGGAAGAAAAATGGCACGTTATAATTTTTTGTGGACAAATTATAAATTGGTATTTTACCCATTTCAAATGTTGGATATGAAAGCTGAGATACCTTTAAAAAATAAACTAAAAATGACAGGCCTAGAGAGAATGTGGTATCAAAGTAAGAAATGGATATTTGGGAGCTTGTGAATGACCTGAGCTCTTCATGGGTACAGAAAGAGATGAAGAGAAATCTCCTAGAGACCCTTAAAGTAAAAGGAAAAAGATAAGAGAAAAGGGGAAAAGACATAGAAAAGGAGGGAGGGAGGGAGGCAGGAGGGAGGAAGTAAAGAAGGAAGGAAGAAAATATGAGGGAAGGAGAGAGGGAGGGGTAGAGAAGGAAAGGAAAGAAAAAGGGAAAATGTTCTAGTGAAGAAAAGAAAGCTAAGTGAATCAAGGAGGGAAAGACCAGATCAAGATTAAAAACATTTTTTTTTTTTTTTCAGAAGGAAGGAGGTGGCTAATTTTTAAAAATAAAGGTGAAAAATACATGAGGGTAGAACTTTACAAAAACTAATCAAATATTAATCTTGTTTAGAAAAAAAACATTGACTTCCTTTAGGGAGAGATTTTAGAGGTCGTTGAAAATAAAAGCCAAATTTCAAAAGATTGAGATTTTATATGTAAATGAACAGGAAAGGTATTTGAGTGCTTTCAATTTTCAGTGATCTCTGTTATATTCTGAGGCAAAAACAAAAACAAATAAAAATATACAAGTGAAACAATCAGTGAAGCATGGAAGTAAACCCTAAAAGAAGGTTGTGTATCTGATCAAATAACTCTATGAAAATATGAAATATGATCTATCCTGGTGTGTGTATGAGTGTGTGTGTGTGTGTGTGTGTGTGTGTGTGTGTGTGTGTGTGTGAGAGAGAGAGAGAGAGAGAGAGAGAGAGAGAGAGAGAGAGACAGAGAGAGACAGAGAGAGAGACAGAGAGAGAGACAGAGAGAGAGACAGAGAGAGAGAGAACCACCATTTATGTGCTATGTCCTTTCTTTTCCTCATTCTTCTTGATGTTCTTTCACTACTTTCCAGGAGACTTTTACTGGTTGCAGAGGTTATCATCCCAGTTTTGCCTTTTTCTTCCCTCTTTGTCATTGTCTATTCTTCAGCTTCTGCTTCTAGTCCTTCCATGGGTCATGCACCCCATCTCATTACAGACAGAATCCTTTTTAATGAACTTCCATATCAAAATCATTTTGTCACCTAGCAGTTCCTTCCTTGAAGCACCTACATGAAACGCTTTAATGAGCTTCTTCCTCTGGAAACCTTTTTCCATTTAGTGGACTTTGCCTATTGCCTGAAGTTTCTAAGTGGTTAATGATATTTTCTTCTGATGTCTTGAGAATCGATCTCTCCGAGTTTGTTTTGTTTTCTGAAAATCTTAGTGAAAGCACACTTTTTCCTAAGGATATAAAGAGCAAAGCCACCAGTGAATTGTAATTCATGAAAAAGGAGTATGAATCCTCAAATTTTATATCATTTCTCACAGGGGTTGGCTTCTGCTTGTAGCACTTTTATTCTGAGTGATGCAAGAATGCATTTCTTGAGTTAAGCAGAGGATTACTTTATTTTACCTTGTTTAAATGAAAATTGAATGCTCAACATACACCATGAAATTAAGGTATGAGCAAAAGTCATTTTGTTTTCATAAAAACATAAATAGGTTATATAGTGTGTTCTGATTGTCATGTATGAGTTCATTTTCAGGGTTTTTGCTTTCTTTCCTTAAGGTTTAAATCCTGCTTTTCCACTTTCTAGGCAGCATTTCTCAATGTGTGATACATGAATTACCTACATTAAATTTGCTTGAGATTATTTTCAGACCAAATGAACTAGGAATCGGCATCTTGAAATAGCAACTTTAGGTGATGCCTAGGAGGGCAACTACATAAATAATACTAGTAATTATGTTTGACCCAGAACCTATATGTGACTGCATTGTAAGATGCTCACTTGGGGTTTCCAGATTTCTGATCTATTACCAGATTTGGGGAAGAAGACAGTTTCTGAGAAGTAATGTTTTCGGCATTGGCAACTCCGGACTTCAGTGAGGAGGCACAGGCCCCTGCAGTTCCCATATGGAAACCCTCCTCAGGACTTCCCTGAGCCTCATGACCAGTGTTTTAATTTCTCCTGCACAAAACATGAAACTCAAGGACTTCAGGGTGCATGGCTAGTTTTCTGGCACTTTGGAAGGAATCTGCCCAAATTCTTGAATCCTTCTTACATATAAAGCCCGAAGAGCCATAGATCAGATTTTGATATAATGGAATTAGGAGGAGGGAATGGACTGAGATAGTGCCAATTTAAGGGTACAGTTTGGGAAATACAGGTGGGAGGAAAGAGCTGAAGAGATCACAGCTATTCCTGGAAAAGAAAATGGCTTAAGCTGTTGATGTAAGTGCCTGGTGAGAACAATGTGGGGAAGTTAGCTAGGTTTCATGCACATGGAGAAGAGAAGAGAATACAGTTCTGGTTTTGGAAGTTCAAAATGGGAGAAATACTAACTGTGTAATGTCATGAGTTGAGTGCTTACTCTTTCAGGTACTGTGTGAAGCACTTCACAGACATTTAATTTAATCTCCAGTCTTTTTAATCTCTAGAAGCCTTTGCTTCTGAGGGAAACATGATTTATATTTTACAGATGAATAAATAAGGTTTATGAGGACCAATCACTTACCTCACGTTCACATAGCTATTGGTGCTGAGTTTAGAAGACAAATGAATCTAGGACAAACTCCTAAACAATGCGCTATGGCAGAGTCATTTTCAACTGAAGCTGAAAACACAGGCTGTCCCTAAATACTAGAAAAGAATGTAGTTGGCATGAGGGTGAAGTAGTGTGTATTTGGAGAAAGAAGTTGGGTGATATACAAGTCTGACTCTATCTCTATTTGAACCTCTACTTTTTGCAAAAACTAATAACCTATTCTTCTAATTTGTTTATTGACTCATCTGGAATTCTTTGCTAGCCTGTAATAATGGTATGTGCCTGAAGAAGTCCCAGGAATAGCAAAATGACACTGGATCTCAATGGCTGGTAAGCGTGATGATTTGGATGGCTCATTATGGAAAGGGCTTTATTCTCATGTGTGCAGAGAAAATTCTCCATCTTATCACACTTGGCCATATCCCTTACCACAGGCAAGGCTCTTGTTCTGCCCGGTATTTCATTTTCTGCCTCATTAATCTTCAGATTTTTACCTCTTACTCACCCTGAACTCTTATTCTGAATGACCCAGTTCATTACAAATAAATCAAGAAAAATAAAACAACCATTTCAAATTGAAAGAATTCAACAGATTCTTTTCTTTGTCTGCTTCATTGTTATTTTCCTAAAGGACATTATTAATTGTGTGCACATAGTTATATCACAATACATAAAATGAAAACATTCTTTATATGACTCCTACATGAATAAAACTAATAAGCATATCTATTATACCATAGTTTTATTTTAAAAAGGAATTAAAGAGACCTTGATAAACAGAGCAATGTTATTATGGTTCATCTATAGTCTATTTGTCATCCATGGAAGCATTTTTAATTTAAAAAATCAAACAACTAAAATAATATTGCCAGTTTCCTTTTGGAAAATCGCTCCCTGATCTGGGCTTTGTCATATTAAACAAATATATTTTCTGTTTCCTGGGCTTCTTTTTCCCATTCTTCTGTTTCATTCCATAACGTATGAGTCTGCTCAGATTGCTGCAACAAGCAATCTGAGTGTAAGTTTTTAGTATATTCACAAAGTTGTGCAACCATGACCACTGTCTAATTCCAGAGTATTTTCATCATCCTTAAAGAAATCCTACACCAATTATCAGTCACTCCCCATTCTCCCTCTCCCCAATTCCTGGCAGCTATTAATCTACTTTCTTTCTCTATGTATTTACCATTTTGATATTTCATATAAATGGAATCACACAATATATGGCCTTTTGTGTTTGGCTTCCTTCATTTAGCATAAAAGTTTTCAATGCTCATCCATCTTGTAGCAGGTATCCTTTTTATATATGAATAATATTCCATTGTATGTACATATCACATTTTGCTTATACTTCATCACTTGGATGACAATTGGATTGGTTCCATATTTTGGCTCTTATGAATATATTTCTATAAATATTAAAGCAAATGTTTTAATTCTCTTGAGTGTATGACTAGTAGCAGAATTTCTGGGTCATCTGATAACTCTGTGTTTCAACTTTTTGATGAACTAACTTTTCCACAGCAGTTGCACCATTTTACACTTCTACCAGCAACATCTGAGTGTACCAATTCCTCCACATTCTCATCAACACTTATTTTCTGTCTTTTAAATGATCACTATAGCCACCCTAGTGGGTGCGAAGTGATGTCTCATTATGATTTTGATTTGCATGTCTCTAGTAATTAACGGCATTGATATGTTTTCACATGCTTATTGGCCATTCTATATTAGGAGAGATGTCTATTCAAATCCTTTACCTATTTTTAAGTTAGGCTATTTGTCATTTTATTGTTGAGTTGTAAGAGTACTTTATATAGGTGCCAGATTCTCGTCAGGGTTTTTAAAAACACTGTTTTAAAATATTTTTTCCCATTCTGTGGTTTGTCTTTTCATTTTCCTGATAGTGTCCTTTGATATACAAAAGTTTTTAATTTTGACGAAGCCAGGTTTATCTATTTTTTCTTTGATTGCCTATGCTTTTGATGTCATATCTAAGAAAATGTTGCCCAGTCCAAAGTCACAAAGATTTACAGCTATGTGTTCTTCCAGGAGTTTTATAGTTTTAGTTCTTACATTTAGATTTTTTATCCAGTTAAGCTAATTATCTTTATATTATGTGAGATAGGAGATCTAACTTCATTCTTTTGCATGTGGATATCTAGTTATTCCTACTCATTTGTTGAAAAGACTCTTCCCAGTAATGGTGTTAGTAACTTTGTTAAAATCAATTGCCCATAGATGAATGGGTTTAGTCCTGGAATCTTAATTCTGTTCTAATGTACTGCCCTGAATATTGACGCTTTCCAGTTTTGAAATGGGGAAATGTGAATCTACCAGCTTCGTTCTTTTTCAAGATTCTTTTTTACATTTACATTTTAATTTCTTTCAATAGTGTTAGGTAGTTTCAGTATATAAATTGTATACGTCTTTGGTTACATTTATTTCTAAGTCTTTGTATTCTTTCTGATTCAATTTTAAATGGAATTATTTTTCTAAATTTCATTTCCACCTTGTACATTGCTAGCGTATAGAAATACTCTGATTTTTGTATATTGATTGTAAATCACACAAGTATAACTTATCCTTTTGATTTTTTGTTTGAAAGATTAGTCCAAGAGCCGGAGGTTGTCTGTTCATATCTCTAAGTAGACCAGAGGGCTTCCTTTTTCCCTGGAGGAGTCATAACAGCTTTAATTGGCCTTGGTTTGCCACATACTCATAATGCTATTTCCCACATGCACAGAGCTGTCAGCTTTACTTTGCTCTTGTGACTTCACCAAAACGTTAAAATCATATTTAACTTATGATCAGAATTATAATGTACTCTGGATATAAATTGTCAATGCTACTCTTTAAAATCATAGGAAATCGTAATACTTCCATGTAAGTAAACAAAAATATCTACCCATTGCTTTTTTTCTTCTTCTTCTAGTTTATCCTGATATCTTCCCTTTTCATTCATATAAATTCTTTAATTTGCTACAATTTAAAAAGTATGATTCCTAAGGACACCAGCTAATAAACAAAGAGAAGCCAGGGGGGCCCTGTACATTGTCCATCTTTGTATAATCAAGTATCCAAGTTATCAGAAGCCTTCAGAGAGCTGGCATGTCCCCCATACAGCTGGCATTTGGAGAGCATGGACATCACGGACAGGATAGCTGATGCCACGAGACTAGAATTTCTTTACTCCAAGATAGACAGCCTGAAGCCTTCAGACAAAAGAAAAGAAGAACTTTGCATATGTTTATTACAGCCATATAAAGCTCAGCATTTCACACCTTGTCAGAGTTATCAGGTACAGAGCTGTTTTTGAAACTAATTTTAATTCCAGCAGAAATGTGAGAAGTCAAATCACAGCATAACAAAAAAAGGAATGCTTTTTTCACTGTGTTGTTTGCTTCAATCATGTCTGAGGGGAATTCAGGAAAAATAAAAAAATCATACATGAAAAACATTAGGTTCGATGCAAACTGTTTTATGTGATAATGGCAAATACTAGCTCTAAATTGCCCCAATTTAGAAAACTTACATTAGCAAATGTCCCATGAGACATAGATCTAACTTGTTTACTGACTCAGCTTGGTGTATTTGTTGATTTAAAAAATACTCAATCTTCTAGATTTTTAAAGTATTAAGAAATTCTAATATATGTTAGAGAAAGTACTAGGAAACCTATGAGGAAGTTGTGTGCACAAACTTTTCGTAAAATCCTACCCAGTCTTCATTAACAGCTTACAGGCAAACATAACAACAAAAGAAAAGAACAGGAGAGGTAAACTGAGCTATTTTCCTAAAATTCCACATTTATGAAAAAAACAAATTCCCCCTTTAGGGTTATTTTCTTCCTCAAGGACTGAAAATACAGAGGGTGAGGGGACTGTATTATTTAATTTTTTTTATTTCTTGACTTGGGAGCTGCTTGCATTGGGATTACCTTGTGATAAATGATTGAGCTGTTAAGAAATATAGTATTGTGTGGATTGATAGTTAGATTAAGGGATGAACAGGCACATAGCTTTGTGATCAAATAAGTTAAATAAAGTGTTATTGGTAGTGTATAGTTGTTGGGTACATGAATGTTCAATGTAAAATTCTTTCAATTTACCTGTGTATTTAATATTCCCCTAACAAAGAATTGAAAAAAATAAAAAACAAATGCAAATCGTAGCCCTAGTTTGTGTGGTCATGGGGAAGAAACTTCCATTAAAGTTCTGTGCCGTATAGTCACCTCCACCTGGGACATGATGAGAAACATCATAGAACTGCCCAAAAGACATAAAAGTAGCCACACAAATTGTGAATGCTCTTGTATTCACTTGGCTACTGGATTAAAACATCAGATTTTTAAAAATGTTTTTAATTTTTTTTTATTATTTTTATTTCTTTGACCAAGATAGAAAATAAAAACAAATATATGTGGTGAATAAGAATCTTATTAAGAGACCTATTGCTAACCAAGTAATGTGAGCCCTCACAAACATTTAATTCAGGCCAGGACTATGATAAAAGAGAATACCGAGATTAAATCATTATCTAAGAGAGAAGAGACTTTTGTTTCTTTTACTGAATGACAGGAAAATGTACTCTGCTTGTATGTTGTAGCTTGTATGAAGAGTGACTTAGAGTTAGTCAGTGACGGCACAACTTGTGGTAGCTATGTTTTTTGGTGAACATACCTTTAGCTGAATTGTTTAATATGATAAAAACTCTTTTACTAGTATTATGACCAGTTGCTCTCGCAGGGAGAGTTCAAGCTGAGTCACACTGTCACTTGCCAGGAGCATAAATCAGTGTTTCTAGTTTTAACCAATTTGCAAAACACAGACTCCCTTTTCCTCCTCTTTCTCCATGACAGTGAAGGCCTTCGCTCCAAGCCAAACCTTAAGAAGTTTGAGTTCTACCACACAAACTTTCAGCCTTCTCGGACAACAGCGGTGTTCCTCAGTCAGAAAAACACCATCACCCACTGAATGAGTTAGCACATTAAGGGAGCCTTGCCTTTCAGGGTAGAGAGATGACAATGCTTCTTAATTTACAATGTTGTAAACTTTAATAGTGGAATTTTCAATCCTTGGCCACCCGGATGCTTTTAGTCTATTTGTGTGGGGAGAGGTGTTTTACATAGTCTTCCAAATCCTATGCCAGAGGCAACTGTTCACTCTAAACACAAAGGCAGTTCTGCTCATGATGTGTGGGTGGCAATTCAGATCATCAAAGAGAAGAGGGGAAAAAAAAAGAACTGAGGAAATTTTACTGACCTAGTATTAATATGAGTACAATGTTCAAATCAAGTACAAACGGATCAGTGGATGGCCGAAAGGACACAGCTCGCTGCAGTTGGTCATTCTTCCCTTTCTTCTGCTTTTATTTCTATGGCAAATGGAATGTCCTCTGGTTCTGTCTCAGCCACTCACCCTATATAAGTTGAACCCTGACTTTATTGTAGGCATGGGGGGACCATCTTCAAAAAAATGAATTTCCAAAGGGGTGTATGAACACTATATTAATTAATAATAAAATTTTGCTAAGCTATTTAAAACCCCTAGATCTGCTCTGCCTTTTCTTCTTGTTATAGCATATATCACTTTCTAGCATTCTAACAGTTTCCTTTGTTTTATTATGTTTACCGTGGTGATATCTGTCCCCTACTAGACCATAAACTCCATAGGACAAGTATATTTATTTGGCTGTTTTGATCAATGATATTTCCAAACACCTAGAAAAGGTTCCATACATAAAGGAGGTATTGCTGACATGACTGAATCACAGTTTACCAATGAGACCCATAATGGATTCCATGGGGCATCATCAATAGCTCTTCTAGCCAGTGCAGTGCTCCCCTGCAAGGGGCTGGGCTCTAGGTGCTCATAGAGGCTCACAGTCCTGTCTCTCCTCTGAGATTGCCTTCATCTTCAAGGAACCGCATTGCCCAACATTCCACATCCTTTAAAGGTGTGACCTGGGTCCAACAACTCTATGATGCAGGGATACAAATAGCTGGTCCCTTGCCGTAACTTGGGACAAATAAAACTGGTCTGATAAGGCCTCATTTGCAGCTACGTTGTGAATCAGTTTCTCCTGTTTAATTTTTTTAATTTTTTAATTCATTTTTTTATTAGTTTCAGGTGTACAAAGCAACATACTAGTTAGACATTTAAACCTGCTTTATTTTAACAAATGTAGTTCCCCAGAGCAAGGAGCTCTTTAGTTTAGAGTCTGTTACCCAGTAATCTGCTCTAAACTAAAATAGATATAAAAGCACCAACTAATTTTTCCTTGGAATATCAGGGCTGGTTTTCATGAGTAGTGATTGGGTAAATAAGAGGAGACACAGCATTCAAATAAATGGCACCACTAATACAAAGGCAGAGAACCATAGAATAATGGCTTCTGTTTTCTTCCATTCTCCTAATCACCTAAGAGGAAGTCAGGGGTGATAAGCAGAGGTTTATCATTTCAGTTTTATTTGTAGGAAACTAAAGAATAAAACTGGAACGTACATTTTCCAGACCAGAGTTCATGATTTATTATTCTTCATAACCCCTTGCCCCTTAAGTCATTGCCACGTCCCACTCTGAGTGCCTTGGGATTTGGTCGGACAGTACAGACTCATCAGTGCTATTAGTTGATTCAATAAATGAAATATTGTCCTAAAATAAAAATTAAAAAATAAATAAAAAATAAAGAAAGAAAAATAAAAGAAAAATAAAAGAAAAAATATAAACTAACAGTTCCAAATTTATCCTTTAAGGTTAGTAACGTGAATATACCAGTAGAATATGACCCACAAAAATGCCAGGAAGAAAAATAAATTATATTCCCAAGTTCTATAAAGCAATCTTTTTTTTGTAATTAATTTGGACTGCCTCTTTCACCAACTGTATTCTATATCTGATAATAAAGCTCCAAAGCTATCGGTGTTTTGTCTCCCTTCCTTTATCTAGGCAACTTCTAAGTGTGTGAGTCCTCTATGGAAGTGATTTATAAAAGCATAAATTGATAACTATAATACTACTGCTGAGACAGAAGAGACAGTTTAGGGAATATAATCCATAAGGTTGTAAATATTTTTTTTAGGGGAACAGACCACTTCATGGACGGTGTAGAGGACTGACCACTGCACTGTACATCTGAAGCTGCTGCTGAACAATATTATATGTCAGCTGTAATTTGGCACATGTGTGGTCATGGGATGTGGAGTGTAGTGTGGGGATGGAGTCAATGGAAGTGTAATAGATATGTATGATATCAGGTGTGGGAGGCAGGGGAGGGGGGGAGTCACTTTGTAAGGGGTGGAAAAAAAACTATTGTATTGTTTTGTACATCTGTAACTAATAATAATAATAATAATAATAAAATTAAATTAAAAAAAATAAAAGCCCTGGTAGGATGGAAAAGCATGAAAACTTGTTATGAGCACAGTGTCCAGTGCAGTGAACTGTAAACATTTTTCTGGAATTTCCTCTAATGAACTTTGAAAAATGATATACCTTGCTTGTGTGTATAATTTTAAGATTATATTTAATCTATAATTTTGCATCATAATTATACATGGTTGCACAGGAGTATAATTTCTGCCATGTTGTGATATTGACATTTAAAAATAAAATTGTCACATCGTTCTCCTAAATGTTTCCATAGGACTCTAAATAGTGCTTTGATAGTCACCACCGTCCATTGAAGAAATACTTCAGGAAGATCTGTTTTTGCATTCAAAGATTTTTTTAAATCAGTGCTCTTTCTCCATAAGCTTGTTTCCATTCACTTCCTTAACATAATTTTGTGCTAATATATTTTTCATAAAAATCTTTTTATTGATTATGCTATCATATTCTCTACAACAAAACCCAAAAATGTATGTATGATATGTGTGTATGTGTGTGTGTGTGTGTGTGTGTGTGTATATTCACATATATACAGAGAAAAAGAATTAGTTTTTTTAAATTCTGTAATCGATACAAAATCATTATGTTAAAATTTTTGGGAGTCAATCTGTTACTGATATGAGTGGAGATTTTCTTTTTTTTAAATTAAATTTATTGGAGTGACAATGTAAAGTTACATAGGTTTCAGGTGTACAATTCTGTAATATATCATCTACACATCACATTGTATGCTCACCACCCAAAGTCAGTTCTCCTTCCATCACCACATATTTGACCCCCCTTTACCCTCTTCTCCTTTTCAGTTTATTACTTATTGCGAGAAGAAGATAGGTTTTGATAGGAATTTTGTTCCTGTTTCTGGTAGTGATCAGGATAAGCACTGAGAAAACTTACTTGCCTAAATAATTAGGTGGATAAAAGGACATCTCTTGTAGTGATGTCACTTACCTCTTTCGACTTCTTCTGAGTTATATGTTCCCCACCCCAAATTCACACAGTGATCTAGCATCAGAAATTATTTTATGAAATACAAATTATTCCTACCTCAACTGTGTTTTAAAAAAAAAATGCTGCTGGTGTTTCCCAAGGATGTGTTACTTCAGCAATGTAGTCATTCAGCTTTTCAGCATCTGCAGCAAAATTTAAACTACCCTGTGTTTGAGTGTGTGTGTGTGTGTGTGTGTATGTTATATGTTCATGTTCAAGAAACCCATGCTTTTAATTTCAATAGGAAGAAAGATGATTGACTGGATATGAGGCAGTGGGAAAATGGAACCAGAGGAGCAGCCTTGTTCTGATGTGGATTAATATCAGTAATGAGCACACATGAAAGCTGAACATCTGAAAACGATTTCACTTAAAACCATCTATATCTATATCTTCCTTATAAAGCATTATTTTCTAAGGATATGAGTAGTCTAGATTGAACACAGCTGACCCAGTATAAATTAAGTGCTTTTTTTGTGAAATCAATAAACATGTGAATGAAAATTAATATATTTAAGCCTATTTAGTTGTAAGTTATTTAATTTAGAGTTTAATATATTTTTATAGTAATCATCTGTAATTTTTGATAATCATTACACTTAAAAAGCCTAAACTACAAAGTATATCTTCAAAAGTATGGGTACATTGACATTAATAAGTAATGTAGTTGCAATGTTACATTTGGCAGATACAGAGTTAAATCAATTTTAATTTGGAATTTTTTGTTTCTTCTTTTGTACTAAGTGAAATATTTTTCTAGAACTTCAAACATTCTCATAGGTCTATGAAAAGCTTATAGTCCCTGAGCATTATGCCTTTTTTGACTAATAGATAAAATAGTCCTAGTCCTTCCTTGCATCCATTGAGAAAGAAAAAGGAGACATTGAGAATAGGTAAGAGCTTCAACTTTGGAACTTCTGCTGAGCTGATCATGATTATGGACAGGTTTAGACTAAGAACTGAAGTTTCTTCCACCCAAAACAGACCACTAGGCTAAGACTGGAGTCTAACCATTAGAGATGCAATACCCCTAGGGCAGGCCTTTATTTGCAAAACCTTAGAATAAAGTTTTATATTTGTAGGCAAATGTGATACACATAAAAGGTATTGAACTTCGAACTTGAAGGTCCTACTTCTTTTTTTTAATCAGATGTATTTTTCCTGGGCAAGATAAAAGGGTCAGCCTGAGACTTGTTAGAGCCCTCTGTGTGGGCCAAAGATGTGAGGGCTTAAAGTGACGCAGTGAGAAGAGCACAGAGAAGAGATGTATAATACATTATAAATAAGATTACCAATTTTGCCTGTAGCTGGCCCAGTGCTTTTTCAGCTACTTAGACTTCTATATCAGTATGATCTAAGTGATTTACCATGTGTTAGAGGCATAAATGGGAACTGAGAGCAGATGTTTTGGCACACAGTCTGTATTTTTTTGACAGGAAGCCTCCATGAGACGTGTCTCTTAGTAGCCTTAGAAAGCTCTCTATGCAAAATGTAGCAATTGGAAAGGTCTTCCTCAAGGACTACCTTTCCCAGTTGCTAACACCCTAGATTATCATGCTTCCTTGATCCTCAGTTGTACCTTTCTCGCCAATCCTAACTCTAGGCAAACCTCACCATTTACAATCAGTGTTTTTGCTTTCAGTCCATTAAACAAGCTGCCAAAAGCCATGAGGCTATGCTTCTGTGGCTCCACAACAAACTCATATTACCCAGCCTTAGCCACTACTTAGCATCATACATGCTGTCCCATGCCTAGTTGGCTCTGTATTTCATTTCCACAGCATCTGGGCTCTACTTTTCGGCTCTTCTTGAGCCCCACATTCATGTCACAATCCTCACTAGTGATCAATGTCCTCACCTCTTCCCTCTCAGATCACATAGCTTTTGGCATGTACTACTATTGTAGCATCTAATCAGTTGGCATTATTTCATACATTTTATACTTGAGGAACTGGATATAAAAAAGGCAAGTCAGTAGTCCAAGGTCACACATTTGATAAGAGACAGAGCCAGATTTAGAAGTCAGGTTTTCTAAATCCAAATTTGCTGTTCTTTCTATTTCATCAAAGATGTCTTATAAACAAACACAATTTTTCATAATAAAAACAACTCCAGAATCCCAAGGTGGAAGGAGAATCTTCAGAAGGACATGGATTGAAAACACAACAGTTTAGAACTATGACTACTACCTTTCTTTTTCCTCTTTGCTTTGCTAAATTAAAATAACCTGGTATCATATTAGTTCACAGAGATGAACTGCATTCCTTCATTGGTTAAAATACCTTCTCTTGGGTTGAGTGAAATAGCTAGTCAGAACGGGACTTTCCCAAAGGCTTCATGAGCTATAGCTTTTTGTTTGTTTTTATGCTTATGTGTTAATCTGCATTTAGCTCCTGTTTATTTTCAATTAGTATTTGGGGTAGGGTAGTGTGACATAGTTATACTCTCACTTGCAAGGACTAATGCACTATATAGTCCTGGGGTTGGCAGCCTCTAAAATGACCTCCAATAGTCTCTATCTCCAAGTATCCATGCTATCCATGCCTTTGTTTAATTTCCTCCCCACGGGTAAGTGCTGCACTAATTGACTCACTTCTCAAAATATAATGCTGTAGTAGCAATAGAATGTTGCTTTCAATATTAAGTAATAAAAAGACTGTAGCTTTCATCTTGAGAGCCCACTTTGAGATATCTCTCTCTCTCTCTCTCTCTCTCTCTCTCTCTCTCTCTCTCTCTCTCTCTCTCCCTCCCTCTCTCTCCCCTCCCGCTCTTTCTCACTGAAGCTTGCCAATAACCAAGTAAGTGCAAGGTGTGAAAAAAAACAAAACCTATAGTAAAGGTTTACATTTTTAAAAAGTATTACAATAAAAGACACACTGTCATTAATCCCTCTCAAATATTCCCCCTCACTTCGAACACAATTATCCCATCATTCTTGCCATTTTCTGAAGTAGTGCTGGAAGTCCTCTTTTGTGAGTGTCTTTAATTGTGCTGTCTTGGCAGCTTTGATGTCCTGAATCAATTCAAAATGTTTTCCTTTCATGGTCATTTTGACTTTGGGAAAGAGCCAGAAGTCACATGGTGCCAGATCCAGTGAATAAGGTGGGTGAGGACACACTGTAATGTTTTTATTTGATAGAAATTGCCATATACCAGAAGTGATGTGTGACACCGAGTATTGTCATGATGGAGGATGAAGCAAAGACACTCATGAAAGAGGGCTTCCAGAACTGCTTTAGAAAGTGGCAAGAACAATGAGATAAGTGTGTTTGAAGCAAGGGAGAGTTTTTTGAGGGGGATTAATGGCAATGTGTCTTTTACTGTAATATGTATATTTTTTAATTTAAACATTTACCATATGTTTCAATCGCACCTCGAAAGCTTGGAAATGAATTCTTGCTCTGAAATTTTCCTCTGTTTTTTATAGTCCTTCTCCTCAAATAAACAGTGTCCTATTTACCTCTTCCTCCCTCACACTGTCTAATGTTTTATCTGGCACATGTTAAGTATTACATCGTGATGTTTGAATCAATTATACATTTTTTAATGCTCCAGTCAACAAGCTTTATTGACTAAAATATTATTTGATGTGTTTCTCTTATCAAATTTAGTCAGAGCATTTGTATGCCACCACTTTACATATCAACAACTTTTAGGGACAAAGTAAATGAAATGATGTACAGATACACAGGTTATCATTTCTTAAAATAACCCATTTGTGGAATTTGCATAGGATACAGATTAAAAAAACAAACAAACAAACCAAACACTACCTTAAACTATCACTATGCCTGCATAAAAGCATATTTCTTATACTAATATCATTAATAAGTAAGACCAAATGATTTACAAACCCCAAGATGGTGTGAAAAAAAATCTGATATAAAGGTTACTTTATTTTAAACTTCAGTTTATTTAATTTAACAAAAATATCTTTGACTTAATCAATATCTTTCATTTTGTATATATTTTTAATTTTAACAATTAATGTGGCACAGGGAATTCTTTATGCTAATGTTATAGCTCCTCGGTTGAGCTCTAACACCATTATCTGCTTTAATGAATAATTCATTGCCTGTTAAAAACTTAACTACATCATTTTTACTGGATGTGAATGAAACTTTGAAGTGCAGTTTAAGTTGAAAGAATTTAAGATTGTAGAGAATTCCCATAAACCATCAAAAAGTGCTGTGCTAGCGATATTACCTGGCACTCAACTGTAATTGCTTTACAGAAAGCTCATGTGAGATTCTAAATTTTGTTTCTTTTGTACAAAATATCGATGGGATTCATTTATTACTGCATTTTCACACTGTGCAGTGACTACTTCTATCTCTAAATATCTAAAACACATGCTCTTTTTTTTTAAGCTATAGATTGAGAGACTAGATAGTCACTATAAAGAAAGCTGACATTTTCTCTTCCAATACCATGTTTGCCATGGAGAGAAGTCTTTTCTGGTAAAGAATTCCAACATTGGAAATGGCTTAAATATATCAGTGGATGTATTTATAAGTGGTCTTAATGGGTTCTCAATCCATTGCATCCTAAAAGCTCAATAGATGCAATAGTGGTGACCCGCTCTTAGGAGACGTGCTAATTAATGTAATGGTCTCAAAGTCCTAAAGAGTTTGCCACCAATCATAGCATCTACCCTTCCTGGTCCAGTAATCAGGGATGGGCACATATGGGAATAAAGATTTTCCTCAGAACTGGGAAGATGCTAGTCACCATGGCTAACATGGCAAAGCACCTGGGGAAGCATTAAAACTGAGAAAGCAGTAGGTTTATACCATGTCACAGGAGTAAACAGAAAATTTGGCAACATTCCATAATCTAATAAGCCATGAAAAACAACGGAATGAGTATATCTATTCCAAGAAATAATGCTTGATTTCCTATGTTCAACATGAATCTTGTAATCATTCATTTCCCTTTATTGCTTTAGCCAAGAGGAAATACACATTAAAATTTATAGCACAACTTTAGCGTAACTGTATAAAAATGTTTTCTATGACCCGCATTATCTATAGGTACATCTTACCCTTTGTCTTGTTTACTACGTAATCTGAAGTTTTTCCAACTTTGTTTTTAAATTTCTAAATTTTAGTTATATTTTATGTACTTTGAAAGTAAGTGAAATTATTTGTTAAATTAGATACAGGAGAGAGACTGGGAAAGACAAGAAGGAGAAAGAGAAGTGCGAGGAAGAGGAGGTGGAAGAGGAGGAGGAAAGCAGGGAGAAAGGAAAGAAATAAGGAAAAGTAGAGAGAAAAAGGAGGATAATAACAGAAGAAAAAATGGCAGGCAGAAAGGAAGGGAGGAGGAGAGGAAAACCGAAATGTTAAGGGGTTAGTCTAGTTCCTTATCCTTGAAGAGGTACAGAGGGTGCCAAAAAATATATACACAATTTAACAAAGGAAAACTGTGTTAAAATTGTAATACTCAATATACACCAATAACAAAAGATGAATACAAAGTCACATTTGACTTTTGCAGTTACAAGAGGTGCTGAGAGTGGTTACCATCAGTAATCAGACACTTCTGATTACGTCAAACTACTGCTTGAGCAACGTTGACCAAAGTCTCCACTTGTATACATTTTTTGGCACCCCCGGTATTTAAACTTGTCCCAATCCTTACTCTAGTGTTGTTTGCTTCAAGTCCTCTTATTTGCTTCTCTGTAGAACAGAACCTTGTAGGCATAGGTCAGACCCTTCATCAGTTTCCACTAAAAATCAACTTGCTTTGAGATTTTTGAGGAACTTTATTGAACATTTCGGAGGAGACCTGAGGTGCCATTCACATTGTAGGACTTGAATAGTACACAGTCTCACTGGATCACCTCCCCCAACTCTCTCTTTCCTCTCTAATATTCCCTTTTTACATGATGTCAAAACAATTCCAGATAATTAAAGACTCCTTCTCTTGTCTTGTGAAAAACAGTTACTCTCATTTCCAAATACCACATGGACTACAAGCTAACTCTATATAATACAAGGAATTTCCCTCTTCCTAAAGAGAATCCTTACCCAGTTATTAATACATTAACACACCTATACATAAATATGTACAATTTTATGAAAGGAAGCAATAAGAAAAGGGAGAAAGGAAGGAAGAAAAAGACACAGAGAGGGCAGTGCTAATCAGAGACAACACTGAGAATACAGACATGAAATACTGAAGGGATAGGGCAGCAGAATGTTATGGTTAAAGCTATGGCTGGGTTCAAATACTGACTACTTACTAGCTTTGCAATCTGCAGCAGATCATTGAACTTTTCTGTGCTTCAGATTCCTCATCTATGAAACTGGGATACTAATAATATTATCCAGCTCATGGGCTTTTAGGATTTTCAGTGAGATAATATATAAAGTACTTAAAACACTACCTAGCATTCCGTAAGTCAGAAAATTGTTAGCTACCATTATTAAATGTGATAATTACAGAAATTGCACTAGAATGACAAGAAATGCCTAAAGACAGGTGAGGCTGCAAATGTCATATACTGAAACCCTGATTCTAATAAACATGGTATATACTAGTCAGACTAATTAGATAACTGTGCTAAAAAGGGCATCTCTACCAGCACTCCCCAAATACGCACGCACGCACACACACACACCACATGAGTGCTTAACTAAACCTCAACCTAACCTGACTGTCTTGCTATATCTATTCCCCCGAAGCCTGAATTACAGAAGAGTCTGGATAAAAGCACTTCCATGAGAGAGCTCCTTCCAGAATTGAAGGAAAAGAAAATGGTAGGAGATTTTTCTCTTTACCTTTAAATCTTTAAACACTCTAATTTACAAACCCATGCCTAGGTAGAGAGAAAGTACAGTTGTGAGCAAATTGACCCAGTCAAGATTGAACATTTTCAAAGACCTCATATGTGGACAAAGGGCTAGAATGCTCCAGATGACTGACAAGCTATCTCTATACATTGTCTCTATACATGAGAGAGACTATATATCTTGTTTTAGTGAGCTATTTATGTTTTGTCCAGTGATGTTTGTTTTTATGATCTCCTAGCAGAACTCACTTAAGTTCTTTGGCTATTTCAGACAGGAAAGATAATATTTAATGGGATCTTATTCTCTGGGAAATAGTGATATTGATGCCAATCATGGCTGACTTTGGATTCCCTCCTTTTCTTGCAATGAACATTATGGGTTTTATGTGGATTAGACCCCTCCACCTCTCCAGATTTTCATTTTTAAGACTTTATGAATGAGAGTCAGAGGAGCTTTAAAATCACAATCTATCCAGGAGACTTTCAGATTCCCATTCTATCCTAAAGCATCCTAGTCACAAATTTAAAGGGTGGGTTTGAGGGTGGAGAGAGAAATATTTGACTAAAACCTATGGTAATATCATGAAGAAGATAAAAAGTAATAATCTTTTGAATTTCCTTTTGTGCAGATAAAAAAAAATGTGGCCTTTCCATTTCTCTTAGATGTTATTTTGAAGATAAAAGCACTGAATTTCCAAACACTTTTTCTAGTGTCAGCTTTCTGGCATGTAACCCTTTCTCTTAAAAAATAAGAAAGTCAGAAATGTGCATAGATGCTCCTTAGCTTGAAACTGTGGCCATGGCACTACACCTTCTCTTAAATATCATTTTATAAAACCAGTTTTTGCCTCATTTGTATTCCCTACACATCTCTCCCTTTTTGTCTACCTTAGGTCTTTTAAATTTAGCTTCAAGAAAAGTGCTGTATTATGGATTCAAGTCCCCTTATCTTTTTTTCCCAAAAGAATTGTGGGAAATATTTATTTCACTTATGTTGCAATATAAAACACACAGGAAACTGTGTTAAATACCATCACTCTACCCCTTATCTCTCTATCAAGATATACTTATACACATTTTTATATAGCGTATAACAAAGTTAAGCTATACATTTCTTCACTTTCTGCATAGCCTACCAGAATTTAGGCTTCTAAAACTAAGGAAGTATTTGTGTGTAATACTTGGCAGGATAAATATTTTTCATATTTCACAAGGTGAATAATAAATAGAATTCCATAGTAAAAGCAAGTACAGTTACTACCTAATTCACTGCTGTGAACTGTTACTCCAAGGATTATAAAACATGTATGTATTTATGATGTTTTATTCAATATAAGTATTCAATAATCATTTAACATATAATGGATAGATGAATAAGAATAATAAAATTCTAAAGAAGCTCCATGTACTCACAGTAGCACATCACTTAGACTGCTTAAAATAAAGGTGTTATTAATTTTTTTCATATTTTTTCTCTAAAAGTAAAATTTTGGATTGAACTCTTATGGCCTTTTTCTCAGGAAAACTTGGATATGTTCTACAAATTTATGATGGCCTGTCATTAAATTTCATAAGTCATCTTTTCCTGCAAAGGATTACTGGTCCTGTGAATTTAAAAAAAAAAAAATCCAAATGGTCACATGATTTTTCAAAGAAATTTTCAGACAAAATAACCTACCCTAAATACAGGTTCATTGATCTAGTTTGGTTGTTGAATTTATATATTAAATGGAATTGGCTACGTTTTCAAAAGATCTACTCAGGAATTATGTATTTCTTTTAAGCCATCTGAGGAGTTTAAAGTATGAAAAATATTCCTCAGGCTCCGCTGATATACCTTGAAATCATACTTCATAATTGATAATAAAGAAAAGAAGAATAGAGAAAGGCAGAAAAATTAAACACATTGATTTTAAAGGTACATAAGTTAGAATCACAAAGTAAAAACAAACCTTCTATTTTCAACTCTAGTCACCTTTAGGAATGTTTTTGTACCTAGAGGTATCAATGAATCATGTATATGAAGCACATAAATCCTTCAGGAATTTAAAAATGGGAGGAAAAATGTCATAAAGAAGGGCTATTTTAAGGTATTTAGTGTTTCTCTTATCTGTTGGAACAGTATAAAAATTACTAGAATCCTTCTAAGAAAAACAGTAGCATTTTAAGTTTTATAGGTTTCACCAAATACAGTTAAGAAAAAAAGAAAAAGTGAAAAATCATTTTCTGGATATTTTTTAGAAAATTAATTTAGATAATATGTGGTACACCTGCAAATTAATAAGCCTTATTTAGGTGTAAGTCTCTGGAAGTTTTTAAATAATCTTTCTGTTCAGTATTAGTCTTGAATTACTTTCAGGAATTGTTGACTGGGTTCCAATTTCAAGTAATTTAAAAAGAATTTCTTAAGAAATATTGAATAAAATAAATGCATGCATTTAAAGTCAATTGATCTTTGACAAGGGTGCCAAGGACCCAAATGTGTATCTCCTCAATAAATGGTGTTAGGAAAACTGGATAGCTACAAGCAAAAGAATGAAATTAGACACTTATCTTACATCATATGCAAAAATCAACTTAAAATGGATTAAACACTTACTTGTAAGACCTGAAACCATAAAGCTACTAAAAGACAATACAGGGAAAAAGATTCTTTATACTAGTCTTGGCAGTGATTTTTTTGGATATGACATCAAAAGCAAAAGTAACGAAAGCAAAAATAGACAAGTGGCATTGCACCGAACTAAAAAGCTCTGCACAGGAATGTAAATGATCAACAAAGTGATAAAACAACCTTTGGAATGGAAGAAGACATCTGCAAACTATATAACTGATAAGGAGCTAATATCCAAAATATATAAGGAACTTATGCAACTTAATAGCAAAAAACAAACAAACAAACAAAAAACAACAACAACAATAAATGATTCAATTAAAAAATGGTCAAAGGACCTGAACAGATATTTTCCAAAGAAGACTTACACATGACCAACAGGTACATGAAAATGTACTCAACCACCAGGGAAATGTAAATCAAAACCAAAACAAGATATCACTTCACATCTATCAGAATGTGTATTTTCAAGAAGACAAGATATAACAACTGTTGGCAAGAATGTGGAGAAAACGGAACCTTTTTGCACTGTTGGCAGGGATGTACATTGGTACAGACATTATGGAATCAGTATGGAGGTTGCTCAAAAACAGAACTATCCATCAATTCCACTTATGGGTATATACCCAAAGGATATAGAAACAACCTGAATGTCCATCAACAGATGAAGGACAAAGAAAATATGATATTTTACACACACACACACACACACACACACACACACACACACACAAGAATACTATTCAGCCATAGAAAAAAGAAATCCTGAGATTTATGACAACTTGAATGTACCTAGAAAGCTTTATGTTAAATGAAATACACCAAACAGAAAAAGACAAATACTTCATGATCTTGATGCATGTGGAATCTTAAGTAGTCAAACTCATAGAAGCAGAGAGTGGAATGGTGATTGCCTGGGGCCATGGGCAGGAGAACATGGGGAGATATTGGTCAAATGATACAGTGTTTCAGTTATGCAAGATGAATGAGTTCTGGAAATATAATATACAGCATGGTGAATACAATTAGCAGTATTGTATTGTATTCTTGAAATTTGCTAAGTAGATCTTAAGTATTCTCAGCACAACCCATCTCCACCAAAATCCTGTAACTATGTGAGGTGATGGATATGCTAATTAGCTTGATTGTGGTGATTGTTTCACAATGTATATGATATATATATATATATATATATTTATATTTATATATATATATAAAAACATCAAATTGTATACCTATGTCAAAAAATGACTAACACCCGGAATGAACTACATTCTAATTATCCAAATGAATTGCATTAATAAAATTTAAATTATAAAACTACAAAGTTGTAAATATATTTTGGTTTTGGAGTTGAAGTCCAATTACTACTCTTCAAATATTGATTAATTGTTTAGCCAAGAGCAGTCTGTGCCCTGGTTTTGTTTTGGCTATCTCTTTCCTTGTGGCTATAGGTTTTAACCTTCTACAGATAATCCTTCCTCTATCCCATACCTGTCTGTGTCAGAATGGTAGCTTCCTCATAATTGAGTTTATTTGTACATTTCAAAACCATCCCAGTTTTCCTATAATTGTTTAAAGATTTTATTTGATTTTTTAAAACAAATTGTATAGATGTAAAAAACAAGGTAAGAACCTAAGAAGATTTACTTCTCTCACACCCTCTTAGCTGCATGTGACTGCTCCAGAGGGTTTCTGTTATTGCAGGACCAAACAGTGAATGGGGGTTGGGGTGTTTCTACAGGCTATTCTAGACCCTCTCCTA
Source organism: Aselliscus stoliczkanus (assembly GCA_033961575.1). Classification (NCBI taxonomy): domain Eukaryota; kingdom Metazoa; phylum Chordata; class Mammalia; order Chiroptera; family Hipposideridae; genus Aselliscus; species Aselliscus stoliczkanus. The sequence goes on along the minus strand of CM066732.1, from coordinate 99,976,353 downwards.
TCATTTCCACCTTTGTAACTTTATGATCTACAGCATTCGTTGACCTGTTTTAGGTCCACTTCTGTGTGGGTTATCTGGACTTCTGCTTATGTGTAGTTCTGTTTTGGGAAGGAAAAAGTTCTATTTTGGTAAGCATTTCATTCATCCTCAAAGGACTGAAGGACATCATTGCTCTCAGATTGTTTTAAAAATTCATTTGAAATAATATTAATTTAGAGCCTTAAAATAAGAACACTCTGCCAACCCTTTTGATCATGGTACATCTAGAATGCCAGTCTCCTTTGGTACACTTTTTGGTGTTAGACCTGTACTTCGAGATCAGTTATGACTCAGAACTCCTCTCTAAGTCATCTGCTATGATTTCTCCAGTGAATGCTAGTCTCTTTTCTCCTAACTCATATAGCACTTGTGTTGTTTACACTACATAATCTAGTATGTTTTGTAAAACCTGCTTATCTTTCTCTATTTGTTTCTTAATTTTGTTTACAAAAACATGTTTGCAAGTGCTTTAAGGATGAAATCATGTCTTCTACCTGTTTATACATTTTGATTGCATACCTAAGACAGTGTGGTACAAACAACAGCACTCAATAAGCAATTTTTTAAAGCATTTTGTGACAGACAACTTAGTATTAGAAAAATTCAAACCTTTGACTGATTGATATTCAAAGTGAGAAAGTAAAGATGATTCCCTCAGGTGTCTTTCTCCAAACACAGGGGTAATATCAGGACAGAACCACAGATGCGAAGATTTGCCTTTCTCCACTTCCTATACATTTACTTTCCCTCTGCTGAACTTACACTTACCTCCTAAAAATAGCCTTCAACAAAAATCACTTTCCAATTATTACAGACAAGTTTTCTATCTAGAGAGGAAACTGGTAATTACTAGGGAGAGTTCAAGAACACATTGTAGGTGAAGAGTCAGTGTAAAAGTTTAACTGCAAGTCCTGCATGACTTGCAATATCTGTGTAGAAAAAGGAGACGTATAAAAGTGGAAAGAGGTACTAATCCCTGAACTAATTGAATGTGGTAAAATTTAATATTATTGCTTCAAACGTTGGGCTTACTTAGGGCCACAGGGCTCCACAACAACTTACTATAAATGATAAGGCGTTCTGATGAAATCATTAGGAACAGTCTCTCCAGTGCTACTGTGAGATTTTGATGCTGAGAAGGCATTTAATTTTGATATCCCATGTGTGCTGAGAAATGGGGGATTCTTTCAATGATCTCTCTCAAACTCGGATGTGGTTTGAAGTAGTAAAGGATTGCGTATGGGTATTTGCAGATCATTAAAGGAGAGAGAGCACCTAGAATCAATGTCAGTCTAGATCCACAGAGTTGGCTGGCACCAGTCAGCCAAAACTTACCACAGTTGAAACCAAAAAACTGCCTTTCCTTTTTCCACTTTTACTTCTTCTTTGATCTCCTGCTGTTTTACTTCTGGTTATTTGTTTTGATGCTGTGGACTTGATCATTTTGGATTACATTTGGCATGAAAGCTTTTGGCCTACAAATGGCCCATCTAGTGTTTTAGTTAAAGTTAACCTCCCTGGGGCTTCCCATTTTATATGACCTCGTCCAGGCCTTATGACCTCAGTGAGGGTAGCCCTAATATACAGAGACCCAATCAGGCCCTCCCATTACCATTGAGGGTTGGGGAAAATAAAAAAACAAAGAATCTGAAAAAACAAGTTCTTTCACCACATATCATGGTTAAAGCAAGAAAACAGAAGTCACCTTGAGATTAAGCAACGTGAATATCCATGACACTGTCAAAGATCGCTGTTGCTGATGCAGGAAGAAAACGCAGCAGCAAAGGAGACTAACCTTTTGGGAAGAGAGATGAAAAAACTCACCTTTCTAAAACAGAGACAACAAACCATCAGCCAGAATGAGGTGATTCATAAAAAAAAAGGGCACAAACTAAAAAGAAGTCCTGATGGTATGCTGTGTAACTCTATACTTGGATATTCTGCTTGGAGGGGCTGACAATAGAGAACAGTTAATGGCAACATGTTTCTACATCTCTAACTGCTATCAAAGTCACCAGCAGGTGATCCTTCTCATCATTGTTGTTATCTCATGATGTAATGTGCAGTTATTTACTGATCAATGACTCCTCTAACCTGAAGGTGACTGACTCAGGGATAGGCAACATGACCCTGGGCCTCCACTTTCCTCTCTAATGCCACTGTCAGCCAAGAGGCAACTATGCCACTATTAGAAACCGTATTGGCTAGTCAGCAGTGGATTCATATTACAAATCTGTTAATACATTCGTTACCCCTCATAGTGCCTATTGTAGTGATACAATAGATACTAAGTGATTTCTGAACCACAAAAAATTATGATTGCTGAATACATGAGATTATTTCTGATAAACAGTTTTGAATTGGCCTGAAATGAAACACACACACACACACACACACACACACACACACACACACACATTTCTTGGGTTGATGAGATTTCTCTCTTTATTTCTTGGCTTCTGTTTACTTTCATCAGTCAGCATCTGGCCATATATGAAATGACTGTTCATAGTTCAATTAAATGTGGATAGGGTTAGAGAAGTGCAGTGCAACTTTGGGACACTGAACCCAAGGAAGAGGATGGTCAGTGCAGTTGTAATATTTTAATGGTGAGGAACTTCTCAGTCTAAATCTCTGTTTCAACTCCATGTTGAAAGTCCCAAGTACCTTCTCATTTTAATGGAAGATTCTACCATAGATTAATGGGGAATCAAGGAGGCAAAGGTTAATCACAGAGGATCTCAGGGTAATCCTGATGCTTTTCTCTTAATTAAGTCAAGGAACCCTAGTGAGAGGTATCTAAAAAACGTCTGGATTCACATGGAAGAGAGTGTTTTCACATGCAAGGAGTGGCCAAGGTGGTGTGGCCCATGAACAATGGGTATAATTAAAATTATTTTGAGTCCCAGTAGTGATGGGCTAACTAAAGGGATTCTAGAAGAGACAAGAGTAAGTCATATTGGATTTATTTAGGAATACAATTAGGTAAATACCATTCACAATGATAGAAAAGAGTTAATTATGACTTATAAGAAATTTAATTAACAAAGTAAAATATACAGTATCCATGAGATAATTTTTTAAAAACTATTTTTGAATCCTGGAGAAAATTGTGCTAACAGTTGAATCAGTTAGAGAAATTTTTCTACTGTATACAAATTTAAACTGTTTTTCCCCAAACAAAGGATGAATCCTTCCTAATAATAGCTGAGTCTAAGTTTACTGACCAAGATTTGTACAGATCTAGAAAAGATTGCAGAAAACATACTGGGCAGCAAAGAAAACGGACTTATGAGTTTATATTTCTCTCAGGGACTTATTATCCTTCCTCTGGCAAATAAGTAATACCTCTATCTGAAGATGACGTTTTAATGTTTTCCAATTCCGCATCATCAAAAATATGTATTTATGTGGGTGGCAGTGTAAATTCAGCTGAATTCAGCAAACATCATTGAACTCTTACTTGGGCAAAGTCTGTTTTATGTGGGAGGATAGTACAGACACACACAAGTATATGTCATTTTGATACCACATTTTTTTTTCCCTTGAGTTCTGTCATGGATCTGAAGCAAGAAAACATTTATTTTGTCAATACATACATTTGCTCACTGTTTAGTTGGTTTAATTTTGTGTGTGCTTATGGGGATGAATTCGACCTGAAAAAACAAAAAATGAGTGTCTATCTATTGACTGCTTCATTGGTAAATTGAGAGCCATAGTTTTTCTAAATTAATTTCAAAGTTAAAAATCAAATATATGGCTCCAAATGGTATTAAATGTTCAGAAATACGGAAATGAAAAATAAGTTAAAGTTGGAAAAGTTAAGATTTTTAGAAATTTTTTATTTGGAAAGGTAATTCTTTTACAATGAGTAGAGAGATTATTAAACTGACTTATCATCTTTAATTCTGTTCAAAATAAGTAAAGCGTTCCATATATTGATGAGAATTAGAAAATGTGAGGTTTAAAGCATTTAGTTTATTAAAACTCATTATACAAAGGCTTTTGACATGTTAAGTATAGATATGTGACAATGAACGATCTGAAAGTTACTTACAATTTGAAGTTTGGCAAATGAGCTTAACGGGACCTATCTTATATAATTGAATTTTGTATTTCAGATCTAATTAGTGTGATCTTACAGATATACTTTCAGTAAATAAAAATTGATTGAATTTAAATTTTTATAATTGAAAATTGAATGTAAATAACGAAGAAATTTTAATGGGAAATTTTCATTGTTCTCGAATTCATTTATTTGATTATGTCAATTACAAGAACAGAATTTTCATGAATTAGGCTACTATTATTTGATATTATTTCATTCTAATTAGTGTTAAGGAGCTACATACCTTTTTAAAGGTAATGGGCCTGAAATAGTGCACTCCTGTCCTCTGGCATTGAATGCAATCATAGTGGATTATAAATATAGAAAATAAATACATAAAGCATCATCTCATGTGAAAGAGGGAGGGATATTTGTACCCTGAAAACAGTTATGGAAAAATGTTTACATTTGAACATTATATATGTTTGGCTACTTTGTTTAGATTTGAAAATAAATGCAGCTTTTTACTGATGCCCTAAAGGTAATTTTAACAAGAGTGCAAATGTCTGAGAATAAATTTAACAGCAAAGGAACTAAAACCAACAGTGCAAGAAAGGTGGAATTTGAAGTTACTCAGATGCTGTCTGAATAGTTAACAAGAAGCTCTGATAGATCATTTGAATTACTAAGTTCTTATATTCAATGAGTTCTGACAATTGTATAGCCCTGTGTAATCACCACCCAAACACTCCAAAAAGTTTCCCTTGCCCTTTTTCTAGTCCCTTCCCAACAACCCCCTAGGGCCAACACATTCTAACTTCTGTCATGTATTATTATGCCCATTCTAGGACTTCATGTAAATGAATCATATAGTATGAATTTCTTTGTGTATATTTCTGTGTCTTCTTTTACTCAACATGATTTTATGATTTTATTATGAGTTCATGAATAATTTGTTCCTTTTTTCTGAATATACCACAATTTGTTTATCTGTATTCCTGTTTATGCATATTTAGGTTGTTTCCAGGTTTTGACTATTCTGAATAAGGCTGCTATGAATAGTCTTGTACAAGATTTTCTGTGAACGTATGTTTTCGTTTTTCTTGGGGAAGTACCTAGGAGTGAAATACTGGGCCATTGAGTAAATATATTTTTACCTTTATAAGAAACTACCAAACAATCTGTCTGCTTTTCTCTTGCGCACTTTGTTAGTTGTGTTTTTGTGATATAAACATTATTTTATAAGCAATTTATGGTAATACAAAAATTCTATATGATTGGACATGGTTTATTGTATATTAAAAACTAGTAAGCAGAATTAGAAACCTATTGTAGTAGTAGAATACTGCCCACCTAAGGATGTTTACATCCTAATCCCTGGAATGTATGAATATGATATGTTACATGACAATGAGTAATTCAGGTTCAGATATAATTAAGCTTGCCAATCGGCTGACCTTGAGATGGGAAGATTATTCTGGATTTTCCTGATGAACCCAATGAGTCCTTATATGTGAAAGAGGGAGGGAGACAGAAGGAGAACCAGAGATGGCATGAGGACTCACTCCAGCGTGCTGGTTTTGAAGACAAGGAATGCGGCTACAAGCCAAGGCAGGTAGGAAACTTCTAGACCTTTAGGGTTGACTTCTAGCTAGAAAAAGCAAGGAATGAATCATTCCCTACAGCTGCCATAGAGATTCCAGTGGGAACACTGCCCTGCCCTCACTCTGATTTTACCGCAAGACCAATAGAACTGTAGTATAATAAATCTATGTTGTTTTAAGCCATTAGGTCTGTGGTAATTTGTAACAGCAGTAGTAGGAAACTAATGCACCTATGATATGATCGAATGAATTAAAAACATGGTACTGAAGCTTCATATTGACATTAAGGACCCCAAATTGTGATTTGGTACTATTCTGGTGTGTTTAGATTGATTCACATGTTTACCATTTTCTTGACTCCTCATACCTTATTTATGGTATAAATTTTACTTTACCTGAAGGATATTCTTCTGTATGTCTCTTGGAAGAAAAAAAATGCAATAATTTTGGCCTTCTTGTTAAAAATTAGTTTGGTGAATTTAGAATTTTAACTTGCTGGTTATTTTCTCATAATATTTTGAAGATATTCCCCTTTTTTTCCTTTTTTATGGTTTTCAGTGTTGCTGTGGAGATATCAACTATCAGTCATTTTCCTCTAGAGATAACTAATATTTTCACATTGGTTATGTGTAGGATTTTCCCATCTGTGTTTGATGTTCTTCATTTTCTCTATTATGTATCTAAATGGGAATTTTTTTAAATTTAGTTTATCATACATGGGATTTTTTGGACTTATTGGTGTAATATTGGTATTTCTGATTCATACAGGAAAGATTTCAGCCATCCTCTCTTTGAATATTGCCTTCCTTTCTTCTTACATTTCTTCCTTCCTTCCTTCCTTCTTCCTTCCTTCCATCTTTCCTTCCTTCCTTCCTCCCGTCCTCCCTTCCTCCCTCTCTTTCTCTCTTTCTCATTATTTCAGGCTGGGATTCTCTTTACACATGTATTAAAACTCTTCAGCCTACCCTCTGTATATATCTTAACTTCCTTTTTATATTCTTACTTTTTTTTCTCTCTTATCCTAGTTCTGAAGATTTTCCCTGGGACTCAGCCTTGCAAAGGCTTTTATAGACTCTCAGTGTTACAAGAAAATCAATTATGATGGGGCTTCATTTCTTGAGCCTCAAAAAATACTTTTCTATCAAAGCTCTCATTTCAATTTTGGGTTTTAAGAGCCTCATTTGAAGTTCATAAGATGAACATTTTCTTCTTTTGACACTCATGCTTATAATCAAACTTGTTCTTGAGACAACCCATACTTCTGAGAAAACAGGGAATTTTATATACAAAATTAAAAATGGGAGGCAAAGAAAAATTTCAGGATTTTTATACTGGTATTTCTCTTTCATCCAGTTCATTCATTCATCAGATATATAGGTATTGAGTATTTCTTATGGTTCAAGCTCTGTCCAGGTACTAGAAATAAAGTTAAATTAGATGTGATTTCTTGTTTAATGGTGCTTACAATCTTGGGGGTAATGAGAGACTGGATAATAGAGCAGTATCTATTGATTTTCCCCTATTACACATGAAAAACCCGGTTAGTGAATGTGCCGATTGCTCCTTGGCCTTCTGTTTAATGGGGAGCATGTTTTTGTCCCCCTGCCTTTGCCTTTGCAGTATATTATTTTAAGAAGAAAGGGCTCTAGAATCAGGCTGTCTGAGTGCAGACATGAACTGTCAATTAATATCTGTGTGACTTTGGGCAAGTTATGTCCCACCTCCAAGAATCTGATTCCTCATTTATATAATAAGGAAATAATGCCACATTGCTCAAAGGGTTATTAGGAGGAAAAAATGAGTGAAGATACATAAAAGTATTCAATAAATATAAATGTTGTCTTTGTCCAACTAAACAAGGCCCCATCTCTCCCGTAGTTGCAATTCACTTCAGTTTGTTGTTTCTCCTTCCTAAGGAAGTTCCTCTGTGTCTTACAAGTCAGTTTTAAGAAGCTGCTGTATTTGCTATGACTAGCAAGAGACAGGCATTTGCTCTTATAGACACTGCTGCAGAGAGGGGCCACTTAACCATACAAATTATGCAGTTTTTTTCAGAATCTCCTTTACTTTTAGCAGCATTTCTTTTGCCACCCATGTATTCCATATTTTGGCCCCAAATACATAATATGTGTGTATGCAGTATGTGGTAAAAATTGCATCTAAAAATTGATGATATATAACGACACAATTAATTTTAGTATCAGTGTCATTGCCCTTCTCCAACCCTTCCTCCTTCCACTTCCTTGAACATCATTTTTGCTTACTTATACCATTTTTGATGTGTTTAAGTTTGGGAAGAAGAATGTTTACTCAACAGGTACCCCTTTTGTTTTGGAATGTTATGAAATGACATCAATCTGACAAAGGATCATCCTGAAAGGAGTGGCATTAGCTAAATACGAGAGAAATGGAGAAATCATTTACAGTTGAAGCATGTGACAGACCTAAGACCTGTGCTGACACTGGTGAAGTTGAAATTTCAAAGAAATAGGCATAGAATATAGAGTATCACACCTAATGTTATCAATGGTTTTATATTCATGATTTATTAATCCTTATGATTTTCCTGGAGAGAAGTCACTACTGTTTAACATCCCACTGTCATTGTGTTATGCCCCTAATATCATGTGATAGTAGGGGTATTCCATTAAAACTAAAGAATTAACAAACTTGAATAAACAATAGAAGTGAGAAATAAACAAAAATAAAGGACCAAATCTGAAGGGCATTCTACATCCTTATTTTAATTAAGCACGCTCTGTGTAACCAAAGGAAAAAAAATAAATATATATTGTCAGCAGAAATTGGCTAAGGGCAATTAAGGTTAAGGGTTGTTATAACTGTTTTTAATAGAGGAGAAGGGAACAGCCAAGGGAGTTAGCTGAAGTTTTAAACTAACATAACATAGGAAAGGAAGAATATAAATGTTGTATCTGTAGCCCAAAATACTGAGTTGTTACTAAGAAACGTGCAAACTTAGAAAAATTACCCTGGACAATTGGAAGCCACTGTTTATTCTAATAATTTTGCCCAATTTTGACTGGCCAGTTATCATTAAGTCTGCCTTTTATGATAAGATCTAGGACTCAACCCTTCTCTTAAATATGCTTTTAAAATAATTTTCCATTTGTTTATTTGGTTATCTATTCATTAAATCATTATTTATACTTATTTTCAAGACTAGGGTAAGTTCTTTATTCAGGCCCATTGATCTAAAGAATTTTTTTTTTTTTTTAATCCAAGCCCCAAGATATATTTCAGCTTCAAATTGAAATATGCATGCTTATAAGTGCTCAAATACTAATATACTAAAGCTGCCACCTCCTGCCACAGTAAATCTGATCAAACCTGTTCTCTCTTACACATATTCTTGGGGCCTGTCATGACTGGGATACTCAACTGAATTCATTCATTCCATCTTCTGACGTTATTTGACAGGGCCGATATCACAGGTTGGGTTCCCTGGAAGCAGAGGCTAAGGAAAACATTTGCAAGCATCAAGTTTGTTGGGGAACACTCTTAAGATCAATATCTCTGTGAGAGCACTGGGAGCATCAGCAGAACTGCATCAGCAGAGGTTGAACTGCAAAGTGCATGTGGTCAAGGCCTCAGCAATTTCTCTGAGAGCTCTAAAGCTGGGGTAGCCAGCCCTTCGGATAGATTTGTCCCGGATATAGCCAAGTCAGCCAGGCATCTGTTAGCCTGTATTGACCCAGAGGGAGGAGGCCTGATCTTGGATGAGTTGTCTGTTTTCAGTTAGGGGCAAGTAATACAGTGTTTCAGCTGAGAGTGGTGGGGCCACCATCATCCCCAGCAAATGGAAAATGAAATCTTCAGCTGGTGGCAAGAGCTGGTGCCCCACACAGCTTATTAATATCTCCCCCCAAAGTCTTCAGCTTCCTACCATCTGATCTCTCCTGCTCTAAAAGCATCCACCTCCTTTCTAATTTCCTTCCCTATGTCCCAGCCTAAAGTACTTCAAATCTCCTTTTTGAAGTCTCCACATTTCACTGAGGCTCTATTCCATGGGAAATTGTCTTTTAAAATATTTAAGTCCAGAATGTTTTAATGAGCTATTGATACTTCTTTTCCAACAGATTTAGGGGATTCAAAAACTTTAACGAAATGTGATAAATCTCTGAGAGAATTAGTAAAACTGATAACTTTCCTTTTTCATTTATATTTAGCTTAAAGAAGAATATTTTTCTTTTTAGTATTTTCTCCATTTTCCAATTCTGAAAATAAGAAAGAAAAACCACAATATCTATATTCACATTTGCAGCTGGATCTTTTGGGATTGAGAGATAAAGGAGAAGAACATTGCTTATAGTAACACAGGAAAATATCTTTTTCTATATGGTCAAATGTTTTATTCTTTTTTTTCTGTTTTTTTTTTCCTCCTACCTCCTATAATTGTATATACAATGACCTACAGATTTTCTGTGAATAAGATCAGATAGTCACGTGTTTACCTGGGAGGAAACTATCATTGATGATTTTTTTATTAGGCATTTCCAAATACATTTAGTCATTTTATTTTATCTTTGCAACATCTCAGCAGTATAAGGACTATTATATCTGGTTTTCTAGGTAAAGAAACTAAAGCCCAGTGGGATAAACTGGATTGCTCAAAGCATGTAGAATTTAAATGTGAGTTATTACCACTTGACAGCTCTTTTATGCTCTGAAGGCTGGCTTTATTTTTTCTTCCCACTATCAACAGGTTTAATTTTCAAGAGCAGCTTTACTTTAAAAAATATTTTTAAACCAGTAACATAATCATTTTTATTATTAAGTATTATGTACTGTATGCAACTGTATATGTTATACTTTTATACAACTGGCAGAGCAGTGGGTTTGTTTACACCAGCATCTCCAAACATGTCAGGAATACGTTGCACTGCCACCTTATGATGGCTAAGATGTCCCTAGGCCACAGAAAGTTTTCAGCTCCACTTGAACCACTGTTGTGCATGTGGTCTGGACATTTTGCCCCTGCCTTCCTTAGAGTATGGAAAGGAGCAGCCTACAGTTATGTCTTTATTTTGGGCAAGTTCAATTCTGAGAAAGTAGTAGGAGACCTAATTTTGACCATATATCTAACTTCAATTTCCATTTGGCCTGTATCAGTGATAAAACTGATAGTTTGAGCACCATTTGTCTGATTTCTGGAAGGTTTTTCTTTTCCAAGTTTTTTTTCATTCTCCTTCATCTTTCCGCCCCTCCCCGACCGCCTTTCAAAATTTTATTTTCAATTACAGTTGACATTCAATATTATTTTATATTAGTTTCAGGTTTATGCCATACTGGTTAGACATTTATATAATTTAAAAAATGGCCCCCGATGGGTTTAGTACCCACCTGCCACTATACATTGTTATTACTATATTATTGACTGTATCCCTTTACTTTATTTTACATCCCCATGACTATTTTGTAACTACCAATTTGTACTTTTTATCCCTTCACATTTTTCACCCTGTCCCCCAAATTCCCTTCCATCTGTCACCCCAATAAATATAGTACCCATCTGACACCATGCATAGTTATTACAATATTTTTGACTATATTCCTTATGCTGTACTCTACATCCCCATGACTACTATGTAACAAACAATTTATATTTCTCAATCCCTTCCCCTTTTTCACCCACCCTCTCAACCCCTCTTTCATCTGGCAACCATCAAAATGCTCTCAGTATGTATTAGTTTGTTTCTGTTTTGTTTGTTTATTTTGTTCTTTAGATTCCACATATAAGCAAAATCACATTGCATCTGTTTTTCTGTCTGATGTACTCTACTCAGCACAATACCTTCCAGGTCTATACATGCTGCTACAGTTGGTGAGAACAATAATGGCCAAGCAATTATATATGTATATATAATGGAATATATGTATATATGCCACCTCCTCTTTATCCATTCATCCATCAATGGACACTGAGGCTTCCTTGACATCTTGGCCATTGTAAACAATGAGGCAATGAATGTTTGGATACAGATGTCCCCTTGAAGTATCATTTTTGGATTTCTTCAGATTAATACCCAGAAGTTGAATGACTGGTTCCTTTTCTGTCTCTTGTTCTAGCCTTCATTTTAAAGTCTATTTTGTTTGGTTTAAGTATTGCTACCCCAGCTGTTTTTTGTTTTTCATTTTCATAAAATATCTTTTTCCATCCATCTTTCAGTCTGTGTCTTTTGATCTGAAGTGTCTTGTAAGCAGCATATGTAAGGGTTTTGTTTTCTTATCCATTCAGCCCTCTTGTGTCTTCTCATTGGAACATTTAATCTATTTACATTTAAAGAAATTATTGATAGATATATAGTTATTGCCATTTTATTATTCATATGTTTTGTCTTTTTTTTTTTTTTTTTTTTTTGGTTTTTCATCTTAAGCCCCTCTAAGATTCCTTGTAATACTAGGTTGGTGGTGATGAACTCCCTTAGCTTTTTTTTGCCTGGGAAGCTCTTTATCTGTCCTTCGATTCTAAATGATAATTTTGCTGGGTAAATTAATCTTGATTATCTGTCCTTACTTTTCATCACTTTAAATATTTTGTGCCAATCCCTTCTGGTCTGCAAAGTTTCTATTGAGAAATCAGTTGAAAGTTTTATGGGAACTTTCTTTTTAAGTAACTAACTTTTTCTCTTGCTGCTTTTAAGATTCTTTCTTCATCTTTAACCTTTGCTATTTTAATCATAATGTGTCTTGGTGGGGACCTCTTTAGGCTCACCATGTTTGGGGCACTGTACTTCCTGGGCTTATATGTCTATTTCCTTTGCCAGGTTAGGGAAGTTTTCCATCATTATTTCTTGATATAGGTTTTCAATTTCTTTCAGTCTCCTCCTTCTGGTACAAATGTTGGTCCACTTGATGTTGTCCCAGAGGCCCCTTAAAATATCCTCATATTTTTGGATTCTTTTTATCTTTTTGCTGTTCTGATTGAGTGTTTTCTGCTACCTTATCTTCCAAATCACTGATTTGATCCTCTGCTTCATCTAATCTACTGTTCATTCCCTCTAATGTATTCTTCATTTCAATGATTGTATTCATTTATGACTGGTCCTTTTTATGTTTTCTACCTGATTTCTATGTTTCCTACATCTTTGTTGAAGTTCTCAATGAGATCATTGAACAACCTTACATAACCAGTGTTTTGAACTCTGTATCTGGTAGATTGCTCATCTCCATTTTTTTGTTTGTTTTATCCTGGAGCTTTGTTCTGTTTTTTTCATTTAGGACATGTTTCTTTGTCTTCTTATTTTGACTGCCTCCCTGTGTTTGTTTCTATGTATTAAGTAGGGCTGCTATGTCTCCTGGTCTTAGTAGAGAAGCCTTAAAAAGTAGGTGTCCTATGAGGACCAGTGGCGCAGTCTCCCTTGTCACCTGATCAAGTGCTCAAGGTGTGTCCCTTGTGTAGATTGTGTGTGCCCTTCTGTTATAGTTATGCCTTGGTTGCTGTTTGCACATCAATAGAAGGGATTGACCTGACCCTCGGACTGATTGGTTGTGAGGAGTGGTTGTGACCACAGTGGAGGAGCTGTTGTTCAGGGGCTGACCCTACAGAGCAGGTTTCACTTTAATAGGCCTCTAGTGCCTGCACAATCTGCCCTTTGGGTGTGTTGTCCTTGGAGGTGGCCAAGTGATGCTCAATTGAATTTGACCACCAGGCATGTTCAGCCCAGGGCCACGTGGCATGAGCCACAAAGCGATCCACAGATGGATGCCACTTGCACTGCTCTCTGAGGTGCCTCAAGAGGCCAAGCTGTGAACCAATGTTGGCTGCCACTAGTGCCGGGCTTGGGACTGCTTAAGATGTATAGGGTCAGATGCTGCTTGTTTGGGTTTTGTGAATCTTTGAAAGATTTTTAGGAAAGTCCACATCATGAGTCAAGACTGGCTGTTTTTGTGGAAAAGCCACTGTAAGCAACTTGGTTATGCCTGAAATTTTGGTTGGGAGGGGTCTCAGGGAATCAGGATGAACTAATGATGTTACCCAGGTTGATGGAGACTAAGATATGACAGCTGCCTGCATTTGCATGCCAGGAGTGGGAAGGGCTCAACAAAGCCACAGTCGATTTTGCCAGTCCTTCTGTTTGGGAGAAAGCTGCCCTTCCAGCCCTCATCCTGAAGTCAGACAGCTCAGTTAATCCCAGTATGTTCCTGGCACCTTTGGAGCTGCTGCCCCAGTGCTGGAGTTCAAATAAAGTAAGTCCATCAGCAAGAAATGTCTGTGTGTGGGCCCTTTAGGAGGAAAGCCTGGACTCTAGTAGCCCTCTGTCTCACTCAGCCATAATCTCTGCTGGTTTTCACAGCTAGAAATTGTGGGGACTTCTCTCCCTGGCACTGGAACTCTAGGATGAGAAGCCTAATGTGTGACTGGGATCCCTCACTCCTCATGCTACCTCTGCAGCAGAGATAACCCTCCCATTATTTAATTGACATACACAGGTATGGGACCAGCCTGTTCTGCCTCAGCCATCCCTACCAGTCTGGAGGTGGCTTCTTCTATATATCCTTAGTTGTAGGACGTCAGGTCTGCTGGACTTCAGGCAAATTTCACTGATAGCTGTTCTGTAGTTTAGTTCTAATTTTGATATAGTCATGAAAGGAAGCAAGGAAGGGTGTTTACCTACCCTTCCATCTTGACTGTAAATAAGACCAGTTTTAGATTCACAGCAAAATTGAGAGGAAGGTACAGAGAATTCCTGCCAACACCAGTGCATAACCTGTCCCATTATCAACAGTCTCATCAAGTACCTTTTTTATAATCGATGGATCTACATGGACACATCATAATCATTCAAAATTTACATTACAGTTTATTTTTAGTGTTGTACATTGTGTGAGTTTGGAGAAATTTATAATGATAACACATAGCCACCATTATTATAGCATACAGAGTAATTTTACTGCCCTAAAACCCTCTGAGCTCCACCTATTCATTTATCTCTCCTTCCTAACCCCAGGGAACCACAGATATTTTTACTGTCTCCATAGTTTTGCTTTTTCCAGAAAGACGTATCATTGGAGTCATACTGTGTATAGTCTTTTCAGATTGGCTTTTTTCACTTAGGTAATACATGTTTAGTTTTCCTTGTTTTTTTCATGACATGCTAGCTCATCTATTTTAGTGTTATATAATATCCCATTGTCTGGACATGCCATAATTTATCCATTTACCTATTGTAGGGCATCTTGGATGGTTCCAAGTTTGTTCAATTAGGAATAAAGCTGCTGTAAACATCCATGTGCAGGCTTTTGTGTCAACATGAATGTTCATCGCCTTTGGATAAATATCAAAGAGTGTGATTGCTGTGGATTGTATGGTAAAAGTATGTTTAGTTTTATAAGAAACCACCAAACTGTTTTCCAAAGTACCATTTGCATTCCCACCAGCAATAAATGAGAGTTCCTGTTGCTCCACATCCTTGTCAGCATTTAGTGTTGTTAGTGTTCTGGATTTCGGCAGTTCTTGAAAGTTGGCTTTTGTGTTGTAAAATTTAAACTGGTTGTGAAGATGTACACCAAATATCCAATCAAGACTCTGATTCTTCAGATGGTCCTATTTGCTTTAATCATTAGCCTTACAGGTTGATGGCAGAAAACTACAAAGCCAAGCATCTGCATAGTCACTTTGGAAGCTTTTTTTTTTTCTAAGAGGACTCAGCGAATGAATGCTGTTTATTTTTTACTCCTAAATTATATCTCTTTGTGTCAGTTTGGGTTTTCAGAGAATTTGTCAAGAAAGATTAGATGCACAAGAGAAGCACCTGTAAAGAATTAAGAAGGAAGGATTATGGAAAGGCTAGGAAAGCCTTCAGAGTTTGATCAGGTCTGACATCTGAAAAGAAAAACCATTGGGTGGGAAGAGGGTCGAATGGCAGGGTTTTTCTGGGAAAGCCTCAGCCAGACCAATGGGGAATCCTAGATCAAGGGTTGTCTGTTAAAGAACCCCTGCATTGGATAGACTTGACCCAACCCTGTCACTGATAGTATGCTCAGTCACTGACAATGAGCAGCCCAGCAGGACTGCGGCCTCAGTGCAAATGCTACAAAGCTGTAGCAGAGAGAGGCTGCCTGCCAATAGGCCCTCTAGCAGGTATTTGAAGAGAGATCTGGGTGGTGGGTGCATCCAGACCTGCCAAGCTTTTCACTCTTCCTTTTCCACTGGATTTCTTACCTTCCCATTCTTAAAATTTCACTTTTCTATTCCTATGTAGTCATTTACATTTATATATAATGTATTGCTAAAATAAACACAGAAGTGTAAAACAAAGAAGATTTACTATAATGAAGGGTTATAACTCAGAGAAGTTAGATTAGTATAATAATTTTATAAAATCCCCTTCTTTTTTACAAAATACTCAAAGCTATATTTTCAGCCTTTTGTACATATTCTTTAATTTTGTCTGGTTTTCTTCACAACTGAAGAAACTGCTACCTTATGTGGACTTAGTCTGATGGAAGCTAAAGAGTCCCCATTTCAGTACAGCTCTGATTATTTTTATCTTTGTTTCAATGTTTATTTGTTATTGTTTTAGGACTACATCCCTTGTATTTTTAATGAGCACTCTAATTTTTCAATTTCCTATTAATTCCCATAAAATTATAGGTGGAAAACAGTAAAGTATTTAAATAATTGCAAAAACTTTGCTCTACCAAGAAAAGTAGTGTTATACCCAAGTTAAACTACTGGCTGGCTGTCAGCAGGCACCATAAGGTTCTTAAAATTCTTGTCAATGATTGATGAACAAAAAGTCTAATTTAGAACATGAAATAGCATGCAAGAACATTTTTGAACATCATTTATAACTATTTTTCTTTGGTCTGGCTCCTTTAGAAGCAGAGGCTGAAATATGATTCTTATGTACATGATTTATTTAGAGGGTAGTAGGCAAAGCCTCAAAGGAAGTGAGGAAATTAAGGTAGGGCAGGGGAGAAGCAAGTAAAGATATGATTTCAGGTGAAATCATCTAGCTTCAGCTTGATGTCTAGGGACTTCTGAAAGATAAATGTTTGCACTGTAGAGTCTGCCTGCCTGGTGGCAACAAGATGGTGGAGCTTTTGTTACCACCACCTTCCACCTACTCACATACTCACTCATTAGTTCCAGGCTGCCTCTGGGTGAAACAGATCCAATCACCCAAGGATAATCTTCCAGGGAAACCTGCAAGTGAGATCTGTTAGCAGTAAAACTCATACTAGCAGTACAATGGATGGGATGAGTGTGAGGAGCAAGGGGGTGATGCACCAAGAGTGTCTGTTCAAAGGTATTCCTCTTAGGAGAGTCACTCCCAGAAAGTTTTCTTGTATTGAGGTAGACTGCTGTTTGATTTTGGAAACAGGAAAATTGTACCAGGTCAAATATCTCTGCCCAGTGCTTCATGTATCTCTTCTTTAACTTCTGGTCACTGAATTCCTTATGCCTTCAATGCAGAAGATTTTCAATGATCTCTTTTGGCCATTATCCAAAGTTACTCTGTATTTCCAGTCATCAACATCACATCACACACACATCACACACACACATGCGCACACACACACACGGACACATGTCTGGGGCAAGTGAACAGTATTACATGCACACTCATTTCATCCATGCAATTGTTTAAGTTGCCACACCAAGTTGTGAGTGAGTTACTGAGCAAGGAGGAGTCTCAACTTATTGAGATTAAGTATGCTTTTAGTATTTCTATTATGTTTGCTGGAAGAAGCATGTAAATTTACCACATTCACATGTGTACTTTCCCTGATTGCCTACGTGAGAGGTCCTCAAGCCAGGCAGTTACTCAGCATGGAGGTCAAGGACAGAGAAAGAAACTGGACAAAAAAGCCCAGAAGGCTGTTGTACTCAACTGGATTTTCCATTTCACATGGGGAGAACAAAAAATTGTAGAATCAATGGCTTTGGTCATAGGTTAAAAGTAAATATTTTAGGTAAGTGTCACTGAACCACCAATTGTATCTTTGTTTCCTTCCTTTTAACATTTTAAATTTATAAGGGTTATGTGGAAATATTATTAAATGACTTTTAGCCATAAAACTTCCATTTCAATTGCTCCCAAGTTGTATATTCAGGCACTGCTTTCCTCATATGCTTTTTATGTGAGAAAAGGAGACTAGTTTTAGGACCTAGTCAGTGATAAAGTAAATTGATCTATTACATGCCCCCTGAGGAAATTCCTACAGGGCTATCTTGGTCTGGACTGCCTAAGTGTCTCATTTGTACCTAAAAACCAGAAGTGTCATTTTTTCCCTATTCAAGATGTCACCAGCCCAATTTTCTTTCACTAAAGATCACACTTATTAGTCTCTGAAGGTGCTAGCACTTGAGGCTATGTCTGAGGTGATTAAAATGCCTCAGCACTTTGAGGATTGGTGCCCTTCCATCACTTCTCATCTCCATCTGCTTCCCTCTCTGGCTCTTTCTGCCTGTCATTATGATCCATCATCATCCATTTTAAGATCTATGTAAGTCATGTGAATCAAGGAAAATTGAGAATCTTAGGAAAATACATGACATGACATGCATCACTGGTAAAGAGATGGAAACACTGACCGAATCCCGTTCTGTCCCCAATTTTACAGATATGCTTATTTTGCCCTTTGAATTCCTTCTGTTCTCACTAATGTGCTCTCTCTCTGTCTCTCTGTCTCTGTCTCTCTCTCTGTCTTTCTCTGTGTGTCCTGTCTCTCTGTCTGTCTCTCTGTCTGTCTCTCTGTCTCTCTCTCTCTCTCTCTCTCTCTCACACACACACACACACACACACACACACACACAATACACACAGATGTGTGCATGCTCAAACACATATATGTACCATCTATTTCCCTATATGAGCTATAAAGCCCTCACACCAGCTGAGGTTTTGGATTTAATGCCTGCAAACCAAAGGTACTTTGACACCTGGTAATTAGCTGGATTTTTGTAATGTATAGCTTCCTGGCTAACCCCAATATACACCATCTTTGTTATATACAACTGAACCAAAGAGCTTTACTGTATAGTTTCACTCAGGGAGACTATGTCCTCATGCCTCCCAGCACTTCTAAGAAGCCCCAAATCACAAACATCTAGAAATGGGACTCAGAAAGATATAATCCAAGCAAAGTATCTGGATTTTCAGTATATCCTTTACTCTGAATTCAGTGAAGAGTGAGATAGAGGATAGAGAAAAGGAATAATTGTGAATACGATAGGTTTTTGAAGTCCCCCCTTCTGGTGGATTTTAATTATTTAAAACCACCTCTTTGGGGAAGTCTACACCACTGATAAGTAACTCAGCCACCCGCTTTAATGGAAGTGAAACATAAATTCATTGGGTTCAATTCTGCAACATGTGATGCGAGGTCAGTGAGTGGCGTACATACTAGAAACTCAACAGCCTGGTATATTCATAAAAAAAAAAAAAACAGGTACCCCAGGAAACAGTTAGAGAGGTGTGGCCATATGAGGTTATAGACAGGCAAGCTGCGCGCCCAGAGGAGGACATCTGCTCAATCAGGATGTATCAGGGACTAGAGCCCAGCCGAGCCTGCGTTTATGATTACCACCAGTGCATGCCGTCTTACATGGGGGGTCATTGAGACCAACTCCTGAAAGGAAGTTCCTTTTAGAAACTGCTGTTCTTCCTATTCTTTTATATGCCACTTTTATGAGGTATTTGGACTTGTAATCATATATTCTTAGAGCCACACTAGGAGGTTGAAATCTGCCTTAATAGCAAGCATATAGAATCTTCTAGATGAGATGCTCTTTTAAAAAGGCTGAAAGGGACATAATAGTAAGGTAAAACCAATAGTTATAGGAACAGAAAGAAAACAAAAATCAGTTTGGGCAGGTATAGCAGTGACCAAGAAGACTGTATGTTACACACAAAAAAAGTCAGTAATCAAGGCTTGTAAAAGGCAGCTAAATAAAGATTTTAGCTGAGCTCCACTGACTGAGACACTAAGTAAATAAATACATAAAATAAAAGTACCCCCAAAATTATTGCATCTATTCTGCATGGACTTTGTTTTCACTTTTTACAAATGAGGAAGCAAATGTCATGTTAAAATAGCTGCTGGCATGAACCACACTTGGATATCTATGATAGAGGAGAATATTTAGTATGTATGGACTCCAGAGTAGAGTTATCAGGTAAGACATTCTTCCCACACCTGCTTCCCAGGTGTTTCTGGGATGTAAAGAGAAATAAGCAGCAACAATTCTTGGTCTACACGCTATTAATCCATTGTTCATACCTCAACTACCCACCTGATGGTATAATTAGCAGCTAAGTTAACAAAAACAGAAGCGGGTAGGGAATTGGGTGGGCACAGCTAAGTTTTGGAAACAGAGATAATGGGTGGAAATGTCTGAAGATGATACTGCTTTTTCTGCTACTTGGGAGGTAGAGACCTGAAGGAGAAACTGGAACTTAACACTTTGCTTTTATGCCAGTAGTCCCTGTACTCTTTGGAATCATCTCCACTCCATAAACAGAGCATGAAATAGCATCTGCTGCACTTTCTCACTTATCGCTTGCAGAAATCAAATATGAAAATATGAAAATCACATGGTTTTCTAATGCATTTACCTCATGCCGAGGATTGAAATAATCAGCACTGATCCTTTTCTCCAATCCAGCATTCTGACTCAGCTGTCCCATTTCTTTTTTTTCCCCTTCCAAATCAAAATCACATGCACACACATGTACAAATCCATTTTTACCTCAAATAATGTAAACAGTAATCATCACTCTCCATTATTACAGAAGATTAGTGATACCATTAAGAGACATCATCTGCACTGTACTTTTATTCATCAAGCAGCATTTATGTGAAGAAAATTTAGATGGATAATTCCACAGCCTGGAAATTATAAAGAGTGAGTTTACTGAAACAAAGCTGCAGAGCAGGTAACAGGCTGTTTTGGTGATTATCATCAAATGCATAATCCTGTGTATGACAGGCTCTGGAAGTAACCCCTGGAAGGAACTGCGCTTTGGAGGCGCTGCTATGTCTTGCTATTTTATGCACCAATATTGCTGTGCATGGTCTGATGTCCATCTGCCAGCCCCTCTTGAAGCCACACATGGGACCCGTACCTGCCTTACCAGAAAGCATGTAGAATCTCCTAGTTGAATTAAAGGGATGCCTACATTAAAAGGTTCTTTACTTTAGATGGTATTTGGGTTCCTCCTTTTGTCCCACTCAGTCCATTTATTTGCATATTACTTCTAATCTCTGTATCTTTTTATTTTTTATTTTTTATTTTTAGCTGAGCCATCCTGCCACCTGTTGGCAGCTCAACGGTAACTCAGCTCGGGCTGGCCTCGAACAGCTGTTGCTCAGAGCTCAGCTCGCACTCTTGAGCGAACTCTTAACCAACTGAGCTACTCGGCCGGCCCTTTGTTTTTGTTTTTGAGGGCAGTGTCACTGGCCTTCATATGTGGGACCCGAACCAGGGTATTTATCTTTTGAATCACTGATTTTCTGATACTTAATGCACCCTTCAACCTGATAGTGAATAAGAAAATAATGAAGAGATATTGTGGAGATATTGATAGGAACTATTGACTGGATGCAGGAGGTCATGGAGAAGAGAAGTAAAAAGGTACTAAAACTTTCAAGCTAGTTTAGGATAGTAATGACACTGACAGGAGTAAAAATCCAGAAGAAGTGAGATTAAGGGAAAATGTGTGGGTGGTTAATCATATTTGTATTTTGAAAAGAGAACTCTAGGCCAAGTGTAATAAAGGCATGAGATTGGGGAAACAGTGGGTTCAAAAATGATGAATTGGAAACCATTCCTTAGTCTCTGTACAAGTTTATAAAAACTAGAATTAGATGCATAGCAGTGCATATGAGGAGAGGGGAATAGACTGCAGAGATTTTATAGGAGGAAACATCAACAGATTTGGCCATAAAGGATACATAGATCCACTTGGGTACCATGTAACTAGTAAGGGGCAGAAAATGTTTTAGAAAGTAGGTCATCAACACCACTGTCCAGTATTAAAGAAACTGAGGAAAGATAACTATAGGATTTAGCAAATAAGATGTTACTTATGATTTTGATAATAACAATTTTAATGGATTGGTAGTATGGAAGCCAGATTACAAGGGTCTGAAGAAAAATTAATTAAAAGCAATGAGTATAGACTCCTCTTAACTATATTCATTTATTCAACCAAAGAGTATTAAATTCTTAATATGAATCAAATCCCATATTAGGTGCAATAGATGCAAGAATATCACACAATTGCTGCCCTGTAGCTGATCAACCTAAAAGAGTAGCCAATGATTATTGGGTTCTTACCATCTGACAATTAAGAGTATTTCAGACTGTAACAAGCCTATGAGGTATATGCTTTTACTTTTCTTTTCTTTTCTTTTTTTTTTTTTTTACAATGGGTGAGGTGCAAAATAGGGTAAGCAACTTTCCTGAGCTCACTTAGAGAGTCAGTCCAAGACTGAATATGAACTCAAGCAGTTTAACACCTGAACCCATCATCCCAAATGCTATGCTGGAACCCAGAAAAGGAGACTGGCTTGCACAGTGATGGCTTCAACAGAATTATGGACAGGGAACTAGAGGGATGGCAAAGAGGCAGGGACCTGTGCTGGCTGGTGGGACAATTGGGAGTTTTCAGAAGATATTTGGACTAAGCAAATAGAAGCTGGAAGGGGTATCAGGGTTAAAAGGTTTTTGGTTTGGTTTTTTTACAAAGAACAGATTTGCAGCTTGGCAAGGTGAAGTGGTACAGAGCACAGGCTCTGAAGCAAAACGGATCTTACTTTAAATACCAGCAGTGCAGCATATTAGCAGTGTAACCTCATCCAAGTTATTTAAACCCCTGGAGTTTCAGGTTTTTGATCTGTAAAATGAATTAGAAATGGTATTTCACAGCACTGATGTGAAGGTTTGTAATTTTGAGGGATGCTGAAATAAGAAAACATACATAACATTGCTTGGTCCAAAACATGAACTCAATAGATCTTAGCTCTTTCTTTTTATTTATTATCATTCTCCACCTCCCATCCTGGACATGTGTTTAAGGCAAAGAAAAACATGAAATGATATAAGCAAAACAGGTTGGTCCACAAAGAAAAGTCAGGAAGGGATGGGATCAAGGAAGGAGGGGTTAACTTTGATTGAGGGGAAGGACAGTTTTCTCTCTGACATCAGAGCAGTCAGGAAAGATACAGAGAACAGTGGAGAAATAGACTCCTCATATGCGTCCTACCCTCTTTTCCCCCTTCCCATGCCCCAGCCAGAGAGGTAGACATACTCTACACACTAGAAAGCTATACTTATTTATTCAGTTTTCTGGCTGTACACGTAATTTTTTTGAAGGAGAATTATTTCATAACAGAAGCACCCCTGTTTACTGAGGAATCACATCATTAAAGAAACGTATTTGTGTTTTAGTTCAGTGTGTATATCCTTCCATACTCCCAGGAGCCCCTTTTGTGTTCTTCCTTTCATGACTCCTCTCTTCTCGGCTCCGTCGTTCCCAGAAACCAGAGTGTTCATACTCTTTCCATTGACAAACCCTTCAGGTAACTCCTATCATGAAAATAAAATTTGCCGCTGACAGAACAGTCTTTTTAAGCATTTGGAAAAACAAAAACCTATTTCAACACTGAATATCAATACCAGACTTCAAAATGTATTCTAAGCCTATGAAAAAGATGAACATAAAACTATTGTTTTAAAGGGAAAAATAGAATAGTTATATGATCTCTAGAAGAAATGGGTTACTCAGCTTTGAAGCAAATAGAGCATAGGGAAAGGCTGACTGATTCAAATAATATTTAAAATATACATGAAATTTAAGACTTTACTAAAATGAAAAATATTAATACAAATTAAAATATTTGCATCAAGTGTAGCACACAAAATGTTAATGGTTTTTGTGTGCAAATGGTATTGAAATCTAAAAATAAAACAAATAACAATGAAAAATATTTACCATATAGGCAGCGATCCAAGTATGTGGACAAAGCATCCAAACTAGAGAAATACAAATAGAAAACAAATATATAAGGAAAATATTTTCATGCTTTTTTTTTTTTTTTAGCTGAGCCATCCTGCCATCTGTTGGCAGCTCAATGGCAACTCAGCTCGGGCTGGCCTCGAACAGCTGTTGCTCAGAGCTCAGCTCGCACTATTGAGTGAGCTCTTAACCAACTGAGCCACTCGGCCGGCCCTTCATACTTTTTTATAGTAGTAAAATAGAAATAATATTGACAATATTTTAGTACAGCTTTTAACTTACAAACAATTGAGATCTCTGTTAAATGATATACCTATTGGAAAATAATGCAAAATAAAGATATTCATATCGTTCAACACAGTAATCTCTCTTCTGGGAATTTATTCTAAAGAAATAATACAACGGAAGCAAAATCCAAATGAATAAAAGCGTTTGTTGTGGTGTGAAAACAGAAACAAATAAGACAACAACAAAAGAACCCACTAAAACCACTAAAGTGTTCAATAATAAAAGAATAGCTTATTAATTATGGAACATCAGTAGGAGATAATTTTTAAATTAAATTTATTGGGGTGACATCATATAAGTTTCAAGTGTACAATTCTATAATGTATCATCTCTATATTGCATTGTATGTTCACCACCCACAGTCTAGCCTCCCCCCATCACCATATATTTTGATCCCCTTTTCTCTTCATCCTGCCTCCACCCCTATCACCTCTGGTAACCTTCACTGTTGTCTTGGTTCATTTGTTGCTTTCTGTTTTATATTGCATTTGCTAGTGAAATTATATAGTTCTTGTCCTTTTCAATATTTTGTTTAGCTTGATTCTCTGAAGATCCAACCACGTTGTCACAAATGGCAGTATTTCAGCCTTTCTTATGGCTGAGTAGGATTCCACTGTGTGTGTGCGTGTGCGTGTGTGTGTGTGTATATATATCCTATATATATCATATATACATATATATTTGTGTATATATATTTAGATATGTGTATATATATGTATATATGTATAGATATACAGATATCTAGATCTCTATATATACCAATATCTATATAGCTATATGGATATTTATATATAGCGATATATATATAGAGAGAGAGAGAGCGAGAGCGAGAGCGAGAGCGAGAGCGAGAGAGAGAGAGAGAGAGAGAGAGAGAGGTACAGAGGATGCCAAGAAAACATATACACATTTTAAGAAAGGAAAAAACTGTAATAAAAATTGTAATACTCAATATTTACCAATAACAAAAGATGAATACAAGTCACATTAGACTTCTGCAATTACAAGAGGTGCTCAAAGTGGTTACCATCAGTGTCCAGACACTTCTGATTACTGTGAACATTATTTGGTAGGCTTCTGTGGTGAGAGTGTAACCTGTCCCAACACCACAGCTGAAGAAGTAGGACTTGTTGCTGTGCGAGGTCTCCCAAATCTTTCCTCGTGCCCATCACACACAGCACCATGCGTCTTAAACTTATCACAGGTGCGTGCAATTATTAGGCGTATTGGAGGTTCTGTTGCATACTCACGCCTCCATTGTCATTGTACTTCCACAATGTTCTCAGATTTCAAATACCACTTCAAAATGGTCTTGTGCTACTCGAATGACAACCGTGCTTCTGCCATGAATGACAACCGTGCTTCTGCCATTTCTTTGACTGTCCTGCCTGTCTCATGGTGACACTCCCATTCATTTGATTAACTCCACCTTTTGAGCAAACGTCATGCTACACATTGCTACCATAATTCAACACGGAAAGTTATATATAGATGACATCTCTTAAAATGTATATACATTTTTTTTGGCATTCCTGGTGTGTGTGTGTGTGTGTGTGTGTGTGTGTGTGTGTGTGCATGTGTGTGTGTGTGTCTGTGTATCTCACATCTTCTTTATCCAGTCATCCATTGAAGGACACTTAGGTTTCTTCCATGTTTTGCCAACCATGAGTAATGCTGCAATGAATATAGGGGTACATATATGAATAAATGTTTTCAAAATTTCAGGTAGATACCCAGAAGAGGGATTGCTAGGTTACATTGTAGCTCTGTTCTTAATTTTTTGACAAATCTTCATACTCTTCTCCATAGTGGCTGTGCCAATTTACATTTTTTTTTTTTTTTCCCCAGTTTACATTCTTACCGGCAGTTTATGAGGTTTCGTTTTTGGTAAGGGTAGAGGTTCACTTTATTCCACAACCTCTCCACGCTTGTTATTACTTGTCTTGTTGATAACAGCCTTTCTAACAGGTGTGAGGAGGTATCTCGTTGTAGTTTTGATTTGCATTTCCCTACTAGCTAGTAAAGTCAAGCATCTTTTCATATGTCTGTTGGCCATTTGGATGTCTTCTTGGGTGAAGTGTCTCTTTTTCAGGTTCTTTGCCCATTTTTTAATTGGATCATTTGTTTTTTTTTGTTGTTGAGTTTTATGAGTTCCTAATATGTTTTGGATATTATACCCTTATTAGAGGTATTGTTTGCAAATATCTTCTCTCACTTTGTTAGTTGCCTTTTTGTTTTGTTGATGGTTTCTTTTACTGTGAGAAGCTTTTTAGTTTGATGTAGCCACATTCATTTATTTTTGCTTTTATTTCTCTGAACTTTGGAGTCAAGTTCATAAAAGCTTCTCTGATACCAAGATCTATAAGTTTAGTAGCTATGTTTTCTTCTGTGTATTTTATTGTTTTAGGCCTTATATTTAAGTATCTAATCCATTTTGAGTTAATGTTTGTGTGTATGTCAAATAGCAGTCCAGTTTCATTCTTTTACATCTAGCTTTCCAGTTCTCCCCACACAATTTATTGAAGAGGCTTTCTTTCTCCATTGTATGGTTTTTTGCTCCTTTGTTGATAATTAGTTGCCCATATAGATGTGGGTTTATTTCTAGGCTCTTAATTCTGTTCCATTGGTCTGTGTGTCTTTTTTACTGCCAATACTATGCTGTTCTGTTTTGTTTTGTTTTGTTTTGTTTGATGCAGTTTTTATTATTATAGCCTTGTAGTATAGTTTGAATTCAAAGAGTGTGATACCTTTGGTCTTGTTGGTTTTGTTCTCAGGATTATTTTGGCTATTTGGGGACTTTTTGGGTTCCATACAAATTTGATGATTTTTTTGTTGTTGTTCAATTTCTTTGAAATACGTCATTGGGATTTTGATGGGGGATTGCATTAAATCTGTATATTACATAGGAGATAATTAAATTTAATAAGCCATTAAAATATAATTACAAAGGCTATGTAACTACATACCAACAAATTCTAATAGAAATATGTTTCATCACTACATACCATTATTACTTTCTGAGAATTTAGAATTTGTTCAGGGCAAACCAGTTTGTAGCTAAACACCTGGATGGTTTTATAAGCTAGTGGGGAGGTAAGGGCTGAGAACACCTAAATGTTCTGTACAATTGAAGAAAGAGAACCAGAAGTTTGCAGGGGAACTCAGAAGCTTCAGACAATTGCCAGAGAGAAGAGCTATGTGGAGGTGGGGCCACCACAGAGAAAGGCCTTGTAGGGAATGGGATTGCCAAGAAGAATTTCAGAAAACATAAATATGCAATTGTATTTTTAGAGTGTTTGGTATTGGTGCAAAGTGTAAGCCCTTCTCTTTCCCCCTATCAAAATTGTCAGAAATGTATAAATTGTTTCCTAATGATTTGTGTGGATAAATTCTTCAAGAGAACTTCAGAGGAAGTCCATAGCTAGATTAAAGAGGAGTGGCTAAGATGAGGTCTGATGCTACTTCAGAATTTAATGCTGTCATGGCCTTGGCCAATTTTCTAAGCCTCTTTGGCCTTCATTTTTCTCATCTATAAAATAGTGATGGTAATCAGTCTGTTTTCAAAAAGGGTTTCTGATAAGATTAAATGAGAAAAAAATATATATATACATATATATATATATGAGTTAAATATATATATGAGTTAATACACACACACACACATATGACAGTGTGACAGTGTCTGGTACATAGTGAGCTCTAGATACACATTTGTTATAATCAGTTATTACCATGATCTTCAGAGTTCAAGAGAGCTTATGAGGATTCAGGATCCAGGTGACAGAAGTTGTAATTAGGGCCATGGACCTATAAAAAAACATTGTTTTTCAGTATGAGGGTCAATATTTCTGTTGTATTAACTAAACATTTTTAAAACAGAGGAAAAACAGTTTAGTAGCTGACCTAGGTATTTATTCTTCACTTAGAGATGCTTAATAAATAAGCATTTAAATCAAAGAAGAAAAAAGATTACCAAAGTTGAAATTAAAAGGAAAATAGAAAAATCGCCAAAATTTAACAAAAAGATAAATAATGATAGGCAGCAAGATAGGAAAAAATATTCTTTGATTATATGATCATAAAAAATGTAGTCACAATAAGCATAGAAGAACAGGGGAAATGGATGCACACACACACACAAACAGAACTCTGACAATTAAGTTTGCGAACTCATCCTAGAAAAAGTGCTACATACCACATTGCTGAATATCACTTTGGTCACCTTTAAAGTACTCCTCTTGGGAAGCTATGCACTGATGCCAGTGCCTAGTCCACCCTTCAAGGCAATTTTGGAACTCTTCTTCTGGAATGGCCATCAGAGCTGTCGTCATATTACCCTTGATGTCCTGAATGTCATCAAAATGTCTTGCTTTCAATATTTCCTTTTTCTTCCAGTTAAGAAAGAAGTCATTGGGGGCCAGATCAGGTAAGTAGGGAGGGTTTCCAATACAGTTATTTGTTTACTTGCTAAAAACTCCCTCACAGACAGTGGCATGTGAGCTGGTGCATTATTGTGATGCAAAAACCATGAATTGTTGGCGAAAAGTTCATGTCATCTAATTTTTTCACGCAGCCTTTTCAACACTTCCAAATAATAAACTTGGTTAACTGTTTGTTCAGTTGGTACAAATTCATAATGAATAATCCCTCTGATATAAAGGTTAGCAATATTGTTGCAACAAGTTCGCAAACTTAATTGTCAGACCGTGTGTGTGTGTGTGTGTGTGTGTGTGTGTGTGTGTGTGTGTGTGTATTGGGGATGCCAAAAAAAATGTATACACATTTTAAGAGATGTTATCTGTGTTTAAGCAGTACTTCGTTGTAATCAGAAGTGTCTGGATGCTGATGGTAACCACTTTGAGCACCTCTTGTAACTGCAGAAGTCAAACATGACTTGTATTCATCTTTTGTTATTGGTATATATTGAGTATTATAATTAATACAGTTTTTTCCTTTCTGAAAAGTGTATACATGTTTTTGGCACCATATATATATGAGGATTTCATATAATGGAGAAAAAATGGAAAATTATTATGACATTAATATATGATTATGATATGTTTTATTTAAAAAGTGTTATGTATTTTTACTTTTAACAATTTTCTTAAATTCTCCATTACATGTATAAATATTATTATTATTTAATTATTATGTTTAGCTGTTTAAATATAGATATGGTTTTTAATGAGAGGTATAACTATTGAAGAAAATTATTCATCTAAATTTTAAAGTTAACTCCAACAGAAGAGAGCTGATGCCATAAGCCAAGTGGCACCATTATCTGTTAGCTTAAATGTATAGCAGAGCAGTACCTGGGCATATATATATATAACATTTGAGGTATTTGTTTGTAATTCCAAAACTATTATGCCAGTGAAGTATTCTAGGAATAACCTTAATTAACATTAATTAACATAGAAATGTCTTTTATTCTCACATCCTGAAATAAAGGCTGAAGGGTTGAAGATGGGCTGGATTAAGGTGTGCTCAGAGGCTGGACCAGTTAGGCCTCCCAGTTTGTAGCCCCGATCAGAGATTCACACCCACATACACACACCCTAACTCCATTTTGTCTAGGTCATGATATTCCAAACATTAACTTTTCTTCAGCTAGCCCCAATCCTCCTCCAGCTCCAAAATAGAGTATGAACCGCTAGTAAGCAAAACCCTTCAGGAAAATAACATTTAGCTTCAAGTTTAGCTAATCAAGCTGTGAGATACTGAACTGAGGTTGAAGTGATGCAAGATCATATGTGAGTTGATAGTGTTTGTGTTTGACCTTCTTTCCAAGAAGGGGTCACTTGGTTTCACAGTATCGGGTAAAAGCAAAAGATATTCACCAACCATATCTCAGGAAACTTCACACTGGGGGTTTCCTCAAAAAGAGCTGCCATGCAGACACACACCTGAGTATTTCTACAATGCTTTGGTAGTTTGAAGTCAATACACCTTTAAAAAAAAAAAAAAGCCAGCTTATATTTACTCACTTTCAAGAGAGCCTCCTTCTGGATATGTCTATTCGCCAACATTTCTCTTGTGTCTGATATCATCCTTATCCTCTTCCATGTGTGTCCCAGAAGGATGGGGTCTTGATGAACAGCCCATTGATCCAGGATATCAGCAGTTCTCTGCCCAGCAGATGACTGGGAGACTCCCTGGGACAAGGCTGACTTAGTGATCAAGGCCAACTGCTTTGTCTTTCTACTTCAGGACATGCACATGGCATGCACACCCTCCCTCTATCTCTAACTCATGTATAGTTTCCTTGTAGGTGAATTTCCCTGGTTAATGGTAAGGATTTAGGGAGAGAGGCCAGAGAGCTGCGGTTCCTATTTCTGCCTCCTGATCCAATCCTGATCCCAGTATTTTGCATAGCTAAGGAATAGGCATACAATGCGCCCTGGGGCACGAAACTGATTGCTCAACTGGAAATGTATTGGGAAAAAAAAATGAGCACATTAAATGCATTTGGTCTGAGTTTTGTCTCACTGTGTAGAAGGTTCAGAGCCTGCTGAGTTTCCAAAGTGTCATATAAACTAAATATTACAAGAAACAGTGCATCGCAGCAGTCATTTCTCAACGTTATTTCTCTTTATGCAGTAAGAAAGACTTGTCACTCCATGCATCATTCACAGCTTTCTGCCGATTCCTCAAATTTTAAAAATATTGTATGTTGTGAACAAAAACACAAGGAGGAAAGAGTTTATACTATGGGATTTTCCTCACCTAGCATTCCTAAGGAAAATATATCTAACATCAATAGCAGGAAACATGTGCTGAAACAAATGTCAAAAAAAATTGATAATTGCAGAAATCATGTGGCTAAGAGCTTGTGTTTTTTTCTTAGTCCTGATTTCTCATTTTATATTTAAAATTTTATAAAGCTGTTGCCAAAGAACAAGCATTCTTGTGCCATCACAGGAAAGCATTCTGGGATGTATGCATAAGCCATATGAACAAAGCCAAGCAAGCAGTAGATTTATTAAAACAGAGGACATAGTATGGTGCACTCACAAGATGTCATGAGAGTGGGCAGGCCCAGAAAACGAGCAACTGCCCCTAAGAACAAAGAAACCTAGGATCATATTCAAATAAGAGCATGAAATATTTAGAAGTAGGGTTATAAGTGTTCCCAGAGCAGGTCTTTGCTTACCACACCTTCCCATCGGGAGGAGGGATTTTTGTCCTTATTTGGCCCTTGTAGAAACTGTCATGGCGACACAGGGAGTGGAGATTTTTCTTTGCTGCCATGCCAATAATATTAGAATCCATTATAATTAACTAAAGTTCACCCCGAAAAGCAAAATGGTATCCTGGATCTGCTCTTGGCCACCGAAACCCAGTTCTAACCAGTCTGGCAGCTGCACCTTTCCCTAAGGATGACTAGATACAACTCTCTAAGGAGTAAAAACTAAAAATTAAAGACCCTCTTGAAAAGTATATATAGAGTAGAGACACTGGCAGCTTGCTTGATCAAGCTGTTTACTGAGAATAATATTCTCAAAGTCCTGTAATGTAACAAGTGATCCACATGAATTAAGTGGGTTGTGGAAAAATAATTTTATTTATTTATTTATTTATTTTTGAGGGCAGTGTCACTGGCCCTCATATGTGAGCCCCAAACCAGGGCCCCTGGCTTCCCAAGCCAGCACTTAACCCCGTGCCACTTGGCCGGCCCATGGAAAAATAAATTTAATACATAGCTCAAAAATTAGAAATGTGAAATTAATTGTGATCTTTATAGAAATACTGTTTGGCTTAATGTTTTTCACCTTCTTAAAAGCTGTGCATGATTTAAGAGGGTGTAATTTATCACAACTAACATAATTTCATGTCATATATATTCATAATATTTGATTCATATACAGAGGGTGCCAAAAACTGTATACACATTTTAAGAAAGGAAAAATCTGTATTAGTATATACCAATAACAAAAGATGAATACACGTTATGTTTGACTTCTGCAATTACAAGAGGTGCTCAAAGTGGTTACCATCAGCATAATTTTAATATAATTTTTTCCTTTCTTAAAATGTATATGTATTTTCTGGCATCCTCTGTATGTAGTATATATACTATTAATATTTTATATAAATCACATTTGCATTTCTGACTATATTGATCTGTCATATCTCCTATTGACTAAAATGGATCAATAGCTCTGAAAATTGTTTATTAAAGCATAAAACCTCGATAGAGACAGTAACACAAAACACTACCCTTCTGAATAGCCTTGTTAGTAAAACTAAAAGATGGGACTCCAGTGATAGTATAGAATGTGACTGTGTATGTTTTAAGAAATTGAATTTTTAAGTGTAAT
The DNA here is from genome assembly GCA_033961575.1 of Aselliscus stoliczkanus. Classification (NCBI taxonomy): domain Eukaryota; kingdom Metazoa; phylum Chordata; class Mammalia; order Chiroptera; family Hipposideridae; genus Aselliscus; species Aselliscus stoliczkanus. The sequence continues at coordinate 99,944,066 of CM066732.1, read as the reverse complement.
GATTTCACAAAATCAGCCACATAAAAATAGAATTATAAAATATACAGTTGTTTAAATATTGGATTTTGTAGGGCCATTGAAGGATTTTCTTAGTCCATAATGAGTTAGCTATTAAAATATTTAACAAATGAAAACATAAAATCATTGAACTTTTCTCTCAATTTTCAAATAATTAGAAGATTTTCCATAAATTTACTAAAAAGGCTTTTTAGTATAAAGTTGATTTTTTTTTGCCACTAAAGACAAGAGCTCAAATGACAGAGACATTATCCAAAATTCTTTGAATCAAAATAAATGACCCTTATATTATCGTTGAGAAGATTGCAAAATGAGCTGTGAATGAATGATAATTATGCTAGAAAAATAAGAAGAAGTTGCTGGTAAAATTTATCTATAAAAGGATACTATTGAACACTAGTCACATCATTAGTATATAAGCAAATAGAGGGATTAAACTGTGCATGTATGGAGATATATATGTGTTTGTGTGTGTGCATGCCAGGAAATGTTTCTTATTGCAATTGCCTAGAATTACTAAAGTGTGGGGTATCAGCTTTTGGAACAGGTGTAGAGCACGTAGGAGGAACTTGTGTTTTGTTCTATTTTTCACCAAACTCAGGGGGATGAGAAGAGAGTTCTTGGTTTGTTTTGGAGTAGTCAATGGTTATCTCATGAGGTGTGATGTAGAATCAGAGGGGTACCTTTGGAACATGGTGAGAGAGCACTGGCATTGTGCAGCAAGGAAAATGTGACACAAGCAAAGAAGCTCTCTATAAAAATCAATCCAAACATTATTCATTCAGAGAGAATAGATGGTGGTTCATGATGTTCCTTTATTTATTGTTCTAGAATAATGTTGACCACAAGAACTTTCTACACTGATATATGCTCTATCTGGTATGGTATCTCCTAGACATATATGGCTATTGACCAATTGAAATGTGGTTAATACAACTAAGACATTAAATTCTAATTTTACTTACATTTAGCTCATTTAAACTGAAATGTTTTCATATGTCTCTTAGCTACAGTATTGGACACCTCATTTCTCTGAAATAGTAAACATATTGAATATTATGAAATCAGAGCTACAGTGAGTCTATCTTTTCATTATGCCACGTGAGGGAAGAGAAAGCAAGTCAAAGACTTCATTTCCACACAACTTCCCTTGCTCTCAGCAAGGAAAAGATTTGAGTTCTTGAGTTAATAAAATAAAAACATATTTCTTTATTACTCTGATAATACTAGTAAAGAGAGTTTGTATGATTTTAAGTGGCATACTCAAATAACACATTTCAAAAATATACTCAAAATCTTGAATATCCACAAATTCAGGGGAAAATACTATGATTTTTAAATGGAGGATAAAGTATCAGGATTTCCTTTGAAGACCAAACAGTGGTATGAATAACTTTCTTATAAAAGGTTTAACTTTTCCTTTAATATTTGCTTTTATTTATTGGAGTTAGAAAATGATAACAGATTATTGAGTTTATTAATTGTCTTAAAAGAGGAAATAATTTCTGGCACCCAAAGCAACCAGAATGGATTAAGGAACTGATTGCTACTGTTGTCCATATTGAAATATTCAACAGCCCAGCTTTCATATCATTATAGTCCTTTATTTCATATCTGATGTAGCTCTAAAAATAGCCTTTAATGAGAAAGATGAATTATTGTTTTGTAATTTCTGAATCTATTTGAGATGAATCTACATACTGCCAAAGCAGTAAATAGTTACTCCTGTTTTCTCAAATCTATAATTGAAAATTTGAATGTTTTATCTTAATAGAACCTACTGCATGTAGAATGTGGCCACTTAGTCATAATAACCACATATATTGTGATAAAGCCTTAAAAACAATCACATATCTACCATAGTTATGAAATAAGTATAGTTTTTTAATAATAAAAGGTTATGTTTTTCTAATAATTATTTTAAAAGCTGTTTATATTTATTTTAAATTTAACTTAAACGTGGCAACCAATAATTGCACTTGTCATCCCATACTTGCTTATAGGATTGCAAAACTTTGAGAAACACTACTCTGTAATACAGAGACTTAATCAAGGACTAAGCTTTATCTTTTTGCCTGCTCAGTCTCCTTTTTTGATTATCATCTTTTTATTGATTGATTGATTTTAAGAGCTTTATTTGAGGTATAATTGATAGACAAAGAAATGTACGTATTTAATGTGTATAATTTAATGCAGTTGAACATATCTAAACACTCTTGATACCATCACCACAATCAAATTAATAGACGTATCCAACACCTTCCAGAGTGTGTGTGTGTGTGTGTGTGTGTGTGTATTAGTAATACTTAATATAAGATCTACCCTCTTAACAAATTTTGAAGTTCACAATACCATATCATTAACTATAGGCATTATGTTGTACAGTAAATTGCTACAACATATTTATCTCATATAACTGAAACTATATACGCTTGGAATAATAATTCCACAATCCCCTCAACCCCCAGCATCTGGCAACCATTATTGTATTCTCTGCTTCTCTGATTTTGACTATTCTAAGAACAGTACCTGTACTTAGTGAAAGTGGAGTCATACATTATTTGTCCTTTTGTAACTGGCTTATTTCACTTAGCACAATGTCCTCTAGGTTCACTCATGTTGTCATAGTGCCAAGATTTCCTTCCTTTTATGGATGAGTAGTATTCTATTGTATTTATATACCACATTTTCTTTCTTAATTCACCTGTCAATGGACTCTGGTTTGGTTCTATACCTTGGCTATTGCTAATAGTACTGCAGTGATTATGAGAGTGCTGTATCGCCTGCTCATTCTCTTTTATCTGCCATTTCAGGGAACAACCAGGAATCTGAAAGTAAATCTGAATGCCTCCTTTGCCCATGTGTCCCAGATAAAGTCAACATCCTAGTTCTACCAGTTTCATCTCAAACCCATCTTCTCTACCTAAACAGCCTCATTCGATTCAGACATTATTCCTTCCCACTTAAACTATAACAATGGCCTTCTAACTGTCCTCTCTCTCCTCATATTGATTCCCTGAAAATCTATTCTCCACATTATCACCAGGTTTCTACTTAAAATTCATATTTGTTGTGCCTCGACCCTGTTTAAAATAGTATTGTGCTTTTTTTCTATGTTAGCAATAATCACCAAGAAATGAAAATGGTGAAAATATTCTTTTAACAGCCATAATAAAAACTATTATTTTTTATGGAGTAAAATAATGAGAAATGTATAGAAAAGGGGAAATCTCATTAAGAAAAAAAATTTAAATTAGAAAAACAATACAAATAACATGCCATGTTGTCAGATGAAAAGAATTATTAGAATATAAATATCAATTTTACCAATTTTAATAAATAAATGTTTCAAGTAAAGTTAAAATGTATATGGATTAGGGTTTAAATATTTTTTTTTGAAATTGAAAAAACTGTCTTAAACTGATAAGAAAGAATAATAATCTGAAAATAACCAAGAAAAGAAAAAACAAGAATAGTGAAAAGAAATGTACCTTAATAAATTTTTAAAAATTACAAATATTCTGTAATATAAAAATGGGTTACTGGGACCGGCCGAGTGGCACAGTGGTTAAGCGCTGGCTTGAGAAGCCAGCGACCCCGGTTCAGTCCCACACAAGGGCCAGTGACACTGCCTTCAAAAAACACACACAAAAAAAAAATAAAAATAAAAAAAATAAAAATAAAATGGGTTACTGATATAGAAATAAAATCCTAAAGATTCTGCCAAAAAACTATTAAAAACAATAAACAAATATAGGATACAAAATCAATGTACAAAAATCCATTGTGTACCTGTGTACTAACACTGAAATTTCAGAAAAAGAAATGAAAACAAAAACAATTCTTTTGGCAATTCCAACAAAAAGGATACCTAGGAATAAACTTAACAAAGTGTATGTCAAAGAGCATACACTGAAAATCACAAGACATTACAAGAAATTGAAGAAGACACAAAGCAATGGAAAAATATTGTGTTCATGGATTGAGACAATCAGCATAACAATATATATTACCCAAAGCAATATACAGATCGAATACAATACTCATAAAAATCCCAAAGGCATTTTTTTAAAGAAATAAAACAAACAAAAAAAAAGATTTGTATGGAATCACAAAAGCCCTGAATAGCCCAAATAACCCTGAGAAAAAAGAACAAGGACTGAAATATCACACTCCCTTGATTCAAATTATACTACAAAGTGACAATAATCAAAGCAGCACGGTATTGGCAGGAAAAACAGACACACAGATCTGTGAAACAGAATTGAAACCTAGAAATAATCTCACCTGTGTATGGACACATAATTGTTAACAAAGGAGCCAAAAGCATTAATGGAGAAAAGAAAGCCACTTCCATAATTGGTGCTGGGAGAATTGGAAAGCCATGTGCAAATGAAAGAAATGAAACTATTATCTGTCACCATATACCAAAATTAACTCAAAATGGATCAAAGACCTAAACATAAGACCTGAAACAATAAATTTCATAGAAGAAAACATAGATAGTAAACTTATGGACCTTGGTCTTAGAGAGAATTTTATGAATTTGACCTCCAAGTCAAGGGAAGTTAAAAACAAAAATATACATGAATGGGACTATATCAAACTAAAAAGCTTTCACACAGCAAAATAAACCATCAACAAATCAAAGAGGCAAACAACTGAATTAGAGAAGATATTTGCAAATTACACCTATGATAAGGGGATAATTGAAAATGCTATACAAAGAACTCTATAACTCAACATCAAAAAGCAAACAATGCAATTAAAAATTAGGCAGAGGACCTGAACAGAAACTTTTCCTAAGAAGATATATAAACTGCCAATAGCTATATGGAAAAAATGCTCAACTTCACTGCTATAAGGAAAATACAAATGAAAACCTTAATGAGATACCACCTTACACCTGTTAGAATGGCTATTATCAACAAGACAAGTGATTACAAGTGTTGGAGAGGCTGTGGAGAAAAAGGAACCCTCATACACTGTTGGTAGGAATGCAGATTATTGTAGCCACTATGGAAGGCAGAGTGGAGATTCCTCAAAAAATTAAGAATAAAATTACCATGCAACCCAGCAATCTCTCTTCTGAGTTCCTACCCCCAAATTCTAAAAATATTTATCCATAAAGATATATATACCTCTATATTCATTGCAGCACTATTCACAATGGCCAAGATATGGAAACAACTGAAGTGCCCTTCAATAGATTATTGGATAAAGAAGATGCAGTACATCTATACAATGGAATATTACTCTGCCATAAGAAAAGGTGAAATACTGCCATTTGCAACATCGATGGCTCTTGAGATTATCATGCTAAGCAAAATAAGTCAGACAGAAGACGTTGAGAACTAATTATTTCACTCATGTGGATATGAAACTGAAAGCTACAAGTGAACAAAACAAACAAATAAGCAAACACTCAGACACAGACATTTTAGTGGTTATCAGAGGATAAGCAGGGAGATGGGGAGGTCAAATATATGGTGATAGAAAGAGATTTGACTTTGATTGGTGAGCACAGATGCAATATATAGATGATGTAGTTGAGAATTTTACACTTGAAATCGATATGAATTTGTTAACCAATGTCACCCCCAATAAATTTAATTTAAAAAAATTTTTAAAAAGAAACCAGTAGGATCTAATGAAAAATCCAGGCATGGACCAGAGATCATATGAAACTTTAATGTATGATACGGATAGTATTTTATTTCAATAGTGATCACACACTGGCTATACATCAGAAAGAAAAGAATGTTGGATTCCTATCTCACACCATAAGTAAAAAAAAAAAAAAAATCCACATGGATTGAAAACTTTAAATCAAGGGAAAAGACAATTTAGTAGAAACTATAAGAAATATACACATAATAAAAGAGTGGGGAAAAGACAGGAAATCTAGAAACTATATGTATACTCATACACACACAAACACTCACACACTCACACTCCCACACACCAGGGATGCCAAAGAAATTTGTAGACAAGTGGACACTTTGGTCAACACTACTCAAGCAGTAGTTCACTGTAATCAGAAGTGTCTGGACATTGATTGTAACCTTTTTGAGCAACTCTTGTATTGCAAAAGTCAAATGTGACTTGTGTTCATCTTTTGTTATTGGTATATATTGAGTATTACAATTTTAATACAGTTTTCCTTTTTTACAATGTATATACTTTTTTTGGCACCACACATACACAGTTTTTGTATATTTCTGTATACAGAAAATATACTCTGTATATATTTATATATAGCTATATATATGACAAATATATGCTATAGAAATAATATCTTTCTACAAAATGTTATAAGCTTTTATATGAAAAAATTTACTGTATAAAACCATTAGTTTAATTATAGACATTTGAATTGTAGATGACAAAATATTAGTATTTAACATAGACTACTTACAAATTCACATGGAAAAACACATGAACTACAAGCAAAAGTCACAGAAGATCAAGCCCAAATGGCCAATAAATATGTCCTCAAACCTACCAATAGTCTGAGAATGAAAAGTATAATGATGAAATGTCTTATACATAGTCCAATTAGCACAAATTAAACAGAGCAATAGTATCTATTGGTGGGGCTATGGGAAAAGCAACTTTCCCTTCATTTGTTGGTAGAATAGGACAGAGCCTTTTGGGGAAGTCATTTAGCAGCAAAATCTATTAAATTTGTAAACACGCATATCTTTCAATGCAGTAATTCTTCATCTGGGACCTATCTCATAATTAAAACAGCAGTGTGCCAAGATATATGTACAGTGATATTTATTTCAGTATTGTTCATTGTGACATAAAACTGAAAAAAAAGACAATAGCCATTATTAGGAGAATGGTTGAATAAATTATGGTACACCCACTTGATGGAATATTTTAGTCATTAAGAATAATTAATTAATACTATGAGTTAACTTGAAAGGCTTTCTATGAGGCTTAGCTGAAAAATAGTACAATAGGACCTAATTTTTTTTTTTTTTTTTTTTGAGGGCAGTGTCGCTAGCCCTCATATGTGGGACCCAAACCTGGGCCGCTGGCTTCCCAAGCCAGTGCCCAACCACCGCGCCACCCGGCCGGCCCAGGACCTAATTTTTTTAAATGGCCAAGCTTGAGATGAATGTAGAAAAAAGACAGATGAATGTTTACACATGATTGTTTCAGCAATGATAAGATTACAGAACAATACACATCAGTCTGTTTACACATTGCCAACTTATTTTAGTGGAGGGAAAGGTGAGAGTTGGTTGCTAATGAAGGTAGAAAAAATGGGTAAGGAGAGATTTTAGATACAGATAATTGTTCTAAAGGAGACAACAGCCATGGTATCATCCTATTTGGAGGGAGAACATAGTTAGATCCATAATATTTGGCCTATAAATGATGTCTAGTTGGTAACTAAACAATTATAAGTAATATATATAAAGAAAAAAATCCTATGATGACACCCAAAAATCTGCAAGAAAAATTCAAGGTACTTACCATGCCACACCAGGCAGTTCAAGGAAGCAGCTGTTCTCAGACTTCTTTTCTGCCATGTCTCCTGTCATACATTCCAGTAAACAGTTCAAAACGCTTCTGTGACACACATACACACAGACACAAAATGCATGTATTTTGAGATTTCATGCCTTTTTTCATATTTGTGTTTTGATATCCACATCTAGAATTATGTTGGAAATCAGATAATATTCTATAAATACTTATTGAATAAGTTAGCAAAGGAATGAATGAATTAATGAGTGAAAGAATGTCACTCTTTCTGACACCTATTTCTTCATTTGACCAATTCTTATGCCTCTGTACATTTTAGATATGTATCATCTCTTCCAGGGAATCTTCCCTGAACTCCCTTGAGGGGTATTCCTCCTCCATGCACCTCAACTTCCTATTCATCCCACCCAATAGCACTTACCAGATTAGAGTGCTCATATCAGATTTCATGTCTATATCTATCTCTCAGTAGATAGAAAAAACAATTAAAGGACAGTGTGTGGGACTAATTTATCTTTGGGCTCCTCTCTAGCATGTGCTTGTCATGAAGTGGGTGTTTGAATAATATTTGTTAAATGAAAATTATAAACTGAGGAAAGTAGCTAAAATACTTCCGTTTTTAGAACTGTAGATATATTTACATGATTTTCCACTCTCAGAGCTTACCCCAAACAAATCTACAATTCAGTAGTCAACGCAAAAACAAAATAAATTACAGAAGAGAAATTTCCAAAATTTTAGGACAGGCAACTTTCCAGAACTCTAGACTAAATAGGCCAACCAATTAATCATATGATTATTTTTCAAAAGAAATCATATTTTTATGGAATATGATCTTTATGGAATCTTATAATGCCAAGCATATGAAGGAGATCCTAGAAGTTCTTTGAATGAAGATAACAATTTTACTTACAAAGTACCAAGAATCATAATTGTTTTGGACTTTTTCACAGCAAAATTGAAAACAAAATATGAAATTTTTAAGTGGTGAATGTTTTAAATGTAAATTTTTCTGCCAACCAAGCTAATAATCATAGGTGAAGGTAAAATAAAGTTATTTCAAGACATGAAAAGTGTCTCAAAAACTACCATTTCAAATGAAAGTACTGGAGTATATTCTACACAAAAATAAATACGTAAGTAAAATAAGAAACAACTAAGAAAAAGAGAGCATGGATACAGAGAACAGAGTATAAAAATTACAAGAGAAGAAAGACATTCTCAAAATGTCTCATTCAGAACAGCAAGTCGAGAGAACAATTGACCAAATTGTTTGGATGAGACTGCTGAGGAGAATTGAACTGACAGATTATCATGTGGATTATCATACTTTTTATCATGTGGAAAATTATATTGACCTTTGAGAAGCAATAGGAAGATGTTGGAATAGGTTCAAAGAAATCCAGACAACTATGATGGTAGCAAATGAAAAATACTAATATAAAGTAGGATAATCTCTCATGACCAAACGGGGTTTATCCTAGGAATGATAGGTAAGTTGAACATTCATAAATTCATAAAATCAATTTATTAATATTAAATTTTCTTAATCTAATAATTTAATTATTTTTATTTACCTTATCAACAAGTTAAAATCGAAAACATAATTATCTCAATTGATGCAAAACATGATTTGAGAAAATTCAACATACATTTATGATAACAAGTTTTAACAAACTAGGAAAAGAAGTGTGTTTTCTCAACTTGATAAAGGACATCTGTGACAAACCTACAACTAACATTATCTAATGCTTTCCTTTTAAAAGTGGGAAAGAGGTGGAGGGCACTGGAGAACAATTTTCCCTTATAGAAAACTTTTAGAGTGACTTTAGTATTTTAAATGTGTGTTACTGTGTAAATGTATTATTTTAGTAAACACAAAATTTAATTAAAAATAGTGCTATGGTTTATGAATATAAACAGAAGTAATAAACAGAAGGAAACGACTTATATTTTGCCTACATTTCAAAGTGCTTCTGAGTCTAATGTCTTTAAATTACATATTTTTCATCTGGGATCACAATTTCAGCATTGAGTCCTTACATTTAAGCAGTACATGCTTATAAAGCTGGTTTGCTACAAAACTCTATGAAATGTAAGAAAAGAAAATGAATTTCCAAAACACTGGAAAGGGGTCCACATGGAATGATCTGATGAGAGCCAAAACCAAGGCCCTTGCCTACACAGAGGGTCTAATCTGGAGTGGGAAAATATGTGAAAAATGACATTGCCAACAAAACAACACAGGAAAATAAACCTGTTTATACCCAGCTGTCACTTCAGAATAGAGCTGACAAGCTGGTTCACACTATGTTGCCTTGATGGATTACACTTTCATGGATTATTCTCCTCAGGAATGTGTATTTTAATAAGTAAAAAAGACTGAACCAGTAATGTAACAAATACAGGACTTTAGGCATCTATGTAGATGTATAGAAGAAATTTTAAGGGGCTTGGGAGTTTGCTGGAACCCCCAAGATTAAACAGGTAGACTGAGATCTACTTGGCCTGTGCATCTGTAGCTTGAGAAAAGTTTCTGAACTAGATGAGGTAAAAACTAAAAAAATAGTCCCCTTACATTCCTGTGGTCCAACTTCTGAAATTTTATTCCACTGTGAAATCCAGTATAACCAGTGTTCATTTTCAATTTCAACTTGTAAATTACTTCTATAAGGGGAATGTTACAAGAGGTAAGTGATATATTTTGAGAGCAACTGAAAAAAATCTCAAGACCTAAAATTTTCAGCATCTGCAATCAAGTTTTACTTTCTGTAATCCATGCCGAGCAAGGTATTTTCAGTGTAATGCAGGTAATTTCATTCATAATCATGAACTGTGTATTTAAGTAATCAGTTCTATGCATAATTATTCATTCTGGATGAAAACCGGTGCCTGGCTTTTCTGGGGATACATGCACATTTTTTTCCCAAATTCAAAACTAATCATAAATACTTTATAACTTGGTTCTCAACTATTAGTCCACCAATAAAACATAATGAATGTGTATAGAATTGGTTCTGGAAGAAATAGGGTTGGAGGGGCAGTTTCTATGGAAGAAGAGCATGACTTCATTGTAGTGCCCACCCTTCGGACTATTATATGCCTATGTTAACAATGACGCCCATTAATTCTGGGAGACCAAGTATGCACCTGCATGATTGGCAATCCTCAGGCCCCTGCCAAGTATTCCCACCCATCTCAGGAGCTTCTGGGCAAGGCCAGAATGAGTCCCACCTGTGTACAAGGCACATGCCTACAATTTCTGGAGGGTGTTGCTTCCCATAGGCTGCTACTGAGAGTCCCATTGGTAGCTAGGTATTTATCCCTTTTTGCAAATCCTGAAATATCTTCCAGGGCTTAGTCATATGTGCTCCTGCTAGTCCTCTGAGACAACACTGACCATCACTGGGTGCTATACCCCAGAGCATCTCAAAACGGCAGACACTTTAAGTCAGCATAAGGGTGCCTACCTTCCTTCCGGTCCTCAGTGCACTGGAGCCATGCTATGTTCCGTGGGAAAGAGGACCCTGCTCACCCTTACACTGCGCCATTTGTTGACAGTGTGGTCAGGAGCAGTGCTCCCTCTTGGCCCAAGTGAGGACATCCCACATCTTGCCCCAAACTCACCATATTGTCCCTCAAACCTGCGGTTCCTCCTGGGCTGACATTTTTTTTTCTGTAATTGTGATCACATTCTTTTTGGGTTTTTTTGTTGTTGTTGTTTGGTTTTGAGGGCAGTGTCACTGTCACTGGCCCCCATATGTGGGACCCAAACCAGGGCCGCTGGCTTCCCAAACCAGCACTTAACCACCGCGCCACTTGGCCAGCCCGTGATCACATTCTTTTGACCATTTGGGTTGAAATTCTTTGAACCCTCTCTGTTTCAGTCCTCATGTCAAATGATTCAAAAGATTCTGCTGGGGGCCAGCCAAGTGGCGTGGTGGTTAAGCACTGGCTTGGGAAACCAGCGGCCCCAGTTCGGGTCCCACATATGATGACCAGTGACACTGCCCTCAAAAAAAAAAAAAAAAAGATTCTGCTGATTTCACACTGTTATTTGCATAGCCTGTCCTACTTATCATGGACTCATTTGTTCATTGACTAAAAGTATATTTCTTGAAAAGCAAGCCATAAGTTAACACTGTATTCAAAGTTGAGAATCAAAATTTAAATAAGATGTAATAGAACGTTCGATAAATAGTTGCAATGTTGTATAAAAATACTTAATTTACGTCCTTATTGCTTCTCACATGAACTATTTAAATATTATTTTAATTAGTTCTCAAACTTCTAAACTCTTCAATCCAAATTGCTCCAAGCAAATCAAATTAATATTCTAAAAGCCTGAGTTCTGAAGCTGTACAGCATCCTTCTTCTTAATAACTCTGGGAGCATTCCCATTGTCGGATTAATGAAGTCCTAAATCCTTTGGTCAGCATTCAGATCCTTCACAAGAGTCAAACTACTGTGCCAAATTTTATTTATTCATTCTTCCGCAAATATGCTTCTCCAACCAGCTAACCCGAACTACTAACAATTTCCCTATGAATGTTGCCTTTTCTTTTTCTTCTGTGTCTTGATTACACTGCTGTTGTTTCTGCTTACAGCATTCCACTTTCTGCCCTTTCCAGAGATCTCATGCCTAGCATAGGTAGGATGACTTTCTTCTGAATTCTTAATTACTTTTTTTGTCATCTGGCGTGTAATACTGTTTTATATTCTGTTTCTGTCCATCTCTCATCTCTCCTAATAGAATGGAGGTTCTTTTAAAAACAGAGGTTAGAGGTTATTCATCTTTTATTTCACGTGCCCCACAGTATATAAACCAGATCACATACTCAATTAGTCGATTGAACGAAAAATTATATGATCAGCAATAAACCCCTTGACATAGAGCAAAGGTGACTGAATGGGAATATTTGTCATGTAAATCCTATTTTCTTCTGACTTCCATTATGTAATTAAAAATATGTTCCCATGAGGGGAAAACAGTAATACACTTAGGAAGAAACTGGTGAAAAATGTGGTTGACTAGCTCCATGAAATACTAAGCAATGTACACAAAAGACATATTAAGTCTAGAGGCTATTAACTCTCCCTAGTTATTTTCATTTCTTGAAACCTAGTTCAATAAGTATTTGGCGCATAATGAAATGAAAGAATCTCCATTCCATTGTAGAAGTCTGGTTTTGTATATAAACTGTTATTTTAAGTGAGGTGTCTGTGCCAACATATCTGGAAGGGTAAAGTATTGGACAAACCAGCCAGGGCAAGCCTTGTTGCTCTCTTACCCTATTTATAACAGTTTGTGATGATGCAATCAAATTTGGAGTAGAAAGAAAAGATCATTTGAGGCAAATTACATAAGTCATTTAAAAGAAATTCATTTCTATCTGAATGTAAATTGCCTAATCTGTTGTCTATGTCCTTGATGTTGGGACTCCCTCTCGTCCATTGAATCTTCCCTTTTATTATTTGCTGTGGTTGGCATGAAAATGTTCTCTCCAGACCCCTCTTGAGGACAGAACTTATTGCCCTAGTTTCCAGGGAAAAGCCTCCAGCTTTGAATTCCTTTAGGGTTTGCCTCAATTATAGATCACTTCCTCATCCAAGGGCACACACTTACTGAGGTAACTCTTATCCAATGACAGTATAAAGGCTTGGATATTTTGGTCCAATCCGGGGCAATTTGAATAGGCAATATATGATCCAGAGCCATAGTCAGGTTGCCTGTTTTCCAATCTGTACCTAAGCTTGACTTCTCACCTGCACAACCCTGCTTCCTCTCTCTATAGGTGTTGATTCTTAATAAATACCTAATGCCTTATTAATTTTTAAATTATTAATAAACCTCAGTTTGTAATATCAGAGTCATCCATCTGCAACAATTAATAACACTAGTGACCCAAGAAACTAAAATATAAGATGGGGTTTTGAACCCAGGTCACTTACTGCCCAAATGGCAATGAGAACCTCACTATTGATGGTAGCTGAGGCATACATGGTTTCAACACCAAGTCGTTGACCAGTTTGTTAAAACTTTCACCATGCTTTCCTAATGAAAGAGGCTGCACCTCCAGATGGCTACAGATGAGAGCTGGGAAGGGACACTCCCACACATGTGGTGGGTGGCATGGGGGTCGAGGCTATCTGCTCATATATGTGGCTTAATCATTCCCTGTAGCCCAGCCCATGTTCAATCTCAGTTGCACGAATTCCGTCTAAAAATGCACTGACAGCTATAACAACATTGAATCTGCTGGAGGGTAAGACCCCAAGGGACAGAGCTGATTGGACCATGGCCTTGACTCGCTACAGAATCCTTGATTGCTCTGCATCCCTGTGAACAATAGCAGCCTCCAAGTCACTCAGGTTGTGGCCTGGAACAGTACTCTTAGATGGAGAACGTGTTACCTGCAGAACCCAATAAAGTCTACCCAGCACTGTGCTTCCTTCTTTGTGGTAGAGGGTGCTAAGAAGAGCAACTTGTCTTTCATTTTGTAAGAAATGTGCTAGTGCACTGCTTACGACTAGACTTCTATAAATTTTACTGAATCCATTGATCCCTAAAACTTCATAGTTTATACTCCAATCTCTAGAGTGTATGTGTCTTACCAAGGCTTCTAATATACAAGATAACCCTTGCTTGTCTCGTCCATCAGCTTAATGTCATTGATGTAATGGGTCAAAGTGATATTATATGGAATGTGTGGTTTGTATCTCCTTAGACAATATAATAACAAGAAATAGCTGAGACAACATTATTGCAGTCAAGATCTCTTTAGGCATCGTTATGACACAGGCAGGCAAAACTAGCAACATTCATTCCACATGATTGCAAACTGTTTCTGATCTGTGTTCTAATCTTAAAATGCATTTGCCATGTCAGTGGGTGCATTTCATGTACCTGAGTCCTTATCATCCTGCTCTCACTTCCAGCATAGCTGCTGCTATTGAGCTCTGGCCTGCTTGTGCTTTGAGGATTCTAAAGTCATTCCCCAGAGCCCACCCAGCTTCCGCAGACTGTCCAAACTATGGATTAAATGAATGTGATGATGGGGACCCCTGCCCATACACATAGAACATTTAGATCTTTAATGGCGGCACTAATCTCTGCCACCACTTCATCTCCGTCCCAGAATGCAGCGTTGTTTTTTATTTATTTTTTTGGTTGAGAAGGGGACCAGATTCTGAGGTTTGTACTTGGTCTTTCCCACTGTGATAGTGTTTACCTCATAAGCCAAGGACCCCTGTAGGGATTATTCCAAATTCCAAGTGTACCAACCCCAGTTATATCCTTGGAGATTGGGTGGTAACTACTGGGTGGGTCTGCAAACACTGTGAATGCACTGTAAACTAGATGGAGCCAGGATTCCATTTCTTCCCTGCCTGTTATAGATCCCACTATATATAATGAAGGGGCAGGGAACATCATGCAAATGTAACAGGGTTCCAGGTATCAGCTTCAATTGAGAGTCTATATCCAATAGTTCTTGAAATGTTTAGGTAATACCCTTCCATGAGTTCAGCCACCTTTAGTATTGCTATTAGTGAAATTCTGCTGGCAAAACAAAAAAGAAAAACTCTCAGTTTTTAAAAAATATCCTTATGTTGCCTTCATATTTAAAGAATGTTTTCCATGGGAACAGTAGTCCTGGTTATCAGTTATTTTTCCTCTTTTGTTTTAAAAGTAATGGTTCATGCTCTGGTTTCTTTTCAGATCATATAAATCTTTTGCCTTTTTTAAAAGTAATGCTTCATTAACTTCTGATTTACATCACTAAAAACTAGTTGTATATCTTACTGTTGCTCATTTGATGTCTTTTTTTCCTTGATGACATAAACATATTCTCTTTGTCTTTAATTTTTAACAGTTTGACTATGATTGCCTTGGTGTGGTATCTTTTTAATTTCTCAAACTTGATGTGCCTCTAAGATTCCCCTTTAGAAATGCAGGATATATTAACCGCAGCTGCTGGGGTTGCTGTCAGCAAGCACCCCTGATCTGCCAGCTCTTTTAGGAGATGGCCTTAGTTGAGGAGTGTCCACTTGCCCAAGGAGACCCACATCCAATGACCTATACAATGTGTTTAGAGAGCTCTGAAATGTCATGGTATCTTCAGACCCACCAGCCCTCACATACCCAGGGTCAGCTGAGGCTTCTAGAGAGACTGTATCGTAGCTCGTATTCTCCCTGTACCCAGTCCTGCTTCTTTCCCTTTACTTTCTCAGTATTGATCCCAAAAGGCCTCCCAAATAAACCACATGCATATTTGCCAGAGAACTCAACCTGTAATAATTGGTGTAAAGAGCATTCTGCAAAAACAGAAGGTAGGATGAGATTTTGGAGCTGGGTCACTTACCCTTTGGTTAGCAATGAGGAACTCATGACTTGTGGTAGGGAGAGCAAAGAGGGCCTCTGGCACCAAGTGGTAGTCCAGTTGTGTGAAAATTTTACCAGTAGTCAACTAGAATGGTATACCAGTGGAAAGGCATGCATTAAGTGCTCATATACATCAGGTAATTGTGAAATATTAGGATGAATAGTCACTGGCAGGAAGGACCTGAAGGCTAAGTCATTTGCCAAAGCAATATGAAACACACCACTGAGTTCAAAGCCAAAAGAAAATATTGCCCCCACCCCAACAACCAGGAAAAGTTGCATAATACACTAAATTATAACATTGTCTGGGCCCATGAGAGAACATAACAAGGTAAACTGAATTTCAAAGGGTGATGAGCCCCTTGGAGAAGATACAAGACCCATGTATTTTGCCTTTGGCAGAACATGGGAGGAAGAAGTAAAAGCTATGAAAGCAAAGTTGTTACAAACAATTTGACATATTATATTACTCTTAAAAGTTGAGCGTGAGGGCCGACCAAGTGGCTCAGTTGGTTGAGAGCTCACTCAAGAGTGCGAGCTGAGCTCTGAGCAACAGCAGTTTGATGCACAGCCCAAGCTGAGCTGTCGCTGAGCTGCCAACAGGTGGCAGGATGGCTCAGCTAAAAAAAAATTAAAAATAAAAATAAAAAATCGAGAATGGCCAACCATAACATTTTAGCATTCCTGGAAGCCCCAGACAAATGGGTGGTTTCCTGTAAGTTCTTTCCTGTGAGTCTTAACAGGGTGTACATGAAAAAGATTGGGGACTAACCTTTTAGACAGTATATCCCTTAGTGATGAAGGTCAATAGGAGGTCACTGGCTGCCACTGGTAGACTGGCACAAAGATCTATTGCTTCTGAAATGGGATAGAGGTAAAACATGTCTGCCTCTGCGGAAGGCACAAGAGACCTTCCCACCATCAGATTACCTAGGGTTTGGCAATGAGGTAGATATAACATCAAAGGCACAATCCATGAGAGAAAGAATTGATAAACTTGACTTCACTAAAATTAAAAGTTTCTGCTCTGTGAAATACACTGTCTAGATAATGCAAAGGCAAGCCAAAGACTGGGAGAATATATATTTACAAAGGACATATCTGATAAAAGAACATTATCCAAAATAATGCAAGGAACTCTTAAAATGAAACAATAATAAAATGAACAACCCAATTAAAAATAGGTCAAATACCTTAACAGATACCTAACCAAAGATGGCACATAAACATATCAAAATAAACATATCAAAAAATGTGCCACATTTTAATTTAGAGGGAAATGCAAATTAAAATGAGATATCACTACACACCTATTAGAATGACCAAAATCCAGAACACTGACAACGCCAAATGCTGGTGAGGATGTGGAGCAACAGGAACTCTCATTCATTGCTGGTGGGAATGCAAATTGGTACAGTCATTTTGAAAGCAAGTTTGGTGGCTTCTTACAAAACTAGACATATTCTTAACAAATGATCCACCAATTGTAGTCCTTAGAATTTACCCAAAGGAGTTGAAAACACATGTCCCCACAAAATCCTATACACAGATGTTTATAGTAGCATTATCCCTAATTTCCAAAACTTGGCAGTAACCAAGATGCCATTCAGTTAGTGAATGGATAAATAAACTGTGTTATATCCAGACAATGGAATATTATTCAGCACTATAATAAATGAGCTATCAAGCCATGAAAATACATGAGGGAATTAAATTCATAAGTAAAAGGAGCCAACTTTAAAATTTTACATACCACATGATTCCAACTCTGTGACATTCTTTAAAAGGCAAAATTATGAAGACAGTAAAAAGATCAGTGATTGCCAGGGGCTAGGAGAGAGAAAGAGAGAGAGAGAGAGAGAGAGAGAGAGAGAGAGAGAGAGAGAGAGAGAGAGATGAATTGGAAGAGCACACTGAAGCTTTTTAGGATAGTGAAACTATTCTGTGTAATACTGTAATGCTGAATACAGGCCATTACCTTTGTCCCAAACCAGTAGCATACACAACACAAAGAATGAATCCTAATGTAAACTATGGACTCTGGGCAGTAATGACGTGTCAATGTAGGTTCATCAATTGTAACAAATGTATGACTCTGGTGAGGGATGTTGACAGTGGGGTAGGCTGTGCTTGTGTGGGGGCAGGGGAGATATGAGAAATCTCTGTACCTTCCTCTCAGTTTTGCTGTGAACCAAAAACTGCTCTAAAATATAGTTATTAAGAAATGAAAGGAGAGCATCATTGAAGACTCTACAAATCAAAAGGATAATAAGGATAATAATAGAATATTACGAACACATGATGACCATAAACTGGACAACTTAAATGAAATGGAAAAATTCCATAAAAGACACAAACTACCAAAGTTCACTTAAGAAAACAGATATTCTGGATAGCCCTCTATCTAGTAGACACAATAAATGTGTGTTTAAAAGTGTTTCCACAGGGCCGGCTGAGTGGTGCGTTGCTTAAGAGCTGGCTTGGAACGCCAGTGGCTCCGATTCAGATCCCACATATGAGGGCCAGTGACACTGCCCTCTACAGCTAGGATGGTGAACAACAGCTCCACCTGGAGCTGGGCTGCTGTAATTCCCCGGGACGGCATAGCTGCAGCCCCTGCTGCAGTAGGCTGCCATAGGCTACAGTGAGTGGCCAGCAGCCAGCATGAGGAGCTGGCAGCCAGTGTGAGCTGCCAAGAGCTGCTGTGAGCAGGCATCCAGAGGCATGTGAATGATCTGCCTCACCCGGGAAGAGCGCAATGATGATACCAACGTGGGCCAGTGAAGCAACATCCTCCACAACTAGACTGAAGAACAAAAGGACAGCAACTTGTCTGTCCCCTGCCCCCAGTTCCCCAACGCTATTCCCTCCCCCAATTTCCCCCCCAAAAATAATAATAATAAAAAAAAATAAAAGTGTTTCCACAAAGAACATTTCATTGGTGAACTCTACCCAGCATTTAAGGAACAAATAACACCAATTCTACACAAGTTCTTCCAGAAAAGAAACCAGCAGAGAAACTTCCTGACTCCTTT
Organism: Aselliscus stoliczkanus; assembly: GCA_033961575.1. Taxonomy (NCBI): domain Eukaryota; kingdom Metazoa; phylum Chordata; class Mammalia; order Chiroptera; family Hipposideridae; genus Aselliscus; species Aselliscus stoliczkanus. The sequence continues at coordinate 99,925,127 of CM066732.1, read as the reverse complement.
ATGAGGCCAGGAGTGACACCGAAACCAGTCATAGACATTATAAGTAATTAAAATTATTATATCACTGAAAAAAAAATCTTTAACAAAATAAAAGCATAGCAAATCTAGTAATACATAAAGCCAATCATATATGATCAAGTATGGTATATCCCAGGACTCAAGGTTATTTTAACACTTGAAAAATCAAACACCGTAAAGCACTGTCTCTTAACAGATTTGAAAGAGAAAACAAAAAAAGTTCAATTTTTTAAATACATACAGGAAAAAAAATTCTATACCCATTCATGATAAACTCTTTTATCAAATGTAGACAACAAGGAACTACTTGGTTTCCTGTGTTGCATTGTGCATGCTCAGTATGGGAGTTGGTTAATGTCTAAAGGGGAAACTGCATATGTAAATGGGAGCTCCTTTGTGGTTCCTATTCTTTTGCCTCCTTAACCCAGTATAACTGTCCCAAGCTTTAGGTCACTGCTTTCTGTCTGGCTCCCCTGAAACAGGTTATGTACTGGCATATGTGCTGAAAAAAGAAGTGGAGGCAAGCATAGCACTCACCTCAGAGCAATCCCTGACTCGCCAGGATTACTCCCTCAAGTCTTGCCACCTTCTTTGGGCTACTATGCCTCCAGAAAGCTCTTCTCTGTATTTTGTTCAAGTTTCATGGTTGCTTTTGACAGGAACATTAGTTTAATGCAAGTTAATCCATCATAGTCAGAAATAGAAATCTCTCTTCAGTTACATTTAATCTCTTTTACCTTTAGACATATTAAGCATGCTTATTTTATATTCTGTGTAATAATTTCAGTAACTGAATTTTTTGTGGACCTTCTTCTCAGGTCTTTTGTGACTGCTGGATTTTGATCATGGAGCCCTCCACTCCCAGCCCACACATTTAATGATTTTTTTAATTTTTTTTTTTTTACTATAAGCTTATCTTCTTTTAAAACCTAGGCTGAAGCTTGGTTTCTCCAGAAATGATTGGTATTTACTTCTGCCACACACCTGGAGTGCTACTTACTACTCCAGGGATTTTTCAGATAAAAATCTCCATATCTTAAATCAGCAAAGAAGTATAAATCTGGTAGACAAATGTATGTATTTACCTACAGTTGTAGGTTTCCAGAGGAAAATTTTTTTTTCCTTATTCTCCAAATCATGGTTTTGCTAAGGGGATTTTTCTAACTAGTTTCCTGGGAAGAAAGGCAGGTTAATTTCTAGATTCCCGTATATCAAGATATACTGTTTGGAGGGTCTAGCCTAATGTTAAGGTAGATGGACCTCCTATTATATTTCCTACCTGAAGTTGGTCTCGGGCTTTGTCTTATGTCTTCTGTGAGGCCATGAAAGTTCAATATTAACTTCATTCAGAATTGGTAAGTGTTTTCAGGATGGACCTACAATTAGTTTCTTGCTACTCCCTCTAGATTCCCACTTTTACTGTTTTTTTGACTTTTGATATTCCATTTATAATTGCCAGCCCTTTACTATATTTTTAAAGGGAGAGTTTGAAATACTTTAGCCATGTCATTTAGCTATTTTGGGGGAAAGTTGATAATTTTGTAGACCATGTGACTCCAAGAAATAGATGTCTACAGTCACTTTCACTTACATCATTTTATTTTTTTTTCACTTATATCATTTTAATTGATTCTCATGACTATCTGTGAAAGAGTGGTGATTATTATTTCCATCACACAAATAGGGCTATTGTTACTCAAGGAGGTATAGTGACTTACCCCAAATCCACTGTCAGAAAGCAGCAGAACTTCGCTTCAAATGAGATTTTCTGACAGTAGAGCCCATATTCTTTTCATGTTATTTTGCTGGTCATTCTCCCACCTGTGGAGAATAATAAATGTGGCCTCCAAAATTTACATCAGCTCAAAAGCTGGCAAAATAACATATACATACACACACACACACACACACACACACACACACATACACACACACACACACTCTACTCCAGGTCCCACTTATATGTAGCTCTAAAATTTCTCTTAATTCATCAAACAAGCCCAGTTTAGAAAGGCCATAGCCATCATCATTTGTGCAGCCATTCAGACTGGCATCACCAGATATTCTCCATCAAAAGCACATCTCTGAACAGCAGTATAATGTCAGTGCTGGCTGCCTCCCAGAGAAAATTAATCATAATACCAGGAGTTAGAAAAAGCCTACACAGATTTCAGGAATATTGCATTTCTTTACCCTAAAGTTCACATTCTCCCTGCTGTGTTTCATTACAAAATCCAGATAACACACAAAAACATCACAGCTACACTCCTCACTGTATGTATTTTAATCAAAAATCTTTGATCCATGTGATATTGGCCCTGCAGGCAAAAACTTCCTTTCATGTGAAGAAATACTCTATCACCAGTATGAGATCCATTCTTGTTGATAAAAATATTTCCAGCAAAATCAAGGGGAAAATAGCATATTTAAACCAAATAAACCATGTGAGAATTAGCAGAAGACATGATTTTAGATTGATGACATCTTCATCTCCACCATCTCGATCTTATAAAGCTATATGGAGTTTGGAGCTACATGTGTTTTTGTGTATTAGCCATTGTCATGAAGTCTTCTGTATTTCTTTTCCATGCCTTGCTGTCGCCCTTTCAGTAACTGGCCAGTCCTTCTGGGAACCCATATGCTGAAATTATCTGCAAGGAAATACATTACTGGCTTGGGTAATTCTTGCAATCTGGGAATTCTTGCAAATGTCAGTTGATGTTTTTGTGCTTTGTTGATGAATTCCATTCATCCAATAAGTTCTACATTTTCTTTTCAGATGTAAATTTTGGAGGCCAAACTTATTATTCTCCGCAGGTGGAACAATGATCAGTCAAATCTCATGAAAAAATATGAGTCTAGTGTTAGAAAACCTGTGCACCTGCCCTACTTGGGATTCTCAGATTCCCTAGGTTTTCACAGAGGGTTAGAGCACTAAGGGGTTTTAGATACTAAGAAATATATTAAGAAATAAAGGAGATATTTGTAGTAGCCATTTGGATTTATCACATTTATGTGAGGTTTGAGGTTCTAATATAAAAATGGGCAGCGATGTCTTATACTGAAACCTAAGGTCACTAATGGTTCCCTAAAGTTAATGTTTTATCTGTGACTCCAGGGTCCAGAGAACCATAGATAAGGATTTCTTGTTGTTCCTAATCCAGTTATTTCCCCAGCTTTATTAAGGTGTAATTGACAAATACAAATTGTATGTATTTAAGGTGTACAACTAGATATTTTGGTATACACATACATTGTAGAATAAACCATAATCAAGCTAATTAACATATTCATCATCTCATTTTTTCCTTTGGTGATGAACACTTGGGATCTACCCTTTTAGCAGATTTCAAGTGCACATTATAGTCTTGTTAAGTACAGTCACACTGTTTACATAATCTTATTTTTTAAAGAGTACAGGAGTCATGAGCAGTCAAGAGACTCCCAGATACACAGTTTCAGAAGATTCCAGGTCCCTTTCATTGGGCAGGGTATATGACTTCATAACACTGTGCACCATGGCTGTAACTATGCTGTATAACCTCTATGAAAAAATAGAGAGAAAAAACACATTCACCTCTGAAAGAGGCTGCCCTGTCCCTTGCCTCTGTTGTCCCCTTCTTCGCACACTAGTTCAATTTCTCTACTTGTGCAGTTTTGTACAAATCACTTCATTATTAAGTCCGCTCAGTAGTAAGCAGAACTTGTTGCTAGCATGGTTCTGATCTTTTGTTCTATTTCAAATAATTGGTCCTTTTCTTTTAATTATTATATTGTGATAAAATGTGTATGGGTTTTGGATAGCTAGGCTCAAGTCTCAGGTCTACTAATTTTAGAGGTGTGACTTTGAACAAGTTACATAACATTTTGGGGTTTTAATGCTCTCTTTATTTTTATTCTATAAAAATAAGACTGATGATTTACACTCTGGAAGATGTGTGTGATAACCAAATAAAGTCATGTGTATTAAAATGTTTGGGACCTAATAGATAGTCAACAAATGTTAGTTCCTTTGTCACTGAGAGTCCTGGCACAATATAGATGATAAACTCAAACGTTAATTAAAGATAATTAATTAGGATGCTTTATGCAGAGGTGTGGGTAGGGCTAAGGGATGAACAGCAGATGGTGAAGCACACAGGAACTAACAGCAAATGGAAGCTGTTGCCACCCTCGGCCTGAATGGATAGAGGGATCTGTGTTCCTGAACCAACCAAGAGCTATAAGCATGTGTGAGAGGCTGTTTGACATGATCCATCGCCCTCAACAAAAGAAAGCAGCTGCTGCCCAAATCCTCCTGCTAAAGGTGGAGGGAGGGTACATAGAGGCAGAAATAATATCCTAATCTCTCCATCTTTTGTCCCCTGGTGTCCTTCTGGGATTTTTATTGACTGTCCCAACTGGAAACCAAAGGCCAAAGAAGCCCAAGTAATGCTCACAGCCATCACCTCCCTGGGACACAGAGTAGAAATACAAAAGTAAATAATGAATCCAAGGGAGCAAATGGAGAACTATCAGCAGTTTCCTTTTCTTCTTCTTTTTTTTTTTTACATCATTCACTTCAGTTACTCTAGTGTTCTGTTTACCTACATTGATCACTTTTTCCACTAGTAGCTGTCAATAGACAAGGCAAGAATAGTGTTTATTCATGACTCCAGCATTTTCTAAAGGATACACCATTACACAGGCTGGGTGTAGAACATGCAACCTGCTGTATACCTGTTTGAGAAAAGCATATTGGCAGTACAAACGTTCTCAACAGTTCTGTAGAAAATGATAGTAATAATAAATATTTGCTCACCAAATTATTTTTCAAGGAATGCCCTTAATTCATAAGCACTAGTTCTAGGAAGTGCCATTTTATAAATTACTGTATCCCTAATGCCTTGTCTAGGCTGCATACTATACTGTACACTCAATAGACACATAGTAAATGCATAAATAATTGGGTTCCTCTATGACTGGTCCTGAATTGATTTTTTTTTTTTTTTTTTTTTTTTTGTTTTTTTTTTTTTTAAAGATTTTATTGGGGAATTGGTGGAGGGGAACAGCGTTGGGGAATCGGGGAAGGGGAACAGACAAGTTGCCATCTTCTTGTTCTTCAGTTTTAGTTGCGGAGGATGTTGCTTCACTGTTGGTATCGTCATTGCACTCTTCCCGGATGAGGCAGATCGGTCACTGGCCTCTGGATGTCGCTCATCGTGGCTATTGGCAGCTCACGCTTGGCTGCCAGCCGCTCACGCGGGCTGTGGGCCACTCACTGCAGCCTATGGCAGCCCACTGCAGCAGGGGCTGCAGCCCACACCATCACCGGGGCTCGCACAGCCCAGCTCCAGGTGGAGCTGTTGTTAGCTGTAGAGGGCAGTGTCACTGGCCCTCATGTGGGATCCGAACCGGGGCCGCTGGCATCCCAAAACCAGCGCTTAACCAATGCGCCACTCGGCCGGCCCGGTCCTGAATTGATTTTGCCAAAGTCTGTACCTTCTCATCTTTTTTCCCCTCCAGAAACTGGAATCTTGTTTCCTAATAAGAGTCTGATTAACTAGAGTTCCATATTCTTTCAAGGTACCTATATGCCTAGCTGCCTGCAGGTGATCTACTTGTATTATGAATAAACAATAAACATTATAATCATCATCTTCTTCTTCAGCATCATCTTCATCACCATCATCATCATCATCATCAAAATCTCCACATTTTGCCTTTATTTTAGACTCCCAAATATGGGTCTCTATCTTACTGTGTTTTGGGAGATCTCATCACTCCTGAGAATAGTGCCAAGACAGCTGGAGGCATCTGGCTCTGAATTCATAAGATTTCACCTGCTTTAGCTTCTTTCCATAGCCTACACCTGAGTGCCCTCCTCTGGCATTCGTCTAATCCCATTGGCTAAGACTATTCTGGTTCCCAGTGAATGTGACCACTCTTTCCCTCCCATACACAGACTCCTGACCATGCAGCATCATCCAATTTATTTATTTTCCAGGTCAAAAACTCCATAAGGATCCAATGATATTTTTGTAGAACTTTCTTAAAGTGCTGATTATCATAGCCCCTTTCTGTCTTTAAATAATTTTAAACATGAAATTTAACTAAAATTGGTGTAGAGAATCAAATTTAATAAATAAACAGAAGAGTTGAGGAAAAAAAGTTTCTGGAAGAGATTAACCTTATTTTCTTGAAAGGGTTGCTGATGTTAGGGAAGAGAAGAGCCAGAAAGAACAAGAAGCCAGGAGAAAAGAAGACAACTCTCATAGAAGAGATAAACTCCTTAATAATCACCCATCTTCAGGGCTTTTGCCTTCTTTCTTCCTGGTGTGGCAACAATGGGAAAAGACTAGTGGAGGACAAGGGCCCATCATTGCACAGAATTGTATGCACTCTTGAGACTGAGAATTGCAAAGGCATGGATCTGAGGGCAGCAGAGACTCTGATCATAATGAGCCAAGATCCTGTGGCTTCCTTCCACAAATTCTGTGGACAGTGTGAGACTGCTTTCTGCATTTTTAAAAAGGATACATGTGGACATACATAAAAATTTAAGTGTTTCCCTCTGATCAAAGCAGCGTGTCAACATATACTGCAGAGTCACAGGAAGGAGAATGCATAGTTCATGCTCCTTCCCTGAGTATCAGCTGAAAGAGAATCAGTGGCCTAGAATTGAGCCTCCATTATGGTATTGGTGTGGGTACAGTCAGGGAAGCAGAACCACCAGGAGTTATACAAAAAAGAAGTTTACTCTAGAGATTAAACAGTACACATTGTAGATGGTGATAAAGAAGTCTATGCAAGGGGCCGAACAAGTGGCTTGTTGATTAAGAGTTGGCTTGAGAGCATGAGCTCTGAGCAGTAGCAGCCCAGTGGGATCCCACATGTGGGAGCCAGTGACGCTGCGCCCTTTACAGTTAAGATGGTGAACAACAACTCGACCTGGAGCTGGGCTGCTGTGAGTCGCTGGCAACGGCGTAGGCTGCAGTGGGGCTGGCTGGCAGCTGGTGTGTGCTTTTGTGAGCTGCCAAAAGCCCCCGTGAGTGGCCATCCAGAGGCTGGTGAGCGACTGCCTCACCCAGGAAGAGTGCAATGATACTACCAACATGGGTCAGTGAAGCGACACCCTCCGCAACTAGACTGAAGAACAAAAGGACAGCAATTTGTCTGTTCCCCTTCCTCGATTCCCCAACACTGTTCCCTCCCCCCAATTCCCCAATAAAATCTTTTAAAAAAAGAAAAAAGAAGAAGAAGTCTATGAAACCTCGTGTTATATTTGGCAATGGATCTAGAATTTCTATAGGTCAGCAGAGGTGGCAGTGGGGAGGAAACTTGGACATGGTGGAAAAGACAGTGACAACAAACTGGAACCCAGGAGATCAGACTAAAACTTGTCTGTATCCGATTTCCACAGTGTGGTGTTTTGCAGAACCTGGTACCTTTTACTTTTAAGCTATGGATGAGCCTCGCCTCAGGCTTAATGAAGCTGAATGTGGTGAAAAAGGACCTGAAAGCCCAGACCAAGAGGCTCTCTCCCACCCTGTCAGGTGAGTCAGCAGGTCACTGACAATAAGCTTGTGTTTCAATGGCACCTGTCATGCTACGCCAATCTTCAGAGCATAATGACTGCTACTTCACTTTCTCCTTCCAAATCTTGCACAAATTTCGCCTACGGCTCATCTTCACCCAGAACCATACAGGGAAGAAAATTGTGGAAATTATAATTCTAACTTGGAACAGCTGACACAGCAATTATGATACTTTTATGTTTGAAATTTATAATTGTGGAAAGGTAACTGAATAGATTCTGGGAGCAAATTCTCTATCAGCCATGGAATTCAGACTGTGAGTTAAGATATAAAGAGCTTCACAGGTATTGAGGTCAAATAGCCCTGTGTCTACTTATTCTGATGCTGCTAGAAGGTGTGGTCATGCACCATTCTATTCCTTGCATAAAGCCAATGATTTCACTGACCTGCAGCCTGTCCTATGCTCAAATGTCAGATTTTTTACTCAGCAATCAAATATGCTTAGTTATTATTAATGCTAAAACCTCTCCCTGTCCTTCTCTTGCCATGGTACTTGGTTTATTTCTAAAACACTTTCCACGAGGACTCGAGGGTCTGTGATAAGAAAGCAGATGAAAATTAGTCCAAAAGCGTTCTGACATCTGAAGATTATACTATAAGTGCAAATTATCAATCTGAAAATAAAGTGGTTTACTGCATGTAAAGTAAAAAAGGTGTTGATTTATACTTCATTCATGGTGTGAGTAGTTGCATTATGAATGATCAATGAACATTATCATCAGAACAGTATCAAGCTATTACAATTACGGTACATCAAAAATGCAAACCTAATTGCTTAGCTCTTAATGAAATACAGAAGCTACATTTTAATAATGTTGGGGTTGTGGTTCAAACTGAAAAAAAAAACCATATAGTCAGAGTTAAGGTGACAATAATTCATTTTTAACCCTTTGGCATTATAATCTAAAATAGCTAGCTTATGGAAGTTCCACACCTCACTTCCACCCCTCTCCACCACAAATGGCAGAAGATGTCTTTTCAAAATCTGGTTGGCTAGCTTTCATGGGAAAGAACATGGTTCTCGGACAGGTTGACAACTCAATTGACTTCATATGGCCCAATGTGAAAATAGATCAACAGATATAGTTAAGGAAAAACAAAATACAAATTTGGCTATAAATATTTGCAAACATTTTGCTTCAGAATTTAACCTTAAGGCAAATTTTGCACAAAGCTACACACTTAAGCCAAACTTTTAGTATAACTGAGGGATGTTGCTAGTATCTCTTGGATAATTCTAAAGAAAAAAAATGGAGAGAGAAAGGGAGAGAAAGAGAGACAGAGAGATTGAGAGGGCAGAGCTATATGGCTGTATCTACATATGTACAACAAATATTTTTTCCAATGCATTAAGACATTAGGCCTAATCATCCAGTTGTTGAAAAATTATCCATCCATCATATCATCCAACTCTTGAAAAAGTGGTGCCTTTGTTAAGACAAACAAAAATATTACTGAAAGAGATTCTGGGAACTAACTGTGAAGTGGGCATGTTTTACATTTATTGCCTCCTTCATCCAGTCACATGACCATATATTATAGTAAGAACTGCTGTTCAAGGACAGAATTTACAGAACCTCAGATGAACCACCACCAGGTTCTGAGCTCTTACCCCTTTTCCACTCATAAGCATATGGTAATTTCCTGGGTACCTTTTGTCTCCATAGGTTATTCTCAAATCAGCTATAAAATTTAGTGTGGGGTGTTGCTTTTATTATGCGAACACCACAAGTAATGTGGGCATGGTAGCATGTGAACCCATAAATTATACATTTTATCTGTCATTTCAGTAACTTCACTTTTCCAAGTGAAGTAAAATGGCATCTGAATAAAATGGTTATTTGTTTATTTATGTATTTATTTATTTTGGGATATTTTCACATGTATAGAATGTTAGGAGATCTGGAAGACCTGTGAGGCTACAGCTACCATCCCTAATCCCTCTGACCTACTTGCTTCAAAGGATGAATTAGGTGTGGGAATCTAACAACTTCAGTGAAGTTGGTAATTATGAAACCACTGTGTTTTCCTGAAAATCTTATCTTCATCCTTATGGCACTTTGTATACCACAATTATTAGCATCTGTTCACCTTATGTAATTTAAATATATTTTACTATTGACTTAGAAGTCCTTTTACAAAATACTCATAAAATTACTGTTTCAGCTTGGGAAATTTTGATTTCCTTACTTAAACTCAGGGAAAGTCCCTTTACTCCAAACTTTCCACATTTAACGACGTCTATTTCATTATACTTTGATATTTATTGAACCAAGAGTTTTATTTCAGTACTCGTTCTTTCTGAATATTGAGTGCATCTCTTCTGGCTTGGTACCTGGGATGCCAATTGGGTCAACACTTCTTAAGTGCTTACTACAGGCGCAAAACATTTTTAACAAGATCTCCTGGAATTTCATGGATTATGTACTATGACAGCTATTTCTCTGCATTGAAAAATATATATATTTTTGGATACTAAAATTCACATTTTACTATTCTTAATGTGAAGATTTACAGTGCAAAAATTTTCCTTAGCAAGTAAAATACCCCAAATCCTGATGCTTCTGAAATCTTTCTTCTTGCGAAAATCTCACCTATACTGAGATAAAAGCCCTATCTAGTTTACATTGTCAACTCTATCTAGTTTACATTGTCAAGTCTAGCACATTGCCATAACTTGCTCAGTTCTTAACATCTTCCTCCCTATCATAGTTAAGATTCAGAGTAATATTTGTAAACCACTGGGGATGAGACTTAGCTTGCTGACTTTTTACCTCCTGGTGGCGTTCTCTTATTCTTGGTTACTGCATTGCCATTTTCCCCTCAACCATGGCTCTGCCTCTCTGTTCCACTCCTGTGCTGCTTCACTTTGATAATCTACTTGGCTTTGTTTTGGCTTCCCCAGAATACGATTTCAGTTCTGAACATTGTTTTCTATCATCATGATACAGACTAGAAACCCAACTTCTACACCCAGCTCACTGGGATCTATTCCCTCCAAACCTGGATATGCTATCCCAGATAGCGCCACTTATCCAGAGGAAATGAACTAATTCTCTCTCTCTCTCTCTCTCTCTCTCTCTCTCTCTCTCTCTCTCTCTCTCTCTGTCTCTCTCTTTCTCTCTCCCCCACACCTATCTATCTGCCTTGCATATTTTAATCTACATCATTTATCTTTCAAGAGAGAATACTTGGTAAAACTCATTGTTCCTGGCACTAAGAAAACCAAACAGGTAAAGGCTGTCTTTGGAAGCAGCAACATTTCAGAAATAATTGATTTAGAGTTTAGAGTCTCTAATTTTTCATTTCTTGCCTTGCAACCAAATTTCGGATACTTTCTAATACACTTTCCTACTGGGGAGAATATAATTGTTATTTAATTGCTGCTCTTTTTCAAATGACATGAAGAGAGATTCCAAGTTAGATTAACAATTTTGAAAATTTTAAAGTTAAAGAGAGCTTGTAAAAGAACAAAAGAGACAGAAAGCAAAACACATTTTTGGTATCTGAGGAGCAGCTTTTAAAATTATATTTTTGTTGATCCCCAAAAGTACATTCATACTGTCAACATATTACAGCAAACCATGTCATTATTTGCTATTTGTAAAACAGGTAGACTGTTTCTTTCTACTAAGAAGTATCACTGGACAAGTTACCTCTCCCTGGGGACTCAGTTGCTGCCTTGTAAAATAGGGGACTGTTGTACAAAGAACACTAAGGCTCCTGCCAACACTCACCTTTTATGGTTTGTACACTAGTTATTCACTCTGTTCAGAAGCTCTTGCCAACAACCCAGTTCTGAGCAGCCAGCAGTCAGAGCACATTTCAGTACCACGCGCGCGCGTGTGTGTGTAAATGAAGTGTTACACATAAATATCTGTTTCTCCTGTCACCTTTTTGGCCTGATGAACCAAAATGTGACCTCCTCTGTGACACCTTCTTGGTTTTTCCATATTAATTTTCCCTTTATGTTCTTTCCTAATATTTTATTGGCATTCTAATATTGGATTTTTCACATTGCATTGTAATGATTTTGTTCATATATCTTTCTTCTGACTGGACTTCAACCATCTTAACAGAATAATTTTTGATTCTCTCTTGATTTCTAAAACTGAGCACACTGTCTGGCATATAGCAAAGAAATAATGGTTGAATAATGAATGAATATTCTTTATATTTAATTTGAGTTGTTAGGAAGAGGCCTTGATCTAAAATGGTCAGACATATTTTAGATGTGACAAATCTAGAAGTTGGTTCTTCTGCTTTGAATAGTACTAGAATTGGTTTATATTCTTTTGCAAATAACAGCATGAAAAGTTGTTGAATAGACATACAATAGAATTTTTAGTTTTTCACACTTACCATTAGACTCACTCAATTGTGCCACAGAGGCATACTTCTTTGCATTTATTTTTTTTTCAGTTTGCAAATTGTCTATATATAATTACTTTCAATTAACTTCCCTAAGCCAATCAATAGACTATAAACTCAACTTAAGCAGTTATAAACATAGCTTTGTGATGAGAATTTATCCTCACATTAATTGTTTGTTCATTAAATGATCAGGCTCAGGGAATGAGAGTAGCTACATTTGAGCTCCTCATCTCTGGTTTCATTAATATATTTAAAATAAGACTTCTCAATCAGGAAGCACAGAATGTAAATGTTTTAAATCATCTTTATTACAACTCTTAAGATGGCTCTAACAATGCAGTAAACACACTCAGGAAGATTCTGGAATTTGTTAACTCACAGTAAGCCTGGTTCCCCAAAGGCAAAGATCATGTTCTTTTCTCTTACTTGACTCCAATGTGAATAACCACACTCCCAATTACACATGCAAGTATCTCTTTCGCTCCTCCAGCTAAAACAATAATCTCAAGCAAATATGGTAATTTTGAATACAGACCTGTATCTGATAGAAGTTGACTAAAAGAAAGTAAAACCAGAGTAGAATAGGAAACATTGAGTCTCTCAGGTCTAAGGCAGAAATTTGGCACAACGTGAGGAACTCTGACAAAACAGAACAGTGAAAAAAGAACCGATAATGCAACCTATTGATCAGTGAAAAGTGTGTGCTGCACAGATACAGTGCGTGAGGGCTTGAAGCATCCTGAACACCTAGAAAAGAGGCTCAAGGGTTTCCGTAAGAAGGGTTGGGAAAATGGAGAGGACAAGCCTTTGGGATGTCACCTGAATGGAGAGGATATAAGACAGATCTGAACTCTAGTAAAACCAGCTAGAGATCTTCATTTCCCTGGGACTAATGATGAACTTGATAGAATTTAGAAGGCTGAAAAGTGAAACCCAATGAAGTTAATAGATGGAAAACCCTCTCTGTGAGGCTGGACATTATGCTGAGCCCCAAACTGCAGCAACTTGAATATTGTAGTATAAACAATAGGTTTCTATGTTACGTGAGAAGAGTAAAGCAGGAATTCAGTTCTAAAAAGAAAGGAGCTATCAAGCCATGAAAAGCCATGGAAGAACCTTAAATGAATATTACTAAGTGAAAGAAGCCAATTTGAAAAGGCTAAATACTGTATGATTCCAAATATAAGACATTCTGGAAAAGACAAAACTATGAAGATAATAAAAAAATCAGTGCTTTCCAGAGGTATGGGAGGGAGAGTGAGATGAAATAGGAAGAGCACTGAAGATTTTTAAGGCATTGGAAATACTCTGTATGATATTATAATGATGAATATATATCATTATACATTTGTCCAAAGCCATAGAATGTGCAATCTTGAGTGTACATTGTCAGGTAGGTAATAGATTTCCTGGAGTTATCTCTTTGTGAGTTATGTAAATGTCTGATCACTATGTTGTGCTGTACACCTGAAACTAATGAAACAATAAATAAATAAATAAATAAAAATAAAATTCTGTGATTGCAGGCAATTGATTGATGCCCCTCCTCAAAAAATAGATATACCAAATTTATAAGAAATTCAGTTTTTATTTTTTTTATTTTATTTTTCAGTATTATTTTACATTATAATAACTATTAAATGCACCATGCATATTATTGTGGTTCTTTTTCTCTTTCTGCAATTTTTTAAATCAGTATATTGGCAAGTGTCTCAGTTCATTTTATTTCTTTTTCTATGTATTTCTCATAAATCATACTACAACCCTTATGGTGGTGCAGATCTCTCTCTTATTTGTTTAAACCCATCAGGCACTCTACCACTTTTTAAAATCTTTTGAAGACTCTCCCAGAGTTTTCTGACCCACTGTATGGTTGCCTGGTAGATCTATGGATCTGCCGAATATTCATCACTAAAACTCTTCTTTCACTGTCTTCCTGAAGATACCCTTGGCCTTTGTCTTCTGTTAGATACCCCACTTCCTAGATCAAATATTTTCAGGTGTTCTCACCTCATCATACCCTTTCGTGTCACATTAACTATTTTTTTCATAATGCTCCAAGGCCAAAAGAAATGCCTAACAGTTCTGGGTGTTAAGTTGTTAAGGCCCAAAAAATTAATACTAGTCATTCATGTGGCATCTAACAAATATTACTACATCTCCTTGGATGACTAACATATTCCATGGTACTCTGTGATTTTGCAGTCTCTTTCCAGGGCATATTGGTACAGTTTGAAAAATGTGGCCCCAGATCCTGTCTTCCTCTTTCATAATTCACTTCTTTATTTTGGTAACAAACATCTTCTAGAAGCTTTCTGCAAAAGAGTATGTCAGAGGTAACTTTTTGAGACATTTTTTATTTAAAAATGTATCTCCTCTGACCTGACACTTGATTGACATTTTGGCTAAATACATATTTATGCAAATCTGATATGATAAACATATTTTGGAGCTTCATGTAGGTAAGCTCAATGAGGACAGTGACTTTTCCTATATTGTTTCCAGTATCTGGCAGATACTAGGCAGATGGTGGCAAGAGAATGAACAGAAGACACACTTGTACAGGCCTAAGTCACATTCATCAGTGACATACCAACATGACATACCAACAATAAGTCTGTCATTTTCTTTTAATGACTATAAAAGAATGATTGATTGTCTAGAAAAGTGTAAAATCCAATTATCTAAGACTGTACTGAAAAAATAGGTAAAAATGCTTATACTTTACAAATAGAAATGGAAAATTGCAGGAAAATTTGTAGTTTTGAGCTGAATTATACCATTTAATTATAACATTGTTACCCATCCTCTAAATTAATAAAATATTGTTTCTGCTTTTAATAATGTTATCAATAGTGCAGTCAGCTTGAGCTCAATAGGTAAGATAGTTTATTATAACTTGAAAGCCATCCTATATTTATAGTACAGTGAATGCATAAACTGATAATTCTGAGGCTGGAATGATACATGAATCCATAATGAGAATTGCTTTTAATTTAGCCATTGATAAGTAAAAGTTAACTCAATATTCATCTTCTGGGAAGGTTATTCTAATAATGATCCAATTGTCCTTTCTCAATAATAAAGTCAACCATTCACGCAAATATGCCATGTTCTAATCCCAGTGAAAATGAGCGTGTCGAAGACCTGCTGGGTCAGTGTTAATGAGGCTGGTCTCAGAGCCTTGAGTTCCTCCTGAGTCCTATACCCTCATAGTATATTCCATTCCAACGCAAACTGCAAGTACCTGAATTAAATGGGAGGTCTATCAATGCAAAATTATCATTGTTATAATAAAACAATTCAATCAGTAGCAGCAGCTTAGATACAAAGGGCAGAATATCATATGTTCATTTCATTAACTTTGATTCTGTATCTTGCATTCATATACTCTCAAGTTGGGAGTATCCTATATTTTCTGGTTCCTAACCTTCCTTCTATTTTGGGAAGTTGACTTATATGGTAATTTCTAAGTAGTTGTCCTACAGCTATTTAAACCTCAAAAGAAAAAAAGAACTTTCATATAAACTCTTCAGTTTTGGAAACAGCTATCTGCAGCCCCCATTACACATGCCAACAAACTTCACCTCTCCTGTTTGAATATCCCCTGTTCTTCATATGTTACTATTTGTGCAGGCTTTTTAGAGTTTGCTAAGTCAATCCTTTAGACATGGTCTGACTCACTGAACAAACAAGGGTATTAACATCCTCACCCTAGATGAATTACTCTACCAATACATCCAAAAGTTTCCTTAGTTTCTGCTATAACAACATAGTACCCCTGGTTCACACTGAGCCTACTATTGGCTGACACTCATAGAAGTTTCTAGTGGGTGCTCTTGTTATCATTGTCTACCCAGCCTGCCCTCCTCCCAATCTTTTTGGGAATGCAAGTACAAAACTTTGTGTCTATACCAGGGCATGTATTGACATTAGTGCCACCAGGCAAATATTCCTAAAAGTCTTTAATCCTTTCACTTCCTGATGGAACTCTATAATCACGCCCCATGGTTTTTCAGGTGCACGTTTCAGACACATGACCCTATATGTCTTAATGTAGCCAATCTTGCATTTGATCCTAATAAACCATCAAAAAGATGTTCCAGAAGAGTCTACCATCCATATTTGACTTTTGGTTTCAGGAAATGACAAATGGGTTCTTCCACAAGCCCCCTTCCTTCACCTCACTCCTGGTTTTCTTTGTCCTACAAAAAAATTTACCCCTTTTTTGGGAAGTATCAAGTATCCCCTCACTTTTCTATTTCTAACTGTTGCTGGGGCTGTGTTTCATTTCTAATTTCTAATTCTTCTTCAAAAAAGCTTCTAAAGTTTCTTTTTTTTAGGCTTCTTAAATTTCAGCATAGAAAACTAGATTTTGCTTTATAACTATACTTGAGAGATTCTATTTTAAACTGTTTTAAGATGGAGAAGTTTTACGTTATAGAGTTGAAGTGTTACAGTAAAAGATCATAACTGACTTTATCACACAGGTAATGACACAATCAGTCTAAATAAACATCTTAAGCATCAGAGAGGTAAATACCTAAATTTCCTAGGCTCAATCAAAATAGAAATAAGAATTTTTGTATTTATATTTGGAAATGCTTTGTGTAATTTATAAGGAATGGCTGAATTATTATTATGTTCTCTGCTTTCAAGATGTTTACAATAGACTTGGGGAGACATTTAAACTTTTGGAAATATCAGATTAGAATGTAATAACAAGCACCTTCATCAGACATCATTTTATTTAAGCCTCACCCCAACCATGTGATTTAAACTGATATGGTATTATGAAATTTACTTTACAAATGAGAAATCTGTGGCTAAAAGAAAAAAGGGAACATGCCCAAGGTCACATAAACCTGTTAATGGGTGGACCTTATGTCAGACTCAAGTGTGCTAGTTCCTAATCTAGTGCTCTTTCCACTTTAGTTCTAACATAATCTCTGCCCATCTCTCTTCTCCAGATTTAAGAACAAAAGTCTAATTGAGAAATTGTTTTCTATTTAGTCCCTCAGTCAGTGTACTATGTTGCATTTAAACTTCTTACTAATTTCCCATTTTTATTAAATTCTAAGTAGTGAGATAAGTACACAGCTATAAACCTAAATATTGGGTATAAAGCATATATGTTATAGATACCAGTCAGTGATTTGTGGGGTTTTTTTTGAGGGAAGTGTCACTGGCCCTCATATGTGGGACCCGAACCGGGGCCGCTGGCTTCCCAAGCCAGTGCTTAACCACCGTACCACTCGGCAGACCCTACCAGTTAGTGCTTTGCTAAGTAAATGTTTAACAGTAGGTTCTTGTGGGAAGGAAGGACACCAATTTGTAACGTTTTTCTCTTTCCGTGATTTAAATACTCCTGCTGTGGCTGTTTGCAAGCTACTATCAAGATGTCATGACTGTCTAATGTTTGTAGATTGGAGAAAGATGGGCACAAACAGCTTCCATGAGCTGCCACTAGCCCTCATTGATTATTTTCTCTTCTAGAACATCTGTTTAAATTAGTCACACACTGGGCTATCATCCATACTTTTCATTTTTCCCTTAATGAGATTTATTGAGCAGTAATTTACATACAGTAAGCTGCATGCATTTAAAGTGCAAAATTCAACAATTTTTTGACAATGGTATATACCCATGAAACCACTAAGTACACCAAAGATACACCACCTCCACTGTGCCCCATCACAGGACACCCCTTACGCCATTCCTGGCAACCACCAATCTGCTTCTTATCCCTACAGACTAGTTTAGGTTTTATATAAATGGAATATACAGTGAGTAGTCTTCTGTGGCTAGCTTCTTGAGCTCAGGGTAATGATTTTGAGATCCATCCATGTTGTCATGTATAGCAATAGTTCATGTTGCTGAATGGTATTCCTTTGTATGGATATACCACAGTTTGTCCATTCACTTGTTGATGCACAGTTGAATTGTTTTGGCTATTGGAAATAAAGTTGTTATGAAGAATAACATATAAATCTTTGTGGAGATCTTTGTTTTCATTTCTATTGGGTAAAAACTATTTGAGAGTATAATGGCTGGAAAGTACATGTTAAACATTTTTTAAAATTGCCAGATGGTTCCAAAGTAGTCATACCATTTATGTTCCCACCAGTAGTCTCTCTTTTAATTTTAGCTGCACTAATGTATGGATAATAAGTTCAGTATTATGGTTCTAATTTGTGTTTCCTTGATGATTAATGATGTTGATCAGTTTATCTATTGGCCACTCAAACATATTATTTTCTGAAATGCCTTTTCAAACTATTTGTCCTTTAAAAAAAAATCAACTTCTCATCTTATTGAGTTGTATTTACATATTTTGGATACTATTAATAACATTTACTTTTCATTTTTCACCAAAAGGTACATAAATATTAGATGATGTTTAAAATGAACTATAGACAGATAATAATCCCATACATTCAACAGTACATTTCTGGCATAATTATATACTTTTTATGATAAACCCAGCAGTTCTGTGAGGAAAATAGGATAGTTATAATTATCCTGACTTTCGTAATGGATAAACCAAGTCTCAGGTAGGCAGCAGAGCACTTTTTAAGCGTAAGGGCTTTGGAACTAGACCACCTAAATTCAGACTGTTACTCACCATTTACTAACTGAGAAACCTTGGGCAAGTAAATTGAGAATCTCTAAAACTCAGTTTCTCACTGGTAAAATGTGAAGAATAATAGTGCTCCAATCAAGGAATCATTGTAAGGATTAGATAAGATGTTTTAAAATTACAAGTTTGTACAAACTACAATTAGAGGAACTTTAGTGCCATAGAAGCTGCCCAAACAGATGGCACAAGGAATAAAGGTCAAGAGGATGATATTCAGGTGAGGAGATTGTAAAGATGGAACATCAAAGTTTCTAGGGACTTGTTTTTATCACGAGAGAGGGAATTCAGTCTGAAAATACAGTCAAACTACAGGGAAACAGTGTTAAAAAGTATACATAGGAAGATTTCTACAGGTATGTTTTGTACAACCCGAGTTAGCCATCCCTGAATCTAGGACACCCCACACTTCAGTAAAGATACTACATTTACCAGCCTTGATTCAGTGCTGTGGGGAGAGCAGAAGGGCCATGAGCGAGCTCTCCTATGATGAGGTGGTGCAGAAGTGGGACACACACAACAGGGATATTGATGTGATCTTAAAACAAAGTCTGGTGAAAACATATGTATTCAGTTTTTGACCAGATCTGATTTGTCTTTCCCTTGGCTGCTGGCACCCCACCACACACATAAATCAGTTCTGTTTAGTTAAATGCAATGTGTGCCTTGCACACCAGCACACACAAACATACTTCCTGCCAGGCCTGGGTTTTCTCTGGGCAGTTTTGTGTAATGTAAATCAATACTGCTGCCATTGCCTCTCAGAACGGAAACCCTACCCAATGTTCATATTCATTATGTCCATGGAGAGTTATATTGTTTACTGAAAGGCTGACTTATTTTGATCACCACCTGAAAGAATTGGGACTGACAGAGATGAAAACTTAGGCATGAAGCCAGAGGAAAGAGCAACATCATTAAGTGACAAATGTGTAAAGAATAGAAAGGCTGCCATTTGGCTGGTACATAAAGGATTAATAGGTAAGTTGTAAGAGTAGAAAAGCTAACTGAAGAAAAGATGGAGAGAGCCCCAGATGATGGCTGAGGAGCCTGGACTGCCCTGCCCTCCTTACACAAAGGAGAGTAAGAAAGTGGGCCTGAGAAAGGCAATCGCCTGTGCAGAGCTGTAAGCCAGAGTAGAATGCTTAAAGGAGAGTAACAGACAGAAAGGCCCTAACAATAGTTTAAGCAGTAAATAAGAAAAGCCTGACCGGGAGTCACAGCAGCAGAAATCAGCAGGAGACCCTCTTGGGGGATGAAACCCGCAGATCTACCTATAGATCTTGTGACATGATTGGTTATTGGGAGAATTAGAGGTGATGCCTAGGTTTGGACCATGAATGAGGAGAGGATCTGCTGCCATTCACAGAGCAAGGACTTGCAAAGAGAGGAAGAAATGGAATTGCGGGGGGGGGGGGGGGGGGGGGGGGGGGGGTCCGGCTGGCCTACGAATAATGATAACTTAATTGTGGACCTTTTGAGGGTGACGTACAAGAAGGTTACCCCAAGTAGCAGGCAATTGAATATAAATACCTGGATTCAAGAGAGAGGCAGGGACCAGAACAGATAGTTGGGAACCACAGGAATGTAGGCTAGATTTTAAAAACCAATGTGGAATGTGCTGTTCTGGAGAGGAGTGAGCAAACTATTGCACAAGGGCCAAATTTTCTTTGTCACTTGTTTATTACCATTATTGATTTTTTTCTTTTCAGACGATTGTAGATTCCTACGTGTTAAAAATAATACAGAGATCCATGTAACAGCCTTCAACAAATTTCTCACAATAGTAATATCTTACAGAACTCTAGTATAATATCATAATCAAAAATTGACACAGTAACAGTCTACCAATCTTTTTCAGATCTCTGTTTTTCTTGTATTTGTGTGTGTGTGTGTGTGTGTGTGTGTGTGTGTGTGTGTGTGTTTAGTTCTATGTGGTCTGATCACATTTGTGTTTATGGATGCACCACCTCAGTCAAGATACAAAACAGTCCCTTCAAGCAGACTCTCTTCTGTTGTCCTTTATAACCACACTCATCTCCCTTCTTCTCCTCCCCTAACCCTGACAACCACTAATCTGTTCTCTATTTCTATAATTTTGTAATTTCAATCATGTTATATCAATGGAATTATACAGTGTGTCATTGCTTAAGACTGGCTTTTTTCATTCAGCATTATTGCCTGAAGATTTGTTCAAGGTTTATGCATCAAAAGTTCATGTCTTTATTGGTGAGTAATATTCCATACTATGGCTATCCCACAGTCTGTTTAATCATTCACTTGTTGAAGGACATCTGAGTTGTTTTCAGCTTTTGATTATTATAAATAAAATGTTGGGAACATTTTTACCAGTTTTTATATGAACATAAGTTTTCATTTCTCTGAGATAAATGCCCAAGAATGCCATTGCTGGGTCATATAGGAACTGCATGTTTGAGTTTAGGAGAAATACAGAACTGTTTTACAGAGTAGCTGTACCATTTTACATTCCTATCAGCAATGTATGAGCGATGCCCTTCTGCCTGTTTCTGTAAATAACATTTTATTGGAGCACAACACATTTGTTTACAATGGCTATAGCTGCTTTCATACTATAATGACATAGTTCAATAGTTGTGACAGACACCATTTGGTCCACAAAGACATAAATATTTACTACATGACCTTTTACAGAAAAAGGTTTCTGACCTCTTTAGGGATTGGTGTCTGTCTTGCCGGGAGAGTGGACCAGGGCTCAGGTGTCTGGGCTAGGTGTGTTATCTTGCAGCAGCAGAGTAAAGCAGAGAGGAATGAAGCCTGAGTTTCAGGCAGGATAGTCTTTGGCTCCTGAAAGCAAAGGGGGCTCTTGTGCTTTGGTTGGATAGATTGAGAGAAATTCTGAAAAGCATGTCTATAGATGGGGGAAATCCAGGGTTTAATGAGAGAACTGAATGAGGGTGGGGGCTGCCTAGAAAGATCTTCTGAGGCAACAACCCACAATGGCAGGAAGTTATTGACAAAGTGCTATCAACATGGAAGGGGTGGGAGATGGTAAAGATATATGCTGCGACCAAGTGGAATTATCCCATTTCTTGAGTTCTCATGTCATCAACTATTGGAAGTACAATTATTTAAGTAGCAAGATTTTAAGGGGAAAGTGGTTGAAAGTTTCAAAAATCAACTGTAAAAGGCACCCCACTGAAACTGAAACATTGGAAAAATGTATGTCTGCGAACGGAAAAAATGTAGGTGTGTGGAAGTCTAATAGAGTGTTATGACTGGAGAGGCAGAATGGCCACCATCACATGACATTGAAGTCCTGCAGGATGATTGAAAGGATACGCTGGAAAAGAAGATTTGGAACAAATGCTGAGATCTTGAGAAATTTGATGATATTGACAATCTTATCAATCACCAAGTATTACATTTCCAGGAAGTTACAGTTAAGTTTCTTTCACATTGGATTATTGTTTCCCTTAACATTTTTCTGACACGGGTGTTACTATCTCCATTTTATAGACATGTAAACTGGCCAGATAGTTCCAGGGATTTGCCTAAAGTCAAGACAATGGCAGAAATGACAAACAGATATGTAAACTGAAGCAAGGACAACTGCTTGCTAGAATGCCCTAGAACTGCAGCCAAAGATGACCAAGATGGAGAGTGTGTCATACAGATACCATGGTCTTCACTTTCCTTACCTTTATGAAAAATTTCTTCATTTGAATGGCTTGGTAGAGGCAATGAAAAACAAAAATAAGAACACTGATGCCTCCAGTTCCTTCCCGTCCCCCTATGTTTTAGGGATATGATGGTAAAAATATAAAAGACACTATCATCAAGGAAAAGCTAGAATTTAGGAGAAAAAATGAAAAGGTATGAGTGAAAGAGGAGCCTACAGATGTATGGAATCTGTTTCCAGCCACACAGGGCCTGCTGAGGTGCAGTGCAAGGGGCCCAGTAGGTGCTACACAGGAGCAGAGTGGGCCTTGAGAACATTGAGCTCCTCCCAATGGAAACCCCATATTCCCACTGCTCTTTGCCCTCTGGTCTTGTATACTGGTATTAAATGTGTTTCCATCAGGCTTCTGCTCCAAGCAGCTCCACTCTCAATCAGCTCTGAAGCCACAGGTCCTCTGAAAGCTCGTATTACTTTATTACTTTTGTTAGACCATATCAGCTTGCTTAAGCAACATTGATGTCAAATTCCCTGGGTACATTCACATGTTGAAGAGAATCCACTCAATTTTTATACCCTGTCGCATTAAAACAGAACAATACTGTTAGGTGCTTTTCATTCATCTCCATCTTCTCTAGAATCTTCTTTCAGTTCACTGTTACTTTGGGGAAAGGCCTGTGCACTCTTTCGGATTTTTTTTTTTTGCAATTTTGTTTATGTTTCTACCATGCCCACAACCCAGCTTCTTTCTTTCTTTCTTTCTTTCTTTCTTTCTTTCTTTCTTTCTTTCTTTCTTTCTTTCTTTCTTTCTTTCTTTCTTTCTTTATTAAAATTTTTTATTGAAGTTTTTTGGGGTGACAATGGTTAGTAAAGTTATGTAGATTTCAGGTGTACAATTCAGTAATACATCATCTATACATCACATGTGCATTCCCCACCCAGGGTCAACCTGATTTCTTTACAAGCCTCTCACAGTTTTGTTTTCAGGACTTCAGCTCATGGGTTGTGTAACTGATGTGGTCACATTCGATGCCCCAGGAAATACAAAGGAGCAGAGAACAAAGTGGAACATGAATCTATAAACAATTACGTAGGGTACTTAAGAGCTAACATGGCAGCTGAAAGCTCTCCAAAGGGTTTACGGGTCCACTGAGGAGGACATCAGATGAATTTGGCAGATGGCCAAATACTAAGAACTGAGCAGGCATTTTGGTTGTTTTTTTCTCCCACTCTCATTCATTTAATAGATTTCCAAAAACATATGAATGATTAATTCAGTCTCAAGAGGCTGGCTATGATCTAATTCACTGAGGCTGTGTGCAAAACAAAAGATGAAAAAAAATCAGAGGGATTTGGGAATTCTAGACAGACTAAAATAAAATGGCACATTTGTTTGATTTCTCCTTTTGTTTTCCCACTTAACAATATGTGTACTAGTTAACTAGATCCTCAGGTTCTTGGAAATGAAAAGAAAGTGATGGCAGCTGAAAAGTGGTGGTGGTCCTCAGTATACTCAAAACATTTATTTTTACTTTAACTGAAACCACTGACTTTGTCCTTTGGAACATGATTAAGACCACCAAAAGAACTTGATCATAATTCCTACTTCTAGTCTTTACTACTTGATTTTCTAGCATTGATCGATAGATGTAGTAATCCCAATTCTAATATTAGCTAAAGACAAGAAGGTAAAGGGGCACAGGTGTGCCCTGAAAAAAAAAAAAGGTTTATATAAAAGTAGCTAATGTTTTTTCCTTCCTTCTTCTCTTTCTTCCTCCTTTAGTGTGTGTGTGTGTGTGTTCAGAGAGAAGAGATAAGTGTTTTCTAGTAAGAATTTTGTTCTGCCCTTTCCCAATGTTAAATCTACCCATAAACTCACAAATTTAGGGCTTTTAGGAGACACATGTATTTTGAACTAGGAGGACACAAACGAAAGAAAAGGCTGAGTGACCCAGTTCCAAGCTTCACCTAATCTTCTATGAAAATAATTAAGAAGATGGAACTACAATTTAAGAACCAATAAGCAAATGACACTGGCTGACAGGGTTATTAAAAAAGCAATTTTTAGATGCAAAAGGGAATATAGTTAGATTATATAACAGTTTCACTATTATTATGTATTTTCTTTTAAGTTTCTCAGAATTTATTACCCACATAAATTATAAATAATTTAATTTTGATTACTTAAAATTTGCTAGGTTAATTGAATCAGCTATGCAAATTCATCACACTTTTGAAACATGTTATTGATATTCCCTGTTTCACCAGTTTGAGGAATAAAAGAGGAAAACATTCTTTTATATGTAAATTAGAAGCTCTGAGCCCCAACCCCCTTTTTCTGGGCTTCTTCATAGACTCTCAAGGTGTTTCTAAGGGATTGAGAAGCAGCGCTGCTCATGGCAGGCCTTCAGCTACCTTCCTGGGGAGCAGGAACTGGATGAGCCCCAATTAAGCTATTTTCAAGGCAAAAGAAAGACTGAAGCTTTCAGTGTTCCTCTTGAATTTCTCGTGGGCTCTTAGCATTTTGTGTTAAACACCACCTTCCCTTTAGCACTATACACATCCCCACAAGATATAGGGGCACCCAGCATTTGGCTTCAAAGATAGCATTTAAATCCATCAATGTTTCCTCTGGGCATCCAGCATTTATACATTTCATAATACCACTAATACTAAATTAGTATCCTACAGAGGAGGGTTATTCTACATATAAATAGGAAAATGTTGAAGGATTCAGTATAATTTATTGATAAGGAAATATAGGATGTTATGGAAGTTTTCCAGGAAAAATAAATAAAAAGCCTTAAAAGCAAACTCCTCAGGTGGCATTTAGCAAATGAAGACACATACCCAGCAGTACTCACACCAGGACTGATTAGTTTCAGTAGGGAAAGCTTCCAGTGACCTGAGCAGCAGTTGTTGTGTAGGTCTTGAATTGTCCATTGCATTCTACAGTGGCACACAAAAATCCATCATGGCTGAATATCAGATTTCAGGAATTGGATCCCCACTCTTTGGTTGTGGGGGCTTCTAAAAATTGTGTGAATAAGAAGCACCAGTGTTGGGCCGGCCGAGTGGCGCGGTGGTTAAGCGCTGGCCTGGGACGCCAGCGGCCCCGGTTCGGTCCCACATATGAGGGCCAGTGACACTGCCCTCAAAAAAAAAAAAAAAAAAAAAAAAAAAAGTTGAAGAAGCACCAGTGTCTCCTCTGGTGCGATCCAGTGCAGAGGTATAAGCCTCTTGTAGCCATGTGACTTTGCAATATGACTTTAGAAAATAGTTTTGCCATATGACTGACAAGCTAGTAGCAAGACGTCCCCATGGCAGTACCAGCCCTGCCCTGGCATAGAGTGGAAGCCAGTTTAGGATACCTGATTCTAAGTATATTTGTTGACCAGGCTGTATCTAGTTTCCATTGAACTTAGAAGAAATTTAACTCATTTTCTGAGAGATCATCCTGCAGGCTGTCTTAGACAACTTCTTTCTCAAGACTTAGTCTACTTCCCAAAGATGGCTTCTAAACATGTGGCATGCTGTGTTATTTTAACAACTTATACCATTTCTTTTTGGTTTTTTCTTTTTTTTAAATTTTGAGTATACATAACAATGTAATAGACAGACATTTATACCCCTCACAAAGTGATGACCCACAGCTCGTACTCATTTTCAATAAGAGACAGCTCAACTCGTTGATGTCATTATGGCGACTTTAGAAGATGGTCAGTATTGACCAGGTGACTAATCCCAAGGTAGACATGGCACTGCTATCTGTATCAATATTCTAGGAAACATACATGGTCACATCCAAAGAAAGTAAGAAGGTTGGCATCCTTGGCTATGGCTAAAAGGTTAAGCAAAGTCAATCGGGGTTTTGAAGCCTTTTCCCTGATCGAGGAATGAACCCATGTCATCTTGAAGAAAGGAGTAGTTGTACTGTATGCCTTGCTTAGCCTCTTAAGAACCCATTTCTCGCTGTCATCTTCATTGGCCTGTACTGGTGGTACGCCTTGATAGAGTTCAGCAAGAGCGCAGGAGGACTGGGAGCAGGAGAATTCTAATAGCAGACATTACAATAGCTGTCATCTCTCCCCCATCACTTCTGGAACTGAATGGTAAGTCTACCATCATGACACGTTAGCTGAGGAAGCCACTCTGTAGGAGAAGCACAATCTTGTGTTTTCTGGTGTTACATCATCAAATTGAATAGGAAACAGGGTTGTCCATCCAGTATGTAAATTGCATGTGGAGGCACCTGCAGTCAGATAGCCTGTGTCTCTGCGTTACTCTGAGTTACTCAATGACTCTGGAGTGTCAAGGAAGTGGTCAACTAGTATCGGTCCTAGGATTCTATTTTGGAACCCTCATTATCTTTGCCTTATAGATGGTCGTCAGAGTTCCCTAATATTTCCTCTAACTTATACTAACTTGTCAGCTCTTCAGTGAACATCTGGTGGCTTCATCTCCATTTTCTGTGTGTGTGTGTGTGTGTGTGTGTGTGTGTGTATGTGTGTGTGTGCATGTGTGTGTGTGTTCATGTGTGTGTTCATGTGTGTTCATGTGTGATTTATTGGGGACATGGTTCAACATTTGCCTCAATAGAGCTCATTCCTTCCTGAGTGATTCTTTCTAAGGTCCTTATTAACAATCTAGGTATTCAATACAGATTTTCTTATTCCATGTAAATCTCCCATTTCTCAGGACTTCAGGGACTAGCTTTCATGAACAGTAACTGGCCATCCCAATAACCAGCCATGCTGCCCAAGATAGATACCCTAAGCCTTATCCTATCTGTAAAGTGGGACTTGGATCTCTAATCCTTTTGTTTACATTAAAGTCCATGGTGAATCCTTGGTCAGGTGCCTATTGTAATGGAAACAAGGGCAAATAGCCAAGGAGTGGTTCTCACAAAGCCTGCCCTGGCAGTGTCTTGATAAGCTCCAAGGAGACAAGAGAAGTAGCAGGTATTTGAGCCCCTATTGCCTATTACATGATAAGACTGGCTGGGCACAGTGATCTAACAGGACTGACCTTCAGACTCTGGGCACAAGGTCCTAACACTTGGATTGTGAGCTTTTAAGTTGTATGACAAAAATGCAGTAGCCCATGCTGGTGTGACAAGGAAGCAGGATGTGATCATCACATAGCCTAGTAAAATCAGGTCTTTAACCATCTGCCAGCTCAGCTTTCATGGCTGAGGGTGACAACTAGCCCCTCCCCTGACATAATCAAAGGGACAGTCTCAAGCGTTGCTGTTGCAGTTATATGACACGGCAAGCTAGTAGCCGAATTTATTACATCAGGATCCATGGTTGAGGAAGCAAGTGTTACTTTTTCAGTATTATCAGAGGTGGACAGGGTCCAGACCACCGTTGATTGCTGTAAGTACTGAGCTATTTCCAGTTTCTTTGGAATTTGATAAGGCCAGCTTGCAAGGGCTTAGTCTTGAATAAATCAACCCTTACCTCTCAGAAGGCTTAAGGTGAAAATTGCAAATGTCTTCAGTGTTCAACCAAGTTACTTAAATGAAAGAAGTGACATAGATGCAGAGGTGGTGAGCACTATGGTGAACTAGACAGGAACCACCCCAATGAAGAATTCATTGCCTAGCAATAGCCATGATTGCCCTGCGGGAATGTGGTACCTTGTGTTGCCAGGTCTTCCTTTTATCAAGAAAGTGAGGAAAATGACAAATATGGAGTTTTATATGAAATGCGATTATTTTTACAACAAAACCCATCCTCAGTCTAGCTTGAGTTTTAGGATCACTAGTCATCAACCTCTAGTAACATACAGCTTGTTATAAAGTTCCAAAACACCTAAGCTAGAGGGTATAAGTAAGGAAAATGCTGGCCAGGCTTGTTTCAACTCCTTCAGACCTTTGTCTCTCTAAGGTACTGCTTGGGAAAGCACTCTGTTATTTTATTTGAGTAGCCCCTTTTTAAAGCCTAATCAGCATCTACTAACCCTGTAAATCTGTCTGTTTCTTTGAGGAATGGCTTTATATCTGCTCGGAAGACTGAGTGCATTTTACTGCTGCCAAGATTCTCTATGATATTTCTAAAATATTATTTGCTGCTTTCTCGTTGCTTTGCAGGTGGTTTTATGCTACCATAAGCATGAACATGGGACAAAAGAACTTGTTTAGATAAAATCCAGCCCTCTGAAGCTAAATCTGAAGTGTTATTACAACATACCATCAATAATGTCATTCCATCCTTGAGATGGAAGAAGAGGGCGTGGTGGTGGGCATGCTTGAGTGGCAGCTCAGTCTCATCTCATCAGTTCCTCAGTTTCCTGTGGGTTATCTCAGGTGTAAAGCCAAAGAATGATTTTGGAGAAAAGATATGTCTCAAAGTGTAACTAGAATATTCAAAGTGTAGAGTTCCTTGTCAAATTATCCATAATATTTTTATTTTTAATTTTCAGTTATGCGAAATGAAAGACAATACAAGACAAATAGAACATGAGAAAAATAAAGTGCAAGGTCCTTTAAAGAAAACGTGTAGTAGAAAAATGAGTAAAATTGGATGGAGATAGGAATTCAGGGATCATTACCTTGAAGTGGAAAAAATAAGGAGCAGAGAGTTGAGAAAAAGAAAACATGAGATTTTGTCTACACTAAAACACTGACAAACTGTTCAGTCAAAAATTTGTCCCACCCATCTGCAGGGCTATACAAACATCTATTTTAGAGGTGGAAGAAGGATTTTGCTGGGGGTAAGCTCATATTGGAATTTGTGATCTTCTCTTCCTAGGCTGTAGATGAACCTTAGTCAGGTGAAGCTAAATTACTTAAATTTTTCGAGTCATCAACAAGAATATCTGCAGGCCTTCTAGGTTCCCACACAATGCTTGGCACTCAAGGTTAAAACAAAACAACAAACACATGCCAACAAAATGTATATTGTATACTCTCTGTCTCCAGGGGGTTTGTAAGCTATTTGTATAAACGAATGTCTTTACTAATGAGATGCAAGAGAATTAGTATAAATTACATGTGCCAGAAAGGAAGTGGTCAGCTATGGCTTTTATCCTGAGTTAGCATGACTCTGTTTATGAATCTTGTCAGCTATAGTAGGATGTGTGTGTGTGTGTGTGTGTGTGTGTGTGTGTGTGTGTGTGTGTGGTGGGGGGGTGCTTTGGGAAGGGGAATATTTAAATTAGGTAAATTGACAAAAATCACAGAGAAGGACATTTATGATTTTGGGTTGTTATTTTTGGTTTAATAGGGTAAACCAAGTTAGTTCTTTCAAAAACTATGGAAGAATATGGGCAGCTACTGTCATTGCATTAGCATGCAGCAAGCGTGAGGAAAAAACTACACTGTGCGTGAGCAAGCAGTTCATTCACAAAAACAGGGAACTGCAATGGTCCAGAGTGACTAGGGTTGTCAGTGAGAGGAGAACTGAAAGATGGTGTGATCTGGGAGAACACTGACCTTGTGATCCTGAGACCAAGAGAGAGCACGTGAGATGACCTGAGCTCTGTTAAGGATAAATGAAGAAACAGAGTAAACTGCTTGCATAATAGATGAAGACCCGATGTGGGAACAAATGAACAGGGAAAATGAACTGCCACACTTCTGCATTGTGAATGGACATACAGGAAGCAAAAATAGGAAAAAGAGAAATCAGAAATGCAATGAATACAACCCAGAACAAAACTAGCAATGAGAGTAGAGGTAACAACCAAAAAATACTTTTCTCATTAGAATGAAAAAAAATCTTTGCCTGAAATGGCTAAAGGGTGGAGTCAAAAGGATTCTGTAAGACCTGCAGTATGAATGGGGAGTAACAAGCACAGAGGCATGGAGATTGCTGAGGTAGAAGAGGGGTGCTGAGCTAAGCAAGACACCCAGGCAGAAGAGTAAATAAGACAGACTACAGGACCTGACTATCTGCCCCATCCCTTTCCCATATCTCTTCCTTAAATAATCCCTTTGTGATGCTATTACTACCTTCTAACATCATGCATTTCTTTTTCTCTTGAAGGGTTTGTAGAGTCCTTTGTAAACTGGGTATTATAGAGTTGTAGTTCTTGATCTTCACAACATTTGCTTTGGCGGGCTTGTGCCTAGTGTTGCCTTATTAATTTGAGCTGGATTGCTTGGGAGGAAGTGTGGAAATCATGTGCCTCTGCAGTATTCTTATACTAGGAAATCTGAAAAATACAGAATCAAAAAGATCTTCAAATTCTGAGTGTAGGGATCTGCTAACATCAGGATTCTCAAGGGCCTAGAAGATCACTAGATAAAATACCCCGAGACACAGCGCAGAGTTTACCAACCCTTACTTCCTCTGCTGGGATCAGAATAATGTGAGATGTGGTGGTGGGTGGGAGGATTTAGGACTATAAATGATATTGCAAATTGGACAGGCTGAGCCTGAGTAAACTTTTGTCAAAGCTTCTTCCTTTGAACCACACACCATGAAATCAATACATTTTGATAAAATTCCACAAGCAAAATGGGCCTCTGTTTCCCATACACTGTATCTGGTTGGCCCCACTAGAAGGCCTCCACAAGGACTAAAAGCCCCACAGCATGTACGTAGCTCTTAGCTATATAATCACTAGTGAATTCCCACTAGAAAGGTGCTGGCAAATAAAATTTTGGCGATGACTGTAACAACTCGGAATGTTAGAACAAGCAAGACTCTAGGCGCTTTTATCTTATAGTGTGCTTTGCTTGTTTTAAAGTGACGTCTTTATTTCTCAACTCCCAAATAAGAAACACTTCTGCATAATATTTAGAGTAGAACTGCAGAAACTCATGAGGAGTCAATGTATAATTCAGTCATTATACTATTAACTAAAACCTCTGAGTCCTAAAAGGGACCATTTATAAAACCGATGTCTCTATAGATATTATCTTTGATTTTTGTAAAACCACCTCTATTTATCAGATAAAGGAGATGAATATCTGGGCTAGGATAGGGAGATTTTTTTTTAAATTCTTTTATTGTGAAATAAACATTTTTTTTAAAATTAGTTTCAGGTGTAGAACAGTGCAATAGTTATACTTTTTACCCCTCAAAGTGACAACCCCTCCCCCAATTCGCCACTCCACTCCCCCCATATCATACATATCTATTACAATTCCTTTGACTCCCTTCCACCGTATAATCCACATCCCATGACTATCTATATATTCCATTACAGTTGGCATACAATATTATACAACATCAATTTCAGGTGTACAGTGCAGTGATCAAGCCTCTACTCCATCCGTGAAGTGGTCTCCCTAACAAGACATGTGACCATCTGACACCCCACAAAATATTTACAACATTATTATATTCCCCAAACTGTCTTTCATATCCCGGTGGCAATATTGTAGTTCCCTATTTATGCTGTCTAATCCCTTCCCCTTCTCCCTCATCCCCACCCACCTAGGTTAGGGAGATTTTTAAGTGTTGGTACATGATTATGAATTAACTGTTACTCTGGGAGGTAAAAACTGGTCACTAGCAAATCCTGAAATCTTTGGCAATCCCTTAGGGGGTTCAGAACAGGATTAAAATTCTGAGGGCTATCATTGATAAGACCAAAGTAATGTGGTTAAAACCAGGTGACTCACAGGAACTGGGGTTAGATGCCTGAGGATTCCAACATTAACAAGATTCAAATGAGAATGAAGAAGATAATTCAGTAGTCAGACCACCTTCAGCTGAAAGAAAATTCAGATACAGAAACTTGCTTTTAAAGGAGAGTTGCAGAGCCATCGGCTCAGTTTCCTGAAGCTACACTTGGACGTGGCTTGCAGGAGCAGTGCTTGTGGAGAGGGCTGCGGGCCTCTTAAAGCTCCCCTCCTTCTCCACACTCCTTTGCAGGTCTCTGCAGAGCCCACGAGTGCCTTTCCTCACAGCCCTCCTTCAGAGAAGCCTCTTCACCATCATCTTCAAAGACCACACCTTGACTCATTTATGCCTTTGGATCTCTCCATGACCCGCAATTATGAAATAGCACACAGTTTAGTAAAATTATGATTCATTTGAATCCTAATTTAGGGTAACTGGCCTGGTTTGGCAGTACTCCCTCCCTCTACCTACTCAGCCTCAGTGTGTTACTTCACATACCTTTTAAAAAGTCACACAAAAAGTTTGCTAAGCACATCCAGAGTGCCAAAATATTAAGAATGTGTTCCCTAATTAAGAGGAGAAAATTGTTTTAAACACTTTGTGCAAACATTAACATGCTTCCTACCACACACACAAAAAAATATATGAGCTCATATTGTAAGGAAAATAAGCAAAGGCGCTTTTGAATTGGAGACTGGCAAACTCCCAGAGTAGACTGACCAGAGACAGGATTCACCTGAGCCTGGACAACACACTTAGCTCAATCCACCTTCCTCCTTTGATCCACAGCTCAATGCTTAGCAAGTGGACATCTCTTAGCAAATATCTGTCATTGACTTGCAGATGTATTAAGGCGGAGCTCAGAACAACTCTTAAATAAAGCATTCAGGGTTTCTTTTTTTATTTTACCTTCAATTTCCCAGGATCATAAATTGGCTCATCCACACGTTTTTTTCCACTTAACTAGTCATTGCCTGACATCTAATTGTTCAGGGGTGTGTGTGTGTGTGTGTGTGTGTGTGTGTGTGTGTGTGTGTGTGTGAGCTTCCCGTGACATCTTGCAGTGCCTGCTGGCATGGTCCATTTCTTAACCCTCTCCAATTCACCAACAGTAGCAAAGGGGAGTAGTAGTGTTAAGAGCATGTTGGTAGTAGTGTTAAGAGTAGTGTTAAAAGGGTGCTGGATGTTGGGGCCAGGCATCAGGGTCCGGGTTTGAATCTTGGCTCCGCTGTATGCCAGATTTGTTACCTTGAGAGGTTATTTATTTAATTTTTTAAAAACTTTTTTTTTAAATTTTATTGGGGAACAGTGTGTTTTTCCAGGACCCATCAGCTTCAAGTCAAGTAGCTGTTTCAATCTAGTTGTGGAGGACGCAACTCAGTGGCCTATGTGGGAATCGAACTGGCAACAGTGGTGTTAGGAGCACTGTGCTCTAACCACCTGAGGTAACCGGCCGCCCTCACCTTGAGATGTTATTCATCTTCAGTTTCTCGGTTGTCGTGATGAGTAAACCCTTTGGCCTTAAGGTCTGATACTATCAGGGTGAAGTGAGCAAGGCACTCGCACTGGGCACACAATTTAAGGGGACACCAAAACACTCAGTAATCAAGATAAATAATATTTTAATGTTTTAAAAACTCAAAAGGTCAGTGGCCATTAGCTTGCTGATTTGAGTCCACAGTTGAGTTCTCAGGATTCAGTGTTTTTAGGGTCTAAAAGACAAAGAGTCCTGACTCAGGCATGTACAGCTACCTTGCAAATCACATGCATTTCTCAGCCTTGAAAAGGCATTGGTGGCTACTAAGAGACCACCCCCACAATGTTAAATCAGTAGTTCCATGCAGACCTCAGGTATACATAGAATCACTGGGGAGGCTGAGACATAGTATATGTCATATTTTGAACCCTCTTTAAATTAGTGCACACAGATACATCCTGGACTGCTCCCTTGCAATGGTGCTTGCCTTTCCATATGTGTAAATAAAACCATATAGAATTCCACCCTGGCAATTTTTCTTATTTTTTTTTTCCCCAAGAAAGTGCTAAATCATAGACAATGACGATGATTTCAGGGCACATATCAAACATCCTGAATCATGGATGGGCAATAGCATATCAGCAAGGTATCTCATTGCTTTGTGACTTCTGAATGTCTAGCTACTTAGAAGATAAGAATGTCCCACCCACCCCCTCCCTCTTCCCCAAGACAAACTGCCTTTTCCGGTCTCCCTCCTTCAAGGAAAATTAAATGAAGACAGCTAACAAGCAGTTTTATTTTCTTTCAGCAAAGGTCAGCAATCCCACAGCAGCAAATTAATCCCAATTAGTAATGATATTTTGTCTTGATAAATGATGACATATTTGATTTACTGTGTTTCCAGAATACAGGCGCCAAATGTTAATGGCTTGGTTTGCTGGGAATTTATATTCTTGCTCGTTTCCCATTTGCTGATCAGTTGCAGCTCGTGAAGACTTAGCTGCTTCAACTAATGAACTGAGAGCCTCACAGGAATAATGGTGTTCTGCAGGCCTCACGTTGTTTTTTTTCTTAATGCCATCTGTAGAAATGCAGGTTCCTCTCAGAAAATATCTCTTGCAGCCAGGAAGGAACGATTATGATCATATCAATGTCAGTTGTAATTTGTATTTCACTTGTTTAATGGCATCCCCAATAAATGAAGCTTTCCATACAGAACAAAACTAATCAGCAAATTCAGCATTTGTGTGTATGTATGCACACACATCTGTATGTCTGTGTGTGTAGGAAAGAGAAAATTCATAAATAGAAACATACGTAGTCTTTCCTCATTTCCTTAAAATATTCTGAAAACAGTGATACGGTTTACATAATGATTTATCTTCCCAGCTGGTATGGTTTTAAATTAGACGGATGAATATGTTTCTTTGAAGTCTTCATAACAGGACATGTCATCCTTTTGTTTGCGGTAAATGCAGACAAAAGTCAAATGTTTTCTCTTTTTGGCCGCCTGGCTCCCCCCTGCCATCATTCAAGACTTTGGAGATTTCCAGAAGCACTTTGACTTTTCACAAAGGCTTCCAGGGCTGTACCCTGAGGCTGTGCAGGTCAAGATGAGGGCATTCTGGGACTAGCACCTGCCTTCCAAGCATTACCAAAGAAAGATGCAACCTAACAGCAAGCCCTGGGGAAGGTGGATTCTTCCACCTTGGAAAGGCTGATGCGCCTTTCACATTTGCGCCTTTGTATGATGCGCCTTTGTATGAAATAAATCAGACATAATCTTTGCTATAGAAAGCTGCTCTGATTGGCTGCAACTCCAGGCAGGCTAGTGTCCTCGTTGTTCACATGACACTGTTAGAATGAAATATGAGGAATCATTACCCATCCTCATTTAAGAGCTGGAAGTGTTAGAAGCCCTAATAGAATCTCCTTCAGGGGAGTGAATGTTTTCCTCTCATTCTTAATCATTGTTCTTAGTACCAACTAATATAAAATCAATAAACCTCATTCTTTTTGCTTACGGGGATACTTTTTATTATGGTAAATTACTGGGTCTATGCTCCTTTCCTGCCCTGAGGCTTCTGTTCCATCACAGTATCCTTGACCCAATTGGTTTTTCACTCTAGGACCAGAGTAGACAATCTCTGCTGTCTCTGGAATGCAAATGGTTGTTGACATTTGACTAGGACTCTGGTTTCAAAGCCTAATGATTTGGACTGCTGCAGGGAAAGGTATTCACAAGATTTTTTTTTTTTTTTTTTGCCAGAAAATTTGCCAATTTCAGGAAGTACCCTGCTTTTCAGTTAGAAATGAGGATTTTTATTTTTTTCCCCTCTTATTGTCCCCATGGTATCCAGTAGAGTAGCAGTTCCCTCTACTTAGGTACAGCAACAAAACTGGAGGAAATAAGGAAACCCTGTGACAGAAAGTTGAACATCTGGCATTAGAATGACCCAGGTGCTCCTGTCCTTCTCTGGCTCCCTTCCGTTCTTTTCATAGGCATTTCCCCTTGTGAAACCTTTGCAAGTTTAACTCCATCTTGGTGTCTGCTCCCCAGACCTGAGCTAATAGAGGGAACTACTACTCTACAATGAGTTTACCCATGAGGAAACACGAAAAACCCTACTGAGGGACATTTTACAAAATGACTGCCTGTACTCTTCAAAAATGTTAAGATCATGAAAGACAAGGACTGAGAGGAACTGTCTAGAATAAAGGAGATTTGGCCAGACCTGACAATTAATACAACATAAGATTCTGGATTGGATCCTATAACAAACCAAAAAAATTTTTTTTTCTCTCTGACAGGCCTTTTAGGGTAATTGGCAAAATCTGAATTTCTCTTAGGTTAGATAACTAATTTCCTGTATTTTAGGATTGTTTGTGTATTCAAAAGAATGTCCTTGTTCAAAGGAAATACACACTGAATTCTTTGGGACTAAAGGGACATCATGTCTTTAGTCTAATCTCAAATGGTTCAGAAAACAATTATATACACAAATGAACAGAGAATGTTACAGCAAATGTAATTTAGAAAAAGTTAATACTTGGGAGATCTGCTTGAAGGGCATACAGTGTATGTGGTCATTCTTTGTATGAAATAAATTTAAAGAGCTAAACTTAACTTTTTGTTTTGGTGAAAAAGAAAATACTGTTTAGTACATATGTAAATTCTTATTTTCTTTCTCCCTTCTTCTGCCCACATTTTCAGGGCTGCATCCCAGGCAACAGGGTGTAAACTAGTAGATAGATATGAGCCTACTATATCATTAAGTCAGTGTAATGGATATATACATGTCCAAACAGATTTGGCTTGGCTGCACTGGCTGGAAGATGCATCCCAGCACAAGGTCTCTGTCTCTTGATTCACACCACTGGCCTTCAAGATGCCCCTAGGAGGCTCTCCATCCCCCTGACCCTTCTGGATGATAGTAGTTGTGCCATTCTTCAAGTAAGCCACATAAAGAATAAAGAAATCTTATTTAAACTATATTTTGAGATCGTATGATTTGTAGTCAAGTTTTTGAAAAGTAGGAAAGCAAATATCAATAAAAAGTAAGAATTCTACTATATTTATTCAAATAAACTAAAGAGCAATTAAATCTGTCTGGATTTTGCATGTAGGTAAAGGGAGGGAATGGGGAGAAAAGCCGTAAAGAAAAAGGTTTGATCTGAGTGGAAATTGGAACCCAAAATTGTGTTTACAAAAACTGCAGCTAGATACCCAAAGGTTGTCTGAAAACGCTATTTCTAAATATAGACTTAATCATATTGACATGGAAAAGAAATGACATAAAAAGTGATAAAATCAAAATAAGGCAATTTATGCCTTGAAGACACTTCAGCTACAATGATTTCTGAAGCACATGTTATAACGAAAAAAAATTACACAACTTTTTTAACTGCACTGTTTTATTTAAGAAAAATGATAAGTATGTAAGAGGCCTATGGCAATTTGCAAAATATCAAGATCAAGGAGGTTAGCAAAATAACTCTATTATATCTTAGTGCTAGACTTTCAGGGAGACAAGTGTGGCTGAGTGATGATGGAGTCTGACTACCAAATCCACCATTTCCTACTGGAAGAAGAATATTATGGGCTTTATGGAGAGGGGAATCAGGAAGTCTGGTAACAGACTGATGTTATTATCTTACCTGCTTGGACAAGAGGTAAATGTTCTAGAAAAGCTCACGTGGTGATGTAGGACATAAGTCATCAAGTAGAAGAAGCACTGAGTTACTTTGAGAATTAGGAGCAAGAGGCAAATGACAGACTTAACACACTGGCATCCATGCTGATCTTCTGTAAGAACCAGGGCAGCTAACGCAGACTTGATGTAAAAGAAGCAGTAGGACAGAAAGTTCTAGGAGTTTGGGAACCAGTACAAGTGCAGTGTTTGTGTTGTTGGAGAGTGGGCCTTTCTCAGCGCAAAGTCCAGGTCCTTGGCAACTCGAGCAAGGAATTGAACAAGATACCAGAGTAAAGTAGTAAAACAAGTAGTTTATTAGAAGAGATAGTACATTTAGAAGTAAAAGTAAACCTGAGCAGTAGAGGATGGCTCAAGGGCCCATTACTAGAAATTACATTCCAAAGAGTGTGGAGTGGGCCATGCGCAAAGGCGAGGCTCAAAGGGAAGAAGCGATCAAAAGGAGCAGGGAAGAAGCAGCAGCAGAAGCAGCAGCAGCAGCGTGGGCTTCCCAGAACTTGGGGTTTTTATCCTTTTTCTCTAGAATGGGCTGTTCTTTCTGGGCGTAGGACCACTTGATTGGCACCTGTGATTGACAAGAGGTACTGTGCAGGTGCGAGTGACTGGTCTGATCTAGTTGGATATTTTGTGTCCATTTGCTCTTCCTGCAGGGGTAGGTAATTACAATACAAAGGGGAGTTTTGGGTGGAGAGGGGAGGTGCCCCAGGCGGTTGCACTCTGTGGACATGTAGGAATGCAGAGACCCAATGTCTGCCTCTAACTGCCTGCCTAGATTTTCTTTGAGAGATGTGATCCCCATAAAATCTCTATGGGAAGCTGAGGGACAGGAGGTCTCTTCTTCTGTATCTGCTTCCTGCTGGGCAGGGGCATAGAGCTGTCCCTGCCTATTGGGGTTCACGGAACTCTCACCCTGACTGGTCTCAGATGAGAGGAAGGGGTCTCAAGCTCCACCTGGAAGACCGCGTTGGCTTCTTTGGTTGTGACTGGCAATCTTGCTGGGATGTCATCAGTATCCCCAAGGCTCCTGAATGAGGACAAAAATATAAATCTGCTAGTTCTTATGAAACTTTGTGGCTATTCAGTCCATCACTCAGGTGGCGTCATTTGTCTGGATACAGAATGGGTTTGACATTTAGCTTCCTGGCCTGGGGGATATTAGGAAGTCTCAGGCTTCAGCTATCTGAAGCAAGGGTAGGAGACTTCTATTGTTTAGGATTCAGAAACTGATTTACAAAGCAATTAAGAAGCAAGGGGGATCTTCAGTCCAAGATTCACAAACTGGTTAGAAGAGCAATCAAAGCCCAAGAGCTAAGAAACTAAAGAACTAACATTTCTATACTTAACACTTCTGTAGAAAAGAAAACATTGAAGTTTTTCAGTGGTGGGGCTTGGTGCTGCTAAATTGGCCGGTAACATTTGCATTATGTGTTTTGTTTGTTTATTACTGACAGCATCAAAAATAAGCAAATAATATTAGCAGTTGTCTTTAAAGCAGACACAGAGTGGTAACTTTGTTCAGTGGTAACTGATAATTACGTTACATAAATACATGTAAATATAACTATATGTTTATGAAAACCATAATTTAAATTCTTAAAGAATATTTCATTGCCACCCTTAGTTTACAAATAACAAAAAATAAGGTAAAAATATTTAAATAAATAAGATGAACGTTACATAAATCAAAAGTATCTAACAAAATGTACAGATTGTAGCAATGGCCTAACTTGCCTCAATATGGGTGCATGTGTGAGCTTTATATCAACAGCATCCTTGATTCATCTTCTTCTTTTATTCTTACATGCAAAAGGGTTGTAATTTTGTTAATATC
Organism: Aselliscus stoliczkanus; assembly: GCA_033961575.1. Taxonomy (NCBI): domain Eukaryota; kingdom Metazoa; phylum Chordata; class Mammalia; order Chiroptera; family Hipposideridae; genus Aselliscus; species Aselliscus stoliczkanus. The sequence continues at coordinate 99,885,766 of CM066732.1, read as the reverse complement.
TTTTAATTAATTCCAGATTTTTATTTACTTATTTTTTAAATACAGTTTTAACTGTTGCTGTTTTAGTTCAGGTTCTCATGATCACTTGGCTAGATAATTGCATGAGTGTTCAAAAAAGCCTTACCTACTTCAGTCTACCAGTAGACTAATATATCAGTGGAATATGATGATTATAGGTCTTGAGCCCAATAAATACAATGACCTTAATAATAAGTACTTGAAGTACATTGAAAAATAATAAAAATGATAAACCACTTTTCAAAGCAGTTTGGCAGTTCCTTAAAATGTTAAAAATAGAGTAACCATATACTCAGTAATTCCATTCCTAGTTATAATATACCCAAGGAAAATAAAAATATGTGTTCACACGAACACTTATACACAGATTTTAGTAGTAGCATTATTTATAATAACCAAAAAGTGGAAAAATCCAAATATCCACAAACTGATGAATGTGGTATATCCATAAAATGAAATATTATTCATCCATATAAAGGAATGAAATTCTGATACATGCTACATGGATGAACCTTATAAACATGCTAAATGAAAGAAGCCAGTTATAAAATACAACATATTGTATGATTCCATGTATGTAAAATGTCCAGAGTAGGCAAAATTATAGAGACAGAAGTAGATTAGTGGTTATTAGTGGTTATTTAGGGCTGAGCAAGAAAGGGAAGTAACTACTAGTGTGTATGAAGTTTCTTTTCAGGCTGATGAAGATGTCCTAAAATTAGATAGTGGTATTGATTGCACAGCTCTGAATATACTGAAGATAACTAAACTGTATGAATGAATTCTATGGTATTTGAATATCTCAATACAACTATTTAAAATAAAAATAATCAGTAGAATGTTACTTATACCTAAGACATAGAAAGCTGGAAGGAGTCCCACTCTCATGAACAAGTTAAAGATAAATCAACTATAAAATCATAATTTTCCTTAATCCTACAAGAGACTTGATGTCCCCAGGCAACCAAATAGCTTGAAATACAAAGAAAGAAAGACTTCCTCCAAAGGGATATGAGACAAAGGCACTGACTAACCTGTGGCAGAGGGAGGAAGAGGTACTTGGTTATATACAACAAGGAAATTAGTTAACATTATTGAAAAAATTCTAGAGGCAAGGTCATAGGTACAAATACAAAATCTAAAAATACAAAAGTCTAGGAGAGCATGTTGGAAAAAAATGTTTGAGGTCTTTAGATAGGAAAAGGCTTGTTAGAAATGATACTAAAAACAAGACCCAGCAAAGGGGAACTTCCTGAATTGGACTGCATCAATATTGAGGATGCCCCTTCTTTGTAAGACACTGGTAAAAGAATCAACAGACAAAGCACAGCACGAGGGAGAAAATATTTGCAAATCACATGTCTCACAATGGGTTTGTATTCAGTATATATCAAGGCCTCTCAAATCTCAATAATAATAATAATAATAATAATAATAATAAAAGTGATAATAATAGAAGAGAATTGAAATAATGTACAAAAGTTTTGTACAACACTTCATGAAAAAAGATACACAGATGACAAACACATGAAAATATGCTTAAAATTATTAGCAAACCACTTGCCTATGCAATGGCTAAACGAAAAAAGAAAAGAAAGAAAAAAAACTGCTAACACTAAATTCTGGTGAGAATGCAGAGCAAGTGAAACTTCATCCTTTTTTTTTTTTATGAGAATGCAAAAATAGCATGGCAACTTTGGAAGAGTTTGGAATTCCTTTACAGATTAAATATACATTTATCATACAGCCCAGTAATTCCAAGCCTAGGTATTTATTCAAGTGAAATGACAGTACATAAATGTTTATGGCCACTTTATTTATCATCACTAGAAATTGGAAACAACTCAAATGCCTTTCAAATGGTGAATGGATAAACAAACTGTGTTACATCCATATAATGGAATACTTCTCTGCAACAAAAAGAATGAACTCCTGAACCAAACAATAACATGAGTAAATCACTATATGATTTCATTGATGAAACATTTGAAAAGGCAACTCTATAGGGACCCAAAAGAGATCAGCCATGCCATGGGCTATGGGTCAAGGGAAGGGTTAACTTCCCATGGGCACAGAGGAAATTTTAGGGGTGATGAAAATGACCTGTATCTTGATTTTGATTGTATCTGATTGTATCTGATTTGGTAGATATCTGATTGTATACACTTGTCAAAAGTCTTAGAATCATATACTACAAGGTAAATTTAAATGCATCTAAATTTTACCTCAGTTTTAAAAAGTCATTAGCAAATAGTCTTACTTTCAGAGTTAAGAAAAAGAAAAAAAATTAATTGTAAATAAAATTTATTGATGACTCCTCTTTGTCCCAAATGATAAAGTCCTTTTCAGAAATGCATCAAAGCCCTTTCCTAATCAGGCCTATCTTCCTTCCTACACCCCACTTATACCAACATTCATTCTCCGAAAAAAACTACTCTCATAGTTCCATGACTTGATGAAGGATTCAATTCCTCAATCATACCATTTATCTCCAAGTATTTGAACAATATTTTTTGTTGCATTTGTTTCTTTGTTTGTTTTTATTTTTGCCTGGAGTGTATAAATAAAAATCCGTATGGCACAAAGCCAGTATTAATAATAGTCAAATTAGGCAGTTCTTTCTGGAAATTTTTAATAGATGCCCAGAAAAAATGCTTTTTGTTAACAGCCAAAATAGCTCCCTTGGTAATGCACAAGTTCCCAGTTGTTTAATTTGTCAAAGAAAGGAAAACAAAGTAAGTGACATGGCAAATGACTGATGGAATGGGAACTAGATATTCACTCAGGGAATGTATATACTCTACACAGAATTTCAGCAGTGAACCCTTGAATTTGCAGATTTAATGTTCACACTTTCCATACCATTGCCACCACACTTGATAAAGTTGTTTTGTTGAGTTAACCATCCCATAAGTTTGTTAGTATTAGTCATTTATCAAGAAGAAACTTATATCTGATCATTTGCACATATCCATCTGAATACAGCCATTTGTTTCTTTTTTTACAGTTTATTTCTTTCTTTATTTTGACATTCAATATTATTTTATATTAATTTCAGGTGTACAGCATATTTATATAATTTACTAAGTGATCCTCTAACGAGTCTAGCACCCATCTGGCACTATACATAGCTATTACCATATTATTGACTAATTCCCTATGCTTTACATCCCCATCACTATTTTGTAGCTATCAATTTGTACTTCTTAATGCCTATACCTTTCATTTCTTTCTTATTTTTTTGTCATAAATGCTTTTCATTTTGAAGAGAATTGTTTTTTTTTAAATCTAGGATCATATTGATACAAGTAACAAGGCGCTGTTCTATTGGGGAGGCTAGTTCAGGTTAATACTGCGGTGCTGTGCCCAGATTCCCTCTTGTGCACAAAGAAATGTTGTGCTGACTCATTTATTGGGTGACCCAGAAGCCTGCTAACTTTAGAGCCCATACCATAAAAGGACTATGCCACAAGTTCAAGCTGTGCACATATATTTCTACCAATTGGGCCATATAGTCTGGCAGACCTCACAGTACAAATAGCATCTGTGATGGGGAAAGATACCACATAGAGTTTACAGCAAACTCCAATAGGAAAATCAGAACATAGATTGTTAGTGTTTTGGAGCAAGGACATATCATTCACAGAAAAAAATAGGCAGCTTTTCCGATATGCTACTAGATGTTTCTCAGAACGGAGCATCTGACCATGAACATCAACTGCCCATCATGAGTTAGTTCTGTGAGACCCTCCAAGTCATAAGATTAGGGGAGCACAGTAGCCATCTATCTTGAGTTCGAAGTAGCATATTTGAGATTGGATATGAGCAGAGACAAAATACAAAGTAAATGCATAAGCCTGACCCCATGTTTCATACTACTGTTGCATGGTGCTTCTCCCTCAGCTCAAATATGTGGCCTATGTGGTAGCCTAATGACCAACTGACAGAGAGAAGCCCAGGTTTGGTTTCTGGACAGACTGGCTTGGTTTGTTAGTGTGAATCAAAAACCGAAGGCTGCTATGTGAAACCTCACTCAGGTGGGTCCCTGAAGGGCACTCAGAGAAAATTCTGCCAATTGGCAATGCCATGGGAAGTTCACCTGGTCATTCACTTTGTGTGGAAGGAGAAATGGCCCAAAATAAGAATGTCCACAATATCATGGTCAGTGGTGCATGGCCTAGATGACTGATTAGAAGCCTTGAAAGATAAATGTTGAAAAATAAAGGTCAAGAGGGTCTGAAGAAGAGGCATGTGGATTGACAAATGGGAGTATGTACAACATGTGAAAGTCTTTGTTAACTCATACTGGAAAGCATCCACTACAAAAGAATCACAAAACATCTGGGTAGACAGAATGGGCCACCCTACTGCTGGCATAATGGGCTCATGAGTGACAATGGAGGCAGGGATGAAATCTATGCATTGGCTTCATAGCATAGGCTCCACCTCACCAAGACTGATGTAGCTACTGCCACTGCCGAATGCCTCAAATTGCCAACAACAGAGACCAAGCCCACCTCACCAATATGCCATAATTCTTTGAGACCAACCAGCCATTTGATGACAAGTTGACTAGATTGAGCACTCTCTACCCTGTAAAGGGCAGAGATTCATTCTATCTGGGATGGATTGGATTCAGAGTATATGTTTGCCTTTTCTGCCCTCAAAAGCTTAGCCAGCACAATTTCCAAGGGCTTACAGGGTATTTGATACACAGACACAGGATCCCTCACAGTATCATCTCAGACTAAGGAGGTCCAGAGTGCCCAATTGGTCATGGAACGTACAGTGAAGCTTTACACACTGCACCAGCTCACAGTCTGAGAGGTCACTGAAATAGCCTCTTAAAAACACTACTAGGCATCAGTTTAGAGATGATAATCTAAGACTATGGGACAAGTATTGTGTCCTCAGTAGGCAGAATACATGGACCTGGAAACTAACATGTACAAGTAAGAGTGGCTGCAATTAATATCACTCCAATTTTCCTACTTGGGGTATGCTTGGCATCCCTGTAACATTGTAGGCCTTGGGCATTGAGAGGATCTGGTTCTAGATGGCGGTCACTTCCACAAAGCAATTTGATAAAGTACCATTGAAATTTAACCTCTGACTACCACTCAGTCACCTGTACCAAAAACGAAGAAGCAAAGAAACGCATCACCATGTTGACAGGGTATTTGTCCCTTATCCTCAGAAGTTGCTATGTAAAAATACGTTTGGCACACAGGAGATTCCAGGGTACCTCTTGGTGCTTCCATGCTTAAGAGTTCATGATAAATGAGTTAGTGCAGCAGCCATAACCTGAGAAGATATGGCTCACACCCTTCAGGGATGAGGATCTGGGTGCACACACCAGGCAAGTCAGTTAAACGAGGAGAGGTGCTAGCTGAGTGTGAGGGGAATCTAAAAACAATATAGGGGATAAAGTGATGAACATCAATTGTCATTCCAAAACTAGTATTAGTGGTAGAGACTGGTATTTCCCACTAACCCATGAAATAAGAACAAGCTAAATACTACAATAGCGATTCCCAGATAGATGGAATTACCTTAAGAAGCAAGTGGTGCTCTGTCCACATTCCCTCTTCAAAATGAGGCGCTCATCTCCCAGTTCCTGTGAATGTCAGCTGTTTCACTCACCAGGAATTGCTGTTAGCATCAAAGGACAGCATATCCTAAAGTTACATCCCCATTCTATCCTGGGGGTGGCTGGCAACCAGTGATTGATTTGTGTGTTGATGCAAAGGCCTGAATCCTCCCCTCAATTTAAGACAACTTGGAAGGTCTACTCTAGCTGCCGGATAACCTTTTAAGCGCAACCCCAGTGCAGGTCAGCTTCTCCCCATTCCCAGTCCTGGCTTTCATATAGGTATATATCCTGTGAGAATTCTTCCCAAAACTTTCACCCAATTCTCTATCTAAAGTCTGTCCCAGGAATGCATTCTAAAATTATAGTTTTAATCACAGATTATGTGGTTAATCATTAACCTCAGTAAGAACTTGGCTTTTATGTGCCATCTAGTCAACTCAGTATGTCAATGATAAAGTTCATAGGACGCAATAAAGACAGAAGATAACTGAGAGGTTGTCAAAATGGGCAAGGGCTGTGCTGAGCTTGCCATCTGATACCAACAACCTGAAATCTGTTGGGTACCAGTGACTCAAAATAAACAATCTAACAACTTAACCATCAATTTATTTAGGCTTCATTTTTCTTTGCATATCTAGACACAATTTTGAAAGTAGAAATACAGTATATAGTACTGGTTGTTTTATTTAAAGTTCAGGGAGAGAGTGGCCTCCTGTGGAAATCTGTTTGCCTTTATTCCAAAACCAGGTTGAGTAATTGGTAGATTAAATAATTGGAAAAACATTGGTAGTCCCCAGAAAACATAAAATGTCATCCAGTCAATCTGTATCAGATTAAATACAGGTTGAAGCAAATCAAGTTTGAAATACTTGCCTTGATGCCAAGCTTCAGTGTGAAATTGAAAATGAGCAAAGTACTGGAAAGAAATTTGGAAGCAATGAAGAAGCCGAGCTCTCAACCCAGCAAGAGAGAACTCAGAGTTCCATGGAACCTGGGACAAACCCTCTATGGATCTTAAAAGAAAGTTGTTGGGGATACTCCTTGAAGTACAAGCAACTTTTACTTAGCACCTAAAGTGAGGTGATTTCACATTCATTATATGTGTGAAAAACTTCACCAAGAAATGAAGGGCACTTCCTGCATTTCTTGTCACAGGATTTAATGGATTACAATTATGATACAAAGGGATTCTCAGAGAACTCACTGAATTCATGGCCGATAGGGTTTTTGAGGAGTCTTTAAGCCTTAAGGGGACACAAATTTTTTAGACTGAAACTAGAGGTTAGCCTCTTGGCAGAGATGTCTGTTTGTATGAGATTTGTTGACATAAGTGTGCAGAATGAAAATCCAGGAGCATTTTATTGGTTTCATAACATTGGACAAGATCAGGGGTCAGGCACTTTTCTGTCATCTTGTCAGGGCTGACGAGTCCCAAACTGACATCCAAGGCAATCAGGAGGCAAACTGGGACAAAGATATAAACATAGCTAAAATTATAGGCAAATAAAATTATATTGCTGTAAAACCATGTGGGTGTGATGCCTCATTTTCATCTGTATTAAGTGACTGGGCTTTCTTCGCACTTATGTGAGAAAGGAGAAAGAATTCCCTTCTTCCATTTCCCACAGAGTACTTGTGAAATGGGCTGCAAAAATACTTAGAATACAGATTACATGATTTTTGTATCAATTAAGATGCTGTTGGCTGCAAGAAATAGATGATCCACTTCAAACTGATTAAACAAAAAAGAAAGAAAGTATATCCATATTATCAACAAGAAGTCCAGGGCAGGCAATTCCAAGGTTAATTCAATTCAAGGTTAGTTCAACTCACCGCTGTCAGAGCTATGGGTCGGGTTTTTCACTATGATGTCCATCATTTTTCTAAACCTTTCTTAGAATCTATAAAATGTTACTCTCAGGGCTTTAAAATATCTCCTTCGGCTTCAAGCTTCAAACTTTCATGTAGCAGAATCTAAAGTTAGGAATTAGCCTAGTTCCTGTACTGTGTCTCTGAGAATCAGGAAGCTTCCCATATGCACACCCCCTTACATCTCATAGGCCAGGGTTATATTACTTGCCCATGCTTAGAGATGTGATTAGAAATGAAAGTGGAATGTTCATGTTTGGCCCAGGTCATTCAAGCCCTAGGTCATGAAGAGGCTGGGAAGCCTAGGAAAAGCCAATACCTAGCAAAATCAGATGCTATTAGCATGGAAGTGGGCGATGTTTTTATAATACTTTTTAGGTATGAGAAAACAGAAAGAGTTCTACCAGTCTTCAAATTAGTTGGAGTTATGGGCTGAAAATTAATGTGTTGAATTCCTAACCCCTAATACCTCAGAATGTGAGTGTATTTAGAGACAGGGCCTTTAAAGAGGCAATTACAGTTAAATGAGATTGTTAGGAAGAGGCCTAATCCAATATGATTGGCATTCTTATAAGAAGAGGAAATTAGAATACAGAGGGGAAAAGAGAGAAGACCACACAAAGACACAGAGAAGAGATGGTCATCTACAAGCTAAGGAGAGAGAGTCCTCAGAAGAAATCAACCCTGCCAACACCTTGATCTTAGACTCCCATTCTCCAGAACTGTGAGAAAATAAATTTCTGTTGTAAACCACCCATTGTCTGATACGTTTTTATGGCAGCTCTAGCAAACTAATACGCTGTTGATATCCTGCTTTTAAAGACCTACTGTCCCTTTTCTTGCCTTGACCCTTTGAAATCTTAATGAAAATAAAATATTGGCTACAGAAGAGTTAATATTACTTCATGTCCTCATTTCTCACGTGGGATGGTAAGTAATATTCTCTTGCAATTAGTCACAGAACCAGAACACTCAAAGAAGTTTTATGGAAAATATTGCAATGAGTGGTTCTAACTTTAAATAGCTTAAATTCTAACTTGGTGCTATGCCAGAATTTGTTGATTTTATGCATATAAGAATACAGGATTAGGAATTCAAAGTGTATTTATAGAGTGTGTAGCAGGAACTTTGCCTATTACTTCAGAATTTGAGCTGAGTTGCCAAAGCTGAAGACAATGAACATTGATTTTTGGTAGGGCTGCACTTTTCCCCTATTTTTTTATTATTATAAACTTTTAATTGAAGTACATCATACACATAGGAAAGTAGACAAACCACAAATGTACATATTGATGAATTTTGCCAATGAGCATAGCTGGATAGGTATGTTCATACATACCCATCCAGCTAAAGGAGATCTCCAGCACCCCAGGAGCCATTCAAGCCCTCTTCAAGTTTACCGAACACCATTTTAACATCTAACACTAGAGATTATATTTATATATTTTAATTTAACATCAGTGTAATCCCACAGTATACATTCTTCTGATTCTTGTTGTTGTTTGTTTGTTTGTTTGCTTTTTCCTAAATGGGTGTATAGTTTTCTCTTATGCCAATGCCTGACAATGTAGCTGAATGTTGGACTATTTGAACAGTGGAAATATGACAATATAGCTGAATGTTGGACTATTTGAACAGTGGAAGTATGACAATTCTGATGAAGTTATTTTTATGAAATATGAATAAATTTCTGTTGAGGATATACAAAAGTAAAATTGCTGGACCATACACTACATGTTCAGCTTTAGTAAACAGTTTTTTTGCCAGTTTTCCAAATTCTTTACATCAATTTACACTCCCATCAGCAGTGTTATGGAAGTTTTAGTTGCTATATGTTTTCACCAACTCTTGATATTATCTGTCTTTTTTTCTTCAAGCATTCTGGTAACACATAATAATATGCATTATAGTTTTAATTTGCATTTCTGTAATGACTGATGAAGTTTATCACTCTTATGCTCATTAGCAATTTGGATAGACTCTTTTGAGAAGTACTTTTATAATTTTTTACCATTTTTTAATGGATTGTCTATATTTCCCTTATTGCTTCATAGGGTTATTTTCATAATCTGGGTATGAATTCTTCATTGGGTGTATGTATTGTAAATATCTTCCTTCTAATATTCTATACATTATATTTGCATTTTTTAATAGTTTCTTTTTTGGAGAAGAAAAGTTCTTAATTTTTATATGGTCTAATCTTTTTTTCTTTTTGATTAAACTACATTTTATCTTTTACCTACTTCAAGATCATAAAGATGTTCTATTTTTTCTAAGTTCTTAATTATTTTACCTTTCACATTATATCTGCAATCCATTTGAAATTAAATGTTGTGTATGCTATGAGTAGAGATCAAGATTCACTTTGTTTATGTGAGTATACAACAATACCAAACCCTTTTTGAACAGAAAACCCTTTTTGTACTCAGTAATGTCAGTTTGGACATAAATCAGATTACAATATTTATATATCTGGACTGTATTCTGTTTCATTGGTCTATTGGTCTGCCTTTAATTCACAACACACTATTTTAATTGAAATATCTATGTATAATAATAGGTCTGAATAGTTGGTGTTATGAATATTCCAACCAGTTCTCTTTCTTCAAGATTTGCCTAGTTTTTCTTGGCTCTTTGAACTCCTATATAAGTTTTAGAATCAACTTGTAAATTTTAGATGATAGATAGATAGATAGATAGATAGATAGATAGATAGATAGATAGATAGATAGATAGATATAAAACCTTTGTTGGGATTTTCACTGTGATGGAGATAAATCTACAGTTTATTTTGAAGAGGATTGTTTCTTTTTATAATCCCAAGGTTTATAAAACATAAGCTTATTATATGTATTTATTTACTTTTATAGTTTTGTGAATTTCTGTTGAATTTAATTCTAGGGTTTTTTGTTTTGTTTTGTTTTGTTTTGTTTTTGAAAGTAAAAACACCTCACAACTCTATTGAGGTAAATTTGCATAGAAAAAGAATACATCAATTTTAAAAATACAGCTTGATGTGTTTCGACAAATCTATATACCTATGTAACCACCAATACAATGGCATTGAACAAACATTATAACCCTTACCAGTCAATCTTTAACCCTCCTCCTATACCCAGGGTAAGGACTCATCTGCTTTTTTGTTACTATAGATTAGACTTGTTTTCTTAAGACTGTCATATAAATGGAATCAGACTGTATGTATTTATATGTGTCTGGCTTGTTTTGTTTAGCATTTTTCAAATTCATGCATGTATCAATAGTCCATTTTATATTTTTGCAGTTATATTGCTTTGAATATATATATATCGGAATGTGTTTCCCTATTCACATGGTGATGATATTATATCCAGTGTTTGTTCTTATGAATAAAGCTGCTATGAATACCCAAGTATATATCTTTTTATGTATATAAAACATAAGTATTTGTGTATATAAATACTATGAGTGGAGTGGCTGAGTCATATATGGTAAAAGTATTTTATCTTTATGTGAAACTGACACACTATTTTTATGTAGCTATACCATTTTGTGCCCTTTTGCATTTCCAGTAGTAGATGAGGATCCATGTTGCTCCACACTCTCACCAAGATTTCACATGATCAGTCTCTAATTGTAGCTATTCTACTAGTGGTATCTCATTCCGGTTGTAAATTACGTTGCTCTGCTAACTAATAAGATTGAGCATGTATCAATGTGCCGATTATCCATTTGTGTAACTTTGTAGTGTTTTTGTTCAAAATCTTTTCCCAAAATTTTTGGGGGGCTATCTTCTATGTATTAAAATGCATAATTTATATATATATATATATATATATACATTCATAATATATATATATAATATAATATATTTCCCCAAAACTATGGCTTACCTTTTTATTTTCTACTTACTTATTAATTTATTTTAATTTTAAAAAAATTTTTATTGAAAACATAGTAATGGAAGATGGAAGAGGGGGAGATGAGGGTAAATGGGATCAAATATAAATGAGATCAAATATATGGTGGTGGAAGAACTGATTCTAGGTGGTGAGCACACAATGTAATACATAGATGATGTATTACAGAATTGTACACCTGAAATCTATGTAATTTTACTAACCATTATCACTCCAATAAACTTTAATTAAAAATAAGTAAGTAAGTAAATAAATAAATAATAGCACTAATATACAATATTATACTAGTTTCAGGAATATACCATCGTTATTCAACATTTATATACCCCAAAATATGATCACCATGGTAAGTCCAGCAACCATCTGACACCATACTATACTAATGCAATATTATTGATTATATTTCCTATGCTGTACACTACATCCCATGACTTGTTTTATACCTGGAAATTTGGACCTCTTATTCCCCTTCACCATTTTCCCCCTTTGTAAATTTTTCAATTAGAGTTGACACTCAATATTATCTTATATTAATTTCAGATGTACAGCGTAGTGGTTAGACATTTATATAATTTAAGAAGTGATCCCCCTGATTAGTCTAGTACCTACCTGGCACTTTACATAGTTATTGCCATATCATTGACTATATTCCCCGTGCTTTATTTTACATCCTCATGACTACTTTGTAACTATCAATTTTGTCCTTTTTTCTCATTACTATTTATTAGTTTCAGGTGTTCAAAACAATGTAATTGTTAGACATTTACACCCCTCACAAAGTGATAACCTCCTTCCCCAATCTACTACCTCTCTGATATCGTATACAGCTGTTACAATTCCATTGACTCTATTCCCTATGCTGCATTCCACATCCTGTGGATGTGGAATATTGTGTGGATGTATGAATATTGACATTCAATATTATTCAGTTTCAGCTTCAGGTGGACACTGCAGTGGTCAGGCATCTACACTATCCATGAAGTGGACTCCCTAATTAGATAAGTGTCCATCGGATACTCTACAAATCTTTACAACATTATTGATTATATCCCCAAAATGTCTTTCGTATCCCCATGGAAACCTTGCAGGTATCGATTGTGCTTTCAAATCCCCTCACCTTCTCCCTGACCCCCACCCCCTCCCGTCTAGCAACCCTCAGTTTTTCCTCTATATCTCTGAGGCTATTTCTGTTTAGTTTTCTCATTTATTCAGTTCTTTAGATTCCATATATGTACTTCTTAATCCCTTCCCCTTTTTCACCCTGCTCCCCCATCCCCCCTCCCATCTGGCAACCAACAAAATGTTTTCTGTATCTATGCGTTTGTTTCTTTTAAGTTTGTTTGTTTATTTTGTTCTTTAGATTCCATACAAAAGCAATCACATTGCATCTGCCTTTTCCTGACACTCCACTCAGCACAATAACCTCCAGGTCCATCCATGTTGCTGCAGATGGCAAAACCCCATTCTCTTCCATGGCCAAGCTATATTCCATTGTATATATGTACCACCTCCTCTTTATCTATTCTTCCATCAATGCCAGGCTGACTCCACATCTTGGCCATTGTAAACAATGCTGCAATGAATATATGGACGCACATATCCCCTTGAAGTAGCGTTTTGGGTTTCTTTGGATAAATATCCAGAAGTGGGATCACTGGGTCTTTCTTTGTTTCTTGTTATAGTCTATTGTTTCTTGTATAAGTCTATTTGGTCTGGTATATGTATTGCTACCCCATCTTTATTTTGTTTTTATCATTTTCATTTTCTGGAAATAATTTTTCCATTCCTTTATGTTTCCATTCCATATGTTTGTGTCTTTCAATCTGAAGTGAGTCTCTTGTGGGCAGCATATGTCAGGGTATTGTTTTCATATCCATTCAGCCCTATGTCGTTTGATTGTAGCATTTAATCAATTTACATCGAAAGTAATTGTTGACAGATATGTAGCTATTGCCATTTTATTATTCATAATTTTGATTTTTTTTTTCATCTTAAAGAAGCCCCTCGAGCATTCCTTGTAATACTGATTTGATGGTAATGAATTCCTTCAACTTTTTCTTGTCTGGGAAGCTCTTTATCTGTTCTTCGATTTTAAATGATAGCCTTACTGGGTAGAGTACCTTTTGTTGTAGGTCCATGCTTTTCATCACATTGAATATTTTGTGCTAATCCCTACTGGCCTGCAAAGTTTCTGTTGAGAAATCAGCTTACAATCTTATGGGAAAGCCCTCATAAGTTACTAGTTGCCTTTCTCTTGCTGCTTTTAGCATTCTCTCTGTCTTTAACCTTTGTCATTTTAATTATAACGTATCTTAGTCGGGGCCTACTTGGGTTCATCTTTTTGGGACTCTCTGTGCTTCTTGGGATTGTATGTTTATTTTTTTCACCAGGTTAGAAAAGTTTTCTGTCATTATTTCTTGAAATAGGTTCTCAATCCCTTGCTTTCTCTCTTCTTCTGGTGCCCCTACCATGTGAATGTTGTTACACTTGATGTTGTCCCAGAGGCCTCTTAACCTATGCTCATTTTTTGGATTGTGTGTGTGTGTGTGTGTGTGTGTGTGTGTGTGTGTGTGTCCCAATTGGGTGTTTTCTGCTACCTTATCTTCCAAATCACTGATTCAATTATCTACTTCATCTAATCTGCTATTGATTCCTTCTAGTGCATTCTTCATTTCAGTTATTGTATTCCTCACTGCTATCTTTTTGTTGAAGTTCTCACTAAGTTTTCTGAACATCCTTATAACCATTGTTTTGAACGTTGTTTCTGGTAGGTTGCTTGCCTCCATATCATTTAGTTCTTTTTCTGGAGTTTTCTCCTGTTCTTTCTTTTGGGACTGCCCCTCCACACGCACACACACCCGCCTCATTTTGGCTGTCTCTCTCTTTGTTTCTATGTAGTAAGTAGATCTGATATGTCTTTCAGTCTTGGCCAGGTGACCTTATGTAGTAGCTGCCCTGTGGGGCCCTAGCATAGCTTTCCTGGTTACCTGTTCTGGGTACTCCCGCAGTGTCCATTGTGTGTGCTGTCCTGTTATAGTTGAGCTTGATTGTTATAGGCATGTCAGCCCTCATGTTGATTGACTGTAGGGTTTGGCCATATCCACAGCTTACAGGCTGTTGTGCAGGGAGCTTACCTAACTGCTAGCTCACCCTAGCAGGTTCTGGTGACTGTTGAGACCACCCTTTGTGTGTGCCATTTGTGCGGCTAATTGGGTTGTGCTCTACTGTGGTCTGAAACCGACCTCCAAGTATGTTTGTTTTCGGGCCTTTCGGGAGGGGCCCTGGTGCAGACCCACATTACTCACTGCCTGTGGTTGGCCGGAGACTACCTGATAGAAGCTACAAAGCAATCCATGGTTGTTTACTGCCTTTGCTAAACCTGGAGGTGCGTGGAAGAGACCACTCTGCGAACTGAGAATGTCTGCCATGAGTGCTGGGCCTAGGGTAGCTCCTCAAAAAGCCAGAATACCCTGAGGCATACTTCCACCTGCTGAGTCCCTTAAGATTTAGCCACTGATAAACCCTCATGTGTTGCTACTCAAGTTGGATGAGGCAGGGTCTCAGGGAGTCACTATGGTCACCAAGTTAATGTAAATTCTGGTTTTGTGCCAGTGCTGAGCCTGGAGCTACCCCACAAAATTCTCAGAGAACACAGAGACCTGTTGCCACCCGTCCACTGGGACCTGCCAGACTCTTGATATTTTTCCAAGAAAGAGTGCAATTCGGTTGGGGCTGGCTGCTTGCAGAGAAAGTGCCTGTGGCATTAGGGAAGTTGGGTGAGTCAGGGTCCCAGTGAGTCAGCAGAACAGAGCTCACCAGGCCAATCAGATTCAGATTTGGCCTGTCGTGGGTGGGCTCAACTCAGGAAAGATGGCTCCTGCCTGCCAGCTGCATGGAAGGAGAACCTCCCAGAGGGAGAATGCTGACTGACCTCCAGTCCTCCCCACAAAGATAAACACCTGCCCTGCCGTATGTCACTGACACCTCCCAAGTCACCGTCCCTCTGCTGGAGACCAAGGTGAGTGCCTGAAAGTGGGTGTGTCTGTGTGTGGGCAGTTTAGAAGGATATCTGGGTTTCCTGCAGCCTTCCACCCCACTCGGATGGTCAGAGCCCCCAGTGTTTTTCACAGCCTGATGTGGGAAGTCCTTTTTCCGGGAACCAGTAGCCCGGGCTGGGGAGCCTGGAGTAGGGTGCTGGGGTTCCTCACTCCTACTGGGGGAACCTCCATGGCCAAGATATCCCTCCTGATTTTCAACTGCCACACTGAAGGTTGGGGCCTGTTCCGCATCTCCACCCCTCCTACCAGTATCGTCGTGGCTACTTCTTTATATTTTTAGTCAGAGGATTCATGTTCACGTAGACATCAAATGATGCTCCAGGATGATTATTTTATAATTTATTTGTAATTTTAATGTGCTCACAGAAGGATAGAGGCACAGTGTTTATCTCCTCCACCATCTTGGATCTCTCCTGTTCTTGTTTCTTATTGGTGGGAAAGTATGCCTCAATGTTGCCTCCCTAGCCACAGGTTTTTGCTATGTGACTACTGACCACACTGTTTTAACTTAAATACTTTTACTTCTTTTTCTTGCCTGTTGCACTAACCAGTATCACTAGTATGTTGCAGCTTTTTCTGTCTGCAATGTAAATCTCTCCAACATTCTGGCTAAAAATTCTAGCCAGTGTTTCCTCCCCCTACCCAATTTCTGTCTATTCCAATCAACAAGAATATTGAGCTCTATTTGGGTTTCTGTCATTTACCTGTAGCCCAGAAATTCAGCAAACTAACGCATTTATTACTAAGAGCTCATTTTCTTTGTTCTTTCTTAGGGATCACAGTTCTGCTCTGCTTGTTGGCTAAGTGTCTGTAAACTATTGTTTCATAGATTTTTCTTAGTTTTTTAAAGTATTTTTAGGTGGTAAGGTATATCCAGTCCCTGTTACTCTAAATGACTTGAAGCAAAATTCTGTTTGAAACTAAAGTATTTCCTATAAATAGCATATACTTAGGTCTATTATATTCATTATGGCAATTTCTGATTTTCAAATTTTTTATTTTATTTTATATTAGATTTTATTGGGGAATTGGGGGTGGGGAACAGCAACAGGGAACTGGGGAAGGGGAACAGACAAGCTGCTGTCCTCTCATTCTTCAATCTAGTTGTGGAGAACATTGCTTCACTGGCCTATGTTGGTATTATCATTGCGCTCTTCTAGGGTGAGGCAGATTGGTCGCCTGCCTCTGGATGGCTGTTCACAGCAGCTCTTGGCAGCTCACACTGGCTGCCAGCTCCTCATGCTGGCTGCCGGCCACTCACTGTAGCCTATGGCAGCCCACTGATGCAGGGGCTTCAGCTATGCCATCCCGGGGACTCACAGCAGCCCAGCTCCACGTGGAGCTGTTGTTCACCATCTTAGCTATAGAGGGCAGTGTCACTGGCCCTCATATGTGGGATCTGAACTGGGGCCTCTGGCGTCCCAAGCCCTCTCTTAACCAACGCGCCACTCAGCCGGCCCAATTTCTGCTTTTTAATAAGACTCTTCAGCATATTTACATTTAGTGTAAAGGTTTATATGATTAAGTCTAAGTCTTCTCTCTATTTATTTTTTATTTAATTTCTGTTTCTCTCTTCTTTTAACATCATTTCCTGTCTTCTTGATATTCCATGCCTTGGTATATCATTCCTTTTCCTCTATTGCCTTTAGCTATACCTTTCATATTTGGTATTTTGTTTTTAACATACAGTTATTATTATTAGGATCAAAATACACTTCCTTAATTTATCACAAAATTATAATTCAGTTTTACCATGTTTTGTGCTATTCTCTTCCATGTTTTAATTCTATGTATGTTCTGAACTCCACACTATCTGAATTTTGTTGCTATCATCAATTGACTTAAAATATTAAAAAACACTTAAATGGTTTGTGATTTACAATTATAATAGAAGGAAATGCTTAGTTGAAGTTACAAGTTAGTGGAAAATAATATAATTTTTTTCCCATCCAAATTATGGACTCCCTAATTCTATCCAAGGGCTGTCTGGGGATCCATAGACCCCAGGTAAAAAAAAATCTCAGAACTATATGTTCTCTAAACTCTCTTCTAATTAAAAATGCTGTGATCTAGAAGTGACTTCTGGCTTAATCTGCATATAATGGATAAATCTCTGATCAGATTTGTTCTATCTGTGATTGGGAGTTATCATGAAGTTTACCTCTCAAGGGTTTTGTGAGTAAAGGTGGGGAAGGCAAATGATAGGTGCTCTGTAAAACTCTAAAGCTCTTTTTATAAATGTCAGTTATTATCAGGGAGAGCTAAGAGTCAATAGAGTCCTCTTTCTCCCATTCGCCACACACTCATCCTCCAGGTCTCAATGTTCATTCTGAATTTCTTCTAAGAGCTTTGTGACCTATGGGAACAAAAGACTGGATACTTTTTGTTAAAGAATACCATATCCTCAAGAAGTTGGCAAAATATGTGAAGGTGGTCAAAAAATACAAACTTTCAGCTATAAAATAAGTTCCAGGGATGTAATGTACAGCATGATGACTATATTTAACAATACTATATTGCATATTTGAAAGTTGGTGAAAGAGTAATCTTAAAAGATTTTTTTTTACGTGTTTAAGAACATGAAAATTGTCTTTAATATTTACCACATAGTGACAATTTTCCAGTGATCTTCATTTTTTTCCTATAGATACTTAATTCTATTCAGAAAGGAATTAAAATTCCTTTCAGAACCCCCTCCCCAAAATATTTCTTTAGCATTTCTTATTGTATTGACCTGTTAATGATAAATTCCCTCAACTTTAATTTATCTAAAAAACTCTTATTTTGACTTCATTTTTTAAAGATATTTTTGCTGGATGTAGAATTTTAGATTGACTTTTTTTTCTAAGTTCTGCATTTTTCAAGATATGACTTTATTGCTTTTTGGCACCCATTATTTCTGAGGATATGTTAATTAACATTTTTTTATCTTTTTGTTCTCTTATTGTAATTGTAATGTACCTATTTTGTTCTAGTTGTGTTTAAAATTTTCTCTTTATGTAATTCAATTTTTAGCATTAAGACTTGATATGGAGAGGTTTGCTGTATCTCTTGGGTATTTAAATTGATGATTTTCATTTATTTAGGAATAATTTTAGACAATGGTTTTTCAAATTATCTTTTCATCTTTTCTGCCTCTTCTCCTTACTTTCTGTGGCTATAATTTATAATTACACATATACTAGATAGAATAATTTTTTTTCAAGGTTTTTGTTTTTGTTTTTGTTTTGTTTTTTAGTATTAGTTTCAGGTGTAAAAAACAATGCAATAGTTATACTTTTCACCCATCACAATTTTGTTTCACAGGTTATTGAGATGGTGCTAATCTGTTAATCTCAGCCAGGGATTTTGTTTAATTTCAGGTATTATTTTTTATTTCTAGGATTTTCCATTGCATCCTAAAGTTTCTCTGTTACTCCATCTATTGTGTGTGTGTGTGTGTGTGTGTGTGTGTGTGTGTGTGTTACATATTGTAACAAATGTATACTAAATATTAGAGTCAATGTCTGCTAATTTCAACATTTATGCTGTCTGTGGGTCTGTTTCTATTAATCAATTTTTCTCTTTTAACTATTGATCAAATTTTGTTTCTTCACCTATTTACTAATTCTTTTTATTTTACCTTGCACATCAGGGATGCTATTTTGAAGGGACTCTGGACTGTGTTTTGTTTTGTTTTTTGTTTTATTTATTTTTTTCATCTGAAGTGTATTGAGTTTGTTTACTAGTAAGATGAATAAGTGGCAGAGAATCTCAATCCTATGGAATCTTCATTTTAGTCTTCATTAAGATGTGTAATTTAAAAATTTTCCCCTTAAATCTAGCACAAATCCCTTAGTCTTCATATATAATATTTACTTCTAAATCATGGAATTCCAAGCTGTTTACCAAGCCCTTCTAATTTGACAAAACTTGAACTTCACACTTTCTCTCCTTTCATTGAACTTGCTGAAATCTCAGATCAGGTATTTCTATTTTCCAGATATTGTTTACCTTGAGATATTGGAGTCTCTTCTAGTGTGTGCCGAATTCAGGTGTCATCAAGAATTTAGGGAGAATTTATATGCTGATTTTGAGACTCCCCTCCACTTGTTGCTATCTTCAATTCTCTTCTTTTTTGGCTCTTTAGTACCTTGTATTCTTCTCCATCAGTTTTCAGGCCTTTTATCCTTACTTCCTGTTTCCCTACTCAGAGTATAGTCTTCTCTTTCTGTTGTTGAATTATCTTGTCTTGTCACAGGTGCGCTGTCATTTTTTTTTTTTTGTCTCCAATTCAATCCACTATCTTTTGTGGGATTTACAGATGGTTCTACTGGTTTCAGATATTTCTTTCCCCATTTCATATAAATTGAAGCTTATTGAATTTGCTGTCTCCTTATTATGTTGTAGGCATGAGTAATAAGTTTTGTATTCTTTCCTTATTGATTAGTATATGTTATTGGAGGATATGTGGAGAGAATAAAATAGAAGTGGCTGGTTTTATGCTATATAAACATAGAATTACATTCAGAAAATACTTGAATGTCCAAAAGTGAATAGAAAAACAGAAATCATTGTCTTCCTAAGATATTATCCAAGGATAGGGAAAGGATTTCTGATTGAAAGCAGTTTTAGCAAATATTAATAACTATTTCCTGTCTAGATGCTCTGTCCAGTCAATTTAATTAAAGTAATTACAGATGGATAACATGAGTTCATTGTTGAACTATCACTCCAGGAAATGAGAGGAAGCATAAAACATGGCTCCATCTTGAAGAAAATTACAGGTTAGTCTGGAAGATAAGATATGCATACAAAGGTAAGTATTAATATGAGTAAATAACACAAAAAATTGAGAGGCAATATAACTAAGGGGAAAATAAGTAGAACTGACAGAAGTTCTACATTTAAAGAAGATTCTGTGAACTGACTCAAATGGAGATTTTCTATCATACTGTCTGTAATCAGGACTCTGTTCACCAGTTCTGGAACTATTTAGAAATATATATTAAATAATTTATTAGTGATTTCTCCAAGTATTTCAGTCTAAGAGGCCTCATAATTTAGCCATTGCCAAAGATTCCTATGGTGAGATCATTCTTATAATGGTGTGGAAACCCAGGAGTCTATTCTAATTTCATCATCTTTTACCATCATCTCTTAGCACAGAAAAAAGCTACTATAGTTTGTCCCAAAGTTGCTCTTGCTCCTTTCACCAAATATTTTTCAACATCTTGATGAAGAGGATATCATCTCGGTCTTCTGCAGAGAAAAAGTAAGGGGATAAGGATTAGGTCTCAGCCACAGCTCATACATTTATTCCAGCATTCCTATCCTTAGAAAATGTTTAGGTTTGGGGGGGCAGGGGGGGGCAAAGAATTATAGCTACCAATCTGATTCCAGGCAGGTAACTAGAATTCCCTTCTCCTTTATAGCTAGAAATTCGATTGTATTTCTGCTAACTAAGTTCAATGAAAAAAAAAAAAAAAAAGAAGAAGACTATGTATTGTCAGCTTCATTAGAGCTCAATGTGGCCAAGAAGATATAAGCAATAGTCATTGGGTAGGCATATTAAAACAGCTCTTGAAAAGGGCCGGCCGAGTGGCACGGTGGTTAAGTGCTGGCCTGGGAAGCCAGTGGCCCCGGTTCGGTCCCACATATGAGGGCCAGTGACACTGCCCTCAAAAAAAAAAAAAAAAAAACAGCTCTTGAAAGATAATTGACTTATACATCAACTGTTCAGCTATGATTTATCTTATGATCATTGGATCCAGAGTTCAGAAGTCATTCAAAACTTTGGAGAAAATTTATATGCTAATATTGGGACTTATCCCTATTGTACCTACCTTCAATTCTCCTCCTTTTGACATTTCAGTAACCGGTACTCTTATTCATCAATTTTTATATTGCCTTCCCTGTCACAGTTTTCCTATCCATTATGTAATGCTCTCTTTCAGTTGCTGAATTATCTTGTTTTGCTACGGTTAAATTATTTTCTGAATTTCTATTTTCTTTATAGCCTCCAACAGAATCTCCAGTCCTTTTATAGGGTCACCATATTGCTTTTCTTTTCTTCTTTCTTTCAGCCTGGGAGATCCTATGTCTATCTTAGACTAAGTATCCAAGATGGCTCCTCATATAGTTGGTATCTTGGTGGGAAGACAAAAAAGCTGAGCTCATCTAGGACTTCTCCTTTATTTACTCTCAGGGTCTCTCCTACAACATCTTCCTGGATGAGTAGTGAGAATTCTTATATGGTGGCTCAGAGATCCAAGAGAGAATGTTCTAAAAGGTCCAGGTAGAGGCCATAAGACATTATGATCTAGTCTTAGAATTTCAGAAGGTAACTTTTTTTACTGTATTTCATGGTTAATAAGTTCATAAAGCCAGTGAAGACTCAAGAGGAGAGGGATTAGTCTCCACACTTTAATTGGAGAAGTAGCAAAGATTTGGCAGCCATCTTTAATCTACCATAGGTTTTTTTCTTATCTTCAGAAATCCTATGGGGTAAAAATGATCTGCATACCATAGATGGATATGGAAATTAACTTAGAGAGAGGTGAAATAGGTTAATTGTCTTCCAAAGGTGAAAGAGGTCTAAATATAAAAAGGAGAACAAAGCAAGAATTTAAACTCCCAGCCAACATTATTGTTGAGGCAGTGTGGACCTGGGAGGGACAAACAAGTTTTGAAATACCTAACAGAGACCCCAGAACTCATGTTATTTAGAGATCTTAAAAATAAGTACTTCATATCAAAACTAAGAACAATGAGGCATGTCAGAAGTTCCCCCAAATCTGTAAACAGAGGTTCTTCAGTTTGTCACACTGCGATCAGCAGGGACCACAGAACATCTATCCACACAGCATTGACCAACTGGTGCTTAGACACCCAAGCCCTGTTCACCATACACAGGACCTGGCTATTCTCCTACCAAAGCTCACATAGACATTTCAGCACAGACCTGCTTTAAAAAATTTTTTCTGCTCAGGGAACCCTAATTAAATAGATCTCTCACAATATATTACTCACCCCTTCATAGTATCTCAGTTTTTTCTTTAAAGAGGAGAGGCATAAAAACAATTGGAAAAAGATAAATAGAATAGTAAAGATTTCTTTCATTTGTTAAATTTTTACTGCCTTTCTTCATTCCTGAGAAATACACTATCTACATAAGAAAAATAAAATATTGGCCCACCATCTGAGAAACTTGTTTTCCTGGGTGTTTATGAAAATGACCCACATGCCCTCTTTCGAGCCCTACTATGACAAACCAAACATTTATGAGACTGTAGTTGGCAGAATAATCTGTGGCTATGTAATATGAATCTATGAATAAGCACAACAAGATGCCCAGGAATCAAAATAATGTCCTTTACTGACAGTATTGTTTGATCAAATATATGCAGCATAATTCATCTAATCTTCTTAACATAAGGGATTTCAGCTCACATTCCTTCATTAGGTTTTTAAAATAGTCTCTGTAACAATAGATTTTACTCTGCCTGAGGAATCAAGCTCTAATTATTCTTTTTTTCTCCATGGTAAATAAATACCTTAAAAATTGAAAAAAAAAATCAATGCTCAAAATGTTTTTAAAACTGATTTGTTGAGCTTGTTTTATAATGTTTTTATTAAAAAATATTTTCATTTGAATTCCATTATTCCTTTAAGGAATTGGGTTTAATTGATCTACTTTTAATGGTTTCTCACATGATGCATGTCATTGGTTTATATTAACATTCTGTCATCAGCTAAATAAATAGTTTCTCCTCGGTACAGTTAGTTTCTCTACAGTTAAAATCACATCCATAAATGCACCTTTTTCAGAGTTTAGAATTAAGCTTTTTTTAAAAAATACTCAAATGTGGTGGTTAATCCTGGCTTGGGAAGCCAGAGGCCACGGTTCGGGTCCCACATATGAGGGCTAGTGACACTGCCCTCAAAAACAAAACAAAACAAAACAAAAACTCAAATGTAAGAAAAGGAAATGGAAATTTGTGGGACATTTATCAACAGCCCAGAATTTTACCCCAAAAAAATCCATTATAAGAAAATTGATTATTTCCTAGAGTTGGCTATATGTCCTTCAACTGACCTGGACAAAAGTAATGAAAACTGTCCATTCACAACTTATTTTCATTACTTTCATTATTCAAGGGATAAATGTTCCTAGATTGTCATTAAGAAGAAGTCTTTGGCCCCTTTGTCACCACAAATTTTGCCAACTGAGAAATTAATAAACTAGAATAATGACATACAGAGGAAAGAGTTAAAAATATTTCAGACTCTGAAATTTCTCTTAAAAACCTTTAAAAAGTATAGTAAGAGGTTTAATAGCTCTAAAAACATTTTTACTTTGTCCATAAGCAGGTATGTACCCCTTCGCTTTCTCTCTGTTCAGATAAAATAAGCATAAATCTCATTTGCAAAAAGTACAAAAAGTGTCTTACTGAAGTATAAGGAATCTATCCAAGAAGGTGATATACAGGTGTACAATTTAGTTACAGATTTCAGTTTGGTCTCACTTGTACAAATATGGCTTCTCATTTTCAATGTCTTTCCTTACATGCTAACTAGACAATTCATTCAGTTCCTCAACACATGATATGGGGGGCATATTATCAAGAAGATTGTCTGTATACTTAGTGATATGGCAGTGAACAAGACAGAGTCTATGTGCTCATGGAGCTCGCATGTAACTTTTCTTAGAGAAAAGAAACATTCTCCAAAAGTACCTGATACTCTAATTGACTTCTTATCTTCAGACTCCACACCCACCACCCACTGATGCTGAATTCAGGTCGTCTCCCATTAACTGCCGTTTGTTATTTTTTCTTTAAAGGTTAAGTCTCTCCTTAACCTCAGTTACTTCATTTTCCTCATATTTGACCACACTATAGTTTTCATCATACACACTCTACTTATCTATTCTCTGGTTCATACCTTCTTCTTCCAAGCTATCTTTAAGGTCAAACTGTGGGTTCAAGCTAACTATTAATGTCACTTAGGTATCAGCTTAAATGTAGTTTCCTTCCTCACCCTTTCAATCTAAATTAGGTGGTCCTCCTATATTTTTAAATGCCATAGCACTTAATGCATATGTCTTACATCATCTGTTTACAATGACTGTATTCCTAACAGAACTCCTGAGGCAAACATATGTTTTGGTATGTGACAAAAGGAATATAACAACATACATATAATATGAAAATGGTGTGTTCTTCCATTCATAATCCTAAAATCATGAATTTTGTGATTGACCAATTAAATAACTAAAAGGCTGATAGCTCAAAACAAGGAATACAACAGGGTATCATTTATGAATTGTTCATGTGTCGATTGTATGTAGATAGACTTGGACAAATAACACCCCCACCTTCCGCCTCCACCCCGTCCAAAATAAAATACAATAAACAGCAAATAGTCTTGACTCCTATGAGACAACTTTCAACTTAGTAATTCTATATGACAAAGATAAAAAAAACAAAAAGGGGGATAAGGACAAATGTAATGCAGTCACTCTATTGGAAATGTAATTTTACAACTAAACTGGCTAGCCACAGTCTGCCCCTCCCCTCGTATGTTTTTAATGTCATGATGCATCATACTCAATCAGGTATTTTCAGAAAAAAATTGATTAATTAGAGCTTACAGCGACAGACACAGCAGTGGCTGCCACCCTGGTAGGTGTTGCTAAGTTGACGTGTGTCTAGGATTCTGCCTGACAGCTGTCGGCCACACAGGGGCTTTAGGTGGTAAAAGGCAGTTTCTACCTACAAATAAATTACAGTTTCTTCAAAAGTACTAAAGACAAAAAAAAAAAAATGACTTACTGAGGAATACTTTTCAAAAGCTTGTAAGTTCATTTATCCCAGAGGATTTTACTAGTTTTCCCAGAAGACAATGATGGCTGTATCTTATAAAATCTAGCAGCAATTATTCCTGTCAATATTGTAATCAACTAGTCAATCTTGAGTACTGTTATGAAGTAAGAACTACAAACAAATTATTCTTGAAAATATTAGGTGAATTGTTAATTTATTTTCATTGAAAAAAAGGATTTACAGTGTGGACATCTATATCTATCAATTTTCTTAGTTTCAGTTGAATGTGTGATGATCAAGACTGACTACATAATTTGCAGGATCTAGTGCAAAAGGGGGAAGGGGTCAAAAGTATCACAACTTTCAAGGCCGTGATAGTCGACCAATAAACCAAATATAGGGCACTGTGTGATTGCACAGATTGCATGTCCTGGCTATAATTCAAGTTTTTATTTCAAGTACCTTGCTATATGCATATAATTGGAAATAAAAAGCTTTCATCATCTAAAAGGATAGATAGGTCCAGCTACTCACATTTGCACACGAAGAAACTGAAAAGCATGGTGTGTCTAGCTAAAACTTCAGCAGAAATACTCAGGCAATAATAACCTAGGTGTCCTAACACTAGTCTAGCTCTCTGTATTCTTTATCAGATTTCCTCTTCAAATCGAACTCCAATTTCAACAAATGGCAAAGACATTTATGACCACTATACCCTGTTTTCCCTGAAAACATCACCTCTGGAGTCAATTCTTAGAATTTAATTGTATGAGACAAACAACTGTTGCTTTTGTGAATTACTTTTTTGCCCCATTCAGAGTCCAAAACATTGCAGATTGGGGAAATGAGAAAACTCATAAAGCAGCAGCCCTTTTCTATCCAGGGCAGCAGAGAGATACAATTAATAAAAATGGAGAGACTCGACAGCCTAGCAGCACCCAAAGTAATAACTCCTTTTATGAATATGAGATATAGGTCCCAGGGCATCTTGAGGCAGGTTTCTGCTCTATTGATTACATTGTCAGACAACACATTTCATATCACTGAACACGTCCTATTTCAGGAGATGTGGAAAGGGACACTGGAGGAAACATAAATGTCAGAGGAAATAGGAATGCCTATGAACCTCAACACATGTTTCTTAGAGCAATAAAGGTGATCTGGCTTGGGAAGCCAGTCCCAGCAGTAATCGGAAATTAGAAAAGCATACATACTTTGCCCTTGGACCTGTGCAAAGTATGGACAATGTGGCATGGAAGTTCAAGTAATTGCAAAGAATTCATTTCCTGGGACTACCATAAGGCCATCAATTGCTCATTCTTGCTTTTATGCATTTGGCAACATTTTATGCATACCAGGTCAATACTTATCCACACTGACTTTTATGATCAAAGTCATTCAGTTCATTGGATGCAGGTACAAATTCAATGTAATTGTCATTTTATTCTTTGCCTTATCTCCACAAATTTTGTCTACCCTTAATCTTACCAGCAAGTTAAAACTTCTAGTCAAGAGGTTTCATCAGCTATTTATTAAAAAGGGGGGGGGGGTCTTTGGCATGTCAACAGCATTCTTTTCAATGATTGTCCTAAATGGTTGTTCTTTTAAGCTAATGAAGAGAAAGTTCCCAGATTCTCTATATTCTCTTTCTAATGTCCCTAACTTAGCTCTCAGTCATTCTGTTTTCATAGTCCCCAGTTGGGCCCTCCATCCTTTTAACTGAAAGGCAGGAAAGGCATTTGTTGGGGCACAGACATTTTTAACCAAGAAAAGTCTTTCCACGTGGAAACATTCCTTTGTCATTTACAGATCCTATTAGTTTGACTAAGTCGATTTCAGTGAACCATAAATGTATTGAACACCTACTAGCTGCTTTATGTACAGAATGTCTAGCGGTTTATAAACCCTACACATGGAAATGTCATTCACACTTCAAAAGGTAAATGGGGATGGAGATAGGTTTTAAACATAAAGATGTGAAGTCAGAGATAGTTTGTAGCTGTATGGGGTGGGGGAAGACCACATAAATTGGCAATATCCAATTTCTGGAGATGGGTGAAATTGCAGGTGGGACTCTCCTTATGCATGGAGATTTAGAGAGTAAATCAAAAAAAAATTATTTTTTGTTTTGTTTTTTTTCCTGTTGAATTAAATTAGGCCAAACATGTGGTTGGCCTAAAAACCACTCTATAAAACCTCTCTTGATGAGTAACATACCCTGTAAATAAGTCTATTACAGGACAAGTATTACTCCATCGCTCCAATTTCTTTTCATATCTATCTCTCTCTATTAGATTGTATACCCTTTGAAGGAAAAACATGTTAACTGTTGTTTTATCCCAAAACCTAGCATATTGTATGGCAAATCCAATCCATAATAACAGCAATCTTAATAATGTATTAAACTCTTACATCATATTAGGCATTGTGTCAAATTCTTGGTGTTCACAAGTTCATCTTCATAATAACCCAATGAATTTAATACTTGTTATTGTTTCCATTTGACTAATAAGAAAACTGAAGCTTACAATTACACACACACTAACTTTAGGCTCTGTGTTTAGGAATGGATCAGCCACCAGAAGCCCCTACCTAGTTAAAAGGCCCCGTTTAGCTTTCCTTTCATTCCAGCGGCAGCATCTGAGTACTGAGATGTACACAAAAGAAAGACTCGGGCACCTGTGAGGATCCCCAGAAACAATGCTGAGGGTGAGGTACATGCCAGCAGCTCATGTAACATGTGTTCAGCTGCAGCACAGCCTCTCTTGAACTCAGCACCATGACTGCTGTGGGAGCTGGCAGCAGGAAATTCTTCATCCTGTTTCAAAAGCAACACACCCAGACCACAAGTTCTTCCTCTTCAGGCCTTATCTGACTTGTTCTCTTGTATGTCCAAGAACAGAGAAGGTATAGATGTGTGTTTCCATCTTTGTGTCTTGCTTCCCTTAGATTGCTACCATATACACTGTATAGAACCATAGCTAAACCTATTTTCTGTCATCCTGAACTCCTATAGTTTTAAACATTTCTCTTTGAATTGCCACTTTAGTGAAAGGGGACCAATCAACCGGTGGATGTATGTTATACTTACTTCCATAGTAACTATTGTATTATTTTCTCATCTTCATTTTATACTTCCACCCAAAGAAAAGGAAAATGCCACCTTTACTAGTCCTTTT
The DNA here is from genome assembly GCA_033961575.1 of Aselliscus stoliczkanus. Classification (NCBI taxonomy): domain Eukaryota; kingdom Metazoa; phylum Chordata; class Mammalia; order Chiroptera; family Hipposideridae; genus Aselliscus; species Aselliscus stoliczkanus. The sequence goes on along the minus strand of CM066732.1, from coordinate 99,857,344 downwards.
CGTCTACCTATTACTTCCTCCCCAAAAGGAACTGAAGCTGAAGTGATTGGTCTGAGCTAAGCGTTGACTGTAATTTAAAAGGCACCCAGCCATTAGTGGGTTGTTTTTGCTTCCAGTACTTTCACGCAAATGCAGTGTTCTCTCTCCTGTGTCTGGGATTCATGAGGTTGGCCCAGGCAGGGCAGGGCCCACCAGCCTCTTTGCACTTTCAGCTGCATCTCAGATTGGGGAATGAGGAGTGTGAATGAATGAAGCACGCTTCTTATTCTTGTCCCTGTGACTTATCAGGGAAAATGATTCAGTGTTGTCTCCACAGACTCCCAAAATGGAAAGGAGTAAAACAGTATAATACTTTGGTTTGCAGACTGATGTTTCTTTCAGGAAACAACAATAACAAAAAGTGAAGTCCAGAAAAGCACTTGTTTGGCAACAAATAAATGTGGCCCCTTATTTCCCATTTAGCTATTGTTTTTTGTTTGTTTTGTTGATTGCCATCTACCCCAGAAAGGTGGCATGATGAATGATGGTATTTCAGCACCAAAACCCCACCTTGCATACTTAACAACTATGTATTTCTTCCCTCCTTTACAATCCTCCAGAGATAGGGCAAATAAGAGAAACAACCAGAAAAAAGGGTGGGGAATTGGAAGAGATGAAGGGAAATCTCTAACTTACCCATTGGACCATGATGTTTCCTGCATCCCATCCACCTGGGCTCCTTCCTTGTGTGTGGCAGACATTAGTCATTGTCCAATATTCATACTCTCCTTCAAGAGTCTTAGCTGAGCACATGGCCAATCAACAAAAGACTCCATTTCCCAGGCTCCCTTATAGCCAGATCAGTAAGCTCTATGCATCAGTGGTATGTATGGCACTTCTGGATCTTGCTTCTAAATGGAACCTGCTCCCACCGGTCCCTCTCCTCTTTGCTGTTGTCTGGCATGCAAGTGTGATGGCAGATGCAAATGCCAGGGATCCAGACACGTAGTGTATATTGAGGATGGCACAGCGCTCCTAGCAGCCATGGACTTCTTCTTTGTAACTATTATGTGAAAGAAAAGTAAGCTTCTATAATGCTTAAGCCATTGTGCCTTGAGTCTTTTCTTACATCAGTTAGACTATACTGCAACTAATACAACGGGGTGGATTCCTCAGAAACCTAGCCTAATCTCTTTCCCGGTATTTCCTTTCCCACAAGTTCCCAATTACACAGATCCTAGTTCACGCCGTAGTTTCCCAGCTGTCTTTGATCATGATCCATTTCAGAGCTCAAGTACCATTTTATCTCTAGGTACAAAAAGATATGTCTTCCTTCCTCTTTACTGACGATCTTCTAAGCTGATGATGTCTTCCTTTCATTTTAAAATCAGAGATAGTCAAATTCTTTTCAGTCCTCCTATTTTTAAACTTTACCAAAAATAAATGAAAATTTTTGGATATTTATGAGTTCACCTTTGCAAATACAAGTACAGTGATGGATGGTGCCTGACTCGCATCCATTAGCAATTTCAGCATGTTTTTTTTTTTTTTTCCCCTTTGTAGTGGCTGGCTTCACCAGCCTCTCCATACTAAATGCATTTGCTCCTCTGGAACATTTTTCACTAAAATGCATAGCAAACATCACTCCAAAGAACAGCTCAAAGAAAAAAACCCTCAGTATAAATTTCCATACATTGCAGAATCTGTGGAAAGTAAGCTGCTGTAATTCAGAGAATCAGGATATTAAATTACACAGACCTGGGTTCAGATATCATTTGTTATTGATGAATATTGGTCAAGTTTACCTCTCCAGACCTCAGGTTCTCATCTGTGAAATAGCATAGCAATAGTTGCCTTATGCAGATTAAATGAGATAATACACGTAATGTGTAGTTAGTAGAGTGAATGGCACGTTGCCAAAACATGATAGTCACACATTCACTGTTAATTCTTCTCCTTGTAGTTAATGTTTTGATTCTTTTCTAAATTCATCTTCACTGTAATTGACACAGTGTATATGGAAGCAGTGTCTGAAGCCAAGATGTTTGCCTGGTTTAGGGAGAGTGAATGTTTTGTCAAGCCGCTGGGGCCTACTCCAAATTCACAAAAACAGCACAAGATGCTTACTGAACTGTAGAACACTAATTATGCACCCTATTTATAATAATCTTACAAAGTCTCATTACCTACAGCAGTCAGAATGCATTCATCTCATTTCTGTTTAGGCTAGGAAAATTACAGGAAGGCCTTGTCATTCTTTTTGGAGTTTTCTGTATTTGGTGACATTTCCCCGGCTTACTGGAAAACAGCAGCTGCAATTAATTACTTTTTGAATCAACTAGAGGACAGCTTGTAAGTTTTCTGCTGCCCTCTGTCAATTCTGGCACAATGAATTCTCTTTTAGACTTGCATTTTACAACTTGCATTTTAAGCATTTGAAAGATTTCAGAACCTAACAACAAAATGGTAGAATGGGAGACCATTTAGTATTTAGCATTTTCCCAGAAAATTTGGCACTATAATGATAATCAACTGGGCATCCTAATGTTTTCAATCAACAAATGTTTTTACTTTTTAAAAAGTCTGAACTTTGTATAAATCTTCTAATTGCTGAGTTGACATCATCTTATGCCTCTAAGAGGTTAGTAAAGATCTCAACCTCTTTGGGCTTGCCTATGTTGCCCTCGTGATTTTCCCAAGTTTTAATCATCTGAAAATAAAATACAATAAACAAGGAAAATCCCAACATGGTAGTTCTTGTTGGTCCCATTTAGTCATTAATTGCAAATACCTTCACTCTGTTCGAAGGTTGTTTTAAATGAAATGACCTGCTTTTATTTTGTCTTCAAGTTTTCAAGTCATATGCAGACACATATCATAAAACCTTTTAGGTTGCTGGAGCCCATCTCCATAATTGACATTAGAACAAGGTGAGGGGTCATGAACAACCTCAATCAGATAAATGATTCTCTAGTTGATCATTTACAAATGATTTCAGAGGTATTTTAAAATATAGATTTTAATGTAGGAAATCTGATGTTTTTCATGTTCACTTTAAACAAAATGATGATGTTACATATGTAAGAAGACAGCATTTGAGATGAGGTCACTTTCTCTAATCTGCACCCGTGCTCAGCACCTGCCTTGTACCTGCTCTACATAAATAGCAAATTATTCTTGGCCTCACAGGTAATGTAAACCAGGCCATTCATATTCACCTCTTTCAGAACTTTCTAGACATAACTATTGTGAAGATGTGAGATTCAAAGAATACTGACAGCTGAATCCACATTGTGACCAAAAAGGATTTATTAAATAAAATGGTGTTGCAAATGAGAAAACTTGGTTCCCTACAAGTAAATCAAAGGTCAAAGGTAGTTTAGGGTTGCCTTTGTCCTTTCAGTCAATTTGTTCTTTTATTTTAATAGCAGCAAAACAAGATGCAAGATGTTAGAGGATGACTTTTTGGGTCTGAGGTTGACTGAGGTGTCAATATGATAGTGTATCAGGAAGTCAAACCTAAGAGAGACAAACCCTCCATATGCGGGTTTCCAAAGGATATGACCCACAACCTGTTCCCAAAATCCTGAATCTTTTCTTCTACTTCATGAATATAATAAATGGCCAGAGTGTGAGAAGAGGATTTTGTGAAAGGGATTGGTGAACACAGTTTTGTTGTTTGCTGAGCTCTCACCACCCTCCTTGCAAGGGATGAGAAGCAAGGCACCACCTTCTAACTTCAAGCTTATGATGGGGTCTTTCAAGGGAATCTAGATATAATTTTCAAAAAGTGAACTCACACAAATAAACAGTGAGTCTGTGTCAATAACTTACTTAACTTGTTAATGAGTAAACCACCCTGATGACAAAACAAGAAATATATATATATATATATATATATTTTTTTTTTAAATGCCAGATAAGATTTCAGAGTTAGATAGAAAATTGTGCAGTGTTTTACAGGACAAAAAAACCCAAAAAATTATTATAGTCATAGAGGTCAATCATCTTTACTAAAAAATAATTTATATCTCTACTGTTCATAAATAATTGCAACTAATTAACATTCTATATGTTAATATAGAATTTTTTTAAAATCTGAGACCTAATTATTACTAAATAGTAAGTCAAAGATATTCTTTTCCTAGAGTGACAGATGACCTTTGGACAGGCTAGTCAGACAATGCTCTGATATGAATTTGAAAGGGCACATAGTAATCTCTTCTGCCTTACTTATAAGTTTTGCATAACATCCTTGATGAGGAGATCACTCACTGTTTTGGGCTATGGTTCCTGCAGTCCAAAGACAGAAATCGGTGTCTGAAGAAGCTCAAGTGGACTTCAGCTGATCAGATCCCTGAAATCTAGGAGCTAATAGGCAGGCAGAGTCATCCCTTGGTGGTAGTCAGTTTAGTATACTGAACTGTGATCACCCTGATACCCCCAAGTGCTGTACGAGCGTCTCCACTGACCATGTCTGTGCATTGTTGTTGAGACAGTAAGTTCCGAGTCCTGGTCCTGACCAGTAAGGTCCTATGTAGGGGCACAGGGACCTCAGGAGAAAGGCTGGGGTGTGCTCTTGGCTGCCCAGGGGCTGTGTTAGAAGTTGCAGAAAACCAGAGGTAGACACAGATGACTCACCATGATAACTGCAGGAAAGGAGGGCCAAGCAGGCAACATTTGAAGTCACAACAAAAGCACCCATGAGAGGAAGATTCTAGCTTTCATCATTAGCTAGGCCCATTCAGGATTACTAACCATAGCCTTCTGCCAGGCCCCTAGTAAGAACTGGCCTATAGACTCACTTGCCTCGCCCTGACAGGAAAATGGAGACTACGAGTGTGGAGAAAGCTGAGAACAGAAGTACCTCACACCTGTCCCCATGCAGCCTTTCTATCTGAAGTCCGTTACGTCAGATTTTGTTTTTGGTGGTCTTCATTTATTCCCCCACACACATTCTGGATATACTGCTGTAATTCTTCAATGTTTTTTTTTTGTTTTTTTTTTTAACTGAGCCACGTTATCTTTTTTCTTCAGTTTTATTGAGAGATAATTGACATATAGCATTGTATTAGTTTAAGGTGTACAACATAATGATTTGACATATTTATATGTTGCAAAATGATCACACTAAATTCAGTTAACAGCCATCACCTTACCTAGTTACAATTTTTGTCGTGTGTTGAAAACTTTTTATATTTACTCTCTTAGAAACTTTCAAATATACAATACAGTATTGTTAACTATAGTCTCCATGTTGTACATTTTATCTGCAGAATTTATGTATTTTGTAACTGGAAGTTTGTACCTTTTGACCGCCTTCACCCATTTCCTCCACCCCACACCCCCTATCTGAAGTAGATTTAGTCAGAAATTTCCCACTAAGTTGAGAATTTTAACTCTTATGTGAGACTACATATTAATTTTGTTGAATTTCTACATTATGACTTTTATGACTAATAATGACTATTTTTGTTAGTTTTTAATCTGAATGGGAACAGAAAAATCACAAGCCTGCCCAAGCTTTCAATGAGGATCAGGAGGGAAATGTGTTCCTCTAAATAAGAATTTAAAGGGAAAATGGGAAATACGAATAAAAACGCATTATGGTTACCATCCAAATGCTATAATTTTTCATAAGTGGTAGAAATTGCTTCCCTTAGATGAGGAAACCAGAGAATGGGACTAATACACATTTCAGGTACCACATCTACTCACCTTACCATGATCCCACATTACTGTTTTGGGGTTTGGGATTTAAAGGTAAAACTTCTCCACCAAGTTGGTAGAGAAGAAACACAACTAAAGAAATAAAAATTATAATGAATGATACTTTGTTCCCTATTCCACTTTTAGATGTCTGTGCTTAACTTTTTAGGTATGTGATATAAATAGAAATGTCCGCCATTCCGATGTTGGAAACAATTTTTGCTTTCCAGTATGACATTAACTTGACAGTCTGGAAGATATGTGATATTCCTCATAAGTAAAATTTTACCTTTCAAGTGAAAAGAAAATGTATCCATTTGAACAGAATCTTTTTTTGTTTTTGACTTATTTTGTCTAGGGATGCTGCATGGAATTATAGCAAAAGTGAGGCTTCTGAAATTAAATAGTCCTTGGGCTGTTTCCCACCTCTACCATCTTTTAACTGTCTGAATTGGAGGAAGGTATTTAATCCTTTAGAGACTCACTTTCCTCATGAAAAAAAGTGGGACAGTACCCACTTCATTGCATTTTAAATGGAATTCCCCACCCTCCTGAGGTTTTTTTACTCACGTAGCCTATAAGCTTCCTAGTTGATCTCTATTTCTTTAAACAAAACAAGTACTTTTTTTTTGTCCTCCCATCAATTTTTTTCTTCTTTATTTCATCTATTCCCCTCATCCTTCCTCTTTGGCAACCATCAGCTTGTTCTGAATATCTATGGTCTGTTTCTATTTTGTTCTGTGTATTCATTTGTTTTGTTTTTTTAGATTCCACATATAAGTGAAATCATACAATATTTGTCTTTTTCTGTCTGACTTATTTCACTTAGCATACCTGCTAGGGTCCATTCATGTTGCTGCAAATGGCAAGATTTTATTCTTTCTATTGTTGAGTAATACTCCGTGTGTGTGTGTGTGCGTGCACGCACATCACATCTTCCTTATCCATTCATCTATCAATAGACACCTAGGTTGCTTCAATATCTTGGCTAACTCCCCACCCTCCTGTGTTTTAAAGGGAGATTAGATAGTATAGTAATCAATCCCTGCCTGACAGGATAAAAAGTATTTAACTTTTTGAAAAACATCACTTGTAATCTTCAAGGCTTATTATAATGTACTCCCATATGACCTGGTGAATAGTTTTTCTTTTGAAGTTTGGCATCAAGGCTTTGTGTGGCTTCCCATTAGGTCCACCATGCTGAGCTGTGCTCCTGGGAGCACCGGAGGGTCATTTGTTTTCCTCAGAACTCCGAGTGGCCTGGCTGCAGCCAGTGACCCGCACTTAGGTTCTAAAGTCAGGCATGTTGGTGACTCCCCTGCTTCAGGTCAGCTTTCAAAGGGTCGGGTTGGTTTTGAAAATCTCCAAGCATTTTAGGTCCTGGGTTAGAAATACTAATTTCAAAAGTCAGCTGGTTTGCATTCCCAAGCTCTGCTCTGGAGACACAACAATTTATTAGAGAGTGATTGTAAACCTAGAGGCCAGCTTGCAGTGACATTTTGAGGAAAAAAAAAAATAGAAGATTATGGAATGAGTAAGTGCTAAAGACTCTGATGTTTTTGTCAGAACTCAGTGGGGAAGAGGCAGTGGATGAACCAAGCTCCAAAACCAGGGGGATAGTCCTCTATCTCTATGACCCGACCTGGGACGGAGGAGCAAGAACTAGCTCTGATTTGTCAGAATGGGAGAATTCTGAGTGTGAATCTGGAGACAGTGTCCAGTAAAAGGCAGTAGTGAGGTGTGAAGATCAGCTGATCAGCTGACAAAGAGCAGAAGAACCCTAGAAGCAATGTTACATGAGCCATCTTGACACCTTCTGTCCGGGGACTCAAAATTCAATAATACAACTAACTTTCTATGAACCCAGGGGCCTGTGTTAATCACATTTGAGAAGAAAATTTGAAACTATCCAGTGTGTGCTTGAACCTTGGTCAAGACACCTGAGAAAATAGCTACATTCCCAATTACCTAGCTTTTAGTAGAACCAATAGTAAGCCTAGCATTCTGTATATGAGTGAGTCCAGTAGTTCAGCATTGTCTGCCTGAGGACAGACCAAAGTGCTTCTCCAGTAACTCTAAATCCCACTGGATGAAAGTTGTCCCCACAACACTAACTCCCGCATTTCAGGTCGGAAATGCTTGGTTGATGAATAGGTCCTGCAAAGACTGCAGCATATGAGAAGCTCAAAGGGTAAAAATAAAAGATGCTTGGAGGCAAGAAACTGTTATCGTCATAAGCGGCTAAAATCAGAGGTGAGGCTGTGAGGATATTAGTAGTCAGGGCCAAAGATGTATATGATTCAGCTACAGCTAATGATTTAATGGGATAGCAGACATTAGATAAGCATAAATACATTTTAAATTAGCAATTGTGATAAAGATTAAAAAGGAAAGTTAACAGGCTCTATTGGAAAGAAACTAGTGGAGAGGAAGACCTAATTTTGATGAAGGAGGTCAGAAAAACACCTCTGAGAAACTGACCTACACTCTCGGAGCAGATTACAATCATGATAGGGACCTCTAAGGGCTCTTTGAACTTACAGGAGGGGCATGGATACACACCCATTTTTTTCCAGCTACATGGATGAATATAGGAGGTAATAGGGAAGATTGAATGAGGCCCCTGACACAAATTAGCCCCCTCAGTGTTTGTGGAATTCATTTCCTTTAGTCCTGTATAACACTACAGAAAACACTATTTATAAAACCAGGTGCTCTTCTGTTAATTAATACAATTCTTCTATGTGGAGGGAGGTGGGTTCTGATAACCTTCTCCATTGCTATTCTTAGAGATAAGAAATGTATTAACAGGTTATCCTATTTCATTACAAGAGGTAACTCAATGTCTTCTTCCCATAAAATTAACTTCCCTCCATTTCTTCCCAACAAATTCATTCATGCCTTTAGTTTTGCCAAGCACCACAACAAATTTTCAATTGTTTTGCTTTGGGAAAGACCCAATATATGAATTCCAAAGGCATTTCCCCCTCTTATTTGAAATATGGTTTTGATTCATTTGTACTCAACTCAAACTGTTGCTTAATGAAAGCCATTTGATGTCAAAGCCAAATTTTAAAGATTATTACATCGTTTCCTAAAAAGCTTTTAAGAGGAAATTATGTTCTGCCAAAAAGGAATAGAAGTGGACTTGTGATTAATAATAAGTTGTATTCTGTAATCAATCAGGTGCTAGAATTTGGAGGGGTTGGTGGAAAAAAAAAAAAGTACTAACTGCCCTTAATTAGTAGCTATAGGAAACTGGCAAACTTTTAAACTCAAAACAAATGGAAAATATTCTTCACTGATGAAAGAAGACGTGATTCCAGGGAAGCCAAAAGCTCGGTTTGAGATAAACATATTTGAGACAGAATTCAGTTTACAAGTGTTTAAAAAGAAATAAAACAGGTGAAAGACTTTAGTTCCAACCAACTGGCTTGCTTCTCGTGCCCTGAGGAAGAACAGATGGATGGAACAGGCTGAAGGTATACCACAGACTAAGGAGAAAATAGACCTTGAAATAGATCACTTAGTCAGACCCCTCGTTATTTTAACTACTACTCAGCATAGAATGGCACAACACGGATAATAAAGTATTATGTTCCCAAAGGCAACTTCTTGAAAGGCTAGCTTGGCAGCTGTTCATTTCACCTGGAAACTTCAATTCAACATTGCAACAAATGGAATCTAGCATAGAACTGTGAGAGGTCCCTCATTTATTAACATCAAGAGGCAAGCTTTAAAGGGACAGTTTTCCTTTCTGCTCATAATGCTGTAGCAAAGGTCAGAATCATTTGCAATCCCCAAAATGTGCAAATAAATAACGGTGATTACACAGCAATGCAAAGTGAAGAACATTCTTCCTCGCCTTGATTTGTTGAGCCTAAGAAAATATGAAGAATAGGGAGGATCACAAAATTGTGAGATGTTTTTCCTTTCAGTGCCATTCTGTCTCAGGGTCTCAGTTTATCTTTTCCTCACCTGTCCCCAAACACGTTTCTAGGTATCTTAGTAGTAATAGGCCACTGATACTGAAAATACAGAGGTGTCCTCTGAGATTGTGTTGCCTACAGTGATTTGTTAATAGCAATTATTAATTATTTAAGCTACCTCAGCAATGATTTTTGCCAACATATAACCCTAAAGAAAAGGTTTGCTTTTTAAGGTTTAAATTTAGAGTTTCAACCTCCACTCTTTGTAAAGTGCACACACAGAAATAAACCTTTAATTGAAATGAAAGGATCATAAATATACGAGAAAGTATCTTAATTGTGAACAGATTTACATTTATTGGGTTTATGAAGCAGAGACCTCTGGGGATTGGATATCATTGAAATTATCCTTGGCACTTAAAGAGAAACAGCTGGGTCAGGAGTTAGTGATTGAAAACAAGCACAAACTTCTAGAATTCAAGCGCGTTGATAGTATTTTTATGAGGTTAAGCTAAGGCAGGTATTAAGCTTAGATTGTATAAAGGGATTATATTTCTGGATCTTCAAGGATTCTGAGGGGGCTCTAGATTTGCTGAAAGGAAAGCCACGGGCTTCTTGATTTCTTCTAAAGCCTAGCTCCACTTTTTTCCATTTTCTTTCCATGCATTATTTCAGTAGTGTTCTTGGCCATACCATAAACTCCTTTGCTCTTCTGTCTCTTCATCACACCACATGTGCAAAACCTCATTCCGCGTTCAGCCCACTCCCTGATTTCTCTCTGTCTTCACCCAGGTGGCCAAGTGCCCCACAATGCACCTATTGGTATTATTATAAATTTGAATTCACTAACTTCAAAGGAGCCATCAAAGCTGCTTAGCAATCTTACTCAATTCTCTGGGCCCCCTGCCCTCTCAATTCCTCACAATCTTGCCGCTGAACTCCATAGAAACACACACACACACACACACACACACACACACACACACTGTTAGTTTCTTTAACATAGACAAACTTTCTAGGTTTGTTGGAAGAATTAAATGAATGGTTATATGAAACTCTTAGAACAATACCCCACAAAGAAATAAAAGCTACATAAGTGTTACTTATTATGATTATATACAGTTGCCGACTCTATTTGGAGGTAGCTTAAATTCAACAGAGCAGGGGTGAATTTATGACATTGTCAAACAGACATTTCAGGACCACCTAGTCCAATGAATTGCACCACCATTCATTCAATTTTACAGGTCAAAGCTAAGGAGACATTCTTGATCCTCTTTCTCTCTCATCCTGATACCAATCCATTAAGCAGCCAGCAGTGTGGTAGGCAGGATTTGTGGTGAAATTAGACTGTCTCTCTCCCTCTCTTTCCCATTCTGTAGCCATGTTTTCCTCCTTCCAGTCCTTTACACAGGCAAAACTTTGGCAAACAGTGCGTCTTCCCTTATAATGCCCTTGCTCTATCTGCTCAGATCTAATCTTGATTAGCTCTCCTCTTTACTTCCACTGAGACTTAATCTCTGTTCTCTCTACAGATCAGGTAGCTTTTTTATATCTCCTCTTAGATGTGCATTCTGTTTCTTCATAAGATTATTATCAGTTTTGACTAAGCATTTTGTGTTCTGATAATGTGATTATCTTCTGTCTAGAATGCAAGATCCATAGATTGGGAAGAGTGTCTGCTTTTGCTCACCATTGTGTTCACAGAGCCTATCACAGTTCCAAGTGCCCAGATGAAGGTAAAAATATATTTTTCCAGTAAATGAAAGAAGGACTATTTGGAATGAGAAAATGGAAAGCCTTGTAGACATCACAGGAACCAGATGTCTTTTTCTACTCTATATTTTTTTCTACTCTGTATTTCATAAAGTAAATTAAATATACAGTAGAAAAAAAAATAGAGACTCTCAGGGAAGTCAAAGTTGATTCTGTGAAAAGGTCAACAAAATTGAAACATCTTTAGCTACACTGACCAAGACAAAAAAGGCAAGACTAAAATGAGAAATGAAAGGATATTACTGCCAGCCTTGTAGAAATCAAAACTTTTATAAGAAAATACTTACAAGGCCGGCTGAATGGCGTGGTGGTTAAGCACTGGCTTGGGAAGCCAGCGGCCCCGGTTCAAGTCTCACATATGAGGGCCAGTAACACTGCCCTCAAAAAAATAAATAAATAAAATAAAATACTTATTTTATGTCACTAAATTAAATTATGTGCATGAAATTTTAAAGCTTCTAGAAATACACAGGTACTGGAATTAACTTAGGAAAAATAGAAAACCAGAATACCTATAACAAGTAAAAAATAGAATTAGTAATTTAGAAAACTTCCCCCCCACACACACACACACACAAAAGCCCAAGCCCAAATGACCCTCAATGATAAATTCTAGCAAGCATTTAAAGAAGAAATAATATAAATCCTTTAAAAACTTGCAAAATATAGAAGGGACTACTTACCAACTAATTCTATAAGACCATAATATAATTATCATGATATCAACCAAATAAAAAAAATAATAAAATTTAAAAAATAAAAATAAAAAATAAAACTACGGAACAATGCAGTGTACCCACTATGAATCTAGACTCAAAAATCTTGAACAAAAAGCTATCATTGATTCCAGAAACATATAAAAAGGATTGCTCAGGTATAACTGGATATCATGATGTGAAAACATGAATTTGGACCCCCACCTCACACCATATAAAAATTACCTCAAATGGATCAAAGACATGGATCAGACACAAAACTCAGAGAAGAAAAGATAGATGTAAATCTTAATGATCCTGTATTAAGCAATTGTTTCTTCCTTCTTAGTTATGACACCTAAAGTACAAGCAACTAAAGAAAACACAGATACATTGAACTTCATAAAAATTAAAAACTTTTGTGTTGCAAAGTACCATCAAGAAACTAATAACACAACCCACAAAGCAGGAGAAAATATTTTCAAATTATATATCTGACAAATATAAATACTTCTTAAGAGTCAACAACAAAAAGATAACCCTAATTTAAAAATGAGCAAAGAATCTGAACAGATAATTCTCCATAAAAATATGCAGAATACCGGTAAATACATAAAAAGACGTTCAACATCATTAGTCATTAGAGAAATACAAATCAAAACCAAATGGGATGTCACTTCATAATGATTAAGATGGGTGAAGTAAAAAAGATGGATAATAAAAAGTGTTGCAAGAACAGGGAGAAACAGAACTCTTGTGTATTGCTAATGGGGATGAAGAATGTTAACAGTCACTGTGGAAAATAGACTGTTCCTCAAAAAGTCAAACACAGTTTTTATATGGCCCAGCAGTTTTATTCCTAGGTCTATACTCAAGGGAAATGTAAACATATGTTCACAAAAATTTGTCCACAAATATTTATAGCAGCATTATTCATAATAGCCCCAAAATAGAAACAACCTAAGTGCCCAGCCACTGAAAAATGGATAAGCAAAATGTTGTATATCCATTCAGCAAGTTATTATTCATCCATAAAAATAAATAAAGGGGCCAGCTGAGTGGCGTGTTGGTTAAGAGTTAGCTTGGGACGCCAGCTCTGAGCAGCAGGGCTCCAGTTCAGATCCCACATGAGGGCCACTGACATTGTGCCCTCTACAGCTAAGATGGCTCCACCTGGAGCTGGGCTACAGTGAGTCGCTGGTGACAGTGTAGGCTGCAGTGGGGCTGGCCCTCAGCTAGAGCACGCTTTCATGAGCCCCGATGAGCCACTGTGAGCCACTGCCTCACCCAGGAAGAACTCAATGATATACCAACATGGGCCAGTGAAGCGACGTCCTCCACAACTAGACTGAAAAACAAAAGGACAGCAACTTGTCTGTTCCCCTCCCCCAATTCCCCAATAAAATCTTTAAAAATAATAATAAATAAATGAAGAGCTGATACAAGTTATGACATGGATGAACCTTGAAAATATGCTAACTGAAAGAAGCTAATAACAAAACCCCCATATTGTGTAATTCCACTTAACATGAAATATCCAGGATAGACAAGTGTATAAGTGGAGAAAATATATTTGGGGTGTCCTAGAGCTGGGTGGGTTATGGGAAAATGTACAGTGACTGCTAATGGGTGCATGCTTTCTTCTGGGGGTGATGAAAGTTTTCTAAATTTCATCATGGGGATGGAGAACAACTCTGAGAAGCTAATAAAACTAATGATTCATACAGCTAAATGGATGAATTCTATGGCATGTAAGTTATTGTACATCATGATAAAGATAAATATGTGTATGTGTGTATTCAAGACACACATTTGATTTCAGATGTTTTGGTAGTCACTTCAAAAAAATTTTATTAAAAAAAATGTATTAAAAAAAATACTTAATGGTAAAAATTTGACTGCTACCCTTCTAAGATAAAGAGCCAGGCAAGAATGTCTGCTATCACTACTTCTATTCAAGATAGTGAAGGTTCTAGTCGGCACAAGAAACAGAAATTAAGTCATCCAGATTGGAAAAGAAAAAGTAAAATTTTTTTGTAATCACTTATGGCATAATTGTCTATAGAGAAGAATCTCATGGAATCTACAAAAAAGCTACTCAGCGCCAGTATATAAGTTTAGAAGGTACAGCATCAATATAAAAATCAATTTAGGGCAGGCCGAGTGGTGCGGTGGTTAAGCGCTGGCCTTGGAAGCCAGCGACCCCGGTTCGGTCCCACATATGAGGGCCAGTGGCACTGCCCTCAAAGAAAAAAAAAATCAATTCTGTTTATAAGTCCTAGTAACAAACAAATATTGAAATAAAGAATACCACTTAAAATAACAGCAAAAATATGAAAAATTAGGGATAATTCTGATAGAACGTGTACAAGACCTGTTCACTATAAACTACAAAACATTTATGAGAGGAATTAAAGATCTAAACAAGTTCAGAGGCATACCACATTTGTGAATCGAAGTCTTCATAGCATTCATAGTTACTTCTTCCACACTGATAATATATATTAAATGCAATTAATTCAAAATCCCAGCAGGTATTTTATAAAAATTGACAACTTCAAAACTAAAGAACACATTTGGAGCACTTACACTAATTATATAGCTATAGTATCAAAGCAGTTTGGAATTGGCATAAAGATAGACAAATAGGTCAGTGTAACAGAATAGAAAATGCAGAAATTGCTTGCTGGGAACTGAGGGTTTCAGTGTCATACTCCTGAGGACCAGGGTCTTTATTCAGCAATGATAAATGGAGACATTAAAGGGCAATGATAAGGCTCATCGTAGGCATACCCAGGAAATTACTAATATTGCCAATTTAGGCTTCTAGATTTGTTAGGTTTCCATGATCCATCCACATTTTTGAATTGTTGCACTTTTTGTTGATTTTGCTCTTTAAAATGAGCCCAAAGGGTAGAGCTGAAGTGTTGTCTACTGTTGCTAAGTGCAAGAAGGTTGTGATGTACCTGAAAGAGATACACAGGTGTTAGGTAACCTTCATTCAAGCTTAAGTTATAGTGCTGTTGGTCTTACATTCAATGTCAATGATCAGCAATACATATTAAATAAGGCATCTTTAAACAGAAACACATATAAAACAAGGCAATAAGAATGTTGTGATAAGCCAGCCGAGTGGCGCGGTGGTTGAGTGCTGGCTTGGGAAGCCAGCGGCTCCGGTTCGGGTCCCACATATGAGGGCCAGTGATAGTGCCCTCAAAAAAATTAAAAAATAAAATAAAATAAAATAAAATAAATAAAACCCACAGCCTTTGTGCTAAAAAAAAAAAAAAAAAAAAAGAATGTTGTGATGAGAAGCTTGAAGGAATCTAACTCTGTATGTCCCCCAGGAACAATGATTCAGAGTTTGCTAAACAACTTCATAGAATGGAACTAATGAGAAAGAGAATCATCTGCATGTATGTAGACATACACACATGAGCATTCATGTAGTTTATTTTAAACACACACATAACACACATATCTATGTATGTATGCATACATATATATATATATATATACATATTGACTAATTAATTAACTAATACTCACTATATAGAGTGACCTTATTTTTCTAATCCCTGAATCAGGTTACATGCTGTAAGTTACATTTATATATTTATAAGAGACAATAGAACCTCTTTGAAATTGGAATTGCCCCAGGAAATCTGGCACTCAGGAACATTGTTCATTGACACCAGTCCTGATAGAGGGAGCAGTGGACAATTACTAGAGAAAGCATGAGAGTTGGGGGGATCTGCCTCTTTGCTTCAGCTTCAGTATTCTGGCTAAAGAATATTTCTCAGTGCCTGAGCAAAGGAAATTAGAAAAAGAAGAGGAATAACTATCAAGAAAAAATAATAATTAACTAAAACCTCTGAGTGCTATTAAATCCCCTGCCCCAAAAAATCAGGATACTTTTACATCCTTCTCATTATTTTTAGTCTTTGTTCTTGCCCTTATGGGTCTCAGCTTTCTATCTTCCAAATGAATTTAATTGAATTCCTTGGGCTAAAAAGCGAAAGTCAAGAAAGACATCATATATAGAGAGAGAGATGTCTCGAATCAAATGAAAAGGAGACATAGAAAGAACTAAAAATGAAATACAGTCAAGAAATATGTAGCTCAGACTTTGGCCAAAAAACTAGAAAAAAGAGTCTATTTTGAAAGCTGAAGTTATGTGGTTTCCCCTCTATTCAGAGGAGGATGCTGACCAAATTTGTATTTTTATTCAAAACTGGTCTTTACTTTTTGATGCTATATTCCCAAAATGACTACCTCTTTGTGAATAGATGTGTATCGATACAAAATGATTAATCCTAGAAATAAGCAGTTCAAAGAGAAAATCACGCGCATATTTTTCAGGAGTGGTCTCTAATCCTTTATTTAATCTGTCAAAATTTAGTACCATTCCAGAGCTATACCATGGATTGTAGATGAGTTTTTACCTATAAACAATGGCTGCCAAAAGAGTGCCTTAAATTTATCCCACATCTCTTTGCAGAATGAGGAAAAACATCTATCTCTTTAAACCTATATTCAGGAATTTATTTTTAATTTCAACTGCCAAGAGCATTGTTGAAATTGCAATCCTGCAGTACAGCCGTTCTCAGCTATATTAACTGACAAGAACAAAGGTACACTCAGTGTGCGTAGATACCTCTGGTCCCATGACAAGCTCTGTATGCTAACAGGGGGGCCTCTACCTTTGAAGAAATAAGAGGACCCATGATAAATGATGTGCACCAAGAGACGGGCAGCTCATCTTCTCCTGGACTTGCCTGCTCTGTCACAAGGGGTAGAGAGATGTGTAGCAAGCTAGGAACACACACAATCCCTCCTTTCCCCATAATATGTTCTCTTTCATTCCTTCATTCCCTCTCTTGTAGCAATTGACTTTGTCCTATATCTGAGGCTCTTTTAACGTTAATGATCTTAAACTCCAGAAATAGTCTTTAAGCATATGAAAGGTTATTATATAGAGAATGATAGCCAGCTGTTGCCCATCTCACCCAAACACAGAATGTGGGCTGCCACCATTCAGTCCAGAAGGACCAAAGAAATGCTTCTTGATCATGAAGGTGACAACCATTGTGACCATGATGGTGGTCCTATAGCATCAGGCATAGAGAAGACCTGGACTGCAATCTGAGAAAACTCATTTTGATCAAAGAAGTGTCCCGACATTGACAATTCTAAATCTAGTTGCTGATTCAAATTTTACTCTGCATTTATTATAACAGGAATTGGCCAAGTATCAACTATGAGAATGCTGTGATTGAACCCAAGGAGTATGTAACATTATGGGTCAAAAGCCTGTCTCTGTCAAGTTGATTTACAACTTGTTTTAAAACTGCCATATGTGTAATTATTATGCAGTGTTTAAAGATAACACATAATTACTGTCCTGACTATTTATCAGTTCAGGCAGTTTGATTACTTAAGAGAGTCCTCATAAAAGAGGTGAGGCTTCAGCTAGGCCTTGAAAATAGGATTAGGAAGTAACTTAAAGATATGTGTTCATTCTGTAAATATTTACTGTATACCTAATGATGTTCTAGTATTACCACAAGCATAGAATGATACAGCTAAAAGGCATGTTTGAGATTATAAAGGATCTTTTCTTTACACAAATAAGGAAATGGTGTCTAACCCTTATCCTCTCTGGGTAGGCAACCATAGGAAATTAGTGATAGAACCAATAAATCTTAGACAATAAATCTTAGATTATACTTTGACACAGTTTTGGGTTTTTTTTTTCCTTCTTCCCAGTAGAGCAAAAAGAAGCTAGGTATGTATGAGGCACTTATTGAGAGGACACATACTCAGAGGTTAAAGCTTAGTCTCTGAGTTAGGCTGTTTTGGCATCAAATTCCAGTCTTGGGACTTGTGCAACTATGGACAAATTAATCTCAATAGGCCTCAAATCCCTTGTCTTCTGTGAAATAGAAAATATTGTACCTAATTCAAGAGATAATTGTAAATATGAAAGTAGATAATGCATGCAAAATAATAATGTCTGACATATAGCATGTTCTCAATACATGATAAGTAAATGTTAGTTATTAAGTGCCTTGAAAATGTAGATGAGTTATGGTTATGTTTGGCTACTAAATTGATGTCAAGATTGCTGAGCAGGTAATGGTAGTCACACTTATACCGAAGGTTATCTATCAATTGTGCATGAGGTTGTAAGCATCCAATTGACCATGCAACTGTCAGGAAAAGAAAGATGAGTAGGACGCTATCAAGGACTGCTCTAGCTTGAACACTGGTGAATTACACCTAAAGCAGACTTTGATCAGATTTTATCTCTGATTTTGAAACAATTAATGCTCATAATAAAAACCTTAGAAAGCACAAATATAAAAAAAATTCAAATCTCCTGT
Organism: Aselliscus stoliczkanus; assembly: GCA_033961575.1. NCBI lineage: Eukaryota > Metazoa > Chordata > Mammalia > Chiroptera > Hipposideridae > Aselliscus > Aselliscus stoliczkanus. The sequence goes on along the minus strand of CM066732.1, from coordinate 99,838,870 downwards.
AACACTGTCATTTGAAGTCAATAAGTTTGATGAATTTCTTTTCAGATTTTTCATTGTATGTATGAAAATTGTATGTGTATAATTTTGTGCATTTATATAATTTATGAAATTTAATTTTAAAGCAAAATTAGAGTCCAACACATAAACATTTTATATTCTGCTTTTTCACATATTATTTTTTCTAAGACATTAAGTAATATTCAAAAATGTTATTACATAATATTCCATTGAATGATTTTCATATTGCCATTTTTAAACAGCCATTAGAAATTATTGTCTATAAATAATGCTAAAATGAACATCCTTGGAAAGAAACCTTTGTGACAATTCCCTTAGGAAAAATGCTTAGAAATGGTTTTACTGTAGTAAAGAAAACTACTTTTTAAAGCTCCATATACATACAGGTAAACTTCCCTCCAGAAACTTAGGCCAAATTGCATTCTCAGTACCATGTGAAGAAGTGTTTGTTCAACATGTAATTCACTGCCCTTCTCAGGACAGGTCATTATATTCACCATAGCTTTAACAATTGCTGGTAATTACTAAGCACTTACAATGCGGCAAGTCCTGTTCTATTTTATAGATACTGTATTTTCAAATCTGCTAAATACTTTTGTAAGATATGTTATTATTATCCCCATTTTACATATCTAAATACTGTGGCACGAACAGATTAAATTAAATGTCCAAAGTTACTCAGTTAGAAATGAAGTAGGGACTCAAACCCAGGCAGTGTGATTTCAAAGGTCATGCTTTAACTGCAATATAATATTATTTCCCCATAGCATTCATCAATATTATTTTTTTAAATACTTTCCAATTTGAAAAACCAAAAAAGCTATTGTTTCATTTCCCATAATTTCATTAGTAAATTTAATGCTTTTAATATGTTTATTTGTTTTTTACACTTAATTTTTAGTGCGAATTTTCTATTTATGTTTATCACTTTATAAAATGTTTCCCTCTGGAGGCTACATTATAAAATTAGATTCTGATTGACTCTCTTTTTGGAGTAATAACTATGGAATTTTGAGATGGTGACACAATTTATTCATTTGCATGAATTTTGGGGAGATTTTGCTAATTGCAGCCTCTGATGAGTTTGGGCTCCTTTCCTGCCAATGTGCATTGCATTTTATAGGTCCTTTTAGAGATTACTTTGGCTCATAATTGATAGATTTCCTGAAAGCAAAAAGTCATGGGAGATTTAGTGAGTGTGAAATGGTGAATACTGAAAACATTTTAAATATTGATATAAGAATAGATCTCCTAGCTGGCTACATTTTTGTTCCACTGTTTCTGGAATGAATACATTAGTTTAAATTTTTTAAGCATAACAGATGTGAAAGTGCTAGTGTTTGGATTGGTAATAGACTATTTGCTGCCAGATTTGCTGGTAGCCTTTCTATATTCTTGAAATACTAGAGACATTTACAGCATTAGTGATATTTCCAAATGCTTTAATACATCTAGTACACTCACATGATTATTTGCAATTGCAGAAATACTCCTTGACTAGAAGAAATTGCTGCACTTCATGGGGTATGAGGAGTAACTGCTTATTTAAGGGCAACAGAGAAGAGGGTGGGCATGACGTTGGGGTACAACAGAAAGAGAAAGGAAGTCATCAGCCAAGTGCCTTTTGCAATTAAAAAAAAAAAAAAGGGAAATGAGAAATCAGGATAACTTGGTGAGGCCAAAAGGAGTAGCATTACTCCTTGAAAGACTGAAACCCCCCCCAACCCACTTTCTCAGGGAAATCTGGGAGCCAACAAAGGACTGCAATTTGGTTTGGGGCTGGGTATGCAAGAAAGTCCCACCAGCAATGAAAAACATCTCTCTCTGTTTTCTGTTCACTAAAAATCCATATTTAAAACATCGTTATAGCAATGTATTAGTTAGGATCCTGATAGGTGATAGATGGTCCAATCAGATGAGGTGATTGAAGAGTAAAGGATTTTTTTTAAAAATAGGAGGGTGAGCATAGTTAAGGGAACAAACAGGGTTTGGTTATGCACTTGAGAGCTGTTACACTTCTAACAGAATGGAGTTTTTACATTTCTAACATGAAGAGACAGGGGGCGTGGAGGAGGGAGGGTGTCATGGGAATTGGAGAGAGCCATAGCTATTGGCAGAAAAACAGTCATTGCTAACCTTTATCTCTTCTCCCTTTGATATCCTATCAGTGCCTCCACTGAGTAAACCCAGTAGGAAAGTAGAAGGCAAAGGAGCCGCCATATACAATCCATAGAGGCCTGCCTCCCAGGACTCAGAGCAGTGCACAAAAAAGAGGGAAGTGGACCTGGAAGGACAAAGAGAGCAAACAAATTTTGGTTTTGATCATTGCTAATAAGTTCTCTGAGTCAAGTCTCAGCTCTAATGCCCACCATCACTGATACCACTTCTGAAAATAATATGCTCTGAACATCCATGGCACTGTGGTGATACCTCCCCTACTTATAAATATCAGTTATCCAAGAAGGAAAGTTATACATACTAATGTTTTCCTAAACACCTCTGGCTAGGATGCCCCTCATACTCAGCACTGTCCTATATATCACAGACCCTCATTTTAATTGAATAAAATGAATATAGCAATAACAAACAAAAAATTCCCCATCCTGATTACATGGAGTAACTCAGCTGGATTCAGATATATATATATATATATATATATATATATATATATATATATATATATATATATGAAGTTGTGAAGATATAACTAAGCCAAAAATGATACAAAAAAAAAGAGTATATATACACTGATTCAGGACTTTTTACAAACTAACATGAAAGCTATAAATTCCCTGACACCCTGGTAGGCTGGTACTTCGTGGGTAGAAGGAGGAAAATTCAAAATGGAGACATTTTAGGGAAACTGGAAGTCAAATTTTGAGAAAAGCATACTAAAACAAGGAGAGTAGACACTCACATGTGAGACGTTGCATAAAGCTCTGTCTCCTAGAACTCTGCTCGGTAATTTTCTCAGGGAATTCCCATAGGCAGAGGCAGTAGTGTGCTGCTCAGTGTTTAAAACAGACTATAGGGGAAGCAAATAAAATGATCTATTGAGTTTGCTGATTTCTATGGTATCAATTCTCACACCATGGCCAATTTGAAGCCACCAACACGATGTCACTGAACTGAAGTGGGGAAGAGATGTGTGCAGTTGGCTCTTGGGAGTCAGAACAAACTGACTCCAGCATACCGCTGGGCAGAGGCCTCGGTGACATGGGCAATAGGCACAGAAAAGCCCACTTGAAAAAGTGCCCCCATTCTTCCCATCAACCACTTACTGCAGATGGGTCTTTGAAGAAGAAAGCATCAATTCACTTTGCCCAGTTTTGCCAATTATCGTGATGAATCACAGAAAACAGCAAAAATGGTGACATGAAGTTTTGGACCCAGAGCTGCCCTACAATTAATGTTTGGTAAGGGCCTTGATGGGACAACCTACAGCTTATTGCTAGTTAGCAATTTGTAATAAACCAACAAAAGCAATTCTCTATGGCCTAGCATCTTGCATGTTGCGTGTGTGCGGGTGCGCGCGCACACACACACACACACACACACACACACACACAGAAAGAAACACATAAAACCAACACGCAGAGGTTCTGCTCTGGAAATCTTTCATTTGCACCTCCAAAGTCACTCCATCTGCTTTTAGTCCTATGAGTCTGACCTGTAGCAACTTCAGCAGTGGGCTTCGTTGACCTCTGACTTAACAATTGGGTTTGGGCAAGGGGAAGAATAAGCAGACTGTCAAAGGGAGAAGAGTGACATAATAGCATCCTGACTCTCTCTCAGGGGTTCCCTTAGGCTGACTGCCTCCCTCCCCCAGAGGTCACAGCTCCTGAGTGCTCATCTTTCCACAGCTGCTCTGTCTCCAAGTTCTAATAGTGGATTCCTTCTCTATCTATTTCAGGCTGAAAATAGTAAGGGCTCTCCACTATTATTTGCACTGTGCTTTTTGCTTTCTACTCACTGTGCCATAAATCCTGATCAAAATATTCTTTTTTGAGTGAATTAGTTTTCCCTGCCAAGTGCTAGGCTGAGACTGGTACAAAGTGTGTTAAGGGCACAACCCATTGTGCTGGTCTTAAGGAAGGGTACAGAGAGCAGGTATAATAGCATGAGAGAGAGAATCGTTACAGACTTCTTGGTGCTGGGTATATCTTTTGTCATCTGGATTCAATCTATTCCCAATGGTAGGCAGGCAAATGTTCGGTAATCAACTCTTAAGAAGAAAACAATTTGGTCTTCCCTATTTTATCTTCCTCTTCTTTTTTCTCCAAGTCTGGACCAGATTGTCTGAGGATAAACAAATCAAGACTTCATCTACCATAACTTCCCATGTACTAGTGAACTAAGCTAGGCATTCCTCTCTTACCCAAATTCCCTGCTGCTTCTGACTATATGCTTTTGGTCACTGGGATGTCTGAGATAGTATCTGACCCATGGGCACCAGAGACAAACACTTTATAAATCAAAACCGGTGCAAGTGTGACAATTCACCATCAGACCTGGCAAGTGGCTTGGCATTTGAGGAAGGTTACAAATGGGCATTACACACTGAGGCATGTGCAATGGAGGGATTTTAGCTGCAGGTGGGTAATAGTCCCTTCATGAAGCAAATCTCAGAGGAGAAGAAAAGTGGAGCCCCAGGCAGCTTCTCTGCCCTTTGCCTGAGCAGGAGTTTGGAATCCCCCTGAGGGAAAAGAAGTGAGAGGTGTGTATACCCTGAAGGTCATTTCCCAAAGGACATGGGAACATCAAGCCTGGTTTTTAAAGTCTAATTTGAGACACTTCCTTCCCCTTCCTCCTCCCCCATAAATATACAGCATGCCCTCAAATAATGTTGTTTTATTCAACAATTTTCATTATAACGTTGATAAAAAAAAAATGGATTCCCAGCTGGGACTCTTGTCTGCGTGATTTGCATGTTCTGCCATGTTTACATGGGTTTTCTCTGGGTACTCCCATTTCCTCCCATACCCCCAAGATGTGCATGTGCAGTGTCCCAGTGTGAGTGAGTGTGGCTGTGTGTGAGTGCACCCTGCAGTGAACGGGTGTCCTGCCCAGGGTGTTTCCCGCCTGGCGCCCTGAGCTGCCGGCACAGACTCCTGACATCCATAACCCTGAACTGGAAGAAGCAGGCTGGAGAATAGTTACCTTACTTGTTTTTATTAATCTTTCTTAAATGTATGTCGAGTTCACATTTATTTCAATGTTTATTATTAGAAGTCTTTATTTAGAAGGTCTTATTTAGAAGTTTCGTGATGTTTCTGAGCCCAACAAATATGACTTACGACCTTAACTCTTGCTCATATCAATTAGGCTATGGTAAAACTGATTTCATTATATATCATTTTGCTTAACGTTGAACTTTCCAAGAACCAACTGATGATGTTAAGTGAGGACTTACTGTACTTTGTAGCCCTGGAGGCTGTAATACAGGTTAGGGTCTCTGGTGCATTGTGGAGGCAGGGTCAAAAATACCTAAGTGATATCCATTGTACCTTTATGAGTAAGAAATTAATAGGCTATGTAATTCCCAATGGAGACAATAATCCTGAATGTTATGGGGAAATGTTTATCATCCTCAGAATCCTTTCATAATAGTAATATAACTGTACCCATCCTAGTGAACTTTTTTCTTTTACAAGTTATTTTTTTTTCTCCAGTTGTATCAGTTTTGACTGTCCCCGGGGTTAAAAATTTTAATGGCAAATACTGTAATCCACACCATCATTGTGCTTTTTCTGGTGGGTTCCATGTGGTTTATGTAGTCAGAAGTCTATAACGGCAAACCATTTTTTTTTTTTTTGGTGGGGGGAAGATCAAATCTAAAATCAGTGTGATCCAAGATACTAGTTATTGAGGGAGCAGGATATGATATAGCTCCTACTCTGTACTGAGTAGAGATGTATGGAAACCAATTATATCCTGGTGAGATTAGTACACCAGTGAATTCACATGGAACAAGCATGTCATACAGACAAAGGAAAGGGGAAAGCGTTCTGGAAGAAGGGACATCTGAGCTGAGTTTTTAAAGAATGAAGAGGAGTTCTCCAGATCAGTAAAGGAAGAAAGAGAATTCCTGATGGATGGAAAAGTATTTACAAAGGAGAGTAGCCGTGAAATAACAAGATGGATGTGATGAGTTTACAGCAGTTTGGTATAGTGAGCTTGTAAACACAAGATAATGAGACTAGAAAGGACAGAGGAAACACTGAGGGCTTTTTATCTTGTGGGTCAATGTAAGTGGAATTGATAACTTTCAGTAGGAATGTAAGATGGTCCATTAGTGTTTAAACTTCAAGTCCTATGTTTTAAAAATCTATTCACAAGAAGGTCATATGTCAGGTGTCACATGAAATATATGAGGTACTCTTGAGTGAAGAGAGTTCCTCAGCATAAATGCAGGGTGAGATAAATAGGAATCTTAATCATTCTTTTATATTAATCAATTTATGTAGTTTACATGTGCCAAGATAAGTAGATTCATGGCATAAATATCTAGTTTTATTAAATACTCAAAACAAATGCCACTAAAAAGAAAGAAGCTAGATTAAAGAAAATACATTAGTGCATGCACTAGTAGAAAACAGTAAAAAAAGAGAACTGACACATTTTCTAATTCTAAGAAAACTGTCATCCGCATATCAATTTTTTTAAAGTTATCCAATCAGATTACACAAAACATTAGCCTAGAAACAAAAACTATCAACACGATTACGTGAAACATGATTTATATCCACTATTACCAGTAAAAAACCTTGCTCCAAGCACAGATTTTCCCTCACTTGATTAGTAATGGATACTATGAAGGAATTATGCTAGGCAGCAAAACATTCACAAACTAAGCAGCTAGATCCTGGTATACTCTTTCATTATTTGTTCAGTAATTATTGAGGCCATTCTGTACTCAAGCCAGTGTTTACAAAGTTTCACTAAACCTTAATAATGAATAAGACCTGCCAATTGTACAGATGCCAATATCCTGGTCTTATATTTGATGTTAGATTAGAGTTATATAAGATGCTACCTTCAAAGAAAGCTGAGTGAAGGGCCCATGAGACCTCTTCTGACTTTTTTTTTTTTAATTCTTAAGTCTATAATTATTTCAAAGTTAAATTTAAAAAAATATTTATGATAGCTATTTGGAAGTTGATTTTAAGTTTTCCTACTTAATAGTAAGAAAGAAAAACAGAACAAAAGTCTATGCACCAGTGAGTAAATACCTATTGTTCCCAACATAGTATAAAACTGGCTGAAATAATACATGAAAAGTAATATGGAAATAAGCTAAAATGTGTCCTTCTATCAGCAAAGATCTTGGGAGGACTCATAGAAAATATTGCTGAGGTTTGAAAAGAAACTTGAATAAATTATGAATTGAGCAAAATTCACTATAGAGTTGCAAAAAAACGCAGATGTTTATAACAAATGTTAGTTTTGCTATTTGTTACATTCTGTTTTAATAATGAAATATATGTAGAACTTTTTATGTAAAAAATAGACATGAATTAGGGAAGATAAATCCCCAGAAATGTTTTTTTTTAAATAGTAATAATAATAGTGAGAAAAATAATGGGGATATCTGTTATAAGTAACTACTGATGGAGTTGTTGCTTTGAATGTCATTTTTTTAAATTCTAGGATTATTTTAAAAATTAAAAAAGAAGGGCTTTAAATATAATGAAATCTTTTGGGTCCATTTAATATATTGGCAAGCGTATTTGACCTCCCTGATGCTGGCATGTCCTAATGTCTAAATGCCTACATCCCCCACTGTACGTCTGTATAGACATTGTCAGAGTTTATATAGTTATATGCATGTCAAGCTCAAGAGGACTTGAAGCATAGCACTGAGCAAAATACTCACATTGTGAAAGTCAATTTGATTTTAGCAAAACAGGTTTATCTGTCACGTTAAATTAATGTTGTTAATTTGACTTATTGTTTTTGTAGTTTGCTTCATATTTAATATGTAAATTTGTCTTGGTCGTATCCTTGTATAATAGCTATAAGCAGATGGAGCTTATACCTAGCTTCATGTTCATAAATACTTCAGTAACATTTAAGTTAATACTCAAAATCCATGAGTATTTTTTTTTATTCTTTGAAAGGGGACATACATTACTCAAGTTGGAGAAACACAGCCTAGATGCTTATGAACACTTCCAAGCCCCAAGTAAGGTTTCCTTGGAATAAACCAACAGATAAGCAACTTGTGTGCAAGAGAAGAGGCAGGTCAGGGTTATGGAGGGGAGGAGCCCTAAAAACAGAAACAGCACAAAAAAAAGTGAGATGATACTAATGGACAGTTTTACCAACCCTCTTCTTTTGTCTGTTTCAATGCTGAAGATAAAATGAGTATCACTGGCTCTTATGACTACATAAGTCACATGGATACTTGAACAGTACCCGAAGACAGACAAAACCATAACCCTTGTATGCGGTGGAGCACAATTCTATCATAGCTCCACCTTGCCTGAAAACTTCCAAAGGCCTGTATTAAGCATTCCTAACTGAGAAGTAAGACAATATCATTCTGTGGCAGATGAAATGGCTGCATCACTAAAGACCAAGGCTGCCAGCGTTTCTAACATCAACTGTGTAAGGATTGCACTTTAATCAGTCTCTAAATAAAGTTCACAGTTATTTCAGGAAGATAACCACAGTGAAGATTTTTTTTATTATGTCTTGAGATGGGCTCAGGATCGGGATGCCCTGTAGCAAGGATTTCTTCACATATGTTCCCACCCTAGAAAAAGAGGGATGCGCAAATGTTATTACAAGGAGATATTTATATACATGAAGAGTGTATCATCAACCATTCCAAAATGGCTGGGTGGGAAATACTGTATTTTTCATTGTTGTCAAAAGCTGGAATCATATCAAGCTGGCTGAGTGGCGGTAGGAGAGTTTCTTCTGATGTGTCAGAGCTTTAACGTGCATCTTTGCTTTCTCTGAGCAGTGCTTTCTTCCTCACACTCAATATGCTCTCAGCCTCTTTTTCAGAGCAGATTTCTGGGTTTTTTCCAAATGGCATTCCAACGTACTTTCCCGGGTTCCTATCTGCCTTCCAATGACTGACACCTGGGTGGCAGATGGTACAAATGGCCCACCATATATCTCCTGGATTGATGGAGAAAACTGTTGGGAACCTGATGGCATTGGCCTGGTGCCTCGTGGCAGAAGAGGCTGTTCAGAAGGAGTGACAGTGACTGGAAATAATTTTGATTAAAATGATCTGGAGTTTGTTGAGTTTCAAATTGTTACTTTTAATTCTCCCCTTCTTTCCACATACACATCCTGGATTTTTGCCTTGAAACTCTATTATGAATAAATTGGACACCACCATAACTTAAAGCTCAGACATAATCCATTTTTCCTGGACAGATAGACGTCCTCATGTCCTTCTGCATATCGCGATTGTCTGACCATATGTGCATATGGATTTGAACATCTCTATCATGAACTTGATTGTTCTGGAGTGGCAATGACAACCGATGTGGCATCGCCGATATAGAGAATAACCATAGAATCAAAGTCCTAGCCCCATGTTTGAAGTAGGGGAATACAGAGCTTCTAAAAAGGGATACAACTTAAAATCTGTGTAATTCACCAAACAGAATTAGTGCATTGCTCATTAGATCAAATGACTCTGCCCTTGAGACCTGCCAAGGAAATTGTCTGTACCCATTTATTCAGGGAACAAACATTTATCAAGTTGCCTCTAGATGCCAGGGATGTTGCTGGAGCCTGAGCATCACCTCCCCCGGGGCTTCCTGTGCCCTTCACTTTGACCTCTCTATCCCCATGTTCTGGGGAATTCTCAAGTTTCCTGCGGTTCTGAAACAGATATCATACCTGTGCCATGTTATCTCTGCTTATCATCTCAGTGGAACAACATTCCCCAAGAGAAGGTGAGGTTGTCTACACCAGGAAGCGACTGGAAGTTTAAGCTTCTGCAAAGGCCTCTTTCTAAGACCCGGAAGCAGCCTTAGCCATGTGTTCATAGTGTGCAAATGTTAGACGTTTTTGTATTATAGTCCCTCAATAGGTCTCCCCAAATTGTGTGAGCTTCAGGCTCCACCAAACCTCAGTCCACCCTAGTGTGACACAGAACAGGCACGAAAGAGTAAAACACTCCCCTCATCCCCCAAGCTGCTATAGCTAGAACATGGGAAATGCCAGGAAGAACGCCTCTTAATACAAGGGACTTGGCTTCCTTTCCGCCTTGTTAATACCTACAGAACTACAACCGGGAAAATGATGAGTCCCACCACACTGGAAACAAAAAGCATTCCTAGGCAAACAGTTGGATTGTTTTTATTCACAAACTTTTGACACCAAATGGGTGGGGTTTTTCCCCCGCTCTGTGACCCCAAATATGTGGTTTAAAAATGGAAGATTATGTTTGGAGCTGTTTGTTTTCAGATATGGTCTTAGTCCATTTGGCCTGCTATAACAAAAATACCACAGCTTTGAAACAACAGAAACATATTTCTCACATTTCCAGAGGCTGTGAGTCCAAGGTTAGGGTTCCAGCATGATCAGGTTCTGGTCAGCACCCTTTTTCAGGTTGACTTGTCTTTGTAACCTTACAATGCACAGAGCAGAAAGGGGAAGCAAGCTCTCTGGTGACTGTTGTAAGGCCACTGATCCCACTGTAAAGGCTCCACCCTCCGGCCTCATGAAATCCTAATTACCACCCAAAGGTCCCACCTCCAAATGTCACATTAGGGAGAGGGTTTCAATATATGGATTTTGGAGAGACACGGATATTCAGTTCATAACAGATATGGTTTCTTTAGGAAAGCCCAGCTACTCACTCATCTGGTGTCTAGAGTTTTTGCTTCATTCTTGACACCAAGATAAAATATTTAGCTGTAGCCAAATAGCCTTTTGTACTCTCCTCCATGACTATCACACTGGCCACATGCCAAATTATCAGGTAATTAAAGGCTTTCCTTTGTGCCCCCATCCTTTCCCCAGATACCTCATGCTTGCTTGTGCTCAAGTGTATGCTGTTTCAGAAAAAACAAAGCACATCTGATAAGCCACCACATTCCAAAGCAAAACTTCAGATCCTGTCCCTGGGCCGCAGAGCTTTCTCCCAGGGCCGCGGATGCAGCGCTTGGCAGCAATCACCGCCCTATTTGCTGTCAGTGAAGTTACCGGGAGAGCTGTATTTGAAGTGTGGGGCGTATATGAACTCCAGTGGCTCTCATGTCTTTCACAATCACTGCAAATCAAGGCATCGTAAACTGACAGCAGGAATTAGCCTGTGGGATGTTAGTTCTGCACCCTGCTCTCTGCTCTGCGTTTTCTTAAGACGCTTACCGAACATTTTCCGCATGGCGTCCTTCTGTGTGGCTTCCTTTCCTGCTGTATTGATGACTGGTGGATACAGCTCATGCCTTTCAATTTGCAGTTGCTCCTTGCTTTATAATAAAGATTGTTGCTTTCTGCTTGGTTAGGCTCCTGATCTTGTGTTATTCCCACAGGCTTTTGGCATCCTTTGGTTAGAGCCCACATTTCTTGGATTCTTTCTAGTTATTTCTGCTCCAGGTTCACAGCTGGGAAGTGGATGCTGAAGCCATTCAAGGAAAGACAGGCTGCTTCTTTATTAGCAGTAGGGAACCACACTGGAAGGTCAGGGTCACTTTGCTGTGATTCAATAACCATTCTCTACATATTGCACCCACCCATGCTGCACCCTAGGATCCCAGAAATCACTTCTGCTGCTTGTCCACACAGGCCTGCCTTTGGGGGTTTAGGGCTGTATCTTAGCAGACACGGACTCATTTCAATGTTTCCTAAACAGATTTCTCGTAACACTCCAACAAGTTAAACAGAAACATAAATTCTTTTGGGGATTTTCGTGTTGATTATAAATAAATATGCTATCAGGTGCCATAGCTGGTGCCTCTCAGATTTTCTTACTTTCTTTCCTTGGGACTCATTTCACTTACTTGCTGAGGCTGACATAATAGATTGTTTCAGTCAATGAGACACTTTTTGGCATCCTGCAGGTGGTATGACTTGTTCCTTAATAGTGTAGTCCTTCCCCTAAGCAATTCTCATAGTGTGACCGGAAAACCTGGCACTTGGAAGAGAGGACAGGATCACAGTCAATGAATTCTACAGAGAAATATAAAGTTGAACTCTAGTCCCATCAGGCATAATGTCTCAGTTCCATTACCTTCTCCACAGGTAACTCTTGCTTTCTTATTCCTTTCCTCTTTCTCCTTCCTCTTCCCAACCATTGAAAAGACTATTTGAGAAATACTTACTAATAAATCTCCATGAAAACTTAATAGCCCTTTTCATTTAAGTTAACAGTTCTTAAAATGATGCTATACATCCTTGAGGGGTGGAGCAGATCCAGTGGGGGTTGGCTTCTCCAGAGCCTTTACCTTTTTTTCCTTGAGAGATTCACCGTGATTTGTTCAGAGAAGCAACAGTCACAGCCACAATCAATGGCTCCTGAATAAGTCCTCTTCTCATCCTTTCTAGCCTCCTTTACAGTTAAGGATGGCCATGGATCCAGTTCTATTCAGTGACATGTCTGCTGAAGTGGAGTGTTTGGGGAAAGCTTTTGCTTATGCTTTCCTAACTAAAGGGAATGACGTCGCCGGGGGTTTGGGGGTGCAGTATCAGCAGTGAGATGCCCAATGTAAAAAAGCCACTGGAAGAACCAGTGTCTTTAATCAGCAATAGCGACCATTATATAGAGTTTTTGGGGAAGGAGAGTGCATGAAGTGCACAGGCTCCCTCCTGCAAGTGCAAGGCATGTTTACCAAAAGGGCCTTTGTAACCAGATCCCAGGGCCTGCATAGCAGGCTCCAAAATCAAGGTCTATTGGCTGGGGGTCGGGGTCCGTCCATCAGCCTGCACACAGCTGGGCATGCCCAGGCCATCCCAGGACCTCCGTGGTGTATGCTTGAATGTGCCTGAGCCCTGTCAGGGGACAAAATTTCTGATATAACCTTTTTTTCCCTTCCCTATTCCTGGTTGAATGTAGACTAATACTACAGCAACCATCTTGTGGTCATGATGTAAAAACAATGAGTGGTGGCCAGATTAATCACAGAGATCCCAGCTTTGATGTCATAAGTCACCAAAAGAATGAAATCAGTTGCCTTCCCCAAGACATTTTGCATGTAGAAGTCTTCATTATTTAATATTAGTGGCAAGTGGTCCCTAAATAATACAGGATGCCTTCTGTTTAGAAGGGTTAAACAGTTAGGAGATCAATCCAAATATATCTTCATTAGTGGACACCCAAGCTGGATAGGGATAAACTTGATCAGAAACTAGCCAACTCAAAATCCTTTCAAAAAGAGGGACTTTAAATAGATGAAAGAAAAGATTGGATTATCTGTTAGAGTTCTCTACCTCATAAATAACTTGTCTTAGAATGAGCTCTTTAGGGCAATTATTGCCTAAAGTAGGCACTTAAATATTCCATTATTTTGAAATTAGCCCACTAAGTACTCACAGTTTTTTAGTATTTGGGAGGAAAAACATTGGGCAGTTTTCCCAGCTTGATATTTTGAGGATGTGTGACCCCCTGCATTTTGATGAACTCAATATGAGAGAAGAGAAGGGGTTGCTACCAGGAAGTCTATTATTGTTTCCACTGTGCCTCACCCAGACTACAGCATTCATGTTTCCCACCATAATTCCCTTGAATTGTTGTTCCCGCCCTTTCATAGTCATTTGCAAAAAAAATCACCAGTTAGAGGTGAATGTGGCAATGAGGTAAGAATTCACTGTCTGCCTCCCTGTCTTTTACTTTTTGCTCAAGAACTGGATGGTGATAGAGAACAAGGACAAGCATAAGAAAACATTGAGAACAGAAGATAAACTCTACTTGCTGGGAACCTGAGAAAGTCAGGAAGAACCTGTGTAAGACAGGAGATAAGTAAAAGGAAATCTTGGGAGGAAAAAGAAGGTGAGGAATTACAGGTTCTTCTGAGTTTCGGGGGAGGGAGAGCTTCCCAAGTTTTATGAAGATAAAGAATTGAAGAGAGGATAGGGGGTGTTAAGAAATATTTCTGTAGGGCCAGCCAAGTGGCGCGGTGGTTAAGCGCTGGCTTGGGAAGCCAGCGGCCCCAGTTTGGGTCCCACATATGAGGGCCAGTGACACTGCCCTCAAAAAAACAACAACAAAGAAATATTTCTGTAAGCTATTTGTTCAGAGAATCTCCTAGTCTTGAGGATTTCAAGAAAATATTTGTATTACTTTTAAATTAATTTTGGAAACTTGACTGTTTTTCTTAATGCAACACCATCTTTCTGAAATTGTATTATATGGGCTTATAATGACCCATCCACATTTTATGTTCTAATATATAGATACACAAAATGGTAATTAATGGGCCAGTTCAGTAATTAAGTATATATATATAAGAAAAATCTCTAAACTCACAAAGAAATACAGAAACTAACCATTAATAGAAACATCAGCAAGAGCTATAATCTTAGAATGTCACAGATGAAGAGATGATATAGGTTAACATGTGCATTGTACCGATAAAGAAGATAAGGCCAAAACAGGTTAATGGACTTGTCCAAAGTTATTCCCAAGTTTTGCCCCTGATTCTGTGCCATGGTCCCTTTGATCTCCTGCTTCAATAACCTCAGATCAGCAATTCAGGACTCAGGCTTGTATTTTATACACTTTAGACCAATGGGAGCTACAAGAAAACATGAGTGACATTTCCTTTAAGAAGAACAAAAGAAGAAAATTACAGGGAAAACAGTTGAACATGGTTAATGACACCTGCCAACAGCAAAGGGAACACACACTCTTCTGCTATGGCACCAGGAAATGACACTGAAATGAAAGCCAAGTGTTCTCCAGGTGCTGTCGTCCAACTGGTTCTCCAGCGCACATAAACACTGACTGTTCAAATCTGCAAATGCAACAGTGGTGCAGAGGTGCAAACTGGCCTCCATGTTAGCCCTTACAGACTCCCCACCCCCACCCCCTTGCACTCTGTATAAACCTCTAGATGCAACAAAATATTAGGATAAATGGATAGGAAAGTATGGCATTTGCTTGCTGAAAAAGATATACGCAAATGAGAAAGGAATCCTATCTCCTTTCAATCTGGACATAAAGCATCAAACTCCATGTGCTTCAACCCTTAAATATAGGGCAAGTCCAGGAAAAGTGAAGACACACAAGCACTAAAACCATATCCCTATTATGCTGGGCAAGACAAATAAGAAAAAGTCCCTTACTCATAATGATCACGTTATAAAACTATGAACATTAAAGAGAGGTAAGATTTCTCTAGTACTGATGACATTAGGGGAGCAGAGGCCTATCTTTCATAGGCTAAGGGAGGGGATATCTGTATTTGCAGTTTCATACAAGTTATTTCTATCACAGCTCAGGAGCATTCCTTTGTGGGCTTTGCAAGTCACCGATTTTCAGTCTGCATAGAGATTTTTACAGAGCTCTCTGTTTATCATTTTCCAATTTATGGAAAATTTACTAATCACTTTCTACCTATCAAGTACTGTGTTAGATTATTGGTCAGGTGATGTTCTGTGTAGACAGCTACATTTAGGTTTGCAAATCAGGACTTCTCTTCTCTATGATAAGGTGAACCAGAAGACCTGAAAGTCTTCCAAGAACAAGCCACTTATAAATACAAGCTAATAGCCATGTTTACGAGCTAATAAAATGTTTAGCTGAGCTCAACAGAACAAAAAGAAAAGGAAACTGGAAACCAGAGCATTCAGCCAGTGAGAAACTTTGGGATTACCCCATGGCGATTTGCTATCAAGATATGAGAAAGACTATTAGTGCACATCAATATTCATGTGATCTTCTGTATTTCTCAGCCTCCCTTATATTTCTGCTGACCACACAGCTGAGTTCTGAACAATAGACTATGGGTGGGAGTGATTGCTCCTAAATATATATTATGCACTCTTCTACAAGCTCTTCATCCTCCATAAATGTATCTGGAAGAAAATAAAAATAGAGAAACCATGTGATGGAAGACATCTGGATCCCTAGTTCATGGTTTAGAGGAGAGAGCTCCCAGGAGAGATGTTCAATCTTTTTTTGGATTATGCAAGAACAATAAACTTGTATTTTATTAAACTTCTAAGATATTGGGATCATTTAGTAATCAGCTGGCTTTAATCACTGATGTATAAGTTTACCTAAACTTACAATTTAATTTTCCAGCAAAAATAGGAGAAGAGATCATGGGATTTCGTGAGAAAGTAATGGAAAGCTCGGACCCACAAATACTGTTCACATCAACTAGAAAGTGTGGAGACTAGAAAAAGCCCAGCACAAGGGGACAATAAAGAGACTCATTTTCCTCCACTTGGCCTCTGGCTGGAGGAAAAAGATGAAGAACAATAATATCGAAGACTTTCTCAAGAATATAATATCCTGGATCTGAACCTCACATGGGTTTGGAGTTCAAATGTATACTAACCATATGAAACAGGAATATCCTAGTTAAAATTAATATCAAATAAAAACTCATGAAACATTGAAAAAGAATTATCACCTATTCTACTCAAACTATTCCAAAAAATCCAGAATGAGGGAAGGCTCCCAAACTCTTTCTATGAGGCCACTATCACCCTGATTCCAAAACCAGACAAAGACAGTACAGAAAAGGAAAACTACAGGCCTATATCCCTGATGAACATAGATGCACAAATCCTCAACAAAATATTAGCAAACAGAATTCAGCAATATATTAAGAAGATCATAAGCCATTATCAAGTGCATTTCATCCCTAGTATGCAAGGTTGGTTCAATATCTGCAAATCAATTAATGTGATACACCACATCAACAAAACGAAAAACAAAAATCGTATGGTCATATCAATAGATGCAGAAAAAGCATTTGGCAAAATTCAGCAGCCATTTATGATAAAAACTCTTAGCAAAGTGGGAATAGAGGGAGCATATCTCAACATAATAAAAGCCATATATGATAAACCCACAGCTAACATTATATTCAATGGGGAAAAGCTAACCGTTCCCCTTAAGATCAGGAATAAGACAAGGCTGTCCACTTTCTCCACGTTTATTCAACATAGTTCTGGAAGTTCTAGCCATAGCTATCAGAGAAGAAAAATAAATAAAAGGCATCCAAATAGGTAAGGAGGAAGTAAAATTGTCATTATATGCAGATGACATGATACTATACATAGGGAAACCCAAAGACTCCACCAAAAAACTATTGGAATTGATAAATGAATTCAGCAAGGTAGCAGGATACAAAATCAATATTCCGAAACCAGTTGCATTTGTATACCCCAATAACAAACTATCAAAAAGAGAAATTAAGAAAACAGTACCATTTACAGTTGCTTCAAGAATTATAAAATACTTAGGAATAAATTTAACCAAAGAAGTAAAAGACCTGTACTCAGAAAATTATAAGACAATGAAGAGAGAAATTAAAGAAGATACATATAAATGGAAACACCTACCATGTTCAAGGATAGGAAGAATTAATATAATTAAAATGTCCATACTTCCTAAAGCAATATATAAATTCAGATTCAATGTAATTCCTATCAAACCACTAAAGGCATTTTTTCACAGAAATAGAAAACGTAATCCTAAAATTCATATGGAACCATAAAAGACCCTGAATAGCCATGGCAATCCTGAGAAATAAGAACAAAGTCAGGGGCATCACGCTACCAGACATCAAATCATACTCAAGACTACAATAATCAAAACAGTATGGTACTGGCATAAAAACAGGCACATAGATCAATGGAACTGAATACAGAGCCCAGAAAAAAGTCCATTCATATACAGATAGTTAATCTATGATAATGGAAGCAAGAATTTACTTTGGGGTAAAGATAGTCTATTCAATAAATGGTGCTGGGAAAATTAGACTGACACATGCAAAAAAATGAAATGGGGCCACCTCCTTATGCCATATACAAGAACAAATTCAAAACTGGATTGAAGACTTAAATGTAAGACCTGAAACCATTAAATTCCTAAAAGAAAATATAGGGAGTAAATTTGCAGACATTACCCTGAGCAATATTTTTACTAATATATCCCTACGGGCAAGGGAATAAAAGAAAAAATAAACATATGGGATTACATCAAACTTAAAAGTTTTTTCACAGCAAAGGAAATCATTAATAAAACAAAAAGCCTACTGAATGGGAGAAGATACTTGTCATGATATATCTGATAAGGTGTTAATATCCAAAATTTATAAAACACTCATGCAACTCAACCCCAAAAAACAAACAACCCCATTAAAAAATGGGCTGAGGATATGAAGAAACATTTCTCTAAAGAGGACATACAGATGGCCAACAGACATATGAAAAAATGTTCAACCTCACTAATCATTAGAGAAATGCAAATAAAAACCACAATGAGACACCACTTCACTCCAGTCAGAATGGCTATCATCAATAAATCAAAAAACAACAAGTGCTGGTGAGGTTGCAGAGAAAAGGGAACCCTGGTGCACTGTTGGTGGGACTGCAGATTGGTGCAGCCACTATGGAAGTCAGTATGGAGGTATCTCAAAAAAACTGGAAATGACCCAGCAATTCCACTCTTGGGTATCTACCCAGAAGAATTCAAGATGCTAATTCGAAAAAATATATGCACCCCTATGTTCATTGCAGTGCTATTTACAATAGCCAAGACTTGGAAACAACCTAAATGCCCATAGGCAGATGACTGGATTAAGAAATTGTGGTACATTTACACAATGGAGTATTACGCAGCTATAAAGAAGAATGAAATCACACCATTTGCAACAATATAGATGGACCTAGCAAACATTATGCTAAGTGAAATAAGTCAGTCAGAGAAAGACAAATACCTATATGACCTCACTTACATGTGGAATCTAAAGAACTGAATAAACGAGCATTGTAATCAGATGTAATCTCAGAGACATAGAGGAAAACCTGATGGTTGCTGGATGGGAGGGGGATGGGGATCAGAGAGAAGGGAAAGGAACGAGACAACATAAATTGGTTACCACAATATTGCCACAGGGATATGAAAGACAGTTTGGGGGGCATAATCAATAATGTTGTAAATATTTTTAGAGGGTTGGATGGACTCATGTCTTGGTAGGGAAACCACTTCATGGACAGTGTAGATACCTGACCACTGCACTGTACATCTGAAGCTGCTGTTGAATAATATTGTTTAAGGTTTGATATATATGTGCTCACAGGATGTGGAGTACAGTGTGGGGAGTGGAGTCAATGGAATTGTGATAGACATGTATGATATCAGGGGATAGGGCAGCTGATTGGGGAAGGAGGGTGGTCACTTTGTGAGGGGTGAAAAGTTTAACTATTGCATTGTTTTGTACACCTAAAACTCATAAAAAAAAATTTTGAAAACCTACAGCAATAGGGAGAGGAAAAACTGTACATTATCTAGAAAAGACAAGACTTTCATACAAGCTACAGAGAATTTCTACAGTTAAATTCCCATGAAATTAAACTCCTTGTACATAATTACAAAATACACCAGGAAAAAATTTCCTGATTTTATTAGCATAACAAGAGTCAGTGGACTCAATAAACCATACAATTAAACCTCCAGAAATTCAGAAAATTAAACTAAGATAAAGCATATAAACTATGTGTAATTAAAATGAATAAAGATGTGCAAGAAAGAGAAGAAAATTTAAGATGTTGTGTGGTGGTCACTGAGAGGGGCTACATAGATTCTTCAGGAATGAAGTATTTATTTCCCAGCTGTTGAGAGGACTTCCAGCATGGAGTCCTCAGCTCTAAGTCTTCTTTGCAGGTTGCCTCAGCTAAAGAAAGCTTCGCCCAAAGTCATGCTACCATCCAGGGGCACTCCACATCCAATGACTGACCAGGCAGATTGTAAAGGTCTGACCCTTGGCCCAAAGCAGCACATACCTGAAAGATCATCCCATTCCCAGTTTCCTGTGAAATTGGCTAAATCCTTCTTTGTGATAGCCATATACTTCACTTTGTTCTGTTCAAGCCTGTTTTGTCCCTCTCCCTTTTACCAATGGTGACCCCAAGCACTGCTTTTTTTAAAGTGTCCTGCTTGCTCACCTACATTTTAGAGTCTGCTTCTTGGGGAACCCAGTCTGAGCTAACATGGAACCATGAAAACAAACAGTTGGTTTCAAAAACAATCAAATAGGAATTTTATAAAAGAAAAATGTGGTTTTGGAAAAAAAAATTCGAAGGAAATAATTAATGGCAGATTACACACAGCTAAAAAGAGAACTAGTGAAAATTAATTAGGACTATTAGTGACAATTAGAAAAAAAGATATGAAAACATTACCAAGACCGTGTGTGTTAGATGCCTTCTGTTTGGCCTTCTCCATCTACTTCATACCCTACTCCACTCCATTCCTTGCCTGAGATGCTAGACTGTATTGTAGGTAACCAACCATCCCAATTTTCCTGGAACTGAGGGGTTTCACTGGACACAGAACTTTCAATGCTAAATCAGAGAGGACATTCTCAGGCAAGCAGGGCTGCTTATTCCTCTTACAGTATGGACTATATCAATGAGTCCCCTAGCGTTCCCACTTACAGGTGGAGAGAGACAGAGATAGAGATAGAGATAGAGATAGAGAGAGAGAGAGAGAGAGAGAGAGAGAGAGAGAGAGAGAGAGAGAGAGATTACCTATAAATAAATGACATACACTGACAGGAAATGTCTCAATTGCAATAAGTGCATAAAATGAAATGTGCAAAAGTGCTGAAAGGAAACAGCTAATTGATCATTGAAGAGTAAAGGGTTGTAGACTTCTGCTTCTAGCCATGACGATGTAACAGGGAATAGATTGATCCTCTTAACTTAATCAGAAAGCTAGACAAAATAGATGAAATGATGTTTTCAGACATTGCACAAGAGGCAGCAGAGGACTGCTTGAGAGAATGGAAGCTAATGGGAGGAGCCCAACAACTGCCAACGTTCTGTCTAGAGGCAGTTTCTAGGCCACAGTGCAGGAGAAGGTGGCCCACAGAGCCTGGTGATATTTCTGTCTTGAGAGACAAATTGGAATTCAGGGAGGCCAAGGAGGTTCAATTTGAGGGTCAGGGTGCTGAAGAGGAAGGAGATGCACAGAGAGCAGCAAGCTCTGAAGAATTGACAGCAATGACCCTTTGAGTCTTAGAGTATTAATCAGCATATTCACAGGAGGAAACTACCTGAGGCTGGGAAAGACCACCAAAAAGCAGCAGCTAAATGAGTCTCTGGGTTCAGGTGACAATCCAACAGGAAAAGATTCCACAATACAAGGGGCATCAGATAGAAGGTTCAGTCAGCATCAT
The DNA here is from genome assembly GCA_033961575.1 of Aselliscus stoliczkanus. Taxonomy (NCBI): domain Eukaryota; kingdom Metazoa; phylum Chordata; class Mammalia; order Chiroptera; family Hipposideridae; genus Aselliscus; species Aselliscus stoliczkanus. The sequence goes on along the minus strand of CM066732.1, from coordinate 99,817,523 downwards.
TTTAGTAGTGGGGCTAAATGAACCTGGAGCGAAAGGTTGTACTACACCTGCCCTAACTGAGCTCAAATGAATGACTCCAATAGTGTGCCAGAACACAAGTACTATCTAAAGGAACACAACGAAATCTAGTATCTGGCAATGTAAAATTAAAAAATGTGAGATATCCCATAAAAAAATCACAAAGCAGGCAACTAAGCAGAATATGTGGGTCAAAATATGTGGGTCAAAATCAATCAATAGAAAAGGTCCCTAAAAGGTAAAGGCAATGGAATTAGTAGAAAAGAACATTGAAACAGATTCTAAATATGGTCCACAAGCTCAACAATGACATGAAATTAATAAAGAAAGAAATGTAAGATATGAAAAAGTAACTGCCAGAGGGGAAAATACATTTTTAATTTCTTGAACATAATTGATGATCTACACTAAAACAAAAATAGCAATGTATTATATTATGAGGTATGTCTGAAAATACTCTGGCTAAAATACAGAATGCTGCATGTACAGGTTATTCACTGAAACTGTACTGTATAATGTGTGGGCCTCTAAGAGTCTAAGCTTTTTCAGATTACTGTCCAGATAGGAAGTAACTCAGTCGACCTAGTCCATGTCCCCTTTATCATTAGTTCCATCCAAGTACTGCTTATCTCCTCCATATTTTGCCTCTGTAATGGTTAGAAAAGAGAGCACCATTTTCTCCAAAGTTCAGCAGTTATTAACAGCTAGAATTTATTGGATGTTTACCAGTGTGCCATTCAAGAGTTTTACGTGGATTATCTCATTTAATATAGTCATGTGCCGCATAATGATGTTTCGGGCAATGGCAGAATCACAACAGTGGTCCCATTAGATTATAATGGAGCTGTAAATTTCCTATTGCCTAATGACATCGTAGCCTCATGATGCTGTAATACAATGCATTATTCACGTGTTTGTGGTGAGGCTGGCGTAGCCAAACCTATTGCATTGCCAGTCATATAGAAGTATAGCATATACAATTATATGCAGTACCTAATACTTGATAATGATAAATGCCTATGTTACTGGTTTATGTATTTGCTATACTATATTTTTATCATTATTTTAGAATGTACTCTTTCTATTTATATAAACATGAAAGTTTGCTGTTTGACAGCATGCTATGTTACAGCTCATACATCTCAGGTTTACCTCCTCTCTTGATTGCACTATTTTCTCTTGTGTTGGATTTAATCTTGTGTTGATGTGTACAGTAACATGTACAGGCTTGTAGCCTAGGAACAACAGACTCTACCATCCAACCTAGGTGTGTAGTAGGCTGTACTGTCTGGGTTTGTGTAAGTGTGCTCCTTGATGTTCACACACAACGGAATCGCCTAACTGAGCGTTTCTCAGAAAGTATCCCTGCCATTTGGCAGCCCATGACTCATTTTCACAACAGTCCTTGTTTAGGGAGCCACTCAGAGCTGTGAAGGCATTTATTCAAGATTTTACAAATGGTCAGTAAAGCTTTGCTTTTGTAACCACTACACTATACTGCCCTCTGCAAGCAGAACTGACCTAAGCCATTCACCGGGTGCCCCTTTGCCTCATTAGCTCAACTGATGGACCCTGTCCTTCCAGAAGTTGGGAAATAGCTAAGAAGACAGTTCTTTAATATCTGGGCATACCCTATTGTCCACAGAGAATGAAAGAATGAACCATAAAGAGGGAGATAATTGTAAACTCTCACTGGCTCCCTGTTTAAAAGTCAGTACATACATACTACAAATCCAAGTTGTGCATCATTTAGAAGGTTCCATGTGGTCTTTGACCCACATCGGAGCTCCTTGTCTTGGAGTGACATGAGAAGAGACCATGAATTCAAACTGAGGGACTAACTTTTCTTCTGTTTTCAGGTTTATTTTGTTTTCCCACCTATGTTTTAAGTTCCATGAACACCTTCTGTATCCTGTATTATTTGGAATCATCCACAATGTGTAATATAGAACTGGACATATATCACAGAGAAGTCACATCAATTAAAATAGAATGTGACCACTCTTTGTAAGTTATTCAAAGTATTGTAAAAGTAAAGCAAAAAAATACCAGTAAGACTAAGCACTGGCTGATTGAGGCAGATTTTAATTGTGGTAACAACTTGCCACATTTTCACAGTACTTCCAGTGTATGAAACCTGTAATTTACTTCATCTGGTTCCACCCTTACACAATGCTGGCAAACTAGATACAAGATATTAACATCTCTATCATGCAAATGAGGAAGCTACAATACAAAAAGATCAAATGACTTATGCAAAATCACACAGCTAGTAAAGGGGTGTCCAGTGGGGGTGCAACTGCAAGCCTCTGTCTCCAGCCCAAGTTTCTCTCACATTACTGCACTGCTTAATAGCTAAGCTAACATTGGTTTATGAGCTTGTTTAGATTTCCTGATGGTTTGATTACATTCGCATTGTCTGGATAACCTCTGATTTTCAGCTCTGTGTTAAATAGATTCCCCTTTGTTGGCAGTATGTTCATTTCCATAAACTTCTTTATGACCCTCTAAAATACTTTAAATTGTTTTCAGCAAGCAATGTGAAGGCAACCAAAATGTCTTTGAAAGATAGTAATAGAAAATGAGGGAAAACTAATGATTTCAGATAATCTTTTATGTGTAGTTAAACAAGGTAATTAATGTATCCAGCCAGCAACGCTGGGAGATGGGGGCTGTCATCTCTACCCCACAGCTGCAATCTTAAAAGCCCGGAGCCCTTCAATAATTGACCAGGATAATCCCCTTTGTAGACCTATGTCTGGGCCTCAACATAATCTTGCTGGATTCCTAAATCCGTGTTCTTCTACCACTGGGGGGGGAAGGGGAAGGATTTATTTTCTCATTGACAAAAATGACATTTTTGTGGCTATGATGTTCATTTTTAAAAATAAATATACAGAGGGCCGGCCGAGTGGCGCGGTGGTTAAGCGCTGGCCTGGGAAGCCAGCAGCCCCGGTTCGGTCCCACATATGAGGGCCAGTGACACTGCCCTCAAAAATAAATAAATAAATAAATAAATAAATAAATAAATAAATAAATAAATATACATACTCTTTGAATCTTGCAATAGCTTTGGAGTTTAGTTCTAGCTTCTATTTCAAATGAAACTAGTCACGTTGTACTAGTCTGCTTATGTACAGGAATGTTGCAATATTTTAATATGATAAGATACTTATTTGGCACCTTCAATTATCTGAAGTATTTTTAAGAACAAGTGAATTAGAAAACAAGTGGTACAAAACGAATGACACAAAAATATATTACTCTTAAGATATCAAGTCAGTTCCATATCCAGAATCATTGACACTTGATGTAAACTTTTAGCAAGTATAGTGATGTTTGACTTTCCAACTCACCACAGGTTAAAAACTTCAAATTGGAAAATAGAGGAGAGAGCGATTAAAGGTGGACTGTGAATCACATAAAGATACAAATGATTGCTGAATGAAAAGGTGAAAAAAATAACAAGATAGATACAAGTATTTTGCAAAGGATAGCATGTTGGTTTTATATTATGGAGAGATATGTATTCATTAACTCCTTGATTGAAAAGTTTTATTTAGGTATACACTGAAACTAATTTTTTAAAAAATGTTTCTTCACAATAAAATAATTTTTAAAAAATTAATTAAAAAAAAAAGTTTTATTTATTCCATAAACTCTATTCCTAAATGCATCACTGTGATAGTAAATGAAGTTCATATGACTATGAACCATTTAAACAAAAAAGTCAAAATTGAATCACAGACTATCAGAGCTAGAAGAGATCTTAGAAATGCATCATTGAGTTAAAGCTCTTAATTTTAAGATGAAACCACTTAGTGTCAAAGAAGTTAAGTAACTGCCCAAAGTTGCAGGTCTGCACCTGAAGAGGTGTCAGAGCTAAGAAAATATGCAGGTAGCCGGAGTGCACCTCTCGCTGCCTCCCTTTTCTAGCTGCATCTCATAGTAAGGCTGCTGTTTAGCAAGTGCATTACACAATAATCAGTCTACATAAAGATTCCATCTAAAATGAAAAACTTACGGGCTGGCTGAGTGGCTCAGTTGGTTAAGAGCTCGCTTAAGAGTGCCAGAGGAGCTCTGAGCAACAGCAGTTCGATGCCCAGCCCGAGCTGAGCTGTCACTGAGCTGCCAACAGGTGGCAGGATGGCTCACCTAAAAAATAAAAAATAAATGAAATAAAATGAAAAACTTATTTCATTCAAATATCGGAGCTGGAGATGCAGGAAATTCCTGTTATCTTTAAAATTCAATTTTGTGGAATACGTCATGCCCATAGGAAATGAGGTAAATGTGTGTTTGCTGTGTGATACATTTTGAATTGCTGTAGACAAATAGGTCACCCATTTTTTGCTCCTTTTGACTAATCTCAATGGACCTCTGTTATGGAAGAAAATGAGATGGAGAATTTGTCCACTTTGAAGCAATGCCCACATTGGTCCTGTAACATGGATAGAGGTGATTTAATTTTCTCACAGCAGTGTGGGGCTGTCTATTAGAAGTGAAGAAAAGGTCAAGATGAGAAAGCAGAAATGATTAAAACAAAGGGAAAATTAACCTGAATGCCAGAGACTCATCACTGAAGCTGAAATGGAAAGTAGGCAGAGTGGGAGACAAGCAGGATGGGAATTACATTAATATTAACTAAGAAGGAAATACAGGAGGTGAGATTGTGGGGAGGAAACAAATCCCATGAAGCGCAAAATAAATTAGGAAAGCTAGGTTCCTTTCTGAATGTCTGTAACTGTTATAAAGGTATTAGTAATCTTAAAAAAAAAAATGAAGTAGGGAAGGAAGAAGGAAAGTAGGGAGAGAAGAAAGGGAAGGATGAAGGAAAGAAGGAAGGAAGGAAGGAAGGAAGGAAGGAAGGAAGGAAGGAAGGAAGGAAGAATGGGAAGGAGGGAAGAAGGAAGGAAGGGAGGAAGGGAAGTAGTTACCGTTTCCCCAGTGTAACAGTACATTTTCCAGACCTTCCTCTGAGCATCCTTCCCCAGGAAACCCCTGTTCTAATGTGCTTCTGTTCAAGCCCCAATCCCTTGCCCCAAGTGCTCTCTTTAATCAGCACTTCCCCTGGTTTTTTTCACAGTGGTTGTTTTACTAAAAAGTCACTTACAAGTCAAGGAACAGTCAGGAATGGGGTGGGGAGTAGGAGAGAGAGGGAGGGAGGGAGGGGGGGAGAGAGAGAGAGAGAGAGAGAGAGAGAGAGAGAGAGAGAGAGACAGAGAGAGACCCCATAAGTATAATGTTCAAATACATGAGGTAGGTGTCATTACAATCAATCAGCTATTCAAAAATACCCTAATTGTTCAAACAGATGATCAATCTGTTTTCTTTTGCAGTTTTAATTTCTCACTCTCTATCTACAGGTTTATTTCATCCTGAATTATATTAAAGAAAAAAGAAAAAGAAAAAAAGAAAGACTAACAACTTTGCTTCTTTCCTTTAAATGCTCTGCTTCCCTGGAAAACTCTAAAAATGTGCCCGGTTTCTCCTAATGTTCTATATCTATGTTCTAATTCTTCTTTCACTTCTCAAGTCTTAACAACTGCTTTTGTTTCACATTGTATAATCTCTTCTTAGACCTTACCTGACTAGCCTCTTCATCAGGATAATATTGGCATGCCCTTTTTCTTGAAGCTCTTTCTTTCTCAATTTCTATTAATTGTCCTTTCTTCAGCTTCATCTCCTGACTCTTCTATTTCTCCAATACTTGTGGGACTCCTCTTTCACACTACCTATCAGTGTCGAAGTTACCTAGAGTCTGGTCTTTTGCTTCCTTCTTCGCTCACTTCACTCAATACTGAACAAATTCTTTGAGGGTAACTTTATCCACATGCTAATAGGAAGATGATTCAGAAATTTCAAGTTCCACATTCAGTTAGGACAAAGTTCAGAGGAAAAAGAGAACCATCTTTTCCTGTGATTCTTTATAATGAGTGGACAAACTTTTCCCTAGGAGCTAATTAGCAGATTTCCTGTCCCATTTAATTGGCAAAAATTGGGTAGTATGTCAACAAATATTTGTTGGACCAGGAACAGACAAGAAGAATGGAATTTCTGTGGTGGCTAATATTCATCATCTTGAGAAGAGATGATATTCATCAGGGTTCTAGAGGAGAGTTTACTAAAGGACATTTTGCTTATGTGTGAAAGTGTAAGGGAACCACAGGGATAATATAGTTCCCTGGGTCTAATTATGGGGTGCCCATGAAGGGGTAGGGAGGTGTGCTACTCTCAGATATGAAGGGGAAAAGGGGAGAAAGCCATTTGGGAGAATATCTCAGTAGATATGTGATCTTTGCAACAAATATTTCAATGTGATCTTGTATCCAGCATATGAATGGACTCTATTTTTAGTTTTAATAGATTTTTAAAAAATATTATTTTTAAAAAATATTATTGGTGAATTGTGGAAGGGGAACAATGTTGGGGAATTGGGGAAGGTGAACAGCCAAGTTGTTGTCCTTCAGTCTTAGTTGTGGTGGGTGCAGAGAGCTCACTTCCAAGTCCAGTTGCCATTTGGTCACCAGATGACTGCTGCTCAGCTCAAAGTGTGATGTTCAATTTTAGCTGCGGTGGGGGCGCAGCCCACCATCCCATGTGGGACTTGAACCAGCAACCTTGTTGTTAGGAGCACATGCTCTCACCAGCTGAGCCATCCTGCCACCTGTTGGCAGCTCAGGGGCAGCTCAGATTGGGTGCAGCTCACTGGCTCCCATGGGAATCAAACCAAGGACCCTGTTGCTCAGAGCTCGCACTCTTAACCAACTGTGCCACTTGGCCAGCACAGTTTGTGGATTTTCTTATATGTGTGTGTGTGAGTGTGCACATGTGCTTATCTCATTACATCATTGGTAAATAATAACACAATCTCATTTTTCATATATATATAATATACTATAGATAGTATATGTACATATATGTGTACATTGTGTGTGTGTATATAATTGTTTTTTTGCTAAAATTACTGAATTGACCACAACCTGTGCTATGTCGAAAAGCAGCATTGATAGCAGGTACCCACAGCTTATTCTAACTTTAAACAGAATGCATCTAAATTTTCTCCATTATGTTTGCTATTTTCTGCAGGTTTTTATTAGGTAACCTCATTATCTTCTTTCTATTCCCAGTGGCTCTTCTTAGTTTAATTCCTAATTATCTCTCCCCAGGAATATTGCAATGGCCTCCTAACTAATTTATTTGTCTCCAGCCTCATCCCCCACAAATTCATCTGCTGCATTGTGATCAAGGTAATATTTATGAAATGCAAATCTGATCATGACTCTACATGCTTAACATTCTTCTTTCATCCCGCAAAATGTATAGAATATACAATCCAGGCTTCTGATGGAAAAAAAGTCAGTTCCCTGTATTAAACAGAACCTCATCTTACCTAACTTCCTGTTAGCTAGAAGAATATATGTGCTCAGCAAAATGAGAATACCTTAATGTTTACCAGGCCAGCCCTGTGCCCCTTTCAAGTCTACATTCCCTTCACAAATAGCCTCTGAGGAGGGTTTTTCATAAGATTTATCTCCTTTATTTTCCCCAAGAATCTCCTGCCCCCTCATTACAAGTTTACCACCATGACCTGGGTGTCACAAAGTCCTCGCTCCACTGCTGACAAAATTCGGTTCTCGAATGGAGCTTAGCTTGTACACGTATATAAAAGAAAGTCTGTGATTTCTTTTTTTCCTAATTTTATTGTGATACAGCTGACATACATCACTGCGTTTAAGGTATACAGCATAATGGGAAATGGTTATATTGTGAAATGATTACTACCATAAGTTAGTTAACATCCATCATCTCATATAGATACTATAAAAAGAAAAAGTAAAAAAAGAATACATGTTTTTCTCCCTGTGGTGAGAATTCTTAAGATTTGCTCTCCTAACAACTTTCATGTATGCCATAAAGCAGTGCTAACTATAGTCATCATGTTGTACATTGCATCCCTCACTCTTATTTATCTTATAACTACAATTTCCTACTTTTTGACCAGAAAGGCTGTGAGTTTGATGTGCAAAGGATTTGAAACATGATAGCAGTCCAGCCATGAGCTGGTGAGTTTTCCCCCTTTTCTTTCCTTGGTAAGCAACATACTTTTAGATGAAATTCTATGTCTTTAGTTTTACTTTGCATAACACCCTCCATCTAGCTTCGGCTATTTTCACAGTCCTCTTTTGTACGCCAAATTTATGTGATATCAACATATGGACATTTCCATGACAAGCTATGCTAGTTGAGGGAGACCTCCTCTATTTTTGTATATGTGTTTCCCATGCCTGAACTACTTTTCCCTTGGGAAGTCTATTCTGTTTCAAACCTCAGTTCCTATGTCTTTCTTCCAAGATCTTCCAACCCCAGAGAGTGGGGATTCCTTCCTCTGTATAATTTCTCTATATTTATACATTTTACTTTGTTTTTTACTATACTATAACTTCTCTGAGACTGTCACACACGACTTGGCCCAGAGGTGCCTTGCAATAATTTTTGATGACTAAATGAATGCTTGCATGAGTGAATGCTTGGATATCTCAGTGAGTGTTTTTGAGGCACAGACTTGGACAGTTCTTGGCACATGATCAGTATTCAGTACATGTTTCCTTCCCCTTGGTTCACTGGGCAATAGCATCAGGCTTCTGTCATTCAAAGCCATCCCAAGAAGATGACCAAAAAGACTTTTACAGGCAAAGCAGCCTTAGTTACTCAGGGACATACCAAGCTAGGTGATGGAAACTTCCAACTTCTCATCTGTCTGGGTTACTGATATCTTTATTATTCTGAGGAATGAGACTAAGACAGCCAAGTTCACATCTGATGCTTTCACCACTGCTGAGGAGCCCTCATTTTAGAGTCATCCGACTGGATAAGGTTAGAGCTCTGAGCAGAAGATGCTATTTGGCCTGAACATGGGACAGGGGAGTGTCCTGAACAACTGTACTGGGTCGGGAAGTATGTGGGCCTACAGAAGCTCTCAAGAGCTAAGAGATAGCATGTCTGACTCTACTAGCTCTGAAACAGGAGAAACCATAGCCGGGCATGTTACTAGATGAAGTCTGCTAAACCACCTCATTTAATGATCACAACATGCGTGCAAAGTCTATATTATCCCCATTTTATAGATAGAGACCCTCAGGCTGAGTAAAATGAATGCATTTAGTGAAGGTTATATAGATAGTAACTTTCTAGGCCAAGTTACAAAATTAGGTCTGGTCTTATTCCAATGAAATCATTGTTCTATAGTTGTTATTTTCTTGCCCCATCTTACAACATACTGTTGTCTGAAAGCAGAAGTGGCGTGAGCTCACACCATCCTCATAGCCACTCCACTCCCCAATGTACCTTAGCTAGCAGCATGGTGTAGTGCAATACAGCAAGCTATTTCTATATAATTGGAAACTCGGCAAGCATGTAATGCAATGTCCTACAAACTGACCGCCCACGTCTCACATAGCAAAAAACAAGAACAAGAGCAATTAGTCTGTGGTGACGGATGTCAGGCTAAAGAAAAGAGGCAAGAGGTGGTGCAATACTTTTAAAAGAGGGTAGCTTTCATTTAAAAACAATGTGCATCAGAATTTAAGCTAAACTATAATTTCTATATTTTGGTGAATAAAAAAGAAATTAAACTTTGATTCACATCTGCTTCCAAAAGGTTTTGACTGTCATATTTTTATGTAGCATAGAAATACGAAATTAGGAATTCATTCTGTATTTGCAGTAATAATTCAAGGCTGTCATATGCAAGAGACATTTGATGTGTTTTGCTTGATTCCAGTAGCAGAACTAAGACCAATAAATGGAAATGTCAGGGAGTATAGTAACAGAAAACACTCTGCATTAGATAGAGTTGCTCAAAGATAGAATGGGTTGCGTCCAGTGAGACTGTCTCCTCCGAGATACTCCAGAGTAAGTGGGACAGCACTTAGCTGGGGTGTTTCAAGACCACAGACTCCTAGGAGATTAGATTAAATTATCTTTGGGACCTTTCCCAACCTGTCCTCCCTTGCTTCCAGAACAAGTGAAAGGTGAATTTCCACTTTCTCTGGTATTGGTTAAGCATCTTACATTGTTTTGCAACTGATGTACTATTATATCAGTAATGTATCGAAATACTTGGTGTCTACAGTCTTCCTCCTGCCCCTCATTAAGTGTTCGCAGAAGGTCTTCACCAGTACTAACTAGCTTCACTTGATTTATTCTGTATTATGATGCGCTTTAATCACCTTGATGTGTAAGTCTACTGCTAGGCTTCACTAAATATATATAATATGCAAAGCCAAACTTAAAGAATCCAGGCATAAACTTAATCTTTAAAAAAATACAAGCAACTCATGGTACTTCTAATATTGTGTTTTGACAGAAATTTGAAATTCATTTCTATTCCCCTATTATTATTGGACATCACCCCAATTCTTACCTTATTTTTTTGTATTATTTTTATTATTATTAATAGTTACAGATGTACAAAACTATGCAATAGTTATCATTTTCACCCCTTACAAAGTGACGACCCCCTCCCCCTCTTTTGCTCCCCCACCCCTGATATCATACATATCTATTACAATTCCATTGAATCCATCCCCACACTATATTCCACATCCCATGACTATATATGTGTTAAATTATAGTCAACATCTAATATTAATCAGCAGCAGCTTCAGATGTACAGTGCAGTAGTCAGGCCACTACACCGTCGATGAAGTGGTCTCCCTGATAAGACATGAGTCCATCTGGTCCCCTAAAAAAAATATTTACAACCTTATTGATTATATTCCCTAAACTGTCTCTTCAGTCCCTGCGGTAGTATTGTAGAAACAAACTATTCATATTGCAAGACATCACTCATTTACCATGTTAAAGTATTAGAAATGTTTGCTTGTCTTGCGGAACACTTGCAAACCACGTTAATCGCAATCCAAGGTTTTACTGTATATTGGGTATTACCATTTTAATACAGTTTTTGTTTCCTTTCTTAAAATGTGTATACATTTTTTTTGCCACTTTTTTGGCATGGTTTGTATTTTCAATTTTTTCATGCTATAAACAACATTTAAAAAACAAAAAATAACCTTTGTGGGTAGGTTGATACCACCACTAGTCAAATGATTGCCTATTTAGCTCTGTTTGTCTCTCAATATAGATAACTTATTTGCTGAGCTTTCTCCTCTAATTCAGAAAGAAGACAGAGACTGAAATAACACTCTGAAACAACTCCTTGCAGAAGCACTTTGTGACCATAAGGCATGGTCGGCAAGTAGGATATTAAAAGTTGGTCTTCATTTAGAACTGAGTTGGGAGCTGTGTCTTTAAAGCCACATAGCTAGTCCATTAGCAATTTCAGTGGGAGGACATTTTACTATGACTAAGTCATAGGACTGAGCCAAAGGAGATCTTAGTGTTTCCTAAGCCTTAAGTGCTTGTGCCTAAGTACAAGCCTGGTTTCCATTCTACACCTTCAAGTTTAATGGATTTTGTACCATGGCAATTTCTGTGATCATGACTGTCATTTTGTCAAAAACAAAAATAAGTATGTATTAGGAAGTAAATTAACCCACAGAAGATAGATTCTGAGTACACATTCTCCGTACATTTTTTTATTTCAAAATCTACCCTTTTAAAGTATCTGATTTCATGCAGTTCGTCAAATCTATACAACTGTGGTATAACTAACTACAATCCTGATAGGAAATATGTCCTTCATCTCAACAAGTTGTCACATGCCCCTTTGCAGTCAATTTCCTCTACCCACCCTCTGAACGCTGGCAGCCACTAGAGCTTTTCTTCACTATATTCTTTTCCTTTCATAGAGTTTCATACACACAGAATTCTATTATAGAATGTGTAATATTTTGTTTCTGGCTTCCTTTATGTAACACATTGCTATTGAGGTTGACTATGATGTACAAATCAGTAGTTTCTTCCTTTTTGTTGCTGAAAGGCATTCCAATGTATGGATATTCCAAAATTTGTTTATCCATTCTCTAGCTGATAAATATTTGGGTTGTTTCCAGTTTTTGATTATTATGAATAAAAGTGCTATGACTATCCCTTCACAGGTCTTTGGGGGGCATATGTTTTTATTTTCCTTGTGTTAATATCTAGGAGTGTAATTGCTAGGTAACTTGAAAAGTATGTGTTTAACTTTGCATTCCCATCAGTTGTTCTACACCCTTGTCAACATCTGGTATTGTCAATCTTTTTCATTTTAGCTATGTTAATGGGTATGTAGTGACTTCTCACTGTGATTTGAATTTGCATTTCCCTAATGATTAACAATGGTGAGCATCTTTTCATAAGCTATTGGCCATCTGTTTAAGAGAAGTGTCTGTTCCAATTTTTTGCTACTACTTACTTGGGTTGTCTTTATTTTATTGATTTGTTCTAATTGATTTCATTTTAATCTTTTATTTGTACACATGAGCAATTAGATTTATTTATTTATTTATTTATTTTTATTTTTTATTTTTTTATTTTTGAGGGCAGTGTCACTGGCCCTCAGATGTGGGACCCGAACTGGGGCTGCTGGCTTCCCAAGCCAGCGCTTAACCACCACACCACTCGGCCGGCCCAAGATTTATTTTTTTTTTAGATAAACTATAGTAAGGATTTGAGTCTTAAGTGATTACTGCCTAACCCCATTTTCCAAACATTGTCATATTACTGTTTGTATTACATATCAAATTATTTTCACATTTTATTCTAGAAAATTTAAAATTCATAAAAAGTAAACAAAATAGTATACTGAAACCCCATGGACCTATTATTTAGTTTCTACAATTATCAACATTTTGCCATTCTTTTTTTCTCTATACTTTCCTCCATTTTCTATCTACCACTTTAGCAGTAGTAGTAGTAGTAGCAGTAGTAGTAATAGTAGCAGCAGCAGCAGCAGCAATAGTAGTAATAGCAGTACTAGTAGTATTTTAATTTCTTTTTTGTTGAGGTAAAATTCATATACCAAAATATACAAACATTAGATGTATACAATTGTAAAAAATGGATACAACTGAGTAACCTACAATCCACGTCTCTATCATAATATGGGGCATGCTCGTCCCCAAGAAAGTTTTGTTGTGTCCTACTCCAGTCATACTCCCCTCATCCCAATCCAGGCAAACAAAATTCTGATTTCTTCTCAATTTGGAAGTTTCACCTGTTCTAAAACTTAACATAAATGGAATCACTCAACATGTGCTGTTTCTGTCTGAATTCTTTCACTTTGCACATTATTTGGGAGAGTTATTTGTGCTGTTTGGTGAAATGATAAGATATTATTATTGTTAAGTAGTATTCTGTTTAAAGCTGTTATGAACATTTTGGTCCAAGTATTTGTGTGGACTGTTTTCATTTTTCTCAGATAAATACCAAGGAGTGAAATGCTGGGTCAAAGAGTAGGCAATTTAAAAGCAGCTGCCAAACTTTTTTTCAATGTGGTTATACCATTTCACATTTCTCCCAGCAATGCATGAGAGTTCCAGTTGCTCTGAGTCCTTGCAATATCAATGTTGTTAGTTTTTACATTTTAGCCATTTTATTCGGTATTTAATGATGTATCATTTTAATTTCCATGTTCCTGATGATTAATTATGCTAAGTACATTTTCATGTACTTATTGACCATTTGTGTAACTTAATTTGTGGTGTGTCTGTTCATGTCTTTTGCCCATATTTTTATTGCGTTAATTTTTGTTTTATTATTGAATCACGGGAATTCCGAGTATATTCTGGATACAAGTCCTTTGTCAAATATGATTTGTGTATATATATATATTTTTTTTTTTTTTGAATACTTTTCTCCCATACTATGGCTTGCCTATTCATATCTTTTTAATAATGATAAAAATATTCTTGTATGTAGTCTTCTAAAAGATTTATAGATTTAGTTTTTATGTTTAGGCCTGTGATCCATCACAAATAAGATTTTGTGTATGATGTGAGAAAAGGTGGAGAGGGATGAATTTATTTTGTTTCCATATGGATATTCAGTTGTCCCAGTATCATTTGTTCAGAAGACCGCCCTTTCCTCATTAAGTTGACTTGGTGACTTAATCAAAAGTCAGTTTTCTATATTAATATGAGTTTACCTGGACCCTCTATTCTATTCTTCAATCTATTTGCCTCAGTTTATGGCAATGCAGTGCTGTCTTGATTAATATAACTTATAGAAAGTCTTGAAGTCAGGCAGTACAAACCTTCCAGCTTTTGTTTTTCAAGATGGCTTTGAAAATTTTTGGTCCTTTATATATTCATGTACATTTTAGTATAAACATCAATTTCTATAAAATTTCTGCTGTGATTCTGATTGAAATTATATACAATCTATAAGATTAATTTTTTTTTAAAGATTTTATTGGGGAATTGGGGGAGGGGAACAGCGTTGGGGAATCGAGGAAGGGGAACAGACAAGTTGCTGTCTTTTTGTTCTTCAGTCTAGTTGCAGAGGACGTTGCTTCACTGGCCCATGTTGGTATCATCATTGCGCTCTTCCCGGATGAGGCAGATCGGTCGCCAGCCTGTGGATGGTCGCTCACCGCAGCTATTGGCAGCTCGTGCTGGCTGCCAGCTGCTCACGCTGGCTGCGGGCCACTCACTGTAGCCTATGGCAGCCCACTGCAGCAGGGGCTGCAGCCCATACCATCGCCGGGGCTCGCACAGCCCAGCTCCAGGTGGAGCTGTTGTTAGCTGTAGAGGGCAGTGTCACTGGCCCTCATATGTGGGATCCGAACGGGGGCCGCTGGCATCCCAATATTTAGTGGTCTTAGAAGTGGAGATTTTGAATGACAAGAAAATATTTTTCTTTGTACTTTATGAATATTTTTATACAATTGTAAAAAAGAATTACATTTTTTTCCAATTGTTTGCCCCTAGTGGATAGGCATATAAATTGATTTTTATATATTGATTTTATAACCTCAAGTTTTATGAACCTCACTTATTAGTTTGAGAAACTCTTTTTATTGTTTTTAATTCTTTTGGATTTTTTTTTCTACAAAAAGCAATCATGTTATCTCTAAATAGGGATCGTTTAACTTATTCCATTCCAACCCACATGCATTTTATTTCTTTTTTCTTCACTTGGCCAAGTCTTCCAATAAAATGGTGAACAGAAGTGGTAAAAGCAGGTAGCCATGTATAAATCCAAATCTTAGGGTGTGATGTAAGTTGTAGATTTTTCAAAGATACCATTTATCAAAATGAGGAAGTTCCCTTTCATTTCAAGCTTGCTAAGAGAGTTTCTTTTTCTATACCATGAATGGGTTTTATATTTGATGATATGTTTTGCCTTTATATATTAAAATAACGATATTTAACACATCAAAAGTTTTTCTCTTTTATTTTGGCACTGTAGTGGATTTCATTAATTGATTTTTATATGTTAAAACAATCTTAAATTACTCAGATAAATACCACTTGGCCATGGTGCATTATCATTTTTAGAAAGTATTGCATTTACTCTGCTAACATTTCGTTAAGGATTTTTTTGCACTATGTTTATGAAGGCTATTGTTCTATAATTGTTTTATAATGTCTTTGTAAGGTTTTCCTATCAGGATTGTGCTGGCCTCACCAAAATAGTTTGGAAATATTTTCCTCTTCTCTATTATCTGAAATAATTTAAGATGGGTATTATTTTTCACTAAGTGTTGCATAGAATTCATTAGTGAAATCTTGGTACAGAGAATAGCTCTAGAGGAACAGAATATCAAGGATGAGGTTTCTAAATTGGCTCTCAAGTCTGATTAGACTAATAACTTAATTTAATGACTCTAGATTAATGACTCTATTTCCAATAGTGAAGAAAGCACTGATAGCCCAGGGTGTGACCTAGCAATAAATATACACAAAATACCATTATCAAATCATCCACTTAAATGAAGCAGGTATCTGGGTAACTGTGTATATGATACTTTCAAACATTTGGACCAAGCTAACAAATACAATGAGATTGTCAGGTTGCTTTTAATGTTATTGGACAAAGTGGGGAAAGAAAAGGATGACCTCAGAGGTTCAAATTTCAAGTTTAAGTGCTACACAAATGACCCGAAAGCTTCATGTGTCCCTTGAAGCTGAGGGCTAAAATTGATGAAAATCAAACCCAAAATCTCACTTGTAACTGGCTGGATTACAATATAAGGTTCTCTACTATTAAAATGAGACCATTGATTGAGAAGGAGTGAGATCCTGAAAGTTGGGATGGGATGTGTGAGAAGACCCTGATGAAGATGGAAACACTGAATCCCTAAATTCTGATGAAACTTCTTTGCCAGTGGAAGCAGCCTCTCCACCCTCAGTGGAAATGTTCCCCCACCCCCAGTTGGAGAAGATTGACTGTATTACCTAAGAAACAGTAATGGCCTTTACTGAGGCAGTGGCCAGGCAAAACGATGCTGATTCTTCTCAGGATACACCTCTCCCATCTTTCTTTGCTTCTAGACCTAACTAGACTCTAGTCCCAGCAGGCCTTCAAAGGTGAGGTAAAAAGTGTGACCAGTGAGGAGGTGTACTGGGCTTCAAAAGAACTACTTGAGTTTTCCAATTTAAACAGACACAAATTGGGGAACATATGTGTAAATGGATACTAAGGGTATGAGATAATGGTAGAAGAAACATAAAATTGGATGAGGCTGAATTTATTGATATAGGCCCACTAAGCAGAGATTATGCATCTAAAATGTTGCATTTCAGGGAATTAGAAGGGGTTCTAACAGCCTGGTTGGTTGGTTGGCTGATACATGAAAAAGGTAGCCCATGGTGAGTGAGCTATAAATGCCAGACCTGACTTAGTTTGATGTTAAGGATGGAGATTCAACAAGCTTAGGAAGATTGGGATGTTAGAATGGATTTGTCATTTAAGACATACTCATCTACACTGAAAGGGTCTAAAACACAAATCTTTCACCATGACTATAGGGAATAAATTTATGAGGGGAGTCCCAGTATCCTTGAAGAGTTGCTGCTTGATTACTCTTATCTATAGTCCAGACCTAACAGTAAGAATGTCAGTTACTGAATTGGGAAAGTTAAATGCATTTGGAGTAATTGGAGCCTTGGGTGGCAAGGTGGGTATGTTTGCCATAATGGACAGCAGAGTCAAAGCAGCAATCAGAATAGTCTGACTCATATAGACTTACTGGTTGATCATAGTGTTCCTAGAAGTGAAATAGATAATAAGCCTACTAAATTCTTACTTGAACTGTATAATACAAATGTTCTCTGTCAGGTGAATAACAATCTAATCTGAATCATAAAAACAGACAGTCATGGCCCCTGAATCAATTCTCAGACTTGAACCACTTTATAAACCCAGCACCCTTTGAAGTAAGGAGAAGTCAGTTCCCTTAAGGAAGAACCCAGATACACTGCCAAAAAATGTATACTGTTAATCTTTCCCCCAGCCTTCCCCAAAAGGGCATATAGCCTCTGACCAGGCTAACTGTACATTAGAGAAAAGAATCTATTCAGACCTTTCAAGGACCATTGGACACTGACTCTGAACTGACGTTAATTCCAAGATACCCAAATCATCACTGTGCGTACTAGTCAGAGTAAGGGCTTATGGAGGTCAGGTGATCAATGCAGTTTTAGCTCATGTTCATTTCAGTGTGCCCAGTGGGAGCTTGAACCCATCCTAGTTATTTTTCCAGTTCCAAAATGCATTATTGGAAAATATGTATACTCATTAGATGGCAAAATCCCCACATTGGTTCCCTAACATGTGGGACGAGGGCTATTTTGATAGGAAAGACCAAGTGGTGACCATTAGAATTGCCTCTACCTTGGAAAATAGCAAACCAAAAGCAATACTATACTCCTAGAAGGATTGCAGAGATTAGTAACACCATTAGTACAGGGGTGGTGATTCATGCCACTTCTTCATTCAACTTGCCTGTTTGGCATGTGCAGAGGACAGATGCATTTTAGAGAATAACTGTAAATTATTGTAAGCTTAATCAGATGGTGACTCCAATTGCAGCCGCTGTACCAGATGTGGTTTTATTTTTTGAACAAATTAACACATCACCTAGTACCTGATATGCAACTAACAATCTGGCAAATGCTTTTTTTCCCTCAGACCTATAAATAAGGACCATCAGAAGCAGTTTGCTTTTGGATAGCAAATCCATCAAATACATTCACTGTCCTACCTCAGGGCTATAACAAATCTTGCTCTATGTCATAATTCGGTTCACAAGGATCTTGATTGCCTTTCCCTTCCACAGATATCACATTGGTCCATTGCATTGATTACATTATGTTGATTTGATTTAGTGAGCAAGATGTAGCAATGACCTTAGACTTATTTGTAAGATATTTGCATGTCAGAGAGTGGGACATAAAACCAACAGTAATTCAAGGGCTTACTTATATACCTCAGTAAATTTCTTGGTGTGGGACATGTCATGACATCCCTTCTAAAATGCAGGATGACCGCGGTGGTTAAGAGCTGGCTTAGGACGCCAGCGGCCCAGGTTGGGATCCCACATGTGAGGACTAGTGACACTGCCCTCTAAAAAACAATAAAATAAAATAAAATAAAATGAAGGATGACTACTCCTACAACCAAAAAAACAAAACAAAACAAAACCAAAAGCACAATATCTAGTGGGTCCTTTTGGATTTCAAAGGCAACATATTCCTCATTTGAGTGTTACTCCAGTTCATTGAATGAGTTACTGCTAGTTTTGAGTGGGGCCCAGATCAAGAGAAGGCTCTGCCCCAGGTCCAGCCTGCTGTGCAAGAGGCTCTGCCAGTTGGGTGGGACTGAAAGTGTCAATGGCAGATAGAGATGGTCTTTGGAGTCTTTGGCAGGACCCTATAGGAGAATCGCAATGCAAGCTGCTGAGATTTTGGAGCAAAGTCCTGCCATTCTCTGTGGATAAATGCAACTTTTTGAGAAACAGCTCTTGGCCTGCTACTAGGCCTTGGTAGAGATTGAACTCTTAAACACTGGCCACCAAATTATCATGCAACCTAGACTGCCCACCATGAGCTGGGCATGATTTGACCCACCAAGTCATACGGTAGAATTGGTACACAGTATTCCATCATCAAGTAGTTTTCTCCATCATCAAGTGGAAGTAATATTTACATCATCAAGCCTAAGCAGGCCCTGAAAGCACAAGAGAGTTACATGAACAAGTGGCCAAATGCCCATAGCCTCCACTTCTACTACATGATTTTCTGTTTCTCTGTCTGCACCTATGGCTCATGGAGTGTTCCCTCTGATCAACTAACAGAGGAAGGGAAGATTTGGGCCTGGTTTACAGACGATTCAGCACAATTGGCTGGCACTGCCCTGAAGTCGGGAAGGGGGCTAATGCATTTTCAGTTGTATGCAGCATAGCTGTATCATGTTAGGCAGCATTATGGCCTTGTTATTGCGTTTATTTGGAGATTTAATATGGCTCAAGGGATGCCAAGTTGACAAGGGGTGGATTTGTGATGGTTAATTTTATGTGCCAACTTGACTGGACCATGGGGTGCCTAGGTATTTATTTGGTCAAACAGTGTCCTGGATGTTTCTTTGCGGGTGTTTTTGGATAAGATTAGCATTGAAATCTGTGGAGTGAGTAAAGAGAATTGCCCTCCTGAAGGTAACTGGGCCTCATGGAACCAGTTGAAGGCTTCAATAGAACAAAAAGGCTGACTCACCCCTGACTAAGAGAATTCTTCCTGCCTGACTGCCGTCGCACTGGGACAGTAGCTGCCATTTTGTCTTTGGATTTTCACTGAAACAACTGGCTCTGCTTCTGTCTTGAACTAGTTGTCCTTCAGAAAGGAACTACACCATCCACCCTCCTGGTTCTCAGGCCTTTGACTTAGACTGGAACTAAACCACTAACTATCCTGATTTTCCAGCTTGACAATTGACCAGCATCCATAATAGCCTGAGTCAATGCCTTATCACATATATATGTAATAAATATATATATATATATATGTAATAATATATATGTAATACATATATATTATATATATAATATATAAAGTGTGTGTGTGTGTGTGTGTGTGTGTGTGTGTATCTCCTATTGGTTCTGTTTCTCTGGAGAGCCCTGAATAACACAGCTTCAATGTATTATCATTTTTAGGCTTTATTGCATTTGATTTGTTAATGTTTTGTTAAGGATTTTTGCACTATGTTTACAAAGTCTGTTTGCTCTATAATTTTCTTGTAATGTCTTTGCAAGGTTTTTCTGTCAAGATTGTCTTGGCCTTATCAAATGAGTTTGTAAATATTTTCTCCTCTTCCATTATCTGAAATAATTTGTTTGATATTCGTATTATTTTTCATTAAATGATTGATAGAGTTCAGTAGTAAAATTACCTAAGCCTGGACTTTTCTTTGGGACATATTTTTTTAAATAGAAAATATATTTTCTTTGATATTTATAAGTCTACTCAAATTTATATTTGATCTTGTGTTCTTTTTTTCTAGAGAATTGTGCTTTACAGAGAACTTGTCCATCATATAAGGTGTCAAATTTATTGGCATAAAATTGTTCATAATATTTCCTTATTATCTTTTAAATTTCTTAGTGTGTGCACTGATATTTCCTCTTTTATTTCTGAGTAGATAATTTAGAGTTTTTCTGTTGTTCAGGTGATTAGTTTTGCCAGGTGTTAATCAATTTTAATTAATATATTCAAAGAACGAGTTCTTTGATAAATTCTTCTCTATTTCTGTTTTCTATTTTTGATATCTGTTCTCTTTTTTTCTTCTACTTATTTTAAATTCTATTCGCTTGTCTTCAAAAAATGGAAACTTTGATAATTCACCTTAAGCTTTTAAATCTTTCCAATATAAGCATTTAAAGCAAAATACAGAAAAAAAGGTCATTCTAAATACTCATTAAGCTGCATCAAACACATTTTGATATATTTTGTTTATTATAATTTAGTTCAGAATACTTCATATTTTCCCTACAATGCCTTCTTTAACTCATGGATTAAAATATACTGTTTAATTTTCAAGTATTTAATGATTCATAATTCAGTTTTATTATAGTCAAAGAACAGTTGTTCTATGATTTCAATCTTTGAAATATAATATTTGTTTTATAGCCAACATATGCCTGTCTTGGAGACCATTCCCAGACCCAATTCCACCGTGGGGTGGGGTGAGGAGGTTACCCCACACTAACAAACAATTCTCCAACACCAGCAGTGTGTCCAAGAATTCAAATCAATTCTAACACTACCTACCTGGAGATAGTATCACTTTCCACAGGTTAAGGGCTCAGTTTCACAAGACTGTACTCCTCCCACCCCCAAATATACTTCAAATGCCAGATGCAAACCCAGGTTACCTGTGCTTCTGGTTCACTTCTGGTTCACCCCTTCCCTTTCAAGATCTCCTCCCAAACATCCTAACTGCTCTGATAACTCAAAACTATATTCTCTAATACCAGAAGCGAGTAAAGCTGTGTCTCTCTGCTATACTTGACATTTTTTTATTCAAAGAACCACAAAGTGGCAAGTCTCACTTATTTCAGCTCACCTTTCAAAAATAGTCTTCTCTTCAGTTTCTACCTTTTTTTCATCACTCTTCAGTGCCTTTGAATAGTTGGTTATTTGTTTTTTAAGTTTTGTTTAGGTTTGATAATTATTACTAATGGGAGCATTGGTCTCACTAAGCTATTCTATAGAAGCCAAAACCCCAAATCCTTTATTATTAATGTAAAAGCTAACAATTCAAGAACCACAAGGGTCACCAGTGTTGAACAAAATATGTTTAGCAAGTTTTTAACCCATGTTTAAAAAAACATGAACAACACAGAAGGCCATGGGACTTGGTTGTCTCTTTTTCATGAATTTTCTTCAATTACAAATAGAAGAAATTTTATTGATTATTCTGTGTATTTCCCCTAGACATTTTACTAAAGAACTAGGATAAATGTGATGAGGATAAATTTTTGTTGAAAAAGAAGATTATGGGCAAAGTATGAAATTTTGCCAAATGCCAGTTATTCCCCACCCTCTAGTTCCCTATTGTAGGGAGTTAAAAGAGTCAAGGTTATATAAAATTCAAGTCTGCTACTATAATCGACAGGCATGACCTATTTCACCACTTTAAGTCCCCCAGTATGTGAAAAACTGACATAAAAACTGGGACCAGCTGTTCCCTCTTTCTACTGAGGACCTAAAGAAAAGAAATAGATAAACTGCTGCTTTGGAGATTAAGATCAGTTATATAAGAAAATATTTCTCAATGTTGAATGTGATTAAACTCCTCAATGGATAACCAATAGCAGTGTCTGAGGAAATGTTTTTGTGTGCGTGTGAACATGTGATTCACTGTATCTCTTCTGTGTTTAAAAAAGATAGCATGTGCTTTTATCTTTTGTGAGTTTTTCATCAAGACACTGTCATAAAGCGTGTGTCAAATATTTAAAAGATACCATTTAAAAATAGGCCTTGCTTTCCAGGATGCATAAGGAGCACCCAGCAGAATAATGTGGCAGGATCATGTATCTTAGTTATTTGGGACTTTGGTTCCCTTCAAAAAAGGATAAGTTTAGCTGAGTGTCAATACTATTTCAGATCCTTCTCTCACTACCCAAAACACAGTGCTTACTAGTCATTGAATTAGTATTTAATGAATACTCAAATACCAGAATGTTCTAAAATTGTTTAAGCCTGAGCACTGAAAAAGCAAAGATTGAACACTTGCTTCAAGATCCAACTGTGCCATAGAAAAACAGAGCTATAAAACATTATTCTCTGTATTATTACTGGCTAAGTCACACTGAGGATAAGCCTAAGGGTGTCCATAGCCGTGGGATGTCACAATGTCCAGTAGCTCCTAGGGCGGAAGAAGACTTAGTGCTGCTCAAACAGGTCTATAAAAATCACCCTTCTTCTTCTAGACACTCCCTATAAACTTTCAGTCTTTTTTTTTTTTTTTAAGATTTTAGTGGGGAATTGGGGGAGGGGAACAGCGTTGAGGAATCGGGGAAGGGGAACAGACAAGTTGCTGTCCTTTTGTTCTTCAGTCTAGTTGTGGAGGACATCGTTTCACTGGCCCATGTGAAGTATATCATTGCGCTCTTCCTGGCTGAGGCAGTCACTTGCTGGCCATTGGACAGCTGCTCAAGTGGCTCACAGCAGCCCACTGCATCTTATTCCTTCCCTAGCGACTCATAGCAACCCAGCTCTGGTGGAGCTGCTGTTCACCATCTTAGCTGTAGAGGGCTCAGCATCCCTCATGTGGGATCTGAACCGGGGCCCTACTGCTCAGAGCTGGTGTCCCAAGCCAACTCTTAACCAATGTGCCACCCAGCCAGCCCAATCTTTCTGTCTTTTTACTGAATAACTATGGTTAAATGACTTATGGAAATAGGGTCTGGTCTATGACTTTGAATACTTTCAGGACATGTGTCCTAAGGGCTTATGATCTATTTTGTCCTAAATAGAAATTTCTTTGAGCTAATTAAAAAGGAGATGGCTAAACTGAAGATAGCCAATACCTGTATTTTTGTTCTATGGGGTGATCATGTTGCCGTAACAGAATACCAAGTAGCTTAAACAATGGAAACCTATTTTGTCACAGTACTGGAGGCCATAAATCCAAGATAAAAGAGCCAGGAGGGGTGGTTTCTTCTGAGGCTACTCTCTTTAGCTTATACATGGACATTCACTTGCTGCCTCTTCATATGGTTGTCCCTCTGAAAAGGTACATATGCCTTGGTGCCTGTCTTCCTGTTCAAATTTCTTATCTTATAAAGACATCAGTCAGACTGGATTAGGGCCCACTCTCAGGCTCAATTTAACTTAATCACACCTTTGAAGGCCATATCTACAAATACTGTCACATTCTGAGGCAATGAGGTTAGGATTTGGACTTATGAATGGGGGGTGGGGGTGGTGGCACACCAAATGTAGTCTTTAACAGGTGCCAAATCTCTCACTTGCCATTTTGGCACAATACCAAAGCTTAGGATCATTCATAGAAAAGGCTCTTATGCAATTGAAACCATTGAGAAACAATAGAATTTATACTAATTGCTTACCTGTCCTCTGCTATATCTTCTGAATCTTCTCTGCCCTTTCTTGCCAAAGGGGTAATTTTCAAGCCAACTTTGAATTGGAATGAATGGATAAAGTCATAGATTACCTAAATGATATAATGTTAATAGCTTTTAAAAATTGAATTTAAAATAATAATTTAGGAAAATAGTTAATTTAAAATCATGTAGGAAAATGCAAACAAACCAATATTAAGTAAAATAAGTACGAGACAAAACTTTTTACATATTATAGTCCTGTTAACTGTCTTATTAGGTTTATATGAGGATTAAATTACTGAATATATGTGAAGAACTTAGAAGATTTTATAACATTAGGTGTTTAACACATAACATTTGTTATTTCTTTTATTACCATGTAAAAGAAGAATTTAAGATTCTTAAATTTTTAAGATTTTTTTTCCTGTTCACCTGCTTTTCTTCCTCTGTACTGTAATGTATGACATTTTGCTGTCATTCATTCACCCTCCAGATTCTCTTGTATAACCTCCTCTTTTGTATTCAACATCTCTATTGAGGAATGAGTGTCACAGGTGAGTCTGATGTTTTAAGTCTAGCCTACTTATCAGACTTGAGAATTTCCTTAGAGGTTGCTTTGTGATTAAAATTGAGAAGAATACTTTTCTTCAGTAGGCTCTATTGACCAGTCTGTCAAAAACACACTCAATACAAAGGACTTGAATTATATAATTGTTTGGGGAAGGCAACTGCAGCCTGTACAATCATTCGTCAGGAGGAAGTGGTTTTTGTATTAATCAGGCCCCCTAAAGATGCCAACGAGAATAATATTAATCCTTTTGCAATGTGCTGATATAACTCTCAATTGTTTCATATTAAAACAAGAGAGGAAAAGGCTTTGGGACAGAATACACATTTTTTAGTAGAAGCTATAATTCTGTCTCAAAGGTTATCTGAATAGTTTCACAAGAAATGAAATTATAGCACTTATCCCACTGATACAGCCATTGAGGGAACAAAGCCAAATCCTATCATCCTTTGCCAGAGAGGATTGTAAGGACACAGTCCTGTAAAACTTCTGTCCGTAAAGTCATGGGCTTTTGCTTTGCTCTCAGAAGAACTGGGCTTATTAACCTTTGTTTAATCTGACTAAATAGTCTTATTAAAATAAACACCATTATAGCCACTGAATCTTTCTAGGCATTAATATATAGTATTTGAAATAATGATGCATCACAAACATAAAAAGGATAAATAGCCTCATGAATGAATAACCTGTGCAGCTTGGGTGTGGATGGTTAATAACAAATCTTAATAGTTAATACAGTTTACTTGGCATCATCCTGACTCTACGAGAGATCTAAAGTTCTGCCTCAGTTTATTTAAACATATCAGAGATGCATAACTTTCCTAAGTAATTTTTGGTCCCTTTATCCCCTAGAAAATTACCAGAGGCTCAAGCAGGGCTGAGGTTTGTTCTAGTTAGAGCCCCCAGGGTGCAGAACAGTCTCCTTGTTTAACCATAACTTCTTTTGAGTACACAGCCATCACTGGATCTCACAGGGAAAATATAAAATCCCCAATCAATTCAGAGGCAGATCTAGACCCAGAAGACACGCGATTAATGCATCTCAGCTATTCAGAAAGCCTGAGTATAAGCAAGTAGCTTCCAAGTCCCCAGGTAGTGATTGCTATTTCCATCTTTATCCAGGGGGAAAAAAAAAAGCTGGAAATAGCCTTCATTCCATAAGTGTTTTGGACCATTGATTTTTATCACTTAGGTAAGAGTCATTTGCAATTAACATATAGAATCATTGCCTCTTAGAGTTATAAGGACCCATAGAGAAAATCTAATCTAATGCTCTCATTTTACAGATCAGCAGACTGAGGGCCTATAGAGGTTTAGGGAATTGTCTGAGGTCACATACTTGTTAATAGATCAGCTGGGATATTGATCAAATGTACTATTTCTAAAAGGGTTAATGGTGCTTGGAAAAGAATTGATTCTCTTAAGTAGTATACACACTTTCCTTTCAGTGTTACTTACACTGAAAGTACAAAATTATATTTCAACCCAGTTCCCACTTGAAATAAATGAAAATTAAAGCCTAAAGATTTTTATTTAGAATTTGATGCTGCTTTAAGCAAGACAGGGCTTCAAACAATTGTGCTAATGAGTATCTAATGGTCACCTCTGGGAGCAGGAAGGGTGAGAGTGAGGAGGAAGATGACTGCCATGTTCACTGATAAAAGAAATGGTTGGGCCTTGAGAGTTTTTCCCTCAAAGACGCAGAGAGCCTTTCTCATTTTGAAAAGCATTACCCACTTCTTAGATTTGGAGGTAACTTCTCCCCACTCTTTTGACTATGGCAATTTGGGAGACTATCGTTGGAAACCAGTATCCCAGTCACTTCTTGTTTGTAATTGCTATTTAGGTTGGAGAATAGGAAATAAACAGATGGATAGGGGGGAAAGAAATAGTGTCTTAATTATTACCGCTGAATAATAAATGGAATCTGGAGTCATAGCATTGAAATATTCAGGCAAAATTAAATATATGTATATATAGATTATAAAAATCAACACCTCTGACACAGACCAGGGTTA
This sequence comes from Aselliscus stoliczkanus, assembly GCA_033961575.1. Lineage (NCBI taxonomy): Eukaryota > Metazoa > Chordata > Mammalia > Chiroptera > Hipposideridae > Aselliscus > Aselliscus stoliczkanus. Next base: position 99,790,906 of record CM066732.1, on the reverse strand, counting down.
TAAATTAGTTGAGCAGGTTTAATTACCAGAGTCATGTTAGTAATGAGACTAGCAGGATATTCTACAGATTTAGAAGGTGTCGATGAAGTGGGTACCTTGTAGAAAAGCAATGTACTGCAGAGGAATAGAGTCTTGGCTTCTCTGTACCATCCTTAATTGAATTAGGAATTTCATTTGAGAAGGGAGGGCTGGAGTCATGGTCACATTTGTTCTCAAGTAAGCACAGAACCTGAGATATTAGGCAGGATTTCACCATTGTCATTGCCACTGTCCACTGTTCCCTGAGCACCCACGGCCATAGGCCAGAGGGAGGAAAGCTTATCAATAGTGAGAGGTCAGCATTTTGCAGGGCATGGGTCCTTGTAGAGGAGGGGAGAAATTATTGCAGCTGCTCCATTGTATCGCTTTCTCCGCTGTAAATAAGGCTTCTCATTAATGAATCATGCATACAAGCTGCCAGAGTCTCAGTCTTAATTGGCACTAATGGGAACATCTTATGGTTGAAGAGAGAGCTAAGGGAGCCATTTTCAGTCTGATTTGATTTGGAAAGGAGCTTGGACAATTTACATTTTCCATGAAATTCTAGGGCAGACTTACATATCACATTTGCACTCCAGACCACAAATAGTTTGCAGAATATCTACAGAAAAGTCTATCGAAGTCTTTATGAGGGAGAGGAAATATCAACAAGTGCTTCACGAGATTTTCCTTTCTCTGCCAGACTTGACACCTACAGAGGATGTTTGAATCTGCTTTTGAAGGTACTATGCATGCTAAGGCTTAATGCAATATATGTGATTTGTTTTATTCCATTGAGATCATTCAGCGGGGATTCAATGAAAGTTAGTCCTGAGGAGGTTTTGACCAAATATATATATATATATATATATATATATATATATATATATATATATATATATATATATGTATGTATTTAAAAAATCTGTCCTCCCATGATAATGTAATGCTTTTCTAACAATATAGGCTGATGCAAAAGTTTGATCTGAGTTGCCTGGAATGTTTTGTGCCTTAAGTAGAACTGATATGTATCATTCCTTTTTTAGCTCCACAGAAAAAGTTTCTTGTAATTAGTTTTTTGGGTTTTTTTTTTTTTTTTTTTAGCTGAACTAACCTACCTGTTGGCGGTCAGCGGCTGCTCAGCTTGGGCTGGGCATCGAACTACTGTTGCTCAGAGCTCAGCTCACACTCTTGAGTGAGCTCTTAACCAACTGAGCCATTCGGCCAGCCCTTTGTAATTAGTTTTGTGATGTATGTTTGGCACTGAGGTTATGGATGTTCAGTGTGGGTTTATAGTTCAGAACTTTTCAGATCATGGAACAAATGGGAGAATCCCACCTCCCAGAACAACCCAAGCCCACACTATACCGTAGAATGAATTTCAAAATGGCATGCCTGCCTTCCAGTGGATGGGTGCACCCCACAAAGACACACTGCTTGCAGGCCACACTTGCTTCTGAAGTTAAGCACCCTTGTGCAGTGCACAACCTGTACAAGGTACATATAAGCCTTGGTATTATCTTTGTGAATACGAACACCTCTCTAACCCAACAATGAGTTTGTGGGAGGGCCCTGGAACAAGCAAGTTGATCTTATAAAGAAAAATAGGACTCAGAGATGATGTGGTTTTACAGGAAGACAATAATGACATAACTTTTAGCGGAGGAGAACATGATAGAAAGCTTGACATCCACATCACTGAAAATTATTTTTAGTCAATACAACTTTAGGGTAACATGTTCTACAGTTGATCCACTGTCAGAAGTACATACCTTCTTTAGAATCATGTCATGTATTGCTGGAAAACAATGTAGGATTTTATTCTCATTTTGTAGATGAAAAGTCATGTGTACAGTTCAGTGCTACATAGCCAGCTAATGATGGAGACTGGACTAATATCCAAGTTTCATGACAAGAAGCCCAGTTCACATTCCATCCCTACCAGGGTAAATGCCACAAGCATACACTAATCTCACAGACTCAGAAAGTGCTTTAATTCTGGTATTCTGTTATTAGGTGAGTATATCTGAGGATATTTTAACCATCCCCTTCCCATGTTAATAGCTTTGATTCCTTCTCTCTCAGTCTTCATCTTCGCAAATTAAGAATGATAATCTCCTAATCCAGCCTTTGAAAGATAGTTGATACTGATGACAACGGAAATAGCATTTCCCATGGATTAGCGAGTTGAATTAGCTGATCTCTAAATTTCCTTCCATCTCAGGATCTATTTTACTGGCTTGGAAACCTCTTTCTCTTTTGCTTATTTAGTTACCCCCACTTTCTTTACTCTTATGTCTTTCTTTAGCAGCAGTATCAAGACAGGTTTATTATGGTACAAAAACAAGGTTAAAATAATATTTTCAGTCCAACACCCTGCTCCCATATCTCCATGCTTCCTCCCACTTTACACACACACACACACACACACACACACACACACACACTTGGTTACATTACATATAATATTGTGCTGCTATATTGGATGTAACAGGACATTGGAATTAGTCCATGATGGCTCCTTAAATTAAGTCTAGTGGATCCAATTAGAATTTGATGCTACTTTAGTAAAGCTATGCTTAAAATTACTCTACTGATGAAGGTCTCATACCTCTGGGAGCATCTTCTCTATGTGACTGGACCACTGATGAAATTCTGAGTAATTGCCAGATCCACAGGCCCCTTCGGGAAATGCTACCAAGGCAAGTCCTTATGCCAAGCTTTCTGAAATATAACTTTAAGACTCTGGTCATAACTGATTAGACCAAGGATTGTTACTTGAAGGAATATATTTATAGACTTAACATTGGACTAGCAGCCTACAAGATAGCCAATAAGGTTTATCTATGTTTGTTAGTGAATAATAAAGTCTTCTATCTAGAAGAGAGTTAATTTAAGATACACAGAGAGAAGGTTGTAGATACAAATATTAGAGGAAAAACAACTTTAAGCCTCAACGTCCTTATTTTAAAAATGGGAACAGTAATATCTGCTGCATAGAAAAATGCTAAGTGAGAAAATGTTTTAAAATGTCACATAGATAAAAAAACCAACAAATAGTAACAAATAAGAGACTAGCTCATGGGTTTCTTGAAAGGATTAATTCAGGTAACATTTGCTGTGCTCCAGACACAGCATAAACAAATGCTCTCTGTCCCACGTGGCTCTAGGAAGTATAAAGACTTCCTTTAAATATCTAAGTAGATATGAATTTGCTGGTCTTCATTTGTTTATGTACTCAAGAAATGTTTAATGGGCATCTGCTATGTACCAGACTAAAGTAGAAATGTCAGGAAGACAAGGAAAAAGTCAGGAAGAGTTCCTGATAACTAGGAGTCCACAGTGTGGGTTTCAGAAAGACAAGGAAACAAATGACATTTTAGTGTGGTGAATGCCATTACAGGGTGTTATGGTACCATGTATGGTTATTTGAATCCTTGGAGATTTTAATAGATAAAGAAGCATCATTTCCCTTCTCAGAAACCAATCAGAAGGGCACACAATGCCTGGAAACACCAAAGCAGCTACTGCATCTATAGGTGCATGAGAGAAGGCAACAGTGTATACGAATGCCAAAACGAGAGGAAATGTGTCTGGCTAGCAAAATTCAAAGAAGATGCCCATCATTGAGAAAACAAAAGCTTTCCTCCAACACCATCTGGCATAAGAAAGGTCTGAGTTAACAGTAAAATAGCATCTTACACATTTTAGCTTACATTCTGATGTTTTCTATGTTTCCCCTCTTTTCGGATGAGACTAAAATGAGAATATTAGCTGCATTCATCTATCCATTCATCCAAACCTTCACTTCCTATGAAGTATGCCACATATGTGAAAGAAAAGCTTTAAAAATACCTAATCCTTCTATTTTTCATCTACTTCCATAAATAAGTGTTATAAATTATGCCCAGCCACCAAGTAATATTATTGAGCATCTGTTCAAGGCATTTAAATGTCTAAAGGGGCTGAGATTGTTTAGCTGGGCAAAGAGAAAACAAGAAGTAGCATTTGTGACAGTCTATTATTCAAAAACCAGTAAACAACTATTTGTCATACCCTCTTAGGAATGAATAAAAGGGGAAAAAAAAGCATGCGAATGTAAGAACTTCTTGAATATGAAGTTTTCAATAAAACCGTGAAATAGCTATTTCTAAGTTGCTATTTTTATATCTAAAAGTACATTCATACACATATACATATAAAATTATAGAACCAAGATGCCCCAAATTTTATGACAAAGGCAAAAATTGGAGGAGGACAATCAGAAAGCTGTTTGAGGACAGTAACATTAGTTTAGAAATGTTACTTTATAAACTTATATTTTTTAAAGTTATCTACAAACCTATTTTTCTCAATCAGCAGGTATTCATTGAGCAAATAACATGTCATCAGGTTAAGTGCTTTGAAGGATCACAGAAAGTCTAAATAGGAATCCCTGCACTGAAGTAGTTTCTACGTGTAGCCTGATTGGAGGACAAAATGAGTAGATAAAGCAGTGGACAATACAATGCTATTCACAATTACATCCCACATTGGTTGTGCAATATAGGTGGTAATTTGCAGGTTTTCTTGCCAATAACAGGCTTGGATTAGTTTAGAAATCTTAGATTAGTCTGGAGGCAGAAAAACTTGAAATGACCCTTGGAGGATCAGATTTTATAGGTGAATAAGTAAGGGGAAAATAAAAAAAAAAGAGAGACATTGTGAGAAAAGACAGTGAAGTAGAAATGAGTAGGAATTTTTCATGGAGTCAATAAAAACATAGATCTAACCAGAGGAAAAGGAACATGTTAGAGAGTAGTCAAGAATAAGCTCCAGCAGGTAGAGTGGGACAATCCCTCCAACTGACTTCCATTCATGACTAGGATTGTGCCCACACATAATGCTTGTCATATGCCTTCTCATCATTTGCAGCCCAATTAAACACCTTATCCTCACCAACCTTCTGACTTACCTTCATTCATCCAATCAGATGGCCCACATAGGATGACACTAGAGGGGCCGGCCGAGTGGCTCAGTTGGTTAAGAGCTCACTCAAGAGTGCAAGCTGAGCTCTGAGCAATGGTGGTTCGATGCCAGCCCGAGCTGAGTTGCCGTTGAGCTGCCAACAGGTGGCAGGATGGCTCAGCTAAAAAAAAAAAAAAAACAATGACACTAGAATCAAAATCAATGCAATTTCCTGATAAGAATGAGCTTTATAGCCTGAAGGTAAGCGCAGATGCGCTGTGTAAAGTAGTATATCCCTTCTCACCATTATTTGCTTCTCATCTCCATTTCTTTCCATTGTTGTTGGTGCTAATGCATTCATGATTAATTCAACAAATGAGTCATTGAGCTTCTACTCTGCTATGGGCCAGACACCGGGAATATGGAGATATGTAAGACTCTTTTTTACCCTCAAGAAGCTTTTAGTCTAGAAAGAGTTCTTGACAAGTCAAACACACAACTCCAATAGAGTTTGATGTACGTTATGTGTTTAACACCTCACCCAGCTCCCTGAGGAAGATCACCTAAACTGAACAGTAAATGGAACAAGCAGCTAAAGGAACGTGGTCTGCTTTGGTCAGAAAGGACAGTGTGTGACTCCTGAAGTGAGAAAACGGCGTATGTGGAAGTCAACAAGAAGTATGACACGGGCTACTGCTCGGTAGAGGCGGAACGATAACTGCCAGAACAACTTGCAGTCGGAGCCCATTTTCATAAACCTTCAATAATTTATGCAGTCGTTTACTCATTGGGCACACATTTGATGAGCACTCATTGTGTGTCAGGAATTGTGCTGGAGGCTAGACACAGGACTCCACAGGGCTGCCTCAGAGGGCTTTCAATCTAGCTGACACATCACAGCAGTAAATTGACAGTTTATAAGGGTTGGGAGAGATACAGAGGGCTACCTGAATCATCCCAAATTCATTCTGTAACATTTTTGCTGCCTTTGATCTCCTTTACTTCTCTTTCAGATTCATTTTATAAATATTTACTTTATTGAAACGTGTGTGAGGTTTGTTAAATTCTGCAGCTCTACTCTTTATTTTATTCTTATTCCTTTTATTGTTTAAACAACCAAAATAGACAACTTTCCATTAATATTCAGAAATATGTCCTTCCAAATAAATTACATAGATGCATGTACTGAGGTTCATTTTATTCTTAAATATGCTGAGGAATCTATAATAGTTTTTTTTCCAGCCTAATTTTCATTTAAACCTTTTACATTGTTGGATAAAATAGAAAGCAAGAATTGGCAGTAAATGTGAAAAAAGAAAGATAATATAGCTATTATTCCCCTTCTGTCTGTATCCCTACATCCAAGCCAAATTAAAATGTAGAAATAAAAATATAAATATAAAATTAAGAAAATAAACTCAGTAATTGATAAAATTACAAGAGCACAAATTATTTATCTCTACAATTTAATCAGCATTTCTTCAAGGAGGCAGGAATTTGTCAATAAGCAAGATGTCTCTAACAGCAAGTTCCTGGAGAGAGAGAAAGAGCTGGCTAAAACAAATAAAACAGTAATAACACAACTAAGAAAAGGTAAATAGGATGCTGGAGCAAACAGTAGTAAAAAAAAAAAAAAGACTGAGAGAGAGAAGGATAAATAATAGAAACACTGAGAAAGCAATGTTTGGGGATTGGATATAACACCAAAGAAATTCAACTCAGAGAGAGGACATAAGAAAGAGAATAAGCAGTTTTCTCTCTCCTGCTTCTCTATCCAAGAGAAATCACTGTCTACAGGTCATAAAGCTTTATAGACTAATGACCTCTGACCTCTGACCTTGTGATTTATTTCCTCTGAGTGAAGGTACAGTCCCTACTCCTGAGAAAAATGAAGGAACATGGCTGGGTGGCTTCTCCCATCCATTAGGCAATGAAATGTGTCTGGGTCTCAATTTTCTACCAGCACTCTTGCTCTAGGCCAACTCAGGACTGTTTCGCAGACCAATACAAAGAGCCTGCAGACACATTTATTGTTTTTTAATTTTATATATTTCATATATATATATATATATATATATATATATATCAACTTTTAAACCCTTTCTACTGAACCACAGAAAGCAAGCAGTTCCCAATTTAATTAACACACAGATTGCTAAGAGTTAGCAGAACCAGTTCATAATTGGCCAGAGCTGATCTTCCTCAATTGCAAAAAAAAAAAATTAAAACAAAAATCATTCAATATAAAGGAAGAGCAGTTCTTTCATTTGCATTGGCCTCTTCTACTTGGCAACTAGAGGTGTCCATTTGTAAATGGGCACATTTTCACATACAGGCCATCAACTACGTATTCCGAGAAGAGCAGTGATAATTAGAGCACACACACACCCTCTCTGAGGCTATTTGAAGCAGCAAGGAGACTGATTGGAGTCAGGGAGGCGACCCGGGATAACTGTTCTTTTGAGACATCAAGACTGTAGTAACCAGAGTTGGCTCTGGCTTTCGGGAACAAAGGAGAGACTGAGTCATCTCCGTCACAGAGTTGATTTGTTGAAAGGGCACAAGAAGTTCCCAGGGATTTCATGCTGCTTTGAAGCAACCTGCATTTCAAATGGATGGGAAAGGGGTGGGGAAGTGGGTTTTGTTGCTAGGTCTCCAGAAGCCTTGCCAACATTTTGCCTGTTTCTTTGTCAACCCAGTAACTATCCCAGCTGGGCTTCCCATTACTCCAAACAGGAAAAGGATGAATGTGCCGGTCGTTTTCAGCTTGCAAATGTGTCTTGGTGAGGGCAAACATGGCATGTTTGTTCTCCCTGGGGAACAAGTCAGGCACGAAGTCCCTTTTGTTCAAGCTAAGAACAACCTCCCCTCACTCCCAAATGCCAGAGAGACTGGCCACTTAATCTAGAAATGTTAACATGAATCCTGCATAGACTTAGGTGCCCAGAAGTTGGGATCTGTCTGAAGCCCCAGGACACAGAGAGACACAGGTGATTCCTGGGAAAGGCCCCTTTTAGAAGGTGTGTACACCTTCATAAAGGGAGTCTGTCCAATAAGCAGGAGAGCACGGAGCTGATCCAGCAGTGTTTCTAGGCGTAATTAGTTTACAAGAGGACTGTGGGCTGGAGGAGTGAGACATGTCTTAGATGCCATGGGAATATAAAAGTATAGCCATGACTAGTGAATTAGTGTACGTTTTCCTGATGAACGTATGCAAAGGAGAGCAGAGTGATGGATGTATCTTTATTCTTTCCTGCATGGAGGCTGTGAATGTGTGAGACACTGTGCATTGTAAATATACATATATGTATATATACATGATATATATTGCCATGTATAAGGGGCTTATAGCTGATGTTAGGTGGGTTTACAACAAAAATAAGTATGCCATCATCCCTATCATCAATGAATTTACAGGAAGAGAAAAAAGAGTATTAGTTGAAGTCATATGATTATAATAAAGGACAAGTACTGATATGGTATGGATTTATACCATGTGAGAGAAGCAAAGAACTCGGGATTTAAAAGTGGGAGAAGTCATATTTCATCAAGTGACATCAGGGAAAGTTTTATATGGCGGAGGCAGCCTTTTTCATAAATTTTGATGCATGAGGAGGCTTCTAACATATAAAGAAAAAGGGTGGAAAGAAGGGCATTCCACTAAGGTAGGAAAGGGTGAACAAAAGTGCCCATGTAGAAAAGTGCAAGACTTGCTGGTGGAATAGTGTAGCTTGACTAAAGCTTCATATTCTTATGGAAAAATAGTAAAAAATAAAGATGAACAGCCAGATTGGGGTCATATTAATAAATGCCTTAAATGTTGGCTGAGCATTTGGTTTTTAACTAAATAAAGAATAGGGAATCTGAAGATTTTGAATGAGGAAGTGATATAATTAGAACTACACTTTACAGAAATTAATCTGATAATGGGATATATTGGAAGAAGATTGGAGATGGGAACCCACAAGACTATCTATTCTAATCATCTAATCAAAATATAACAAATCTTTTATATTAGGATCATGGAAGTAGGAATATAGTATAAGAGAGAATGGAGGGACTTTGAAAAAGTAGAGTCTACAGGCTTGACAACTAACCGATATGGCTGGCAAGGAAAAGAGAAGGGTCAAAGGTGATGCCAGGGTTTGGAGCCTAAGGGAACTGGAATAACAGTGTTGCCATGGAGAGGAAAGAAAGTCTGGAGTTTTGGAAGAAGTGGAGTTCAGTTTGGGGTGTATTGAAGTGAAAGTAACTGGCTAGAAACTGAGTTAGAAATGTTCATAGGAAACAAAATTATAGGAAATAGGCCAAGGCTACACCATAGAATTAGGAATCATTGATTTAGCAGATTGTTATGGGGAACCTACTATGTGCAGGGCACTGTGTGAGGGACTAGGGTTACAGAGATAAACAAGGTCAGTGGCTTCTGATGTCACAGGGAGTTTACAATCCAGTGAGGAATAGAGACAGGTAAACACACCAGTCCCCAGCAAGGTGATAACTGCTGTGAAGGAAAGGAGGGGAGAACAGGATGTAATAGCATCTGGAAAAGTTCCAAACACCTTACCAAGACTTTGGGGGTGAGGGAGGGATGTTAGTAGGAAGTGACCTGTAAGTAGCAGGAGATGTGGGGCAGGGAATCAGGACAAGCATTTCCATGTACTGTGAAAGTCCAGCTTAGGCTGAGGGTACACTGGAGCAGGAAACACACATGGAGAACAATAAGAGAGGGGCTGGAAAGATCAGGTCAATGATTCGGAGCCTTGATGGTGACTTTAAGGAGTCTGGACTCTATTCAAGAGTCATGGGAAGCAGCTGATGAGTTTTAAACTGAGGAACTATCAGACTTTAATTTTATAGAAATTGCTCTGGCAGGAAAAGAGAAGAAAGGGAAAACAAGGCAGTGAGATTCTTCAGAAGACCTGTTCCTCAGTGGTATCCTCGTGGACTGAGAAATGTGAATGGACTCAAAAGATAGCAATAGGAGGCTTGGGGCATGCTTTGATGTGGGTGGAGGAGTGGAAGAGCAGAGTCAGGAGAAACTTTTTTCTTGGCTGCCAAGTGGTTGGTGTTACCATTCACTAAGTAAAAAGCATAACAGTAGCTAAGAATTGTGTGTGTGTGTGTGTGTGTGTGTGTGTGTGTGTGTGTGTGTGTGTACATATGTGTGAACAAGTACATGGTTTGATTTGATGAAGGGTAGGAAGAGACCCAGTCTTGCAATGTTAAATTTGAGATTATATCTAAAGGGAGATGTCTGGTAGGCAATCAAATATGTTTGATGTGCAAAAGAGAGGCCCAGTGTGGGGATATAAATTTGGAAGTCATTATCATATAAATGAAAACTAGAATCTCAGAGGAGCACAAGCTTACTTACTACACACACTCCCAGGGGAAAAAAACAGGAAAGGGCCTAAAATAAACCCCTGAATAATGTCAATATTTAAGGGGTAGGTGGGAAAAGGGGAGACATCAATGAAGGCGGGGCAACTGTTGCTAGAGAAGTGGGAGGGAAACCGGAAGAAGTCTGGAAAAACAAGTAGCCCTGTCCTGTGGGCTATTAACAGAGAGGAGCCTAATGCCTAACCCACGCTAGCATAGTGTATCAGCTGGATAGGCGTCAACAAATACTTCTTTGAGAATGCAATTGCTCCCGTGAAGGATTAAGGTCCCTGGGCTCTGAAATACTTACTTTTCATGTAAATAACATCAGCTTTGATGAAAGAAATTCTCTTGGTGTCTTAAGTCTGTTTGGGCTGCTATAGCAGAATACCATATAACCTGATTAGCCTCTAAAAACCAGAAATTTATTTCTCACAGTTCAGAAGACTGGAAAAATGAGATCAGGGTGCCAGCAGGGTCAGGTCCTGGCAAGGGCCTTCTTCTGGGGTGCATACGGCCGCCTTCTCTTTGTATCCTCACATTGTGGAAAGCAGAGAGGGGAAGCAAAGCTCTCTCATGAGTGACTCCTTATGCGGTCATTAACCCACTCATGTGGGCTCCACTCTCATGAACTCATCTAATGTTAATCACCTTCTAATGGCCCAACCTCCTAATACCATCACTTTGGGGGAGAGGGTTTCAACATAAGAATTCAGGGAGGACATATTCAGTCCATAATACTTGGTCATGGTTATGAGAATGGAGCCATGGGAGAGGGAAGCAGGGTTTATTAGGAGCTGGGAAGGGTAAGAAGAGAAGGAATAGGTCAGTGCAGTCCAGACCTACCTCTTCCCCAAGTATACACCCCTTCCTCCTCCTCAAGCCCCGCAGCCGTCTGGTATTGGTTTCCATTGTTCTTTACTGACAAGCACCCAAGTCATTAGAAGCAATAACTGTTCACAAAATGTTTTAAACAGCCGAGTAGCAGAAATAGCTCAGCAGCCAGGGTGGTACATAGGATCTGGGTTCTGAGATTCAGATAATCTCCCCAAATAGGTAGAATAATAGACATACTTTATGCACCTCACCGCAGAGCAAGCGGAAAGATGCACAGCTCTAAGTGAGGCTCACAAGTGACTGCAGAATTTCCGTATGGATATTATGGTGGGTAAGGAGGTCAAATACCTGGATTTTTTTTTTTTCTGAAGAAAAGGGCACACATTTGTCCTTCCTTTAAATATAAATACATATCTAATTAGTTTTAATGGTTTCTTCCTCTCTCATAATTAATTAGCTCCAGGGAAAAGAAGAAAGGTATCTTAGTTTTCAGAACATTTCACGTTTTTAATGCTCAGTAAATACTAAGAAAGCAATCTAACACGTGAAAATAAAAAGCCAGAATAAACTGACTCCTTTCCTGAATGCTGAACCTTTAAGCACTCAGCAGGGAAGAAGCATTTTCCTAATATAGAGATAGAGAGTTGTTTGTTGCAAAGAAGGGGAGGGGGTAAGCCAATTAGAAAACACAGTTTGGGAGGCCCCTGCTTTGGCATGAACTGCATAGCCGTTGGTACATCAGCTCTGATGCCAAAGGTGAAGGTGTGGACACCAAATATTGGAGATTATAAACCACTTTCTGGTCTGTTGGCTTTCTCATCATAGGAGGTAGTTTAATGTTCTGATATCAGCAATAAATATTACAAAATCAACTTAAGTAACAGGCATAAACTTCTTTTGCTTTAAATCCTTACACAAAAAAATGCTTACACAAAAACTTGCCAAAGTTTTCAACTAAAAAATGAAAAGTTAAGTCCTACCAGTTGTTTCATATCATGCAGAACAAAATTGATCGTTATACTGAATGATCTCCCAATGGATCCTAAAACTTAATCACTAGGTCCAGTAAGACCATTTCCAATGCTATCTCGTTCACTCTATAAGGCAAATGAAACTATATAATGAATGTTTTGAGAGCAGGCACCATGAGTGCCCTGCCCACATGTCCTCTGTGCTATTCTCAGGTCTACCTGCCCCAAGAGTGCCCCTGCTCCCAACAGCCCACACCTGCCTCTCTCTGTTTGAAAGTTACCCTGAAGCTGCTGGATCCTGCCTTGCCTGCAGGCATTGAAGCTATAGGTGGCCTACTTATAATACATACTCTTTACTGAGTGCTTTCTATAGGTATTAAATACCTTATCTGAATTACCCCATTAAATTCTCACTGTAACTCTGCATGGTATATATAAATGCAATTATTGACTTGATAATTTCCCTTTGCTGAAGTTGTTATACTGCTATTAATATACATATCTACTATGATGCCATGTGATGATGTGTGTATAAAGATGTTTACTGTAAATATGTTTTTAAAACAACTATTGAAAACCTAGATTTTCATCAACAAGGGACAAATGAATGTTGGTACATCCCTAGAATAGAGTCCTGTGCAGCCAGGCAGAAGCATAAGGCAGTTCTACGTGCACTTTAGTGGGACGATGGCTAAGATATATCATTATGTAAAAAAAGGAGGGGGTGCTTGAGAGTCATATATACATAGACATGTATGATTGTACATTGATTATTGTTGTAAAAAGAGATTGGAGAATTTAGTAAGGATATATACCTCTGGAGAGGGGGGTGCTTCGGACAGAAGGAAGACTTACTTTTGTTTTATACTCTCTTAAGTGTGTTTATAATACTTTTTCCAATTTGAACATAAATAAATGCAAAATTAAGTGAAGAATTTCAGAGAGGGGGTTTAATCAGCTCTCAAAATTTGTTCAGAGATCAAATGTTTCAAATATATATATATATTTGAATAATATATATATATGTATATAATTTACACAATCTCAAAAATAGGGTTATTATTCCCTTTATAAAGAAAAGGAACTGAAACTGAGAATTAACTAGATTGTTCAAGTGCACATAGCTAGTGAATAGCAGAGTCAGAATCTGAATCCAAGACAGTTGAATTCTAAGTCTTTATTTTTACTTTGCAAAATCCAAAATAGAATAATGAAACTATTTTAGTTTTAGTTTTAGCTTTACAAAAATGAAGTAAATTTTAACAAAGGATCTCAATTTTAACTTTTATATTTAACTATGATAAAATCTGCTTGCTTCAAGCAGTGATTTAATATGACTCTAAATTCAGACACAGGAAAAATTTTCTTTAAGCACTAGTAAATTTTAAATTAATTAATTTCTGGTGAAAATATAATATAAATAGACCAAAAAGTATAGAAAATTAATGAAATGATAGCAAAAAAAATATGTATTCCTATACATCTGTTTTTCCAAAAGAAATAGGAAGTTTATTTACCATATAAAGGAATAATTTCCCTGAGAACCCCAACTATTATGTTTCACTTAGAAACTGTTTATAAAGTCAAGTCATAAAACTAAAGAGGCACAGAAAGACCCACCCAGACGTGCTGCAGATTCTCCTAGTGGCTCACAAGAGCCAATCACAAAATTTTCAGGAATTTCGAGAATCAATCGTTAAAGACAGTCAATTAATTAAAAAGTAATTATATAAACCTACAGGTAAATGAATTCAAACAAAGGTAACATACATTCAAAACTCTTACTTCCTAATTAATTTAAGACTACCTATGTCTTTGAGGTTACTTATACTTAATGAATCTGTATGGTGGAAATGTATAATGTCTAATGGTGCACTACTATGACTGTCTTGAAACTCCATGGTTAATGACATCACATTGGTAGTTTGAAACCAGACTTAGTGGGAATGTTTGCAACACAGAATCAGCAAATGCTAAAAATTGGGGCTTTTTTCCTTCCATAAAGCCAATTTATGAACAATTATGAGCATATAACCAGACTCAACTCACATTATTAGCATAAATGTATATAACATTTGCAATTCACAGCCTTTTAAGAAGAAGAAAACCTCATGACTTTTGCAGTAAAAGATGACCATTAAAATATCTAGTGATTCGGCTGTCAACAGAAAGGGTGCCCAAAGACACTTATTGAGCCTTCTGAGTGCGCAGCCTGCCTTGGGACAGGCGAAAGCAAAACGGCAGTGAGTTTGTAAAAACTACCAATCACACATCACAACCACACTCAAGTATAGCAAACCTGCAGTGCCAGGATCACACTAGGCATCAGGTGGCCTACTCTGTTCCCACAAGATGCACAAGAATTTTTGTACAGCAGAGGAAAAACTGAAGAGAGCTTGGTGGACTTTAGCCAAGACAGGCTCGGGTTTTTGTTTGTTTGTTTGTTTTTCCCCCTTTATTGGTTGCTTATCTTGGTTGTTTTTGGTTTTGATTTTTATTTCATTATTATCATTTTCCAGTTTTTAATATAGGCATATATATGGGTGTATATAGGTGAATATATGTCCATATATATGGGTGTAGACAAATATATATATATTTTTTTCTTTTTCTTTCTTTTCTTTTTCTTTTTTTCCCACCCTCACTTTAAACCTTCTTTTATTCATTCTTCTCACTGCTATACTTTCCTCCTTTCCTTTTTTCTGCAAATTTTATTTTATTATTTTAATTTTTATTTTTACTTTTTTTATTTTTTTTATTTTTTATTTTAATTTTTATTTTTTCGTATAGCTATACGGTTTCTTGTGTTTATTCTATTTTTTATTTTATGATATTATATTTTATTTGGTTTCCTCTTCTGTTCTTTTTGTGTGTGTGGTTGTTTTGTTTCTGTTTGTTTTCTTCTTTTGTATGTTTGATATTTCTGTATAAGTTGCTGTAGGTTGATGGTTGTTTTTTTTTTTTACATGTGACAGCATTTGGTTTCCTTTGGTGGCTGCCGTGGTTGTTCTTGTAGATCTGTTTTGCTCTAAAAGCACTCTGCAGCTGGGCCCAAACAAAGAGACACAAGAATCATCACAACCGGGGACTGACTTTAGATATAACCAGAGCATTTCTGGGTTTGACATACAAGAGTCACACCCAAAAGGAAGTTGCTACAGGTACTAGGGACCAAAGGGTCCAGGCCTCATCAGAGGGGTCAACCCTCACACAGCAGCTCATAAACTGTGGACACTGCTGATCCTCACAGCTAATCAATCTGGGAGTCAATCCCACCTACTGACAAGCCAAAAGTAATCAAAACTAAAATTCCAACAAGTGCGGACACACAACAGAAGGAACACCTCAGATAAATACATGCACAGGATAATAGGGAGACTGAGTAATTCAAATATAAGGGACACATACCACATAAGTCCACCCAGAAAAGACTGAGAGACCTAGGGGATCTATCTGTTATATTGAAGCAAGCACAAAGAGTAAACCAGAATAGGGAGACAAAGAAACACAACCCAAATAAAAGAACAGAAGAAACTTCCTGAATCAATGAAACTAGAGGAAATAGAAGTAAACAACCTATTGGAGATAGAGTTCACTTTTTTCTTTTTTTTTTTTTTTGAGGGCAATGTCACTGGCCCTCATATGTGGGACCGAACTGGGGCCGCTAGGCTTCCCAAGCCAGTACGTAATCACTGTGCCACTCAGCCAGCCCTGGAGATAGAGTTCAGAACACTGATTATTAGAATGTTCAAGGAAATTAATGAAAATATAAAGATGGATAGAGAATCATGAAAAGCAACCAGCCAGAACTTAAGAACAAAATTACTGAATTAAATAACAAACTTGATGGAATGACTACAGATTGGATGAAGCAGAAAATCGAATCAGTGAATTAGAAGACAAGATAGCAGAGATCACCCAAGCAGAACAACAAAAAGAAAAAAGAATGAAAAACATTGAAAATAGTTTAAGAGAGCTGGGAGACAACATCAAAGATAACAACTTCGGATCATTGGAATACCAGAAGGAGAAGAGAGGGAGCACGGGACTGAGAACATATTTGAAGTAATAATGTCTGAAAACTTCCCTAACCTGGCAAAGGACAGTGAAATACAAGCCCTGGAAGTGCAGAGAGTTCCAACCAAGATGATCCCAAACAGGCCCACACCAAGACACATTATAGTGAAAATGGCAAGGGTTAAGGACAAAGACAGAATCCTTAGGAGGGAGGAGTTTCTTTTTTGTTGTTGAGGGCAGTGTCACTGGTCGTCACATGTAGGACCCGAACCGGTGCCGCCAGCTTCCCAAGCCAGCGCTTAACCACCACACCACTCAGCCAGGCCCAAAGACAGAATCCTTAAAGCAGCAAGGGAAAGGCAGCAAGTTACTTACAAGGGCACCCCCATAAGATTATCAGCTGACGTTTCTACAGAAACTCTGCAGGCCAGAAGGGAGTGACAGGAGGTTTTCAAAGTGATGAAAAATAAAGACCTACAACCCAGATTGCTGTAGCCAGGAAGGTTATCATTTAAAATTGATGGAGAGATAAAGAGCTTTCCAGAAAAGAATAAGTTAAGGGAATTCATTACCACCAAGCCAGCTTTGCAGGAAATGTTAAACGGGCTTCTTTAAGCAGAAGAGAAAAACAACCTAACTAAGAAAGACTAGGAACACAAATAACAAAATGGCAATAAATACGCACCTATCAATAATCACATTAAATGTAAATGGATTAAATGCTCCAATAAAAAGACATAGGGGGCCGGCCAAGTAGTGTGGTGGTTAAGCACTGGCTTGGGAAGCCAGCGGCCCTGGTTCACATCCCACATGTGAGGGCCAGTGACACTGCCCTCAAAAACAAACAAACAAACAAACAAAAAAACATAGGGTGGCTGAATGGATAAGAAAGCAATACCCCAGCATATGCTGTATACAAGAGACTCACCTCAGATCAAAAGACACATTCAGGCTGAAAATAAAGGAATGGAGTAATATATTTCATGCAAATGGAACTGAGAAAAAAAACTGGAGTAGCAATACTTATAAAATGGACTTTAAATTGAAGAATATAATAAAGGATAAAGAAGGACAAATTATTACTTCACAATAATAAAGGGATCGATCCAACAAGAGGACATAACCCTAGTGAATATCTATGCACATAACATAGGAGCTCCTAAATATATAAAACAGATATTGTCAGACATAAAGATGGAGATCAACAGTCACACTATCATAGTAGGGGATTTCAACACCCCACTGTCACCAATGGACAGACCCTCCAGACAGAAAATCAATGCGGAAACAGCAACCTTAAATGACACATTAGACCATCTGGATTTAACTGATATATTTAGAGCATTTCACCCCAAAGCTACAGAATATATATTCTTCTCAAGTGCACATGGAACATTTTCTAAGACCACATGTTAGGCCACAACACAAGTCTCAATAAATTTAAGAAGATTGAAATCGTTTCAAGTGTCTTCTCTGACCACAATGCTATGAAACTAGAAATCAATTATAAGAAGATATCTGGGAAGCTGACAAATAAATGCAGGCTAAATAACATGCTACTAAATAGCGATTGGGTCACAAATGAGATCAAGGAGGAAATCAAAAGATACCTCGAGACAAATGAAAATGAAAACACCACAACCCAAAATCTCTGGGATGCAGTGAAAGCAGTCTGAAGAGGGAGGTTCATAGCAGTGCAGGCCTACCTAAAGAAGGAAGAAAAATCTTAAATCAACAGGTTATCCTTATACCTCAGGGAACTGGAAAAAGAACAGCAAAAGCAGCCAAAGGGAAGTACAAGGAAGGAGATAATAAAAACTAGAGTGGAAATAACAATATAGAGAACAGAAAAACAATACAAAAGATCAACAAAAGCAAGAGCTGGTTTTTTGAGAAGATAAACAAAATTGACAAACCTCTTGCCAGGCTCATCAAAAAAAAAAAGAGAGAGGACTCAAATGAGTAAAATCAGGAAAGAAAAAGGTGAAATGACTACAGACATAAAAAGAAATACAAAACATTTTAAGAATTTACTATGAGCAACGATATGCCAACAAATTTGACAAACTGGAAGAAATGGATAATTTTCTAGAAGCATACAACCTTCCAAAGCTAACTCAAGAAGAAATGGAAAATCTAAATAGTCTGATTACTACCAAGGAAATTGAATCAGTAATTGACAAGCTCCCAACAAACAAAAGCCCTGGACCAGATGGCTTCACAAGTGAATTTTATCAAACATTCAAAAAAGAACTAGCACCTATTCTTCTCAAACTATACCAAAAAATCCAGAAGGAGGGAAGGCTCCCAAATTATTTTATGAAGCCACTATCACCCTGATCTCAAAACCAGATAAAGGCAGCACAAAAAGGAAAACTATAGGCCAATATCACTGATGAGCATAGATGCAAAAATTCTCAATAAAATATTAGCAAACAGAATTTAGCAATATATTAAGATCATACATCATGATCAAGTGAGGTTCATCCCTAGTACGCAAGGCTGGTTCAACATCCATAAATCAATTAATGTGATACACCACATCAACAAAATGAAGAATAAAAATCATATGGTCATATCAATAGATGCAGAAAAAGCATTCAACAAAATCCAATAGCCATTTACGTTAAAAACCCAAAGTGGGAATACAGGGATCATATCTCAACATAACCACCGCGAGTGGCGCGGTGGTTAAGCGCTGGCCTTGGAAGCCAGCGGCCCCAGTTCAGTCCCACATATGAGGGCCAGTGACACTGCCCTCAAAAACAAAACAAAACAAAACAAAAAAAAACAGAGGCATATCTCAACATAATTAAGGCCGTATATGCTAAACCTACAGCTAACATCATACTCAATGGGGAAAAGCTAAAACCATTCCCCTTAAATCAGGAACAAGACAAGGCTGTCCACTTTCACCTCTTTTATTTGACATAGTTCTGGAAGTTCTAGTCACAGCAATCAGACAAGAAAAAGAAATAAAAATAAAAGGCATCCAAATTGGCAAGAAAGAAGTAAAATTGTCATTATATGCAGATGACATGATACTATCTATATAGAGAGAACCCCAAAGACACCATCAAAAAACTATTGGAACTGATAGACAAATTCAGTAAAATAGCAGGATACAAAATCAATGTTCAGAAATCAGTTGCATTTGCATATACCAATAATAAACTAACGGAAGGAGAAATTAAAACTGTCCCATTTACAATTTCTTCAAAAACTATAAAATATCTAGGAATAAATTCAACCAAAGAAGTAAAAGACCTGTACTCAGAAAATTATAAGACACTGAAGAAAGAAATAAAAGAAGATACAATTAAATGGAAACACCTACCATGCTTATGGATAGGAAGAATTAATATAATTAAAATGTCCACACTGCCTAAAGCAATATATAGATTCAATGCAATTCCAATCAAACTACCAAGGTCATTTTTCACAGAAATAGAAAATATAATCCTAAAATTTATATGGAACCATAAAAGAACCCGAATAGCCTCCAGCATGTTCTATAAGAAATAAGAACAAAGTCAGGGGTATCACGCTACCAGACATCAAAACATAGTACAAGGCTACAGTAATCAAAACAGTATGGTACTGGCATCAAAACAGGCACATGGACCAGTGGAACAGAACAGAGAGCCCAGAAATAAATCCAGGCATATACGGACAGTTAATCTATGACAATGGAAGCAAGAATTTACACTGGGGTAAAGATAATCTATTTAATAAATGGTGCTGGGAAAATTGGACTGAAACTTGCAAAAAAATGAAACTGGACCACCTCCTTATGCCATATACAAGAACAAATTCAAAATGGATTAAAGACTTAAATGTAAGACCTGAAACCATAAAACTCCTAGAAGAAAATATAGGGAGTAAATTTGCAGACATTACCCTGAGCAATACTTTTCCTGATACATCCCTACGGGCAAGGGAAATAAAAGAAAAAATGTACATATGGGATTATGTCAAATTTAAAAGTTTTTTCACAACAAAGGAAACCATCAATAAAACAAAAAGGAAGCCTCCTGAATGGGAGAATATATTTATGAACGATATATCTGATAAGGGTTAATATCTAAAATTTCTAAAACACACATGCAACTCAACACCAAAAAACAAACAACCCAATTAAAAAATGGGCAGAGGAAATGAAGAGACATTTCTCTAAAGAGGACATACCAATGGCCAACAGGCATATGAAAAAATGTTCAACCTTACTGATCATTAGGGAAATGCAAATAAAAACCACAGTGGGATACCACCTCACTCAAATCAGAATGGTTATCATCAATAAATCAACAAACAACAAGTGCTGGCAGGGCTGTGGGGAAAAGGGAACCCTGCTGCACTGTTGGTGAGATTGCAGATTGGTGCAGCCACTATAGAAGTCAGTATGGAGGTATCTCAGAAAACTGGAAGTGGAACTACCTTTTGATCCAGCAATTCCACTCCTAGGCATGTATCCTGAAAAACCCAAGACACTAATTCAAAAAAAGATATGCACCCCTATGTTCATTGCAGCACTATTTACAATAGCCAAGACTTGGAAACAATCGAAATGCCCATTGGCAGATGACTGGATTAAGAAACTGTGGTACATTTACACAATGGAGTATTACACAGCTATAAAGAAGAAAGAAATCATACCATTTGCAATGATATGGATGGACCTAGAGAACATGTTAAGTGAAATAAGTCAGTCAGAGAAAGACAAATACCCATATGACCTCACTTATATGTGGAATCTAAAGAACTGAATAAATGAGCAATATAAACAGAAATAGTCTTAGACACACAAAGAAAAAACTGATGAGGGCTTGATGGGACGGGGGGTGGGCATGAGGGAGAAGGGGAAGGGAGAAGGCAACATAAACTGATAACTACAATATTGCCACAGGGACAGAAGAGACAGTTTAGGGAATATAATCAATAAGGTTGTAAATATTTTTTCTTAGGGGATCAGAAGGACTCATGACTTGTCAGGGAGACCACTTCATGGACAGTAGTGGCCTTACCACTGCACTGTACAGCTGCCACTGAATAATATTATATGTCAACTATAATTTAACACATATATAGTCATGGGATGTGGATAATAGTGTGGGGATGGAGTCAATGGAATTGTAATAGCTATGTATGATATCGGGAGTAGGGGGCCTGGGGAGGGGGGAGGGGGCAGTCACTTTGTAAGGGGTGAAAAAGATAACTATTGCATTGTTTTGTACATATGCAAATAATAATAATAATAAAGTTAAAAAAATAATGTATCAGTGTAAAAAAAAATATCTAGTCATTAAAAATTGGCCAATCATTCCCTTGGTTGGTCCTAGAAACTGTATTTCCAAATATCATTTATCAAATGTGCCCATCTAGGTTCTTTAAAAAAAAGAAAACCTAGAAATCAAAAAAGAGAAAGTAAGAGGCAAAATATTTCCCTCTTCCTGTAGGAATTGTAGTTCTATATTCATAATTTCTTTAGACTTTGTGTATGGGCGGTTCTACAGAATGGAGATTCTGTAGATGGATTTATTTTCTGTGTTATCCATGTTTGTAGATTTAAAAAGAGAGAAAAGGAAATGGTTTTCTATTTACAAAAAAGTTATTTTTTTCATATTTTCTGGAACACAATGATAGACAAAGATCCTAAAGATTAAAATGATTTGAAACCCAGGAAACTAATAATGGAAACCAATATGAATGGAATAACGAAATGAATGACTCTGCAAAGACAGCACTGTAGGATTTTGTAATGCACAGCTGTCACATCTGCAAGGGATGTGGAGATTTCTAATAATCTGTTCTGTAAAGGTTTGTTGTCATAGAATATTTTTAAAAGACAACAAAACAAGAGCCTAAAAACTTTCTAGAAAAATCAATAAGTCATAACTACATAAGTAAATGGTCTTACTGAATCACCTCAGGTTTCAGCATTATTTTTAGTGTGAGAAAAAACTTCAGTTTGGTCAATGGAGGGACCATGTTTCTTCCCCATAGAATCAGCTTACAATTCCTTGCCAGTAAGTCATTTGTTTTAAGAGGGAAATGTTGCATGTACTTATATATATTTAAAAACATTCTGGCCTTTCACACACACAAAAGGGAGGTTTCTAGTTAAGGTATTTGATTGCTCTCTAAGGCTAATAATATGTACAGATTGACATAATTAGAGGATACTGGAGTAAGCTGATGGTGCCTAAGGATAACTTCCTGGTCACACCGTCATACTTCTAGAAGTTGTTCACTGACTAGAGCTCTCTGATCTCCTTATTAAACAGAATTCTAATTTCTTTATTTATGAAATACCTAAAGGGAACAGAACTGAAAATTCTTAATTAGAAAAAGCACTTGTTCATGATTACTGGGTATGCCAGTTTAAACACAATTAAATTTGTACTCTGTATGTGAAACCTGCCCCAACTATCTAGATAGCCTAGGGAACCACCCATATTATGTGACTGCAAGGAACCCACAGAACCCCCTGGCTTTGTTACGTACTTCAGTCTGTTGTTTTTAAAATTCCAACTGCTTATTATTACTGCAGTGGATGAATTATTGTCTCCAGAGGAACATTTTGAGAATGAAAGCAAAGTTTTAAAGGCCGTACTATATTTCACATCCCTGTGACTATTTTGTGACTACCAATTTGTACTTTCTAATCCCTTCATCTTCTCTGCATCCCCCAAACCCCCTCCCGTCTAGCAACCATCAGTTTGTTCTCTGTGTCTCTGAGTCTATTTCTGTTTTATTTGTTCATTTATTCTGTTCTTTAGACTCCACATATAAGTGAGATCATATGGTATTTGTCCTTCTCAGTCTGACTTATTTCACTTAGCATAATATTTTCTAGGTCCATCCATGTTAAGATTTCATTCTTTGCAAATGGTAAGATTTCATTGTTTTTTATAGCAGAGTAATACTCCATTGTGTAAATGTACCACAATTTCTTATTCCAATCATCTGTTGATGGGCATTTCCATTGTTTCCCTATCTTGGCTATTGTGAATAGCACTGCAGTTAAACACAGGGGTGCATGTGTTTTTTTGAATTAGTGTTTTGGATTTCTTTGAATAGATACCCAGGAGTGGAATTGCTGGGTCATAAGGTACTTCTGTTTTTAATTTTTTGAGGAATCTCCAAACTGTTTTCTATAGTGGCTGCACCAATCTGCAGTCCCACCAACAGTGCACCAGGGTTCCCTTTTCTCTGCATCCTCACCAACACTTGTTGTTTGTTGATTTATTGATGCTAGCCATGCTGACAGGAGTGAGGTGGTATCTCATTGTGGTTTCTGTTTGCATTTCTCTAATAATTAGTGATGTTGAGCATCTTTTCATATGTCTATTGGCCATGTGTATGTCCTCTTTAGAGAAATGTCTCTTTGTGTCCTCTTTCCATTTTCTAATAGGGTTTTTTGGTGTTGTGTGCGTTTTTTTGATTGATATATATTTATCCAAGTTTCAACATATTTATACTACAGAATTATGCTGTAAGACAAATATTAGATATGTCTCTGGTACTGTTGGATCATGTGCTCACAGTTAAAGTACCATTGGCTTCTTTCACAAGTCTACATTTGTTTGTATAGCATACATTGAATCTGAAAAATCTTGGATCAGAGTTTTGGAGGCCATCTTTCTGCCACTTTCGGTAAGTGTTTTGTTTCCAAATAGTTCAATTTATTCCTTTTTATAGCCATTTCTATCATCTACACTTACTACTCATTTTTATCATTAGCATACAGTTCCTTTTTAGAGTGAAAGTAAATAAACTACCATCAATGATTTATGGCTTCGCAATTTGCATATGCTGCACTGAGAATCAGTTTCAATAACAATTTTCATGACACTACTCTATTTATGGTTCATCCAAAATATGGCAATAGTTCAATTTCTATATGTAAACAATTTGAAATTTAGAGGAAAATTAAAGTATTTGAAAATGTGCTTTACTCCCTCTTTTAAATGGCCATCTGATAAGATCCATTTGTTGAATTGATATTGTTTCTAGTGATTAAGTTAAGTTTTAGTGTTGCCTGAAGTGTTTTTCCGTGGTGAATGATTGAGAAAATAATTACAATGGGCTGTGTCTTTGACAGAGTCTATAAACACTGGGATGGCAGCACATGATTAAGTTTATGTTTAGATTGTGGAAATCGTTGCTGCTTAAGAAGAGAACAAGATGATTGATCTTCAAGAGTGAAGTAAGGCAAAATGAAAAGAATAATTAAACCTGGCAGTGGGTCTTAGTATTCTCATCCCTAGAACTACAATTATACAAATTACTTGTTTCCTCACCTTGCCCCTTCTTCCTCTCCTCTTTAGGTTTAAATTCAAGAACCCTTGAGCACAGTTTTGGAGAAGGATTTTGTTTTCCTTTGCCCTCCTAAATCTGCCTGATTTCAATAAAGAAAGACTCTGGACTGGTCCTGGAGTAAGGTTAGTTTGTAATCCCTGTAGGGTAGGGGCAAAACAACTGGGGCTATGATACTTTAAGATGGAAAACAGAAATCCTTATGGGTTCAAGCCAACCCTTGTTTGGGATGAAAAACTCAGCGTTGCTTTCTAACAACCATCATCTACTGGATTTCACCTAAAATGTCTAGGAATGATTTAGAATGTATAAGAAGTGCTGAGAGCGGAATGCTTTCCTTTCCAAAATTCCTTTTGATTGAAAAAAATGACTAAATTTGGAGGGAATCATTACCTTCTGTAGCCTATGAGTTCCACAGTCCTTGTTTGAACACCAGCATCTCCCCCTTGAGGCTCTGCTTGCTGTGCTCACCATGCTCTCTCTCTGAGCACTGTTCACTCCCTTATATTTGCTCATATGTTGGATTTTCATTTTTCTTCTGTCTGCTCATCAGGGTAATTCAATCAAATGTCAGTCAGTTTCTGCATATGTAGGTCACACGCAAAGGTATGATGCCTGTGTGATGCTAATCATCACAATGGCCATGCAGTTTCATGTTTGCTCAAATCTCATCTTGATGGCATTTTCTATCTCCTCACTCTTCTCTTGCATCTGGTGATATCTCCATTCTCCTCCTCCATAAATGAGTGTTTCTCAAAAAAGTATTTCATGTTATATAATCCCACAACATGTCCCATGAAACCTGGTACAGCAGGTTGGAGAAATACTGCAGTCTAGCCCTGGACTGTCACACATCATAGCCACTCATACACATGACTGCTCAGCTCTTGAAATGCAGCTAGTTCCAACTGAGATGTGCTGCAAGCTGAAAATACACATTGGATTTCAAATACTTATTATAGAGCAAAACAATGTAAACTATCACATTAATAATTTTATATTGGTTATAGGTTAAAATTATATCATTTTGGATATATTGGATTAAGAAAATATATGATTTAAATTAATTTGGCCACTTTAATTTTTAATGTGCCTCCTGGAAAATTTAAAAGTACATATGTGGCTCATGTTATATTTCTATTGGAGAGTACTGCTGTAACCCCTCTTAGAAATCAACAATTAATAAGTATATAGTGAAATTTCTGAGAGGCCTTGCAATAAGGAATCTTTACCATTGTTAAAACTATAGCCAACAGGCATGTGAAAAGATGCTCAATATCACTAATCGTCAGGGAAATTCAAATCAAAACCATAAAGAAGTATCATCTCACACCAGTTAGAGTGACTATTACCAAAAAGACAAGAGCTAAGGATTGGCAAGGATGTGGCGAGAAGGAAATCCTTTTGTACACTGTTGATAAATTAGTACAGCCATTATGCAAAGCAGTATGGAGATTCTTCAGCAAAATTAAAAGGAAAGCTACCATTTGACTCAGCAATCCTACTTGCAGGTATATATTCAAAGGAAATGAAATCACTACCTCAAAGAGATATCTGCAACCCTCAAATTGCAGCATTATTCGCAACAGTCAAAATATGGAAACAACCCAAGTGTCCACAGACAAATGAATGGATAAAGAAAATACACACACACACACACACACACACACACACACACACACAAACACACACACACAAAAAAAATATTATTCAATCATTAAAAATGGAAATTCTGCCATTTGCGACAATTTGGATGGACCTGGAGTGCTAAAGTGAAATAAGTCAGACAGAGAAAGATAAATTACTGTATGATCTCACTTATATGTGGAATGTAAAAAGATGAACTCATAGAAACAGAGAGTAGATTGGTGGTTGCCAAAGGCTGGGATATGGGGGGAAAGGGGAGGTATTTGTCAAAGAGTATAAACTTCCAGTTATATGGTAAATAGGTTCTAGGGATCTAATTTACAATATACTAATTAGAATTAACAATACTCTATTGTATACTTGAAAATTGCTAAGAGAGGAGGTCCTAAATGTTAACACACACATGTAATTATGTGAGGTGCTGGATGTTAACTAACCTTATTATGGTAATCACTTCACAACATATATGTGCATCAAATCATCACATGGTACACCTTAAATGTACACAATGTTATATGTCAATTTTACCTTAATAAAGCTGGAACCTCTTTGACGATGGAACCCGTTTTCACATAATATTCATATTCTCCTGCAAGTAGTAGTTTTCAAAACCCGCTTTGGAAAATACTATTATGTATGAGGTGCTATGTACAAGAAACTTTGATCCTCTTTTTCTTCATAGCACTTGTCATGATTTTCAGTAAGAAACAGAGGGTGCAGGTTAAGTAGGACACATATCTGTCTGCTTAGCCCAATTTTCACAAATTTACTTGTTATCCCTAACATTAATATAAGTTAATTACTTGCATTTTCAGTGATTATTTTTGCCAATAAATCTAGGTGAAATTCAAATTCATAAATTTGCAAATGGTTGTTCTCTGCAATGGACATTAACCTTCATTCAGGATTTGGCAGTGTTAAATACATACACAAATGTAATGAATTCATGGCATTAGAAAATGGATTTTCTGTTATCTTCATAATCATGAACATGAACTTAAAACTTGGTCTGCAGCCATCCTGAATCTTGACAAGGAAGTGAGAGAGTCAAGATCATGGTGAAGAGGTCTGAAGAGAGAACCAAAGCAAACCCGCCATCTATTATGCTTAGCTAAACTCTCTAATATTTGGAAGGTATCATACACGTCTCTCAAGTAATAACAATGAAATTGTAGATAATTTTAGAGCATTTTTCATATTCCAGCACTTTGCTGAGCTCTTGGCCTCATCTCACTTAATCCTCACAATAACTTCATTAGTTAGAGACTTAGCCTCTCCATTTTACATACAAGGAAACTTAAATTTATAAAGGTTAAGTAACTTGCTTGAGGTTTCATATCCATGATTAAGCGCTATGGCACATGGTAAAGTGATATATGCATGCATAAACCTCCTTCCAGGGAAAATCCCCAAGCATTAAAAGGGGGTTCTATTACAAAGCCTATCGTACTTGGGCAAAATGTAATACTAAGAAGGTCTAGTAGTGGTCATTTCTCACCTACATCTAAGTCTCTTTTTGATGTTTAGGAAGTGCTTTAACTTATGAGACTTGGAAATTAGAGCTCAGTCTCTGTCATGCAGTAGAACCAGCTGTGCTCATAGTATCTGAAAGATTTAGATATTCCTGGAGCAAGTTTTCCTTAAAAGAAAATTTCAGGGAAGGTCTACAGAGTTTGGGAATGAAGTCACACCTATTTGGGAAAATCACTAGACATTTTTTTAGCTTTTACTCTTGTAATTAAATACTTGATCATGGATTAATTGGTAACCATATGATCTGAGCAATTCATTGTAAACTGGGTTTTATCTAATATACAAGCCATAAAATCAGGCAGGCCCTTAATCACACCATTGTCCGGTGGGAGTGGTACATAAAGTTCTGGCTTACACAAGTTCTGAAAGCACAATTCTTTTACAGGAGCCTGTATCTTTCACTCCAGTGCAGCTAATCTTGCCGTATAACCAAATTTCCTTCAACCCTTACCTGTAGATCATTTCTTAGATTGGCTGACTGAGAAGGAAAACGTCCCAGCCTGGTTTACACATGGTATCACAGATTAGGTTCTTCAGAAATAGGCACTGAGATGGAGTTTGAAATGAAGAATAATTATTATTATTAAACACCTGAGAAATAAAGAGAGGAAAAGCAGGATTGAGCAGAGGAACACATCTAATGGTGATAGAGGACCAAGAAAACTGGAACAGCCTTGGGGAAACTCTACAACATATTCATCGGCAATGTCCTGCTTTAAGACAAAATGGCCAGGCCTTTATACTTCCACCTCAGTCAGCCACTGGAAAGTTATGCCCTTGGGCAAAGTGGCTTTTACTACTGAGGCAAGTCCTGAGGGAGCTGACAACTGGAGCCTGTCTGATGACAGACAAGGTAACTAATCCTTCCGTAAAGGATTACAGAAGAATCCTACTGGAGAAGCAGAACTTTGAGTGGTATATTTGATGGTTCACTTTTCTTCTTCACTGATCTGAGTGAGGGTTCTTCATCCTGAGATAACAAAATTGGAAGTAGGTATGATGTCAAGTAGGTATGATGAAGCACGGATGAACCTTTTGTAATGGAGTCAAAAATGGGAGAACCTTGGTTCTGATGTAAAGTAAATGTTCATCGAAAGGCCTCTTTGGTGTAGAAGGCTTTCAATAATCAAGTGCACAAGATCACTCTTTGTAAATGTCAGTCAGCCTCTGCACACTCACTCCAACTCCTGCTAAATAGGCTCAAAAGCAAAGTGGCCTTGGTGTCAAGGATAAGGGTTATGCAGGAGCTCAACATTATGGACCTCATGTCCCCAAGGCTGATCTATTTACTTCCACTGATAAACAATCAATCAGTTAGCAGCAAGAACCAACTTTGAATGACTCCTCCCTTCAGTATGCGATACCATTTCAGTGGTGCCAGCCATCAATTATGCTGAATCCTTGTCATCATGGAAGGGATGGCAAATGATATTTTGATCTGGTGATTATTTCACTTTCCCTGCTCTTCAGGCTCTTACTAGCATCGCCATCTGAGGAATCACAAAATGCCTTATTTAATATTGCAGTGCACCACAAATGTGCTGCTAACTAAGGAAACTTCACTTTACAGGAAAAAAAGGCAATGGACTTCGAGCTGAATTCTCTAAAAGCAGTTGAACGTGTAAAACCATGATGAGATGGCCTATTAAAGACTCAGGCACTGCCCCAGTAGCAAATTTCCTAAACTGGTACCCAAGATATAATGCTATTTTTCGCATTGCCAGAATTTATGAGTCTTAGAACCAAAGGTTGAAAGTGGGAGAGTCTCCTCTTCGTTTTAGATATAGTGATCTAATGGAGTCATTTGAAAAAATGTTCTTTAGCTTGCCCTGTAAATTGTGTTAGAGTTCTCAATCCCTAATGAACGAATGCTCATGGAGCTCCAATTAATAGGTTCGCTGCTGCAAAATGGAAAAGGGGTGAGAGTGGACAGAACCTATTGAATCCTCCACAATTCTCTTTCCAGTGGTAGAGCTTAATGGACGATAATATATAGCAGATCTGTACAGGAG
This sequence comes from Aselliscus stoliczkanus, assembly GCA_033961575.1. Taxonomy (NCBI): domain Eukaryota; kingdom Metazoa; phylum Chordata; class Mammalia; order Chiroptera; family Hipposideridae; genus Aselliscus; species Aselliscus stoliczkanus. Next base: position 99,761,223 of record CM066732.1, on the reverse strand, counting down.
TACCACACAACACTCCAGTTCTTCCGTACTAACATCTTGGTAAGGGAACTCGAACCAAGAGAGGTGGTAGCTGAAAGCAAAAGGTACACAGAATTGTTAATAAAAGAGGGAAATCAATGCCTCTAAACCACCTTCAAAAATGAAAACTATGGCTCTTTCCCATATTTTTTTTCTTGTTCTGTGTTGTATATAATTATAAATTTTAACTTATTTTCTTCTTGTTTCCTCTCCCTTTACCCACTATTTTATATATATGTGCTGCTGGTGGTGAACATTCCAATCTAGTCCATACATTATAACTAGACTTGTGACAAAACTAAAGGAAAATAGACATCACCCAGAGATCTTGGCTTGTTGCTGGCACTGAAAATGGTGCATTTTACTCCTCTTGGGAAAAGTGTATGAGTGTTTGTGGTTATGTGAGAAATTTCTGTATCATATTAGTGAAAGCACTTTTTAAAGTTCAAGTGTTTCTGTTCCAACAGATTTACATGTTCCTGGAAACCTCGTGTCCTGAAAATCATTTACAAGTATTACAGAGCTTACCAGAAAAAAAAAAATAGATTGGGGCAAACATTCAAAACCTATGCAATTTTGTAAACTGACCCATAAGAAGTACAATAATATCCTAGCCCAGTTTTTTTTTTTTTTAAATATGTTATAATATGTTTTATTATTAGTTTCAGGTATACAAAACAATGTAATAGTTAAACATTTGACCCCTCACAAAGTGATGACCCCTTCCCCAATCTATTGTCCCTCTGAAATCGTATGTATCTATTACAATTCCACTGACTCTATTCCCTATGTTATAGTCCATAACCTGTGACTGTGTGTGTGTGTGTGTGTGTGTGTGTGTGTATAAATTATACTTGACATTCATTATTATTCAGCTTCAGGTGTACACTGCAGTGGTCAGGCACCTACACTGTCCATAAAGCGGTCTCCCTAATAAGACATGTGCCCATCTGACACCCTATAAAATCTTTACAACAAAAGATGCTGTAATTCTTAATAAATACTATAGAATATCTTAGACGTTATTTCTTTTTAAGTGGGTTGTATACAGAACAGGGTTGAGGCTGCTGATCTATGGAGACAAAACACACAAAGATTGGGTAGAATCACTCAGTGAGCACATGCCCAGGCTAGAACAGGAGGGAGAGTGTGAATGGCATGGCGTCCATTGCTATGCTCCTCCACAGCCTGCTGTGGTCAGCTGTATAAATACTCCCTGGTTGTTACTTGGTGACACAAAGCATTTGTACCCTGAGAAAAGTCATAAATGGAACAATACAACTTCTGTGTTATATTGACATGATTCCCTTATCAAGGAATTGTGTAAGTTCATTTCTTTATAGACACACATATTATCAGAGCAGCCTTCTTAAATAAGGAGAGAAGGGTACACAGTTACCCAGAGACTGTAGTAGACATTTGTCACTGAGTTGTCCTATATGCCAATAACATTTTTAAATTTGGAGAATTCCACTGCAGTTGCTGAAAATGTCAGGTATTTACTTTCCTGGCTTCTCTTTGACCTAGGCCCAGGCTTAGGACCTATGGTCACCAGTTGACAGACCCATAGGAGTTTTTAAATCAAGACTAATAATGCAAAAAATCAGAAACTGGGAGGAACTCTTTCAGGTGAGAAAGACAGCAATTGTGACAAGATGAGGTCATTTAGGGCAGGCAGAAGGGGCAGAGGCAAAAGTGGCAGCTCCTGTGTCTGGTACCAGGTGTGTTTCCAGGGCAAGCTGCAGGGTCTAGTACTTGTGCCTGCAGCATGGATACCCTCACTGCTTCTATTGTGGTGTCATTTTGGTCATTGTTTTTGGCTGTTTAGACTTGATTCTCTTGCTTTCTGGGTGATTCTTTGAGCTTCTTCATATCTTTTAGTGAATCTCTTTTCCTGCCTAACAGTATAGCATCTGTAGCTTGCAACTACAAGCCCTGACTATGACAGTTGACTAGACTGTGAACAGCTCAAGAGGAAGGACTGTGCCTCTTATCACTGAATGCAGAGTGCATGACTGCACCTGGAAGGCAGGAAGTGCTCAATAAATGCTTGTTTTGTGAATAAATGAAGAGATGTTGTGATAACAAGAATATATTTGTTCTTAAAGTAATGAGGTCCAAGTAATTAAAATAGCTAATACATTAAAACTAGAATAGCATGAAGATATTAATATGACCCTAATCATAAATCATAATAAACAATCATTTTTCTAAATAGTTCTACACGATAGTAAACTCTTACAGAAACGATAGGGAGTACCATTTTATCTTAGGCAAACATTTCATGTTAGACTTATATTAAGAAAAGGAAACTTGGTTTCTGTTTGATTTTTTTTTCTGTCTTGTGCTAAGATGTTTGTCATAAATACCTTAATTATGCTCTCAGCTCCCTGACATTTCCTGCTGCCAACCTTTGTAATTTTTATTAATTATTCTGACTCTAACCTCCATCGCCTAAAGAACAGTGACTCACTCCAAATTGTATAGTATTTTGTGCAAAATTTAGCGGTAATCTAAAGCCTCAAATACTTCAACCTTGGTTCCAATATATTTCAGAGGGGTAAATAAACTTTTAAAAAGAGGAGAGGGGAGGTGTGATTCATGATAGTGCATATAACAAGAAGGAAGTAGAGATTATTTATAGGTTACTGAGAGTTGATATTGACATGGAGTATTTCCTTGTTTTTAAATGATTGATAATTAAATATATTTAATCCAAGATATCTGGTGGCTCTAACAGCTCTTTCTCTCAGTATTCCAACCAGAAAATTTGGACAAACATTAAGAATACAGATTCTTGGGCCGGCCGAGTGGCTCAGTTGGTTAAGAGCTCACTCAAGATTGCAAACTGAGCTCTGAGCAATAGCAGTTTGATGCCCAGCTCGAGCTGAGCTGCCGCTGAGCTGCCAACAGGTGGCAGGATGGCTCAGCTTAAAAAGAAAAAAAAAAAAATGAAGCCAGATTCTCAGGTCCCTAGACCTAAAAAGGTCAAGGTAAGAAGACAAAGTTAGAAAGAAATATGAACAGAGTTGGGCTGTAGGATATATGCTGACCTCCTCTTTTGCACTGTAGCCAATAACAAGCACCTAGGTGCCCCTTGACTGGCCATTTGTTTCACAAAAAGAATGTTGTTACTGTTTATCATCTTAACAGCAGACAACAGGGAAGATTATACATATAAGCAACGTACAGACTTTCTCCAAGTTTTTTTTCCCCCTCAAAAAAGGTCATAATATAAGGGAGGAAGTACATGTATAAATACAAGGTATTCATTTTGTGTTTGGCTTAAAAAGAAAGTTGATGGGCATCGCTTTGTTCCTACCAGCCTAGACTGAAAGGTGCTTTAGTTAAGCAATTTTCCAGGCCTTGTTCTACATGTAAATGTCTTAGATTGCTATCCATTTATTAAAAATTGAGGAGGGCCAGCTGAATGACTCAGTTGGTTAAGAACTCACTCAAGAGGGCAAGCTGTGAGCAACAGGGTTGCCAGTTGGATTCCCAGCCTGAGCTGAGCAGCCGCTAAGCTGCCAACAGGTGGCAGGATGGCTCAGATATAAATAAATAAATAAGTAAATAAATAAATAAATAAATATTGAGAAGGAAAAAGCCTACTTCACCTCACGTGGCTGACAGTCAATTTTCTACTATACTTTTCATTTTAAAATGTTTTCATTGAGCCAGTTTCCAATGTACTAACTTGGGAGAGCTATTACATTTGAATGGGTTCCATGTTGCCACACTTCATTTTGGAGTCACCAAGGGTCCTTGATGCTCTGCCATCAGCTGACTAAATTAGTCTTCATTCCTGTTGTTTTATACTTGGATTGATGGATGTATTACCTCACACCCTTGAGCTCTAGGAGTTGTTTAGACTCTAAGGAATAGTATAGGGTTCCTATTAGAAGTGAAATGGGCCCCAGAACTGACTCAAATAAATACTCATACTGTAAGGAGCTTCTCTAGACTTTGGTTGGTTCTTCAGATTTGAAGGAATCTGAAGGGGATGAATCAGATTGAATTTTTCCTGGAGACCCAAGATTACTTGGGAAAGATGCTATCATTCTACATTCATAGTAGTAGGCTAGGCACCAGCCAACACCCCACAGAAGCAAAGGTTCATTGTCTGATAAAATAACTCCCAGAGAATTTTCAGGAATAAGCCAGTTGGACTGGAGCAGGGAAGGAGTGCTTTCTTATTCTACTACAACCTGCCATTGCTCCATCCAGGTCCCCTGGAATCTCCTCTACCCATTTTGTTAATACAACCCCCAACTTCTGTGGGCTTTGCTTCTAATGGTTTCCATCTGGAACTGTTTTCAGAGGACTGGCCCTGAGTTAGTGGAGCAACTTTGTCTGCAAGTGCGGAGAATCAGAAGCCCCTAGTAGTTTACACAGCCGAAACCGCCCACCTGAGAGAAGCCAACAGCCAATGATTGACTGGTGTGGGAGTATAAAAGTCCAGCCCCCTTGTACAGAGGCAAGACAAACTAGAAGTATAATCTGTCCTCCAAAGCTTCCTGTAGGATCAAGCTAAGGAATGAACCCTTGTTTGGCTTTTTCCTCTTCCCTGTCTTTGCCATTTTTTCCTGGGAACATTTCTTTCTTTCTTTCTTTCTTTCTTTCTTTCTTTCTTTCTTTCTTTCTTTCTTTCTTTCTTTCTCTTTCTTTCTTTCTTTCTTTCTTTCTTTCTCTTTCTTTCTTTCTTTCTTTCTTTCTTTTTAAAGATTTTATTGGGAAATTGGAGGAGGGGTACAGCGTTGGGGAATTGGGGAAGGGGAACAGACAAGTTGCTGTCCTTTTTTTCTTCAGTCTAGTTGTGGAGGACGTTGCTTCACTGGCCCATGTTGGTACTGTGATCATTGCGCTCTTCCCAGCTGAGGCAGATCGGCCATGGCCATTGGACAGCCACTCATGGTGGCTCACAGCAGCTCATGCCAGCTGCCCGCTGCTCACAGTAGTTTATGGCAGCCCACTGCAGCCCCACTGCAGCATACACCATTGCCTGCAACTCACAGCAGCCCAGCTCCAGGTAGAGCTGTTGTTCATAATCTTAGCTGTAGAGGGCACAGTGTCACTGGCCCATGTGGGATCCAAACCAGAGCTCTGCTGCTCAGAGCTCGCACTCCCAAGCCAACTCTTAACCAACTGAGCCACTTGGCCAGCCCAGAACATTTCTTAATAAATCACTTGCTCAGGAATCCTTGTCACAGAGCTTGCTTCTGAAGAATCTGACATCCTATTGAGAGGTCAAGACTTGCTTCTACCTAAAGGAGAGAGAGTATTGGATTTGGAAGAGGGAAAAAGCACTCTGTCCCTAAGAAGGTAGAATGAAGAACATGAGAAGAGGATGAGGCTAGACTCAGGAATTAGCATGTTTTGTTGGAGTACAATGAAGAGAAAATTATGACTGGATTAAAAACTTATGTAAGGGAAAAGGAGAAAGGTTCCTTCTCAATTCATCTTGATGCTCCCTGCCAGAGCAAGCTTTTCAACAACAAAATTCCCCTTCTTAAAACTCATGGTGTAATCTGTTTTATTCCCCCCAGAAAATCTGGCAGATGAAATCATATGTACTCACCTCAGGTTTAAAGATGCACAAAATTAAATCTATTAGGAGATTGAGAAGAAAGAATTTCTCTCTGGTTCTTCCTGCAATATGGACAAGAGATTGCTCTACAGCCAGCCAAGGGACACAGGCAAACTAAAATTCTACAGTTTTGTCATACACATACCTGAGGGCAAATGCTAAAAAGAAAATAAATTTTAATTAAAAATCCCCCCCAAACTATAGTTATTGTTTAATCCTCAGCATGGCGTGCAAAGACCTTCATAATCTGGCTCCAGGCCTGCAGGTCAAGCCTCCTTTTCCTGTTTCCCCCCATGCACATAATCCGTTGGTTCTTTGAGCTCCTGCCATTATTTGAACACACTATGCTATTTCACTCTCACACTGCTTTGCTGATCCTTGAAATGCCTGATAAACTTTTACTCATATTTCTATACCCAGCTCAGATTTCATATTCTCTGTTATCTTATCCCACCTCTTCAGCAATGTATTGTTTTTGTCTCTGTTTTGATCGTACTTGGAATACACCTTCAATATAGCAGTTAGAATATTACCTTTAAATGCAAATGATCAGTCAGTGGAATCCTGGAGAAATGTGTTTATTTCACCTTTGTTTCTCCTCCCCGTTATAGTGCCTGGCATATTCCTAGCTCTCCATAAAAATGTCTGTGGATTTTGAAATGAATTGAATAAATTTGGGTTAATAATGTAGAACTAAATTGCAAAGACCCCTGGATGGTAAACTAACTTGATGTGTAGCCTAAATACAAAGTTGGACAATTAAGTTCGGGAACTCATCCTAGAAAAAGTTCTACATACCTCATTGCTGAATATCACCTATCATCACCTTCTAAGTACTACCCTTGGAAAGCTATGCACATATGCCAGGACCATATCCACCCTTAAAAGCAATTTTGGAATAATTTTTCTGGAATGGCCATCAGAGCTGTCATTGTATTACCCTTCATGTCCTGAATGTCATCAAAATGTCTTCCTTTTAATATTTCCTTTATCTTCAGGTAAAGAAAGAAGTAATTGGGGGCCAGGTCAGGTGAGTAGAGCGGGTGTTCCAATACAGTCATTTGTTTACTGGCTAAAAAGTCCCTCACAGACAGTGCCATGTGAGCTGTGGTGCATTGTTGTGATGCAAGAGCCATGAATTGTTGGCAAAAAGTTCAGGTTGTCTAACTTTCTCACACAGCCTTTTCAGCACTTCCAAATAGTAAACTTGGCTAACTATTTGTCCCGTTGGTACAAATTCATAATGAATAATCCCTCCAATATCAAAAAAAAAGTTAGGGCCAGCCGAGTGGCGCGGTGGTTAAACGCTGGCTTGGAAAGCCAGCAGCCCCGGTTTGGGTCCCACATGAGGGTCAGTGACACTGCCCTCAAAAACAAAACAAAACAAAACAAAAAAAAGTTAGCAGCGTTGTTGCAAGGTCACCAACTTAATCGTCAGACCTCATATAAAGTGATACATTTGGAATTCTTTGATTAAAGGAATGTAAAAGATGTGTTAAATATCTGGTGAGATAATAAAACCATCACTATTTGCTCCCTGACTCCAGCCTCTTCTAATAGATTGTATAGTGTGTTTCTAGCAGCACTAACCAGGGAAGAGGATGCCCAAGATGGCCAATACCAATCGTAATTAGCTTAAGTATTTCTTATTTCATATATTCACCAAGATTTGAGAAGAGAAGTCGTTTCCTAAGAGCGTAATGGTTAAAAGCAAGGAGTTTAAATCTGAGAGACTTAGATTGAAACATTGGCATTGCTAATTACAACTGTGTAGCTTTTGGCAACTTGTTTTTCATTAGTGAAATAAAGATAAAGGCACTGACCTCATACAGTTGTAAGGCATAGTGCTCTGCTTCAAATATTAGGTAGTATAAGTGTCATACTATTGTGACTTTCTCTGACAATTATTCCTCCTTTTTTGAGGGAGAATTTCCTCCCCAGGATGCTCTATTCAAAAGGTGCCAGCATTCAGCTCAAATCCATAGGTGGTAAAGAGGAGAATGGGAATTGCAGATTGAGGGACCAGCTCTGTGGAGGCATAAAAGCCTGTGAGTTGTTCAGGTAGTGAGTATGGTGACTCAGTCTTCTGTTCCCACCCTCGCACCTCTTCTCAGAGGCTGAAGCAGTGCCTAACCTAGGCCTGAACTCAAACCTTTTTTTGATATCAGAGGGATTTTCATTATTAATTTGTACCAACTGGACAGTTAATCAAGTTTACTATTTGGAAGTGATGAAAAGGCTGCGTGAAAAAGTTAGATGACCTGAACTTTTTGCCAATAACTCATGACTCTTGCATCACAACAATGCACCAGCTCACATGGCACTGTCTGTGAGGGAGTTTTTAGCCAGTAAACAAATAACTGTATTGGAATACCCTTCCTACTGATCTGATCTGGTCCCCAATGATTTCTTTCTTTACCCAAAGATAAGGAAATATTGAAAGGAAGACATTTTGATGACATTCAGGACATGAAGGGTAATACAATGACAGCTCTGATGGCCATTCCAGAAAATTATTCCAAAATTGCATTTAAGGGTGGACTAGGCACTGGTGTTGGTGCATAGCTTCCCAAGGAGAGTACTTCAAAGGTGACCATAGTGATATTCAGCAATGAGGTATGTAGCACTTTTTCTAGGATGACTTCGTGAACTTAATTGTCAGAATGCGTATAACTCATTTTTTTGCATTAAATTTATTGTTTTCTAAATAAACAAAGGAAGATAAATGAGATCATAGTACACTTGCAGATAAACTAATGGTTAAGGCATCAAGCACTTCAGGGAGTTTATGTCAACAAGCCTGTGAGTTTGTGTTGTTTTGTTTGTTTTTTTCTCAATTTCTCCAAATTTCTCAAATTGATTTGGCCATTTTCACCTAGAAGTAGTTTTATATTTGAATGGAAATATGCCTAAAATTGAATTTACCCTCTTCATCAAATCTTCTCTCCTGCTCAGCTCCCATTTTTAATTCTATTTTCCTTAATCATTCACTCCTAAAAACTAAAAACAGTCTTTGGCTCTCCTGTATTATTTTCTTAATCTAATCTATCACTGGTTAGTTCTTCTTCCTAAATGTCTCTCAATATGAAGTCCTTTCTTTTGACTTTCTTTTTTAAATTTTTTTTAATTAGTTTCAGGTGTATAAAACAATGTCATTGTTAGACATTTACACCCTCACAAAGTGAGAACCACACACCCCCACCCCACAGTCTACTATCCCTCTGACATCGTATATAGCTCTTTCCACTTACAGTGTGCTGGGATATTTGAAACCCTTGACACCTTCTGCCTGACAATTATAAACTCGTCTACTGAGTCTACCACCTTCCAATTCTAATTCTTCCTGCCCATCATTCACAGAAGTGTTCCTAAAAAAAATCACTTGTCATTTTTCTGTTCAAAAATCTCCAATGGCTCCCCAATGCCTATTTACTGAATCACTAAGAACAATTAGTATCATTAATTACTCTCCTAGGACTTGATTCAAACAAGCAAGGAATAGGAGTGGCAATGGGTTTGTCTCATCATAGCCACCTTGAGGTATCAACATGCTGCTCACGTAATTAACCATTTTCTTTTTTGGCCAAACGAAAAGAAAAGGAAAAAAACTGTGGGAAGTAGGAGGAAGAGGAGGGAAAAGAAGAAAAGGAAGGGAGGGAGGCAGGATGGGAAGAAGAAAGAAACAGAGAGAAAATGGATGAGAGGAAGAAACTCACCTAAACACGTAACTGCTTCTTTTCAGGTTGCTTTCTTCTCTTCAACATCTGGATTCCCCTTTTCATATAAGATCAATTTTTTATTTAAAAAAAAACAAGTTCTAAGTAAAAAAAAAAAGAGTGATATTCATAAAAATAAAGAAAAATACACATGATTTGCCTTGATTTTTTATGCTCTCCCGGAAGATATTAAACCAAGATAGCTCCTTCTATTCCAATTTCCCAATTTAGAAAGGAGGAAATGGAAAAATATATCTATGGCTTTCTCTCATAAAAGTCAGAATATCCTATATATTTGAACCCTGCAAGTCTCAGATGTGGTGCTTAGTATGTTTCTCTCTTCTTTTAAGATTTTCTTTCTGCCACCTTTGCCTACGTGTTGATTAGTATGTCAAAGAGAATATTCAGGCTGAGAAATGGTAGTCTGCATTTAAGGTGCTTTTATGGCACAGTATATGGAAAATAAACAACTTTAAAACTAGCAAGCAAGCTTTCTCAATTAATCTGTGCTTTTAAGAGTGAATGCAGATGCATAATTGAGAGAATAGAATTAATGATCAAAGTATCCTCCAACCAAAAATAGTTTTAAAGAAGAAATAACAAGTAATAGATGTTACTAATTTTAATATTGAGCTTAGTTCTTTAAGTCACCCTGTAAAAAATCCATTGGGAAGTAGACCCTAATGTGAAAGAGTTGAGTTAAGGTCTTTTAATTAAATTTAAAGATTTTGTTCCCCTTGGGAAAGGGTATAATTAGCTGTTTTCTAATGCATTTGACCTGAAGATGCTTGAATCAGCAGATAATTGAATGTATTAAAAGAAGTAGCAAATTCTAATTATGAGACTTAGTTAGTGGAGTGAAAAAGAAGTTGTTCATTATTTATTCAAGAGAGTTCATACAAATGTGGAAGAGGAGAGAGGAACAAATAATTGCCAACTGTCTCAAGCCCAAGAATGTGCATCTTCCCATGGTGGCTCCTAGGAGGAGAATTGGGCAGCTCAGGACTTGAGTCTATTTTGTTATTCCCACGCAATACCTCAATCTGAATGCCACATAAATTACCACTAAAAATCAAATGAAGCACTCACAGCAGTAGAATGCACCAGCTGGACTGATGCCTGCATCACAGATTAACTCTGATATATTGGGCTTTGCTATTTTGCTGCGATGTTTCAGAGGGCATATATATCCAAATCTACAGGCTAACAAGCTGTGCTCAAATGGAGTTTTACTGAATAAGTACTTGGGTCATATGGTACTTACACAAATTTGAGGAAGGCATGGTATCCTATGAAAGGAAAATAAGTCTTCCGAACTCCAAGTCTGAAATTATTTTATTATGTTACTTAAATACTGGCATGTGAAAGCTATGAACTTATATATTCTTACACTTATTAATTCTTGTATAATTAAAAAAACAAAGCAGTTTATTAAATAAATACAATGAACCAATAAAATTCAAATTAGTGAAATGTAATGTGATGGATGATACTGTTTTGCTGAAAATGAATCTCCACTGACAGCCCAAACATGGTATGACTAGCTTGACATAGATTCTGTTGAGTTTGACATGCCTAAACCATGGTATACCTTGGGGATTCAAGTCTCCATCACTCTTCTTCATTCGAGCTAATGTAAAACTGACCTTCCTATTATATGCCATGAAAGCATTTGACTTTCATTTGCATTAACACAGTTAAGTATTAAGTCAACCTTTTTACTCGCTTGTTGGTCCTCAATAGTTGATATAGTAATATCAATCTGAACAAAACTAAAATAAATATAAACTCAGATGCTGAATATACCATGCAGTTTTTCTTATTATTATACTCTTTTAACAGATATAAAAAAAAGATTTCACTTCTCATTCACCCATGCATTCATTGACTCAAAAACTAGTGTGTGCTATGTGTTAGCTAGTTCAAATGATGATGATTGATAAAATAATGCTGATGGTGATGATGATGATGATGATGATGATGATGATGATAAAGAAGAAGAATACTGCACAATCCCTAATCAAGAACACTTAAAAATCTTAAAATTAAACTGTTCAGCGATGAATCCACAGAGCTACAATTTTAGGGTATGTTAAAGCCATTACAGAAGTGTCTGGTTAGGGTTAAAAAAGTTTTAAGTAGCGGAGCACATCTCACTGAAATGGGAAATAAGGCTCAAAATTAAAAATAATTACAACAATGATGATGATGATGATTATATTTTATACACACTATTGAGTGTCTGTCAGGTTCCAGTTACAGGTTAGTGTTATTTAATCTTCATAGCAACCTAATGAAATAGTTATTATTTTCATCACTTTAAAGATAAGGCAATTGATACTCAAAAGTACACAGCTAGCAGTGATAAAGCTAGGATTTCAAGAGTCAGAAAATTCCAAAATGTGAGTGCTTAACTACCTTTCTATGTAAAACAGTTATTATTTGAATTTGACGTTTTTTGTTTTGTTTTTTTTTGAGGTTAGTGTGACTGGCCCTCACATGTGGGATCTGAACCGGGGCCACTGGCTTCCCAAGCCAGCTCTTAACCACCAAGCCACTCGGCCGGCCCTGAATTTGACATTTTTTATAATTAACAAATATGAATCAAACACATATAATATAAAGTGTGGTCTTGGATGCCAAGTTAAGTATTTCATATAATAGTATATAATGTTTAATAAATTATAATCCCATATGCATGTGCAGATTTTAAAACATCATTAATAATAATATATACTATGTTTTCAATAATAGCATAATGATTAATTGTACGTGTCAACTAGGCCACAAGGTGCCCAGGTATTTGATCAAATATATTCTAAATTTTCTCTTAGTTGAAGAACAAACTAAAACTTTAAAAGGCATCCAGTTTACCCATGAGAATATTTGCTGAATTCAAGGGCTGAGTGGAAGTCTGGTTGACTGGACCAAATCTAAATGGGAGAGTGAAAAGAAATCTGCTGCAGGCACAGGGTTCTTTTCTTTCCTGAAATATTCCACTGGTCCATCTCTTAAGAAATTTACTGTATTTGAAGGTTTATTGAGCAGTAAGCTAAAAAGCTTGGCTGAGAATCTCTGAAGAGCAGACCTGCATTTTTTTTTAAAGCATTCAAACAAGTAGTTTATTAGAAGAGATAGTACATTTAGAAGTAAAAGTAAACCTGAGCAGTAGAGGATGGCTCAAGGGCCCATTACTAGAAGTTACATTCCAAAGAGTGTGGAGTGGGCCAAGTGCAAAGGCAAGGCTCAAAGGGAAGAAGCAAGGACCTGCATTTTTGAAAGTCTCCTGGACTGAGAAGACAGGCATCTGAAAGGCTTGTAATACATATCCCATGAGGGACCTGCCTAGAGGAGAGGATGAGCAGGAGTTGGACTGAGTCTTTCTAAACCTGCAACCATGCTTTGACCCAGGTCAATTTCTTATTGAAATGAAATGATCTGCCCCTCATCCTATCTGCTTAACATAGGAAAGGGGAAATTGCTGGTGGAATATAACATCACCAGGATTCTCCAAGGCCCTTTAGTACAGAATGTCCAGCATACAATTTCTAAAAATTATAAATGAGAAGATATAGGGAAATGCCATAAAGAAACAACATTAATAACAATATAGACAGACCCACCTATGATCTATATATTGGGGTTAACACACAATGACTTTAAAATAGCTATTATTCATATGTTCAAAAAAAGAAGACAAGAAGCACAAAATAAATGAAATGATCAATAAATTGGCATATATATATATATATATATATATATATATATATATACCGTATTAGATGGGTTTAAAGCAGATTGAAGACACGTGATTAATGAAATGGGAAACATTGGCCAAGTGAAATAGACACATGGGAACATCCCAAAGGCCTGTGTAGTTGGAGTACCAAATGGAGAGAAGACAGAGAATGAGACAGAAAAAAATGTTTGAAGAGATAGTGGCTGCATATTTTCTAAAACTGATAAAAGACATCAACCCAAAGAATTTCAATGAGGAGAAACTCAGTTCAAAAGAAGAAAAACATAAAGAAAATCACATCTAGGCAAGTCATAGTAACACTGCAAAATATCAAGGACAAAATGGAAATCCTAAAAAGTGACAGGGATAAAAATAATATTAAATAGAAACTGTAAGACTCTCAGCTTTAAAATAGTAACTTTAAAATAGTAACTGTAAGACTCTCAGCTAAGTTCTCAGCTGAACTGATGCAAGCCAGAAACAAAAGAATAACGTTTCTAACTTAAAATTCTATATGCAATAAAAATTTCTTTCAAAAATAAAGGTAAAATAAAGCCATTTCAGATAAAAATTTGAGTTTTGTTTTTGTTTTGGTTTTTGTTTTTGCTAGAAGATCTAAAAAAAAAAATCTAAAGGGAATTCTTCAGGCAAATGGAAGTTCATCCCAGTTGAAAACTTGACATGGCAGAAGAGAAAGAAAAAACTTACTGGGTTGTTTTAAAGAAATATTGATTATACAAAATTATATTTAATTTTTTTTCAGTTAGAACACATTTAAAACTAAAATACTAAAACAAAATTACTCAAAAGGCAAGTGGGAATAAATAGAGCTGAGGCTCAAGCGGTATCATGTTTGGGATAAAAACCATAATTTGTATTAGACCTTAATAAGTCAAGAATGAATAATTGTGTCTTGGATATCTACTAAGATGACATAAAACTAGTTTCTCAATATAAGTGAAAATACTGTTATCAGTCATTTCATAATTTGAATACAATTGAGAGAATATAAATGACAATAGGTGTACTATGGCTCAATCAGATATTTATTGAGCCTCAGCTTCTCAATTATATATTTAATTATACCTGAAAAGAATAGAATTTAAAAGGACAAGGAAGTCTGAGTAAATACCATTGAAATTACATCTAAAATATAAGATGTAATGAAATTTTATAATGTATTTAGCACCCTGGGAGGAAAAAAAAAACACATCTCATTCTTTCAACATAAAGTCACTTTTCAATATGCATACTTAACTTTCATATGCATATTTAAGGATTCATAAAGCAAGTAAAGTACTGCTGGCAGTCAGCATCTTAAATGCATAATGACAGTAATAAAAATTATTAAATTTCAGAAAAGGGAGTGTGCCATGCTAGAGATATCAGAGAACCCTTCAAACAATAGGTGTAACTTGAAGTAGACCCTGAAATGTGACTGAAAAACACATTTCATCTCTTGATAAAAAAGTACTATGAAAGAAATGTACCTTCCTACAATCTTTGGTTAGAACTGGAAAATGAAATCTAATACTAATAATAAAGATCTGAATTTGGACACTTAATTACCTCACTCACAAAAATATTGATTCTTAAGAATGGGCACCTGGGACAGGATGATGACATGAAACTGAAGATATCCTGTTTGGAAAACCTTCTTAAAGTTTCCTTTCACTTTATACTTTGTCATAATTAGATGATGCAAGTTGGGAAGTCTACAGGGATCCTTTCCCCTGAGAGGCCACTCACTGTAGCCTATGGCAGCCCACTGCATCAGAGACTGCAGCTATGCGTTTGGCTGTTTTTAGACCTCACTTTCTCTGACACCAAGTATTTGAGAATCTCTACAAAAATGTTTAGCTATCTTTTCATCATAGTAATTTTACAAATACTTGATAATTTTACCTAAATTATAAACTTCAAATACACTTTGTAACCACGGAAACAGTTGTGCTCCTGAAACAAATCCTTCATAGCTCTGAGTCCCAAATTATGTCTGGTTTTGTTGTAGATTTCATCCATTTAAAAAAAAACATTTTCATCATGTTTGAAGTAAAATAATTAATAAAATTTACACAAACAATATTCTCTGAAGCATTGCTAACCAATCACCAAGGACAGCACAGAAAATTTTTCTAATAAGTAGCATGACAGCACATCATTCTAAATTTGGTTATTCCCACAGAGTCTAAAGGAACATTATCAAAAGATATGGCTCAATGATTATGTAGCCTCAAGTAACTGAATAATTAAGTTATGATTTAACCCAATAATATCACTGTCCTAATTTACTATATATTGTGCAGCTTTCCTATCTGCTCTTCAGAGATTCCAAATAGTGAATTACTAATCCAATGACCAAAAGAAGTTCCCAGAAGCACTTAACATACTCCAAAGAAGTAATCTGTTATTCTGCAGGAAAATAAAACTTCTTTCTAAATTAGTGTGACTGAGAGACATAAATATTCACATTTAGAGTGGATGAGCTGAAAGTGTCATGCTGCAGTTGACAGATGCTATCTACATAAAAAAAGAGAATTGACGTTAGTCAATTCCTGCTATCATACAATAAGCACAGAATCATAGATTAGACAATGGTCCATATTTAACAGCCCACAAACCAATCATAAAGGACTGAACAGGATAGCGTGGGGCTCAATATTGGAAGTTTTGCTTTTCATGAGATGACGGTTTCCTCATCATTATTTGTGGTACCAACTAAAACTTGTTGACCAGGAGGCAGATATCACCTCCTGTCTGTATACTGTTCTCTGCAATTCCATCCATTTCATGGGGCCTCTCCTAGTAAGCTATGAGTTTTCTTTCTCCCAGCTACAGTGCATCCTAGAGTAGATAACAAATTGCAGATGTTTCCTAGCCTATTATATCTTCTCAATGACCAAAGCAAATCCATACTAGTGTAAATATGTTTTTTCCTTGGTTGGAAGCAAAAATCAGTTATGCACAGTGAATTATATCAGTCTCACCTATACCTTCAAAGCAACCTGACATTAAGTCTCTCCTTAGTCTGCTCCAAACTTAGTGTAATAATTCCAATGAGTTCAGTGGTTCCCAGTCAACCCTCTAATCATTTTTTTTACTCTCATTTCCTCTGGACCCTATCCAAATTCTCTAGTTCTTAGATCAATAATAAGATTAAAATGAATCTCACCACAATAGTAGTTAACAATTGGAACCACAAGAACTATACTGAATTGGGAGAATCACTTCATATTTACAATGTCTGCCTTTTAGAGCTGATTTGAAATGATGAGTATGTGTTATTGACATTGTTACCTTGTAATATATTCCTTATTCAAATACGTTTATAGAATCAGACTGAAAGAACCATACCAGCTCATATTCGGTTTCTATTTATTTGCCCCAAAACTGTTTTTCCTCATTTCTTCCTGAGCAAATAATACTGAACATATCAATTGAAATATCAAGCTTAATAATTTATCCTTTCTCAGGACATTTATTTTTTTTTGAATTATAGTTTATTGGGGTGATTATTGGTAGCAAAGTTACATAAATTTCAGATGTACAATTCTGTAATACATCATCTATATATCACATTGTGTGTTCACCACCCAGAGTCAGTTCTCTTTCCATCACCATATATTTGATCCCCTTTATCTTTATCTATCACCCTTCTCCTCACTTACCCTCTGGTAACCACTAAACTATTGTCTGTGTCTATGAGTTTTGTGTCTTCATTTGTTTTTCTTGTTCCTTTATTGCTTTTGATTTTATATATCACATATCAATGAAATCATATGGTTCTTGACTTTTTCTGTCTGATTTATTTCTCTTAGCGTTATAGTCTCAAGATCCACCCATGTTGTTGCAAATGGCACTATTTCATCTTTTCTTATGGCAGAATAGTATTCCATTGTGTATATTTACCACATCTTCTTTATCCAA
Source organism: Aselliscus stoliczkanus (assembly GCA_033961575.1). Classification (NCBI taxonomy): domain Eukaryota; kingdom Metazoa; phylum Chordata; class Mammalia; order Chiroptera; family Hipposideridae; genus Aselliscus; species Aselliscus stoliczkanus. The sequence goes on along the minus strand of CM066732.1, from coordinate 99,744,236 downwards.
TCACGTATTGAAGGACACTTTGGTCGTTTCCATGTCTTGGCCACTGTAAATAAAGCTGCAATGAACATCAGAGTACATATATCTTTATGGATAAATGTTTTCATCTTTTTTTTTTTTTTTGAGGGCAGTGTCACTGGCCCTCACATGTGGAACTGAACTGGGGCTGCTGGCTTCCCAAGCCAGCACTTAACCACCACGCCACTCGGCCGGCCCTTAAATATTTTCATACTTTTTGGGTAGGAGAGGGATTGCTGGGTCATATGGTAATTCTAGTTTTAATTTTTTGAGGAATCTCCACACTGCCTTCTATATCAGCTTCATCAATCTGCATGCAGTTCCTTATATATTTTGAATATTAGCCTCTTATCAGGGCATTGTTTGAAAAAATCTTTTCCCATTCTGTTGGATGCTTCTCTATTTTGTTGATGGTTTCTTTTGCTATGCAAAAGCATTTTAGTTTTATATAGTCCCATTCCTTTATTTTAGCTTTTACTTCCCTTGCCTTTGAAGTCAAATTCATAAAATCCTCTTTGAACTCAAGGTCTATAAATTAAGTACCTATGTTGTCTTCTATGCAGTTTATTGTTTCAGGTCTTATGTTTAAGTCTTTGATCCATTTTGAATTAATTTTGGTACATGGTGACAGATAGCAAACAGTCTAGTTTCATTTTTTGCACGTGGCTTTCCAATTTTCCAAGCATCATTTATTGAAGAGGCTGTCTATTTTCCATTGTATGTTTTTGGCTTCTTTGTTGAAAATTGTCCATATTTATGTGGGTTTATTTCTGGGTTCTCTATTCTATTCCATTGGTCTGTGTTGCTTTGTAATACAAGCCGAAGTCAGGGAATGTGATACCTCCTCAATTGTTCTTTTTTCTTAGTATTGCTTTGGCTATTCCAGGTCTTTTGTGGTTCCATACAAATCTGATGATTTTTTGTTCTATTTCTTTAAAAAATGCCATTGGGATTTTGATGGGATCGCATTAAGTCTGTATATTGCTTTGGGTAATATGGCCATTTTAACTATGTTGATTCTTCCAGTCCATGAACACGGAATGTCTTTCCATTTCTTTGTGTCTTCTTCAATTTCTTTTTAAAATGTCTTATAGTTTTCAGTGTATAGGTCTTTCACATTCTTGGTTAAGTTTATTTCTATGCATTTTTTGGTTGTTGTTGCAATTGCATGAGGAACTGTTTTTTTTTTTTTATTTCTTTTTCAGGTTTCATTGTTAGTATATAGGAATGCAATGGACTTTTGTATGTTGATTTTGTAGTCAACAACTTTATTGTATTCTTTTACTGTTTCTAATAGCTTTGTGGTGGAGTCTTTAGGGTTTTCTATATATAGCACCATGTCATTTGCAAAAAGTGACAATTTAACTTCTTCATTCCCAGTTTGGATACCTTTTACTCCTTTCTCTTCCCTGATTGCTCTGGCCAGGACTTCCAATACTATGTTGAAAAGCAGAAATGATAGGGGACAACCCTGTCGTGTTCCTGAATGTAGAGCAAAGGGCCCAGTTTTTCACCTTTAATTATATTAGCTGAGGGTTTGTTGTATATAGCCTTTATTATATTAAGGTATTTTCCTTTTATACCCATTTTATTAAGTGTTTTAATCATAAATGGATGTTGTATCTTGTCAAACGCTTTTTCTGTATCCGTTGATATAATCATATGATTTTTTTCCCTTTATTTTGTTTATGTGGTATATCACATGATTGATTTGTATATTTTGAACCATCCTTGTTCCCCTAGGTAGAACCCCACTTGGTTGTGATGTATAATTTTTTTTAATGCATCATTACATTCTATTTGCTAGAATTTTGTTTAGGATTTTTGCATCTGTATTCATCAGAGAGATTGGTCTCTAAGGACATTTAAATTTTAATTAATTTCTGTAGGATCCTAGTCTAGTCTAAGTTGTATTATCCACGTTATATATATCTATATCTATATCTATATCTATATCTATCTATCTATATCTATATATAGATAGATAGATAGATAGATAGATAGATATATAGATATATAACTTTAACTTTAGAAAACTTCTAAGAGTAGCCAACAATCATAGAGTCATAGAATTTTAGAGGTGGAAAGACCTTATGTCAGATTCTATTCCTTCAAGGCACCAGCCTAATTACCTTGGTTTTCAAAATAGGAAGATGGTAAATTCTTTGATCTTGGACTATAAAATCCAGCTCACCTCCAAGAATGTGGATTCTAATGAACTCCACATAGATACTATAATGAGGAAATAATTCAAAATGCAATCAAAGATTATTCAAAAACATTCATCACAGAATTGATGACAGAGGAAAGAATTACTAACCCCCTAACTAAAATTCCCCCAAATAAGAATATGATCAAATGCTTATACTGGAATTGGCCATTTTTAAACTTAATTAATATAGGGAAATTCTACATAAATAATTTTAGTGTAGCTTTATTGCAACAGGTTTGCTACCAAAATACAGGTGCCATAAAAACCATTGCTAAATTTAAGCCAAAATGGGAAGAGAAAAATTCACATTAACAACTATATCATTGGACATGTAGATGCAGGCATGTCTACCACTACTGGCCATCTGATCTATAAATGTGGCAGGACTGACAAAAGGACCATCAAAAAATTTGAGAAGGGGTCTGCTAAGATAGAAGAGAGCTCCTTCAAGTATGCCTGGGTCTTGGATAAACTAAAAGCTGAATGTGAGCATGATATAACTATTGTTGCCTCCATATGGAAACTTGAGCAGTACTATGTGACCATCATCGATGCCCCCAGGACACAGGTACTTTATCAAAAACATGATTATAGGCACATTCCAGGCTGACTGTACTGTCTTGATTGTTGCTGCTGGTGTTGGTAAATTTTAAGCAGGTATCCCCAAGATTGGGCAGACCTGGAAATGTGCCTCTTTGGCTTACACACTGATTATAAAACAACGAATTGTTGGGCTTAACCAAACCAATTCTCCTGAGCCATCCTTCAACCAGAGAGATAATGAGGAAATCATTGAGGATGTCAGCACCTACATTAAGAAAATTGGCTACAACCCTGACACAGTAACATTTGTGCCAATTTCTGGCTGGAATGCTGGAAACATGTTGGAGCCAAGAATAAACCTGCCTTGGTTCAAGGGATGGAAAGTCACTTGTAAAGATGGCAGTGCCAGTGGAACCCATGCTGCTTGAAGCTCTGGATTTCATCCTGCCACCAGTTAATCCAACAAACAACCCCTTGGGTTTGTTTTTCTAGGAGGTCTACAAAACTGGTGGTATTGGTACTGTCTCTGTGAGCCGAGTGGAGACTGGTGTTCTCAAACTCTGCATGATGGCCACCTTTGCTCCAGTCAATGTTACAACTGAAATAAAGTCTGTTGTAATGCACCATGAAGCTTTGAGTGAGTGAAGCTCTTCCTGGGGACAATGTGGGCTTCGATGTCAAGAATGTATCTGTCAAAGATATTCATCATGGCAATGTGGCTGATGATAGCAAAAATTACCCATCAGCAGCTGGCTTCACAGCTTCAGGTTATTCTCCTGAACCACTCATGCCAAATCAGCGCTGGCTATAAACCTCTGCTGATGGTTAACCATCTCACACCACTTGCAGGTTTGCTGAGCTGAAGAACGAGATTGATCATCATTCTGGTAAGAACCTGGAAGATGGCCTCAAATTCTTGAAATCTGGTGATGCTGCCATAGTTGATATGGTTCTCTGAAAGCCTGTGTGTTGAGAGCTTCTCTGACTGTCCTCCTCTGGATCATTTGGCTGTTGGTGACATGAGACAGAGCGTGGCTGTGGGTGTCATCAAATCAGTGAACAAGAAGGTTGCAAGAACTGGTAAGATCACCAAGTCTGCCCATAAGAATAAGTAGGCTGAATGAATATTATCCCTAATGCCCGTTTAATCAGTGGTGGAAAATCTCTGAACTGTTTGTCTCAGTTGGCCATTTAACTTTAATAGCAAAAGTGTGATTAATGATATCAATGCAATGTGAAACCTTCAGAGGGAAAAGAGGACATTTTGTGGATCATTTGTGTTTCTTTCTGTGACAGTTTTAAGTTATTAGTTTTTTTTAAATTGGTATTTTTAATGGAAATAATTTCACCAAAAATCTATTGCATAATTTTGAGACCCAGTAAAACAAATTTTAATGAGAAAAAAATAATTCAGTTAAAAAACAAAATACAAAACTATACCTATGAGATCATGCCAAAATATCAAAAGATAATGAGATATGTAGATACATGGATAAATATAAACATATAGAAATACAGAAAAATGACTAAAGATAATCAATTGATAGCAATATTTCTGGGTTATTACAGGTAGTTTTTGTTTTATTCTAAAATTCTGTTTTCCAATTTTTACATGTGCATTACATCTCTAACTTAAAACCAAGCTACTTTTATTTTAGAATTTGTGAATCCATAAAATTAATCATTAGGTTATTTTTTTGCATTCCTTAGCCTAATCTCTGTAAGTCACTAATTGAAAATAATAAACAAAGTGAAAGTATTCTTCATGCCCCAAATTGATATTTCTCCATGGGGGACATCAAACAAATATCTGACCTGCAAAAAAAAAAAATACAAAAAGATCTACAGAATATCTTGGAAATGTGAGAAAGGTGAGCTGATTCAGTGTTTGAAAAGGCTAGATCCAAAACAGAAACGCTAATGGAGCTTCTGCACAATCCTGATTTGGTCAAGGTAAAGGATACAGAAAAATCATAGGAATTACAGTGGAGAAACCTGACAAGCACTACCTCAGTTAGGTGGTCAAGGTCAACATCAATAGTGGTAAGTTATGATGACAGCAGGTACACTTGATATAATGTAGTGAAAGTGGCACTTGACCTCTTTGGTCCTCTTTCCCAAAACCCTTAATCTAGTATAGTCATGAGAAAAACATCATACAAATCCCATTTGAGGGACATTCTTCAAAATACCTGACTAATACTCTTTAAAACTGTCAAAGTCACCAAAAACAAGAAAAGTCCTAGAAACTGTCACAACCAAGAGAGGCCTTGCAAAAGTCAAGGTTTCAGAGAAGCAGATATCTAGGGGCAAAGCACTCCAGGCAGAAAAATAGGGCACTGAACCTAAGGTGCAAGTTTGGCATGTGTAGAGAGCAGCCAGGAGGCCAAAGTGCCTGGGACAGAGTGAATGAATGGAAGAGGGGTGGGCAAAGTCAGGAATGGCTGGGCCACACAGGGCCTTGTAGGGCATTGTAAAGACTTGTACTTTCCTCTGTGGTGACATGGGGAGCCACTGCTGAGTTCTGAGCAAGCGTCACTTCATCTGACCATATTTTTAAAGGCTCACTCAGCTGTGTGGATGGAAAGTAGACCATGTAGTAGTAAAGGCAGAAGCAAAAAGACCCATTAGGAGGTAATTGCCATAATCTTTGGTGACTCAGACCAGAGTAGCAGATGTGTTCATGAAGAAAATTAGTTGAGTGCTGGGTATATCAAAGTAGAGTCAACAGGATTTTATGATGGATTCAACAAACAGTTTAAATGGATGAATATTGGCCAACATTGATTAGTAGGCAAACTAATGTAAGTTTGCCTACAAACTAAGTAAGCAAGTGCCAAAGACTTACTAAACATTTATGGGCAAAGAAGCTAAAATGAAAAAACAAAACCCTTATCTGCTACATTACCATTATATCTATTGCGTTTCTATGGTATCGGTAATGACTAATTGTTGGACTTCAGTCTTTGAACATTGGCACCCAGCCAGGAGGGTTTTTAGGGACAGAGCTTGAGAACTACTGAGCTGCACAAATGTGAGGAATGATGATGCTGATATTTCAATTGCCTTTTCACGGGTACTATGAGAGGCCTCTCACCTGTTAAAAGGAACATCGTCGTCTGATTACAAGTTGATATCAGGGAGAGCATTTGGAGGCAGACATGTGGAAAGGCTCACAGTGCCGCTTTGCTTCCCAGTAGATACCTCTTTCTGGTTCTCATTATTTTGGTAAAGATATTAGCAAAACAACAGTAAAAATTAAAGTTCTCCATAATCCTCAGCACCCACCATTAACTTCTGAAATATTATTGCACGTTAGCATTTACTGTTACCTTACAAAGCACTTACTGAAAGGCAGGGAAGCCAAAAAAACAACAAACCCAAATCTGCTGCTGGTGGTAAAGAGGAGGATGATTGCCTCTGCAGATTGTGGCACCCCTTTTCCCAAAGCAACAGGGGCCACAGAGGTCTTCTGAGGCTCCTTTCTACTGAACTTGGAATGAAACAGTAGATGCCTTCCAGAGTATGTGGGTGGGGGGGGGAAGGGCAGAACATGTCCCGCCAATGATCAAGAAATGGATGAGATGGGCCTCCTGTTTCCCTTCCTCATTCTTCTTTTCTTACACCTTCTCCCTGCTTTCACTGGCCTCCCAGGGATCCAAGCCTGCTCATAGGAAATAAACTGAGATTAGCTACATACACTTCATGTGCCCTTGGGTCAGGGATACACACTATGTATGGGCTTACGTTGGAGAGTATCTGACTTTGTCTGCCCCGTGGCCATCAGGTGGGGATGTTGTTTTATTTACTCAGGGAATATAGGGAGCATGGCATATTTCCTCAGGGGAGAGAGAGGCATTTTGGTATTTGGATCATGTCGAGCCTTCCCCAATCAGCAGTCTAGCAGCAGCAGCCTCCTCTAATTTCATGCCTAATTCCAGGTCATGCTGAGAATGTGAGGCCTCAATTTTTCTCTCTACAAAATTGTATCACTCTATATACACTCTGCCTCACAAGGCCTATCTGAAGACAAATGAAATAATGCCATCTGTTAAATCCAAGCCTGTCCCCCCACAGCTCAATGAAAGATGCTATGTATTATGGCCCAGCTTTCTCTTCAGCTGGATTTAGAAACTACAGCTTATAGTGCATCCTATGTTTATTCACAGTGGTATCGAATCTTGCACAGGACAATGGAGGCCTGGGCATTTGCATTTCTCCTAGTGGTTCCACTCTCCTGGCCAAGAAGCACATGAAGAAGGGTCTTCACTGGCCCAGGGCCCCTCATAGGATTCCATTCATGCCTGCCACTCACTCACAGAGAAAGCCCCCCACAAGAAGGCTCAGCTCTCATAAAGAGCTCTGCCAGACTCGGGAAGACGTGGCTTTTTGTTAGCACCATGGGACCCTGTGTGACACTCCACGGCCTGGGCGAGGGGCTGTCACAGCAGCCTTTCACAATTCAAAGAAAAAAGGAAAATAGACTGCCTTTGAGCGTCAGGGATGTGGGAGAGTCAGGCATCAAATCATGAATAAATAAATAAAAATACCAACAGCTGTGATATTTAAAACAGACAATCACTATAACAGCAGATGACAACCCTGCAGTCTGCAGAATCTGCTAATAAACGGGCTGCCGTGGCTGTTATTAAAGATAAACTTATAAGCCATGATTATTCAACCATTAAACCTAAGTGGAAATCAAAAGAAGATGATGTATGGGGTGCTGTGTGGCCCAGGAAAATTACTCATCAAATTTGAATCCTGATGTCTCTGTCCTCAAAGGATTGGTCCCTTGAAATTTTGTCACTACTGATGCAAAAGCTTTCTTCTCTCTTTCCTTTAATTATAATTTCAGTTTGCTAATGTGTGGCGTTTTTTGTTTTTTCAATAAATTGCTGTCATAAGCACATCTCATCTCATTATCCATAGAATAATGGGAGTGCTGTTCCATTCAACAAGGGCACAGATAAGGAAGGCAAGACTCTTAGACCTTCCTCAGAGCCGCCTGCTCACCAGACAGCACAGCATCAGCCCTGAGGCAGATGAAAAATCTACCAAAAAGTACAGCTTGTCGGGGAGCTTTGTCACTGTATTAGCTAATTTGACCTAACAAGAATCCAGTTCCAGTTCAGAGGTCAGGCGATTACATCTCTCTTGGATCTCAATCACTGCCCGTGCTACTATAGTCAGTAACACAGTTAAGAGGAACAGTGGCCTGTTATGAAAGAAACAACATTATAAAATAAGATTGTTATATGAGCATGCCATTCTGAAGATATGAAATAATGAACCAGATTGAAAATAATCTTTACTTAATGTCCTATATTTTTATTATATATAGGATGCAGGAGAGCATAACAGGAGAATAAGAGCTTTTCAATCTGATAGGGTTTTCAAGTGTTACCTTTCAAAAGTCTGCTTGGTATTATCTTTCCTAAGAATTTTGAATTAGAAATTTGAAGTAGCCCACATTGATCAAGGTAATATTCTATATTTTTTTAAAATAAGAAACACAATACTAACTGCTAAATCTGCACAATCTAAAGTGGGACAAAAGTGTGTGACAGGTTAAAGGGAAAAAGAGTCAATAAAATTTCACTTTTTTTTAATCCTGCATTTTTTTGTGTTTTTTTTGTTTGTTTGTTTTTGCTCTTCACCTCGCCTACTTTATCATCTCCATTTACTGCTCCCTTCCTCAGAGAGGTTCGCAGTGGTTGGGATCCCCTCCTTTGCGCTCTCATGTCTATAAAAAATATACCTTCTGAACACATGTTATATACTCAATAGATTTTGAATGGCCTAAGCACTTGAACACAGGCCTAATTCTCGAATTATTCCAAGTTAGGGCACAAATGGAGGGAAAAAACATGGTGTTTATAGCACATATGAAATACAAGTCAAGAGGCCAAGCACCAGCTCTGTCCAAGTCCCAAGGGTAAGAAATAAGCCCACATAAAGTCTGGACTGGGGATTCAAATGTTTGTGCTGGAACCACAGGGTGACAATCACATAAGTAGCATTTGCCCTGAGTTCATGGAGGCCTTCAAGAAACTGTAAGACAGTAATGATGTAATGTTAGAATCACCTAGAAAGATAGTTTTGGTTTTTTTTTCTTTTTTAATTGAAATTCCTAAGTCATGACCCCAAACATAAATAAAAATATCCAGGGAGAGTGGCCATGAATCTGTCTTTACGTATAATAACGACTACTGAATAGGCAACTTGCCCTCCACTTGACCTTCACCTACTCGGTGAGCCACTTTGTGAGAGGAATGTAGTCCCTTGAAATAGCCATTATTTTAGCAAAACCAAGGTTAACCTAAACATCTACCTACTAACACAACTGAAGTCCTATTCAGAATGATAGAACTCAATTATATGCTCAGTATCTGGATATCACAAAATGAAAGTGAAGCTGAAATAAACATCTTTGGATTCACTAGGGAAATGCTACAGTATGATAGGCAACGACCAAGAGCCTTGCTTTTACACATTGGGCATCTTTCTAATGAGTTTATTTGGGAGAAGTAAAAGCCACATGCAACATCTGAAGAGACCCTGCAGCTTTCAGGACCCACCCAAAATCTGAAATGCTGTTTTTATTCCATGACGTGAAAGCGGAATGTGTCTTGTTCCTGCGACAGATGTGTTCCTTAAAAGTTGTGCAAACTTAGAATTTTTTAGGGAGTTGAAATGATGAGCTCGCTATTTAAAGGAAGTATGAAGTGAAAATTTTTTTGCATTAAAACGTACTTAGAGTTTCTAAAACCACCTTTGAATGTGTCTGTATTATCTAAGGTTTATAGTATAGAACTGTATAATAACTAGCATGTTATCATGTGGGCCTGGGTGTTATGCTGTCCTCTGAAACACAAAACCATATATTACAAAATCTTCTGTAACCTAGAAATTATTACAAAGCTGGTTCTACTGAAGTTTTGGAAAAAATGACACATATGCTTTATGAGAAAATTATATTGCTAAAAACATAATTTAGTGACAGCTATTACATACTAAAGTCAACAGTTTTTAATGTGGATACACTGCCATTTTGAAAACGGAAGAGAATATGATGGGTTACACTTTATACCAAATTTTCAGAAATGCATATGTTCCTTAAAGTGAGTCATATCACTGAAAATTGCATTTATATGAAACTTCTATTTTCCAACTTTTATTCATATGAGACACTTAATTGTATCCTCATTAATTAGACAGACATTTTTAAAATGATGTATGGGAAACTAAGCAATGAAGCAAATATCCACTATTATTGTTATCCCCATTCTACAGATGGAGAAAATAGGTTCAAGGAAATTAAGAGTCCTGTTCAAGGTCACAAATGGAGTCAATGGTAGAAAAGGAAATTCAATTCACATTTTTTGGTTCCAAAGTCATATTCATCAGACCATAAATGTAAAGAAACAGCTTGCAAATGTTAATGAACAAGTCTCTTTGGATCCATATTAAAGTAGAGCCAAAAATGTCATTTTTGTCAGGCCTAAAAATGAATTCTTGGCCCAAAATATAATCACCATTAATAAATTCCATCCAAAATTTAGAGTATAGTTAGACCAAAAGGCCAACATTATGGTATTTTTGCCTACAGTAGTTTAAAAAAAGAAAAAGAAAAAAGGTCTCCCAACAAAGCTGTCCTTTGCTTGAGTCAGTTCATGAGTCAGTTGGTCTTTGGATGAAAGGAAGTAAAAAATTCATCACCTGTGAGGACTGACTGTCTAAAAGGCATTGCAATAAAGAAGTAATTATAGTGTGTATGTGGTACACCCTTACCTAAAGCTGTAAGTAAATAACATGAGTATCAGCTCCTCCTCACTGAATAACTTACAAAGGCCAGATGAGGAGTTGGATAGGAAGCAATTAAGATCTGGCACCTTGCCAGACATATTTGGTACATGGTTTTGTGGTCAATGCTTATTCTCCATCTTTTATGTTTTTGTATTTGTTTTTGTTTTCCATACAGGTGACTGTGTTAGCATTATAATTCTGGTCTTACTACACAGCCCCCTCATTCACTCCACTCGCATTGGTGAGTTTAGAAGGAGAAACTGGGCAGGAGCCTTCCTCTTCTCTTGGTCATCTGAGTCAGTCTGTCCACAGAGATCATGAGCTCCTAATTGTGCTCTACGTTGGGACAGCCTCTGTCCTGAGAGGCCCTGTCCCCTTATTGGAGATGTTTCAGGTGGGTTCCCAGAGAAGCAGACTGAAACAGGAATCAGCCTGCAGGGTTTGAATAGGGGTCCTGTTTCCTAATTTGGAGACAAGGCCAAATTTTTATGTCAATTTCCTACGTCGACTTCTAAGGCCACCAAGCTTGCATACAATAAATTAATCTATCCATGTTTCCATAAACATTCACTTGGAAAATAGTTTATTTAATCTAAAACTTTATGAAAGAATTTAGTAAAGGATAAATATGTGCTCAAACATGTATGATAACCATTAATACACATTTGTATCTGTGATACCAAAAACAATTGAATGAGAAAAGGATAGGCTATTCGATAAATGGTCCTGGGTAAACCGGGTATCAACATGTAAAAGAATGAAATTAGATTCCTACCTCACAACATATACAAAACCAAAATGAAAATGGATCATAGATCCAAATATGAGAGTTAAATTATAAAATTCTCAGTAGAAAACATAAGAGTAAACCTTTATTACCTTAGGTTAGGCAATGGTTTCTTAGATATGGAACCACATTCACAAGTGGCCAAAAAAAAAAAAAGATAAGTTGCACTTCATCAAAATGTAAAACTATTTGCAAATCATATATCCAACAAAGGACTTATATTCAGAACATATAAAGGACTCATACAACTCAAAAATAAAAAGATGACCCAATTTTTAAAATGAACAAGTAATTTATTGAGAGAATATACAAATGGCAAAAATAAACACATAAAAAGATACTCAAATCGTTAGAGAAATGCAAATCGAACTACAATGCACCACTTTACACAAACTAAGATGGCTAAAATAAAATACAACCAACAATAACAAGTGTTGGTAAAAAAAAGAATTAAACTCTCATATGTCATACATTGTTGGTAGGATTATATAATAGTGCAGCCACTTTGGAAAAAAGTGGAAAGTTCTTCGAAATGTAACCGTTTTACTATAACAAAAGAAATGAAACATAAATTCAAAAAAAAGTTGGCATGAATAGTGCCAACAGCATTATTCATAATAGGCAAAAACTGAAAACAACCCATATGTCCATCAACTGATGAGTGGATAAGCAAAATGTGATATATCCAGTCAATGAAATATTTTACCATAAAAAGAAATGAAGTACAGATAAATGCTACAACATGGATGAACCTTGAAAATATTATGTTAAGTAAAAAAAGGCAGACACAAAATGCCTCTGTGATGGTTTATTTTATGTGTCAACTTGAATAGCCTAAGGGGTGACCAGAGAACTGGTAAGACATTAATTCTGAGTGTGTCTGTGACATTGTTTCTGGAAGAGGCAAGCATTGGATTCAGTGGACTGAATGAAGAGATCTGCTCTCACTAGAGTGGGTGGGAATCATCCAATCTACTGGGAACTTTAGTAGAACAAAAAAGCATAGGAAGGGCGAATTCTCTCTCTTTCTGAGCTGTGATATTCATTTTCTCCCGCTCTTAGACATCAGTGCTCCTGGTTCTTGGGTGTTCAAACTCTGGGAATAACACCACCAGCTCCCCTGGACCTCAGGCCTTCAGACTTGGACTGAATTACACCACTGGCTTTCCTGGTTCTTGGTCTTGCAGACAGCAGATTGTGGGACTTCTCAGCCTCCATAAATGTGTGAGTCAATTCCTATAATAACTTTTCTCTTTTATATATAACTATATACACATTCTATTGGTTCCAGTTCTCTGGAGAACCCTGACCAACATAGCCACATATTTTATAATTCTGTTTATATGAAATGTTCAGAAGTGGCAAAGCAATAGAGACAGAACATAGATTAGTTGTTTTCAAGGATTGGGGTAGAAAGACTGAGGAAGTAATAGTTAATAGGTATGGGGTTTCTTTTTGCAGTGATAAAAATGTGCTAAAATTAGATAATGGTAATCGTAGCACAATTCTATAAATGTATGAAGAACCACTGAATTATACTGTTTAAAAGCGTGAACTTTATGGTATATGAATTATATTTCAATAAGTCTGTTATAAAAATGCTTGCATTAATAAACAGTTGTAAAGAGTGTCACTGGAGCAACTGTTGCATAAAATATAAATCATCAAGAAAAGAAATAATTTGCCCACATGCATTAAGAAGACTAAGTACTCAAGGAAACCTGGTCAGACAAATCCCAAAACATTTTGCTGAAGTCTCTCAGATCTAGGTCATTTGTACTCAAAAGTGACTTTGATATAGTCTCTGGTTTAGGGCAGGTTGCATGGTAAAACAAGCATGTTCTACATGGAAGGTGTTCAAAAGTCTTAGTCTGGAATTCAGAGCCTTACAATGTTATGTCAGTCTAACCAAGCTTATCTAGCAGTTTTGCTATTCAATATCCTCTGTTTAGAACTGTATTACGTAACATTTCCTCCAAATCTCTCTCAGTCTTTACCGCCTGCTTGTGCTTTTACAGTCCTTACAATGTCCCACTACCTATCTCCTTCGATGCTAATGCTCCCTATCTTTCAAAGCTGTTCTTAAACATCACCTCTATGGAGCCATCGCTAATTTTCTCCAATTAAATGTAATTCTCCCCCTACATTGGTTCCTAGTTTACTCTGGTTTGTATTAGTTATCTTTAAGTTTATATTCTCTCCTTTTGGGCCTATCTCAGTGACTGCCCGCTGGGTGAGTCAGTAAGAGCAGAGACTATAAATCACTCCACTATATGGCGTTTGCAACATTTAAACTTGCTAGTTGTTGGGATTCAAATATTTGTTGATTGGATTGGACTATCTGCAGGTTTCACAGTTTTTCAAATTCATGTGTAGAGGTAAAACATTACACTTGATTACTTGACGTGTAAAAAAATCAGAAGTTTAATCTATTAAACTATCCCTTCATATTGAATGTCGTAACACAGGAACATCATATGTATTTGTATTATGATTTTATCTTAAAAGCACACTGAAAAATGAAATATGTTTCCTAGTATAGTAACATCCAATTAATTCAGCATCATAATGAAAGAGAATTTTCCAGATGATACAAAGTTGCTTCTTCAAGTTCCAGAATTTTAAATAAATTTTATAGATCTGTAAAATGGAATAGAAATTTATACTGCGTATACTATATATGGCAAGAGGACTACTTAATAGGAGTATGTTAACCTTAAGCTACACTTTTATTGGGGCATCATCCTCAAAGTGACGATGTTATATTAAGCATAGAACCTCAATAATCACTCATCGCCTAAGGTGACCAGCAAACAATAATGTTCCTTTGAATTGAAAACTGAGGCAACTTCATATGAGTTGCATGTCCATGACCTATATGTCCCTATACCCCATATACTTCTTCTTCATGGAATGTCATGTCTCAGAGAATAGGGACCGCCCCTTCTATTTCTCTGTGTCAATTTTTATTGCATTTCCATGTGTGCAGAACACGTTATTGCTGACTTTCACTTTATAAAAAGAAATAGATTACCATTAAAAGGAAAATCCTGCTTTTCAAAAGGTTGAATAAGAGTAGTTTTTTAAAACTTTAAATAAAAATCCAGCTGGTTAAACTAAAGCCATTGAAAAGAAGCTTAATTGAGGAATATTTTTTTGGCTCTGAACCCACTATCTTTTCATTTGATTGTAAATTGGATACAATTTTATTCACTTCAAGCTCCTGTCTTTCCAAATTTTATTCCAGTGAGGCTAGTAAATAAGTGTTAACAGCCAAGTTGATCTCAGTTAGACTACTTTCTTCACTTAAATTACCCATTTTGGTTGTATTATTGCCAGCCAGCCTTTTGCTTTTTGACATTTTTATTGAATGATTGTGCAAGAAATGTTGATATCTTCATATATTGTTTTGACCCTTCACTAATCCTCTTTATCTGTTATTTCTTTCATCTGAAATGTCTCCTTCTTTCCCCATGCTTTTATTATCCATCTATCAATCTGTGTCTTTTTTTTTTTTTGAGGGCAGTGTCACTGGCCCTCATCATATGTGGGACCCGAACCGGGGCCGCTGGCTTCCCAAGCCAGCGCTCAACCACCACGCCACTCGGCCAGCCCAAACTGTGTCCTTTTTCACTCCTAGAAAATGATGCTGCCTTGTGTCCTTCAAGAATCTTTCCAGAAAATGTCACCTCTTATTTTTAAAAGTAATATAAGCCAAGAAGACACTAGGTTTCCATGATGAGAGAGTTTTATCTCCTTTCTTTGCCACAGTGTTATGTTGTTTTTTGAGGGGGTGAGGAAATGTGTGGAAATGTTCTAAAGCAATGAAGGACTGCTTCTTTAAAAAAATTACATTTTCTAATTCCTTCTTGATGATCTGTGCTTTATTAATATAAATCATTTACTAAGTAAAACAACTCTCAAATAATGTCAACAATTTACACCTGAATCTCATGCCCATATTACTTTGTCCTACCATTCCAAATCACATTTCTACTTAAGCTTATGACCTTGGGGTCACAGTCAAAATTCAGCTCTTTCATTGCTGTTA
Source organism: Aselliscus stoliczkanus (assembly GCA_033961575.1). Classification (NCBI taxonomy): domain Eukaryota; kingdom Metazoa; phylum Chordata; class Mammalia; order Chiroptera; family Hipposideridae; genus Aselliscus; species Aselliscus stoliczkanus. The sequence goes on along the minus strand of CM066732.1, from coordinate 99,728,819 downwards.
TTAATATGAATATTAATATGAAATATTCACACACTAATATAGTTAGACGTGTACTATGTGGAAAACAATATGGAGATACAATGATGAACATGGAAATGTATTTAGTGGGCAGAATAAAAAGGGAACACAGCACAAGAGTGAGTCAGGTAGAGAGAAGATACTTCTAGACCTGTTGAGCTTGAGATTTCTTTGGAGTATTCAAATAGAGATAGCCAATATGCAGATGATATGCAAATTTTGGTTCAGAATACATAAATCTTAGTAGACACATAATAATAGCTAACATTTGAGTACACACTTTACTACTATATGACACATTTTCTATTTCTAGATTAAAATTATAAGGATATAGATGGTAATTGACATCATTGCAATGGATATGATCACTGAAATAGTAAAAGAAAAGTGCCTCAGGCAGACACCTGGGGAATAGTCTCCCAACCTATCAAATCTCCCCTATACTATTTTGGATCCACCTTCTATTCTGGCAGTTCCTGTGCTTCCATATCTGTGCTTCGACACCATCTTGGCAACTTCTCCTTATCCTACCTACCTTACAAACAAATCCAGGAACTGTATCTCCAAACCTGCCTTCTGAGAACATGAATGGATTTGAATTTTTGCTTTGAACCATAGAAAAACTCCTGGTCATAAGCTTTAAGGTTCTACTGATTATTACAAAAATTCCACCCCTGCTACTTTCCGTTACATACTTCTCTCGAGCCACACAAACACAATTAATGTGACCAAGCTTCACATCGGTTTCTAAACTACCTCATTTCTTTTTGTGTGGTATTTCCCTCCATATTTATTTCCCTGTGCACTAAAGTATCTCTTGCCTCTCCTGCAAAATATACTCAACCTCTTCAGATAGCCTTTTTATATAAATGCCTACTTAACCCACTTTCATCTCACTCCCATTATAAATCATCATGATTGCTCAATTCTGTACAGATGTTGCTAGATGCAAATGTTTATCTGTTTCTCTAATTTTGTTTATTAATGATCAGAGAATGATCAAGTTACTGGATATGTGTAATATATACTATGCATAAATGGCCAATTGTCTACTATTAAAATTCAAAAATAGCCTTAAACCTAAACTATACTAAAAACACTTTAATCTTCCTTTAATAATTCTGAAAGCACTTTAAGGTTTTGCAAAGTCTCAGGGTTATCATTTTCATTGTCCTATATATGTAGAGAAGTAATAAAGGTTTCTAATATATAGGTCATTAGATTGATCAGCTTTTATGCATTTCTTTAGGTTTGCATCACATCCCTATTATATTGTAAGATTTAAGAGCCAGAATCATATCTTCTATTTATTGTGCATTTCACAGAAGACTTTACATAAATCGGTATAAATTCCATCTTTTCTTTGTCTGGATTAGAGATTAGAGTGTACAAGGAGACCCTTATTTTAATGACTCCTATTTTTTACCTTTACTATATATATCAGGACTTACCAAGTTATTCCACAACTAGAGGAAAATGTAAGAAGTGACCACTTTATCCTTTGTTACTAACTGATTAGTGCCTCAGAGTCCTTAGACTAAACCTCTGTCATATAGCACACTGTAGGAGTCAGCACTTTTCACTAATACCCACTTCTCTACTTACTGGCACATGGAGTAATCATATTTCCCTGCCAGGAAATCACCATATAACTTACTTGGGCAATGAAATGTAAGCGGAAGTGACAAATGTCACTTCCTAGCAGAATATTTAGTTCTAATGCTCAAATCTCCAGCTCTATTCTCTGTCATGATGATGCTAAAATCATCCTTTGATGTGGGATTGTCACAAGATTGAAGTAGCTGAAAAAATAAACCAACATATGGAGAATACCTGTCTTCTGGAGGCAGTCAGACCCACAGGAGGCAATGCATGGAAAAAATTTAGAAGTGTTGTGCAAAACCCTATGTAGATTTTGGGAGGGTTGTTCTTTTTTTTTTTTTGAGGGCAGTGTCACTGGCCCTCATATGTGGGACCTGAACCAGGGCCGCTGGCTTCCCAAACCAGCGCTTAACCACTGCGCCATTCAGGGTTGTTCTTTTACTACTGTATAGCAGCATAACCTGATATAGTCCTTACTTTATAAGTATGTTATTATGTATTTTTTTCCATAATTAGTATATTCCTTGAGGGCAGGGGCCATGTCTGAATCATTTATTTAACTTCAGTATTTTGCCAAAATAGTTTTCAGTAGGCTATCAAATAGTATTTGTAAAATAAATAAATGGAAAGCAAGTAATCTTTATTTCCATAAAAAATATGATAATATATTCTCTCCACTTGACCATTCTTTTTACTTCCATCTTTTAATGTTGGAGTTTAGCCTCAGGAATTTGTAATCCTACTATAGTTTTGTAAGTCAGAAGTTTCATATAGTGCCAAGTAATCATAAATTGCCTCTAGATAAAGAGTCCTTGCCCAAACAGAATTGTCTCCTCAATCCCATCTTGGTTCACCTTGTATCCCTTTCTTCTTTTTTCTGAAGCTAGTTTTCTTCTGCTTTTTAAATCTGTTGTTTGTACTATTGTTTAGGTTATTTCCCTCCAAGGTTAGCTTTACAGTAGGAGGCCATTTTCTCAGCTCTCTCTGCCAATTCGATCCATTAAACAAACCTGCTAGAATATCTCATGGGAAGTGCTGCACACTAACTCTATGTGGAAATACACTGGGTATGATGGATGTAACGAATGCAATGAAGTTACAGATACCCCTGAAGTTTCCAAAGTTCTCATGTATTCTACTTTACAATTCTTAATTTTCTTACTAGATGATTCAAGGAAACTTCCTGAGATCCTTCTGAAATCTGATGTAAGCAGGGCAAAGTGGAATCCAAGGTAGATTAGAGATACTCCTTACCCATCTCCTACCTATCTGGGAGCACATGGTATTAGGAAACAGCAAGGCCAAGGTCAATGCACCGGGTCAGCACCACTGATCCTAGTTATATGACCACAAATCATTCTCCTTTAGCTCAACAAGCCAGAAGTTCTTGGAAAATTTGGCAATATTTAATAGTGATAAATAGACAAAGAAAGGTAATATGTGTTAGAAATAATATGGGCTTGGGAGTCTGAAAAACCTGAATTTAGATTTCAAATCTGCTACTTTATTGCTTTGTGAGACAGTGGAAAATTTGTTTATGTGAGTTAAGAATTTTTCTTTTTGGAAATATTTGCTTTACACACACATACACACACACACACACACACACACACACAAACACAAAACACATAGTTTCAGTTGGATGTGTACATGTATATGGTATATCTTTCAACTTGTTTCAGTAATGCCAATTTTTTTCAGCATGGTTTTATAGTTCCTGTTGCACAGATTTTATGCATATTTTATTAAATTTATTCCCAAATATTTTATTTTTGATGCTATTGTACATGTTATTTAAAAATTCCTATTGTTAGACTAAATATTTCAGTCAAAAGGCAGATATTGTCAGGCTAGCTCAAAAGGCAAGACCAAAGATATTCTTTCTATAAGAAATATACTTTAAATACAAAATCACAACAAGTTGAAAATAAAAGGAAGAAAACAAGTGTGTACTGTTAAGATAAGAATATTGAGGTGGCAATGTTAATATTAGACAAAATAAGGAAAAGAGAATCTTTGCAATAAATGGTGTTGGCACAACTGTATATCTTTATGGGAAAATATTAACATCTATCCTTACTTCATACCATAAACAAAAATTGTGTAAAATAGAACTAAATGTAAAACTAAAATTAACACTTCTAGAAGAAGTTATTGAGGAAAATCTGTGAGTTCATAATAAGCAGATTATTTAGACAAAACCCAAAAAAATCACGAACTACAAACTTGATAAATTCAACTTCATCAAAATTAAAACTTTTGTGCTTTGAGTATTGTGGTTAAGAAATTGAAGGACAATGAAAAATTGGGAAAATAAATCAATACATATATTGAATTATATATACATGATAATGATACATAAAACAAATATTTATATTTATATAAATATATAAATTTATTTTACATACATTTGAAATGTATAAATATTTAGTTCTTTATACACACACATACATACATATATACACACACATATATATGATGAACTGGTATCCAAAGTATGTAATGAATTCTTTCAACCCAATAAGAAAACAAAAGATTAAAAATGGGTAAAAATACTTGAGCAGACACTTCACAAACTATTCAAATGGCCACTAAACACAGGAAAATGCTCATGATCATTAGTGATAAGAGAATGAAAATCAAAACCACAATTAAAGACTACCGTCAACCTATTAAAATGGATAAAACTAAGAAGAGTGATAACACCAAGTGTTGGTAAACATAGGGAGCAATTGGAATACTCATACAATCCTGGTAGGAATATAGAATAATAAACTACTTTTTAAATAAAGTTTGGCAATTTCTTATAAAGTTAAATGTTTGCTTATTATATGACCCAGAAAATCTACTCCTAGGTATTTACTGAAGAGAAATGAAAACATATTTACACAAATGTACATACAAGAATATTCCTAGCAACTTTTTTATAATAGCCATAACCTAGAAACTAAATAAATATCAGTAAACTGAGGGAAGGATAAGCAAATTGTGATGTATTTATACAACAGAATAATACTCAAAAGAGAAATGAACTTCTGATATGTAAAACAAATGGATGGGTGAATATTTAAAAAGAAAAAAAAAATGTTTTCCTGAGTGTAAATGTCCAGATTTCAAAGAGAAAATGCTCTATAATACATATTTAAGAGTATAAAAAATACAAAAATAATCTATATTGATATAAAATAAATCAGTAGTTGCCTGGGGGCTGGGATTGGAAGAACCAGCAGAGAAAGGACATAAAAGAACTTTAAGGAAATGAAAAGTGATAAAAAGTGTTCTATATCTTGATTTTAGGAGTCCTACACAGTGCATAAATTTGTGAAAATGCATCAAAATATGCAATTAAAATCTATGCATTTTATTATATAAAAATTGTACTTCTATAAAATTAAATAAATAAACATGTTACAGATCGATATATATATAAGTATATCTTATTGTATCTCTAAAAATGAAGCAGCTGCTCTCATTATCCCTAGTATTGAGCCAGCAAAATATTTTCACCCAAAACTCACAACTTTGGGTCTGCTAGTCCAGAGGACTTTGTTCCTAAGGGAAGAATGCTTCTACCGGAGGACACAGCCATGGTTCTATTAAAACTGGAAGTTGATGTTGCCACCAGGCCAGTTTGGGTGTCTCAGGCCAATAAATCAACAAGCAAGCATAGAATTATCTTGTCACTCGGAATGATTGAACTTGACTTCCAAGGGGTCAAAATAGGCTGCTATTCCACAATGGAAATATGAATAAGTATGTTTGGAATATAGGCAATACCTTGAGGAACATATAAATAATTCCACGTCCTATGATAAAAGTTAATGCAAAACTACAATCCAATAAAAACTGGACAGCTACTGGCTCATACCATTCTAGAATTAAGTCTTGGGTCACCCTACCAGGCAAGAAACCACTATTAGCTACGTGCTTGCTGAGAACAAAGGGAAACAAAGAACAGATAGTGATAGAAACAAGAACTGTAATTATTATTAATGTCTTCCTTATTTTGACATGAACAAATGTGTGGATATATTCATTATCTTCCCTTTTTCCATTTCTCTTAAGATATGTTAAAATTAGTTAACCTTAAGGCTGAATGGGTAAGAAAACAAGACCCTTACATTACATATGCTGCCTTCAAGAGACTCACTTCAGATCAAAAGGCACACACAGACTGAAAGGAAAGGGATGGGAAAAGAAATTTCATGAAAAGGAGAAAAAAAAAAGCCGAGGTAGCTATAGCGATACTTCTACCAGACAAAATAGACTTTTTTTAAAAAAAGGGCTATAACAAGAGACAATGAAGGATACAATAATCTGGGTACTTATCTAAAGAAACGCAAATGCTACTTAGAGGGGATCTGTGTATCCCTATGTTCATTGTAGCATTGTTTATAATGGCCAAGATATGGAGGCAGCCTGGCTGTCCATCAATGTTTGAATTGATAAAATGGAGGTGGCACATATATACAATGGAATATTGCTCAGCCATGGATGGAAATGGGTTCTTACTACCATGTTTCCCCAAAAATAAGACCTAGCCAGAGAAAAAGCCATAACATGATTCCTCCAGGATATGGAGGGCAACACACCCTCACGTGAGGGTTTTATGACCTGTTTCAGGGAGAAGGGTGCCTTTTCCACAAACTCCTTCAGCTTAAAATATTCAGTATACCAACGGTGGCATATTTTGGCTACTAAAATCATGCAAGGGCTTATTTTCTGGCTAGGTCTTATTTTCAGAGAAACAGGGTATCTGCAGCAGCATGGATGCACCTGGAGGGTGTTGTGCTGAGTGGAGTGTCAGGGAAAGACAGATGCATTGTGGTTTTGCTTATATGTGGAATCAAAAGAACAAAATGAACAAACAAAACAGAAACAAACTCATAGATACAGAAAACATTTTGATGGTTGCCAGATGAGAGGGGGGTTGAGGATGAGTGAAAAAGGGGAAGGGATTACGAAGTACAAATTGGTGGGGATATAGGGTATACCATAAGGCATATAGTCAATAATATTGTAATAATTCTGTATGGTGGTACTAGATTTATCAGGGTGAAGGATGGGAGGGGGTTGTGGGGCAGGGTGGAAACGGTCAAGGGATTAGGAAGTAAAAATTGGTAGTTACAAAATAGCTATGGGGATGTAAAGTAAAGCATAGGGAATATAGTCAATAAAATGGTGATAACGATGCATAGTGCCAGGTGGGTACTAGACTAATCAGGGGGCTCACGTCTTAAATTATATAGATGTCTAACCACTATGCTGTACACCTGAAACTAATATAAAATAACATTGAATGTCAAAAGAAAGAAAGAAAGAAAGAAAGAAAGAAAGAAAGAAAGAAAGAAAGAAAGAAAGAAAGAAAGAAAGAAAGAAAAGAAGGAAGGAAGGAAGGAAAAGAAAGAGTAAAAAAAGTAGTTAACCGTATATCTCAGTAATTAAAAGCAAGTGCTATGTTCAGCTAGAAGAGGAATGAACATCCTCCAAATATAGAGGGACTTTATATGTTATTTTGTAAGAAGGCTAATAAGAAAGTTAAGTATGAATAAAAGAGGTGCAGATAGATGCCATATTGACAAGGAGTGGACCGTGAGGGCTTTGAGCTGTATCAATATAGCTAAGCTAAAACTAAGGTCCCAGACTTTTCTTCCTCATATAATTCTGGGTTAGAATTGGTCACTTACCTTGCATAAAAAATCTTCCGTAAAAAAATTTACTCAAGGATTGGCTTTTTACCTTGTATGGTCTATACAAGATTTAGAAAGCAGAAATAGAGAGGTAGGGATTTTTATGTTCTGAAGGCTGGTACACAATTCTAGGCATTATGGCCACTCATGCACACTTTCATTTATCTACTGGCTCATTTGCTGACATGAGCAGCACCCAAACCCGCAGGCCCTCAGCCTCCGCAGATCTTATCCCTTAGCTTCCCCAAGTCCTGGTCTAGACACCTGTATAACACTTGTGTCATGAGACACAACCTTTTCCTATAGGTGACCAGCATCAGTAAGGCTGGAAATGAAGAGAAACAAGTGTGGGCTCCAGTTTGTCTTCATGGGCTCCTGCTTCTCTTTGCCTGCTCCGTTTCACACCCAGCTTTCCTTCCTAACTGCCAACCTAGCTGATCTGTAGCTTCCCTCTACCACCAGTATACTTCTTTTTCTCTAGGAACTTCCTATTAATAATGTAAAAATTTGATTATATAGTAAAAGCACCTTTTCATAGCCAGGAAGGGATTTCACAACTCCCTGCTGTCATTTATCATTTGAAAAGTTAGCGTGCATTTCATACGTTGCAATATAACCTTTGGATAAAGAACACATTTTAAAAAAAAAACAGAGAAGGAGAGAGAGAATGTGGGAGAGTACTGATATCATGCTCTAAGAATGGGAGACATAGGACAAGGGAGGAGTGACCACAGTGATATGTGTGAAACACACAGAAATCAAATCACTAGGTGCTATATAAATTGGTATTGCATTTACCCCATCTGTATAGCTAATGGTATTTCCAATGCATGACTCAGTGGCTATTTGAGAAGATATACTCAAGAAATATAAGACCAAAGTACAAGGGGGAAAATGTTTCTCCTCAGAAACTGATATTACTTTTTTCCTTAAGAATAAAAATGATATAATCAAATATATCTCCATTTGTTTTGTTCCGGCCACTTGGAAGTTTTAAACTTTTTAAAAATTAGTTTTAGAAACATTTTTTCCCCTGATCTTATTTTCCTGGTCTTTTTATGGGCAATTAATTATATTTTTCCAAATTATGATATGCTTGTTTAGTCTTAAAAACTACCAGAAATATTTATTTTAAAAAATTGAAAATGAAAGAACTACATGAATAAAGGAAAGCTAACAAATTTAATAGATATTTTCCCAACTGAATACTACACTCTAAATGACTAGATTTATAGTTATTAATATTAAATATATACCTGCTTATTTCATTTATTATTAGTAAAAAATCTTAATAATTCGAGACCATTTTATCTAACCTATTTTACTTAGAACAATATATTCTAAAGGCATGATAAAAATAACATTTGATGATACATATACATTTAACACCCAACCGCTTACTATGTCAACAGTATGTTTCTTTCTCATAGGAACATAATTATTTCAATTAATAGATTCTCTTTATGAAGGACCATGCTAGGCACTGACAATTATGGCACTGTAACCTATACCTCATTTGCAACAAATTTAATATATTACAATTTTTAGATATTACTCAGCTTGGGCTTATTACATAATATGGTTTAAGACAAGGTCTGAAATTAAGGCAAATATTAATATGTAGTTAGGTCTTATAGTCTGTTCATTTCAATCTATACATCATGGTGCTTTTCTGTTCCACTGTGAGAATATCCTCATGTTATCCCTATCAGTGTTACTTTAGCACATAAGATATAGCAAGAGAGATATCAGTCATTCCTGATTCCATGTGTCCTAGTGCCATTAGCATTCATGGCTAAATGAATACCATTTAACTTAATAAGAAGTCCATTTTCTCTGTCCATTTACCACCCTTTTAAGTGTTTATTTTCCTTCCTAAACCTGCTGTAAGGCATGTGAGCAACCAGTAGATTGAAGATTTAAAAAGATTTTTACTTCATATGCCTGGAACAGAATTATTCTTTTTTGGCATTCTAAAAGCAGATAGGATCTATGGCTGTGTCACACTCTTTGTCTTCTTTCCTCATATCTTAGTAATATTGCCACCAAACTGGCTTATTCAGTAACCTAATCATTTGAGTATCAACCTTTCAGCCCCATTTATTTTTTGATGAATTATTTGGATTTTTTTTTTTTTTAATGAATGTTTGGGTACCATTGTTGTGACTGAAAGAAACCATGGCGCCTTATTAATCCCAGGTAGATGTTGTATTTAAGTGTTTAAATGCCTTTTTGTATTTAGATGATTGAACTTCACAATAAGAAAGCACAAATTCTAAGAAATTATATGGCTGCTGAAATGGAGCTGCCATTTTCTAAAGTATAACATCCATTTCTTATATGAATTTTTATTCAAGATATTGAACTGCAAACCACAAAGAATGAGATATTGGCAAAGGAGATGCTATAGAAAGAACAACAACAAAAAAAAAATCTTGATGGATTCCTTAATCGTATAAGTCACTGGTGAACAATAAAGCACTGTGAAGATTGCTTTAGAAATTAGGTCTTGACCTGACTTTTTGAAAAATAGCACAAAGTAAATTGAAAATATAAATGAATATGTGTTTTTGAAAGAGGTTGCATTTCAGTATAATGAAGATGAAGGGTGTTTGTTTTATCAAAGACAAACATTAAAATTAATGACACCAATTCTGAAAATGACGAATTACTCAATTTAGAGTATATAACATATATTCATGTCATAGGTGTGTACATAAAGGGTGTGTCTTTCCTTGCAACATAATTTGACTAAGATGAGGACGTTCAAGCCAGGACAACCTACACTATGGCATTGTGCTGCCAATTTGAATACAGGAAGGAGACATGGTATGTCTGGGACAGCTTGCAGACATAATATTATCCTCCTGAGCCCGATGACACAGTTAGTTATTCTCCCCCAAGTCTTTACTTTCTTCTAGCTTCTTTACTTCATTCAGCTTTCTTTCCCTGATGCCAGCCCTCCCCTTACTGGCCCTTTTCACCATGTCTGGCTCCAGATTTATGGACGTTTTCTTCCAGCCCCAGCCTGAGACTGCTGAGCTAGCACAATACATACCCCGGCGCAAGACTCCCTGGCCTTCAATCTCAGTTAAGATTCAGCACTGCTTACCACAAGGGCTAACTACTGCATCAGTTATTGTTTCAGACACGTTTGTGCTTATTGTATTCTAAATTTCCAAAAGCCAAACTGAAACAATACCTGACCCTTAGCTGCCATCACCAGGTGCTAGTCAGAGCCTTGTGCTTCAGAAGCAGAAATAGATCAGCCCTTGTGACATCAGCATTTGCATGAACTAGATTCTAAAGGAAAACACCAACTAGAGAGAATAGTTTCAGCCAACAAACAAAAGTTAGACAATATACACACCAACAATATCCTGATCCACATAAAGATAATTAAACCTAAAATATTGAGTAATAAGAATCACAAAATTGTCTGGTACACATGCCATTTATAAAGCTTACACTATTTAAACTTTTCTGGATGATTCGGTGTTATGCAGAGTGCATGGTTTTGATTTTGTGGTTAGTTTTCTTTAATCAGAGAAATGGCAGAATAGCGAGTCAGCCTTAGGACTCTGCCACTTAAAACTGGCTTGATTAAGTCACTTAAACATCCTCAGCTGCAGTTTTTACATCACAAACTGAAATAGAATCTACCTTGCAGAGTTGCTTTAAGTACTTAAAATAACATTAATAAACTAGCATACACTAGGCATTCAGTAATATATTCATTGTTATAAAACTAAAATTACCACAGCATACATATATGTAAGTATGTATATATGTAATATTCTTATAATTACTCTGATTATGTATGTGAATATATTATATAAATATTATAAGTGGTAATATTAAAGAAATATTTCAAAAACAACAATGGACTTTCCCCACAAGGCCACAGTATCTGACATCCTGGCACTTGACCATATTTCCTCCATCTCCTCTTAGCTCATAATAAGATCCTCTATGTTCCCTTTGTTAAGGAAGCTGAAAGCCCATTGGGTTCTCAATTCCTATGAAAAAAGAAAGGGAAACGGGAAAATCTCCATACTCTTTAATACATCCTGTGAAGAACAAATATGCCTCAGAATATGTATCTGTCCCTTCCAGTCTGTTTTTATTCAACCTAACGTGGCATTCACTTAGGAAGATCAGAGAGAGGTATCTTTTCACGTAAAACAAGTTTTCACCCCTGACTAGTTGTCACTTGAAATATTACTGTCTCTTTGTTTCTACTTGTGTTTCTAACTTCACTCTGTCTGCCCTTATAGCTTTAAGCAGATTGTACTGCCCCAGGGATGACTGTAGCCAAGTCAGTGCATGCCCTATTGGTTCGATTCCTTTGATGACATAGCCCAGTCATAAGATTGGGCTGGTCAGTTAAAAGTTATCCTGCTTGCCTTGCACTGTGGATGCGTTTATTTTACAAGGGTACTGTTAACTGTTTCCCTCTTTACATCTTCCCTAAGAAACCCTTGTCCCCTCAATTTCCCTGCACATGTTGGAGTTTCCTGCCCAACTAACATTGCTTCCAAGGTGTTCTTAGTTGAATATTTTAATATTTTTAAACTTATTTTAGATAGTTAATATACTGGGTACCAGTATATTTGCACAGCTTAAAATTACTCCAGATATAAATAAACCTCATAATAAAAAGATGTTTTTGCAAATTGACTTATTTTCAGGATGGTCTGTCTAGGATCACTTTGGCATTTCTCAAAGAGAGGTGGCTCTCCATATATAAAAAGCCTCTTAAATCCAGATAGAATCTGAAAAGCTAGAAAACCTGACTATATCAAATGAGAATTTCAGCTGAGGAGTTGAAGCTCCTTGTGTGTGTGTGTGTGTGTGTGTGTGTGTGTGTGTGTGTGTGTGTGTGAGTGTGTGTGTGTAGCTCTCATACCCTCATACTCCATAACCCCTGACTGTATAACTCTTAACATAACAGAGGCTCCTTTCCTTCTTCTGCTGATCCTCAAATATTGAATCAGAGCCTCAAACTTTTTTAATATAAAAAGACCTCAGAACTTCACACTTCATCTTATTTTTTTCTTATAACATCCTATGAGATGACTTGTATTAGCCTGATTTTACAGATCTGGAAACAAAGCTCAAAAAGTTTAATAACTTGCCTCAAATCAAATAATACATAGCACAGCCAGAATTTGAACTGAGGTCCATCTAGGGCCAAACTCCATGTGAATCAATATAAAATAGTATTTCTCCAGGGAACATCATAGAAAGTTTGATTATTTCCTAAAGAGGTCAAAAAGTGGGAAAGGGGCTTTTAAAAGGGTGTAATATTGACAAGAGTGTGAACACAGAAATAACTATGGAAATTTTTGAGCCATAAATGAAGACCAGAAAACCATGAAGTTTGATTGTTTTGTCTAATATGAGGGAGAGAATTAGAGATCCATTTGGAAAATGGGGCTGGGGACAATCTGGAGACTTTGAATGCAGGGATGAAGAGTTTGGAATTCATTCATGGGCCATGGAGAACCAGTGGAGGCACTGGAGAAGAGGAGTGGATTTCAAGAACAATGTGGAAGTGGTTTCACAAGGAAGAAACATGGAGAAGGAGACTTGAGTTGCAGGGACCTGTTATCCAGCAAACAGAGGTCCAGGAGTAGAAATAAAAGATTTTAATGGGGTTGAAACCATGGAAAAGAAGGGAGGGAACAGTTATAATGTTATAGGAAAATTAAACATGAAGTGGGAGATTATTCTAAAAAACCCTCCCATCTGTTTTTCACAATAACTCATGATTTATCTTACTCAATATACAGAATTTGTTCAACATAAAAACTGTACATTTAGATCAGGAAGCATTAGAAAGTTTGGGCCAGTACTGTGAAAAGATGGCCTAATTCTAACTCAAAGCCACTGGCACTAAAAATAATATTATTGTCCTGGAAAGATGAGGTAAATGTAAGAGAAAATGAAGTTGACAGGCGAATCTGCATAATTAGCTTGATTGACATATTTTATGTTAAAATTTCATTATTGGAAAGAGGGAAGAACACACAGCAGAAAAATTAAAGAGCTATTCAGTGAGATATTTAGAAGGACAAAAAAATCCAATCACTTTCTCCCTCCATTCGGTTAGGGGCTGTCCCCTAGCTGGGCACCCAGTATAGGCACTTCCTCTTGCCATTAAAGATAAAGCAAAGTGTAAATAAAATTGAAAACACAGTATAAAACCAGTACATACAATTTAGATAAAACAAGATAACAGTATAAAATAAGATAAAATAACAAACTAAAAATTCAGACTATAAGATACAATAAAAAAGGAAGACAATACAACAAAATGATTAAAGAAGTTTAAAGTAAATAAGTAAATATTGACTAAAAGAGTACACTAAGAATATAGACTATTTAAGGTTGAAGAATTCAGCTAAAAGAACATCCTTTAAAGAAAGATAGAAAAATAAAGAAGCCCTGCAGAACTCAGAGTTAACCCTTGGGCCAAATTGAGCTATCAATTTCCAGCAGCCACCCTGCCACACACCTTCCTTTTGAAGCTGGGCTTCATGCCAGAGAACCCACCACCAAGAGTGGGAGGCCCCTGGCAAATGTACTCAGGTAAGGAACCTGGAAGATTTGTCCTTTAGGAAGAAGGTTTTCATTTCCCACACCTGGGCTTCTCGTTACATATCTGCCAAACAGTTCTAATGGCACAACTCCAGCCAGTTTTTTTCCCTAGGTCCTGCAAGTTAGCAAGGCCTCTCCTACACAAAATAGGGAGATGAATTAAGAATGTTCAACAGGTGGGGGCAGGCTGAGTGGCTCAGTTGCTTAAGAGCACGAGCTCTGAGCAACAGGGCTGCCAGTTCGATTCCCATGTGGGCCAGTGATGCTGCATCTGAGCTGAGCTGTCACTGAGCCACCAACAGGTGGGAGGATGGCTCAGCTGGTGTAACAAACAAGATTGCCTGTTCGATGGTGGGCTACACCCACCCGCAACTAAGACTGAACTAGGCACTTTGAGCTGAGCTGCCGCCCGGGTGGCTCAGTGGATAGAATGTGTGCTCTTAACAACAAGGCTGACAGGTTTGACTCCCACATAGGTTGGTGGCTATGCCCACCTGCAACTAAGGCTGAACTCGGCACCTTGAACTGAGCTGCCGTCCAGATGGCTTAGTGGATAGAGCCTGTGCTTTTAACAACAAGGTTGCTGGTTCAACTCCCGCATGGGATGGTGGCAGTCCCACCCGCAACTAAGATTGAACACAATACCTTGAACTTAGAGGCCACCGGCTGCTAACGGGCAGCCAGATGATGACTGGCGCCCTCCACAATGAAGATTGAAGAATAACAACTTGGCTGGTGCCCTTCCCCAATTCCCTAACACTGCTCCCCTCCCCCAATTCCCCAATAAAATCTTTAAAAAAAAGAAAGAAAGAAATGTGAGATATATTCCCTCCTTATGTGTGAAGCAATGACTATTGAAAGAGAACAGCTCACAGATAAATCACACGGAGATGGATCAGCAAGAACCAGTATTAGAGAAACATTTGTGTCTACTAAAATTTGACTATTTGGAAAGAATCAGTTTTGATTAAGTTTTATAATATATCTCTTAGAGTTCTTGATGAGCCACTGACTCAGAACTTCTGGTTAGTTACCAACTCCCCAGTAAGGCAGGAGTTCTTCCACTGGCCAAATGAAAACCAAAGGCAGTCAATGTGATAGCATTTAGTTGTGGTAACAGCAGAGAGTGTGAAGGTGTGCCTCTGGAGCAGGCTTGCCGAGCTTGGCCACTGACTCTGCTATTTTCCAGCTGGAAGATCTCTGGCAAAATACTTCAACCTTCGTGTACTTGAAGTACCTTTACCTGTCAAATGGGGACAATGCTATAGGGTTGTGATGAGAAACAAATGCATGAATCTATGTAAAGCACATAGAACACTGCCTAGCACATAAAATGTGTTCTGCGAATATTTTTTATCACTGATATTATTCTAATAACAAGGGCTGGATGTTTAGAAAAAGATAGCCAGAATATCTTGAATTCTTAAAAGAAACCTCAAAATGCAGTGCAGCATCTGAGGAGCAGCTATAAACCTAGAACAAATGGAAAAAAAGAAATCTCAATCTTTAGACAAAATTTCTAATGCCAATACCTAACCTTTCTTTAAAAAGTTTTGACAAAATGTCAGTTAAAGATAAAGGGTACAAAAATAATAAAATCTAGCATTTATTCAATGCTTACTAGGAACCAGGAAATCAGGAAATGCTCTAAGCATTCAGCATTTATTATATTATTGACTCCTAATAATATGAGCCAGGTACTACTTTAACCAAGCCAGCTTACTGATAAAAAGTAGAGCAGTTAAGAAACTTGCCCAAGTCATAGAGCTAGTTTGTAGAGGAGCCAGGATCTAAGCATAGGCTTATTTAACAGCCTAGCCCTCTAAGAGAATTCTGTTTCTCTAATGAAGTAAATTTAATTTCCTTCTCTTCCCAGAAGACCACGTTTATTGGGTGGCTAGTCTTTCCTATAACCTTTTTTCCTTTGGGGCTCTCTAGGTGAAACTTCTATTTCTATGAGCTTTACTGGTATGACCTTCAGTTTCCTTCCTCATTTTCCATCCTGTCTTCCTAGGCTGTGTGTGAGTTACAGATAGAGTGAGGGACCTAAGGGAGAGTAGAGGCTAAATCTAGGTTAAAATCTATAAGCTAAAAGAGTGACCATCTTTATTTCAAAGTCTGTTAGTTTGAAGTATATATATATATATATATATATATATATATATATATATATATATATACACAATATTGTATATATTCAACATAATGTACATATTGTAATTCAACATAATAATGTATACACATGCTACTTGTTGTTTAAAAAAAACATTCTAAAGTTAACACTATTCTGTTTACAATACACATCATGTTTCCAATATTTTTCAAAAACAAATTCTGGGTAGTCAATCACAGATTTCACTTGGCATTTATTTCTCTGTTTTCAATTGACATTTCTAATAGTTCAACCCACTGCCTTTTAGCCATTCCCACCCTCTTCTGCCATCCCATTCTGTAGGCATAAAACTATATATTAAAACTCTCTGACATAAAACACAGGGGAAATAATAGCCTCGAGTTGAGCAAATAACTATGAGTAAGATACCTTTTAGAAAAAACAGATGAGTGGAGAATATGCCAACATGGAAAGAGATACAATCGTGACTGCATCACACAAAGGGGTCATAGCATTGAAATAGTAACAGAATATTGTTAATTACCACCCTGACCACTGATTTATGGAGCCAGGGCTCCAGGGTCCCCACAGAGCTAGCATCCAAAGGCATAATGCAGGACTACCTAATCAATTCATGGGTGACCCCACATCACCAGTCAATGGAGGTTAGTAGCCATTTTCAATTCACTGTAAAAGAAGAGCTTTTAAGGAAGCCCTGAATCAAATGTAATTAGTCTGGAGGGTGATGGAGGATCCATTTAGCCATAGCCATGTGAAGTAATATAAAGAAACCTAAGTAGGATTGGCCTTAGGGCATCTTATTTATTATATCAAATTTAGTTTGATTTTATGCTTTGTTCAAAATGGCATTTCAGTAATTTCTTTCCTTTACTTACCAAACCCGATCCTGGCCCATTGTAATGTCCAGGGGGTCCCTGTGGTTTCTCTCTATCGCCCTACTTTCTAGTTACAAAGAGAAGCACAATTATACTCACTCAGAACATGTATTATTTTCTTTCTGATTCACGGTTTGTGATAAAAATAAATTTGAAAAGTACATAGATTCACATAGAAAAAAATCAACACTCAGCAATAACTACTGTTAATATTTTGATATATGGCTCTCCAGCTATATTTTCTTTGCCATTTTGCAAATTGATAGTATCTTGAACTTTCCTTTTCTGTGCTTACTTACTTTTGAGACTTCTCTTAGTCAGGGAACTCCACATGGCTCCTAGGAGAATTGGGGTTCTTATAGCTGGAAAGCAAAGACACAGGAAACTAGAAACCTTAGTCTGCTTGACCTGTAAAACAGAAGACCCTGAGAGGAGCCAGCCATAGAGTTTATGACATGGTAATAGATTGGGGAGAGAAGAGAGCAGCGTCATCCTACCCCTTGGGAGGCTGACTGAGGATTACTCAAGCATGGGGCCAACATGAATTGGAACAAGTCATGGGTGGAGTGGGGTGGCGAGCAGATGACCAGACTGGAAGGATCATGTACAGGGCAGTCATGTGAAACTCAAGGGACTGCTGAGAGCCGTCCTGTCCCGGCACCTCTGAGAAGCTGAGCCAGGTCTGCAGACCTCCTGAGCCATCAAGTCATCATGTTTGTCATCTGTGCTGAGGAGACCTGGTAGTCAGTCTTGTAACTCTTGAGAGAGGACCTTCCAATCATAGTAGAAACCAGGCTAGCTAGCCAACAGTGTCCCCAAAAGGAAACACGTGATGTCTGCATTTTCAATTCCCAGACAAGGATGAATAGCTTACATTTTCGTATTTGGTTGTGGTTTTTGTTAGTCTACCTGGATGTCTGTTACTCTGAGAAGACTTTATTTAATCTTTTCTGAGTTCCTCAGAGGGAAAGAAATAATCCTAAGGAGACCCTGTGTCTCTGATATATTTTAAAATACATGTATATTCCTTATTTAAACCTATGATCACTGGATTATGATTTTAATTCACATGAGAAAGATGACTCAGAACTTTACAGCTTTTGCCACCATGATCACATTGTACCCAAGCTTATTCTTCTGAGCTGCAAAAAAAGATTTTGAATGTGTTTGACACATAGGCACAAACAGCAGGCTGTCAGATGTATGGTAAAAGATACGGATGGGTGCATATGGAGAGAGCCAATGGCATCATTTGCTCAGCCCCAAACCTCTAGGGAACAGTCAGTTCAGTTCCCCTTCCAGCCCAGGCACATTGGTGCTCCGTGTGAGGAAAGCAGATCTTCCTGCACCCTGATCCACGTGGCTGTAACAATCACATCCATCCACTCAGATATGTGTCCCTGTAGGATGCCCATGGGAGTGGAGAGGACTGGCTTATTGTTGCTTGGCTGCTTCCCAGAGGGCTGGTCTGGCTGTGAGTTGCTAACTAATCGTGAGAGCTTGCCTCTGGGGAGATAAGCAAACTTATTCCAGTTTGAAAAAGGGAGAGCCATATTTTATTTTTCTGATTTGTACTAAGAAATAAATGCTATTTTATCAATGATGCAGTAACAGCACCAGACTTGTCTATAATGTACAGCATGTTAGAGTATGAATTCAGAAATTCCCAAAGCCTATTTCCACTGGACACACACTGGGGCCTCCTGCCAGTTAGATCCATGGTCACCATCCTTTATTTCCTTTTTTCACATTCTATTCTTGTTTGTAACCCTTTCAATATGGCAGCTACTTTATGAATTTTCATTGACTACATTATAAATCAAAGTATGGCCCAGGACATGCCACTCTCTCTCTGGGACTTATTTCTCATCAGTAAAAAAGGGTTGGACTAGAAAATTTCTAATTTGTCTTCAAGCTCCAAAATTTTCTAAGATGATGCCATTTGCATTTTATCCTTACTACGTATTTTTCTGCCCGAGCTGCTATCTTCCTTGGACCAATGCAGAGGATACTCTTAAATGGTTTGTGAGGCCAAAAACCTGGGCCTTTATAACATTATACATCCAAAGGAAGAGTTAACCAACTGAGGGAGCAGAGCAGGACAGAATATGGAAGCATAAGAGCCAATTATGACAGTTAGAATAGGCCAGAGCAGAGAAATGCTCTGGTTCACATAAGCAGTCCAGTCACGAGGGAGTGCCATGGGTCAGGGCTGCTTCTTCCAGGTGCACTCTGGCTTACACGAAACAGCTACTTCCTTGCACACTCATTTTCTATTTTCCAAGTCATTTTCTGACACTACTTTGACTTCCCAATACCAAGAAACAAGTTCATCTGCTCTAATCAATGGGAAAGCATAGTTTGTATTATCTTTCAATTAATTAACATTCTGATTGAACACTGTAGCAGCTGAAGAATGCCCCCCGCTCCAAAGTTATCCAGGCCCTGATCCCTGGAACCTGCGAGTGTTACCTTCTATGGAAAAAGCAGCTTTGCAGATGTGACTAAATTAAGGATATTGAGAGTGGGAGATTATCCTTCATTATCCAGGTGGGACCTAAATGTAACCGCAAGTGTACATATAAAAGGGAGGTGGAGAGAGATTTGACATAGAAGAAGACAATGTGATGACGGAAACACGATGCTATGCTGATGATTTCAAAGATGTAGGAAAGGGCCATGAGCCAGAGAGGGCAGTGAATGCTGGTGGCAGGCTCCCAAAGCTGGAAGGGACAAGGAAAGAGTCTCCCTTGGAACCTCCTGAAAGGGCCCCTGCCAAAACCCTGACTTTGGCTCCGTGAAATTGATTTTGGACTCCTGGCCTCCAGAACTGTAAGAGAATAATTTGTGTTATTTTAAGCCACTAAATTTGTGGTAATTTGTTACAGTAGCAATAAAAAAAGGAATACAAATATAAACTCCCTTGTATTGTTAGTACTAATGATGCCTTGTCTAAAAGTGTAATTGCTTTCAGCTAGCCTAAAAAAAATAAAAATAAAAATAAAAATTTAGTTTCTGAACATGTGAGCCCTGGACCATAAATAGCAAAAATATTCTAGAAAAGTCCCTGCTCACCTCAGGTAATGCCTTCAACTTTGATTCATACCCTCATTCAGATTGCAATGGGACATAGTAAACATGCCTCTGAAAAAGACATTGGTTAGTTGATTTTGCATGCGACTCTAAGAAATATAATTGTGTTTAACAAAAACAAGCCTAAAGAAAGCACCAAGTTTACCTATTGGTAACAGGCGCACCTATTCTCATTCAATACAGCTAATCTCCCTCGCTTCCTTATTACTGGATGCCCTTATTAATGTTCTGTAGGCATGGATGTCACCCAGCTGGGTCTAGACTTGCTCCTAGACTGGTATTTCTCAAACCTTACTATGCATAGAAAT
The DNA here is from genome assembly GCA_033961575.1 of Aselliscus stoliczkanus. Lineage (NCBI taxonomy): Eukaryota > Metazoa > Chordata > Mammalia > Chiroptera > Hipposideridae > Aselliscus > Aselliscus stoliczkanus. Next base: position 99,708,496 of record CM066732.1, on the reverse strand, counting down.
CACCTGGGGATCTTGTTAAAATGCAAATTCTGATTCTGTCAGTCTGAGGTGGGGCCTGAAATTCTAAATTCTAATAAGCTCCCAAGTGATGACAACACTGCTGGTCTGCAGACCACACTTTAAGTAACAAGGTGCCAAGCCACAGTCTGCACATTCTGACCTGAGGTAGATTCTGATTGGCTCTACCAGGAACAAAATCTCAGGGAATTTTGAAACCCTTCCAGAACTGACTTTGAAATACCTTGTCTAGAAATGGCACTCTAGCCCATCCTCCCTGGTCCTGGCTTGTATATTAAGTATTTCCTGTATGCCTCCATCCACATAACACCTCCATGTCCCATCCTGGCCTTCTAAAGAGTCTTTCCTTACAGTGTAGGCACTGACCTTGCAGGGATCTCTCATGCCCTTCCTAAATGTCAGGACTCCTCCAATTCCCTGGAATCTTATTCTAAAATTCTCTTCTCTGTCCTGTTCACATGGATCCCTGGGTTAAGACTTGATCAGCTGTTAAATAAAGGGTTTATTTTTCTCTTTATTTGAGTTTAAAAGGGCGTAGGCTCACTAGGGTCTTGGGTCTCGTGAGCAGTCATGGGTCTGCCGTCACTCCACAGGCTGGCTTGCCTTTGCAGGCTCCCAGCAATATCTCAGAGCCTATTTTCATCTCTTCCTGTTTTAAAACTGCCACTCCCTATTGCATCCCCTATTGATTTCAGTTTCTGGTCTGAGTAATGAGACTTGTCTTTGCTTAATTTATGAAGTGCAGACAACTGGCATACCCTGAGCCTCATGAAGGACCAAATATTTCCTCCTCCTCCTGCTCTGGGTTCTCCCACCTGCCTGCTTCCTTTGGCCGGCATCAAGGGGCTTCCCAGCTCTCTGCTGCCCTCTTCTGGCATCCTTTAACACTGTGCTCACATCAACCCCGGGAGCATCAAAACCAATTCCAGATCATCACAGAGCCTGAATGATCTAAGAGCACTAGGAAGCAGAGCAAACTAGTAAAAGGAACTGGGCATCTACTACCTTTATCGTTGTTTTTTTTTTAAAGCAGGATTTCAACAGAGATATTGAAGGAGAACATCCCTAACAAAATGTCACTGCTAACAGAATGAAAATCATAAGAACAAGCATAGAGGAGGAAAACTTTGGAGCATATTTAAAGAAAACGGAGAATCCCAGTTTGGCTAGACCAGTGGCTCCTAGTCCGAGCTAAAAGAATATCAAGAAATATGGTTTTCTGTGTCCCATTCCAGTCCATCTATGGAAGAATCTCTGAGGGTGATCCTGATTACTTTTAATAACCTTCCCTGGTGACTCCAGTGAATATTAAGAGCTCCTGGGTTAGGCTGTAAAATGCAAACTGGGTCACACTATGGAAAATACTAACTGACATATGTGTAAGTCGTAGATAATTTGGGAATCTTTTCTAAGGAGCTGTCCCAGCAGACACCTGAACTTCAAGAGCAGTTCCTGAGCCTCTCAACTGGACCTTGGTCTCAGACCTGACCCCGTGTCTCTGTGCTTCCTCAGCCTTTCACCTCCTTAGATATTTTGCATGCTGTCTTCAATGGTTACCCACAGAGAGGATAAATGGCTCCCCCTCACTAGGGGCTGCCCCTCCACCCCAGCAGTGCAGTATCAGACTAACTCACAGAAGCCCCTCCGGCTTCACGCACCCCAACTAGCATGCACGCCTCTCCCCCTCAGCCAGTGCCCCCTGCTCTGTGGGTAGACCTAGATGATGAAGGCTTAGAGTGGGCAAAACAAGAGGATTCAAGCTAACAAGTGACACAACAGAGCTCTGATGCTGTTGTCTCTACCAATGTTGCCCCTATAATGTTCTGATTCTACAAAAATGATTGTCTTTCACCTTCGCCATGATCTTTCCCATCCTTCCTTTCTATCCTACTCAATATAAACAACTCCTTTTTCCAAAAGACTCTCCTGACCACCCCACATCTCCCTCAAAGTCTCCTAGCACTTCTCTTGCGTACCATTATTTTACATTTAACATTTTTCTTTTCTTCAAAGTTTGTAAGTTCTCTATATTACTTAGGTTTTTGTATTTTTATTTTACATTGCAAGGTTATTTCATCTTCTTTATTCTTCTTTACTACCCTAGAAATACATAGCATGATGCCTTGCACATAGTGGGTGTCCAGTTAGAATTTGCTGAAATTGGATTTCACTAGCTCAAACCATGGAAATATAACCTAAACCCTGCTAACCTAAATCCTTCTGCAAGACTTGATTTCCATCCCCTTATTCACGAGGCCTTACCCAGTCTGCCCTTACTCTTTAGAGGCCAGACTCTGTGCTTCTTACGTCCTTCAGCACACATGATCATTTCAATTATCTATCCAACCTCAAGTGGCCTTTTCTCCATTTCTGTATTTACTCTGCATAGCTAGACGATCTCTGGCAAATTCAAATTTACATTTTTAATCAGGCATTTCATCAGATTTTTACTCTATTATTCCAAGTTTCTCTTACATTTAAGCTGCTGATGGGTGTATGGGAGGCAGCTTTAATGTAAATAAGAAAGTAATTTGCTTTGCTTCATCTTTTAAGAAAATCTCCAAGCCTTAGAGAATCTTATATGAAGCAATATCATTTTCTCTTCCTTGTATGGTAATGTCAGTTATTATTAAGGTAAAAACAAAGGCTCTCCTAGGACAAAATCCAATATTCCAAGCCCTTTCTGGAAACAAGCATTATAGTAGCCCCTATTTATCTGTGGGGAATATGTTCCAAGACCCCACTGGATGACTGAAATTGCAGATAGTACTAAACACTGTACATATTATGTTTTTTTCTACACAGACATACACTTTCACTTAAAGATAACACTTTACAGCTTCTTGTTGGCATATCTGAATTGCAGCATCACTACTCTTGTGCTTTGGGACCGTTATTAAGTAAAATAAGGGTTATTGGAGTACAAGTACTGCAATATCAGGACAGTGGATCTGATAAATGAAAAGGCTTCTAAGTGACTAATGGGCAGGTAGCTTACCCAGCATGGATCTACTGGACAAAAGGATGATTCACTTCCTGAGCAAGATGGATCAGGACGGCGTGAGGTTTCATCCTGCTACTCGGAACAACATGCAATTTAAAATTTAGGAATTGTTTATTTATGGAATTTTCAATTTAATGTCTTCAGACCGCGGTTGAGCACAGGTAACTGAAACCATGGATAGTGAAACCATGAACAAGGGAGGACCACTATATTTAAATTTAGTCTGAGCTTTTGCCCAGGGTACACTTCCAGGGGGGATGGAAGCAGTGCATTACATGTTGCTCTGTCCCTCTCTCGTCCACAATGCTTCTATCCTATATTTCTTGTTCATCACACTTTATCCCTGATCCTGGAAAGGGGTGTCTATTTATTCTCTACATGATAAATCTGATCATGGCTAAGCTGTCCAACTCCGGGAAACCCCAGCTCTGTGCTGTGGCACAGAGCTGCTAAGGCCCTGGTGTCTCTGTTACAGCCTTACTTCCAATTCAGCAGGGCTTCCCCACTCCCAGTGTCTGGCTTGCTCTTTCATCCAAGTGAACCACACAACCAGCTGACCATCCTCAAACATTCTCTGCCTTTAGGTTATCTGTTCCCCTCTTCTGATGTTGATACTGACACACCATCCCAGGAACACCCAAAGTGAACATCAGTCTACCCATCTCTCTCCTCTCTCTGCTACCCCACTCCCAAGTCTGATAGCCCTGAATGATCTCAGAGTGACCTGAGACTTTGATCATCTGAAATGGAATACAAATGACCTCTGTTCTTAAAATTAACTAAGACTATAAAGTGACCTCCAAAGCATAGACAGAAAGGAAATGGGACACCCAACAATGTGGGAAGTTGGTAGAGGTCTGAGCTGATATGCAAGGAGCTGAGGATGAAAATTAAGACACAGGCTCCACCAGCTCTGCTAGTTACTAGTGTTATTTTCTTAAGCCAAGTTACTTAACTACTATGTTCCATTTTCACATCCACAAAACAAATCCAATATTACCTCTGGACTATTTTAGTAAGCAATTTACAAACTAGCATATTATGCCAGGCACTTTGCTGAGGGTTACGTATATTTTGTCTTTTAATCCTCACAGTATCTACAGGAGACAGATACTATCCTAATCCCATTTTACAGATGGAAAAACTGACACGACGGCTATGTAGGCACTTTTAAAATGTTGTACAATATTTGACTGAGATATTGACTTAGAACAATAGAAGGTTAAGCCAAGAAAAATAGCCAAGTCATGAATATGTTACAGGAAAAAAAAAAAGAATGAAGCAAATAGAGTCAGTGCTGGAGTCAGTGGGTCCTGAAAGGTGGGGGAGGGAAATTTTGGACAGTTTGGAGTAAACCGAAACTCAAGAGAGGAAACTATGTAATTGTGGGAAAGGCATGAATGTAGTGTTGAAGAACAGTGCTGTGGGTTCAGGCTTCCTGGATAGAAATCTTATTTGGGGACAGTTATTAGGTAACTTGGGGGCAGTTAACCTTTATAAAATGGAGATAATAACAAAACCTACCTCATTGAGTTATTAAAGATAAGATGCTTAGCAGAATGCCTGGCATACGGTAAGTATGAGTTATTATTAATGGCTTAGTCTCTTGAATCTACACAACCTTTCTCACAGTAGGGAAGGTCAAAAGTCACAGCACCAACAAGTCATTTAGCATGTAACTAAAACTGGCTGTCGGATTAACATTTTTAAGAATCCAAAGGAAATAGCAGTTGGACTCATGCACAGGTCACACTTTGTGGAACGTAAGATGAGATATTCATTGACACTTGGCAGTGGCCCAGAGGGTGACCTCAGACTGAAAAAAAGCCCAGGGGAAGAAAAACGGGAAAACTGCAGTTCCTTTTCTGTCCTTTTACTACACACACACACACACACACTGATGTGTCTTGTGTATTCAGACTTTCTTCTTCCATGGCTGAACAGATTTGCTTCCTACCTCCTCCCATGGGCTGTTTTCACATTCTAGATGATGCTTTAACCTTCAACTCTACCCCAGAACGTGCCTGGATCTGTGCCTGGCAACTGGTAAAGCAGAAATTCCCACACAGCTAACAAACAACAGGTAAGGTCACTTTGCTAGTGGACATGAAGTCTAATCGGTAGTTGTAATGGTGCAGAACACGGCATGGGGACCATCTGTCTAGCAGGTAGACTTTAATTGAACTAATTCTTAAAGCAAAACTTAGCCTGCTTCTGATGGCCCAAAGCTGGCTGGCTCCCTCTGCTTTTGACTTTAGACCAAGGACAAAGACAGTAAGGATTTGAAGATTTCTTGAAGATTAACTTTGCCAGTGTGGTTACTTTTGTCACTCCCTGGCTGTTTTTCTGTAGTGTTTCACAATAAAATGCTTAAAAAGAAAAGTGTTTATTTTAAGCATATAAAGAAAGAGAGAGGGAAAGTGGTGTATTTTTATCTACTCCACACACAGTCCACTCTTAAAAGGAATACTTTAGAAAACCCCTAGCTTCACAAACCAGGGTGTGGCGCGTGGCCCTGTCAGAAGATTAAACTTACCTGAGGAAGACAGTTAAGGTGGGTGTCAGGGACAAGAAGAAACTCCTCTGGGTTTAACAGGGAAGATGGCATTGGCTGAACTTTCTCTGGCTATAGCTCAAACTATACACCAAAATAGGCTGTTTCTATTTTTCCTGTCTAATTTTTTTTTTTTTTTTGGTTTAACTTCCAGATGGACAGGGACTGAGTCTTGAAGAATAGTTTCTCTTCACTACAGACCTTTGCTAAGTTGTAGCTGTGCAGACAGCTTGAAATTTGTATGTCTGTCACTCTTTTCTGATGCCTACTTCAAAAACTCTTAGAATCATTGACTCTAGCGGACTTCTTACATTTCAGCTGGAGTCATTTTAGAAAAGACCATCACCTCTCATGAACATCAGACTTTGTTCTTTCTGTGCATATGCTTTTTAACCTTTCCTGGCTGAACAACCTATAGTTGACAGACTTTATTTTTCCCTCCAGCTAAGTTAAATCATTAGGAGCAACTTCAAATTTATAAAAACCCAAATATCTTACAATTTTTGAAATGACTTATTTTTCCAAGTGTCCTGAGTAAAATCATTTTCTTTTCCTCACTCAAGTTCTATTAATTCAAAAGTGTTTCCTTTGGTTTTGTAGTTTTAAAACTATATTGGACTAAACATATACCTCTAGGAATTGGTAAGTCTTAACTATTCAGAGCAATTTTCTCCTTCAAGAAAGGGGACGCCCCTGAGCCAGGTCTTCACCTCTCTGACTTTCCCTCAGAGACCCAGAGGCTGCCTTTATTCCTGACATTAACTGTGACTCTGTCCCATCTGTGAGCCAAACTAAACTAGCTTTACGATTCCCTATAAAAAAAAGCATAGGTTTGGGAGCTCCTGGGAGTGAGTCATCTTGATGGTTATAGACTGAGGACCATTTGCAGAGCTATGAGGCATTCTGAGAAAGGAAGATGAGTTTGGTAACCAAGATAGAAAGATACACTCACAAGTTTGGAAGGGTGCCCTTCATGCTAATGGGTCCATTTGTATTCATCTGTTATGTAGACACATTGTGGTACAAGATTTAAAAGCAACAAATTATTAAATATTCAATTGCTTTTGAACAGATATGATCATTCCTTCCTTATCCTATTGTTAAAAGTTAAACTGAAGCACATTAAAAATGTTATCAAGTTGAATTGAACATGGAGGGTGAAGCAGTGGTTTTTAATAGAGAAGATGACCAAGAACCAACACAAGGAAATGATTTGAATGGCTATAGCCTAAGCCTTATTTGGGAAATCCTAGTTGGTTGGTTGGTTGGTTGTGATTGGTTGTTCTTAAATGCAGTGACTCTGGTATAGGTTTTGGTTTGCTCATGTAGGCTACCAAGGCATTAGAACCACCTCAGCCCACTGGCCTCCTTGTACAATTACTTTAACACTATTTAGAGGTGACTTGAAGCTCAGGGATGCTTGTTGCGCTTATTTCCCAGTAATTAATAAACAAATATTTTTTTAAAGGGTAGCATGGAATGGTTCTATTAAAATCCCTTGCTTTGCTCTTAGAATTACCCAACCAAGGTGAATCAAGGTGAATAAGCCCATGCGGAAATAGGTCAAGCAGGACCTGTGATGATGGGAAAGGGGAAGACAGAGTAGGCAGCTTGGGGCAGGGCAGTCCCCCTGTACTACTCTTGCTAAAGCATCTGACAGAGAAGAGTGTTTTCACTCCTCCTTTAACTTTCACACCACCTCTGTCTCCTGGTTCTTTTCCTACTACTCTGACCATTTCATCTCAGTCTTCGGTAATGATTCCTTGTCTTTTCCCTGAGAACATAAACATTGATGTCCCCAGGGTAGCACTCTCATGTCATTTCTTTTTCACTCTGTAGGCTTCCCAAGACAATCTTAGACACCACAATGATTTCTCTATCACATACATGCCTGTATCTTCCAATTCTACATCTCTCACTCAACTTTCTATCCGGACTCATATTTCTAAATTTCTATGAGTCAGCTCCACCTGAATCATTTAAAAGAACTTTAACTCAATGTGTCCAAACTAAAATTATTATCTTCTAATAACATGTTTCTTCTTTTATGTCATCAGTATTTGCTAAAAGTTCCCCAAAGCATGTGAGCTCTTGACCTCCTTTGGGTCTTCTTTCCCCTTCCCATCTCTAGAATTCTCAAATCTCTATTCCTACTTCCATGGTGTAAGTTTTATATTTTCATTATCTCTCACCTAAATTATTTCAGTGGCCAACTCAATGAGTTCCATGATGTAAAAAAAAAGTATTTCTTTTTGAAAAAATAACTTTTGTATTTACCATTGTTACAAGAGTAATGGAAATAAAATGTTGACATTTTAGAAAACAAAGATTAAAAATGAAAGAGAGAATCACTTAAAATTCCAGCACACAGAGACAACCACTAGCTATTTTAATGGTCATACAGAAAGAGAGGTATATAACACAAGCTGGTTTCTCAGGTTGTATTCCCCCAAAAGCCAACTCTGAGTGAGAGATTTGGGGAGGAGTATTTTATTCAGGAGGTGATTCCAGGAAGCACCAGTATAAGACTAGGAATGTGAGCCAGGAATAGAAAGAGAACCAAAAGATATGTATGCATTAGGTAGCAAAATATTGCCATAGGCACTGGGACTCAATTACATTAGAGATATCTGGGAGACCACATTAGAACACGTTTGAGTTGTTTCACACAAGGGGCAAGAAAGAAAGTTGGGTTATTTATCTACCAACTCATCTTTATGCATCTTTGGCTGAGAGCTGCTCCTTGGAGGTTAATTTTCTGGCCCTTCTGACCTATTCTGTATGTGGGCCAACCATACTCCTGTAGCCTGAGAAGGCTGTTGGGCTGAGTTGCCGATGCTTTCATAAGAAGACATCAGCATGTAGAGAAGGGAGAAGCAGTGGGAAATGGACAGGGCATGAGCAACATCTGCTGGTATTTCTCTGTTTAAAATCCTTCTGTGGGCCGGCCGAGTGGCGCATTGGTTAAGCGCTGGTTTTGGGATGCCAGCGGCCCCGGTTCGGATCCCACATGAGGGCCAGTGACACTGCCCTCTACAGCTAACAACAGCTCCACCTGGAGCTGGGCTGTGCGAGCCCCGGTGATGGTGTGGGCTGCAGCCCCTGCTGCAGTGGGCTGCCATAGGCTACAGTGAGTGGCCCGCAGCCAGCGTGAGCAGCTGGCAGCCAAGCGTGAGCTGCCAATAGCCACGGTGAGCGACATCCAGAGGCCAACGACCGATCTGCCTCATCCGGGAAGAGCGCAATGAGGATACCAACAGTGAAGCAACATCCTCCGCAACTAGACTGAAGAACAAAAAGACAGCAACTTGTCTGTTCCCTTTCCCCGATTCCCCAACACTGTTCCCCTCCACCAATTCCCCAATAAAATCTTTAAAAAATAAAATAAAAAAAAAATAAAATCCTTCTGTGGTTTTCCACTGAACTTCAGATTTATCCAACCTCCTTCTCTTAGCTTACAAACTATTTTCTCTATCTATCCTTGGAAAATTATCTTCACCTCTGGATTCCAGACAGCAATGCACATACTACGTCACACTCTCACGCCTCCACTCACTTGTTTGTACAGTTGCTCCCACCTGGGTTACCCTTGCTCATTAGGCCTAACAAATATGTCTTCTCCTTCAAGACTCATTCTATGACATATCTCTTCCCTGATCCTTTTCTAACAGTTAGTCACCTCTATTTGCTCCTATGGCACATTATATATACTTCATTATAATATTATTCTTTTGTATTTTTCAAAAATATATATATGCATAATTATAAAATTGATTTTTTTTAAAAATTTATTTATTTATTAATAATTTTTATTTATTGGGGTGACTATGATTAGTAACATTATAGGTTTCACATGTACATTTCTATAATATCTCATCTATCTATTGCATTGTGTCTTCACCGCCCAAAGTCAGTTCTCCTTCCATCACCACATATTTGACCCCCTTTACCCTTTTCTACCATTCTCCCTCCCCCCTTACTCTCTAGTAACCACTAAACTGTTGTCTGTGTCTACAAATTTTTGTTTGTTTGTCTTGTTCATTTGTTGCTTTGAGTTTTATATCCCACATATGAGTGAAATCATATGGCTCTTGACATTTTCTGTCTGACTTATTTCACTTATTTCATGATAATCTCAAGATCCATCCATGTTGTTGCAAATGGCAGTATCTTATGCATTCTAAGGCCAAGTAATATTATATATATATCATCTTCTTTGTCCATAAAGTTGCAGGATACAAAATCAATGTACAAAAATCCATTGTGTTCCTATATACCAACAAAGGAATTTCAGAAAAAGAAATAAAAGTAACAATTCCTTTTGTAATTGCAACAAAAAGAATAAAATACCTAGGAATAAAAGTAACATAGGATGTGAAGGACCTAGATACTGAATACTATGAGACATGATTAAAAGAAATTGAAGAAGACACAATGAAATGAAAAGATATTCTGTGTTCATTGATTGTAAGAATCAACATAGTTAAAATGGCAGTATTACCCAAAGCAATATACAGATTTAATGCAATCTCCATCAAAATCCCACTGGCATTTTTCAAAGAAATTGAACAAAAACAACAACAAAAAATCATCAGATTTGCATATAATCACAAAAGACCCTGAATAGCTACAGCAATCTTGAAAAAAAAAAAAAAAAAGAACAAAGCTGGAGGAATCACACTACATTCCCTGACTTCAGTTGATACAAAGCAACTATAATCAAAACAGTATGGTATTGGCAAAAAAACCGACACACATACCAATGGAATAGAACTGAGAAACGAGAAATAAACTCACATTTATATGAGCAGATAATTTTTAACAATGGAGTCAAAAACATACAATGGAGAAAAGAAAGCCTCTTCAATAAATGGTGCTGGGAGAATTGGAAAGCCACATGCCAAAGAATGATGCTTCTTTAATTTAAACAGAAGAAGAAATGAACGACAAAAAATGCACTGAAACTCCACTTGAGAACATAGACACCTTTAATATTTTGGCAAACATCCTACCAGACCATTGTCTACCTCTTCACAACCACACAGACATATAATCACATAATTTTATATAAATAGGATCATCCTCTCATATACTATTTTTTGATATACATTTTTTTAAAAAATCCAACAGCATATCACACTCATCTTGCAAGCCAGTAAATATAGATTCATACCTTCATGTGTAATGAATGGTTGATTATGTTTGGTTGTAAATATGTACTCTATTTATCCACACTCCTATTTATCCATTTAAGCTCTTCCCAATAGTTTGCTGTTCTAAGCAACCTTGTCATGGCTACACCCCATAGGGTAAGTGCTTATTTATTTGTTGTTTCCCCACTGGCCTACAGCTTCTCCAGGACAGTACTTTTGATTGATGACATGTCCACCTTCTCTCTTCTAAAAAGAGAGCTTTCTCCTTTGCTTAGTGGTTTTATGTCTTTTCAAAATTTTTTTCTACAAGGCAAAATTAGGCATTCACAATCCATCAGTGCGTCTCCCTCGTCCTCTATTACCCAAAATTAAATCAAGGAAAGCCTCACAACACTTTAGGGAAGTAGGTTTTAAACTTTTTTGACCATGACTCACATTAAGAAATGCATTTTTAATCATGTATTTAATCAGGACATACTTTTATATAAACAAAAGGTTACTAATTAATACCATAATAATATGTTATAGTCTGATATTTTCTATTCTATCTCAATTTAAATATACATTTTAAATGAATATGCTATTATGTTTATTTCTTTAAATTCTGATGTCTCGCTCTAAAATGATTTCATGAGTTACTAATGGGGTATGACCCACAGTGTAAAACACCCAGGAGGCATACTAGTCCTGTTGCCTTTTTCTTTTTTTTTTGGCTTTACATCTTCAGCTTAAGCACACTACTCTAAAATAATGTTTTCTTCTATTAAGTACCCAAGGTTTTGCATTTTAAACACCAATGGCCTCTATCACCACTACCACTGTGTAAACATCTATACATACATTCAAATTGATAGACGTAGCTTTCAGCAATGAACTTTTGAGGTTTTATACATATATATATATATATATATATATATATATATATATATATTAAAAACATGGCATTGTATACACACACACACACACACACACACACACACACACACACACACACAGTGGTCCAGGCAAGGCAAAAACAGAAGCATAGGAAATAGAGTCCCTATGCATGAAGTGGGTACAATCTAATGGGGAAAAAAAAGGATAAACCAATTTCAACTAGCTTGAAACCCTAGATACAGCTTTGGGAGTCTGATTTGTGATTGTGTCGCAGGTTTCATATCAGGTAAGCAAAGCTTCCCTGGCCATCATTGCCCAGGTCAAGTTTCCTTTCATTACTGAGAATCCACCTCACCTCCCTCTGGCATATGAAAATTCATCTTCTATCAATTCCTCTTTATAAGAACCAAGGGGTCTCCACAGGATGCCTCCTTTCCCCACCAACTAGATGAAGCTCTGATGGGATTCTCTCTGACCCCCAGTTAGCACCTTCTCTACTCCCCTTCCCCACCATAGCCTAACCATCAGAAATTACTTTTCAGGAGTGATATTTGAAAGAGATATAAGGGTAATAATCACATTTCCTTTTTGGCCCTTTCCTTTAGTTTCTTTTTTGAATGATAGCCTTGTAGTAGGGTTAGAGATGAATTTATCATTTTCCTTGGTGTTATTGTGTTATGTAATAGCACCTATGGCTATCTCACATACCACTTTTATATCCTTGGCACCTATAGGTTCTCAAAAAAGAGCTATAATTCAGATCTTGGGTGCCAGCAGAAGCAGTAAAACTTTGAGAGAGAGAAAGAAAAAAACTATACCATTATAGTAACTTTTTAAAATTTTTCTTTTCATTAAATTTTTTTTGCTGACTTAAGCATCTTCTTTTGTTTTTTTGTGGCTTTTTTTTTTCCAGTTTTAATCAAGTACCTGGCTGATATGCATGTATAAATCGACCTTAAAATGTACTCCATTGATAATTGAGTGTCTGCTGTGCCTCCAGTAGTTATAGGGCATAATCTGAGATTCTGTGAGGAATGCAAAGGAATGAAGAATGTATTCCTGGCCCTCAAGAAAAAATGGTTTTGTGGGAAGGATAGGGTACATGTATATGCAAAGAAAATGTATGGCAGTTAAAGCTAAAGGCAAATTAAGTAATTTAACAAATCATTTCTCAAGGTGCTCAAAAGCAAGTATTAAAATAAATGTAGGCTGCATCTGGGGAGGTAAAATTTGAGGTGAACCTGAAAGGTGGGTAGTATTCAAACAGCCAATGACCTGGAGAATATACCCTGGACAGCTGAATATAAGCAAAATAGCAAAGAGAAAATACGGTGGGGGTTGGGAGAACAGTGAGCGAATACCTCAGGCAGCATCAGGGCTCCATAATTACTCTGAAGGTCAAATTGAGGGCTGGGCTAAAGCTCTCTGTTCAAAGTCTGATATTGCTGCATATATAAAGACATAAATCCTATGAATTTGCAGTTTGTCATCTTGTCCTCCATGTTTGATGAATTTTTGAGTACTATCTCTAAGCATATATTTCCAGAAGCTCTCCAGACAGCAATCCATGTTTGGTTGGCTCAGCACAAAGCATTCTCTGGAATCTATAGCTAATGAGTGATTGGAGAGTGCACGGCAGCAGGGATTGGCTGGTAGTCACGTGCAGGTTCTCTCCATGCTGCTTCAGGGACTGCGGTGTTGTTTTTAAACCCCTCAGCTTTTCCCTGATAAATCAGTTACACCGCTTATAATATGCAGCCAACAGTCTAATTATAAGACTGTTTATCTCCTGCATGCGGAAGGCAGCATAATGGAAAGGAAAGCACATCACATAGGGATTGGAACAGACTTGGGTTTGCAGTTAGGTCCCTGTGCAACCTTACTCTCCCTGAGCCAAATACTCTCATCTGTAAAACGTGAGTAATGCTCTCCATCTCACAGTGACAGTGAGAATCAATTTAAGGAAAATATATACAAAAGGATTTGGGAAACTCTAAATCACTGTGTAAGTGTAGGCTATGATTGCTTTTACCTCATCATCCATCATTACCACGCTAGTTTGTTAAACTATTAATTGGTGATGTTACAGAAACTCATCGTTAACATTATTTTTTCATCAAGCTCTAGAGCGCTGAATCTGAATTTTATGTGGTTAGAGAGCTAACTGAAAAGAATAATAAAAGAGAAAACAAGAATAACGATAGCTATTGCTTATTAATGCTAACTGTATGGCAGGCACTGTTATAAAAGTTTCACATGTTATAAAAGTTATCATTAGTTCTGATAACTCCATGAGGTACTTATCAGGTAGTTATCAGGCTCGGAGGAGCTGGGTAATCTGTCCAGCAAGTAGGTGAGCTGTCATTCCAGCCCAGGCAGTCTGGCCTTGAAGTCCATGTCCTAAACCACACCCTCCTCCCTAAGTACACAGACACTCAAATTTCATGGTTTCCCTACATGTACACACTTAAAACTCCAAAATTGGAGGAAAACAACAGTCCACATTTAGCACTCTTTAGATTCATTTATACGTTGTTTCCCCTGGGACTGGAGCTATATTTCAAGAGATACTCACGCAGAGACCCAAAATGGGATTTCCAGTTCCTCACTCCTCGCCACCCTCCTTTTTATCCTAAATCTACGTGGCCCCCTGGATTAGAAAAGGTTGAGGCGAGAGATGAGTGTACCACACCACTCGGTCCTCCCAGCCCACGAGGCTTCCCTCCCTCCACCCTGGCCAGGTAAGTGCTTGCTGAGAACAGCATGGATGTTCAGAATATTCTGCTGCTCAGTCCTTTAAAAGCGACTGTTGTTTGGATGAATGCTATTCAATCTCAGCGATGAAAGAGCCTCCTCCAGAGTTGGCAGCACAGAAGAAAGGAAATTTAAACCGTGTCCATAACCCACAGGAAGACCTGCTGTCGAAAGAGCTACACATGGAGTAAATGCAAAGTGCTACTCGAAACAGCCGTCCCAGACAGCAACTTTCAGCCTGGGAACACTGCTTCTCAGAATGCTCCCTCCATGATGAAGCTGCTTCAGAAGGCAGAGCTGCAAAAATACAGCTTTCTGCCTGAGCTCAGTGCCCTAGAGGACACCTGAGGCTGCTGAGAGGTAGCAGTGGGGCTCCGAAGCCCGAGGAGGGATTCTGCGATCTTAACTTTCATTCCAGAAGTTTCTGGGTTACATGCGGTGCGCTCTTGTGTAGATTCTACAGCAAGCAGCAAGGGAGGATGTCAGCAGCATGCATTTCAGCATACCTCTTCCATTCCCCAGTAAAGCCATTCTGGAAGAATTACTATACTCATCAGCTTTCTACCCTGACAACGTCTCCCCAGGTAACATTACCGACATGTCACCTATGAAATCGAATGACATTGGCTGTAACGTTCTTTCTTGTTCTCACTTTTCTTTTTCATGAAAAGTAAAATTCATTTAATTGTTTAGGGAAAGAGATGTGTCATATCTGTACTTGAACAATAAAAGTATGTGGGGACGACACAGCTGAGGGTGGGGAAAGCTGCCATCATCACCATCATGTTAATATTTTCATACATTATATCATTTCGTCCTTACCATAACTTTATCAAGTCGATACTATTATTTTCTCCTCCTGAGAAAACTAAACCACAGAGAGTCTAAATCTCCTGTCTCAAGTCAGGTAGCTAGTTATTCAGTATTTGAGGCATTACACTCCACAGCTATGACATTCTACTCTCAAAATCAACTTACTGTTTCTAACAAATAGTTATTAATTACTTTGAGTGCGTGAACTGGAGGAGGGAAGAAACAAGTCCTTACAACATTAACTTCCATTTCATCCCTATCTTGATTCCTGATTCATTGTTTTATTTGTAGAAATAAAAAAGCACAGGTTAAGGGACAATGCACCCATGGTCACTCTGTTAGGAAGTAATAGAAGCAGCATCCAGGGACCACCTGGGACATTGATAACCCACAGGAACACAAGAGATGGATGCTAAGAGAGGGAGCCTCTTGATGCCTCCTTGTGGCCTGTTTTGTCGTTATTATTGTTTTGTGGGGGGTTTTTCTATTTTGAATAGCATGTGGACATTCTCTTTGGAAAGGACTGAGATGCAGGCAGCTGTGGCAGACATCTGGCAGGATTCTGTATGTCCCTCTGTCACATTCCCTTGTTCTTATTCAACTCTAAACTTGCCTCTGAACTTGGACTTGCTTGGGCTTCCTGGCTCACCGTCCCTGCCAACCTGGTCCTCGGAATTACTAGCCCAGTTGGTCTTCCACTCAATTCGCAGTATCCAGATGTCCATGCCCATGCTGCCCACTCAGGCCCCAGTCCAGCCCTGCTCCTCCCTCACAATCCCCTCTCAATTCCAGGGCAGGGCAGAGAACATGGGGTCTGAAAGTTGATCTCTCTCCCTCTCAGAAGCTCACAGTGTAACCAAGAATTCAAAACACACATTTGTGAAACTACAGATAACAATAGCAAGACAGCATGTAAGCAAAGCGCATATGTAAAGAGTAAACAAACAGGCAGAAAACTCAATGGAATTCAGCATAAATCTGGGCTGTATTCTGGGAGTGCTGGTGACAGCTGAGCTTTGCTCTAGCTGACAGTGTCCCAGGGCTGAGCAATCTCCCCAGTGGCCAGAGTTTTAACTTTCAATGATGCTTAGCCAACTACCACAAACCAAGAGTGTGTGCTTTTAGCAGGTGGTGCCAAAGAAGCCCTTAGGGGGCTTGGCACCCGGCTGGGCTGTGCCGCTCCCTGTGATCTGTGGTAGGAGGACAGCAGTATTTCAAGTTGTGGATTTCATGATATGGCTTTTAACTCAAACCTAGCCACCAAGCCCTCCTTCCTTTTCTTACCCCACATCATTACCCTAAAAAGAATTTTCACTTTAGAAAGTGACCTTGCTGAGCCGAAGCTTGTAGTTTTAAAAGCTCCCTAAGGTTTCATTTGGAAAAGTCATCGTGGACAGTAGATTGACTTTCTCTGGAAGGCAGCTTAAACCTTCTTCATTTGGGAGCACAAAAAAGAAGGATTGGGAATCCCAAGGCTTCAATTGCCAGCTGTCTAATTTCTCTGCTCATTTTTTTTTTCTCCTCTCCAACAAGATTAAGAGGAGTGAAATAATTTCTTTCTTTTTAGATATCATCGTAACATTCAAGTTTTCCATTACTGTCAATGTCTTGAAACTTGTCTCATTAGCATTTTCAGAATAGTTAAAAAACAACCTTTCATCAAGGAAAAAAAATGCATAATCTCTACATTCAAGTAAGTTGTCATGGGATTTCATTGACACAATTTTGTCCTCTCTTGTCTTCATTTCTGCTTTCTTAGTTCCTCTTTTTAATATCTTAGAGCCTGAGGACTATACCCAAGTCTCCTTGAAAAGAAGTGGCCTAGATTACAAAGTACAGTTTCTTGGTCACCAAGTATACAAGAGGGATTGTGGGCCATTGGACTGCACAGCATAGAACTTCTAAGAACAGAGGGAGAAATGCCAGGAGCCCAATCAAAGTCAAATAAGTAACATGCTGGAGGTAATCAACCCATGACTGCAGGATTTTCTGCAAGCTCCACATGTTTTCCATGTTTTTAAAAGCAGGGAAGGGGCGAAGCAAGTTCCTGCGCAAACCTGAGGAGTCTTGGGCCTCCTTATGGCCGATACAACTCACAGGTAAGAGCTCCCTGGTGTTATCTCAGAGATAAAGGCTTAATAAAGTCTTTATTTCTCTGAACCGGAAAGCACTTTTGTAAATGCACATGGATTAGCACTAAGGAGCTAATTATCTTGTGAGCCGAGATCACTTTTCCAAAGGAAAAAAAAAAAGATCTCCCAGGAACTGGAGTAGCAGCTTCTTTTTAGCATTTCCTGGAAATGGGGACACAGACTCGGAAGTTGGGTCAGCAAACTGATCATGAAGTCTCTCCTGGGAACTGAGACATTATGAGGTAGGAAGTGTGGGTTGTCTGTGTGGCAGCAGCAAAGAGGGAGAGGCCTGCAGGCTGAACAGCCTTCACACCAAGCATGGGGCTGGCCACACCTGGAGTTGGGTGCTCCTTATCTCCATGTGACATCGCTAGGGCAGCGTTTGTTGGAATTGTGTGGTACTCACAGGAATGGTGTGAAGGCTTTGTTGTTCTTTTAAGGCAGCAGCATTTCTATTAACGTTTTCTGTTCCAACCCCTCACTATGAGAGAGAGGACCAAATCTAGAGTGGGTTTCACGTACAGTCTGCGAAGAGCAACTTTCTGGGCAGGGCTTTCCAAATATGGTGAGACTGAAATTGAAGAGGAGACTGGCCTGAGGCCTCTGTCATTTCAGAAACCCTTTATTTACATAAGACACAGTATGTTGCTTGTATTTTCTATGTTAATTGACATCTTTTCTTTTTCCTTTAATTTTAAGTAAAATCCCCTTTGAAGTTTTACCGAAAGGAATTATTTTATCTAACGTGGTTGCAAACATTCCCCTTCTAAAATTCATCATATGCTTTTACATTTTCTCCCTTATTAATTCAACAAATATTCAGTGAGTGCCTCCTGTGCTCCAGGAATGGTTCTAGGAGCTGGGGGAACCAATAACAAAATTAACCAAATCTCTGCCTTCAGGGAGCTTCTCAGCAGAGGCAAAAACAAAACAAATAAATTATTAAACTACATAGTGTATTAGAAGACGATAAAATTTACAGAGACAAGTGAAGCCTGGAAGGATAGGGAGTTGGAAGGAAAGAGGCTTCATTTAAATGGTGTAATACTGGGCAGGCCTCACTATACTGGTGACATACAAAAAGGAGGAGAGAGCCATCATGCAGGGTTTTTTTGTTTGTTGGTTGGTTTGTGTTTTGTTTCCTTGTTTGTTTTGGGGGGTGGATGGGGGGGTGGGAACAGTAAAAGCAAAGGCCCTGAGAAGAGTTAATGCCTGCACTCTTCAGCACAACACATAAGGGGGCAATCAGTAAGAGAACTAAGAGGGAGCCAGGTCACGTAGGATTTTGTAGACCATTGTAACGACACTGACATTTATTTGGAGTGGGATAAGAATTCTTGGAGAGTTTTAATCAGGAGACTGACATGAACTGCCTTAATATTTATAAAAATCATTCGACTTCTAATGTTGAGACTAGACTCTAGACTCTAGGGAGATGGAGATGAAAGCAAGATTTTGGACAATTAAGATAAAACACATTAAATAAATCATACTGGGAGAGGGTTGCATATGTATATATTTTACATATATTCTATAATTGTATATATAGTATATAATTTTATATATAATATATATTATATATATTTTTTTTTCCACAAATGCTTGCCTTTGACTTCCCAGATGCAAATCCTTTTACCAAGTCATCTTTCCTTCTTAAGTTTCCCAAATAGATCCTATATCACTTTTCATCAGAATATTCTTCTTGGACTTTTGTTGCTCTTGAAAAATGGAAAGAACCTATAACCTCAAGGTCTTTTTCTTAATGAAAAAAAAAAAGTTAATTTTAACTAGAAGTTTCTCTAAATGTCTAAGAAGATAGAAGCACTTTGAGAATGCTAAATAATATTCTAATGACCTTTGCAAGAGAAAGTCTCTTACAATGTTCATGGACTTAGAACCCCATTCACTAACATGTACTCCTGTAGATGGGAATAGTGTAGGGAATCTGGTAGCCACCAGATTTTCTCCACTTTTCTCCACCAGCTTCTCCACTTTTACAGATGGAAAAACAGACCCAAAGTTGTACAGCTGAGAAGTTGCAGAGTTGAACTTAAACTCAGCATCTGTTCAGCCAGAAACCCTTCACTAAGGGTTTCTGGCTAAATTGAGTGTGTTGTGGCTTATACTATAGGAAGCAGGTTTTCATGCATGTCGGAAATCTGCATTACCTTCTCCCATGTAATATACTTCCTTAGAAAACAAACTTCTAGACCCCTCTTCAAATAAATAAATAAATAAATAAATAAATAAATAAATAAACGATGCTAGGATGTTTGTTTGGCTGTAATTATGGAGAGAAGAGTTGGAAATAAGAAAGGCTGAAAGGTATAGAGTTGGAAGTCAAGCTGGGAAGCATAGAGGCTAATACCTGCCCTCCTAAATTGTCTAGTCACAGTATAAGCATAGGGCCCAGATGCCCAATCACATCACCCATGATGAACCCTGACCTGAGGGACAGCTGTGTTTGCCCTCCGTTGTGCTGGGACCTGTTAGAGTGATTCATTTAGTCTCAGATGGACTGAATTGAAATAATCTCCTTCATCCTGAACTAAGAGAAGTTAATCCAAGAGATAGCTAATGGCTGTGGGTAGGATGCAATAAATAGACTGTCAGAAAGTAAATCGAACACTTACGAACAACTCTAGATACAAACAATTTCTCTTTGAAGATGCAAACATCTTTCTGGTTACAATCAGTCAAACCTGACCTTTAAAACAGAATGCTTGGCTAATTATTGTCAATTTTTTTAAGTCAATCTATTAGAATCTGAATAGAACCTCTAGGATATTCTAAAAAATGAATTTAAATAGAAAATAACAATTATTCCAAAGAGTGATGCTAGGAGAGACATGGTGGCTGTTGCATACCTTGTGTGAGAATCACTCATGAGCCTGCTGGTCCCACTTGGGACACAAAGAACGCACACCCAGCAGGCAGCTGCTGATTTGAGACCAGTCCCTCCAAAGAAACGAAGAAAGCTGGAAAGCTGTCAGCAGCCAAGGTTGCTGGAGAGATCTAGGAGAGAAGCACCCATCAGGAAGGACTGCCTAGGGCTCTGCTTGAGTGGCCACCAGTCACCTGAGGGATAGTGGGTAAGAGGCACCTGACCTGAAAACATAACTTGAGGCTGCGGGGAGACAGGTTCAGGTGGTGTTGAGAGGGAAAAGGTCCTCAGGAAATTCAGACTGTAAATGCTGGTAGAGCCGAAGGCATGGAGGCAACCTCCTCCTCCTGCTATTGCCAAGGAGAACACGCCCTCAAGGGGATGTGTTGCACTATCTGCACATAAAAATTATTCTAAGTAGGAAAGAAGTGTGTTTATGCTTTGAAAAAATTTTCAGAATATTGAATATTCAGTCTTCTCCCTCTCAGACTGTCATCTACATGCACAAAGTATTTTAAGTACACACAAAGTATTTTGACCACACAGACACACACAAACAAAAAAAATCCCAAGGGCAAAAGAGAGTTTTCACATTTTTAAGATATATGTGTTCTTACACTTTTTCCCTTTTTTTGGGGGGTGGGGGGATTGTTAAACTGAAACACTAGTATCCAGAAGTGAACTGTTTTATTCCCAGGATGGAGTAGATTAAAGGGATTGATGTGGGTGGGGACACTGGATGGCCTCTGGGAACTTCCAGAGGAAGGCATTCTCAACATAGGGTATATTGTAAGTTTAAATATATTTCTTTAAATACCAGAGGGGAAGTGTGGTGGGGTGGGAAAAGAAGTAAAGAAAGAGATATAAGAACCAAAATAGTTTGGAGTTGACAAACATTTATTTTTAATACCCATCTCAGGAGTTTTTGTTTCTGTATTTACTTCCAATAATATAATTATATATATATATATATGCAAGCTTAGAAGACAGAATTTTTTATACATTAAAAATTTTATCACAAATAGGTTTTAAAATGGCAAAAAGCTTGTTCTTGCCTTTAAAGAAAAGTCCTTTATAAAATTGGCAAATATAAACTATTAACAATAACACCAAATAATGATGAGGATGTAGAGCACTCATTTTTATTAATGAAAATGTAAATTGGGACAAACTTTTTGAAAAGTACTTTTGTGAAGTATATCAAAACCTTAAAAATATGCATCCCTCTGTTACCAGAGAATGTGTCGTTGGTATCATCACAAGAAAGAATTCAAAGACGTACCAAATAAGGCACAAGCCAAGCAAGCAGTGGATTTATTAAGAGAAAGGATATAGTACAGTACACTTTCCAAATGGCATGAGAGTGGGCAGGCCCAAAAGAAGGGCAACTGCATCAGAGAACATCCAAAAACAAAGAAGCTTAGGATTTTATTAGAACGAGGGTGCAAAATATTCAAGTTTTAGGGGTAGTGTCACAGGTGTTCTCAAGTGGGTCCTCGCTGACTGTTCCTTCCTGTCAGGAGGTGAGATTCCCTTGTCCTTAATGGCCCTGGTCAGAACTGTCATGGTGACACAGAAGGTAGAGATTTTTCCCTGCCAACAATGCTAATAGTATTATAATCCATTACAATTAGCAGTAGCTGCACCTTTTCTTAAGAATGATCTCATCTTCTCCTTCCTTTGTCTTCCTGCACTTCCTCCTTCCCTTCCTCCTTCTCTCTCCACTGCTGTATTCTTTCTGCCTAGCACCTTCAGTCCAGCAATGCTACACTGGCAATATATCCTATGAAAAGAACTTTAAACATATAAATACTGTTATTTAATAATGTGTTTATTGCTATAAAGCACTCCTAAAAAATAATAGTAAAAAATTGGAGATGCCTTAGTGGCCAACCCTGAGAGAATGGTTAAGCACCTCCATTTGCTGTTACAGTAATTCTTACAAATATCATGTGGAATGCTTTTGATAGAATAT
Source organism: Aselliscus stoliczkanus (assembly GCA_033961575.1). Classification (NCBI taxonomy): domain Eukaryota; kingdom Metazoa; phylum Chordata; class Mammalia; order Chiroptera; family Hipposideridae; genus Aselliscus; species Aselliscus stoliczkanus. The sequence continues at coordinate 99,686,333 of CM066732.1, read as the reverse complement.
TGAGTGATTAAAAAAAAAAGAAAGAAAAAAAAGAAACCTGACTTCTGATTTGACTTTTGATTCCGGCAGTACGTTGCATTAGATTTCCTCAACAACTCTCCCACTAAAAACAATAAAAAAAACTAGATTTTTTTTTATGATGAGTGTTTAGATACCAAAAAACAAGTGAAAGAGGCAATCACTGCTAGGTAAGGCAATGTGTAGCCCAGCATTTGTTCTCATGGCAGTTGCCAAATCCTGGTGTCCCTGAGCTTCTGTTTTAAATAACAGCTGTTCAGGGTCATCCTTCATGAGAAACAGGAAATAAAACCTAAGGCCCACCTAAGGAGAAGCATTTAATGGAGATTCCAACATTAAGCTGGGAGCCCAAAGGTCAATATTCTCAGTATAAAAGTAAATGAGAAACAAACTCACTGTGAAGAAAAGAAAAGAAAAGAAAAGAAAAGAAAAGAAAAGAAAAGAAAAGAAAAGAAAAGAAAAGAAACAGGTAGGGGATAAATAAGTCTCCCTAGAGATATATAACCACATAGTTTTCACACAGGTCAATGGTCAGAAAAACCTTAAACTGAAAATGTAAGTTATTTGAGTTGCACGTTGGTGGTATATCTCAACCACTATCAGAAGCAAACAACTCCTCTCTACAGAGACCCAATTTCAAACCAATCCTCAGATAATTCCTACAAATAAAGTTCCAAGGAATATGCACTTGCAGAATCACAGTGTATCAAGAAGAATTGCCAACCAGAAAAAAAATAATGGCAGAATCAGTGTTGCAAAGAATTCAGATATTATCAGAAGAATATACAAAGGCATGTTTAACATATCTAAAGAAATAAGAGAGACTTGAAAATATGGACAAGAAAAAAAAAACACCTATAAAAGTCACCACAACAAATGTGAAAAGAACCAAATAGATTTTCCAGAAATAAAAATATAATCGTTGAAATAAAACATTCAATGAATGGGTTACTGATTAGACATGACTGAGAAAAAAAAGAAGTGAAATGGAATACAGATCTGAAAGAATTATGCAGGAAGCTGTACAGTGTTAAAAGGACAAAATATGAAGGGGATTTAAGAAACACTGGAGATAGAATAAGAAGTTCCAATGCATGTGTCTAATCGGAATTTCAGAAGAACATAAAGAGAATGTTAGAAGCAATAGTTCAATAAATAATGGCCAAAAGTTTCCCAATGTCTTTTTTTGTTTGTTTTTTTTATTATTATTATTTTTATTATTATTATTATTATTATTAATAGTTACAGATGTACAAAACTATGCAGTAGTTATCTTTTTCACCCCTTACAAAGTGACTACCCCTGCCCCTTCCCTGTCTCCCCCAATGTTTAAAAAAAAAAAAAAAAAAGAAAAACAGTTTTTGTGTTTTTGTAAACAGAAAAAAATTCCAGGCCCAAAAAATTCCAGGCAGTATAAATAAAAAGAAATTCTCATCTAGATATAAATTATAGTGAAACTGCAAACCATGAAAGGCAAAGAGAAGATCTGTAAAGCAGCAAGAAAGTAAAGATGTTTCTACAAAGGCCTTACAAACAGCCTGATTCAGTGATTTTTCTACGACAATAACGAAAACCAGAAGACAATGAATGATATTTTAAAATACTAAGAAAATGTCAACTTACAATGGAATATGTGGTGAAATTATCTTTCAAAACAGAAGGGAAAAATAACATATCCAGGCTAAAAGAAAGCAAGATACTAGAATAAACCACTAACAAATTTTTATTAAAGATGATTATCAATAATGAGTTTCAAGTAGAAGCAATACCAAATGGAAAGTCACACATGCAGGAAGATTTCTGTAAATATGTAGGTAAATCTAAATAAATGTTGACTATATAAAATAATAGCTGTTTTGTCGAGTTAAGAAAAGATAAAAACAAATACTAGACAATAATAGTATATAATTTGAAGGAAGATTGATTAGCTCTGCAGCATTCTGATGTCTCTTTAATTGGGAAGAGTGTAAAGATATTAACATTAGACTTTTTAAATATCCATGTTAAAATATCTGGGGGCCAGCCAAGTGGTGCATTGGCTAATAGCTGGTTTTGGGATACCAGCGGCCCCGGTTCGGATCCCACATATGAGGGCCAGTGACACTGCTCTACAGCTAACAACAACTCCACCTGGAGCTGGGCTGTGAACCCCAGCAATGGTCTAGGCTGCAGCCCCTGCTGCAGTGGTCTGCCATAGGCTACAGTGAGTGGCCGGCAGCCACTAGCCGCGGTGAGCGACCATCCAGAGGCGGGCAACCGATCTGCCTCATCCGGGAAGAATGCAATGACGATACCAACATGGGCCAGTGATGCAACGTCCTCCGCAACTAGACTGAAGAACAAAAAGACAGCAACTTGTCTGTTCCCCTTCCCCAATTCCCCAATAAAAAATCTTTAAAAAAAAATATCTGGGGTAACTACTAAAAAAATAAATGGATATGGAAAACATAATCTCCAAATTCAAAGAATAAAAAACAAGAGAAAATAAATTTAATCACTCATGCAACATTTAATGTAATATAGTTAGAAATATATGTGCATATATACTCAATATACTAGGGGTGCCAAAAAATGTATACAAGTGGATACTTTGGTCAACGTTGCTCAAACTGTTTGGACACTGATGTTAACCACTTTGAGCACCTCTTGTAATTGCAGAAGTCAAAAGTGACTTGTATTCATCTTTTATTGGTATATATTGAGAATTACAATTTTAATAGCTTTCCTTTTTTAAAATGTATATATGTTTTTGGCACCCTCTGTATATATGTATGCACATATATATGTATTTTTATGATAAAACTATTTTATTGAGATGTAATTGGTATACATTGTATAAGGTATATAACATTGATTTTACATATTAATATTGCAATATGATTGCCAGTGTACCATCAGCTAACACCTCTATCATGTCACAAAGTTATTATTTCTTCTTGTGGTGAGAACAATTACGTTCTATTATCTTAGCAAGTTTAATGCTTATAATAGAGTTTAGTTGTCTATAATCACTGTACTGAGTATCAGATCTCCATGACTTATTTATCTACTAGCTGCAAGTGTATACCCTCAAACAATATATTTTCCATTGTTCCATCCACCAACCCCAAGAAATCACTATTCTACTCCCTTGCTTTTTGAGGGGGTTCCATATATAAGGCATATAATACATTATATGTATTTCTCTGACTTATCTCACTTAGCATAATGTCCTCAAGATCCATCAATGTTGTCACAAATAGCATGATTTCCCTTCTCAAGGCTGAATACTTTTCATAGATAGATAGATAGATAGATAGATAGATAGATAGATAGATAGATAGATAGATAGATAGATAGATAGTTAGGTAATAAATATACATATATTCCATAGAAGTTGTGTTGACTCTAAGGATGGCTTTGGGTAGCATGGATATTTTAACAATATTAGCTCTTCGAATCCATGAGCAGATTGTCTTTCCATTTGTTTGTTGAAAGAAATCAAAGAACACACAAAGTCTTTTCAGTTTTCACTGTACAAAACTTTCACTTCCTTTATGAAATTCATTCCTAGGTATTTTATTGTTTTTGATGCTATTGTGAATGGGATAGTTTTATGTCTCATTCAGATATTTCATTTTTAGTATATAGAAATACAACTGGTTTCTGAGTATTAACTTTATATTCTGTAACTATACTAAATTCATTGATTGGATCCAACAGTTTTTCAGTTGAGTCTTTGGGATTTTCAATATATAAGACCATTTCATCTGCAAATAATGACAATTTTACATCTTCCTTTCTGATTGGATGCCTTTTATTTCTTTGTCTTGCCTGATTGCTCTAGCTAGGACTTCCAGTACTATATTGAATAGGAATGATGATCATGGGCACCCTTGTCTTATTCCTGATCTTAGAGGAAAAGCTTTCAATTTTTCTCCATTGAATATAAAGTTAATTGTGGGTTTGTCATATATGGCCTTTATTATGTTGAAGTATGTTCCATCTATACCCAATCTGCATCTATTGAGATGATCGTATGATTTTTATCTTTTATTCTAATAATTTGATGTGTCATATTTATTGATTTGTATATGTTGAACAACCATTGCATCCCAGGGATAAATCCCACTTGGTCATGGAATATAATCCTTCTAATAAGTTCTTGAATTCAGTTTACTAGTATTTTGTTATAGATTTTTGCATCTATGTTTATCAGGGATATGGATTTATAGTTTTCTTACAGTGTCCTTATCAGGCTTTGGTATAAGGTTAATGCTGGACTCAGAATTAGTTTGAAAATGTTTCCTTCACTTCTTAGAAGAATTTGAAAAGGATTGGCATTAATTCATCTTTATACTTTGTTAGAATTTGCAAGTGAAGACATCTGGTCCTGTGGTTCACTGTGTTGAGGTTTTGGATTACTGGTTCAATCTTCTTACTTGTTATTGGTCTGTTCAGACTTTCTATTTCTTCCTGGTTCAATTTTCATAGGTTGTACGATTCTAAGGTTTTGTCCATTTCTTCTATATTACCTAATCTATTGGCATATAACTGTTCATATTAGTCTGTAGTGATCCTATGTATTTCTGTAGTGTCAGTCATAATTTACCATCTTTCTTTTCTGATTTTATTTGAGGCTTCTTTTATCTTAGTTTCACTAAAGGTCTGTCCATTTTGTTTTTTTATTTATTTATTTTTTTATTTTTTTATTTTTTTTAGCTGAGCCATCCTGCCACCTGTTGGCAGCTTAACGGCAACTCAGCTCAGGCTGGCCTCGAACAGCTGTTGCTCAGAGCTCAGCTCGCACTCTTGAGCGAGCTCTTAACCAACTGAGCCACTCGGCCGGCCCTAAGGTCTGTCCATTTTGTTTACTTTTTAAAAAGTTCTGTTGATCTTCTCTATTATTTTTCTGGCTTCTATTTCATTTATTTCCAATCTGGTCTTTATTATTTAATTTCTTCTGCTAACTCTAGTATTAATCTATTTTTCTTTTTCTAGTTTCTTGAGGTGTAAAGTTTAATTTATTTTTAAATCTCTCTAATTTCTTAATATGTGCATTTATTGCTATTAGCATCCCTCTCAGCACTGCTCTTCCAGCACCCCATAGGTTTTGGTACGTTGTTTTCATTTTCACTTGTTTGGAAATATTCTTTGATTTCCCTTTTTATTTCTTCTTTATTTCTTTGACACATTGGTTGTTCAGCAGTCTGTTGTTTAGTTTCCACATATTTGTAGATTTTTCCAACTTTCCTCACGTTTTTTTATTTCTAGTTTTATACCATTGTGGTCAGAAAAGATACTTGGTATCTTCTCAAATTTGCTAGGAATTGTCTCCTGCCATATAATCTATCCTTGACAATGTTCTGTGTGCCCTTGGGAAAAATGTGTATTTTGCTGCTGTTGAAATGAGTGCTCTATAGATGTCTGTTAAATCCATTTGCCTAATATATGGTCAAATCCATCATATCCATGTTGCTTTTTTCTGTATTATCTACCTGTTGTTGAGTATTGAGTGGGGCATTGAAATTCCCTACCATTATTGAAATGTAGTTTATTTCTCTCTTATATCTGTTAGTATTTGCTTAATGTATTTAGGAGCTCCAATATTGTGTGTTTATGTTTATTATTGTTATATCTTTTTGACTCATCAACCCCTTTGTCATTATACAGTGACCTTCCTTATCTCTTATTAATGTACTCAGCTTAAAGTCTTTTTTCTGTGACATAAGTATAGCTATGCCAATTTTCTTTTGGTTTCCTCTTGCATAGGATATCTTTTACCATCCCTTCATTTTGAGTCTATGTAAGTCCTTAAAGCTGAAGTGGGTGTCTTGTAGACAGCATACAGTTGGTTCTTGTTTTTTTCATCTATCCAGCCAACCTATGTCTTTTGTTTGATGAATTCAATCAATTTACCTTTTGAGAAATTACTTATATGTAAGGACTTTGCCATCTTAATTGCTTTCTGGTTATTTTGTATTTCCATTGTTTCTTTTTCCTTCTGTTTCTGCCTACCTTTATAAATTGGATATTTTCATTGTGGTATGCCCTGTTTCCCTTTCTTTGTCTTTTGTGTATCTATTCTGGGTTTTCTTTATTTTGTTTTGTTTTGTTTTGTTTTTTAAATTGGGGAATTGGGGGAGGAGAACAGCATTGGGGAATTGGGAAGAGGGAACAGACAAGTTGCTGTCCTTTGGTTCTTCAGTCTAGTTGTGTAGGACATCGCTTCACTGGTCCATGTTGGTATTATCATTGCGCTCTTCTGGCTGAGGCAGTCACTTACTGGCCATTGGACAGCCACTCACGGTGGCTCACTACAGTTCACGAAAGCTCACGTCAGCTGCCAGCCAGCCTCACTGCAGCCTATATTGATGCCGGCAACTCATGGCAGCCCAGCTCCAGGTAGAGCTGTTGTTCACTATCTTAGCTGTAGAGGGTGCGGTATCACTGGCCCTAATGTGGGATCCAAACCAGGACTCTGCTGCTCAGAGCTGGCGTCCCAAGCCAACTCTTAACCAATGTGCCACTAGGCCAGCACTACTCTCAGTTTTTAATTTGTTGTTACCATGGGACTTATATAAAGCATATCATAGATAAAACAACGCTTCTTTGGCTGATAACAATTTATCTTTGGTCACCTATAAAGGCTCCACCCTTTTACTCCTCCCATTTATATTATTGATGGCACAATTTGCCTCTTTTATGTTGTGTATTCATTAATAATTTATAGTAGCTACTTATGTTTACTACTCTTTTCCTTTAGCCTTTATACTGTAGTTGATTTGTTAACATCCCATCCTAATATAGAGTTACAATTTTCTAATTCTGTCTACTTTTCACTCTTACCAGTATGTTGTGTACTTTTGTATGTTTTCATGTCTCTGATTAGCATCTTTTCATTTCAGCTGGAAGAGCTCCTTTCAGTATTTTTTTGCAAGGCAGATTTAGCAGTGGTGAAATTCCTCAGCATTTGTATGTCTATGAAAGCCTTAGTTTCTTCTTTGTATATGAAGGATAACTTTGTCAGATAAAGTATTCTTGGCTGGCAATGTTTTTCAGCACTTTGAATATGTCATTTTACACTATCTTGGGCTGTAGATTTCTGCTGAAAAATCCACTGATGGCCTAATCAGGGTTCCTATGTTGGTTACATTCTTTTTTGTCTCTAGGTGCCTTTGTGATTCTTTCTTCATCATTGATTTTTGACAGTTTTTATTATAATGTGTTTTAGAGTAGGTGTCTTTGCATTGAGATAATAGGGTGACCTATTAGCTTTATGAACTTGTGTTTCCATGTCTTTCCCTAGGTTTTGGAAGTCCCAGCTATTATTTATTTAAATAAAATCTCCCTCTTTCTGCCTCTTTTCTCCTCTGAAACTTTGATTATTCTGATATTTGTCTTTTTGATGGAATCCCATAGCATTCACCTGCTGAAGGACATCCCAGCTGCTTCCAAGTTTTGGCAATTATGAATAAAGCTGCTATAAACATCCCTATGCCAGTTTTATGTGGACATAGTTTTCAGCTCTTTCTGACAAATACCAAAGAGCATGATTGCTGGATTGAATGATAAGAGTATGTTTAGTTTTGTAAGAAACTGCCAAACTGTCTTCCAAAGTGGCTATTCGATTTTTGGATTCCCACAAGCAATGCATGAGAGTTTCTATTGCTCTACATCCTGGCCAACATTTGATATTGTCAGAATTCTAGATTTTGGACATTCTAATAGATACGCAGTAGTATTTCATTGTTTTAATTTGCATTATTCTGACAATATATGATGTGGAACATTTTTTCACATGCCATTGGTGTATCTTCTTCTAAGCTGTTTTTAAAGTACTTTTTTGTACCTAATTTTGGCTATCGACCTCTAAGCATTCAATTCCACCCATCTACCCACAATTCCTAGTCCAGATAATATATAGGTGGCTGCCTTTCATGCTTTAGAATGGCATTCCTTCCTCCATCAGGAAAATTTTTGAGATACTGAGATTTCTTCTAAGATGTATTTCAATTCCAGGTTAGCCTGTAAGTGTTGGTAATACACTATTTATTCTAGTAATAGAAACAGAATGAAGACAAGTATAGGGGACACAGCTTTGACTCACTGAGGGAGTGAGCACCATTGCAGAATAGCTCAAAAGATGATGCAACAGGAACAAAATATATGGGGAGACTAAGGATTAAATTTCAGAATGGGTGTATAGTCCCTTATTAGGGCTCTTGAAAAAATGCCTATTCACTGAGCTATCTCCCTCTTTGGCAGAAGATAGAAGTTTCCCCATCAAAATTAGCTTGGAGTAACTGCCCCTTTTGCCTAGCTGATAGTGTGAACTGACTCAGGTGTCCTTGGAAGAATAGATTTAGGGAAATCTCCTGAATTAATTGTTGTGTGGGTTGTTAGGAGAAACAAAAATACCCCAAATACATTGATAACTCACGTTGCAGTTCAATTATAGCCAGACCGACTGAAGGGATTTGGGCAGTACCCTAAGCTACTGATAGCCAACTCTTTTACCAGGCATTGGATTTTAGTGATAGACAGCCAACAGAACTCAGTGCCTGTCATCTGAAACAAAGGAAATCAATGAACTGATATAAAATTCTTTAGACAGCCAGATAAAACTTTTGATTTAATAATTTTATGGAACATTGGGTGGTAGAATAATCTGCTTTGACAAAAAAACAGTGGTTCTCAGGCTACCAAACCCTGACCAATTGAACACCACCTTCATATACAACTACACACCCATTCAAAGCATAGATCGTTAGGGGGAAAATATATATACTTCTCTTTTCCACCCTTTAGTCAAATAACATATAAGAGTAGCCATAACAGGAAGGGGAGTTCTTTGCCATTAGCTTTTAAATGGTTAATGTCATAAATGCATCTGCTATTCTTGGGTGACCCTGTACCCAGTGAGAAGTGCTTTAGCTTCCTTTTATTGTTCTACCACCTGAAAAAGGAAGGCAGAGCTGAGGAGTCATTTGCTGTCGCACATGTCACAGTATCTGAAAGAGCCTGGGGCTGTCAAACCAGCAGCTCTCCATCACAGTGCTGCAGTAGGGTCACAGCTGTCTTTGTCCATTAGAGATCATTCTAGTCTCTGTCTACAGTTCAGAATTTTTATTTTATTTTATTTTTTATTTTCTCTATAATATGTAACTGTGTCAAAGTGTTAGACACTGACCCAGTTGCTTTTAAATATGAAGAAAACTAGAAAGGAAATACTTTTCATGGCCTTCTTAATCTATCCAACTCTACTTGTGCCTCACAAAACATGCCAGCCTCTTGCATGTAAAGTATTGAGCCTGAGTGCTCTGACTTCTGCTAGGCACTGAGGCTGAGTCACCACATACTTGTAAAGCATGAATTTTCACTGAAGCATTGAGTCAAAAGGAGAGAGGGCAGTAGTGCTGTATGATCAGGTAAAATAACAACCTTGGTGTCCATTTTGTATGTCCTCTACTTCTCCCCAAAAACACTGTTTATAAATTTAATAATGGGATTAACTAGGCAGGAGAAGGGGAATAGCTTACTGTGATAATAAAATCCTTTCTGACATCAGTCCCAAGGAATGTGGGTGTTTACTAATAAGTTTATTAAAAGTCGGGCCGGCCGAGTGGCACAGTGGTTAAGCTCTGGTCTTGGGAGGCCAGCGGCCCTGGTTCGGGTCCCACATATAAGGGCCAGTGACACTGCCCTCAAAAAAAAAAAAAAGTTTATTAAAAGTCTTTCACATCCATTGTCTCCTGTACTTTGACTGTCATGTGAAATAGGTATGATATGTTCTTTTTGCAAATGAGAAAACCGAGATAATGTAACTTACACAAAGTCATACAAAATAGTTTGCGCTGAAGACAGATTCCATCTAAATCTTTTGACTCTTAACCCAGTGCTTTTTAGACGAGAGTATCCTGACTCTCGGTACTTTGGATTCCCTCAGTAATGAATATGGATCTTCCTTCTGTGAATTTATGCAAACACTTTCATAGTATTGGAAAGTACAACATAGTCAACTCATACCAACTTAGAGCAATCAGTTTTGTTGTTGTTGTTGTTTTTGTTTTTGAGGGCAGTGTCACTGGCCCTCATATGTGGGACCAAACCAGGGCCACTGGCTTCCCAAGCCAGCCCTTAACCACCGCACCACTCGGCCGGCCCTAGAGCAGTTTTGTAAGATTACTTTTCGCTGTGGAAAACAGAACTTTTCTCCTTCCTCTTCTTCCCTTCCTTTTTCCCTTTCCTCCCTTCATTCTTCTCCTCTTTTGTTTTATTTGGGGAGGATGCTAATGCACTGCTCAAAGGAGACCCTATTTCTAGCACTTCTCTATTTCTCTTTTTCAGAAAGAGGTTTGTGCTCAACCTGTTCTATTTGTCTTCATGACTTCATTTGTCCCACCTTTCTTGGGCTTTAGCTTTCCACTGTTAAGATTTTGTTGTTGTTGTTGTTGTTGTTGTTGTTGTTGTTGTTTTGAAGTGGGCATGGACATTCTTTATTGCTAGGAAAGGCTTTATTTTTATTAATTAAAGTTTACTGGGGTGACAATTGTTAGTAAAGTTACATAGGTTTCAGGTGTACAATTCTGTAATACATCATCTATATATCACATTGTGTGTTCACCACCCAGATTCAGTTCTCCTTCTATCACCATATATTTGATTCCTTTTACCCTAATCTACAAGCTGGTAACCACTGAACTATTATCTGTGTCAGTGGGTTTTTGTTTCTTCATTTGTTTGTCTTGTTACTTTGTTGTTTTCAGTTTTATATACCACATATCAGTGAAGTCATATGGTTCTCTACTTTTTCTGTCTGACTTATTTCACTTAGCATAATAATCTCAAGATCCAACCATGTTGTCACAAATGGCACCATTATTTCATCTTTTCTTAATAGCAGAATAGCATTCCATTGTGTATATGTACCATGTCTTCTTTATCCAATCATCTATCAAAGTATACTTTGGTTGTTTTTATGTCTTGGCCACCATAAATAAAGCTGCAATGAACATCAAAGCACATACATCTTTAAGGGTAAATGTTTTCTGATTTTTTGGGTAGATACCCAGAAGAGGTATTTCTGGGTTATAAGGTGATTCTACTTTTATTTATTTTTTTATTTTTTTAGCTGAGCCATCCTGCTACCTGTTGGCAGCTCAGCGATTGCTCAGAGGCTGCTCAGCTTGGGCTGGGCATCGAACTGCTGTTGCTCAGAGCTCAGCTCGCACTCTTGAGCGAGCTCTTAACCAACTGAGCCACTCGACTGGCCCTTATTTTTAATTTTTTTAGGAATCTCCACACTGCCTTCTATAGCAGCTGCACCAGTCTGCATTCCCACCAACAGTGTATGAGGGTTTCTTTTTCTCCGCAGCCTCTTAAACACTTGTTATTATTTGTCCTGTTGATAGCCATTCTAACAGGTGTGAGGTGATATCTCATTGTGGTTTTTATTCTCTTGCATTATTTAAGTATATCTATGGCCTTCCTCTATTTAATTGTAAGTTCCTCATCGATGAGGATAAAGTTATATTTCTTTCTGCTTCTCCTTATAGTAGCTAGCACAATATCTAAAAACTAAGCCAGTAAAGAGTAAACATGTGCAAAATGAAGAATTCTCCATTTGCTTGTGCAAAGAGATTCCTCTATCTCTTTGGCCATTTTAACATCCCTCTTCCAAACATTCTCTAGTTTCAAGGTCCATAACTAGAGAGATCCCTTTAGTTGAAGATTGTTGCTGTTTGACCATCGGTATGGGTGCTGTGTTCCAGCTTATTTCTAAGCCCTACAGACAATGCCTGGCATTTTATGGAACTTTAGGGCCACATGGCTTAGGTAGGCTCATAGTTATAGGATTCCCCCCGTGAGGTGTGGTCAGTAGCTGAGAACTTTTTGATCATTAACATATAACTACACAAATAATGGTTTTTGGACATGCTTTCCCTCACTTGTTCTAGAAGTTTGTATGCTCTTTATCTTCTAATCCCACAGCCTGTGAGATCTTCCTACCATATACTGCAGAATCCTAATGTTTCTCTCCACCAATGAATTTCATGTCATATGTAAAGCATTCCCTCCTACAGACAATTTATCAAATTGATGTGTTAACAAAGAAAAATTCTAGATTCAGATAACATCAGGGCTCACATTTCCCCCCTAAAGCACCCATTCTTCTCTCGCATTTACTTGAGACCTAGGAAGATGGTTTGGCTGTGACCCCTCAGAAAACAATAACTTCAACCTATCCTAATTTAAAATACAAGTACAGCATGCCTATCATTTTACCTTCATGTAATTAAAGACAGTTTTAATTTTGTTTCTTGTCTTGAGTAAAAATAAATAGCCCTATTAACTTAGATTTTGCAGAAAGTTCTTCTCAACCACACAAGTCCAAATCTTCATTATAGAGACTGTATCTGATAATTGTTAGTGCTATATTTGACAGATGTTCAATATGTAATAATGATCTGCTGCTTTGATTAATCCAGCCAAATCAACAGCTTTAGACAGAATTCAAAGGCCAGTTTGGGAGCACTGCCAATATCCATTCCAACCTTTTTTAACAATATAAATCCTCAAATAGAAAAGAGAGAAAGGAAGAGAAATGTGAATCATCAAACTATTTCCAAAACACGGATCATAGCATAACTCAAAAAAAAAAAATCCAACCAGGAAAAATAAAAGAAAGCAAAATAAAAATATGGGCAGTATAATAGTTTGTAGGTTCAATATGTACTAGTTTGTGTACCATATGAGCTATTTCCTTTAATCAACCATGCACATGGCACTTTTATTCTCAGTGGACATTATTGCCATGACAACTTTATCAGACTAAATACTGAAACGCAGTTCTTAGAGCAATCTCAATGTGGGTATGGTTTAGAATATTATTTATTTTATTTTTTTATCAACATCCTTGGTGTGCCAAACAGAGATGAGAAATTTTTTAGAATGACAATTAAAATTGCAATAAAAAAATGTAAAAACTTGACAAAGAGAAAAAGGAATAAGCCATTAGGCTGAAAAATGAGCAATCAAAGGAACTATTGCGCTCGGCAGATGGAAACGCAGCAGGTGCCATAGTGTGATGGGACCTTGCTTCCCATCATGCATGCTCTACAATGATATAGGCTGACAGGGAAGGGAATTAATGTGTCGGAGCAGGTACTTTCTGTCTATTAGCTGATTCCCAATACGTCCTCATGGACTGCTACCCATGGCTCTTTGATAAAATGGTTTATAACACAGGACTCCAAAAGTTGTAAGGGGAAGGACAGCTGTGAGTGACCCTCCCTTCAATGCCTCAGCTAAACAGAGTGTGAGTGACCAAGTAAACATTTCTCCACCCCAAACTGGGGTTCGTGATTTCAGCCCATGAATAAATTATTTGAATACAGATGCTGTGAATACATGAAGGCAACCAAGGGCCACAGGCTCTCAGTGTAAGGGATGGAAGAGGACACTGATGAAGAGAATTTTCAAGGTAACAAATTAGCTCTCAAACATATGAGTCTCAGGAAGGCTATGAGAGTATGCTCACCTCTCTGCTTTCAAAGAGAAAAATGCCACATTATGAAGAGGCAGCCTGAATTGGTGGGTCAGCTTAGATAGACATAGCACATTAGGCATAAACACTGAGTTTTGGGGGCTTTGTCATGTGTCAGGTTGGTTTCTTTCTTTATTCCTTCTCTCCTCCCCTCCTCTCCTATGCCCTCTCCTCTCTTCTTTCCTATTTCCTCCCTTTCCAAGCCTGATTTTATGTTCCAAATCTGTAACACAGACACCTGTGCAACTGCAAAATTGAGAGTGAAATAGAAGTGGCGAGTTTAAAATTAAATTTGTAAATTGATAAGATTAGCTCTTTCCAGATCTTTGCCCAATAAACTAATTGAATTGCCAAATTGTTTATTAGCCTTGGCTGTTAAGACAACTAGATTAGGGAATGGTAAACTATTATTTTTTCTGTCCATTTTCATGACTGAACTGAAAAGCCAAGACTGACTATAACACTCATTATGTGTAGTCAGGAAAGGAAGTAAATGAATGCGGGTGACATTTATGTTACTACCTTAGAAATTATGTGCACATCAAAGGAGCATTAAAAATCTGAGCGTTCAAGGGCCGGCTGAGTGGGCGCGGTGGTTACACGCTGGCTTGGGAAGCCAGCAGCCCCGGTTCGGGTCCCACATATGAGGGCCAGTGTCACTGCCCTCAAAAACAAAACAAAAAAAATATTAACTCCTTACTTGGGTTTGATATCAGGAACCCTTAGATTTAATCTTTGTAGCTAACATTGTCCCATATAAAGTCCTTTAAAAAAAAAAAATCTGAGCATTCAATTCAAGCTTTCCTCTCCCCCTACTCTAGGTAAGAAACATGTTATTCTGTCTCAAAATATCCTGTATTTTCTGCATACTTACCTCATTGACATTTATAGATAATTTTCATGTACTGTATTTTCCTGTGTATAATGTGCACTTTTTAGCCCAAATTTGTGGGGGGAAAATAAGGATGCTCATTATACTCGTATATGGGTAGTACTAACACTCATACATAGGTAGTATCTATATAAATGTTTTAATTCTTTTATTTATGCTTATGAGTTAAAAATGTAACTCTAGAAATCAATAACGATATTATATACAAAATAATACCCTGGAATATGATAATCGATTTTGTTGAACTTATGACAAACTTACAACGAAGAGTTCTTGGACTTCTAGGATGCATAAATATTATAAATTTGTTACCAGTACATAAAATTTCTTGTACCTTTTATCTGTTCTTGTGTTTTGTAATTATTTGTTACATAAAATTTCTTGTACCATTATGTTAAAAAGTAAATGCTAAAATTCCTTTCTAATACAAAAAACAAGTACCTAAATATAAACAAATGAAAATTTGAATTAAAAAATTAAAATGAAAGATTTTTTTCCCCTGAAAGTTTGGACCAAAAACATGGGTGCACATTATACAGGGGAGCACAGCATACATGGCAAAATATGGTAATGCCTGTCAAATCTCACTGAATTCTAAGACACAGAAGTAAAGAAACTGGATGCATCTTCCTCAGCACTTAGCAAAATACCAGTCACATGATAGGAGCTAAGTAAATATTTGTGGAAAGAAAAGAAAGAAGGGAGGAAGGAAATAAATAATGTGAGAAGAAAAGGAAGGAGGCCAAGAGAGGGCCCAAAATGAGAAATAATCGTCGGCACATTTCTATTTCTGTATATCTTCTTTAGAAGCCTCTATAAAATCCTTAAATTTATTGAGATGCCTAAGCAAACTCTACACTAAATATAAAGGATGAGTACAAAAAGTGAGGATGAGGAGGAGAATATACAGAGGGTGCCAAAAAAAATGTATACACATTTTAACAAAGGAAAGCTGTATTAAAATTGTAATACTCAATATATACCAATAACAAAAGATGAATACAAGTCACATTTGACTTCTGCAATTACAAGAGGTACTCAAAATGGTTACCATCAGCATCCACACACTTCTGATTATGGCGAATTACTGTTTAAGCAACACTGACCAAAGTGTCCACTTGTATACATTTTTTTGGCACCCCAGTATCTATGTTAATAATGATGGGTCTCATTAAATGGTGTCCACAGACATTTGAATAGTCAGATTCAAATAGTGTACCCCCTTGGTTATGAAATTCACTTCATAAAAAGACAATGGAAATGGAAATATTTCAGCCTGAATAGAGTGAATTTTAGCCTATTCAGAGGCCAGACCCAGGGAGCCTAAAATTATCCTTGGATGTCTTGTGGTTCTTATCCCAAGTGTTTGATAGTGTAGGACATTTAACTTGAATCAGATCACTCTTTTATTCATATCCCTTCTTAAATCAGGTAAGAGTATACTGATTATGCCAAATTATACAAGGCAGTGATGACACATTTTTAATGTGAGAATAAAACAGTGAAGACAGGGAACCCTTTGGGAATTACAGTGCCCAATGATAGTAACACCTAAAATATACACAGCACCCAGTAGTTTCCAGAATGATTTTATTTTGTTATTTAATCCATAACATGATTTAATCCTGTTATTTAATGCTTAACAGGACAAGGAATCTGTGAATGAGGACTTACTAACCATGTAAATTGGTAGTTTTTAAACTTCTCTGTTCCTTAGTTTTCTCTTCTAAAATTATCAAATAAAGTTGATCAAATATTAAATAGGATATTGCATGGAAAATACTATGCCCAATAAATGTTGACCATTATTAGTGGTATTATTATTATTATTTAGTAGCATAGATATCACTAACTATAATTTACAGGCCATTAAAGAACCTCAAAAAGTTAAATGATTTCATGGCCTGTTAAGTGGTGGCTCCAGAACTCTCATTTCAAATTCTGAAACCATCATGCTCTGTACAGTTGGCTGACGTGTGGTCTCTTTGAAGCACCCTTCATTATAGGATGCTAGGGACAGTGATTTGCTGTGAAGCTAATACATCAAACCAGCAGGATCAGGGGCCTGAAACACCAGGCCTGTTGAAAAGGCCACTCAGTATCAGCGCTTCCCAAAGCTTCCAGAGAACCAGACACTTTGGTTTTCCTCCATTTTAGCTCCTGTCAGTTTCAAAAGAGACAAACTTCTACAGCTGAAATTGATGTGTTTGAGTGACTATTCAAGTCTGCTGAAATTGACAGAGGCTGAAACTGATTGAAGTAACCAATTCGTCAATTTCAGCAAAGGGAAAGCTTTGAAGGCAGAGATTGACTAAGCCTAAACCTCTCCTGCCCGATCAGAGAATTTAATTTTTCTTTCACTTTAAAAAAGTTTTGTGTTTACTCTCAGAAATTATTTTGGACCATCCTCTAGGTACAACCTGAATTGGCCTGACAGTTTTAACAGATGGGCAATTCCATCAAAATTCAATCCAGTGTCTTATTTATCAGAACGTTGATGTACATGATGGATCAACTTATTCAAAACAGTTTTTGAAAGTTCTAAAATGTGGAATTACTCTAAACCCTGCTGCTTGTGAGTTTCGATGCATCCCATGAAAACCACAAAGCTTTGACTAATTTGCCTTTCAAAACCTCAGCCAGATCAGTTCAGAAATCTCTGTTGCATCTGTCAACTATCTGGTTTTGACAAATTTTGACTGATTGAATCAAATTGATTGGTGGAGGCTTAAAATTATACTAGAGATGTTGGAAGCACTGGGTTCCAGTTCTGCCATTCACCAATTGTGTGACCAGCTTCAACTCTCAGCATTTCCCCAGTAAGATGAGGACGTTAGTCTATAGGAGCATTTTCCAAAGTGTGAGCATTTTCCAAAGTGTGTTCTTTAGAAAATAATACTTTCTTTCATAGGATATTAATAGGTCTAACAAAGAAAGTTCATAATTCAATAACTTTGGAAAACATTAGTTAAATGTATTGATTGACAGCAGGACTTCCCAGAGCCTTTATTATCTTAACATATTTAATGGATTTTATTCTCAGTGACAACCGCTGGTGCACAGTAAAATTAACTATACTTTGTACACCCCATCCTGCCAAGCTGATGAGAATCTCCTCTTCAGTCATGTTCGGGGGCTTGGTTTTGGAATAGGAAAAGGATATGGGTAGCCCATTTGGCCCTAAACCATCAGTCCACAAAGTTTGTTTCTGGAATGTCTGCATGAGGAATCAGCAAGTTTTTCTATAAAGATAGAAAATATTCTAGACTTTGCAGGCCATGCAGACTAGCCAATCTGCCACTACTCAGTTCTATCATTGTGGTGCCAAAGTAGCCATACACAATATATAATATGTACACAACTTTTTTTTAAAAAACATTAAAAAAATGTAAAAAACCAATCTTGGCTTATAGATTGTATGAAAAACAGATGGCAGGAGGGATTTGGCTTGCAGGCTGTAGTTTGCCATCCCCTGGTCTAAATGGCTGGCTGCTTGATGCTTCTGTGCTACGCTCGTATCACAGGAACCTTTGCAAGATAGTGTACAGTCCTGTCTGCCCAGCCATTATCTCTTGGGGTCTTATCACCGTAACATCATCTCTAGTCAGGAAATGGGACAGGGGTTCTCTTTCTTCCAAGACTTGCAGAGATTCCTCTACATGGGTCCACCAGCATCACCTTTCACCACCTTCTCAAACCCCAGGGAATTCAGATAAATTAGTCTCCTTTCATATTTTTTGACAATAACTCCAAACCTTCCTCCCTTTCTGGGTTATTTCTGTTTACTACCCTTCAAAACCATCCCTGAGGCATTAAATACGGAATCTGATTTAATTAGAGAAATGAAGCTACAGGAAAGGAAAAAAAAGTAGTTAAATCTCTCAAAATGCCATCCTTATCACATATGCATTATAAATCTTTATTTTTATTTATTTATTTATTTATTTATTTATTTATTTATTTATTTATTTATTTATTTATTTATTTATTTTAGCTGAGCCATCCTGACACCTGTTGGCAGCTTAGCAGCAGCTCAGTTCAGGCTGGGCATCGAACTGCTGTTGCTCAGAGCTCAGCTCGCACTCTTGAGCAAGCTCTTTACCAACTGAGCCACTCGGCCAGCCCTATAAATCTTTAAATGCCATGCAACATTTTCCAAATGGTTTTGACCACAGAATGGTTTTTGAGGAGAGTTTTTGAGGAGGTTTGTAGGTGCATTTTCCAATGGCTGCCCTTTGGGAGACAATGGTTTAGAGGGTGTCTAAGGTCCCTCAGAGCTCACCTACTCTCATGAGGGCCTAGTGCTTTGCAAGAGGAAAAAAATCACAGATTAGATTGGGCTGATGTTGCTATAAATCTAGAAGCTATATTTTATCTCCAGCCTTCTCTCCTCCTATTCTAATCCAAAATTCCCTCATGCATAATTAGTTTTGCATATCTGGAATATGTTTCTTGGTGAAGCAAGTGTCAAGATGTTCATAGTTAGGACTCTCCTTACTGCCTCTTATATATTATATCATAGCCATATTGTTGGATGGATGGGTGGTTGGATGGATGGGATGAATGGATGGATGGATGGATGGATGGATGGATGGATGGATGGATGGATGGATGGATGGATGGATGGATAGATGCATGGATAGATGGGTGGATGAATGAACTGCTTTTCTCTAATCACTGTATTCTCTTCTGGCCATGTCCCCACTTCCCACCTATATGTAGGAACAAAGCATCTGTGGCCCTCTACTTCCTTATAGAACTCTCCACATCTAACAACTTAAACTTTGTGTAGCTGGCTCCAAACATAACATTTTTCTTCTGAACTCCCAGGATCTTATTTTTGATTCACTAATTTATTTATTCATTCATTCAATACTTATTGAATGCCTAAGTGTTTGGCTCTATGAGAGGTGTAGAGTACACAATAGTAAACAAAAAGATATGGCCCCTGCCTCTATGGATCTTAATGCTTAATGGGGTAGATAGATATTCCAAAGTACATGAACAAAAATATAAGTCTATAAATAGGGTAACCAACCATCCTGGTTTGCCTTAAACTGTTCTAGGTTTGATACTGAAACACATGCATCCCAGGAAACTTCTGATTCCTGGGTAGACAGGCATGGTTATCACCCTACAGGGGTAAAAGCAGGGTGATATAAAAGAATAACACAGAGGATATACTTTATATTGCATAGTCTGGAAACCTTTCTGAGGTGATATCATTCAAACTGAAAACTGAAAGATAAGGGAACGGAACACACACACAAAAGAAGCACAGCCAGATGAAGAGAGGAAGGAAAGGGAAATCCAAGGAAAAGGAATAACTTAGGGTATTCAGGAAACTGAAAAAAAGCCATTTTAACTAAAGCCTATTAAACAAGCTAGAGAACAACATGAGATGAAATTCAAGGGCAAGAATGACTCATATCATAGTCCATGGTAAAAAGTTTGGATCCTATTCTAAATGCAGTAGGAAACCATTGTCTAACTTAAAAAGACTTTCCAAATATTTACTGAGACCCTATTTTGTGCCTAATCTATAGGTACAGAAACATTAATCATAACCCATTTTTCAACACAAACACCATCTATTAGGTGAGACTATCCTGGATATAACCAACTGTATCAGGGGATTGAGTACTAAAGCAGGCTGAACAGTGAGGAAGGGAAATTCATAAGTAGAGTAAAAGCTTAGCCTATTCTTTCCAATTTGGGAATTTCTCAGACTCCTGCTTTCACCTTCCGCTTCAAATTTTCCAACAGCCATTTGGTTTCCCCATTTTTGTATACCATTATTTCATGTTTCCATGTGTCTCCTTTACCTGATGCCTTACAGACTAGAGATTGGGATGGATGATCTCTCTGGAGTTAATTTAAAATTCTCCCAGATACAACCTTTTGGTTGGTTTCTCTTTAACTCACCCACTGCAGCCAGGGTAGTAGGAAACCCCCTTCCTACACACCCTAGAACTACAATCAGGACCACCACAGGCCATGTTCATCTGGGAGGGGAAGGACACTCTAAGGCAATGAATCAAAGCACCCATCTGCGTGTGCAGACACAGCCACAGCCCATCCACATGTTGATATTTGAAACTTTAAAGAAAGTACAGAAAGGCTTCACAAAAACCTACAGGATAAGCTACGGGCTTTGCTTTCTGGCTGAGGTCTGGTGCAGGAATTGTGCATTTTATCAGCTTGCATTAACAACTGTGGTAAAGAAAAATGGAGTTATTGACAGACGTTTCCATTCCATGGAGTAAACACTCTATCATAATATAGGGGGGGTGTAGTAGTTAACTGCCATGTTGTTAGGACAGGAAAATCAAAATTCTTTTTCATCATTTGTCCCGTGTGAAAAATACTCTCATTTAAACATCCTGAGATTGCTCTCAATCAAGTCCCAGGATCAGACTGGTCCACAAATTTGCTTTTGGTTAGTATGATAATGAGATTTCAACTGCAACCAAATAATTGTATTTATTAAAATTTATGATTGTGCATTAGAGAGTTCAGTAGTTTTCAGGATGTCTCAAAACCATAACTTAGAGCCTCAACCTCACCTTCTTCTATATATTTTTAGAAAATGCTACTTAAATGCAGATGGCTATATAAATTTCCATTACTGACCTGAAATATATCCAGCAATATATGCTATAATTAATTGGCACTTCATACCCTTTTTCCCCAGGGATAATCGGTTTTGGAGCCTATGAGATAGAATGATAGGCGCATCTCTAGAAATACACATTCTCAATGCAGCTCTCAAAGACTAGCATCTAGCTAGCAGCACTGTTGGGTATTTGCGCTGGATCCTCTATCACAGCTTATTTTACAGTTACATCCGACAGCCAGCCAAGCACTGAGTTTGTGAAGGCCACTCTCCCTGAGTTCAGAGTTTCTCAGTCACTTTCTTCTTTTTTATTATTAAAGGCAAAGCTCAGAATCCCTGTGTTCATCACTGCTGAGTGTTGACAAGCCACAAGTATTGTCACTGACAGTAGTTAAAAATTCAGCTGGGTTAATGCTGATATATTACTACCTTCTGAGGGCCGGTTGATATGTGTTCATTTATAATCTAATTGCATGTCCACTTTTAAAAATCAGCTCCCAGTGTGAAATGGATAAAAATACAATTACCAAATGATATGCGTAATCATTCAGCACTGTTAGTCCCAAAAGGTGATATTGCAGTGACATTAAGAAAATTAGATCTATTCTTCATACAATTATATGGCTACACTTTCACTCTAATGTCATTCTAATTGGTGAGGAGCATTGAAATGTGAAGCTGGGTGCATTTCACTCTCTAATTATCACCTGAGCAACTCATTCTTAAGATAGGTTTCTGGAAAAGACAGTTGCCAGAATGCTTTGATAGTCCCAAATGTTCACTGTTGTTTTCACGTCAGGTAAAGCTTGTTTTCTTCCTATAAAATTTAGAATGCCACTGAGAGTTTACTAGAAATAATGATTTGGGTGAATACCTATAATTTACTTAGTCCCTTTATAACTTTGAAAAGAAAAATTTCATGTGGAGATGCTCTTCCTATTTTTATTTCCAAATGGACCCTGAGAATGTGAATACTTGCCCCTTATTTTACAGGGGTGGTTGGGAGGCTCAAATTTCATAATAAAAGGGTAAGTTATTTTGTGAACTGTTAATTGTTATACAAACATGAGCTATTCCTGTTATGATTATTGCTGCTATTATTATTATTAATATTAATATTATCTGTCATTAAGTGTCACGACCTGACTTAGTTGCCTTTCTGGCCGCTGCTTGTAGAAATTATGAAGTCAAATTAATATCTCTGATCTTAATTGAATTGGTTGGATCCCTGCTGTACAAGCCAGTGGTTTCTGGATACATGTATATTTATTAAGGATTCTCCTCCATTCCCTGTTCTTGGAATCATAGATTTATAGAACAAACAGTACAGCTAAAGTGACATTATACCCAATTAATTATTCTACCATTATATTATAAGCTGTATGAAGGCAATAACTGTTTTTTCAAGAAGGTATTGAATAAATAGCTGCAGACTGTCTGAAAAAAAAAATGAACATCTTTATTTTATGTTGCTTCAGTCTGTAAGTATATACAAGGTCTGACAATTAAGTTTGCGAATTCATCCTAGAAAAAGTGCTACATACCTCATTGCTGAATATCATTATGGTCACCTTTGAAGTTCTCCACTTGGGAAGCTATGCACTGACTCCAACACCAAGTCCACCCTTCAAAGCAATTTTGGAACTTTTTCTGGGATGGCCATCAGAACTGTAGTCGTATCACCCTTGATGTCCTGAATGTCATCAAAATGTCTTCCTTTCAATATTTCTTTTATCTTTGGGTAAAGAGAGAAGTCAGTGGGGGTCAGATCAAGCGAGTAGGAGGGTGTTCCAATACAGTTATTTGTTTACTGGCTAAAAACTCCCTCACAGACAGTGCCATGTGAGCTGGTGCATTGTCGTGATGCAAGAGCCGTGAATTGCTGGTGAAAAGTTCAGGTCATTTAACGTTTTCACGCAGCCTTTTCAATACTTCCAAATAGCAAACTGGGTTAACTGTTTGTCCAGTTGGTACAAATTCATAATAAATAATCCCTCTGATATCAAAAACTTTGGCAACATCATTGCAACAAAGTTCGAGAACTTTGGACCTCATTTTTTTTTTTTGTCTTTGAGAACAGTTATAATAATGGCTTTAAAATCCTTGTCTATAAATTTCAGCATCTAGGTTAGTAGTTGTCATGAGATAAGTCTCCACTGATTGTCTTTTCCCTTGAGAATGGATCAAATGTTTCAGATTGTTAAATTTTTATTGTATTCTGGATATTATGAGTGCTGTTATGGAGACTATGGGTTGTTATGTTCTTGCAAAGATTACTGACTTGTTGTTATTTTAGTAGGTAATTTGGCTTGCCTCAAACTGCAAACTCTGTTTTTGGCACAACTCACATATCACTTCAGTTCTTTTATTGGTAGCTGGGCTTGCAGGATGCCCTGTGCATGTATGGTGTAGGGATCAGCTAGAGATCAGCACAGACTCTATACAGAGAACATGCTGCTCACCATCTCTGGCTCTTTTCTTCCTGGGATTTTCTCCTCAGCTTTTCTAGTGGCTGTGATTAGGTTCTGTTTGCCAAAAATTCTGAAAGTTACTGTAGAAGTTTTAGTGGCCCCTATATATGCTGACTGCATCCTGCCCTTGAGCTAAAAGCAGTGAAAAACTGGAAACTCATGCCATGCTATTTCCTTCACCCAAATGTCAACATCTCTTCAGAATCTGCCTAAATTTTGTTCACTCCTCAGAGCCTTTATAATTTTTATCTGTGGGAGGGCTTCTTTAATATTCTACATAATGAAAATTAGATTCAAAGAGGTAATCTGACTTCTCTAAGGCCATAGAGCTGATTTTAATTCTCTAGTCATAACCACACAAAGAAACACAGTCGTGCAGATATTATCTTTCTTGATTATAATCCAGGACTTCTTTTATCCCAGAGTACTGTCCTCTTAGTCAATGTAGCCCACTATAAATTTAAATTTTAGCATACACTAGAATAAAGTTTAAAGATACCCAACAGGGTCCAATTGCATTGAAGATACTTCCCTTATTACTTAAGCTTAATTCAAAGTTGGCTGAGTAATTACAACAATAGCTCCCAAATACCCAACCAACAATTAGTGTCACCTAGGATGAAGAGATGACTATATTAGATGATAAGCCCAAAGGACAAACAATAACAATAATGAATCTTACATCCACCTCCTAATTTTTGTTTTAAATGTATTGGTCTATGAAATCCAAAAGTCTAGGAATCACTGCATATCATTGTAGTGAGTAATTTTACAGGCTTAATTTCTTTATAAATTGAAATGTTATAATAAATCATCTCCCTAGGTTCTCGTAGCCCAATTATTTTATTCTATTACTTTCACAAAAACACTGATTACCATTTAGATTGTCAATATCCATTCAGATTGCAAGTCTGAAAACTTTAGACAAAGGAAAAGTGAGAGCTAAAATGAAAGTTTGTGAATCTATTGAAAGGGGTACTGAACTTTCAGGATAATAAAAAAACTAGCCTTCTCCTTAATTTTCCTCTGTTTCAAAATGTTCTGGGGCTGTAGTGCTGACACAATCATGATCCCATTCTTAACCTTTGGTTTACTGGGAATACATTTTCCTGATTCTAGAATTGGCTGTTTCATTACATGGGAGTTAAGCATCTCTACTGCTTTTCATAGGGAGATAACTCCTTGATTCTTTCTTTCTGGCTTGTCTTTCCTATTTTTGAGCATCTGGTCATCAAGTACATATCAGTCATTGGATTGAAATAATAAAAACTATGATGATGAAAGGATAATATATATGCCAAACCCTAGGATAATGCTGATCGCTCTATAATTTATAGCCATGTACTTAGAGGGATTAAGTAAAATGCCCCAGAATTTACAGACAATAATATACCTCTGAGAATCAAATTATAAGGTCAACATTTAGTGGATGAATCAGGCTGTTCTCAGGAAGAGCAAAACTAGGGTGTATTCTCCAAAAGACATAATTTTATAAAACAATCTAGCTTTATAGAAAACACTATCTATTGAAAGTATGTTCCATGCTGGGAATTTCAGATAAATTATTCTGAAAACAACGCTTTGCTTTTTTCTTTTTTTTTTTTTTTTTTTTGAGGGCAGTATCACTGACCCTCATATGTGGGACCAAACCGGGGCTGCTGGCTTCCCAGGCCAGCGCTTAATCACTGTGCCACTCAGCCAAGCGTTGAAAACAACGCTTTGAATTAAAGGATGCTGTCATCTCCATTTTGCAGACAAAAAAATCTTAAGCTCAAGGAAGATTTGTAATTTGTCCAAAGTCATTTGCCTGGCCAGCATTAAAGCCAGGAATCAAATCTCACTTTGTCTACTTCTACTATTCACTTTCTCTACTAAGCCCATAAACCCCCTTTCCAGTTGTTTCAAGGCCTCAGAAAGCTATAACCAAAAATGTCCCTAAGAAGGAAAGTAAGAACAGAAGGGACTGGTGTCTATGAATCTAGAAAAAGAAGATAGGCCAATGAGTGTTTATCAGGTTTTTTAAAGACCTCAATATTACTCAATTTGATTCAATCTTTTTTGCATTATTCTTTGCAGTCCAACTCTGAGACTCCAATTGGATGCCAACTTTTCTCCTACGTGATAGGCAATGTATCCTTGGCATCCTTGCTTTGTAGGTCTTGTCCTTCATCCTGTAACCTCTTTGAGCCTTGGAGTCTATTTCCCAGAATGTTCTTATTCTCAACTATGGCATCTTTTCCCATTGCTCCTTCAGAACTGGTGTCAGGTTCTGCCCTTTTTGTCTTAACCTGAGCTCTAATTCACAGTTATCCTCCTGATGGCATGCACTTCCAACCACTGGAAAAAACAACACAGCTTGACACAGGCCAACCCACAACAGCCTCTGTGATTATACCTATAGTGTCATGTCCACGCTGTCAGGCTAATCTTCCTTAAACATCAATCTCCTGGCCCAGCTGAGTGGCATGTTGGTTAGGAGCTGGCTTGGGATGCCAGCAGCCCCGATTCCGATCCCACATAGAGGGCACTGCCCTGTACAGCCAGGATGGCGGGCGGCAACTCGACCTGGAGCTGGGCTGTGCCGAGTTCCTGTGACCGCGTAGGCTGCAGCTCCTGCTGCAGTGGGCTGCCATAGGCTACAGTGAGTGGCCGGCAGCCAGCGTGAGCAGCGGGCAGCTAGTGTGAGCTGCCAAGAGCCGCTGTGAGCGGCCGTCCAGAGGCCGGTGACCGATCTGCCTCGCCCGAGAAGAGCGCAATGATAATACCAGCATGGGCTAGTGGGGTGACATCCTCCATGACTAGACTGAAGAAGAAAAAGGGACAGTGGCTTGTCTGTTCCCCTTCCCCGGTTTCCCAATAAGAATCCTAAAAAAACAAACAAACAACAACAACAAAAAAAAAATAACATCAATCTCCTCTTGACCTCTAGGCCTGTCTCTTCATTTGTAAAACAAGATGTTTGAACTAGATGATCTCTACGATCACTTCTTGCTCTACAGCTATATACATTTCTCTCACGTATAAGTGTGAATCTTATTTTGGCATTCTCCAGAGTAGAGTGAGACACAAAACTGTTCTTGTAGTATGCTTTCTTTATAGAAAAGTTCTACAGAAATAAAACACTTTTCATTCAAGGTGTCTGTTATTAAAATCAGTCAAATACAATGTGAATATAGACTATTAAATTGCAGAAGTACTTTTAAGTGACCTTGTCATTCCACACTCTATTTGATTTGTTATAATTTACATCCTTTGTACTGAAGAAGAGAAGTGGTTTTTCTCTCAAGATGTTTCCTGAGCTTAGTGGACCCCTGGGAAACATAGAATTCCTTTGTGAAATGCAAGCACTCTTTCCTTTACCAGTGTTCAATTTTGTTTCAATTTTTAGGGTTACTATATTGCCAAGATGCCCCCCAAATCTGGTTGTCATTATAAAAGTGGCATTTTATTTCAAGGAGTAATAGCTTCAGGAAGATAATTTCAGAAAGATGATGTGAATCTTGGTGTGCAAGTTTTACAGAAGCTGTCCATCCTTTCCTGGGAGTCAGTTTACCCCACATTGTCAGCTTTCTTCAGCTGAGGATGTTCCCCTGGGAACTGTGCCTTGGTGGATAAATAGCTTAAGCTTCCTCAGCTTGACACAGAGGGCAGTTTACCAAGAGCTGATTCTGACATCTCAAGGAGCTCATTTTTTATCATTTATTTTATACTAGTGTTGGGGTTCTTTGAATTAGATTATTATATGTGAATAGTTATAGCATGGACCAAACATCAACTAGTCAATCTGATGACTGGTCCTTTATCTGCATAGTTAGCAAATCCATCCCTCGTATATACATACATGTATAACATTCGTGATGTAAATAGTCATTTTCAATCACCTAGTATAAGCCGTTCCCCAAATAGAGTCACTGAAAGTCCCCTCATATAGAGTTCCATTAGTGAACTTAGTTTTTAAGAATCATTATCTCTACACTCTGGATAATGCATCACAAATTAAATTTTAGAGAACTGTGACAACACTCAAGATACAACTTACAAGGTAAAAAAACAACAACACTATATACATATATAAACTGGTTTGAAGAGTAGGAAATAATTGACGTTTTTGTTTTTGTTTTTTTGATAGTTCTTCCCTCCTAAAACTACCAGATGCTGTTTTTATGTTTACCTGAAGGTCAATGTTTTATTTCAATAGATTGTATACTTTTGTTAACTTGTTTTCTTTTCCATCCTATTTCCCCCATTTCACCCTTGTCCCCTTCACCTCTCAATGTTCTTCGTTCACTTTGTAGCCTATTGTAATCCTATATAATTGAACTAAAATCTCATCTTTTTTTTTGAAGTTTTCCCAACCAAAAGGCAGATTTCATCTATGAATTCTCTTTCCTATCTTTTTAGTATTTATCACTTCCTGGTGGTTTGGCTACTTTTGTCATGTTTTGATATTTCCTCTCTCTAATTAGGCTATAAACCCCTTCAGGACAATATCTCTTTATATTCCCGGTAGCACAAAGCACAATGCTTGCGTTTCTGAGAGGTGCCTAGAGAAATTAATGTCTGTGTAGGGAGAGTTAGAGATTGGGGTAGAGAGAGGGTTTATCCTAAGCTTTTTTAACACAACCACATCAACCAGTCATATTAGGCACCAACCAACCATATCAGGTGCTGAACTCTAGGGTCTTAAAAAAATGGCCAATTAATTCGTCACTGAACAAAAGACAACTCCAAAACTCAAATGAGTATGTTCCTATGCATTTAATAACACCAATATTAGATACTTGGAACAAAAATAGGATGAATTCATGACTTCCAGGAGCTTAGAGTCTAAAAAAGGATAGTAAGTACAAATAAGTGATCGCTCTTCTAATTGGTAATTACAAGTTTATAAGACAACAAAAACTCAATTCTATTTTTAAAGCTTTCCCAAGGAATAATTGACAAAAATTGCACGTATTAAAATTTACAATTTGATAAGTTTTGACAAATGTATATCTCCTTGAAGCTATCACCACAATTAAAATGACACATCCATATGCCTACTTCCATACTCCTTCCACCCATACTCCTTCATCTTTTTAAGCCTTTCCTCCTATCCTTCCAAACCCCACCCCACCCCCCACTGGCAAACAATGATCTGATTTCTACCACCGTGGATTTTTTTTTTCAAAATTTTATATAAATATAATTATGCAATATGCATACTCACGTCTTTCAAAGCATAATTATTTTTGGATTCATCCATGTTGTAACATATGTCAGTATATTTCTTTTTATTGATAAACAGTATTTCATTGTATGTATATATCTCAATTTAATTATCTACTTGTTGATGGACATTTGGATTATTGCCAGTTTGGGGCTATTATAAATAAAGCTATGAACATTTATAAACAAGCTTTTGTATGAAAATATGCTTTCTCTTTTCTTAGATAAGTACCTAGAAAGAGAATGGTCAAGTCATATGACTGACTTTTTAAGAAGCTCTCAAACTCTGCAAAAATGTACCATTTTACAGTCCTATTGTGTGAGACTTCTAGTTGTTCTAGTTGATCAATGTGTCTAACTTCAGCCATTCTAGTAGCAGTATGTACACTACTGTCCTTTAAGTTTTAATTTGTATTTTCCTCATTAATAATGTTGACAGACACTCTCCATGTGCTTATTTGCCATCTGTATCTTCTCTGGCAAAGGTCTGAGCAAATCTATTGCCCATTTTTAAATTCAAATTCGCCTCATTTTTTTTTTTTAGATGAGCCATCCTGCCACCTGTTGGCAGCTCAGCAGCAGCTCAGCTTGGGCCCATGTGGGAATTGAACCCTTTGCCCAGAGCTCGCTCAGCTCTTAACCAACTGAGCCACTCAGCCGGTCCTAAAATTCACCTCTTGATTGTCTTCTTATTGAGTTGTAAAAGGTCTTCATATATTTTAGATACAGATCCTTGGTTAGATACTAGTTTTGCAAATACATTTTCCTAGTCTGTGACCTGCTTTACATTTTCTTGTTCAAGTTATTTGAAGAGCAAAGGTTCACAATTTTAATGAAGTCTGTTTATTGTTAGTGAATGTTGTGTAATATTTAAGAAATTTTAGCCAAAAACATATGTAACTAAGATTTTTTTCTCCCATATTTTCTTCTAAACTTTTAACAGTTTAACATTTTGGCTCATATATTGAGGTTTCTGATCAACTTCAAGTTAATTTTTATATATGGTATTTGATTAAGGACTTTTTTTGGCATATGGATAACCACTTGTTCAAGCACAATTTGTTATAAAATATTAATCTGTCTCCATTTAATTGCCTTGGCAAATTTTTTTAAAAAATTAATTGAATATATACAAGATATGATCAACAAATACTGTAAATGTTTAATTTTTAAAACATTTTATTACAGTAAAAGACACATTGCCATAAATACTCCCCCTTGCTTCGAACATATTCATCCCATCATTCTTGCTCCTTTCTGAAGCAGTTCTGGAAGTTCTTTTTCATGAGTGTGTTTAGTTGCACTGTCATGGCTGCCTCTATGTCCTGGATGATTTCTATATATAAAATTATGTTTAACTATTTCCATGTTAAACCAAACATGAGTTCATACTGATGTCTCCAACTCTAATTCATTACCACATAGATCATTCTGGCCTCTCCTCTTTCATACTTATAAACTCTCCCTCCAACAGTAAGAAACCTGATTTCTACCATCCACTACTCATTTACTTAATTGCCCAGTTCCAGTATAAATGTATAGCAGTATCAGAACTATTAACCTGTACACTGTGGGGAACAACCTTATAAACTACAGCCCAATTGCTCATGTTCAGTTCCTTTTGCTTTTAATCTTACAGACTCCACTCATTTCCAAAGTTACCTAGGTCAGCACCATTCCCCCACCCGGCCCCCTCCCCTTTAGTTAGGTTGTTTCATACATCTATAATACAGTTAGATTCTTTTCTCACAATCTTTCTTTGGATCACTTAACTCCCTAAATAACTATATATATTAAGATTTACTTTTCATGCTGTGAAGTTCTATGGATTTTGATAGATGTGTAATGCCTTGTAACCACCATTAGAATACCATACAGAATAATTTTATTGACCTAAAAAATCTTCTGTAGTTCATCTATTCATCCATCTCCCCTCCAGCCACCGATCACTTTCCTATTTAAATAGTTTTGGCTTTTCCAGAATATTGTATCATTGGAATCATACAATATTTAGCCTTTCAGTTGGGTTTCTTTCATGTAGCAATATAATTGAAAGTTTCTCCATGCCTTTATGATTTGATAGCTCATTTTTTTCTCAATAAACTTCTTATTGTGAATTATTTTAGATTGCCAGAAAAAATTTTTTAGATGCATTCAGAACTCCAAAATGTGAAGAATTGCAACAATTTCTATGATTATAGCAATTACAGTTAACATTTATTGAGTGTTATCTATGTTCCAGGCATTTTTTTATTGAAAACTCAGACAATATAGATGGAGAAACTGAGGTTCAGAGAGGTCAACACACTTTTTCAGGGTCATCCTGTTTGGGCTAAGTTGGGACTTGAATGCAGGCAGTTCTGGCTCAAGGGCTTTATAACTACTACATCCAAGCTTTTTAACTTCCGCCCAGCTCAAATTCCCATGGTAGGCTTTCCTTCCATCTTTTGCTTTCGGGATGGTTGATGAATTGAATGCCAATGGATGAGGCTGACAGGGTTTAGTCTTTACCCAATGATACATCCTACACTTTTGGGTATGCCTCTTTCCCTTCTGTGCTCACTTCTCCCATGCCAGATCAAGTATAACAAGGAAATGTCATAGATTCCCTGGCCTCAGTGGATAAGATGGTCACCTCTGGGCTTGAGACCAGCCTGGCCACACTGACTAGAGCCCAGAGGCTGTTGAGAGACACATGATTATTTATGTTCTTGTCCATATAACCAATCATGTTTCAGTGCCATTTATCTTGTTTACCCTTGGGCACCATGACAGGAAGACAGCCATTATTCATTACCCAACTGTTGATCCCTTTTGTTAATTTTTAAAATTGGTTTTGTGGCAACTTTGGTGACAGGTATTAAAGGAAATGAAAGTTCCATTATAAGAAAGATTAGAAAAAATAGAAGGTATTCTTATTCATTCTCAACCATATGAAGTAGCCTGTGACAAAGTATATAGACAGCTGTCACCTGTAAGATGTGAAGGTGCTAATATTTCTTGCTTCCATAATGTATGAAATCCCATTCTTCATTTTTCCTTTGGATTCAGACATTTATACATTAAATGTTTTTTCAGTTACAGTTAACAAACAATATTGTATTAGTTTCGAGTATACAATATACTGATTAGATATTTATATAACTTACGAAGTGATCACCCTGATAAGTCTAGTACCCATCTGACACAATACATAGTTACTACAATATTATTGACTATATTCCCCATGCTGTAATTTACATCTCTGTAACTGTTTTTATAACTGCCAATTTGTACTTCTTAATCCCTTTCACCTTTTTCACCCATCCCCTCAAATCCCCTCCTGTCTGGCAGTCATCATTTTGTTCTCCATATCTATGAGTTTGTTTCTGTTTTGTTTGTCCATTTATTTTGTTTTTTAGATCCCACATGTAAGTGAAATAATTTGGTATTCGTCTTTCTCTGTCTGACTCATTTTACTTAGTATAACACCCTCTATGTCCATCCATGTTGTCACAAATGGTAAGATTTCATTCCTTTTTATGGTTGAATAATATTCTGTAGTATATGTGTACAACATCCTCTTTATCCATTCGTCTATTGATGAATGCTTAGGTTGCTTCCATATCAAGACTATTGTAAATAATGCTGCAATGACCATAGGGGTGCATATATCTTTTCAAATTAGTGTTTTGGATTTCTTCAGATAAATACCCAAAAGTGGAGCCATTTTTTTTAAATCACTAAATAATATTCCATTCTATGGATATACCAGTTTGTTTATCCATTCACCCATTAAAGGACTTCTTGGTTGCTTCCAGTTTTTGCCAAATATGAATAAAGCTGCCATAGATATCTGTGTGTAGGTTTTTGTATGAACATAGGTATTCAAGCCAACTGGATAAATACCTAGTGGTATCTCATTGTTGTTTTAATTTACAATTCCCTAATGACAAATGATGTTGAACATCTTTTCATATGCTTATTTGCCACTTGTATTTGGCGGGACATAAAGAGTCTGTGCAGATCCTTTGCCCATTTTAAAATTTTTTGTTTGTTGTTATTCTATTATTGTGTTTTAAGAGTTTCTGTACACTTTGAATACAAGTCCTTTGTCATATATATATAGTTTACAAATATTTCCTCCTAGTCTGTGTCTTGTCTTTTTATTTTCTGAGCAGTGACTTTTGCAGTGCAAAAGCTTTTATTTTGATAGTGTCTAATTTATCAACTTTTCTTGCATGGATTGTCCTTTTGATGGCTCATCTAAAAACTTATTGCCAAACCCAAGGTCATGAAATTTTTCTTCTATGATTTATTCTGGAAGTTTTATAATATTGTGTTTATATTTAGATCATGTTGAGTTATTTTATGAAAGCGGTTCTTCTCTCTCTCTCTCTCTCTCTCTCTCTCTCTCTCTCTCTCTCTCTCTCTCTCTCTCTCTCTTTCTCATATGAATGTCCGATGTTCAGCAGCAGTTTTTTTTCATCCCCAGAACTTATTTATCTTCTATTCAGAAGTTTAATACTTGTTACAGAGACTGGGTGTGACCCTCAGAAGTGTTTTCTCAGCTTTTTTCTTTTTCTTAAATGAACTAGAAAGGCTTACAGGAGGCTGCAGTTAAATAATTATCTATTCCCTCACCTCAGATACCTCAGATAAGGTTCTGGTAACCTTTGCACTTAATGAACAGGACTTAGTCATGGAAAGTGCTTTGGTCATATTTCAACTTTTACTTTTTCCTTTCCCAAAACATGAGTCTTTTTCTCATGGCTCTTCATCATAGCACCTGAGTATCTTCAAGTAAAATCCACAAATTGTGGCACCCACCCCATGATTGTTGCCCCTCAAAGCCTGTCACTCTCATGCTAGACCACCCTTAACCTCGAGCAGTTCATCAAAGGTACCATTCAAGTGTTCCCACCAGTTTCTGGAGATCTAGCAGCTTCTGTTCTATGTAGTCTGGTTCTAGCTGTGATTCTCTATTCATCTCTCTCTCCACATTTCAGGAGGGCAGTTTGCCCTAAGACCTCAAAGCTCTGATTGGCCCAAAAAAAAAAACATTGGTTATTGGTTGGTAAAATGGTTCATCTTTGTATCCCTTCTATCTTAACACAACTTTACAGCCTGGTGGCCACATCAGAACTGGGCGTGGGCAGGCATTTTGCATCCCACTTTCACGTCCATCAGACTCTTACCACCATTTTGTGATATTAACAATGTATTCTCAATCTTATTTGAATAAATAGCTAAAAACGGTGGTAAGTGCTACCCCTAGCATTGACCTGTCCCTACTTTTCCCTCTTCTTCCAACAAGATGATTGTCCATGAGACCTTCTCATATAAGAATTCTAGTGCTTTCTTTATCACTTTGGCTAGAAAACTTCCCTTAGTCCTGCACAAGCCACCTGGGTGATATGTAAACCCAGTGCTAGTAGGTTATCTATTGATCTTGGATAAATCACGGAGTTAAGGAGGGATAACAATTTAGTTGACCTCTCTCTTAAATGAGATGCTTAGGGAGCAATAAATTTAATGTAATGTTGTTCTTTGCAATAGTGTAAATAGACATGTTTTATGTAGTGATATGATAACATGTGCTTGTTTTGATACATGTACAGTATCCAGTAACATAAAGAGAGTATGAAACCTAAAATGTGGTTTTTCACTTCAAGGGTGACTTCCAAGAAAAGTACATAAATTAATTTACCCTTGAGTTTTATTTTTATTTTATTTATTTTTTAAAAGATTTTTATGGGAATTGGGGGAGGGGAACAGCATTAGGGAACCAGGGAAGGTGAACAGACAAGTTGCTGTCCTTTTGTTCTTCAGTCTAGTTGTGGAGGACGTTGCTTCACTGGCCCATGTTGGTATTGTGATAATTGCACTCTTTCCTGCTGAGACAGATGGATCACTGGCCATGGATGGCCGCTCACAACAGCTGCCGGCCACTCACAGTACCTCATGGCAGCCCATTATAGCCCCACCGCAGCCTATGCAGTTGCCGGCAACTCATGGGAGCCCAGCTCCAGGTGGAGCTGTTGTTCACCATCTTAGCTGTAGAGGGCACAGGTCACCAGCCCATGTGGGATCTGAACTGGTAGCCTTGCTGCTCAGAGCTTGCGCTCCCAAACCAACTCTTAATCAACGAGCCACTCGACCAGCCCCCCTTGAGTTTTATTTCATGCGGTGTCATAAAGAATTAACACCCAGAGTTAAAGAAATATTGAAAAGCCAGGAGTATTTTTTATTTTTATTATTATTACTATTTTAATTTATGAAGAGGATGATGGAGGAGAATATAAAGAGATGAAGGGTAAACAAGATTTACTGCATAGGAGCCATAAGCCCCCCCTCCCCAAGTGGTCACCATACAGGGTTCAGGAACATTGCTGGACCTGTTATGGTCCACGATTGGCCCAAACAAGAATGTGCATCTCTTCATTCGTTTCATCTGTAAGTAGACACATTCTTTGTGCTAATAAAGATGAATAGGCACATTCTTTATGCAAATAAAGATGAATTGCCAATTTTAGGAGCTCAAATTTTCATTTGAGTTGGATCCTACTATCCAAATTTTACCTACTCCTGACACTTCACTTTCCAAGGAAAAACGCTATCTGATTTCAACTTAACTATAAGCTTCTTGAAAACAACTACCTTTCCTTATATATGTCTGTGCTGCTTGCAGTGCCTTGTGTCTTGCACATGGCTGAATTAATTGGTAACCACATTATTTTACTGTGTCAAGCTTTAAATTATTCAACTTTGACTTCAAGTTTTGGTAATGTTTTTAAATATTATGTGTGTATGTTTATGTGTGTTTGTATGCATGTTTGCACTCAAAGATAAATAAGCAGATGAAGAGTGTGTCAGATATCTTCCATTTGACCCTTCAGATCCACTCTCCATCCTTCTCCAAAATCATCCCTGTCCCAGAAGGCTGCCTGTTTGGATCACGTCACCATGCTCTTCCTGTGTCTCTCTGGTTTCTGCGTGGATGTGCTTATGCAGGTCCTCAGTAGGAGATAGAAGATGGATCCTGGGCGCTCACATGTGGACAGCTGAGGAAAAATAGGGTATAATTAGGATATAGGAGGATAACGAGATCTTAGAGTACTTTCCGAATAGAAGAAGCCCCCTTACCAGTATACTCTAAGAGGCTGATTATGCCACTGAGTTTTGCTGCTACAGTATCTTGTGGACATTTTAAAGGTAAGAGAGAGTGTCTGCCTGAACCCTGCATAAGGATAGCTCAACAGAGATCAGTCAATGACCAAGTGTCGATTTTGCATCTGCCCTGCGTGTACCACTCTGAGGAGCTGAGGTTGTCAGATGGAAATTGAAGCAGAACCCCTCCTCATACCAAATTTTGTCGGGGGCTTTAGTGAACCCCATAGAATTTCTTGAAGAAGTATTGTCCAACATTAAGTATATTATCCAGAGACTTTTAGAAAATGAATCTACATGTTGTATTGTATACTTTGTAGATATTTTTTCTACTGTCATGAAATTTTACTTTTCTAGGTGAGCTTTAGATATAATAAAAAGATTCATAGGAATCCAAAAAGACTACAAAAATATCAAATCACGAAAACATTAAGGTCAAGAAAAATATTACAAAAAATTCAGGAAAAATAAAAGAAAACCAACTTAAGTTACTTCAAGGATGTTTTCTGTAAGATAAACCAGAAATGAGAGAGGAGCAGGGGTGATCTGAAACAGAAGTTTGGGGATAATAGTGCCAAGGGGAACAGGTGAGGGGTTTATGAATTGGCTGAGGACCCTTTATCCTTGAGACCCATGGTTCAGCACAAGGCTAGAAAAAAATACTGAAAGAATTTGTATTCTCCCAAAATTACTTAGTAGTATCCTGAATACAGTAGGTACTCAATAAATATTTGTTAAAAGTCAAAAATGCTAAATTTGCCTGCATGAGGCTCAAATGTTCAGTGCCTGGCAGCAGAATGAGCAATGGACATGAGAGCAAATCCATTGGAAAGCTCGCCAGCTGAGTTCTGACCCCCTGCCAGTTCTGGGTGAGAACCTGCTATTATTCAGGGGAGGATGGACCTCAGAACCTAGTAAGCGTCTCAGTATGTCAGTATGCACAGAACCCAACAATTTCTTTCTGTATCTTGAGGACTTATATTTGCCTCATTTGCCTATAACTTAGCCTTCTTCTGTCATGCTGTAAAACTGGGTAAAAATACATGTCTTCCTCCAGTATCTCAGTTTCCACTGAGATCAGAAAGAAACATGAATAGTAGTATGAGGGAAATAATGCTTATGACAGATATTAGGATGCAGGGGAAGGAGGAGAAACCAGTCCATCCCAGTTTAAAGGTCTCTTTAATGTTTAATTTCCTTCTTACTGGCAGGCAGTTTTTTGAAGGTGCACATTTAGCTTCTAGGGTAAATACGAAGCTTGAAGCCACAGCACTGCACTAAAGCTACTGATACTGCTGCATACATTAAATAAGGGGAAATGGAGAGTGATTTGTTTTTCTCCCTGAATATGACCCCAGTACTCCTCCAAGGGTGTGTGAAAGGCTGAGGAATCTGTGGTACAAATACTTTAATTAGCTGACAGCGTGTGGGATGAATTACATTTGATCTCTGTTCAAGATGCTTGTATAATAAAGGATTTAATGGTTTCACTTTTTTACAGTATAATGGATGGAGGAGGATGATATCTTGAGAATTTGTTCATTTAGAGCAGTGATTGCAATATTGTTCTGAAAGGTAGAATATGACATGAAGAAGGTTGTAGAGAATGTGTGTAGGAGTCTTCAGTCTCTGGGTGTTCTTTGTATCTTTGCCCTTCTGCTTGGTTGTGAAGCTGACATCTCACCGTCAAACAACTCTATCATTTTTTCCACCAAGAGTGTAATAGTCTCCTAATAGGTCTCTCTGGTTCAGGATTTACTTCCCACTCCCTTCTTCCTTCCCCCACTCTATAGCCAGTGTCCCACCAACAGTGAAGGTCTAACTGGGCTCTTCCCTATTTAAAAAACTGTCAATGCTGCCCTACAACATAAACCACACTTTTTTTCCATTTTTTTTATTAGTTTCAGGTGTACAAAACAATGTAATAGACATTTACACCCCTCACAAAATAATAATCCTCCTCCCCCAGTCTACTACCCCTCTGACATTGTATATAGCTGTTACAATATCATTGGCTCTATTCCCCGTGCTGTACTCCACATCCTGTGAAAAAAAAAAAAAAATATATATATATATATATATATATATATATATATATATATGATATATATATATGTATATATATAAAATTATAGTTGACATTCAGTATTATTCAGCTTCAGCTTCAGGTGTACACTGCAGTGGTCAGGTATCCAGGGCATTTCAAATCCACATTAAAAGTTTCGTAAACCGTGAAATTTTTCAGGTGGACTTGAAATGCCCTGGCTGGTTCCCCAGCTTCATCCTCTTCTACTCCCTATCTTGCACATTATGCCTCAGTAGCACCTGACTACCCGAAAGTCCCCAATGAAGCCACACTTTCTCTCTCTGAGTATCTGCTATGCCCTCTCATCTCCAAGGAATGTTCTTTTCCTCCCTCTTCCCCAAACAATTTTCATAGTCATTAAGAAAACTCATTTATTACCCCTCCCCACCTTTCCATCTTTCTCCCATCTGGATGAGCTGTCCCTCACTGATGCCTCCATATGACCCTGGAGGTATTCTATTAAAGCATTCCTCCCAGTTCATTAGAAGTGTCTGTTAATGTGTTCATTCCCCCATTCAGTGGTGAGTTTCTTGAGAACAAGCCCCACGTTTTATTCACGTCTGTGTCCCCAGCCTCTAGTACAAGACAGAACAAGTGCTCACTAAATGCTTGTTCAGTGAGTGAGTGAATTAAAATGTTTTCTTCTATTGCTTCAACAATAGTATAGTATGTTTTACTATATATTTTACTAAATATTCAAGTGAAGTAAGTGCAAATAAATCACACACTCACACATGGCTAATATGCTCATATGTGGAATGAAACACCACAAAGAATTAAATTGCTGAGAAAGAGAGACTTGGATACTAACACTATTCAATGTAATTGCTCATATTTAATATTTTACTTAATGATAGCTATCATCCAAAATGCCTCTTTACAATACCGATAGCATGGTTTAGGAAACCTAGTCATTTATCCAGTTACATTCAAAGAGAAGGACAAATCTGACTCTAGCTCTGAGCTTCTCAAACACCATTATGCATAGAAAAAGCCTGGCGATCTGTTAAAATGGTGATTCTGACTCAGCAGTTCTGGGATGTTATCTGAGACTTTGCAAATCTAGCAAACTCCCAGATAATGTTGATGCTGCTGGCCCATGGCCCTCACTTTGAGTGGCAAGGATGAGAGAGCCCCTCAGCTCCATCTAGAGTAACATGGCTGGCGGGGAATTTGATGTTAAAGTATTTTATTTTTGTGCACATAACTATACTGCGAGTTTCTGCCACCTTGTGCTAATATCTAAGTGGATTTCAGCTGATGTCATTGACCCATAGTTTGATGATCAAGTATTTTTCATAATTAAATTGAGTCCTGAATACTGTAAGTCTTTGTCTCATAACAATTTAAGAAATTTTCATTTTATTATTTTTATTTTTTTATATTATATTATTTTGCACTAATTTTTCAGCACCAAGCCCAGGTTTTGCAGAAGAGGCCTTTCTAGATTCACAAATCATATAGATGAATGAAAACAGCAATATGTTGGGAACGGTCCTGTTCAGTATAGAAACTTGATAGAAAATGACCAACATATGATAATATTCAAGATCATATTGAAGGGAATTCAACAAGATTTTTAAAAAATGAACTTCCAAGATCCAGGCCAATCAAAAGAAAAAAAAAAAAAAACTCTTGGAAAAGAAGTCTACAAAGCAAAGAAAATCCCAATGTGTAGAAGGTCAGTGCTTTAAGATAAAAGATATATATATATATATATATATATATATATATATATATATATATATATTTAAATATAGGAGGAAAAAGCCAAGAAAAAGAATAAGAAATGAATTAGACTAACCCTCAAATTTCATAGAGTTTAAAACCAAAGAGAATAAGACCATTATAAAATAGAAAAAATAATCACAGTGGCTGCCCATGTTGTGCCACCTCCGTCAGGCACTTTCTCCCTTATCTCAATTCTCTTAGCAACCCAGTGCAGTAGGTCCTATTGTTCAGGCAGATGACTAGAAAGAAATAACAGTAATGTGCTATTTAACAAGCACTTAGGAACTAAAAGGTACAATGATTTACTTTTTAAAAAATTGTGCTCTCTGATGTTCTAATGAAAATAACAGTTATTTATGCTATTAACATTTATTGAGCAAATAATAAGAAAGCACCTTTTTAAGGCTATTGAATGTATTATTTAATTTGAATAACAAACCTATGAGTTAGGCGATACTGTTATTTTCATTTTATAGATGAGGAGATTGGAGTTTACTAAGATTAAGTAACTATCGAAAATCACCCAAGTAAGAAACAGAACCAAGGCTCAAAGTCCACCTGACACCAGCTGTTTTGTTTCTAGTTTTGTATTATTTTTTTAGAAAGCTGTATCTTTTTTTTTTTTTTTCTTTAATTTTATTAGTTTTCGGTGTACAACACAATGCAATAGTTATACTCTTTACCCCCCAAAGTGAAAACCCCCCTTCCCCAGTTCGCCATCCCACTCCCCCCCATATCATACATATCCATCACAACTCCCCTGACACCCCTCCACAGTATACTCCACATCCCGTGACCACCCACATATTCAGTTGCAGTTGGCATACAATACTATACAACATCAGCTTCAGGTGTACAGTGCAGTGATCAAGCCTCTACTCCATCCATGAAGTGGTTTCCCTAACAAGACATGTGACTATCTGACATGCCACAAAATTTTTACATTATTATATTCCCCGAACTGTGTTTCATATCCCTGTGGCAATATTGTAGTTGTCTATTTATGCTGTCTAATCCCTTCCCCTTCCCCCCATCCCCAC
This sequence comes from Aselliscus stoliczkanus, assembly GCA_033961575.1. NCBI lineage: Eukaryota > Metazoa > Chordata > Mammalia > Chiroptera > Hipposideridae > Aselliscus > Aselliscus stoliczkanus. The sequence continues at coordinate 99,645,594 of CM066732.1, read as the reverse complement.
CCCCCTCCCAACTAGCAACCCTCAGTTTTTCCTCTACATCTATGAGTCTGTTTACTTTGATCGTTCACTCGGTTCTTCAGACTCCACACCCAAGTGAGATCACATGGTACCTGTCCTTCTCCGACTGACTTATTTCTCCCAACATAATAGCTCTTCACAACATTATCAATTACATTCCCAGAACTGCCCCCATAACCCTGTGGCAACATTGTAGTCCCACATACACTGTCCAAAACCTTCCCCCTCTCCCTCTTCCCCACTCCCTCCCAACCAGCAACCATCAGTTTTTCCTTTATATCTGCTTGATATGACATCAATCTTCTTAAATTGTCTCTCTGGGTTAGCTTGTTTACCCCTTTCTTTTGTTTAAAAAAGTCCTTTTAACATTTCTTGCAATGCTGGCTTGGTGGTAATGAATTCCTTAAGTTTATTCTTTTCTGAGAAGCTCTTTATTTCTCCTTCAATTTTAAGTGATAGCCGTGCTGGATAGAGCAATCTTGGTTGTAGGCCTTTATTTTGTGTCACTTTGAGTATCTCCTGCCACTCCCTTCTGGCCTGCAGAGTTTCTGTAGACAAGTCAGCTGTTAGTCTAACAGGAGCTCCTTTGTATGTAACCTGCTGTCTTTCTCTTGCAGCCTCTAGGATTCTGTCTCTGTCTTTAACCTTTGCCATTTTAACTATGATGTGTCTTGGTGTGGACCTGTTTGGGTTCAGCTTGTTTGGAACCCTCTGCACTTCCTGGGCATGTATGTTGATTTCTTTACCAGGGTAGGAAAGTTTTCAGTCATTATTTTTTCAAATACCTTTTCAACCCCTTGCTTCTTCTCTTCTCCTTCTGGTATCCCTATGATTCGAAGGTGGTTGCGCTTCATCTTGTCCCATAGGGCTCTTAAACTATTTTCATTGTTTTTTATTCTTTGGTCTTTTAGCTGTGCCAACTGGGTGAGTTCTGCTATTTCATCTTCCAAATTGCTGATCCGCTTCCTCTGCTTCATCTACTCTACTGGTGATTCCTTCGAGTCTGTTCTTCATTTCAGTTATTGTATTCTTTAGTTCTAACAGGTTGTTTTTTATGGTTTCCCTATCTTTCTTTATGTCCTCGCTAAGTTCCTTAAACATTCTTATCATCAGTGTTCTAAACTGTGTCTCTGAAAGGTTGGATCCCTCTGTTTCATTTGGTTCCATTTCTGGAGGTTTCTTCTGATCTTTTACTTGTGACATGTTTCTTTGTTTCCCCATTCTGGCTGTCGCTCTGGGATTGCTTTGATGTAGTAGATAGATCACCAGGAGAGCCCTGGCTGGATCACGCAGGCACACAGCTCATGGCCCAACACTCCCAGGAGAACTCCCAGTCTCAGCCTGTCCCAATCAGCCGCTTGCAGATCAGGCCGAGCAGCCTGACAACCAATCACCAGCCTGGCAACTCTGCAAGCGCAGTGTGGAAAGCAGAGACCCAAGGCGGCTTGCGAACTCCCGCGTCTCAGTGAGCAGCCTGTTGGAGTCGGATCACTCCCACTAGGCGTTTCCCTGGCAACACAGCACAAGCCGAGCGGAGGGTGGGGATCCGAGGCGGCTCGCGCACTCCCCCCGTAGGAGCCGGAGGGTACCACCCTATGTTTCCCTGGCAACGCAGTATAAGCCGGGCGGAGGGTGGGGATCCAAGGCCGCAGGCGCGTGCGCACGCATGCACTCACGCACGCACGCACGCACGCACTCCCGCCACCCCACCAGACTAATTAGGTCTCGGACCTGATCCTTCGTGGGAGGGCCCAAGCCCGACAAAATGGCGCCCTCCTTACACCACTCGCGTGCAGGCTCCGCACCACGGGATCAACAGTCCAAACTACCTCCAGCCTTTGCACCAAAGGTGCTCAGCTCAGTCCGTCCCCGCAGGCTCCCGGCTCACACAGCCACTCCCTCCATCAGGAACCAGGTAAGTGCTCACCGGAGAGCAAGCCCGGGCGCCGGCCCCACTGATTCTCCAGCCGCTCTTAGCCTCACCGAGCTGAGGAAAGAGAGTCCTTACTAATTTATTGCCGGCTATCTTAGAACTCCTCTTCCCGGCAAAGGAGCTCTGGGCTGGTGAGCTTGGGGTGCGGCCAGGGGGTCTCTCCCCCAACCAGACAAGCTTCCCACGGCTGGGGCTTCCCTCACGGGGCTCGCCCTCGCTCGTCTCCGCCCGTCCTACCAGACCCGACGTGGCCTCCTCTTTAAGTTCTTCGTTTAGTGGTTCTGTTGTTCCTCCAGTGTTTCGGGGACCTCCAGGGTTGAATGCTGTATAATTTGCTTGTAATTTTGGTGTGATCCTGGGAGGCAGTTAGCACAGCGTCTGTCTATTGCGCCATTTTACCGGAAGTCAGAAAGCTGTATCTTTATGCACATCCTGGTGTGCAAAAGTTTCTTTAGTTATATACCTATAAGTGGTATTGATCATACAGAATACATATGTTTAACTCTGCTGGGAAATGCCACTCCATATTTCACAGAAATTACACGATTTACAGTCCCTTTAAATTGAGTGAGAGTTCTACATTCTTGTCAATACCTGACACATTCTGACAGTTTAATTTCTGCTAATAATGTTTCAATTCTCTTTCCTCTGGTTAATGAGATTGAACATTTTCAAATGTTTATGGACCATTTTTTTTTTCATCATCTATAAAGTCCCTGTTCATTGATTTTTCCCCATTTTTCAATTGGGTTTAATTTCCTCCTTTCCTCCTTTCCTCCTTCCTCCTTTCCTCCTTCCCTCCCTCCTCCCTTCCCTCCCTTCCTTCCTTTCTCCCTCCCTCCCTCCCTCCCTCCCTCCCTTCCTTCCTTCCTTTCTCCCTCCCTCCAATCCCTTCTTTCTTTCCTTCCTTCCTTCCTTCTTTCCTTCCTTCTTTCCTTCCTTCCTTCCTTCCTTCCTTCCTTCCTTCCTTCCTTCCTTCTTAATTCATAGTATTTAAATATACTATATCCTAAATCTGTGTTAGGCATTGCAAATATCATCTCCAAGTTTGTAACATATTTTTATTCATCTCTTTATAGTGTATTTTAGTAACAATAAATTGTTGAATATTTTCCTTTATGGTTTGTGCTTTTTGTATCTTTTTAAAGAAATCTTTCTCTACTAAAAGGTGTAACAAGTACAAGGTTGTCTTCTAAAAGTTTTGTAGTTTTTCCTTTCACATTTACGCCTTTAATCTCCCTGACTTGGTTTTTGTGTGGATATGAGGTTAGGACCTATGATGAATATAATCAGAGCCTGCCCTTGTTCCTTAACCCAACTCGGAGCTCACCCAGAGCCTAGTGAAGAAGAACTCTACACTGGACTCCCCACCTGTCAGGAAGCATCTGCCTCTCGGGATAGGCTTCGGTTGGCCAGCTTCCTCACAGCTCCAGCAGCTCCAGCTACTGAACCAGCCTTCCCCCATGTAGGGCTGGCTGAAAGACACAAGGCTAGTGCTCTATGAAAGGTCTTCAACCAGTGAGGAATGAGTATGAGTAGAAGAGTAAACTTCCTCATCCCTAAATAGGATGATTGTTAAGTATGTTTACCACAGTCTTTCAGGGAGTTCACAGTAGATGGGAGCCCTAGTTGCCAACAGTTATAACCACTTATTATCATACAATTTATTGGCTTCATTTCCCTTCCCAGTTGCATTTCCATACTCACTGATTTGCTTCCTGAGATCACCTCCCCAAAAAAAACTTTTTTTACAAAATTCTTGGTTCAGATTTGGCTTTGGCTGTAACTCAAACTGTCCTAGACAACACTCTCAGGATGAGATTCTAGAACTAGAATTCACTTGCTGGTCAGGTGGCAAATGGTCTCTGTTACTGGTGATTAGTAGAAAGGTGATGGACACTGGTATTCTATAGCATCACATTTACTATAATAAAACTCTCCCTGTGGTTTATTGGGAAGAAGCACAGGTGAAAGAAGAAACATTAGCTCTCACATAGTTTCAACGTTTAAAACATATGAGCATAATGGTAATCAACATAGTTAAGTTGGCTGAGTTTTGTTAACTATCTTGGGAGCATGGAAAAAGAGAGAAGTTCATGTCACTCAAATATTAATTTAAGGAGGGTTATGAGAGGCACAAGGCCTCTACTGGATATTTAAAAAGACCCTCATTTCCTGCAGCCAGAGGGCAAAATATACTGAAAATCAGGATTAATATTTGATTGCACAGATGGCAAGAGTTAAGAAGGGAGTGAATTAATAGCAATGGCAATTTTCTTACATTAAAAATAAAAAAATTAAAAAGGTTGGTAAAGAAGAAGTGGGACCATGGGATCTGGGGCAGAAATGCAAGAAAATGCTGAGTGCCTAGATTGCTCTGAACCCTACGGGCCAGCAGAAGAGGCCTCCACCTCCTTGTGAGAATAGATAGACTTACATTGCTTACCAACCATGGAAAGGTGATGGATCACAAGACCCTCTCTTCCATACAAAACAATTCAATAAAATTCAATATGATACAATGAGATCAATGTCCCACTTCACTGATTATATTTAGACACTGGGAGCCAGTCTTGATACACTGCTGGAATGGTACCCTGCACCTTGGAAATGCTGCTTCCACAGCAGCAGCTCGGAAAGTGTGATCTACAAACCCCTAGGTATCCTGGAGGCCATTTCAGGGAGTCCACAAAACCAAATTATTTTCATAATACTACTACAATATTTTTGCATATTCTCGTTTGTTAGAGCTTCCACTTGATAAAGCCAAAGCAATGGTGTATCGAATTGCTGGTGTCTTAGCAAAAATCAAGGCAGAGGCACTAAACTGTACTAATATTCCCTACTGCCAATTTTTAAAATACTTTTCCTAGAGATGTTGTTGATGAAGCAGTCAAAATTAATATGAATTTTAAAAATCTTGGTACTTGAGTACATGTCTTTTTAATATTCTGTGACAATATAGGAAGTATGTGTAAAGTTTTTGCTGCATACCAAAGTGCATGATTGTTTTAGCAAGGAAAAACACTTTTGCAATTATTTCACTTGAAAGCTGAACAAGCCTCTTTAACAGAATAGCCTTTTGCCTTAAATTAACAACTGATGCACAAAACATGGTTATCTAGATTTTGTTATTTGGTCATTTCCTCAAAAATTAACAAAGTAAGCTTGCCATTTCAAGGAAAACAACTGACAGCATTTGTTGCCAATGATAAAATTTGAAGTTTTGAGTAAAAAATTAGAATTGTGAGAAATTTGTATATTACACATTGAGCTTGACCACATCCAAAACCTAAAGGCTTTTTTATGAAATTGGTGATTTTGTTAAAGAATGTTAGGTGTTCAACATCGTATAATGAAATGAATCAACATTTAGAAGATCTGTTTCACTCAGGGAGCTAATATTTTCTAAATGACCAATGTATGATGCTTCAAGATCTTGCATGGCTAAAAGATTTATTTAAATTGCCCACTAGGCCAATGGATTTTAATGTAACAGAGGATGAAAGTTCATGGAAGTTACATCTGACCCTTTCCACTCTGGAGGGTGCAGCAATTTATCCTAATTAGAATTACGATGCATTCTGGGTAAGAGTTTGTATTCCCTGCTCAGAGTACTTCTGCCAACACAACTCTCTGAGGGCTCCCATACATTCTAATTTATTTATATGGAATCCTATACAAGTTTGTTGTGGAAAATGGACACTTTTTTATATCAAAGGAGATGGAACAATAGGTATCCTATCACAGAATCCACTCTCTATCCATGATGATAATTAGGTGTATCTATCACATATCACATCATCTAGAAGCTACAGGCCTGATAAAATTTTAGAATGGCCCTTTTAATACTCAGGATGATATTTTGGGGATGCCACTTGGTAAGCTTAGAATGCTGTCCTTCAAAATGCAGTGTAGATGATAAACCAATGGCCATTTTATTTTCTGTCTGCAAATATTTTGATTCTATCGGTCCAGAAACCATGGGATAATCTCCCTTGTCATTACTCCAGATGATCATTTCTATGCCCCCAATTTTAGGCTCTGTCAAATTAGAGGTCCTGGTTCCCAAAGATGTAACATTGCTACCAGGATGACACACAGTATTCAATTGAACTTAAAACAATGACTGCCATATGATCATTGTGGACTCCACTTGTCAGGGAGCAACAAGGGAAAAAAAAATAACAATAAAAATGGAGTTACTATACTGGCTAAAGCACTCTAATCAGTGAATATGAAATAAATATGATGAGGAGCAAGGATTGTTGCTTTATGTTAGGGACAGAAAGAAATGTGTCTGAAACTGTTAGGATTTTCTGGTGCACCTTTTAGTCCTTGTATACCTGGTGAAAATAGTAAACGGGAAACTGTAATAAACAGGCCTGACAAGGGCAAGATAGCCAGAGGTTCAGGCTTCACAGAGATAAGATCTGTTTTACTCCACTGGGCAAGCAACTTATGAGAGTAGAAATTCTGGATTGGAGTGAGAGGAGGGGAGATATGAACATTAATTTCATTCTCAGGATTGACTCACTGATCTCTTGTTTTAGGATTTCATTTTTATAAATTTTGGTTAAGGTTGTGAAAGGTCAATACTCTGAAGAATCAGAGATAGGACATAGTGAACTTAAAGTGGGGTACAAGTAGCTCTGAATGACACAAATGATGGATTGGCATGTTATCGGAGACCTGCTCATACCAGTTGTTCCTACCCCAGAGGTCACATGTAGCTTTGTTGGACAATTTCTATACTCAGCAACAATGGTCTACCTCAAGCACCTGCACCTCTCTGCCTGAGATTTTTCTCTGGCTATGTGAACATATCAGCCTGTAGAAACAGGAAGGACAGAAATTCCAGACAGGTAACACCTGTTATGGTTCTAAAGATGGCCACACATTCTTTGACACTCCTCCCATCAATAGGTGGGGTCTAATCCCCTCCCCTTGTATCTGGACTGGCTTTGGTGACTTGCGTGAAGTGGAAGTGATGCTTTGTGATTTCTGACGCTAGGTTAGAGTTAGCCATGCAGATTCTACCTTTTGTTCATCTTGGAGCCCTGAGCCACAGTGTAAGAAATCCGACGACCTTTAGACTTCAAGGATAAGAGGAAGCTGAAGCCATATAGAGAGACCAAAGTAGGTGTTCTGCTTTCTAGCCTCAGCTGATGGCTGCCTTGACTCATCCTAGATCAAGTGACAGATATGATGAAAGAAGCCTCCAAATGATTCTCGTCTCTTCTTTTTGAGTCACTCCCAGTCATTTGAATCTTCTCAGCTAAATCTCCAGGCGTTATGAAGCCGAGACAAGCCATCTCCAAATCTGTCCTGTCCTAATTTCTACCCACAGAACTCCTGAGCATAATAAAGTGTTGTTTGTTGTTTTTAAATGCCTCTAATTTGTAGAGTGGTATGTTTCAAGCAATCAGCAACCAGAATCTGCCCCTAGGATCAACATTCAACCAATGAGGGATAGGAGTTGGTCAATAAATACTTCTACTTCTTTCTCCTTTAAATTCTGAGGTGTGGTCAACAGAGTGTCTCAGGGGTTTCTGAGCAGGATTGAATCCCCCTTGTCCATAGAGGCAACCAATTCATAAGCACACACTTGGCCTGCTTTCCTCTTTTCTTTATTTCCTCTCTGACTCTGCTTCCTGTGATTCATCTCTCAAATAAACTACTTGCACCCGAATCCTTGTTTAAAGGTCTTCCTTTTCAAAAACTCAAATCAAGAGTAGGTCCAATTTTGTTCTGTTATTTTCTGTTTTTATATCTACTCATATATGGACCATAACTGTCCCCCATGCCATTTATTGAAAACCCATTCTCTCCCTTCTGACTAGTAGTACCATCTCTGTTACATGCAAGTGTCTACTTATAATTAATATTCTGGGGGATAATTATTCCATTCCATTGATCTATTTATCTACCCCTGCACCAATATTAAGCATTTCCATCTATTAGGGCCAGTCCTCTCATCTCTCTTTTTTTATTCAGAAGAATGAGTGAATATTCATATTCCTATATTAATTTTACAATAAGTTTGTCACATTATATAAAACACAGATTGGATTTTCTGTTGGGATGGTATTTAGCCTAGAGATAAATTTAGGAATAAGTAATACCTTGGACGTATTAGTTATCAATATATTGCTGTGTAACCAACTACACAAAGTGTAGTACCTTAAAACAGCAACTACAATTATGTATTATTTCACATAATTTCTGTGGGTCAGAAATTTTGGAGCAGCTTAACTGAGTAGTTTTGGGTCTCTCATGAGTTTCAGTCCAAGATGTCATCTAAGACTTCAGTCATCTGAAGACTTGACTGGGGAGAGGATATGGCTCGCTCACATGAATGTTGGTGGGAGGGCTCAGTTCCTATGTAGGCCCCAAAATTGTGTAGCTTCAGTGCCCTCATGACATGCTAGTTTCCAAGAGTGATCAAGAGAAAAAGAATAAGGAGAAAGCTATGACACCTTTTGTAACCTAGTCACAAACTACAACTTCTACCATATTCTATTGTTTAAAAGTATAATCTAGTCACACACTACCACCCCTACAATATTCTATTTTTTAAAAGTAAGTCACTAAGTAGAAGCCACACTTAAAAGGAGGGGGATTAGTTTCTATCTTTTGAAGAGAGAAGTATCAAAAAATTTGTGGGCATATTTTAAAAACTTCACATTATGTCTCAACCATCTATGAACGAAATATATCTCCTCGTATTTAGATTTTCTAAAATTTCAATAAATATTTGTCATATTTTCATAAAGTCTTGGGAATTTTTTCTTAGGTTTGTTTTTTTTTCTGAGCTACATTAAATGAGTTGATTTTTTTTTTTCAAATGATACCTCTTAAAGATTGTGATTTCTATTTCTGCTTTGGTGTAAAAACAAAACATATTTTTTCATATCAAAATTATGATGACAACCTGCTCTGTTCTCTCAAGTGGATTTTCTGAATACATAATCATGTCATTTGTGCATTATTCAAGGCCCCAGTAGGAAGTGCATGGCACCCTAAAACTGGGTAACAGAACTTAACAAAACGGTGACTGTTTACAAAGTGGGCAGCATTTAGGGAAAGCAACAATTCATGTTGCAAAACCCAGGATTTGTAACCTAGAAAGTGATTATCATTCCTAGACCTGAAGGAGGAAAGTAAGGAGTAGTTACCTGAACCACAAGAAATAACTGTATGGGAGGGCAGGATTCATGGCCTTTGTTAGAAGGTCAAAGGGAGGGAGCCAGAGAACTACATATTCCAACCTTGCCTCTCACCCGCCAATATTTTACCGGTGTCTCCTATTGGCTGGATTCAAATAAATGCCAGAAAATAAAGACATTGACGTCAGTCTCCTGGAGCACAGAACAGAATGGAGTAGGCGGAATGAAGATCCAAAGGGAAAAATGAAAGGTATCCAGTACAATATGCAAAAAAATGACAGTTGTTTTTTTTGGGGGGGGTGGGGGGAGGTTTGGGGTTTTTTTTTGGTTTTTAAAGATTTTATTGGGGAATTGGGGGAGAAGAACAGCATTGGGGAATCGGGGAAGGGGGACAGACAAGTTGCTGTCTTTTTGTTCTTCAGTCTAGTTGTGGAGGACATTGCTTCACTGGCCCATGTTGGTATTGTCATTGCGCTCTTCCCGGATGAGGCAGATCGGCCGCCGGCCTCTGGATGGTCACTCACCGTGGCTATTGGCAGCTCATGCTGGTTGCCGGCCACTCACGTTGGCTGCCGGCCACTCACTGTAGGCTATGGCAGCCCACTGCAGCAGGGGCTGCAGCCTACACAGTTGCAAGGGCTTGCAGCCCAGCTCCAGGTGGAGCTGTTGTTAGCTGTAGAGGTCAGTGTCACCAGCACTCATATGTGGGATCCGAACCGGGGCCGCTGGCATCCCAAGCCAGCTCTTAACCAATGCGCCACTCGGCTGGCCCAAAAAATGACAGTTTTTATTCTTCTTTTCTAATCCTTATTCTTTCAGATCTGGATTATTCCTTCATATAGCTAAGTCTTGATGGAAGGAAAAAATGCCAGCCAAAATGATTGATAGATAGATAGATAGATAGATAGATAGATAGATAGATAGATAGATAGATATTTATATATAGTATGGGATCTGACAGTATCTGACATCATATACCCTTAGGTACTAAGAGAGCTATCAAGTAAACCTGAAGGCCCCCTAGGAATCATATAAGGATTTCTATGGAAGTTCACCGAGGAAGTTAAAAACTGGTCAATTTAATATTAAAATTTGGAAAGAAACTAATACAATTCATTACACAGTGTCCTATCTACTAGAAGATTGAAAGATTACAGGTGGCAATCATTTGGCTGTGTGATAATTAAATCACGTCACTAACAAATGTTTTCTTTTGTGAGAAATTTCAGATCACACTAGGTACGTAGCAGTTATAGATGTTTTCTGTGAATTTCAGCCACTGTGACGTCGTAGGAGGAGGTTTTGAAATATATAGTCCTCACTCTAGTACTGTTAGGTGATAAAATACTTGGTCTCTCTCCAGGATACCTAAAAGCTTAAGATTGATCTTAGGGATAGCATGACAAGGTGGTCCATCAGGATCAGGGTGAATCAATGTCTCTGTCAAAAACTTGGAAAGGACTTTCAAGAATAAGTCCATCAAATTTATGAATATTCTTAAATTAAGAGTCACTCAGGTTCTAAAAGACTTCAATAGACTTGACATTAATCTTTAAAAAAAGGGATTTTTGCAAAAGTTGTAATCCAATAGTTGCAAATGGCAAATTGTCCACTTGAATCTAAATATATATATATATACACACAGGCATAACACATAGGAAAATGATGGGGTGCAAGAATAGAAGGAAAGCCCAGAGCCTCAAAACTTTCTCTCCTAGGACACATAGTCAGGGTATAGTTGAAGGTGTACAGTGTGCTACAAATGTATTCACATGTTGATTGACACTTTATAAAGCATATGGAGAATTGAGATTAAGGAGAAAAGAATGTTGTCGATTAGAGAGAAGGCATGTGGAAACATTACCAGGAGAGTTTGTAGTAAAACTTTCAAGACAAAATAAACAGGATTTTCAGAGAGAACTGCAGGGATTAAATACAGTGAAATGGACTCTGAATTTTATCTGTCTTAATTCAAATCACATTTCCACCACCCACTGTTCTTTCACCTCAGAGGGGTTACTTAATTTCTTGAAGCTTCTGGTTCCTTATTTGTAAAATGGTGGTAACAGTTTTACAGACATCATAGCACTGTTATAAGAGAATAAATAGGATAATACAAGTGAGGAACTCAGAACATTACCTGGCACCTGGAAAGTGCTATGCTAGAGGAAATACTCCTGTAAGAGGTAGCTGTGAAGGTGGTCTGAGACCAGAAGCTGAGGGATAGGCCGAGTAAGGAATCTTAACTCCAAGGACATTAGAGACAGGCAGTTATAAACCTGTGACTCCAGGAAGCCTTCTAAGTATATCCCTTTGACACACATTATACCTAACAAGAAGTGGATTAAGAGAGTTCAGTCAGGAAAATATGGCCAATTCACAGGGGGCACTAATAATGTCACTAACAGATCTTTCCATATCCTTAGAAGGAATCATTTGATTAACTTCTTAGGCTGAGAGGCAGTATGTAACGGCCTTATCCCACATACACACACAAAGGGCATATTGAAGGAACCACAGATGGTAGATGGCCACTCACCTGCCATCAAAAGAATGAGACTAGTAGGTCCACTGATCCATAAAGCTGCTATTTCACTAGACAGACTGTGCCTTCTTAGAGCAACGTTGCCCAAGATGATAGAGAGAAAAGACCAAGACCCACCAGGAACACCAGCCTTTTCCTATCTCCTCACAAGTTCTTGGCCTCTTCTCTCAATCATGCTGTTAAAGTTGCAAAGAACGTTTGTTTGATAAAATTCCAAATTATTATATTTTCCAGAATGCTCCTATGTCTTGGTCTGGCCCTGATCATATAGTAAATTTTCCTGAGGCTGTTTGTCAGCCTGTCATATTACCTAGATCTCCTGCTGCTTCTGTGTTTGTTCGTCCTTTATAAACTAGAGGACATTCCAGGGGGAATGGAAGGTAGGAATTAAAACACAGAAAGTAAATAAGAATACTTGAAAATGTGCCTCCCTTAAAATCAATTTCATGAGAGAGGAGAAGGAAATAAATAATTCAAGTCCTCAGAAACCCCATGTCCATATCTGTCATCTCCAGGCTCTTTATTTTTCTAGTAATGGAATCCTATTGTACACTTGCTCTCTGAAGAGTCAAGAGGCTGGGAGAGTGTGTTGATGGTTAAATTCTTATTTTTCCATCCTCTAAGTCACAGAGCAGTGTGACTAGACTAGAGAAGAAATAGGGGTCCTCCAACCACCATTTAGGATCCAAGAATAGGATAAACTTCTGTAGGAGTATGTAACTTTTTGACCAAGGTGACAACACATTGGAAGGGAGGGAAGGCCTCTTGGGACTGCTTTGGAAACAGAGGCTCAAAGGTACTTTGTATTTGGGCTTTATTTGCATTCCCTGATACTAGGCACTCCTTTTATTTGGTACACACTGGTTAGTGTGGTAATAAAATCTGTGTCTGTGCTTATCATCAGTTACTCAATAGAGCAAAGACTCAGTTGTTTATGAAAAATCAAACCGAAAACCAAACCTTCCAGTGGCTATATTAAGCACTTTCATATTATATTAAGCATTTTTTAACTTACAGTTGACATATAATTTTATATTAGTTTTAGGTGTACGATAGTGATTCTACATTTATATACCTTATGATGTGATAATCACAGTATGTCTTAGTAACCATCTATCACCATACAAAGTTATTATGCTAGTATTGGCTATATTTCCCATGCTGTACATTTACATCCCCATGTTACCCCAAAGTAGTATGTCTACATTACTGGAAAATTGAAAATTCACACAAAGCTCCTGAACTTTGGCTTCCTTATCCAAAAACTTGAAATGCTGGACTTTTAAAAGATATTTTCAAACTCTATTTTGCAAAGTACCAAAGTTCCTTTTAGGTCCCTCCATTACCACTGTAAGTAGCATCTCCCAGAACACTATACCTGAAACAGCTCTGCTTGTTATCAATTTTCATGTTAGGATTGATTGCGTTTAATAATATCCCACTGCTTAAAAATAAAGCTTGAAGATATCAGGCTAGATGGTCCCTAAATTTCCTTCCAGTTTTGATATTCTTTAATATTAATTATAGCTGGGAGCTACAATTGCACATTTAGTTACCACCACAACAAAGCAAGTATCGCAATAGAGCAAGTAGTAATCTTTTTGCTGGTGGAAGGTCCGCCTTCAATTTTTTTAAAATGTGACATCTGTAAAGTGCAATAAAGCAAAGTGAAATAAAACGAGGAACACGTGTATTTAACCAGAGACCAGAAAGTTAAGGTGGGATTTGATTCATGTCTTCAAAAGCATGAGCAGTTTTATGAAGGGATTGCTTATTGGCCTTTTCATGTTCACAGGGGGCCAACATGAAAGAAACAGGCTTAGGCTAAAAGCAGGATGTTTCTATTTGAATTGGAGGCAAAGACTTTGGACCATCACCATGAAGAAGAAGGAAAATGAAGTGCTAATCATCAGCCTGGGAGAGATGGGAACCTTTTCTTCAGCTGTGGAGTTAATTACCTTGAGAAGAACATCCTGGCCACATGATGAGAGAAGTCAGTAACTCTGAAGCAACTGGAGGGGGACAGAGATATCCCAGATTTGATGCAAGGATCAATCTGAAACCTAACTGAAGAGGCAGTTCACTGCAGCCTGATCTTTCTGTGCAGTTCATTAAGGTTGTCTAGATGCAAAGAACTGGAGCACAGTTATTCCATGCGTAAAACACGTATAAGTCATATTTCTCAGCCTTGGCCGCAAATCAAAATCACCTGAGGAGCTTTAAAAAAATGCATGTGCCTGGGCCACTCAAATGAGAATCTTTGTATAAGGAGTAACTTGTTTATGGGAGAAAGGTCATCTGACTACAGTCATGCATGGATAGGTTTACTAACCAAGGAGAGAGATCACAGCTGGGCTGCCTTTAGTGTTTTGGGGAAAAGAGAAAGAAATCAGCTGGGACACGAGTTGTAGAGAGTCATTCTGAAAGCTAGGAGAGGGTGTTTGTGTGCTGAGAGGAAGAAAATCCAGTTAGTGTGGATTTAACTGATGGTCGGAGAAGGTTAAGGGGGACATGGTAGGAAGTGAAAGGGCTTGTAGGGAAGAACCTCTAAAAAGAATGGGAAGAGTCCCTGGCTGGATAATAAGACTGTTGTGGAGATGCTTCTCTGTTAGAGGGTGGCAAAGCAGAGAGGTCAAGAATTTCAAGAGGTGGGAAAGGAGAAGAAATTGGAGATTAGCTTCACCCACCGAAGAAGCCAGGCTTCAAATTTAAATGAGAGCACAGGAGAAGTTGGAGTATAGCCCGAAGTCTAGCCCGGCCTGCGCCTGAAGCCCATGAAGGGAGTTAGAGATGTAAAACAGGGTGCTCCCCAGAGCGATGAAGTGAGGACAACAGTCCACCTAAGAGCAAGCCCGTGTTAAAGAGGGTGAGACAGAGGAAAAGGTCTCCTCAGAAATCAAGAACCTGCTGCCACAGAAGTAACTAAGGAGTAACACCTACTGAGTCACCTGTGTGAAGAGATCTTAATAAGAAAAAAACAGATGGTCTAGAGGTCCCAGCAGCTCTGGATTCAGAGAGGAGGGAGGTAGGTGATTTTAAGGACTCTTTAAAGAGAAAGCCTTGAGAGGGATGTGTACCAGGCCCAAAAAAGGAGTTCTCAAGCTTTGAACTGAGTTTAGAGATAAATGTTTTCCCAGGCAGTCCCTTAAGGAGGTCAAGCTATTCCTGTAAGCTGGTCTTTACAGATTTAGAAAAACTGAGACGGGACTACTGAGTCCTGGGCTGCTATTTTCTTGGGAATGTGCTTACTGGTCTGCTGAAACTGCTAACCTAGGAAAGGTTTTCATTATTCCTTATGGAATTCTTTTACAAAGCTGGAAGTTCGTAGGTAGCTTAAAGTGGTACAAAGTTATGCTGAAGTGGGAAGAAATGGCCTTTTAGCCATTATTAGCTTTAAAAGGGGGAGGGGGAGGGAATTCCCTGAGCCTTCCCTTCAAATACTCAGGAATGGAAACATAATGTGAGCTGGGCCTTGTTTCTGCCTGGCCTCGGCCAGCTCCTTTTCATTTGCCCTGACATATGCTTCCTGTTACCAAGGGGCCAGAGACCAGTGGCTCCTTACACTGATATCTGCCTCTTACCACACTACTGGGGAACCAAGTTCCCCGGAAGTAGGTTCTTATCCTGATCTGGGTATCAGGGTATCTTATACTCTATCAAAAACATGTATATCTCCCGGGAAGAAGGCCCATAGCTTTCAAGGCTCCCAAATAGTTTTGAGGCCATTGTTTCAGCAAGTAAGAATACCTGAGTATCGGTCTAGACATTATGTTACACTCAACTAACATAGTTGAGCTGCTTAGAAAATACAGACTAATTGAAAGAAGTCAACAATGGAATACACTGATTCCATGTGTCCAAGAAAAAGGCTCCTGATTTCTGATTAGTATGGTAAAGGCTCCTTCATGAGGTTTCCATTTGGCCCTCCTGTGATTTTTCTCTGAGAGAAAAAGTGCTTCCTGACTGAATTGATCACAGACATTATCAGTAACATGGTTCATTTCCCCCTCAAGCTTGAGCATGAAACACATAATTTGTCTGTATTCAGGGGTTCTGATACTATAGCTGTAGACTGGCTGACAAAACTCTTGAGCTAACTGTGATGTGTGGAGGAGAGTAAGTGGAATGATTAACCAACGAATTTAAAAGCACTGTTTATCGATGTTAGAATAATGTTCTTCATCTTAGTCTTTTAGGGCCACTGTCAGGGTAATATTTGTACAACTTTGCTTCCTATATCAAACTTCTAGATTTGAAGCAGAGTTTCTGCTCCCCACAAGTATTGTATCTTCATTTTTCCATGATAGGACAGAGTGGGCTGGGGCAATTGTGCTGGAAGTAGCTGGGCAGAGCCATCCACAAGTGTGGTTAAGGAAGCTTAACTTGGTATCTCTCCTGTCCTTGCTTTCCTCCTATTATCCTCTATGTCCTTTTGAGTCCTCAGTCTTCTTAGGATTCTAATAAGATAAGGAAATCCTAGCCCCACTGCCTTCTTGGCGTTAATTGCCCTGTCTTCTGCTTGTATTGCTGTAGGGGACGGTGCAGTTTGGTCCCACTAGGTGTTTCAGCTCCACTTTTGTCTCCCAACTGGCTTCACTAGTTCATATCCATATTGTTTAAAGGCAAACAGGTCACTATTGTTAATTCTGTCAACCATACAATCTTGACTTGAATATATTGTCTTCCTAAAAATAACTTTGATCCTATTTCTTGCTAAAGAACCCTTAGGATGAAAGAAAGGCTCACTCTGCCTAATAGTGTTGATTGATAAGCAAAAAGGTTTGCATCTGCAGGCCAACTCTCATTATGTTGTTCACAGAGGGGCATTGTTAGCCAGGAATGCCTCCTGATCTTGATTGGGTACTGAATGAAAATAAAAGTTGGAGACTCACCTACTGAGAATGCCTTGAAATATGGCATACAATAAATTAAGTGGTAAGCCTCAGATTGTATTTGCAGGCTGCCCAAGGGAAAAGCTACTCAATGTTTTGTTGTTGTTTTAATGAGATAGCACTGTAGCATCTCAAAGAGCTAAGACCTGGCTAAAGCTCTTTATTGATCCCTATCCACCCTCTATACCCCGTCCCTATTCAAGACTACGTTGTGGCTCACAATAGCTCCGATTGCTAAGTAAAAAAAAAAAAAAAAAAAAAAAATGCGACAACTCTTTTTAAATGCCATGGATATTTCGGTAATAAACAAGTTGCCAATGGTTTCTCCTACCACGAAGCTTACTGATAGCTAATTTGTACTCTGAACCTCAGTGGTTTGTGTCCCACCATAACGACTTACGTAAAAGTACAAGTATTATTTATAGACTTAATCTGAAAGTACAAATGTTACTTATTGACTTAATTTCCAATTGATAATGGATCTTTTGCCAATAATTCTTTTTGATTTCTCTCTGAGCATAAATGTTTGCCATTAACTCGCTACAGAACTTATAAGGTTCTCAGCAGTAGGGATCCGCATCTGTATTTCCTATGCAGGATGTATGAAAGGGCTTTTGATTCCAGACTTTTCTACTTTTCGGGGAAAAAGTCAGTAATTTCATGCTAGAAAATACTGTTCTTTTTGCCTGGAAAGACTTAGGCAGCCTGCTACAATCTTATGCCTTAATTGAAAATGGGGCAACAGCTTCTGAGACTTTGTACAAACTTCTCGACAAATAAAGAAAGGTAGGCAAGCTGCCAGTCCATTCATATTTTTATTTCTTGCCACTTTTTTGGCTGCTTGAGTAAAGTAATTACTCATTCTCTCACCTCAGCATCCTACATAAAACTGGCATCCTATACTTACATTAAAGGCCTGTTTAAAAATTCCTTAACGATGTTTTAACTTGCAGGATTTCATTTTCATTATTATGAAAGTGTCATCAAATATCCATTTATTTAATTGGCAATAATAATAACAGGATTACTTTAACTGCAGCTGTGTGCCTGCCCGTGTGGGGGATGACTGTCTCCAAAATGTCTGTATTACCACTCCCTAAGCAAGTCTGAGGCCAGCCTCACACTTTCTGGAGTCCAGTGACCAATCAGATACTTTGTAATAGAGAAAACATGTCACTCTGGGAATACTTATATTCTGCCTTCCCTCAAGCCACCTTCAGGCAGTTCAGGGATCTAAGTATGATTTAAAAAACAAATGACAAATCAAAACATTTTGTAGCTGGATTCCCACAGTCCTCCAGGTGCTAGGTGGTGAACTAAGAGCAGAACCAAGTGCTATCATGTTCCTGAGCCAAATATTCTATGAAGTCATGAATTCTAATAGAGGCATTTTGAAATTCAAACGGAGCATTTTACGTGTACCCAGCTTCACTCAATCTGGAACTTTCTTTGTAACAAGGACTATCCAGGCTTTACTTTAGGTGAAAAGAATCATGTCATTAATCCCTTTAAAGTGTGCATATTCCTTCTGCATTTTCTGAGCAGGTCTGAGGCCCTGTTAAGAGCTTTAGATTAGTTTTCAAATAACAGAACCACAGAAGCTAAAGCAAGACTCTTACTGATTTCTCAGCAGTTCTAATCTTACACAACCCAGAGTTTCTAGGGTTCCTGATGTGTAAGCTCCCTGTCTTCCCTGTGCCCTCAAACTAGAAAAGTGGTAAAATTAAGGAAGTACATTTCTTCTTAGTTGATGGTTGCCTTAAGATCACAGATGTGGCAAAGCCATAGCAACTTCTTTCCCAAACAGGACTGGGAAATAAATACTCACCATCAGCCCACATAAATTCTTGATTTCCTGCCCACAGAGAGGGGAAATATCCTTTCCAGTACCAGACCTCTGAGGTTGATGCCTTTTATCAAAGTCCCCATCTTCAACTTTTTCAATGGGTAAAAGAAAGCTTTATGTCTTATCTACAATTTTCCCAAACACCACATTCTTAAGAATACAGATATTCTTTATAATTAGGTACGCATCCATCTCCAAAACATCAAAGCAACATGGAGGTGAAAAGTTAATTCTTTTATGAATTTCACTTGAGTATTATACAGACACACACACATACACACACACACACACACACACACACAGAGAGAGAGCGCGCCACAAAAATGTATACACATTTTATTTTTTATTTTTTCTTCTTTTTTTGTTTTTTTTTCTTAAACATATTTTAAGAAAGGAAAAAAACTATTAAAATTATGCTGATGGTAACCACTGTGAGCACCTCTTGTAATTGCAGAAGTCAAACGTGACTTGTATTCATCTTTTGCTATCGGTCTATATTGAGTATTACAATTTATTACAGTTTTTTCCTTTCTTAAAATGTGTATACATTTTTTTTTGGTACCCTCTGTGTATGTATATGTATGTGTATATATATTATATATATATATATATATATATATACACACACACGCGCATATACATATATACATATAATATGCATTACATATACATATATAATCCAATTATACATACATACATGTGTGCAACACATATACACATGCAACCCAATTATATATAGATAATCAAATATGTATGATCAAAATATATAAAATCAAAATTTACATATGAAACAAATTATATATGCATATTTAAACAGATTATATAATCAAATTTATGTATTATATGTATGTGTATTTGTAACATATACTTAGAATTCATATACTATTTGTAACATTAATTTAATCATCTCATTTTACATTGTTCTTAACTCACTTCAATTTGAGGACATCACTGACTTCATAAAGTATATTAGGCTTCTAGACCCTTCCTAACGTAATAGCCCTTACCCCAAATGTCAGCAAACCAACATGTAGATTCTGTTAAGGCTTGTACAATCATTCCTGTAATATATAAACATTAGGGGGAAATAATCAAAATATGGGCCCACTAAGCCCACTGCAACATGGCTTGCATCAGAAATCCATTAATAAAATACCACACATAAGCCTCTTCTTATGTGATCCTGGTGATTTTTTGTGTTTCAAGAATTCAATGTTAATAACTAATTCCAGAATATTTAAGGTTTTTCTTTCTCTAATGCTCTGCCAGCCAACTTACAGTAAACACTTGTTGCTGTTTTCATGGATGTATCCTTAAAGGGATCCAGCTGCCTCTTCTACCAAGGAGCTCTGGGTCTTTGAGTAAACTTAGGTAAGAATTTTAATTTTTGTTATGGTGGCTCAATTCATATTTGTCTACTAGACCTATACCACTTATACTTATGTGGTTATGACATCTAAAGTATTTTATCCCTAAGGAGTCTGTAATTTCTTAGCTATTTCCATAGATCCATTCAAGTCAAAGGCCTAATTATTATTCCATCCTGCTGACTTGGAAAAACTATACCCACCTTTACTTTGGGTAAGCTCTAAAAATTAAGTATGCTTACTACCCTGGGCTTCCATTAGTATTATAAAACCAGGGTGTCTTCTCAATGGTGTCATTTCTGGCTTAAAAAGAGAATATTCACATAGACCTCAAGATTTCTGGTATTCCCCTACTAAAAAAAGTCTCCCAGAAAATATGATTAAGGTATGACTGAATACCTTGTATTTAATAGGTGAATACCATTTCCATCTTCCTGTCTGTGGATAGGAATGGGGGCCATTCTCTATTAGGCACATTACAGCATTAGACCTCTAAATACACACAAGAGTTGACTCCAGGCTATAATTAACAAGCAGAGAAATAGAGATCTCAGGTGTTTGAGTTAATACATTAAATAAAACTTAGGTGAATGCTACTATATTGATGAACTTAGCATGACCAAATTTTATTTTCTTCTCTCTGGTCAAAATCCTATATTATCCTTTTTCATACATGAACTCAAGATTTCTTCCACACACTTAGACTCTGTAACTTTTCTGATGTATGAGCTATCTCCTCCTGAGCAGACCTTCAAATTTTCCCCAGGACCATATTGGGATACACGTGTAGGTCTTATCTTGTGTCTGGAGCAATGAGGGTATGTTCTTAGAGGCAATTGCCCTGGGTGAAGTCCTGTAACGTGCTTTAAGCAGAAGAAAGCTGTTTTCTTTAGATGGAAGAGAGGCTGTTTTCCCAAGCATACAGAGATGGGAAACTTTAGAGAAGCATGGTCCCCAACCATTTCTGTCTAATCAAATGATCTCATGCAAAGTCTCAAAATCTCAACCTATTCCAACCAATGCCCTAATATTTTCATAAGATTTGATGAAGTAATGCGTCTCTACATTCAGCACAATTGAGTATTGGATCTGATGCTCAACCGTATTTCTCAGTGGCTACATGGGTAATGGATTCCTTTATGGTCTCTTGAGAAGCTTTCTGAGATTCTCCACCAGTACATTCAGTTCAATGTTTAAGCCTGTAGTCTAGTGTTCTTTAACAAGTTCTTCAACACATTCAAAGACACCCAGTCTGCAATTTTCATACTCACCATTACTCCACTACAATCAAGTAGCTATCATAACCTCCCAACTCATTTTCCTAGACTGCCATTCCATCACAGACACCCATCAATAATGCTTTGAAGAAGTGTGATGGCACTAATGCTTTATATTATCAGGGTCCCATTGTCCCTCTAGAAGAAGGATTGTCTCATCAAACCCAAAATCTCAACTGAAGGCTTATTTTCTGGGGGCTATCTCTGATTTAAAAAAATGTTTTATCACTAAGAATTTAGACTACAAATAGAAGGCATACCCTGAAAATATTCTGAAAAAAATATAGTGAAGGATCTACCTACAGATCATTCTTGAATGAACAAAAGGATGTTGAGATGCTCAAAGGTAAGCAAGTTGGAAGAGCAGTTATCATAAGGACTGTGGGGGCCACAGGAATGTAATGCTATCAAAGCTTAAAGCTGGAGCACAGAGAAAGGGCTTTTTCTCCGCTCAGGCTGCATGAGATCCTGTACCTAGTTAATGGAGTGGAAGCTAAGTGGAGAAGCAAAGTCAGGCTTTGAAGGCAAGTATTACCTTGCAAAGTATCTATGTATGAGATGTTTGCATGCACCAGACATTGGTGGCTCCTTCTTTATCAAGGTTCTCGAGTTTCTCTGCTCAAATGCCCCATCCCATGTGT
Organism: Aselliscus stoliczkanus; assembly: GCA_033961575.1. Lineage (NCBI taxonomy): Eukaryota > Metazoa > Chordata > Mammalia > Chiroptera > Hipposideridae > Aselliscus > Aselliscus stoliczkanus. The sequence continues at coordinate 99,623,906 of CM066732.1, read as the reverse complement.
CATGGTCTTATTTCTGCCTTTGGGTCCTTATAGAGGAACTGTCTGTTGTGCATTCATCTCTTGCAGCTCCATCATGCTTATTAGTGATTCATGAATCTGCTTTTGGCACAGTTGCCTATTGCAGCAAGAGATGAGGAATTAAGTCTTAGGACATCCTGTGTTCATAGTTGGCTGTTTTTATGATTTTTAAAAACTTCTAGGTCACTTAACAAAAACCGCAAACTCCACAATCCTTATTAGCATTACCCCTATGCCATTCAAGTGATAGGTTTGCTGTTTGCCTTTGTACCTTTGTCAGGAATTATACCCTGGGCAATGGGCCTCTTTTTCTCTGACCATCAAGTGATTTAACATCTGTGTTTCTGTTGTCTAGTACAACTTCTGTACCAATTGCTTTCATGTGGGCAACTCTCAAAAGTGTGGACTAAGACAAATACTTGAGTACAAGTATTTAATGTGAGAGTTGATGCCAGTGTAGAAGATTGGGGAAAAAGAAAGAAAGTGATGAGGAAAGCCAATATAGGAATGAATTTTTAAGGTCATCAATATGACCAAAGAGGTACTTTATGCCATATAATCTTCTGCGACTCAGAGAATACATCCCAGTACAGTTTGACAGTTGGAGGCTACAACATTGATCCACTGACTCCTGTCTCTAATTGGTCAAAAGTTCCCTCTGACGCGATGTTATCATATACTTCTGGGCTATACTTGCTTGAGTACACAGCAAGATTACTTGGCATCAGAAGGACAAGAGACACAAAGTGGGAAGATGCACAGCACATACTTATGGGAATGGGAATGTGCTCTCAGCAAGAAATGTCTGAGCCTCCTTAACTGTCCACCACAGTTGGAATTCATAATGAATAGAAAGCTAGCAACCTCTCTGCTCTTGTGTCAGAACAAAGGGCTGCTAGAGACTGTGGTGCACAAGAAGGTGGCAAGGGTGAGCGTGCCCCATAAGCCCCTATCCTCAGCCTTGTACTACTTCAAGTACAAGATGGTGGTCAATGACAAGTATGGCCAGCAAGAAGTGTATTGTGGTTTCACCCAGAAGTTTGAGGAAAAGGATGGATACAAGTTGCATGTTAAGATCAAATATGTGGACAAGATGAATCAGAAGCTCACATCTGAGAAGGTTTTCTAGCAACTGTCTCATCACTTCCACGGGAAGGGCTCAGGTGGATGAAGAAGCTGCATGAGCAGGCACCCCTGAAGAAGATGAGCTCCAGCAACACACACCTGGGTATATGGGTTTATTTCATGAGAAATAAAAGGCCCAGAAGATGCCATACATCATGCTCTGTGACAGCAGCAACATCAACACCAGCATCCATCACCAAGTGAACCAAACCTCTCATATCTGATCCCCTCTTGAAATTTAAATAAAGTTTCCTTAGGTTTTCTCCCTGGTCATGGGGCACATTCCAGTGTTAATACCCCAGAGGAGGGGTAGGCCATTCAGGTAGGAACTCCAGCAGTGCCACCATCAGACAGGCTTGGCTCTGCAGCTCACCTCCAGCTGTGTGACCTCAGACATGCCAGTGAACCTCTCTGAGCCTCACTTTTGCCATTTAAAAATCAAAACACCCATTCTTTATGGAATGTTTTGTATAGATAAAATGACCGTGGCTATTTACTCAGTAAGGCATTTGCCTGGAACTCCCCAGGGAAGTAAGCAAGCCCAGTGGATTCCAAACACTTAGTTTCTGGCAGCTGCTGCGTGAGAGCTGGCAATCAAATAACAAATTATAAAAACGATTGTTTTTAAATGTACCCAGGATGTGCTTTAATCAGGTAAAATAAATCAGACAAGGAAATATCTGTCACAAAGGAAGAAGTTTTGTACTCAGATCCCTAGAAGCAGGGGGCACAGCATGCCATGGGAAAATAGTGGGGTTGGTCAGGAGGCAGAGGGAACAGAGGGAAACCATGAGTGAGAGCCTTTACTGTACTTACCACAGAATAGGAAGGCAAGGCAGGGTAAACAAGAATTGGCTAGTTTGAATGATTTCAGTGGACTCTAGGGTAAAGGGTAATCGTGGTACCTGGTCCCAGAGTGATTAGGGTAAGGGAATAGTGGATCAAGCATGTGAGAACCCTATGAGAACCAACAAAGGATATTAACACCTTACCAGACATACGATTTGCAAATATTTTCTTCCATCCCATAGGTTGCCTTTTCATATGTTTGTGCTGAAGCTCTTTGGTTCAATATAATCCTACTAATTTATTTTTGCTTCTGTTGCCTGGGTTTTTGGTATCATATTCAAAAATTCATTACCAATGACAGTGAGTTTTTCCCTGTTTTCTCTAGGAGTTTTATGGTTACAGGTCTTGTGTGTAAGCCTTTAATCCATTTTGAGTTGATTTTCTACATGTGTAAGATAACAGCCCACTTTCATTCTACGCATGTGGAGACCCAGTTTTCCCAATACCGTTTATTGAAGAGACAATCCTCTCCTAAATTTATATTTTTAGCACTTGTCAAAGATTAGTTGGCCACACATGCATGAGTTTATGTCTGAGTTCTCTATTCTGTTCCATTGGTCTGTGTTGTTATCCAGCACCACACTGTTTTGATTTATAACTTTATAGTAAAATTTGAAATCAAGAAGTGGGATGCCACCAGATTTATTGTTCTTGCTCAAAATTTCTTTGACTATAGAAGCCTTTTATGGTTCTATGTGAACTTCAGATTTTTTTTCCTATGTCTGTAAAAATTTCCATTGGAATTGTATTAAATCTGTAGATCACTTTGGGTAGTATGAACATTTTAACAATGTTAATCCAATCGATGAACACAGGATATTTTTTAATTTATTTGTCTCGAATTTCTTTCATTGATGTTGTATAATTTTCAACATACAGGTCTTTTACCTCTTTGGTTAAACTTAGTCACAAATGCTTCATTCTATTTGATGCTATTACAAATGGGATTGTTTTCCTAATTTCTTTTTCAGATAGTTTCCTGTTAGTGTGTAGAAATGAAACTGATTTTTATATTGATTTTGTATCCTGAAACTTTACTGAACTCATTTATCGGTTCGAACAGACTTTTTGTGGGTCTTTAGGATTTTCTACATTCAAGATTTTGTCATTTGCAAACAAAGGCAACTTGACTATTTCCTCTCCAATTTGAATGCCTTTTGTTTCTATTACCTAATTTCTCTGGCTAAGACTTCCAGTATTATGTTACATAAAAGCGAGAGTGGGCATGCTTGCTTTGTTCCAGATAGTTGATTAAAATCTTCCAGTTTTTTTCACCATTGAGTATGATGTAACCTGTGGCCTTTCCTATATGGCTTTTATTGTGTTGAGGTAAGAGCACAATAGAAGATAATATTTGTATACCAAATTTGTTGAGTTTTTATTATGAAAGTTGTTTAATTTTGTCAAATGCTTTTCCTATGTTTTTTGAGATGATCATGTAATAGTATCTTTCATTCCGTTAATGTGGTTATCATTCTTATTGATCTGCATTCATGCTTCCAGGGATAAATCCCACTAGATCATGGTGAATAATCCTTTTAGTTTGATGTTGGATTCAGTTTGCTAAAATTTAGTTCAGGATTTTTGCATCTATGTTCATCAGGGATATTGGCCTGTACTTTTATTTTCTTGTGTTGACTTTGTCTAGCTTGGGTATCAAGATGATGGTGGCCAGATAAAATGAGTTTGGATGTGTTGCCACTTCTATGTTTTGGAACAGTTTAAAAGGATTAGTATTAATTCTTTTTTAAATGTTTTAGAATTCACCAGTGAAGCCATCTGGTCCTGGACTTTATGTGAGCTTTTTGATTACTGACTCAATAGCCTTATTTGTTTATTGCCCTCTTTTCAGATTTTCTTTCTTTTAAAAATTTATTCTTGGTAGGTTATATATTTCTAGAAATTCATTCATTTCTTCTGGATTGTCAATTTGTTAGTGTATAATTGTTCATAATATTCCCTTATGATCTTTTTTTATTTCTGTAGCATCAGTTGTAATGTCTCCTCTTCTACTTCTGATTTTACTGTTCTTTTCTTAGTCTAGCCAATGTTTTGTCAATTTTGTTATCTTTTTTTAAAAAAACTTCTAATTTTATTGATTTTTCTGTTCTTTATTTGATTTATTTCTGCTGAAATCTTTATTATTGCTAATGTTAGTCTTATTTATGCTGAAATCTTTATTATTGCTAATGTTAGGTTTAGTTCTTTTTTTTTAAATTAGTTTCAGGTGTACAATATAATGTAATAGTTAGACATTTCACCCCTCACAAAGTAATAACCTCCTCCCCCAATCTATTGCCCCTCTGAAATCATATATACCTATTACAATTTCATTGACTCTATTCCCTATGCTGTACTATATCCCATGACTATATATATTAAATTATAGTTGATATATAATATTATTCAGCCTCAGTACTTCTTTTACTAGTTGACTGAGGTATAATCAGGATTGTTTATTTGAAATCTTTCTTCTATTTTAATGTTGACTTTCATTGCTATAAATTTCTCTTTTAGTACTTCCTTTGCTGCACCCCATAAGTTATAGTAATTTGTTGTTTCCATTGTCTTTAGTCTCAATAATTTTTTTTTTGAGGGTGGTGTCACTGGCCCTCATATGTGGGACCCGAACTGGGGCTGCTGGCATCCCAAGCCAGCGCTTAACCACCGTGCCACTCGGTCGGCCCAGTCTCAAGATTTTTTAAATTTCCCTTTTGATTTCTTCTTTGACCCAATGGTTCTTCAAAAGTGTGATTAATTTCCATGTATTTGTTAGTTTTTCTATTTTCCTTTTGTTATTGGTTTATAATTATATTCCATGTGGTTGGATGAAATACTTGAAATGATTTCAATATTCTTAAATTTGTTAAGACTTGTTTTGTGACCTAGTGTGAGATCTATTCTAGAGAATGTTCCATGTGAGAACATGTGTTCTGTTGCTGATGTTAGGACCACTTGATCTATAGTATTGTTCAAGTCTGCTATGTTCTTATTGATATTCTGTCTGGATTATTGAAAATAATATATTGAAGACTCCTTCTATCATTGTACTGTTATCTGTGTCTGCATTCAGATCTACAAATGTTTGATGCACACACACACACACACACACACACTCCAAGGTTAGATGCATGTATATTTATAATTGTTATATCTTCCTGGTAAATTGTCACTTTTATCATTATGTAGTTACCTTCTTTGTCTTGAGACAGTTTTTTATTTAAAGTTGATTTTGTCTCGTATACGTAGTAATTCTGGCTCTCTGTGGTTACCTATTTCATGGAATGTCTTGTTCCATCCCTTCACTTTCAGCCTATGTGTGTCCTGAAATGTGAAGTGAGTCCCTTGTAGGCAGCATTTGGTTGGCTAGTTCTTTAATGCATTTATCTACTCTATATTTTTTTATTGTTGAATTTAATCCACTTTTTTTTTCTTTCAAGGCTTTAATATATCGCCCCAATCTTTCCTGGCCTGTAAAGATTCTGCTAAAAAAATCTGCTGTGAGTTTTATTGGAGTTAACTTGTATGTCCTGAGTTGCATTTCTCCTGCTGTTTTAAAATTATCTTAGTCTTTGAATTTTGACAATTTAGTTATAATTCCTCACAATAAAAACCTCTTTAGATTCTATCTGTTTGAATCCTTTAGTCTTGATGAATCTATACATCCATTTTCTCCCCAGGTTTAGAAAACTTTCAGTCATTCTTTCTTTAAATAAGATTTCTACCCCTTTCTCTGTCTCTTCTCTTTTTTGGATTACCATAATGTGTATATTTTTTCACTTGCTGGTATTCTATAAGTTCTGTAGGCTTTCTTCACTCTTTTCCATTTTCCTTTATTTTTGTTTCTCTGATTGGATAATTTCAAACGACTGGTCTTTGAATTTGCTGATTCTTTCTTCTGCTTGATTGAGCCTGCTGTAGAATCTGTCTGTTGATTATTTTTCTATGTTCAGGTTTTGTATTCTTCAGCTTCAGAATTTGTTTGATTCTTTTTTTATAGTTTCTGTCTCTTTGTTGAAGTTTCATTTTATTCATGTATTTTTTTCTTACTTTAATTTAGTTGTCTATCTGTCTTTTCTTGTAACTCACTGAGATTTTGAAGATGATTATTTTTAATTCTTTGTTAGGTTATTATACAGATCCACATTTCTTTAGGGCCAGTTAGAGCTTTATTTTGTTCCTTTGATAGAATCATGTTTCCCTCGTTCTCCATGATCCTGGTTGCCTTGTACTGGTATCTTCACATTTGAATAAAAACAGTCACCTCTCTCGGTCTCTATAGACTGGCTTCATCATGAAAAGCCCTTCTTCACTAGTCAGACTGACAAAAAATTCTGGAAGGCTGGTGGTAGAGCTTGCAGGTGGGGTAGCTGAGGGTCCATGCAGGTCCATTGCCAGTCTCTGTGGGGTGCAGGTCAAATTCAAGTTTCTATGAAGGATCAGTCAGGGTGTGTGAGTAGGTAGGGCTGGTACCAGGATCCATGGGCAGTCAGATCTTCTGCCATGGAGTCATAGGCCAACTGTTGAGACCCATGTGCTAATAGTTGAGAGCCTCTACACTTTTCTATGTGTGTAACTGCCCTCAGGCATCTAGCCACATAAATTCCTTCTGAGTTCTGGATGAGGTGCAACAGAAGTAGGCCTCTCAAGTAGCTACCCAAAAGGGTTCGCACATTAATTTTGCTCTCTCTTTCCACCATTGGAGAATTGTGGGCTAAAGGGAGTTCCCTTGGTGCTGTGCTATTCTGGCTTGGGGTACAGGTGACATTGGAAACAGTTCTTCTCAATCTTCTTAATGCATCTTTTCTCATTTCTGTGCTCCAGTTGAGTGTTGTAACCTCCTCTCTAGATTCCAGAACTCTCTTACAAAGGTATTTTCATAGATGTTCGTTAAAGTGGTGTTAAATTTGTATAAGTAGACCCATGCAGTTAAACCCATGTTGTTGAAGGGTCAATTATATATTGAGATCACATATTCTAACAAATACTAGTATATGAATGGTCATAGAAGCACTGTTCAAAATAGCCAAAAAGTAGAACTAACACAAATGTCCATCAACTGAATAGATAAACAATGTGGTATATACCCATATAATGAAATGTTCTTCAGCCATACAAGGCAATGAAGTGCTGACACATGCTATGACTTGGATGAACCTGGAAAACATTATGCTTAGTCAAAGAAGTCAGACACAAAAATCACATTTTGCATCATTCCAGTTATATGAAATAAACAGAATGCTTCCCACTCTCCTTTTCTCCTGAGCAAAGGGAGACAGAGATTCCAAGTAATTTATCTGGAATACCATCCTCATGAAATATAACCCTCATAGTGCTTTGTAAAGCAAGTGTCCATGGTACAAAAGTAGATTCCTTCAGTCAAGAGAAGTCTGGACAGACTGGATTTGTCTGGTATATCATGTGAAAACTCTCTTTGGTGTCCAGGTCTTATTTCCCTGATACAAAGTCCTTCCCATGATAAACATTCCTAAAAGGCCTTGTTTCCAAATGTGTTGCTCCACTCAGAGGACAGATTAGTTGACTTTAAAAGTTTTCATTAAGTTTTCCTCCAAGTGCTTTGCTTATTTTCTTTCCTAAAAAATAGTCATTTAGTTAACAAATGGGCACCATTAGATGTATGGCCTCTCAGTGTCCATTTGTAGTTGTGGAGCAGGCTGGGCTCATGGACAGGGAAGAAGACAGGACAAACCAGAATTGCAAATGGCTTCTTTATCTCATAGTTGCAAAGGGTAAACAGGCAATGTCAAGTTATTGGCCCTATGAGTGTCCTAGAAGATGAACTGTAAGTATCCTTACAGCAATTTCTCTGGAAACAAGTTCTCTGAGCCTGTTGAAATGGAGCAGAAGAGTGGTGTCTCTGCCACCCATCTTTCTTCCCCTAGCAGTCTGCAAGTAAGTTCAAGTGCATGTTATGACCAGGAAAGGCAGTCTAGAAGTGTACCCGCATTACACCATCAGTGAGGGCTTTTCAATGCAGAAATGCCTACAGTTGATCTTTGGTAAAGGGTATTAGATAGATTAGTGGAAGATAGAATCTGAAAGGAATGAAGTTTTTCTTAATGTTTGTAATATAGTCTGCTACAAGCTTCTGAATGACTTTGGGACTGTTTAACTTACTAGTATTTGGAGAAGTCATGCCTTTGGCCCAACATAACAATTATCTGATCTTGGCTGTGTGAGAGAGGCAGCTTCTGCAGGATACACTCATATAACACAATGCCAAAGAAATATATTCTGACCTGGAACAAACTGGTGGATGGCCTTACAATTAGGATCCTCCATGGGGCCATTCAGAAAACAAAGCAAATAAACCATTCCACCTGCAGAGAGTAATTCCAGGAAGATCCCACTGTCTCCCTGTTGCAAAGCCAAAATTGCCAGTTTTCATCAAGAGACCTTCATAGAGAAATATACTGTCTAATCCTATGCCTCTGTAAATGATGGTCTTTGCATTTAAATAGTCTATTTCCTGAGCAATCTGACAATGATGTTGATTAACTAGCACATGTGAAATTTGGGATCTTGTATATACAGATGCTTGTTGAAGCTGCTGCCCTCACATCACTAAAACAAACTCATCAGACCATCTGAAGAGCAGAATGTTCATGGTTGGATTCTACTCAGGACAGCTGGAATCCCTCTGGCATTGGGTCTCAGCCTTTAGGATCTTTACTGCGCAGTATTTCTGTGCCATTTGCCCTTGTAATTTCCATCAACCTGATCCAATCTGAATGGAGAGCATGACTTCACTGGTTCTGTTTCTATTGGCTTGTCGGAAAAGTCATGACGTATTTTTTCTGTTTGTTACAAAAATGCATCATGACTTTTCCAACAACCCAATAGTAATAGTTTGAATCTCTGTTCACATGGTCAAATGAGTTTTTCTGTTAGTGCTTGATTCTGTGTTTTTTTATGCTTGTGCAGGGGAGCATTACTGAGACCAACCTACTAGGCTCGTTCTTAGAACAAATGGACAGGATTGAAGATGAGACTGATTGATTCAGTGTGACTTCACATTGGAACCTCCTTAATATGTTACAGTCAAGGAGGTGTTAACCAAGCAAACCTTGGGAATGGAGGTTGGCCTCTGCTCTGGGAGAAGGAAGCCTCTGAGGAGTGTTCTGAGGGTGTTGAACATGAAGGCATGGACTCTGGAATAACCAAAAGGGCACCTGAGATATAAGTACTCATCTGACACAGTGGCAAGGAAAGTCGTGCCAGTAAGCCCCTGTCAACAATAATAGAATTTGGAAATAAGAGCTGTTATTCCAATTTATATGCACAGTGTAAAAACAGGGGAACACCTTGTACTCGTCCTAAAGATCTCTTTTGCTTTCTGGTTTAGGATTCACGTGAAGCAGATGGTGTGCTCTAAGAAGAGTGCTCATACAATTAGTAACGATAAGCTTCACAGAGGAACCCAAATAGCAATAAGCATCTGCCAAATGCGACAGAAGGAAAGCGTTAGATGCATTTTCTGAGCAAAGCTGTGTATTGTAAAGAAAGCATGATCCAAGAAATCTACTTAAAGTTTTTCAAAGAAGCATCATCAGTACTGCAGTCTAAAATAACTTTCTTCACTTCAGTTTTTGTAGAAGGTGGAAACTACATAGCACTCTGGTTGTAGGCCCTTTGCTTTGAGAGCTTACATAAGGAAAACATGCAAGCTGGTGGCGTTCAGCCCAGCAACCACCATGACCTGCTTATGTGTCAGGGAAACTCAGTGCTACCTGCCTTTATCTGAAGTGGAATTTCTTTCAATTTTCTTTAAAAACCTCCTTACCATATTTAACTTTTGGATCAGAAGCAATATTAAAACTTTCCTTTGAGTATTCTTCACATAGTTTTAAGATAAAGGGAGAATAATAATTTTGTTACCCTTCTCCATGATTCTATATGCCTGCCTGCATGGTTTCCAGTATTCCAGGTAGAAAGCTACCATTTGAGTCATTTGGGGAAAGCAAAGTGTTACAGCATGCAGATAGGAACCCTGCCTTCTCATTCTTCATGGTTCTCTTATAGCTTTCAGGGCACCAGGAACATAGGAGGGTCTGTTTCCATGTGCTCTGGTGGAGAACGAGACACCTTTGAGGCCTGCCAGATAACTGCTAGGAGACATCATGAAGGGAAAGAATGGAGATGGTTGATCAGCTCTGTTACTGGAACTGTAAGAAGCACTCTTCCCTCCAGGTGCAGCAGGTACTGCTGGATCGACTATAGAGACAGGAGCTGAGCCTTTCACTGGAAGGTTTCCCCTCAGAATAAGCACAGTGGGCTGAGGCCTTGTGCTTGTCCTTAGGCAGTAGTGGAACATCTTATTCTTTTTGTAAAGCACTCCTTTACCACTTGTTTGGGGCCATGTGAGGCAGATGGTGTGTTCTAAGGAAGATGGGAGGGCAGTAAGGAATGTAAATTCTCTCCTGGGTAGGAAGAAGACTTATTCCTCTAGAAGCTGGAGGTCTGTCCCTCAAAGTTATTCAACATAGAGTTGAATTCCTTCTATCCAGGGGAATATCTGGTAGAAAAATGTACCAGCACCTAGGGTTTTTCAGTCTTTTTGGTAACAAAACAGGAGCTCTAGTCTGACCTCACATGGCTGTCAGGAGGTTGAAGGGAAATCTATTACCCTAGAAGGTCATGAAAACTAGGATTGGACAGTGGGGATGGTAGCAGGGAAAGAATTAGCCACACTGGAGTAATCACCAATTCCAGAGCATAGGTGTGTATTTGCAGAATACAAAATAGAGAAGGGTCTTAAAACATGGCTGTAAAAAGGTTAAAATGCTAAACATTCATTCCTGTGCCTTAAAACCACCAATAGCATCTTTTTAGGCAGTTAGTTTTAGTGAGTACCTGATATAGTCACATGGCTTCCATCTATTACCTTTCTCCCATTTGTCCATTACACCCTTCTTCTAATTACTGCCATTCTTGTCCTATTCTTAACACTAGAGCACCACTTTTTTAACCATCCCACCAAGTTCATTCTACTTCTCTTTCTTCCTCCTACCCACACCACATCATCCAGCACCTTTAGCAAAGTGGGAGGGACCCTGAGGTGGAGGCCTTCAAAAAGAGACGAAGTCACTTGTGAGAAGATTGCCTTCTCTATCTAAAGAAATAACAGTGGAATGTTGCTGGAAATTGCTGATCCCTAACTTTGTCAGCTGGTCCGATCAATAGACGGTAATTCATCACTTCCTGGTGTAGTAGATCAGTGGGTGCTGAAACCTTGAGTAGGGTCTTCAAGTAGAAGAATTAGGATTAGAAACTTTGGTTTAACTTGATACGGCTTTTCAAATTAGAACCATTCAAATCCAGTGAAAAAAGCAGAGTCCAAGGCCTTTTCCTGATCAAGTTTGGACTATTAATCACTCTGGGACTGGGTCACAACATTTCCTGTTCTGTCATGCTGCCATCATATTCTAAAATCTGTCTGTCACAAACAGAGCAGGGATTCCCAGTATAGTCTCAATGTGGTTCGGGTAACAGAAAAAAAAAAAAAAAATCTGCCTCTTATTTGGAGAGTATTCAACTCCTTCATCCTCATTTACATTGGGCTTAATCCATCATTAACTTATTGAGATCTTAGATTTGGGTTTGTTTTTGTGGAGTCTAAACTAAATATCTGGACAAGGTCACCTACATTCACTAGCTCAAAATCAATAGCCTGATCTTTTTTTGTCTAGCAGATTCTTTTAACCCCCCAGGAAGAGGATTATACTATCCAGTTGTCTCAACTAACTGTAGTCAACAGATGCCTGCAGTGATTGTATTTCTCTATCAATGTGATCGAGCCTTAAAATTTTGCTGAAGTAAATAACTGAGCAGAAAGGGCCAATGTGAGGGAGAAACTGACACAAGAGAGAATGTCATGTTTAGAAGAGAATCTTAGAGTGTGTTTTTTTCTTTGTAAGATCCCCTGCGCAGCATCAGATCTCTCTAGGTGGACGAAGCCATTAACACTTCAGCCTAAGGACAGAGCCCACAGGTGGAGAGAGGATAATATGTGAGGCACCAGGTACCTCTAAAACAACAACAAATACCAAAACAGTTACTGAAAGAGGCTATTTCACGGATTAAAATGTCAAGTTTAAAGAGTTTAAGCAAATACAATGCAGTTTACTTATATGATCCACACAGCAATTGAAGCATTTACTTATAACATCATGTCTAAGTCTATAATAAGACCCATTAATTGTCTTTCTAGTGGCCAGTGTATATCTATGGCTACAAGGATAACCTCTTAGGCAAAGTATCTTGGATCTATCCTTGAGGCACCTCATAAATGCCAGCTGGAAAGATAAACCACAACCTTCAGGGAGTCAAAGACTCTCCAGATCATGATTGAACTTGGAACTCTGGTAATAACAGCAAAACTAAAACTGACAGATATTCCGGATTTACACACCTTCCTACTTTACCCAGAGGCCTAGATCATCCCAGTTAATAGAAAAGCATCAGCTTAAGTCAGCACAGCCTGCTTAGCATATACTCTTTTTCAACTCTACATTACTGAGCAAATGCCATATACCAAGTTCTGTGCTAGGCTTCATAGTCACCTTCTTTCTATGAGTATAATGTAGCAGATATCCAATTCTCTAAGGGTTGCAATGACCAAAGGAAGAGAAGCTGAAACTCTTACCAGCTAATCCATCTGACAAGCAGTTGGTTTGCCTTGTTTCAGAGACCTTCATAATTATAACATATTCTGTGCAAGTAGATGAACACATACTGATGTCTAATAGTCTGTATATGGGGAAAGGAGGTGCCAACTACATTTAAATACATTCTAGGGCCAGCTGAGTGGCTCAGTTGGTTAAGAGCTCACTCAACAGTGCGAGCTGAGCTCTGAGCAACAGCAGTTCAATGCCCAGCCTGAGCTGAGCTGCTGCTGAGCTGCCAACAGGTGGCAAGATGGCTCAGCTAAAAAAAAAAAAATACATTTTAAATAGGGATTTCTCAGTATATGAATACTAGACAAAACCCTCTGACCTCCAATTTTGCTACCTTTTCCCACCATCAAGAGAACAAATGAAGTACCTGTTTCCTGGATATTGTACAATAAATATCTGGGGCATCTGAAAATAGCCTTAAAGATAGGGGGGGAAAGAATGACGCTGATCCCAGGCATCCGTGCCTTAAAGCCAGTTGGCTCCTTGTTCTGGATAGGTCTTCTCCAGGGACTTGGTGAAGGTGCAGACAGCCGAGTGGCTAATTAATCCCTTCAAACCTCAGCAAGATTTGTATCTCCTGCTCTGGTGATGCCTTGGTCTGTCCCTGGTATCCTAAGGTTAGTGAAATGTCATAGACCCCGCTCTGTGCTTGGACAGAAAAAGAAATGTGTGGGGAAGAGAACAAGCTTTCCTTCTGCTCAGCTACTTGCTTAGAGAGTTTCCTATAGACCACATATTGTGTGTAACTGATTCTGAAGCAACCACACATGAGACCACTACTCAGTACGGGCAACCCGATAGGACCTTGAATGTGGGGGTGGGAGGGAAACTCAATCTTTGTCTCTCAATCCACCAGACTCAGACAAACATATCAAGTAGTTAGTAATGGCAAAGCTGAGGGTGTTTCCTCAACTCTAAAAGGCTGGAAATGATTGAACAATAGCTGTATCAGCCCCATCAGCGATACGAGCTTCCTTCCAGTTCTTGTTCTTCCCAGCTCAGGCTGAAGCAGGACAGATAGAAGATATAATTCAGAGGGAAACATCCTGGTTCTGGATGTGGTCTATTTTCTTCTCATTGCTGCACAGATATTGAGGTCCCCAACAGCCTATGACACTTTACAGTGACAAGTACCCAGGCTCCAAGTTCTCTATCTTGTCTCAGGCCAAGGAGACCTTCTAATTGACCATACATCTTACAATTGTAAGAGACTAGGATAAAACTTCAGCCTTTGAAAGAGCAGCAGGTAGAGCAGAGGAATGTTCCTTTCAACTCAGCCAGCTAGAAGTTTGTACCTTTTGACCCTTCATCCATTTTGCCCACCACTGCAACCATCAATCTTTATCAATGGATTTTTTTTTTTAAGATTCCACATATAAGTGAGATCATACAGCATTTGTCTTTCTCTGTCTGATGTATTTCACTTAGCATAATGCACTCAGCTTCTGTCAATGTTGTTGCAAATGGCAGGATCTCCTCCTTTCTCATGGATGATAAATAGTCCATTGTGTATATACCATTTTCTTTATCCACTTATCCGTCAGTGAAAATTTAGATTGTTTCTTTGTCATTGTAAATAATACTGCAATGAACACAGGGGTTCAGATCTTTTTTTGAGATCATAATTTTGATTACTTCAGATAAATACACAGAAGTGGAATTGCTAGATAAAATGATAGTTCTGTTTTTAAGTTTTTGAAGAACCTCCATAATGTTTTCTATGGTGGCTGTATCAATTTATATACCCACTAACAGTGCACACAGCGTTCCCTTTTGTCTATATCCTTACTGACATTAGTTATCTCCTGTCTTGTTGATGATAGCCATTCTAAAAGGTGTGAGGTAATATCTCACTGTGGCCTGGACTTGCATGTCCCAGATGATTAGCAATGTTGAACACCTTTTCATGTACCTGTCGGCCATCTTATTGTCTTTAGAAAAGTCTCTGCAGTATCTCTGCCCATTTTTAATTGGATTATTTGGGATTTTTGGCTATTAGGTTGTATGAGTTCTCTTTATACTTTGAATATTAACCCCTTAACAGATATATGATTTGCAAATATTTTCTTTCATTCCATAGGCTGACTTTTCGTTTTCTTGATGATTTCCTTTGCTGTGCAGAAGCTTTTTAGCCTCATGTAGTCCCACCTTTTTATCTTTGCTTGTGTTGCCTTTGCTTTGGGAGTCAAATCAAAAAAAAAAAAAATCATTGTCAAAAGTAATGTCGAGAAATTTCCTCTATGTTTTTTTCCTAGGATTTTCATGGCCTTACATTCAAGTCTTTAATCCATTGTGAGTTGATATTTTATGTATAGTGTAATAAAGTGGTCCAGCCTCATTCTTTTGCATGTGGCTATCCAGTTTTCCTAACTCCATTTATTGAAGAGACTGTCCTTTCCCTATTGTACAATTGGCCCCTTTGTCATAAATTAATTGGCCATATATGTGTGAGTTCATTTCTGCGCTCTCTATTCTGTTCCATTGATCTATATGTCTGTTTTTATGCCTATATCATACTGTTTGCTTACTGTAGCTTTGCAGTATGCTTTGATATCAAGAAGTGTGATGTCTCTAGATTTGTTCTTGTTTCTCAAGATAACTTTGGCTATTTGGGGTATTTTATGATTCCAATTTCCTAGGATTTACTAGGATTATTTTTTATTTCTGTAAATAATGCCACTGGAATTTTGATAGGGATTGCACTGAATCTGTGGATGGCTTTGGGTGGTATGGACATTTTAACAATATTAATTCCTCCAATCCATGAGCACAAGATATCTTTTGTGTCTTCTTCAATTACTTTCATTAATGTCTTATAATTTTCAGTATACACTTTTTTCACCTCCTTGGTTAACATTATTCCTAGGTATTCTATTTGATGCATTTGGGAATGGAATTGTTTTCTTCTCTTTTTGAGTTTGTTGTTAATGTATTGAAATGCAATTGATTTTTGTATATTGATTTTGTATCCTGAAACTTTACTGAATTTATTAGTTCTAACACTTCTTTTGTTGGAGTCTGTAGAATTTTCTATTTATTTCAGCTGCAGATAGACAGAGTTTTACTTCTTCCTTTATGATTCAGATGCCTTTTGTTACTTTTTCTTGCCTAATTACTTGGCTAGGGCATCTAATACTATGTTGAATAAAAATCACAAAAGTGAGCAGCCTTGTTATGTTCCTGATATTAGAGGAGAAGCTTTCAGCTTTTCATGATTGAATATGATGTGAGTTCTTGGCTTGTCATATATGGCCTTTATTAGGTTGAGGTGTGTTCCCTCCATATCAACTTTGTTGAGGTTATCATGAACAGGAGTTGAATTTTGTCAAATGCATTTTCTGCATCTAGAGAAATGATATTTTTATCCTGTATTTTGTTAATGTGCTATATCACATTGATTGTTTTGTGGATGTTGAACCATTCTTGCTCCCTGAAATAAATCCTACCTGACATGTATGATGTTTTTATTAATGTAATGCTGAATTCAATTTGCTAATATTTGGTTGAGGATATTTGCATCCATGTTCATCAGGGATATTGGCCTAGTTTCTTTTCCAGTAGCATCTTTGTCTGCCTAGGGTTTAAAGGTGATGTTGGCCAGATAACATGAGTTTGGAAGTGTTCTCTTCTTTTTTTTGGAATAGTTTTAAAAGTATTGATAGTTCTTTCAATGTGTAGTAAAATGCACCAGTAAAACCACCTCATCCTGGACTTTTGGTTATTGAGAGGTTTTTGATTACTGATTAAATCTCTTTAAAATAATTGATCTGTTCAGATTTTCTATTTCATCATTATTCAGTCTTGATAGGTGGTATGTTTCAGAAAAATATCCATTTCTTCTAGAGTGTCCAACTTGTTCATGTATAATGTTCATTGTATAATATTCATAGTAGTGTCTTATGATCCTTTGTATTTGTGTGGTATCTGTTGTAATGTCTCCTCTTTCATTTCTAATTTTATTTGAGCCTTCTTTTTTTTCTCTCAATCTAGAAGTTTTGCCTATTTTGTTTATCTTTTCAAAAAATATTCTTAATTTCATTGATCTTTTCTGTTATATTTTTAGTCTCTCTATTTTCTATAATCTTTGGCATATTGTTTTTCCATTATCTTTTGTCTCAAGATATTTATTTCTTTTGATTTCTTTTTTGATACATTGGTTATTCACTAGCATGTTGTTTAATCTCCATATGTATGAATTTTCTGGTTTTCTTCTTAAAATTGATTTCTAGTTTCATACCATTATGGTTGGAAAAGATACTTGATATGGTTTCAATCTGCTTAAATTTATTTAGACTTGTTTTTGAGCCTAACATATTATTTACCCTGGAGAATGTTCCATTTGTGCTTGAAAAGAATGTATATGCTCCTGCTTTTGGATAAAATGTTATTTAAATGTTAAGTTCATCTGGTCAAACGTGTCATTTAAGGCTAATGTTTGCTTATTGATTGGTTTGTTGTTTTTCTGTTTTGTTTTTGTTTTTTGGTCTGGGTGATCTATTCATTGATGAAAGTGGGGTACTGAAGTCCCCTACTGTTAGTGTATCACTATTTCTCCCTTTATATATGTTAAAATTTGCTTTATCTACTTATGTGATCCTCTGTTGGGTGCATAAATATTTACAAATGTTATATCCTCTTGTTGGATTGACCCCTTTATCATTAAATAATAACCTTCTTTGTCTCTTATTATAATCTTGGTCTTAAAGTCTATTTTGCCTCCTGATATAAGTATAACTACTCTGACTTTCTTTTGGTTTCTATTTTCTTGGAATATCTTTTTCCATACCTTCATTTTTAGTCTATGTTTGTCCTTAAAGCTGAAGTGAGTCTCTTATAGGCAGTATATAGTTGTTTTCTGTTTTAATCCACCAATTTGTCTTTATTTGGAGACTAGTCCATTCACTTTTAATGTCATTGTTGATAGGCATGGACTTACTATCAGCATTTTTATTTATGGTTAGCATGAGACTTACATAAAATATATTTTGTAATCTGGAGCAAGACAGAGGGAGAGCACAAAGATGGCATCTAGTAGTCTTCCAAAAGTATTGAAGTCAGACCCTACATGTGTGTAAAGTTAGAAGTCTCCTCCACAGGTTGAAATTTAAGATAGGCAAAGAGATCTCTTTCATGGAATGACTGGTCATGTTTCAGTCTGCTGCCTCTATGCTGGATCCTGAGGGGTTAGCCATGGTAAGTCCACATGAGTCCTTTAAGAACTGTCTCTTAGATCACTATAGCCTTGTGGATCTCATTGATACAAGCCCTGCTGGCTTTCAGAATTAGATATTTTGAGGCCCAACTTTAAGTGAGAGTTATAAAAGTTGGGGCACCAGATGTGAGGCCCAAACCTATTCACTACTCAAGAAGGAGCTAGAAATTGCCTCCCAATTGTGTGTCGTCATACCAGAGGTAGATTTTAATGTGAAATTGTGTCTCAGCCTCTCCTACCTGGTTTGATAAAAGGTTTTTTCTTGTTTAACAAATGTATAGAAGTTGCTCAGCTAGCTTCTGTATTTCCTTCAGAGGGAATTATTCTGTATGTACCTGTAGTTTTCATGTGTCTATGGGAGAAGGTAAGTTCAGGAGCCTCTCTTATGTCACCATTTTGAACTAGAACCTTAGAAATGATCAGATTTAATATTGTCTTTGAACTGACAGCTGAATTGCTATTGTATCTGTGATCTATTGACTTGTGGCTTTGGAATCTACCATAAACATGGACTCTGGAAGGCACTCTGTTAGATATATTCCATTTGAAAGTTTCCTTTTGTCCCCAGGTGCCTACCTCCAACTTGAATATTCCTCTCTGTTACTTCATGAAATTATAAAAATGTCATTTTCCTGCAGAAAACCTCCAGGACACACAACTGGATATGGTGAGACATTTAATATTGATATGGGGGGAGGGTCACTGGTCTATGATCAGAAGCTGAAACTTTACCCAACTTTATCCACATGAGAGTCACATGTATTCATGTAAATTATCTCCCTTTCAGGACTGACCTTGATATTAAAGGTAGTCATGGATGAGTTCTAGTGACCTTTTTTTTCTTTTTTAATATTTTATTGGGGGAAGGGGAACAGACAAGTTGCTGTCCTTTTGTTCTTCAGTCTAGTCGTGGAGGCCATCACTTCACTGGCCCATGTTGGTATTATTGCGCTCTTCCCAGCTGAGTCAGTCACTCGCTGGCCATTAGATGGCGGCTCACTCCAGCTGTGAGCTGCTCACGGTAGCTCATGACAGCCCAGCTCCAGGTGGAGCTGTTCACTATATTAGCTGTAGAGGGCACAGAAAGCATCACTGGCCTTCATGTGGGATCTGAATCGGGGCCCTGCTGTTCAGAGCTGGTGTCCCAAGCCGACTCTTAACCAATGCGCCACTCAGCTGGCCCTCTAGTGACTTTTTTAAGCATTGCACATTGAAGCTTGAACAGTATATTAGACAAATTTTTGGAACAATATAGTTGATGCTATATGAAAATATTTCTTTAGAAGACTTTCATCATATACATCTTTAGGTATGTTCTGCAGTGGAGTCAAGCAATATTTCTTTAGTTTACAAGGGAAAACATGAACAAATAGGACTAACTATATACAATGGGATAAGCCAGAAAAGCTAATGAAGTGGTTTATATGGCACTCATTAACTAGAGAAGACTAAAGAGTCTTGGGTTGGTCACATCAAAATAGTGTTCAGATATTTTTCTCCCTGTAGTTTCCAAATTAAGGCAAAGCAGCTAGCTCCATTTGGCCAGGGAAATTGGGGCATGGTTCTGTTTGAGAGGAGACCCCAAACAAAGAGCCTTTCTGGCCTTGGAGCCAGTTCTGCTGCCTTATTGGACAGGGGAGCTAATTCATAGCCTTGGCCACTGCTGAGGGTAGCTTTTGACCCTGACTGTCCAGGAAGCCTTGTGGAGCACCTGGGAAACAGCTTGGCCTAGCAGCACTCAAGCACGGAGTCTGTCCAGTGACTTTGCTCATCTCAGAGATTAGCTGGCAACCCAGTTTGGTGAACAGGTCTGCCTGATTAACTCCCCAAGGGCTCTGGTTAGTCTCCCTAGTCAGACGGGATGAAGGCTGTATTCAGCAGCAGATTGGGATACAATTGCTTTCCCAGACAGGGACCCAAAGTTGGCAAGGCTGTTGTTTGGGTATTATATTAGGCAGAAATATGCACCAAGTTATTTGGTCTAATGGGCCACTATCCAAGCTCTGAAGATGGATAGGGTCATTGGCTGGGCTCTCCACTCAAGTGTCACTGTAATGGGAATTGCAAGATGGGCTACCAAGATTGCTAGAAGCTCTGGTTTGGTTTCCTGGTTAGCAGGATTGGAGGCTGTATTCAGCAGTGGGCAGGGCTATAAGTTAGATTTCCTGCTAGGGTGGTGCATGGCCTATCCTACAGCCCCACTTACAGTGGCATTGAACAGACAGCACAGGCCTTGACGACGATCCAAAGAAATAATATCCACATTGTGGGAATAGCAAAAGATTTTTAAAAAGTGACAGAAAGTATATTTAAAGCAATAATGTCTGAAAATTTCCCAAACCTGAGGAAAGAAATGGACTTCCCGATTGTATGGCACAAAGGGGTTGAACCCAAATAGGACTACACTGAGACATATTATAATTGTCAAACACAAAGAAAGAATTTTGAAAGCAGCAAGAAACTAGCTACATATGAGGTTACCCCCATAAGACCAAAGGCATATTTCTCAACAGAAACTTTCTAGGCCAGGAGAGATTGATTGATATATTTAAAAGAAAAAAAACAACAACAACAAAGAATTCTATACCTGGTAAAGCTGTCCTTTAGAAATGAAGGAGAGATGAGATCAAGACTTTCCTTAGCAAATAAAAGCTGAGGGAGATCATTAGCACCAGACTTGCCTGCCAAGAAATGCTGAAGGGAGTTCGTTGAGTGAAAGTAAAAGAATACTAATTAACATCATGAAAACATGAGAAGGTAGTGTAAAACTCACTGATAATGGTAAATAGTTAGTCCAAGTTAGATTCTATAATACGGTAAGAATGGTACATAATTCATTTACCATACTAGTTTAAAAATTAAAAACATGTATAAAATTAATCATAAATAATCTATTATTGCGTAAATAATAATTGTAGGATAAGAAACAAGAAACAATGGATTTATAAAACAGCCAGAAAACAATTTATAAAATAAGAAATACTGTTATAGTAATTACTTTAAACATAAATGCATTAAAATCTCCAATCAAAAGATACAGAATGGCTGAATAAAAAAAAAAAATCCAACAATAGGCTGCCTACAAAAGACTCACTTTATTTTACAGATACATACAGAGTGAAAAAATTTCAAAAAGATATTTCAAGCATATAATAACCAAAAAAAGCAGGAGTAGCTATACTTATGTCAGAATAGACCTTAAACTAAAAATGGTATAAAGAGACAGAGAATGTCTTAAATTGATAAAGAGGTCAATCTATCAAGAATATATAATATTGTAAATATTTATGCACCCAACATCAGAACAACTAAATATATAAGGCAAAAAAAATAATATAGCTAAAAAGAGAAATAAATAGCAATAAAATAATAGTTGGAGATTTTAATAACCCACTCTCAACAAAATATAGATTATCCAGACAGAGCATCACTAAGGAAACAGCATATTTGAACAACACTATAGATCAAATGGAACTAAAGACAGATATATACAGAACATTCTGACAACAGCAGAATATGCATTTTTCTCAAGTACACATGAAACATTTTCTAGGATAGACCATACATTAGGCTATAAAACAGGTCCTAGCAAATTCAAAAACAATGAAATTATACCAAGTGTCTCCTTTGACCACAATGGTAAAAAAAATTAGAAGTTCATAACTGGAGCAAATTGGAAATTCACAAATACAGAAAATTAAGCAACACTCCCTTGAACAGTCAATGGATCAAAGAAGAAACTAAAGGGGAAATAAAAACATCATACCAAAACTTATAGGACACAGCAAAAGCAGTTCAAAGAAGGAAATTCATACCAATAAACATACATTAAGAATCAAGAAAAATCTCAAGTAAACAACCTAACTCTATACCTCAAGGAACCAGAAAAAGACTAACAAACTGATACCAAAATTAGCAGAAGGAAGGAAGTAATAGGGCATAAATAAATGAAATAGAGAAAAAGAAAATCTAAAAATTGAGCGTTGGTTCTGTAAAAAAAATAAACAAAAATTGACAAACCATTAGGAACACTAACCAAAGGAAAAAGAGGACCAAATCAACAAAGTGAAAGAGGGAATATTATAACCAATACCGTAGAAAACGGAATCATAAAAGGCTACTATGAATGACTACGTGCCTATAAACTGAATAATTTAGAAGATATTGAAAAATTCTTACAATCATTCAGCCTACCAAGACTGTCAGGAAGAAACAGAAAATCTGAGCTGCCCAGTTATTAAAAGGAGAATGAATCAGTAACCAAAACTCTCTCAATGAAATAACACCGAGGGACAGATGCCTTCACTGGTGAATTCTACCAAGTATTTAAAGAATTAATACCAATCATTCTCAAACTCTTCCCAAAAAATTCAAAAAGAAGGAATTACTCCCAACCTTGTTGTATGACGTCAGCATTATCCTGGTACCAAAGCAACAAAAAGACACCACCAGAAAAGGGAACCCTGGTGCCCTGGTGGTGGTAGGCTGGTGGTGCAGCCACTGTGAAGAAGAGTGCAGAGATTCCTCAAAAAATTAAAAATAGAACTACCATATGATCCAGCAATTCTACTTCCGGGTATCTGTCTGAAGGAAATGAAATCACTATATTGAAGAGATATCTGCACCCCCATGTTCACTACAGTCTTATTTACAATAGCTAAGACACGGAAACAACCTGTGTTCATTAACAGATAAATGGATAAAGTAAATGTAGTGGGTATGTACATATTTAAACATTTTAAAGGCCATGTGGTCATTTGAGAAGCAAGTTTAATGAACTTTATCTTCTCTCTACTCATGAATGTATTGTGAGAATGTAAAACCATTTGGAAATCATGCATATATTGGGGAGGTTTATGTATGTGAGAGAAATGTGAACCGATGCCTACTAAACATCAAAGATGATCAGGGAATGAAGAGCAAATGGCATCCCTGTTTAGTTAAGAATTCTAATCTCTTGGTTCGTAACAAATTTCACTGGGGAGTTTCCTTACCTCTCCAGCACTCTGAGTCTTATCTAAGAGAATTCTGTTCAATTCAGTTATATGTTGAGAGGATGAAAAAAACACCTGGTTCATCACCAACAATGCCATCAGCTGTCCTGGGTGTAGAATTCCAGTTGTAGGTGGCAAAGAAGTAGGCCTGTATTAAAGATTAGTAAACCTAGAAAACAAAATGAAAGGAGTAGAGTAGATTTTTAAAAATTGGAGATGACATGAGAGGTGGATGTTAAACAAGCAGTGACAACTAACTGTAAGTGAATCAAGGGCTGGCCCCTAGTGGCTTGTTCGGGTACATACAGCCAGTCTTTAAAAACAAGCTCACTTTAAAAACAAGATCATCTTCCAATTGACAATCTGTCTTCATTCCTCACAGTGCTTTTTTTGAGAATCTTATCTGTGGCCCAGTCCTAACTTTAGCTTGAACTTGTAACATGAACTTGAGTCTCCAAAAATGAAGATTGTCAGAGCTGCCAGGAAGCCAAAGGTAAGGAAAGAAGCAACACAGGGTAGTCACAGATTAAACAAGACCTGATTTAATTTTATTGACTCATCAGATAATTTCTCAGAAAAACAAGGCAGTCATGGGCATTATGAGTGCAATGGAGATTAATTTAGGTGGCACTGAAAAGTGATCCTGAGACAGGGACTTGGATGCAGGTAATTGTTTTAGGAAACAATCCCAATATAAGACAAGGATGGAGAGAGAAGCAATGAAGGGTGGCTTTGTGGGCAAACAGAGCTCAGTCTCCCTGGGAATCTTCAATGTTAAGGGCATCAGGGCCCACTGACCAATCTTGTTTTGAAGGACAAAAAGCTCCAAGTGCAGGCAATCTCATTCCATTAATTGTGGTGTAAGGAGTATTCTATGAGCCATAAGTTAATTCACTATAGTTAAAAGTTGCTCAGTGCATACATATTTTTATATCATATCCTTGGAACAGTTACAAAAATCAATTTAGTGACTGTGTCATTACTATATTCCAGATCTGTTCAATTATGAGAGATGTAACCAAACTGAGTTTGAAAATTATAACATATAAATGATATCTTTTATAAATATATTTGTATCAGGCTCTTTCATTTCTAATAATTCTTGGCTTTATATGTATGTTTCATTATATGGGTTTATGATGTCATGATGCATGCTATTTCATTAATGTATTTTATCCTAGGCATTGCTATCATTAATATTGCCCACTGATTTATTTTTATTTGCATGCCAGGATTCTCTTTTCCCATACCTTTACTTTTAATTTGTATTACTTCGGTTTAAGCATTACTTGTAGAAAGTTTATAGCTGGGTTTTATTTCTTACGTCAGTCTGACAGTCTATCTTTTAAATGGAGAATTCAGTCCAGTAAATTTAGTGTAATAATATTTAACTCAGTTTTTTTCTTTCATCTTTATATTCTTTTACAATATTTTTCTGATTTGATCAATTTGCTATTTACTATCTAGTACTTCCCCATTTGATTAATGCTTACGATTCCTGTCTTTATTCTCACAAACTAATATGAAAATAAGAATAATCTAGTAGAGCAAATAGTTGCTACCCCAGCCCCAGTAAGACAAGACCTACAGAATGCTTTCAGTTCTTTCCCTCACCCTTTCTTTTGACTGCCTCTCTCCATACTAATTTTGAATGCTTTTCCTTTACCTTTTCACTGTAGGCATCTTCCTCCAATCCCCTCTAAAAATGTCTCAATTTTGCTGAGATCATTTAGTAATTTTAAGGATAGTCTATAGGAATTATCCTTACAGTTTGTCCAAATTTGGCAGTTATGCTATGCGTTGCCAGATAACCTGATGTCCATTCAGATTTATTTCTGTTTCAAGGTTTATTATTCATTATTGTTTCCTTTCTCAAATATTCCTCTGATGTAGTAAATGTGTGGTATTGGTAGATGTGCATGAATTCTGAGACTATGTCTTTCTTTTTTTCCTCTCTGAGATAAAAGGACTGAAAGTTAAGGGTTCTATATGGAGCAAAGGTATTCTCTTGTCAGTTTGGAAGCTGGGAGACAGTGATATTACATTACAGTGTAACCACCTTTTCATTTTTTACTTTGTTCATTACTTGGTTTTTCTCTTATATTTTTCAAAGAGGCTCTTACCTTCTGCAGTAGAAGAGTGGACCCATCCAAGAAACAGACTAAGGCTCTCATAGTTAGGGTTGCTGAGCTGCAAAGGTGATTTGATTGAACTCTCAGCCAAGGCAGATCTGCTGTGTTAAAGTTAGGGCCCTGGTTAAGGAAACCCTAAAAATCTGACACGGAATAGTTAATAGTTATATCTGAGTGGATGTCCCCTGTATATTGTCACTCTTTGGATTTTCCTAAGCCCTCAGAGCCTCTAGAACTAAAATAATACTCCTTTCTGGAGCAAGTCCCCACCTCACCTACATCCCCACTCTGTGGGAAGATACTGTATAGTCCTGCCTATGCAAGGTAGCAGCAGCTCCCATCAGGAACTTCCCCCAGATGTATAATTATGGTTATCCCATTTTAACATGGCTAGAGACATCTGGGCCACAGGGAAGAGAGATTATATGCATAGAACATTGTAGGAAGTAGTCAGCATGTGCTGGCCAGGGAAGTATCTGTAGGATTGGGTTTTGAGGTTCTTGACCAGAAGACTGGAATATAAGAATGAATAAGCAATAATTCATTGACTCTGGTACATAAGATTTAATGCCCTTCTTCCCCTCCTAAGGGGTAGGGAAGACTACTAGTGTGGCACTTAGAAGCCTAGAGAAAAATGTGACCTATGCTGAGCATAGTTAAAATGCCCATATTTCCTGGGCTGGCCGAGTGGCGCGGTGGTTAAGCGCTGGCTTGGGAAGCCAGTGGCCCTGGTTCAGGTCCCACAAATGAGGGCCAGTGACACTGCCCTCAAAAAAAAGAAAATAAATAAATAAATAAATAAATAAATAAATAAATAAAATGCCCACATTTCCATGGTAGCTCACAGGGTGCCTCATTATATTATGGCAAGGATGAATCCTGAAAATGACTGTATATTCCTGCAAACTCAGCCAAGTAGAAACTATAATTCTGGCTACTGTACTAGAGGTAGTATCTTTGAGAGAGCAGATTCATGAGTAAATTGTGAACAACCATTGAACAGGTGAATGTGCTTTGATTGTTTTTTCTTTTTCTATCCAATTCAGGAAAGAATATTAAAAACAGCCCTGGGAAAAACTTCATTCGCATGGAATGGATAAGAAAATGATTTTATAAACTATGACTCTTCCTTGCCATCATAATATAGTCAGAAGAGATCTAGACAATGTCAATATGTAAAGAACATCACATTGATCCATGACATCCGTGAAAATGTGCTGATGAGGCGGGATGTGTAAGAGGTGGCTAGTAAACTGAAGGCTCTGGAAGGCATGAGAGCAACCCTTCTACAACTCTGGAATCGAATCTTAAGTTTTAGAGATCTAGTGACCAGAAATGTGCCTGGACATCCCCAAAGTAAAATGCAAATTGCTGCAGTTGGCAGGCCTTGCCACCTCTTTGGATTCTGAGGACAGCAAATCCCTCACCTGAGATCCTTGGCCTATAAACGAGGTGACTCAAAAGGCTGCCAATTTTAAGTGGGACCTAGAAAAGAAACGTGCTCTTTGGCAGGTCCAAACTATAATGCAAGCAACTTTACCTTTTCAGTCAGATGATTCAGCAGACCTGATGGTGCCCATGGTGGGAAATGTTTCATTGTAGAGTTTATGGAAATCCCCTGGGGTTCTGAGGCAAGGCCAAGTGACCTGCAACAGAGAAGTATATGCCTTTGAGACACAGTTCCTGGTGGTGTGGCCAGGGCCTGGAAGAGATGAAATACTTGACCATGGGAACACCAAGACCATTTGTCTCCTGTAATAAGCTGGGTTATATCTGGCCCATTAAGTCACAATGGGTTATTGCTCAGTTTATCCAACCTTATAAGCTAGAAATGATACATGTGGAATTGGGCTCAAGCTGGAGGAATGCTGGTGCAGCTTCCTTTTACCCTCTGCTTCTGACCCATGCCAAGTGCTGATGAGGATATGGGGCAACTTTCACTTTCATACACTGCCCATGGGAAGGTAAAATTGTAGTCACATTGGTAAAGAGTTTGGCAGTTTCCTTTAAAAAGTTAAACATACACTTGCTATACAATCTATACCCAATACCATTCCATACCCACATATTCATCTAAGATAAATGAAAGCCTATGTTCATACAACATCTTGTACACAAACACTTGGATCAGCTTTATTTGCAATAGCCCAAAACTGGAAACAACCCACATATCTATCAACAGGTGAGTAGATAAACTATGGTATATCTACAGTGGATACTATTTTATAATATAGAAGAATAAAGTATTAATTAACGAGTATGGATGAGTCTCAGTATAAGTATGCTGAATGATAGAAGCCATTTTAGAAAAGAATACATACTATGTGATTCCATTCTAGAAAATGGAAACTAATATATAGTGACAGTAAAGCAGTGGGAGGGAGGGGTTACAAAGTGGTGGGATGAAACTTTTGGCAATGATGAATATGTTCATTATTTTCACTGTGATAGTCTAACAGGTATGTACATGTCAAAACTTGTGTACATTAAATATGTAAAGTTCGTTTATGACTTATCGATTGTACCTCAATAAAGCCCTTAATTTTTTTTAACATAACAAAATCCTGTAGCATACCAGGAGAAGGTTTTTCTGAGCTCTAGTGATGACACTCTGACCAAGTTTGGAGGTGATACCCATGCCCCAAGTGCTGTACTCAAGACCCACACAGAACTAGTTGAATAATCAGTAATCAAACAAAAGAAATGGGGCTGTCCCATTCACTCTGGCACACCATGCCAGACTCTGTCAGGAAACTTCTCATCATGCTAAATCCTCCTATAGTTCTTCTCCAATCACTCCTCTTTCTAGTAATGAGAAGATTCATAGAAGCTGAGAGAGCAAGAGAACAAAGTTATAGCCCAGCTGGATCCCCTAACACAAGAAGTTTGGGGTTATTTCTACTGCCAAGCACCGCTGACCACAGCATTCCCAGCACACAACTGGTCCATTCTGTTAAGGACTGAGGGTCCGGATCTCAGCCTAGTCACATTGGATTTCCTTTGCCAATTTAGAAAGCAATATAATAGACTGGTAAAGCAAATGTAGAGATAAAAGATGCCAATTCCTCTTTGGAGAGGAAGGTTTCACGTTTCTTGGAATCAATATCCTACTCTTGGTCATCTTCTAATGTACCCCTTTTTAACCAGAAAAGGTATGTAATGGAAATGTGTATTTAATTCCTGGCATGACATTCAGAAGTAATGAAAATTGAGCTGAGCCAATGCCAACTTATAAACTGATACTATTGGAAAGGATCTTGAGATAGCATCTCATGGAGAAAGACACACCAGAAATTTGTTCGCACCAGGTTTAGGTAACTGGACATTGACCAGTGAATCATTTGGTCAATGAGAGTTACTTCCTGCATTCACTGAATAACAACTTGAACTTAATATTCACCAAGACAAGGATTAAGAAGGGAGAATCATGGCTTAGTTAGCACTATTACCAATATATGGTAATTCCTAGGTGCTTTATATTCCCATCACCTTTTATTTTTGGTATTGAGGTAGAAAAATTATAGGCAGTCATTAAAATGGCCGCAGTTGAGGGGATTAAGGTGGAGACCATAACAAAGCCAGAGGAAATAACATTAATAGCTAGCTAATAGATTCCAGCTGCAGGACCTACCAGAGTAATCAGTTCAGGTGTAGGGGGAGGAGGGCCATTCATCTTGTAACAAGGCCATCCAAGCTGAAAAGCCCGCCAAAATTAGCAGCCCAGGTGTAAGGGAAAGGGAGCCAATCAGCTTGCTGAGCCCACCAAGATTGCCCAGGTACAGTCAATCACCTTTGACTCAGAGTTATTATAGTTCCCAGCACATCCCAGCCTGCGGGCATTTCATTCAAATCTCCTCTCTCTCTCTCTCTGCGGATCTATAGAGAGCTTTTCTCTCCCTCTTTTTCTCTTATGCTTTTGCAGTAAAACTGTGTAAACCTTAAACCTTTCCTCTCCGGATCCGCATTTCCATTCTTTGGAAACAGTGGGATCATGATCCTGGGAATACATCAGGATCCTAAATCAGTATATCTGTTTTTTTAAGTGAGGAAACTAAAATTTACTTCTGTCATTTATCATGGAGATGTTAGGAATGTTGTAGAGACCAAGATCAACATCTGGGCCTCGCTTGACTCCAAGGCATATGAGCTTTTTGCTGTATTAGGCTGCCCACTGAGGGAAAACTGCCTTCTAAGCCATGTTTGAGAAGCTAGCTCATTAAGTGTTACATCATTCTGGCAGTACTATAGATGCCAGTCTCCAATATAACATTGAAATATACAGAGTATGGCATAATATTCAGAAGTCCAAGTGAGATTGTGAATTCACTGAAAATCCAACTTTTTAAAAAACCTGGACCCCTTGAAACTGACCCTGAAGGCAGAGTGAAAGGGAATAGAGACAAATTTCAGACTGGTCCTTGTCTTGTAATAATAATAACAGAGTTATGAATTCTTGATTTGTCTTACCCAAGTGAATGGGAGAAGCTGCCTTAAGACAGATGAACCATGTTTTAATTCCAATGCTGACCCAGAAAGGGGAGAAACTGTTCATCCAAGATGGCTGGCATAAAGCAACTCTTCAGTTTGACCCTCAGTATTCTTTCCACCTACTAGTCCAAAGACTGTATGACATGAATGACCCATCTGTAAAGCAGTACGATCTGTGGCCACTTGGAGAGCCCCACTGCCCACATACAACAGATCCCGTCAGTGCTGTCCACAGTGTGTTTGCAAACAACAAGGCCTACAAATTTAGATGTCTAGAGTCCACCATGACCTGACTCTGCAGGAGTCCAGAGGTGTTTCTGGTGGTAGGTTCTGAAGCCAGATAAACTCAACACATGATACGTCCCTTTTACCAATGCTATAGAAAAATGAAACCAAGCCTCAGCTCAGGTGCACTGGTTCTTTGTTGGGGATGTAAATGTAGACACACGGATTTTCTTTTCAGCTTAGCCAAGTTGCCTGCTTAGGAATCCATACCAGTTCATCGCCAGGGCCTGATCATTCTCTGCTGGAACTCAATATAAAAGTTGCTACATTCCATGCCTAGCTGCAAGTCAAGTGCCAGTGCTATAGACATCCAGGAGAGATCACCATAGGGGCAAGGATATTGAAAGGATTTATAGATTGACAGAATATCCCTGCCTGATTCTTAACTACCCACTTCTTAGATACATGACAGATAAATGATCAAAGAGGAGATATTATCTGGATGAAATATAGATATGGGGAACAGAACAGATGTTCAGGAAGACACTATAGCAAGGGAACAGAAGTAATAAGCAAACAGACATATTTCAATCTGTAACAACATAAAAATTATCAGCTTGGGAGAAAGACTTCCTCCTTTTTTCTTTCGCCAGCCCACCTAAGAGAATCCTGTAAATGTTCTTGCCTAAAGGGAAAGAAAGGGGAACTTTATGGAAAGGTTTATTATAGTTTTATAGGGATGAACTGAGCCTTTTCCCCAAGAGGAAAGAATCAAAGACCAAAGAGATAGAGGAGGAAAAAAGCTTCCTTTGGGAGCATGGAAAGGTGTCAGAGAGATGGGTAGTTTGAAGGCAGAAGATTTCAATAAGTGTTGCTATGTTGCTATGGACCATGGCTTTCCATTTTAAGGTCTTTCAAGAGTAGAATAATTATAAAAATTTGAATTATTTCTCATTACTTTTGAATCTAAAATTTTGCCTCTGGAACAAGTCACTGTCTTAAGATTTGAGCTATGTTGGTCTCCAATTTAATATGGCTTCCCTTCATCTACAACCTGAGAGAGCTTCTCAGGAATGACTTTCAGTGTCCAGTCTAGTCTTTATTACTTCTAATGATCTTTTCAATTTGCAGCTTTGTTTCCCTCTCCCATAGATGTAACCATTTTGTATACCATCTTTCTTTTCTTACTGCTCCATAAAGTTCCTATTTTTTCAAAAGTCTAATCTTGAATGAAGAGAATCATAGGAAATGTTTAAAGTAGCACAAGGGGTATGCTACCTATGTTCCAGACTAGAGAGACATTACATGGTCCCTGACTTAATGGTTGTTAGTGCCTAGCAGGAAAAATGAAGAGCAATTACTGATTACAAGAATGAAAGATGTAAGGGGGCCAGCCTAGTGGCTCAATTGGTTAAGAGCTCGCTCAAGAGTGCAAGCTGAGCTTTGAGCAACAGCAGTTCGATGCCCAGCTGGAGCTGAGCTGCCGCTAAGCTGCCAACAGGTGGCAGGATGGCTCAGCTAAAAAAAAAGAAATATGAGTGATATTAAAGGATGTTCGATATGCTATGGGAGCACATAGAGAGGATTTAATCTAGTCTAGGGAGTCACACTTCACCTCCCTGAAAAGGCCTTAAATTGAGACCTCCTAATGAATGTGTGAGTGAGTTAGGGTGTCCTATTGTTAAACTAGTGGATTCTTTTTTTTTTTAATTATACAATATTTAATAATTGAGGGGAGAAACTGGCTTTCTTCATAAAGATATAAAGATAGATCAATTGTTTTCCCCCAGAATAGCCTATCAATAATAACCTAAATATCTGAGCTCTAAGGGTTTCAGAACCAATTCTAATTCTAATAAGAGTCACACCGATTTTGTTTATCTGGTAGGAAAATACCTCTTTCCCAAAACCCTTACCTTCACTGAATCTCATTTTTAACTTTGAGTGCTAAATCCTGAATCAATGAAAAATGATCAACTATTTGTTAACAGCTCTTATAAAAGGAATGTAAGGGTTAAGGGTGGCATAAAACTAAGACCTTGGAAAAGTCCAACTAATTTTGTATAACTAAGTGACTATTGTCTTCTTGGATTAAATAGATCTAAGCCCTTACATTTTCCAGAACTTTAGATCTGTTAGCATTCTTCTGTTGATGCTTCCATTAGCACTTTAGCCTGAGGGAAGTGAGCCTATAAACTGGCTTTGACTATGTGGCTTCTTTCCACTGTTTGTAGTTGCTACCAGGGTGACTAGCTTTCCTAATCCAATTTTACTGAACTCTAAGGAGGCATCCACTGTTCCCCTCCTTTCCAGTAAGCATCCATATCAGGAAAAAGGCTTGCTGGTTTAGACTTAAGACTGAGCTCCCCTTTTCCTAAGTAGCCATTGCTATTAATCCACAATAGTAAAGCAGTGGCCTCTCTTGACTTCCATCCCATCCCATTGGTTACATACAATCAAGAACTTCAAGAAATACACTAGTTATCATGGTATTCTTCTTTACCTTTTAGCGCTAATACAGGCTTTACCTTGTTTTCATCTCTGGTCACTTAAGTGAGGCTTAGTTAGGGGTAAGGAAATTGTGTCACCCCTGAGTTCATCTTTCTCAAGAGCCTCAGAAGTCCCACTTTGGGGTCAAAGTATATGTCAGGCTCAAATTGACATGTCCCTTTTCTTCTGTTTTGCACATGCCTGATGGGAAATTTTAGAGTTTTGAGCAAATCCAACGATTCATTCATACAAAAGTACAAAAGATCAGTTCTCCTCTTTACCACGCACAATGGTGCAGTTAAGGAAGTAGCAAATGCACTTAACCCCATCTGAACTCCTGGCCCCCATTCCATGGGCATGCTTTCAAACATTACTATATCTCCTTTACAAGTGTGCAGTCTCCTGGTGCAATCAATTTCTGGGAGAATGATTGACCTATTTTTCTCTGTCATTCAGGCTTTCTCTAAGCAGGCATACCTCTAACCCTTGGCATAAAAGTTCTCTAAAAAAGAATCCAGATGCTTTACAAATGGCTAGGTTAAATGTAAAATGGGGAGAAGTCTTCTTTAAAAACTACCAAATGGGGAAGGAAGGGAAAACACGGATGTTGCTATTATGATTCCAGGCACATAGTGAACACCTAATGTCTTATTTGGATCTTGCAGGCTTTAGTTTAGTCCTGTAGGTCACACTGTATTCCAAGGTTCAGGTTCAGCTTGTGCCTCCCTTTTATTCCACTGTGTCCTACTCCATAGGATAAAAGCGTTGAGTTTTTGTAAGTGAAGGTGATAACTTAGGAGAAATCACAATGTTCATTGTATTTGTTTCCCTGCTTTCTGAGAACTCAATCTGTGATTAGGCAGACTCTGAGATGGAGATTAGCAGGCAGGAGGGTTTTAGAGAGTGCTCTTGTGATCAACTGGGGAAGGGAAGGAAAATAAGTAGGTCTGGGCAGAGGAACAAGTCAAACTGTTGTGCTATCTGGATGGAATACTTCAGCCAACCCTGTAAGGAGATCTAAAGATTGATTTATACCTCAGAATTGCCCACAGCTGGGACAAGAGAGCCAGGCTTTTATCCTCCTGGGATAATCATTTATTGGATGCAGTCCATCCAGGAAAATGGCATGACTTTGGACAAGGTTGTTCTCTGCCACTGAGAAACCCACGAAGAAGGCTGATAGCTGCATGTTGTCTCAGCTTGGGAATCAGTCCTTAATTCCTGAATGAGGATCTGGGCAACATAGCACAGCAGCCACCACACTGCCTAATGTATACCTGTAGAGAGATTTGTTTTCAAGTTCTCAAAAATTTGAACTTGAAGTCTGAGAAAAGTACATCATGTCCATATACATGCTGAAATATTTGTGAATATTATTAACCAAAAAGAAATGATCTCTTAATCCTGATTGGGGCTGTAATCCTTTTATATTCATATATACTCTTAAACAAACAACGAATATTCATTATTATCCATACCTATCTATTCAAAAGGGAAAGTAATTAAGTGGTTCTTTAAAATGGTCATCTTCTGAGGAACTCACTGACCTTTAGGTATGATTTCCTTCACTCTATACATAATTAGAAAAGAGCTAGTAAAGAGAGACACTGCTTCCCCATGGATTGTCATGGTAATGCAGTTGGATATCTCCTTTCGAACTAGTGTGGAGTGGTGGGGATAAAGATCAGTAAGGACATGCTTCACTACTGGCAATATTGAAGAGAAAAATGAGTAGTAGAGGCCACCTTAGTTTTAGAATAAAGAGAAATCACTGAGAACATTTGAGGAAAGGCTTCAGAGGTGAGACTCTTGACAAGATGATGGAAGATGTATGGAATCTACTGGGAGACAGGTAAGGTAATACTTAAGCAAAAGCAAAACTCAAAGTGCTCAGAGTATACTGGGACATAAATAAAGCTACCTGGTTGTGGAGTAGAAACAGGAAGAGGCTGGGGCCAGGTTGTCATCTCTGTCCACCCCAAAAAATGACACCAAATGTTTAAGAAGGAGACTTACTTGACAAAAGCAGTGTCTTACGAAGGTAAACAACATAGTGCGGGATAAGTTAGAAGAGGGAATAAAATAGATAAATAAGAAGTATATAATGTCCAGACATGAGGCAATGGCCACCAGTAAGACTAGAAGAGGAAGCTATAAGATGACCTATGTGGAAATGTCAGTCTTCTTTATCCCCGTATAGTCCTTCAGAATCTGAACTAAAATAATCTATGAATTATATTCTTGGGTATGATATAGCCCATGACATTAACACAGTCAGTTTGATGAATCTTTTCAAATGCTATTAGATTATTTGAGCTTCTTGGCCCATTTTTTTTGCAGAGCTGTAGTTTAACAGTATATGGTAGAAAGCCATGTGGATTAGGCAGACTTTTTCATCAGCACTCCAGCACCCCTTGTCACAGAATTGGCAGAAGAGAAAGACCTGGGCACCTGCTTCTTGCATTTCTGTAATTCCTTATAATGTGGAAACATATTTTCTGAAAATAAAAGAGTCAACTGTGTCATAACCTAATACAGACTTATTAAATATTACCAATACACATACATTGATTGAACCATTAGTTTAGTCCATGGATACTCATAGTGATGACAGTGCAAAGAGCCCTGATGACTAAACAGTCTTACAACACCTCAGCTCTCTGAGAATTCCAAAATTGAATGTGCTAGAATATTGGTCCCCTGCCAATTCTAGTCAGATAGGATGTCACTTTAAAAGTCAAACCAAGATTATAAGATGGACTTTTAAATGATCACTGACTAGTAGGATCATTTTTCCCTGTGTCTTCAGTTCCTGGCTTAGCTACTCATGTAGCGTATAAAAGAGGCACCACTCTCCAGGGCAGAACGCTATCTTCCCATTTACTCACTCTGTCTTATCTAATTGTGTCCTTAAACTAGCTGACTAAACTTTCCAGGTTTTACCTATCTCATCTGTAAGAATGAGGACAATGTCGGTAGTAATTTGAATAAGATAAACTTGTAAATTATTTTGTATTAGCTCAGGTATAATTTAAAGTAGCAGGTTTTAAGGGCCCGCCAAGTGGCTCAGTTGGTTAAGAGCACGCTTAAGAGTGTGAGCTGAGCTGAGCTCTGAGCAACAGCAGTTCAGTGCTCAACCCCAGCTGAGCTGCCAACAGGTGGCAGGATGGCTCAACTAAAAAAAAAAAAAAAAAAAAATTTTAAATAAAGTAGCAGGTTTTATGATAAGATCACTAAATAGACATATACTTTAGATTCAGTTTTCCTGAAGACAGAGACTAAGAGGAGAGAAAATATGACTTTCCAGTAGAGAACTGAAAAACACTATCTCAGCAAGGTATCAAGGCCAATATCAACAATGATAAGCCATGATGATAGTATACACCCTATATGTGAGATGATGAAAATGGCATATTAACTCTGTCATCTTCCTCCACAAAACCCATAACTTTAGTCTAATAATGATTTAAACATCAGACAAATCTCAATGAGGGTGATTCTACAAAATATCTGACCAGCCACCTTTAAAACTGTCAAGGTCAACAAAACCAAGAAAATTCTGAATAACTGTCATATCCAAGAGAATGATGCCTGAAGAAGAATGCATGGCAGCTAAATGTAATGTGCTATCCTTGATGGGATTCTAGAAGAAAAAGAAAAAAACACTGGAGGACATTAGGTAAAAACTAAAGAAATCTGAATAAAATATGGATTTTAATTGATAATAATATATCAATATCAGCTCATTACTTGTAACAACTTTTCTACACTAATGTAAGATATTAATGATAGGGGAAACTGGGTACAAGACACACGGGAACACTCTGTAATACCTCTGCAATTTTATGTACATCTGTTTTAAACAAGAGTTTATTTAAAAAACAAAGTGAAGGAGTCCCTCACGTGAAAGCTCAAATTCCTGGTTTAGAGCTCTACTAAATATCCTCGGAAGAAAATCCCCAGCATGGAGCATCTCTTATGCATCAGTTCAGATCCTTTCAGCCTCACCTTTCACTCTAGCCCCTGTGCCAGCTCCGTGTAGGCTTTTATCAGTTTTGCAAGTTTACTGCCTCTCATGGTGCCGCTCTCCTTTCCTGCCTTAGGTTTTCTCAGATATTACAGCATGGGACGTCGAAGGAAGTCCACTCAGAGAGCACACAGAAGGAAACTTCAAGAAGCCTCCCCAACAGACTTCCTGCCAGTACATTGACTCCTGGGTTATGGATGAGTGTCCATAAATGTCCCCTTGTGCAGCCTCTATTCTTCCTTCTCTTGATCTAATTCCCTCAAGATACTCTCCTCCCTAAGCTTTCCTGGTTCCTAGAGCACATAATGAGCCAGGTCCTGCGATTCCTTTGGCAGGTGAACTTTTTCCTCCTGACATGGGGATGGTGCTTCCATGCTCAGACTGTGCTGAGACCTGGCCCGGTTATTGGCCTGGAGGCCTGATGTGGCTCTTGAGAAAGACAAGCATCATTGTGTAAGACACCTGCCTGTCCTTGTGTGATCTTCAGGGAGAAGGAGACTATGCCCTTTTCTTCAGGCTAAAGGACACTGCTCTCCTCTGGCAAGGACAAGGGAGCTACTTTGCCTTCCTGGTGGATGCAAGGGGACCTGAGTTATCATAGTTTGGACCTCACTAAGCACTAAGGCAACGTCTTGTGTTTCTTGGGATCGCTTCCCAAATGCTTTACCTGTACCCAGTAAAGTAGTGGGGAGAGTGAGACAGAGAAGAGGCAGCAAAGATACAATAAAGAGTACTTTGCTGAGTGGGTTACCACTAAGAAGCAGAGCTCCATCCTTTTGGGATCCTTGTAAAATATGCACTTGTCCACCAAGGGGGCAGGAAAATTGGTGTTTATCTACCAACTCCTGTTCCTGACTGGTTGAAGGTTATTCCCAGGGACATTTCACCCCAGCATTTCTGGGCTGCTCTGCACGTGTGTTTAGCCAGCTCCTGAGGCACTAGAGAAAGCCCTCAGGCAGAGGAACAGAGGTACAAGTGCTGAAGTGATAAGTTATCAGTATGCATAGGAACTGTCCAGCACGGCTGTAGGTGAATTCAGGGCTTGAGGTTACAGGGCAGGGCTTGAACAGTATCTGCATTTCAAGGTTTTAGGTATCTCAGGTTCATCCACTCCATAACCCCCACTTCAGATGTCAGGGACCTAATCTTTAATTATCAGAGCCCAAAATAAGGAACTTATATATACTACTATTTTATTTGAGAGGATGGTCCTACAGAGCAGGAAGGAGTGACAAGGGAGACGAAGTGGGAAAAGAGGAAGACCCAATATAAACATATGACTGATTGCTCAAGCCCATGAGTTTCCCCAAAAAGCCATATAAAAGTGTCTAGGGACCTTCAGTGAGAGGAGGGAGAAAGTGGAGCTAGTGGTTAAACACTGGATCAGTGGGAGAGAGCACAGTTTTGCTCTTCAAGGTGTTAGCTTTCTACATGTCTGGATGAATGTGTTAGAGCTCCAAAAAGGGTCCCAAAATGGGAGGCAAATGGTACATGGCACAAGATGACATGTTGTTAGACTACACCTGTGTAAAGTCTGGCAATATCTATACAGAATTAGCTGTTGCAGTAGTAGCTGAAAAAAAAGACAAATGAGGCTGAGATGTGAAATGGTGCATGAGACGTATCTGACCAGAAGGCTAAACAATACAGAAATATCAGCAATAATATGGAAGGTGAAGGGGAAGATGCATTAGAATTCTTTCGATCTTTATCTTCCTCCTGACCAACACATAATCCAAGATCAATCTTGCTGTAAGTCAACATTAATGTTAACACAAAAAGGTGAGCACTAAAATACCAGATACAGAATCAATAAATTCCAAACCAGAAAAGGAAAAAGGGAATAGAAGATTCAATCATTTCAAGAAGACAAAAAAAGATAAACCACAAGACAATGGAATCATCAAATGTAATGATTAAACATGTCTAAGAAATTGTTTATCGGCTTACCAGGGTCACAATTTGAAAGTAAATTAATGGAATAGATACACTTAGCAAATACTAAATAAAAGATTGCTAATGTCAAAAATTCATGTAAGATTCAGTAGTCACATATCAATATGTGGTGTTTATCTCCAACAATGCACTTTTACTAATGGAAAATGTACCATAAACTTGTATACATACAACATAACCTCAATATAAAGCAAGAACTGGCAGATTTTATTATGACTGCAGGTTTTTCAATTTCTCCTTATATTTCTATTATAATTCTCCCGAATTAATAAATTAAATAAATTGGTAAGTATAGAGAACATCTAAACTATTAATAAACTTGCTTCAATAAAAATATCTAGAAGAACCCTACAACAAAAATAGAATATTTATAAAATTTGATTTACATATGTGATATATGTTGTTTATTTTTTATTCATAAATATGAGAAAAAAAGACATTTTCGGTTCCTGAACAATCAATATTCAGACCATGGTTTCTGACTGCAATTCAATTAAATAAGAAGCCAATGAAATTTTTTACAATAAAGGTAAAAGAGCTTTTACTAATTTTCCTACTTTTATGTTTAATGAACCCCCACATTCAAATCACGCAGCCTCATTTATTAACTCAGAGACAATTTTGTTTCATCCATACTCCACTTATTTTCCTACTCCCACATTACTTTGAAGCAAATCTAAGAAATCAGCCCTTGGATACACACACTGAAATATTTATGAATAAAATAAGCACTCTAACCTATAGGGTGTTTAAAATTTCTATATCTTACAACTTTGCTATTGGAGTTCTTTTGTTCTTTGTGAAGACTTAGAAACAAAGAAACAAGGATGGCCAACAAAGAAAAATTCCATCTTATTGATTTCTGCTTTTTAAAATATTTTCTTTCCTTCTAATTTATTCAAGTAGCTTTTTAGCTAGTCTGAATTTTATTTAATAAATGTTTTTAAATATTTAAAAGATAATTTGTTTATTTTCAAAATTAAAACTTAAATGAAATGCTTCTAAGTTGTAATTAGGAAACTATTAGTAAATATTCAGAATAAAACCTTTTCTTCTTAAAATAGACAAACTTCTAGCCAAATGGAAATTAAAAAGGACAACACAATTGAGATTAAGACCCATATCAGAATACAGTAAATGAGTTTGTCCTTGTCATCTATGTTTTAAAACCTATTTGCATAATTTATCCCCATGCTTTGATAATTTGGGGGTAAGTAAAAAACCTGAATTAACCAATAATGATCAATTTTAACGTAGATTTGAAAGTCTTATGAAAATAGTAATAAATAAGATTGTTCTTAGTGGTAGGAAATGTGTGTGTGTGGGAGGTGAATTATGAAGGTAGGATCACTGAAAGTAAACAATATCCCACCAAATCCAGGCTGCTTGACAGGCAAGCTTTACCAAACTTCTCACTCAGTTTAGTATCAAGTTTATACTAACCTGAATCTTTGTGAAGACTTAGATTAGGACCTTAGTATAGGACAAGGATCTATTCGGTAAAGTGAGTAGCATTCCTTCATTTGTAGCTGTCAAAGTAAACATGTATAAAATATTTCTATAAACATAGAAACAAAGATATTAGGTTTAGTGACTAGTACACTATACATAGATAAAATAGTTCACCATTACCAAGGAAAGTTTACCCCCAAAATGCAAAGAAACTTAAATATCAGATAGCATGAAGAAATACATTAAACTAAGATTTTAAAAGAAAAAACTATAATCTCATTTCAAAGGTTCATTAAAAAAAACTCTAGTAAAATACAATACACATTCATGACTACTCTACCAACTATGAATAAAAGGGAACTTAACTTGGTGAAGGGCATCTGCCAAAAGCCACAGAAAGCTTCATTATTAATAGTGACACTAATTTAGAAGAGATTTTACTAAAGTGAGGAGGAAGGCAATGGTGTCCACCATCATGCCTGATAGTCAATATTGTACTAGAGTTTCTAGTTAATGCAATACGACAAAAGAAACTCCATGTAAAGAATGAACAGGAAGAAACAAGATGAGCAATTGCATGTTATTGTCTCCATAAAGCACCATGAGACTCAGCTGAGTATTATTAGTTCTACCAACTTTTCTTTACAGTTCATAAAATTAAGCATTTCTATATTCTAACAAATACAAATTGGAACAAATGAAATAGAAAAAATATGTCAGAGCAGCCATTTAGCTCAGTTGGTTAGAGCGCAGTGCTCATAACACCAAGGTTGCCAGTTCGATTCCCCTCATGGGCCATTGAAGCTGCAACTTCCACAACTAGATTGAAACAACTACTTGACTTGGAGCTGATGGGTCCTGGAAAACACACTATTACCCAATAAAACAAAATGTTTTAAAAATACCCCAATAAGGATGTATACATATTATTAGATTCACTCCTAAGAATTTAAAGGGGAAAACTATATTGATCTTATTGACCTTATTAAATTTTTAATAGGAGGGAGGATTTTTACTCTTCCATCCATAAATATGGGATCTAATGGTCAGTTTGCTCACCAAAATTAATATGTTAAATGCAATTTAATCAATTCTGAGCAGATTTTTCATAGAATTAGATGTGCTAATAAAATTCGTAAGGATGCATTAAAATAGCAAATTTACTTTTGAAAAACCGAGGTGGCCATACAACACAGAAGATTCATAATAAAGCTACAGTAACCAAACTATATGATTTGAATGTAGAATACAGGTGTTGGGGGAGGGGGTGATAGACCAATGGCACCAAATATAAGGCATAGAAAAAAACCTTAAAGGTATGTTACCAACAGAGGTGGCTTGAGTAATCAGTGGAGACCTACTCAATAAATAACAGATCCTTACCTCTCAGCATAAAAATAATTTTTGAGACAGACTAAAATTTTCTTTAAAAAGCAGTTTTTTCAAGAGATCCAAATGTGAAAAGTAACACTGAAAAACTGAATAATGATATAGGAGAATATCTTGATGAACTCACAGTAAGAAGGGATTTTTTTTCTTATAAAAGCAAATAAAACTAATAAAGGAAATTTGTTTAAACTATTTACTTTTTCAATGTAATAAATATAATTACATTAAAATTTGAAGCTTACAAGCCAGAGATCAAGGAAATATAACCACAAGAAAAACAAAAGACTATATTCAATTATATTCTATTCCTAGATATTGATAAGGACATTGATAGAAAAATGGACAGAAACTATGAGAAAAATTCACATGATAAAATCAAAGTGGCCAATAACCACAAAAGAACTTCAACTCCACTAACTATCAAAGAAATTCAAAATAAATTTACGTTGAGATGTAGTGTCAGTCATCAGACTACGAGTTAGAATTTTCAGACTTTCTTACCAAATTGCTCATAGAACTGTAAATTGGCACAGCTTCTTAGGAAACATTGCCAAATCACTCACCCTAATTTTATTCCTAGATTACAAAGTATATGCATTTATGCTTCTAGGAACATTCTCTAGAGAATTGTATGTGTTTCAGACATATATGATGATTTTTGTTATAGCAAAATTTATGATAGTGCAAAATGGGAATCAACCTGAATGTCAATTAAAAAATGAATAAACTGAGTTACAGTCAATAATAGTATATTCCCCAGCAGATATATGTATGGGCATATATGTATATACATATACACAGACACATATACTGTATAGGTAAATATGGATAGTCCTTTAAAAATTAAGTGGGGGAAAGAAGGCAGGAGAAAACAATGTCCAGAAGATACACAGTATGAGACTATTTATGTAAACTTTTTTTAAAAACTCAAGTAGAATGTTTGGTACATATTTTTT
The DNA here is from genome assembly GCA_033961575.1 of Aselliscus stoliczkanus. Taxonomy (NCBI): domain Eukaryota; kingdom Metazoa; phylum Chordata; class Mammalia; order Chiroptera; family Hipposideridae; genus Aselliscus; species Aselliscus stoliczkanus. The sequence continues at coordinate 99,581,896 of CM066732.1, read as the reverse complement.
TAGATTTGCTGTATAGATAACCACATATATAAGCTTCTTTGCAGAAAAAATAAACAAGAAGACCATCTGGGATTTAAGCTTATGCAGAGATTTTTCCTTCATGAAATATATAAATTTTAGATTTTTCCTTCATGAAATATATACATTTTTATATAGAAATACCAAGGCTTCCCACACCAAGCTACCAGTTCTTATTATACACAGTAGGAAGTATTATGACCTTAGAACTGATTGTTGCCAAAGCAAGCTGCTTGGCTTTGGGCCCTGCCAGAATGTCATAACCATCAAGAGCAAACCACTGGGTACAGGATTCTGGATGTAAGAGTTTGAAAAACCAGAAGAAGGAAAGAATGAAAGCAACTTCTTTCCTCCCTATAAGAATTCAGAGCTGAAAAAGTATTGTTGATGGAACAACAAGCATTTCAAGTGAGGTTACTTGACGTTTGTGAGCTTGATTCCTTGACATTTGTGAGCTTGGGCCAGGCACTTACTCTTTCAACCATAAGTGGGGGAAAAGAAATTGTCCTAGAAAAAGTCATAGAAATAGGATGGAGTCGAATCAGAACTAGACCTAATTACTTTCTCTAAACATATTGATCTTATTACCCCATCACATTTCACCTAAGAAGAAAATCCCTTCCTCTTCAACACTATCCTTTACAGTGTGACCCCTGACATCAGTTTAGTTTCTCAAAAGAAAATGCTGGCACAGCAGTGTTGTTGGCTGACTGCAACCTGGGCAAGTCCTCTCCTGAAAGGTGGGAAGGACATTTCCATGCAGACTGACCATGGTAGATTATAGGAGCTGTTAGCTCCTTCAGTCTGCCTCAGCAGCCAAGAGTTGCCTTGCGCAAGGTCATTGCTTCCCCCAGAGAGCCCTCATTTGGGGACCGAGTAGAGGAGAAGTATAAAGGGTGGCAATTCCATTCTGAGTTCTGACAACTCAGATGAACAATACTGCTCCAGAGCTCCCTGCCAGGTTAGCCAAAGCTCTGTTGCGTCTATATCACACTTCTTCCTCTGTCCAATCTTGTCTCCCCCCTACCTCTTTCACATGTATTGATTCCTAATAAATATAATGTACCCCAAGCTTCATCTCGCTATTTGCTTCCAGAGAACCAAACCTAGGGGAGCTGGTACTGAGAATGGTCTGGGAAAGTAGGTGGTAAGATGGGGCTTTGGAGCTGAGGACCCCATTACTGGTAGTAGAAGGAACACATCAACAGACCCTGGCACAAGGTGGCGGCCCAGTTGTTAAAGCTGGCAGCATAGCTTAGCTGAGGTTAGGCTTAGTTTGAAGAGGGAAGAAAAGAACTGATGCCACAAAGAGGCTGCAAAGCATAGTCAGTGTGTACGAGCAGGAACCAAGGGAGTGCACATGGGCCTGGATTAGAGCATGTTTGTCCAAGGGGACCAGAATACTCCTGTACTCCCAAGACAATATACTCTTTACCCTATCTCTGGGGTGTTAAAAATGGTTAACAAAGATATTGACTTAGCAGTACTCTCTTGAGATACACGGTTTAACACCCTCGCAAGAATTCCAGAAAATGGTGTGAACTTGCCACTATGATGACTCCTAGAAATATGGAAACAGCAATGGCCTTACTGGAGAGGTTGAAGTGCTATAATTTCCATGGAAGATGGTGGAGGAATGAATTAAAAGTCTTGGGGAAGTAAGCATGCTAGAATGGCTATACTATATTCACTTGGAAGAACTGCCAGGGGTTTATGTTCCATAGGAAAGTCCACGCCAAATATCATTTACCAAGGCCAGAAGGAATGTGCTACCAAGAAGGGCGCCATCCTCACTAAGATGTAAATTAGTAGCTTTACTCTATAGGTCAGGGACGGTATTTAGAAAGTTATGCTATGGAATAGCAGAACCCTAAATAATAGAAGCCAAGCCAAAGGGTTATAATGATTATAGTGAGTATTAAGATTGGAGTTGTAAAGGGACCTAATCCAAAGAAAAGTATGGAGATAGTCAATAGAACATGGCCACTCTAGGAGCAAAATAGGTGGGCAGCCAAGAATACTACTCAACTTATACCAACAAGGAAATCAATGATGGGTGATAAGGAGTCTGAGGGAGGGCAACCTATTAAAAAGTCACAATCCAGTATGCAGTTTCTAGTCCTCAACTAGTTTTCAGACTCAGAATGCATTTCTGAAAAGTGGCCATATCTCTGGCATGAAGAATCCTATAAAGCCACAGCAGGTATTCATGGTCATGATTACTTCCCCAACAGATTTTTTTAGCCATTAACTTAAGGAAACTGTATATTGGGAAAAAGAGAATTCCCAATATTTTGAGGATTTTGGAAAAGGGTTGTAAATTGATAACAAAACCTGGAAACTAAAAATATTATGATCACCCCTGTTGGGGCTGAGGCATATGAAGGCCAAATAATAAATGATAAATGACCCTGGATAAAGTCCAAGGGTCAGCTTGATCTGATGGTTATTTATCCATTTCCACAAAATATGACTGGAATTAGCATGTTTGACATATGGTGCAACTCCCATATTGGGGCCTTGGCTTTCCATACTGTGAAACTTTTAATTCCACAAGCCAAATAAAAGCCTCTAAAACTGTCCCCACCAGTGGTCAAAGCAGCAAATCAAAAACAATATCACATCTTAGGGAGGTGGACAGTGAATATGAATGCTACCTTTAAAGATTTCAAGGACACAGGGATGATGATTCCCATTGCATCCTTGTGTAATTCACCATCTAGTCCCTACCATAACCAGACAGATAGATCTTTGGGGATGACTACTGACTACCAAACACTTAAGTAATAGCTCCAATTATAGCCATTTATTCTAACTCTCAATGACTCACTGGGGCCTTAATGTATGCTTCTTTTCTCTGAAACTCATGGCAAAGTCACAGCATGGAAAGATCCTGTAGCCCAAAAGGCTCTTTCACAGAGGACATACCAAGCGTCCCATTGAATTGTATACTACAGTTGGTTCATGGGCACTTTGGTCTAATTGTATCCTTGTAAGCAAAAAAAGGAATCACAATATTGACAAGGGAAATTGACCTTGATCATCAGGAGGTGGTAGGACTGCTTATATATAGGACACTCACTTGGGCATTTTTTGGGGGGATTCACTTGCCCAACTGTGACTATGAATGGATAAGTAGTACTAATTTGCAAAGAGTGTGGTGACCAGGGACTCAGACACTCAGACTAAAATCTGTGAATAGTTTAATGTTTCATAGTAGTTCTGTAAGACTTAAATGCCTATGATGTGAATATGATTACTGTATATGATGCCTGACAATGAAGTTTACGAACTTGTTACAATGATGTTGCTAACCTTTTTTTATATCAGAGGGATTATTCATTATGAATTTGTACCAACTGGACAAATTGTTAACCAAGTTTACTATTTGGAAGTGCTGAAAAGGCTGAGTAAAAAAGTTAGATGACCTGAACTTTTCGCCAACCATTCCTGGCTCTTGCATCATGACAATGCACCAGCTCACACGGCACTGTCTGTGAGGGAGTTTTTAGGCAGTAAATAAATAACTGTATTGGAACACCCTCCGTACTTACCTGATCTGACCCCCAATGACTTCTTTCTTTACCCAAAGATAAAGGAAATATTGAAAGGAAGACATTTTGATGACATTCAGGACATCAAGGGTAATATGATGACAGCTCTGATGGTCATCCCCAAAAAAGAGTACCAAAATTGCTTTGAAGGGTGGACTAGATGCTGGCATCGGTGCATTGTTTCCCAAGGGGAGTCTTCGAAGGTGACCATAGTGATATTCAGCAATGAGGTATGTAGCACTTTTTGTAGGATGAGTTCACGAACTTAATTGTCAGACCTTGTAGTATAGCACTTAGAACATAATATTGCATTGACTTCTTTTTGTTGAATTTTAGATTTATTATTGAATATCTTTATTTACCATGAAGTTAATGGTAAAAGTATAAACATGGATTAATTCATTTGTAAATTTTATGATTTTTCACATCACAGCACCTCAGTTAAAGACAGCCTATGGGTTTTATTGTTCAGAGAAAAGGTCCTTCTTAAGTAGGAGGTACCACAAAAAATCAGCTTGTGTTCTCATCTAGTTCCATCCCTTCTCTTTGAAGGTCACTATAAATACAACTGGAAACTTAGACCATGACATCTATGTAAATACTGACCAGCTGTTTCTCTTCTCTCTAAGGTCAGAAGATGCCAGGGAGGACACAATGACGGAGAAGGGTCTTCAGATACACATCACATTTAATTTAACCAGGTCTCCTAGTAGCTGAGAAGACATTACCCAAGTTCTTTCCTGGTCGAATTTCTCCCAGTTTTAATAGAAGTTTGGTAGAGGTGGCTGCTGTCTCCCTCCATATTTCATTTCATGGATCCTTACCATTTGCTTTCATTCAAATTCCTACTTTAGTGGTACAAATCGTCTGCACACTCCTGGGGCATCCTGAAACTTGCATCTTAGACCCACTAAATATTGACAGTCTAGCATCATCTTCCTTCTGTACTGGAAATATACAAATGGTGCTCCCTCTAGGTTTATTTTCCTAGGCCCTTTCTATAGGTTTAATAGGTGAAGATAATATACACATTTAATGCTATTTCAAAATCATCCCCTTTGTAAATGGATCCTCAACTTCTTTTCCTTGACTTCTACCTAATTTCTATTATCCTGGGCTCAGGACACCCTATACATTCACTAGAGCATTATAATACATTAATTGTATCTTTGGTATACCGTTTTCTACTTAAAAAAATTCCAACTTTCAACTTAAATAGTTTCAACTTTCTAGTTCAAACAAGAATTCAACAGAGCCCATGGTTCAAGTTGAATGGAGTTTGATTGAGCAACCCTAATGCACAATGCTGCAAAAACATTGATTACTATACCTTTGAATGGTACCATTCAAACAATGAGGATTTCTTGTGCAAATGGCTTATCTTCAAAAGCTCAACAACTTCTTAAGAGTGAACTTCAAGAGACAAAATAGGTAAGTTTCAATATATTGATCTTTAAGAAGTACTTCTTGTATTTTAATCAAACCAAGCAAAGATATAGACTAAAACATTAAAGATGCATATCCTATGAATACCAGAATGATTAAAGACTCATACAGTGTCACTGATATCTCTACCTCACAATGGCAGAAGCAGCCATGAAAGGGCAGGTGGCAATACAGACACCTATATTCTAAGATACCTCTCAGACGTCTGACAAGCTTAATCAACAGTAAGGATACCCTCATAGTGTTACTATGGCAACCCTGAGACCAGACAAGATGTAAATGGAAGAGACTCTCAACATTGATAAGAGGTCAGCTATTACTCCCACAAATCCTGCTTGATCAGTAAACCAGTAACTTCACATTGTTATCAAAATTTCAGCTTAGTGATTAGTACAGGTGAATATTAATCAGTTATAATCCTTGTAAGTATCCTTCAACCAGAATACTCTACTACTTCAAAGTTAGATGTGTTTTTTTAAATGAAGGAATAAAATTTCAACCTGGTGTTATTTAGTTAGAATAGGTTAAAGTGTAAAAATACTGTAGGTTTTCAAGCCGACCAAGTAGCATGGTGGTTGGTAGCTGGCTTGGGACGCCAGCAGCCCCGGTTCAGGTCCCACATATAAGGGCCAGTGACACTGCCCTCTAAAAGGAATTTTAAAAAAAAAGATACTGTAGGTTTTCTGAGAGTTCATATTTTTCCCTTACTTTAAATGACTATCTGACAAATTCTTAATGTTCTTTCCCCACCATTCAAAGCAAATACCTGGATCCTTATTAGTGTACATTAGTGTACGTATGTCAGTGGTTAATAGCAGATAAAAGAGAACTTATTTACTTATTTCATAATGTGTTAGTGAGCCAGAATCATTTTGAGAATCAAACAGGTGCTCCATACACGTATTTATGCTCTCAACATTCAAACATTGTCATATCTCAGTACCTATCACAAGTCCATTTCTAAATTTCACAACCCATCATAGCCCCTGAGGACTCCTGCCTTCCCTAAACCATCAATTATGTGCCAGGACAGACTGCCTGGTACAGCTGAGGCTCTTTGTGAATCCCAGCCTCTAGTCCAAAGAACATCAAATATTTAAGTGAAACTTGGCACTTGATATTTTCTGTTCCTAGAATCATATAGTATTAAACTTGAGTGGACTTGAGGTCACTAGTCTACTTACCCTCTTTACTTAAAAGCTTCATTACATGTATAGGGAGTGACTTCCCTGAGGTCAAAAGATCATCGCATGGAAACTAAACCTTAGAGATACAGACTCAATTCTGAGACAGATGGCAAATACTTTGCCATCTGAATCAGATCTTCTGAAATCCTCCAAGAAGTCATCCTCTGTATTACCTGATGGTGATTTTTGTAATCTGTGACTGTATCAACAAGCCACAAAACTGCAAAATAAATTTGCTTTGACTGTATGCCCTAGTTGTGGCACAGAGACTGCTCACCACTTCTCCCAGGTCAGCCTGTAGTGCCAGATTTATGGTGCTTTTAAATCCTGCCTGCTAATCCCTTGCTACTCTGCTCTTCCAAATCAAATTCAGTCAGACTTATCTAGCTCTGTCTGAATGTGTCCCTTGATTGAGTGATGTTAGTTCAAGAAAAAACACTCAAATCAATTTAATGCAAATTCCCATTCACAGCCTGGTTGACCCATCAGGATACTGACAATAATAGATTGGAGTACTTAATTCCTAAGGCATGTGACTCATCAAAGGCTTAGTAATCAATTTCCATTGCAGTGGCTGCATAATTTGTCTTTGGCGCTCTTAAGCCCTGGAATATCAAGTGCTTGTTCATTTTTTGAAGGCCTATACTTTCTTTCCAAATAGCAAAGCCCTTTCCATGTCTCTGCAATCATTTCCTTATCTAAATTTCCATATGCTGCCTCGGCAAGGTGTCCCACCTATGAAGGTTTTAGATCAATAAAAATAATTGGCATATTTTGCCTCCAGTTGCTGATGCCTGGAATAGATTACGTGCTACTCTGGCAGACAATGGAAAGATGAAATGGAGGCTGGTCACTACTTCCATCCACAGTGTCATTAACGCTATATTGCACAGCCAGTAGGGATTCTAATAGTCTGAACTCCATTTTCCAAAGGTGCCCAATCTGTCTTTAAGCATTGAAGTGAAGCATATACAAAAATAGGCAACTAGGAGACAGCCTTTCCGTTTTAAGAAAAGCATGCTATGTTTATCCAGACTGGATTCATATCTGCATTTGTCACTTTCTATGTCTCTTTTACTTTGATATAAGCATTATACTGAGAGCTGATTATGCCCTGGGAGTTCTCTCTGGCAACAAAGTAAGTGTTGCTTCAATCTTCAATCTACAGGTAAGGAAATGGTAAGAAATTAGGTCACATAAATCTGTAGAAGAGAACAGTCATTGTACCAACCTTTTTTTTAAGGGGCCAAGCCCTTATCCATAACTTTGTTCTTGCTAAGGTAGGGGAAAAATCAGGCACGTTTCCTCCGTGTGTTTGTGTTCCCCAAGTGCAGAAAGCTATATGTACTGCCAAGTCATTCATGGGAGCTACAGCGGACATTTCAGGCAGAAAGATATTTCTGTCCCTTTCTAAGTAAACAATGAAAATATTAAAGGAGTATTTAATGCTCAGAGGCATTAAATATCATGCCTTTGAGAACATGTTTGTCTCGCACCCTTGGCCCTATCTTTTGTAATGTAGGTCTGCATCCTTTCATTTCATCACTGCGGAAATCAATGCCTAGAATAGGAATTAGAATAAGACAAGGATGTTAGTAACTGTTTAAGGTTCTTCTCTATTCTGAGTCAGTAGGGAAATTTAAAGAAAGTACTTGTAGGAAGTATAAGGAATGAAAGTGCTTCTCCAACTTCAGTCGAGCCCATTAGCAGGAAATATTCTTATAATCACCCTGTGTTAACTTACATTTATTTAAAGATGTGCATATACATTTTATATATGATATACATAATATCCTAAGAATTTAGCTAAAAAAAACCAAAAAACCTATTTTTCATAGTTTGCTGTCTTAGTTTGGGCTGCTATGCGAGAATACCATAGACTGAATGGCCTACAAAGAACAGAAATTTAATTCTCACAGTTTAGGAGGTTGGGAAGTCCAAGATTAAGCCACCATCAGATTCAGTGTCTGTTAAGGATTCACTTGGTTTTGGCTATCTTCTTGCTATAGCCTCACATGCTATATAGAAGGAATGAGGCAATTATGTGGGGTCTTTTTTTTTTATAAGGGCACTAATCCTATTCATGGGGACTCCATCTTCATGACCTAATCACCTCCCAAAGGCCCCACCTCCATATACCCTCACATTTGGGGATTTGGTTTTAATATATGAATTTTGGGAGGACACATTCAGTCTATAGCATTTACAATAGTGACTATAAATTTAAGGAGATTTTTGTGCTACATACCTGGTATTTAGTGATAAACAAAGCAGTATCCTACACATTATAGGAATTCAGAAAATATTGGAATGAAGATTTCTTATTCAATTACAAAACCAGAGCAAATTTACAAATTTTAAAACTTACACATGATTACATGGTAGTTTATAACATTAATGTAATGTGATTTTTTTTTTTTTGGCTTAAAACTTGTTTTCTTACTAGCCACATAGAAAATTTTTCACTTGCCAACTTGATAGTCTGGAATTGATATGATAGATCATTAATTGTCATTGTTAAGAAAAAAATAACTAATAATATATTTATTTTAATACTAGATAGGGGGTACATTTGTAAACTCAATGCTCTTGGACATCACAAGTTTGTACACATATATAGGATTAAGCCAATATGTTTGTTTGAGATATAAGTGTGATATTGGCTATATGTACAGGTTCATTCTTTTGTTTTTGTACATCAAAATTGATATTTCATCCTGAAGATGTTAGTCGTAATTTTAATAAGGGAAAAAAATAAACAGAGTCAACTACACTTTAAAAATTACTTAAAAGCCTATGAAGTATAGAAGATCTAGACAAAGTTACATCACTAAACCAACAGAGACTATAAGATCCTAAGATCCTAAAGTTTTCCAGAAGGGGAAAAGTAAGTTACAAAAAAGGAATGACAGTCAGAGTGTCTTCAGAATGCTCAACATCAACACTAAATGCCTGAAAGCAATAAACAATGCCTTCAAAATTCTGAGAAAAAATTATTATTCTACCCTCACACTTGATAAGTAGTTTGTATAGGCAGAGAAATCCAGGTTGAAAGAGACATTTCAGATCTAGGACTAACATAACTTTCATGTACCTTTTCTCAAATGCTACTGGAGGATGGATTCCATCAAATCAAGGTTATAAGCAATGACAACACAACATAAACAATAAGATGTACTATTCAGGAAATGGGAGCTCAAACACTGGTGAGAAGACAAAGTCTTAGATGAGTAACACGTCATGCCCAGGGAATAATCAATCCAATTTGTGCTAGAGCACAGAGGCTGCAAGGGGAAGTTACTTAGTAAATAAAGAGAACTGATGGATTTGTATTTTGGCATTTAGAAAAATCTGTTGGTATTTGACAGCTCATCTGACCTTCTTAAAAAATAGATACATCGAAAACTAAACATTATTAAGAAAAGAATCTTAAATATAGTATACTACCTGGCTCAGCTGAAAGCAATATTCCTGTAGTCATATTGTAGATGCTAACTTGATTTGATGAAAAATTATGATAAATATGTTGACAAAATCATAGGAGTAGGCAGACTAAAGCCAGGGATAGGAGGTTAAACTAAATCATCAACATCAATAATAGAATGCAATATCCCAGCTGATATAGAAATAGGAGGAAATACATATTATTATCAATTCATAGGTAAGTTCCAGATAAAACAGCTAAAAAGGGGGAGTGGTCCCTCTAGGAAGTACTTGTGAAGTAGGAAGTATGGGGGTAAAGAAAGGGGTCATTGTTTTTCTTAAGTCTTTTAGCATTATTTGACTTTTAACTCTATTAATATGTTACTTTGATTAATGCTTTATTAATTAATTTTAATTTAAGACATTCTGATTGAATGGATCCCCCAAGTACTAAACAGGATAAACAAAATATGACTCACACTAAACCCACATTGAGAACTTTATCATTCTTAGAATTTCTAAATATCACTAGCTTTCAGAATAAATTTCCTTTGTAACAATCTCACAGACTTTTTAGCAACAACATTTATCCATAGTTTTTGTTTTGTGTTGTTGTTTTTCATTCAGTATGTCAAAGTTCTGGGTGCAAATCTTAGATTTACACCTTGGCTGTGTATAAACTTAAAAGTCAAGGTCCAATGATGTATTCTATGAATAGTTCCTCTGTGAAACATTTCTCACACTATGTACAGAGTACAGGGAAACAAAAAAAGGGTTGTACAATAATCCCGGGGTCTAGCAACAGAGGGAGACATTCCAACCCTAGGTTTAAGGGAGATAATAGTTGTAAGAAATCAGAAGTTAGATAAAAGGAAATTAATAGGATACATTAGACCTTAACATGTTAAAAGGTCTTCTTCAAACAGCAATGCTTCAATAATCTAGGATTGTCTACTTCTATAAGAACCCATTCACATTAATTGGTTTTAAAAGGACATTTACATAATATGATAAATGTCATTCATTATCTATGGGTTGAATCTTTAAACCAAAGAATGGAAAACTTAGTGATAATTTATTTTTAAATCAGGCATTGACATTTACAATCTTTTCTGTAACTATAATTAACAGATTTGGTAGAAGAAGTAAGACGTTCGGTAAATTTAGTAAATTTTCGATCTTTCCCAGCAGAGACAATAAATCCTATCTAAAAACTCATTCATTTATTTCTTGTCAGCTTTAAAGTTATGATGTACTCCTCAGAATTAGTATTAAGTCATTGCCTCTTAGTAACAGGACTGGAGCTTGGGAAGGTGACTTGAAATTCATACTTGTATATTGTTCTGTTTGTTTGAATAGTGAGTCAATGTATGCACATGTTAAAAACCAGTCAGTGTGTGACTTCAGTAAAAATACCATTGCAGGTGTCCAGGAAAAAGATGTAGAAGGCAGGGGTGCCCTATTGACCTAACCAGGGCACAGGCAGCTGCATCCATTTGGTGTCTCCAAACATTGGTAGTTTATTCATGTCTTTCAGTACCATTGTCATCAGTGTTGAAGTCCCATGGAATAATAGAAGGAACATAAAATCCTGGATTTATCCTTGTTTAAATCTGACGTGACTAATTTGATGACTTCTTTGAATTTGAAGTGTTTAGAATATTTTATGACTCATTTCTAGTGGGAACTCAATTAGATGAGGTCAGCTCTAAAAAAGACATAAGGTTGCATGTTTTCAAATTTGCCGTGGACTGTGAAATCCATACCTGTTACACTCAGGGAAGGTGACTAGACACAGGGCAGATGAATAGGAGGAATAAAGGAAGGAACCAAGAGGACAATGCAAGAGGTCAGGAAGTAAAGATTGGCAACTGACCTTCATAAGGAAGCAACATAGTATGATAATTTGTTGGATGAGTACAAAGCCAGTAAGCACAAGCAGGTCCCTCTTATCATATAAGCTCCAACAAGCCTATGGAAGCTAGCACAAGGAATAGTCTTACCATTTTAGTAAGATATATATATATATACATAATACATACATACACACACACACACACACACACACACACACATAGAAGTGCCAACAAATGTATACACATTTTAAGAAGGAAAAAAATGTATTAAAATTACACTGATGGTAATCACTTTGAGCACCTCTTGTAATTGCAGTAGTCAAACATGACTTGTATTCATCATTTATTATTGGTATATATTGAGTATTACAATTTTAATACAGTTTTTTCCTTTCTTAAAATGTGTATACATTTTTGGTCACTGTGTGTGTGTGTGTGTGTGTGTGTGTATTTTCTTTTTTTTTTTTTTAGCTGAGCCATCCTGTGTATTTTCATATATATCTCATAAATACAAGACACTCTGAGAGCTGAGGAGTAAAATAGTATAAATGCATATTGCTATGGACTGAAGCGTCCAAAACATATATATTGAAGCCCTAATCTCCAGTGTGATGGTATTTGGAGATAAGTCCTTTGTTATGTTTAAGATAGTTATGTTTAGATGAGGTAATGAGAGTGGGGTCTTCACAATGGGATTAGTGCCCTTACTAAAAAAGAAAAAAGAAAGAGGCTCGCTCTCTCTCTCTCTCTCTCTCTCTCTCTCTTTCTCTCTCATTAGGAACAGAAGAAGGCAACCATCTGCAAGCCTTCACTAGAACTCAACCATGCTGACAACCTGATTTCAGACTTTCAGCCTCCACAACTGTGGGAAAAGAAAGCTCTGCTGTTTAAGCCTCCCAGCCTGTGGTATTTTATAATGGCAGCCAAAGCTGACTAATACAGTGATCCAGACAAGTTCACCTGCTGTCTACTAATACCCAGCTATGGTGGAAAGCACTGGATTCCAGTTCTAAAAATACTGCACTGGTCATGGGGAGTAAGCTGTGGTCTGAGAGCACTAATGCCTGTCAGCTACTGCATTACCTAGGAATGCATCCTGCTACAAGAAAACCCAGCTTGGGGTACTTTAAAAATGAAGGTTTATCTTTTTCACGTAAGAATTTTATTTTATTTTATTTTATTTTATTTATTTTTTTAAGATTTTATTGGGGAATTGGGGGAGGGTAACAGCGTTGGGGAATCAGGGAAGGGAGACAGATAAGTTGCTGTCTTCTTGTTCTTCAGTCTTCACATAAGAATATTAGAAGTAGATGCAGCATTGATGTCACAGGCCCAGGCTCTTTATTCTTCCATTTTTCAAATGTTGGATTTTTGTCCACAAGCTTTTCAATTTGTGATAGTAAGATGATCTCCATGCATCTCATTTGACTCCTAGGCAGAAAGGATGAGGAAGGAGCAGGAGACCTACCCTTTCTAAGGCTTCGCTGAAGATGGCTTCCCTTTCTAAATAAAACAATGATCTCCTATAGCTCATTTGCCAAAACTAAGTCATATTCCCTGCCTTCCTCCTCCTCCTCACATCAATCTGCGAAAACAGATATCCAACAGTGCCTTAAACAAATCATGATTGATCTGCTGGGATAAGAGCCTGTCTTCCTTGAGATCATAGATGGAGCCCTATATGCTCCCTGAAAATTAGGAATTCTTTACGAGATAAAAAGATGTACGTAGGGAGGAAATATATCTTCCAAACCTACCTTCTCTGACGGCTGCACTTAGAATAACCTAGGGGCTGATGAGCCAATACCTCATGTGCTGTCAAAGTAGCTTAAATTTCTATGTAGGATTTTCCCCCATTCAGTTGCTTTTTACAATTAAGGCCCCCAGATGAATCTCTAATAGTAATTTGTCTTAAGTTATCTATTAAAGCAGAGTGACATTTGAGAAGGGCAATAGTGTAGCTGATGGCTAACTGGGAGTGATGTGGGCTCCCAGGGCGAGCTTGGAGGGTTGGAGGCAGAAAAGTATAGGAAAAGGAGTCAGCAGAGTCATTACTGATGAATGCTAGAGAACTTTCTTCCCTTCTTCCTGGAAGGGAGTAGACAGCTATTAAACTCTATCAATATTGACTTATAACCTCTACAGGAAGGAGGGGTAACAGTTACCTCCTGAAAAGTACTTGGAACTAATATTGCTTCAGCAAAGTTCCACAAGAGTTTCAAAAAAAAGGCAAAATACAGCTGTTGATGTAACTGCCCAGTATATCTACAGCTAGACCAAGAACACCGTGCTGACAGTGAATCTCTCACAAACTCTAATAGCCGCCTGCTATAACTTTCTAGACGAAGCCAACGAGTTTCAGGATTTGAAATGAGAGCTTTCAGAAACTCCATATGTAATATTTTTCATTACATTAAATTGTATGCAGAGACATACAGAGTTTTTATAATGTTGGGTAAGTGCCGTTTTGCTTTTTGAGGGAATTTCCACAATAGAACTCGTTTATTACACCCTCGAGCTACATCCCTATCTGATATGGTACAGTAATGAGAATTTTAATACTTATTAACCTCATGAATTTTGCAAACTGATAAAATTGAAAGAAGGAATATCTATTGCATCACTGAGACCTTGTTCAATGACTCTGTCTAATATGTTAGGGATATTACTGTGGCCTCCTTTCTAAAGCTTAAAGAATAATTTTGAACTATTCCTCTTGAATTTTTTAGACAAATCCTTCTGACTGTAAAGTACCATTCTTTGCATCTAACTTCAATACAAGTCTTCAAACAAAGCCCATTGGCTGCAAAGGTGACCTGCCCTTCCCAGCTGTTTTGTCACCCTAATATTCAGTTCCTAAAAACTCCCTAATCACTAGTGCTGTTTTCTTTTATAGGAGGAGACAGGCTAGTTTTCTTTTACAGTCCCTTACAGATTCAGCCAGATTGCACAAGGTTAGAGATTAATGGATGGAATATTCATTTCCTGTAGCAGATATTCATAAACAAAAACTCTCATAGGATATATGGGGCTTTTCATAGAGCTGTTTAGAATACTTTGTGGTAAGTAGTTTACACTGAAGCCAAGCTGGTGAGGATAAATGAAATATTTGAGGCTGCAATGAAACCTAAAATCTTTCAAGGATGATACATAAACTTTCTATGGATTTTAAAAAATGAGCTTGGTTTAATTGTGAGTAATGGCTTGGTAGCATTGTAATTTGGGGTAAGGGAGAAAGAGGCTTTAGTTTAGAACCAGACCTGTCATAAAATATATTTGAACCCTCATTCTATTCAAACATGAAAACAGGCGGTCAGGAAAAATAAAAATGCAAAAACCCAGACTGAGATAATGGGGTTTCTCTTAATTTGATTTGCTGTGGAGAATGCTGGCCTATTTAATATATCCATGTGGAGTTGCTGTTTATATTTTGGTTTCTAATTAGCATAGTCATTCTGAAACCTCTAGCTGACTTCCCCTTCCATATAAATCTAATTTGGCCTTGAGGAGGGTTATTAGAGCAGCACAAGGAGCACAAACAAAGGGAAATATCTGCCAAACAGCAGGCAGGCTCAAGGCATCTGGGGCAAGCACCCAGTACAGCAGCCAGGCTGGTGTGTGGTGCTGAGGATAGCAGGTGGGGGGGTGGGGGGGGGCAGGGACAGAGCTGGACAACAAATCCATCAACATTCTCCCTCCTACCGTCCCAACCCTGCCCCGCCCCAGCCTGAGTTGCCTGACCAAAGCAATTTCATAATAAAAAAGGGATGATATTGAGGGGATGTGAAAGCTATAAAGAAAAGATTTAAAATTGATTTTGAAAGTTTCTAAACTAGGCCATAGAATGGATGGCCTGTATTGAAGTAAATGCTTAGTCTCCCTCCCAAAACTCCTTGTAAAGAGTGACATTTCAATTTTCCCTGGCTTTGGGGAGCTTGATTTTTTTATAACTCTACAACTCAGTCTTTGAGAAGCACCTTCCAGCGGTGATAATAAAGTATACTGAGTGGGGATATGGACAACACTGATAAAGAGGCACTAATCCTTAGTCTGTGTGAAAAATAGTCTGAAGGCAGATTCTACCCCAAAGGGGAAGAAAGAAGAATGCTAAACATGACTAGTAGTGACCTATTTTTCACCAAGCAATTGGAGCTCAAGTACATTTTGACTAAAATGTTGTTCTTGGGGAAGAGTGAGGGACTTAAACTCTTTGTAAAGGGCATTGAAGTACCTACCAACTTATAATTTTGTGATAACTCTAAAGACAAAAGATAAAAAGGTTCTTTTGAGGAGATTGAGGGCGTCTACTAACATTCTTCTGGTGACTCCTCTCTAGGATCTACATTTATAATGGGTGATTTGTCTTAACTGGTTTTTTGTATCCATTATAAAATTAGTAGAAGCAGCTTTCAAAAACTCAGCAAACCTTGTTTATAAAGGTCTATGAGAGTTCTGATGAGCATAACTTATTGCGAAAGTTTCCCCTACTGTGAGAAACAGAATGCTAATGATCTGAATCTGTTCTTTATCCAGAACCATGAGAATTACAGCTCCCCTAGAACACATTGAAAAGTCTCTGGGATTAAACTTTTAAAAATGTGCTACTGTCATATTCTGCATATTCTATTTAAATACATGTCTATCAACAATTTATTATATACTGACAGTGTTAAGAGCTGCAGACATTTGAGCTTCATATATCTCTATGTAAGAAAAGGAGAAATCAGATTAGATATATATGATAGATAAATGTAGATAAATATTTAAAAATTAAAAGGAGCTTTGTAACATAGGAATTTTTTTAATCTGGTGAGGGTGGAGAGGGGGTAGTTTCTGGAAAAGAGATAAATAAAAATATCTTTTCTATTATAGATAGTTTTAATAGGGTGGACATAGATTTCAGATGGAAGAAGATAGGAACATATCCAAGGTCCTTTATCCAAATTGATAGTGATAATATGAACTAGGCACTATGCTGAGAATTCAAAAACCTCTTATTTTGATTTATTTACTCTTTCTACCCTACCCAGATCCAGAAAGAGTTTGCTAATCTCAGTGCCAAACTACCCATGAGATCAGGAAAGTTGCCTCACTGCTCTTGGCATCTGTTTCTTCATCTGTCAAAAATTTAGGGCTGGCTGAATGGCGTGGTGGTTAAGCGCTGGCTTGGGAAGCCAGCAGCCCTGGTTCGGGTCCCACATATGAGGGCCGGTGACACTGCCTTCAAAAAAAAAAAAATTTAGTAGAATGAACCTCTACAGGGTGGGAGACATCTCCTGGGGATTTTTCTTTCTACCTGATCTCTGCTACAAGTAGGAATATCTCAGGAGTCAGTCCTAGGCTCTCACTTATTTGCTTTTATACATCTTCTTTGAAGAGCTTTTCCACAATTTCAAATACCATCTACAGACTACATATTAAGCTTTGAGATGCCTATAAATATGTGAGTAGAAATGTCAACCAGGTGATTAGATAAGTAGGTCTAGCTGTCAGAAGAGTTCTGAGATAAAGACAATATGTCTAAAGTAGAATTCACGATCTGCTCTGCCAGCCCCTAGCATCAATACCCATACACCTACCCCATCTCCAGATTTCCAGGCTCAGCAAGAGGCAGCATCTCCATCTTTTCTTCCTTAAAGGAAGTCTTAACAGTTTCCCCAAACATCTCTGACCTTGTCCATAGTCCCTCTGTCTCTATGCCTCTACCCACGGTTCTCAGACACATCATCTCTTATCCTGCTCCAAACTTATAAGTTCCCAACCATTCTCCACACACAGAGTGCTCTTTGTATATAGTATGTACATGTATCATCAC
Source organism: Aselliscus stoliczkanus (assembly GCA_033961575.1). Lineage (NCBI taxonomy): Eukaryota > Metazoa > Chordata > Mammalia > Chiroptera > Hipposideridae > Aselliscus > Aselliscus stoliczkanus. The sequence continues at coordinate 99,564,597 of CM066732.1, read as the reverse complement.
TCCCCCATTTAAAACTTCCAGTGGATACCTGTTTCTCTCAGAGCCTTGGGCCCTTATCCTAATTTATGCCCTCTGTAACCCACCTGATTTGATCCTGCCTACCCTCCTTTTCCTTTGCCATTTTTCCTTGGATCAGTGCACTCTTTTCACAGTGGCCTTCTTTCAACTCCTTCAACAAGTGAAGTTCCATTCCACATAGCATAATTGCCTGTACTGATTTCCCAATCACCCCTATCCTAACCCCTTTTAAAATGCAACAAAGTAAGTGAAAACTGATCAGATGGGGCTAAGTTATAAAGAAAAAAAGTAAGGCAGGGTGAGAAGGGCAGGGAATGACTGAGGGAAAGAAAGGTGTTATCATTTTAAACTAAATGAGCAGGGAAGACCTTGCTAAAACAGTCACAACTGACAGAGACCTGAAAAGCATGAGTGAGCTGATCAGCTGCCTTGGTAAGAGCGTTCCAGGCAGAGGAAACAGCAACATTTAAGGTGCTCAGTGAATATCAAAGTATAGAAAGGAGGCCAGTGTAGCTGGAACAGAGTGGGGGAGGCACAGGGCAGAAGAAGATGAGGTCAGAAAGGAAGCTTGTTGACCACTGACCATCGTAAGGTTTTGGATTTTACTCCAGTTTGGGAGTTTGGGGCAAGAAGACTGGCATGACCTGAACCATATTTTTAAAGAATAACTCTCTATCACTGTAATAAGAACAGAGTGTAAGGGGACAAGGGTGGAAGCAAGACCAGGAAGGAAGACCTGGAATAGTCCGGGTACTGAGGCCACCACAGCGTTAGCAATGCAGGCAATGAAGTAGTTTAGAGGTATAGTTTAAAGGGAAAGCTCACAGTGTTTACTAATGAATTGAATGAGGGCTGTGAGCTTCCTACTCATTCTCCAGAAACAAAGTTTGTGTCAGTTCCTCAGATGCCTTTCTGACTGTCTTTCTCTACCAACCAACTCAGATTTTCCCACTTATATATACCGCCGTCACTTATGCTCATCCATAGCACTTATCACCACTGTGATTAAACAGAAATTACTCTAATGAGAAACTTATTCCCCATGTTAAGTTATACGCTTACAGGAAATGCCATGTCTGTCCTGTTCCACAATCTATTCTGAACACAGAGGCACTTGAGGCACTCATTGGATACTTGGGATAAAACTTCAGTTGCCTTCTCTATGTTAAAGTCCACCTGGTCAGTCATACATAGGTACACCTTTTTAATCAAATTGTTATACTGTTATTAAAATAGAAGTGGAAATTTTTAACTCTGAAAAGAGTCATGATAATAATAGAAGAGCTATTTCTTTGTTGGCAGCTCTCAGAGTGTGGATAATAGTGGAATGCATGATTGTTAGACAATCTGGAGTAATGAGACCTTTCAAACATTGAGCCATTATGTGTACCCACCAAGCTGTGTCCATTTTATTAAAATCCATTAAAATGCATTATATAAGTAATTAGAAGTATGTATTGATATTATTGAGAGGCTAAAAGTTTCTAACATGAAGATTTCAAAGGCTCAGTTTATTAAGAATTAGACCTTCTGGTTCAACCAACTAAACCCAACACTAACTCTAAATTATCTACTGCCTACATTGCTGAAACTATAGCCACTGGCTATGGCATAAATATGGCACCTTCATACAAGTTCACAAAATCAATTTTTGGATGTATTAGTCTCCTAGGTCTGCTGTAACAAAGTATCAAAAATTTTAAAGCAACAGAAATAAACTCTCTGGCCATTGTGGAGGCTAGAAGTCTGATCAAGTTGTCGGTAGGGCCATGCTCCTTCCACAGCCTCTAAGAATGATCCTTCTTTGTCTGGTCCAGCTTCTGGGAGCCTCCGGTATTCCTTGGCTTATGGCAGCTTAACTCTAATCTCTGTCTTAGTTTTCACATGGATGTTTTCCATCTGCATTTGTGTCCAAATTTCCTTTTTCTTATAGAGACACCAGTCATATTCAATGAAGAGGGCATCCTACTCTAGTATGACCTCATCTTAACTAATTACATCTTCAACGATGTTATTCCCAAATGAGGTCACATTCATAGGTATAGGGAGCTGAGAATTCAACATATCTTTTTGGGAGGGACACAATTCAACCTATAACAGATGTGGTTAAAAGTAAAGCTGGGAGTAGCTTTATACAGTGTAAAGAAAAACGGACTAGGTATCAGAAAATGTTAATCTGAAGTTTAGCTCATTAAAGGTAGAAGTAAGTTACTTTAAAGAGGTTTTTTTTCTTATTTTCCACTCTTTCAAATTAGGGTGTTAGAAGAGATAACCTCTAGCCACTCGGATAATTCAGATCAGAATCGGATGAGATTAAGGGAAACACTGAATTTGCTCAAATTATAGAATCAACCATGTGGTGAACCTTGTTGTTCCTGCCACTATTTCCTTAAAGGTTTAACAAAGCATTTTTATTCTTTAAATGCCATTGTAAAGGGTAAGACTTTATACCTGACATCCACCTCCTAATTGAATCATATCAATGCCATAGGTTCAGACCTGTAACCAGTTACTAGTTATATCTCCTGCACTCAATAAGTCCTGTAACCATAGTACAGAGGGCATTTCAAGACGCTCTTTCAGCACTGAGATCACAATCTACTCCATCCTCTCAAAAAGGACATCCTTTAATAGTACACTTTTTACAGCATGAAACATCAGTATTCTCTTGTATGGCTGGGTAGTTTATTCTATGTTTTGTCAGATTGACCCTAGTTTAATTCAAGACTGTAAATATTGATATCTTTCAGTCATCCCTCTAATGTTCCACTAGGAAACCAATTAAATTGCCCTATCACAGTTTAAAGAGAAGATGGTTTGCTGAACCCTGCAAAAAACACAATCAGACAAAATATAGCTTTAGAGAGTTGTCTTGAAGGATATCACAATTGGTCTTGACCAGACTTACATCCATTCTCTTTAGATAATGAGAAGGGATAGGTGAAAGTTAAAAGCAAATAAATTTATGTGATATATGAAGATGGTCTATAAAGGCAATGTAATGTAATAGTTAATGCTAATAGCACTTTCTAACATGCCAGCCACTGTTCTGTTTGGTGTTACTGGCATGGACAATGTTCCTTCTACCTCATTATCAATTGGATCCAAGGTAATCCTGGGAAATTGCCATCATTTAAAATCATCTTTACTGTCTCTGAATATTCTGATCTTTAACATCTTGAGAGTATATTACAGTCTAAAACTACTTGCACATAAAACTCGCCATTGGTTCTCATGAAATACTTATGAGTGAAAGAACTTCAGGATTAAAAGAGTCAGGAGATTTGCACAAGAGTACATAACCTGGACAGAAATTTGAGTCTTCCAGCTGCACACCCAGCTGCATGTTCTAAATGCAATATGTATAGATGTACACTCATATACATTCTCATTTAATTCTCATAACTCTTTGTAGCTCTTTAAGAACTGTATGAAATTCCATAGAATTGAAATAATGTGATTTATTTAACCATTTCTCTGTTGGTAGAAATATAGGTTGATTTCATTTTTGTCATACTTATAATGCTATAATAAATGAGTTACCCATGTATGTTTACATACATGTACAAGTTCTTCTATAGAATTAATTCCTAGAATTAGAACTGCTGGTCAAATAGATTATATATTTTTTTAATTTTGAAAGATGTAGCAAAATTTACTAGTATGTTTTATGAGGATTTCTGTCTCATTAAAAGTGAAACTGGGGGGGGGGGGCTGGCCGAGTGGCGCATTGGTTAAGAGCTGGTTTTGGGATGCCAGCAGCCCCGGTTCAGATCCCACATATGAGGGCCAGTGACACTGCCCTCTACAGCTAACAACAGCTCTACCTGGAGCTGGGCTGTGAGCCCTGGTGATGGTGTAGGCTGCAGCCCCTGATGCAATGGGCTGCCATAGGCTACAGTGAGTGGCCGGCAGCCAGCGTGAGCTACCAATAGCTGCAGTGAGCGACATCGAGAGGCCAGCAATGGATCTGCCTTATCCGGGAAGAGCGCAATGATGATACCAACATGGGCCAGAGAAGCAATGTCCTCCGCAACTAGACTGAAGAACAAAAAGACAGCAACTTCTCTGTTCCCCTTCCCCAATTCCCCAATGCTGTTCCCCTCCCTCAATTCCCCAATAAAAATCTTAAAAAAAAAAAAAAAAAAAAGTGAAACTGGGCACCGGCCAGGTGGCACAGTTGGTTAAGACCGCAAGCTCTGAGCAACAGGGTCACCAGTTCAATTCCCACATGAGCCAGTGAGCTGTGCCCAAGCTGAGCTGCGAATGGGCATCTGGATGGCTCAGTTGGTTAGAGCATGTACTCTTAACAACAAGGTTGCCGGTTCCACTCCTGCATGGGATAGTGGGCTGTCCCCCCACCCCCTGCAACTAGATTGAAAGTGGCAACTGACTTGGAGTTGAGCTTGCACCCTCCACAACTAAGACTGAAGGACAATAGCTTGACTTGGAGCTGGTGGGTCCTGGAAAAACACAATGTTCCCCTTCCCCAATTCCCCAACACTGTTCCATTCCCCAATTCCTCAATAAAATTTTTTTAAAAAGTAAAACTGGTCTATACTTTTATGTGCTCAACTTGTCTTATTTATGTAAAAAGTTTATGCTAGGTGAATTAAATAAACAGAAGTTTTGCATCTTATTCTCTGCTCTGGAACTATTAAATAACAGGAACAAAAAACTCTGTTCTTTGAGGTTTTTTTAAACCTGGTTACTGAAACCACCTAGGCCTCATGCTTTAACTACCAGTAACGTTAGTGGCTGTTACAGATTCCAACCTGCAATCAGACTCAGGAGACACAATAGCTTTAATCTAATACTATGTTTATTTGGCATTATGGAAGGACACAGCTCATGAAATGCAGCACTTTTACCTCATCCAGAGGATCAACAGCTACCTAGGTTTATGATTTCTTTTGCCCTGCATACACAAGGTGTGTATGACTGCCCTGAGTGAGACCCAAGATGAACGTGGGTCACTTTGACATATAGAAGCCACAGTACCTTTCCCCCACAGCACTTTGTACCATTCTAGTCATGTAGGACCCAGGTCTGTATGCAAGCTCACATCTGCTTCAGTCCAAAGTTGTTGCATATGAGGCACCACACAGTCCACAATGACCTTAACCCTGTAATTTCCAAAGAGGACCCAGATGTCAGGCAGGCTTGTGTCAGGTGTGATGTCAACCCATCACTACACTAGTGGCCCTGCTAGGGACTTTTAAACTTTTCCTGAGTCAATTTCACTCTAGAAAATTATGCATTTTATCCATATTTTCGAATTCATTGGCAAAAAGTTGTTTTGCCCCTAGTCTGTCTCTTTACTGACATTTTTAAAAAGCAGCTTTTAGGATCAGCCAAGTGGCGTGTTGGTTAAGAGTTGGCTTGGGACGCCAGCTCTGAGCAGCAAGGGCCCAGTTCAGATCCCACATCAGGGCCAGTGACGCTGTGCCCTCTACAGCTAAAATGGAGAACAACAGCTCCACCTGGAGCTGGGATGCTGTGAGTAGGCTGCAGTGGGGCTGACCAGCAGCTGGCATATGCTTTTCTGACGGCCAGCGAGTGACTGCCTCAGCCAGGAAGAGTGCAATGATAATACCAACATGGGCCAGTAAAGCGATGTCCTCCACAAATAGACTGAAGAACAAAGAGGACTTGTCTGTCCCCCTTTCCCATTTCCCCAATGCTGTTCCCCTCCCCCAATTCCCCAATTTTTAAAAGAATAAAAGTAGGTTTTATGGTTTTATTGATCATGTATTGGTTTCCCTAATCTCTTCAACCTCAGAAACTTCTGCGTTTGTCTTTATTAATTCTTACATCCACTTTCTTTGGGTTGTTTTTCCCCTACATTTTTTAGTGAAATGTTTACTTTATTTTCCCTCTTTTCTGTTTTCTGATAAATAGTATTTCATAAAATTTTCTTCTTAGTACTAGTTTAACTGCATCCTTAAAAGCATGTTCTCGTTTTGTTAATTTCTGAATTAATTTAAGAAAAAAGTTAAAACAATTAGCCTAAGTTATTTATAAGTGTAGTGAATTTCCAGGAGAGTTTTTTACTACCTTGTTAACTACTAATTTATTGCAATGGACTTAGACTGTGACATTGTAATTTCTACTTTTTTAATTGTTCCCTTTCCTTAATCAAATTGTGTAAGTTATAGTTGTTAACTGCTCAAATCATTTATAGCTTTATTTTTGGCCTACTCTGATCTTCCAGTTTCCAAGAGAAATATGTTAAAACTCTAGTGTGATTGGTTTTGTTAATTTTTCATTTCTAAAAGTTTTGGCTTCATATACTTTGGCATGTTCTCTACATAAATATTTGACTTATGTTAGTAGAATATGCCTCTTATCAATATTAAATTTGCCTCTTAGCTTCCTTTAATATTTATATCCTTATCCTTATGACAGTATTAATATTGAACAAAATAAAATATTTGTTTAGTTTTTGTTTATTTATCTGATACTTTTTTATATCCTTCTACTTTAATTCTTTCTGTGTCATATTACTTAAAGGGTCTTATTACATCATTTTTTCTTCTTCACATTTGAATCTACTACTTCAGGAATTGTTTTGTAATGATTATAGTAACCTTCACAACCATATTATCCACAAATATTTAAATATTAAGTTAATTTTTTTTTCCTTCACTACTGTTCCTGGAACATGAGAAATAAAAATACACATATACTGCCTTCAGAATTTGTGATGCATGGGATAAACTAAAACTAAGTCATATCTCTGGAATGATCTACATTATCTTCATACTTAAATAACGTGGGTATAGAAAATGCTAGATTCAATAATTTTCCCTTAGCAATGTCCTTAGAATTGTGTTTTTTAGTACCTTTTGATCGCCTCCAAGAAAATAATAAATGTCTTAACTTGCATCCTGTAGAAAGCAGAGCTGGAGTCAGAGATTAATCCTTAATGAATGACATCTTATGGTGCAGAACCAGGGCAATAAAAATGAGGGAAAGGGCTGGCCGAGTGGCGCGGTAGTTAAGTGCTGGCTTGGGAAGCCAGCGGCCCGGTTCAGTCCCACATATGAGGGCCAGTGACACTGCCCTCAAAAAAAAAAAAAAAATTAGGGAAAAAAGAGAAGTGAGGTAAGCCAAGACACAATGTGATAGGTTATTGTGCTGGTCACCACCTCACAGTGTGCCATGGAGAATTATCAGCTGTCTCAACAGGTGAGCCATATTCCTCTGGAAAGCTTGCAAGGACAAAACGTGCTTTTGTACAGTCTCTGCATGTAGTTTTGCCCACTTCTCTCCTGCTTCCTTGTAGTGTAGTTTCAGCCCACGGAGAGCTAGCCCTCTCATACTTCCAGGTTGTGTCACCCTGCCGCTATGTAGCCACAGGGAACCAATTCCCAGGCCCCTGGTCCACAAATGTAGAGATGACTAACAGAACAAGTATGCTCTATAGCATCCCAATCCCTCTTAATTTACATCTAAAATAAACCATGTTCCTTCTTTTCTGGAGTATCTCCAGATTCACCATATGATATTTTCCAAAAGTCCCTAAATTGTAGACTTCATAAGGAGTCTTATATCAGATATCATTGAACAGATTCCAGAGTTACTACTTTAGATCCTATGTTAGTATTTTCTATGATTACAAATTTTTACTCACAACTATCAGAAGTATTTATTATGGCTTACAAGTAAATTATTCTCTATCCTGTATTTGTGGTAATGGGTTTAAGTTTCCAAGTTACCAGCTGTCATGTGACCCTACTGAATTTTATAACGTATGCATAGAAAATATAAAAACTTGTCAAAAACTTTTGTGCATTTGATCCTGGAGTACCCAGGATTTTCCCAAGTTTCCCAGAAGTAGTCCCTGAGATAAGAATTCGTGTGTAAGTGACTTATTAAGAAAAGTTTCCCAGATGGCATATTTACTTTTTTCTTATGGCAGGATGGAAGAACTGACTCGGGATGGTGAACACACAATGTGACATATAGATGATGTATTACAGAATTGTATACCTGAAACCTATGTAACTTTACTAACAATTGTCTCCCCAATAAATTTTAATTAAAAAGAAAATGTGCCCAGAGAAACCAGTAAGGAAGTGGGGTAGCAGGTTAGGGGCAGGGAAGAGGCTAAATCAGGGAACACTGATGGCTGCAGGACCGTGAAAGCCCAGGTCTCTGCTTCAAGGTAGGGCAAATGCTGAAGAATAACTAAGCAAAGCCCTTCATGGGGATGAGGGAGGAGAGATTTTGAGGCATTTCTGACTTTCTGTGCCTGCATTCTGAACACTAGCAGATGGCGTTTCTTTGAATAGAGCTGTAGACACAGGCTGTGGGAAACAAGAACACACCAAAAGCAGAAGAGAGGCTCAGTGAAGCAGCAAAAGGAATCCAAAGAGAGCATTAAGTTCCCACTATAGACAACATCCTTGCTTTCTGGGGTGAAGACATTTCCCACTTAAAGAATACATGGGGCCGGCTGAGTGGTGTGTTGGTTAAGAGCTGGCTTGGACCCCAGCAGCCCCGGTTCGGATCCCAGATATGAGGGCCATGATACTGCCCTCTACAGCTATGATGGTGAACAACAGCTCCACCTGGAGCTGGGCTGCTGTGAGTCCCTAGGATGGCATAGCTGCAGCCTCTGCTGCAGTGGGCTGCCATAGGCTACAGTGAGTGTCCAGCAGCCAGCGTGAGTGGCTGGAAGCCAGTGTGAGCTGCCAAGAACTGCTGTGAGCGGCCATCCAGAGGCTGGAGATCAATCTGCCTCACCCGGGAAGAGTGCAATGATCATACCAACATGGGCCTGTGAAGCAATGTCCTCCACAACTATATTTAGAGACTATAAGACTGGACCATGGGAATACAATGCTACTGCTGCATTGGTCAAAGTCTCCAGCTGGTGCTTCTCAATTGGCAGAGATAGAAATATTTTTAAAGGGATAATAATCTTATTCCCAATTCAAGTAATTGGTGAAACACACCACGACCTCCAAAATGGCAGAGTCCATCTAGTCCTAGATTCCCATATCAAATTCCACCTCACTCTCCCAGTTAAACTATTTTTCTACTGCCTCTTTTTTTAGGCCTTCAAACAAAACCAAAACAGCCAATTAGTCACTTTATTCCCCAAAAGTCAATGAAACATGATCATATCCCAAAAGTCGGTCCTCAGCTAGGCAAAAGCTTTCCACCCGTCAGGGTGGAATTCAAACTCCTAAGGGTGGCTGAGATGATAACCTCACAAAGAAACCTGGCCTGCTCTCATAGTCCTGAGGTAAAATATTCACAGGTGGATTAGGACTTCAAAGATAATGAACTCTGCTTGTCCAGGAGAAAATATTCAAGATTTAGAATTTGGCTTAAATGCACAACAGTCACAAAATCTGGGTCCAAGGGCAGAAGACTAATTCAATGACTCATAGCTTGATCCCCCTGGCACTTCCCTCAGGATAGCAGCTCATATTAGGAGAGCCATCTGTTGTCTCTTTGTCTGTTTGCCACCTTGCAACTTCATCCAGTCAAGGCTGGCTTAGGGCTGAAGGGATCTCAACCTGTGCTGCAATTATAGTCAGTGTGAAGCCAGATTTTCTTTCTGCCTCAGTGTTGATTGAACCCTAGGGACTAGTACAGGTAGGGCCACCGAGGTATAAATTAGCTTTGAAAGTGGAAGGAGAAAAGAGTTTCATATGAGGAGCATTTGAAAGTGAATGAGGTTGACTTCAGAAATGTGTCAATTCCCCTCCAAAGAAATGAATGGCACTCTATTTCCCTTAGCTGGTCAAAGGGGGACTAGAGCCATAGTGGAAGGAAAGCTATTCTGCGCTCCCACGACTTCCCTGGATCAACAGACTCGCTCTGAACAAGGTTGTGCTTTGTAAAAGATCACTATCCTAATGACATCTGGACTCCCAGCCCTGCAGACTAGAATCAGAAGTTAAATGTCACCTCATACTCAGCGTCCCAGAGAATCCAACCTATAACACAGACAAAGGTGCAACAGGCCTCTTAGAAAGTTCTTGGGAACAATGCCTATAGGAGAGAATGAAAAGGATCGGCAGAGGTAGAAGTTGACCAGAGACGCCATCATGAAAAAATGATGGCCAAAACTGTAAGGCTTTCTGAACTTGGGATGACACTTCAAAACTTTCCTGAATTGGATGGAGAAGTCCAAGCCTTTATACCCCATCAGTAAGGCACTGAGTGCAGTCCACCCCAGGAAGAGGGCATGACTTGCAGAAAGGTAGCTCTGTTCAGGTGACACAATGTCAATATGGGCTGATAGCTGAGGCTGAGTGTCTTCCCACAATACTCCCAACAGCTAGGGAATAAGCCTTTTGTTCCTGTAAAGGGATATGGGTGATATATGATAGCTTCCACTACATACACCTTACTAGCTAGTCCTATAACCATGACTGGTCTCCCAGACAGCCTCTGTCCTATGGAAGTAACTTACATAATGTAAACAAGCCAGATTAATCAATTCCACATTTATACTGTTGATTTCAGTGGCATCACATCCTACATCATGCCTAGCCCTTTCAGCCTGAGTCACAACTTGACAAATCCTTCCCTTAAATAAGTGAATCTAAATTGTCTTGATGACTAAACAGAAAAGTTGTAGTGCTCAGCCAGGTGACATCTGCTACACCCGTCTTCCCTCTGCCTCCCATTCTGTTCTTTCCCTTCCTCAGATTCCCTTTAGAACCAACCCCTTGTGTAAAGAAACTCAATAAACCTGAAAAATTGACTAGGAGTAAATATAACTCTCAAGGTAGCCTAATTCCTCATTCCATTAGAATGGTTCATAAAGGAGGTTCCTATTATCCTGGTATATTCTCTAGCAAAGTCTCAACAATGAGAAGTTAGCAGTCAGAGGAGACAGAAAGAACACTAAACACTACTGAATTTGATTAGTCATGTAAAGTTTGATGAGGCTTGTAGAATAAACAGTGGTAATCCTCAGTGTCTTCCCCCACCCTTGCTGCTACTGTCAGACCCACTGTTGTGGAACTTTGCCCTCATGTTCTCCTGGAATCAGGTTGACATCCTAAGAAGATGGTTTTCAGATTCTGGTTGAAAAGTCAGACATGACCCACTGCAGAAGCAGTGTCACATGGGAAAACAGACTAAGTATTGATCTTTTCAGACCTCAATTAGGTGCCCTTAAGGGATCTTAAGAACAGAAACATCCATGGGCAGAAGAGCAGTGAGCCAAAGAATTTAAGACTTTGTGTTTTTTATAAAAAGCTATAAAAGAAGAACTTTTCAGAGTTTTAAGCAATGACTTTGTGGCCATGCATTCACAGATCCTTCTTACTTTCCTCTGCCCAGCATTTTGAAGCACAATTAACCAGGCTTTAGACATTTTTCTCACTATGAGGGAATGGGAGTTGATTCAAACCATTATGAGATGGAAGGTGCAATCCTAGTGCAGCAAGAGTGATATGAGGAAGAGAAGGAAGGAAAGCACTTAAACAGGGATGTTACCAAGCTGACAACAATGTCTTAATAAAGTAGAGCCAGTTGTTAGGTCCCACGTTAAATCTTCCAGACAGACCATGTGGAACAAACCACCTTGCCTCAAAATGAGTCTATGAATGAGAAAGTAGAGACAGAAAAAAACACAGGGGGAGGGTGGTGGCAATTGATAATCCCATTCCTTTTCTCTCTCCATTGAAGTTTGTCCCATGGGGTAATAACTGCACCATGCTTACATGTTGTTCCCCAGCCATTCTGGGAAACCACCATAGAAGCCAGTTTTACACTCCACCAGCACTGTGCTGCTTTGAAGCAGAAGACGTGTGAGGAGTCAGAGCCTTTACAGACCTTGTTGGGTTGGATCTAGATGCTTAAAGCACTGTGGCTTTCATTAAGGAAGTGTAGCGGAGGGTGTGCCAAATCCTGGCCCTAATTCTGGAGGAGACTCATACAACTGGTGGCATTAGGAGATGAAAGAACAGCATTGGCTTCTAAGTACACTGGCTCCTACTCTTCCTATTGAGCAAGTCGGTGTTACCAGGAAAATATTGGGAGGACCAACAACTGGGTTCAGTCCAGTCACAAATTTAGAAACTGGTGCACAGAATTCACAAGTGCCCCCATCAGAGGCAGCCACCAGCCATATGGAGTCCGGCCAGACTATGAAACCCTCCCTCCTGTGCCTGAGGCCTGCAGTGCAGAGGTAGTCACCCCTTGGGTGAGCCATGTCTGAGCTGCAAGAGGAGCCACCTTCCACCCAATTCCAACATTTTAGCCCCCAGATTGGCATGATCATCTTAAATGTCATCCAGCTAATAAATACCTATAACAAAGATTGCAAAATCACTGACGGAACCTGATTATGGACTCCAAAATTCTACTCAGAGAGTAGCATTTAGTGATAATATTTAAATATATTTAAAATGAAAATTCTGGTGAGTGTGTTAAGGTCAGTTTATAAATTATGTCAAAAAATTACTCCAAAATTAACCCTATACTGATAAGGGGTATACAAAATTTTATAAAGAAAAAAAAAAAAAAACTCCTGAAGAAATTTCAGGTTGGATATTCCACTTGAGAAACCTCATAATTTCTTACAAGAGTGTTTTGGTAGGGAATCAACGTTTCTGTAAAAGCATGGTGCCATGTCTTTGAAATGACATTTTTTTGAAGATGAACCTGCTCTCCTCTTGGAATACTTAATATTCCTTTGCTTTATTTTCATACCCTAATTAAAATATGCCTGTTCTAGAAAGTGTGTTCTACTAGGACACTGGAATGATGCTTAAATCACTGACTTTGGACAAGCTATTGCTGCAGATGGGGTAGCAGCAGGAACAAAATTCTGATGTGTGCTTGTGTGAGTGTACTTTGCTTCTGCCATATTGTTTTTTTATTAACCATGCAGGAGATAAGAGCACCATCTTGATGCAGCAATACACTGCCCTGACTACATGAAACAAGGTGGGGAGGGGGGGAATATATCCAGTGTTATTCCTTGATGTTACACTGAAACAATATATTGGGTCATTCCTTGCCCCAGATGTTTGTACCACAGGTAGTGATACAATAACAATTACCATTCTTGCTATGATGCCACCAGGAATCCCTGAGGACAATAGTCAACATCTTGAACCATGGTAGAAATGCACAGCACATCTAGGTTCAGACATCTGGGTAAGTCAACCAGTTAATCATTCATTATCAACATGATGAAAATTTCTCTAGTACTATGTTTGTAAGTCAGAGTAGCAGGACACTGCCAAGAAGATAAGTATTATTGGATTAGATGACATGGTTCATAAAATAATCTCAAAGGATTTAGAGAAAAAGACAGACCATCAAATTTTCCAGGGCTCATGGTTTACTTAAGTCTTTGTGGCCTAAGGAACTAGATTGTTGATTGAGGACTGTTGCAGGCAATCCTCAGAGCTGGGGTGGACTGCTCCACCACCTAGAATTTGGTTTGGATGTCAAGACTGATGATACCACACATGAACCAAGAGGGTATGAAGAAGCATTACTCATATAATGAGGCTTTCTGGAGAGAGATAGCCAAGCAAGCCCCCAAGCATGTCCAAAAATGGCTTGGCACAAGCCAGAGGAGGGACTGGCTTGGGGTACATTGGGTTAGAGGGTGATGCTGGAGTGAAGGTTTCAATCCACAGGCGGGCATTGGTGTGGTTTGAATTTCCTTCTAGCACCAAAGGAGGGAGTGGCTGGGCTATCTTATTGGCTTGCCTGGATGTACAACAAGAGGGGAAAAGGAAGGGGTGAGGTCTGAAAGTTACCAGCAGTCAAACATCAAAAATTGAGTTAAATTCTTAATTACAACTTCCCCTAATAGTTGATGACTGAAATGTGCCATGTTTCATTTAATTTAATTTGAACTTAAATCAGCTATTATTGGCACTCTATGAGGCCTTGTAGCTTGAAGCCAGTAGATGAAAGTTCTGTTACTACTTTATTCCAAAGCCCAACATTGGCTATTTCAAGAAGTGACATGTATTCTTTGGTGATTATCAACAATGTATAGAACTTCAAAGGAAGTTAGTGTCTTGATGAAGCCATGCATAGTGGCTTTCATATGTGCAGAGATGTGTATAAGCTTGATTAATATTGGAGGTATCTTTGAGGCAAGAGATTCCCAGCTTTTTACCCAATGGGGGAAGCCCTGGAAAAGGAATTATTATTGCTGCCATTAGCCAGACAGATGGCCTGACATTAGCAATGGCCCAGCAATATGTACAAATGTATAGATGGGGATAATTGTTGGCCACAACAACTAGTGCAGAGATGATATCCTGCAGCTCAGCCGATGTGGCAACCCTTGGGTCTTGTCCTTTATTTGCGATATCCCAGTTAAGGAATAAAGAGCAGTTGCTCTCCAGTGACCTGCATCATATGTGATAGTAACAGTGTTTTCTCTAACGTGTACAAACTACCTTTGCTATTCACTCAGTTGATCCCAGAAGAAACCCCCTAGTAGCCAAAGTGTCTGGAAAAGGGGTGACATCCTTCAATGCTGTGACACCTGGCAAGGGATTGAGAACAAGGGAGGCTACTGCTCTTGCAGGTGGAATGTGCCAAAGGGCACATATTTGGCTGTATCCTGTAGGTGCTTTTTATTTTTGCAAGGAGGCATCAATGTCCATGCTGACCTTGTGGGATACTACTTCCATGATTCAAATCATAATGGGCAACTTAGTATAAAAGGTCATGGGCTCAGGGCCTGTGAGAATCTCCATTTCCAGGAGAGCCTGATATGGGATCAGCAATTGCCACTTTAATGGTATATAACATGGACCCAAGAAATGCATTTTTTTTTGTACCAGATATTCATGGGCAACTTATGGCCATCATGGGTGGTCCAGAGACTCCAGGAGGCATGAGGGGTGGTTGCTATGGTGCAGGAGTCTCTTGGGAATTGTCAATTGCATTGCAATTTGGACAAATTCCAGAGCCTTTTGTTATATGGGGCCCTGTTCTAGGTGAGCCAATTTGTGAATAACAGGATAAGTTGGCTTAAGAAATATTTGTAAATGAGGAATATCTTACCTCCAGAACCCAAAAAAGGCCTAGAAAATGTTGGGCTTCTTTTTAAGCTGTGGATGCTGAGAGGGTCCACAGTTATTTCTTAACAGTCTCAGGGATGGTGGGTCCCTAAGCTTGACAAATAATAACCAGGAATTGAACTGAGGTGGTGGGGTTTTGCATTATGTGTGGGCCAATGGGCAACTCCTTTTTGTGAGCTCCTCTGTGATTATACTAGTATGTAAGCCCTGAATGAGTGGATCAAATAAATCCTTAGCTGAGGACATCATTAATATGTTGTACAGTGTGTACCTATTCTCCTGGAAAAAAAGTTGGATGTGGTTAAAATCTGCCTACAAAGATTGTGTGCAATGGCAAAGCTGTTGAAGTATTCCATGGAGAGGTGAGTAAATGTATTTTTTATCCCTTCAAAGATGAAAGCAAGCTGCATCTAACAGTCTGTTGAAATAGGCATTGAATAGAGCATATTAGCCAAATTTCTGACTACCAAGTATTTACCATATTGCACGGAGTCAATAATAGAAGAATATTATCTATAGGAACCTTAATGGCAGGCAATCAATAATAGAAGAATATTATCTATAGGGACCTTAATGGTAGGCAACTGACATTACAGCAGTAATCCACTGTGGGTGCTATTCACTTTTTTCAAGTTCAAGAACCAGCCAAATTGAATTATTGAGAAGCTGGAAAGAGTGACACCAGCATTATAGTGGCATAAGTAATTTCTCCTTTTTGTCCCCCTTTTTCATCAAGAATTAGACATTGACACACAAACAAAAGCACCTTTGTAGGAGTTCTGGGATCTAGTGCTAAATGCCAAGGGACCCAAGAATCTCATCTACCTGTGCATCCTATACTAGAGACAGCTCAGTATACAGGCTATGGACTGACTGAAGCAGTGAACCTGCCCCAACCCGTTACTGTGGTCAGAGAAAACTAGAGAATGCTGATCTGAACACATAAATGAGAAATTGCAGAAGTCCAGCCTTCCCAAAGGGAGATTACAGTACGTCATTGGAGGAAAACAGAACAAAATGTTCAGACATAGTAAGAAGAACTTTACCAGCACTGCCCAACTGCCAAGGCAACATTGGATGGGGCTGAAATACCAGGCAGGAGCAATCTCTCCCACAGGAGAAAAGGAGGGCAGTGAGTTAGTACCTGGCTACCCCAGTGGTATGGGACACAGCTGGAAAAACCTGTTTCTCTCCTATAGCACCACAAGAGTACTGAGGCAGCACAGTCTATGACTGGGAGGAGGAAAGAGATCAGAAAAGAGGCAGATAAGAATATCAAAGGGCACTAAAGGGATTTGGTTCTTCATGACTGTACTCAGCAGGAAGTCCACCCACAAACCTCCACAACCATCAATCTCCCTACCAGTCTTCAGGTACCCAACACTCTAAGTACAAAGCCCACACCTTTCCCCCCTCTTTCAGCCAGCTCCTTGTGTGTGCTCCGTAGAGCAGCAGCAAGAGCAAGCTCCAGTAGACAGGAGATATACTCAGAAAATAGGCCAAAGTGTGCAAATGGAAGAAAGCACAAAATTGAGTTAGAGTGCCACATACTGGAAAACAAAAGGAAGGTTTCCAGTTGTCAGACTAGTGAGTTATAAGAACTACAGAAGACATAAGAGCTTAAGAATTCTGCCACACAAAAAAAGAAAGGAGAGAGGAACAGGTGTACAGACACAAAGGCAGAGAAAACTTCAGTTAATAACACGAAGGAGCAAAATACCCCCATCAAAGGCAACTAGCAAAGATTTAAGGAGGTGTCTGCTACTTCAAATGTGAAAACAGCAAAACAAAACTGTACAAAGAAGATGAAAAATCAAGGAAATGTGTCATCAGCAAACGATAATAATTTTCCAATAACTGAGCTCAAAGGAATAGAATTTTATGGTCTAGCTGATAAAGACTTCAAAATAGCTGTTTTGAATAAACTCAACAAGATATAAAAACAACCCAGAAAGGCAATTCAACAAATTCATGGAAAAAAAACAGAGGCTCAAATTGAGATATTTTCTAAAGAGATAGAATATTAAAAAAAAAAAAAAAGCAGAAATCCTGGAGCTGAAGAAATCAATGAATGAAATGAAAAATGCAATAGAGAGCATCTGCAGTAGAGTAGCAAATGGAACACAGGATAAGTGAGTTAGAAGTTGGGAATTTTGAAATAACCAAGTTAAGGAAGAACAAAGAAAAAAAATGAAAGCAAAGAAAGCCTACGTGATCCCTGGGAAGTCACCAAGTAAACAATTATTAGAATAATCAGGATACAGAAAAAAAAAATTGGAAATAGAAACACACATAGGAAAATCTATGGGATGCTGCAAAAGCAGCTCTAAAAGGTAAGTTTACAGCCATAAATGCATAAATTAAGATAATAAAATTCTCAGGTAAACAACTTAATTTAAAACATCAAGGAATTAGGAAACTAAGAACAAACTAAGCCCAAAGTTAGCAGATGCGGGGGAAACAACAAAAATCTGAGCAGAAATAAATAAAATAGAGACCAGAAAAACAGTAGAAAAAAATTAATGAAACTAAGAGATGGTTTTTCAAAAGGATAAATAAAATTGACAAGACTTAGCTAGACTAAGAAAAAAAGACAGTTCAAATAAATATATAGGAAATGAAAACAGCAGACATTACAACAGATACTACAGAAATACAAAACATCATGAAGACTACTAAAACAATTATATGCCAACAAAGTGGATAACCTAGAAGAAATGAATAAATTCCAAAAATATGACAAGTTTACACAACTCAAAAACAAAAACAAAAATCCAATTTAAAAATGAGCAGAGGAACTAAATATACATTCTTCCAAATGGAAATGGCCAACAGGTACTTGCAAAGGTGCTACATCACTAACGACCAGGGAAATGCAAATCAAAACCACAATGAAGTACCACCTCCCACCTGATAGAATGGCTATTACCAAAAAGATGAAAGATAACAAGTGTTGGTGAGAATGTGGAGAAAAGGGAACCCTTGTATACTGTTAATGGGAATGTAAATTGGTACAGCCATTATCAAAACATGGAGATTCCTCAAATAATTAAAAACAGAACTACGATATGATCCAGCAATTGCATTTCTGGGTATATATCCAAAGGAAATGACATCACTATCTCAAAGAGATATCTGTACTCCCATCTTCATTGCAGCATTATTTACAATAACCAAGATATGAAAACAAGTTAAGTGCCAATCAATGGATGAATGGATAAAGATGAGATACACATACACGTTGCATGCGCGCGTGCACTCACACACTCACACTCACACACACACACATACACACACACACACACACACACACACACACACAATGGAATGTTATACAGCCATGAGAAAGAATGAAACCCTGTTATTTGCAACCATATGGATGAACATGGAGGAGATTATGCTAATTGAATGTCAACTGTAATTGAAAAAAGTAAAATTACAAAATAAATAAATAATTAAAAAATAATTTTAAAAAGTAGAACTCAAAAGCAGAGAGTAGAAGAGGGGTTATCCAGGAGCTGGAGTAGGAAGTGGGGAAGTAGGGGGATGAAAAGATTTTGGTCCAAGAATACAAATCTGCAGTTTTGTAGGATGAATAAGTCTAGAGAGCTAATGTACAGGCATGATGACTTACTTATTTAATACTGTACTGAACATTGGAAATATGCTAAGAGAGTAGATTTCAGGTGCCTTCATCACACACATACACAAATCGTAACTTTGTGAGTTGATATGTTGATTAGCATGATTGTGTAATTTTTTACTATGTATATTATGTAATCATGTTTACACCTTAAATATATACAATTTTATTAATAAATTAGTTTAGAAAGCTTGCTAAAACTCTATGTAGGATTTTATGAGCAGAATTAGTCTATGTAAAATCAATGTTTCATATTTTCAGTATAAAATAATCTAAATCTAAAGACATGGTAAGAGGAAGAGTATTTCATACTAGGACAATAAAATTAGCTCACTATTAAGTTGCCATTGATGCCTTGCAAAAGGATAATAAAAGATAAGGGCAATGGAATGTAAGGTTGAAGGCCAGAGAGAACGTTCATTAGATTTCAAAGAGGCCTTATCTTGTACAGTGGGATATCAGAAGGAACACCAAACTCAGGATTTAATAGTAAAAATCATAGAACTTCAAGACTGAATACCCGACCAAAAGCAGGTCTGCAGCATAAGCTTGGGACATATGAGATGAGGACAGGCAGGTGGATGTGCCTGTAAGCTTTGACTCATTAGACTTTTCTGAACTCTCAGAACTTGCAGAGGGGCCCCTTGTCCCTATTAAGAGGTAGTAATCCGGGCCGGCCAAGTGGCACGGTGGTAAAGCGCTGGCTTGGAAGCCAGCAGCCCCAGTTTGGGTTCCACATATGAGGGCCAGTGACACTGCCTTCAAAAAAAAAAAAAAAAAAGAGGTAGTAATCCCTTCACATGGGAAGATATTTTAGAGACCTGTTACTCAGAAGGCAACAGAAGGTCCTCTCAGAATCTTCTGTCACCTCCTTCCCAGCTGCCAGATCAATAACTCAGGCTAAGTGAACACTGTGTGAGATATGCAGGACCTGATAAGAGAGAAAAGGAATGATATCTTCAAAGAACTGTAAGAATTAACCAAATTATACTGACTGGAGCCAAGGCAGTAAACGTGGGCCTATATTTTAAGAAAGATTGTTCTAAGGGGCAGCAAGATAAGACTGGATAAGGGAGAGTTTGTTGACTCAGGGAGCACTGTCTCAGGATATGAGATTTACACCTTGAGAAGAACCCCAAGGGATGGCATAAATTACTGCTAGAGTATCACCTAGAAGAAAAGGATGGTCCACGCTGAGCGAAGTTGCAATGCCTGAGTTTTCATGCCAATTATAAACAAAGCAAAAGACTCAGATCTGCTGTGTTGTGCCCATAGTTAACAATACTGTACTGTACACTCGTTTGTTAAGAGGGTAGATCTCATGTTACGTTTTCTTAACACAATAAAAATAAACAACACAAAAAGAGGTAGAAGGCTCAGGAAAGGGAACATCACTGGAATTAACATAGTGGTATATAGGATCAAAAGACCCCTGAGCAACGTATGTTGCATGAGAAGAATGAAAGGCCACATTCTTCACCAAGACTATCAGGAATGTGCCAGTGAGGAGACACCAGCATCATTTAGAAACTCAGCCAGGGTTAATAGGAGGAGAAGTTGTCACAGCTCAACTTATTAGTAGCAATAGGGGAGAAGGGACCCCTATGCAGAACAGGCTAGTTGGCAGCACACTTAACTTCCAGAAGCTAGGATATTTCAATGATCACAACAATAAGCAACCTCATAGTGACAGCTCAGAGGGCTTAGGCCATAGAAGGTCTTAGAGGTGTTCAATAGGACATAGTTCCCTAGGGGAGAAATAGATGAGCATCCAATGAGAGTACCACTTGAAAAATATATAATCAAAAGAAAGGATGATTAGGGAGCTAAGAATGATTACCCCAATAAAAATGTTAAATCCCTTACCAAATTTCCAGACTTAAGCCAGATTTCAGACCCATAACCTGATGATCAGGTCATCAGGATGAAGGATCCTGAAACATTATAGCAAGTAGATACTGACATGATTCCACTGGTTTTTCCCAAGGAGACCAACGTCATTTACTCAGGTAACTGTACACTGGAGAAAACAAAATACCCTGATAGCTCAGACCCCGTAACTTATGGTCCTCAATATGTTTTTGATACCCAAAGACCTAAAGCACTGTCATGGTTCCCAATTAGAATTGGGGGCATAAAGATAACAGAATAAGTGGAGTCCTGGACAAAGTTCAGCTTATGGTGAATTTACTGGCTCCATGGACACACTAGCTGGTCATTTCCCCAGCTATGATATCATTGAAATTTTTATACTTGGCAGTTGAAGTAACCCTCACATTGGTCTTTGGTCTTTCCTACTATTAGAGCTGTTCCCCACAGGCCAGAGAAGCTTCTGAAGCTCTTCCAAACTCCCTGGCCTGTATACAAGCAAATCAACAATACTCCATTTCATGGGCGGTGGGGAGTAGTAAAGATGGTGTCACAATTTAAAATGTAAAGAATGCAAGGTTATTGGTTCCTATCATATCTCCCTTTTATTTCCTTATATGTCTCCTGCAAACACCAATAAACCCAGATGAATCCTGAAGAATGACAGATTCCTGGACAGACTACTGCAAGTTCAGCCAGTTGTAGCCCCAATCATAATTTCCATGCTGGTTGCAATGTTACTGCTATAGCAGTAACAATATTTAGCTACTGATTTAGAAATGGGTTATTTTCTATCCCAATTAAGAAAGAAGGCCAGACACAGTTTGCATTCACGTGGCATGGATAACTATACATTCACAGCAGAGGCTCTGGGGTTTCTAAAGCAAAGATAAGCCATCTGCAGGAGAGAATTACCCATCTATTGATAAACATCTCTTGGCATGTTCCTGGGATTTTATATAAATGAGTACTTGACCATGAGACACCAGGTGCCCATGCATCCAGAAGGGTCCATAATGAGCTGTATCCCACCCGGACCCTCCAGACAGTTGTTCTCCCTGAATGCTTAGTCTCCTAACTTTCACCCAGTGGCTTTTAATCCTTTGAATCCTAAAGAGTTCTCCTTTTATTATAGCATTTACACTGCTTTATCTTTCCCACAACAATTTATAAACTAATGGGAACTTCTTTGCCTCCATCCACCAGTACTTTCTCAGAATCTTGCACTTACTCTTGCCCACCAGTCCCTCCTGAATTCCTTTTGTGTGCCATTGGGTTTATGTGGTATTGATTCAAACCCTCATCTGCCCTATCACCAGAGCATAAGTGAGTGTGTTGGAAACTGTAGTTGTCATAGTTGCTTTCTTATTATTTCTGCCCTGAGCAGTATCATTCTATTTTCTTGTTTGGATTTGGTTAATTAGGATATCATTAGGATCTCTCCTCAATTAGGTAATAAGAGTTTTGGCTAAAACCCAAAATTGCCCCATCTACCATTTGTTCAAAATGAATCAACCTATATCTCTTATATTTCCCATGTATATATCTCCTTATTTATGCTTGAGGTTATTTCATACATGGAGATCTTTTCAGCCCTCTGATACATAGTGAAAAACCTTAGGACTACATGCAGACATTTGTAAATGTTTGTAAGAGTGACTAAATGCTTTAGATTAATTAGGCCAAAATTCTAAAATGTTATTCTTCAATTTCCTGCCACTGAGATGCTGAATGAGTGCTTATAAACTGAAGTGGAAATGTGGAGGTTGATGGTGATGGGCCTTAATCATTCGTAACTTGAGATCAGCATCCCTCCCTTGACAAAAGTAAATGGTTATTTGCTTGGGTTTAGTAAAACTCAGAGAAAAGTCTGCTTTTTGGATACCTCATCATTTTTTCCAACACATAGAGCAGCCCTTCCTACTGGCTGACCCAAAATTTGGGACCATGGCCCAGAAGATGTGCTCAGGTTTGGAGCTTTAGAGGTGCTTTCCTAGCAAAGGCTTGTGATCCTCTTCCTGATATAGGCTGGCCTCATCTTCCACTCTTCATCCACGTTATTGTAAAATTTTTAAGGCAAAGGACTTAGAGACCACTTTCCAGATTGTCACTCTTTCCTAAATTAATCTTGTATTTGCAGAATAATCAGTTTCCTCTGAAGTCCTTATAGCAAGTCTACATTGATGTTTGCTGAACATCTTATCAAGAATTCTATGCAGCTAGAGCATGTATTTGATTTCATCATTTTCACAGTTCATCAATATGCCTCCAAACCAACAGTGATCTTGGTATCCAACAATCGTTCTTTATAGCACAATTATGTTACTGCCTTTGGCCCCAAACTTAATTTATTCTAAATCCAGAGGCAGTAATTTTTCTATAATCAAAAAATATACTGTACTGAGAATCAAATAACTCTAAAACTCCCAGGCCTAAATTACACTGGCTCCCTAGCCCTAGCCTATCTAATGTCAGGCTCTTAACCTTTCATCTCTTTGTCTCATCCTTCTAGTGATTTTCTCAAAGTCCCAAGTGAGTACAAGGGCATCTCATAGTGCCTCTCCATAAACAAACCAGGAAAGCAGCCTGCTTTTCTTGTGGTTCTTTTTCAGTTAACAACATTGCTGCCTTAATTTCCCCAACTAGAAACATTGCAGACAATCACCTTTAAAAATGCCAAAGGAACAGACGAGACAGAGATGTAAAGTATTGTTTTAGTCTTCCTCACCTTTCCAATACATTCTCCAACCTCCATTCTCATTGTACTGGATTTAGTTTAGGCTGTAACCATTTGGACCATTTCAACAGTCTTTAGACTGTTCTGTTGGCATCTACTCTCTAGTCTTTGCAGCCTACCCTCCATTTTGCTGCCAGAGTAATCTTTCTAAACCTAATTCACACATATCCTGTTTGGAAAAACAATTTTTTATTCTTGCTACAAGTAAATAAGGATTATCTCTCTGATGTATCTGAGGGTGATTCTGTGAGGTTGATTCAGATAAATTATCCCCAATCCACCTGGAATGTTTTACATGGTCATGAACTATACTTGAAGTATTGGATAGCAGAATGTTATTTAATTTTGCAAGTTAACTACATATCATTTGCTGTCTCTTGTTCATTAAGAACTTTAGGATCCTCAATCTTGTATTCAACAAGTTGCTTATATATCTGTTGTTTTTGCTGATAGTTTTGCATACTAGGACAGTTTAATCTGTATCTTAGCTACAAATCCATTGGACATTTGCATAGAGACCCAGAGTTACTGGATCTTGCTTTCTGTACCCTTTCATTGTCTACAGAGTCAGACAGGTTTATACTTGCTGAAAATATATTTGGGTAATGTATTTTACCAAGATATAAAAGAGACACAAATTAATTTCTGCATAATACTGCTGGGGCAATGCATTTAAAGAGACAGAAGACATTTTAGTCACTGAATGTAGGACTTTAGGTTATGTAGTTACAACCACAAGTAAGCACTCTAGAACTTCCCAATGTGCAATTGAACTCAAAGACCAAAAGTACTGAATGGCATTTATGAAGCCCTATGGGGTACAAGACACTGCTAATTAGGTATCATGCAGACATACTGATAAAGTTATAGATTTGGTTACTCTTCAAAAGATCCATAAGAGAAATGGAAAGGGCCCTAAGGATTCTAACATCCAGTTGTGTGAAATTCAGAAAATATATTACAGTAATGATGATATATCAAGAATGGGTATTGAAGGATAGACAATAATATTAGGTAGATAAAGTAGAGGGCATTCAGCATGGATCATATGGTATGTATACTGTAAAAACACCTGAC
This sequence comes from Aselliscus stoliczkanus, assembly GCA_033961575.1. NCBI lineage: Eukaryota > Metazoa > Chordata > Mammalia > Chiroptera > Hipposideridae > Aselliscus > Aselliscus stoliczkanus. Next base: position 99,540,218 of record CM066732.1, on the reverse strand, counting down.
ACTATCAAGTGAGTTGTAAGCAAACTGGACCAGAACACAAGTTCCATTATCAAATACCATGAAAAGATTTTTTTAGTCTACCCTTCCACCCTTATACAAGACATTGAACACAAGGGTAAGAAGTTTACCCATTGCCTATAAAAATATAAACACTGGAGAATTTGAAAAGAGAAGTGATGCTCAGAATTGTACTTTAGAGGGATTAATTTGAGCAATAACAGAAAAGTTCCATAGGGGGAGTGAGAAGAACAAAGAACAACCAGGCTTTTAGAGCAGTAATAAGGGATTTGTGATTCCTGACAGTCTCTTGGGGCAGTTCTTCTCAGCTTTCCAATTAAAAAAAAAAAAAAAGTAAAAATAAAAAAGAATTTGTAACAGAACAAAGTCTATTTGGAGAGGGAATCCACCAGCATGGAAGTAAATATATACTTCAACCCTCCCCCACAGTCTGCCCCTAGATTATAAAGTTTTATCTAACATGATTATTTAGCATTCGACTCTTTGCCTCAAAAATCATTACCTACTGTGTCCTTCCTGGCCCCCCTCAGTAAATTTTTTTATAAATATTCAAAAATGGTAACTCCAAGAAAATAAAAGAAGAAACAAATGCAAGTTTTGGAACCCAATTATAAAACTATAATCCCAGCATTTGCCACCAGCTGGGTTTTTCACTTGTCTTGCCAAAAGTGTTCTGACAGACATGATATTCCTTGGAATATAAAATATCCTATAACCATGCAAAAGGATAGAGTAAGACACTCTACAAGATAAAGACAAAAACCCTGCAACACTAATAATTGGGTAGGGAGCTAAGCAAGACTGCTTCTCTTCCAGCTGCAGATCTGACAAGGGAATTTGAGTAGGGCTGAATGCAATCCACATAACATGTTTAAACATATCTTTAGTCAAGAAAGGTCTCATGTTGGTTTTCTTTTGTCTAACCAGTGAAAAGCATACTCCAGAAAAAGACATATCATTATAAACTCAAGAGGAGCAATCTAACTAAAAATTACTTTCTATAACAGTTAGACAATACTTTGGGGAAAAATGGCTTGTCATCCTCACTGAAATGCATGAAAATGTGGTCCGTACGGAAGGGAAACAAAAAGTTATAAGAAATTCAATAGGTGAGATGAGAAAAAAAAAGTCTACAAATGTAGTAGAATAATCTAGATCTACATTGGAAGGATAACACGATAGCATTTAAACTACAGATAAGAGAATCCGTGATATGGAAGACTACTTGATACGTTTTCCTTGAATGCAGGGAAATGGATCAAAGTAAATGTCAAGATGAAGTGAAAGAGCAGATATCCATTTTCCCCCATTTATATAATTACATATCTTCAGGAATAATAATAACAGCAGCAAAACAACATAAATAAAACTTTTCTAAGATGGGATTAAAGGTGCTCTTCAAATTCAAAGTAAAATTATAAAACCAATGCTTAGAAATATTTTAGCAAGGCTTTGAAATTACAACTGTAGAAAAATATTATTTAAATACTGATCATATCTGTTTCTTACTGATATAATTCAACATAAATTAGGGGACTTTTTGGTGATAGGTAGTGGGTTTTTATTAATTTGTTTTGCCTGAAAAATGGCCTTGACAAGTCTCTCTGAGTATATCTCAAAGTCACACATATGGAATAAAGTACAGATGTAAGACAGTTGAACAAAGAATTAATCCTGAGAAATTTACACAGAGAGCAGTTCAGAAATAATGTTGCAAATATGTGAAAGGAAAGTAGGAACATAAAAGAAGCCCCAACATATGTCTAATAGAAGTTCTAGGAATAAGAAGTAAAGCAATACTTAAAAATAAAGCTATGGACTTTTGATTTGAAGATTTGTGTTTTTCCTCATTTCTAGCAAGGTTTTAACCAAGATCTAAGTAGAATTGATAAAAAATAAATCCATATCGAGAAAAAGACACCTCATCAACATAAATAAATTTCAGAAGAAAATAGATGAAAATCCTCAAAATTCTGAGGTATGTATGAAATGTATAAATTTTTTTAAACCAGCTAGATTACTACTCAAGAGTAAGAGAACAAGTAGTATTTTCAGATGCAAAAGGACTAAGCTCTTTCTTTCAATAGTATCTGGGGATGGTAAACTCTATTAAGTAACTGCTACAGCAATAAGACAGGAAGGAATGGAAAGCCAAACAAGTGATGAGCAAAAAACTAAGTAAACTATCGGCAAATATAACTAATATCTGAAACATTATTATTTGAAAGGTAGAACTAAGTTTATCAAGATTAATAAAAAAAGACAGAGGAGTGTTCGATATCTTTGGTCTCTTTCCAAGGAGAAAACATGAGCATGGAGTCTACACTGTGTAACTATAGACTTTATTATAAAATATAATTTAAGATATCTGCTTAAAATTTAAATCAGTGAGGGAGACAAAATAGAATTTTATCAAGCCAACAGAAGGCAAGAAAGAAAAAAGAATAGATAATAAAGACAGTATAAAAATAAGCTATTAGGTATGTCTAAATATAACAGTAATCACAAAAATGGGTGGATTCAACTCACTGTTAAGACTATCAGATGAAAACCAAGAAAACAAAATAGTCATGTTTCAAATAAGATATGCTTAACATGAATGAAATAAAACATCTGATATTTTAAAGTCTTTTTATTTCCCACCTAAAATATCACATACACACCTAAAGAAAGCTAATTCAAAGATATCTTTTAAAATTGCACACAAAAAAAATAAACCCTCAGTAGCTCCACACAAAACATGGAAAACATAAGATGAGGCATAATCTTTAGAATTATTCCTCTAGATGAGAAGGGTTTCAGAAAAAAAGGTAAGCTAAGAAGGAGGAAGTTATTAAAAACACTAGCAAAGATTTTCCCACAACTGAAGGCCTTGATAGGAAAATTATCCACATTGAAACAGTATTGTTTAAAGATAAACACAAGATTCTATGTGCTGCTAGAAAAGAAGAAAAGCAGGTCATCTACTCCAGTGTAAACTTTAGAGACAGGTAAAGAGCTTGTTAGGATAATTCCAAGAAATATTAGGACAGTAACTCCTATTTTGATTTTGCAGCACTGAGTTCAAGAATATTTTTGTATTAGGTGCTACTGTCCTAGAGAATTTGAGGATGCTAAATGAAGATTTTGTGGACTCTAGAGAATAAATGAGCTTTCAAGAGGACTGTTGTACATTGTAGCCACATTATACATTAAATTAGTCATCTTAACCTGAATATGTGCTGAGACCACCTCACCTGGTCTCACTTTATGTGTAGGACCACTTCAACTTTATGTGTGGAAGTCTGGGACCTGGAAGGGAACAACTGTGCCTCCAAAAGTTCTGATATGTCCTTTCCTCCCACACATGCCATTGCCCGAAATTAAGCCCCTCATAGCATGGGAGTCAGGATTTGTGTTCCTTTCTTGGATAAAGCTGCTGATCTCCCCTGTGAGTAGTGTCTACATTTAAATAGAGGAGGGAAAGTCAATACAAGAATGCATTACTGAGTGGATTTATTACTGTGGGTTGTTGATGCTAAATATTGTGGGATCCTTTGAAGAGTATGTGGAGTGATCTCAGAACTGCTTTCCCACGGGATGAAGGGCATTTATCCATTGACTCCATTCCCCAGTTGGGTGAGGATTGCTCCTTAAGGCATGAATTTCCCCATACTTCTGAGATGAGTATGGGGATGTCCACTGGGCTCTTCACAGGGTCCCACATGAATGACATCAAAAGACCCAGGCAGGAAGCAAGAGACTCACAGTGCATGTTTGAGAAGAGGTGATGTTGATGCAAAGCGATCAGAGTTGGTGTGAAATTCTTGGCCATAGACATTGCTGGAATCAGATGAGACAGAGACAATGTGAGACTTGTATACAAGAAGAGTCTGATACATGAAACCTAGCACATTCATTAGCTCTGTGTCAACAATATTCACTTAGTCATTATATGAAGTCTGTTGGACCTACACAAAGCAGTGAAGACATTGTAATGAGTTGGCTCCTATAAAGCCCTGGGTTGGTGCAGTGTCCCTTGTCACTCCCTATCACATATTTGTTACTAGCTCCTTTGTAAATAATCCTTTCTTGAATTGTCCTATTTTGAGTATACCCTCTGATTTTTCTTGGGACTCTGACTCAAAAAAATACAGCATTGTTCTAGTGAAGCAAATGAAGAATATCCTTCACACATCATATTGACTCATAACTATTCCTATGAGTATAGTGTGTGGATCTGATTCAAGTGCAACCTCATTCATGCTGCAATTCTCTTCTATGTTGTACTCATAACTGTTCTGACAATAATGATCCCAACGCACCTTTTTTTTTTCAACTTACTTATTATTGAAATATTTCTCCTTGATAACACAGCTCACAAAATGAATTTTTAGTGATAAATGAGACAAAAAGTATTGCCCGGCATTTCTTCTTCATGTGCTATGCATATGCTGAAATTGCACAGCAAAGTATCAGCTAGAACATAAGTGATAGTAATTGTTTTCCCATATTGTATGCCATTGATATAAGGCAATGCCCAAAATGTCTTTTTAATATAGAAATTGTATCTATAACTTGTCCTTTTTGTATGAGTTTTATGGGTGGTTTTACAAGCTTCTTAGCAAGAGTAGGCAGTATGTTTGTATTTTCTATAGGTTTTAGAACTTTGAATAATGCTTCTGATATTCTTATTTCTTTTTGTAGTGGTAATTAATCATTTTTGTGCTAAAAAGTATTATTTTATACTTTTCCTAAAAAAATATTGTTTTGGCAGAGTAGTCATTGTGCTTTGTTTAGAAAACCATGTAAAAGCTTTAAGGATTTTGTGACAATTTCATTGAACTGTACTGTGGTTCCATCCAATAAAATTAATGTTCATGTTCTTCCTTATCTTTCCTTAGTTGCTTATGTAAAATAATCACACTAACCAAATCACTTTTTTCAGTAGGTATACATTTTTAAAATATATTCACTGTGGGAATATAAGAGTATTTATATATTTAGCATTAATTTCAATTACAGTGATGGTTCCTATTTTATCCCTACATCATTTGCTTGCATTTCTTTATGAACTGCTTTTGCACTATTGTGGAACTGCAAACTTTAGTGAACTGTAGATATAGAAACAGTAAAGAGAAATTACTATTCATTTTCATAGATATCTTATGTTTTGCATAATTGTCTTCTTAAATGCAGTCCATCTTAGCACATGGGCAATTTATTAGTTAATGTTAGCTATATCTGATAATGGGATGCATTTTATATAATTTATGTAACTTTACAATTAATAATCTTAAATTAGTGAATTGTTCAGAGCAGGGGCTCTAGATGAGTGCTTTTGTCCTTTGTGTGACTAGGAACTTATATAAAGTCATTTCATTTAAATGCTCAATTTATATAAAGTCATTTCATTTAAATGCTCAATTCTCAGTCAAGTTAGTGGAGTAGATAAATGCTGTTCTCAACTCCTCCTATGACCACATCAAAATTACAACTGAACTACAGAACAATCATCATTGAGAACCACCTGAAGTCTAGCTGAACAAAAGTCTTATAACTAAGGATATACAGAAGAAGCTACAGTGAGACTGGTAGGAGGGATAGAGATGCGGAACAGGCTGGTCCCACACCCACAAGTGGCATTTACAAATCAAAAGGGATATCTTGGCTGTGGAGGTCTCTGGGGCTGAGGAGTGAGGGGTCTCAGCCCTATACCAGGCTCCCCAGCCCAGGGTTCCACTGCCAGGAAGAGAAGTCCCCACAACTTCTGTCTTTGAAAACCAACTGACATTGTGTTTGAGCAAGATAGGGGCTGCAGGAGTCCCAGGCCTTCCACTTAAAGACCTGTGCATGGGCTTACTCTCAAGCTCATTCACTCTGAGCTTCAGCATGGGGGCAGCAGCTCGAAAGGCACCAGGGACATGTGGAGAGAAACTGAATTATCTGGCTCTCAGACAAAAGTGCTGATGGAAGGCATTTTTCCTTGTTGAGCCCTCCCTCAATCCAGCTGCATGTGGGTGCCATATTTGTGAACCCATCTGGCTGGCTAACACCGTTCACCCCATCCTAGTGATTCCTTAAGACCCCATCCCACCCAAATTGCTGGCCTACCTAAGCTGCTTGCAGTGGCTTTTTCATACAAATGGTCTGTCTTGACTCATGTTAGGACTTTACTAAAACCTCTCTAAGGTTCACAAACCCCAAACAAGCCACACCTTCCCTCAGCATGCCCTGTACCTCTTGCTAAGCAGACCCCAGCTGCACTAGCAGCAGCTGGTCTCAGTTAGCAGCTTAGCCACTTCCAGGCACCTCTAAGCCAAACACAAATGGCAACCACCTTCAGATCACTTTGTAGCTAATACCAAGTGGCCATAGGCAGGGCACAGACAGCTGTTGAACTTGGCTTTCATTAGTGCCCCTCCCAAGAGGCCCAAGAACCAGCACACCTGGTGGCCAGCTTCAGACCACACAAGAACACCACCCAACCACCTCCACAAATGACACACCCAAAGGGCAGACCCCAGAGCCCCACTACGGTGATTCCTGCTCCATAGGGTCAGCCCCTGCACCAAGGCTACTCCATTATACTCACAGTTAGTCCTCACAACAAATCAGCCTGAGGGTCAATCCCTTCCATAGACATGCCAACAACAATCAAGGCCAAACTACAATAGGAGAGCACACACAGCCCACACAAGGGACACACCTGAAGCACCTGTCTGAGGTGACTAGGGAGATTGTGCCATTGGGCCCCACAGGACACCTACTAAGTAAGGACACCTACTAAGTAAGGACACTCTACCAAGACTGGGAAACAGAGCAGCTGTACCTACTACACAGAAACAAACACAGAGAGCAGTCAAAATGAGGAGACAAAGAAAATATGACTCAAATGAATGAACAGAGCAAAGCTCCAGAAAAAGAACTAAACAAAATGGAAACAAGCAATACACCAGATGCAGAGTTCAAAACACTGGTTATAAGGATGCTCCATGATCTCAGTGAGAACTTCAACAAATAGACAGAAAACATAAAAATGGAGATAGAGAACATAAAAAGAACCAGTCATAAGAAAAGAATACATTAGACAGAATCAACTGTAGATTAGATGAAGCAGAGGATAGAATCAGTGATTTGGAAGATAATAGCAGAAAACACCCAATCAGAACAGAAAAGAGGAAAAAAAAATCCAAAAAAAAACAGAAAACTGAAGATAGTTAAAGGAGCCTCTGTGACAATATCAAGCATACCAATATTTGTATCCTAGGGGTACCAAAAGGAGAAGAGAGAGAGCAAGGAAAAAGCCTGTTTGAAAAAATAATGATGGAAAACTTCCCTAATATGGTAAAGGAAATAGACATATTAGCCCAGGAAGCACAAAGAGTCCCAAATAAGATGAAACTAAACAGGTCCACACCAAGGCACATCATCATTATATCAAATGCTAAAGTCAAAGAAAGAATCTTAAAGCAGCAAGAGGAAGGCCACTAGTAACTTAGAAGGGAGCTTCCGTAAGATTATCAGCTGATTTCTCAACAGAAACTTTGCAGGCCAAAGGGGATTGGCACAAAGTATTTAACATGATGAAAAGAACTTTCAACCAAGGATACTCTATACAGCAAAGCTATCATTTAGAATTGAAGGACAGATAAAAAGCTTTCCAGACAAGAAAAAGCTGAAGGAGTTCATCAACACCAAATAAGTATTACAAGAAACGTTAGAAGGACTTCTTTAAAAAGAAAAGATAGAAAACATGAATAATAAAATGGCAATAACCATGTATCTATCAAAATTACTTTAAATGTAAAAGGATTAAATACTCCAATCAAAAGACATAGAGTGGCTGAATGTATAACAAGATACATATTCTTCCCAAAACACACTCACTTCAAATTGAAAGACACACACAGACTGAAAAATAAAGGGATAGAAAAGATATTTTATGTGAATGGAAACGAAAAAACAAAAATCAAAAAAGCCAGCGTGGCAATACTTATATCAGACAAAATAGACTTTAAAACAAAGGCTATCCCAAGAGATAAAGAAGGACTCAGTTATCCCACTTCTGCATATTTCTTTGAAGAAACCCAAAACACCACTTCAAAAGGACATGTGCATCCATATGTTCATTGCAGCATTATTTATAATAGCCAAGACATGGCGACAACTTGGGTCCATCAGTGGATAAATGGATAAAGAAGCAGTGGTACATGTATACAATGGAATATTACTCAGCCATTAACAAAGAATGAAATATTGCCGTCTGCAACAATGTGGATGGGCCTAGAGGATAATGTGCTAGATAGAATCAGGCAGAGAAAGGCAAATGTCATGTGATTTAACTTATATGTGAAATCTAAAGAACAAAATAAACAACAACAAAAAAAAAAACAGGAACAAACTCATAGATACAGAGAACATTTTGATGGTTGCCAGATAGGAGGGAAGTTGGGGATATTGGTGAAAAAGGTGAAGAGATTAAGAAGTACAAATTGTCAGTTACAAAATAGTCATGGGATGTAAAGTATAGCACAGGGAATATAGTCAATAATATTGTAATAACTATGTATAGTGTCAGATGAGTACTAGATTTATCAGGTGATCACTTTGTAAGTTATATAAATGTCTAATCACTATGTTGTACACCAGAAACAAACATAGTATTAAAATAGAAATATTTTTTAAATGTAAAATTAGTGAAATATATGAGATAAGTTATTAAAAATACAAAGCTCCCCTGTGGACTACTTGATAGATCACCAATGCTCACCAACAAATTACATCCATACCAAGAAACTCTGGTCTAGGTGTTAGAAACAGGGCTCTGAAGTTTGGATCCTGGCTTTTCATTTTACTAGCCGGGTGATCTTCAGCAAGTTGTTACATGTCTTAACCTTAGACACTGCTATGATCCCTGTTTTACAATTGAGAAGCTCACTTCATTGGGTGCTACCAGACTATTGTTGTTTTTATTGTTTTGCTTTGTTTGTATGCTTAGAGTAAAGCTTGGTACATGGTGCATGTGTGTGCATATGCACATGTATGTTTTATGACACTACAAAATAAACTAGCACTTTCTGACTGTAAACCACAGCAAACAACTGAAAAATCTCAGTGGTTTAACACGACAAAGTCTATTTCTTTCTAATGCTACATGTTTAATGCAAATCAACAGGTAGGATCTGCTCATCATTATCACTCTGAGATCCAGGTTGATGAAAAAATGTTCTCAATATTCCATAATCACCATAGCAAGATGGCAGAAATATGTAAAATCATACGTTGGCCCATAAAACTTGTGCCTGATTTTCCCACTTCCACCCATATTTCATTGGCTAAAGTAAATCTCATGGTGATGCCTAATTTCTAAAATCACAGAAAACTACAATTCTACTCAGTCCCACAAAGAAAGCCAGGGTGTTTATGAACCTTGGTGTAAATCAGTCAATAATAGAGAAATATTCATAGAAAGAGGGTTTGTCCCAATATGTTTAAGTTGACATTTTTTCCATTTTTCAACATCTCCAACAGTTTCCACAGAGATTACACAAGTAATAGCTAGTCATAGTCATAAAAATTAAAGTTATACTACCATTAAATGAGGCTGTCTTTCCAAGACTTGCTCGGGGTTGCCCTGAAAGCAGAGCCTGTTGTACAAGACATTAATTAGGGAATGTGATCCCCTTTAGAACAGAAGAATGAAACAAGGAAATAGGGAAAGGCATATATTTTCTAATTGGCCACCACAACAGACAACTGTACTTGCAATCATGTAACTTTCAGAACCATCCATCCTTAAAAAAAAGGGGGTGGCATTTATCCATCAAGTGCCTTCCTCTATTGCACAATATAGTACCTCAGATATTAACTGTCCTGCACTTCTAAATTGTGCTTGCAAGTGTGCACTTCTGGGAATACCAAACAGGTGCCCACGTGCATCCCATATGTTGCCATCACAAGTCCCAGGATAGGAAACAAGAGGTGAAGTTTACCTGCACAAAGCTGGCCTATATGGAACTAGTCCTTTCAGTAGTGGCTGGAACAAAAGGAAAAGCTTTGAATGTGTGTAAATTTTGCCTGGCAATATGTTGATGACAAACTTGTTGGGAGCTGTCAGCACCCCAATGTATGACAAGGTTTCATGGTCGGTTATAGTCTCCATGCCTGTGAACCCATGTGCCTTTTCTGTACATCAGATCCTATAGGAGACAGTACTTTCACTGTATTTATGGCAAGTTCTTGTGGTACCCCAATGAGATAACTACGCAGCCAACGACGGGTAAGATCTCCTAGAAAAGAGGGGAGACAACCTAAGCCAGGCGGTAGTTCCATGGGGACCCTAGGACTAAGAAATAGGGGACTCAAGCCCCTTGGAAACAGGCCCAGACCCCTGGCCACATAAGCCAAAAAGCCTGGCTGTGCATAACTGATAATAACATCAATCCGTTAAGCTCATTAGCCTAAGATAACCACAGTGAAAAGTCTCCTTGGAGACTAAAAGTCTCCAGGCCATGAGAGTTACGATAAGGGACAACTTGCTGGCCATGAGCTATGTTAATCTATAGCCTTAATTGGATTCTTTGCCTTGCACATTGTTGTAGCAACAGACACTGAAGCTTTAGCTCAAATATATGCCCTGTGAGTCTTACTGCTGGAATCCGGGACTAGATAGTCAAGATAGTCATGGTAACCATTCTTCAGGTGATATGTAGAAACTGAGTCTGGATCATAAAGAGATTATCATAGATGAGATTATCCTTAACCATAGAAAAGGTCACAGTGTGCCCTGGGGAGAACAATTATAAGGACTAAAAGTCTTAAGAGAAAAATACATCAAAACTATGTGGAACTTAAACTTGTGATTGAATAATGGTCAAAAGTCCCTATAAAAAGGATATGTTATTGCAATAAAGTGTGACACTTTTTTCTCTTTAACTCCCCCGGTGTCTCCACAGTCTCCCTTCTTTATTTTCCTCCCCCGCCGATGCCATCTCCACCTGAGGGAAACCCTGGTCAGCGGAGGCTGGTCCCCCACACAAACTGTGAGTCATTAACTAAAATTTCGACAGCTGTTTGGCTGACCATATCCTATACACAGAAGTCTAGTGCCTTCATTAGTTTGTGGGGGTGAGAGAGAGGCATGCCTTGCTGTGACAGTCTCAGTGAGGTGAGTAGGAGGGGAGCCTCAGAGACATAGGACAGCTGGCAGAGCTTCTTATGGACTGGAGGAATGTCAAGCATTAAACAGTGTTCTGTCCTTTTATCCCCTCCAAAAGGAGTATAATAGATCAACAAAGAGAACAGTACACTGAAAACTACAAATCATTGTTGAAAGATATTAAGGAAGATCTAAATAAATGTAAAGACATCCCATGTTCATGGATTGGAAACATTATTGTTAACACAGCAGGATTCCTCAATTTGATCTATGGGTTTTACACAAGCCTTATCAAATTCCCAACTCAGATGTTTTTTGTAGAATTTCGCAAGCTGATCCTAAAATTCAAATGCAAATACAAGAGACTCAGCCAAATAATCTTGAAAAGAGAAAAACGTGGAGGGTCACATTTCCCAATTTCAATATTTACTACAATAATCAAGTCAGTGTGGTACTGACACAAGAATAGACATATAAATCAAGGAAACAAAATTGAAAGGCCAAAAACAAATCCTTATATTTGTGGTCAATAGACTTTCTATAAGGGTAGCAAGACTATTCAATGAGGGAAAGTATAGTTTTTTTCAACAAATGGTGTTGGAACAAATAGCCACAGGCATAAGAATGAATTTGGACCTATAGTAGTAAATCTATGTAACTTTGGATTAAGCAATGTTAGACATGATACCAGGAAGTTAGATATGATGCCATAAGACCAAGCAACAAAATTTATAAACTGAACTTTCTCAAAATGAAAAACTTTTGGGCTACAAACAATACCATCAAAAAACAGAAAAGACAATCCACACAATGGGAGAAGACATTTGAAAACCACATATCTGACAAGAGATTTGTACACATAATACATTTTTTTTAAACTCTTATAGCTAGATAATAAAAAGATAACTAAGCCAATTTAGAAATGACAAAGCATTTGAAAAGATATTTATCCAAAGAAGATATGCAAATGGTCAATATGCTATGAAATGATGATCAACAACATTAGTTATTAGGGAAATTCAAGTCAAAACCACAAACAAATACAGGCTTAAATGTGCCAGGATAGCTAAAATAAAAAAGACAGACAAATAAATATTGGGAATGTAGGGGAATTGCAACTCCCAACCATTGCTAGTGCTAATGTAAAATTGTGCGGCAATGTGGAAAATGGTTTGGTAGCTCCTTAAAATGATCAATATAAAGCTACCATATGACCCAGTAATTTCATTCCTAGGTACATACAGAAGAGAAATGAAAACATATGTCCATACAAAAACTTGTGCACAAATTCTTATGACAATATTATTCATAATTGCCAAAAAGTGAGAACAACTCAAAATTCATCAACTGAAGAATGGATTATAAAATCTGGTACAGGATTAATTTTATGATGATGGCAGTGTTCTAAACTTAGATTGTGGTGACAGTTGCATAACTGTGGATATACTAAAAACCGTTGAATTGTACACTTTAATTGGGTTAATTTTATGGCATGTGAATTATTTCTCAGTAAAGATTTTTTTTAAAAGAAGGTCATACATAAAAGCAGTTTTAAATTACATGAAGCAAAAGGTTTATTATTAATCATCTTTGCCCTAGAAAATTCTCTGAGGAATGTCTCCTGAGAGGGTAATCAGAGCACCCTCCACTTGGGAAATTTGCCTTTACTAATTACATATTCCATCATTAATGTATCTTAGGCCAATGACACACCTTAGCCCCAAGATCAATGGCACTGGAAATAATTGCTTCTATATCTGGAGGGATTCTACCACTTTGTCCCATAAAACTGCAGCTGAAAAAAATCCTTCCCTTTCTCCCTCACTGACTCCAACGCGTCTCTAATATTGTGAGCTAATATGCAAGGTTTTGGGTTTTTTTTTTTAAATGAAAATACATTTTTTCCCACAATGAGATCAGATATAATTATACTAAACAAAGACCTAGCAGCCAGACCCTCAGGAAACCGTACTTCTGGTGAAGGCAATCTATCTTGGAAAAGCACCTATAAGAACGTATAGGTTTATAAACTTTCTCAAAGGTACAGTACTAGAGTCATAAACATTCCTCTTCTAGATCTTCTGTACTGTCTTGTAGCAGAAAGAACAGAAGTTGGAGAGTCATGCCTGGTTTTGAATCCTTGCTTTACCACTAACCTTAGGCAAGTTGTGTAACTTTTTAGAGCGTTTGTCCATCATGTCTACTGTTTATATGGGGAGTGGAAGGGAGAGTTAATTGTGAAGATATAGGTAAGGCAGGGGGCACAAAGCTGCTCAATAAGTATTTAATGTACTTCAGAATCCCCCCTTCCATTTCAAAAAGACTTCTGAATAGGGATAAAGTAGTATCTTTTCTTTCTTGCCCCCTTCCACCCAACATATTCACCCCAGAAGCACCTGGAACTAAGTAAATATTGTTGACTGAATTTTAATTCACTAGCTTTCAGTGGAAAGCCAGATGCTGAGGGGGCCATATCAATGAAATAATATAGTAATACCACCTCTAACTGTGAGCATTTATAGATTCACTTTCTAGTCCCTGGTCTTACCTCCAAGCAGATTGCTTCTCTGAACCCACATATAGAACTCTGAATAGGAACCACTGCTTAAGTGTTTGTCTTCCTTGAATTCTAACAGGAGTGCAATCCTGTGCACAGTGAAATCTTCCATTTACCTTGCCTCTGCAGAAAAAGAATTGGGCGTGAGACCAATTCAATTCTTTTACTGAGTTTCTCTTTGGCTCATCTTAACATAGTTACCCAAAGCTGATTGCCAGGCACAGAAGAGCAAATACAATGCAACCTTTTATATATGTTTAGATTCTGATTGGAGTAGAACAATGTTTTCTTCCTTAACTGGTTTCAAATGTTGGAGACTAAAAATAGCTTATGCATTCCTAGTTCAAACGAGCATTCTGACCCCAGTCACAGAAAATCTGAAATTCTGAGTTCAGGAAGTCTGGGCTGCGGATGATCCCTCTGCAGATACAGAGTGCTGAGACTCCATGATGACTTGTTTACAGCTGTGTAAAGGCCTAGTTAAATCAGGATTCTTGGCAAATGCCTATTCCTTTAACATGAGAATAAGCCCCATGGTTTGGCAGAGAACTGTGAGTTATTAAGAACTCAGCCAACTGGGAGGAGTCCTGAACCTGAATGTTCCTTAAAAGACCACGTTTGCCAAATACATCTCCACTCGACATTTTATTTATGAATTAAGCTTAAGTAGCATAACAATAAAGGAGTGTTTGAAAGGCATTTGGAATAAATTCGACTTTTGAATGTTATTACTACCCTCTCTATAGGCACATCAAAATCTTTTATTCAAAAACAAAAAAGTGCTTAATATTAAATGACTTTGTACTTACACCTTTTCTTTTAGTTTTCACAGGTAGTGTACTTTAAAGGTAACCTTTAGAAAGTAAGTGGAATTGTTATCTTATTGACTTGTTTCTCATTTTGTGTTACATTGTACAATATTTATGGTAATTTTATCATAAAGATTTTGGGCCATGTACTCATTAGACTCCTCTTTGCCAAGGATGGAAATTCTTATTCACTTAGAAAGGTGATTTCAATGCAATAAAATCATGTTATCAGTTGGTCATTACTATTTTGCAAACTACCTCAAAACATAGTAGCTTAAAAGTATATTTTCCATTGTTCATGTGTTTATAGGTTATATGGGTATTGATTTCCGATGGACTCATAAATGTACATATGGTCATCTGTACATTGAATAGGCAGCTCTGCTAATCTTGGTTTAGCTCTTCCATTTGTTTTGGGGTCAACTGGCTGTCATCTTGCTAGGATAGTCTCAGTTCTTTACATGATCTCACTCTCTCTCTCTCTCTCTCTCTCCTTCCCCTACCCGCCTTCTCTTCTTCAATGCTGTGAAAAGAGCCCAGGCTAATCTGATAGAAAATGAGAGCAGATTCACACAAGGGTTCTTAAAGCCTAGGTTTTGAATTAACATATTGTCACTTTTGTTTTGACCAATGACTGTGGCAGGCCCCAAGTCAGCCCTGTTTCAAGAGGTGCGGAAATTTCAATTCCTCCCATCAATAAGTAGTGTCTGTAAGTAATATTGCAAAGAGGAAGAGGGACAATCTACTTTACACATTGACTGTACACTGGGTATAAGATCATAAAATTATGCACCAGGATAAAGAAGACACTATATTTCAGAATGTTTGAGACCATAGATCCTGAGGAAATTAGGAACACTATGATGATGCAGGTCACATGGTGAGAAGTGCTAAGGGAGAAGAATGATGAGGGGAGAGGCAATCGGGAAAGACTTCAAGATCAAGTTTGATGGGTTTCCTCCTGTGAAGGATCGGTAAAACTTTAACAGGCTGGAGGGACGAGAGGCAGAATGTAAGAAGCACATGATATATTCAGGAAATTCCAGGAACCCACGTGTATGGATGGTGAGAAATTGAGGGAAAATAGCATTTTACTGGAGGGCCTTCAGTCTATCCCCTACCTGATTTTCCAGCATCTTCTCTTAAAAGAACAGCAGCTTTTGGATCTGCTCAAAAGGGGAGAGATGAAATTAACACACCTAATTTTTAGAAAAAAACAATTAGGGCATAATAGAGACAGACATTTTCAGGGACAAGGTTTGTTTTAGCCACTAAAGTATTGCAATTATTAAATTTCCCTTCAACTATTATGCAAACCAACTATAAAATTAAACCTTTAATGAAAACAAGTTGGTCCATTCCACTTACTAGGAGCTCTTGTGGGAGGCACCTTCGGTTGTCTACTCTCTGATAGAAAAGAGGACTCACAGGAAAAGAATATGGAAGAAGTTAAAAATGGCAGATATGCATTTCTGCCAGCCCTCTTTCCACTAAAACAGATCTTGTTTACATGCATTGTCTGGAATTGCAGCAGCCATGAAGTCTTATAGCCAAGAAGGGAATAGTCAAAGACCAAGCCACAGTGCTAACAGTTGTCAGGGGAAATAATAGTTTTCTCACAGTCTAAGCCAGGGACAAATAAATGAAGGGTTGGGTGAATGGTTTTATATAGCAGTTCAGAAATTTAATTTAGTTTGTATGTAAAGCCTATCACTAAGAAGCCTGTGTCCTAAATTTGCTACGTGGGTGAATTCTTATCTCAGAATCCCTTCTGCCCCGACAGCCCATGAGGCATGAAAACATTTTTTTTTTTTTTTACATAAAGGCCACCAGATGTGGTTGGAGTTCTCAGTGGCTGTTTGCTCACTTTAACTTGCCAGTCAATATTTAGTTTAGTACCAAGTTTATAGATATGTGTGGTACTATCTTTGCCTCTTAATCTGCTAAAACTATGCATTGGGAAGAACATGAGGATGGGAAGTCAGATCTGAGATCTATTACTTGATCTTTCATGTTTCAGTATTCATTTGTTCAACAAATATTTATTGAGCCCCCACAATGTATGAGGCAGTAGGCACTACAAATATGATCGTAAACAATACAGATGTGGTCCCAACGTTTCTGAAACTTGCAATCCAGTGATGGAGATGGCACTTAAATGAACAATTGTGCATTGTAATGGCTATGAAGAAAACTCTAAGACATTCTGGAAAACAGATTATGGAGTCATAAAAATAACCCTGGGAAAAGTTTGTAGTTATTCAATTTAAGATTATTGCCTCGTGTGTAAAGTAGTGGACAGTGCCTTGCAGCATGAACAGAATTAAATAACAGTTCAGCAAAAGGCTTTGGGCAGAGACTTATTACATTTTAAGTTTATTTAATATTCATTCATACTTAGTCTCCCTTCTTTTTTAAGCCTTCTCACCTGGCCTCAATACCTCTCCTGTATTTCTCACACCACACAGTAGGGTAGGTGTTCCATAAATGTTCATTTAATAGTAACACCTTGCCATGTTTTCGAATCTAATAATTGCCTTTGCGTTTCATTTCCATTTGGACTCTAGTGGCCAAGTTAAAGGCCCAAATAAGGAAAAGTGCCTGTTTTTCCACCCTCGTTTTCCTGTGAGCTCTAAAATTCCTTCAATCTTTATTATGAAAAAAATGCTCAACTGTGGAAAACTAATGACAGATTGTAGTCCAGATCCCTTAAAATATGATGAAGGTGAGAAAACCTAACCATTGGCGTCTATTGAGAATCCCACAATTTTGTGTCTAGAATAGTTGCTTTATTTCTTGGCTCAATTAAGTATTGTTTCAACTATTCATAGAGGTATCAGATGTATCCTACATTTAGCCAGAACCAGGTAGGCTTGGCAGCTTAAGGTCTAACTGACTATCTGAGTGAGAGATGATTGTGAGTTATTTAGGAGGACCCTGATTCTGATCTGCTAGCTCAATAGATCAGCAAAGACCTTGCTATAGTCTTGATGGACCTTGGGTGACATGCTAAGGGCTTTACCTTTAGGTAGTCTAAATTTTTAAATAAGACAATGAAGTAATCACCAATGAAGTAATCACAATTGTGTTTTATTCAGATAACTCTTCCTGCACTTAAACCCTTATCTGGGGTCTGCTTCTGGACAACTTGGCCTAAGGTAAGATCCTTGTTACAGCAAGTTCCTGGGGGAGGTGATAACAGGAAACATTGATACAGGAGTGAAGAAGACAGGGAAAGGAATGATGTCATTGAAGTTTACATTATTGAGAAGGTTACAACTATAGGCAACTGAAGTTCAAATCCACAGGTGACCTCTGAGAGATCATGGAGAACAGGCCTCAGTTTCCCAAGAGAGTATATATCCACCAACTCTCACCTGACAATAGCTGATGGCCGCTACTAGGAGTGTTAACACCCCAGAATTTCCCAGAATTGCCTAAGGCACAAACTCAGCACTCTCCAGAGGCCAGAGAAAGCCATCAGACAGAGTTACAGATGTTCACTGTAACAAGCCTTTGGCAAGTCTGGGAACAGTGAGTGTCAAGGGATGCAGCGGACACTGACAGCATCTGCTACAAATCCATAAGTGATAAGGCTGCTGCTCTATGCAGGCAGGAAATAATGAGGACTTGAACCATAAAAGTAGAAGTAGGGATGGAGAGAAGAGTGAGTATTTGGAAATGAATCTGAGAAAGTCAGTAGGACTGGTAACCAAAGCAATAATAGTGATGAAGAAAAGAGTCCAGAGCAACTCCCAGATCTCTGCCTTGGGTGTTAGAGTGGATGACGGCATTGTTAACTGGTTTAGGAAATACAGTAAAAGTCCTCATCTTCTTTCCCACAACTGTGTTATGCTTTATGCATATCATATTTGAGATCTGTCAGTATCTCAAATTGGATTTCCTGGGAAGTTGTTTCTAAGGTGGAGATTTGCATGCAGGAAGTATATTAGAGAATGCCCTTAGAATCAACTCATGATGAAGGGAAGGGAAGAAAGCAGGATTGGGCAAAGGGAAAAGCCGGGCAGAAGTGTGGTCTCAATAAGAGGCCCAGACAGCCCTGTGGGGAGTTTTGAAGATGAAATAACCCTCGAGTTGTCCCATTAGAGGGAGAAAGTCAGGTGTGTATATCCCTATATTGATCCGTCAGTGGAAATAAGCTTCCCCAGGAAAGGAGCACAAAATCGAGTGAGGTGCCTCTCTTCAGCCAGAACAGTCCCTGAGGGGAGCTGACAGCTGTGAACACTCCCATAGCAAGAGTAAGAAGTTTTTATTCCTAAAACAGAATCTGGAGAATGCATCACAGTGTCCACCACAGGAGGCAGTATAGTTAGAAGTGTCCAGTCGGTAATTGATGCAAGGGTTTAGTGCACAGAAAAAAAATCTGGGCTGGCAGCACATTTGGAGAGTTATCAGTTTGAGAATGTTAATAACTACATTTGGCAGATGGTATAGAACAAAGATTTCTCTCTAAAACACTTCAAATATGATGGTAAATAATGGTAATTCTTCTTGCTCAGAAAGATGTAAGTAAAGTCATTGCAACATTATACAGCAGGTTATAGATTATCTGTTGACAATTAAATGTAGAGAAATGTAACTAAACTGTTTTGTTTCAAAGGTGGATAAGTAAAATGGTAGAGATGTTATGAAGAACATAAACACATGTAGTAGGGATAAATGTTTCTCTTGGTCTGTATGAGAATTATAGCAAATCACCCATTTTTTTCTGTAAATTTCATTTTGATATTAGATAACATCTATAAATATATGATTAAAGAAATATGTTTTTAATACACACGGAAAGTACAGCAATTTCAAACAAAAATGTGAAATGTTTGTCTATTGAATGCTACAGTCTACATGATGAAAAAATAAAAGTAAAAAGCAGTACAAAAACACTAATAAGTGGAAACAGTGTTTCTCAAGGACACCCTAGCCTGGCCTCTAAAAAAGAACTGAAATCACTCTGAGTGGTAAGGCAGTTTCCTTGAGTCTCCCTGACTGGTCTTCCTCATTTTCTTTGACAAATACAATCCCCTGAGGACTGTACTCACACACTCTCCAAATATTCCAGAGGTGCCTGAGTTATAAGGTTAAGGCCAATGTAGGCACATGCTGTTTTCTGCTTCATAAAAAATCATAAAACTGCATTAGGGGGAAAAATGAGATTATAAAATAAATGCGAGGGCAGGGGGTGGTGGATGGGCAAAAATGAACTTGGCAAGACTGCCTCAGTGGTGGTATGAAGAGGCTCTGTAGGCCTTTCTGAGAGAAACAACTGTAACTGATGAAATTTTATGTATGAATAATAGAAAAAACCATTTACAATTTCTAGAAATTGTTCTAAGAGAATACAGCAAATACAGAAACATTTATTCAAGAAAATCTATTAAATATTTATTTTAAAAAGGTAAGAATCTATAGCATTTGAGCCATGATATGTGCCTTGCCCCTCCCCTTTCTCCCAGTTCTATCTTATAAAAGCTCTACTGTGGTATATGTGGCAAAGTGAAGGGGATGGCTCTCCCCCGGCTCCCAGGGGTTTGTTTTCTCTCCGAGAGAGACAAGCCACCAGCATTTCTCATCTCCATAAATCTGCTTTGAGAATCTCTTTCCCAGAAAATGCAGCTGAGAGGCCTTGAGCTCCCTTCTTTCACCCATCCCTCACTCATGGGTACAAGCTCTACCCCAGGTGGGAAGAAGAGACCACTAAGCTCTTATGCAGCTTTGTACCAGATCACTCATAGGGTGGACATTTCATGCAGAAAGAGGCAAGCCAACAAGACCAGAAGCCACCACCCCTGCCCACTGCACTGTTTGTAGAGCAGGGCTGTCACTCTAAGAGAAGCAGGCTGCAGTGCCTGCTCCTAGCACTAGTTGCACTGTGTTTCTGCCATGGGGAAAGACAGGCAATAATAACAGAGATTCGGTCCCCTGTGAGAACTGACTTTATTTGGAGCAAAGCAGGGACGTTCAAGCCAAGAGTGATGAAAAAAAAAAAAATGAAAATGTTGTTAATGAGCAATTAATCAGTTGTGGTAGCTCCATGATAACAACAAGCAAAACAGTAAACCAACTTGTTCAACAGAGAGAACTAGGTAAAGAAGGGCCAGTCAGAAAGAACCCTTCTGTGTTGGAGTAAGCCTCAAAGGTTACCACTGCAAAATGGCCTGGACTTCATTGGAACAATTCATGCCTCAGGGTATTGTAGAAAACAACAGAAAAATCAGCAGGTAGAAAGCTAGCTGGATATGATAGCAACAAAGACAACCCAGTTAAAACCAAGTAACAAGGAGATCAGGGAAAGAGACATTTAAAGAAACTGGCTAAAACCATTGTCATCCCTGGGAAGGAAGATGAAAGGGTCAGAGAACCATGCAGGTGCCCAAGGTTGTACCTTCTAAGAAGCAACAGTAGAGGCTGTACATTGAGAAAGAAATAAACTTCAATGACATTATCCAGGCAACCCACTTAATAAATTAAATAAGCAAAATAGCAATAATAATAATAATAATAATAATAATAATAATAAGCCCCAGAAGGGTGGGAGTGAGAAATAAGATCCAAAGTCGCTTCAATATATTATCAAAATGTCCAGTTTTCAACCAGAGATTATGAAATATGAAAAGCAACAAGAAGGTGTTACCTCCATAAAGGAAAAAAAAAAAAAGGAGAAAAAGAAAGCAACAGAAATCATCTTTGAGAGGGCCCAGATGTCAGATTTAGCAAACAAAGACTTGAAAGCAGCTATTCCAAATATGTTCAAAGAACTAAAGGAAATAAACAAAGCTTAAAGAAGTAAAGGAATATAGGAGGACAATGTTTCATCAAAGAGAGTATCAATAAAGAGAAATTATATTTTTAAAAGAATCAAATGGAAATTCTTTAGTCAAAACATACAATAATTGAAATGAAAAATCTGCTACAGGGATCTACTATAGATCTGAGTTGGAAGAAAAAATGTCAGTAAACTTTTAAGAAAGATCAATTCAGATTATGTAATCTGAAGAACATAAAGAATAAACAAAAATAAACAAAACCTCCAAGGAATGTAGAACACCATTAAGTGCACCAACATACAAGCAATGTGAATGCCACTGAGAAGGAGAAAAAGAAAAATGAGCAGAAAAAAGAAAATCTCAGAAATAATAGCTATAAACTTACCAAACTTGATTTAAAACATTAATGTACATATGCCAGAAACTCAACAAAATCCAAGTAGGATAAATGCAAAGAGATTCATAGGCAGACACATCAGAGTTAAAATGTTGAAAGGAAAAGAAAAAATTTTAAGGAGCAAGAGAAAAAGGATTTGACATGTATAAGGGAATCACAATAAGATTAATAGCTGACTTATCAGGAAAAAATCACACCAGAGGCTATGGAATGACACATTCATTTTCAAATAAACAATGATATAATTTGTTGCCAACACACCTGTCATCTGAGAGTTATAAGAGAAAGTCCTTCATTCTGAAAGAAAATAACATCAAATGAAAATTCAAGTCTACATAGAAATAAAGAGCACAGGAAGAAGGTTATGCATAAGTAACAATAATAGTCTGTATAAAAACACATTTTTCTGTACTTTGAATTGATTTAAAATATATCAGATTACATAAAAATAGTTATAAAACTGTATTGTTGAATTTATCATAAAAAGATGTCACATATATGAAAATAATAGTACAAAGGAAGGAAATAAAACTATACTAAAGCAAACTTGCTATAGTGAATTAGAATTTGAGATAAATGTAAATAAAAATACAATATAGCAAAACATGAGAGATAGCTAAAGCAGTGTTTAGAGGGGAAATTTATGCTACAAATATCTATACTACAGAAAAGAAAAATTTCAAATCAATAGCCTAACCTTCCATCATAAGACACTGGTCAAAGAAAACAAACTAAGCCTAAATCAAACAGAAGGAAGGGAAAAATAAAGATTACAGAGGAATTTTTTAAAATATGTAATAGACAAAGAATAGAGAAAAATCAAGAAGACCAAAAGTTAGCTCTTTGAAAGGACCAATAAATTGACAAATACTATGCTAGACTTACCAAGAATAAAAAGAAAAAAGACTCAAATTAATAAAATCATGAATGAAGAGGAAACATGACCATGACACATACAGAAATAAAAAATAATTATAGGGGAATACTATGAATATCTCTATGCCAACAAGTTAGATAACTTAGGTGTAAAGGACAATTTCCTTGAAAGACTCCAACTATCAAAACTGACTCAAAGACCATACAACTTCACTGACAATTCTACCAAATATTTAAAGAAAAATAAACACCAATCTTTTTCAAATGCTCCACAAAAATTGAAGAAGGGGGAACACTTCCAAAGTCATTTTACAAGGCTAGCACTATCTTGATACCAAAGCCAGATAAGGACACTACAGAAAATAAAACCAATATCCCTGATGAATATAGTTATAAAAATTCTCAACAAAGTATTGGCAAATAACACATTAAAGAAATTATACATCATGACCAAGTGGGATTTATTTGGAATACAAGGGTGGTTTAACACACAGACATCAATAAATGTGATACATCACATTAGTAGAATGAAAGAAATCATATGATCTCAATAGATGCATAAAAATCATTTGACAAAAAATACACCTATTCATGATAAAATCTCTCAATAAATTGGTTGTAGAAGGAACATACTTAAACATAATAAAAGCCAAATATCACAAACCCACAGCAACATTATAGTCAATGGTGAAAAAATTGAAAGTTTTCATTTTAGATCAGGAATAAGATGAGTATGCTCACTGTCATCATTCTTAATTAACATAGTACTGGAAGTACTAGATAGGGCAATAAGGGTGAGACAAAGAAATAAAAGAAATTCAAATTGAAAAGAAAGAAATAAGATTGTCTTTATCTGCAGATGATCTGTTCTTATACACAGAAAACTCTAAAGACTCCACCAAAAAAATTGTTGGACTAACAAACAAACTCAGTAAAGTTGCAGGATATAAAATCAGCATACAGAAATCACTTGTGTTTCTATACACTAACAACAAAACACCTGAAAAAGATCAAAACTATCCCATTCATAGGATCAAAAACAATCAAACACTTAGGAATAAATTTAACAAAGGAAGTAAAATATCTGTACAATGAAAACCACAAAACTTTCACACACAAAAAAAATTGAAGACAACATAAATAAATGGAAAGATATACCATGCTCATGGATTGGAAGAATTAATATTGTTAAGATGTCTATAACACCCTAAGCCATCTATTGATTCACTGTAAGACCTACCAAAATTCCAATGGCATTTTTCAAAGAAACAGAAAAAAAAAAAATCCTAAAACTTGAATGGCACCACAAAAATACCCTGAATAGCCAACAAAATCATGAGACAGAAGAACAAACCCAGAGGTATCATACTTCCTGAATTCAAACTATACTACAAAGTCACAGTAATTTACACAGTATGGTACTAGCATTAAAAAAAAGAGCCCTAGACCAATGGAAGAGAATAGAAAGTCCAGAAAAAAAAATAACCCACATTTCTGATCAACTAATATTTGACAAAGGAACCAAGAACTCTCAATGGGGAAAAGATAGTCTCGTTAATAAATAGTATTGGGGAAAAAACTGGTAATAACCACATGCAGAAGAATAAAATTGGACTCCTATTTCACACCATTCACAAAATTAACTCAAAATGGATTAAAGACTTAAACATAAGACCTAATATCATAAAAGTTCTAGAAGATAATATAGAAAAGCTCTTTGACATTGGTTTTGGCAATGATTTTTTTAGATGTAACACCAAAGGGGACCAGCCGAGTGGCGCGGTGGTTAAGCGCTGGCTTGGGAAGCCAGCGGTCCCGGTTCGGGTCCCACATGTGAGGGCCAGTGACACTGCCCTCAAAAAAAAAAAAAATGCTGTTAGATATAACACCAAAGGAACAAGGCCACAAAAGCAAAAATCAACAAATGGGACTACATTAAACTGAAAAGCTTCTGCAAGCCACAAAAAAAAAAAAAAGAAAGAAACAAGGAAATGAAAAGGCAACATACAACATAGAAAATGAGATACAATTTTTGCAAATCATGTATCTGAGGGGATTACTATCAAAAATATGTAAAGAATTCATATAGCTCAATAACAAAAAAAAAAATCCAATTTAAAAATGGGCAGAGAAACTAAAACAGAAATTTTTTCAAAGAGGACATCCAAATGACGAACAGGTACATGAAAAGGTGCTTAACATCATTAATCATCAGGGAAATGTAAAACAAAATGACAATGAGATATCACCTGTTAAAATAGCTATCATCAAGAAGTCAAGTGGTAAGTGTTGGTGAGAATCTGGAGAAAAGAAAACCCATGTACACTGTTGGTGGAATTGCAAATTGGTTCAGCCACTACGGAAAACAGTATGGCAGTCCGGCAAAAAGTTAAATATAGAACTACCTTATGACCCTCTCTTGGGTATATATTCAAAGGAAATGAATAGGATATCAAAGAGCTATATGCACTCCCATGTTTACTGTAGCATTATTAATAATAGCCAAGATATGGAAACAACCTAAGTGTTTGCCAATAAATGAATGGATAAAGAAGATGTACTATGTTCATATACAATGGAATATTATTTAGTTATGTGAAATAAAGGAAATCTTGCCATTTGTGAAAACATGGATGGACCTTGAGGGTATTATAATAAGTGAGATAAGTCAGACAAAGACAAAAACTGTATAATATTACTTCTAAGTGGCATCTAAAAAGGCCAAACTTATATAATAAAAAGAGAGTAGACAGGTCATTACTAGAATCTGGGGGCTGTGGGAACTTGGAGATGCTGTTTAAGGGGACAAACTAGTTGAATAAGTCCTGGAGAGCTATTGCACAGCCTGGTGATGATAGACAGCAAAACCACATTATAAACTTCAAAGCTGCTAAGAGGCTGGATCATAATTGTTCCCATGACAAAAAGGAAATACTAATTGTGTGAGATGATAGAGGTGTTAGCTAACTCTATGGTGCTCATCATATTGCACTATATAAATGTATCAAATCAACAGGTTGTAACCTTAAACTTACACAATTCAACAATAAAATCACAAATCAGTTTAAAAATGGGGAAGGGGAGCCGACCAAGTGGGACACTGGTTAAGAGCTGGCTTGGGACGTCAGCGTCCCTGGTTCAGATCCCACATATGAGGGCCAGTGACACTGCCCTCTACAGCTAAGATGGTGAACAACAGCTCCACCTGGAGCTGGGCTGCATGAGTCCCGGAAACGGTGCAGGCTGCAGCCCCCTGCTGCAGTGGGCTGCCATAAGCTACAGTGAGTGGCCAGCAGCCAGTCTAAGCAGCTGGCAGTTGGAGTGAGCTGCCAATAGCCACAGTGAGTGACCAGCCAGAGGCCGGCAACCGATCTGCCTCATCCAGGAAGAGCGCAATGACGATACCAACATGGGCCAGTGAAGCACCGTCCTCTGCAACTAGACTGAAGAATAAAAAGACAGCAACTTGTCTGTTTCCCTTCCCCAGTTCCCCCACGCTGTTGCCCTCCCCCAATTCCCCAATTAAAAAAAAAATCTTTAAAAGTAAAAATAAAAATGGGGAAGGGATGTAAATAAACATTTCTCTAAAAAACATATACAAATGGCCAATAAGCACATAAAAACATGTTCACATCATTGGTTATTAGGAAAATGCAAATGAAAACCACAATGAGATATCACTCATACCTACTAGGATAGCTATAATCAAAAAGACAGGTAAATGTTGGCAAGTATGTTAGAAATTATAACCCTCACACATTGTTGGTGGCAAAGTATAATGATGTAATCACTTTGGAAAACAGTTTGGCAGTTTCTTAAAATGTTGAACATAGAGTTACCACAATTCCACTCCTAGGTATATACCCAAGAGAAATGAAAACCTATGACTACATAAAAACTTACACACAGATGCTCATAGCAGCATTATTCATAATAGCCAAATGTAGAAACAACGCAAATGCCCATTAATGGGTGAATATACACATATAAATAAAATGTGGTATTGTATATCCATATAATGAAACACTAGGCAATAAAAAGAAATATTGATGCTTCAACACTGATGAACCTTGAAAATACGCTAAGTAAGAGATGCTAGTGATCACAAATTTTATGATTCCATTTCTATGACGTATCCAAAATAGGCAAATTACTATGCAGACAGGAAGTATAATTGCCTTGGGCTGGGAAGGGATGGGGTAGAAGAGAATGGGGACTGACTGCTAAGGTGTGCGGGTTTTTCTTAGGGTGACATAAGGTTTCTAAAAATTGATTGTGGTGATGGTTGCATGACTGTATGTATAAAAAAATTGAGTTGTACACTTTAAATGGGTGAATTGTATGACATGTGAATTATATCTTTATGAAACAGTTTAAAAGAGAACTCGTTAAAAAAAAAATAAAAGCACCAAACTGCTAGTGTTAGGTTAGGTTCTCCCAGAAGCAGATCCTAAAGGAAGGATTTGAGTGCAAGTATTTTATTTAGAAGGTGTATCTAAGAAGTAGCAGTAGGAGAATGGGGAAGTGGGAAAGAAAGTAGAAGGAAGCCTATATAGGGTACAATAATGAGCAAGTTCCCACTGAGAGCATCTGGGGCTCAGTCTCCCCGGACACCTCTGGGGGGGCTGTGTAAAAACCTTGATTTAGTTTTGTATTGTTGTGTAACAAATTATTGCAAACACAGAAGTTTGCGACAATATATATTTATTTCATAGCTTCCCATGGGTCACCAGTCTGGGCACAGATTACCTGGATCCTCTATTCAAGACCTCACAAGACTTCAAAAAAGATGTCAACCAGCCTGCTTTACTTTCTGGATCTTGGGGTCTTCTCAAAGCACATGTGGTCATGCCAGTGGCCATAGGACTAAAGCCCTCAGCAACTACAGATGACCTGCAGTTCTTTGTCAGGCAGCCCTCTCACAACATGGCAGTTTACTTACGTCCCTCCTGCCCTAAGGCCAGCAGGAGAAACTCTCACTACAGTCTGCTAAGATGGTGTCTTGTTTAACATAATCACAAAAGTGACCATCCCATCCCATTTGCCATATTTATTGGGTAGAAGCAAGTCTCAGGTTCTTCGCCCATCCAAGTAAAAGGGATCATCCAAGGGTATGACTCGTTGTGAGTTCCCAACTCAGAGCTGTCCCATACAGAGCAAGGAGATGGTGGGTATTTATTTATGTACCAGTTCTCAGCTGGCATTGACGGATGGATGCTCCTGGTGTCATTACCCGCCTAGCATTTCTGGCCTGCTCCACACCGGGCAAACAGGTGTGCTCCTGCGCCCAGAGGACTCAGTCCCATGTGCTTGCATGCTTGAGAGTTTCGAGGGCTGAGAGGAAGTTGGCTGGGCACTAGAGCTCCTGCTATGTTGCAATAAGGGGGAAAGCCTTAACATTTAAAAGAGATGTGGAGGGAAACCAACAAATTCTAATATTTTAAACACCTATTTAAAAAAAAAGTGCTTAAAATATTAGATACAAATGAAAATGTTTACAGCTATAGAACATGAACATACTCATAACAAATGCATGACTTATATAATGTTAATTATGGTTTTATAATGTTTGAAGTATCTTATTTAATTTTTTTAAATCAAACAAAGTCACAATGAAAATACTAATTAGAAAATTTTATAATATATTCCCAGGATCCAGGCCCCAGCCAGGTTTTTGGCACAAGCCATCCCTCAGAGGTGCTACACAGAGGTCATGCTAACCATGCCACAGGGAATCATAAGAGAAAAAGCAGAGGTCATTGAAGGCTCCAGGCTTCCCTGGACTTTGATGGAAGAAATGGAGGTTGAGTTTTATATCTGCTACTTCTCAGTCTGTTCCATAATACAGGGCATCCTGCTGTTCCCTGGTGTTGCTCTTTCACTCGAGTTAGCATTCAGGTGTTGAAAAGGAGTATAGGGAACCCTAACCTGTATTCTTTGGAGTTGAAACATCTCATAGTCACTCCCCTCCCTGAGATGAGTGTTAACAGAAGCATCTGTGGCCAAGGATGTGGTTATTCCCGAATCCTCCCTGTCCTTGTCCTGCTGTGTTCTGGTAGAAGCAGGTAGGATATGGCAGTGCATGTAATGGATGAAGATGAGTGGTGTATGTCCTGGCTCTCAGTTAAAACTGTGTGGTCTTAAGCAAGTCCCTTAACTACTTTGGCAAGCGTTTTTTCAACTGGAGATAAACATATTTGACCAGATGACCTCTTATTTCTCTTCTAATTCTAAATGTCCTGAGCTCTGAGACAATATTTGACAGGAGTCTCTAGAATGGCACTGTCTGACAGAAATTTCTCAGATGATAGAAATGTTCTCTATCTGTGCTGTCCAATATGGTAACCATTAGCTAGCCACATGGGGCTATTAAGCAATTGGAATAAGGTAGTGGGACTAAGGGGCTGATTTTTAAATTTACATTAATTTAAATTTATATAGCCACATGTGGCTAGTGGCTACTATACTGGACAGCACAGCTCTAGAGACATAAGCATGGGTAGAGAGAATAATATTTCCTTACTAATGTGTAATCAAGCAGTTATTCCATTTTGTTATTCATAGTGTTATTACAAGGATTAAAGAAAAACACGTGTAGAGAACTTCAAACACTACTACTATACCATAGTAAGCACAAAACAAATGTTAGCTTTTCTATTAAGACTCTTAGGTAGCTGGTTGTTAAATTTTAATTACTAACCAACTTTTTCATAGTTTGATAAGATAAACAATAGATTTGCGATACTCTAAGCTATTACCTCCTTTGGTTCGAGATTTATCTTCATGGGAAAAGAAAAAATGTGGCTTGGGAAAACGTGGTAGAAAAGGTTAACCAATTCCTGAGAATTTAACATATATGGCAGCATAATCCCAAAAGTTCAGACCTGAATTTCTCCTTTTATGGAATACTTTCCATTTGTGATGGTTTTCTTTTTCTTTTTTAGTTTCTGCTCCATTTCCTCTGAGCCCTTAAAGGGTCTCAACCTCTGTTTCTGTGGCTCAGTAGTTTTACAACCACCGAAAATAGCTCATTTTACCTCTTGTTAGTGCCCTTCCGAGCAAGATAAGATGGTTAATTACATATGCCATTAACTGAATGCAATTCCAACTAATTGACAAAAAGTATTATACAGCAGCAATTTTTGAAGAACAAAGTTGAATGAAATACAAGGTCATATTTCAGAAGCTGGTTCCCAGGAACAAAGAATTCTAAACATTGACTGTCTTGCTGTGAATTCAGCTAAGATGTGTGTCTGTCATGTGGCTTCCCAGAACTACGAAAGTTCAACATGCAACCGAAATTCACTGAGTGCCTGCTACATATAAGAAGCTCTCCTAGGCGTCAGAAGGAAGAAAGATATGATTTGTCTGTGATATAGTCACTGGCCCTCTAGAAGTTTGTAGTCTCTCTTCCAGTTATAGTGCTTCTGTGACTCCTCTTTGTTCCCAGGATATCTGTAGCACAGTCCATAATCCGTCATGCTCTAGCCCCTACTCAGTCGGATCTCTCCAGTTCTCCCCTATGTCTCCACCTCACAAGAATGCAGCTGTTCTCTTTCAACAGTGCACCCCCTCAGCACATGTAAGAGCTCCCTCGAATGCCCAACCTGTTACCCTCCAGCCTCATTTTTCCCTAACACACACACACACACAAATGCACGCACCTCATTCATTCAGTACTCATTTTTAAACTGTAATGTCATTTAATTTCTTCTGTGAAAACGGCTCTAAAAGCCTGTCTCTTCTTTCTGCTCACATTGCAGCTTGAGCATAACAGTATGGTAATGACCATGATGGAGATAATATTTTGTGAATCCCTCTATCCTGAGTCATAAGTTCCTTGAAGACAATGACCAAGCCTTCTCATTTATGTAGCCCCATGTCCTAGATTATAGCAGATTTTCAAAGTGTGCTGAATAAAGTCAAAATGAACTTTAAAACATATATATATATAATATATATATATGTATTATATATAATATATAATATATAATATAAATATTATATATATAATATATATTATATATATATACACATTCAATTAGATTAAAATGCAAAATATCACACTATGCATTCATATTTTCAAATAAATTGCCATGGAAATTTAATGGGGGGATATCTCATGCAATAAGATCTCTCAAGGAAATTTTATCATTTTTCGTAAGGTAACAACTGAACCAATCTTTAAAGTATAAGCTAAAAAATGAGAAGGAAATCATATCAGGTAAGGCAGGCAAGATCTAAGGGTTAGTCACTATGACCAATATAATTTATTCATTCATGACCATCTAGTTGCTGAGTGCTTTGAAAAATCCAGAAAAGATAATCCATGGTTCCTATCCTCAGGGATTTTAGAATTTAACAGAGCAGGAAAGAGTTTTTGTATATTCTTATACTGAAGACTATACCTGAGTTCACAGGCGATCCTGAGCATGTCACTCATAAAAATAATTCTGTTCTTTCAATGAGCTCAAAGTCCAAAAGAAGGTACAGATAGGAGTACCGGAAAGTGGGTGACAGTATTTATCAAGCAGACACACCTTCAATACACTGGGTTGTTTGTGGAGTTTTTTGAACCAGAGTGAGATGTAAGGTGTATACATATCCATCCAGGAGTCACTGAGAGAACAATGCAAAATTAGAGGCATTTATCTCCAACCTGTGGACACAGAGGCATCCTTATTTTTCTCTTAGCATCCTACCATTGCAACGTTGCCTCTCTACCACTGGATATAGACGAAATACCACAGTGCAGGATATGTTTCCTACTTTCTCTGAAAAACTGTTGATGGACTAGTGATACAGCAAAATTAGCTTCCCTTGAGGACCAACAAGAAACAAAAAACAAGAGAAGACAGATAAAAGTCTCTCTTTTTTCTCCCGTGAACTTGACATGTGGCTTTTTCCTGGGGAAGCCCTATGTAACGAGTAAATACAACTGCTGAGCAATGTGCTCGGTCCTTCAATAGTCTATTGTATAGCAATAGGCAACAGGGCAACACTTGAATTGCTTCACCTCTTCTCTTGATTCACTTCCCTTCTTCCCTCACTCACTGCCCTGGGCTTATATCTCACAAAGTTGTAGTGCCTTAATCTAGAAGTCAGGCTCTGACTTCTAGAGGCCCCAACCTAAGTAAGACATTATCTTATTCATTGTTTCTCAAGCATAGTAAACAGTCATACTGTTTCATGTCTTTATTCATGCCATTTACCTTTCTTCCTCAGCCTTAGCTCCCTATTCTTGAACCTCCACTATAATTACCTGGCTTTACTCTGCTTTCTAGATGACCAAGGAAGACACAGCTAAACTCAAGACTCAATTTTAAAACTCTGTAGTCTTTGAACTTCAATAAGAAAGTTAGCTGGATCTTACTAGAAAAATTGTCCAATCAGCTTCAAGTGAACTTTCTATGCAAGAAGATTGTCCTGCAGAAGAAAATGATGGTATTTTACCAGACTTGCATATTGGTGCCTATGGCATAATGGTATCAGCAAGAAACCACACACCAGAGACTAATTTTAAGTATAACCTAACCCCTAGTAGTAAGGTTGTGGGGAAGAAAGCTATAGCTCTCACCTACCTGTTTCTCTCAGCTCAATATAATGAAATAGTTGCCATCTATTGAAAAATTTACTTAATCCTATTTGCCTTTTCACAAAGAGCACACAGAACTGTCCCTTTTCTATTATATCTATTTTGGCTTACACAAAAATTAAGGTAATTTATGAAATATATGAAATGCATTGTTAAAATAAAAAAAAAACAGTACCATGGAAAGCATATGAATGAGTTAAAGATAAGAATTTAAAGATGGAGGCTGTTTCCGTTCTATCCTTAAGAAGAAAAGGGTGAAGGGTTGGGGTTATATTGAGTTAACATTTACTATCCTGATGCTATGTGCTATTTACTGTGCTAAATGCAGACAATACAAAGATGATTAAAGCATTGTCTCCCACAAAGGAGATTATCATCTAATGGAGAACCTGTAATAAGAGAATATATGTCCAATTTGAATTTGTGAAAAATCATTTGATAGTTAGGATGAGAGAAAAAGATGTATGAGATAAGCTATGGTTTTGACAGGGATCCTAACACTTAAATCGCATGGTATGTCCAAGAGCTCCAAGAGCTTTTTGTGTTTTTTTGTATTGTCTTTTGTTGTTTTGTTTTGTTATCCTCACAGTAAAAGCTATCACCACTGATAAATTTAAAAACTGTGGAGCTGAATCAGAAAACTATTACTGATATAGACAAAAAAATAAAGCTAGAATTTAGTCTCAATGTTCATTGACATTTAATTTCTAAAGGATCACTGCTTATAAACTAAAGAGTGGTGACTCAAAGCTTGGTTTTAACATAACAAAAATTTTCATAAAATTGCCCTAAAAGAAGCTTTCTGACATAGCAGGAAGGGAAATGACAGGGCACTTATTGTATTCAGCTCCCTGAAACACTCTGGTAAATCATGTGGCGTTTAAGACTTACTTTGATCATCTGTAAAAAGAGGAACCAAATATTTCAATGTCTTATCTACAACTAGTAATTGGTGTGGGTAGCAGTATTCAAACCTGGCCACTCTAATTCCCGAACCAGCCATTTGCTGTTAGAGACAGACTTCTTTCCTCCTCAAGCTGGGCAACAAAATGTTGGGTGCTGTGGTTTTGAACTTGTCACTAGAGACTAGTAACCTAAAGCAAGAGAAGACCTGAAAAATGTAGCTCAGCACCTCCATATCATACATGAGGAAACAAATTTCTAATAATCTTAAAGAAACAGAGCTGAGAGCTTTTGACAGGCTCTGTTGTTTTCTACTGAGAGATAAGAATTGCAGTGATGGGCTGAGTGCCTCTAATTTAAACTTGGTTATACCATTTGCTGAAATATCCTTGAAATACCTGTAAGAAAAAAAATTAATCAGTTTAGAACCGTTTGTCATTTTTACTCTAAATACACCTCAGGTAAAAAAACAAATCTGCTAAATCTTGCCAGAACCATCCCCAGAAGTTTCTTCTCTGAAGACTTTTAAATAAATGCCGAAGTCAACAAAGATAGCATCTTTACTTGGAGTGAGATTACTGTATTATTTATTATATCATTATGTACCTACATATTTTAATGAGTTCATTTCTCCTGAGGTCCATTCACCAGAGGTTTTCAGAAAGAAGAGAAGGTCATGGGAAAAACATTGAGGAACGTGTTCATGCCGAAAAGAACATGAAAATCCAATTTGGGGGCACTTCTTTTAGGTGGCTACTTTTTCACTCCCTTGGCAAATTAAAGAGCAAAGGACACAAAATACAAAAGCACTCAATCCCCGACATTCATTTATTTTGGACCATGAATGGAAAATACGTTGTTTTGTTTTACGATTTGTTTCAGCTAGTTAACTCTGTTAAATGTATTTCAGCTTCCTTGTTAAAATCCTGAAGTAAAATCTTTATCTAAAAGATTAACTTCATATGTATTTAAGGAAAATCTCTAGCACTGGCTTTATTGCTGAATCATATTTATAGCTGCCTCCAAGACACTTGCTCAGTTTTACCATCAGTTTCTCCAACAAGTTTGGACATATATCAAATCTACCATTTCAAATTCATACTATTCCCCATCCATCCTCTGTAAACCAACTTCCATAGTTATTTAATGATACTACCATTCTCCTAGCAATCTAGGTTCAAAATCTTGGCATTTTTCTATTGACCTTCTCACACTGAGCTACCAAATCCTACAGCTACTACCTGGATATGTGTTTCTGTCTCTTTCTAAGATTCTTACTGGGGGGCCGGCTGAGTGGCTCAGTTGGTTGAGAGCTCACTCAAGAGTGCGAGCTGAGCTCCGGGCAATAGCAGTTCGATGCCCAGCCCAAGCTGAGTTGCCATTGAGCTGCCAACAGGTGGCAGGATGGCAAAAAAATAAAAAGGATTCTTACTGGGGCTTCATTACTACTTGCCTAACCACCTGCCACCCTTATCATTGGTTTTCTAATTGGTCTCCCTATCTTACCATCTTTCTTATCAAATAGCAGTGAGAGGCTAGATTAATTTTCCTAGA
This sequence comes from Aselliscus stoliczkanus, assembly GCA_033961575.1. NCBI lineage: Eukaryota > Metazoa > Chordata > Mammalia > Chiroptera > Hipposideridae > Aselliscus > Aselliscus stoliczkanus. The sequence continues at coordinate 99,505,587 of CM066732.1, read as the reverse complement.
GCACAAAAATCATCAAGTCTGGGACAGATGCAAATACCACATGACACAAAGTGAGGTATAAAGCAGGTTAGTGTAGACACCTAAAATCAGAGAATTAGTAAAAGAATTCATTCGATACCAATTTCTCACCATCCCACAGAAAAGAGTACTTGGGTATAGCTGGACAGCAGGAGTTGGGTTCCAAAGAGAACTTGTTCTCTCCCTGGTTCTATTTATTTACAGAGCAGTGAAGGGAAGGGGATCAGGAACATACAAGTAATCATCTAGCAATGGGAAATAAAAGGCCTCAAGCTCACATGGTAAGAGAGAATAGCTTACCATAGGTCCCAGAGTGAGTCCCAATGGGAATGCATACAACCCTTAGTATCAGCTGGAGACCTTGTTACCCTTTCTGCTGAGACATTTATTCTTAATCTACCTTAGGGAACCACCCAGACTATGCAGCAATCAAAGCAGAAATGTCTCACTTCAAAGCAAACTCATTTTAACAGCCCTATTCAAAACTCTTCACTGATTCCCCATTTCCTAGAAAAGGAAATATATTCCCTTAACCTAGTAAGAAAATATATTTCTAGGAGGTTATCTGCCTACCCTTTAATTTAACCCCAATATTATTCCACTTATTGTTTCTTCACTTTGCCAAATTGACCATCTTGTATCTTTGGCACACCAAGTATCATCTCAGTTGTGTGCATTTCCTCATACTTATCCTCCTGCTGGGGTATCTTCATCTGCTTATCACCCATGACTCTTTTGAATCTATCCTTCCTGAAAAGATTGTGAATCTACCCTTCCTGAAAAGACTAGCTCAAATAATACTGCTTCTATGACGATGTACCTACTTTCCCTCCATATCACCCCAACTCCAATGAGTTGTCTTCCTCCTTTGAACTTCCATTGCTTTTATTTTACCTCTGTGGTTCTTCTTATACTCTTCCTTATATTATGATCAGCCATTCATCTTCTTCTTTACAGCCACTTTCTTGTACCTCCACACCTACTTGTCTAATTCAAACTTAAAATAAAATGAAGAGTCTGGTTCAAGATGGCAACATAGGAGGCTCCTGAACTCACTTCCTCCTATGGATGCACCAAATCGACAGCTACTCACAGAACAATTCCCACTGAAAGAAATCCAGTAACTAGCTGAGAAACTCCTACACATTAGACAAACAAGAAAAAAACCCACATCAGAGGTGATATAAGAAGCATGGCGGTGTGAGGTGTTTCCTTGATCTCTCCCCTTGAAGTTATAAGTGAAGCAGCTATAATTCAACAAAGGATTCCCTGCTCATCACACAAACATGTCTGAGAGATATGTGCATCAAAACATCTAAAGGTAGGTGTATCAGGGCAAACAGGGGAGGAAGAAAGTGAGAAGAGCAGAGATGGGTGCCACAGATACATCCTGGAACTCACTGCTGGTCCCAGGAGAGGTGAGGATTCAGGCTATAGGTACACTTTCAGTAGCTCCAAGCATTCCTGTCTGAATGGTCAGCATATGATACTGCTGACCCTCGATTGGGGCAGAGACTGAATACAGAAGTTGATGGCTGTGGTCTAGCAGCCCTCACTGCCAGGCAGAAAACAAAGCCACAGAGGTAGCCACCTCCCCGTACCCCCAGAGCTAACAGTGGGCCCCAGAAAAAAAGCTGTTGCACTGACTGTTGGTTTAAAAGAAAGAAAGAAGGAAAGGGCATCCAAATTGGGAATGAAGAAGTCAAATTGTCACTTTTTGCAGATGACATGATTCCCTAAAGACTTCACAAAAAAACTATTAGAAACAATAAACAAATACATAAAGTTGCAGGATACAAAATCAACATACAAAAACCCATTGTGTGCCTATATACCAACAATGAAATTTCAAAAAATAAATAAACAATTCCTTTGCAATTGCAACAAAAGGAATAAACTTAACAAAGGATGTGAAGGACCTATACACAGAAAACTACATGACATTATTAAAAGAAATTGAACACACTAAGAAATGGAAAGATATTCTGTGTTCATGGATTGGAAAAATCAACATAGTTAAAATGGCCATATGACCCAAAGCAATAAAAAGATTTAATGCAATCCCCATCAAAATTCCAATGGCATTTTTTAAAGAAATAAAACAACAACAAAAAGAAATCAGATTTGTAGGGAGTCACAAAACACCCCAAAGAACGAAAGCAATCCTAATTTAAAAAATCAAGGCTGGAGGTATCACACTCCCTGACTTCAATTTATACTACAAAATGATAATAATCAAAACTCATGGTATTGGCAGAAAAACAGGCACACAGACCAATGGGATAGAATTGGGAAACCAGAAATAAGCCCACATATAGATGGGCAGATGATTTTCGACAAAAAAGCCACAAACATCCAATGAAGAAAAGAAAGTCTCTTCAATAAATGGTGCTGGGAAAATTGGAAAGCCACATGCAAAAGAATGAAACTAGACTGCTACCTGTCACCATAAACTAAAATTAATCCAAAATGAATCAAAGACCTAAATATAAAACCTGAAGCAATAAATTGCATACAAGAAAGCATAGGCACTAAACATGGTTCTTGAGTTTAGAGAGAGTTTTATGAATTTGTCCTCAAAAGCAAGGAAAGTAAAAGCAAAAATAAATGAATAGGACTATATCAAACTAAAAAGCTTCTGCACAGCAAAAGAAACTATCAACAAAACAAAGAGGCAACCTACTGAATGACAGAAGATATTCACCAACAATATGTCTTATAAAGGGTTAATATCTAAACTATATAAGGAACTCATGCAACTCAATAACAAAAAGACAAACAACCTGATTTTAAAAATGGGCAGAGGACCTAAATAGATATTTCTCCAAAGAGGACATGCAGATGACCAATAGACATATGTTCAACATCACTAATTGTCAGAAAAATACAAATTAAAACCCCAATGGGATATCACATCTTACCTGTCAGAATGGCAATCATCAACAAATCTACAAACAACCAAGTGTTGGCGAGGAGAAAAGGGAACCCTCATGCACTGTTTGTCAGGTTGTAAATTGGTGCAGCCACTATGGAAAACAGTATGGAGTTTCTTCAAAAAAAAAAAAAAAAAAATAGAACTATCATATGACCCAGCAATCCTACTTCTGGGTATTTATTCGAAGAAATCCAAAACACTAATTTGAAAAGATCATGCATGTCTATGTTCATTGCAGCATTATCTACAAGTCAAAACATAAACAACCTAAGGGTCCATCAACAGATGAATGGATAAAGAAAATGTGGAATGAATATATATATATATATATATAGAAAGAGAGAGAGAGAGAGAGAGAGAGAGAGAGAGAGAGAGAGTCAAAAAAAATGTATATGTATTTTAAGAAGGGAAGAAACTTGGAGCCAGCTGAGTTGGTTAAGAGTGCGAGCTCTAAGCAACAAGATCACCAGTTCGATTCCCACATGGGCCAGTGAGATGGCTCAGCTGGTCAGAGCAGGTGCTCCTGACAACAAGGTTGCCAGTTCGACTCCCACATGGGATGGTGGGCTATGCCCACCTGCAACTAAGATTGAACACGGCACCTTGAGCTGAGCTGCCCTGAGCTGCAGATGGACAGCTGGGTGGCCGGATGGCGACAGGACTTGAAGCTGAGCTAGCTGCGCTCTCCACCACTAAGCTTGAAGGACAACAACTTGGCTGTTCCCCTTCCCCAATTCCCCAATAAAATCTTTAAAAATAAAAAGAAAGGAAGAAACTATATTAAAAGTTGTAATACTCAACGTATACCGATAACAAAATATGAATAAAAGTCATCTATATACATTTTTTGGCACCCCTGATATACATATATATACATAATATTATTTCAGCACTAAAAAGAAGGAAATTCTGCCATTTGCAACAACATGGATAGACTTTCAGGGCCTTATGTTAAGTGAAATGAGTCATACAAAGACAAAGGCAAATACTATAATATACGCTCTCATTTAAATGTGGAATCAAGAAAAACCTAGACTCATAGACACAGAGAACAGGTTGGTGGCTGCCAGCGGCTGGGGTTTGGGGTGGGTAAAGTGGGTTAAAGTGGTCAAAAGACACAAACTCCCAATTATAACATAAATAAGTTCTGGGATATAGTACACAGTATGCTGATAAAAGTTAACAATAATATATTGTATATTTGAAAGTTGCTAAAAGTAAATCTTAAAAGTTCTCATCACAGGAAAAAAATTGTAACAAGTTAAGTGATAGATTTTAACTAAACTTATTGCGGTGATCATTTTGCATTATATATATATATCAAGTCATCATGTTATACATCTAAAAATAATACAATGTTATATGTCAATTACCTCTCAATAAAACTGAAAAAAAAATGTAAGACATATCATAGTACTGTATACACAATAACAGCCCATTTGATTTATTGATGAATTTCTTATCCTATTTTGAAAAATTGTTTAGGTCTATGTATGTATTATACATGTAATTCAACCTTTATTTGTTAGGGCTATTTGATTTTAATACACATTTAACTAGTTAAAGCAAAATAAATTTATTGTAAGATCATAGATTTGATTCAGTCAGATTCCAAAAGGGATTAGAACCTCAGGAGCATATGTCATGTAACAGTTCCTCATGATCCCAGTAAGAAAAAGAAGGTACTCTCAAGAGGCATCATTGAATTACTTACAAAGGGTTGAGGGCAGAGTTAAGAAAAGCCATTAAAGCAAGATAAAGCTCCATCCTCTTTCTTCTTTAGGCCTAGAGGTGTTAATAGAATCTGCCTGTTGCTAGACCTGGGGAGCATTTCTGGAAATATAGTCAGATCCACAGCTATAGCGGAAGGAGAAAATCACCGTATAAGATCTGTGATCTTGCTACAGACCAGCAACCACTGCAAATTTGCAGCCTTAGAGGAAGGAAGCAAGGAAACAACTATTCTAACCTCTCTCCTTACATTTTGACCTCTGAATGATACCTCAGAATGTCCAAAGCCACCTGGAAGCCAGAGGTTAAGGGAGTCAGAAGACAGAGATCAGCCTCCTGAGAAACAAATTGTGGTGAAGAAAGGTGAAGAGTGGATACAGAAGGGAACAATGAAAATCATCCCTGCTGGCATTCTCTCTTCACACAACATTTCTATAACAATGGGGAAGAAGAGCAGTGACTCCACATAGGGAACAAAATCAAACTGGCTTTTTCGCTTCTCCATTCGCATACAGGGGGAAGATGGCCACCCTGTAGTTACATATCATCTGGTCATGAGATCAGCCCTATCTCCTTGATGGTCTCCATCTCAACTGCAAATTCCTAAGAATGTCCGGCCAAGCTTCATTTATTCAATCACATGTGACTTGGGCGGGGTGAGGGGGTGGGGGGCGGGGGGGTGACTGCCAAATGACTCAACTCAGGTTATCAGTAAAACTTTCAAAGAACCATAGCAGCACAGGTGTCTCCAAAAAATCTGCAACTGAATCCTAAGGACACATATTTAAAAGCCACATGTTCAACTCATGGTGATGGTCATCAAGTTACCACAAGTTCATAAGGAGAAAAATAAACTAGAAATAAGGCCTTACCTATTCTCTGGGTCCTATCAGTGAGGCAGCAAAGCGTGATGCCCACCCTTTTGGGCCCTAATGCACTAAACAGATTAGCCAATCTGAAAGGAACATTTTCATTTACCAACAGAACTCAGTGTTAAAAATGCACTTGGGTACTGTTTTGTTTATTTGCCTCAAACGCTGCCTCAGGCTCATTGAACACTGTTCAATGAAAAGAACATGTCAGAAGTAGTTCAAGGCAAAATTCCAACCTCAGAAAGAAAATGCATTGATGATGAGAGAGGGGGAGAAAGGGGAAGAAAAGGGGAGGGGGAGAGAAAGAGAGAGAGAGGGAGGGAGGGAGGGAGGGAGGGAGGGAGGGAGAGGGAGAGGGAGAGAGGGAGCGAGAGAGAGAGAGAGAGAGGGAGAGAGGGAGAGAGAGGGAGAGAGAGAGAGAGAGAGAGAGAGAGAGAGAGAAAAGTATAAAAGTATGCTGGAAACTCAATTTCCACTGTGGAATGATCAAGTGACCCTTTTATCATACTATTGACCCAATATGTACTGACAATGAACAATACAGAAATCTAGTATCATTTATGTTATAGTCCCTTGTTTCCAAATGTATGTATGTTAAATTAAACATACTGAAAGAGCCAGAAAATGATTCCTTTTGACGGTTAGATCAATCCTATTTTGAATAACAAAACAATCTGAAACTCCCATTTCATGTCTTCCTAAGTGGTCATTAGCACAGAAATTATGTGTTGCCTCTACCATGTATGTATTTTTCACTTTTAAATTTAACTTCCTTAAAATGAAATAAGACATCCTAAAATTAACTCAGGCTTTGGAGTCAGACTTGGACTCAAATGCTGGATCTGCCACTTAATTGTTATGTGAGTGACTTATCCTAGGTCCTTCAGAAAACAGAACTTGAGGGAAGTAGTAAAGTGCTAAACTAACATCTTATTTGGGAGATGCAAGACCATGCTGGTGGGGATGAAGAGGAAAAAAATAAGCAAGATGTAATGTGATACATTTCCAAGCTGGCTACTACTCACAACTAGCTCTGAAGAAACAAAGCAAGTTAAGCAGGAGATGCATTCTTTTGGCACATAGGGCTTCTTTAGAAGGGTTACCAAGAAAAATAATAATAATAAAAATTGTGGCAGTCCATTAAGAGTGGAAGGAAAGAGTGGGATTTGGGGAATTTATGCTCACCTTTCCATCTTTCACTTCCCATTGCTCAATCATTATCCCAGGGGGAAGTCAACTTCCCTGCACTTTGGGATTGAGTCATCTGACTCCAGCAGTCACTCAGGAGGCTAGATTACATGCCCCTGGTGTGTGTTTCATCTTATCTTAGTTTTCTATTGCTTCACTACAAATTACCACAACTTAACTTCCTAAAACAACACAAAGTTATTATCTCAGTTTCTGTGTTTCCTCTACTTAGGGTGTGATAAGGCTGAAATCAAGGTGTCAGCTAGCTGTGTCCTTATCTCAAAGCTTGACTAGGGAAAGACCTATATCCATGCTCCCTTGACTTGGTGAGAGAATTCATTTCTTTGTGGCTATATGACTGAGGTCTCTGGTTCCTTGTTCACTGTTGGTAAGGGGCCACTTCAGTTCCTAGATGCTGTTCTGGGATCTTAGCCTCATAACCCTCCTCACAGCATGGCTGTTTGCTCCTTCAAGGCCAGCAGGAGACATACCTCTCTGATGCCTCACCTTCTCTTAAAGAACTCCCCTGTCTAGGTCAAGCCAACACAGGATAATTTCCCTTTTGATTAATTAAAAGTCAGTGGATGAGTAATCTAATCATGGGAATAATATCCTATCATATGCACAGGTTCTGCCTACATTCAAGAGGAGGGGTTATACAGGGCATATAGATCAGGGGCAGAATCTTGGGGTCACCTTAGAATTCTGCCTGCCACATCCAATTCCAGAAGAGGAAGCATGGCCAAGTGCTGCTGAGGCACCAAACAAGAGAGAGAAAGAAGGAAGTCAGGGGACACTGAACACACAAAAGGTTTTTGTCCCAATACAATGAACTTGGTCAATTTTCTCCATGTGAGAAATGGAAAAATTTAAGCTAAAAACTTGTATCATTTGGTAGGAGGATGTGTCATATTAGGGTGCATACTAGCTATCATTTTCTCCTATTTCCTCTGTGCCAGACACTAAGCTATGTACTCCACATGCATTTTCATTTAACTACTTCCTATTTTGACAAACCAGTGAGTTTGGTCTTCAAAACCTCATTTTGCAGATGAGGCTATCCATCTTGTTGTTACAGCCTATATATCATGTAATATATTTAGCACAGCATCTCCCATAAAAGCATATTTTTAAATGATGGTTATTATTTTAAGAGTTGTGTGAAGAGTTGCATATGATTGTTGATGAATCATGCTTTCATATTTATATAAAATTTAAGCAATATGGACCACCCCCATGCCTACCCCAAGGATGAAAACTAAATTAAGCAAACACATAAAAACTTCTTTCAAATAACTAAAAACATCTTTGACTGTATGTGTTACTGTTTTAAGTACTGAACTTCAATGAAGGAAAATAAAAGCTTAATTTCATTGAGTGAGTGTGTATGTGTGTGGATTCACAAAATGTGCACTATCTTTAAGTGTAGAGTTAGGTGCAAGAAAGCCTCATGTTTTTCCCTTTGATCCTATCCAAATGGCAAAACAGACTAAGCTTTACTTTCAAAAGAATTAACATATTGTCCAAAAATGCAAATTCAAATTTCGCAATTTGTCTTTCTTTCCTTTTAATTATATAGCTGCTGTTATCCCCACTCATCATCCTCTGCCCTCGACAGGGACTGCTTACCAGTTTATCTTCTCTGTGTCCCTCCCTTGTCCTCCTTTCTTCTCCTAGCCTTTGTCATCACAAAAATGAAAGCAAAACAAAACACTAAAATGACCAGATTATAGGAATGAGACACAACAGCCAATTTTACTCTAGTGGTATTCCGACCAGAGAGAGAATCACTACAATCTGGTGCCCCTTCGTCATTTTTAAGTGACTGTGTCAAGTCTACAAACAGAACATATACAAAATGAAACCTATGAAATTTGACTATATCAGTCAGTTTGGGCTAAATTATGCTATGACAACAACCTCTCAAAAAATCTGTTTCTGAAAACAGCAGAGGTTTGTTCTCATTTGCTTTGCATTCTCATCATGATTCGGCTGGAGCTCTGCTCCATGAACATTTATGTCAGAGCCCAGACTCATGGAACAGTCCCTAACTGGTGTACTTCCCATCTTATGGGAAAGGGTAAAGGGGGCCAAGTAGCAGTCCGTTCAATGACTGTTAAAACTTCTGTTCAGAGGCGACACACATCATTTTCACTCATTTGTCATTTCACTTCATTGCCATACATAGAGCAAAGCTTGACATCAAAGGAGTGGGTGGGGATATATAATCCTTCCTTAGGGGGAAGCAGCAAATATTTTGAACAACAGAATCTAACAGAGTAATTTATATTAATGCTATAAAATTGTTACTCCACCACACTCTCACATTTCTTTGTATATCACCAATGTAATGATTCTCCAAATGAATGATTTTGAACTTCTACTACTTTCAGTACATAGGATCCTTGAGCTAAAACCATTTCTATTTAGATAAAATCCTAAATGAAAATAGAAGACCATAGTCCAACAGCACAAGGCAGAAGTTCCAGGAGCAACAGCTGTCTAACAACCACGGGATAAGACCTCTCTGTCTAGCACTATTGATTCATATTGAAACTTGCATGCCCAGATGGTCATTGTGTGTTCAGTGTGATCCATTCAAAGTCAGGCAATTCTGCTGGCAGCTTTACTCTCTCTATTGCAGCTTATGCATAGGGGATATTAAAACTCACAAGAGACTGAATACTCAGCTTACAGATACACAGTACTCAAAACTTTTGTGATCCAGACACCTCTAAGGTGTTGTTTTCAAACAGGCTCAAGTCTGTGGGAAGTTGATAGCACCCCAGTGTCTGGCAAGGCCACATTGCCCTGCTCAGCACTGGATATTAGGGATGCTGCCTTATGGTTGGTCATGTAATATCTCCTGCCTCTGTGAACCCATGTGCCTTTTCTTCTATAGGAGACAATATATTCATTACACTTGTGACATGTTCCTGTGGTGCCCCAATGAGCTAACTACGCAGCCAAGGACGGGTAAGATCTCCTAAAAGTGGGGAGACAACCCAAGCCAGGCGGTAGTTCCATGGGGGACCCCTGAACTGAGATACTGGGGACTCAAGCCCCTTGGAAACTGAGGCACAGGCCTCTGACAAACTCAGGCCAGAAAACTCAGGCCTGTGAGAAGCTGATGCATTTGCCTAAGGGCCCTACTGTGAATAGTCTTCTGAAAGATTAAGTCTTCAGGCCATGAGAGTTCCGGGTAAGAGGCAGCTCTAAGACATCCGCTGACCATGGAATTGTTAATCAGCCTTGTGTGAATTCCTTTGCCCAGTGCCTTGTTGCAGCAACAGATACTGAAGCTTTGACTGAGAAACGGATGCAGCCCTCTGTAGGATAAGAGAGGTGTGAGATCCTTTTGGTTGCTAGGTATTGTTATTTACAAACGAATAGATTTTAGATGCTTTTACCTTAAACACAGCCACTCCTAGTCTTTTGGTATAGCTCAAGTATACTGTGAGTTTTATGATTGTGTTTAACTGCTAGGATTTAGGATAATTTCTAGATAGTCAAGATAGCTTTAGTAAACATTCTTTAGGTGACTTACAGAAACCAAGTCTGGGTTTCATAGCAATTATCATAATAAAGACAAGGTAATCCTTTAACGGAAGAGTAAGTCACAGTACACCCTGGAAAGAGCACTTACAGGGGAGTAGAAGACTGTGTAAATCCTGAGAACTACAAACCACCATTAATGATTTGTTACAGTTTGCTTCCTTGAAAATTCTCAATAAAAGCTATGCGCTGACCCGATTCGGGGCTCAGTCGTCTTTGGCTGAGTCCCTTGGGCTCAGTCTTCCTTGGCTGAGTCCCTTGGGCTCAGTCGTCTTTGGCTGAGTCCCTTGGTCTCGCTCTTATCTTTCTTCTGTCTCTTGTTTTTCCTTAATCTGCGTTGCCCCTCTCGTGTCCCACTTGCCCTTGCCACGCAGGACGTGACACAAGTCTACTTATAGAATTTGATAGTATAATCCTTTCCTAAGTCTGAGGAACCCAATATTACAGAAAGGGTAGGGAGGTTCTTCAACCCTTGTAGTGCTATTCTTTTCTCTCTGGAGTAATACTAATTTTCAGTGAGCCTTATAGTAGATGTTGTGTTCCACCTCCCAAATTCCTCTGCAGGACTAAGGTTCTCATTCTGCCAGCCTCAAGGGGTGCTGGGAACTGATGACTCACACCTGTATCCTTATCCAGGCATTGCCCTTGACTGAAGAAAGCTGCACATACTACTTTTCCTCCCCAGGGACAACCCACGTTAACAGTTTGTTGATGTGCTATATTACAAAAGACTGGCTTTTTAACTAAGCTGAACAACTAGTTTAAGAGTTCCCTGCAATATTGGCCGAAGCTGCTGTTGCAATTGCATTGCAATTCGGCTTCTCCCTTTGCCCAATTCTGCATTCGTAGTTCCCTCGAATGCACTGATCTAGAGAGCATGCTCAAATAAACATACTGAAGGAAATACCAATACCTGAGTCTGTTTCCCGATCTGCAACAATTGACACTAGAAATACACTGACAAAGCAGGCTCTCAAGTGAATTTGGGAGCTGGATCACTCACTGACCAGCCAGCAAAGAGGAGCCCATTATTAATAGCAGGAAGAGTATAGACAGGCCCTGGCTGGCTGTAGTGGAACAATTGTTGAAAATTTTTATAGGCGATAAACTGGAATGGAATGTCAGAAGAAGGGAGTGCATTGCCAGGTACAATCTACAAGGCATTTGGGAGGTACAGGGGAAGTAGCTATTATGAGAATTATGGAATCATTACCTGTTGCTGGGTATACCCTATACATTGAAGAAAGAAGTGAAATGCTGAGGATCATTAATCACCAATTTAAGACAAAATGTGAAAGCCAAAGGCCCTCCTTAACACCTTATAAAAAACTCTTATCTCTACAGAGAGCAGGAAAAAAACAGGATTGAGCCCATGTCTTAACTGCAGCAAAAGAGTGGAAGAGCTCCAAAAGGGGCTGAATTCTCAACCTCAACAAGTCTTCTATTGCTAAGAGAATAGATCTTAAAAGTTCTCCTTACAAGAAAAAAAATGTGTAACAATGTGTGGGGATGGATATTAACTAAACTTGTTGGGGTAATTGTTTCTTAATACAACATATACATATATCAAGTCATTATGTGTATATCTAAAATGAATACAATCTTTCATATCAGTAAAACAAAAGAGGGGGTCTTCTAGATTGGAGTTCTAATTGAGAGTCACACATGGGGGGTGAGATATTTACATCCAGTAAAGTACACACATCTTCAGTGTATAGATCAATGATATTTACATCTGTATGTTCTCATGTAGCTATCACCCAGATCAAAATATAGAACATACCCATCACCCCAAAAAGTTCTCCCATGCCTCTTTCCAGTCAAGAAACTCAACTCTCATGTACTGAAGGTAACAACTTTCTGACTTTTATCCCCATAGTCTAAATATCAATGCCTCTTTTAAAGAGAAATCAAGTCCAAAAAATTTTTTTCCTAAGATCTGGGCTCTCCTTATCATAATTGGGGGTGGGTTGAGAAAAAGGGAAAGATAAGATTAGGGAATAAAGATTTGGATATTCTCCTAGGACAGGGTAGCTAGGAAAACTTTTCCATTCCTTCTTTCTGAGTCTACAGCAACAAGAAATGCAACGCAAATTCAATTCTCAAGGGTGATCCTATTCTATTAAAATTATCTTGCTACATTATATTTCATGTCTGCACAATATGGACAAAAAGAAATGTATCCACAGAGATAAACAATTGATCAGGAAAATTCAAAAGAAACCTGAACTCTGTAAAAGAAATAAATATGTCAACAATAGGCAAATCTGTGGGCTAACTGAAGACTCAAACACCATTATATAAGCTAAATAAAACTGCCCTAACTTTAAGCTTATTTTCTGAGTAATTGACTGGAGTTAGTGGTGCAATCATAGGAAAAAGAAAGCTTAACCTTTAAAAGTACATGCTGTAAGTTAATATGTAATGGATTAGAGTGTGAATAAATAACTCTAATCAGCCCCCAGTGTATTGGGTAAGGAGGTAGAGCAAGAAAGAAGTGGGGGGATGGTGGGTGCACATTTAGTATTTCTCATTTTCTTCCCCAAAGATATAATAAACCCCTCATCCCATATCGTAATGGAGAAGTGCCTTGGTATCTCACTGGGACGGTCCAATGCTTCTCTGCTTCTTGCTAACTCTGTCCAAATCATTCTCTTTCTTCAAACTTCAGGGGGAGCTGGTTAAGGAGAACATTGTCTTCTATCCTAATGTTTGGGATAGAACACCTTTATAAGTTTTAGCACCTTTATAAGTTTTCCAGTATCTTTCCTTTCTATTTCCAAACTGGGGTTTTTCCTTCAGCGTCTACTTTTCATCCCAGACCTCAACTGTTTCGTCTCTTATATCAGAATTTGGAATATTTTTTTCTGGGAGAATGGGAATTATATTGTCCTTATACATTCCTCTTTCCTTTTGTTGTAAGCCATGTTCTCCAAAAAACAGACTCCGATGGAGTTCAGTGTTTAATATATTTATTAGGAGTGCCCTTGGGATCAATGCGGGTAGGAGGAAGGGAAGGAAGCTGGAATGGGCAGAAGTTGAGTTACAACACAAACCCAACAGCCTCAGCCAACTAGAGTTCAGAAGGGAGCTCAGAGCAGGGCAGACCCATCAGAGTTTGCTCATGTTGAGTTAAAATTGCTGAATTTTATGTATTCCCACCTTGATTAGTTACTAAATGTAGTCCAACAATATAGTCAGCATTCTCAGAGAAATGCAAACAACAGAAAAATACATACATATATGGAAGGAGAGAGAGAAAAAAAAAATTGATTTAAGAAATTGGCTCACGCAATTGTAGAGGCCTGGTAAGTTCAAAACTGCAGGGTCGGCTCTCCGGGTGGAGACCTAGGGAAGCATTGCAATTCAAGTCCAAAGGCAATGTACTGGCAGAATATTCTCTTCTTCCGGAAATGTCAGCCTTTTTCTATTAAGGCTTTCAGCTAATTTGATTAGGCCCACCCACATTATGGAGGACAATTTGCTTTACTCAAAGTCTACTGATTTAAATGTTACTCTCATCTAAAAATTACCTTCACAGAAACATCTAGAATCAAGTTAGACAAGATATGCAGGTACAGTGGTCTAGCCAGGTTGACATATACAATTAACCATCACACCACCCCAGAAAGGCATGATCCTGGGAAGGGTGGCTTTTTACAGCTGAGTCAATCACTAAAGCAGCTCACAGATGAAAACAGAGAAGCTAGAATAGCATTCCCGGCAGCTGGGGCAATGAATCCTTCCTTGAAGTGGAATCCGAGCTGTGCTTTTCTGTGGTCATGGAACCTATGAGATTAATTAACTATATTCAACAACTAAATTTACAGTTAAAAAGTTTATTCAATATTTGTTTAAAACCAAGGTTAATGAATATATATTAAGATGTGGACATGAAAGACACATGCCTTTTTTGTCCAAAAGAAATGACTAAGTAAGGGTGTTTAAAATATGTGAAATTATTATTTACTGATGCAGTAAACCAAATGTCAGGTTTATGCCATCTATGACACACAGAATAGTTACCATCATTCATCCAGTGAGCCTCTCTCTGAGTTAGCTAATATTGTGGTTTAAAATGTTAAAAGTAATTGCAAAAACAGCAATTGCTTGTGCACCAACCTAATATCTCTTATTCCTTTCAGAGCTGGATGTAGTGACCTTTTTAAGGTGATTGGGGTGAAGGAGAAGGAAATAGACAAGTTAGAGAAACTCACCCTATGACTTAAACAGTTATTTGATAATATTTCCTGGAATCAACTCGTCAGTATAACTTATCAGAACTCAGAACAGAAACACAAATCCACAGAGAGCTCAGTTTCTATCACCCTCATTTCCTGTTTCTCTCCGGCTCCTCGTAGACATTACAGCAGATGTGAGAGATCCATCAACCCAGGAGTTGGGTGGATAAGGACAGATCGAAGTGGAAGAAGGATCACTTGGCATGTGCCTTCCCCATTTCCTCCATCTACTGGAATAACTTTGGAGGATTCACCTGTCCTCCAGTCTCAGCTTACAAAATGTGGGTGGAAGTGTCCTTTATCCCCTTGCCCACATTGATTGTCTTCAGGAATGGGCTCTCCAGATCTACTGCCTATCCTATACCTTGATCTATGCCCCAAGAGAAATAAATTTATGTATCACATCAACAGATTCTCTTATCCTCTGGTTTCCATTTGAGTGTGATCAAAGGGAGGTACTGGAGTAGGATTAGTATGTGGGAGGACAGGAGAAAACGAAATTTCTTTGCCACCCACTTTGGGCAGTGTCTGGGAGCGGCTATGTCTCTTCATTGTTTGAAGCTCCTGCCAGGCATCGCCCTTCCCTTTCTGGTCCCTATGGTATCTTGGTTCTAGCCTCTATAGGAGGACCCCAGCTTCTGAGCTCTGGTAATACTACCCCCTCCTTATGTCCCTCTAGCCCAAGGACTTCCTGCTGTTTCTAATCTCTGATAAAATTCGCCACCCTTCTTTGGTTTCTCAACTCTTGTGTCACTTGTGTAATCATTTCCCTGTAGTCTTTAATTCCCTCCATTGAAATACTCAGAATTTTTTTGTTGTTGTTTTTGGCTTTTTTTCCCCCCTGACTGGACTATGAGAGTAAGAGCAAGAAAAGGCTACCTACAATATCAGTCAAAGGGAAAGCTTTGAACATTTCACCACCAAGTATGTTTGTTAATCAGGCGAAGGAAGTTTCTTCTATTCACAGGTTTTATCATGACTAGATACTGAATTCTATGAAAGTCTTTTTCTTTATCTATACATTATTATGATTTTCTTCTCCTTTTATCTGTTAATGTAGTGAATTACGTTAAGATTCTGTTTTCTCAATTTGCTCCTCCTCAAAAGCTGAGACTGAGACAACTGTGCACACTCACTTTATTTGAGAAGTAATCCCAGAAAGCAGGAGTGAGGAATAAAGGAATGAAATAGAGAAGAAGGAAAAGCCTAGAATAACTGATGCTCAATCATGTTGAACATACTGAGGAGCCTTAAGAATTCACACCTCAGAATTGTACATTAAGGGGATGAAAGGGTGACACAATTATCCATCTATTTCCCATTGGTCCTTCAATGGGGACCTCTTCCCCAGTGGTCAAAATGGTGCCTATAACTCCCACACATTTTCATGTTGTACCTGCATGAGTGCCTATAGGTTCCCACAAGCATCTCACGTTGAGGTATCAAGTCATCAGGCAGAAAGCAAGAGGAAGTGTCCGTAGCTGAGGTGCGGTACTGTCAGGTTATAGCTATGCAAAGATGGTTAAAGCCTATGTCGTACTGCTATCTTGTTAAATATCACCTCTTCTTTACTCTTTGCTCTCCTTATGAGACTAATCAGATGTTAGGTTTTTTGACCATGTGTAGTAAGTCTCTATTGCTCTTACCTGCATTTTCTATCTTTTTGTCTCTCTGTTGAACTCCGGATAATTTATTTTGACCTGTCTATCCTCAACTCACTAATGCTTTATTCACCTGAGTCTCATCTGCTATTAGGCCCATCCACTGAGGTTTTTGGGTGTTTTTTTTTAATTAACTTCATTGAGGTATAATTTACCGCCCATTAAGTTTTTAATTTTGGTTGTTGTATTTTTTTATTTCCTGAAATTCTAATTGGTTTATTTACAAAACTTCTTTGTCCCTTTTTATAGTTTCCTGTTCCATCCTTAGATCTTTTAAATTTGTCTTTTTATTTTATTGCTTTATAATTGGTGTCTGATAATTCCATTATCTTTCAACTTCGTGCATCTGTTTCTGCTATTTCTCTTGTAGCAGATGCTGTCAGTGCCCCACCCATCCACCTGGGCCCTTTCTGTGTGTGGAAGCAGACTCCTAACTGCCAGCATCTATGCTCTGTACTCCCTACCTGATGGCTCTTTTCCCCAGAACCATGACAGCTGTACTACCCATATGTGTGGCTGGCTAGAAGTGCCAAGGAATTCACAATATCAATCCCAAACTGAGCAACCATCAACCAATGATTGATCAACCAGAATTGGGTTATAAAATTTGGTTTCCTCAGGGCCGGCAGAGTGGCACAGTGGTTAAGCGCTGGCTTCGGAAGCCAGCAGCCCGGGTTCGGGTCCCACATATGAAGGCCAGTGATACTGCCCTCAAAAAATTTAAAATAAATAAAAATTTGGTTTCCTTATCTCTCAGATGAGATTATTCTGAGACATATGTTTTGTACTATTTCCTAGTGTTCTCATGAGTTTAAGTTCTAATTGCCCACTTTTGGCTTTATTGGCTATATTCTCTGTATCACTGCTCCACTTCTGAGCTAGTGTCACCTGCATTTCCCAAATAAACTATATGCCTTCAAATCTTTGTCTTGAGTCCACTATAATCAGAAGCAAAATTAGGATACGGCTCCTTGCTTTCTGTGTATAGTTGCCTGCCCACCCCCCTTTTCTCTGTGAGTTTATCATTTAACTTAGTAGTAGTAGTAGTAGTAGTAGTAGTAGTAGTAGTAGTAGTAGTAGTATTTTGTAGAGATTCTTCTAGGATCTAAGATAAAGGTAAATTCATCCAAAGACTTGGATTTTTCTTCTGCCAGTCCTGGACTACTTTTGGACCACCAACATGATGCAAATTTAAGCTAAAATTTCACTGCACAGCCAACCGACTCTTCAAACTTCTCAGGGTTTTCACCTCCCTACTCTGCTTAGCACGAAGGTAAATTTTCCTATGGGTCCCTAAGGGTAGAAATCTAAGACAGAATTCTGGGTCATCCTTACTATGAAGAATGGCCTTTAGAGTCCCAGCTTTATGGAGGGAGGCGCCCATGTTAGGGATGGGCTGTATTTTGTCTTTTGACTCCTATACCTAACAAACCTGTTCCCAAAAAGGAAAAAAAAAGGTTTGGCAAATATTCTTTACACAAAACAAGATTTAATGCTCCCGCCTTTGATATTGACCTTAATTTCTTACTATCTTAGCATCTTTTCAATATTTTCTAGAATATAAAAATTCTTATTTGTTTGAAGAGGAAGGGCCCATTCATATTATTCATATTATTAGAAATGGAATTCTATCCCCTTTTGTTAAAAACAAATGTAGGTTTAGTTTTTTCATCACTTGCACGTGAAAAAGCCCTAATAATTAAAAGGTAGATGTGGCTATCCTGACATCAAAATGATGTACTGAAATGACTGGCTAAGTGGAGAGGAGAGAGTATCACTGTATCTTCCTTTGTCACCTGATTGCTCCTTCAAGTAAACCTTCTCAGAACTTGAGGTACATGGTTCCTCTAGTATATTCTATGCACATGTTTATGTCACCCTGTGGGTATTACTGAGTCATGTTAATTCATGGGTTTTATCTATCCACAAGGCTATAAGGGCCCTCAGGACTTCAGGATTATGGACCAGACTCATTCATTTATTATCCAGTCAACAAATATCCATTGACTGTGTCTTGTAAGACACTAAAAATACAATGGCAAACAAAAGCAGCCAAGACCCCTCCCCTCATGCATCTCACATACAAGTGGGTAAGACAGACATCAGTAAAATAATCATACAAGGAAATGTGTGCATAGCCACGGTGCTATGAGAGCCTATTATAAGGGAAAATGTCCAAGCAAGCAAGTCAGGAAAGGCTTTGCAGGGAGCAATAATTGAAGCTGTTACCTTCCGTGGAAGCCATGTTATTATTTGACTTTTTAAAGGAATTAAGAAGTATAGGGGAGAAGCATTTTTCTGTGAATTCTAAACTCTTCATTTAAAAATAACTGTCAGCATGAGGGTCACTAAGCTGGTTAATTTGAAAATCAATAAAGTAAATTGTTTTAAACTCTGTCCATGCCAGTGAAATCTGTATAGGATGCTTTTTAACCACAGGGTAATGCCTTAAATCTAAACACTCATCTCACACTAAATGTCAAGTGCATTTCCCTAATACTAATTCTATCAAATTCTCTCTAACACCTTTCCCCCAGAACTACCACCATTATAAACCCAAACTAAGGCCACCATCATCAAATACTAAAACTATACATTAAAGATGTCATCCCATTTATCCATGTTACCCTAATGTCTGTTATTTTATATAAAGCATAATTGGTCATGGATTATTTGCCAGCTGAGCTTAAGAAATTGGTTCAATTGAACAACCCAAGGAATCTCTGCTTCCTCAACAAGAAACACTAATATGTGCTAAGCATTATTTTCTGGACATGTTTTTTCAGTGAAGTGTTTAAGATTTATGGTGTCATTTTTTGTGATTATTCCTGATGTTTCCTGACTACATTCACCATTTTCAGAACTCAAAGCAGCAGCTCCAACTCACTAAATCATGCCTGGAGTTCTCATAATTCACTCTAGTAGGGCACTAACTGAACCAGAACCATTCTGTGTTGCCATCTGCAAAGCAAGGTCTGGGACGTGGAAAACTTTTAGTATTTGAACCAAAGTAGGGCAATTTCATTTTTCATAAAAGTCACCTTGGAATTTTATCCCACAATACATCTATTTCTCCTCACGTCACCCAACTCTTTCTAATACTGCAGAAATTCATTCTTAAGGGCTGCATTTTAAAACAAAGAAACATTAGAAATACCATAAATTTGTATTTTCTTCATATTAAACCAATAGGCTTAAAAATGTACTTTGCCTACATCAAGCTTTAATTCCCAGCTGTGAATATTTCACTTAGAAAATGCTCACATTATGTTAGACACATCGCAGGTAGTGCAATTCCAAAATAAACAACTCTGCAATATTGTCAGCTGTCTACAATTTAAACCAGCAAGGCAAGGAAACAATCTGTTCACATATCATATTGTATTTAATCACATTAATTTCAAATGAGTACTGATGATTTGGAGTTAAGCTGATGGTGATCTTTATTTTTTCAATTTCTTCATTAATGCCATATTTGTACAGTATTAGACAATAATTTGTCAAGGTGCTGGAACACAATTTATTGAAAATAATGTAAATATCTTTATCAATTATAAAAATGATGTGTATTATAAAACTGTTCTTCACACAATTCTGAGAAACTTTTCAAAGCTGTTGTTCAGTAACTTCTTAAGGATAAATTTCAAAGTTTTGGTTAATGGTGAAGACAATCTGTGTGTATTGACAGGAAGGTCATGTTAGTTCTACTTCACATCACCTAAAAGACAAGGTCTATAAATCAATCATGGAAGAACAAAGATATTTTACAAAGAGAAATGTCATGAACAGGCTGGTCATTCCTTATTTGTCTTCACATTAGGAAAACAGGATGAATGACCAAAAATAAACCTTCACTAATCACCTGAAATTGCTAGTGTTAACCCAGAGTGACATTTTTATAGGACAAAAATACTATGTAATACTCTGTGTGTGCTTTCATGTCTCCAGCTTATCTATATAAGACACACAGAGATCAATAAATCTGACTTGAAAGGGAAAATTTTAAATTATCACTCCTCACCTTTAATCTCCCCTCCTGAGGCCTCATTGCCCCCTGCCTCCCCTCCAGCTTTTCTCAAAAAGACCAGAAAGGTGGAGAAGGGGACTGAAGGTCTTGGCAGAGTATAGAACTAGTCTAGAGTGATGTCTAAAGCTTTTAGATGTGTTATTAGAAGATAATCTCTGTTAAACTCACCAACAAAGATAAATTACTGATTAATTTAAACCTGTTACTGCATTCAACTGTCTGTATTTCTTCAACTGTGTATGCTGTGCCTGCATCTATCATGTGACTGGTATTTAGGGCAACTCATATGTGGCATTCATTGTGTCACCAGGGCTCAGCAAACTTTCAGAAGCATTTATCCAAGTAGTCACTCACTACCCATACCCTTCCTAAGGAGAATTAGAAATATGGTCAGAAACAGCGATAAGTCTGAGGCTATGAATTCCCCTTCATCATTGTCTCTAATGCCAATGAGTGGGCCTGCCTGAGTCCTACTTAAAAATACAATACCCACCCACCCCCTCAAAAAATACAATAACCCTGCACAAGGTTGCTCCTTAAATCTTTACCACACAAAGTTTTAACTTTTCATTTTTAACTTAATTATACTGAGTTCTGTTTATGACCCAAGTCAACCGTATACTGTTCTCTCCTAAGATATGATTCCAGAGGACCCTGGGGGAGAAGCATCTGAAAAAGATGGGACCCTGAGACAGTGGCAGGCATGCTGCATGGAGAGTTGTACAGGACCTGAACCAAGCTTCTCTCTTGATAACGGTATGTGGGCTATGGCACCTGATCACCTCATTGTGCCAGAATATTAACCAGGATTGTGCTTGTTCAAACCAAATACAGTAAAGCTGGTTTTGAATATGGACCTAGATTATGACTACTCACATGTGGAAAAAGCTATGAGATAGTCATCCACTTGGTTCCTCCTTGGGAATGAATAGAAAGAAGGTGTGTGTGTGTGTGTGTGTGTGTGTGTGTGTGTGTGTGTGTGTGTGTACGAGAGAGAGAGAGAGAGAGAGAGAGAGAAATCCATCTAAGATAGCCTGTTCCATTCCACTTGGAGGGTTTATATTTTCTAATTAAACTGACTACTGAATGAATGGGTGAAATAGTGGATATAATGAATAAGGATCTTACCAGTCCAATACCCTGGCTTCCCAGATTGATTGTATTAAAATGTAAGTCAGATCATGTCACTCAGGCAGAGGAATTGTTAAAAGAAGAGCAGGTCAGAGCAAGAAGTGAAGAGAACATTCACAGAAGAGGCTCTGGGTAGAGCACATTTTGATCATGGTTGACTTATGTTTCTGGGAACAAAGTAAAAGAGGCAGCGAGGCAAGGGCGATAGATCAGAGAAGGTGATGGCATTAAAGAAATGAGAAATGA
The DNA here is from genome assembly GCA_033961575.1 of Aselliscus stoliczkanus. Lineage (NCBI taxonomy): Eukaryota > Metazoa > Chordata > Mammalia > Chiroptera > Hipposideridae > Aselliscus > Aselliscus stoliczkanus. The sequence continues at coordinate 99,483,982 of CM066732.1, read as the reverse complement.
CATCAGTCCTGAACTTCTTGTGGTGAAGAGGGATACAGGGTGTGATGAGATTTTTGTAGTTGGTCCCAAGGCACATAGTGATGGCAAAGCTATCAGTATTGAGAGGTAGGAGGGGTGAGGGAGTCTTTCAAGGAGCAGAAATATTCCTGGTCTCCTAATTCACTCCTACTGAAGGAAGTACACCCTAAAAAAGGGTGATGTTTCTTCAGTGAGGGCTCACTCTGGACTACCATAAAACAGTGATCTGTGGAGTCCTGACTCCCTTCTGACTCTCCTGATGGTGAACTGCTGAAATGCGGTCTTACTCTGAGCATTTGGCCCCTAGTAAATGGTGGACTGCAAGATGCTGGGCATAACCTCAGAGCAAACAACACCTTGACTCTTGTTGATGGTGATCTGTGGAATGGGTTTTTCTGAAAATTCAGGGACCCTTTTGACACCTGCTGAAGAAGCTGAGGCTACCTTTAGGAATATTTCCTCATTAAAATAATGTGTATTTATTGAGCACTTATGTGCCAGAATCTCAGATGTCCCTTGATATACATTCTCATTTAATCCTTTCATTTAATCATAATATCCCCACAACTCAGTTTGATATTGTCTCATTTTACAGATGAGGAAATTGAGGCTCAGAGCTCTGTGCTCCTGAACACACAGCTACTTACTGATTAGTCAGGATTTGAATGCTGGTCTAAATGATGCCAATTCTTCTTATCACTTACATTCTACCATTTCCTACCTGAGAGATCTCAATACAGTTGCTTGATTGAGAACTCTTAGTTGCTGGGCCAACCTTGACCAAAAAGAAACAAAAACAATATCCTTAGCTGTGAGGTATGTAAGCCTGGAGCCAAGGCAGAGCCGTGGGCACCTCTGTGGATGAATTCCAGGAAGCACTCTCTCCAATCCAGGATCCTTGCTTTCAAGAGGCTACAAGATGAAAACCCCCCATTTTAGAGCCTGAGGATGCCAGTCTCTCTGACCCAATGAGACAAGGTCTGGGACAAAATATACAGCCTCTATACCCGCCCTAAGAGAGATAATTTCCAGCATTAGAGAGTCTACTTGTACCAATGGGGAAAAAGGCTGACACAGAAAACTAGAACCAGACCAGAGCAAGTGAGCCCCCACAGTAGCGCACAACCCACCTAAGCTTCTCTCCCTTTCAATGGTCTAGGGCAGCAGCCTGAGAATTAAGATAGCCAATTTTTCCTTCATCTTGGGTCTGACTTTGGTAGTCTCTGCTGGTCAGAGTAGAAGCAAAGAAATCACATCTTGCCAGTAAAGCCCAAGGTAATCATCAGTCTGGGTCTTCTAGTGCCTCTCCTGGTAAAGAAAGTCACTACCTGACCTATTCCAGTTCTGTCAGCTATAGATGCCAAAGACCTACTACACCTGAGATTAGATTCAGGTACCCTAAGCCAATGAGGACTGAGTACATTAAAAGACTCGGCAACCCATGTAACAGCAAAAACTGTACGTAAGAACATAGAGGCAAAAACTCATTGATTGTGATCTTATTAAATAGCTCCAAATGTTTTCTCATTCTGGTAACTATTAACTTTAATCTTCAAATGTTTTTCAGTTCATTTTTTACTGTTCCTACCCTCCCCTAACTTGCCAGTCCACACATGCTACCTGAGAAAAGGAAAGATTTTTGGACATACAATGGCTCACCACTTGCCTCCTTTTCAACACATTCTCAGTGACAGTGAAGTGCTCTAAGTAGGAAAACAATTGCATTCTTTAATTATGCAAGTGATGTGTTACTGAAAGATATATAAAGCATTTTTTTCCACTAATACCTCATAACTTGAGATCCTTTTCTAAAGGAATAATTCTGGCCCTGAGATGTCATTGAAAATCCCATAAAGAATATGAAATGTTATTTAACGAACTAACTGATAAAATATTTATAATGTCAGTTGAAAACTATAGTAAAAAGACAATGCTTTATGCTACCAGAGCTGAAGTGACTGCTATTGAGTTGTGGGCATGAGGCCTCACTTCCCCAGAGGTACACTCCAGAATTTGTGTTACAAAAAACTACTCAGATAACTAACTACACTGAACAAATGTTCTTCCCGTTCAGTTCCCTGAGGTGCCTGAGAAGTCATTATTAACACTCCTTGAAACGTTCAGGTTACATACATGATTGCATCCACTTGATGGGATTGCAAACCTGTCTTAAATTGCCCAAAAAGCTTGTGTCTTTATACTTGAAGCTAATTAGACTGAAGCCCTCACAAAATTTACTGACTGATTTCTGAATTCCCTTAATCTAGGTGATGAAGCCTTAATTGAATGCAAATTACTTCACAAGTATCCCAAAAAGTTTCATCTCTAATCCAAGAGACATGGAGCCACGCCAAAATTCCTGCAATTCCTACAAGCACGAGGACCTGGGGAAGCTATGACAGTATACAGAGATGGATTGGAATTCTGACCTAGACCCTCAGACCAACCCAGCCCAGCCTCAGAGCTCCCTATAAAAAGGATAATGCGTATTTCATGGAGAAAAACCATTCACCCTAGAGTGCCTGATACTTACCAGGTCTCAAGTGTGAATTAAATCCAATCCTTTATCCTAAAGATCACAAATACAAATGCCTGAGGGGCTGGGCATCAGTGGGTCAGGGACAGCCTCATGGACAAGACTGGGCACTCACTCCCTTCACTCCCCTCCACCAAGGAGCAGCTGCTATTCAACACTCCTGGGGAAGATGGTGCCAATGTTGATGAAACTTCTGGATTTTGCCTCATTGTGGCAAGTGTGAATTTTTATGTGAAAATATCTCAGCTTTTAACCAGTGGTTTCAATCTTTTAAAAAAAAACAACTGTGCAGATACAATAAAACATACCTGCTAAAGCAATTTCAGCTATGGACCACCAACTTGCAAAGCCAGCTTTATATCTTTTTCCTGTTATTTACTTAATCAGAAAAACAAAACCAAAAAAAAAAAAAAAAAGTAAGAATAGAAAAAAGGCAAGATGATTCCATAGCAAAACACAGAAGGGAATACATTATTGACATGACCTACAGACAGAAAGGTTTTAGGCGACGTGATTAAAGGGAAATAACTTTATTAAAGCAGTTCCCGCATTACAGACTTTTGAAACTGCATATATTGAATCATCTAAAGCAGTTGTTTTCAAACCTGGCTGCACTCGAGATTCATTCGGGAGGCAATTTTAAAACACCGATGCCTAGTCTCTACATTCAGAAATTCTCATTTACTTGCTGTGTCCTGGGACTCGTATGTGTATTGTATTTTTTAAAAGAATCTCCCCAGCTCCCTACCCTCACCTCCACCCTGAGACTTTCAGCCAAGATTAAGAACCAGATACAAAGCAGTGCCTCTGAAACTGGATGTTTTTTGTTTTTGTTTTATTTTAATTGTATCTTAGACCTACAGAATCAAAAACCAGTAGCTAGAGATAGAGCACAGGATTTGCTTTGTTAATTTGCTCCCAGATGATTCTGATGTAGGTGGTCCACAGAGCACTGTCTTAAAAACATTGCTAATATGTGGGTTGAAACACAATGTTTTCATCCTGTTTAGCATATTCAATATGTGCACACTTTTTGAGTATCATTTCATAAAGTGGGGTAGCAGGGAAGGGCCAGAAATGTGCACACCAGGGCGCATGGTGGGACTGACATGGATTGTAAAACTGATGTAAGTGACCTAGGATGAGCACAGCAGAGTGGAAGTGGAAGCAAGGGCAAAGCAAGTAGAGCTGAGAGTCAGGCACTTGTTGGTTCCCCCAAGGTCTGCCAATGCAGGGAACACCAGGAAACACAAGCATCAGACCATACTTGCCATCCGGAAGGCAGTGGCTATTTCTGAGAAAGCCACGCAAGTGCAACCCACACCGATGGGAGGGAAGTGAAAGATGGAGGTGTTTCCAGCAGAGTGCAGGGAGCAAAGAAGGGCTGCGGAGGGCGGTCCTGGAAGGTGGGTGAGTTTAAAAGCTCAGACACCTGCTGGCATTCACAACAAAGCCTGGGTTTTGGCAGGATTTTCAAGCAGAAATCGTAAGTGGGAAACAGGTAGCGCCGGTAACACAAATAGGTACCTAGTTGTTCCCCCTAACTTTATAATTTTTTTATTCTTTTTCTCCTAGTGTTCCAGCATTGGAAGTTGAATGCAAGGTTTCTGTTGATTGGGTATATTTGGCTAAGTAAATGGACTCAACTTGTTCAAAATTCACAGGCATGCCACATTTTTGTTGAGCATCAAATCATTCTTAAAAGGTTTACTTTCACAGGTCTCCCATTCAGTGTAATTAGTTGAAGTCCTGTTACATATAGAGTTGTGGCCTAGGTGTTACAGTGCGAGAAAGTAAAGATACAAACAAATTTGTCCCATACCTCACCCGACCCCTCCCTATCAATCAAAAACATAATTAAAAATGACAAGAGAATACAGGCAAGGAAATACGGAGGGAAATGCAAACTCTCTACTATATTGTACTCTTCTTTGTGATGCTGGTGTTCTTGGGCTACTGCGAAGGTCATTCAGGCAGCAGCAGGGATTAGCACCACATGGGGCAGTGGAGCCTCAACTGACCAACTCCCATGCTGCCCTGCAGAGAAATCAGAAAACACTTGATTGAGTTTTCTGGAGTTGTGAATTCCCTAAAACAAAAGCCATTTTCCTTACAGAAGAGCAAGAATGGATTCTCGCTTCCAAATGAGTTGTATTTTTCCTTACAGTCACCAAAGCAGTGCTGTCTATGCCCCAAGCTCTCTGAGCTGTTGATGTGAAGCAACTTTCCATTTTTACCTACAACCCAATTAGTGGTCAAGAGACAAATTTGTGTGGCTTCCAGAGAAGAGTCCCACCGGTGACTCAATATTGGTTACTGGGTCAACCAACCTTGCCCGTCTAATTCTCTCTTCCTTTAAGAGGAAGATCCTTCCCAGGAGGCTCCTATGTCATTCATGTATTAAATTTAAGTAGGCATGCTTCCTGTTTGGGTCACATGTCTAGGCACAATTTATGCACAAACTGTATCTACCATCCCCCATTCACAACAAAGAGAAAGGTTTAAAGAGGTGGAGGTGTCTATCACTTACTTTCCTGCCAAGTTCGCTAACAAAATGTACACAACTTGCTAACTGCAAGTAATCTAGAAAAGGTTGAAGACAGAGAGTATATGAGAGTGACTAGATCAATTTATTTCATATGTATACAAGAGCTTACTGGCTATTTGTTTTCTGGTGCTTCAGAAGATGTACCAGTATAGCCTCCTTGATTCCCCTGAACTTTCTCACTCCTCTTAAATCCAGCAGGAGAGCCATTCTCTTTGTCTTTCTCCCACTTGAAAGACTTCTTTTTTGCCCTTAACAGAGTTACTCTGGTTTCCTAATCAGTTTTTGTATTGACTTTCCACATCAGCAGTGAGATGTTGTGTCCCTTCGAAAAGGTACGTCTTCTTTTAAAACAGTTTCCAGTATTTCTGAAACTCTAGCATACATCAGGATCACCTATTTGACTTATGAAAGTACACATTGCTGGGTCCCCTCCCTACAGTTTCTGATTCACCAGGTCTGGAGTGGGGCCCAGGAATTCGCATTTCTAACACACTCTCAAGTGATGCTGAGGCTGGTGGTGTAGGAACCACACTTTTAGAACCACTGCTCTAACCAACATCCATTTCCTTCAGATTTATGAGTGTGAAATGTCACAATGAGCTTGCAAATGGCAGCAAAGGGCCAGCATAAGGCAGATGCTAGAGTTGTGTCTATTGGTTCTCCTGAGAAAGTGTCTCACCTTGAATCTGCACCTCCTCGGGCACTGTTTCCAGTTCTCCTGCCAAGTTTTATATATCCTGGCTTTGGTGATGAGAATGAGAATAGGATGTTTCTGTAGACTTTTCAGATACCCAGTTTTCGTACTTCTTCATCTGTTGAACCCAGTGGCTAGAAACATCTTTAATACAAAGCTTTAGTGCAATTTCCAGCTAGCTTTACAAAATATAAAACGGGAGATTGTGGGATCAGTCAGACTACTAGCCGTAGGTCCCCTTTGCCTGCAAGGTCAAAATGCCTAAAGACACTACCATAACTACAGTCGCCCTTGAGTTCTCCTCACACATAAGGGGTTGCACAGAGAGAGTTATTAAAAGACTCCTGGTAAAAAATACACTGTAGATTCAGACTTGGCCTCCATCAGCCCATCCTAGCAGCTATGACTTTTAAAATAAATTTTAAAACCTCATTTAGTCTCCAGGAAGTTAAAATATCAGTTGAAATAAACATTAAGAAGTGTATACTTGAAACCTATATAATTTTACTGACCAATGTCACCCAAAAAAAATTTAATAAAAATTTTAAGATACATTAAAAATTAATTTAATGACAGGCCCCTCCCAAAAGAAAATACAAAAATGTTTCTTCTCCATGCAGCAGACATTTATGTTTTGTTCTAGCCCCACTAACCCAAAGTTGTAATGATGTAAATGTAATCATTCAGTGGGCTGGTGCTAAGATTCAATGGAGGAACAATTGCTAACTATTCTTGTTGAAAACCCATGTTCTAACTAACCTGGAGAACATACTTAGTGCTTGAGCTACAGGAATCTAGACTTTCCTCACTCCCCCACCAGGGAAAGGGAGTAATTCATAGGTCCCTGGGGAAGCAGTAGGCTCTGAATTGCACTACAGAGTTACTTGCACCTTGGAGAAAGAGGGCCAGCCTTTGTAAGCTCTTGCTGCAGTCATTAGTCAAGGCCATTTCTCAGAAGGGAACATCTGTGATGGTTATCAACACTCACAGGAGCTGGGGGATCTGGGTAGGGCACCAACGACAACACCCACTATAGGCATTTTCATTGGCAGTTGGTCACCTATGACTGTTTCATTGACCATTTTATTTCTTCTACTTCACCCTCCTTCCCTCTGGTCCAGAATCAGCAATCTTTTATGTAAAAATAAATGTTAGGCTTTGCAGGCCACATATCATCTCTGTCACAACTTCTCAACCCTGCTGTTGTAGCATGGAAGCAGCCATGGACAATATGTAAATGAATGAGCCTGACTGTGCTCCATTAAAGCTTTATTTACAAAAACAGGCAGCAGACCAGATATGACACGCAGGCCACTGACTCCTGCTCTAGTCCCCACTTCTCTCTACTTCCTGATTTATTTCCTTGACTACTCATTTTTGTTCTCTCTCACCTGTAATCTCACACATAATCACATGTAATTGCTCCTATTATTCCCCATCACTCTTCTTCCTCCTCTCCCCCTCTTCGGAGAGGCATCCCAGTCATCTTCCTTTCTCTTTCTCTTTTATTCCTCTATTATACTCTTATTTGACCTCTGAAATGCAGCATCATTAAAGCACCTCACACAGTTGTGTAATAAAATTCCAATTGGTCTTCCTTTCAAAGATCTCTTCATTGTTTTACCATCACATCTCTCTTCCAGTTCTTCACTTATTTCTAATTGATTGGTATATTCAAATATCCTAAAATTCAGTCCTCTCGGGCTGTCTTCTAGAATACAGTACAAACATTGTGCCCATTAACCAGTAACAAATTCTCTACTTATGCCAGATGCCAAGAGAGTCCAGGGTTTTTGTTTGTCTTTCTTCAGTTTAGGCATTTCTTCAATACTTTGAATATAGGTTCAACTTGTATCTGTTGTATTTAGAACAAGAAAAAAATACTGATTTTCAACAAGTCCAGTAGACCAATCAACACTCACACCCTCCTCAAGGAGCATCTAAGGGCATTATGTAATCAGTACCCACAATAGCAATCATATATAGGAAGCAGAGTTTTCTGTAGAACAGGAATAAATCTGTTTTCCATGTAGAGGACTCTTTTATCTTCCCTTTGTAAGGCTGTTGAATTATCTTAGAACACACTTGAAAAAATGGTGTTTCTTCAAAACAATGGTCTAAAATCTCCAACTTGGCAAGGGTGGGGGTATCAGAGGCAAGAAGGCATGGAGGTACAATAGGAATTTCCAGATTAATAGTCTTCATAATTCACTCTTAGTTATGACCAAGTCACCAAAGTAAGATATCACCTAAGACTGTGGGCCAAACCTCTGGCTCATAATAAGGTAGTTGTTGTCATTGGAAAGGACCCAAGGCACATATCCCTGGGGACTAACTGGATTGGCAGCTGAGCAAAGATTTAATTAAGGATTCAGGGTCCCAGGTAAATCTTGTCCCAGAATAACACCTGATGAAGGTGGGTGAGTGCAGAAGAGTGCAGGACATGGGAGACAGGCTCACTCAGAAACATCAAATTGCAAGAACAACTTCACATGGAAAAAGCTTCAAGTGGAGATAAATAAATCTCTGGCATTGAAAGATGTTCTCCATCACTGGTTCTAGAAGTCAACTCAGTGAGGATAAGGATTCATCTTAAGGACTCAGGCAGATTCACTCCTGAAGTATAAATTATAACAGCAATTATGTATCTGATCCCACTTGAAGCAACAGGTCCCAGTCTTAGATAGGGATAGGAGTTCATTTTATTTGGGCAGCAGGCCCAGATCAGATAGAAAAGTACACTTTGGGCCTGCAGCATAAAGAAATAGTAGGAGGCAGAGCACTCACTATCCTATGTTTGTTTTCTTTTTATTTCCTATATTCAATGAGGGTCGGAGGCTAGCATTGCTGGGAAGGCAAAGCTGTGAATTTTACTTCTAGAGTTGTTATCTGTGGGGAGTTCATTGCTGGCTTGCCAAAAAGTAGGAGTATCTTAATTTGGACTCTCCCAGAAACAGATGCTGAGACAAAGAATCGAGTATAAGTAGTTTATGTGGGAGATGATCCAAGAAACAGTTGCAGGGAAGTGGGAGATGAGACAGTAAAGGGAGGGTATCAAGCCAGCTGCCACTGTGGGCAATTGAATCTTTAGCCGCTGGAAAACTCCAGGAATTGATGTAGAACAGGCAATTCAGAGACAGCCACTGATGAAGGGCTGATTATGGAGCATTAATTCTGTGGCATTTCCAGCCTACCTCAGGCACAAGCAGTAGGTTTCAATTTTCTTAGCAAGCCCTCTAGCAAAGAGATGCACATCCTGGCAGTTGGAAGTAAGACAGGGAGTGTACTGCCAAGGTAAGACTCAAGCAGATATGACGGAGGTGCCAATAACATCTCTTGCAAGATATACTCCTAAACTCATTTGAGTGTGGGTCCTGGAAAGAAGTAGCAAGAATGCAGAGTCCCAAAGGAATAGAAAACATCTTGGTTTCCCTGTTTTGGAAATTCAAAATATATGATCTGGACACTAAATGAAAAAAAAACGGGGGGGGGGGGTCTTAGAAAGACCTGGAAAATGAGATCTTACCATCTCAAACTTAGAGATTTTATTAAAAGAACAGAATGTTTCACAGTTGTGCTTATTTTCTCTCCCCTTCCCTCTCCCCATCAAACATGACAATAACAGTATTGAGTCCTTTCTCAGGAGAACTATTACATTTGAGTTTTAAATCCAAGGGTAGTAGATTAGACAATGGGTATCATTTAGCCTTTCCCTACAAAGAAACTAAAAGCCAGTCTATCTGTCTGTCTGTCTGTCTGTCTGTCTGTCTGTCTCTTTCTCCCTCTGTCTCTCTCTCTCTCTCCCTAATCTGTTTTCTATGTTTATGTCATCCCTCAAATATACTGTATCTCTGTGATGGTCTCTGGCTCATAACAGCAAATTGGGGGTAGATTCTAGGATATGTGTTTGGTACTGGAAACATAGGGTTGCTTGGGAAATACAAGTGCATAAGGCAATTGTATTTAGATTGTAAACGTTTAGTTCAGTAGATCTGTGTCATGACTATTCCTAGGAACTTCGGAAATAAGGGAGATGGGATTTAGGTAATTTCTGAAGGTGCCAAAGGAGCAGAATTTCTTATGAGAAGTTCTCCAAACTGCAGCTACTGGAGAAGAGATCCAGGCCCTAATCAAACATCAGAAAGACACTACAGCGCTGGGACTGAGCTAATCAGGAATACGACGAGAGGGAAGGTAGTTTGTATATATTTTGTTAGACCTGTAATCCCCCTAAGAACAAAGGATTGGCTTTGAAAAGCAATACATTTTTATAATTAAAAAAAATAACATTGTCAAGTAGAGTAATAGGCACTGGATTTATCCCTCCAACTTAAACAACTGAAAACCTGGACAAAATATATGAAACCAGTTTTCAGATATTGAATAACAAAATTGCAGTATAGAGATCCTTCAGAGAAGGGAAACAAATAAGATGAGCTCTACAACTGTACCAGTTTACTTTTTAGAGGCAGTCTTCAGGCCTCAGGACAGGGATGGACAACCCAAATGGCCCAGCACTTCTTGAGTTGAGAAGATAGACAGATTGGAATTCAGAAGGCCAAGGCAGCTAAAGGCAGAAAACTAAAAGGGAGGGATATGCAAGAGATAGCACTTCAGTTTTCTGCAAAGTGGTCCCTAGAGTCTCTGGCTAAGTACAAAAGTACATGTGTAACAAGGAAGGAATCAACAGAAAAGGGTAGGAAGAACAATTCCAGAAGCCCACTCAGAGTAAGAATAGTTTGTGTTCCTACCAGTCAGAGTATCACAATATATAACACAGGTACATCATGTAGAAGAGTATCAACACTATAGTGAAGTCAAATTGATGCAAATAGATTAGAGGATGCTCTGAATCTACCCTAACAATGCTTGAAAACAAAATTCAAAATGTTCAACTGACAGCAAGTAATTTAAGTGCACATTAGAATAAAGTCCAGGACTATTTAAATAAAGATAACAAAACCAGCAGCTTACAACATAAACAACATCAGGCATGCAATCAAAAATTATAAGGCATGAAAAGCAGCAGCAAATTTTGACCTATGAAGTATCCAAAATGAAAAATAAACTAAATATAAATAGATCAAGAAATGACCAAGACAGTGGATCTAGCACAAAGGGTATAAAAAACGCTATTATAAATACACTTTATATGATCAAAAAGATAGAGAAAAATATGAGCAGTATGAAGAAAGATGTGAAAGGTAATTTTGAAAGACACACAAATAGGTTAAAAAGAGAAATATAAAAACATATACAATAAAAACAAAGATGCCCAAAAATATGTACAAAAAATATGTACAATCAAAAGAAAGAAGGGGGCCAGCCAAGTGGTGCATTGGTTAAGAGCTGGTTTTGGGATGCCAGCGGCCCCGGTTCGGATCCCACATATGAGGGCCAGTGACACGGCCCTCTACAGCTAACAACAGCTCCACCTGGAGCTGGGCTGTGCGAGCCCCGGCGACGGTGTAGACTGCAGCCCCTGCTGCAGTGGGCTGCCATAGGCTACAGTGAGTGGCCAGCAGCCAGCGTGAGCGGCTGGCAGCCAGCATGAGCTGCCAATAGCTGCGGTGAGCAACCATCCAGAGGTGGGCGACTGATCTGCCTCATCCAGGAAGAGCGCAATGACAATATCAACATCGGCCAGTGAAGCAACATCCTCCACAACTAGACTGAAGAACAAAAAGACAGCAACTTATCTGTTCCCTTCCCTGATTCCCCAATGCTGTTCCCCTCCCCCAATTCCCCAATAAAATCTTTAAAAAAAAAAAAAAAAGAAGAAAGAAAGAAGGGATAGCTATACTAAGGCAAAGTAGATTTTAGAGTAAAAACACTACCACAAATAAAAAGGGACATTTTATAATGGAAAAGGGGTTCCTTCATCAAAAGCACCTGTATTTTTTCTTTTTTTTTTTTGCTCAGGTTGCCATGACAAAGTACCATAGACTGTGTGGGTTAAGCAACAGAAATCTCATGATTCTGGGGGTTAGAAGTCTAAGATCTAGGTGTCAGCAAGGTTGGTTTTTTCTTAGTCCTTTCTTCTCGTAGGTGGCTCTTTTTCCCATGTCTTCACATGGTCTACACTCTGAGTCTGTGTCCTAATATCCTCTTCTTATAAGGACACCAATCATATCAGATTAGAGAGCACCCTAATAAAATCATTTAAATTTAATTGCCTCTTTAAGTACTTTGTATCTCCAAATGTAGTCATATTCTGAGATACTGAAGATTACAGCTTCAACATATGAATTTTGGAGGGACACAAATCAGTTCATAACAGTACATAGCAATCCTACCTGTATATGTACCCAATAACAGCTTCAAAATACATGAAGCAAAAACTTAGTGAGAACTGAAGAGAGTATACAAATCTACAATTATAGTTGGCTATTTAATACTCCTTTCCCAGTAATTAATAGGACAAGCAGAAAGAAACATCAATAATGATTTAGAATGCTTGAACACCATTACCAGTCAACCAAACCAAATTAATATTTATTGCACAGTCCATCAACAACTGCAAAATACACATCCTTTTCAACTATACACATGATGTTCACCAAAGCAGACCATATCCTGTACCATGAAACTCATTTCAACAAATTTAAAAGAATTTAAATGATACAAAGCATATTTTATGACAAAAACAGAAATAAACTAGAAATAGTAGCAGAAAGATGTCTTTAAAAAAATCTCTAATATTTTAAAATTAACCAACCACTTCTAAATAACCACATGAGTTGAAGAAGAAATCACAAGGGACATTTAAAAATATTTTTAACTGAATAAAAATGAAAACACAGCATCTCAAAATATGTGGGACGGAGTGTAGAAATAAATTTATAGCAATAAATGTGTACATGAGAACAGAAGAAAGTTCTCAAATAAGTTATCTAAATATCCTCCTGAATAAATGAGAAAAAGAAGAGTAAATTTAACCCAAATCATAAGAAGAAAGTAACTAAGATTAGAGCAGAAATTTATGAAATAGAAAACAGAAAAAAAAAATGGAAAAATTTAATGAAACAAATGCTTTCTTAAGATCAATTTAAAAAACTAATGAACCATCATACTGATTCACCCCAGGAATGCAAGATTGGTGTTAAAAAAAATCAATCAATATAATCTGCTATACTAACAGACTAAAAATGAAGAGCCACATGATTATTTTAATAGATATAGAAAAGGCATTTGAAAACATTCACCATCCACATGAGAAAAAAAGCTCTCAGCAAACTAGGAATAGAAAGAAATTTCTTGATAAAGGGCATCTATAAGCATATAGCTAACATTCCTATTTAGTGGTGAAAGACTGAATGTTCCTCCTAAGATCAGGAGAGAAGCAGATATGTCTGCTGTCATCAGTTCTATCCAACATGGTCCTAGATGTCCTAGCCAGGGCATTAAGGCAAAAAGAAGAAATAAAATTTAAAAAAGAAAAAAAGGAAGCGCTCCACAGATTGGAAAAGAAGTAAAACTCTGTTTGTGGGTGACATAACCTGTGTAGACTATCCTAAGGAATCTACAAATAAGCTACGAAAACTACTAACTGAGTATAACAAAGCTGTGGGATATAGGGCAATATGCAAAGTCAATTGTATTTCTATGTAATAGAAATTGACAATTAGAAATTAAAATACCATCCAAAAGTGTGAAATAGGGATAAATTCGACTAAAGACATTGACCCTGTGCATCAAAAATTGTAAAATATTGCTTAGAGAAATTTTTAAAAATTTAAATATATGGAATGAAACTTTTAATCTTCATAAATTGAAAGATTCAAAAATGTTAAAATATTGATTCTCCCCCAAACTGATATATACATTCAACACAACCACAATAAAATCCCAGCAGGTATTTTTATATTTGTGAAAATAATGCTTCTAAAATTTACACGGAAATACAAAGGACCTAGAATAGACATAATAATTTTGCAAAAGAAAAAATAAAGTTGGGATTTTCAAGGTATATTATAAAGCTAGAGTAATCAAGCAATTGGAGATTTTGTGTAAAGAAATAGACACACACATATTTGGCCAATTGATTTGAAACAAAGGTGCCAAGGCAATTCAATGTGGAATTTTCAGTCTTTTCAACAAATGCTACTGTGCAAAAAAAAAAATAGAACCTTGACTGTTACGTTACAACACACAAAACTTAACATTATCTTAAAATAATATTACCTTATTTTAGTATTACCTTATGATATACACACAAAACATAAAAAATTAATAGGATCAAGTGGATCATAAACCTATAACTATAAAACTTCTAGAAGAAACCATAGGAAAAAAACAAAACTAAATCTTTATTGTCTTGAGTTAGCAAATATTTTTTGAGATAAGCTACAAGGAACACAATCTATAAAACATTGACAAATTTGGGCCGGCCGAGTGGCGTATTGGTTAAGAGCTGGTTTGGGATGCCAGCAGCCTGGGTTTGAATCCCACATATGAGGGCCAGTAACACTGCCCTCTACAGCTAACAACAGCTCCACTTGGAGCTAAGCTGTGCGAGCCCCGGCAATGGTGTAGGCTGCAGCCCCTGCTGCAGTGGGCTGCCATAGGCTACAGTGAGTGGCCAGCAGCCTGCGTGAGCTGCCAATAGCCGCAGTGAGCGACATCCAGAGGCCGCGACCAATCTGCCTCATCCGGGAAGAGAGCAATGACGATACCAACATGGGCCAGTGAAGCAACGTCCTCCACAACTAGACTGAGGAACAAAAGGACAGCAACTTGTCTGTTCCCCTTCCCTGATTCCCCAATGCTGTTCCCCTCCTCCAATTCCCCAATAAATTCTTAAAAAAAAAAAAATTGACAAATTTAACTTCATGAAATTTAAAACTTTTGTTCTTCAAAAGATACTGTCAGCAAAATGAAAATGAAGGCTACAGACTGGGAGAAAATATGTGCCATCTAACAAAGGACTTGTATCTAGAACACAGTTGGCAAATTACAGCCTCCTCTTTTTGTAAGCCAAGTTTTATTATCTGAGGCTTCCTTCAAGCTAAAATGTCAGAGTTAGGTAATTATAATCCAGACCTTATGGCATAAAATATTTACTATCTGGCCCTTTAAGAAAAAGTTTGCTAACACCTGGTAGAGACTATTTAAAGAACTCTTACAACAAAATAGTAAGAAGACAAATAATCCCATTTTTAAATGGTAAAAGATTTGGATATACCCTCCCCCAAAGAACATATATGAATTGCAAATAGAGTTTCAATTATGCTAGATGAATAAATTCTACAGATCTACAGTACAACAAAGTGCCTATAGTTAACAATATGATATTGTGCACTTCAAAATCCAAGAAGGTAGATCTTACATTAAGTGTTCTTACCACAAAAACAAAGGGACACAGGAAACTCTGGGGGGGGGGGTTGTTGAATATGTGTGTTACCTTCATTGGGGTAATGGTATCACAAGTGTTTGCCTATGTCCAAATTCATCAACTGTACACATTAAATATGTGCAGTTTTGTATATATCAATTACATCTCAATAAAGCTGTTGAAATGTCAATTAAACACATAAAAATACTCCAAATGTCATTAGTCATTAGGCAAATACAAATTGAAATCATAATGAGATACCACTACCCACAAGCAGAATGGCTAGAATGAGAAGGTCTGACAAAATCAAGTGCTAGTGAGGATGTGGTGCGACTAGAATCTCATTCTGTGCTAGTGGGAGTACAAAATATTATAGCCACTTTGGAAAACATTTTGACAGTTTCTTATAAAGTTAAACAGACATCATTTCACCAAAGACTCCCACTTCTAGTTATTGATATAAGAGATATAAAGACTATGTTCACACAAATATGTTCATACTAGCCAGAAACTGGAAACTACCCAAATGTCCACGGACAGGTGAATAGATAAATTGTGGCATACCTATATATGATTGAATACAGTAATAAAAAGGGAAGAACTACTAAAACATAGAACAACCTGGATGAATTTCAAAAGCACTATGCTAAATGATAAAAGCCTGAGTTTAAATACTACATACAAGTTCTGACAATTAAGTTCTGCAAACTTGTTGCAATGATGTTGCTAACCTCTTTTGATATCAGAGGGAGTATTCATTATGAATTTGTACCAACTGGACAAATAGTTAACCAAGTTTACTATTTGGAAGTGTTAAAAAGGCTGCATGAAAAAATTAGACGACCTGAACTTTTTGCCAGCAATTCATGGCTCTTGCATCATGACAAAGCACCAGTGCACACGGCACTGTCTGAGGGAGTTTTTAGCCAATAAACAAATAACTCTACTGGAACACCCTCCCTACTCACCTGATCTGGCCCCCAATGACTTCTTTCTTTACCCAAAGATAAAGGAAATATTGAAAGGAAGACATTTTGATGACATTCAGGACATCAAGGATAACACGACGACAGCTCTGATGGCCATTCCAGCAAAAGAGTTCCAAAATTGCTTTGAAGGTAGACTAGGTGCTGGCGTCAGTGCATAGCTTCCCAAGGGGAGTACTTTGAAGGTGACCATAATGATATTTAGCAATGACATATGTAGCACTTTTTCTACTTAATTGTCCAAACTTGTACAGTATAATCTGTTTATATAAAATTTTAGAAAAAAACAAAACTAATCGGACAGAAAGCCAATCAGTGGTTGCCAGGGGCCAAGGAAGGGATTAACTGCAAAGGAACACAAAACTTTGGGGAATGATGGAAATATCATTATTGTGGTGGTGGCTACACAACTACACACATTTGCCAAAACTCATCAAATTGTACTCTGGAATTGGTGAATTTTTTGTAAAACCAATTTTAAAAAATAAATAGAGACAGCAACAAATATCCAGTCTTTACACATTGCTGGAACAATTCTATTTGTTTCACTACGTAACCAGACTCTTGACTCTAAGAAAATTTTGACTATATATATGAGCATAACTTGAGATGAAAAAATAGAATAAGAGATAATTCTTGGCCTACTGCAGTAGTTCCCAAACAGATATGCATCCAAAATTCCTTGAGCATGTTGTATAAATGCAGTTCTCCAGGCCATGCCCCCAGAAATTCTGATTTAAGGCCAGGTGTAGGAAACAGGCCTGTGGGGTCTAATGAGCTCTCCAGATGATCATGATGCATGGCAAAATTTGAAAACATCAGCCTAGTGTATAGACTGACCTTGGAGTAAACTTAATTGATGTCATGTTCTGGCCCAGTTCAGAGACTTCTGAGACTAACACCCGAAACATCATAAAAGACCTTGAAGCAATAAATTGCCAATTGCATTGTCTATCACTCCAAAAAGAGGCTCAAGGATTAGCAAAGTTGCTCCCCAAAGGTGCAAATCTTCTCATCTGCCATTGTTCCCCTTCCCTGACCTCAGCCTGGCTAAAAGCATACTAATCTTTGAGTCTTAGCATTCTCAAATTGGCTATTTGATGGAATCAATAGTACATAGTACATACTGATGTCATAAGGTTGTTTGTCAGAATCAAGCAAGATAATCCATGTAAACTGCTTAACACAATGCCCCGTATATAGTATGAATAATGAAACCTGGAAAATTTAGAAAGCATTAACTAGTAATTCATTCCCAACCTCCACAGCAGGTGTACCCTAGTAATTTCATTAACTTTGTAAGGAGTCTCTGGGTATCATGCTTTTTAATTGTTTGGACCTCAGTATACCATTTTAGCTGTGTTCAATCAATTTCATCTCTTAGCATTATCATTATGTATTACATTTATTACTGTATTTATTATCATTACCATCATCTTAGTGATTTTGATATCAATAATTCATCTTCTTCCTCCTGCCTGGGTTTACCACTGATTTATTATTTTGGGGGATTGAAAATAATCCTCTCTTGAGTATCCAGACAGACAGATATCTAGTTGCATATTAAAATGGAACCCTTTAATAGCCATTGTTATGTTACTTTTATCAAGCCATTTTAGATCTTTCTACAAATGCAGGGAAAACATGTTTTTAAAACTTAGGAAAATATAACCAAGGATTGAATTGGTAATAACAGAATGACATTCAACTCTCTTCAAGTCTGTTATTTAATTGCCTAAAATCAACCCAGATGGTACTTCCAGCCACATTTTGCACTTTTCTTACCCAGCCTCTGCTCTCCTGGGGCTTGGTGTAAGAGGTGATTTGAGCTGGCATTGTTGGCGAATGGAGGTGATCCAGGGGGTAGTGACAACAGGTGATTAATGGCAAGAAGTCATCAGACTTCCCTCTTCTCCACTGCCCTCACCTGAGCTGTTCTTCCAGGGTGGTCGAGGTCAACAATGAGCATTTCCCCAGGAGCACACATCAAGTGGAGCCTTGGGATCAATCCTGAAGGTTCTGCATGCTCCCTGTCACTGGGGATTTTACTATGTAATACTTGATGTTTAAGAAAGTGCTCAACAAAGTAAACAGAAACTGTCTCATAGATATAGAGGAAAAATCAGGGTTGCTAATTTGGAGAGGAATGGGGATGAGGGAGAAGGGGAAGGGATTAGACAGCAAAAATAGGCAACTACAATATTGCTACTGGGATAGGAAAAACAGTTTGGGGAATATAATTAATAATGTTGTAAATATTCTGTGGAATGTCAGATGATCATAGGTCTTGTTAGGGAGACCATTTCATGGATGGAGTAGAGGTTTGATCACTGCACTGTTTTACTAAAGTGGAGGTGGTATACCTACTGTAATTGAATATATATAGATAGTCACGGGATGTGGATTATACTGTGGAAGAGAGTCAGAGGAAGAGTAATAGATATATATGATACGGGGGGGTATGGGGGGGTGTATTGGGGGTGGGGGGTTTGTCACTTTGAGGGGTAAAATGTATAACTATTGCACTGTGTTGTACACCTGAAACTAATTAAAAATAAAATAAAATAAATAAATAAATAAATAAAATCGAAAAAAAAAAAAAAAAAAAAAAGAAAGTGCTCAATAGTCCTTCAGATAAGAAGATATGCTCATTTTTCTAGGTGAGGTGACGGAGGCTCAGAGAGGTCATGCCTTAGCAGAAATGACCCAAACAGTGTTGTGATCTAACCAGACTTCATGCCTCCAAATTTCATGTCTCTTTTCACTCTCTTATGACCCTTCTCCAGTTGGAAGGGAAACTATGTTGCGCTTCTCAATTAATAGCTTACAGGTGAGCCAAAATCTTGCCTCTCCTCAGAATTCAACATGGCTGGGTGGGAAGTGTGTGTCAGGATGGCCTGGTTGGGCCTTTGGTGAACCGCCTTTGGACTTTAACCCAGTGTGCTATGTGGATTGTGATGTGGAAATGTCAGGAGGCACTGATACATGTTATCTGTTGTTGATACATTAATCTTTTTATGTTTCTGCTCTATAATTCAAAGGAGTGTCATTCCTACCTTGAACTATTGAGGCTTAAAATATTCAAAAACTCTGCTCCCCTCTGTCCCCAAGTATGGGTGCTGATGGAATCAGACCTCATTATGGGGACTCCCTGTCCAGGCCAAAGAGATTAGTTACACCAGAGAGGTCATGAAAAAGCAGAATTTGCACATTAATAATCCCCTGTGTGTTCTTCCCATAGCACCCCATACTTCAGCAGATTACATACGCTATCACACTGTTCTGTTCTGTTTTTGTTTATTTCTCCTGCTACAGTGTAATCCTTTTAAAAGCAGAGGCTCAGTCACTAATGCTCTAATTATCAAGCCCAGTGTCTAAATCACTATAGTAGGCTCCTAACGAGCCTCTCTACTGCTGTTCTTGCCTTCCTATGATCTTTCTTCAAGTCTGAGTTTTAAAAATGGTTTTAAAATGAAAAAAAAAAGAGGTTTTTAAGATGAGAGTGAAATGTCAAAAGGTCATGTAACCCCCCCTGTTTAAAACCCTCAAAAGATTGGGAATGTTCGGCATCTTGATTTGATGGGAATCATATGACCGTAGGCCTTTGTCAAAACTCATAAAACTGTTTGAATTCACAACCTAAATGGTGTAGATTTTACTGTCTGTAAATCATACCTCAATAAACCTGACTTAAAATTTAAAAAATTAAAATGTTCAATGACTTCCCATTGTGCTTAAGATAAAATCTGCATTTATTGCCATGGCTGATATGAGTGTATGACTCAGGGTCCCACAGGAAACAAATGACACATTCATATTAGGAAAAAGTTGTAAATACTTTGTTGAACTTTCCTTAAAAGTGTGGACAGGCTGTCATGAAGCTACAGCTAGAGTAGAGTCCCCAGGGCCAGTAAGAGCGGGGCACAGTTAGCACCCCAGGCCTGAAAAGGAGGCTACCATTACTTGCTACCTATGGACAGGAAGCCTGTGTGGAGCTGAGACTTGCAGTTAAACACCCAAGCCCCTCTCTTTTCCCATCTGCTGGGACTCCTCATTGGCTGGACCCAAACATAAGGCAGAGGGCCAGGGGGTGAGGAAAACTCATCCCTAAGACACAGAGCAAGATAAAGAATGGACCTAGAGAGGTAATTGGGAGCCTTCCACTAAACAGTGGCAAATGGTCTACCTCCTCTTTACCTCTATAAGTTCATCTCCAACTCCCTCCAGAGGGCACCCCTCCCTGCTCCCTATGATCCAATCAGACCGTCCTTTTTGTTTCTACCTTTCACCTTTACAGTTATTTATTTCTGTGCCTCAAGTTCTCTGCCCCTAGATCTTCGCAAAGTGGTCTCTTTCTTGACATCCAAACCACCCTCCCAATCACTTCTCCTTAGTACTCATCATCTCTGAAATCATCTTGGTTATTTATTTGCTTACACATTACTCTCTCTCCAACCTAAAACAGCGACCGGCACAAGGTAGATGCTTAAGTGTTTGAAAGGGGTGGTTCCTCTGACTGATGCCCTGAGTTTCCATTCAGCCCTGGTCAGGTAAGTATAGAGGTATGTGTCTGGCAGGGGAGGTTGGGGAGTGAAGACAATGTGGGCAGGGGGATTGAGAGGCCTGAGTGGAGCATTTCCTGCACAGGAGAAAGTCAGAGCTAGACCAGACAGATATAGTCAGGAGGCCCTGAGATCCATGAGGAAAGTATGCTTTTTAGCTTGTTCAAAATCAGCAGCAAACACTCTCTACACATGAGAAAGCAGCAGAGCCATGGTAAGAAGTAAGATCTAAATAGTGGACCAGCATGGGTCAAATCATGGGGACTCAACAAATATTTGACCATTATTCTGATTTACAGAAGCTCAAAAAGGAAAGAGACGACCTCCCTTTCTAAGGGATAAAAGAGATTGTTAAAAAAAAAAAAAATAGCCTCTGATTTCTTAGGGTGGTAAATATTTAGTCAGCGAGCTGTATAGCAAGTTAAAGGTTTTTTTAACCAAGTTAGTTCAAAATAAATATCTATACCTTCCAGAAAGCTATGTTCTTAGATTATTGTTATGCCTTATTTCTAAAAACTATTAATTGAGGCAATATTTTTATAATTTAAAAAAATGCACTTGCAAAAATAATTCCTCCTAACAGGGCCTGCTTATTTCTTGCTGCTGTGTAGCTATTATTCTTCTTTATTGTTTTGGAGGCAAAAAAAAAAACAACACTGCAAAATTTTTTTTCTAGCATCTAGTCAATTTTGTTCAGAGTTGCTAAATTTTATATACAATGGTTTTTCTCTTTTGCTACAAAGCAAATCTCATAAATTGCAAAAATGTGAACATTTTGAATTAGAATAAAGGTTTCCTCAAATCATTTTCTATATATGAAATAGTCTTTCATTCTCAGCATTACCTAGTTTTAAAAGAACTGACTATACTAAATATCGATTGAGATTTTTCTCCATGTAGTTTAGAAGACAGCCACATTGATTACACTGGGCTTTTCTTATTTACCACCTTTTCATTTGTGATGGGCCATCTGGGTATTCAGTGTTTAGTTATGTGTGTCTAAACTCTTTGAGGAAGACAGTTTATTTGTCAGACTGCAAATATCTAGAGAGCTAGAAACAATTTTCTTTCAACAAGCCATTGTCAGGCTTCTTCTGACTTGGAACATTGCCAGCCCAAATCCTCCTGAGTGGCACACATGGTCAGACACAAAATGGCGTAGGCTCTGGACCTGACTTGAATCCAAAATTTAGCCCCAATCAGGAAAGTCCACAGATGAACTTGTGGGGCAAGAGGCTGGGGCTCTGTGCTCCATTTTTCTTTTTTCACTACTGTTTCCTTCTCAGGAGGGTACCCAGGGAGGAAGACATTGCAGCATGCTCAGAAATACATATAGAAAAGATAGATAGATGATAGATAGATAGATAGATAGATAGATAGATAGATAGATAGATAGATACTAGGAACTGATTTTTGGAGGCCAAGAATTCCCATGATCTGCAGTCTGAAAGCTGGAGAACCAGGAGAGAGGAAGGGAGTGATAGTATAAGCCCAGGTCCAAGTATAAAGACCAGAGAAGAACCAGAAGCACTGATGTCCAAGGGCAGGAGAAGATGGATGCCACAGCTCAAGCAGACAGCAACTTCTCCCTTCCTCCACATTTTTGTTCTAGTCAGGCCCTTAGCAGATTCAACGATGCCCAATGGCATTGGTGAGGGTGATCTTCTTTATTCAGTCTATTGATTCAAATGCTAATCTCTTCCAGAAAATTAACTATCACACACCTCCATACCTCCACCTCCACCATGAAATTCCCATTTCATGTATTCCTTTGGGGGTTATCATTCATTTATACAAGTACTGTTTTTAAGCATCTACTCTGTGGCACGTGCTACACATGCTAACGATATAGCAGTAAGCAAGACATTTCCTCCCTCAAGGAACTTGAAGGCCAGGGTTGTCCTCCAACCTGTTTGGAGACTGGTAAGGGGAGCTAACAGGGGGAGTGATATCGACATGGATCCTGGAAGAGTGAAAAGGCTAAGTGAGGAGAGAGCAGCAGGAGCATAGAGTGCACTGGGGGAAGTTCTAGGAAACAGCAGGGAAGAGACAAAGGTCTGTGAACATAGCAGAGCCCAGTGAGTTCAGGCTGGGGAAAGGTGAGAAACTGAGTGAGGCTGGAGAGAGAAGCTCAGGTCACATTAGATAGGGCCTCTACAAGCTACAGAAAGGATTTGGGCAGTGTTGTGTAGTGGTTAGGAAAGCAGGATCTGGCATCCTGGGCTTGCGCCTGAATCAGGCAGGGCTATAACATGGAAACAATTTACCTAGGGCAGTTGTTGCCTGTATTTGAGAAAACTGGCAGTGAGATTGGGGTTAGGAGGAGGTTTCCTGGTCCTCCTGGGTGGCACTGAGCACCCCGTCACTGGTAGAAGGGGAAGCATAGTCTGCTCAAGATACCATGTGGCAGTTCAATGGCGAAAACTTTTGTAGGTCGTAAACTGGGGTTATGTACTGCTGAAAGGGAATGAAGCGGCAAATGCGATGTGTCAGGTGTTCAAGATCTGTGCAGAAAATAATAGCTCAAAGGACAGCAGGATTGGATGGCTATGGCTAATTGCCATCGATACTACAGAAGTTCAGGAACGTGTGTTGCCAATCTGAGTTACCTGATGGACTGACACAGCCAGGCTTTGTCCCTTCACCTCATCCAATTACTGAATACAGGCTGTCCCAGGAAGGGTGGCACCCTGGCTGAGCAGCTCTTTGTAGCTAAGGCAGATCCAAAGCAGCTGACAGCTGGAAGCCATCTTCCTGACCACATGTCCATTAGTCCCATAGTTGAGCAAACATCTTTCTCTAAAGGGTGGCACGAATCTGTGTCTACCACACTTTTCCTTCCTACCTTCGGAGGATATTTTTTGAAGGTTTATTTTGCTGCTTTTTATCCCAGGTTATTTTAACTCTGGGATCTTTTTTCAAACCATTCTCATCAGACTCACAGAATCAACACACACATATATACATTCTCTCTCACACACACACTCACACACACACACACACACACACACAGAGTATTGCAAAACACTTCACAGTATACCAATAGAAATTGCATGTTGTAAAAAGATTGCACACTTTGTTCTAAGGAAGTTAACTTTTGTGGCTCTGCAAAGAAGGAAGGTTCTAAAAGAAACATCTGTCACTCCTTTATTAGAAAGGTTGATTCAGTTGATTTGACTGGTTAAAAAGACGCTGCCTCCTGTTCATCGCTCCTCAGGCCTCCTTTCTAATAGTGCAAGCTTGAGCAAAAAGATAACCCCCTCAGAGAGAGGAAATAGTCCTGAGTGAAATGTATCAGTGTGAGCAAACAAAGTAATATTCAGAACGTGACCTTTGGCCATAACTGACGTTTAAATGACACAGAGAGCAGGGGTGAGATTGATGAGAGTGTCACCCTGATCTGATCTTCACTTAATTTTGTTCTGGCCTCTGGAGCCAGTAGCAAGAGGTCTTGCTCTCAGTTAATACCCTTATCTAGCATACAGCAGCATAGTTCTGACAGTCTTAACTTTAATCTCTAAACTGCCACAGAATTCGCTACCCAACATGCTATCGCCATCCCTACCCTACTTTTTCTTTAAAATAGTAACTAACTACAATTATTCAGTTAGATACAATAATATTTTTTCCTGTTCTTAATTATAAAATACATGTCTAAAATTTTGTTCTGTTCTTTTAAAAAGAAAATAAAGTCACTTTCTATATATATGCCTCTTGACTGATGACTCCCAACCATCACCCACAACACGATTTTGTGCTAGTAACACTTAAAAAAGAATTCCCCACAGTGACAGAAATGTCAGCATTGATGAATCATATTTAATCCTCTCACTTGTTGCCTTCCAGGAAGCATTCTTCTTCTACAAAGTAAAGTCCAGAAAGGACAATGCATATACCTCTCATTAGAAAGAAAACACCCAAATAAAAGGGAGAAAGTAAGAAAGAAAGAAAGAAAGAAAGAAAGAAAGAAAGAAAGAAAGAAAGAAAGAAAGAAAGAAAGAAAAAATAATTGATCACTGCTTTGTTGTAAGAGAACTTCTCGGGCACCAGGACAGCTTTATAAAAATCACTGCTGAGTCAAGCTCAGGGTGAGAGGTATGGCCAGTCAGCCCATGTGGTGCCTGGGCAGGGGGCCTGTGTTGAGCCTTCCAAGAGGGGACTGAGGAAGGGAAAACCCTTTTTTATCTCCTATTGACATTCTTAGAGAGTTCCTTATTTTACTTACATATAAAAAAAATCAACTATGGGGTTCAGGAGAGAGACAGAAGGGCACGTACATTGTGCCCTAATCCTGGAAGTCTACCACCCCTCAGAGAAACGCAACATACAGGACACAAGGGCGTGTTGGACACTGATCCAAATGAGCAAGACGCAAGAGTCAGAGCAATGACAGTGGGAGATTGTCTCCAGTTTCTCAATCTAATTCTGTTTTAAAATATTCAGTAGCAAGACTCAAAGCAGAGTGTCTCTTGCCAACTAAGCCTCAATTCTCTATTACATGGTCTTTCAGGAATTGATTCTAATCGGCTCAGTGAGGCTTAGACCCACATAAGGAAAATAAAACTAAATGTAGGCTGTGTGGAAACCTCAGGGAGCAAGCTCCATGCATTCATATACTGACACTGCAGGCGCGCAGTGGCTCAGAGGAAGTTCTGAGACCCCAAACAAGATTGAAGAAGGGCTTTGTTCTTTTTTAAATGTAAAAATAAATAGGCCTCTAACTCTGCACACTAATAGGGTTTGTGGAGTAGTATTTACACCTGTAGAGAGAGTGGAAGTTGGCAGCTGGGAGGATCAAAGATTTTCTCTCTGCCTCTAACTTGCTTTCCATTATTTTTGCAGCGCTCTCATGCAGGCCAGAGACCCCACAGTATTTTTTGCTCAAGCTGCGCAAATAACACCATAAAGGGGAAACTTTAAAGACCTTAGTTAAAATGGGTAAATGCTAGTTGTTGGCTGTCTTGAGACCCTTCCATTTCAGAGGAAACTGCCACAGGGTGGGAGAAACACCGGCCTTGGGCCCTGCAGCTCTGAGCTCTGCTAGATGACCTTGGATGAGTCACCTAAACTCTCAGAACTCTTCTCCCCCTACCTGAAATGAAAGTAGCAACAGACTGTTGTAAGGATCAAGTGGAAAAGTACATGGAAGCATTTTAACGGGTGTGGGATTAGGAATCATATTACGGTCTCAGGTGTTCTTTATTTAGGTTGCATAAATGTTGGTAGAATGGGAAGGATGGTTTTCAGATGCTACTTCAATGTCTAATCCCCAAAACTTGTATCTTGAAGATAGATGTAGCTAAACCAATATGCTTGCTTTTACTCTTCTTTTCTACTCTTTTAATCCATCCCTTCTATTCTGGAATTCTAGCCCTTTTCTAGTACCCTGTGTTTCCTTCCTGGCCCTATATGTTATTAGTTAATAATAGTATGGTGTTTGGGCCATTAACATGATGTTCTGATCATGACATGATCCATGCAGTGGATCAGCCCACACTGGCTTTAAAACGCTGTTCCCTGTTTGGATTTCTGGATGGGGATTAGTGGACAGGAGGGTTGTTAGTGAGTATACTTGGGAAAATAAAAAGAAGAAAGCCAGACTGGGTGGAGGGAGAAGTTTGGCTGCATGTTAGTTTCAGTAGTGACCTCTGCCAACCATGTAGGGAGTTCTGAATCCTGTGGGACAAAAGAGCCAAGCTTTCACATTGCTCTGATGCTCAATCATTGAATGCAGGTAACCCTGGAAAAGGGCATCACCTTCAGCCATGGCAATAGGAAGCTGACAGCTGAGGTCTTTCCTCCATCAGCACTCTCAGTAGCTGGAGGAGTAAATCCTTCATTTCTGATAGGAGATCTGAGTAGTGCATCTCAGAACTCCCTCAGAAGCCATGAAGAAGCCAGTATGTCATCGTTACATCTACCATTTACTGAGGGAATGATTTCACCCTTTCTCTTCTGTGTAAGGAGACATAGTACCATACTGTGGCATCAGACATAGCATTCAAAGAGGCTCAAGCTAAGGGGCCAGCAAAGACAGGGCAGAAGTCAGTCTAGGAGGTTCTCATTTATCTGGAGCAAGTAGAAAGTTTGGGAATCAGGAGACAAAGGCGGGAATGTTAACTAGGCCTCAGGAACCAAGATTGGTAAGAATGTGGACCTACAAGGTAGAGAAGGAAGACCCAGATGAGCACTAGTAAGTTCATACATGGGGCAGAGGCAATGTCTACCCTCAGTGTTGGTAATCATCTGAATGCCAGGCTCTCCACCTCTTCTCCTCCAAACTGGAGGATAATGTACTGTTGTGCTGTTAAAAACACATAAGGAACATGTAGTGATATAATGAACAATAGATATCCATCAAACAAACCCTTTTTATGAATTTTTTAGAGCAAGAAAAAATGGCTGACCACCATTGAATAACATGCTCCCCTTCATCAAGCTATTAAAATTGAGTTAGCCATTGTGATTTTCCTTCCCAGCCTTAGAGTTCAGGAAGTTTAGGGTTAATTTCAGTGTTCATCTTCAACAACCACCTTGTCATGGAAACCTGGCAAAATTTTACTTCTCTCTTTTCTCTGTTCCTTTTCTTCCTTATTTCTCACCCAATACCCAATTTTTTATTTGCGGTATAACATTTTTAACTATCTCAAATTCATTAGTAAACGAGCATGACATATTTTATAACTAGTGGCCTATTTCTTGATCCTAGTTATAACTCAAGGGAGAGAATATAAATTGTATCTGTTTGGGAAGGTGCATAACCATGAGCTTAGAATTTCTAATCAAGGATGGAAGCTAAGCGTATTTTTACTCTTCCCCCTTCCCTGATAGCCATAGCTATAAAAATATAAAGACTAAAGGAAATTACATCTAAAATGAAAATAGGAAATGGCTACAACTGCCACTCATAGACAGAAAAAGACAGTCTCAAAAAATAGCAAAACTTTGACCTAAACTAGAAGTAGTAAAGACCACTCATACTTTCTTAGAACTTGATAAGAATACATATTTCTCTGAAAATAAGTGAGAGGGCCCTAATGGACCCAGCTTTATCTGGAAGTTTGAGTATGAGGACATGCCTAGGCCATGCCGAGACCGTCCTGAGGTCTTGTTAACAATGAGGAACAGAAGGAGAACAAAGGTTGAAAAGTACTATTTCTATTTTCACTTTATTAAGTTAGGACTCCTGTGCCAGAGGTGATACAAGGTTGAAGAGAGATCAGAAATAGTAACCATTCCATCTGCTTACTACACCCAACTAAGCAAGATAAATAAGTATAAAATCACCAAATGAAAGACCAATGAGCCATGGAGCTATGTTGTGAATTCACATGGATCTCCTAGCTGGTGATCTGCTTACCCAGAGAGGGGATTACCCCAAATCTGAGGGATTAAGATAGTTTAGATGATATGAAATATCAAAAGGAGGAAAGGAATAAAAGAGGTAAAAGAAAGAAAGAGGAATAACACACATATCAGGAAAAAGTAAGATGGTGAAGTCAGAAAGAGAACAAAATAGAACCATTACAAAAATGAAAAGCATTAAAAGCAGCAAAGAAGAAAATAGATATATCTGAAATGCAATGACATGGACTTTTTGGGGCAACTAGATAACAAAGTGGGAGAAAAGGACAGCATAAGAGGCTAAAGAGAAGATCAGAGACATGAAAGATGGAAGCAGACACCTAATGCACATATAATTGACATTTCTCAAGAGAATGGAACAAACGACACTAAAAAATTTTTCAAAAATAGAATAAAAGTTGACAGAAAAAGAGAGAGCCCTAAATCTGCATTAGCAGAGATCACACTGTGTCCCCAGAAAATTTGCACAAAACACTATTCTTACTGAAACACAGTCACTTACAAGAGGATATGAGTCAGGTTAGCACATGTATGCTCAACAGGAATGATATTACCCCCAAGCAGACAAAAATTGGTTCTTGGAGAAGGGTTTGAAAAAAATTTTAATTATTCTAATATTCTGTGGGCCTCCTGAGGGCCATAGTACATAAATATAGAATATATCTCTCATATTCGAGGCTCTGAGTGTGTGCTATAATGAAAATAGAACGTATGTTATGTATATAATACATATATTTTATATGTATATGTAAATATAATAATGAAAATAAAAACACTGGATTAGCATAACATATCCACAAAATAGTCAATGCCAGAACAATGTTTAGAGTCCTGGGAAGGAATAACCATGCCCCCAATAACTTCAAGCCAACCAATTATCAATCATGAATAGTCATTAGCCATGCATTTGCAACTATGCAACAAGTCAGAATATAACAACCATAAGCCCTTATGGGAAAAACTAATAAAAAATGAACCCTAACCAGCCAAAAGATGAACCAAAATAAAGAACCAGAAAAGGAGAAGCTAAGGTATTTAAGGACAGGTGATGAGCACTGAAGCCACTAGAAGTTTATATAATGTGTAATACAAGTGTTGTAAACTTTAACATTGTGAAAATAAAGGAACTAAAAAGCAAGATAGTGATATAGGGGTGATATAAAATGGGTGAGGGCATGATTTTCACCCATATTTCATAGGAATGAGTCAATAGATCTAGCTTTAAAAAATATTTACAGTCATAAAAATAGCCACTAGAGGAACTGAAAACCAGATTATAAATCTATCTATAAATCAATAATAGGAGAGTCCTAGAACCAAAATAAAGAAGATTAACCATAGAGCAAAAAATGAAAAGCATTAGAAAGAGAAAACACAAGATGACAGAATTAAAACATGTTATGCATGTGTGTGTGTGTGTTATACGTATATAAAATACAATAAATTCTTCAGAGATTCTCAGATTGGATTTAATGAACAAAACCATGTGCCTTATATTGCTCAGTCATTCAGAAATATTAAAAGGATTGATATAAATGATTCTGATTTTTTTTGTGTATTTATTTGTCATATTTTTTTTCCAGGCAGACTTCAAGGCAAAAAGCATTAAACCAGATAATGCAGTAGTTTATCATTACAAAAACATTCAATCTACAAGGAAAATATAACTACTGTTATATTTTACATCCCAATTATTGTAACACAAGAACACATAAAGCAAGAAATTTAAGGAGATTCCTCCAAATGGAGGAAGATTTTAATTTATTTCTCTCCATCCCAAACATGTCAAATACTCAAAATCAGTAAGGATATAAAAATCTGAAATATAATCCATTAGATTAATATTTTTATAACTCCAACTCTAGAAACAGAGAATAGACCTATTTGTAAACACTTGTAAAAACATTTATAAAACTTGTTCACATATTAGGCTTGAAAACAAGCATCAAAAAACAAATAGTAGCTGAGCTCTGAGAAACAGCAGTTCAATGCCCAGCCCGAGCTGAGTTGCCGCTGAGCTGCCAACAGGAGGCAGGATGGCTCAGCTTTAAAAAAAAACACACACAAAAAAAAACTAATAGTAACAACCATGCTGTCTGGTTATAAAGTAATAAAGCAAAAATTAGTAACTAATAAAACCAACTACCTGAAATGTTATAACTCATTCTTTAACAATTCTGGTCCTGATTTCTTTATTGACTCCAAAGTTGCAGAATATCTAGCAAATGGTATTATTGAAAATACTACATCAAGAAAACCCAATATAAACAGTTGAAGCTGTGCATAGAGAAAATATAAAGCTCTATACACTAACATTACCAAATAAGAATTTGATTCAATAATTTAAAAAAATATAAAGCCTAAGGGAAGCAAACGGAACAAATTATTTCAGATAAAAAGCAGAAATTGATAGATTAGAAAACAGGAGAAAGTGGAATTAATCAATAAAACCAAGAGGTGATTCTTAGAGGGAAAAGTAATAAAGATAAATCAGCAGTTAGTCTAAACAAAAAATTAAAAGGAGAAAGCACCAGCAAATAATTAACTATACTAAGAAGGGAAAGAACCCTCATATGCCTAAGATATTAAAAAGAATTATGAGTATTTTGTAAAACACTAGAAAAATAATACTGAATTCCTAGAGGAAATGGATATTCTCTAAGTTATAGGTTATCAAAATAAAGACCATTCTTAATTTCTTTCTTGACTATAGATTTGTTTATCTTCTTTCTCCTCTGGGGTCAAAGAACAACTATTTCCCATGTCCCTGCCCTACAAGAAAACTAGGTCAAAAAGAGTCACAAATGCATTTTTTTTCAAATCTTCAAGGAACAAATAATGTGATACTATTTCCATTCTCTCAAAGCAATAAAAATAAGAAATAAAGATTATCTTGCTAACTAACATCAATACAAAAATCTCTAATGTAATATTAGCAAACAAAATCCACTAGAACACGGAAAAAAAAAAAAGGTACCATAACCAAGTAGGGTTTATTAAGAAATAAAAGGATGGTTCCAGAGTAATTAAAGGCTATGGCCTTCCATCTGATGTTGATCACTTCTTCCCTCGACCAGTCTCATAACTGATCCCCTGGCCTCAAGTTGCATTCCTTCTCACCCTCTCCCCACCATCCCTCCACAGTCACTTGTTGACAGAGTGAGTCTTGTAATACATAAATCTATGTTTTGTTGTTTCCCTATTTACACTCCATCAGAGATTCTCCATGGCCAGAAGGCAGTTCAACCCCCTGATTGTGGCATGGGAGGGAGGCTCTGCCCACCACTCTAGCTCTGTTTCCAGCCTATACACACTTGGCTGATTCTCTAGCCACTGCAAAATACTTGGAGATCCTCAGCTCTTTCTACTGTTTCTTGTCTCGATGCTTCCCCACATTCTGTGTCCTCTGTCTTCCTCCTCTTAGCTTCCTTCTCAGCTTACTCTGGCACCACACCTTCCAGGAGGCCTTCCCCGACTAGGCTGAGTTGGATTACTTGTCTATCCTCCCAATAGCACCTTGTTCAGACCTCAGTGGGACTCCCCATGGTGTGCTGGAATGGCTGGCTTGTGTGGCAGTCTCCCAGTCTACATCTTAACTTCCTTGAAGATGAAGAATTTTCTTTAATCTCTTGCACTAAGCATATTCCTGGCATATGGCAGACATTAAATAAATGCTGAAGGGATGAGCACTTCTCAGTCTGGTAGAAAATCATCTCCAAATTGAGAAAGTCACCACAAGTTAATGAAATCACCCAGAAATTACTTGGAGGCTCTGCTTAAAACTACTATATGCTGGCTTCTAACCACAGATAGTTTTTTTCAGGACGGTCACGACTTGAGGAATAGATCACTATTTCAGAGAGTGTGTTCTCATGAGGTGTCTTTCTGTATTCAGGAGGATTAAAGACTCAGAATTTCATAGTTTGAAGGTGGCAGAATGCTGAAGACTAAATGACCCATCTAAAAATTCAGTTTGGAACAAGCACAGATTTATTTTGCCTTCAGTGCACAGGCAGCACACCTGTACGTAAAGGTTCCTGATTTGCCATTCTACAAGTAAGAGCTCAGAATCCCGCACATAGCATTAGCTTATGTTGCAGATCGTATCATCAGTACAGGAGAAAAGCCATGGTCCCTGCGTACTGGAAACTGCTATATTTTTCTCAGTAAGGTTTCATCTGCATTTCTGGACACTAGATTCTTGGATATTCCTGCTTCAACTGCAGGTCCAGTTGCATGTCTTTCAGATAATTTATTTAAAGGTTACTTTCAAACCTTTTCTCAGAAAAACACTCTGATTTAATGTAACTCTATATTACAGATAAAGAACATGAGGCCAGATTGCCCACATAGCTAGTTATTCAATTCCAGAACCATAACACAAATACAAATCCTAGACACAATGTCCTTTGTTTGGGGAGAATAACACTTGTACTTATTTCTGCTTCACTGTAGTGACCCATTGCACCAAAGTCTAGGTGCTCATTGTCTAAGTGTCTTGATACAGCGTCAGCTACTATTTTATTCAATTATCTGGCACAGGGAGGGGATGTATATTTTCTACAGTATTTCTCAAAGACAAGATTTTAAAGCCTGATTTTAAAAACTAACCAAACATACACGAGGTTACCAGACACCTAGCTCACATGACCTGGAAACCACCTAGCAGATTTCTAGTCTAATCAAATCCACTGTCAATAAGTCACAGAACACATTAAAATGCAACAGAGAATGAGTGAAGTTAACTTCAGGGTCCACCAGTATGTTCATTCCAGCACCATCTGTACATCTGTTACATGATTAGACTCTGTGTTGGGCAATATTTAAATAACTGGGCAGCCCTACCATAAAGACCATATGCTTGCAAGTGAATAAGAGCTATGAATACAAGAGCCATCAACTGCTCTGCAGAAGAATCTACTTTGAGAGGAAACCGTAAACAGTTTTGTTTTTTTCCTAGACAGAACTAAGATTGTATAATCTGACTGATTGCTTTCTGGGTGGTTTGGGAGATGTTTGTGGAGGGTGGGGGAGAGGAAAGCTGAGAGCATTGAAAAGGGTGTTCTTTCTAAAGACTTATAAATAAGAAAGACTTATAAATACATTTGGGGCTATAGCATAGTCATCCCATCCAACCACAAACCAAGCCGCTCTCGCATGTGCTTTGGTAGAGACTTCAGTTACGCTTTCAGACGTCATAGAACCACCCTGGAAAGTTTCATATAGCTGTGAAGTGGAAGATGGCACTAGAGGAAATATGTTACAGTGAATCTTATATATACTATTTCAGTTTTTAGCACACATACATGCTAGATCATGCCATTTATGTGTTAAAAAAAAACATGGTAAAATTTTTTCTACTCAACTCTTTTCAAAACGCATTACAATTATAATGTCAATTCTTGCCAGGTTGTATCTTACCAAAGAGGCAGTTATTTTTCCCTCCTTTTATATGGAAATTATTACACTCTTCGAAATAATTTGTTTTTGTGTTTGTTCCCCCCACCAGACAGAGAGCAATTTTGAATATCTACGACCTAGCGCAGTGCTGCATGTATTAGCACTCACTAACTGCTGAAAGAGAGAGGGAGAAGGGAAGTAGCAATTGAGACATCAGAATTAGACAATGTGGGAGACAAAGAAAAAGATATAGACATGATCTATAAGATGGCCGCCACTGGCACATGGGCTATGGAACCTCAGTCTTGACAAGAGAAAGCTAAAGACTGACATCCAGATGCACAGTATACCTTCAAATTTTGTTCTGTAAGTGTGTATATATAGTAAATTATAGACTATTTTCATTTCAGAATGTAAGCTCAAAAGGATTTGTTTGAAGTGACTAGCATCTTTATGAAGCCCAAGGTAACTAACCTCTCTGGGCATTATTATATACCTGGAGAGACACTGCATTATTAGAGTCAAGATGCTAGGGCTGAATGTGAGCAAAACTCCTAGCACTATGCATGCACCTCTATGTTCCCTATTAGATAATCTTTTCTGAGCATGTTACCTATTCATGAGCCTGAGCTGAGAGCCTGATGTGAGCATGTGTGATCTGGTCTAGCTATCTAATGCCATTTCAACAGGCAGTAGCCAGGCAGAATGTTACCATGGGAAGAAATCAGGTCCAAAACAGAAAGTAAAGACAACATGATCCAAAGACTAGACTGGCCTTGATTTCCCAAATCTAACAATCCAAAACTGAAATATCAATGAAGATATATGAAATTTCACTTGAGGTTAACTATCTACAGAAGTTTGAAATTTCCAGATCACAAATGGGAGATACATTAAGGAGATATATAAGAAAATAATGTTTCATCCAAAAGCACTGAGTAGCACATATAACTCAGTGGATAAGATTCTTAAGCATGCACTTTGTTCTAACAGTGCTGAAAGAAGCTTAGATCATGTTCAGATCCCTAATTTTACAAAAGGAGGAAACTGAAGTTCAGAGATAGTTCCCTTGGTCTAAGATCTTTGAGTTAGTGTCAGAATAGGATTCCTAAGTCTACCTAGAATGCTCCCTTCTTTATGTTCATCTAAAATATTTCACTAATTATGCATCATTGACTCAAATAGTTTAAACAGTGAGGAATTATATTATCTAACAGGTCCAGGGCACAGAGTATGTTCCACGTACCTATCGTCAGCAACTCAGTGATATCATCAAAGACCCAGGTTCTTTCTATCTCTCCACTTTGCCTTCCAGGTATAACTTCCTCCTAAATCTGACTCCTCTTAGGGTTTCAAGATAGCATTGACTGCTACTGCAAGTTGTGTGTTTGCTTGTTAGTATTGGTTACAAGAGGCAAGGGAGGGACTATAAATCCCTTCCAATTTGGCAAACTTAGATCTTATATGCTCACTCTGGCTCATTTAAAACTAAAGATGGGGTGGATACTTGAATAGATCTAGAGTGCAGTTATCCACCTATAATTTAGTTAGGTCATTGATTTAGCTTGACTACTAAGTGACTGCCTCAGTAATAGTTCAAATCAGTGTGCAAGCAGCCAGAAATCTAAGCTGCTCTAGGTACTCCTTAGATGCTCCCACTCTACCCCACCATTCCTCAATATTCCCTCCATCAAATTTCCAAAATTATATAGCAGCTGGGGTGAGAAGGAAATTGGCATAAGTTATTGTATCCATTTGCATGCAATTTCTGCTCCTGGTTGGCAGAGCTCCTTCTTCAATTTTCTTTTCTTTTTTAGGTGGCACACACTGCAGACCCCGCTGAATCCAGCTTTTTGGGTTTATGCAAATCGGTGTTGCACATTAGAATACTAATGCATGCACAAGACCAGCAAACTAATTAAATTAGACTTTCTTGGGGTGGAACCCAGACATAGGCATTTTTACAGCTTCCCGGGTAATTCTGATATACATTAGGGTTGAGAATCACTAGTATACTAAACATGCTGATTGGATGAATTTCCCAGTTAATATCCTTGTCTAGTTATGGCCCAAGATTTTAAATTCAGTTTCTTTGCAATTTTCTCAGGTGACTTAAAGCATAATCCATTTAAATAAAACATCATCTGTGGTATGATAATAACTACAGTTTGAGGAAAGAATGCTGTGTCAGCTTCCTTTTAGAGAATGCTGCTCAATCAATGGATGGATGTCTGAACCAAAATATTATATAGGCACGAGAGGTTTTGTATTGCTTTCTATCTATTTCTGGGTGTAGTGTATAACATTCATTGGCAACATTTCATTTTTATATTGTAATGAGATCTCCATGGGCTTATATTAAAATTGGTTTTCTGCTGTAATCTTGCACTTTAACAGCCTTTATAAACCTGCTGAGAAACTGACTCAAAATTGTTGTGAAGAATATTTGTCGTCATAATTTATTATTTTAAATTATACAAATGCCTCTTCCCCACCCCCAGCAAACCAACCATGAGAGATACTGAAGTATCATTATGACTACAATGTAAAGTAAATACTTCACATATTTGATAGTTATTTCACAAAAGCCAGGAACTATTTTTCGTCCTGAGTGCAGAGTCTTCAGTCATCCTCGGATTTTTAATAGAATTTTAATACCCATTTCAAATAATGGGGGAAAGCGATTTTATCATATTTTCTTCAAGTGAATGTTGGATAGAAATTAATATCATAGGCACCAGAGCTGTGCAAAGCTCCTGGAGCATCTGGTTGGTGACCCTCCATTGAAAGGCTTTGTCACATTCAAGCTGCCTTCTGAATCAGCCAGACTGCTTTTTTTCTCAAGTCCCCTGCACCAGCCACCCCCAAAGTGACAGGAGGACTAAACCCACTTCTGTGGTGAAATCAGCATTATCAGTTGCCTCAGAGCCCACAAGATTCAGAAGGGAGGTGGCCTCCTGTCCCTCTGGTCACCAAGCCCTCTGTGCAGTCTCTCTGGGCAGCTGGTGTCTCAGTCCTTGGTCCCACAGCCTCTCTGGGGCTCTTCAGTTTCCAAGTGAGAGGCATCACTTACTAGCTCTAGGTTATTTAAACAACTTCACCTCTGTTGGTCTCCATTTCTTAATTAATAAAATGCAAATGTTGGCTCTTAGTGTCCTTGTGAGGATTAAATGAGAACATCTCTGGATTGTTTTGTCAAGCACAGTACATGGCACATGGTGAAGTCTCAGGTTTTACCTGCTGTTAACACACCACTGCTACCATTGGTTGTTGTCACCACCAGAGTGACTATCCCACGGGTATGTCTTGCATAGTTACATGTTTTTTCTTATATCTGAGTTCCCTTTTCTCAGGCCATTGCTGCCACCTTGTTTCAGGCCCTTACCACATCATGCCTATACTAACACTGCAATAGTGTCCAGAGCAGTCCTCTTTTCCTGCCTCCAGCCTGTCCTCTCCAGCAAGGGGGGTAGGAGGGACTAAATTTGTCTTGTCTACTTTATGATGTCACTCATATCTCCACAATACGACCCCTCTCACCTCTCCAAATCAACTCACTTTCTTAAAAACAGTTTTCCTGACTCTTTGACACAATGCTTCAAAGCCCCATTCATGCCCAGGCTCCTGTGAGAGCTTCACAAAGAACCCCAAATTGAAGTGAGAGAACACAGATGCAGACTAACAGGAAACAATTCTGGTTTCTAAATCGACCCCCTTTTTCTTAGGAAAGCTCTTATCACCCCTCAGAACTGGAGCTCTGCAGAGCACACTGGGAAATGCTGTTTTAGGGAAATAATAGGACCAAATCACAGGAGCCTAATATGCTCCTTCTCAGTGTCCCCGTGCCCTAAAGAACAAAAGGCCAGCAGCTTAGGGGTGGGATGGGGGTGGGGGTGCACGGACAGGCCTAATGCAAGACCTCCTTCCTGAGCCAAGTCTCCAGGAGCCTGCCTTCTGTCTCTGGTCTCTGAGGGAAGGCTCTGGGAGCCATGACGATCTCCGGCGAGGTCATCAAGTCATGCAAGTCAATGGTATCCAGCATCTGATGCTGCATCCCAGCCTCTTCAATAACACAGGAAGGGCTTGGGCTTCCCCAGAAGGGGAAATTTCCTCCTCCAAATCACTTCTCCCACTGTCTCCTCAGTTGCTTGAGTTTGAGGTGATACATCTAGTTGCTACTTCAGAGTGCACCACAACTGTTCCATTCCAATTAAGAAAATATAATAGTCCAGGGCTCTGAAAAGAAGGCTTTGCTAGTTGGTGCAAGGATTGGTCCATAAACTGATAAACGTCTGCTCCTCTGCCACTTCCCTCTCCACCAAAACTCACAGCTCTATCTATCAAAACATGTCTTAACTTTTTAGGGCCAAAAGACTCACGCTGAAAGTTCTAGCTTAAGGGTTGGCACTTTTGTGGGGGTGTGGAAATCACTTTTGAAACTCATATTTCAGTGTATTTCCAGTAATTCAAAATTATGTAAATTGTTTTAAATTTGTAAACTCGTAATTACTGTTTTGATGATTCGTTCATTTTCTCGAGAATGGTAATTGTATAAAATTGCTACTGCAGCTTTATTTTCAATACAATGTGCCTATAAACCATGGATTTTCCTTCCTTTGTGAAAAAACATTGTAAATAATTGAATGTTTGATTATGAAAGGTCATTAGTTTCTTGTTACACATTTTGTTAGTCTGGTTTTTGTTGCTTATTGGGTTTAATATTGTTCTTGAAAACAGTTGATACTATGTTATTGATAACTTTTCTAATAAAAGATGTGTTATAGGCTATAAAAAAAAAAAACAAAACAAGCATGCAGCTCTGTAGGGGGCTTGTGCTCACAAAAGTGATCTCTGTCCCTCCCCATTAGCTGTCCTGAGCCTTGTAGTGTTAAGCACCTGCTATTCTCATCTCAGTTCTCAGTGTAAGGGTACAGTGGCCAATGTAACTGTAGTCACTGCTTCATGGTGCACTGTGAACAGGGGGACCATGCAATTCATCACCCAGGCCAGAAGACTTTTTAATATGAAAGAGGGAATTATATTATTAGCAATTATACTAAGACAGTAGGCACAAAACAGAGGGGCCCTGTGCAAAGTAGGAATTAGATCACCATTTTTACAAGGGCTGCAGTCCTCAGAAAACGCTACAGGGGCACAACCCCTGTCCTATGTCCCCAAAGAATGAAGACAACAAGAGTCCTCTGCTACCACCAATTAGAAGAAGAGAACAGCCCCTATTCCTTTTACCTACCATCATGCACACCTTTTCTGCTAACCCAGTTTCTGGGACGAAAGTCATCTACAATTCTAACCTCCACTATTGTTCACAAGGAAGGGGAGCAGGGTTCTCAGGGTTGATTCCATCTTTGCCCACCTTATTTATCCAAAGGAAGAAAGCAGTTTCCTTTGAAATTAAATAATGAAATCAACTGACTATTCAAATTAATAATTCTGAAAACATAGCTTGATTTGTGATAGATACACACAAAGAAAAATCAAAGTTCCACCATTGTTACTGGTGGAAACCCCAGTAACAATAACAGCCAGAAAAAAATTAGAGAAAAATATTTTAAAGTGTACAAGACATATTAAAATATACTAATATATATAAATGACTTAAATGGTAAAATTTGGCATGATTGTAAATGAGATGGTTAACTATTATAAAGCTAAAAAGTCTTTTCAAATTAAAGATTTTTTTTAAATGCCCATCAAAATTGCAAAAGATTAAGAGATAGAAGACTTGCCAAAGTCGTTTTAAAGTTTATCTGTCAAGATGGTCATATGTCTTGTTAGGGAGACCATTTCATGGATGGAGAAGAGGCTTGATCACTGCACTGTACACTTGAAGCTGAGGTTGTACAATATTGTATACCAACTGTAATTGAATATATAGATAGTCACGGGATGTGGATTATAATGTGGAAGGGAGTCAGAGGAAGTGTAATAGATATATATGATATGGGGGGAGGAGTGGGGTGGCTAAATGGGGGAGGGGTGTTGTCACTTTGAAGGGTAAAAAGTATAACCATTGCACTGTGTTGTACACCTGAAGCTAATTAAAAATAAATAAATACATTTAAAAAAATAAAAAAATAAAAAATAAAAATTAAAAAAAAGTTTGTCTGTCAGTATATTCATTCTTTCAACTTTGTTTTTGCTGTTTTCATAAATGGGGATATCCAATCCTTACAAATATTAGAACATATTATAAAACTACAATGCCTAAAATACTCTTAAAATAACATTTATAAAAGAAAATGCTAATATATATCTAAGAGCCAAATATATGGAGGTGGGTTCATTAATCGAATTGGAAAGGAATTGTTTCAATAGTAGTGAGAATTTTAATTTTTGGAAAAAAATTCTGCACCCACATATCATACCACATAACCAAATAGCCCAAATACATGTAAAAATTAGATGTAAAATTGAAACCACAAAATAAAATACATGTACTTATTTCTTTGATTTCTCTGTGAAGAATGATTTCTACACACTAAAACAACACAGAATAAATCACAAATGAAAATGACATATTTGGCTTCGTAAACCTCTTAAAGTTACAAGCAAAATTAAAAGACAAGATCTGGAACATATTTGTAACTAATAGACAAAAGAGGATAATAATTGTATTAGTTATCTATGACCATAGCAACACTGCCTAACAAACAATCAAAGCTCCAAAAGACTGAAATAATCATTTATTGTTGACAATCTGAGGTCAGCTAGGGGTTAACTAGGTGGCTCTACTGGTCTTGACTGGACTCACTCTCTTGTCTGGGAGTCAACTAATGTCAGCTGGTTAACAGTGGCCTCTGCTCCTTTCCATATGGCTCTCATCCTTCAGCAAGCCAGCCCTGGCATGTGCTCACGATGATGGCAGAAGTGCAGGAGGGAAAGCAAAAACATGCAAAGCTGTTGGGTCCTAGGCTTGAAAGCAGCCCACAGTCACTTCTGGCTCCTTCTGTTGACCAAAGCAAGTCTCATGGGGTGGGAAAAAAAATGCTTTTAAATGAGGAACTTCAAAGTCACAGGACAAAGGGCATAATGGATATAGAAAAAGGGAAAATTGGGGATCAATAATGCAATCAATTTCCCACAACTTCATTAGTCAATCAAGAAAATCTCAACCCAATTAATAAATGGATAAAAAGCTCAGGTAATCACAAAAAGAAGCTACACAAAGGGCAAATGAAAACATGAAGTCTCAATCAATTAGAATAAATAACATGTAATTTTTAAGAAATAATATGTAAAAATAAGGTGTTTTAAAATCTATTCTATGGTTAAGCGCTGGCTTGGGAAGCCAGCAGCCCCGGTTTAGTCCCACGTGTGAGGGCCAGTGACACTGCCCTCAAAAATAAATAAATAAATAAATAAATAAATAAATAAATAAATAAATAAATAAAATAAAATAAAATAAAATAAAATAAAATAAAATCTATTCTAGGGGTGGCCGCTTAGCTCAGGTGGTTAGAGCACAGGCTCTTAACACCAACGTGGCCGGTTCGATTCCTACATGGGCCAGTGAGCTGTGCCCTCCACAACTAGATTAAAGACTTGACTTGGAGCTGATGGGTTCTGGAAAAAACACACTGTTCCCCAATAATGTTTTTAAAAAATCTATTCTAATTTTATATGTCCCTAAAATATAATTATTTTTTTTTTAGGGCAGTGTCACTTGCCCTCATATGTGGGATCTGAACCAGGGTTGCTGGCATCCCAAGCCAGCTCTTAACCACGGCACCACTTGGCCAGCCCACTCAAAATATAATTTTTAAAACAAGAAAACATGCTATTATTTCTTAATCTATTTTCTAATTTGATACTATCCAAGGAATAGAAATGGACACACACAGAGCTGGAACAAACACATATTAATATAACTTTTCAAGTGGAACATGGGCAACATGTATTAAAGTGTTTAGAAGAGATAAATATACCTGAAGAGGCTTGTAAAATACAGAACACACAAAAATAGACCTTTATCAAGCCATCATAGCAATACTAGTGTATGCTATAGGCATTTATTAAAGTTTGAGAGGGAGAAAGGAGAAATGGAGATATGAAGGCAGACTACTAATGTAAGACTCTGAATGAATAGTGTCCCAGATGCAGGCTTTCCCTAAGTACAGGAAAGCACTCCTCTTCTTTGGTATTATACACTTTGGTTCTTACCCAGATCCATCTTTCATTTTTATCCTTTCTAATAGAGCCCCATAGTTGTCCAAGTATCCACCCCATTTTCCTGAAATTGTGAAAAATGTAACCCAATCTGCACATAGAATTTTCCTCACAGTGATTACTGGTCCTAATATGGGCACACAACTTAGAATGGGCACATTGTAACAAAAGGAAGAAAGTATATTTCATGCTTAGGAGAAAGACTTTTCTCCCTTTCTCCTGATGGTTTTGAATAAGGAAGCATGTACCCTGATCACTAGTGGTGATCATATTGCAACCACAGGGGAAATAGGCTTAGAAGGGAACAGACCAGAGCAATGGAAAGAATCAGAACCCTTGATGCCATCGTTGAACCTCTGACCACCATGCCTGGAGCCTGCCATGCCTCTAGTTTCCCAGTTATGTGAAATACATCTCCTTATTGCCTAAGTCTGCAGGAGTCTAGGCTTTCTGTTACTTGTGGCCAGAGAGAGCCTAACCAATACATCTCTTTGCCCCGCCCCCAACACACACACACACACACACACACACACACACACACACACACACACCTCTTTTCCTAGAAGTATCTCTTTCCAGAACATTTTCAGCCTTTAGAACTGAAATTTGTTCATAGGCTTCATAACATGACACAGAAAAACATCAATTGGTACCACTGGACACTTCTGCCTCCTGAGGGAAGCACAATGTCAGACATGCCTGCCCCGGGTCCCCTCCAGCCAGGTACCGGAACAGTCGGAGAGTGTGAGATAAATGGAGAGGCAGTGGTAGTGGCCTGGCCTCTGTAGATCTATTTGTGACTACAGGCACTAGTCCAAATTTCAGACCAAGTGTGTTATATAAGACAAAAAAGTGCCTAGCTGTATGCAATATTTCCAATCATAATCCTGATTTAAGACAAGTCTGTTTGTGCTTGCTGTTTCTAATCTGTGAGAATACTACTTGCCTTTCTACTAAAGATGGTTATAGTCTCAATATTTTCTTATCTTAAAACCAAAATGCTGAAGATGTGCTACAGTAAATGTCTTTTATAAAGATGTGAGTTGCAATTTTGTTCTCCAAATCACAATTTTTTAAGCTCTATTACAGTGATTATGACCTTTCATTTGAAACATTCTTCAATTTTTTTTAAAACCATATTCATATGATTAGATATAAAAAGAATATTTTCAACACACTTTTAATAGGACTTAAGGGTCCAATAAAACAAATGTTCTGTGGATATGAGAAAGTTCAAATTATTGGTGTCTTCTTCAAAATTTTTATTAAGATTATATTGAGTTTTAGCATTGAGTTAGAAGCTATTCCTATAGCACAAATGCAAAACCTCATCAATTTTGACTGCAAGAAAATGCAAATTCTGTCCTTCCAAGTACCTTAATGAATAATTAATATCATGTTCAATGATCTGGCTGCAAGCACCAATCAGCTAGCCAAAATAAATTGGATTTGTATTGAAGGAATAGTTCCACATGCTCATCACAAAGATTACTGTTTCTTTTAGGAAAAGCCTATAATAGTGTGAAATGAAGCACTATTGGAATACCTTGCTGCTATCTGCATGAATAATCATTCCTTTCTTAAACTACTCTGTCAAAGCACTAGCTGATCTTAAAAATTAAAGGGCTGTTTGTAAAGGAGTATCACTCAATAACAACATACATTGATTTTTATGGAATGGTACACAACTTTTCCTTCTCTTTTGAGCTAATATTGCCAATGCTTTGGATCCAAAGGAAGCCCTTCCTAGCAAGGTGGTGGTCAAAAACCCTGCTCAGTGCACTTCTCAATCAGACTGCAACTTCTATTAGTGTGAAGAAAACTGTGGGAATGCTAAAATACGTGATTTGGCCTATGAGTTCAGAAGAGCGGATGGCTGCCAGGTTTTACTTGCAGAAATTTGAAAAGCATTAAAAAAATCAAAATTGAAAGAAAGCACAAAGGCACAAAGGCTATTTCATTGAATTGCCCATCTGGTTTTTGACTCCTCACTGCAAAAAAATAACATCAAGTAGACATTTTTGTCAGAAGGGTACTTCTTTTATGAATGGGGTGGTCCTTTGTGGTAATTAATAATGAAACCATTGAATGAGCAAAGCAATTTGGAAGTGGGAGAGAGGGAGTTTGTATTTATATACACAGAGATACCTATTGACTCTTATTTGAGCCAAATATATGGTTTTAAATCTAGTTCATAGAAAATTATAGGTGCAAAATGCTTTTGAATCAATTATATCCTACTATATACTAGTGTTAATACAACAATTTACATAATTAACTAAATAGATAATAATGATGCTAAACTAATAATTTTTAATTAAAACAGGCAGTTATATGGATCATGAATATTATCAAGTTACTATAGCTTAAAAAGAAAGGCAGCAATTAATCATGAAGCAATGTGTCTGGGACTTTCCTAAGATGCCTTGTCTCACACAATAGTTTTGCCATGCTGTCAATTGCTGAACACCATTTGTTAAATTACTATTATTCAGTAATCTGTTAAGTGCACATATTTTAGTTTATAAATACCAAAATGTAATAAGCCTTAATTCAGACACCTTCTCTGGTTAACAGAAATAAAATCCAGCGAAATTGTGTTCTCTGGGTGGATGCCATGTAAAGAAAGGATTTGAATTTTGGATCTGTTTTTGACCCATCAGGAAGAACTTTGTGGACCAGCAATGGACCACAGAATATAGTTTGATCACTGCTATAAAAATAACCTATTCCTTGGTGATCTTAAATTTAAAAATAGAACTCCCCAAAGATTAAAAGACATGTTGTCTTCCATTTATCTTTTTCTATTCATAAGTCTTAGCTGTTGCAGCCTTTGGCTGAACAAAACTACTCTAAGCCTCTTTCACATGGCAGCCTTTTAATTAAAGATGGCTGGTTTTGACGCCAGCGGCCCTGGTTCAGATCTCACATATGAGGGCCAGTGACACTGCCCTCTAAAAAAAAAAAAAAGATGGCTGGTTTTGTCCCTATGAGTTTTTTTCCTCCAGTTAAACATTTCTATGTCTTTGGGCATAGTTTAGAATCCCATCACATCCTGGTCGCTCTCTGCTGAATGCACGCAATGTGCTGAGTTTGAATAGCTGGAAAAGAGAAGAGCAGGGAGAAAATACTTAGCA
Source organism: Aselliscus stoliczkanus (assembly GCA_033961575.1). Lineage (NCBI taxonomy): Eukaryota > Metazoa > Chordata > Mammalia > Chiroptera > Hipposideridae > Aselliscus > Aselliscus stoliczkanus. The sequence continues at coordinate 99,439,215 of CM066732.1, read as the reverse complement.
GAGAAAAATGGCATAATAAAAAATTCAAAAACAGGAAAAGCTCCTGGTAAGCTCAGGGCAGAGTAGAGTAGGGGTGGAGGAGGCAGCAGTGAGCAGGCCAGCCTGCCAGGAGCAGAAGATAACTGGGGACAATAGAGAAGGTGGTGCTGGCAAACTAGGATGGAACTAGACAGTTTACTGCCCAGATGAAAAGTTGAACTTTACTCTGTGTTTGGGAAAAAGCCAAGAAGGTTTTCAACTACAGGAATAAAATGTTTGAAGTAGTATTTTAAGAACATTAAATCTGACAGCAACATAAGGCTAGCCAAGATGCAAGACACTGAGTTAGAAAACAACAAAGCGTTAGTAATTATGGACTTGGGCTCTGGACCCCAAATGCCTGTTATAAAATTCTTGTTCTGCCACTTATTATGTTAACATAGCCAAGTTACTCAACCATCCCAAGTCTAGTTCCACATCTGTAAAATGGGCATAGAAATTACCTACTTCAGTAAATAGGATGCTATCAGCAGAAAAATGACTATATTATCTATGAGACATTTTATACAAACTTCATTGGAACCTCAAAAAAAAAACCCAGAGTAGAGACACAAAATATAAAAAAAGGAAACTGAGAAAACATCATAGAAAACCACCAAACTAAAATGGCTGACAGAACCACAGGGAAAAGAAACAACAAAGATATAGAGCAATCAGAAAACAAAAGATAAAAATGGCCGGTAGTAAGCCCTTATATATCAATAATCATTCTGTAAATGGATTGAGCACACCAATCAAAAGCCAAAAAGTGGCTGGATGGTTTAAAAAACAAGACCCAACTATATGTTTCGTTTGGGAGACTCATCTCAGCTCTAAAGACATAGGCTCTAAGTGAAGGAGTGAAAGATGAAACCCCAAGCAAATGGTAGCCAAAAAAAAGCGAGTGTAGCCATACTTATATCAGACAAAATAAACTTCAAGCCAAAAAAAGGTAACAAGAGACAAAGATGGCCATTATATAATGATAAAAGAGATAATCCATTAAAGAGATATGACAGCTATTAATAAATATGCACACAACATAGGAGGATGAAAATATATAAAGCAATTATTGACAGACCAAAAGGAAGAAATTGACAGCTACATAATAAAAGTAGAGGACTTTAACACCCACTTACATGAATGGATAGATCATTTGGACAAAAAGTCAACAAGAAAACATCAGCCTTAATAACATACTATCAGATGAACTTAATAGATATATACAGAACATTCCCCCCAAAAGCAGCAGAATACACATTCCTCTCAAGTGCTCATAGGACATTTTCAAGAATAGACCATATATTAGATACAAAACAAGTCTCAATAAATTCAAGAAGACTGAAATCATATCAAGCATCGTTTCCAATCACAATGGTATGAAACTAGAAATCTAATACAAGAAGAAATCTGGAAAAATCACAACTATATGGAGATTAAACAACTTGCTACTGAAAAACTATTGGATCAACACAGACATCAAAGGAGTCAAACAATGCATGGAGACAACTGAAAAATTAAAATACAACATACTAAAGTCTTTGGGATGCAGCAAAAGTGGTACTAAGAGGGAAGTTTATAACAATATAGGCCTACCTTAAGAAACAAGAAAAATCTCAAATAAACAATCTAACCTTACACTTAAAGGAACAAGAAAAGAAACACAAAACTCAAATTCAGTAGAAGGAAAAAATAATAAAAATCAAAGTGTAAATAAATGAAACAGAGACTTAAAAAAAGACAATAGAAAAGACCAATAAAATTAAGAACTAGTTCTCTGAAAAAAACGTGTTTAAATGATAAATCTTTAGCTAGACTTGCTAAAAAAAAAAAAAAAAAGAAGAGAAGGCTCAAATAAATAAAATTAGATATGAAAAAGGAGACATAACAACAGATACCACAGAAACACAAAGGATCTTAAGAGACTACTATCAACAGTTATACTCATGTGGCAACAAATTGGACAACCTAGAAGAAGTGGATAACTTTTTAGAATCATAAACCTTCCAAGATTGAATCATGAAGAAACAGAGACTCTAAATAGACCAATGACCAGTAAAGACATTAAAAAATAATCCTCCCAAGAAACAAAGTCCAACACCAAACAGCTTCACTAGTGTTTGTTAGATTTAATACAATCCTTCTTAAACTCTTCAGAAAAATTGAAGAGAAGGAAATGCTTCCTAACTCATTTTACAAGGCCAGTATCACCCTGATACCAAAACCAGACAAGGACAACACAAAAAAAGAAAATTACATGCCAATGTCTCTGATGAACATAGATGTACAAATACTCAACAAAATATTAGTGAACTGAATACAACAATATATTTAAAGAACCATACATCACGATCAAGTAGGAGTTATTCCAGAGATGCAAGAATGGTGTAATATCCACAAATCCATCAACCTAGTACACTACATTGACAAAATGACAGATTAAAATCATATGATCATCTCAATAGATGTACAATAAGCATTTGACAAAATTCAACATCCATTTATGATAAAAACGTCTCAATAAAATGGATATAGAGGAAATTACCTCAGCATAATAAAGTCAATATATGACAAACCTACAGCTATCATCACACTAAACAGTGAACAGCTGAAAGAAGATCAGGTACAAGACAAGAATGCCCATTCTCACCACTTTTATTCAACATAGTATTGTAAGTCAGAGCAATTAAGCAAGGAAAGGAAAAAAAAGACATCTAAATGGAAAGAAGTAAAACTGTCACTATTTGTTGATTACGTAAGTTTATACATAGAAAACCCTAAAGACTCTACCAAAAGAACTATTAGAGGGCCAGCCGAGTGGCGCAGTCGTTAAGAGCTGGCTTGGGACGCCAGCGGCCCCAGTTCAGGTCCCACATATGAGGGCCAGTGACACTGTCCTCAAAAAAAAAAAAAAAAGAACTATTAGAAATAATAAATAAATGCAATAAAGTTGCAGGGTACAAAATCAATATACAAAAATCTGCTGTGTTTCTACACACTAGCAATTAACTATCAGAAAGAAAAATTAAGAAAATATCCCCAATTGTATAAAATACCTAGGAATAAATTTAACCAAGGAGGTGAAAGACATATACAATGAAAACTATAAGCCATTTTTGAAAGAAATCAAAGAAGACACAAAGAAATGGAAAGGTATACCATGCTCATGGGTTGGAAAAACTAACATTGTTAAAATGTTCATATTACTAAAAGCAATATGCAGATTCAATGCATTCCCTATCAAAATCCCAATGGCATTTTTCACAAAAATGGAACCAAAAAATCCAAAAATTTGAATGAAACCACAAAAGACTCCAAACAACCAAAGCAATCTTGAGAAAAAAAAAAGAACAAAGCTGGAGGTATCACACTCCCTGATGAAAAACTATACTACAAGACTATAATGAAAACTGTATTGTATTGGCAGAAAAACACAGAGAAAGACTAGTGAAACAGAATGAAAGCCCAGAAATAACTCACACATATACAAACAATTAATTTACAACAAAGGAGCCAAGAACAGGGCTGGCCGAGTGGCTCAGTTGGTTAAGAGCTCGCTCAAGAGTGCAAGCTGAGATCTGAGCAACAGCAGTTGGATGCCCAGCCCGAGCTGAGCTGCCGTTAAGCTGCCAATAGGTGGCAGGATGGCTCAGCTAAAAAAAAAAAAAAAAATTACAAAAAAAAAAAAAAAGGAGCCAAGAACATTCAATGGAGAAAGGAAAGCCTCTTCAGTAAATAGTGTTGGGAAAACTGGACAGCCACATGCAAAAGAATGAAACTGGGACCACTATTTAAAATCATACACAAAAATTAACCCAAAATGGTTTAAACATTTGAATGTAAGACCTGAAATCATAAAATCAAAGCAAACTTAGGTACCAAGCTCCCTGACATTGGTCTTAGCAATGTTTTGATGGGGCAGGCAAAATGGGTAAAGGGGTCAATCATATGGTGAAAAATGGAAACTGGACTTTTGGTGGTGAGCACACTGTAGTGTATACAGATATCAAATTAGAATATTGCATACCTGAAACTTATGTAATGTTATAAATCAATGTTACTTCAATAAAAAAAAAATTTTAATTAAAAGAAAAATTAGCTACTTCAGAGATTGGTTGTGAGGATTAAATGAGTTAATATGTGCAAAGCACTTGATATACAACACATAGTAAGCAATTAATGTTACCTTCTATTATCATCTTCATTATTAATATCATTATTAGCAACACTGAGTATAACATAAAATCTTGAAATGGAGTTATCATAAAGGGAATAAAAAAGAAGGAGTATATTTGAGGTGTGCTGCTGAGATTTCTTACCCTCCTCCATAGCCATCCTTTGTCTTGCCTTTCATTTCTGATCAATGATATGAGTTTGGGTCCAAGTATATGTGAGAGCATAAAGTCATTTAAAAAATAATAAAAAACTTGTTTGGTAGACAGGGAATGAATTCAGTTTCTGTAAATAAGTCTAAACAGTCTCATTCATTTTATATATACATTTTTTTTTTTTAGCTGAGCCATCCTGCCACCTGTTGGCAGCTCAGCGGCAGCTCTTCTTGGGCTGGGCATCGAACTGCTGTTGCTCAGAGCTCAGCTTGCACTCTTGAGCAAGCTCTTAAACAAATGAGCCACTCGGCCGGCCCCTCTCATTCATTTTAGACACTTTAAAGAAAGGGTTATGTCTGCATAGATTATTTCCCTAAACTCCTGTTACATATACTAACACCAGAATTATCCCAACTCCCCTATTCACCTCTGCCAGCTATTTTCAAATTCTAAAGTCTTTCCTGAGACAAGGCGAAAAATATTAAACTTATAAAGTGAAATACTGATATATTTTTGGTGCTCTTTTCTTTAAAATTTAAAAGAGTTCCAGGTTCTAAACTTGCTGTGTCCTAGATTCTAGAACTTCACCATCATTCCCAATTAATTAAATAATTTAATTTTCAACTTAACCTGTGAGAATTAGGGTTTAAATTAATTCAACTAATTTATTAATATACTACCTATATTTCCTCATAAAACAAAAATATTATCTATAATAAAAACTTTCACAACTGGTTGTAACTCCTCATTATTCACATTCTCATTTCTTTTGAAATTACAAAGAATTGTTAAGTTTATGCAGCCTAAAAATTAAAAGGAGGGCTCATGATGAATTAAGTATATTCAACTCCTATAATATCAAGCCTTCTCTACCCTTCAAAATGGCATTAGGGGAAATGGAGCAAAGTTGGTATTTATTAGTTGGTGATGTTATAAAATCGGAAGAAGTTCCAGGAGAACAGGTAACTATGGACTTAATCATTCAGAAACATCAGTTAGAAAAGAATGGTCTCACAGCATTTCCAGAGGAAAAGGGAAGAAGTTGTGTGTTGACTTAGGAAGAGTATCTAATATCTGTCTTTGTGGAGGTAGAGCTGCCATTTTCCCTGTGTGGGGTCCTCTATCCATGCAGCCAGGAGGAGGGAGCCATTTCTCCTGTGTTGAGCCCCTACCTCAGACCTATGGCCAAATTTGAATCTGAAATAGTGTGGTGAGCTTCACTTACTCCACCCTGATGATTCACTGAGATCCCACCCCACCCAACTCATACAGAGCAAAAGGCTCTATCGGGGCTGAATCTTACAGGAACCAGCAGGTGGCAACAGGCCCCAAGGTCCTGGATTGTTGCAGAGCTAACCTAGACCTAGTACAGGTGGCAGCCATCCCTGGTTGGAAACATGGCCTCTCCCACACACCTCCAGTTCCAGCACAGGCAGTGACCAACCATGGATAGCTCCTACCAGGTAGTCCTTGGCCAATCACAAGCAGTGGCTGACCTTGCCTACACTGGCGCCCCTCCCAAGAAGCCCCAGAACCAACATATTTAGATGTTCGCTTAAGCCCACAGCAGAGCATCATCCAATTAGCCCCACAAGTGGCACACCCACAGGGCAGTCTTAACAGACACTAGAGCCCAATAGGTCAATCCTGCTCCCTAGGATAAGTTCCCTGCACAACAGCCCATAAACCATGGATGTAGCCAAACCCTACAAGCCATCAGCCTAAGGATTAATCCCACACACTGAGATGTCAACAGCAATAAAGGCTCAACTATAACAGGAGGGCAAACACAATCCACAGAAGGTGACACTCCTGGAACACCTAGTGCAGGTAACCAGGAAGACTGTGCCACTGAGACCCACAGGGCACTTACTACATAAGGCCACCAGGCAAGAGTGGGAGACATAGCAGATCTACCTAATACATAAAAACAAACAAAGAGACACTGCCAACATAAGGAAACAAAGAACTACCTCCCAACTGAAAGAACAAGAGAAAAATCCAGAAAAAGAACTAAAGAAAATAAAGGCAAGCAACCTACCAGAGATAGAGTTCAAAACACTTGTTATAAGGATGCTCAAACTTAGTGAGAACTTCGACAAAGAGATAGGAAGCATAAAAAGGTCATAGAAACCATAAAAAAAGAACCAGTGAGAAGTGAAGAATACAATAACTGAAATTAAGAATGCACTAGAAGGAATCACCAGCAGACTAGATAAAGCAGAGGATCAAATCAGTGATTTAGAAGACAAGGTAGCATAAAACACCCAATCAGAACACCAAAAAGAAAAAAGGATCAAAACTGATGAGGAAAGATACCCAAGAGAGGGATTGCTGAGTCATATGGAAATTCTATTTTTAATTTTTTGAGGAATCTCCACACTGCCTTCCATAGTGGCTGCACCGATCTGCATTCCCACCAACAGTGTATGAGGGTTTCTTTTTCTACACAGCCTCTCCAACACTTATTATTTGTCTTGTTGATGATAGCCATTCTAACTTGTGTGAATTGATATCTCAGATACTTGTACTTTCAACGTAAATGAATTAAATGTTCCAGTCAAAAACATAGGGTAGCTAAATGGATAAGAAAACTCATACATATGTTGCCTACAAGAGAGTCACTTCAGATCAAAAGATACACACAGACTGAAAGTAAAGAGATGGAAAAGGTTATTTCATAAAAATAGAAATGAAAAAATAATGAAAGCTGGGATAGCATTAGTTATGCAGACAAAATAGACTTTAAAACAAAGGCTATAACAAGAGAGAAAGGACTCAGTAATCCCACTTCTGGGTATTTATCCAAAGAAACCCAAACCACTACTTTGAGGGGACATGTGCATCTATGTGTTCATTACAGCATTGTTTATGATGACCAAGATGTAGAGGTAACCTGGATGTCCATCAATGGATGAATGAATAAAGAAGAGGTGGTACATACATAAAATGGAAAATTGCTTGGCCATAGAAGGGAACGGATTCTTTCCATCTGCAATGGCATGGATGGACCTGAAGGGTATTGTGCTGAGTCGAGTACATCAGACAGAGAAAGACAAGATGCAATGTGATTTTGCTCATATGTGAAATCTAAAGAACAAAATAAACAAACTCATAGAACAGAGAACATTTTGATGGTTGCCAGATGGGAGGAGGCTTGAGAGGGTGGGTGTTAAAGGGGAATGGATAAAGAAGTACAAATTGGTAGTTACAAAATAGTTATGGGAATGTAGGGTATAATATAGGAAATGTAGTCAACAATATAATAATAACTATGTATAGTGCCAGGTGGGTACTGGACTAGTTAGGGAGAACACATCATAAATTATATAAATATCTAACCACTATACCTGAAATTAATATAATGTAACGATATAATAATATATATTGAATGTCAACTATAATTGAAGAATTAAAAAGGGGGGATAAAGGTGAAGGGCTATAAGAGGTACAAATTTCCAAGTATAAAACAAATAAGTCATAGGGATATAATGTACAGCATGGGGAATATAGTCAATAATATTGTGATAGCATAGTACAGTGTCAGATGGTTGCTGGACTTATCATGGTGACAATTTCTTTAAGTATATAAATGTTGAATAACTATGGTGGACCCCTGAAACTAATATAATATTGTATACAGCTATATTTTTTAATAAAAATATTTTTTAAAAGAGTACCAGTCCTTTTCATATGTAGAGGGATTAAAAATGTTTATTTACACACATTTGTTATATTTTAATATTGTTATCAGTATACTACAGATATTTTATTATACTAGTGACTGTCATTTGTTTTTTAAAAATAAACATTCCAAGCTACTCTTCTGACTTGAAAATGCTGAGAAAGTTGTTCCCACCAAATTAGCCCTAGGCACTCTTTTATTTCCCTACATTTAAATTCATATTTTAGATTCAGATGTGAACTGGGCCTCCATACAGCACTCCCCTACCCTGTACCCTCTTCTGCCCCTTTTATGTTTATGTATGTGCCAACCCATATGCCCATCAAACAACATGGACCTTAGAATGGATTAGCACAAGATAGGCACAAAATAACATGTAGTAGGTGCTGCTCATCAGAGAAAAAAGTCTATGCAAGACTTACTACTACTCCATCTTTTCTCTCTTGCCATCTTGCAGGTTCTGCCTTTATCAATGGCTAACAATACAGCTTCTGCAAATGAGGATTTGGAAGTTTGCAACAGGTCAATGATTTCAAAACTTGCCTTAAAACAGGGGCTAGACCAGTGGTCTCTAGAGGTGACTTCAACTGTTAAGACCTAGATTCTCTGACTAGCCACAATTTTTTTTTTTCAGATCATTTCTGAGGTTTTTAACACCAGGTATTATTACTAAAAGACCATTTTGTCTAGGTGATGCCTGGGACCTTTATTCAGTATTTGGCAAAGTTCTTTCAATGACATGGAGTGTAGAGCTGAACCCAGACTCATCAATAAAATAAGAATAATAATAGACTCTAGGGCCAGCCGAGTGGCGAATTCTTTAAGAGCTGGCTTGGGATGCCAGCGGCCCTGGTTTGTATCCCACATATGAGGGCAAGTGACACTGCCCTCTACAACTAAGATGGTGAACAGCTCCACCTGGAGCTAGGCTGCTGTGAGTCCCCGGGATGGCATAGCTGCAGGCCCTGCTGCAGTGGGCTGCCATAGGCTACAGTGAGTGGCTAGCAGCCAGCATGAGCTGTGGGCAGCCGGTATGAGCTGCCAAGAGCCACTGTGAGCGGCCGTCTAGAGGCCGATGACCAGTCTGCCTCACCCAAGAAGAGCGCAATGATGATACTAACATGGGCCAGTGAAGCAATGTCCTCCACAACTAGACTGAAGAACAAAAGGACAGCAACTTGTCTGTTCCCCTTCCCCAGTTCCCCAACGCTGTTCCTCTCCCCCAAACCCCCAATAAACCAATCTTTAAAAAATATTAATAATAATAGATTCTAATTCATAAAGATGTTTTCAGCACTAAAAGAGATAATCAATATAAGGTGCATAGCCCAGTGTTTGACCTATAGGAAGTGCTCAAAAAATGTTAGCTATTATTATATTAATAAGAGACAATTGAGTTTCTCCCTAGCTTGATCTCCATGACTATTCACTGCAGTAAAGCAGCTGTCACATCAAATTATTCAATATAGAGCAGCAGCAGCCCTTCCTTTTAGGTGGCAGAGACAGAAAATGAACCTTAGTAATTCCACCTGCATGAAATTGAGTCTCGCCCATTAAAAAAAGTGATGAACTCATACTGTCTTGTACATGTGCCTTGAAGGTCTGAAAGCAAAGTCAGAGAACAGTAAAAACAAGGGTTATATTAAAGACCTCTATAGACCTCCAACCCATCAAGAAGAGGGGCTCCTCTTACATCCCAGGTCACTTCAGGGCAAGGACTGGTGGTGATGGGAGATTTAAATCAATGGGCAACAATTTGACATCACTGTCAAATTGCTACTTAATAGTGTTTAATAAATTCCATTTGAGAAGTCCCCATGTATTAGAAAAAAGCGAACATCAGGACCAGCTTAGAAAGGAAAAAAGAATGACCCTGAAAATTCAAGATAAATCAGCTTAATGTCACAAACCCTGGGTAGTGCTGGAACAACAGATCATGAAATGATCAATTTATAATCACCCAGAAAATTAATAGATAACAAGTGCAATCAAATTGCTTTGCAAGCTGTAAATCATATCACATTCATTTAAGAGAAGGGTGAGTTATCTAAACAAGGGCAATAGGAATGGGAGGGCCAAAGATAAGGCTCTCTTGAGCTCAGTGTGACTTCAAAGTCTCAACCTCAGATTCTCAGAGAAACTAGGAGAACTTAGTCTGGGTCATGGAACTCTTGGTGGGGGGAGGGGAGAGGATTGTTTGTCCTTAACCTAAGGTGGCTTACTTGGATTATTGTTTCTAGAAAAAGGCTTATTTCCATCCTTTACTGATATAGTTGAACAAAAGAATAAGAGTAAGAGTAGCTACATTACTCAGATATTTTCTATAATCTTCCTCTTTCTTCATTTCAACAATACTGCAAAGTAGTTATTTCCTTCACTTGCAAATGGGTAAACATGAATCTGAGAGTGACACACCCGAGTTGTCCAAGGCCATATAGCTGGTAAGTGGTAGAACTAAGGCTCACACTCAAGTCTGTGTCCCCAGAATCTGGGCCAATATGAATTGTCAAAATTACAATTTATAACATGTAATTTCATTAGCTCTTTCCCTAGAAAAGCAAATCAAAATAATTCACTTATCTTTCTCATACTTCAGGCTAGAGAAATTTGGTTTAAGATGATAGTCAAGGACAATATTGTAGGAGGGAGACATGTAAAGAAGAAATGTACAGTCTATACAGAAGAGAGGATATTATCAGGCCTAACTTTCCAATGATGGTGGGAGGAGGGAAGAGTGGGATGCAGGAAAGCTTACCTCAGTTTGTGGGTAGATGCATGTCAATTGTAGTATCACTTCCTGGTGCTTCACTGACTGTCAAATTGGTTACCTCATCTTCCACAACAGCAGGACACACACACAAAGTTTGAAACCTGAAACAATTATCCCTATTTGCCATACCCTATAGTTGGCCCTGGTACAGTACCATCAGTTAATTTAAAGACAAGCATAAAATGTAAAACAGAATAGGCTCCTGGAATACTAACATTAGAAGGTGTTTTATAGATCTAACCCTACCCTTTCGTTTTACAGGTGGAGATTCTAAGATCCAAAAAGGTTAAGTCACTACTTGCTCAGATCACACAGTAATTTGATTTTAGTCAGGACAGGACAAGAACCTAGTACTTGGGATCTGATATCTCAGTGTTTTTCTACCACAGCAGGAAAGGGACAAGAAAGTGACTTTAGAGTGAGTGAATGAATGAATAAATGAACACATGGTTCAAAGTCTCTCTCTCTCTCTCAACACACATGACAAATAAAAATAAATAGTTACCAAAAATGAATGGCTATTAATAAGACTAACAGATTTCAACCAACTACAGCAGGAGATTCTGCCTACCTGTCAGCAATAGAGTGCTTTGAAAGAAAAATAAGGTAACTGATTCCAGGGATTCCAGGATAGAACAAAGCAGTATGATGACTAAGGGCCCAGATATAATTTTTCCTTTATCCAGTAAAATCTTTCTTAGAAGATGGTGCAGTTGTTTCCAAACTTTAAAAAAGAGGCAGTTGAACTGGAGAGAATTCAGAATAGAGTAACAAATATGATTAACCTTTTCACATGGGATTTGCTTTCCTTCCTAGTAAAAGAATCAAGGCTAGAAAAAAGATGGCTTGAGTACCTGATAGAATTTGGTGCCGAAAGTGAACTGAATGAGAGGGACAAGACTTAGACATTGAAAACAGATTTTAATTGTTCCTAACAAAAAGGCGTCTTGACCATCCAGATAGCAGTGCTCTGGAAAGGCTGATGGAGGAGTCCAGGAATCATCTTCAACCCGGAAGTGCTTGTACCTGCTAAACAGAGACACAAGCAGGCTGTGCTGGGTGAGGAGAGGTGCAGGCCAGCAGTAGCCTGGGCCATCTGAGGAGACAGCGTCAGAGGAGCTCCCTGGCAGCAGGACAGTGACTGATGGGGAAACTCACTCCTTGAGAGGCCTATGGGCAGTTGACCCTGATGATACCGAGTGAAAGCTTTGAGCAATTGGGTCAAATGGCTTGAGTTTTGAGGAAGGAAAGATGGGAAAGGAAGAACAGAGAAGAATTTTTTAACCTGCAGACAGAGAATTTTGGAACTGGACTAAGAAGCAAAATGTTTTTTTTGTTTTTTGTTTTGTTTTGTTTTGTTTTTTGTGGGAAAAATATTTGTAATACAGATGACAAAAGTTTAAATTAATAATATACAAAAACATCTTACAAATAGACAAGAAAGAGACAAGTAACCAACAAAATAATTCACAGATAGCTGAACCCAGTGGTAAATAAATGAAATGATGTACAAATTCACAAGCAGTAATTACAAATATGCAAATTATAGTAACAATAGGGTTATCACTTTACATTCATCAGGCTGACAAAAGTTAAAAAGCATCACAACATCTATTGCTGTCTGGGATGTTATAAAAAGGGTACTCATATATTGCTGGTGGAAATATGAAGTGTTACATACAGCCTTTGGGGAAAGCAATGTGGCATCATTTATTATAATTAAAACACATTCTCACACTTAGACCCACCAAGCAATAACATTCCTGGGTATTCCATAAAAATAAAAGTATTCAGTTATAAAGACGTATGTAAAAAGATATTGATTGCAGCATTGTTAGTGGTGATAGAAGTATCTCTCCTCCCCCATTCCTCCCCCTCAACAGAAAGACCATGGGGCTTAGGAAGTCTCTAGGTAACAACCAAAGCACACCCAGAGCAGGCACCGTCTGGGTAAAAAAAGGTATGAGAAGGAAGGGAACTAACATTGTAGCGTCACAGACCCACCGCTTCGTGTTCCAGGACTTGTGCTCTCAGTCAACTCGCCCTGCGATCTGGGCAATACTATCTGTATCTTTACCTTTTTATACGTGAAGCTCAAAGAGTTTGTCCCTTGGCTGAAGTCAAACAGTCAGGAAATGATAAAGCTGAAATTTGAACCCACATCTGTCTGACTCCAGACTTTTTATTCACTGAGATAATAAGCCAGGTATATTTTTAAGGCCCTGGACCACTAGGCTAATGCATATTATCAAACTATATGCTTCTGTGTGGGTTTCTTTGTTCTTTTTTTCTTTTTTCCATTTGAGGCCCAAGAAAAAAACAGGGGGCAAAGAGAAGACTATCTTGGAAGATGAGATACAAGCTTTTTCATACAGATGGAACTTCTTGAAAGTACTCAAAATTTTAAAGTTAGCTCTCTTGGGTGTTCTTTTTAATATGCATGTCACAGTTGATAAGGTGTCAGCAGGAGGAATCATAGAATACTTACAGCAGACATGTGAAGGAGATAATTGCCCCAGCTGACATGTGTGACTGCTCTTTCATTATCATGTCAAGAGGACAGTTCTGCCTATAAATTGTTTGCCGTGAAAATAAAATAGGAAGCACTTGCTTAAAGTTTATTACAGCCTTTTAGAGTAACATAATTATGATTATAAAGTGTTCCTTGGTGTGAACATTTTATTCATTCTTCAGAGGATTTCTTTAAAATCAGAAAAGAAAATGTTATTATGGTAGAAGATGTTAAGCATAAAAGTTCCATTCATGGAAACTTTACTTGAATGTTCCATCATACTCTCTGGAGGACATAAGTATACAGGGCCTGCTGTGCACTCTTACACAGATTAAGAACATCCTAGCATGTTGCCTTGCTGCAATTCCCCAGGATATCAAGGCCCCAAACTAATCATCAGGAGCAGCATCAATCTGCAGTAGAATTTAAAGAGAAAAAGGAATGGGATGTATTAGAGTCAGGACCGAGACTGCTCTCACTCCCCAGCAAAACAAGCCAAGCCAGGGAGTGGCTTTTACACCTGCTAAAATGAAAGACCCCTGGAATGCATAACCCCCAAAATCAATCATTGGCAGCTGACTGTGAATGGATTTCAGACTGTATTCAGTATTCATACAATTTTAGGAACTAGAAGAGGCTTAGAGATCTCTTTATCCAATGCTTCATTTTATAGATGAAGCATGTAAAGTGACCAAAATTACATGCCTTGCCTAGGTGATAGAAGATGATAGAGAAGCAGACCCAGGACTTCCAACTCCAGCTCTAATCATCTTTCATCTAAAGAGCATGAATCACTGGACACCTGAAAGAAGACAAAGGGGAAACAGGAATTAGGCAAAATGTGGTTTTGGTGCCCTCAACTTTCTGTTCTGTTCCCTGTGATGAATGAAATGACAAGGTGGAGAATCATGTGGGAGATTTTTATGGAACAAGCACTCCACATACAAGTGGTATACATTATACTGCCTTCATTCTATTGGTCAGAACAGTCACATGGCCTCAAGCAGCTGTCAGAAGATAGTCATGTAGCTATATGCCCACAAGGTAAAGGAAATTGGTTTGGGTAGATATATAGCAGTCTCCTTGAAATTTTCTAGTTCTTTGGCTTCCAGGTCATTTTAATTTTCCTCTTCTTGTGTTCTTAGATTCAGAAACCACTGATTAAAGAGGAAGCCAGATCCTTTTCAGAAGAACCATGTAACCCACCACAAGTTTATATAGCAAATGCTTTCCCAGTTCTAACCCCAAAAGATCTCAAGCCATTTGCCAGAGTAACTGTACACCAGGAAAAGAAATGTCCAAAATATTCAAATGTTTTGAGAATTGTTAGATACAGGATCTGAGTGGCCACTAATAAGAAGAAACCCAAAATCCCATAATAATTCTCTGGTTAATATGAATGGCTACGGAAGCGAGGTGATAAATAGAGAATTATACTAAGACCATTTCAGAGAGGGTCCAATAGGACAGCAGACCTATCCTATGATTATTCCTCAGTTCCCAAACTTTTAATTGGATAGTTACATGTAGCTCCTGAAGAATTCTCACATTTGTTTTCTAATTTACGGAACAGAAGTCATTATGATGGGAAAGACCAAGTGTAAGCCTCTGAAACTACCCCAGCCTTGGCTGAAATAGTAGGTCACAAACAATATTGTATCCCAAGAGGAATTTCAGAGATTAAAAGTACCCTCCAAGGCTGAAAGAAAACAAGGGTGGTACTCTCCAATGTATTCCCCTTAATGTTCTGACACTTGAGAAAATCAGATGAAATGTGACAGATGACAGCAAACTACCATAAGCTTAAACAGGTGAGAGCCTCAAGAGTAGATACTATTTCCAGATGTGCATCTCTATTGGAACAAAACAAAATAGCCTAAGGCAATTGCTCTGCAGCTATTAAGCTAATGAATGTATTCTCTACCTCCACCAATAGAAAGGATACAAAGATCAAAAGAGAGGCAAGGACAGAATTATACTTTAACCATCCTACCCAAGGACCAAGCTAACTCTCCTACATTCTGTCAAAATATAATCCTAGTGGACCTTGATCATCTTGACATTACACAGAACGTATTAGCATTCCTTTATATTGATGACATACTAATTGCACTAAAGTGGCAAATACCATGGATGCCCTGGAAAGATACACTATGCTGGAAGATGCAAGAAGAACCCTATGAAGATAGAGGAGCCTGCCACATCAGTGAGGTTTTAAGAAATGCAGTGGTCTGGGACATGTCATTACATCCCTTCTAAGGTAAAAGACACATTGTTTCAATACTTTTCTCCTCCTACACTAAGCATTTGACTACCTCATTGGATTTTGGAGGTAGTACATATCACACTTTAAAATAGTAGCAGTATACATCACACCTGACCCATTTATCAGATAATTTAGGAGACTGACAGTTTTGAGTGGAACATAGCCTGTGGTGCAAGTTTCCTTTACCACTCAGGTTGTGTGACCCAGAAGATTCAATTTTGCTAAAAGTATCTATCCATAGCAGGATATCATGGACATGTAAAATCCTTGGCAAGCCCAAATACAAGAAGTATAGTACAGATCCCTACTGGTCTGGAGCATGGCCAATCCTTCTGCTGCAGAGAACTACTCACCATTTGAAAAGTAGCTTCTGGTGTACAAACTGGGCCTTAGTAGAGACAACATAATTAAATTATTTGCATTATTAAATTATTTGAAGGCATAAATTATTTGAAGGTATAATTAAATTATTTGAAGGCATAATTAAATTATTTGAGCAGAGCCTGGACTCCATGTCCTTGACCTCTCCTGCACTGATGCTTCTCCTTCAGCTCATGGCAAACTCCTTCCCTATTAATAAACTAAGAAGAAAAACAAAATCAGGCTTTGTTCATAGATTTACTGGCATAATTGTTGGTGCTAACAAAATGGGACCTACTACCATAATACAGCAATCTTCAAGAGTGACCCTTAGGAAGACAGAAAAAGCAAATCATCCTCAAGGACATACCTGTAATCAGTATACTTGATGGTCCAACTTGTATGGAGAGAGTAGTGGCTAGAAGGGAAGATTGTGGGAAGTTGATAGCACCCCAGTGTCTGACAAGGCCACATTGCCCTGCTCAGCACTGGATATTAGGGATGCTGCCTTATGGTTGGTCATGTAATATCTCCTGCCTCTGTGAACCCATGTGCCTTTTCTTCTATAGGAGACAATATATTCACTACACTTGTGACATGTTCCTGTGGTACCCCAATGAGCTAACTATGCAGCCAATGACGGGTAAGATCTCCTAAAAGAGGGGAGACAATCCAAGCCAGGCGGTAGTTCCGTGGGGAACCCCTGAACTGAGATACTGGGGACTCAAGCCCCTTGGAAACTGAGGCACAGACCTCTGACAAACTCAGGCCAGAAAACTCAGGCCTGTGAGAAGCTGATGCATTTGCCTAAGGGCCCTACTGTGAATAGTCTCCTGGAAGATTAAGTCTTCAGGCCATGAGAGTTCCGGGTAAGAGGCAGCTCTAAGGCATCCGCTGACCATGGATTTGTTAATCAGCCTTGTGTGAATTCCTTTGCCCAGTGCCTTGTTGCAGCAGCAGATACTGAAGCTTTGACTGAGAAACGGATGCAGCCCTCTGTAGGATAAGAGAGGTGTGAAACCCTTTTGGTTGCTAGGTATTGTTATTTACAAACGAATAGATTTTAGATGCTTTTACTTTAAACACAGCCACTCCTAGTCTTTTGGTATAGCTCAAGTATACTGTGAGTTTTATGATTGTGTTTAACTGCTAGAATTTAGGATGATTTCTAGATAGTCAAGATAGCTTTAGTAAACATTCTTTAGGTGACTTACAGAAACCAAGTCTGGGTTTCATAGCAATTATCATAATAAAGACAAGGTAATCCTTTAACGGAAGAGTAAGTCACAGTGCACCTTGGAAAGAGCACTTACAGGGGAGTAGAGGACTGTGTAAATCCTGAGAACTACAAACCACCGTTAATGATTTGTTGCAGTTTGCATCCTTGAAAATTCTCAATAAAAGCTATGCGCTGACCCGATTTGGGGCTCAGTCGTCTTTGGCTGAGTCCCTTGGTCTCGCTCCTATCTTTCTTCTGTCTCTTGTTTTTCCTTAATCTGCGTCGCCCCTCTCGTGTCCCACTCGCTCTTGCCACGCAGGACGTGACAGAAGATAGCCACAACCTCCTGGGTGTAGCAAATGGCTTGACTGGTTAAGGACCTGGAAGTAACAAGAGTAGAAGGCTGTCAACAAGGAATTCTGGGAAAGAGGTGTATAGGTAGGCTATGGAGGTAGTCACTTGGTTTCTCTTATTAATGTTCATCAGTGAGCAGTCACACAGAAAAGACCCTCAACAAGCAGGGAGAATAACTTAGCCTGTGGCTATTAGCCAGCTTCTTATTGGCTGTTTGTACAATGAGCCCATAAATCAAGTAGTCATGATGATAAGAATGTGGCTGTGTAAGGGCTCAATACTACTGGCTCCCTCTCACCAAGACTGACCTACCTTCTCATCAGTACTACAGACCCAAACCTCTAGCCTTTCATGTGGAACCATCCCTCCAGGAGAATAAATAGCCAAGCACTTGGTGGAAAACATTACATCAGACCCTTTACCCCCTAAAAAAAGCAATAGATCATCCCTACTGGAATGGATACGTTCTCCAGGTATAAGTTGACCTTCCTTATCCTCAGTGTCTCCTCCAATCCCATCATCTAGGGCTTATAAAATGTCTAATCTATTGAAATGGGACCCTAAACAACTTTGCCTAAAATTGACAGACCCACCTTAAGACAAAGGAGGTGTAATGATAGGCATATAACAGTGATCTGACCATATACCCTATCTGCCAAAAGCCGCCAATTTAATAGAATGGTGGAATGCCCTTTAAAAGACTCAGTGAGGTAGATGCAATGATATACTACTAAAATCCCTCTTCAGGAATGAAGGACATATTCTCCCAGGTGCTGGGACTGAAATCCTAGTTGAGCGGAAAGGTTAGAAAGCATTTATGTGAACTACACAGTAAGGATGCCACTGAACTTGAAGCTGTGACTTCTACCTGATCCATTTGCTCCTGTTAGTAGACCAGGAGACACAAAAGGAGTTGCTGAAATGGCGAGGGAATTACATGAAGAGCCAAGGTTGCCCCCACCCCAAGGAACAGGGAAGAGTGTGTCCAGAATTCAAGGGATACCCTGAAGTACTTCTTTATGTTTTCATACCTAATTACATCATTATAAAAGGGCAACTGTAGCAACCACAGCCAAATGAAGACCAAGAAACTAAGGGATTAGACCTCTAGGAGATGAAGGTCTGTATCCCCCACAAGCCAGTCAACCCAGACCAGCAGAAGGGCTGACTAAGGCTGAAGAAAATTAGTGGGAGAAAAGGTAGATTTCAATACCACCCAAGGCTTCCGGAAAGTTACTCTAATGGAAACTGTACCTGTTTCACTAACTCTCTTGCCTCAGGTCACAGGGATTGCAGCTCGCCAGCAGAGTGAAAGGTACTTTGTGACTGATTAGACCTGTAATTCCTCTCTCAAGAAAGAATGGAATAAATAGCGTTTTCACCAAAAAAGAAAAAGAAAGAAAAGAAAAATTGGTCCCTTTATGCCTTTAGTAATATGAGAGCCGGGTATCATGAAGGACATAATCTGTGATACAATAGAAAAGAAATATCAGACACTGCCTACGCACTCCCCCAGTTCTCAAATCTTCACCTGCCTCTTCCACCTCTGCATGCTTGTTCATCCAATTCAAGCAGTCGCATCATGACAATGCCTCACCTTCTACCTCTGTCTTGCCTCTTCCCTTTCTTTACACACAAGTACTGCCCTGTTGAATCTGTTGCAGGATCCCGATTGGCGTCAGCCCACAGGCACAAATGCACAACCAGGAAATGCATGAAAGTTAACACACTTGACAATGAGAGGCAAGGGAGAGTAGATGTCTCCCTATCTCCCCTTTCCCACCCAAGTATAGTTCTGAGGCACAATTTTACAAATTCTCAGAGATGGGGTCCCATGGTTTGAGCAGTTAATTACACTGGTGGCCAACTGGATAACATCTTCCTATGGGCTCTCCCTTCTTGCCTACATTACTCACCTGGGCACCTCGCTCCTGCTACCTAACATTGCATTTCCTAATAAAATAATGGCATAGAAGCCTTCTGCCTAAGCTTCTGGTTTCTTGGGAACTAAAAAAGACTAAGACAGTTATTACTGTTGCTTTTAGTATTGTTGTTGTTGTTGTTATTGTTGTTATTATTACCACCTCATAGATTTGTTGAAAAGATTATAATCATCACCTCATTTAAAGTGCTTAGAAGCAGTGCCTAAACATTAGTTGTCATCATCAACATTACCGTTATCATATTGTTACCTCCCAGCCACATTTCCTGTCCTGGTCTCTGAAACCCCTCAAAATTCATATAAAAATTGAACTTGTCTATAAATGAAAGGATATGCCTCAAGGCACTCCTGAGTTGGAGGTGTGAGGGTAGAGAGAGAACGTGTGTTAGAAGTGGCAAGGGAAGGTATCCAGGGACCATGCTGAGGTGGTCCCCAAAATCTTCAGACAATTCTAAACATCACTAATATCCCTCTATTCAGAGCTCATGCATCACTAACTATCCAAACCAAGCGAAGTTACTTTTGATTTTATAGTGTTTTACAATATTTATCTACACGCACGCACACACACACACACACACGTAAACACACATGCACATGCATGCACACACACACAATTATGTTTTATCTTTCTATATAGACTAAGAACTTACTTGAAAACCCCTCCTAGGGTCCAAACTCAGGCTAAGTAGATACTGATGTTTGATAAAAGTTTTTTGCTTGACTAATAAGCAAGCTGAACTAGATTTCTCATTGTTCCCTTATGGCAACTTTTCTTGGCATATTCAGTTGTTTATATCATCTGTCTAGATTCACAGGAAAGCATGACCCACTTGTCCCTAGTATTTCTTTTCCACAGTTCCATGACTGCTTCTTCTCTAATAAGACTTTTCTGCGGCAGAGAAATCTACCTTTTTGTGGAAAAAGTACAAAAAAGCTCCACGAGCTTCTAAGTCTTCATGGAATACCCTGCTCCGTCCTACTGCCTGGCCACTCCAGCTAGCCTGGGTACCCTACCTTCACCATGGATTTCTGCTTTGCACACCTTGGAAAAAATTGTGTGGTTGTGCGGGATCAGGGGAGAGAACAAGTCAAAGTTGAGAAAAATAGCAAATATCCCATGAGTATCCAATCCCAGACTTCCTAAGGTCCATACCTAGCGCTTAGACTGAATGTAGGAAATTTACAAGTAAATGATGTGGGCTAGTAGGAAAGTTCCTTCCACATTACCCTCACGTTTCCCTGTAATCATTTTTCCTTGTCTATTTCAGCAGTGTTCGTGTCACAAACTGTCTGCCTCCAGGACTGGCTCTTGCTATTTTAATTTTCTCTCACCATTTTCAAAATTAAAGGGGCTCTATTTTTATTCCAGACCTGTCTTCCTCCCCCTCTCACCAGATTGCTTGGAATATAATCTGTCAAGAGGGAACAAAACCTGCTTTCTCCACCCTCTGTATTGCTAAGCTTTTCATCTTTGTCAACCAGAGGGGACAGCAGCTGTTAATGGGGCTTCCTTTGCATATATCAAACTCTAGGCAGGATGAGAGCCGCAGGGCTCAGCATGTGCTGCAGAGTTCCTTGCCAACTTGTTACCTCTGTGGCTCACGCTCAGATGAAGGATTCCTCACCTAAGGAGGATCTTACCCTGAAGGACCTATAAAAAAGAATCGCTCTTGTGGATTTATTTGAACATCAGATATTTTAATCCTTGGGGGAGAAAGTTAAAGGATCTTCAGCTCTACTGCTCTAAAAATGGTAATTTTCAAAAATACTGTTTTGATACTTTGAAAATAGATACAATTAGAACTATCTATTAAAGATGAAAGGCACAAAGAACAAAAACATCCTATACATAACTGAAGAAAGTTTTAACTTGTAGCTCAAACCTAATGAAGCCTACCTTTGTGTACATAAGAAAAATCAGCACATTGTCAGTTTTGAATGAATGGTAGTTAACTCCTGGATCCACTGGAACTCTAAATATACTCAAATTTTTGGAACCCCTAAATTTTTTCAGAACAAAAAGAAAATCACAAAGAAACATGTCTTCGTCTAGACTCTCTCTACACAAATCAAACCCCTCTTTCTCTACAGCTTTCACTTTCCCTCCAGTCTCCTATAGCACTGTTCTAATTAGGTTCTTCTGGTTGCAGAGAAATAGAAAGTCACTCAAATTACTTCAAGTAATATTAGGTTCATTGAAAGGATGCACAAGCACAGAAGTCCCAGGACAAGCAAAATCCAGACCTCAGTGCTGGTGGTAGGGTACAAGGTAACTAGAGAGAAGAATTTCATGAATCTTTTTCAGGGAATATAACGAAAATTATATGTATGTTGATCTGCCATCAACATCACTTAACAACTTTCCATGTGCCTTTGTCTCTCCACTAACTGGCTTCCTTGCCCTCTGCTCTCTGTCTATCTTTCCCCGATGTGAACACCTTTGCTAATTTAGAATTTGTTTCCTCATATGCTTCCATCTCCCAAGGGGAGAAGGAAGAAAAGAACATGAGATTCAGCTCTCAGTTGGCAATGTTCAGTCTCTCCCTATGGTACAAACTCCCAAAGAGTCAGATCCAACTCCCTTGATTTGTTGTTTGCATCAGTCCATATTATAGGTAGCTGACTAGCCTATAGACTGGCTGCGTTGGGGGTCATATGACCACCTCTAATACAATCAACAGTCACATCACACAAAGCCCATCATATTGCCCTAAGCAGACCATGGACCTAGGAGGAAATCTGGGTATGGCAACCACAATGGCTGATTTAAGCACCTCAAGTTCTTACATTCCTTTAGATAAAATGTAGCACTTAACCATGTATAATGTTAGGTTGTTCACTAATTTTTTTCATAAATTCATAGCTCTTATTCATAGCTCTTATTCTGAGCTAATACATAAGCTACTTGGAGGCAGAAGCCATTTTTTAGAGTTCTGTGTTCTCCATAATACCTTGCACAGGGATGGACTTGCACAGTAAGCACTCAATAAATATTAATTTAGTGATTGCCTCAGGAACCTAGGTAAAACAATAAACAAAAACAGCATGTTCTTGGGACAGTGTACACTCAATCAAATCTCTCTATGCCCTCTATATCCTCTAATTCTGTATTATAATTTTACTTCTTACTGTACTGCTTATATGCCAACTTGTCCCACCAAGATTTGAAGTTATATATGATTATTCATTTCCCAAATAACAATGCTAAGGCACTAGAAGATTCTGAAAAAAAGAATTCATAGTTAATATTTTACTACATGAGAAAAGGAGATTCAATACAGGTTGAAATAGGAGTCCATGTGTTAACCCTGAGTCAACTAAACTACTTTAATATCTTTAAACATTCTAGTTCTTTGTAGTTCTATGGACATGCCTGCCAGTTGCTAATGTTTCCTAAAGGCCTAAAAGGGCCTAAAATATGAATGTATGAAGTGATACATTCATAAAACAGTAGAGCTCTTTTCTCTCTGTGTTTAAGAAGCCACTAGATACAGAAAGATGATGTTGACTTGCTCCACCTCAGAACTACTGGATTTATGAAAGTCTAGAGTTGGGAGAAAAAAAAAATGCGGGCAGATCACCAGCTTTTAAAACTCGAGCAAGACAGTGTAGCAGCATGTGTTTAGCAGTTATCTGGAACTGGATTCAAGCCCAGAACTACCAGTTACTAGCTGGTAGTTGTAGACAATTAATTAAAAGTCTTTAAACCAGAGAATTCCCTTCTAGAAAAGAAATGAATAAATAGTAATAGAAATTACTTAACCAGGTGCCTGGGTCATAGGGTGTATTCAGTAAAGTGAACTAGCTATGGTTGTATGTCTGCATATTAACAAAAATCAATCTTGAATAGTGAACTGAACACAATAATTGAGTGGCTTTTCCTTTTAAAACACAAAGCTCCTCCCTTGGTTCATGTTAGACAAATGAACGGGTGCTCCAAACAAGACAAGTAAATTACATGTACCGAGTGTTTTCTCTCTTCCAGACACTGACCAGATAAAAAGGAGAAAATCAAAATATGAATAAACCATAGTCCTGGCTTTTAAGCAGTTACAATCAGTTTGAAGAGACAATACAGATAATCCTAATTAACTAATAAAACATTTTTTAACCAAATGCCAGATATATGGAAGAGGTCAAGCATTTTCTAAGAATAGAGGTGAGATATATCATTTCCCTGCGGTGGCCAGAGAAAGCTTCTTGATAAGACTTGGTCTTAAGATGGGGTTTCTGTGTGCTCACCCCCTAAGTCAAATCTCCTTTCATCACCATATATTTTACTCCATTTACCCTCTTCTACCCACCCCCACAATGCAATATACAGATGATGTATTAATACAATTGTACACTTGAAACTATATAATTTTAATAATGAATGTTATCCCAATAAATTTAATTCAAACTTTTGCTTTTAAAAGCTGGGTTTCTGACTGGGCAGCAAAGGGAAGAAGGAAGGGAAGAACATGAGCAAAATTGCATTTTCTTACTAGAGAGGGCACCACCAAAGTTTTCATTCTCTGTCTAATTCAGGCGTTTCACAGGAATGTTGTCTTTGTAACAGTAAAATCTCACTTATACAGGCAATTTTGAGAAATAAAATTTTATTTCTTTCAAAGATTATATATATTTTAAGTCCTTTCCCATTACTTTTACTACATTGCACATTCTTATAAGTGAGTTCAAAATGCATTCACAGGGACAAAAGGTGTATATGTAAAGGTAGCACTTAAGTGATACCAGGGCAGTGTTGTCCTTCATTGTCATTAAATAAACATTTCCTTTTTAACCATTAATTTGCTTAATAAGCCTTGCTCTTTTATCAATCATTATAAAAATATATTTTAATCTATCTTCTTAAATTGGTTCCTGGAGCCTTGTATTCTTTCTTGGGGGACATGGCCCCATAGAGAGGGCCCTAACAACATGTGTGTATACTGCCTCCTGGGCGATGGCACCACACCCTCAGAGTGTTGCCTTGGAGCTGTGTCTCAGCTGCACCTTCCACAGACTGTTCCAGCATTCTAGCAGCCCACTGCTTCTGGGGGGGTACAACATATTAAATACCATAAGTGTGTAGTGAGGAAGGGCTGCTGGTGCTACTCTGGTAGGTACGATGACACTCTGGGCTGCTTACTCATGCAAGTTGCTTGAACCCTCTGGCTCTGATTTTTTTAGATCCTCAACATACCACTTCCAACTTGCAATGGGATGCTGCTGGATACACCTAATTTTATGGCTTGGTGGTTCAACAAGACCTGACAACTGATGGGAAGTTCTAAACTCATGGTTACTAAGTGCCCTTATGACCAAGTATTCTATATTTACAAGGTACCATTAGGGTGTCAAGAGCTGTGTTTCAAAAAGTACTATGATCTTGCACCAGAAACTGAGGGGTCTTCATTTTTATTCTCACACCAATAGGGTTTGTCAGATCAAATAGCCCAAGCAACAGAGCAGCTTGTGCCACAGCCTGGACATGTTTCAATGCCTTTCTTGTTTTGGAGCCCATTCAAAGATGGCAGTCTTTCATGTCACCAAGTATTTGGGTCTAAGGACCACTATTAAATTTGGAATATGGTAGCTTCAAAATCCCAATGCTATCAGTGAGTTAAGTTCTGTAATAGCTTCTCCTACTATCAGGCCTGATCTGCAAAGGAGATCTAAAATTCTTAATGATGCCACTGCATCTTCTACAGGTGCCATCCTGGTAGTCTCGGTAAGTGATATGTGTCCTTTACCCTTCCCCACAGAACACAATCCTCTGGTGGATCTTCTAACCTCCCATAATACCTCCATTCCAGCAATCCCACTTCCCTGAGACTTTTGTTTCCTTCCTCCAGAATCTGCAATGGCACTTCTGATATTTCCATTTCATTCATTGTGGGCTATCATTTTTTTCTTGCTTCTAGAAGCCACGCTAGCAGTGAGTTTGCACTGTGCCCTAGAGTCTTTGCCAAGGTAGTAAATCTTTTACCCTAATAAAGTGCCTCCAAGCCAGTAAAGTCTTCCTTACTCAATCTTATGTTCTGGCCCCTCAAGAACCCTCACAATCCAGTACCATGGGTACTCCCCTAGCCCCTGTCAGTACATGCTGACTAGGTCCTGTAACTCTGTAGAGCATAATACTATTCCTCCCTTATCAAACCCAGGACATCCACCAAATGAGATGTTCTATGACTTAACCTTAGTTGTAGGCCTAGCAGTCACGAGAGGAAATGGGGCCATATATTGATGGGGTAGGGGGAAAGCCTACTACCTTGCAGAATGGCCTACAATGTCTTCTCACATGAAGACATTGTAGGTAAAGAGACCACCTCTACACCTCTACAAACTCTGAGAATTCAGAGGAATCGAAGAGCCAATATCTGCAAGACAGGCAATAAATTGTCCCCATCCCTTGTGTCAGGATGGGGAAACTTTTCTCAACCAGGGCCCTGACTCAGCATAACAGTCCTACCTCAGCTGCATAATCGTCTTTGAAGATCAGGACTCTATTGTTCTGAGTTTGGTCTTCTTCTCTCCCAATGCTAGAGATAAAAGCCTCTTTTTAAGCTACAATAAAGGACTTCTGACCTCTTTACTTATCAATGTTTAACTGCCTTCAGTGTTTCATTACCCCTCTAATGAACATCAATGCAACTTAATAAAAAGAAGCCAATTCCAGTTTCCATGTATGAATTTTTCCCCTGTATTTTTCATACACATAAACCATTGCATTGCACCATTCCCTTAATTCACCAGAGAAACTTTTTTTGCATTTGGGCCAACATCTTATGGCAGGGACTATCTGTGCCCCCACATGCTACCTAGGGTAGGGTTCTCATTGCCAATCCGGCAATGAGTGATCCAGTTTCAAAACCTCATCTTAACTGTTTTCTTCACCCACTCCTAGAACCACTGTTGTCAGTTGGCTCCTCTGGGAATCAGATCCTGAAACAGAGTTAAGAATGCAGATTGAGGGCCAGCCGAGTGGCGCGGTGGTTAAGCGCTGGCTTGGGAAGCCAGCAGCCCCGGTTCAGTCCCACATATGAGGGCCAGTGACACTGCCCTCAAAAAAAAAAAAAGAATGCAGATTGAAAGGTAATTAATACTTGTAAAAACAAAATGGAGGACATAATATTGGGCAGGGGGAGATGACAGACCATGGTGCATATTAGACAAAGTCTCTGTCTGCCCAGTAAAAACCTTTGAAGCAAAGATTGTCCATTAGGGGAGTCCCATCTTAAAGGTTGAGATGGACCCAAAAAAGTAAACAGCAGGAGCTGCCAGCGAGCAAACCACACTCCTTACAACTGGGCAGCAAGTCCTCTCCTGAAGAAGGATCTGAGCAATGCATCTCTGTGTCTGCCACTATGAGAGCTATTACTAAAATGTTTTATCCAACACTGACATAATTAAGGCCAGACTGCCCCTAGTGGGCTTAATGAGGCCTCAACCCTCTCTCTCATCTCCAAAAGCCTCAAAATTACTCTTTGAGTTTTTCCCTAGTGTGTACCCAGATATCTTTTTGACATGTCTGTCAAAGGAGATTGAGAATAATCTCAGAGAGAGGCAAGTTTAACCAGTACCCTCATCTTTGAAACTCTATCCTATTTACTAACTAGCTTATTCTGTAGAAGTCAAATGGCTTACAAGTCAAATGGGTCAACAAAAATAGCAGCTCATGGCTACAAGTTCTCCAATCAGATTCTAAGGGTCAAACAGCTCCCAAGCTGGCATCCTGCAGGTTAAACTACATTACCTATGTAGAAAGAGCTAAAGATTAAAAAAAACAAAAACAAAAAACAACCTATGCTTTGACTTCATGATGTTTGCAGGATTTCTGAGTGTGTGTAGGAAATTCTTCAATGCTTAGATCAGAGTGGAAAAGACATTCACACTATAAGTCCCTGTTTGAGAGCTATTACTCAATGGAATAGCTCCTGAGGATCTGAAAACAGTATCATTTTCAAGGGCTGTCCCATTTGCTTATATTCTAGGGAAGATTTGGACATTCTCAAAAAGTGTGAACTGCTAGCCCATAAGAACTCAAGACTCTTCTTCTCCTAAGGAGAATTCTTATGGATTTAAGAATGTGTCCACTTGGATAGAAATAATATTTAACTATAATTAAGTTAAATGCTAATGTTATCAAAGAATGATCTGGCTTAGGAGCTTGGAAAGGTGCTTCCCAGAAAGTGAAGAAAGGTGTGGTGATCCTTAGAGAAGAAGAAGTTAAAAGAACTGGAGGGAAAAAAAAGAAACAATACGGTTTTGGATGCTCTCTGGTCTCACAAAGGAACAGAGGTCAAAGAAGAGATGGGAAGACTCAGAATTTGGCTAAACAAAGTGCCATCTGAGCTCAGGGAGAAGATTCATGGGACCATGGAACATTGATCATGGGCATTCACTAAGAAAGACCTCAGAATTCTGGGTTCACTAGATAAACTGATGGTTCAAGGAACCAGGAGAAAGTCAGTGTTTTTCCTAAGGTGAACTGAAATGAATAGCCACTTCCCACATTTCCAAAAGCCATGGAAAGTGAGCTCACTAGGATTCTGGACATAGAAAAAGGCCAACTATCAAGAAAGGCCAGTGACCTCAAGGTTGGGGCAGAAAGAGCAGCTCAGGAATGGACACATGATTTGTGGGGCCTGGTAAAAAATTAAAATGTGGGGTCCTTTGTTCAAAAAGTACTAAGAATTTCAAGATGCAACAAATGAGCATTAAGCCAAGTGCAAGGCCCTTCCAAGCTAGGGGTCCCCTGCAACTGCACAGAGTGCAAACCCATAATCCACCCCCTGAAGAAGCTGGTTGTGTTAATTATTTATTGCTGGAGGAAGAGAACTAGGCCCTACCTTTGAAGAGAGAAGCATCAAAGAATTCATGAACACATCTTAAAATTTCCACAGCTACCTTCTGGTAGGAGACTATTTACATTCCTCCCATGGGCAAAACGGACTCACCTACCAGGACCCCTCAAAAGTCTCATCCCCGGGCCGGCCGAGTGGCGCATTGGTTAAGCGCTGGTTTTGGGATGCCAGCGGCCCCGGTTCGGATCCCACATGAGGGCCAGTGACACTGCCCTCTACAGCTAACAACAGCTCCTCCTGGAGCTGGGCTGTGCGAGCCCCGGTGATGGTGTAGGCTGCAGCCCCTGCTGCAGTGGGCTGCCATAGGCTACAGTGAGTGGCCCGCAGCCAGCGTGAGCGGCTGGTAGCCAGCATGAGCTGCCAATAGCCGCGGTGAGCGACATCCAGAGGCCAGCGACCTATCTGCCTTATCCGGGAAGAGCGCAATGACGATACCAACAGTGAAGCAACATCCTCCGCAACTAAACTGAAGAACAAAAAGACAGCAACTTGTCTGTTCCCCTTCCCCGATTCCCCAACGCTGTTCCCCTCCGCCAATTCCCTAATAAAAAATCTTAAAAAAAAAAAAAAAAGTCTCATCCCTTTATGTCATCAACTCAAAATCTAGGACATTAGCATCTAAATCAAGTCCAAGTAAGTATGACCAAAAGATGTTTATCCATTGGTAATAACAAATTGCCCCCAAATTTAATAGATTAAAACAATAAACACTTCCTATTGCCATTTATAGTCAGGAATTGAAGAGTAGCTTAACTGGGTGGTCTGGCTCAGGAACTCTCATAAGTCTGCTGTCAACTGAAGGCTTGCCTTTGGCTGAACAATCCACTTCTAGATGACTCCCTCATATGACTATTAGCAGGAAGCTTCAATTCCTAGCTGCATGGGTTTTTCCACCAGGCTGCTTGAGTAGGGAAAAAGGAAGTGCATAGGTAAGGGTTAAAAAAAAAAAAAAAGATGAGATGCAGAACATCAAGCAACATGTTTGGATATTTTTTCTAATAATGAAAGTCACAAAGATCCTTTATAACATAGTGGGAAGAACACTAAACTTAACATTAGGTGAATCTTGAGTCATAATTTTGGCTTTGCAATATTCCACTTGTTTGATATTGGACAAAGCATTTTGCCACTTTTAATCAGAGAGAGAGAGAGAGATTGAATGATTGTATGGGATTGTATCAGCCCTCATTTTCTCACAGGATGTCTTAAGGAGCAAATAATATGCAGCAAGAGCTAGAGCTGCATATCTACATGAATCAGAGATCTAGAAATATCTTTCTAGACATTTAGGAAAAAACCTGTATCTCAGGAGTTGCAATTGACTGAATGTTTAAATCCCCCAAATTCACATGTTGAAACTCTAAACTCAATGAGATGTGATTTGGAGGTGGGGCTTTTGGGAGGTAATTAGGTCACGAGAGGGAAGACCAAATTAATGGAATTCGTGCCCTTATAAGAAGAGCTAGCTTGCCCTATCTCTGCCATGTGAGGATACAATGAGAAGACAGCAGTCTATAACCTGGAAGAAAGCTCTCTCCAGACTCAAAGCACATTGGCACCCAGATCTCAGAATTCCAGACTCTAGAACTGTGATAAATAAATCTATGCTGTTTATAAGCCACTTGACCTACAGTAATTTGTTTTAGCAGCCCAAACTAAGACAAGAGTTAAGACATTCCAAGCGATCAGGAAAAAATACCTGTCAATTAACTCCTCCAGCAGCATATTAAGGGAAGGCAACACTTGCAATCAATCCCTCAGCTTTACTACTATAAAGGGACTTAATCTCCTTTGCCAGCTTCACCTTGAAAAATCATGGGGTAAAAGCCAGAATCTTGAATCTTGGAATTCTTAAATTTTATAGCCACACCTGGACCTAGTAACTGTGATCAGGTAGGCACAGTACTGTGATTTCAAAAGTAGCCTCCCTAGATTGTTTGGGGCAGAGGAACCTGTGACATGTAAGGACATGGTAGCTCCCACACATGTATATTAGAACATGGGAATGGAGAAATAGGAATGTCTAAGAGAAAGCACTACCTGAGAAGTAGAGGGAAGGAACTCTACGCAAACAATAGTTACATTTTTCAGAAAACAATAATGAAAACTGGAGCAAAGTATAAAGCTGTGGACATTGAAAGGAATTCAATGTTTCAAAAAAACTAAGAAAGGTATAGAAAGAGTATGCTATACTCTCTGAGTTTGGCCGCAGATGGAACAAAGCTACTGTCCTCCTAACATGGTTAATGTCAAGTCAGAAGCATTTAGGGTAAGAAAGAGTGACACCATGCCATGGAAAGAGAGCCACAGGCAGCAGGAATGCCATGAGCTAGCAGAGAAGAGAGGAATTAGTGGCTCCTGGTTAACTCTCTAGGTGAGACTGGAGATATTTGGAAATAAAGACAATAGAGACTTTGTTAGTACTGCTGTGAGTCAGAAAAAAATGTAACATTGATTTATGTCTTAATTATATTGCCTAGGCTGTTGCTTGGGAAACCATTGACTACTGAATAATAGTGCCAAAGAGCTAAACAAATTAAAGGTATCAATTTTAGAAGTGATAGGAAACATCTATTAAAAGGAGGCAGAAGGGAACCAACATTTATAGAGCAACTATCATGTTCAAGCTTTGAATTAGGAAATTTACAATAGGCCTCATTTAATCTTTATAAACCCTTTATGTGAGTATAGAATATAAGCTCTTTGAGGGCTGAGTTTTTGTTTGTTTGGTCATCGCTGTATCCCCAGAACCTAAAACAATTCCTGAAAATTAGAAAGCTCTCAATAAATATTTGCTACAAAAATAACTGAATAAATATAATTGTATCCATTTCTCAGATGATAAAACTGAGATTCAGATAGAGTAATTAAATGGCTAAAAGTGACATAGATAATGAATATTTTAAACCTATTATGTCTGATATTATCAAATCCTACCTCCTTGGGAGTCATTTTCTGCTAAAAGCAGAACTTCCAAAATTTTCTGATTCCATTTATTATTTAAACTCTGCACACTTCCAAAAAGAATTGTTAGGACCTAGTACATAATTTGTCTCTCCATTTATTTCATCTTTCAGAAAGGTAAGCAAACAAATGCTCCATATTTTGACCAATAAAAAATAATAGTCTATAAAACAGCTGTGATAGAAATCTTAAGAAACAATTTTATGTGCTATAACAAGAGATGATAATCTTGGTACAACTGGGCATGTATCCTGTATGCTTTCTGAGTAAAAGTGAAGTGTCTTGAACTCTGAAACTCTGAACCTTTCCCCTATAACAAGCCTAGCAATAAGAAACAAGTAGTTTGCCTTTGAGAAGGGGATAGAGCATGGAGAGAGACAACCCAGTGAGCAGGCATGCAAAACCCAGTGGAAGCTGAGAGTGAACTGTAATTCTGAGAAGAATCCTGCTGCAGCTTCAGGGCCCACACAAAGCACAAAATACCAGAAGCCTAATGTTGAAGGAATTTGAGGTCTATGGTGGACTGAAGGTAACTACAAAAACAAACCCCAAAAGTTCAACTATTAACTAGATGAATTCAACCACCCCACACTAAAAGCCTAACAAAAGAGGGGGACTGTCTATTTTCAGGCACAAATCCTATTTTACTCAATCTCACTATTATACACACAAAGTCCAAGATCCAATTTTTTTAAAATTATGAGACACACAAAAAGAAACATATATTCACACATGGTCAGGGATCAAGTAATTCATCAGAGCCGAGCCCAATGAGAACCCAGCTGGTGGAATTATCAAATGTGGATTTTAAAATAACAATTACTACTATACTAAAGTAGAAAATATGGACACTATGTATGAACAAATGAGGAATTTCAGGATAAATGTGAAAACTATTTTTAAAAGCAAATGGAAATGCTATAAATAAATATACAATATTAAAGATGAATAATTCCTTCAACAGCTTTATGAGCAGACTAGACATATTAAAATATGTGAACTTCAATACAGATTTTTTTTTAAAAAGTATCCAAATGGAAACCAAAGAGAAAAAAATTAAAAAACAAGAACAGAACACAGAGTTGTGAAAAGATATCAAAGAGCCTACAATATATAAAATTGGAGTCCCAAAAAGGAGGAGTAAAAATGAGAAAGGGAAGCAGTGTTTGAAGAATAATAGCTGAGAATTTTCCAAAATCAGTGAAGACAATAAAACAAGGGTACAGAAACCTCAGAGAAATCAAAAAGGATAAATTTTGTAAAAGCTATATGCATGATACTTAGCTTAATGAAAACCAAAGACAAAGAGAAAATATTGAAGACAGAGAAAAAAGAAACATCATGAGCCAGCCGAGTAGCGCATTGGTTAAGAGCTGGCTTGGGATGCCAAATCTGAGCAGCAGGGCCCCGGTTCGGATCCCACATATGAGGGCCAGTGACACTGCGCCCTCTACAGCTAAGATGGTGAACAACAGCTCCACCTGGTTGCCTCTATAGCTAAGATGGTAAACAACAGCTCCACCTGGAGCTGGGCTGCTGTGAGTCACCGGCGGCGGTGTGGGCTGCAGTCTCTGCTGTAGTGGGCTGCCATAGGCTACAGTGAGTGGCCAGCAGCCAGCATGGGCTGCCAAGAGCTCCCGTGAGCAGCCATCCAGAAGCCGGTGACCGATCTTCCTCACCCAGGAAAAGTACAATGATAATACCAACATGGGCCAGTGAAGCAACATCCTCCACAACTAGACTGAACAACAAAAGGACAGAAACTTGTCTGTTCTCCTTCCCCGATTCCCCAACACTGTTCCCCTCCCCCAATTCCCCAATAAAGTTTTTTTTAAAAAAAAGAAACATCACACATAGAACATATGAATTGTAATACACATTTCATCAGAAAATATGTGATTTATAACACAAAAGAAAATAAATCTTTAAATAGTAAAAGTGAAAATAAAAATTGGTCATTCCAGAATTCTATACCCAGTGAAACTGTATTTCAAAAATGAAGAAGAATCAAAGACTTTTTCAAACAAATAAAACATAAGAGAATTCACTGCCAGCAAATCTGTACCACAAGAAATGCTAAAGGAAGCTCTTCAAGCAGAAAAAATAAAATACCAAATAAAAGTCTAGATTTCCAAAGGGAAAAAAAAAAAGCACTGAATATTGAGTAAATATCCAGTAAATAATGAGTAAATATAATTTTCTTATTTTTAATTTATTTAAAAGATAACTGGCTGTCTAGGATGAAAAAAATAGATCAAAATATATTGTGAGACTTATAACATACATAGATATAAAATGTATGACAATGATACAATGATACACAGAAAGGGAAAAAATGAAAATGTACTGTTGTAAGACCCTTACACTATAATATTATAATATTATTTAAAAGTAGACTATGGGCTGGCTGAGTGGCGCGGTGGTTAAGAGCTGGCTTGGGACGCCAGCGGCCCCAGTTCAGATCCCACATATGAGGGCCAGTGACACTGCCCTCAAAAAAAAAATTAAATTAAAAAAATTTAAAACAAAATAAAAGTAGACTGCAATTATATATATATATATATATATATATATATATATATATATGATACACATATATGAATAGTAAAATTATATCTATTGCAAAATTATATCTATGTAATAGAGATAAAATGGAATCCTAAAAAATACTCAATTAAACCGAAAGCAGGTAGGAAAAGAGAATGGCAAGGAGCAAAGGACAAATGGAACACATGGAAAACAACTAGCAAGATAGTGGATTTAAATCCAACTATAGAATCTAGTCTGGTCAAGATGGTGGAGTGGGTAAACACTATGTTTCCCTCCTCTCATGACCATATCAAAATTACAACTGAACTACAGAATAACCATCATTGAAGTCTAGCTGGACAGAACTCCTACAACTAAGGACATACAGAAAAACCCATGTTGGGAATGGTAGGAGGGACAGATATGCAGAACAACTGGTCCCACAGTTACATGTGGTAGTTAAAAATTGGGAGTGGTATCTAGGCTGCAGAAGTCCCCTGAAGAAGAACAAGGGGTCCCGGCCCCATAGGCTCCCCAGCCCAGGGTTCCAGTGTCAGGAAGAAAAGTCCCCACAGCTTCTGGCTGTGAAAAACCAGCAGAGGCTGTGACTGAGTGAGACTGAGGGCTGCTGGAGTTCCAGGCTTTCCTTCTAAAGGGGCCATGCATGTACTTATTTGCTGATGGACTCACTTTCTCTGAGCTCCAGTGCTGGGGCAGCAGCTCGAAAGTTACCAGAGACACACAGAGAGGAACTGTGTTGTCTGGTTTCAGGCCAAGGGCTGGAGGGGCAGCTTTCTCCCAGACAGAAAGTGCTGGCAGAATGCATTGTTCCTTTATTGAGCCCTTCCCACTCCCAGCGTGCAGAGGCAGTCGGTCACCATATATGAGTCTCCATCAATCCAGCTAACACTGTTAGTCTGTCCAGGTGATTCCCTGAAACCCCACCCCACCCAAGCCCCTTTCATTGGCTTTTCCATATAAATGGCCTGTCTTGGCTCATGCTTCAGAATTTCCTAAAATCTCTCAAAGATTCACAAGCCCTAGACAAGGAGCACCTGGTCTTGAGCTGCCCCATAACTATTGTCTAGCACCAAGTCTAGCACTAGTGGTAGCCAACTTCAGTTCACACCTGAGCCTCTCCCAGGCACCTCCAAGCCCAGCTTGGGTGGCAGCCATCTGCGGATTACTTTGTGGCTTGTTTCAGGTGGCCCCAGGCAGGGCACAGGCTGTAGCTGAACTTGACCTGCAGCAGGGCCCCTCTGAGGAGGCCCCAGGCCAGCATACCCTGTACCCAGCTTCACTGAACCAGAGGACCACCCAGCTGCCTCCATAAATGACACGCCCAAAGAACAGACTGGGCAGGCAAGAGAGTCCTGCTAAAGTGAATCCTACTCCATAGGGTCACCCCCTGCACCCCAGCTCCTCCACTGTAATTACAGTCAGTCCTCACAATCAATCAGTCCAAGGGTCAATCCCTCCTCTTGATGTACAAACAGCAACCAAGGTTCAACTACAACAGGAAGGCCCACACCGCCCACACAAGAGATACACCTGTAGCACCCAGCTAAGGTAACCAGGGAGACTGCTTCACGGGGTCCTACAGGACACCTACTACATAAGGCCACTCTACTAAGATCAGGAAACATAGCAGCTCTATCTAATACATAGGAAAAATAACAAACAAACAAACAAAAAAAAAACAACAACAGAGGGGCAGCCAAATGGAGAGGCAAAGAAACATGCCCCAAATGAAAGAACAGAACAAAGCTCCAGAAAATGAACTAAACAAAATGGAGACAAGCAATCTACCAGATGCAGAGTTCAAAACACAAGTTATAAGGATGCTCCATGGTCTCAGTAAGAATTTCAACAAAGAGATAGAAAACATAAAAATGGAGACAGAAAACAAAAAATAACCAGTCATAAATGAAGAATCAATAAGTGAAATAAAGAGTACGAGTACAGGGCCGGCCGAGTGGCACAGTGGTTAAGCGCTGGTTTGGGAAGCCAGAGGCCTTGGTTCGGGTCCCACATATGAGGGCCAGTGACACTGCTCTTAAAAAAAAAAAAAGAATACGAGTACAATAAGTCCCCAACTTATGAACATTTGAGTTGGGAACAAATAGCGGAAGTAGCTCACGTGTCTTTCGGACATTGTTCTCAGTTGTGCTGCTGTGTGCTTACTGTACAGTGCGATAATGTATAGTAGTACAGTGCTCAATCAGAGCCCAGGATGTACAGAAGCAAGAAGAAAAGCAGTGGTGATGTGGAGGGGATTGCTAGAAAGTGTCAAAGGTGTATAAGAATCACTTTGTCAGATTTATGAATGAACGTGGCTTACAAATGTCCTCCCAGCTTACACGAATCCGGCTTACAAAATCATTCATAAGTTGGGGACTTAATGTACATTAAAGGGGATCAACAGTAGATTACATGAAGCAGAGGATCAAATCAGCAATTTAGATGGTCAGGTGGGAAGAAACACCCAATCAGAACAGCAAAAAGAAAAAAGAATCCAAAACATTGAAGATAGCTTAAGGGACCTCTGGGACAACATCAAGCATAACAACATTTGTATCATATGAGATTGGACAATTAAGATCACAAACTCATCCTAGAAAAAGTGCTACATACCTCATTGCTGACTATCACTATTGTCACCTTTAAAGTACTCCCCTTGGGAAGCTATGCACCAATGCCAGCACCTAGTCCACCCTTCAAATCATTTTGGAACTGTTTTTCTGGAATGGCCATCAGAGCTGTCGTCGTATTACCCTTGATGACCTGAATGTCATCAAAATGTCTTTCTTTCAATATTTCCTTTATATTTTGGTCAAGAATGAAGTCCCTGGGGGCCAGATCAGGTGAGTAGAGAGGGTGTTCCAATACAGTTATTTATTTACTGGCTAAAAACTCCCTCACAGACAGTGCTGTGTGAGCTGATGCATTGTTATGATACAAGAGCCATGAATTGTTGGTGAAAAGATCAGATCCTCTAAATTTTTCCACAGCCTTTTCAACACTTCCAAATAGTACTTGGTTAACTGTTTGTCCAGTTGGTACAAGTTCATCATGAATAATCTCTCTGATATCAAAAAAGGTTAGCAACATCATTGCAACAAGTTCGCAAGCTTAATTGTCAGATCTCATAGAGTTACCAGAAGGAAAAGATAGAGAGCAAGGAATTGAAAACCTATTTGAAGAAATAATAATGGAAAGCTTCCCTAACCTGGCAAAGGAAAAAGACATACAAGCCCAGGAATCACAGTGAGTCCCAAACAAGAAGAATCAAAAAAAAAAGCCCACAAAATAAAAACATATCATCATTAAAACGCCAAAGGTTAAAGACAAGGAGAGAATCTTAAAAGCAGCAAGAGATCCCTTTTGCCGTCATCTACCACCCCATTCCCCCCTTATTCTCTAGTAACCACTAGACTATTATCTGTGTCTATGAGTTTTTATTTCTTCATTTGTTTGTCTTGGTCTTATGTTGTTTTCAGTTTTATATACCACATATCAGTGAAATCATATGGTTTTGACTTTTTCTGTCTGACTTATTTCGCTCAGGATAATAATCTCAAGATTCATCCTTGTTGAAACAAAAACTCATATACACAGTCTACAATTTAGTGGTTACCAGAGGGGAAGAGGGGGAGAGGGGTGGTGGAAGAAGGTAAAGGGGGTCAAATATGTGGTGATGGGAGGAGAACTGACTCTGGGTGGTGAGCACACAATGTGATATATAGATGATGTATATATCATCTAGAAACCTATGCAATTTTACTAACCATTGTCACCCCAATACATTTAATTATAAAAGAAAAAACAGGCAAGAATAAACTATATGCCATCTATAAAAAAATCTCACTCAAAATATAAAGATATAACTATTAGAAGTAAACTGGTAGACAGAGACACACCAGACACACAGTGAGCATTAAGAAAGTGGAGTGGCTATATTTATATCCGACAAAGGAGACTTCAAAACAAGGACTATTATAAGGGATGAACATAATTATATCTTTTTTGCTATTGTTGGCATACATTGTACTTTTATGTGTATTATCAACCTCACAAAACATTTTTGCATTTATCTAGCCTTTCTTATATGAGCTGTACCACTGAGTAACCCAAATACTAGTACATGAGGGCAAACATCTCTTTATAAAAAGTATTATCATTAATAAATGAAGAACAAAGAATAAATGTCACTATTTTGCTACTCCCAAGAAATTCATGAATTTGGATAGTGACTATCAACTGTTGCCACTATCCTATGAACATGAACAACCAGATATTTTGTGCTTCCTGATGAAAGACCACACAACCACCTGCAGTCTTGTTGATGATTTTGATCATAAATCTGAAATGCTCTGCATCAGCTGCCAACTTGCGGGAAATTCAAAGGTCAGAGGAGCAAGGTGAACTGCACCATAAACATGAAATCGACAAAATCCAGACTAAGGCATGCTACAGTAATGGGTAATAGGAGTGGGCAATGCTGGTCTAATGCCTCAGGTTCTTCAACGGATAAATTACAAGGAAAATAAAAGGATGAAGGGACACTCTCAATTAAAAGAGACATAAAAGCAAATAAAAATGGGCAATACTGAAATACAGTGTTTAGTGGTACAAGAAGAGATTACTAAAAACTTCAGTGAGGAGTTAGTTAGAAATTATAATAGGCACATGCAAGAACTTCTAGGCTGGGTGGCAAAGTTCTGTTTTCTAGCCTGTGTAATAATTACAACAGTATTTGCCTCATAATAACTCATTAAATCATACATTTGCTTCCTGTGACTTATTATCTGTGTTTTAATTTACAATCAAAAGGTTAAGAAAAAAAAAACAAACAGCAGGATAGCTCCCAAGCTCAGAACTGAAAATAAGTTATATAAAAGTTGAAAAATGGAGGATTAACAAAAAAGAGATCCTAAAGAAGGACTAAAATTCCTCAGGATAATGTAGAGTAAAATCAAAGCAAAAATATAAACAAGAAAAAGTAGGCTCACTACTCATGGCAAAAGGATTAATGTCAACAGGTTCCCATGAGAGCAGGAATGAACTATCTCCAACTAAGGAATGGGCCCTTCGATCCTTCTTAGGAGAACTGTACTTGTCTTTTCAGTTCAAAGTCTAAGATTGGCAAAATTACTCAGAGACCCTAGTTTCTCCCTAAAAATGCATATTTCCTGATGAAAATTCATTACATCCAGGGTACCAGACTGATGTGATTGAAGGAAAGCTGTCAGCCAGCTCTAAGGAAGCAGCTCTAAGTAAAGTCTCCCTTGTTTAGAGTGACTTGCTTAGATTCCACATTTTTTAGATAAAATTGGAAATTATGAAGGTCTTCTGACAATTACTTATGCCTCCAAACTTCCTATTAATATGCATGTTACATACACATACTAACTACACATAAAGATTACCTGTCAGAGTGCCAAAGCATCATAGGCATTTTCCCTAAAACAGGATAGTCAGACATTTTTACCTTTTTAATTATTGTAGCCACAGCATTGAATTAAATACATGCTACATGGTGACATGAATATATAAATTGTGATTCTTCAAATATTGAATATTCAGTGCTTTTAGCTTTCCCTTTCTCTATTTTACATAAGTATCTTGATTTGATGGAGTTTGCTAACAACAGCATTTCTAGCTGTAATTATGATAAAATAATTGTTAATTGTATTTTCACAATTTCAGTACTAGACTGGAAGCCAAAAAATCTGGTTTTAGTCTAAACTCTGTCATTAACTAGTTCTGTGACCATTGTGGAAGCACCCCCTCAGAAAGCATTTAGTTTTCCCATCTGTAAAACATCAGTGTTGGATTATATCTGAGGGTCAAAGAGAGTATTTTTGCTCTAATAGAGGGCTCACGGTTTTGAAGTTTTCTTAGATTTCAAAGGGAACAAGTCTCGACTGGTATCATCTCTGATGCCTTTCCATGGTTTGTGATTGACACCTGGTACAGGAGACTACACACCCTTTGCTGCTGTGCCTCTGAGGTCAGAGTTCCAAGCCCAGGTAAGTCAATCCCCGGGCTCCTAAAAAGATGGTCCCAACATAAAGCCACCAATAGAAAGCTTTGAGAATCATGGATATTGGACAACTTCCCCCCCGCACTACCTTTTTTAACTGACTTATTTAAACCCTATGTGCTCATTTTTCACTCTTCAAATTGGCAAAATTTAAAAGAATGACACCACCCAGGGTTGGTATAGCAGTGGGTGAAAGTACACTGTCATATACTGTTCAGTGGTAAAATCATTGTCAATTTGGCAGTATCTATTTTAAAATTACATTTCAGACACTTTGACTCAGTAATTTCAATTATAGGCATTTTCCCTATTAAGAAAGTTACCTATATACATAAAATACATGCATGGGAGAATGAGTCTTATGGCCTTATTTGTAGTAGTGAAAAACTAGGATGAACTCAAGTGCAAATCCATTGAGGACTGGTTGCATAAAATTAAGCAGAGCCACACAATGAAATTCCATTCAGTCATTAAAAAGAATGAGGGAGATCTATATGTACTGAAATGAGATTCATTAGAAATTATTATTCAATGAAAAATGCAAGTTGTAAAACAGCATGTAGAGAATGGCCCCATTCTTGAAACTGTAAATGTTTATGTAGGTGCATATACATATTCATGCAGATGTATGTGTGTGAGATATATGAAATTACATAGGCATAGGAACAAATCTGAAAGCCTGCTCACTGCAGAGGCCTCGACAATGTACCTCTTGATCTTCTAGTACAGGGAACACAATTGAATGATGGACCTTAGCTGCTGTGCTCTGAAATCCATCACTGCTTTGGCACTAAAGCCACACTCCCCAGAGGCTGATGTCAGCCAGTGACTAAATGCAGCAGGGATCCTAAGGCAGGCCCATTGCTGGGAGATGCATGACTCCTGACGGGAGACTGTGTCAAAAACTCCCCACCTGCCTGGTCTAAATTAGAACTGCATCACAGGCTAAGACCTCGCTTCCTTTCTTCCTTCTCCTGCACAGGGCTCAGATCTGCATTGCCATCCAATGGCTCTCCTCATCACCTCTGACTTACCTCTCATGGTCCCTCACAGGTGTTTTCCCTGACAAGTCTTTTGCACATCTAATCCTAGGTTGGCAACTCTTTCTGGGAGTACCCAGACTAACACCAAGCTGACAGAGGTTGCCTCAAGGAAGTGAGTGTGTGTAAATGTTTCGCTATAAGCAATATTACTTTGGCAAACTATTTTTCTTAGAGATTCAAAAATAATAGTAGAAACAATACTCATGTGCTTATGCTGAAATCATTTTCTGCATGAGCACATGCGAGCACATGCATAGATTCACATAGATACTCTGGTCCCTCCCTCAACAGAGCAGGTCATGACTCCTACTAATGTCTGAACAGCACTGTACAGCTTTTATTCTCATTAGATCGCTACCACAGCCTTGGAAAAGAGAGTTTGCATTACGAACCTCTTTCTACAGCAGAACTTCCAATTTGATCCAATTCAGTGTTCCTTCCTGAGCTCTGGATTGTTCCCCCTGTATAGAAGAGCCTGGGGAGCCTGAATGAGAAGTTACTGCCACAATGAACCAGCATGATGTGCTCATGACCACCCAAAAAGTAGGTATCATCATTATCCTCGTTTTGCAGATGAAAAACCTGAGGCCAGAGAGGTTAAGTGACTTATCCAAAGTCACACAGCAGCAGTAAGCTGTAGAACTGAAAGCTGAATCAGGGTAGTATGATTCCAAATAAACTTGTTGCATGAAATTACTTACTAAGAAAAGCCAACTCTAAGAAAAAAAAAGTGGCAAAATAGGTCAACTTGTCCTCTTCTGTGTACGTTTCTTTATTGCTGTTCCTCCTCTCCACCCTCGGACAGAAGCATCTTTTTACCTTCTCTCATTCTCTCTTTCCCAAATGGCTTTTTTTTTTCCAAGATGAAAATCCCATCTCCACATCATACTTGAGTTAAGGCATAATCAACAATCTGGATCCTGTAAGGGGAAGAGAGGCATTGACTTGGCATTGAGGGCAGACCTGAGATCCACACAAGACTAAAGGAGAGGCCTAATGATCTAGGAGGAACCAGAGAGGGTTTCACAATGGTA
This sequence comes from Aselliscus stoliczkanus, assembly GCA_033961575.1. Taxonomy (NCBI): domain Eukaryota; kingdom Metazoa; phylum Chordata; class Mammalia; order Chiroptera; family Hipposideridae; genus Aselliscus; species Aselliscus stoliczkanus. Next base: position 99,397,290 of record CM066732.1, on the reverse strand, counting down.
TGTGAGCCTGGAATTAGCTGGACCAAATTATGACAGAGTGAGACCTATAAATTCTCCTAATACTATTGTAAACTGAAGAATAATTCAAGAATTTCAAACTATTCTGAGACATATGTGCTATTATATCAAGGGGTGGCCTAGGAAATGGATATAAGAAGTCGGAAAGTGGAACATGGGGATATGGAAGTCTAGAGCATTGTAAATGCGAAATGGGAGCTAATTTCAGTAATATGTGATACGGAATTTTTCTTTAACAGAAGGTAGAAAATTTTTCAGCAATGGGCATTGTCAGTAAAATCAACAGCTTGTACCACTGAATCACACACCTGTACAAAAGGCTGAGTTAATTTTACTCCAGCCACCCTCTTTGAAGAGGAGACATAGAAGAAACAACAGTCTCAGTATCAACACCCACCACCTCCAAGCTAAGATTTTTATGTCAGAATCCCATGGGGTCAATAGTCATTAAAGTATGAATTTAGTTCACCATTCTACCTCTAGATACCATCTAAGAGAGGAGGGTGCCAGTTCCTGAATCAGAATGGCAAGAGGCCAAGCAGAAGCTGATGAGAGTTCGAGAATTCTGAGGCCAACAGCTGCTTGACACTATAAGTATCCCTCATACAGCATCAGCTATGTACATGGACTCAGAATGATTGAGACAAAGCTAAGCAGTCAAGGCAAATAGTGCCAACTGTTGGCCCAAGCATCAGTAGGAAACGGGCAAAAGGAAAGCCAGGTAACATTGCACTAGACTATGATGAGTTGCTGGGGTCAGCAGCCCAGGAGGAGCAGCCAAGGAAGAAATAGTAAAGAAAGGAGATGTGAAAGAAGACTTCCAAGGTGGAAATAGCCTCTTTATTTCTTCTTCAAAAGCCATCACTGCGTTGGCACTAACCTGACAGGACGTTTATGACAATTCCTGGGGGCTCTTTTAATGATCTGCTCTTCATGGCTCTTCTCTGCACTAAAATAGCCCCCCTGGGTGACTGGAAGAGGGGGAGAGTGTAAGAGGGGAACTCAGAGACATCCTACTGGAACCAAGGGAAGGGTTGAGTAGTTTCTAAGTGACCCAGTGGATGCTGGACTAATGACAAGACAATCGTTTCCAATAACCTCTCCTGCCCCTCCAGCTTTGGTTTGGTTTGGTTTTCTCAGATATGGGTGACATGACAGTGTATCTTTCACTTAGTTAACCTAAGTAAAATCATTTGTGTTCTTTTAAAGGTCAAGGTCAAGGTCAGTTTGCAGGAGACAGCTGCCTTCACAGCCTGACTAGTGGAAATTTTGCCCACACAGGCACAGGTCAGTTTCTGCACATTCTCTGTAGAAACTACACTGGGACGCATCTCAACATCAGCATTTCCTGCCTGAGCCTGTGCCCCACCACTATCATATCTCCTGGAAGGCTCCTGCTTCCTTCTCTCTCACATGTCTCCATCAGCATGTGCACTTCTCCAATGCTATGGACCAACTAATCCAGCATACTTTGTTAACCATGTATTTTCCAGGACAGCTTCAAATGTTTGGTTCCCATAAAGCATAACACTGTACTAGAAACTCCATTACTTCCACATTAAATTATGTCCTCTCGTACCCAGAAGTAGCATTAAAATCGTTTTGCCATACTTTTCTTCCCAATTTTTATTTAAAAATAGACTATTCATCCATCACCCAAGTATCTGGGCCTTGCACAGCCAAAATCAGCCTGAATGCTGCAGTGTCCTCCCTCCAAACCCATGATGGAAATTGTTACTGGAACACAGGGCTCCTTGCCATTGAAGCCTCATTCAACCTCAACATCCTCAAGGCAACAGAATCAAAGCTAAGAGCAACTATCAACAATTAGGCATTTTTTCTAACTCAGGGGTTGGCAAACTGCGGCTCACGAGCCACATGTGGCTCTTTGGGTACATTCCATCTCAAAAGTTTGCCGATTCCTGGAAGGGCCAATCCTGTCCCTCACAACAATTTAAAAATTATTTGAGAGCCATAAACATATTTTTACAAATAAGGAAAATTTAAAGCAACATTATAAATGAAACTATGATAGTTTTATTTTCATTTTCAATTTTACTTCAGAGCCACATGTATGTACCCAAAGAGCCACATGTGGCTCGTGAGCTGCAGTTTGCCAACCCTGGTGGCTCTTCCATCTCAAAAGTTTGCCGGCCCCTGTTCTAACTTATTTATATGAAGATTTCACTGTCCAATAGGTTAATGTAGTGTTCTATACAGTTCTCTTCTATCTAGGTATCTGTAGCCCAACATACAGGTCTATATTTTAAATATCCTCCATGTTGAAAGGAAGCACCTGTGTGGATAACTCCTTTATCCAATGACTATGTCCCTAACTGTAGGATTTCAGGAGTTCTAGAAAATAGGTAAAACAGGGTTCAGCGCCCTTCTACAGCTTCAAATGGAATCATATGGCAGACCCCAATTCCAGCTGTGCCAAGACAAGCCTAGTGTGTAAGTCAAAACTTTTGTTCACTTAGGATTTTGTACACCTTAGAGAAATAAAGTTACTAAGTCACGAATCCAACTCTTATCTATAATAAAATCCCAAGGATACAGGCACTCTATATTCACCAAAACTCCCTGAGTTTTCTCTGGCCAGGAAAGTTCAAGGAAGAGTGGAAATGATTGTTCTTACCCACTACATCCTACCACACCATCGTAAATGTGTGCACACATGAATCATGCCCATAAAAGGGTGATTTGCAGATGTGTTTATTATAACAGAGCTATTTCAGAAAATGTTTGGTGTCTGGGGGATTATTTTAAGGATGGTAATTAGCATTCACGCACTGCCTCCAGAAGTAGTTCTGTATTAGCAATGCTGTTTAATTTCTGGATTTATAATGTCACATTTTATGAGTTCGCATAAAGATGGAGATGAGACTCAATGTTAGCTGAATAGTCTGAGGACATTTTACAGGGATAATAATAGGAATCTGAAACTTTTGGAGCAATTTGTGTAATTTTTCATTTCAGCCCCAATTTCAAATATTGAATTGCAGGTTACAGAAGGTAGCCTGGCTCCTTGGTAAATTTATAGAGTGGATGATTTTTGGAATTTGATTAAAAAGGGTAGTAAACTGTTTTCTTTTGAACACAGAAGAAAAGACAGGTTGGTTGCCAATCCTGGGTTGGGTTTGGTGACCGTAAATCATCAGGACAATACATTCATAGCATTTTTCCTTTTCAAGTTAAAACCATCATAATTAGATTACAAAAAATGGGAAGCAAAGCCTTTTTTGTGCTTTGATTCTCAACCTGGAGGAACCTACAGAATTGGGATTTGTAAAGACCTTAGGATTTGGCCCTCATATATATTTAAGGATATAGTATAATAAACCTTAGAAACAACCTAAATGTGCACCAATCTGATACTAGTAGAAGAGAGTTGTCATCACCTACACAAGGGAATAACATGAAATCATTAAAGTTGTCTTTCAAGAATGTGTAATTAAATAGGAAAATATACAGAAGCATACACAAACATTTTGACAGAGGTTAACTCTGTGAAGAAAGTCTAAAAGTGTAGGGTGGAAAAGAACTTACTTCTCATTATTATACTATCTGAATTTTTTATTATAAGCATTTTCATTTAAAAAGTAACTACATGTGCAGTATAATTGCACAAAGCAATGAACTTATCTGTATAGTTCTTCTCCATACTTTCCTGTATTTTCCAAACATTCTTGAAAAAATATGTATCATTTTTTAAAGGGAAAATATACATATTTTTAAATATTTCACAACAATCTATGAAAACTCATTTTGATAAAGATTAAGAAAAACAAACCAAACACTGGGTACAGGCCTTTGGGGTTCCCTTCACTGTACAGCAGAATCTGGCTCTCTAGATTCTGGGGGGACAGAGCCCTCTGGGAGAACAGATACAAACCATCAACTTTAAATATTAGGAAAAGGTTTTAAAAACATTATCACGCGGGCCGGTCAAGTGGCACAGTGGTTAAGCGCTGGTTTGGGAGGCCAGTGGCCCTGGTTCGAGTCCCACATGTGAGGGCCAGTGACACTGACCTCAAAAAAAAAAAATTATCACGCAAGTAACATGTTGCACCAAGAATCTGTGGCATACTCAATTCCCTTTTACACGGCAGCTACTCCTGCTTGTTATTGAATGCTCAGGAATTGTATAGCTGGGAAAAGTGAAAAATATCCCTTATGAAAAATTAGAAGAGATGAGCCTGAGACAGAGGTAAGTTTACTTTTTTCCTTTAAAAACATAAGACAAATACAAAAATATCACCAATACAGGTTTTATATTACTGAAGTATCTATAAACTAATTTAAAAATTAGTGGATGACTTCATTGCATTGGATTTTCCAGATCTTCCTTTCAAAAGACAACAAAAAGATAAACTTCAAGTGACACAGAAAAACATTCAGGAACATCGTTAAGAAGAGAAAGCAAATCATATGACCCTATGCATAGTGTGATTCCATTGAACGTGTAAGTGGGTGGATGAATGGATGGATGGACAGACAAATAGATAAAAAGGAAGGAAGGGAAAGGGGGAACAAAGGAAGGAGGAAGAGAGGGAAGAAAAGCTTTTCACCTTCTAAAGGTTTTTCCAAGTGATAAAACTACGATTACCTTCTTTTTGTTCCTCAACAGTTCTGATCTTTGTACAATAAACATGATTATTTTTTTAAAGTTTTTAAGTTAAATTGTTGGTGATGAAGGTATTGAACCTCCAGAGAAATTCAATGATTTACTAAAGTCCATCCAACTTAGTTAGCTAGAATAGAACTTGGACATTAACCCAGGTTTATGACTCTTAAGATTTGGTCTGCAGTCTTGGACAAGGGTTTTCAAATGTTTCTATTCTAGCAAGACAAGAAGGCATCTTTCCCACGTCCTAAGGAATCATCTTCACACATTAAGTCCCCGAACTAATGGCCTCCATAGTCAAGAATAAATTCATACACTAAGTACAATGATCAATTTCTGCTCTCCTTAAAGAGAGAGTGTTGTGTTTGTTTTTGGCTCACTACTTCTTTTTATGCCCTCTGAAAACCCAGGTTGAAAAACTCCTTTCCAGGAACTAGGAGTTGGGAGGTGGGGACCCTTGTTTAAAACACTGCTGTGAAAGAAATTAAATTGGGATATTACTGACTGCTCTAAACTTACATTTTTCCAAAATAAATATATGTTCTATTTCCACAGAGCCCAGCTCACTGGTTTGCAGAATCATATGATACTTTCATCAGGAGGAGTGATCACTATGTCGGTAGTTGCTGGAAACAATATCTGTTGTCCTGATTATTCATTGTCGAGAATTCCTTGTAATCAGATCCATGAAAGTCTGTTATCCAAGAGCAGTCCACAGGGTCTCTCACACAGTTGTCTGTGCACTTCTGCAAAGGAGGGTTTAACCTGTACTCTTTGAACATGGGAAGGCAAGTTTTCCAAATTACTCCAGCTGTTTCTGCTGAGAATGCCATCCTCACACCCATTTCTTCCTTCCATTGAAACCCAACAATCCAACTGAACAATATTGAAGTGCAATGCCATGGGCCCTGCAATTGGGCTGATACATACATATTTGGCTAGATGAATAAGCAATATGCCCAGGAAACCTGAAAATATCCTTCATGCCAAACTACAATGGTAACCAAGAGGATGGTTGGAGAAGGAAAAATGTTATTAAGTTATTAGAAGTTGTTCAGAAAGGTTCTGTATCCTGATAGCCAAAGATGCTCTGTGTGAATCTCAGTTGAAACAAGAAGCATTTAGGAACTTGGCACTTGAGTAAAAATGCTTCCAAGACTTCTACGGGAGCCAAATAAGAAAAAAGGCCAAGGATAGGCTAGGTCCAGCCTTCAGAATTAAGGTCCGTATCCTAAATTCTACACTTAGATTCTACACTCACTTGATACATACTTGTCTCAGTGTGTAGCTTGTCCTCTTACCACATCACTACGGATGAATACCTGTTCCATTCATTACATCTCATGGCCATAGTTTAGGAGGTTTTGTTGTACTCTGGAAGCCTGACTTGAGACTATATTGTTGTTTTTGTTAAGACTTGCTTTTCAAGGGTGGACAAGTTAAAGGGAAGTGCATTTAGTGCCCAGACCAAGAAGAGCCTTTCAGAAGAGTCTCCCCAGGGAATTATCACGGCTCAAGGAAGCCGAGGCCAATAAACCAGCCATCTACTATAGGTGGGTGGTTTTAGACAGTTCCACTCACCATGTCATTTATTTGTTCCAGAGAAAGGATTGGTGGTTCTTTGTTTTATAGTAGGACATTCCCTGACAAAATTAACATTGATTCAATTCAATGGCCCCAATCTTCCAGGCTGCAGTTGCACAAAGTTTGCCTATCAGATGAGTGTAGCAGGTTAACCACAGCTAGCTTAGATGTTCAGAAATACTAATAACAATAATATTAATAATGGTAGCAGCAGATATTTATTTGAAACTTACTAGGTGCCAGGCACTGTTCTAAGCATTTTCATATATTACCCTCTCTGAGCCTGTTATTCCATAGGCAAAATGGAGCTGATAATAGCGCCTGCACCCTTGAGCTATTATAAAGATTAAATCAGTTATAAAATGTGTCCAATGTCACAAGGCCCATATACAGTGGGGAGCCAAGATTTATACTCAGGCAGTTTGATTCTAAAATCTGTGTTTTTAACCATATGTAGTAACCATGTTTCAAGTTTCCGTAAACTTGATGCTTTAACATCTGCCCTACATGCATATGTTAGACATGCCTTTTCTGGACAACACAACAATATGTTTGAGTCAATTTGCCTTGGCTTCCTGCCTCCCTTGTCAACCAACACCCCTGTCCTCGGGAACAGTCCTCCTTCCAGGAGCATGGTTTTCAGATACAAACCAACCAATCCAAAGTTCACACCCCAACCACCTCCTGTATCAGGCTCTCACACTCCAGGCCACTATCCACCTGCCCCAATTACCCCATAGCCAGATAGCAGACAAGTAGGAGCAGAGCCCATGCCTCAGAGCCACTAAAATTGCTCAAATGAGATAATGCTAAGCCTCTTACCCTGCTTCATATGTTCCTTCTAAGGAAAATACAATAAAGGCTTTTGCCCACAGCGTGCCCTTCTTCCTCCACCTCCTGGCCAACTCCTGTGCTTCCCTCGTGTGTCCCCCATGATGTGGAATGACCATCCTCTTAGGAACTATGAATATTAAACTCTTTTCAATGTTACTCATCTCTGGATCTGTTGGCCTTACTAAACCTCATGTTTTCTATTAATACACTTCTAAAACACAACTATGCTATACGACCAGTCCCTGTGAATCAGACCGGTACTGCCCTCCATGTACCAGTTCAATTCATCTCTGAAGCCTTTCTTGCTTCTTACCGTTACTGCGTGGGATTTCAAAGAATTAACCTCTACACAAGGAGAGTCAGTCTTAGGGTACTTTCCTAAATGGCATTTCTGATCTTTGGCCCCATCTTGGAATGTTTCTTTCTCAGAGGAGCAGATGGGACCCCTGTCCTTATGCAGGGCACTGCCAAGGTTGCTATATATCTTCAAAATCATAGAGATGTAAAATACACAACAATATATATGATACATATATGCTCTAAAAAAGAAAATACTAAAACCTGCAAAGTGGATGTATTTGGACTAGAAATTCTGGTCACTTGATATTTACATGGATGGGTAGAAATGTCTAAAAACCAATATAGAAAACGTACTCTTTGGCATCCTATATAAGGCAAAGGAAAGTTATGACTGGATATATGTCAGGCCTAAGGCAGGTAACAAACAGAGTTAGAATGTTCTTCCACCTTTTGCTAGAATAGCCTTCCTACAGTCCCCACAGGAGTTTAGGTTGCCACAATGGGCTGCAGACAAAACCGCCAGTGTGAACACCAATATACAAGCCAGCTGGAAATCTCAAAAGTGCTAAAATTATATTGTGAGTTCAGAGGACATAGTTGTACATGGCATTATCTGACAGAGCGGATAAAATATCCAAAGATAATGTGATGTGTTATTTGATAGGAAGCAAAAGGTGAATGAAACCTTTGGCTACTCTCTGACTCTGGGTGTCCTAAAGTATCATCTCTTTGTAATCAGAAGAATCAGTACAGTAAAGCCCAAAGAAGGAAAGTCACCCTGGTGGTGACAGTCATTGAGACAGCCTACCTATGGAAGCTTGGTGCAGAATTATGAGACGCAAGCAAATTTTAAAATCACAGCATAACTTCAAGGCAATTTCCTAAAATGAAACATTGAGACCCCTCCATATCGAACCTGCTTCCTCATTTAAGTAAATTGTATTTGTGAGAAAATGCTTATTTGCATCTATGGCATATGCATCAGATGCCAGGTTTATCTCAATTCAGATATGCATTTTCAAGTTGTAAACATATGGGTTACAATTTCTATGGAGCTGTTTAGGAAATTTTTATGGATCAAATTCTTAGTCCTGACATCCCGGCCAGGTTCAGAGATTTTCTTTAAATTGCTGCAAAGCTCTTTACTGCTAAAGGCTCATTTATAACAGAAATTGGCTTTGGAAGTGTTTATATGCTCTTTGGTGTTGTCTATAATTACTTTCTCAGCTGAAGTTGGTAGGAAGGAGAGAGATGGAGACTGAGAAAGAAGATGAGAAAAGCCTGTATAAATAAATTAAAGTGTCTTATGGGGAATCTGTTTCATCTCTCTGGTCTTGTAATTTTATTTTTTCCCCCCAACTATTACTGAAAAAAATGCCAAAGTCCTATCGCAGATATTAAAAGAAACATCACTGGATTTTTGTTATGTGGGTTGCATAGGCTTGAATTCCAATAGCCACTGTGTATAAGGGCAGTGTCCAGTGAGGAGAGCGGGAATAGTGATAACTGAGTTTTGTCTCCACGGTTGTTCAGACACACTTGAGAAAATCATTTCCACTTTACCTAGAAGAATATGAAAAATAGCTTTTTCAGCCTTCCATTATGTGTATGAACAAGTCCAAGGTAGAATACTTGCAAGTAAAATTCCTATTCTGAGGATACTGAGCTAATACACAAAACTTGTGTTATATGATGTGCTATGAGTTTTTTGATGGTGAAGAGTTGTGTGTAATCCAGAGGCTCTCTGGGCTGTGTGGGCTGGGTGTGGGAGAGACGTTAAGTGAGAATGGGGCAGAAAATCCACCAAACTTGGTTTCAGTGAAGATTTATGGGACAGCAGGCTCCCTTCGTTCTCATTTGTCATTTCTCTGATGGTTGCACCCTGCTGAAAAGAACATATCTCACTTCTCTCACTTCATTTGCTTACCTACTGGACTGTGTCTACCTACAATGAGCAGCAACAGTAAGGACCCCAGAACAGCAAGTGAGCAGGCAGGGTTCAGACAGAAATCTCTAAGACACTACATCAAAATGTGGCCTCCACTTACAATAACAATGATACGGCACTTTTTCATTCATTCAACTATGATGCTTATAAAGGCATGATTGGTATTTTTAAATGAGGCAGATATATACACAGAGAGATAAGATAAATTGATTGGTCAATCAATAGAGAACATTTTTAGATACGTTTTTAAATTTTAAAAAACCATGGTTTTAAACAGTAAGTATAATACTTTTTTTAAGGCAAGAGGTTACTTATACATATGTGCTTCTCTTTGTATAAACTATCTCTGGAAGTATAGAGATAAATGATAACGTGGTTGATTTAGGGAGAGAGAACTGGGCAACTCATGGTCAGAGATGGGAGGAAGACTTACTTTTATTTTGTTCTATAGAAATATTTGCCATGTATACACAAACTAATTAATTAGAAATTAATAAAATGTGAAGAGAAATAAAATAATAATTCATATGGTCTAGTTCTCAAAATAGTATCAGGTCCAAAGAAAGAGTCCATAGACAAAAAAGTAATTTCAGAAAAATTCAAGTTTCTTTGCAACCCTTGAATTGCATGAAGGAGGTTTGTCTCTCTGTTCTACTGCCCTTGACACCTCAGTTGTTCCAGAACTTTCTTCCCTTTTCTCTCCAAACTTCTTATAAAATGCCACCCCCCAGGGCCTTGACTCCTGCACATCTGATCCTTTCCCTTTCTCTTTCTCCAGATTTTGCATAATAATGCCCCAAAGATCTTGACTTTGAATGCAGGACCCCACTCACAGGGCAGGGTTTCGGGGGAACAAACTGATTGAACAAACCCCAAATCCTCTTCAGTGGGGCAGGAAGAGAAGCAGCTGAGAAATTGTTAATTTTTCATCCACTTCATGATATTCATTGACCTAGCAGGTGAATTTGAGGACTAAAGCACTGGAAAGCTGAGGTCAAGACACGAGGGCACAACCTGCTTTGTCTTCCCATGAAGACTGGCCTGACTGGTAGTCAGTGAGTCTAGGTAAGGGACCAAGAGAGCCTTGTGTTCATAAACCAGCCCTTAAATGCTATATATCAAAAATGCTAAGATATAAACATATATATAAACATTTAAAAATGTATATGAATACACACACACACACACATAAAGATTGGTGATATATAATCCTCAAGTATAAAGGGAACAGTGTTGCAACTCAAAACTAAGCGTATGAGATTTGCATGTGGGCCATGTCACTGTTGGCCACACACAGTCCCACTGGGACTCGAAGCTCTTGGGAAGTTGAGTTGAGACAGAGTGTATGCTCTGCTTCTGTGTGGCCCCTCCCTTTAGCTAAGTTCTGTATCCTTTATTAACTAAGTTAAGATCTGAATCTTATTTTAGAATATGTGGAGGGTGTGTGTGTATGCCAATGTGAAGCCCACTTGAAACACTGCTCATAATTAAAGAAAGTGACCATGATTTTAAAAAGGTCAAGGCAAACTTTAGGAATACCCATTCAATCTTAGTCCACACAGGAAGACTCAGCTTATCTGGTCCTAGTGGCATGTCTACGGACCATTCTATGAACTTGCTGTGGACCAAGTTGCCTCATGCAATTAAAACTTGATGCAGTGAAACATTAAGATCTTATAATTCACATTCCTAGCTCTCATCCCCTGATGAGATAATATTACGTTTATAACCTGTTTTCCCATACAATGAGATACAGAGATGAGATAAGTTAGTTGGAGGACTTAGTGTCTAGTGTTCTCTACAGTTCTTTCTTACTGCAATTTAATTCATTGGCATTCTGGTTTTAGATATCAGTCTCTGTAAGTTTAGTTAATGTGAGTCTGCCTGTGAGAAAGTTTTCTGCATTTAGTGAGTTGAAAAAAAATTGGATTTCTCAATCTGAAAGGCTGGACCCTACCTACACTGTAGTGAATTCTCACTTTGGGAGGCCTCTTAGAGCAATGCCTATAAGCCATCTTAAAACTTACTGCTTGAAAGCAGTGCATTTTTTAACCATAATATTTTTTTGACTATATAAATAATGGACTCATTATTTATATAGCTTAGAAGATACAGAAAAGTTAAAAGAAGAAAAAAATCATTCATTCTACCAACTATAGACAACTATTAAATACTTAAATTATTTCTTCCCAGCTTTAACTCTGTGTATGTATTGATAAATACATGCAAAATTTAAATGATACTTGAAATAGCTTTGTAACCCCTTAATTTCACTAAATATAATATTCTGGACACTTCTCAGATCATTAAATATGTTTTTAAATGCCTTATCAATCCCCTTTTGGATATTTAACTTAATTTCAATATTTTATTAAAATAAAACCTGCTTTGAAGAACATTTCATCTTCATATATAAATCTTTAGTCATTTCTCTGAATATTTACTGATGATAAATTCCTAGAAGAAAACTACTGACTCCAAAGGTAGGAACAATTTTGGTGCTTTGACTTATATTGCCAGTTTAAACCCCAAAACTTGCTGAACTGATTTTCACTAACATCAGCAATTTTTCTTTTGGTGCCAGAATGATCATTTTGCTAATCTTTCACCAACATTAGATGAAAATTTATCATTTTTAATTTTTGACTAATTTAAAAGGCTAAACTTTATATTTACTTTGTAGTAACTTGCATTCCCTGTACACTGTGTATGAATATTTTTTTCAAATATTTGTGGCCACAGTTCTTGTTATGTGAGTTTACTTGTTCCTGCCCTTTGCATGAGGTCTTCTTTATAAATTGATTTGTAGAGTAATCCCATGTGTCATATTAAATGTTCTATCCAATTAATTTTCTGCAGATTAGTTATGCTTATGGGATTCTTTTTTGATGGACAGAATTTTTTAAATTTCTCTTTAGTCTAGAGATCTAAAGTGAGTCAGCTGTCCATGGCTCCTGCTGCCCAGCACCCATGCTTTATACTAAAGTGACCCCTTCCTTCCTGGTCAGAACTGGTGGATGAAGGGTATGCATCCAACCCAAGAACAGCTTCTCCATAAGATCACCTGCAGCCTATGCCTATAAGGAAGCCTGACACAACAGGAAAGATACGGTTATTAGGGAGCTAAATGTCTCTCTCACACACAAATAGCAGCTGGGCAGGAACTGATTCTATAGGAACAGATTAAATAGGAAGAGTTGGCAAACTAAAGGAAAAGACAAGCAGAAATGAGACAGGATCAGAAATGAAATAAACAGGAAGCCAGTGAGTAGAGAGACGATAAAAGGCAAGTGGGTATAAGAATAGGGGCAGTGCTGCCCTGAAAAGAAAAGAAAAAAAAGCCAACCCTACAGAGAGATAGAGAGACTAGAGCCAGTTCCTTAGTCTGCTTTGATTCCTTGGAATTTCTCATTTCCAAGATGAGTCCTCATGGAGGCATATAATAAACCCCCGTGATTTGACTTTAAGAGGGGCTTTTCCCCCTTGTATCCAAATAATCATTCTAGAACAGCCGTTCCCAACCAGTGGTGATTTCCCCTGCCCAGGGAAACATCTAGAAACATTTGTTCCATTTGGTTGTTAAGACCGAAGGGGTACTACTAACATCTAATAAATAGAGACCAAGGATGTTTCTAAACATCCTACAATGGTCAGCTTCCCACAACAAAGAATTATTGATCCCCTGTCAATAGTGCTAAAGTTGAGAAACCCTGTTCTAGAACAAGTTAGATTTTTTTTTATGGTTTCCCCCTTTACATTTGTGCTTAGAAAGTCCTTTCTCATTCTGTGAGAAAACAAATATTGTTTTATAGTTTATTCTATTCTATGATTTAATTTTCATTGTTTCTTGTCCTTAGAAATTTTTAGTAACAAGAAAGTCGTGTTTAGGGCTGGCCCAGTGGCGTGGTAGTTAAGCGCTGGCTTGGGAAGCCAGCGGCCCTGGTTCGGGTCCCACATATGAGGGCCAGTGACATTGCCTTCAAAAAAATAAAATAAAAATAAAAAACAGTCGTGTTTATGATGAGATCAGGGAATTGACTAAACATATACAACAGGTCACAATACCTTTATGCCTGCAATTAGCATATATCACTAGAAGCGAATGTGGCTAAGATTCTCACAACTTTCCTGATTTAAGTCCACTTTTCTGTTAAAGTGAACTGGATAGTGTGAAATTTTGTATTCCCTCTCAATGGAGAGGCAAATGATAATAAATTCCCTCAGCAACTGCACTGAAACCATAGAGTCTACTTACTACAAAGTTGATGACATATAGGACACTGTATTCACTTGATCAGCCAGATATTCAAAATTGCCACTTTGGGGAAGACAGGGTGTCTTCCCTTAACAGGGGAAGACTCATGGAACTGGTGTCAGTGTCCTGGTCATTAGGCTTACAGGATGGAGAAGTCGCTTACTCACTGGAGTTTTTAGAGCTTTTTAGAGGTGATATGAGATGGTGAAACTGGGTGAACACTGTGGAAAATCATGCCATGAAGAGTAGAATGTAACTTATACAAAAATTTGGTTGCAAGCTTATACTTTTGAGCTGGTCTTCAGATATCACACATCTCCTCTTCTTTTTGCAACATTATGGGGTCCATAAATTTTCCTATGGGAGGCAGATGGTTTGTGTCCTCATATCACCATAACAACTCATATTCCACAGTGAGTAACGAGCATGATCAGAAAAGACAGATGGAATGAGCCTGCAAATGCAAAATATGCCCCTCAATTTAGAATTCTTTGTCCCTGTGGAGGGGTTCTCATCTGAAAATTTAGTTATCTTCTTGTGAACTCCTAATAGCTCATAACAAATCGCTCTCTCAAATTAGCCTTGCTTCTAGAGAGCTTAGATTCTCATCTCTACATCTACCCTGAACCAAAGATTAATTCATTCCATCCTTCAGTGATCGGGGAAGTAGAAAGAAATGGGTATTTTCTGCCCAGTTACTCCAGATTCTAACCCTACTACATTATAACCTGCAACCCCAGCAGTTTCCTGAAATTTCAAATAGAAGCATTTTGTGGGTCTGCACTTGCTGACAAATTATCATAGATCCCCCTTAGAATTTTCATTCTTGTGTTAGATCTTTTTTGCATGCATTTCATACTTGGACACTCACTTCCCCAGTACCTATGAGTTAAATTAACTTACATAAACCTAGTTATATGCAAAATGTCTGCAAGCAGAAACACGGAGAAAAATTAATAACTAATATACAGAATATTTTCTTTCCATAAAAGCAGTAAAGATCAATGCAATAATTTAAAAATGTGCCTCTAAACAAAAACAAAGTGAAGAGGAAGAAGTTCAAAGCCCTCTCTGGCCCTATCTATAAGACAAAGTTTGCTGACTCCAAAAAATAGCCACCCCCGCAAAAAAAAAAAAATTACGATCAATAGTGTTCATCAGCAAGCCATCATAATTCAATGAGATTATTTATTAAAAGCAATTCTTAAACTTTTTCTTGTGTAACACTATCATATAGACCAAGGGTAGGTAAACCTTTTCTGTAAAGAGCCAGATAGTAAATATTTTAGCTTTTGCAGGTTTTAAGGTTTCTTTTTCAACTACCTGGCTCTGTCACTGAGGCACCAAACAGCTATGGACAATACAGAAATGAATGAGTATGGCTGTGTTCTGATAAAACTTTATTTATAGCCATTGGAATTGGAATTTTATATAATATTTTTATTATTTTTTAATTAGTTTCAGATGTAAAATACAGTGTAATAGTTATACTTTTTACCCCTCAAAATGACAACCCCACTCCCCCAATCTGCTGCCCCACCCCCATATCATACATAGCTATTAAAATTCCATTGACTCCAAGAATTATATATAATCTTAACATCTCACAAAAATATTATTCTTCTTTTGATTTTTTTTAATGATTTAAAAACCTAAATACTATTCTTAGCTCAGGGAACATCCAAATAGGCAGCAGTTTGGATTTGGTCCATGTACCATAGTTTGCCAACCCCTGAAGTAGACTACTATCTTTTGTTCACAAAGTGATTCTCAAAATGCCTCAGGAGAAACACAGCTGAATCTTGTTCAACTCTTCTTGCTCTATTTCCTAAGCAACCTTCTCCTGATCTGTAATCTAATCAGTTTGCATGTGGTACTGCCTTGTGATGAACTGGTTCAATCAGGAAACCAAAGAATAGATTCCAGGAGCAGAGTTCTCTCTCATGGTGCATTAATAAGATGTTTGAAATATTCAAGTTAGTCTTACAAGTTTGTCACTTTTCCCCCAAGTTTATATGATGATTTAAAATTCCAGATCTCATATCAGAGAAAGCAAACAGCATATATAATATGGAGGTAACAAAAAAATATACACATTTTAAACAAAATTAAAAATATATATAAGGAGGTAACAGCAACTATTAAACCCCCAAAGCAGAATGACTCCACATCACTCTACAAATTCTAGTACATCATTGTCAATTCAAAATAAATCCAATTTAGGACAAGTTATAAGTTGAATCAATTGCTAGTCTGAACAGTGGTGATTATAATGACATAAATTATAACCATAAAACTTTAGTATCTCAAACATCTAACATGCACACAGAATCAAAATGTGTGAACACAGTACCTATAGGATAAAGGGAAAATTCCAGCAGCCACATTGCCACAGTAGATACAGTGGAAAATAAGCATCTAATAAACAAATAGTTAATAATAAAAATATACAAGTGTGTGTCTCATAAAATTAGTTAATAATATAAATGTGCAAGGCTGAGTCTCATAAAATTAATGGAAGCATAGTTATCCCCAAAAGAATTGTATACTAAAAAAGAACCTAGCTTAATCTGTGCCAAATCTGCCCTATTACACAGTTGACCAATCATGGAATAATATGAAGCCCATGGTTCCTCAGACCTCACCTACTGGATGGTAAAAATGGGTTCTGTTACAAATTTTCTCTCGTTCTTTTCCTCCCACACTGTTGAGTCAAGCTTGTATGAGTCTCAGTTTTTTTAATGCAATCTTTTCCATGAGGTTTCTGGGTTTCTCATTCAAGTAAATTCCAGTATGTCCACCCCACCAGCTCTTCAGACGTGGCATGCTGGAACCCTGACATCATGGGGCAAAAACTTAATTTAAAAAAGCAAACTTCTGAAATTGGTGGCAGAATTGAGGTTCAAAGTGAGGCTACTGAATCCAATTAACTCTGAATTTGCGACCAATTGCTTTATTTCTCTGTGCCAGGAAGCATTCGAGAGACCTGAGAACTTATCCAGTCTAAAAGTTTTCAAGCTTTTCTTTAGCAAAGGAATCTTTATTTAACATGGTTTAACACATAACCCCAAAATGGAAAACTGGAACAACAGAGCTGCTCTACTGAAGACGGGGTCAGAGCACCAGAGGCCCGGCCTACTCCCCAAGGTACTTGTGGTGGCCCCCACGTCTCCTCCACAGAACCCTACACCTTTGGGGAGTACAGTCTGAAAACCTCTGATCTCATGCAGTCTTCTCATTTCACAAATGAGAAAAGTACTGAGAACGTGAAAAATGGCCCTGCCAGACAGTGCTATTCCCAACTGAACATAAACAGTTCTCAGACAAGGCCACACTGCTGCACTGCTGCTGTGTTTGGAACATGACAGAGACAAGGTCACTCTGCAACCTCAACAATGACGAAACACATCCCCTCTTCTGTAATAGCATGAGACTACTGCTTCTCTTCCAATAACAACTACTAGCCCAGATTGACTCCACCGCCCTCTTTGATAAAATTATTATGATCCCCAGTCACAAAATTGCCCCTGCTTCTTGACATCATCCAATCCAGAACTGGCGCTCTGTTCCAGTCCCTGCTTGGAATTATCCAACATGAGCCTGAATCCAGATGGACCCCACAGCTTCTCTCAAAAGCATTCTCCTTGCTGCTGCAAGCTCAATAAACCTAACTTTTTGCTTTCACTCTGGGTTTGTCCCTGGTGATCTTTGGCCTCAACACTACATTGTTAGCATTCTAAGCAACCTCCTCAAGAAAAACAGAGCAGCACCAAGGATCAGTTGGGAGACCAGGTAGCTGAGTTCCTACAGTGCTAAATAAACATGTTTGAAACAAATAGAAAATAATTTAATTCAGACTTTTAAGGAACCAAATGCATGTTCAGCAACAGTGGCATGGGCAACATGGGCTACCCTTGATGAAAACTCAGGGGCCACTGCTTGACAGTGACCCTGTCACTGTCACTGTGGAAAAGACATGCTACCAGCTCTGTCTGAAATGTTGTCACTCACAACATCTGGCACAGCACCCAGTGTGGATGGAACCCCTTCAGAGATCAGCCGGGTACCCAGAAAAGTCTGTCATTGTTTAATCCAGATTCACGTCACAGAAATGCAAAGATTTGTAGATGATAGGCTTCTACAAACAAAGCATAGTGTGATAAGCATCATTCCAGTCAGGAGAGTAGTACAAAGCCCACTCAGAATGGTCAAGGTTCCAATGCCACAAGTCCTTAGTGGTTCTTCTCACCCATACACTTTTATAAAGAATCCCTTTATAAATGAGTCTCATCAAACTATTTTATTTTTAAAGGACTGCCCATTTCCTGTGGGAACCCTGACTGATATATGAGACCGCTGGGTTGTTTCTATGTTGGAAGTGAAATGAGCATCCCCAGACATGCATGTGATATAACATACTCGGTAGGGCATCTTTGTATACCTAGGAAGAAGAGTTTGTGTGTAGTGGCCAGAGATAAGATGGACTGGAGATAGCAATATAGATGCCTACCCTGCCCACTTCCCCATCTACCTTAAACTGCCCACTATGATCTGGACTTTTCTCTCACAGGAGTGTTGACTGATTGAGCAAAGATAGGTCCAAGCATTACCAATCTCTTTTGACTCGATGAGAAAAAATGTCCTGGACTATTATGTTTCCCTTGTTGGGAAATTAGAACTTAAAAATTTGTCATCGGGACAATGATGAGACCAAGTGCAGAGTGTAGTTGAGTCAGGTTTTCAGCAGAGAACAATGTGGTGCCCTTCCAGTCACCTGCCTTTCCCAACAAGCCTGCCCTTTCTGCAGCTAAGTCCTACAATTCTTCCTAGGTCTCTACATTTGGGAAAACAAAAGCATGCTGGTCTTTATTCACTAAGAGAGAGAGAGAGAGAGAGAGAGAGAGAGAGAGAGAGAGAATAAAGAAAGGAAAGGAAAGGAAAGGAAAGAAAAGATGTTTTGGGGTCTGTCCGAGTGGCTCATTTGGCTAAGAGTGCGAGCTCTGAACAACAGGATCACCGGTTCGATTCCCACATAGGCCAGTGAGCTGCACCCGAGCTGAGCTGTCGCTGAGCTGCCGACAGGTGGCCAGATGGCAACTGGACTTGGAGCTGAGCTAGCTGTGCCCTCCACAACTAAGACTGAAGGACAACTTGGTTGTTCTCCTTCCCCAATTCCCCAACACTGTTCCCTTCCCCCAATTCCCCAATAAAATCTTAAAAGAAAAGAAAAGAAAAAGATGGACAAAACCCTGTTCACCACCCCTTCAGTGATACAAGAACCCACATTTTATGATTAGCAGTGCAGATAAAATTAGGAACAATAGTAGCCTGTACATGTGACGTCTCCACCCTAAGGTAAAGGAGTTTGTCCTTGAGTGTCTCATCCAATGATCTTGTGAATCATGCACTCAGCAATCATACCTGAAAACCCTCATCTAGACTAAGGTGATCCCACTCCTTATTCGGAGGGAGACTGTTCAGAACCACTAGGCCTCCTCCCGAAGTCCAGAACCCAGAGATATTTTCATGGCAAACAAAGGCCAGGAAAAAAAAATTATAGCTCTGACTCTCTCCTATAGAAGAAGATAAAGCAACAGAAAAGGTAAAGCAGGATACCTGTGAGAAGGCAGGTTGTGAGTGAGCAATCAAAACGCTATTTGAGGGAACTAAAGGGAGAAGAATTAGGGCCAAGAAGGGCTGCAGGCCTCTGCCCCTTGAGCTGGGAGGACAGTAAAGCACACCCAATTCCATTTCAGTACAATTCTTTTTAAGCTCCTCAACACTTCACTATCTTCAATAGTCTTTTCATCTCCTAAGGTCCAGATCTAATAGCTTCTTCTGTGGAGGTTTCCCTGACCCCAATACTTCCCGCTCCCAGTCAAAATGAACTGTTCCTTTCTCTACTCTTAATGCATTCTAACCCTCTCTTTACCACATTTTATTTGGACGATATGAACATGTTTTCCTCCCTCAAGTGGTCTGTGAGCTTGCTAATGGCAGGGATCTGTCTTCATGATTTCTGAATTAAAATAGTCCCTGGATCATAGAAGAATGTCAAATGTTCACTGAGTTTGAAAATGACATACTCTTGCTATCAATTGTAACTTGGACAGCCACTCTTCCCTACCCTGCGCTCAACTTTTTCCAGTTATGTCATTGGTGGGAAAGTAAAGGAATCTTCAATGCATGTAGAGCTGACTTTTACCCTGTCTCAGTCCAAAAAGTGGAGCCTGAGAGAAGAGCTTCTGGGAGAAAAAGTCGAGGTGGAGGTAAAAGTGAACCAGAGAAGGAGAAAACGCCAAAATAAGGTGTGTTATCAAGCTGGTCTCCTCTTGAGCAACTGGGGTTCTCTCCCACTGGGGATACTATGAAGACCCATGTAGAAAGTACTTCAGAATTGTCCCCCCAAGGGAAAGAAAAGGGAATGATTTATTCATTGTTAGGCAAAATGTTTTCTGGTGCTGGACATAACTGATGCCATCTTAATAAACAAGTTGCAGGCCGGCCGAGTGGCACATTGGTTAAGAGCTGGTTTGGGATGCCAGCAGCCCTGGATCCCACATATAAGAGCCAGTGACACTGTCCTCTACAGCTAAGATGGTGAACAACAGCTCCACCTGGAGCTCAGCTGCACAAGTCTCTCCAACTTCCAGCAAGCTTCTCCCAGCTATACCTCCAATCTTCCTGAGGAAGCCTCACATATACTTAGAAATCAACCTGTCGGCTGTGGTCACCACCTGGCATCTGCCATGCTCTTCCTCTTCTGCTCCAGACCGCCCCCCCCCTTTTTTTTAAAGGTTTTATTGGGGAATTGGAGGAGGGTAACAGCGTTGGGGAATCGGGGAAGGGGAACAGACAAGTTGCTGTCTTCTGTTCTTCAGTCTAGTTGCGGAGGACGTTGCTTCACTGGCCCATGTTGGTATTGTCATTGCGCTCTTCCCGGATGAGGCAGATTCGGTCGCCCGTCTCTGGATGGTTGCTCACCGCAGTTATTGGCAGCTCACACTGGCTGCCACCCTCTCACGCTGGCTGCTGGCCACTCACTGTAGCCTATGGCAGCCCACTGCAGCAGGGTCTGCAGCCTACATCATCACCAGGGCTCGCACAGCCCAGCTCCAGGTGGAGCTGTTGTTCACCTTCTTAGCTGTAGAGGGCAGTGTCGCTGGCCCTCATATGTGGGATCCGAATCGGGGCCTAAACAAGCTCTTAACCAATGCACCACTCGGCCAGCCCGCAGACCCCCTTCTACATGTCCTTCTGCAAGCAGCTTCTCCCTGCTCCTCTGCTGCCCATGTCCACCATGAGACCACACTGAGAGTGTTCCTTCCTTGCTCTCAGAGACACCAAAGCCTCCAGATACCAAGACGACAATTTCTTTTCACTCTCCTTGTGCCAGAGC
This sequence comes from Aselliscus stoliczkanus, assembly GCA_033961575.1. NCBI lineage: Eukaryota > Metazoa > Chordata > Mammalia > Chiroptera > Hipposideridae > Aselliscus > Aselliscus stoliczkanus. The sequence continues at coordinate 99,376,325 of CM066732.1, read as the reverse complement.
CATGCTACGGCTCACAGAGAAATGGTAAGATGCTTCTTTCCTCCCAGGTCATACTTTGAGCCAGGAGAGTACAAACAGTGCTGCTTCAGACAAAGCAACTGAATCACGCAAGACAGTTTCCTTGGCTTTAGCTTAAGTCCAAGGAGTGATCCTTCTCTCTCCCTTGTCCTCTCTCACCCCAGCCTCCAACACCACCACCAACCTCACACAAAATGGCCTCCTTCTATCTTTAACCAAAAATATAGCCCTCATGCAAATTAACTCAAAAAAGCCAGCAGTGGGTGGCCGGGTGGCTGAATTGGTTAGAGTGCATGCTGTGAGCAACAGGGTTGCCTGTTCGATTCCCACATGGGCCAGTGAGCTGCACCCTCCGTAACTAGATTGAAGACAATGACTTGAGCTTAGCTGCCAGTGGGCAGCCAGATGGCTCAGTTTGTTAGAGCAAGGTTGCTGGTTCGACTCCTGCATGGGATGGTGGGCTGCGCCCCCACAACTAGATTGAAAACAGCAATTGGACTTGGAGCTAAGCTGCACCCTCCACAACTAAGACCAAAGCATAACAACTTGACTTGGAGCTGGTGGGTCCTGCAAAAAATACATTGTTCCCTGAAAAAACACATTGTTCCCCAATAAAAAGTTAAAAAAAAAATTTCAGGCTTCTTTAAAGAAAAAAAAAAAACCCCAGCCAGCAGCTTACAGCCCATTTCAGCAGTGCACTGTATATGCCCAGGCAGGCATGAACTGCAGCAGTGCCCACAGCCTTGGCACAGGCCTAATCCTCACTATTACAGCAACTATTTAAGACCTTCTATATGCAGGTAATGATATGCATTGGGCCTTACAATCACATGGAGGCAGTTTGTGGGGTTGTGTTTCCTACTGCCACAGAATGAAATCTCACCAGATGTCTTAAATAGCTTTTTATCCTGGCATTCTCTCACATCACTTCACTTTAAAGAGATATGGTTTTTTGGTTGACAAAAGTACCTAATCTCCAACTGATCTATCCGTGTGGTATGAGTAACCCTAGTACACAAAAGTTTCACTGGCTATATTTTTAAATGACAGTTTCCTAAAATTGAACTCAGCAGACATGCAACATCAGTCCCTAATTGCACCTATGGAAAAAAATGTGTTCACAATGTGCCACAGCTGGGTCCAGCTATTTGAAAAACAATGGCTACTGAAAGCCAAGAGCGAAAGAAAATGGCAATAGAATAAGGTGGCATGTTGACAGCTGAGCTCTAGTGTGACATCTGTAGGTGGTTCTGTAACTTTAGAATTAGATTGTTCTCACTTCAAAAGAGCCATCCATGAACTCTGTCAATCAGCAACTCAGTCATACAGACAGACATAAAGCTCTTTCGCCCAAGCGCTCCTCAAAAAAAAAAAAAAAAAACCCTTAAACATGACACTAAAGAAACAATGTATAGATCACACGTGTTTTAGTGAAAGGCAGCATTTTTTTGCTTGACTAATTTACAAACTGAGTTTGAATTTTTGTCCAGCCTTCAATGTGCCTTACTTTTACAAAAGGAATTCCATTTATTGTTCTCCTTGGATTTCAAATAAGAAAGTAATATCAAAGTCTAACAGAAAATGAAAGCTCTGGTCAGACATTTTGTTTTCCTCTCCCAAGTAAATATAGCACTTGCTGGAGGAGCTTATGCTGATGTGTCTGTAAACTGAATATATATTTTTATGAGAAGGTAAATAGCCAGAAACACAAAGAAACACATTTCCCCTGTGCTCTCTTCCAAGTGACTTCTAGCCCACTGTGCAGATGACATGTTTAGAAGGTAGAAGATTTCGTCTCCATGGAAGCTCAGTTTGTGGGCTCTGATTTGGCAGACTGACAGCTGTGCTAAATAATGTTGAAATTACATGTAATAGATTTTTAGATTATGACTATTGTCCAGTAAGGACTGAAGAGCCCCATGCAGTAAGAAAAGGCTCAGTTTGGTTATATTCTTAAGCTTCATTCTGGAGTAAAAAGGCACAGGTTCTTTTTATTATAAATTGGCCTTTTTGTGTGCTGGGGGGAGGCGGTAAGTATAAAGTCATTTCACTAATTAGAAGCCCTAAGCACAGAGTAACCACTGCCACTCTTTTCTGAACTGAAACAACCATGCTCAATAATTTCTGGATAGAACTCCACCTCAATTTAAAGCTAAGAGTAAATGAAATGCTCAATTTTTCAATGTCATAATAGCAAATTAGAGTAGAATTAGACTGAATTACCATCTGGAGTTTGATGCTCTGTAGGACTAGTGGGTTGCTGGCCTCCTCCAGGTATTCATTTATTGATACATTTGATTTTCTCTTTTGTTTGTGTAAAGGAGAGTGAGGTTAGTATGAGGATGTGCAGGAGAAAGCAAAGCAATGGAAAGGATGCAGAAGTCAACCCACAAAGAAATGAAGATGAACAGAGACAAACTTGAACCTAAGCACAATTGAATTGGGTCCCAAGGACTCCCAGAAATGACCAGGGGAGGCTCTGAGGAGAAACTGAATGCCTGTGTGAGAAGACAGAAGTGTAATATCTGGGAAATGTGCATTTTTAACACATTATCATTTTTATTCCCAAAGACTGGAAGCTGGAGAACAGATTACCCTAAATTCCTGAGTTTAAAAAACATTCCCTTTGTCATAGTATACCATGTCAAAGGTCATAGTCTTCCTTTTTCCTTTTAGAGCAAAGTAGATGTGTTGCTCAATAGTTAATGTCCCTGGTCAAATGATTCGAAACTCTTTGCAGAAAACCAGCAGTTTATGAGACCATTGGGTAGAGAAGTAAGAAGGGAACAGGAGAAGAAAATAAGTGAGAAAGGTATTTTACACGTTGTGAAAATATAAAATAGCATTTCATGTTTATCTCCTCCAGCATGCATGATATCACCACCATGTCCAAAAGGCAGCATCAGTCATAGAGATACAAGCACCTTTTCTGAACTGAAGAGACCAATTTGGACAAGTATGTGTATTGGTTCCAAAAACACATTTCAGAAACTGTGGTCTGACTTTCATTCGGAGCCAAGGGAGACTGCAGTCTTGTCATACCCACAAGTTGTCTGGGCGTCCAGACCAGCAGCCTCAGCTGGGAGTTTATTAGAAATGAAGAGTTGCAGCTGCACCCAAGACCTACAATATCAACAATTTATAAGATCCCAGGTGATTCACAACCACATTAAAATTCACACCCCACTCAAATGACCAGTCTTTCCTTTAAAGTTATTGGAAGAGTATTGCCACCTAATAATCTTAACTCTGAAGTTCTTTTTCATCCAACTGGTTGTCTCTTATTTGAGAAACGCTCCATGGCCCCAGCCTTGGGCCCAGGCAACAATAGGGGCATCGATTTGCAACCCATTTAGCAGCAACTTATTTAACAATTTAAATCTGTCCCTGAGCTCTTCAGAGCAACCCCAGGGAATGCAGGGTTGGACCTCAGCTCCACAGCCCATGCAATGTTAACCCCTGACTCTCCGGTCGTATTTTAACTATAGATACATCAAAACATTCATCTATGTATAAACATTGAAACTCTGTCCTGTGTCAACGTAGGCTTTAGTAAAATGGAAGGACCTGTTAACCGGTACCTGGAAGGGACCGGACATACTGTTAACCCAGGGGAGAGGGTATGTTTAAGTATTTCCTCAGGACACAGACACTCTGGATTGGATTCCACATCGCCTGATCCGGCCTTATGTCTCGGTGCCCATTGCCTCCCTCCCATCCGGCTCCGCCGATGATACAGTCTCCCTGGATGCTGATGCCCACCCCATCTCCACCGTTCCTGTTACTTTTTACCGGCCTTTCTCCAAAAATCCTGCTTTGTATTCTTTTGAGGCTTGTGCTGCTGCACCTTATGTTTTTCTTTTGATTACTCGTCACAGTATTTTTAATGTAACTCATAACAATTCATTGTTCAATATCTCATGTACAAAATGTGTTATCAGCTCCTGTGTATCTCCCACCACAGATCTCCTAGTGTTGTTTATTGTTCAACAACCTCCTTACTTGCTCTTACCAGTTAAACTAGATTTTCCTTGGTATTCAGACCCATGTTCTTCAGACAGTTACTAATGCTTTAGTCAGATCAAAATGTGTAGTTACAAAACTTATTCTAGGAATTACTTTGCTGCCTCCACCACGACACTTGTACAAAATGTACATACTGCCCAACATGTAGATCAGCTATCTAGGAATGTTTCTTTAGCTTTAGCCACTCAGAACTTATAGATAGCTAGAAGCTAGGGTTAATGCCTGGGAGGAAGCTGTGATGATTATCCTCATTCTCAGTCTCTTTCCAATCATCTTCAGACTTTTCAACAATAGTATCCAAGATGTTGCTGCCAATGTACATAGTCCTAATTTAATTAATAAAGCAGGGCGAGACGTGGGAAGCCGACAGCTCCCCAGTGTCTGACAAGGCCACATTGCCCTGCTCAGCACTGGATATTAGGGGTGCTGCCTTATAGTTGGTCATGTAATATCTCCTGCCTCTATGAACCCATGTGCCTTTCCTCCTATAGAAGACAATATACTCACTGCATTTATGGCAAGTTCCTGTGATACCCCAATGAGCTAACTACGCAGCCAAAGACGGGTAAGATCTCCTAAAAGAGGGGAGACAACCTAAGCCAGGCGGTAGTTCCGTGGGGAACCCCTGAACTGAGATATTGGGGACTCAAGCCCCTTTGGAAACTGAGGCATAGGCCTTTGGCCACATAGGCCTAAAAAAAGCAGTCTGTGAGAAACAGACAGCCTCTGTGAGAAACTGGTGCTATCGTTTGTCCTTGCCTGTGCAGCTGTGAAAGGTTTCCTTGGAGACCAGGAGACCAAGGTCTCTCGGCCATGAAAGTTCTGATAAGAGGCAACTTACTGACCGTAAGTTATTTTAATTAACAGCCTTGTTTTAACTCTTTGTTTTGTACACTGCTAGCAACAGATACTGAAGCTTTCAATGAGAAACAGATGTTACCCTCTATTACAAAAACATGCAGCCCTTTGTAAGATAGGAAAAGATTGAAACTCCTTTTGCTACTAAGTATTATAATCACATAGAAATAGTTTCTTGCCTAAACTCTTGGCAATAGTTCAAGTATATGCCCTGTAAGGTAGCCACAGTAACCACTCTTTAGATGATAAGTAAAATCCTTGAACAGGCCACAGTGTACCCTGAAAAGATACAATTACAAAAAAGTAAAAGTTCTGAGTTAGGGAAAACATCATGGTCATGTGAAACATAACTTTTAATTAAGATAATGGTCAAAAGCCCCTATAAAAGGAGCTAGGCTTTAACAATAAAACGTGGCACTCCTGTGAACCTCTTTCCGGTGTCTCCATCTTTCTTTTTTTCCTCGCCGACTCCGTCCCACCCGAGGGAACCCCTGTACCTGCGGGGGCTGGCTCCCCGCAGGAGAGGAAAAAAGGAAGAACTGAAAACAAAAAAGAATTCTGAAAGTAGTAAAAGTAGTATCTCACCCATTCTTTCTTGCTACTCCCATTAAGAAAGAAGAGTCCCAAAGGGCAAAAGAGCATATTTTGTGTAAGAAAGAAAGGAAAATAAGAAAGTATACATATATCTGTTTATATTTACAAGAAGAAACACAAGACAGATAAAACAGAAAAACACAAGTCTGGTTATTTATAAGGTATGAGGGAAGAGAACAGGGTGGATGGGATACAAGAGGGAGTGATGCCTCTCTAAGTAGACCTTCTGGTAGTTTTGACTCATGGAAGCCTGTTAATATTTTGCATATTCAAAATATAAAATGAAATCAACAATGATGGGAAAAGGAAGAAAAAGCCCTAAAACCTAAAAGCAAACTCTAACAAATGAACCAATTATATTTAAAGTGAATTCTATAACCACAGTGAAGAAGGAAAAAAGAAAAAACCGAAGAACTCATCCAAGTCACATCTGAGCTGGTATTTAACTGTATACCCCTAGTCTTAGGTAAGACTGAGGGATGACTAGAGCTGCAAATGAATCCTGAACTCTTAATACATTTGTTTCTTGTACAGATATTGGTAAAGACATTCTGATACTATTTTAAATGTATTTCATAGGACTGCAAAAATGAGTAAGTGTATCAATGCTGTTGGGAGCCAAGGACCAGTGCTTGCTTGAGACACACAGCTCTTAGCCTCAGGATAAGGGCTGTTCTCCTGAGCAGTAGTCATGATTTACATGGGAATCAAGATACACATGACACAGGCAGAGAGAGTTCCAGATAGATACTCAAAGGAGCAGGCAATGTGAAAATGACAGCCCTTAAAACCTTTATTTCAGACTCTTTCTACTGTGCTGTCATTAAAGAAGGTAACTATATAGAGTAGGTATCTTTGCATATCAATGCATGATTGTGTAGAAAAGCAAGCTACAAAATATATGTAGGGATAGTTTGGTAAGTGAACATGGAACGTCACCTCAGTAAAAGTTCATAGAAATGCCAGGTAAAGAACTAAAAGAAATGAATACCTGGCTGAGCCTAAAAGAAAGGAAAATCCCCAACAGTCAGAAATGAAGAACCAAAGTGCTAAGCTTGTGAGCAAGGGCTGGGGTTTACCAAAGGGGAAGCTTTGCCTCATAATGTACAAGATAAGGAGCAGGAATTGAACCCCCACCCATTGAGGCAGGACTCTTGAAGGGCTCTCCCTCAGTAAAGTGGGACTAGATATGACCTCCACTCATCTTGCTCAGAGAGGGTATAAAAAAGCTTGCCTGTGCCCTGTATATATGGGGAAAGTTCTCCCATTAGAAATATCAAGCCCAAGCCTGTTTCATTCATGTATGTGGGGTCTGAATTTATACAACACACATGGTGTGGGAATCTTCTGCCAAGAAATTAATGTAAAAATGGGCCCCAAATAAGTGAAATCCCTGGGGCTTCCAGCAAAAGTAAACACAAAATTGGGCCGGCCAAGATGCGCGTTGATTAAGGTTTGGCTTGGGACGCCAGGTCTGAGCAACAGGGCCCCAGTTAAGATTCCACATGAGGGCCAGAGATGCTGCACCCTCTACAGCTAAGATGGTGAACAACAGCTCAACCTGGAGCTGGGCTGCCATGAGTTGCCGGCAAGGGCATAGGCTGCAGTGGGGCTGGCCGGAAGCTGACATGAGCTGCTGTGAGAGGTGCCTCACCCAGGAAGAGCGTAATGATATACCAACATGGGCCAGTGAAGCGATGTCCTCCACAACTAGACTGAAGAACAAAAGGACAGCAACTTATCTGTTCCCCTTCCCCAATTCCCCTAATGCTATTCTCCTCCCCCAATAAAATCTTTAAAAACAAAAAAGTAAACACAAAGTTGATCAGAAACAAGCATTTTAAACCCCAAAGCATACAGAACATTCTAAGACACACATACAAATAAATATATTCTGGCTGAAAATGAGCTCGCAATAAAAAAAATTACAAAACACAGGAGAAAAGACGTCACCATGAGGAAGAGTTGTTAGTCACTGCCAACAGGAAGATTTGTGTGGTCAATAATATAATAACCTGAGACAGACGATTAACTAATTACATTTCAAATGATAAACAGATTTGGAACCCTTAGGAAAAAAAAACAGGCACTGTGCAAAAAGAACTGGCAGATCTGAAAAAGACCAAACTGAATTTCTAGAAATGAACACGTAAAATTCAACAGGTGAAAAGCAGATTATAGATGGCTGATGAGAACATAGAGGTGAAGTAATCATGCAGCAAGGAGGGATAAAGAGAAGGAAAATGTGAGAGAGAGGTCAAGAGAGATGAGAAGAGTAAAAATACCTCATTGGAACTCCAGAAAGAGAGGAATTTGAGAGTGAGGTAGAAGTAATAATCAAAATATAATGGCTGAGAAATTGTGAGAATTGATGGAAGAGATGAGTATCAGTCAGGATCGAGGCAGAAAATAGGTAGCAGTCTCACACTAGGTAATTGAGGAAAGTTTAATAAAGTAACTACTATTTACAAAGATGATAATGAGGCTCCCCTGGAGAGAATACCCAAGTTCTTTCATCCTTTATCTAATAGAAACTCTGTGTTCAGGTAAGAGAGAGAGGAGGAGGCACCACAACTATACCTATGGTGACCCTATGTTGGATGGAAATTAACAAGGGATAGAGAAACGCCAGGGGCTAGTAAGAGCAAGGAGTCTGAAAGACAAGGGACGGGAGAGGTTACGAGAACTCAGGGAAAGAACTCTGTAGGAAGTTGCTCAGAACAGTAGCCATGCCTTCACTGGAGGAAAGCAGCCAACCCCTGGTAAACAGTATGGAGGAGCCTCAGATTGAGCATATGGACCTCACTCTCCTCAGCCCTTAGAGCTTACCCTGATGCCTCCCACTGATGGAAGCCAAAGGGCAAGGGAAGATGCAACAGTTCCCCACTGTAGCCCCCAGGGGACTGTATCAGTTTTCCAAAACCCTGGACTATCATCCCTAGGTAGTGTAAATAGACAGCATGCTACTTTCTGCCGGAAACTGACAGCCTGTATTGAGAGGTGTGTGTGTGTGTGCGTGCATACGTGCGTGTGTGTGTGTGTGTTATATAAGTTGAAAAGGGGAGAGAGATAAAAGACAAACAGAAATAGGGACAGTCTAGAAGTAAATATAACCAAAATCCTACCATTTTGGTGATTTGGGTTTTTTTGTTTATGTTTTTGTTTTACACTTACTACATTTTCTAATTCTTCTACAGTGAACATGGAGTGAAATGGTGCAAAAGAGCAATCTTTTAATAATGATGAGTCCATAAAAAATATGGATTCCTAATCAATTCATTCCCCACTAGACTGACATCATCCCTAACCCAGGCTACCTGCCTGACATCAGAGCTAGAGACACAAATGATGTAGCTGGGAAAAAAGAAGAAAAAAAAGAGGGACGATTAAACTCAGATATTGAGCAATGGTCTATAAATAGTGAATTTTTATAGATAGGGTTATATGTCATCTCAGTTAAGCTCAGTAAAACATAATCTCCCAAATACAGCATGACCAGGTTATAGAACTGACATCCAGGCCTGAGAAAGTCAACAAGAAGTCCTGTGAAACCTAAGTTGTCTCTTAGATTTCATATAGGAATAAATTTATATTTTAAAAGACAATGATGATATTGCATCTCTGACTATCTAGAATGTTTCAAAGAATAGAGATCTGCGCCTTCACCTTGGCCCAAATTGAAGCTTGAAGTCACAGGTATAAATGCTTGCTAAATTTTTTTTTACTAATCTATCCACATAGCTAATCATTGCTTGAAAGTTGAATATTTATATGCTAAGACTTGGGGTGAAAATCTGGCTTTTGATGGGTTAGCAGGCAGGTCCTCGTTTCATCTCCTCCTTCTGAATGTTGCTGCCTGGGCTGTGACAGATCCCTTGTCCACCTGCAGCATATATATAGTAAACTGGCTTAGATTCAGAGGAGAGGGCACCACCTACTGCAACAGCATTCAAATCTAACCCATTCACTGTGTGTGTGTGTGTGTGTGTGTGTGTGTGTGTGTGTGTGTGTGTGTGTGTTTCCCCCAAGGGCTTTCTACTTGATTGTTCCCAATCAGACTAGCTTGTGAGACTTAACAAATTTCAGCTAAGGGTTGGAGGCAAGGGAACCTATGGCCACAGACCAACACTTAACTATATTAAAAATCCCACGTCTTTGGCGAGAACTATTTGTTATTAACATCGTAATGCTATTAGGCAAGGATAATGATTGATGGAAGTCATTTTACTAGGCAGTCAGACACAGTGTCAGTTTTTCTGAGAAATGATAACATTGGCCCAATTTTCTGGTGAGGAGTGCAGAGGATATAAAAGCCAGGAAAGCCAGCTATAAGCCTTTTGGCCCATAACAGGAGCCGCTACTTCCTGACACTCCTACCTGCACCCCTGGAGAGAATATCCAAGTTCTTTCATCCTTTATCTAACAGAAACTCGTGTTCAGGTAAGGGAGAGAGGAGGAGGCACCACAACTGCACCTGTGGTGACCCTATATTCAGCAGAAAGCAGACTTTTGCACAGCTCAAGCAGGTCAAAATAAGGCTTAAGCTTAGAGAGCAGGCAAGCAATGGGCCTTGGTGGGTCAGCAAGGATCACAGAAGATTCTGCCAATCATTGACAGAAAGCTTCACAAGGGACCAGCCATCAGTGCCCCAGGAGATGAATGCAAATGCAGCTTTGGGATGTGACTCAAATTGTGACTGACATGCAATGCACATTAACTACCCCTTCCAGTTCTAAAATTCTATGACAACTGACACCCACATTAAACTATCAAAACCACAGTCCCCTGCAATGCCATCAAAACCACAATGAGATGTCACCTCACACCTGCTAGGATGGCTGTTATTTAAAAAGATATGAAATAACAAATACTGGTGAGGATGTGGAGAAAAAAGAACTCTTGTGCACTGTTGGTGGGAATGTACATTGATGCAGCCACTATGGAAAACAACAGGGAGGTTCCTCAAAAAAAATAAAAACAGAACTAACATACAATCTACCGATCCTACTCCTGGGTATATATCTGAAGGAAATGAAGTCACTGTCTCAAAGAGATATCTGCACCCCTATGTTCATTGCAACATTGTTCACAATAGCCAAGATATGGAAACAACCTAAGTGTCCATCAATGGATGGATGGTTTTTAAAAATGTGGTATATATACACAATGAAATATTACCCAGCCTTAAAAAAGAAGGAAACCCTACCATTTGTGACAACATGTGTGAACTTAAAGGCATTATGCTAAGTGAAGTAAGACAAACAGAAAAGGACAAATACTGTATGACATCACTTATGTGCAAACTCCAAAGAAAAAGTCAAACTCAGAACAGAGAGTAGAATAATGGTTGCCAGAGGCTGGAAGGGTGGCAAAAATGGACAAGTTTGGTCAAAGGGTACAAACTTTCAGTTAAAAGATAAATAAGTTCTGAGGACCTAATGTAGAACATGGTGACGATAGTTAGTAACACTGTGTTGTATACTTGAAATCTGCTGAGAGTCTATCTAAGCATTTTCACCAAAAAAAAAAAAAAAAAGTAACAAGGTGAGGCAATGGATGTGTTAACGTAATAGTGCGAATCTTATCACAATGTACACACGTATATCAAATCATCACATTATACACTTTGAATATATTACAGACTTATTTGTCAATTATACCTCAGTAAAACTGGGGGTGAGGGGGAGAGGGAACAGAGCCCCCAGCCTTTCTTACGACTTCATGAATTCCCACCCCATCCCCCACCCAAAAGGCTGGAGGAGCTTCTTCAACAGTTGTGACCTTGGTTCTATACCATTTCCCTGGCTGTGTTACTTCTCTCATCAGATCCTCTTTATTACAGAATTGAAAACTCAGGATTTGGAAAATATATGTATCAGTGCCTCCACAAACAAAGTTAATGTGTATAGTAAGTAATTATAAGATTAGCACATTCTACCCCTTTCTGCCCAGTTAAGAGTCACCTCACCACTCACACTTTCATCCATTCATTTGTTGGTTTTCCCATCCATGTTGAAATCTACCACCTGGCTGTCTCAGAGTGCAATGATCTAGTAGCTGGGGTTTATGGATTTTCAACAGAGAAAGATGAAAAGAAAATAAATGAAATGGAAAGGGAAGGGGAAACTCCCTCCAGACAACATCCCTCTGATTTTCACTCAATCTCTTTCCTCCCCACTTGGGTCTCCATTTCCTCACCAACTACTGTTTCATCAATTCAATGCAACCTGTACTCAGCCTCCACCACTTCAATGTACCCTAATTGGTGTATATTTGTGCCATTTTATGTGCCATGTATCACGCTGTGACCAGCACATGGTGAAAGTTCAATAATAAATTTCTCTGGCCAATCTCCCTCTAATTGGTAAACTAGACAGGAACTTTCCAGTGCTTCCTTCACTTGATTTTCTCCAGCAGTGCAGTCTCCTTCTCTGAAACCTTTCCCATTGGCTTCCAGGTCCCTTCTCTCTCCTGGAGTTTTTCTTACCTTTGACTATTCCTTATGTCTTCTTTTCAGGCTCCTACCTCCCATGCCTTAAATTAGGACCACTTTTAGTCTTCACCTCTTGGCTGTATACACGTACTCTTGAGAGGTGACTGTCAACTCCCATAAAAGCAACTACTATCTATATGATCATAAATATAATATGGTACAGTGATGGCTAATAAGGTCTACACCTGCATCCCAGAGCTGTACCATTTTCATTCATTTGACAAATATGGAATGCACTCCCACTGTGTGCCAGTTCTATTGTCTTCCCCCATTGGACAACAATGATCCACAGGTATCTAACCTCAGCATGCCCAAAACTGAAAGTATCTCCCTAAACACACACACACACACACAATGCCTCCTTCTCTGCTTCTTATTTAAGTAAATGACACCACCCATCTACCAAATCAGAAACTACCAAGTGTGAAATTTAGTAATAATCTTAAAGTTGCTCTTCACCTACCCCCACATTTAAATTGCCATGTTCTGTGAAAACTACAAAGCTTTCCCAGGCCTCCCCAGCTAGGGCAACATGAAGTCATATTAACAATATCAACTCAAAGGCCAATGAACGTAGGCCCCACCTTTTCAGGTTAGATCTCAGACTCTAAATATACATGCACATGCACACGTGCACACACACACACACACACACACACACACAGTGAAATGTACTCAAGAAATTGTTTATGCATGATTCACTCAGCCTACAGGAGCACCCTGTTCCACCTGACCTCACCATGTCTCCATCGGTCACTGATGTTCCTTTCTGGCACCTCCACTGATGCCCCAAATCCCTCATGATGGCAGTCCTTGGAAAGGGGGGGAGGAGGAAGCAGAGAAAGCCTACCTCTTCTGTTAAAAGTGCCTGAAAACAATACAGCCATGCCACAATTTTATTACACACCGATGGATAAAACATCTTTTTACCACTAATTTGCATACCCCTGATCTGCATAGGACCCCAAGTATAACAGAAATCTCAATGATGGACACTGAACTGACTCCATCACTTTTCCTTTCCAACAATTATGACATTCTTTATAGAGGAAGCTCATCTTCTTGGCTCCTCTCTCCCTCTGCCCTGCCCTATGGTTCATTGGTTATCATTGATCCTCACCTACACCAAACAGGGACAACTGTCCTCACCATACCATGCATCCAACACTGTGCTGGTACTGGACATAAATGCTCAACAAGGCAGGCATGCCATCATGGAGGCAACACAGCATAGAGGTGAAGGTGGGGGCACTGGAGCCAAACGTCCCGGAGTTCACATCCTGGCTCTGCCACTTTCGAGCTTCTGTGACCTTGAGCAAGATACCTTACCTCTCTATGCCTCATTGTCTCCATTTGTAAACCGATGATACTATAGTACCTACTTGGTAGGGTTGTTATGATGTGCCACTTAGTTCATGTTAAACACTATTGCCTGGCACCTAGCAAGTGCTATATAACAGTTATCTATTATTATTATAGTCTAGTGGGAGATATACAAAATAAGAAGACAAGCCAAATAATTGCCATTTGTAGTAAGTGCTAAGAAGAAAATAAATAGGGAAGTTCAACACAGAATAACGGGAGCCATGAGAGTGAGTATTTTAGATAGGACAAGAGAAGACTCTCCAAGGAGGCAATTTAAGCTGAGACCTAAAGGTTGAAAAGAAGCCAACCACACAAATAGCTGGAAGAAGAATATTCCTGGCAGGGGGACAGAAGGGACAGCAGGGCAGAGTCCCTGAGATAGAAAGGCATTTGGTGAATCCTAATACTAAAAGAGGGTTGGTGAGCTGAGCACAGTGAACCAGGTGCAGAATGGCATGGGAAGAGAGAAGGAAAATCAGATTGTGAAGGAAAATCAGAAGGAAAATCAACGGTGTTTATGGGCTGCAGTAGAAAATTTCAATTTCATTCTATGCTAAATGGAAAGTCATTGGAGGATTTTAAATGAGGGAGTGATGTTATCTAATCTACATGTTTTAAGAGTAGTCTGATTAATGTATTGAAAGGTATGCAAGAATAGAAACAAGAAGATAATTAGGAGGCTACTGCAGTCATCCAAGAGAGAGATGATAGTGGCTGGCACTAGGGGGTGGCAGTGGAGATAGAATGAATCAATGGTCTAGAGTGTTATCTACAGAGAAAATGCTGTGGTCTCTGCAACTGGGCAGAGCTGATCAAAGCACGAAAGGTTAAGAGAAGGTGAATTAATCTCCCTGCCATAACCTGAAAGGAAGAGAGGCCTTTATTTGTAAGCATGGTTTTCCATGGAAGACAAACCATCACTATTGTCTACAAAATAAAGCAATGATTTATTGAGAGCCCACATGAGGTATAGGTTTGGGATTGGTAGAAATTACTTTTTGTTCCAGGACAGATACACAGATGCCTTCTTTTTTTCTTGATACATGTCCCTGCAACCACTGTTTGTTTGTTTTTGTTCTTAGGTCATCAAAATTATTTTTATAAAACTTCTAAATAATAAAAAAGCAAACAAAATAGGTGGTGGCTGTAATAATCATGAAAGAATTAATTGACATGTTTCAGGGGTAGATTTATATTTGATGCATTATGTGTGTTTTATAGTACTTGGTGGACCCTTCTGTAGTAGATATATACAGTGTATTTATGATGGTTTTATAGAAACTGTATTATAATTTTATTTTAAATAATTATATTGATTTTATATTGATGACCATATACACGACTGTTTGTTATGTTATACTCTTAGTCAAGAATGTAGCCCCAAAGAAGGAAATAAAATTTTCTTCATGGGAGCTTTTAGAAACCCACTCTGGCAAAAATAGAGCCTGTCTATGCTGTTTCCTGGCTCAGAGTCACACATAGCACAGGTTTTAAGCATCATAATTTAGTATCCTCTTCTCTTTACTCCCAAATAATTGAAACTTTCTCTCTCATAATCTCTCTTGTCACTAAAAAAGTAGGGTCCATCTAAGAACAGTATTACAAAAACACTGCAAGTACAAGGAAAATAATCAAATCAAATCAACAAGTATTTATCAAATAACCAATACTTGAACTCCCTTCTCTACATAATCCACTCCCAAACTCCATTATTTCATCCCAACTAAAAATGAAGTACATGTAAAATTGGGCCACCGGAGGAAGTAGTTTATTAAATAGAAGCAGGGGGGGGCGGGGGGGGGAAAGCTATAGTCAGAGAGAAATGAAGGAAAATAAAAGAAAATCACCCAAACTTAAGGGCTACTGGCACTCTGTCCACTTCTCTCAGGCTGGCTTTCAAGATAAAAACTCAAGAGAATTAACATTTGTTGAGTATGTAAATGTAAGGAACACTAAGCCAATGTGAAAGCTAATGACCATCTTAGGAAGATCCTATTTCTTACCATCCATAGAATAGGCAAATTCAGCAAATGGGAGGAATGACACAATGAAGAGAAAAAGCAGAGCCAGCATGGGGAGATAGGGCAGAGTTTGTGAGAAGTCAATTTTCATTTGTTCAGTCAATGCATGGATAACAGCTAGCAGATGGGAAGCCAGCCAAGGGACTCAGGGTTAAAATATGTACTATAAGTTAAATGTTATGCAAACAATAATTCATAAGTATTTGGCTGTTTAAAAATGTCTGAACTAGAAGTTTCTCAAATCCATTGTTGAGCTAGGCGTTCTCCATACTACACTTATAAATATATAAGCCGGGGGGAACATGGTAGGAGGAGACTGCATGTCTCCAAAATGGTCATCCTTCATCTTTATGTGTAAAGGATGATCTGCTTCTTGGCTGGCTTGATTCTGAATGATCCATTTCATCCATTTGGTCAATATCTAAGATGGCAGGTCTGACTGTCTAAGACACTGACTTCTAGGGTCAGACTGGAAACTAGACAAAAGCACAGGAAAATTATCAAATCTAAATGAAAGCAGATTCAAAATGGCTAGTTTTAAATGGGGCACATCATTTTGGGAGGCCAAGAATAAAATCAGGTTAGGGAAGGGGAGTGGGTACAGAGGAATGTGGCACCATTAGAAATCCCAACAGAATAACAGAATGCTCTTCCCCAAAAAATATAAGAAAGGCCCAGCTGGTCTCCCCACTATTATTACCCCTGTGCTCCTATAATCTATCCGCAACACTGAATCCAGGTAATCCTATTAAACACAAGTCAGATCATGCTCCTCATCTCCTCTAAACCTGCCAATGACTTCTGACCTCATTCAGAGTAATTATCAAATCCTGCAGGGCTCTATGTGATGCTAAATGGTGAGGACCAGAGCAGAAGGCTCCATAGGACAATTACCCCTTTTTTGGCTCCCCAGCATCTGTATTTCCTTCCAGGTTGGAGGAAATCCCCCCATGGTATGGTTCTTAACAGGAGGCAGGGCCTACCAGTGGAAGAGGGCCTATTCCCTTTTCCCACTCTCTAATCATCAGAGCAATCACATGACCCAGGCGAGGCCAGTCCAGTCTATGTTTTTGTATCATTCCCTCAACATTCAAAGACAGAAACTATTTGCCATACTGGAATCAAGAATGCAGTGACTATCTTGCTGTATATGGTGGCAGCAGCACCACCAACAGCAAGTTGTCCATCTCCAGTAGTGCCCACAGGAGCATCCCAACCAGACCGTTCCTGTGCATGCCCTGGTGACATTCTTGCCTGTTGAGCTTTGTTTAGCTCCTGCCTGTTTTCTGAGCCTCCTTCTACAGTCTCTCCTTTGATTCTGAGAGTTACTACGTGGTCTGACAATTAAGTTCACCAACTTGGTGCAACGATGTTGCTAATCTTTTTTGATATCAGAGGGACTATTCATTATGAATTTGTACCAACTGGACAAACAGTTAACCAAGTTTACTATTTGGAAGCGTTGAAAAGGCTGCATGAAAAAGTTAGATGACCTGAACTTTTCGCCAACAATTCATGGCCCTTGCATCACGACAATGTACCAGCTCACACGGCACTGTCTGTGAGGGAGTTTTTAGCCACTAAACAAATAACTATTGGAACACTCTCCCTACTCACCTGATCTCACCCCCCAATGACTTCTTTCTTGACCTGAAGGTAAAGGAAATATTGAAAGGAAGACATCAAGGGTAATACGATGACAGTTCTGATGGCCATTCCAGAAAAAGAGTTCCAAGATTGCTTTGAATGGTGGACTAAGGTACTATCATTGGTGCATAGCTTCCCAAGGGAAGTACTTTGTAGGTGACCATAGTGATATTCAGTAATGAAGTATGTAGCATTTTTCTAGGATGAGTTCATGAACTTAATTGTCAGACCTTATTGTATGACCTTCCAATAAATCCCTTTTCTGCTTAGATTAGCCAGAGTCATTTTCTATTTTTTATAACCAATAATCATGACCTGTAAGATGAGCTTTGTTGCATATTGATGAGTCTGAATATGGAAAGGAAAGACTAGAGCCTAGCAGGACGCAGAGAGCCAACTTTCTCTGCATAACAAATTGAATAGAATTGAGTTTCTTGAGGTACACAAGGGGAGGTGGCCTGGGGTGCAAATTTGAAAGAGAGAAAAGTCTGAATAATAGGGCTGAGCAGTCTATGAAAGGGAACAGGAGAAAACTCCAATGAGCAATAAGAGGAAAGGCAAAGGAAAGTGAAATGACACCAAAATACTTTAGCTAAAAAGCTTAATCTAAACAACCCTACTGTTTAGAATTCCACCTCCTGCCCTGCATTTTATCTATCCATAGTTCCTTTTCTTTCTGCTCGTTGTGAAGGTTGGTAGTTCCAAAGTCTCAGGTGAGATGTCATTTGCTACATCAGAATTAAAAAACAAAAAAAATTATTAAAAAAAAAAAATCAAGACCTAAGTAAATCTGACTTAATCAAAAAAGAAAGTTCAGTGGAATACGGAGCATGTATTGTGTTTCTACAGGACTATCAATGGGCTTTGTCACTTGGTTGAGTTATTAATGTATCTTATTCCTTGCTGGCCATTATTTCAAGATCAATTTACTGAAACATGAATCTTTGGAACAACCAACAAAGAATGCTATATTTATGAGGTTTATGAGGTGAGTCGTGATAGGAATTCCCTAAGTCCTACATGGAAATCACTGTATCATCCCAGTCTCACTTCCTGGATTCCTTTCCATCCTTGTCTCTGTCTTGCTGTGTCTTTTCCTAGTCTCTTCTCCATGTCTCTGTCTCTTTCTGAGACAGAGATGTTTATCTACATCTGTCTGTTTCTGCATAGTCCATTCCTCATCTCATGTTCAAAAAAGGTTTATCCAGTCTCACAAATATGCATGCAATATACAGATAATATAGATTCAAAGTAGATGAGAAAGGAAAAGAAAAACAAAAGAAAGACATGAAGTAAGGTCAGAAATGAGACTAATACAAAAATGCATACTATAAAGCCTTACTCACAAGCTACGGGTGCCATAAATTTTCTCTACACTCTCTAGCAGTCATTGCAAAGATGGAAATACAATTCAGTGTCCATAGACAAAATTATATCAATTGCTCAAGCTTCCTAAATCTGCATAGTAACATAATTTAGGAAAATGATGCATCACAATGACACAATTTGTCAGAAGGTTCCTCCACCTCACAAATGGGTCTGCCATATTTAATAAGCAGAAATAACTGGCAGAGAGTTGACTTTCCTTCCCAGGCTGGAAAAGCTGGTTTCCCAGTGTGCTTGATGGAAGTATTACTTCACACAGCAGGTAATAAATTTGCGGAATTCATTACCCCCAGGAGAAGGTGCAGGCAGGAAATAGAAATGGACTCAAAATGGGTTGGTCAAAATTATAAATGGTGAAGCCATAAGTGGGTCTTAATTATAAATGGTGAAGCCATAAGTGGGTCTTATTTCATTTGCATTTAAATATTTTAGACTGTGATTAACCCCAACCCTTTACCTGCTCTCCCAAAGTGCATCCTTACAGGTCCTTACCTCTCTCGCCAGTAAGGTTTCTGATGATGTATATAACACTAAATATATAGTGGTTTATTTATTTATACATAGAAATAACTGTATTTTTACTCTTTGTTAGTAGAAATATATTTCCAATTTTAATAGCTTTGTTTAAATATAGATAAGATGTTTTAACAGTCTTTATATTTCCAGTATATTTTATAACACTACACAACACATAACTAAATTAATAATTCCAAGGCTGTAGTACTAACTTCTACCCTGCTTTAGAACAAATTAATTATGCTTTTCCAACTCAATGGAAGTAAACCTCATCCTGAGAACATTTTGTAAACCTTCTTATGGCTCAAGGCCCAAAAGGGAGTGAGGCAGGTAACTGGGGTTGGATTAAACTTGAGCAGCACTTTGCATGGGCAAGGGTAATTTAAAGCTCTCTTGTTTCCTGTAGCAGCTGGTCCCTCTCTATGCTAGGATCCTGCCAGCCTGAAAGAGGGGAGATACATGGTCAGTCTTCGCAGAGCCACTCTGCTGGCACCACTCTGGAGGTCACCCATTAATGTGCAATGAGGCAGTTCTGGGAACCAGGGACTCTTCAGCCAGAGCTGCACATGGGATACCCTCTCAAAAGTCTCTGAACATAAGGATGAGAGACAGGACTCTGCTGGGCTTCAGGGTCAATATCTTCTCTTCAATTGGGGGAAATTCTGGAGAATTTACCAAGTCTCTAAGTGGCTGGGGAAAGGTAGCCAAAAGTCACAGGAGTCACTTTTTAAGGGAAGGAGAACTTCTGGGCACCCACAGAAAGGATCAATATCAGTCTATCTAGTTTATACCAGGAGGCACTGAGGTTCCCATTGGTGGGGTTCTTTGGCCCTTTGAATTCCAGGAGTTGTTTGTTGGGATAATTTTAGAGGTGGGAATGAGGGTAGTAAACATAGTTTTGGAGCGGTAAAGATGTGTTCTTTGTATTGGGCTTTTTTTATAACTCTTACCAACACAGTGCAGGCAGAACTCATGACCTAGATACAGACCAAGAAAAAGACGTCTGGTGCTCTCCTGGTCTTCTGTCCCTTTAGTCCTGCTGGGGCTTGCTCGGAGTCCCATTAAATTAGAATCTCACCTTGGACAAATCCCTTACCTCTTCTACATCTTTTCCTCATCCAAACAATTAGGCAGTTAGACTGGGTATCTTGAAGGTCCATTCCAGCTCCAACCTCCTGTCCCTCTGCTCTGGGCTCATGGTGCTGTACCAAGTCCCCTGGTGTGGAGGCTCCTGCCTGCCACCTGCTAAACTCATGCGATGCTCCTAAATACTGATTTTCCTCTGGTAACAAGAAGGCAACACTCATCTCACCAGAACAGTCTTGATGAAATGTAAAAGCATGTTTATATACTCTAACATTTGTGTTAAGCAAGAGTTATTTGAAGGTTTTCAGGGACCTACCAGTTGGGAGAGATTTGGGAAAGCCACACAGGATACTCACTTTCCTTCTCTTTAAAGTGAAGATGAAAACGACACCTCTCTCAAGGTGTTGTAAAGATCAAATGAAATCATATTTAGCTAACATGGTGTCCTGTGTAACCAACACTATAAATACTATGGTGAGTGCTACTGTGATGTGGCCATGATTATTCTACACAGAAGAAAAAATTTAAGGCTCAGAAAGGTAAAGAAAATCCCCCAAGGTCACATAACTAGGACATGGTAGAATTGATTTTTTAAACACAAAAATATTTGCCTCCAAAGCTCATCCTCTTAACTGGTTAAACTAATTTTATGAACTATTTGGTTTTATGGTCCACTATGTGTGTGGGCTTTGGAGTCAGGCAGGAAGACATTTAAAAGCTGACCCTGCTACTTACCAGTGGTGACTCAGACAACCTAACTAATTTTGCTGGGCCTTAGTTTCCTCATCTGGCAGGATTAAATGAGACTATATATGTAAAGTACCTAACACACAGCAGGCCTTCTGCAGATAGTTTTTCTACTGTCTGTTTATATCCCTAAGGCAGACCCTGAGAAAAGGGCTTAGATGGATTTCAGAGGTGATCCTCACAAGTACAAAAGAGGAAATGGGGAAAGTGGGAAAGGAAAAGGAGAAGAGTCAATAAAGGGATGTTAGTGGCCAGCTAACCACTGTGAGCAACTGAGGCTCAAACCCACCTAGACCATCTGAGAATATGTGTGGAAGCCAGCTCAGGACCATCCCACTGATGCAAAATTGAGGACACAGCAGAATCACCGGGAGGGCTCAGTAACAGACTGCTGAGCTCCATCCCAGAGTTTGCCGTTCAGTAGTGTTACTGGCCATGCGAGTAGCCCCCTACCAAAAGACTTAAGTTTTCCTTCCTATAGAAATGTTAAGTCTCCTTCTCCCTAGTTTCTTAGTTCCTTAGCCCTGGCTTTGATTACTCTTCTAATGATTTGTGAACCCTAAAGATTGCTCCCAGCCTGAATCATAGAAGTCTCCTATCCCCCTCCTTCTTGATTGTTTTGTAAATCAGTTTCTTAATAATAAACAACAGTTTTTAATCTGAATCATAGAAATCTCCTACCCCTGCTTCAGATAACTACTGAAAAGCCCATGACTTCCCAACATCCCCCAAGCCATTCTGGACCTAACTCTTAGATAATTCCACCCCAGAGACTAAATAGGTATTAATACTTCCCCAGGCCAATAAACCTAATGATTCTTTCCAAACCCATTCCAGGCCCAGCTCCTGGACAACTGATGCCACCTGAGTGACCAGTTGAAGGGCCACAGGCTCCATGAGAGTTAATGGATTTATTAATTAAAATCTATTTTTCCTCATTCAGGGGCCTTGGGAATACAGATGATACCCCAGCAAGATTGCCAGTCTCAACCAAAGAAGCCAACATGGTCTTCCAGGCAGATCTCAAGACTGCTTCCTCTCATCTGAGATCAGCTAGGGTGAGAGTTCCATGAATCCCCCAATAGGCAGGGACACCTCTATGTCCCTGCCCAGCAGGAAGCAGATACAGAAGAAAAGACCTCCTGTCCCTCAACTTCCCATAGAGATTTTATGGGGATCACATCTCTCAAGGGGAAAACAAGACAGACAGTAAAAGGCAGGCATTGGGTTTCTGCATTCCTGAATGTCCAACACAACCCACAGAATGCAACCACCCAAAAGACCTCCGCTCTCCACTCAAAACTCCCCCTTTTCATTGTAATTATCTACCACTGCGGGGAAACAAATGGGTACAAAATACCCAACTGGATTAGACCAGTTATTCACACCGGGGCAGTCTAAAAAGATGAGGTAGTAACCTTTTGTCAATCACAGGTGTCAATCAAGTGGTCCCACTTGATTGAGAGAGGAACAGCCCATTCTAGAGAAAAAGGGATAAAAACTCCAAGTCCTGGCCAGTCAGCACCCTTTGAGCATTTTGAGCCTTGCCTTTGCTTGCGGCCTGCTCCAAACGCTTTGGAGTGTGCTTTTTCTCCTAATAATGCCACCTTGAGCCTTGAGCCCCTTGAACCCCTGGTTGCCTTTTTAGCTTTTTCCTTTGCTTGGCCCACTCCAAATTCTTTGGAGTGTAATTTCTCTTCTAATAATGGGCCCTTGAGCCATTCTCTATTGCTTGGGCCTGCTTCTATTTCTTTGGAGTGTACTATCCCTTCTAATAAACTGCTTTTTCATGGCTTTACCTCAGTATCTCGTTCAATTATTTGCTCGAGATGCCAAGAACCTGGACATCACGCCGAGAGAGGCCCTCTCCAACAACAGTAGGTCTGGGTGAGGCCCAAGAATATGCATTGCTAACAAGTTCTCAGGAGCTGCTGGTGTTGCTGGTCCAGGGGCCACACTGAGAACCAGTGCACTAAAAGATGGAAAGGTAGGGCACCTAGTCGCTGACTGGTCCCCTACTGATTGAGATGCCCCATTGTTTGAGGATTGTCTGGGGGTTATTAAGTCCCACACACACATTTCCTGGTTGTCCTGCAGTGGTAAAACAAGTTTGAGCAGCACTAAAGCAAGCTTTTCAGCAGAGCAAAAAAGAAACAGATGCTTAGAGGTACAAAGCTAATGTTTCTCACAGCAGTTGAAGAGCGCAGATCAGCTGAAGGGTACAGGCAGGACATCAAAACAAAATATCTGCCATACTTTCTCTTCCCTATGTTACTGCATGTGTGGCCATTATTAGTCTCAACTGAAGGGCTGTAAGTCAAGGTCATTGTGGAGAAATCTCTGAACCCAATGGTTGCGAAGGTGGAAAACTCCCTCAGCCTGAGACTGATAGCAGCAATGGACTTTTCCAGGTCAGTAATTTCTTCAACAAATCAAAGGAATGAGGAGACGAATGAAGCAAGACCAGAGTAGTAACAGTGAGGGACTCTATAGTGACCAGAGGACCCACTGCGACCCAGTGCAAACTCCTGCCTCCACTGAGGCCCTTCAGGCAGCAAAGAGGATGCATTTTACATGCAAATCATGCAGAGCACAGAGGTCTCCCACATGTTCTTTGTGCCCGGTGGAGAAAATGGCTAACACTAGTGATAAAATGGGACTGCTCCATTATTCTGTTCCACATGCACATTTAATTGTCAATATTGCAATAGCTTTAACTGCAAATAAGCACCATCTCATTGCCCATCAATTGTTTGATGGGAGGAAAACAGGCAGTTTTGAGATGAAAAACATCATTATTTTCTTTTTTGAATGAGGTTTTGTTTTCATTCTTACTTCCCTCACCCTCTCCTCAGTGATTATATTTTTACACAAATTCAACATCAAAATACTGCAGCCAATACAAAATATTCCAGCACTCATCTGAGTCCTGAGAGTTTTATTCCAGATATCTGAAATAGTATTTTTTCCTCACATATTTTTATATCTCTTAATCCATCCATCATCATAACAGTGCTTTGAGTTTAGAAAGTTGGGGGGGGGATTATTTATTTGCAAATGAAGAAACTGAGGAACAGAATAGCAAATTGACTTACCCAGGAACTGACTGGCACTGATTGAGCTTATTCCCACTAATCAGCAAAGTACTGCATTCAATTTTTCTCATGTGGTTAAAAAATCTTTGGCAATATTGATCAATGAGGATAGGGAATTCCCCATAGTTCCTCTTCCCATTATTCAAGGTGGTAACAGAGCTCTCTGCTCAGTGCCCCAGGGTAGGCATGTGGTTCAAAACGTAAAGTTACAGGCAGGCCCAGGGGTTCAGTTGGTTAAAAGCAGGAGCTCTCAGCAACAAGGTTGCCAGTTCGCTTCCCACATGGGCCAGTGAGCTGCACCCTAGCTGAGCTGCCGCTGAGCTGCCAACAGGTGGCAGGGTGGCTCAGTTGGTGCTAGCACATGCTCCCAACAATAAGATTGCTGGTTCGACTCCCACATGGAATGGTGGGTTACGCCCGCTCACAACTAAGATTGAACACAGCCCCTTGAACTGAGTCCTGACAGGCAGCCAGATGGCTCAGTTGTTACAGCATGTGCTCTTATCAACAAGGTTTCCAGTTTGACTCCTGCATGGGATGGTGGGCTATGCCCACCCATGACTAAGATTGAACGGGGCCAGATGGCAACTGGACTTGGAACTGAGCTAGCTGCACCCTCCACAATTAAAATTAAAGGACAACAATTTGGATGTTCCCCTTCCCCAATTCCCCCAATAAAATCTTTAAAAAAAACAAAACATAAAGTTAGCCCTAGAGAATTCCACAATTTTCTGCAGGAAGCAGAAAAGAGAGTAGAAGAGCAGAGATGGGGTTTTGGAAAGTTTCAGCAGAGATATGGAAAATGGAGAAACATGGAAAGGAAAACTTCCCCCAGCCTAGAAAAGGACTCCCTGAGATTTGGGAAGAATGGAAAGAGAGGGCTATGTCCCAAATCAGCAGGGAATGCATACCCCCACTTCCCAGCAATACAGCCAGGAAGGGTGCAAGATGCTGAGAAAAATTACTGTGTGTGTGTGTGGGTGGGGGGGGTGACCCCCGAGGTACAATCCTGCACTTAGAAAAGATTTTCAGAGCCCCAGCATGTTGATGAAGTAAGTGTCCCAACACCCAAAAGAACCATGAAGGCAAAGATATAAAATGTCTCAGCTTAGAGAGAGATGACCAATCACCAGAGGTTCCTCCAAATTCTCCCCATCCCCCAAACTTGGCACTGAATAATACCTGGAACATGGACCCATGTCCATGAGGCAAAGGCAGTATAAAGGGAGAATTCTGAGAATCGCTGAGTATTGATTATCAAAGGAAGAGTCACTCTGAATTATACAATATAAAGCAAGTGATATTTCATGCATCTGAATTTAAGGCTGAGTTTCAAACCTGTTAAGCATCTTTTGGTACCAGCAACATTCCTGAACCACAGAGGGTCTTAGGTAACAGAAGTGAAGATTTCTCTAGACTCTTCCATCCCAAAATGTTGGTCCCCCTTCCAGGCCTTTCCTCTCCTGCCTCCTGGCTCCAGGACTGTATCTTCCTGGATGCTTGCACAAGACACACCTTCCACCACCACCATCAAAACACCACCCTGTAGTAGCTACTAAATTACCTGATAATCACCATCAGTCTTCTCCTCACCCAATCCCTAGGGGATACAACACACAAAGAAAAACTTCCATGAGAAAGCTCAGATAACTCTGATGAAATTCTCAAAGGAGGATGTGGAGTGGGGAAATGTAGGGATCTAAATAGAATCTTAGGAAGAGACATGAGGTAAGAGCTTCTTATGTTTACTGAAATGGTCATGGGTTTGAATACTATCACCCTAGCACAAGAAGAGCAGCTTCAAAATCTGGGCAAGGCCATTAGAGTGCTGTAGACATACAAGCCACGCGGGACCTAAGGTTCACAAGCACTGCATTCTGTTAACTCACAAAAGGCTCTGGAATTGTGACAAACCAGGACAACAGGGTCGATCCTAGCTCTACCGTTTATATCTGTAGGAGATGGGACAAGCATCACAGCTAATTGGTATCTCATAGGATAATGCTAATATCAGCAACAGCAACAACAGTATCTCTCCTCATCATCACCTCTACAGCTATTTATAGCTGATGCTGATTGAGAATTTTTAATGGAACAGGATTATTTTAAGGGGCTTATTATTTTCAGCTGCATACAAATTGTTTGTAGCATTATTTTTATCCTTAGTTTCATATGAGGAAATAAGGCACAGAGAGGCGAAATGCATTGCCAAACAAGATAAGCGGCTGCAAAGACAGAGAGCAAACCCTGCAGTGTGAAGTGAGAGCTTTGAACTACTCTGCTGGACTGTGCACAGGAGTGTCAGGAGGATTCAAAGAGACAATCTAGGACTGTTAAATATATAATAAAGACATTCAAAGGGGATATAATCATGGGAAAAACAGGTTCCTTCCCAAATCATGGTGTACTAGACAGGGTTCTTGGTTGCAAATAGGCAACATATCTCTGTAAACCTAAGTAGAAAGGGAATATACCCAGCATCACAGAAAGCCTGGCAAAGAAGACTTGAGTGGACTAAGGGCACCAAAGACACTGCCAAAAGAACAGTCCACTCAGGGTCCACCACCAGCACTGCAGACCCCAGCCATTGACCATGGTTCCAGACACCCCACTATGCCACCTGACTCTAACCACCAGGAATAATGTCTTTCTGACACCCCTCCACCCCATTTCTTGCCTCCCCTTCAAGTTCTAAAGGCTCAGTCAAAAGCAGCTATTGGCCACACTTAGATCACAGGCTCATTCCGTATCTGGCTAGAGATCGATGGTGGTCAACTATTGCCACAATAAAGCTACATAACAAACTACCCCGAAAACTCAAGAGCTTATAGCCATAAACATTTACTTTTCAGGTCAGCTGAGGGAGCTCCGCTTCAGACTGCAGATGAGTCGGGATCAAGTCTGCTCCATGAATTTCTCATCTCCTTGGACCAGAGGCTATAAGGGGCATGTGTTTCTCATACACAAGGTCATCAGTACAAAAGCATAAGCGAGACCATATGGTGCCTCATAAAGCCCTGGCTTAAAGCTAGCATACTTCCACGTCCACCCACATTTCATTGACCAAAGCAAGTCTTGTGGCCAATCCCAACATCAGCAGAGATATATACTCTCCTCACTGTAATGGGAGTGACTGCCAGGTCACATGACAAAGGGCATGGTTGCATATAATTCTAATGAGGGAGGGTGTAGCATATTGTCAATTCTCTCATCATATGGGCCAAAAAGAAGAAATGTGTTTCCATTCCCCCAAAGATAGAAAGGGTGTTCAGATTCTACTCAGCCAACATCAAGTAGGTCTACTACTCATTTCAAGGCAGGGGGTTGGGGGAGAGGCCTTGTGGAGACAAGGGGGTCAGACTGAGGAACCTCAGAAAGAAGGAATTCTCCTGCTTCACACAGGTCCAGCTTAGGATCAAGAGTCTATTGAAAGTTTTTGAAGAGGTGTACTTGTTCAGTGTGTTTCATCCTGTGATACCTATCAATTGTGTTAGTTCCTTAGGTGATTTTATTTCCATTATTATTACAGACAATTATTTTATTAAAATCCAGGAAATATTATATTGAAAAAAATACAAGTAACAGTAGTCAGGTGCCAAAGGATATGCAAATCCTATCTTGTGATAGAGAAGAACTAACCATATCTTCCCAGGATTTGCAGTTTGAGTGGTTTATTAAATCTGACACCACGTCTGTAATTACCACCAATTATTTGGTCATAGTGTCAGTTCCATTTAAACTGAGAAAGTTAGTGATGGCCACTGCTTATTTTTAATAACTGATTTCAGAGAAAACCATTTTGTGTCCAACTGCTACTTCCTGACCTCCTGATCTCCAAATATAAAATCTTGTGCCTATGGGGTTACTGGCATAAACCACCCAGGAGAACAGTCACTAGATGCTCTTACTGACTAACACTAAATTATATATTCACTAAACCACTCATCCATCCTACAAGCACATAGGTGTGCCCACCAGGTTCTACCCCCAGCAGTAAAGTCCTTCTAAACATGCTGCATTCAATTAAAATGCTGTACATGAAAAAATCCCACCCACATTACTAAGAAGGCCTTCATCCTCTGGGCAGGAAGAGATTTCACAGTTTCGTGTATTGTGATGATTACGTGTAAAAAATGTATCCTTTCAGGTCTATAAATCAACTCCTCTTTACTCATTTAATAAGGAATTGGGTAGTCATCAGAGGAGTTTAAGTGAACTTCACTCTCTTCCCCTGTAATTCACAGAAATGGTATTGCCCAAATCATCTTCCTGGTAATACAGCTTTGCTCCTGTCACTCTTACTCAAAAACAGTTCCTACTGAGAACAGACTAAAACCCAAAATGCAGTACTGTCTCAATCAAACCTATTCCAGGATGCCTCTGTCCAGCTCTTATTTTTCAGTAGTCCTTCTGGAATATGGAAACTCCACAAGGGAGCTTGAATGCCCTGTCCTCACTGTTAGCTCCTGGCATAGTGGCTACACATAATATGTCCTCAATAAATATTGAGTAATTGAATGGGAAAAAAAACCAGTTGGGTGGTCTGATTGGTTTTGTTTGAATTCATGGTCCTTGGGGTGAACAAATGGCTTTCAAGTCCCAGGAATACAAGCAGGACAGGACCTTACCCCTCACAGGTTAGTCCATGCCCCTGGTAGAGTAACACCAAATATGAAGTTGCCAAAATTAAATTAATTTGCTTTTTTAAATCCAGCTTTCTTTCTATTTTAAGGCACAATCTCCCACAAAATACATCAAATTGTTGTAATTTAGGGACTAAGTATTTTATACCTTACTATCCTTCTCTCCTACTTCCAAGCACTTGTTCTTAATATTATGTTCAAATATCCTCACCTCCACCACCACCAAGTTTTTTGCTTGACTTAGCCTCTTTTTTGTCCCATACTCCCTTAACTTACAATTATGATTCTGGAATCTAAACAACAGCAACAACAAAAACCCAGAAAGCATAAATGTAAGATGTTTTAACCATCTCATCAACCAGGAGAACTGGATGAGTAAGGTGTCTAGACTCAGCTTTGGTATAAAGAGTGAACACTGGTAAGAGACTAGATTGAGGTCAAGTTTTTCAAATTTCATCAGTTTTGATTTATAGGAGTGAAGGGAGATATGGGGAAAATTGAAGATACTGGGGGAAATTCTGTATATTCTTATTTAAACAGACAAGCATACAAAGTCTGAAAGGAGCTTTAAGCCTTTTGGTAAAAGCTTCTCACTTGAGGCAAACATGTCATCTTCCATCTCAAACTCTGACTTCTTTTCAGCATGAGCACAGCTGCTTTAGGAGATGGAGACTGAAATAGAAAAGCAGCCATGGTGATGAAATGTGACAACTTGCTGGAGAAAAGACATGTTTGATGTGCTTTCCAACGGGATGTTTCTAAAATTTATGACAGTTTCAGACAGGATTTCCAAAGAAATCTTTTCTCTTACTCATTTCAAGCCTCTAAATCTAGAATGCCCATATCACTGCTGCAGAGAGGCTCCAAAATAAAAGTTTCTTCCCCAAAAGTTTCACAAATTACATTTTACTCTTCAAAAAATGCGTCTCTCCTTGGCAAACTTGGGTATGTCTCTCAGATCACTCTCACTCATCTTTCCCAGCAACGTCACCCCTTATCGTAGGTACAGTACTTGCTTCTTCAAGACCTCAGTTTTCTCATCTGTGCAATGAACAGTTTCAGCTAAATAATTTTTAATGTCCCTTCAATGTGTGACATTCAGAAACCCAGATTTCACAGCAAACATGAAAGCATTTTGAAGGGCACATTGCATTGATAATAGTGGTGAGAGGGACACTCTAAAAACATGAAGAGAAAAAAAGCAAAGAAATGTTTTAAAATAAGGATCATGCTTCCAGTAATAGCCAAGTAAAGAGCCTACTTCACATAGCATAAACCCCCTACATAGTCCACATAGAATGTATAGAATAAACTCTTCACAGTTTATATATGAAATATGGACATATACAAGAAGCGGCTACATGGAGACACCAGAGAGTGAAGAAGAGAGTAGATTCCAGTGAGGAGTCTGCATGAAGGAGGGTATTACATGGAGTAAGAACTCCAATTTCCTGCTTCTCTTCCAGCCTGAGGGCAGGCTCAGTTAGCATACACAGAGCATCAAGAGTGGGTAGAAAAATTAAGATTTATCTGGCCTAGGGTATCAGAGTACTGAGTCCAGGGCAACTGGAGTCACTGAAGAAAGGGAAAATTTTGGAAGGAAAAGAGCCATAAAACGAATACCCAGACTCTGCCTCTCCACATGTCTGGCTGACACCTGAACCATGGATGCACAGAGCAGCAGACTCAAAACACCTCACCAAAGGTTTAGGATCTGAACTGAACTGAGTTTGGAACTGGGGGAAAAAAAGAGCCTGGAGCTCATATCCAACCAAGTTTGCTAGAATGAAAAAAACATGACTCATCAAGGAATGAACAGAATTCAGTCTCTACAACATGACATTCATAATGTGTATGACACAATCCAAAATTACTCAAAATGAAGAAAATGACCAGCGTTAACATGACAGTCAGAGTGTGGGGAAGAGGCAAGAGAGGAAGCTATAGTATTTACCTCTTATCTCCCTTCCTGTGAGGTCTGGCTATGGCAGACCATCCCACAATGTTTTAAATTTTCACCTCTTTCATACTCTTCAATACCGGGAGTCATTTTATTTCTCCGAAATTTGTATTCAATGAGCTCTTTACTCCAAGGTGATGATAAGGGATTTTTTTTTCACCACTGCATGCCCTGAACAGCCAGAAAATCATCCCTTAACACAACGGGATTTTTACCACCTTTTGACCCAGTTAGCAAGCCTGGATTCCCCCATTTTCCTTGAGGATCTGTTCCTTACAATCCACTCCCAATACTAATATTGAACCACTAAGGTTCTTGACTGCAAACCACATAATTGAACTCCAGCAGATTAAACAGAAAATAAATTTACAGAAAGAAACAAAATAGTTCAGCAAAGTAACAGAGAGGCAAGTTCTGCTTCCAGCCACAGTAGAATAACAAGAAGTCCACTTTAAATATAAAGATACAGATAAGTTAAAATAAGAGGACGGGAAAATATACCATGTAAACACTAAGCATAAAAAAGCTACAGTGATCATGTGAGGACACAGCAAGTAGGGGGCTGTCCACCGAGAGGCCTCAAACCAAACCTGCCAACACCTTGATCAAGGACTTCCAGCCTCCAGAGCTGTGAGAAAATGATTTTTTGTTGTTCAAGGGAAAAAAAGAAAAAGAAGGAGGAGGAGGAAAAGGAGGAGGAGGAGGAAGAAAGGAAGAATAACTTTAAGATGGGGACAGCAGAGCATTAAACCAAACAGAATCCTTTGTGACTACATAGGTGGCACATCCACAAAGCATGACTACAAAGCCAGCACACCCATGAAAGCACGTGTCCATGAAAGCTACTTCTAAATCATAAAAGCTATTCTTCACAAGGAAAATCCTGTATATATAATTTTTTAGGGGGGGGTTATTATTAATATAACATTCTTTATATAACATACTTTATATTACTTTACAGCACTTTTGACAGTATTCCTTTTTGTGTGTTCAAGAATGCCTGAAAAGACCAACTTGTGTCATTTTTTTTGTAATGTTATTGAAGCAACTAAACTGCACATATTTTATGTGTCAAACTTGGCAGCTTTCAACATGTGAATCCACCCAAGAAACCATCATCACAATAAAGATAACAAATATTTCTTTCACCCTTCCAAAATATCTAGACTGACTATATTGATATCAGACAAAGTAGACTTCAGGACAAAGATATATTTCAAGAAATAGAGAGAGATTTCATAATGATAAAGGGGGTCAATTCATAAAGAAATGCCAGGGAGGCCGAAGAATCAGACTTAGAACATAAACAAGAACTAAGAGAGTCTTGGTAGCAGAGAACAATGATATTATCAACCATGGCAAGAGGGGGCCACCTGTAGTAGACACTCACTAGTGCCATAGTTTCTGCTCCCGTGGTACCCAGTGCACTAGCAATTCTGCCATCCTGTCCCACTGCGTATGGTCTCTAAGTGTCACTCATGTCTTCAGATCCATACCCCTCTCCGCTGCAAGTCCAAGGCAAGAAGACCCAATGGCAAAACAGATACCCAGGCATTTGTTCCCAGGGAGTAAAGAGAAAATATCTGGATCCTTCATTTTTAAAGTGAGAGGCAGATAGCCCTACTTATCACCAGGATTCATATTTTTGGGAATACCCACAAGGGAAAAAAGATTCAGATGGTTGGCTTTCAAAGACAAATAGAAAATGACTACCTACAGTAGATATTTCACATTGGAAGGTAGTTTGGATATATATCAATAGTCTACATTATTTTCTTTTAATTTTTGACCAAGTAATTCTACTTTTAGAAGTTATTCTTTTATTTGTTTTGTTATTTAAGCATAGTTAGTACATGTTATTATATTAGTTTCAGGTGTAAAACATCAGAAATTAGTACCAGGATCTAGGTACAAGAATGTCCAACTGAAATTTTATTTATAATCCCAGGAAATTATTAAACTGTTTTGTAGATCACTCAGGCTCTCAACAGGAAAAGATGACAAACTCAACACAGGATATTCAAGTGACTATTTACAAAACTGTACATAGGGAAACCACTACAGATAGTATAGGGACCCTGGCTGAAACTCCTTTACCCAGAAGGGTGAGAGGAGAGAATAGTTACTGGATCTCAGTAGGAAAGAACCCTGTAGACTTGGCCTTTGGTAAGAGGACACAGCCAACCCAAGGTGACCTGCCAGGGAGAGAAAGGAATAAAATACCTGCCCTTTATTGCCTCCCTCAGTCCCTTCCCTCCATTTTCTGCCAGAGCTTCCCACTGACCAAACCCAATAGGAAGCCAAAGGGCATAGGAACCCCTTGATATGGTCCATGAAATCAGTTTTCAGAGGCAGAGAGTAAGGTAGTGAAGGATGGAGAAAGGTAGACGGTGGATCTGGAAAGGCAAATGGAAAATGGCACATTCCATATGATAAAATCTTCTGTAGACATTCATTAAAAATTATTCTCGTGGGGCCGGATGAGTGGCACATTGGTTAAGAGCTGGTTCTGGGATGCCAGCAGCCCCGGTTCAGATCCCACATATGAGAGCCAGTGACACTGCCCTCTACAGCTAACAACAGCTCCACCTGGAGCTGGGCTGTGCGAGCCCCAGTGACGGTGTAGGCTGCAGCCCCTGCTGCAGTGGGCTGCCATAGGCTACAGTGAGTGGCCGGCAGCCAGCGTGAACTGCAGGCAGCCAGCGTGAGCTGCTATTAGCCACGGTGAGCGACATCCAGAGGCCGGCGACCGATCTGCCTCATCCAGGAAGAGCGCAATGACGATACCAACATGGGCCAGTGAAGCAACATCCTCCACAACTAGACTGAAGAACAAAAAGACAGCAACTTGTCTGTTCCCCTCCCCCAATTCCCCAATAAATCTTAAAAAAAAAAAATTATTCTAAAGAACATTTAATGGTAAGGGGGAAGGTTCCCAACACCATGACAAGTGGAACACAGGACCCAAACCATCTAGAAATTATGATGCCAAATTTAAAAAGCAGGAAAGCAGACCATGTTAATGCGTGAGGTTGTTTTTATTTATTTTTAATTTTTCTGTGTTTTCCAAAATATCTGTAAGTAATGCATGTTATTTTTGTCATCAGAAAAAAAAAATGAGATAACTAAAACGATATCTCAACTAATAAACCTATAAACAATAAGGACCAACACCCTTACGACAAGGGAGAAAAAAAAGGAAACAGCATGTTTTCATGGATGCACCATATTTGAATCAACAAGCTGTTATTGACTCTGCCATATGCCAGAAACTATTCGGCTGGGTCCTGGGGACATAATGATAGAGGAATTTGTCTTTAGGGAGCTCACCTTTGCTAAGATAGTGAGACTTTGGGTTGGAGTATGGAATTGGGAGGGGAGAATAGTGGCTGGAGCACAGCTGTCCACAATGGCATTCACTACAAGTTACCCGTGTGTATGGTGTGCATAAACCTCACAGAGTCAGATAAGGCTGGGAGCAGCTGGCTGGAGTGTATGCTGAGACTCTGCCTCATGTTGCAAAATACATAAGGATTGGAAATGTTGTCAGCATTATTGCTCTTCTGGGATCTACACCAGAAGTGTTACATCTGATCACAGTATGATTAACAGGGAGACTAATTTTTTAATATTCTTACAGAATGAGCACATGATGTCTGGGGGAGAAAAAGGCAGACTGGATTAAATCTACTTGCCTCTCACATAATAGGTGTCGAATATATTTGGTATTGTTTTGTTTTTTTTAAAGTGGATAGTAAGTACAAATGCTGTCCTAAGACTGAGATGTCTTACGAATCTGATTCGTTACTTGAAGTCTTCTTTAACACCATGAATTAGATATATTTTTTACAAAAAGTATAGCCTATAGAGCCTTTATGGCAAAAGCATCAGAAAGAAATTAAGCAATGAGTCACACAGCCCCAGTGAAGACAATCAACCAGAACCAATTTTCAAGCTTTTGTCAGGACTGTATTTATGGTATGTTATAGCTAGGTCAGTCTGCCTCGAATAAGGGCTATGCACTAAGTCCTAATTACCATTCCCAAATGCCTGTTAGCAGGACCTGGATCGCTTGGCATCAAGTGATGCTGTGATTATATTAAAGAGCTGGCACAGAGAAGGCCTAAGACAACAAGGGCGGGTTTGGATTTTAATGAACAAGATGTGGCCATCACCTTCGCTGGATGCTGCATATTACTTTAAGTCAAGAAGCCAATGACACAAGGGATGTGCCTTCAACTGAAAGGATGCTTAAATAGGTCTATAACCTTATTGAGCACAAAACTTCACAGCTATCTTTTCTATATCATGTAAGGTTTGTTTTCAGTCTGGATTTTACACAGGTAACAAAAAAATTCCACAAACAATATAGACATTTTGAAAGCAATGTCAGTTGATAGATATTTTTTAGTAGGCTCTAGACTTTTTTTAAATATATATTTTTTAATATTTAGTAATTTTGCTTAAAATATGGAATAGGTATGTTACAGCACTGGAACCAAACCAACTGAGTTTAAAATCCATCTAAGAGTAGTGGTGCAAGCTTAGGGAAATTATGATCACTCTGTGCCTCAGATTCCTCATTTGAAAAATGAGAAGAGAAACAGCATCCTCCTCATGGGGTTGTTATGAGAACTAAATGAGTGAATACACTCTAAGTTCCTATACACACAGTAGGCACTTTTTTAATATTAGCAATTGCTATTATTATTTAAAAGTCCATACCCCAGAGAAACCACAACACCTCAATATCTCAAAATCTATTTTAGTCTTCATATTAAAAAACATTATATTTTGTATGTCTTAGGACATTTTATGAGACCTCAATTTTCAACCAGGGTAAGATTAGTTTTCATTATTTTAAAGAGTCCAATAAATGATAATATCGTGGTTCCACATCTAATTTTATTTGAGAGAAATGAAGGAAGAATTCTTATAATAATGAGTTATAGAACTTTTAGAATAGCTGCTCCTACTCATAAGTAATAGAGAGTATAAAATTTAAGAGACCTGACCTCAAAATATCTCCTACATTTATTTAAAATCATTTATAAAAAACACTGAATATGATATGGCCTTATCCTTGAAGAAATCATGAACCAGGGAAGATTAATCTACAAAACTCATTGCAATATTAACATGATATGTTTGTTAAAAAAAAGGACAATAACACAGATTGCCTCTCACCACCCATTGGTGCACTATATCAGGCATTTGAAACTTATGGAAGACCAGAATAACTACAAGGACAATGAGACTGGGTAGTTATTATCAAGGTGCAATGATGCTCCTCAGAAACAAACTAGATGCTAAGGAAAATTAACAAGTAACTGGAAATCAAGTGTGAAAGCAAGAAGTCCTCTTTGGTAGCACAACAAAGTCCTTATCTCCCGCAGCGCAAAATTTAAGAGACCTGACCTTAAGAGAAAACCAAGGATAAAGGCCAGGGTTTAATGGTCCAAGTGACTGAACTTCAAAGGTTAAATGCCCAACAATGGCAGGTCTGTTATGCCAAGGTCAGAGCAAGGTTTCTCTACTTGGGAAAACCTAGGACCTGACATGCAATGGAGATATCTAGGGATGCTCCTGAAGATGTGGATTCCCCAGATTCTTCTGAACTTTCTGAGCCCACAGAAGTGGCCCATTTCCCTGTGAAAAGCTATCACTCCCCCATCCTCCTCACCCTAGAAGACAATGCAAAGACCTCTCACCAAGAAGGCAATAGGATCTGCCCACATCCCCTCCTAGCCATTAGGCCTATAACTGGGGTCAAATCACAACATAACCCAGCTGGAAATGTGCTGGGCCTGATAAGGAAAGGAAGGAACTATATACCTGCAAAAGAGCTGCAAACCTGCCCACACAGTGTGTACCAGATATGTGCATGTGGGACAGGGGTCTTCTGTGGGTATTTAATCAAGGTGACTGGAACATAGCTTAAAATAGGGAAGTATTCATTGATTTAGGGGTGGTCTTCCAAGACACAGAATTGAACATCTTGGCAAGGACCCCCAAGAGACAGTGTAAGCTGTCTATGAAAATGGCTACTAGAAACATGGGGGCGGGGGGAAATGATGGTGTTCTCTGAGTGAGGTTCCAATGCCAAGACTGCCACAGCAAATAATGGAGGAAGAAATTTAAAGACTCAACGAAGTAACCACACTGGAATGAAGATATACGTATGCCCAGAAGCCCTGCTCAGTGATTGTTCTATAGAAAGACCCTACCATCTACCAAAACTATAAAGAATGTGCTAGAGAGAGGGGCACCAGCACTATAATATTCAATTGTGTTGCTCCTCTGCAGGCCAGACATGATGATAAGAGAACCTCTAACGAGACTTGGCTCCCTAATAGCAATGGGGGAGCCCCAAAACAATAGAGGACAAATGGTAGATTAAATTGCAGTAATGGTAATAAATGGCAGGGTTGGCATGGCAGTCAAGGAACCTGAACTAGAGAAAGTAATGAAGATGGTTAATAGAACATCAAATACCTAAGGGCAAAATAGATGAGTACTACTCAGTTTATACCAGCAGAAGAAATCAAGGATGCATGAGTGAGAGAATGAGTACAGTCACTTCAACCAAAGCCAGACTCCCTTGTGGAGTTTCCAGATCTGAATCAGTTTTCAGACCCAGAACCCATTGTCTGAAGAAGTTGGCTGGCCCCCAGGAGGAAGGATACCTCTGTGATACCACAGCAAGTATACACTGTAATGATTATTCTGACTCTTCCCCCAAATGGACCTATGACCATTTATTTGTTGGTAAATATACTCTGGGGAAAGGGGAATAGTCAAAACTATGGGACATAGGGATTCAAGACCTAAGCAGATACCTGGAGACCTGAAGTATGATCATAGACCTTTGTTACAGTAGCAGTATACGGGGGACAAGTGATAAATGGGGACATAGCCAAGGACTGGCTTACAATGGGTCCATTGGGCCCATAGGTTAACCTGGTAGTCATTTCCCTGGTGCCAAATTTATAGTTGGCAATGGGCAAACCCCAATGTCGAAGAGGCGGTTGGGCAGGGAAAGTGGAGATTAATGCTACTCTTAAAGACCTAAAGGATCAAGGGGTAATTGCCTCTGTAATATTCCCACTCTGGCCCCTACAGAAACTAGATGGATCCTGGAGGATTATTATAATCCAGGGCTCAGCAAACTATTTCTATAAAGGGCCAAATAGTAAATATTTTGGGCTTTGAGGGCCATGTAGTCTCTATCATGACAATTCAACTCTCCCATTGTGATGTGAACACAGCCACAGACAAAATGTGAGTGGGCATGGCTATGTATTCCAACAAATTTATTCACAAAAAAACAGGCAGCCGGGATATGGCCCACAGGCTATCATTTGCTGACCCCCCGATGTAGGCTACCACAACCTACTCAAACAGTAGCCAAACTGGAGCCACTATGTCAGATGTGGTATCTGCTAGAGCAAATTAACAGCATCAGGTACATGGTATGTGGCTATTGATTTGGTAAATGAATCAGAAAAGAGAACCAGAAACAATTTGCATTTGTATGAGGTATACATTATTTATTTACAGTTTTCCCCCAGGACTGTTAACTCTCTGTACTTTGTCATGCTATAATCCAAAAAGATCTGAGTCATCTGGATACCCCATATCATACTGATCCATTCATTACATTGATAATATCATGCTGATTGTACTAAACACACGGGAGGTAGCCATCACTCGGACTTTATAAGACACACACATTACAGAATGTGGAGATAAACCCTATGAAGATTCATAAAGTGGGGCCATCACTTTAGTAAAAGTTATATGGTCTAGTGGCGAGGAGAGTGCTGGATATCCCCTCCAATTTATTTTAAAATAAAGTATTGCCTGTTGTACCTCCTATCACAAAAAAAGGAAGGATGGCACATGTTGCCCCTTTTTAGATTCTGGAGACAGTATATTCTACACCTGCAATATCCGGTATGGTAGCCATTAGCCACACAAGGCTACTTCAACTTAAATTAAAATTTCAGTTCTTCCATTGCATTAGCTATATTTCAAGTGCTCAATAGGCATGTGTAGATAGTGGCTACCATATTGATAACACAGGTATAGAATATTTCCACCAGGGCGGAAGGTGCTATTGGAAAGCACTGTACCCTTAGAAATAAGAAATGTTCTTATCCCTAAACCTGACAAAGAGCAGCCAGCTTTGGATGAAGCCCAGAGCAGGAAAGAGCTCTGTAGCAGGTCCACACTGCAGTGAAAACAGCCTTGCCACTTAGGACATACAATCCAGAAGACCAAGTAACACCAGGAGTATCAACAACGGGCAGAGATTCTTATTGGCATTTGTGGCAAGCTGCATTGATAAGATCACAATGCAGATCCCTAGGATACTGGAGCAAGGTTATGCCATCTGTACTAGAGGTTAATGGTGAGGTTAGAGGTGGGATATGAACTGGGAAGGGGTGCCATTACAACAGTGGTGGGTACCATAGCCTGAGGCTCTAGAGCAAGACCATGCTGTCTACCCTGGAGAATTTGCTGCTGTTCGGGAAACAACTCCTGGCATGTTACAGGGCCCTAGAAGAGCTGGAAGGCCTCTTGATCCTACAAATGCTCATTCCCAGATGTACCGCTTCCATGTTACAACTGACAGCTAGGCCCACTCCATCTTATGTTTTGTAGGTCAGATAGGACCCAACTCATAATGGGCAGATCCAGATGCATGATCACTTGGTAATTCATGGTAAGGCATTTTTTTCTGAGCCAGGATTAGGAGTGGCTCCATGATCACAAAATCCACTGGTCATATCCCATTACATAAAACCCAGAGCTGCAGGCCTGACAGAGTTGGATAAGCCTACTGAAGGCACAGAGGAAGTATCATCGCAGAAGGAAATACAATCATCCGAGACACTGTATAAACATTGGATGAAATATCATTATATGGCACTCTGTCCCCAGCAAAAAGAATGCATGGATCTGGGAACCATGAAGTTGAAATAAGAATAACCCCACTTACCATCATTCCCAATGACCCACTTAGGAAATTTGTGTTCTCTGTCCCCACAACTTTGTACTCTCCAGAGATAGAGATCTGGTCCCCAGAGAAGGAACTTCTACCAGAAGACTAGCAATAGTCCCAATGAACTATAAGCTGCTGCCTGGTCACTTTGGGTTCCTTGTTTCCAAGGGCCAGAAGGCAGAAAAAGGAGTCACCATCTTAGAAGAGTAATTATCCCTGGCCATGAGAATAAGGTAGGACTATTATTACACAGTGGAGGCAAGAGGAAATATGGGTGGCACTCAAGTAATTCATCAGGACACCTCTTGGTCCTCCCTAGCCCAATTATAACTGTAAATGAACATGTACAACAACCCCTGCCTAAGAATGGCATGGTTACCAAGGTCTCAGACCCCTTAGGGTCTGGTTCAAGCTGCTATTTAAGCCACTGAGGCTAATAGACCTGATCTGAAGGTGAGACGAATCTAGAATGGACAGTAGAGGAGGGAGATGGTGAATATCAATTGCAGCCCAAGACCAACTGCAGCAGCAGAAGCCATAGTTTGTCACTAACCTTCTTCTAACTTTTTTATTAGCAATAGGGTCCCACTGGTATCTGGAGGAGTTTCTCCACTCCAGCCAAAATAAATATACAGAGTGTCAAAAAATGTATGCACATTTTAAGAAAGGAAAAAAACTATTAAAATTGTAATACTCAATATATATCTATAACGAAAGATGAATACAAGTCCCGTTTGACTTCTGCAATTACAAGAGATGCTCAAAGTGGTTACCATCAGCATCCAGACACTTCTGATTACAGCGAACTACTGCTTGAGCAACGTAGACCAAAGTGTCTACTTGTATACATTTTTGGGCAACCCCGATATATGGAAAAGTGAAATCAAGGAGACTCTAGATTGCGGTAGACCAGAGAGGCACCACACAGACCCCCTCTTCAGGGAAGGTCTTACTGGCCAACTTCAAGGAAAGTAGGGACTCTTTGCGCATCTGCCTCAGCTACAGAGAGCTGTTTGGCCCAAAGTCATGTCTTTCCCACTTCCAGTGACTGGGTGAGACAGGGATATAAAGGCTCAGCCATTTCAGCCCAACACGGGACAACCCTGATGGGTAATACTCACTCCACAGTTCAGTAATAGGCTGGCTAAGGCTCTGTCAGGCCTGCCCCATAGCCCAGCTTCTCCCTCTGCTCAATCCTGCTTCTTTCCCCTTCCTTTCTCAGGAGTCGTTCCCCAATAAACATCTCACATCACAAACTTCATCTTAGTATTGGCTTCTAAAGAACCCAATCTTCAAATCTGTGTGTGTACATGTGTATGTACGTGTGTGTGTGTGTGTGTGTGTGTGTGTGTGTGTAGAAGCCCAGACCGATGGTACAACCCAGCTGAATGTAATAATGTAGGGAAAATACCTTCCCCTTTCCCCTCCAAGAGTATCCTGAGAAACTATTCCTGAGCTAACATGTGCATCATTCAAAAACAATCACTTTCTTCAGTGGTCAATGACTTTTCCAGGCTGCAAGACCACCATTGTCAATGTTAAGTGTGCCCACAACACCAAAGATCTTTTGGTAGCAGTCAGGTACAATACTGGAGCAAGATACTGATGTGGCAGCAAGAACAACAGCCAAGAGAATGAGGCAGTTCAGCTGACTACACAGGTTTTCTAGTCCTTCCTCCATGGCAGGACAGTGACCAAGACTAAGTCCTAGGATTAAATAAATACCTTTAGGGTTTTTTTAACTTATTGTGTGAGTGTGTGAGCTAAAACTCTGAGATGAGGACGATCATGATGGTGACAATGATGATAATGATAGATTGATAGATAAGACAGATGTTGATGATAGATTGACAGACAGATAAGACAGATGAGAGAGAGATAAAATAGAGATATTCTTGTGTATTGGAGCCACAGGTTAATCTGACTTGACTATTAGAAGTAATGTGAGCTCATTTTGTACCTCTAAACTGATGAAACAAAGCATACTGACCACTATTAAATGAAATAAAGCAGATTATAGAATAATGTTTAGTATAAAGTTACTATTATTAAAAAATATCAATATGTTAATAGGAAAAAAAGATCAGAAGGCCACAATGTGTGTTTGCTGTGGTTATGTCACGATGGTGGATTTTTATTGCATTATTTTCCTATCTGTAAACTTTCTGTGGTGAGTTTGTATTCTGGTAATAAAGAAAAAAGTTATTGTATTAAATTTACTGAAGTGGTGAACTGTTTTCCCTCAACAGCTTTAATTTTTTTAAAGAGGGGTGTGCATTCTTTTCCTAAGAAATACAAATATCTCCCCTATCTTTCATTTTAAATAATTAGAACAGGGCTGCCAGGTTGGAGGCTACTTCAGATGTCAATCTACAGAGTTGTCTAGATTGGCAGGAAAGAAGCCATGGAACATTTTAATTACCTTCATAACCTTGATTACAGAAAGGAGACATCTCCTTTGTGATTTCTGCTTTGGAGAGGAGGGTATTATGGGCAAGGGCTCAGATGCTCACAGAATCCCCCATCCCTTTCCATGAGCTTTATTAAAGAGCAGGTAACACACAAAGGAATTGTGCAAATAAACATAGTACTGTCCATATGCTCTGTGAGCTCATCTAGCCCAAAGGGCCATCCCTTCTACCAGATCACTGACAGCTATCCATGCACCACCAGCTTGAACATCTCTGTAATGGGTAAATCAACCCTACTGACAGTCCCAACTAGATATAATACAGGTACCTCAAACACAATGAATCCAAAACTAAATTTGCCACATTTTCTCCCAAAACAGTACATTTTTATGGGTTATACTGTTGCCCCAGCCCTGACCCCCACTCCAATAGACTGTGAACAAGTATGTCAGTGACCCCATCTCATTTCTCCATAGTATTACCAGTGCCTCGAACAGTGCAGATAGTATAGTAGTTACTCAGTGCATGTTGCGGAATTACTATTGAATGAAAAACAGGTACCCCAATGATTTTCTTTAAAAATCCAGCTCCCTTAGTAAGCTTTTGTCTTTGATCAGCTTGTCTATTCAATTTCTGCTGCCCTTCTTTTGATTGTGACGCTGTGCTATCTTGAAAGCAGTTGGTTTCTGTCAATTCTCTTTTGCTAATTATCTCAGTGCCCATATTCAAGGTCATCTATTTCAAGGAGCCTGTTGGGTGTCGACATTCTACATATAGTCATATTCTTCTGCTAACCCTCCTAAATAAGATTTGACAGAGAAAGGCATCTTTGAAATTTAAAGGTGAAAAAGTAGCTCAATATAATAAAAGCTCAGTAATTTGAACTAAGTGCAGGGAAGGTCAGTCTGACAGTGAAAAGTACAAATTATGAAATCATTTTTTTAATAGAGAGTGACTGTTCTCACATATAGGAGGGTTATAGACCAAACTAAAAATGTACCTTTAAGAAAATCAAAAATTGATGATATATTATGGTTGGGAAGAGAGATGGACAGACAAAGGCAATCAGAGGCAGAAAGAGACAACTGGCTGAGGCTGGGGCACAATACACCAGGAAAAGTCAACTTTAAGAACACAGCCTCTTTGTAGAGGTTGCTGAACTATCCAGAAAGATGATAGATAGCTTAGGAAGTAGGCAGGAAGAAATGTCGCCCATGTCGCGACCTGACCTAAGATCATGACCAAACAGATCAAGGTGAAGCAGACATCACAGCAGTGTTGAGGAGAGGTGTCAATCAGCAGTGAGCACCTACTGGACATCTAATGCAGGCCCCTGTGCTGAGCCAGACTCTGGAAGGACCATGCATGCCATACAAGTTTCAGGCATAGGACCTAGGCTGCTCACCTAGGCCCAAACTCCATGAGGACAAGTACTATCTCTCATGAAACCCTGAAAGAAATAAGCAAAACCCTATGATAGCACACGATGGTGAGATACAGTCAGACTACCAAAACCAGGTCTTTGTGGACCGGCAGAAACCATCATAGAGGACATGGATCTCAAGGGTTGTCAGATGGGTAGAGACAAAAGAGAAGGGAAGTAGGTTTGGTGGGGAGAACAGTGTGAGCACAACCCAAAAATGGCACTGGGGATAACAGGTGAGGAGACTGGAGGCTCCATGCAGGGGACTAGTGGGTAAGGCAGCCGACCAGCTGAGGCAAGAGGGGATCGTTCTGCAGTCACCGTGTGCAAGGCACTGCTCACAGCATCAGCGAACAGCAGTAAACAAGACAAACAAGGCCCTTGCCCTTAGGGACTATTCATGAACCAGCCCAGCTACCATTTAGTAGAAGCAGAGATCTTATTGAAAAACTGGTAGTGAGATGAAAAGCACACATAATAAAAGGAGGAGAGGTACAAATAAACCTATCCCTCCCACCACCACCCCAAAAACACCCTGCAAGTTTTGTCCAGCTGATACTAGCAAGGGAGAAGGAAGTGGTACATACACTGGTAAAAACAATCAGCTCTGCCATTGCATTTCTTTACAACTCTGTGTTACCTGGCAAGATAGGTAAATCCAAGTTAAAGAAAGAAGGAGGTGAGGTGGATAAGGGCCTCCAAAATAATTATGCCACTTTAAAAAGACCACCAAATCAAAATAAATGTACTACTGATTTTTTTTTTGTTTTTTTGTTTTTTATTTTA
Organism: Aselliscus stoliczkanus; assembly: GCA_033961575.1. Taxonomy (NCBI): domain Eukaryota; kingdom Metazoa; phylum Chordata; class Mammalia; order Chiroptera; family Hipposideridae; genus Aselliscus; species Aselliscus stoliczkanus. The sequence goes on along the minus strand of CM066732.1, from coordinate 99,332,243 downwards.
TTTTATTTTTTTTTTTTTAAATTTGTTTCAGGTGTACAACACAGTGCAATAGTTATACATTTTACCCCTCAAAGTGACAACCCCCCACCCCCAATACACCACCCCACTCCCCCCCATATCATATATATCTATTACTCTTCCTCTGACTCTCTTCCACAGTATAATCCACATCCCGTGACTATCTATATATATTCAATTACAGTAGGTATACCACCTCCACTTTAGTAATACAGTGCAGTGATCAAACCTCTACTCCATCCATGAAATGGTCTCCCTAACAAGACCTATGATCATCTGACATTCCACAGAATATTTACAGCATTATTAATTATATTCCCCAAACTGTTTTTCCTATCCCAGTAGCAATATTGTAGTTGCCTATTTTTGCTGTCTAATCCCTTCCTCTTCTCCCTCATCCCCATTCCTGTCCAAATTAGCAACCCTGATTTTTCCTCTATATCTATGAGACAGTTTCTGTTTACTTTGCTCATTCATACAGTTTTTCATATTCCACATATAAGTGAGATCATATGGTATGTAAGACCTGAAACCATAAAAATCCTAAATGAAAATATAGGGAGTACATTTGCAGACATTACCCGGAGTAATATTTTTACTGATACATCCCTACGGGCAAGGGAAGTAAAAGAAAAAATGAACATATGGGATTATATCAGACTTAAAAGTTTTTTCACAACAAAGAAAACCATTAATAAAACAAAAAGAAAGCCTACTGAATGGGAGAATATATTTGCCAACGATATATCTGATAAGGGGTTAATATCCAAAATTTATAAAACACTCATGAAACTCAACACCAAAAAAACAAACAACCCAATTAAAAAATGGGCAGAAGATATGAAGAGACATTTCTCTAAAGAGGACATACAGATGGCCAACAGGCATATGAAAAAAAGTTCAACCTCACTGGTCATTAGGGAAATGCAAATAAAAACCACCATGAAATACCACCTCACTCCAGTCAGAATGGCTATCATCAACAAATCAACAAACAAGTGCTGGCGGGGCTGTGGGGAAAAGGGGACCCTGCTGCACTGTTGGTGGGACTGCAGATTGGTGCAGCCACTATGGAAGTCAGTATGGAGGTATCTCAAAGAACTGGAAATAGAGCTACCGTTTGACCCAGCAATTCCACTCCTAGGTATTTATCCTGAAAAAACCAAGACACTTATTCAAAAAAAGTTATGCACCCCGATGTTCATAGCAGCACAATTTACAATAGCTAAGACTTGGAAACAACCAAAATGCCCGTCAGTAGATGACTGGATTAAGAAACTGTGGTATATTTATACAATGGAGTATTACTCCGCTATAAAGAAGAATGAAATCGTGCCATTTGCAATGATATGGATGGACCTAGAGACTATAATGTTGAGTGAAATAAGTCAGTCAGAGAAGGACAAATACCATCTGATTTTTTTTTTTGAGAATGCTAACTCATGCCTTAAATTATATCTATTTACATATAAAATATTATGTCAAAAATTTGCAAATCAATCTAGTTTCTGGGAAGAATTTCAGATTGAAAATTTTCTTATTTGCATGGAAAAGCTCTTCATAGGATAAACTAAATTGAGAATAATAATATGTCTTTAAACATTTTTATTCCTATCCATTCCTTCTCTTCTTACCAAAGTAGTCAATGACAGGTTCAACTCAATTTTCAGCTGCAAATATTATTTTAGAGAGCTGCCACCAAGTGTAAACATCTTCATTCACTTTCTTTTAAATTGCACCATTTTATTGTAAATTATTCAGTGTCAGGGACCTAGACAAGGAACCACATTACTCTGGGAGAAGTTGAAATATTGTATTAGAGACAGTCAAGCTTTCATGGCAAATTTGGCATGACCCACCACCCCTACCCCCCCCACCCCCAACCCCTACCATGTTCCTTAAGCTTCTATGACTGAATCGTAAGCCTGGGAAACTCAATTTGGAAAGTATGGGAAGACAGGTCTTAATTGAAAACTTCATTTCTAATGAAATGTGAGGTGGTAAAAGGTTGGGCTGGGCAAAGTAGATCATTTGAGTCTTTATTAATAACACCAATTCATTTTAATTCAGTGAAGCACATAATTGGCATCAAGCTTTTCAAGTTCGCCACACATTCCTGTGCCTGGAATCCCTAATATTTTAAGAACATTTCTTATTTGGTAATAGATGTTTTAACAATTTGCATTTTAACAAGAGGTTACCTGTAGCTGACTTATACTAATTGTAAGTGCATTGGGCTTTACTAAGCCAGTGGTACCCACCAGCAAGTGACAAATCTTTTTAAGTCTTAACTTGCATTCCCTGTAATTATTCTGCAGTCTGCTACGACTCCAGCAAAGAGATGAATGAGGCCCCTTGAGAGTATTGCACCTTGAATAATCAGAGGTGGTCCACAGGGTCAATTACTGTTTCAGTTGGTTCCCTGGCTGCCACATGTAAATCCATTTACTAGGAGCTCAGAGAAAGCCTTGATAGCATTTGTTTCATTGCCTTTATCTCTGCAACTGCAGCCATTCTGTGATGCAAGACCCCAAGGGCTCAAACAGACTATCTCCATGGGAAGTGAGGATGAGGCAGATGGGTTGTGTTTATGAGAAGGGGACAAAGAAAACTTTTTCTTATTCACAGGATGGAAGAGAGAAGCAGAATTGTTGGCTTAATGAAAACAACTTAGGACTGAGAGTCCAGAGACAGAAGTTTTCTAATCTTTGGTTGAGATAACCAACCAGCCAATCACACCAAGACGAATTTCTTCTGGGGCCTGTATTTAAAGAACTTAAGCTTAAGGAACATGTCATGCAGTTCTCTACAGCAAGAAATACAATGCGGAGTAGCAAAGGAAAAGAGATTAAAACAAAGAAAAGCAAGAGGAAGAAGTCCTATCATGAAAGTAAAAACAAAGAAGTGAACAAGTTACCCTTGAAGCTCTTGTCAGTGTAGAAACTGCCATTCCAGTGCCTGTATATGAGCTGAGTAAATGTGCATAATGACCTGGTTTAATTGAATGATAGCTTTTTAATACCTACTGGATGTTATTGATGTTATAAGATAAATAAGAATAGCCACTGCCCTCAATCATACTAGCCCATAGAAAAAGACATACACAACATTATTAGTAAGCAAAGGGTGTGAATAAATGTTTTTCACTCAAATAAAGTTCATTAATCTTGCAGGGTTCAGGAAGTAAGCTTAGAACTCGGAGGTCTCCAAGCCTGGCTTGGAATTACAGCACAAAGCTTTTTGGAAAATACAGATGCCTGGGTCCCAATACAAACTTCAGAGAGTGAACTCCTGGGATCTATATTTTTAACCAGCCTTCTAGGTCACTTTTATTCAACCACCTGGCACCAGAAAAGGTTCAAATTTTGAAACCAATGCAACCATTATCATAGCTTTCCCAGTTCTAAAGGAAAAAAAGAAATCACATTCATTAGTCCTCTGGACAGAGAAATGGAAACACTTCCTTTAGTCAACCTAACACCCAAAGTAACTTTATCCCAGTTCACTTTATCCCAATCCTCTGTTATTTACAGTTTTGTTTTCTTTGATACAGTCAGGGATAGGAAGGGAAGAGAGGGGATGTCAGATTCTAAACTTTAATGGATATTTCCGTGAGTACGAGTATGAGGAAGGCTCATTAGGCAGCACTGTGGAGATGCATCTAGATTGTATCTAAGGACAGCTAAACACATTTGGGAAGTAAAAGCAGTTAGTGTGTTCTCAAAGCCTGCCAAAATGATTTTGAGTATAACGGAAAACTTAAATGAGGAGCTCACCACAATGGCCACACCTCTGCTTGCTAATAATGACAGGACTAGATAGAACTCTGATCCTTGAATTCCCAGCAAGCTCTTCCCACAGAACTTACCCATCTTCCCTAGCGGCTGCTGGCTCGCACTAATGGAAGTAAGGCACACATAGTCTAGTTCTCCTGCCAGGGCACTTATTTACATAGGAAATAGCATATTCTCACAATGTACATAAGATACATTGTCTCAAGGTTATTCACTTAGTTATTCAAACACAAAGCTAAATTTCCCATTTAGTAGTTCCATTTCCCCTGAAAAACATATTTGTGGCTAATGAATACATACTGGAATAGTGAATCACCATCCCTGGCTTCTAAAATAATCTAAAGTTGGGGGAGACTGGGCCTGACACACTGGGCTGCCAGTGGCCATGGAGCAGGACTGTTTAGCTTCCCACAGTGAACCAATATGGAAGGTATAAGCTGAAAACTCCCTGGCCCAGGAAAAACAGACAGGGGCGGACAAGTACATATTCTAGGCCTGACTGGTGAAAGGGGTGACAGCAAAGATGGATAACAGCCTCAGCATGACAGGGCAAAGTGGATACAGGGGCAGCAAACTGCTGTGCTTTTGTTTTCATGATGTAGAAACGGAAATTCTCTTACGTTGCTGGTGGAAATGTGAAACGGTGCTGGCGCTGTGGAAAGCAGGTTGGCAGTTCTACAAAAAGCTATAGAATCATCATATGACCCAGCAATTCCACTCCTAGGTATAGGCCCCAAAGAATTAAAAACAGATACTCAAACAAATGCCTATACACTAATATTCATATTAATACTATTTATTATAGTCAATAGGTAGAAAAAAACCAAATGCCCACTAACAGAAGAATGGATTTTGTTTATCCATTCTTTCTTTAATGGGCATTTGAGCTACACAATGGAATATTATTCAACCATAAAAAGAAATGAAGTACTGATATGTGCTACAAAATAGGTGAAGCTCGGAAACATTATGCTAAGTGAAAGATGCAGACCCAAAAGGTCATTCACATATTATATGATTCCATTTGTATGAAATATCCATAATAAGTATATAGAGACAGAAAGCAGATTCGTAGTTGCAGCGGGGGCTAAAGGGAGGAGGGGGTGGGGAGTGACTCCTTAACAGAGATGGGGTTTTCTTTGGAGGTGATAAAAATCTTTTGGCTGGTTCGATTCCTGGCCCGAGCTGAGCTGCAACTAAGCTGCCACCAATAGGTGGCAGGATGGCTCAGCTAAAAAAATAAATAAATAAAATGTTTTGGAATTAGAGGTCATAGTCGAACAACAGTGTGAATGTACCAAATGTTACTGAATTGTGTTCCTTAAAATAGTTAATGTTATGTTTTGTAAATTTTCCCTCCATTAAAAAGAAATCCATGTGACCTAATTGAAACCCAAGTCTATACATTACTGAGAACTAGATGTGATGTGAAGGCATTGTGATTGGAAATGAGGAACCAAGGGCCAGGATGTCTGGGTGAAGGTGGGAGCAGGAGAGCAAAAGGGCCGAGTTAAGGAACTGAGGGTTTTCTGGAAGCTGTGATTCTGAAACAGCACATGGTCTTCACAAGAAAGATTCCTCTACAGCAAATGACCAAGCAGCTGACACATTGCCTCAGGGACACAGTTTTTAGTGGGGGGTGGGGGTAGAGAGGGGAACACACTTGTAAGATAACATTTCATTAAAAGCGCCAGATGGGGAACAAAAAGTGTTTTGCTGAAGGAAGGTCCATGTTAAGGCCTTTCTGTCTTTTCACTTCTGCTTAAAAGATTTTTAAATGAATGACTGACTGCAGTCTAGTCTTGCGATTCCATAATTAACAGCTAATCTTTGGAAGAAGCTGATAAACCACTACTCATTTGAAAATTTCGAAGTCACTAAAAAGACACCCCCGAAAAAAAAAAAGAACTCAAAATTATGTCTTCCAGCACTGATTATTATTCCTGTTTCATATGCATTAATTAAGTAACTTTGAGGAATTGATGTCACCTCTCTGGACTGTGAAACTAGATATCACCCAGTCCTACTTTGCCATATTACAGATGAAGAAATCAACCATCCATGACCCCCTTATAATTCTAACACACTATTGTGAAAGATCCATTCCTTTTGGTTTTGGAGACATTGTGTTCTAAGGAGGCTATTTTAAAATGCAAATGTCCCTGGAAAGGGTTGTGTTATAATTATGTGTTTGTTTGTCTCCACAGTTTTCTGATTCCCAGTTGAGACGGAGAGATGTAAGCGGACAGATCGATGGCAGAGTCCCAGAGACGAGAGAGATGTTTGAAAGAACAAGGAAGGAATGGAAAGGACAAGGGAAGAATTTGAATCGTTAGTGACTGACTTTGTTTCTGCAATTTTACTTAGAGTTGGGACAACTAGAAAACTTCCCAGAATCAGTCTGACTTTCTGTAAGGCAAGTAGCTTCAGGGAACCTATGACCTTTTTTTTTTCAGGTAGCAAATAAGTAGCCTCCTTCAATATATGACAAAAACCTTTTTATTAATTAATATCCCCTAGAGATTGAGGTTTATAGACAAATTGATCAATGGAACAAAATGGAAAGCCCAGAAACAGATACACATATGTATGGACATTGATTTTAAAATGAAGGTGACACCACAGAGCAATGGAAAGACAATATTATCACTAAAGGGTGCTGGGACAATGGAATGTCCATATGGTAAACAACAAAATTTTGACTCCTACCTCATTCTGTGCAAAACTCAAATCCAGGTAGACTGTGAGCTCAAATGTGAAAAACAAAACAAACAACAACAGAAAAATATTTTTAAAGAGAATATAATATAGGATATTATTGTCCTCCAAGTCAGGAAAAGTTTTCTTAAACAGAACACAAAAATAACACAAATAGTAAAAAAGAGAAAAGCTGGGAATGATATATTTGACTATGTTTGAATTAAGAACGTATGTTCATGAAAAGACACTATTAGAGAGAATAAAAGCAAACAAAATTGTGGGAAAATATACTTGCATCACATTTTTCAACAAAATGCTTTATCCAGAATATAAAAGGAACGTCTACAAATCAATTTTTTAAAAAGTCAGATAACCAGCAGAAAAATAAGCAAGAGATTTGAACACGCACATCTGAAGAGAGAATATCCAGGGCTCCATAAACATTAAGTGGTGTTCAACTTCAAATTAATACCACAATGAAATACCAATGTCACCACCAGAACAGCTAAATATTTTTAAATGCCATATGTTAAGGAGAATTGTAGCAAACAGGAACTTTCATGTACTGCAGGTGGGAATGTCAGTTAGAAAAATTATCTTGGAAGAGTTGGGACCTATCTGCTAAAGATGAAGATACACGTGCATTATAATCCAGCAAGTCCACTTCTGGGTATATATATCACTAAAGGATATATATATATATATATATATATATATATATATCCAAAATATTTCAACATGCACACCAAAAAATCATACACACTTATGATAATAGCAACATTAGTCTTAAGAGTCTAAATGGTAATGACCCAAATTGTCCAACAACAGTAAAATAGATCAATTATATATTTGTACAATGAAATAATGTACATTACAATGAGTAAACTATTTGTATGTTGAACAATATGTTTGAATATCACAGAATATTGACTGAAAAAATAGAGACAAAGGAATATATATGCTATGAATCCATTCATATAAAACTCAAAAACAGGCTAAAGTATGGTAAAAGTCTGGATTGTGGTTACCTTTGGGAAGTAGGTAATATTGATAGATACTTGTGATGTGAACAGGGAATAATAATAACTACTACCGTTTATTAAATTAGATCACCATTTGCTGAGCACTTGCTGAGTATTATCACATTTAAACCTCATTAGCCTTTCCAGTCATAGATTGACTGCATTCATGGCCCTACTCTTCTTCTCTCCTTGTATCCACATTCTTTGCATGACTCAGTAGTGCCCTCCCATTTTAATTTAGGGCTTAGCAGTGTTGCTTTGGCCAACAGAGCAGTAGCAACCATAAAGCAATCAGAGGCTTGAAAAGTACTCCTGTGTTTCTGCTTGCTGTTCTTGCCCTCTGCCATCACCATGAGACTATGCCCACGCTAGCCTGCTAGAGGACGAAAGCCAGTCATCCAAGGTATCCCAGAGGAGGCCATCTTAAATTAGCCAATAGCCAGCCAGTCAACACTTAGAAAAGTGATCAACAGAGCTGCCGAGCCAGCATAATGTGACTCCAGACACATGAACAATAAATGCTCTATGCCAGTGTTGTTCTATACCACTGAGATTTTGTGGGTATTTTTTATGCAGTATTATTGTAGCAAAAGCTAACTGATACAAACTCTAGGAGTTAAATAGTATTATTATTATTCCTATTTTACATAGAAGGAAACTGAGTCTCAAGAAAAATCACACAGCTAAGTACATGGTAGAGCCGGGATTTGAAACCAGGTATGTCTTAATCCAGAGAAATTGCTTTTGGGCCAGCCAAGTGGCTCAGTTGGTTAAGAGCTGGCTCAAGAGTGCAAGCTCTGGGCAACAGGGTTGCTGGTTGGATTCTTGGCCCGAGCTGAGCAGCTGCTGAGCTGCCAACAGGTGGCAGGATGGCTCAGCTAAAAACGAAAAAAAAGGAACAGAGGAACTGCGTTATGGTTTGTGAGCATAATTCGTTCCAGAAACAAACTACTCGTATTGCAAGATATCACTTGTTTACCACATTAAAATGTATTAGAAATGTTTGCTCATCTTGCAGAACAGTTGCAAACCAAGTTACTCACAATCCAAGGTTTTACTCTGTATATATATTGCATCTACAAATGCACCAGCTCTAACTTTAAATGGAGCTCCAGCAATGTGTGTGTACATGTGCGCATTCAGCTGCTCACTGACTGAAAATTCAGAATTTGGAAGCACTACTTCTAACTCAAATATCTGAGCTATATTTAGCACTTTTAAAAAGCTGATTGATCACAGTCCTTGTAATTTAAACCAACGATTCTGTGCATGGGGACTCTGCTGTTTTTCTCTCTCTCCTTTACTCTTTCTTATGTAGTCCACAGGCATTTAATTTCTCACAGATGCCTTCAGAGCTGACATGTATCGCAATATTAATGTGTGTGCTTCAAAGATTTATCCTAAAAATGCTGATGACACCAATAGAAGATGTAAGATTTGACCTTCACTTACACAATGATTGGCATTGACTATAATTCCTTATGAGATTTCACATAATCAACATGCTGATGTGTGCAGCCAGAGTACATAATCAGTTGTTCTGTATCAAAAATCACCTTGTAGTGGGGCAAGGAAACAGATTCTCACATTTAATGGTCAGGAGAATCAGTTGTTTGATATACAGCCAACTTTCAATAGTCTGAGTTAAGAAGGTGTCATGGATAAAAGATACACTTACTCAAAGTTTTGTTTCCTAACCAGAAATCCTCAAGATTCAGGGCTCAAGTAGCAGAGAGCTCTCAAGTGGTTTGGGGCCAGGTGCTGTTAACTAGGATTCTCTCCCCTGGACGAAAGCAGGGTATGTGGACAAGTAGTAAGAGGAAAATCTGGAGATGTGACCCCTAGTTCCAACCCCACCTTAGACTAATGGGTATGGTGGACATCTTCCTTTGCTTCCCAGAGAACTCGCCACACTTGTCCAACTGACTTAGTGCCTGGAAGCCCTTGGTTTCCAGTTGGGTTTGCTGGGTAGGGAGCACCAGCCACAAATCAGGAAGATGGAGGGGATATATTTGTTCCCTTGGCTTTCCCCGCTGTGGTGTCACAAAGGAGTGGCTGTGTCCCTACACAAAGCTCTTAGCTCCATTCAGACAGCTCCCTCTTGCACATCCCTCTCATTTCTGGGTTCTGCTAATTGCTTCATGCCCTCAGACCCCACTGCTTATATAGCTCTAGGATTCTGCAGTACCTCTTATGACTTTTCCCTACACCATGTGCAAACCTTTGTAAACACACCATCTCTCCATTAAACCTTCTTTGAAGTTTCCTGCTTCCAGTGTGCTGGGACTAATCCACTTGTGACCCCAGGGAAGTCCCCTCACCATGTGTCATCTTCCTCAGCCACAGAATGGAGAAAAGCTGCCCTTGTGTGGAGGGTGGGCAGATTGTTGCTGTAAGATCATAATGCCAACAGTTTTGAAAGGGTTAAGTGCTATAGAATGAATGTAAAGATATTATGCCAAATTGAGTTATCTCAAAGCCTTACTGGGATCACTGAACAGAAAGGAATTATATGCTATAAATATGAAGAGGGGTGGAAGTATGTGAAGTATCTGACTAAACATAAGGATTTGGTATGGAAAAAACAAAGGGAGGGATGAAAAGAAACAGAAATTAGACTTTCTTTGAACTACTAGACTTTGTAGGATCAGTTCTGATAGTGAATGTCTTAACCACCTTCTTGTTTTCTGCTCCTTTTCATCACCATCTTTTACTTTGCAGCCATTGAGGAAAGTCTTTGCTTTGCCGAAAATTAAGATATGTAAAGCTTTCTGACATACAAGATAAATATGCTTGATGCTGAAAACGCTGGAGGAAAAGTGAAAACTTCACTCAGATCAATACTTGTTGACACTATGCCCCATACTTCCTCCTGGCACTCTCACCTGACCTAGGGGCCTGGTCTCTAAACTTGTGTCCAGCTGGCTTTTCACATGGTATGTTAACTGACAAGTAAATTGTTAACTTTTAACAAAGTTCATGTATTTGTTCAGCTATTTGTTACATACTCACTATGTACTAGGAATTCTCCTAGGCAAGGGTGAACAAGAAGAACAAGGTTCCTTTTCTCTTACAGCTTATATTCTGGTGCCATAGTCCATGGGATATGTCTAATTTTAAAAGAAACTCTTACAGAGGGATAATAAAAGCACTAATATGGATTTACAGTACCCTTTACACACATGCACAAACATAAGAGACTACTGAGTATTCCAAAGTAGAATTTCAGATCACTAAATCCAACCCCAAACCCCTCAAACTTCCATCCCACTCCCACATACAGAAATTACAAATGAGAGAACAGACTGTGTGACCTTGGACAAATATCACAACCTCTCTGTTCCTTAATAAATGACAGAACCAGCACCAGAATCCAGGCCTCCTGAGTCCCACCATGCTTCAGCCCTAAAAGCTAATTTCTCTTGGTGTTTCCATGCTTTTGTTACATTTGCAGCAACTGGAAGATCATCTTAGAAAGGCATTTCCCAGGGAAGCCGTCTCTCTCAGGCCATCTCCCACTCCTCCTTCAAGGCTGACCAGAGAGGCTTCTGTCAGAACTTCCAGACCAGGCTGGTTCCCCCCACACACACACATCCCACCCCCGTCATGCTCACCTCCAGTAACCCACCTCCCTCATTGGCATTGCTCATCATTCGCAATTCCTAGTTCCTGATCATCTTCCCCCACTAGACTGTAAGGTCTGCGAGGCCCAAACCTGCCTCTCCCCAGCAGATGGCAGGCATGCGAAAAGGATTGGTGAATAAATGAAATTTATTTCATTTATCAAGGAAATCAGTGAAAAAACTGTGCTGTGTTCACAGAATTTTACATGGTAGAAAACTCTTAAGAATGCAACAGTTGTACACCTCAATTTTTTTTAAGCAACCATTATAAATGTGATCATGGTTTTGAATAAGAGAAAATAGAAAGCTACCCTCTCTGGTCTTCCTAAGTGAGAAACTAGGCTCTGCTTCCCATTCTTTTTTCTCATTCCCTTTTCGGGGCCCTGCCCAACATCACTGCCTTGTCTTGCGCCGATAGTAATCAACCCAAAACAGCCCCTTCCCTTCCCTTCCATTCCCTTCCCTTCCCCCAGAACAGTGTAGAAAACGTGTCTCCCAGCTCAGGAAAAAAGCAATTTCCTCCTAGAGTCTAAATGGGAGGAGAAGAAAGGATTCAAAGGGAGGGACCGTTTTTCCTCCAAGCCCAAGGATTGCACAGTCGTCCGGGTAGAGGCATGACTACAGAGAAACACAGATGGCATGCTGGCAGTTGGATGAATTAATGTGATCCCATCCTGGTAACGTTTCAAATGAGATATTTGTGTAATTCATGCAAATTCAGAAATAATTGAGGTTCGTGTTTCTAGGATAAAGTCATAGCGTTTTGCTTTTACCTGAATTACCCCCAAAAAAAGGCTCATTTTTATTATTCCATATTCAATTATTCATAACCACACACTCATGGATTTTAGAGCCACAAAAGGTCAGCCCTCTTTGATTCTGCAATTGTTTTCTTCTGAAGTCAGGAAGCGTTCCATGAATATGCACACGCACGCGGTCTTGACTCTTCCCTTGCTGTTCATTAACAGTGTGCTCACTGTATATTTCAAAGTCAAACAAATAATTCCTGTCATGAACATGAATTTTTAATATCTCCTATATTTCATTTTAAATGAAATGTCAAAATGATAGAAAATATTTCCATGGAAGTTTGGAAAGGGCAGCTTCTCACCAACATTGCCTTGTGAAATTCGGCACTGGTACAAAAACATCGTTAAGGCATTACCACCGAGGCTGAAATCAGGTTGTTTTTTTGGTATTTTACTACCTTTGTCGTTCCTGGGAAATGTCAATGTGGAATCTGTTTGCCAAGTCAATATGCTTTTGGGGGCTGATGGGACTGCTGTCCTTCTTTTCATCTGAAAATAGATGCTGTTTGTTTACAGTCTGTTTCAATTTCCTGCTTTTGGTCTCAAACTGCATTTTCTTTGCATGTGATGCTCCTCTTAGCATACGTACCCTTTGTTCCTCTCCAGTCTTTAAGGGTTACTTCCCATTTTTAATGGCAGGGAAATCAATCGCTCTGACCTCCCTTTTCTCTCCAACCCTCGATCAGAATTTATTTGTATGGTGCTACCCATTCCCCTGTACACAGGCACCTGTAGGAATGTTTAGGACAGGTCTGCAAGGGTGTTTGTGCGTAGTCTCCCTCACGCAGCTCTCACCACAGCAGAAGACTGTGGGTAGCTATGAGATTTTTCTGTGCCCTAATTACATGACCTCACAAGGAAAGGATGAAATGAGATTTATTCTGCATGAGAAGTTGGTGTGAATGGTAGAAAGAGATAAACATTATTACTTAGCAACTAGTCTTTGCAGGGAGCTTTGCACATGAGCCAGCACAGTCCCTAGAACATAGCAGTAGCTCTCTAGTAATAGAATCATTGTAAAGCAGAAATGCTGATGGACCAGAGCTGGACGGGAAGGCTGGGAGGCAGAGTAGCAGGAACAGGAGCCATGGAGATGTATGTGGAGGGAGAGAAGAGAGAATCCACACACGGCAGGGAAAAGAAGCAGATGATAAACGAAAATGATGGAGACAAAAGTCAGAGAGCCTAAGAGTCCTGTGTCGATAAAGCTACAGGAGGACTGGTCCAAATTTACCTAGTGAGAACCCGAATGATTTCATCAACATGAAAAATGAAAATCTTCCCCTCTTCTGAAAACAAAAGTCTTTCTTGACTTAATGATTTAAAGGACAGCTTTATCAGGAGGCAGTTGGCCGCCACGCAAGTGCACAGCTCACAGGGACAGATGCCGTTTAGCTGGGCAGCAAAGCACAGAGAATGATGAGCTACCTGGTTTCAGAGGGTATGGGAGACAGAATAGCATCCACAGGGCTTCCAGCCACTCGCTGAGGACTTCTTTTATAAGGCCCCTGCTACTTAATGTTACATATGTATTGGCAGTACTTTCACCACTGAACAAATTACGTTTGTTGTGCCATTGCTTGTTTCCCCCATTTTTCTATAAATCATTGATATGCCTCAGACCTATACACAGCTCCTGGTCATAATCACTGTTTCCACACAAAAGCAATGAGACAGGTGTGCTTGTTAGCCCATAGAGCCATTTCAGAGGGACATTCAGAATTTCCATCTGACTTTTAGAGATTCAGGAAACTGCTCATAGTGTCCCAGCACAATATGCATTGACCTCTAGGGTCAAAGGACCCTCAACTGGAAACAACTGACTCTCTGTGATTTTGTCTAGAAGCAGATCGACGCCATTGATAAACCTGAAGAGTGGTTCCCTTCAACCCCCTATTTCTATGGCTTTGTCCCTTTCTGTCATCACCCCTCCAACCTTTCTTTAGATATCTAATATCTTCCCACCATATCAGAACTTTGATCAATTTATTCTGGCCCCTTTTTGATAACATTATTACATAGGTCATATAATACTACAGAATCATACAAGAGGCACTCAAATTCTTAAAACTTGGATATAATTGTCATCTGTATCATGTTCAATTTTTCAGTTGTAATAATTATATATAGGTAGTGCCTCAGTCTTCACATGCAAGGAATGTCACATTTGTTTTTCTCAAAATTGGTCCAAGTCCAGCATAACCTTCTAGGAGCTCCCCATTGTCCCTCAGATAGCTCAAGGTCCCCAAGACTTACACAGTCCAGAAAGAAAGGTCCTTCGACCACCTCCCTGAGAAGGAGGAACCCAGTGTCAGTTTCAGCTGCCTTCCCTGCCCTTCCTTTCTTGGCCTCATGGTGGTGCTGTCAAGCCTTCATCAGTCAAGGGCTGGTCCAAGCCGCTTTGTTTAAGCAGATTCCAACTCCACTCCCTCCATGATAAGCAACGGGGACTCTAAATGCCACCATAGTTAGTTACCAACCAGCGCAGAGCCCCAGGAGGTCATTCTCTGAGGTCCTACTGCCTTGAAGGCATTATGCCTGCATGAGAGACCAGGCATCACACCTACCCACCGTTCCTTGTGGAAACTGCAACTGCTCCTCCTCTCCCAAGGTGCCCTTTTACCCCCTGAGACCAGTGTCCTGCCATTAACTTAATACAGCTATAGAAACACAGAGGCCTGTTTATTCGTGTGAGGGTCAAAGGGTGGAAAGAGGAAGAGGAGGTTGGTGGGCAAGGAGGGAATTCCTTCCACCTCTACCTAATGAGGTACCCACAGACAGGAGAACTCCATGCTAAAGCAGTGAAAAGCAATCAGAGTTACGTTTTCAGCAGGTCAATTCACACACTCACTAGATATGAACATCCTACTGCTCCAGCTTTATAAAATTTCAAGTGAAATTTTCATTTATTTTTCAATTATAAATATATATTCACTATAGGGATTTAGAAAACGCAGAAAATTAAAATAGCCTTATGTAACTCTTATGATTCAATAAGATAAGAAGGTATGGATCAGTATAAAGAAGATCAAATGAGATTTTTCCACAGAAGCCATGCTAAGGAGATTGCTACCGGACAACAGCAGGACTATGATTCACGTGTAGGTTTATAGTCCTTCATCCATAGTTCTGACATCCAAACCAGGATCTTTTCTGTAATTCATTTGGCATCAAAACCTAACCTGAACTGACATGCAGCTATTTATGGTTCTATTTATGCCACTTAGTATAAATAGTCATATACTGGTGTAGAAATGCTGGTATTTTTGAGTATTAGGTGCTGTCCCAGATTATATTGGAGACATTCCATAGTATCTATGTTACATTTTCAAAATTCAAACAATGCTGAAACTTATCTCTCCCAAGTTTTGGAGAAAGGGATTGCAAGCCTATATTCCAACCTTTAAGGAGCAACATTTGCCAGGAGAGAAAGCAGGGCTAAGAACACTCATTTTTTCAAGATCTGAAACAGTATATTTTGGTTTAATATTGGGTCATTTCCCAAGGTCTAAAATTTAAACCATTAAAATGTAAGCCTTTTTATCACCGAGATTTGTGCACTATAGACATTCTTAATTCATCTCTAAACTCTCACCTCTGGAAAGTCATGGGGATGGGGTGCGATTCAGGGATAGAGAATGATGAGGGTTTGAAAGGCTGATCTGAAGTGAGGGTTAAAGGCATCATTTGATTTTTTTTAAGTTCAATAGCTATTTTTTATGGTCATAAAATAGACATGAATATCATTATAGCAACCAGATGGTTATATCAAAATGTCATAAACCCCATGAGAGAAAGGAAAAAAGCTCTATAGCTTCTATAGCTACTAACGGAGAAATTGTACCTACTCCCAGGAGGTCTGAGACCCCTGAGAGATAAATGGCACCCAGAAGTCTAGCCAATCAAACACCGGAAGCCCTAGATCACAACAGGAAAGTCATAGGCCAGCTTTGTTTGGCCGGTACAGCACTAATCTTCACAGGCTTTATTTCATTTTGTTTAAAGTGCATAGCTTGCCACCATTAAAATTTGGAAATTTTCATATAAATATCTTGGTTTCTGCTTCCACTTGAAA
Organism: Aselliscus stoliczkanus; assembly: GCA_033961575.1. Classification (NCBI taxonomy): domain Eukaryota; kingdom Metazoa; phylum Chordata; class Mammalia; order Chiroptera; family Hipposideridae; genus Aselliscus; species Aselliscus stoliczkanus. Next base: position 99,316,202 of record CM066732.1, on the reverse strand, counting down.
AATCTAAAGAGCTGGTAACACTTGGCCCATGTTTGTGCATAGCAACGATCCTCTAGGGCAGGGGTCAGCAAACTGCGACTCACGAGCCACAAACACATACAGCTCTTTGGGTACATTCCTTCTCAAAAGTTTGCCGACCCCTGGAAGAGCCAATCCTGTCCCTCATAGCAATTTAAAAATTATTCGAGAGACATAAATATATTTTTACATGATCACCATTGTGTGAATAATATCCTTTAAAATTTTTATAAATGAAACTATGATAGCTTTATTTTCACTTTCAATTTTACTTTAGAGCCACATGTACATATTCAAAGAGCCACATGTGGCTCACAAGCCACAGTTTTGCTGACCTCTGGCAGCCCTTCCCTCTCAAAAGTTTGCCAACACCTGCTCTAGAGCTAAGATCAAGTGGTTGCACCATTTTAGACAAGCATGACCTCCCCATTTCACCGCTGTCCCCATATTCTCCTGGGAGCTCCACAGGGCCCCTGCCAGCACTCAGAAGTGAGAAACATGCTTCGGCCACCCCAGGACCTCTGGGACATGCCATGGGTTCTGAGATGTATCAATGACACACTGAGGTTATACGTGACTATGAACAAGCTGAGGAAAGGGTCTGTCTCTGCAGAGAGGGTACTAACAGCCTTCCTCCAAAGCATACGTTTGAGCAGTAATGACTAATAAAATGATCCAGGGAAAGTCCAAAGGGAAGCACTAAACAGAACTCAGAAGTCAATGAAGATTCCTGAAGAAGTAAAATGAGACTGGGGAGCAGTGGATGCAGGTACTCTTACCTGAAAAGAACGTTTGGGAACAACTAATATAATTGTTTTCACTAATGAGCAATGTTTTGCTTTTCTCCCAGCCTGGCACAAACATCCCTAATATTTCTAGCATACATACTAAATACAGGTGTTTTGAATATATTACCTCATTTACTCTACAACATCCCTGGGGAGCAGGTATTTGTATGTGGGTTTTAGAAATAAACAAACTGAGCCCCAGAAATTCTAAGTAACTTCCTCAAGGACACTAGCTTATAATTGTTATAACCAAGATTCAAACTTAGGTTTTTATAACCCTCAAATTAATTCACTTTTCATTATACCACTACATTAGAAGCAAGTGTTTATCTTTATCCACCAAGAAAGTAATTACTCAAATAATGGAGGCATCCTAACTATTTCCTCTCTCCTCTTAATAAAAATTACTCTTAGGATCTGACATAAGCCATTTATGCCTTAGTGTGAATTTAAGTCATTTTGGCAGTCTTAATGGATACCTGAAAGATTTTTAACTCAAACGAAAAGAAATAAATACTCTAGAGAAAAAGGGTACCTCCTGGTGGTTCTCACCGAAGTCACAATAGCCATTTAATTTAATTTTATTATTATTATTATTATTATTATTTACAGATGTACAAAACAATGCAATAGTTATTTTTCTCACCCCTTACAAAGCGACTCCCCCCTCCCTCCTCCCCTGCCCTCCCACACCCGATATCATACATATCTATTACAATTCCATTGACTCCATCCCCACACTATATTCCACATCCCATGACTATATATGTGTTAAATTATAGTTGACATATAATATTGTTCAACGGCAGCTTCAGATATACAGTGCAGTGGTAAGGCCACTACACCATCCATGAAGTGATCTGCCTGAAAGGACATGCATCCGTCTGTTCCCCTAAAAAAAAAAATATTTACAACCTTAGTGATTATATTCCCTAAACTGTCTCTTGTGTCTCTGCAGTAGTATTGTAGTTATCAGTTTATGTTGCCTCGTCCCTTCCCCTTCTCCAATCCCCATCCCATCTAGCCCTCATCAGTTTTTTTCTTTGTGTCTCTAAGACTATTTCTGTTTACATTGCTCATTTATTCAGTTCTTTAGATTCTACATATAAGTGAGATCATATGGTATTTGTCTTTCTCTGACTGACTTCTTTCACTTAACATAATGTTCTCTAGGTCCATCCATATCGTTGCAAATAGTACGATTTCTTTCTTCTTTATAGCTGCGTAATATTCCATTGTGTAAATGTACCACAGTTTCTTAATCCAGTCGTCTACCGACGGGCATTTCGATTGTTTCCAAGTCTTGGCTATTGTAAATAGCACTGCAATAAACATAGGGGTGCATATATTTTTCGAATTAGTGTCTTGGGTTTTTCAGGATAAATACCTAGGAGTGGAATTGCTGGGTCAAAAGGTAGTTCCATTTCCAGTTTTTTGAGATACCTCCATACTGATTTCCATAGTGGCTGCACCAATCTACAATCCCACCAACAGTGCAGCAGGGTCCCCTTTTCCCCACAGCCCCGCCAGCACTTGTTGTTTGTTGATTTATTGGTGATAGCCATTCTGACTGGAGTGAGGTGGTATCTCATGGTGGTTTTTATTTGCATTTCCCTAATGATCAGTGAGGTTGAACATCACAATAGCCATTTTTAATCATACTTAAGTATTGGAGGAGGTCATCGAGAGGACACGACTGCTGACTGACCTACCAAATTGACCCTGGTAACCAGAGGCTCCTCACCCCATCCCTTCCTTGGAATGTGCGTTCTGCCCACTATTTCCACAGTGGGAGCAGTTTTCAAGGACGCAGGTTTGAGAGAGCAATGTGTTGTTGAGACCACCTAGACAGTATGCATGACCGCACCTAGTGAAGGCCTCTATGTAAACTTTGAAGATTCTGGAGGGTGGGGGTGACGATCTACTCATCTTTTGGCCACCCAAAACAAGCCTCATATGTAAATTTCCTTGCTGATTAAACCTGTCAGTTACCAATCTGAAATGGCCTGACTCTTTCTTCAGTCTCTCCCTGCCCTCCATGTACAGGGCTAGTTTGCAAACTTTAAAGAGTCCTCGCAAACTTGCAAATATGATCTGGGAATCATGCTCGGGGGCCATGTGTTTAAGTTCTCTTTATTAAACCCTGATCAGTCCAGTCACAACCTCCTGGCAAGGAGATGGTTTGGAGAACAGCAAAGCATTGATTTTTCAGTCAATGCAACAATCTCTGGCATCCAGGTACCTACCGCATGATCTCAGAAAACTCAATTATTAATATGAGTATACGAACATCATTTTGTTGTGATTAGATTTCACTTTAATTTGAATTTTGTTAAGGCCACAAGAGAGCAAAGAAGCAGTCTCGTGAAATAAACGAGTCAGCCTCAGTTTTATTTTTCATGTTTGCAAGCCAGGATTATCGGCAAATCTTATCAGTCAGGCGGCAAATTACCAAGAACTCCATTAAAAATGTGTATAGTCATTTTCATTTTTGAAAGATTCAAGACTATAAATAATTAAATGCATTAGACATCTGTTATTTATGAGCTGAAATGACAGCTTTAATTTAGTTCTTCATTTAGCTGAGCCCAACGTATTGTGACTCTAAAGGAAAACACAGGAAATATCTAAAAATGACATCTCTCAGAGCCTGCAGTGACCACAGGTGAAAATCAAAACCTGGTTATTTTCACTTCACTTCAAGGCCTGTCAAGGCACAATCTTCATCTTGACCTTCATCATGTTGCCTGTCCTTAGAAACTCTGATTAGCTGACAGACCAGCCCGGTATCGGCTAGTTTCACAGTGTAAATCAGGCAGCTTAGTAGGAGCCACAAGCATGCTCCCAATTAATTATACATGCAGAACTAAGTCACTAGATCACATCCACGGACCACTCCAGGGAAATGCCAAAGAATTCAAACTACCTGCCCTTGCCCGTACTAGAGAAAGGCTGTTATTTGGATTTTCCAAAGATGTGCAAAACCTCATGAACTGTAGAAAGGAAAAGGCAAGAATCAGATGCAGGAGTCATGACTTGGAAGGCAAAGATTAACATGTTAATAATTAGGATACACTACAGTCGCTAAGTAAAGTCAGAAATGAGGGCCCTCATCACACAGCCCCACAAACCCACACACATCAGCCATGTGCCCTGTGGCAGGAAACCTTTGGATTCCTGGCTCAGAGAAAGTACAATTATCTGCAGCTTGGAGCCTTCCAGAACTATGATGAGTCCCAAAGTGACCAAAACCTCAGGTAATAGGAAATCACAATACCTTGACCTCTGTCTGAGCTGCTGGAAGTATGACAGGTCACATTACCTGTGCTCAGCCAGCTAAGAGGTGTGCTATTTGGTTGAGCACATCAGGCATTGGTCACAGGCTATAGTTAGAAACTACTGCAAGATTTAATGTTTGCTAACTGATTCCAATCCATTGACTGATTGATTGATTGATTGATTGACTGACTGACTTGCAGTTTGCCAATTTTAAAGAATTTGCCTGGTGAATTGTTGTCTATGTGTTTGTTTCATGTGTACAATGAAGCACTACAACTCCTGAGGAAGAAGCACCAGTACAGAGTTAGGTGAATTCTGAGCCCCTAGTATTGCTTTACAGGCTAACATGGATGCATGTTTCAGAATCCCCTGCAACCACATTCTCTTTGGAGAAAGGACCAATGTGTTGATTTTTCCAATATACAAAATAGAAATCAGGGAGCAAACTAATGCATTCCAGCAGAAATGGTGCACATAAGTTAATAACTTCCCTAGCTTTCCATTCCTGCGACTTTCCAAACCCACAGTTGGGGTCACTCTGCCCTTCCTGAGGCACCCAGGGTTAATCCTATGATCAAAGAAAGAACATACTCAGGGACTCAGGGACTCACAACTGTTGAGTGTGAGGGTGCTCCTGTCCCAACCTTGGATCCCAAATCCAGCGCGGGAGTCCTCCTTGCCTTGCTTCTTCCTACCACCTGCCTTATCTACCAGTGCCCACAATGTCCTCGGAGTTCCCAAATGCTTGCCTCTGTCTCCTCTAGTTCCTCTCACAGATGGAACCATCCTGTTTGGCCTTCCATGCTTATTCCACAGAAACTAGTGTCCTATGCTTTAAATCTACTGTCACAGGGCCAGCCAAATGGCTCAGTTGGTTAAGAGCTCGCTCAAGAGTGCAAGCTGAGCTCTGAGCAACAGTGGTTCGAGGCCAGCCCGAGCTGAGTTGCCGTTGAGCTGCCAACAGGTGGCAGGATGGCTCAGCTAAAAACAAGTAAGTAAATAAATAAATAAATAAATAATTCTACTGTCACTAATGAGCTCAGACTCTGTGATGGGGCCAGCCTACATGCCTGCTGTGACCCTCCTGTGGCTCCCCAGGCTACCAATCAGGACAACCACAGGCCAGCTGCCTCTGCTAAAACTCCCCAGAGTCTGTTTTGTCCTCTTTCCTTCTCACCTGCCCCACGCAGCTGGGTCGCCCAGCTCCCAGGCTGACCCATTCTCACAAAGGCATCCCAAATCTGATAACTAGACATTTAGCTTTTCCCTCTGCTTCAACAAAAAGCCTGACTGACAACTTTTCAGGGATTTCTGACTTCCCCAGCTGCTAATCCTGCTCCTCACCCAACTCTGTATTCCCCTGCTGAAATTAATCTAGGCAGGAGCTGATTTAGCTTGTAATGGGAGGTTAATTACAGAAGTGATAACATTTCTAAATAAAAATGAGCTCCTCAATTTTAAAAATCTAAATTAAAATAAAACCACAAGGAAATCATTGTTGGTTACAAACCACAAAACAAGCCCAGTTCTCTACTCTTGCAAATGCTTCGCCAGCAAAAGAACTTGTCCTTTTCAGCAGGGCCAGCTTCTTGTAAAAACAACCTGAGCAGTTGCACACACAGGGCCCTGCCTGCCCACAGGAGCGCCCTGCACTTGGCTTAGTGCTCTACTGTTCCTGCCTAGAAATCCCAAATTTTATCTTTAAACTTGTATTTTGCAAGTGAAACCCAGTGAGGTAATGGAACATGCATGGAAGCAAAGGCAATATAATTGATATGCATATTCATCCTAGTTCCTTGCTGCCCTATTTGCATAAAGCAGTGTCACTGCCCCATGAGCCTAGGATTCCGGTGGACCCATAATTTGTCAGCAACACGCAGGTGACTACAAGATACATGTTACTTCTACAACTGAGTATGCACGGGCAGACAGCCCCAAGAGGCCACACTTTCTGTCCTAACCAGAACCTGCTTCTAAGCCAGAAAGAAGGCAATGGTTTTCTAAGAAACGCAAACGTCCAACGAACTCTATCACATTCTTTCTTACTTATGTTACTTGAGTTCCTGCTTGTTACTTCCAACCAACTCTACTGAAAATGATGACATAAAAGAAAAAGGAAAGGACAGGGCAACCCATGGTTCCCTTCCTTTCAGTTCTTCCTTACTCCTCAGCAAGGCAAAGTGTTTTCATAGAACGTGCACACACATATCATAAAGTAATAGAAAAGCTGAGTTAGTTTTGTGCTATGTTTCCACTATTCTAGTCTGAACAAAACACATATACATGTATTTTCCATGAAATACAAATTGTGTAATTTCGGTGATTCTACACAAGCATTGAATGCTCTTATATGCATTTAAAATTGGCATGGCACAATATAAAGTTGAACAGTAAAATTTATGCTACAATCTAAAACTTCAATTTGTCTTTACTTAGAAAGACATTAAACAGCAAATAAAAATCACCACCAGGACAAGTTGTGAGAAAGGCCATGAGAGAAAGAAGAAAGCTTTGTGGTTTAGTACTTTTAACATCATATCTCCCTGCTTTTTGAACAAGAAGCCCTACATTTTCTTTCTGCACTAGGTCCCACAGTTTAGATGGCTTGGGTCAGGCTAGTAGTGCAAGCAGGAAGGAATTTCCTTGTGCAGCCCAGACTGGTGGGAAGGCGGTGCAGGAAAAGCGTGCCTCTCCATGCCTGTGTGTTCATCTCTGTGCCTGCATCTTCCCCCTGGGACCCCAGTGTCTCCTCTGCCCCAGAGTTGGGTTCCAGCTCCAACCTGATGAACTGACTTTGAACCCTACATGGTTGACTCTGGTGTTCATAATTTTGGCCACTGCATCCTAACCCTCAGGCCACTGATGCCTGAGGCCCGAGTCGCACATCACCTCTACTCACCAAGATATTCCTGCTCACACACGTATCCCTGTTCTTCCACAATCGCCACCTTGCCAACTTCACTCTATAGCTCTACCTCCCCCAACAGGCCTGCCTTCTCACCAGGGCCCTCTGTCCAAGCAGCAGGGCCAGTTCTTGGCCACATGAAACCCCTTATTGGTTCAACTTGTCTCTTGGGTTTCCGGTCACCAGGGATCTGCCACTTGATACTTCCTGGCTCTCTATCCAACTGCGACCCCTGCAGATGGTCAGAGTATGGGGGAGAGGAGGTACTGGCTGGGACCAGTTACCATGACAGAGGGAGGGGAGCCCTGCTTTCAGCCTCATAGCTCCCTCAAATGCTATTTGATTGCCTTTGATAGAACCAAAGTCCAAACATTCAGGACAGCCCACACCAGAGTTCTCCGTGGCCATTCAGTTGAACCACCTGAGGAGATTTGGATAGAAACTGATGCTGGGCTCCCATCCCAAGGTTCTGGTTAAATTGACCTGGGGTCAAGCTCAACACTGGTATTTATTTTTACACCTTCCTCAAAGGATGCCAGTGTACAGCCAATGCTGAGAAGCAGCCATAACATAAAGAGCTGAGCTGGGCCTAAGGAGCAGAGCTAAGAGTGGAAGACACAACCCACGGTAGTTACCTTGAGGTCACCGCCTGGTTCCATCTCTCACATGGCTCTGGGTGAATCCCTCATGTCACTGAGCATTGCTTTCCTCCTGTGCAAAACAGAAACAATCTTATATAATCCTGCCATTGATGATGTAATTTAAGAGCAAGAATACATTCCTCACAGTTACTTAATAATACACAATTTCTAGCACTCTTTCTCAGTTATCAGCCCCTAAGATAGTCAGGGCACACTTGGGGGACATTGGATGGTGTTATAGACTGAATGTTTGTGTTCCCCCAAAATTCACATGTTGAAACCTAATTCCCAGTGTGCTAGTATTTGGAAGTGGGACATTTGGGGGGTGATTAGGTTATGAGGGCCTCCTCTTACAAAAGAGACTGCAGAGATCTCTCTTGCCCCTTGGCTATGTGAGGTTATAGTGAAAAGACCACAGCTCTGAAACAGGAATCAGGCACCTAATATTCCAGTGCCTTGACCTTGGACTTCCCAGCCTCCATAACTGTGAGAAATAAGTTTTATGTTGTTTATAAGCCACCCAATCTACGGTATTTTGTTATAGCAGTCCAAACAAATTAAGACAGGTGGGAAGGTGGGAAGTGTGTAAGCAAGCACAGGTGACCTGGTTAGTGTCATGCAGACACCTGGCCATTGTATTTTGCTTCATGTCTGAAAACTTCTCCAGCCTGACAAATATTTTGATAAATGATTATGTCAGCAAGACACAAACTTAAACTTATCAGCAACATTCCCAGTTGTTCCTGTTACCTATTTATTTATTTTTTTAAAGATTTTATTGGGGAGTTGGGGGAGGGAAACAGCATTGGGGAATCAGGGAAAGGAAACAAACAAGTTGCTGTCCTTTTGTTCTTCAGTCTAGTTGTGGAGGACGTTGCTTCACTGGCCCATGTTAGTATTATCATTGCACTCTTCCCTAGCTGAGGCAGTCACTCGCCGGCCATTGGACGGCTGCTCACAGCTGCTCATGGCAGCTCACAAAAGCTCACGCCAGCTTCTGGCCAGCCCCACTGCAGCCTACACCGTCACCGGTGACTCACGGTAGCCCAGCTGCAGGTGGAACTGTTGTTCACCATCTTAGCTGTAGAGGGCACAGCCTCACTGACCCTCATGTGGGATCCGAACTGGGGCCCTGGTGCACAGAGCTGGCATCCTAAGCCAACTCTTAATCAACATGCCACTCGGCCAGTCCCTGTTACCTATTTTTTTAATTTATTCACTAATTCATTCATAGAGAGATGATTATCAAAGAATAATGATCTCAAGTGGGTGAGCTGCCCAATCCTACTCTTTAATTTAAAACACCCTGGTCAAGAACTTTAAGGAGGCTGTGAAAACAAAATATCTTCTATCTCGTCAGTGGGTTCTCACTTTTTATTTTCCCTTTTCCTCTTCCTTGCTACCCTACTTTTCTCTCGCTTCAGCTTTCTTTTTTTTTTCTTTCTTAAAAATTTTTATTAAATTTATTGGGGTGACACTGGTTAGTAAAATTATATAGTTTTCAAGTGTACATTTCAATAATACATCATCTATATATTACACTGTGTGTTCACCACCCCAAAGTCTTTTCCTCCTTTTTCACCTTCTCTGAGTGACTCACATTAGGAGGGACTTTTCTCAAGGTATCTAGTCCAATTCCTTGGCTGATTTCACTATTAAGTGGCTCTGCTGAAAGTGACTCATTGGCCATCTTCTGAGGCAATCCAATCACTTCTCACATGTCACCAGGAGCCTCAAATGTCACAATACTAAAATTTCCCTGCAGCACCTATTATGTTGGCTTCTCTTTCTTCCATAAGAATAATTGATTTCCAGCCCACTTATAACATCCCATTTGATAATTAGAGAAAGTTTTCCCACTTACTTCAGCCTTTCTTACAACTAAACCTGGTGTCTTCAAAAGGTAGGCAGATTTTCTTAATGTCCTCACCAGTCGTTTTTGTATGGCCATCACAGTGGATGGATGAGAGTCTTGGCTCTCCCAGCCCTTACCCAGCAGTCACTACGGGGAGCTGGCCTGATCCCTGGATACCTCTTAAAGTTAGTTGCAGGTGGAGTCAGGTGGTCAAGCCTGAAAATTGAAAACACTTGCAAGGAAGCACACCTCAGGACTGGCTAGGACCTTGGCAGGCAGTTTAAGGGATCAGAAACAATCTTTTACTCTCAGGGGCAGTGCATCCCTTGTCAGCCCAGATTGGCCTAGGGGCAAGAATCAAAGAGTGATTCATTTCTTTATAAGCCTACAGTTGAAAATACAAAATGTTATAAAAAAAGGCCATAGGAAGGATACTTGTTTTTCTTGTTGTGCCTTTCACCTAATTCATAAACACACACACACACACACACACACACACACTCTCCAAATCCACACATTCTCTATATCTATCTTTATAATTTTTCTTCCTCAACTTCCTCTATTCCTTTTCCTTCCCATGTCTCTCCTTCCTCTATAAATAATCACAGACTTATTCAAGTATATACTTCTTCATTAAGTCATTGGTGAAACACTTGAGATAATTAATGTGGTCACTAAGGAAAAGAAAAACACTTAACTCTATCAGGGTCCATGATAGAGTTTTTTGTTGTTGTTGTTTTTAATTCTTTTTTTTTTTTGAGGGCAGTGTCACTGGCCCTCATATGTGGGACCCAAACCGGGGCCACTGGCTTCCCAAGCCAGCACTTAACCACCATGCCACTCAGCCAGCCCTGTTGTTGTTTTTTTAATAGACCTACACACACACACACACACATACACACACACACACACACACACACACACACACACACACACGGAGTTCCCATGTACCCTGTAACACCCACACACAACATCCCCCACCAGAGGGGTACATTTGTACCAATTGATACACCTATAGTGACACATCATTATCACCCAAAATCCATAGTTTACATTAAGATTCACTCTTGATGTTACACATTCTATAGATTTGAAAAAATGTATATGGTATCAGAATAGTTTCACTGCCCTAATAATCCTCGGTGTTCCGCCTATTCATCCTGCGCTCCCTATTCACCCCTGACAATCATTTATCATTTTACTGTCTCCACAAGTTTTGCCTTTTCCAGAATATCATAAAGTTGGGATTATATAGTATAAAGCCTTTGCAGATTGGTTTCTCTCACTTAGTAATATGCATTTAAGTTTCTTCCATGTCTTTTCATAGCTTGATAGCTCATTTCCTTTTAGTGCTGAGTAATAATATTCCATTGTCTGGAGGTACCACAGTTTATGTATCCATTCACCTACTGAAGGACAGCTTGGTTTTCCAAGTTTTGGCAATTATGAATAAAGCTGTTATAAACATCCATGTGCCGGTTTTTGTGTGGACATAAGTTTTCAGTTCCTTTGGGTAAATACCAAGGAGCACAGCTGCTGAACTATATGGTAAGAATATATTTACTTTTGTAAGAAACTGACAAACTGTCTTCCAAAGTGACTGAACCAATTTGCATTCCCACCAGCAATAAATGAGAGTTCCTGCTGCTCCATATCCTTGCCAGCATTTGGCGTTGTCAGTGTTCTAGAGTTTAGTCTTTCTAATAGGTGTGTAGTGGTATCTCATTATTGTTTTAATTTGCATTTCCCTAATGTATATGATATGAAGCACCTTTTCAAACGCTCATTTGTCATCTGTATATCTTCTTTGGTGATGTGTCTATTCAGGTCTTTGGCCCATTTTTTAACTACGTTGTTAGTTTTCTTATGGTTGACTTTTAAGAGTTCTTTGTATATTTTGACTAATAGTCCTTTATCAGCTATGTCCTTTGCAAATATTTTCTACCAGTCTATGGTTTGGCTTTTCATTCTCTTGATAGTGTCATTCAAAGAGCAGAAATTTTTAATTTTAATGAAGCCAAGTTTATCAATTCTTACCTTAATAACTCATAGTTTTCTTTATTCCTGGTAACTTTCCTTGCTCTGAAGTCTGCTCTGTCATGGATCTACTCCTTTAAAAAGTACCATGGCCTGACACACAAGACCCACCCTCGGCATTGTCACTTGAATAGTGACTTGCTGAGTCCCCTAATCATAGAGAATGATCAGGGCATGTGCACACCCCCATGGCATAGCATGAAGAGTCAGCTTCAGCTTATAAACCATGGAGTATTATACATGATAAATACTTATGGACAGATCCGAATCTGTTAACCATCCAAGTCTATTCTTATCTGGGTAACTAGAGCAAGGATTTCGAGTTCCTTCACCTCTCCTTGTCATACTCCATGAAACATGAAGGCAATCCCTCATGGCATCATCCTTTAGTTCTTGCTAATGACACAGGTTTACCTGGGGTGAATGATGTGACCTGTCTGGGCACCAAGACTTCTGGGTGTTTGACTGTTCCTGGGTGTTTACCTGATACCGTCTGAGTGAACAAGCATGGACTTTGGAGTCCCATTCAGGTTGTATGACCTTAGACTGGCCTCAGTTTTCTCATCCATATGATGAGAGAGGATAGGGAAAGGAGGAATACAAAAATAAGCTTCTTCATAGTTTGTTATGAGGATTAAATGAGATATAGTATGTAAAGTACCTAATACAGCCTAGTATTTAGTAAGTGCTCAGAAAAATCACAAGAAAGTAGCTCCCTAAAATTGTTTATTAATTACAAAGGGGAAAATAGTAACTTAGTGAAAAAACCTGAGAGATGCCACCTTAACCAAGTAATTAACGCTATTATCACCAATAATGAGACAATCTGACATCAAATGCCTCCTGATATGATGCACCTCTATTATATTCCTGTCAAAAATGCAAAACTAAACCTAATTTAGTAGAAACATAGACAAATCCAAATGGAAGGACGTTCTACAAACTAACTGGCCTGTACTCTTCAAAAATGTCAGTGTCATAAAAGACAAAGAAAGGCCAAGGGACTGTCCCAGATTAAAGGACTAGAGAGACATGACAAGTAAATGCAGTGCACGATCCTGTATTGAAATCTGGACCAGAGAAAACAATAGCCATAAAAGACATTATTGGGACAATTGCTGAAATTTCAGTATGGGATGTGTATTAGATTTTAGTATTATTGCAATGTTAAATTTTCTGAATTTGATTATTGTTCTGTGGTTATATAAAAGAATGTCCTTGTTCTGAGGAAATCCATGTTGAAATATTTAGAGGTAAAGCAGCATCATGTCTGCAGCTTACTATCAAATGGTTCCAAAAAAATAATCATTTTATATAGATAGTTAGATTAACAGAGAGAAAGAAAGCCAATGTAACAAAATACCAACAATTGGTGAATCCGGGAGAAGCAAAACCAGGAGTTCTTTGTGCAGCTTTCTGTTCTGTGCATTGCCATTTTTCTGCAGGTTTGAAATTACTTCAAAATAAAAAGGTTTGAAATGGCAGGGAAAATTACTTTTCAGTGCTAATTGGAAAAAATAATCAAAAAGGAGGAGGAACCTTTGGGGAAGGATTTTCTAAGCTCAGTGTAACCCTGTTCCCAGACACAGAGTATCTGGTGAGTCCCACCCAAAGCAATGCTCTGAGATTCGTGCTGCTGAAGCACTGCCTTCAGGAGCAGTGACCATCCAGGTACACAAACACACACACACACACACACACACACACACAGAAACACAAACATAAACTAAAACATACTCACAAACACACACACACACACAGAAACACAAACATAAACTAAAACATACTCACAAATATACACACACCCAGAGAAACACAAACATAAACTAACACACACTCACAAACACACATACACAGAAACACAAACATTAACACACACACACGCACACAGAGAAACACAAACATAAACTAACACACACTCACAAACACACACACACAAACACTAACATAAACTAACACACACTCACAAACACATATACATAGAGAAATACTAACAAAACTAATATACACACACTCATAAACACACACACACAAAGAAACACAAACATAAACTAATATACACACACTCACACACACACATACACAGAGAAACATAAACATAAACTAACATACACACACTCACATACACACACACAGAAACACAAACATAAACTAATATACACACTCACATACACACACACAAAGAAACACAAACATAAACTAATATACACACACTCACACACACATACACAAAGAAACATTAACATAAACTAACATACACTCACATACACACACACAGAAACACAAACATAAACTAATATACACACTCACATACACACGCAGAGAAACACACACATAAACTAATACACACACACACAAACACAAACATAAACTAATATACACACACTCACAAACACACACACATAAACATAAACACACAGAGGCAAATGAATATGATTGACAGTTGAACCTTAAAATCTGTTCCCCCATTAAATTTCAGTGTATCATTTGTATCTCCAACCTGGAGCCTTATAATGGCATCCTAACTGGTCCCCTATCTTCAGTCTTTACCTCCAGTTTATCCTGTATACTATCTCCAGAGTATCAGTAAAATATAAATTTGATCACATCACTCGCTTGCTTAAAAACCTTCAATGCTCCCCAAATGCTAAACAAATCCCTTCTCCTTACTTCCCTCAAACCATCTCCAATATGAGGCAGCTGCACACAGATTTCTCCTAAAAGACTATAGGTAATGGAGGGGCATCACAGTGCATCACAGAAAACCATTTTAAATTGGAAAAGGCTACCATTTATTTTTCTTGAAGCAGAATAATTCAACTCTTTTTTTCCTTAACCAGAACTACCTTGGAACACCCAAAGGGTAATTGATTCAGTGTCTGTCCTTTGCGTAGTGATTGTCAGCCTACCTGTGCACGTGAATGACCTGGGGAGCGGAAACCACACCCACACCAGATTTAGAATCGGAATGTCCCACGTTCACACACCCAACTAGTTCCTATAAGTGCAAGGAAAACAACATAAAGATGCATCTTCTTCCAGAGCAAGTACCTACGGGTCATGGTGATTTTAGTTATTTCCCTTCTGGCCTATCAACATCTGAAGAACCTGAGTTCTGTGTTATGTGTCTTTGTCAGACACCAACCATTAGGCAACTTAGGACTTATAGCAGGACCTCAGTAGGTAACATTAAGAACGCTCTTTTTTGAGTTGCTTATATAGATTAGGCATTTTATATAGCAATCCTTCAAGTTACATATTACTATCCCCATTTTATAAATGATGAAACTGAGGCTCAGGACAATAAGTGCCCCAGGCCACATACTAGTAAGTGATTGATGCCAAAATTTGAACTCAGATCCATCAAACTCCCAAGTCTTTACTATTCCAACTATACTATCCCCTCCCCCAATGTCTCATGTTTGTTTGGCAGACGCAAAGAAGGCAAAATTTTTGACATCTCTCTGGTTACATAATTCCCAACTCTTTCAAGCAATTAACAAGCTCTGGTTGCAACTTGTATTTTTCCTTAGACCTCACATCAGAAACAACCTTTGGGCAGGGACACTACCATGGATAACCCCGGCCACCAAGGTTGGCTGCCCCAGTGTGTTGTCCCTGACTAGACCAGCACTTCACATGACTGAACAAAGGAAAGAGTCTGAGATAAACTGCTTCCAAATGTCGAAGTGGATAGATCTCAAATAGCAGGGGAGGGTGAGTGCCCAGAGCCATGTGGGAACATGAGAACTCACATAGAACTTATATTTGCTCCAACCCTTAACTGCAAGTTGCAAAATAAGCAGGCCATGCTTGATGGTTAAGGTTAATGTTGGAAGCATTGGATAAAAATCATTATTCTTGATGTGCTTCAGGCACTTGTCTCTAAACATTTTATCACCTCAGAACTCAAGCGACACAAGGCCATGGCTGATGCTGTAAAGGTTGTTGACTATCAGAATCTCATGAGTGCTAACTGTCAAACAGTAAACCTGTCCAAAGATTAATTCACACCTGTGGCAAAGCATATCATTGCACGAAGCAGTAGTGTATAGTTCTGAAAACACTAACGCCGCGAGGCAAGATGGAACACTGTACTCTATGCCATTCCAACGAGCACTCTTCCATGAAGGTAAGCGTGTCTACATTAGCCATCTATTGCTGCATAACAAATTACCCAAGTATGCATCAGTTTAAAAAACTCCACACTTATTTTCTCGCCGTTTCTGTGGGTCAGAAATCCTGAAGTGGCTTAGCGGGGTCCCCTGGATCAGGGTTTCCCACAGGCTACAGTCATTCAAGGTTCAGCTGGAAGAGACCATTTCCAGGCTCCCTCACGTGGCTGGTAGCAGGACTCAGTTCCTTGAGGGCTGTTGGACGGAGGGCCTCAGTTCCTCTGTGACTATTGACTGGAGGCCTCCCTCTGTAATTTGCTGTGTGGGCCTCTCCACAGGGTGGCTGGCTTCCCTCAGAGTGAGCAAGCAACAGAGTAAGAAAAGGGGAGTAGGACGGAAGCCAGTCTTTTTGTAACCTGACCACAGAAGTTATGCCCCATCACCCTTGCCATATTCTATTAGTTAGAAGCAAGTCACTAGATCCAGCTCATACTCAAGGGAAGGGGATATCCGAAGGGCCTGAATGCCAGGAACTGGAGATCACTGGGGACCAACTTAGAGGCTGCCTACTCCAGAGTCATTGGACTTGGTACAACAGAAGCATTCAAGTCAGAATGCATATGTTTTCTCAGGCAAGTTAGTATCATTTCACTCAGCACTTAATAATTATTTTTTTCTCTTAATCTTTATATGTAATGCCTTGCAATGTGTCTGCAGGCCGTAAGATGACCCCTTCCCACTCTTGCTGCATGAACAGTGGCTCCCACTCAGGTACACGAGCAGGACCTACTCCAGAGGAGGTGGACTTTTGTTTCGTGGGGTGATCCCACTTTGTAATATTCCCTGATAATCTCTGCTTCATCCTAATAGAGTAGTAATACTGCAGAAAAACACACACACAAATGACAACTTTCCTCAATTTTTTGAATGCAAACTAAGTAACATCCCTAAAATGAACCTCCAAAAGTGGTAAAAAGAAAAAAAAAAAAATTAAAAAACAAAAACTAAAAAAAGCCCTTTAAGTATCAGAAAAGAGACCTGAGTTCAAGTGTTGCCTTCAACAGGAACTAATTTTATGACCTTTGGCACAATACTCACCTACCAAACTAAAAAAAAAAAAAAAAAAAAAAAAGATGATTCTAATCCAACATTTTCAAATGACCTCATCCAACTCCTTTCCAAGGAGAATTCTCATAACCCCTCCCTTAGAGGCCCGAGGTCAAAAGAGGTCACTTGCCCTATTTTCATATATGCCCAGGGCACCCTGGAAACTTGGTCCGTTGGTCACCTCTGTCAGTGCATATAAATTCCCACAGTAGCCAAAGGCTCGTGTGTGTGTGTGAGCGTGCGTGTGTGTGTGTGTGTCCATGTGTGTGTGTAATTTTAATTTTATTGATGATGAAACTGAAGCACTGAGTGATTCACTCCTTTGTAGGACCACACAATAACAAAGGCCAGGCTACCAATAACCCCAAGGATTCTGCTGTGAAATGTCAGGTCTCTTATAAAATACGTTAGGAACAACATAATTCCAAATGTGGAATCTTGTTATTAATGAATATTCTGAAATGAAAGCTGTTTTCTAAAGAAGGTGGTTCTATTTTATTAAATTATATATACTGGGGGTGCCTAAACAATGTATACACATTTTAAGAGATGTTATCTTAAAATGTATATACATTTTGTTGGCACTGTGTGTGTGTGTGTGTGTGTGTGTGTGTGTGTGTGTACATATATATATACACAATCAGCACTATAGCATTTTGCTTAAGTGTGACTAAATGAATATGTTACTTAATTTACTGAGCCTCAGTTTGTTCAGGATAAAATATGGGAAAGAAATAACTCTTTGGCAATTTGTTGTGAGTTTTAAATTAGATACACTATCTAAGGTGCCTGTCATAGTATGTGGTTAAAACAACGGAGCTTAATTATAATATATTTTACAATTATGCTTTTTATTATAATAACTCATTCTCTTGACTGACTCAAAAATAAATCATGTTTAAGATGATGGTATTAAATTTTAGGGTCATAATGGACAGACTTTACATAATTTCTCTTCTCAGATGATCATCCATCTGTTCTTTCAAGGACCAGTCAAAAAGTTAATACGGAAATGTTTGAGATTGGTCCCCAGGAACTTCCAGGGACTAATGAGCCTGAGACCCCATTAACTACAGGGTTTTCTCAGAACCTACAATTTCCTTCCTTCAGTATATGTCACCTTCATAGCCTTTGTATCCCTCTAAATTCTGTAAGTCATCTCTCCATTTTTTTTTTCCCTCAACAAATTCCAAGGTGTATATGTTTTCTCAGGCAAGTTAGTATCATTCAGCACTTAATAATTAATTTTTTCTCTTAATCTTTATATGTAATACTACCAAAGAATGTATCTCCAGGTCTTCCATATTATTTTTATTTTATGGCAAGGAACCTTCTTGAATATATGAAATGTGTTTATAACAGTGAAAACAACATTTTCAATGAATGTTGGTACTAGTGTGGCTGGACCAATGATAGCTAGCTAATACTTATTAAGAACTAACTGTGGGCCAGGCACTGTTAGCCAAAGGCTTGTTGGTTGGGGCCAGATTATCCAGGATCGATGCATTTACCAGGACATTTTAAAACCATTTAATTGGTATTTAAATTGATGGTCCAGATTCTTTCTCCCTCACAAAAACAGATGCTGGATGATGCACAGGATGCTGAAATATTCCTGTGGAGGGTATACTTTGAAAAAAACTCTTGCAATCTCATCATTCCCAGCAGTCTCGCACATAAAATTTTTGATAGCTGACAATTTAACACCTCCAACCAGAAACAAATCATCATCGTTAAGCATCACTGATAGGCCATCTACTAAGCAGATGTGTGAGAATTTGTGTTGTAATTACCTACAGGAGAGGTGCCAGCAGCTATTGCCCCAGAAAATTTTTTCAAGCACACAAGAATATTTTATATCTATTGTCTAATAGATATAAAGGTACTTTAGCAGCAGTACTAGCAATCCAACTATCTGTAATAACCTCTTTGGTGCCCTGAGTCCCAAACCAATATTCTTCCCAATTATTCTTAAGTCCTAAAATTCTGCTGTTCATCTTTGATTGTAACTGTATTTCTGATCCATCTGAAATTGGGAGTGGATGTTAAATGGCCCACCTCCCCGCCTCTGCCGATAGCCTACCTCCCCATGAGAAGTAGTAAGAAATGCCCTGCTTGTATTACCAGTATATATATTGGGTTGTCAGAAAAGTCATGGCGTATTTGTCTATGTTTTTCATTGCAAAACTGGGTCATGACTTTTCCGACAACCCAATAGAATCCTTTATATCCATATCAAAACCTTTGAATGGGATAAACTGCACTAACTTGTCCAATGGCAAGTAAACAAACTCCTCCCAACACTTCCCGCATCATTCTCCCTCCCCTAACACTCTCCAGGCCTGCCTCTTTGCCCAAGCAGCCCACAATTACTATCCTAGGCTCAAATAACTGTGTACATTTCCCTTTCAGACTCCTTTCAGCCCTATCCAACTCTACCTGCCCCCCACCCATGCTGAGCTAAGACTTCTCTTCTCTTCCACCATGTTCAAATCAGAAGACAGATTCCCTGAGTCTATCTGCCTCTCATCTTCCACCACTTTCCCCTTCCACTCCATCTCCTTGAAACATGCTGCGTGCTCCTTCACCACCTCTCCAAGGAAGATCACTGCTTCTCCTACTCCCTCAAATGCTAGGACCCACATATTCCTCCTTCCTTAGTCCACTTCACCAACTCCACTCCTATCCTCTTGAATCAATCATCCCACCTTCTCCCCTTTTCCCATCACTGCTGAATGCTGGCTTTCAGAACTCTTCCCTCAGGGACTTTCCAACCTTGTTCCCATTCTTGTTGCCAATATCCTCTTCCATCATCATCAGACATGTGAAGATCATCCATGGTCTTTAAACACCCAGTGGCCTTCCCCCCTCTCCTTCGAACACTCTCATGTCCTGTGTGAACATGAGCCTGTTTAACCTCCATAACATCAAAGGAAGTGCTATTGCTCTGAATGTCCATTTGTCTGCTACCTCTCCCCTGGGGGGGGCCTAGTCCCCTCTCTTACCAAGCCTGTTCTTTGTCCTCATGCAAACTTTCAGTCCCATTCTCGACTCAACCAGTCACCTTTGGCCTGACTAGTCCCTAAGCTCAACCACTTAACTCTGCTTCTGCTAATACCCCAGGATTTGGCTGCATTTGACCTTTCACCCACCTGCCTACCACACATCTGGGTGACCCCACATCCTAAGAGAATCAGCCGGAAGTGTGATGTCACCAGGCAAAATGAGGCAAAGTCAGACTGTCCAACTATAGCTGGGCCCCAAGAAGGGGTGAATATTCACACCTCTCAACTATACCCAATCATTTTTACTCTACTCACCCTTTGTTCCATCCACCCTCTCACTCTCAGAAGATGACCTCAACTCCTATTTCACTGAGTAGAGCTACTTTTTTTTTAATTTCCAGCTTTATTGAGATTGATTGTTACATGTTGATAGACATATAACATTATATTCATTTTTGGTGTACAGCTTGATGATATGATAAATGTATATATTGCTAAATGATTGCCACAATATGTTTAGTTAATATTCATCACCTCACATAGAAATTTTTTTCTGTGATAAGAACTTTTAAGATCTACTCTGTTAGCAACTTTCAAATATACAATATACTGTTAATTTTAGTCACCATGCTGTACATTACATCCCCAGAACTTATTTATCTTATAACTAGAAGTACCTTTTGACTCCCTTCACCTATTTCCCCCACCCTCCAACCTCCACCTCTGGCCACCACCAATCTGTCCTCTGTACCTATGAATTTGATTTTTCTAGATTCTATATATAAGTGAGATCATACAGTATTTATCTTTCTCTGTCTGACTTATTTCACTTAGCATAATTCCTCAAGGTCCATCCATATTGTCACAAATGTCAAGATTTCCTTCTTTTTTATGGCTGAACAATATTTGTATGTATATAAATATTTATTCACTATATATCACACATTTGCTTTATATATTCATCCATTGATGGACACTTAGGTTGTTTCCATGTCTTGGTTACTATAAATAATGTTTCAGTGAACGAAGGGGTACAGGTATCCCTTCAACATAGTGTTTTCATTTCCTTTGGATAAATACCCAGCAGTGGAATTGCTGAATCAAAATCCCACCTCCCTTGGGTAGTTCTAGTTTTAATTTTTTGAGTAACCACCATACTGTTTTCCATAATGGCTGCACCAATTTATATTCCTACCAAAGTGCACAAGGGTTCCCTTTTCTCCATATCCTAGCCAACACTTGTTCTTTCTTTCTTTCTTTCCTTTTTTTTTTTTTTTTTGATAATAGCCATTCTGACAGGTGTGAGGTGACAGCATAGGAAATATAACCATAATATTGTGGTAACTATGTATAGTGCCAGGTGGGTAATAAACTTATCGGTGGGATCACTTTCTAAGTTATATAAATGTAAGTTACATAAATGTTTCAAGTGTACACTATGCTGTACACCTGAAACTAACATAATATTGAATGTTAACTGTAATTGAAAAAAAACAATTAAAATTTAAAAAGTGTTAAAGGTAGAGAATATAGGCTTCTAAACAAAAAGGCATCTTATACCCATCCAGCTTTTGCCATAAATACTACTGCTACAACAGGGAATTAATTCTCCAGTGCAGGGACCCAGGCCGGCCCTGGGCATCTGTAATAGATAGATTTGGTTTTCTGGTATTATCAGGGAAACATTCTGGGTTTATTACATAGAGGTATAGCTTTTTCTTTTTGTTATTATTGCTGATAATTTTGTCTTGATTTGTGCTACTTTAAATTTTCCTTTCCTTCCATCACCATATATTTGATCACATTTACCCCAATACACTTTAATTAGAAAAAAAAAATTTTAAGTGAAAAAAACATTGCCTTGCCTTTCCTCTTCCTTTATTATCTGTCCCTTTCAGTTCAAGCTTTTTTTTCTTTTTAAAATATTTTTCTTTTAATCTTCTTTGTTAAAGTATTAGCACTCAAAAGAGCATACTTAATTCCTTAATCTTGTACTTAAGCTTCAAACCCATCTACTTTTATGTTTTTAACATTTTTTTCATAGGTTTTAGTCTGTTATCCTCTTAATCTTTTATCTCTTTTACTTTGATGTGTTTAACCTTTTATCTTGTTGATTTGTTATTGTCTCTTTTATCTTACATCTTATTTATTTATTATCTTGACATTACTTTTTGTTCTTAATTTTTATTTTTTTATTTTATTCATGCCTTACTTTAACTTTAATCTGATTTTAGCTTAATTTTTTTTACTCCTCTCACTTTCAATAATTCTGTTCTTTTATTTCCTTTATCTTAAAACTTATCTCTCACAATTATTTTAAGTCTTAGCCTTATATCCTTATTGGGATTTATTCTCCTATTGTAATATTTATTCAACTCTTTTTCTTTCACTTTTCTCTTACCAAATCTCAATGCTTTCATCTTAATATTTTCTTGGTCTTCTATCCTCCTTTTATTATTTTAAGTTAAGTTTTCTCTTCTTTCTTCTCCTACATTTTTATTTATTTTATGACTTGGTTTAAAATCACCTGCAGGAGTAATAATGACAGAAAAATCCCACCTCCCTTGGGCAGAGATTAGAAAGCTTCTCCCCATGGAGCTCCCCCTGCAATGGTTCCTCTGATCCCCCACCTCATGAATCCCCCAGCCTTTTAAGATTTGAAAGACCTTTATGTAACTTTCCAAGGCTAACATTCTCTGAGTGGTTGGGGGTGGGGCGGTAGGCACGATGGGTTTACCAAAGGGCATTACTTCCTGATAACTCATATATACTGGGTTGTCAGAAAAGTCATGACACATTTTTGCATTGAAAAACATAGAAAAAAATATGTCATGACAACCCAATATTAATCCGTGTTTGGATTTGGGGTTGCTCCAATCCTCAGCCTATGTTGAAGCATTTTAAAACAGTCCTATGAAACCAAGCAATGGTTGATGAAGACGAGGCATGTTAAATTTTTGAGGACCCATAAGAGGAACATTTTCCAAGCTTAGCATCAGGAATAGAAATAGTGGCATCTGTTCCTCTCTCTTATATGAACTGCTCATGGTTCCCTCATTGCATTGGCCACAGATGTCTCAATGCCAAATGTGTGTGGCCCACCCCAGGCAAGTTCCAGAACCTGAGGGCAGACCCTGTGTGCATTAACCTCCCACCCCACTTCATCCTACCTTTCTCTCAACTCCAATTTCCTAATATACTTATTTTAATCTATTTTGCGGTAGTATATGTAGCATTTTTATTTTTTTTTTTGAGGGCAGTGTCAATGGCCCTCACACGTGGGACCCAAACCGGGGCCGCCAGCCTCCCAAGCCAGCGCCCAATCACCGCGCCACTCGGCCAGCCCTATATGTAGTATTTTTAAGCATTATAAATCCTTTCTGAAATAAGGCCAGTTTGAGTTACTACCTGAGTATTCACTGCATACTTCATCTTCCTCATCTATGAAACAGGAATAATAGAACGTACCCCATGGGTTATTGTGAGGAATAACTGGAGATAATGTATGTCAGGTACTTAATACAGTGCCTAGTATACACTACATGCTTAACAAATTATAGATAAAATCAAGAGAGGACCTTGAAAAAGAACTAGAACTATCTGACAAGCTGAATAAAGGGGTATATAAATGAGTTTTGATAGGCTGTATTTTCCAAAGTTGCTTGCAGCAATACTTTCCATCCTATCTACTCTTCTGTAGTGTGCACTTGCCACTGCTCCATCATACTCTGTCCTCACACCTGGAATCTGGTTCTGGGATTGCTTTGACCAACAGAACACAGAAGTAATTGTGCCCAATCTAAGCACAGCCCTTACCTTTCCTGGCAACTCCTCCTTCTTGCCTTTAGGAGACTAGCTACCACTAAAAAGTGCCATCAGCCTGAGACCAACATAATGTGAGAATCCCACGAAAGGTTGAGAGGTTCTGGAGAATGGGGTCATGTAGCAAAAAAGAGGCCAAGGAGCTCTCAAGGCACCAGTCATAAAAGTGAAGCAGCCATTTTGGAAATGGATCCTCCCAGCCCCCAGCCACCCAACTGACGCTCACCTGAGTCCTTCATAAACTCCTGACCCACAAAATCGTGAACAAAATAAAGTGGTTATGTTAAGTTAATAACTTTTGGGCTGATTTGTTATATGGCAGCAGATAACTGAATTGGAAATGGAAGCTCTTTGTAAAACATATAACCTCACAGGAGCCTCAAACCAACTTTTTACAGGTGAGTAGAATCAAATCAATCACATTGTTTTAGTCAAATGCTAAAAGTCAACCTCCCAGTGGACAAAGACCATGTCTGACACTTATTTAGTACTCCTCAATAATTCCTAAATTCTGAATAGGGTGGGTTTTTATAAAGGCCATATGTCTAGTTACTTGGCATATTTATTCATTCTTTCCATAGACATATGTTAAGTACTGACTTTGTGTCGTCCAGCACCGTTCCAGATGTTGGAGATGCAGCAATGAACATGTCAGATCAAGTCCCTGCTCCTATGCAGCTGGTATAGATATTTCTCTGTGCTGGCTACCCTTTGTCCCACCCATCAGATCCATCCTCCTCCCTTCGCTCTACCCTGGAGGCTGACCTCCTTGGTCTGTACTACCTGACCTCTCTCTGGCTTCCTCATTAAACTGCAGGGAATTTACTGAAGCGTCTGTTCAGTAAGTAGAGCTCAAACACTAGACAGCACCAAAAGAACAAACGGAAAGAAGGATCAGGCTGTTTGCTCCCCCAGCACCCTCCCTGTCTCATCTGCCTCAGTTGTGTTCCTCAGCTTAAGGCCATAGTTCCTGTAGTTCTTTCAGGCCTCCAGTTCTTCCCAGGATCCCATAACACCGTCACCTCTGCTTGCCCATTCAGGCCGAGGGA
The DNA here is from genome assembly GCA_033961575.1 of Aselliscus stoliczkanus. Taxonomy (NCBI): domain Eukaryota; kingdom Metazoa; phylum Chordata; class Mammalia; order Chiroptera; family Hipposideridae; genus Aselliscus; species Aselliscus stoliczkanus. The sequence continues at coordinate 99,291,581 of CM066732.1, read as the reverse complement.
TGAGAATGACTTCCCAACTTTGCTAGTACCTGGATGCTTCACCATCCCTCTCTAGTTCCTGCCCTCACCTCTGTCAATAGCCCTAGAGTAAATTCTCTGCAGTTTCATCACTTTGGATGTATCATCTGTTACCAGCCATAATCATGACTAATACATTCTCATTTCAAACACTCAGCCTCACTAGAACCTTTATGTAGAACACACCTCTCATTTTTTAAGTCTAAAAAATGTGCTCAGCATGGCCACTGTGAGCCTCCAGAAGTACTGACCACTGAGTTATCAACTTTACCACAGCTCTAAAACCCAGCATTCAAAGATAGATAAATGAATCCCAGTCATTATTGACTATGCATAAAGATGATAAAAGAGACCTCATTTTATTTATGTAACTCCAGTTAGTTAGAAGAGGTTGCCTAGAGCACTGTATTGAAATGAATTGTAGGCCTACATCTGGACTCTGAAGGAATGAGTTCTGTGATCAATTAGCAATGTCTGATATGAGCACCAGCATGTGAAACACATATGTGCCACCTCAGCCCATGGTTTTAGTATTACTGCTACAGCACCATATGCCATTGGTGTCTTCCCTAAATACCTTATTTAAACATAAATTAGTATATGAAAGCTCACAATAAGTAAATCCTATACTTTGCACAAATCTATTTCCTTGAGTCAGAGATTTTTTTTCAAGTCACCTAGAGGATCAAGGAACTAAGCTGCCCTGAGGTCTATGATTTTGAACCCACCAATATAGAGCGCTGGCTAATCAAACTATATTCTACAAATTTGTATTTCTTTGACTATGGAACTATCACAGTGATTTTAAATTTTTCTTAGCAAAGAACTCTTCATTTAAATTAAATCTCACACAGAACACTAAACAGATTAAAAGTAGAGTTGCTTTGATTAAAGAAAAAACAAGCCAGAGTCCCTCCTTGCCTTTGACCCCCACCTCAGACCTGGAGGGCACAACTGATCACTAAGGGGAAACTGCTTAGGTTCTTTGGGGCTCTACATAATTACAGCAGTATAATATTTTGATATATTAACCAATTCTTTTCACTTCCAGAGTTTCAATCACCCTGTGGCCAGCCCCATTCATGCATCCAGACATGAGGTATCCATTCCCTCAAGGAGGATTCATCCCATGGAGCTTCAGAACCAAAGGGTTAGATGCTGACCTTTTCTTTTCAAAAGGCAAGGTCCAGGCTGAATTAGCCTGCCTAATTAATGTTAGGTTGTCCTACAACAAAAATTGAACCAGAAATACCAGGGTCTTGGCCCAAGAAAACTTGGCACAAGATAATTTCGGTTGGGCCTTCCTCCTCTATCTTTTAGCAACAGCATCTGAAACACACGGCCTTGAAGGTCAGGGCAGCAGAGGAAGAGAGAGAATGGAGAGCTCACACTTAACTTTAAATTCCTCAGCCTGTGTATTAGTCTTCTCAGGCTTCCATAACAAAATATCACAGGCTGGATGGCTCGAACAACAGAAATTTCTCAGTTCTTGAGGCTAGAAGTCCAAAATCAAGGTGTTGGTAGGTTTGGTTGCTCTTGAGGCCTCTCTTTGGCTCATAGGTAGTTGCCTTCTACCTCCTCACATGGCCTTTTTTCTGTGCATACATCCTTAATGTCTCTTCCTCTTCTTACAAGGACACCAACCATATTGGATTAGGGCCTCATACTTTTTAACATCATCTAACCTTAATTACCTGCTTAAAGGCCCTGTCTCCAAATACATGTTGGGGGTTAGGGCTTCAACATATGAATTTGGAGGGGTATACAGTTCAGTCCATAACTGCCTAGAACCCGTAAGTGTCACTTCTGTTCACATTTTATTGGCTAGCACAAATCACATGGCCCCATCAAACTGCAAGAGGGGCTGGAAAGTTTCATCATCTTGCGCAGGTGCCCAAGAAGAAAAGGAGAACCAGATATGGGCGAGCACTAGCAATCTTTACCTCACAAGGGTAAAAACAAAAAGACTTAGAAGACATGTGATTGGACACAGTTTTCCCCATCCCTGAGTAAGTGATGAGACAAAAGAGGAGGGAAGGGTGATGATGAAAAGGAAGTGATAAGGGGATTAGAGAGACCACGTGGATAGAAACGCAGGCAGCATCCAGAGATATGCCCCACACTCTGCCTGCATTCAAGCAACAACCCAAGTACTGAGAAAATAAACAGAAGCTGAGTGCGTGCTCACAGGTGACCCTGACTCCATTCCATTGGAGAAGATACTCTACACCCCTAGAGCTGAGGAACCATGCTAATCATCCTTTCCTCTGCTATCTGAGAAGGATATTATAGCCAGCACACTGCTTACTGATCATCCAAAAGGACTGCCCCTATGTGCCCCAGACTTAGTATCTGACTGCTTCATCATCTGGCTAAGCCGATAGACAAGGAAGCCCCTTCCACATACACTCACACACAACCTGAGGCTCTCAAAGATCCAGATATAGTGGATGGGGATGGGGATGGGGATGGGGATGGGGGCAGGGCGTAGCGGGGAAAACCTTCATCCGCCATTCTCCTCACCTGAGGGACTGAACAAAACAGCTCAACATTCCGCATGGGCCAAAGCAAAAGTGAATTAACCTCCTACATTAAAGCAGCGCCAAACTAATGGGTGTGAAATCAAGGAAAGCCACAGAGCCATCTACTGGTCACAAGTAAAAAGGGAAGTCACCTGAAAACAATAAACAGGAAGAAATTAAAATAATCAAATTCAACTTTAATAGCTTCATTATAGAAACGTGCTGGGTAGTGTTATCTCATCCCCTTCAATGCAAGAAAATATAAGAGACACCTGAAGTTAGACATGCCATTAGTAAATGTGTTTAGGAAATTATAATTGTAATATACTAGAGGGTCATCTAGCTCACAGTTCTAAGGCGCTTTACAGTTCTCTCAGTTCTACGTGTTCAAGTTTTGTAAAAATAAGACATGGATTCATTTTATGAAACCTGAAGCCTCCAAGTTTAATTGAGGAATTTGCGATCCTGCAGCTCGGCTGGCAAATGACACACTCGGCAGACTGCTCTTAGGGGCTCTGCAGCACACAGTCACAGAGTCCCCCTAATGTCGTGAGATGGCTCTCCTGAATGGTCAGGAAGGTTTCTAATAAAAAAAGACCTCCAAGGACTTGGCGACAGGGTGGGGTCAATAAAGTCCTCATTCAAGTAGGTGCCCACTTTAAAGGACAATATTGGATTTAGAAAGTGAGCTATGTAAGCTAAAACACCAGGCAGCTTGCTGCTTACAAAGAAGCTGATGAGTTATATTCAACCCAACTCCCCCACCCTCACAAGCTTAGAGTGTGACTCTAATGTAGCCTTTGTGTCTAAGGACAAAGCCCACAAAAGACTCCCCAGGTAAAGGCTCAGAAGAAACACCTTTGGGTCATTTGCACAGCCTATGGACATAATTCCAAAGCCCAGCTCGGGACATCATCCAGCCTATGGTGAATGCTCCATTTGAGCACAGGATGGCTGACCTTCCGTTTAGGGTCGGAAATCGGCTAATCTGTTTCTCAGACGTGCACGACAGAAGCTGAGCAGATAGATCAAGTTTAACTAAAAATATGCCAGACGCCACCTCTTCAAACGGAAATCTTGGAGACATGCTGATCGTCGTGTGCTGAGTACACAGCGCCACCTACAGCATTATTGCTGCAATTCATCATAGCCCTCTTCAAAGGCAGCCTGGAATAGCAGCAACAACCTTGGAGAACACTTCAGGTATCTGTACAGGGCAGAAGGTATCTAACCTAAACTTTAAACTTAGCAGATATTATGTGTATCCAGATATAGAAAAAATAGAAATATTTTATAACAAGGAGAAAGTTGGGATGATTAGTTATAAGCTTATCTATTTGTTTTCTTACCTGCGTTAGGCTAAGAGCATTGAATTCTGACATAGTGAATTTTTTTCCTAAGATCTAGTGCAAGAATTCTCCAGGAGTAATATCAATCAAAAATAACTGTCAAGAGAAGTTGACATTGATATTTGATGTGAAACATTCAATCATCTGCCATCTCTGAAATTTAGAAAATAAAACTCTAGCAGAAGGACTTTAGAGTACTTAAACTTACAGAAGCTGGAGTTGGGTAATATCATAGCTGAAGATCATGGAAAGGGTTGCTACAACCGTCTCCCTACTAACTCCTGAAAGTTCACCATCTTTCCCCTCTCTTGAATCCATCTTCATGGGTTATTTTATTCATGTTTTAATTCAAACTCTTCAAGCGTCTACTATGTGGTACAGGAAGAGAGAAGACAGTAGAGGGGAAAACAAATATGAATATGAGGAAGATGAGACTAACTCTTAATCTCAAAATCTTGTGCCATTTGTACCACCTAGCATAATTTTATTACTTTAATATAATGTACTCTAATATAAGCAAGGAAGAGTTCATGAAGAGGGGAAAAGTCTTCTTCAGATTCAAGCTCAAATGTCAACATGGAACAGCATGTCAAATAGAAGGAATGACATGAGCAAAGGCATGGAGGCACTAGATGTGGCCTACATAAAATAACGCACACAGGCAGGAAAAAAGACAGACACACCCTCACTCACACGAAATCCCATTCCATCTCATCTTGCTTTGTTCTTCCTCACAATATTTATTATCACCTGACTTATATGTATTCATGCGATTACTTTCTGTCTCTCCATGACAAGCTACAAGATAGCAGGAATTTTGTTTCATTCACTGCTGTATTCTCAGGGCCTAGTTCAGTGTCTGGTACATTGTAGCTTCTAAATAAGTATGAAGGGAAGGAGGGAAATAAAAAAGAAAGGAAGGAAAGGAAGGAGGGAAGAAAGGAGGAAGGGAGAATGGGAGGAGGGAAGTGCTCAGGACATCCACTGAGACACATATGAGGGAATCCTGAGAAATTAGACAGCTGAGGAGGTGTCTTGAATGCAAGTGAGAAGCTTGGATTTTTTCCTACCACTTCAAAGCTGCCAGCTTGATCAAAAGATAGTGACAGTAACTAAGCTAACATTTTAGAAGATTAATCTGGTGAATGTATAGGATGAATTTGAGAGGAGAGAGATTGGGGTTGAAAGGAGCATTTACTCTAAAATAAATAATGATAGTAATGGGTTACAACCATTAAATAAAATGAGATTCTATGATACATTAAAGATACAAATGAATAAACGAATGTTAGTATAAGATGAGTCTGGAATATCTTGCTGTGTCAGAAAGTAAGGAAGCGCTCAAAGGTTAGTGAGGACTTGTCAAAAGGACTCAGGAGCCAACTTGAAGGGGGCCCCACTAGACAAACTTGGAAATTTCAACTTTAAAATAATTGAGAGTGATGGTTCACAATCCATTGAATAAAATGAGAATCCATGAAACCTTAAAGATATAAATAAACAAATAAATAAGTAAGTGGGGAAGAAGGGAAAGCTCTCCCTTACACTGGAATGCCAACTCATAAATGTAGATGGAATGATGGATATAGAAAAATCACCATTTGACAACCATCATGGAGACATTCATCAATAATTGCTAAGGCTGGTGAGCAGAGAGGTTCAGTGAGGAACAGGATATCAGTGTAATTTCAGAATGTCTCCTCACAGATGCTAACTAATCACAATGGGGGGGAAAGGGTGGCTTTATGATGGAGAAATGTGACAGTAACCAACTTGACAGGGTGGTCAAGGTTAATATCACCAGTGGTGGGAAGAGTTATCATCAGGTGTCTCTTGCTGTCATGCACCAAGAGTACAGCATCATTTCTGTGGAACTCCTGCAAAGGATGCATGGCCAGAGTCTGGTCATGAGAACACATCAGACAGACTCAGATCGAAGGTCAGCCTTCAAAATGAAAAGTCAATACTCTGCTATTCTTTCTAGGTCATGCAAGAAAAGGAAATACTGAGAACCTGTAACTATTCCAGACCAGAGGAGACTAAAGAGATATTAGAACTATTAATAAATACAATGTGATCCTGGGCTGGATCCTAAACCAGAAAGGGGAAAAAATGGAATTGTTGGGACAGTTTTTAAAAAACAATCTTGAATGAGGTCTATAGATTGGATGGAAGTATATCAATGTTGATTTTTTTCATTTGGAAGAATGTATGGTGGCTATTTAGGAAAGTGCCTTTTGGGGGAAACACACATTATAGTAATTAGAGGTATAGGGACATCAACAGCTTGCTCTTAAATAGCTCAGAAAAAAGAGTAATAATAATGACGATAAATAATAACAAGTTTTTTATTTTTAATTACACAAGATGGTAAATGTAAAGCACCTGACATCTGGTCAGGCTTCTTTTACGAGTTAGTTGTCTTCCCCAAAAAAGAGGAGGAAAATGTCTACACACTCTGTCCCAAATAAAGCCTGACACCACATAACTCTCACTTCAACATATGAGGGTGCAGCCCATGTAACGACAACTGTGATCCTAACAGGTATTTAGCAACACGCCAGTATAGACCTTTTCGATTACAAAGCAATTTGAGTTTGTTATCTCATTTTATCTTTACAGTACCCCAAGGAGACAGGCAATTATCATTACTGCTGTTTTTTTACATTATTATTACAGTTATTATTATAAAGAAATGGCAGTTCAGAGACCTCAGAGTAGGGATAAGTAAATAATAAAGAGATGGTTTACCTTTTCAGGGAGAGAAGCATATATTGTACTCATAACTGACACGCATACATAACCAGAAGTCTAATACTCTCTGGACCCTAGAGATGTCAAGGCCCAAAGGAAAATGCTGATTGTGTACTCAGCCTTGGTATGGAGCTGGTCCAGCCTGACCTTAATGTATCTGAGCATGGGCTCTACAACGCTCAACATACAGCTCCACATCTCTCTGGCTTCTACCTCTGCACCTGCACTCATTCCCTCCTTCTACAGGGACCCTTCTCAGACACAGCACACTTGCTCAGGGCAGTTCGTTCTTGAGCAGAGGTTGGAAGAATGCCTCTACAGTGACCAAAAGGAGCACAAATAAAAGAATCAAGAAAATGAAGTTGGATACTATATGATTTTATTTAGATGCAGAATCTAAAAAAGCTGAACTTGTAGAAACAGAGAGTAGAATGGTGGTTACCAGGGCATGGGGGTGGGGACAATGGGGAGATGTTGGTCAAAGAGTGCAAACTTCCTGTTAGAAGATGTAAGTTCCGGGATCTAATGTACAACATTGTGACCTCAGCCAATAATATTATACTATATACTTGAAAGTGGCTAAGAGTAGATAATATGTTCTCACCACAAAAAAGAAAAATGGTAATTATGTGACTTGATGGTGGTGTTAGCTAATGCTATGGTAGTAATCATAGTACACTATATAAGTGTATTAAATCAATATGTTCACCTTAAACTTACATAATGTTATATGTCAATTATATCTCAATAAAGGTAAAAAATAAATTTGTCAATGTTACAAAAGACAAAGAAAGGCTGTAGAAGTGTCCCAGATTAAAGAAAGTTAAAGAGACATGATAACTAAATGCAATAACTGATCTTAGACTAGATCTTATACTAGAGGGGGAAAACATTATTATAAAGGACATCATTAGATCAACAGATAAAATTGGAAAACGAACCATATATTAGATAAAATACTATATCAATGTAAACTGGTGAGGTTGTATATACCGTGGTTGTATAAGAGACTATCCCTACTGTAGTATTTAATACACCTAGTAGTAGTTTTATGTTTAGTATAATGTAGTATTTAGAGTAAAGGTTATGATGCCTATAACTCACTCTTGAATTATTCAGGGGAAAAATGTGTATACACACATATACAGTATGTATAACTATATTTATATAAATACATGCATATAAATGTATATATGTGTATACAAATATGTACATACAAATATTCCATATATTTAGAGAGAAAAGAAGAAAGATAACAAGAACGATAAAGTAAATGGCAGTAAAATGTTTCTATAGAGAAATATGAGTAAAGATTATAAGGTGCTACTTGCATTATTGTATGTTTGCAGCTTTTTGTAAGTTTGAAATTATTTCCAAATAAAAATTGGGGGAAAGAAATGGCAGTCCTGGCTCCTCTGCTGGGTTCTGGGAGAACCAATAAACAGGAAGAACTCAGGTAAGTCTTTGGCTCTCATCACACCCTCTTCTGTGCCCCAGCCTTGTTAATAATCACAATAAATTACATAGAAATAGCTGATGCACTAATAGCATTCTTGTGCTTATCAGGCACTGTTTTACATGCCTTACATATATTAACCCACTATGATCTCATTTGATCATGATCACAATTCTATAAATGAGAAAAGAGTATACACAAGTAAGCCAGTAACTGTCTATGAAGAAGCGAGGGTCCCTTTGGGCAGGTGGTGGAGCCAGGACTCACACCTGCCTCTTGCTGCTCCATATTCCACCCTTTTTCCACCCCCATGTGGTTCCAAACCTGGGAGAGAAACCAACTTATTCAAAGCTTTTTTAAAAACAGATTCCCAAGTCCTCCCTCAGATTCACTGGTCAGAACCCCCAAAGAGGGGATCTGGAGACCTGTTTCTAGGTTTTGTTTAGGTGTTTGCCATCCTCTTCTGCCCCCATAAGCTCTCTCATTGCCCCTGCTCCTAGACATCCAGTGTCCCAGTGAACACACCCTCCTAGACCTCCTACTCATCTGGCCTCTGGCCTCCTCTATGAAAACATCAACATCCAGAGCTGATTCCAGCTGAGGGATAAAAGGCCCCATAGGCCACTGCAACCTTTTATAAGCTTTAAGATGATATCACCTATGGCAGGCCCAGAGGATTCTGTGCTCATGTGCCCATTATCACACCTCCTTCACTATAAATGAGGCCTGTTGGTGTGAAAAGCTGTCAGGGGGGATCTCATGTCAGTAAGCAGGTACTGTGTGAACCCTTGGATACTAGCTGAGGCACAGGAAAGGCAAATGGATATCTGTTGGGATCAATTCCAAAAAGGACGTCCCCTGTAGTGTGAAAAAGGCCTGATGGAATCAACTTGCCAGCAAACATCTAATTGGACTCCTTAGGAAGTGGTAGCATATCATGGGCTCACCTTCAGTTTCTGCCACCAACACCTTGGATATTTAGCAGTTACAGTAACTGGACCAGCTTTGGTCAGAGGGAGCCCATGCAGAGCCTTCATCCCTGCTACTGTATACAGCTCCTCCATCCATGGGCCCGTTGTGTGAGCCCTGGAGCCACCAAGGGCAGAGGCTGACTGACATTTACCAGAGGAGTCATCTGTCCACCTGACTGCTGAGTAACCCCTCTGCTGGGTATTGATAGTCAACACAGATCTGTGTGCTTTGTGCACACTCCCATAGCTTCAGGCACATGCCTCTTCCCCAAACTCCTGATCTCACATCCTCCCCTCCTGCTCTTTCCAGACTCCTAACCAAATTATTCATGACTGCCCAGGAGTTCATGTAAACTACTTCAGGCCACCTCTCCCTCCATACAAAATGAACAAACAAGGGCACTGCTCACAGGCTTGCCAAGTGAAAGGATTTCACTACCACAGTCCTTAAAGCCACTCTTGGGTGGGACAGTAGTATGGCAGTAGCCCATTTTCAGTTCCTGCCAACAGACCCAAGCTCTTCTCCAGTGTCACAGGGAGCCCCCCTTACCCCATGAAGCCATGATATGAGCTGTGGGAGGCATCAGCGCAGCAAAGGTACATGCCATTGGAATGGGGGCCACCTGTGCATATAACACAGATTACCAGGCTTTGGCCCAAACTGATCTAGACAAACTCCTCAAGCAAAAGCTATTTTTTGTCCTACCAGGTTTGAGAACCACAGATATGCAGTTAGCAAGCATCAAGACCTAACACAGGTACATAGTAAGGCTTCAATGCCTAAAGTAGACAGGAACTTGGCCTCCCAGAAGCCTAAAGTCTGGTGGCGGGAATCAGTGGATACCAATGTCCTTAATGATCATTTAAAAACTATCACTTTTGGGCCGGCCGAGTGGCGCGGTGGTTAAGCGCTGGCTTCCCCGGTTCAGTCCCGCATATGAGGGCCAGTGACACTGCCCTCAAAAAAAAAAACAGGGCCGGCCGAGTGGCGCATTGGTTAAGCGCTGGTTTTGGGATGCCAGCGGCCCCGGTTCGGATCCCACGTGAGGGCCAGTGACACTGCCCTCTACAGCTAACAACAGCTCCACCTGGAGCTGGGCTGTGCAAGCTCCGGTGATGGTGTGGGCTGCAGCCCCTGCTGCGGTGGGCTGCCGTGGGCTGCAGTGAGTGGCCCGCAGCCAACGTGAGCGGCTGGCAGCCAAGCGTGAGCTGCCAATAGCTGCGATGAGCGACATCCAGAGGCCAGCGACCGATCTGCCTCATCCGGGAAGAGCGCAATGACGATACCAACAGTGAAGCAACATCCTCCGCAACTAAACTGAAGAACAAGAAGACGGCAACTTGTCTGTTCCCCTTCCCCGATTCCCCAACGCTGTTCCCCTCCACCAATTCCCCAATAAAATCTTTAAAAAAAAAAAAAAAAAAAAAAAAAAAAAAAAAAAAAAAACAAAAAAAAACTATCACTTTAAATCAATTGATAATTAAATAGAGTGATTACTTACAACCAGAAGTGGCCTGTTGAAATGGGGCAATCAGAAATGGCCTATTCTAATATCAATATTCTCCTCTGTAAAGAATCAGTAGAATTTAGACATGTGGAACCCTCAGCCAGGCCAAGAGTTGGGAACAAGAGGAAACTAGGAGAGGGAAATGGAGAAAGAGGAAGACGGTGCCTCTAGATCATCTCAGGCACAGGAAAGCAGCTTCTCTAGACTTTAGTGCTAAGTGTTACCAGGCAAGGGAGAACCCAGGACTACACTGAGAGAAAGCTCTAGATAAGTGTGCAAGCTTGTGTGCACACACATGCCATGTGGCTTGCCAGCCATAACTCATGAAGGCCTCTCACAGCTTTCTATTGGGTTGTTGGAAACTTCATGACGCATTTTTGCAACAAAAAACATAGAAAAACATACGTCATGACTTTTCCAACAACCCAATAGTTTCGGCCCATATGGTATTGATGACTAACATCCCAGATTGTACAAGACTCCTAAATTCAAAAATTCTGCCTACTCTCAGACTAGATGTAGCATAATTTCCAGTTCCAGAAATGTGTTCATCCTACTTACAGCCCATATTCTCAATGATGTCCATCTCCTAAATAAATAAAATACATACATACATACATACATACATACATACATACATACATACATACGGTGTCTATGTGGATTTTTACATTTGTCAAAATATAATGTGGGGGTGCGGGGAAGAAAAGGAAGGAAGGAAGGAAGGAAGGAAGGAAGGAAGGAAGGAAGGAAGGAAGGAAGGAAAAAGGAAGGGAAGGGAAGGGAAGGGAAGGGAAGGGAAGGGAAGGGAAGGGAAGGGAAGGGAAGGGAAGGGGAGGGGAAAGCAAGGCAAGGCAAGGCAAGGCAAGGCAAGGCAGATTGCCCTGCTAGGGGAAAAGTCTGAAACGATACATGCCAGACTGTTCACACAGGTCACCTCAGGAAGGTTAGGATGAGTGAAGGCCAACTGATAATCAGCTTTGTCTTTGAACAACTTCATTTGCTTCACCTATGACAATAAACACTTTTCTGTAGCTTAAAAAAAAGAGCTTATGGCTCTAGGACGTAAAGAACTGTTTGAAGAAGGGAAAGGGGATAACAACAGCATGCAGGATTCTGTGTGGAATAGACGATACAGCACACCCTCTATGCTTCCTTTCCTTGAGCCCATGGTGGGAGACGATTCCAAAAGCCAACAACTTGGGTAGCAGCTCTTAAATCCACATTGTTTGGATATGAATGGATCCAATTGGCTTTAAATGTTTAGTTCCCATGTAATTCCTATTTTAGGAAGATTGGTTACTATACAGACTAAAGCCACCTTCATTATAGATGGTCAAGAGAGGACATGCCGACTAATGGTTAGAGCAGGGGTCTAAGGTCCAAGGTCCTAGTCTTTGCCCAACCACAGGCTCACTGTGAGCCCATCCATAACTGTCTCCATGTTACAATCCTACCTTAACTAAGCAGGAGTAAAAAAAATCTTTGCTGGAAACCAATGGGAAATGGTACCCATATTTTGTTATTATTAGGAGTGGGTGACATGGAAGGAATGGGAATGAGGGAGAGAGAGTCTAACATAAAGTGAATTTAAGAAAATATTGAGGGCCGGCCGAGTGGCGCATTGGTTAAGAGATGGTTTTGGGATGCCAGCAGCCCTGGTTCGGATCCCACATATGAGGGCCAGTGACACTGCCCTCTACAGCTAACAACAGCTCCACCTGGAGCTGGGCTGTGTGAGTCCTGGCGACGGTGTAGGCTGCAGCTTCTGCTGCAGTGGGCTGCCATAGGCTACAGTGTGTGGCCGGCAGCCAGCGTGAGCAGCTGGCACCCAATGTGAGCTGCCAATAGCCACGGTGAGCGACCATCCAAAGGCCGGCGACCAAATCTGCCTCACCCGAGAAGAGCGCAATAATACCAACATGAGCCAGTGAAGCAACATCCTCCGCAACTAGACTGAAGAACAAAAAGACAGCAACTTGTTTGTTCCCCTTCCCTGATTCCCCAACGCTGTTCCCCTCCCCCAATTCCCCAATAAAAATCTGTGGGGAAAAAAAAAAGAAAAGAAAATATTGAATTTTGAAGGCTGTTGTTGACCTGTTGAGTAATCAACTGGTGAAGGGGAAGTGATTATTTATCATAGCATCACCCCTGGGCTGGGATATGGGCTATTGTGACAACATGGATAGACCTAGAGGGTATTACGCTAAATGAAATAAGTCAGATTGACAAAGACAAATACCATGTAATCTCAATTATATGTGGAATCTAAAGAACAAAATAAATGAACAAACAGAAACAGACTCACAGATACAGAGAACAAACTGATGATTGCTAGATGGGAGGGGGGTTGGACAGATGAGTGAGAAAGATAAAGGCATTAAGAAATACAAATTGGCAGTTACAAAAGAGTCATGGGGATATAAAGTACAGTATGGGGAATACAGTCAATAATATTGTAAAAACTATGTGTAGTTTAAGATGGGTACTAGACTTATTGGGGGACCACTTCATAAATTATATAAATGTCTAACCACTACACTGTACATCTGAAACTAATATAAAATAATATTGAATGCTAACTATAATTTTTTTAAAAAAAAATTGTTTCAGGGATATAAAGTACAGCATGGGGAATATAGTCAACAATATTATAATAATTATGTGCAGTGTCAAATGGGTAACAGACTTGTTGGGGTTATCGCTTTGTGAGGTATGTAACAGTCTAATCATTATTTTGTTTCGTATACCCGAAACTAATAAAAATAAAAAATATATAGTGCGGGTTTTCCCTCAGGAAAAGCGGGACCCATGGGACAACATAGAACAGGGAAGGCGCGCCCTCTTGTGGCTCTGGCCTGACCTTGTCCTTTCCTAGCCAGGCAAGTTACTTCGGAGTCTGTAAAAACACAAGTAAGATGCCCTCCTATGCAGTGATCCTGAAGATTAAATAACCAATTGAATGCAAATCGCCTATCCGGTGTCTGCCTCTAAGTACTCAACATTGCAGCAATTCATATTATTTTGATTATGATTATGGCTGAGCCGACTCACCTGAGCTCGCGGCTCTATCTCTTGCGGTGAGCTGTCCAGAAGGTGGCTGACAAGACCCGCAGGAGCTCCTTGTGGGCTCCTTTATTCAGCGCTTACTGTGCTGTTGGTTAATACGGCGCAGGTGGTAACACACAGCTTGGCGTTTCTTCAAACCCAGCGCTTCTCGGCCGTTGGTAAAAGATCAGGAAGGAGAGGAACTCAGCAGGACCCGGCAGGTTTCCGCGGCACACAGGCGCTCCAGTTCTCCCGCAGGGAGCACCCACAGCCCGGGCCCCAGGACCCAGCCAGGCGCGCTCTCCTCCTTCTTTCCACTCACTGTCTGGGGCCAATACATCTCATCACCGGCGCGGAGCCCACTGAGAGGCCCTGTGAAGCTGAAAGGGCCCTTGTTGGCAGGTACTGGTAGGAATCCCTCGTGTCAACAGACATCCTGGAGGAGCTGCACTTCCCCTCCCTAGTCAGGAGCATGCTTGGCAAGTGTCCAAGTGGCCCCTCCCTGAGAACTCAGGCTTCTTTACACGCTGAGGTCCTCCAAGGCAAGGAACCCATCTCACTCACCTGAGGGCCTCCAGCAGCCAGCCAGGCCTCCTACATATATATTTGTAGAATAAATAAATAATAGGATTAACGTTGATAATGGAGAAGATGGGATGTATCTACCTTCTAATCCTTGTAATTTTTAGATTTTTAACCCCAGCATCTCCGCCCGGCACTCACCATTCTCAGTCCATGTGGCTCACACAGGGGTGATCCAATCCTCTCCTTCAAAATTGGGTACATGATTAGTTCAAGAAAAGTCACAAACCCAGCTCGAACCATCAAATCTTCCCAGGCTTTTACCATTTTAACAATCAAAAAAGAGGGACTGTGGGATCTCAGGACCAGGGAAGCCTGACCCTGCGTGGGGCCACTTTGTCAATATGGAAAATGGTGTACCTGAGAAAGACACCAACACAAAGAAAGGAAGAACACTAATGAGAGAGGAAGAAATTGAGCCTCTGGATCCAGCCATACCTCATCTCCTTTCCAGATTTCTAGATTTATGAGTCTACAAATTGCTTATTTGCTACTTGGAAAATGGGAGAATTTGAACTAGTACATTTCTCCTTTTTCTTTTACTCATGAGCGAAATACAACAGCACTGAACTATAAGAAGCCTTTCAAAATAATCTTGATAGCAACCATTTTTCCAAGACCCTGTGAGATCAGACTGAGGTTCAAATCTCAGTTCTGCTTCTCATGTGCTGTGTGATCTTGAAAATCTTTCAGGCCTTATGACAATGTACACATAATCCTAGTCACAAAGGACAACGCTTTTCTAGATTTATGAATTGGATTCTAGAAAAGTTTCATGTTTAAGCACCTCCAGTATTGCATTTGCACATAAAAACCATTAGAAGGCATTCCTCATTTAGAAGACTACTAATTAGTCTGATATAAAGCAGATTCGTAGGACGTATGGATGGATTTACAAACTGGACTATTACGAGTTTGGAGGAAGTAATCTAATAAAATCAATTTTGCTGGAGTGAAAAGGCACACAACAGAGTTCCTTGAGTCTCTGCATTTGTTTGCTCAGATAAGGAAGAAGTAGGGTTGGGGAAATAGGGTGGCAGAAGTAACTTTCTGCCACAATCTTGTTACATTTCAGAGCATGGCCCACAGTCAACAGTAGGGCATCTGCTCTGGGAAGAAGGGCCCTGACTGACCACCGAGACAGTAAGTAAGGTAGGGGCAGAGGCTTAGAGCTGGTCAGCAGTTGTCCCAATACTCTTTCCCCACATCCTCCATTTCCCCATGTGGGGATTAGGTGACCTCTCACCTTTTTAATGAATCTCATCCCCAGGTGCACCCCTTTCTCTCCTCTCCACTTCTGCCTCTCGCCACCTTTCCCTCCAGTCTGCTCTTCTCGCTTCACTGTTCTGCCTCAGGCTCCTGTCTGCCATTCACAGGACTATGCTGCCAATATGGCCCGTGGGCCAAAGGAATTGCCAGTGTTTTCCATTTCCTGAAAGGTCTCCTTTAAACCTACCAAAAGGAAAATTTATAACTGCTTTAGCCTGAGAGCTGAACATTCATCAGCTGTGGAGAGATCTGTTAATCTCAGGCTTGGAATACCAATTATTTTAACATCAAAAGCAGTTGATGATTTTACTCCATGAATATCACTGAAGTGAAGTCTAAGTAAAACCCCATTCGGGTAGATGGCTGTGACTCCACAGCTGGCAGGGCTTTGGGAATCTAACCTCCTGGCAGTGCTTCTCTTCCTGTCCAGAATCTTCTCTTCTGCTCCTCTCTCTCTCCACAGTCACCCAAACCTGGGTCTTGTCCCAACCTCCATATCCCACACCACTTGTTAGTCATCCCAAAGCCCTGGGCTTACGTATCCCTGTCCCTTCTATATTCACCTCTGCATCAAGGAGGAAAGCTGGGCAAAGACAAGCAGTTGCATTTAGAGCCTGCCAGGGAGGGCGGGGCCCTTGCACCAGATTGAAAGCAAAGCCCTCTCCCTTCTGACAGTGATGGGCACAGACATCTATAGACCAAGGCTTGCCTGGGCTTACAGGCGATAATCGCCTGCTTGATGAGGCAAATGGCTCATATCAATGGGGCCAATATTCCTGAAATTTCTGCAGCCTCCTGAGCTCCTGAAAAGTGCTCTTGTTTCCCATGTTTGTTCCCCAAGCCATTCCTAGATTTCTGCATGTGCCTACTTCCCAATATTCCAGTTGACACACTGTATTTGTAAAGGGCCAGATAGTAAATATTTTGGGCTTTGAGGGCCACATGCAGTCTCTATCACAACTATTCAACTCTGCCATTGTAGTGCAAAGGCAGCCCTAGATAATACATAAATGGAGGAGCATGGCTGTGTTCCAATAAAACTTTATAAAAACAGGCAGTAGGCTGAATTTGGCTCACAGGTCATAGTTTGCAGACCTGTGCAATATTTAATTCCTTTCTGCTTGAACTATTTATATAGTGGTTTCTTTTTTCCTGACTGATACAATATCTTAAATATCCACTAATTTTTCCCCTCCCCTCCTTCCTTAGTGACACTGTCTTAGTTCAAGCCGTCATCATTTCTTACTGAAGCTAGTGGGCCCTGGTCTTGGTTATTCCACCTGGAGACTTCTCCACGATATGTACCTCACTCACACTGCTGCAATCTCGTGTGTAAACTCCTTCAATGGCTCTGCATCCCTTCTAGGTTACCTTGTGTTCGACAGGGTTTCAACTGGAAGCAGATGACACTGTCAAGTTAGGATCATTTAAGGCGAGTCTATTTACAAAGGTGGCCCGGGTGAGGGAAACCACAGGCACCATGCACTCACTCAGGGCCCACAGCTTTTCTCTTTCGATCCTTAGACCCATTAAGATGTGTGCAGGGAGCACTCACCAGAGCCCAAAAGGAGAAACTTGTGAAGAGCAGGGTTTCTCCAGTCACCTGAAGAACCAGGTTTGGGGGGGGTTGATTTTATTTTGTTTGAATTCTCTTAAATCTAATTCTCAGACTAGCGCATTTGTATAATAGAATTTAAAGTTAACTATTAGAAAAAATAAAACGAGAAAACACATAAAATACAAACTTGATTTTTTTTTTTACTATTAGATTCAATAGACATAAAATCTCCCCATCAAATTGCTATAAAAGTTTCTCCCTCTCAATTTCTGTTCTTACCTCATTGTGGGGCCAAGACAGCCTGCAAGGAGGGAGCCAAAGGAATTAATGCTCCAGCTTTACTCTCCTCCCTCTCTCCCATCTCCTACCAACAACCCCCATTGGCCAAACCCAACCAGACAACAGACAGCAGACAGCAGGAAAGCCCATTCATACTGCCCATGCCCGTCAGCCTTCCAGTGCAGAGAGCAGATGCAGAAGGTGAAGGGTAGAGCTGGAGAAACAAAAAGCAACGTAAGACTTCCCAGCCCAAGCTCCCTCATAAGCCCACTTCCCACCCTGTCTTCATGTGCTCCTATATTCTCTCCACTCCAATCACCTACAGTTTCTGCATCCTCCTGCCTCCATCCTTTTATACATGCTGTTCCTGACGCCTTGGAAGCTCCCACTCTTTTGCTCCTGACAAGTCTTGCTGGTATTTCAGGACCATGGAAGTCTTAATGGTTTGGGGGTGCTCAGATACTTTTCTACGAATCTCCTTCTTTTGGCAGCAAACCCTAGTTCCTTAGATATGGAGTGGGCACCTGGGCAAAATTTAGCTGGTGAAGTTATTTATTGAAAACGTACTATGTGCTTGCTGTTCTAGAACATATGTGCTGTTCTAGATCATACTGTTCTGGGTCTGACAGCATTGAATAAAAGACAAATTCCTGTCCTCATTCAGATAGGGGAATCACATTCATTTGTTAGGAGAAAGTAATTAGAATCCTTCCCCAGAATTGGTCTGTGGACATTTAGAAAGCAGAATTCCTTTCTTTCTCTAGGGAGGCCAAGCCAGGAGAACAGGCATGCAGCCCTCTTCCCTGACCTCAGTGAGAAAACCTACCTGCCATGGAAGATAGACTCAGAGAGAAGAAGAATTGAGAAAGTGACAGGAAAAGAAAGCACAGTGATTACATTGACTCCTGGATCTAACGAAGCCTGAAGTTAACACTGAATCTCCCTGTTAGATGAGCCAATAAGTTCCCCCTTTTTTGCTTAGGCTTATTTGGGTTAGATTTCTGTCATTTGGAACCAAATGAATTCTGACTACTGCAGTGACTCAGCTCAAACTTTACCTTCTTCTAGATATTTTCCAAATGCCTGGTATAAGTCAGTGACATAGTCTGAACAGTATGAGCACATATATATGGGACATCTATCTGGCACTTCACATGAGCAATTAAAGAGCACTCTGCGGACAAGGACTCTCATCTCTGAATCCCCAGGACCTTGTGTAGATTAGGTGTTTTAAAAATATTTGTGTGAGTAATTGATAATGAATTCTTGCGGTCATTGAACCTTTATAGTCAACAGTATATCCTATAATATATGTCTTATAATATATGTATATCATATGTATTTATATATCCTGAAGAGAGGGATTGGTTGAAATCAAGAGAGGCTGAACACAAAGGGTGTCTGTGATCTAAACTAACCATAATCCACACACCTTGGGTTAGACCAGCTGCCCACAGGACCCCTCCAGTAAAGGAACCCATCTGCTTCTGTGGGACACCTCATTACAAGTCACAAGGAAACAGCCTTTTGACTTGGAAGAAGAATTTTAATTGACTTGTGGCAATTAATAACAGCGTATATACCTAGCACAGTACCTCCTATTTGGTGGGCACTGCATCAGAATCCTCATAATAGCCCAGTAAGGTAAATGCTATTATCATCCCCATCTCATAGACAAGCCATCTGGGGCCCAGAGACTTTTAGCGGCTTCCCCTACGTCACACAGTCAGTGAGAGGCAAATCTGCGATGTGCTTTCAGCCACTACCCCACTTTGGCTAATCTGTAACCCTGGGAATTTCCCAACTCTGAAAGTCTATTGAAATGAGGCAGGAATCCTGGTGGTGTCAGTAACAGAATCACATGCCTTCCAGTGAGAACAAGGATGGTGGAGGCCCCTGTCATGACCCCATTTCTCCCAGAGTTTCCTAGGCAGGAAATTCTAGTCTAAGGGGAAATTGTATTTCTGAGTGCTTTGTTCAACTACTGCAGTTAACAATAGTAACTTGAAAGTCTATTTGACAAACTGCTTAAAAACTATACCTTGATTCACTGAGTGCTTCTATCACATCTGTGAAGTAGGTATTATTCCCCATTTACAGGTGGGAAAGTGGTGACTAACTGTTTGTGTTAGAAGTTAGGAAGCAGTAGGCAGTGAGAGAGCCAGGACCTGAATCCAGGTCTGTGGCTTCACATCCTGTGTTCCATCGTGCTGTCCCTCAAGATCCAAATGCAGCTTGTGTCATTACAGCACCAGAGTTCCTGCCTGTCTGCACCTCTGTCCCACTGTGGCCTAGGAGTAGCCCTGAAGTGTGCCTGTGGATGCAATCACAGGAGTTTTATTACATGCAAATATGGAAAGTTAGAACTTAATTTAGGGTTGTTCACAGCATGCTCTATCCCAGAAAGTTACTTTCTAAAACTCAATATTGGGGGAGAAAACTATGCAGTATTTCACCATCTGTCTTGCTCAACTGTCTGTTGTGACCTTCCCACCTGCCAAGTACTGACCTTACCTTTTTGCAGCATGTACACAAGCAATCTCCTTTGCTACTTGGCGGTTAAGAGAGACCTGGTTTTCATTGAGCCTCGTCATACCCAAAGTATTGCTCTTGTTTCTTTCCCTCCCAAAATGATTCCAATGAGCCCATCCTGAATAAAAGCTCCATCTGTGACGTGCGGGCACACTTTTGTTTTAAAATCAGGCTGGAGCTATCCAAAGCTCTAAAAGAATAAGAGGAGCTACTCTTAAATGTTGGATTACAAAAAGCCACCTTCCTCAAAAAGAACAATACTCCATGTTTTTGATAATTCCATTAGTGGGATTGTTGCAGGATTACATGAGAAAAGTTATCTAGTGCCACCTATATACCAATACCTTACTAGGCACAGGACACACATTTGTTACATTAATTAATTAATACATTAGTGATGCTCTCAGGCAGCTTGAATGATCTGTGCTCCTTGAGTAATTACTCACCAATCTCCTCCTTCTCCCTGCAACCAACCACTGGGCCTTCAATACACATTAAAACACAAAAAAAGGTACTTACAGTATGATCCTACTTATTTTCAGGGACTTTATATGTAATAATATTAGGTCAATAGAGAAAGATACCAAGATGTTATTAGCTGTTAAAAATGGGTGATGGATTTGGAGTGATTTTTATTCCTTTTGCTTCTCTGTTCTCTACGTTTTCTATAAAAGTTAGACACAAGAAAAAAAACACTAACTATATTTTTAATACCAGAAAAAAATCCACTAAATCTGAAACCCTGTGGACCCCCTGCTGACTTAAGTCTTGCTTCCCTCCCTGTATCCCAGTGGTTCCTAAGCTGCCATCCCATGGTTTTTATTATACCCACAGCTCACCCAGGGCTGATGCCAAGGCAGGAATTTTAATCCCTGGGAAGAAGCTCCACGGACAAGGGACAGGAGCTAAAGAGGGATTTCCCAAGTCAGCAGTCCCAGTCAGTGTCACTTCTGAACTCTGAAGGCCTCAGCTTCTGAATCAGAGCCCTCTGCAGGGTGGGACCTGCAACCTCACCCCACCCCATGGCACCACCTTTGGGGAAACCACCTAACCTTGTGCCTGTCCTGGTCTTATGCCTCCCTCTTCCTGCTGCCCCATCATAATCTCTGGAGGCAGTCCCAAGGGAAGACCTCTCCCTTGGCCAACCCCACATTAGTGGTTAAGGGAATAAGGTTTCAAAGGCCAAGCTTTTCTGATATTCAGCACATTTCTAATCTTTCCCAGATCAGAGGAATAAAAGCTGAAAACCAGTGAGTGTACTGGCCAGTAGTCATTACTGCTCCCTCCAGCCCTGGCAATAAATTCTGCCCAGTGTAATGTGAACCCAGAAGCAGCCCCCAGATGCTTGAAGGCTTATTCAGAATCCATGATCATAAACAGACCCCAGAGGCTTCAGTTCACTCTGCAAAGGATTTCAAAGTGACTCAGCCCAGAGCCTCAGCCATTCCCAGAATTACAGCCCATTCCATGAAAATGCAGGAACTGGCCTTGCCAGCACTTTGGTCTACATCCAGGAAGACAGTCCTGGCTGGTTATTCCTAGAACCTCTTGGAGGTCACAGAGGAAGATCACTTGAGGTGCCCAACCCCCAGGTCTCCCTGACTTGCACACCAGCTAGAGTGAGCAGCCTGACATGAGCCAGGCTGCAGCAGTCTTAGCCAGGAGCCCCGCAAAGGTGCTGGGTTTCATTGCCAGCATTCAGAGAGCAGGACAAAATAATCTCACCCCTGTTTGTTTCACAAGCATCACATGAAAGCAAAAAAAAAAAAAAAAAGTGACAAACATCTTTTGTAGTACAGCTCTCCCACTCTAGGGCTGGGTCAAGGGTGGAAGGGGGTGAGTGTGAGCACTGGAGTGGTCATATAATCTATTGTCCAAATGGGACACTTTGGAGAATAAAATGGGGTGCTATTAATAGCCATGCCAGGATAACAGATGTTAAACAGGAATATCCCAGGCAAACCAGGATGTGTAGTCACCCCAAAAAACATCTTCCACTCCTGTTACAGGTTAGGGGTCTACTGCTAGGGTAGTAGTACCCTGTTCCTTCCCAGGACATGTGCCAGTGAAGAAAGTCTACTTTCCAAATTGAACCAAGGCCTCTCTTCTAGCAAGTTCCTTGGTATCCCAGGAACAGAAGAGGGAACTAACACAGGAACCACAAAAATGTAGGCAGGGCCCTTACCTGTCTGGTTCATTACTGCATCCCCTGGGCCAAGAATGGTGTTCGGCAGGCAGCAGGTGTTCAGTAAATGTTTGTTGAATTAATAAATGAATGGCTGAGCAGAGTTTCTAAGGTCATCAGGAGTACTCCAGGAAACCAGAGAGACTTGACAATCCCAGGTAACACATAAAAGGGTTTGAACTCTAAATTGTTGTAAAAAAAATCTAAGGCATTGCATAGACTGTTATGCATTATCCTTTGGTGGAGTTTATAAATATGAAATGTACAAAGCTTTCAAATACCAGATTAAACTGACACTCTAAACTTCTATAGATAAACTGGTTGGAAACAAATGATTTTGAAACCACTGTTGAATTCAAATAAACTGAAACTATTTCCTGCAATATTTCCACTGTGAACTTATTCAAGCTTTTCTTGGCCAAAATTGGGATGGAAACAAGCACATGCCTACCACACACATCAGAACTCCTCTAACCCCACCCTCACCATGTGTAAGAACTCTGGGAAGCATGTGCCTTGACAGAAGTAGAATTTCAAGAGATTTAATGGGGGGAATATCTGTGAAGGCTAGAGGGCAAGAAACAGGAGAAGGCAGAGAGGGCTTTCAGATCATGATACAGGTGAGCCACCTGGGAAAAGAAGATGGGGCAGGACGAAGGGTGGAGAAGGAGAACCTCAGACTTGATGCAGTCTAAGAAAGTTTCAGCCAGGCTGATGGTGAATCCTGGAGCCAAAGCTGCCCAGTAGAGGAGTCCCACATCCTATAGGAATGGGCCAGCACTAGCACTCCAACTGAGTCCATCACTGGCTGAGAGAAGGCATGGCCTCAGCACAAACATGGTGGAACAAGAGGAGCAGTGGCTGGGCTCTCAGGCCACTATTCTCCTGTCACACACAGCCTTAAGTAATGTTCCCCCTGGAATGACTCTTTTCTGTGAATTCAAACAGGTTCTAGTGAAATTATGCCAGCTATCAGCTGAATACTCATAGCAGATCACAGGTAAGCTATCCCACCACTACCATCTTTTCCTCCCAAGTGCAATAACTTTTCATTCCAGTAGTCCACATAAAATTTTCTCGTAGAATCTCAATCAAGGACAAGCTTTTAGTTTAAAAATAGACATCTATTCTTGCATTTTAATATTTCCAAAAAAAATCAGTCTCATCCTGGGCAGTCTGCATGGTGGTTGTCCAGAGGTTCTGGAAAGGGGAGGCATGTAGTCACCATCATCCATCATCCAGCAGTAAACTCTTTATAGGGTTAAGCTGTGAGTTCCTCATGCTGCTTTTGGTCAATCATTCACTGTGCTTTGGATCCAGAAGCCATCCAAGGAGAGCAAGGATTGAACCATCCTTAACCCATACCCAAATGGAACAACTTCCGCAGAAAAGCTGGTCCTCCCCAGTAACCCCTGTAAGAAATGACACAGAAAAGATATTTGCATTAGAAACCATGGGGGTGACTTCAACTAGAGGATAGTGAAAGGGAAGCCATACTGTTCAGAACATAAAGCAAGACTTGTCTACTGAGGTAGACAACCTGTTAGGAGGGGACAACCTGCTTTGAGTTCTGGCTTTGACATTGACTTGCTCTGTGAGCCTGGACATGCTGACTCAGGTTCAGCAAACCTGTATAAAGCTTCTGCTACATGCAAACTGCAGTTGCCTCTATTGCTATTTGTTTATAAATGTATAGGTCAGGGGGGTCTCAACCTCAGCCCTACTGACATTTTGGACCACATATTTCTTTGTTGTGGGGACTGTCCTATGCATTGCACGGTGTCTAGCAGAATCCATGGCCCTATGTTCACTAGATGCCATAGCATCCCCTCCAACTGCAAAAACCATGTCTCCAGATATTGCCAAATGTCCCCTGAAGGGAAAAAACACCCTGGTTGAAAATCACTAGTGTAGATATCCTGACTTACCTATTCCATAGCGGTTTGGACAGGTCAAATGAGATTGTCATTTTTTGGAACAAAGAAATTATTCACTTTTATTATTCTCATTATTTATTAATGCCTACTATGTAGCTATCTTTTAATGTGCTATCTCATTAATCCCCATCCTGTGAGATAGGCAAAGTTACTTTCATTAGCGGTAAGAAATTTAAACAAAGCAAGCTTAAGCAACTTGCCCTAGGACCCACAGCTAGTAAATGGCAGATGCAGGATTCAAACACAGGTGTGACTCCAAAGTTTATGCTCTTAATCACTATGTTTTGTTTTTCCTATAACCTAATAAAAGCAAAAAGTAAGGTAGCAGATAAAACAGTACTTAGCGTGTGAAAGTGATTTACCATGATTATTATTATTATTATTATTATTATCCATCCAGCAGCAAGAGAGAGCCAGAACAAGGAAGACAGAAGACTTGGTCACTGCCAACAATGAAGAGAAGAGCCCGCATCCCTGTGGGTGGTGGATGTGCTATGCTCTCTTTCCTCACCCTGGGCAGCCTCTCTCCCACCAAGTGTGGCTGAGGCTTCAGGATCTTTATAGGCTGCCATCGCTAAACCATGAGAGATGGCACAGCAAGGTAGATCCCATTCACCAGTCCTGCTCTGGGTCATGGTTTCTCCTGAAGTTGGAAGGCCTTGAAACAACCAAGAAGGTTGTTCTAAGCAGGTGCAACATGCTCTAAGGTGTGCTTCTAGCCCAGCGATGCACTTACCTTAGCATCATATTCCAGTACAGTAAGGGCATCAGATCGGCCTTCATGAGATACATGGAAAGTCTCTCTTTGCTCTGGTCAAAGGGGAAGGTTTCCAGGGGCTGAGCATTGTAGTCAAACTCCGCCAGAATCACACGGTTGTAGCCAGTCACCAGAGGACATGACGTGTAGCCATCATACTAAAATTGTACATGAGATTGAGTTGGAAAGTGGCTTTTTTCATGGTGTTATATAAACACGTTAGTTTATTATGTACTCTGAGCAGTTGCAATTATTTTCATTTTTTGTACAGCGAAAAACGGAAATTATATAACCAAAGAATAGTACTACAGGCAAAAACGGAAGTGCCCATATTGGAGAAACTAATTAAGAAAGTGGCAAAATTGTGGGAAAACGCTGTTTTCACACAGAATGGAAGATGATAATTGAGACAGTGATTCTTGCAAAGCATACAAACCTTCTTTATTGGTGTTTCATTCTTCATAATCAGAGAAATTGTTCTGTCAAGTATTCCTGACTGGGCAGCTATAAGAGCAATGGAAAAATCAGAAAATTGTAAGCATCTAGGTTTTCCATGAAAACTAATTTGCAAGTAACTTTAATGTGAACAAGTTAAGAAGGCTCCATTCCCCATCCCTCTAGATTATAACTAGAACATAACTTCTTACTATCAAGGCCCACACAGGTGCCTCTGTAAGTTTAAAGCTGATGAGCCAACTCTCTAACATGAGGGCTGGCAATTTAAAAGGACTGTGGGGCCGGCCGAGTGGAGCGTTGGTTAAGAGCTGGCTTGGGATGCCAGCAGCCCCGGTTTGGATCCCACATATGAGGGCCAGTGACACTGCCCTCTACAGCTAAGATGGTGAACAACAGCTCCACCTGGAGCTTGGCTGCTGTGAGTCCCCGGGGATGGCATAGCTGCAGCCCCTGCTGCAGTGGGCTGCCATAGGTTACAGTGATGGCCGGCAGCCGGTGTGAGCTGCCAAGAGCCGCTGTGAGCGGCTGTCCAGAGGCCAGCAACCTATTTGCCCCACCAGAGAAGAGCGCAATGATGATACCAACATGGGCCAGTAAAGCAATGTCCTCCACAACTAGACAGAAGAACAAAAGGACAGCAACTTGTCTGCTCCCCTTCCCCAGTTCCCCAACATTGTTCCCCTCCCCCAATTCTCCAATAAAATCTTTAAAAAAAATAAAAATAAAAGGACTGTGAAAGTGGCCGTACCCCAACCCCTCTCCCTCTCCTCCTAGGGTTCAGTAGGTGTCAGCTTGATCTGTGTGCCCAGTATCCCCTAGCTATCTGGGATGTCCCTGTGTCCCAACCTATATTGGTAGCCCCAGGTATTATCAATTAGGCAAACAGTAAGCTTTCCTCTGTACAGGACTGCCCTCTCTGAGGTTGGAACAGGTATAGACAGATAGACAGAGAGATGGATATTTTTGTTTTTTCAGTGGCAAGAATGGGAGACTGCCTTTTTTATTATGAAACCTTTCAAACTCTGTCATTCTTCTTTCATCTATTCCATCACACATGTTACTTTTCCTCCTGTAGTATTTTTAAAGCAAACATCATAACAATTCACACATAAATATTTCTGTGTGTGTGTATATATATATATATATATATATATATATATATATATGATAGATGAGGAATTTTAAAAATACAAACACAACAGCATTTTTACACCCAAAGTTCTAGCAATAATTCCTTAATATCATCTAATCCCAGACTGTGTTCAATTTTGAATAGTTAAGACTGCCCTTTGAAATTGGTGGTAGCCAGATGGGAGGGGGTGGGGATAAAAAAGGTGAAAGGAATTAAGAAATACAAATTGTCAGTTACTAAAATAGTCACCGGGATGTGAAGTACAGCATAGGGAATATAGTCAATAATACTGTAATAACTATGCATGGTGTCAGACGTGTACTAGAATTATCAGGGTGATCACTTTGTAAGTATATAAATGTCTAATTACTATGTTGTACACCTGAAACTAATATAATATTGTATGCCAACTGTAATTGAAAAAAATAAATTTAAAAAATAAACTGTCCTTTCAAAAATACAAGCACTTTGTGTTACTAGAAGTGAAGACTAGATATACTTTTGAGGAAATATTTTACCTCTATATTATAAAATGCTAATTAAAGTGATTATTTGGAATCCTCAAAATGAGGGGTCAGCAAACGTTTTTTGTAAAGAAAAATTTTAGACCTCGCGGGGCAAGAGGCAAAATCAAAGATACTATATAATGAGAGAAAACAAAAGTTTATATTAACAAAATTGAAAATATAATAATAATTTTTGTAACATGAATTTACTCTTAAGAAGAATAAACATTCATCTGTAGAAATCATTCTTAGCCAGCTGTACAAAAACAGGAGGCCAGCTACTTTTGGCCAGCAGGGTGTCGTTGCTGATGCCCAAATCAAAACGGCACGAATATTTTACTGGAATGGGAGGGTTCAAAAAAAAATGAGGAATAAATAACTCTGTCTAAAAATATTAACTGGCTGTCTTCATTGTGGGCAAGGTATTATCTCTAAAAATCATACCGGGGGTGCCAAAAAAATGTATACACATGACTTGTATTCATCTTTTGTTATCGGGATATACTGAGTATTATAATTTTAATAGTTTTTTTTCCCTTTCTTAAAATGTGTATACATTTTTTTTGGCACCCTCTGTATTTCCCTTTTGGGAAACTTTGTTCCTCTCTGAGGGCCATCAAGAGTTGAGTTTAGAATCTGTACTAAGAAAACCTGAGGAAGCCCCTGCAGCAAGATGGCGGTGGGCGCCACCTCAGAGAGGTTCAGGCCTTCAGACCCAGGAAGCAGTCACGCTGTCCAGGTTTAAGGTGCGCATGTGTGGGAAGCGTGTGTGAGCTGTGGTTTCCTTTCCTGTATTCTAATCCCCTTCTGCTATGCCCAAGCCTTCAGTTAACAGTTAAATGTCACGTGCTGGTCTTGGCTGTGCTGTATATAATTAAGGGAGAATCCTGGGGCAGAGAGAAACAGAGAAAGAGGCATGAATTGCAGGGAAGTCAAACTCAATGTGGCAAGATGGTCTCGCTCACAACAGCACAGGGGTCTGGATTGAGGTAAGACACCTGGCTGGTGGCAGGTAAAGTCAAGGACGGATTTGTGGAACAAGGGTAAGCATTGCTACGAATACTCAGAGGACTTGGGGAGAGGCACCTAGTGAGCAATGCAGATCCACTTGGGGAAGCTAGGACTATTGTTATGTAGACACTAGAGAAGAGCAAATAGACGTTCACAAGTATGAAATGATATTTAAAGAACAGCATGGACAGCAGCACTGTTTGAAATAAAAATGGGTTGGAAACAACACAACCATAAAATTGAATAAAAATTGTAAAAAAAAAAACCACGTAAAAACAAGAGGGATGTTATGCTCTCTATATGGCCGGGGGTGTTTAGAAACTGATAAGATGGAAGGCAGGGCTGGAAGCAAGACTTTTCACTTACAACTTTTTGTTTAATCACATTTAATAGTGTATATTTGTAACATTGAATGGAATGTATGTTTGTTTGAAGTAGGCCAAAAGCTGAGTAATAATCTGGACCTCACCTACAGCGCAGGTATTTTCAATACATAAATTCAGCAGGCTCACATTAAGAGAACTGTAAATGCAAAGTAACACCTATAAATCACAAAGAGAAAAGATACTTTTACAGATGAGAGAAGCCAGTGATGAAATCCAGCTTCATCAAAGACGAGACAAACTAACATGATGCCAGGCTCCCAAGGTGACACAGTGGGAGGCACACAGCCTCACATGTGGAGGGTCTCACGAAAATGTGTAACCTGAATCTAATCATAAGAAAACAACTAGCCAATTCTAAATTATGGCATATTCTACAAGATCACTGGTCTGGACTCTTCAAAAATGCCAGTCATAAAAGTAAAAAAATGAGCATCAGAAGATCTGTGCTAGATTATGAAACCAGAGACATGACAACTAATGTAGTATGTGCTTTTTGACTGGTTCATGCATTTAAAAGAGGGAAGGCAGTAAAAGGCATTTTTAGGAAACTGGAGTAATTCAAACTGGATCGTATATTACATGATTTTATAATACAATGTTTGATTTCTTAGGCTATCATGCTAATAGCTCTGTGGATATAAAAGAGAAAGTCCTTTTTCTTAGGAGGTGCAGGTTGAAGTTTTTAAGGGTGAAGGAAGTATCATGATGTCAAAACTTACTTTCGAATGACTCAGCAAAAAAAATGTACATAGAGTGATAAAGCAAATGTCACAAAATATTAATAATTGGTTAATGCCTGAAGGTAATATGGGTCTTCATTGTACTTTCTTTCCAATTTTTCATAGGTTTGAGGTTTTTGAAATAAAGAGTTGGGGGAAATTACTATTAATAATGAAAAAGACATTCAGTTAATTTTCTAGAAAGTCTCTCTTAGGTAGAAGTCATCAACAAAAGTAACACAACACGTACTGCAGGTGGGTAATTCACACAAATACCGCCATGCCCGTCGGCAGGGAGGTCTGTGTTTTATAGCGCCTAGAGAAGACAGTTCCTGTCTACAGAGGACAGAAGCTAACAGGCAATTCTCCCCATCACTGCTAGTGCAGAACATCGAGGTGAATTTCGTTTTCCAGGCTGAAGGCCTTAATCCTGTACCAATCAGGGCATGCTCCATTGTATTCGTCTTAACAGAACAATTTTCTGGTCTGCAAGCATTCACTGACTTGTATGTGTTTTCCCGGGAAATAAATGCTTCCCTAGTTTTACAGTGTTTCAGGCAGAAGAAAAATAGCCAACCTGCCTGGCATCATGGGCAAAGAAGGCCAAGGAAGCAAGTGTGGCAATAAAAGTAACAGAATTGCAGAGAGCTGCAAAGGTGGTCCCCTCTCTGTAATGCACCTTCCCCTAAAAAACGACCCCTCTGACTTAGAAGAGGCAGGTGGGGTCCTGCCACTCTGGGGCAAAGCGCTCAACAGATCATTCCTTCTTTACACAACACTAGGTTGTGACAACTTGTTTCTGTGCCAAGGAGGTCACAGTCATTTTAGGGCACAAAAGTTTCTTTATTATTAGTGGAATGCTATTTGTGCCAAACTTTTGTTTCTGTTATGATGATGCCTTGAGGAGTGACGTCATGTTGAGAGGGGAAGAAACAGCAGGCTATCTTACCTACTGCAGCAGCAGTCCTTGATGTAGGAAGGTTGGTGCAGTCCCCAATTCCAAACACATTTGGGTATTTCTTGTGCTGTAGAGTTTCTTTATCCACATCCACCCAGCCAGCAGCATCAGCTACAGGACTGGTCTTGAGGACATCTGGGGAGCTCATTGGTGGTGTAACATGAAGCATTTCATACTACAAAAAAAAGAAGAGCATCCAAATTTGTGGTTTTTTCAATATTTCTATAGCCCCACACGCCCTCCCTGCATCGCACTCATCCATACACTGCTATGGCTGCACAGAGCACTATATACAACTAGTGCTTATACTGATCCACACCATCTCCAAGATCTTACATGCTCCCTTGGAGTCATGCGATAAAGTAACTAACCATTCCCTTGGTTGACATGGCCTCCCCATAGAGTCCACATGAACACTTCGGCAGTAGGGATAGGGGGAATCCAAGATACTGGAGTGAACCTTCCTAACATTGTGAAAGAACCCATTGTTTTTTTCATTACTAAAATTAAAACAAAGGGGATGGCATATTCAGTTACTCAATCCCTGGCCCTTAGCTGTTGACTTTGTAAAGTTGGTACTGCAAAGAGGTGTTCAGAGTCCCTGAAACTTGTAAAGGCAGCATTAGGAGTTGGTCTGTAAGCATCATTCCCAAATATGGGTCAATTCTCAAAATAAAGGAAGCCATTAAAATACCAATTTAAAATAAAATATAGGGTGGTAAGAATGTAGGCTATCAATTTAGAGAAGGAGAGGGGGTCTGATTCAGTATTGGGTGTACTGAACCATACAGAAGGCAGGGTGGACTTTTTTCCCAAATACCTCTATCAAGGTTACACTTTGCTATAGTACGCTGACCCATTCTGATCTATCTATTTTGATGGCTCATTTAACTTTTTTGCTTATGTACTAATCTTTCACTTTTTGTAGTTCATCCTTTTTATTCTCCTTAGTTAGTATTTTTTTTTTTGGTTTTTTGTTGTTTGTTTGTTTGTTTAGCTGAGCTATCCTGCCACCTATTGGCAGCTCAGCAGCAGCTCAGCTTGGGCCAGGAATCGAACCACCGACCCTGTTGCTCAGAGCTCGCACTCTTGAGTGAGCTCCTAACCAACTGAGCTACTCAGCTGGCCCTATTTAGTTTTAATAAACTCCATCTAGTAATTTCAAATTGATTCAAATACTCACAAAACATTTCATTTAGGTGAAAACTTCAGCATCTTAAGATAACCTCAATCTTGTGAAAGTCGATAGCCCCTAGTTTTCCTAAGGAGGCCCAGGCCTGCATGGGGACTTGGCAAATACTGGTGGTAATGGGAATTAGGAAGGTGCCTTATATTAATTCCCATTCTTGGATAAATGTAAGCCTTAAAATTAGTCTTAAAGAAGAAGTGCTGCAAGTGGTCAGTGCTCCTCTGCAGGATAATTTTGGGTGGCTCTTCAGGGGCATGCATGCCTGAGGCTGAGTCTGTTATTGAACCTGGAGAAGGAACACATGTCTGCAGGATAATGGATGGAATGCTTCACAGCCATCAACCACTAAATGATTAAGGCCATGTCTGCATTTCTTCAGTTGACTAGAACCACTTTTTTTTTTTTTAACTGTGGTCTAAATCTTACTAGGGCCATCTCTATCTGTTGGAGTTAATGTGCTTGAATTTCACAAATACACAGGATTTCCAGACATCTTCCTATCATGTTTCCCCAAAAATAAGACCAGGTCTTATATTAATCTTTGCTCCAACAATCTATTGTACATTTATTCATTTATTCATGTACAAAAATCTCCATTTAGTCCAACAGTCATGTCTGGCTAACGATCTTAACTGTGGTTTATGTTTGGGGTGGGGCTTATATTATGAACATCCTGAAAAATCATGCTAGGGCTTAATTTCCAGTTAGGTCTTATTTTTAATGGCAACACAGTAGATGCAAAGTTAACTATTTTCACATACTCATCATAAAGGCATGATGTTTTACTTGAACTAATATCCAATACAAAAGAAACACTAGGATCTGTTTTATAGAATTATTAAAAATTAACATTGGTATTTAGCTGTGGCTTGTTCTTTATCCATTATTTCCATAAACTATACATGATAAATAACTTGGTTCTCCCTCATTAACACAAACTATTCAGAACAGTGGTTTTCAAACGTTAGTGTTCGTAATAAAGCAACAGTCGCAAGTCTTGTGGAAAATGCAGGTTCTAGGTCCTACCACCCCCAAAATCCCAATCCCGTAGTTCTGAAGTGCAGGAATCTGCACTTTAACAAAATCCCCTGGTGAGTCTAACACATGAAACCTGTGGATGACAGTCTAAGAAGCTCTTTCTTGAAGGAACGAGTTCATTTACAATGAAAAATAGAATGCTTTACTCGAACAAGTCGCTTCACCTTCCCTTTTCTTATCTATAAAGAAATGCATTAGACTAGATAATCTCCAAAATCCTTCCTAGTTCTAAGACTCTATGATA
Organism: Aselliscus stoliczkanus; assembly: GCA_033961575.1. Taxonomy (NCBI): domain Eukaryota; kingdom Metazoa; phylum Chordata; class Mammalia; order Chiroptera; family Hipposideridae; genus Aselliscus; species Aselliscus stoliczkanus. Next base: position 99,259,217 of record CM066732.1, on the reverse strand, counting down.
TAAAACAAGTTGAAACTTTCAAAATCTTAGGAGACTTGGGGCAGTTCATAAACTCTCTATTAAGAATCAGACTATAGGCTTTCAGGTACATTGAATTCTTTACAGTGGTGGTCCTCAATCCTGGTTGTACATTAGAATCATTAGGCAGCTTTTGAAATTCTCAGTTCTCAGTCCACACCCTAGACTAATCCAAATCTCTGGGAGTTAGGCCCAGGCATGAGCACATTTTAGAAGTGCCCCAGTGATTCCAATGTGCACCCAGCGCTAAGAGCCACTGTTTTAGAGCCTTTGGGTAGGGTTTTAGAAGTCTAGATTTTAAAAGTGAAATTGGGTCCAGAAAGAAAATCTGACCTGAAATCCTATACTTCAAAAAGAACACAAATACCATCTTTCTTTACAATCCCTTTTGAAGAACAATAACCATTTGTTTATCCAAGTCCCTACCTGCAACCTCAACTATTCTTTTCCTTTGTTCAGCTCCTTTTAGGATTTGTTCACCTGGAACTCACTATTTGAAAGAACTTCGGAGGGTAATAAGCTCCAAAGGTAGTGCAACCTGAAATTCTCATGACTCAAAGTGGCCTTTCTTAGAAACAGAAACGATGACTGAAACTGTTCCTTAATTCCCCACCCCACAGGGTTGGTGCTGGTTAAATGACTCAAGTGAAGGCTTTCCCAGTTCCAGGTTCCAAGAACACAGCTGAGAACCAAAGCAAAACAGACCAAATAACAAAATGAAGTTCATACACGCAAGCTCATACGCTTTGCTCATAAAAGTTTGTTTCAGGCCCTTATTCACAGCCCATTCACTTTTACTTTACCTGAAATTTAATGTTTGGTTATCTTTTTTTCCAGCCAATAAAAAATTAGAAGTAGCAACCTAAAAGAGCTGAAGCTAGAGGGACCTCCAAAGTCACTTACAAATCCTTGGCAGCTGGGAAAGAAGAAAACTGAAAAGCTGCAAAATCAAAGAACAGAGTAGTTTGAGATGCTTCTGTAAGGTGATAACTAGCCTTAAATCACCCATTAGGTCCTGGAAGTTTAAACATATAAGAGCTATTCAAAATTATGACAGCTGGGCAGGTAGATACTAGATCAGTCTGGGAATCCTATGACACCAGAAAGTAAGGAAGTGCTCAAAAATATAATGGGGATAGGTCACAGGGACATAAGAACTATCACTTGAAAGGACTCCTACTGACCAAATCTGGTATAATTTGAGCACCAAAGTAATTAAGGACAGTAATAAATTATCAACCTTGGGTAAAAAAGTAGGTATTAATGAGTTCATACCAATAATGAATTAATTAAGAGAGGGTTTTTGCTGACAGAATGCAAGAGCCTACTGGTAAACAAAGAGAAAATGCTGGAAATTCATCATTTTGCAACTACCATAGCAGGAATTGGATTAAGCAAAAATCATCAATGGATGGTAAATCTAAGGGAAACTTTAATAAGGAGTAAGGTGTTTGCATGGTTTTAAAGTGTCTCCCCACAGACTTATTATTAACAGGGGAGAAAAAGAATAATTATACAGTGGAGAAATCGGGCCATATCTTGAGCGGTGATCACAATGAACATCATCAACGAGGGACAGAGGAACACTGTGTGCATTCAAATGTGTTACCCTAGGACACAACATCGCTTACACAGCGTGTCAGCCTAAAAAGCATAGCCTGAAACTAATCACAAGAAAACAGAGACAAACCCAAAATGAGAAACATTCTGTTAACCAATAAAAGTGGTAGAAGAGCGTTGTATTACTTCAAAATGCCAGTGTCATAGGAGACAAAGAAAGGCTGTGGAAATGTCCCAGATTGAAGGAGGCTAAAAAGACATCACAGTTATCGGCAATACCTGACTGTAGATTGGGCTCTGTCCCGAAGCGAAAAAAGTACTATACATACTGTTGAAAACAAAACTGGAATACAAATGGTAGATTAAAATATTATATCTGTGCTAACTTTACTGAGTTGATAGCTGAATTGTGGTTATATACAAGAATATCCCTATATCTTAGGAAATTTACAGTGAAGAATTTAGGGGTAAAGGTCTATGATGTATGTAACTTAACTTTAAATGCTTTGGGTAAAGAGAGATAAATGAAATGATAAAGCAAGGAGCTAAAACTCTATATTGAGAGAATCTAGGTAAAAGCTATATACAGTTTTCTGTACATATTTTTATACAGTTACTATTTTTATTTTTGCAGCTTCCTCTAAGTTGAGATTATTTCCAAATAAAAGTTTTTTAAAATTATGACCTTGTGTAACATTTTAAATGATCATCAATTCACCCCATGTAAGAAAGGGAAGATGTGTGCCATATATTTAGAAAGAGCTTGAACTAAAAAGCTTAAAATGTGAAGTTTTGATGTTTAGAAGATTAATCTTTAGTTCACTTCGAAATTGCTTTTTATGGAACCCTTCATTCTTCTAAAAATGCTGAATGAATAAAATATGACTGTGCACTGTTTTTTCATTGCTAACAGTCCTTGCCAAAATGATATAAACAAATGATCCTTCCATACATGCTGCTCCAAATGCCTTTTCATCTTGTTCTTAATACTCACACACCCTTACAAAAGTATTATTGCCACACACAGAAAAAGAAACTGAGACACATAGAAGCCGAGGCCATATACAAAGGCTAGATCTTTCCAAGGAGGGTATAGCTCCACCAGATCTCTCAAGGAGTGTTAAGTGCTTCCTTTTATGCACAGGTGGAAAATGTTTCAAGACAGCTTCTTCCAGAGGTGAAAAACATCCGTCATTCTTGAGCTACCTACAAGCATGGCTGTGTCTCCCATACCATAAACTGAGACAATCACCAGATCCTTAAATGCAGGCATTTAAGGAAGCCCTTCCTGAACTCCAGGCAGTAACTGAAGTTGTGAAATACTTGGATGCTAAAGTGACTCAGTGCCAAGAAAAGTAGAGACACAAAACAGGATAAAAATCTACTTGGTCCCAGTAGATAAACACTCCTTACCTCCCATGGATACAACCTCTTACCTCTTTTTCTTCCCCACCCATTTTGGTCCACCTTCTCCCCAACCACTGTCCTAATAGCTCCTTGGAATCAGCTTCCTCCAGCACACGACAATGGTGGACAAGGAAGTGGGAGCCGGGGTGTCACCCACATCTATGACACTGCTCAGCGGACAGCTTAACCTCGCCACTCACTGAAATCACTTGAGTCTCTCCAGGTTTGTCTAGATTCTCAAAAACAGCCTCTTGTTTATCAGCTCGGACTTCAATGAGGTTTTGCTTGTAGTTAACAGTAAGGTTCCTCTCCTGGATGATCTCCTGCAGGGCATCGGCATACTTCTTAACCCCAAAAATCGCTCCAAGAGAAGTGTTGAAGATGATATTGGCCTTGGATCGCTTCCCGGTCTGAGAGAAAAGAAACAATAGAAGCAACCAACACCAAAGCATTACTCCAGCCACCATTCTTCTGTTTTTCTTTTTTCTTTTTTTTTTTTTTTGAGGGTAGTGTTACTGGACCTCATCTGTGGGACCCGATCCGGGGCCACTGGCTTCCGAAGCCAGCGCTTAACCACTGCGCCACTCGGCCAGCCCCTGTGTTTTTATTTTTTAACCGAAGCATGAATTAAAACCTTCAGAAGAGACCCTACCAGCTTTCTCTATCACTATACCCCGATGGGGAGAGGTATGGACCAACCACTGCCTCCTTCTTATTTTCTGTCAGCCACACAACAACGAAGTGCACACTTGAGTCAGAGGTGGAGGTGGGCACTGTTCAATCGAAGGCCAGAGGTGAGGTTTATTCCAGGTAAAAACAGAGCTGGATTTCTTATTCATACATTCATTTGTTCATTCACTCAGTAACTATTCATTGAGGCCCCAGAGTTGGCCAGGTACTTTTCTAGGTGCTGAGAGGGCAGCAGTGAACTAGACAAAGCTCCCGGGTCCCCTTGGATCATACACTCTCATCATTGTTCATGTTTCAGAGGCTAGTATTCACCCAAACAACTAAGATCTTATGGCACCTGAAACAGAAACTTCTCTCAGGTCATCCAAGAACTGGGGGGAAAAGAGTTAAGCAAAGAGAATTTCCAGGAGGGAAGAAACAACTCACCTTATACTCTTCTCCTTCATTGAGCTCCTTTTAGGATTTGCTCACCTGGATCTCACTATTTGAAAGAATTTAGGGCGTAGGAAACTCCAAAGGCTGTGCCAACCTGAAATTCTCATGACTCAGAGTGGCCTTGCTCAGAAACAGAAATGATAACTGAAACTGTTCCTTAATTCCCCACCCCACAGGCTGGTTTAACTGACTCAGGTGAAGGCTTTCCCAGTACCAGGTTCCAAGCACACATTCAACACCTCTTCAGTCCCACCGTGCCCTCCCCGTCTCCCCACCTGTCCCTTTACAAAACCACAGGCTGCTTTGAATCCTGCCACTGTCTCAAGTCAAACCATGCTTTGGTAACCCAATGTGACATCCCACACAAGGGCAGGAGAGAAAGGAAGCTTCCTCACAGCTTCACGCCATGTGCTCTTGAGCTGCGAACACCTGCTCTGACACAGAAGGTGTTTGGGGGGTGCTGAGAAAGTGTCCCCACTCAAATAACTCTGTCCACTAAGGTTTGAAGTTCTGTTGCCTATTATACTGGTTATATATTGAAAACCAGAAAATGAACTTGAGTGGGGGCAGTTGGGGATACTATTATGTATAAAAATGAACAATGAGCTAATTGTCTAACTATGTGGAAATATTTAAACAATCTCTATCATACCTCCCCAGTAGACTTTTATACACACATTGAAAAGTATGTTACAAAGACTATTTAACAACATGTAATACATTTAAATTTGCATGTACATTATGATTTTAACATGTTTTTAAAAAAATGTACAGAGAAAAAATGGAAGGTCATGTCAGATTGATGACAACAGCTATATTGTCTTTTTTTTTCTATTTTATAAACTTCAATTATATAACTTTGTACATATGTAAAAAAAAATAGAAATGGAATGGTATTTTGACATGGATACAAATGGAATTCTGCCAATCCCTGAATTAGCACCATCTGCCCCCTTGTCTCTGTCCCTGAAGAAAGCGTACCTTCCTGAAATAGGCTTCCGCTAAATACATGATCTTCTGTGGGGCGCCGGCACACTTTATTGGAGTGTTTGGGAAGGTAAAGATGGCATTGCCTTCCTTAAAGTCCTGCAGAGCTTTCCACGTCTTCTCTACCGTGCTCACTGAATAATTAGACCCTATTTTGGGATAAGCAAAACCTTCAGGTAGACCTTTAATCTGCAACAAAGCACAAAGACAAAACATGTTTAGCAGAAGTGCAAATGGCCTTATTGACTCCTTGTTCTTTGCCATGTCTACAACCTCGAAAGCATTTCAGTACAATTATGAGGCCCTAGTACGCACACACAGTGGAGCAGGCAGCTCGGTGAGCAATCTGCTAAGACCAGCACTATAGCACCTGGAGTCACCTGTCAAGCTGCAGACTGGGTTCAGCCCAGGGGAGCCCCTCCGCCTCCCTGGCCTTGAGACCATGATTTGAATACATCTCTCCCCACCATCAGAGTGAGGACAAGAGCCAGCAATACTTCCCTTTTGGAGAACCAGTTGCCTCACTGGGAAGAAGACTAAGAGGCAGAACCAAGAGCTACGTTGTCAATAACAGCAAACTTAAATTATCCTTCATCAGGTTTACCAGATAAAACTCTTGGTAAAGGCAGGTAATTAAAACCATGGACTTGGGAACCCCGCAGACCTGACTTGAGTCCTAGCTTTTCCACTTAGGAGTGTAGTTACCCAGGGTCAATTACCTCTTATCTCTAAGCCACTGCGTCTCACACTGTGGTCTCCAGACACGTAGCACCAGCAGCACCTGGGAACTTGCTGAAAATGCACATTCTCAGGCCCCACCCCAGGCCCTTTGATCAGGAATTCGGGGACAAGCCCAGAAATCTGTTCTAATAGGCCCTCCAGGTGATTTGATGCACACTTGAGAAGGCTTGAGAAAATGCTCATCATCTGTAAAATGGGGATAAAAGTACCTGCTTCTTAGGGTTGTTGGCAGGAGTAAATGAGACCACGTGTGTAAAGTGCTTAGAAAAATGACTTGCACATGGTAAGTGCTCTGTGTTAGTGTATTGCTGCCAGTAAGGTTAATGGGATACTTGCCTTAAATGTTGGAAGGTTCACAGAGTGCAACGAAGATGGCAGAGACTGAGTTAAGAGACTCAGGCACCAGTTCTTCCAGCAAGAGCAGGAAACCCAAAAAACAGTCACTAGAGCCTCCCCAGGCTGTTCTCCAGAACGTAGGGCCATCACTCGACACCTACCCCTCAGGTCTCAAGGAAATAGTTTTATGACCTCCTCCATAACACTCAATGTTAAGCACAACTATTCTTCTGGTTATTGATCACTTAAAATGCTGCAGTTTAAGTGGTTGTAATATTAGCAGTTTCGGCAATGATGATCATCATTCGTTATTATCAAATCACCTTGCATTTTAATATTTCTGCAGTTTCACATCTATGCTAACATTGTATATGCACTATATTCCTCTGTGGGAAGGAGGGAAATATTATTTGCCCACAGGCACAGTTGAGGAAACTGAAGTAGAACAAGGTTAAGAGACACATCTAGAATCTTCCAGAACCAGACGCAGGCCCCTGACCACTGCCTAGGACTCTTCCCACAAGACCTTCATCCTTCCTAGTTCCCAAAGCAAAACTCACTACCCAAGCAATAAACAAATAGTTGATCTCTTATCACCTTCATTGTTTTTCTCTAGTCTGAAGAAGCTGTTGTTAAGGGCAATGGTGCCATAAGGTGGTAACCAAGCTCCTTTTAGGGAGACCTGGTCATAAAGGGCTGTTTATGATGCCTCATCCAGTCAAAGTTTCTTCTCTGGGAAGCAGAGGGAGGCAAAGGAAGAAATGAGATCGGACCTCCACTTCGGCTGCACAGTAATAGGCTGCATTCTGGGAGCCATGGACTGTCCTATCACACTGATCAGGCCAGTGAGCAGGCCTGCAGAGACCTCATGGAGCTGGTAGGAGAAAGAGGCGGAGACAGGTGGGCAGGGAATGGCTACCTGGGATCCAACAGAACCCAGATCAGAGATCCAGCCCTTCTGGAGGCCCAACTACATTCCTGCCCTGGAGATCTGGACACCTTGGTGTCCTCATTTTAAAAACCACCCTTTTGGGCTGGCCGAGTGGCGCAGTGGTTGAGAGCTGGCTTGGGACGCCAGCAGCCCCGGTTCGGATCCCACATATGAGGGCCAGTGACACTGCCCTCTAAAAAAAATAAATAAATAATAAAATAAAAAATAAAAATCCCCTTTTTGTTTACAATAGATCTGAGTAGTTTTCTATCGTCTGCAATCAAAGAGTGCCAGGTAATACAGCAGCCTCGGTTTCCTCACCACTTAAGTGGAAATAAAAATACCTAGCTCACAAGTAGTTGTGAGGAATCAATATTAAATTCCTAGCATGGTCCCTGGTGCATAGTAGAGACACCATTGTAATAGCTACTTTTAAATATTATTGTTTCTTGGTTTCCTGCAGGGGGCTGCGAAGGGTCCTCGGTACTGGTCTCGTCAAACAGTCCTGCTTCCACGGCACTGGGTGTGTCGGGGAGAAGGTACCATGGACTTAGCAAAGACGGCACATTTCAACACTTCCAGGGCTCTTTTGAGAGACATGGACCTCCCAGAAGTTGTAATTGGCACCTCTCTCCGTATTGTCTAATCCATAGCTCGTTATATGAGACTCATGACCATGGCACCAGGCGTCAAACCCATCACGACCTTCACACCAGCTCATGGCTTCTTCGAACCTTCACAGAACACATCCCAGGACATTGTCACCTCCCTCCCCCTGGACACATCATGATTCTGGTTTTTTATACAAAAACACACTTCAAAATCCCTTACTGAGACACCACTCAGATGAGGCCCTTGCCTGTCTCACATTCCTGGCGTTTGTGGCCTGGTTGTCACTATGCTTTATGTGCTTCCACTGTTTAGCCAGAGTCCCCAACAAACTTTTGGAAATCATAATAACTATTGACTTACTCTCCTTGATGTTTTAGAAAACTAAACTTAAATCTCACAATTGTCAGACAGCATCTGGCTCCCTAGCTCACTGAAAAGGGAGATCTAAGGAACTTCCAGGGTAGTATTTATAGTGTGTCAGTCACTTGGTACCAAAACCCAGCTTCTACACAGCAAAACCCAGAACTCCTTCTAGCTTCTGACAAACCAATTGCCAGTGTTTTACCCTTAAAGTCTGCTTACGAATTCATAATCTAAATCTTGCTTTCAAAGGAAAATTTAATCTGTAATACAGCCAACTCAGTCCTCTATAGAAAGGTAATTTTCTTGTAAGTGTGGAAAAGGCTGCTGCTCTTTTGCAAGAATTCCCATTACAGCATGGACATGCTGAACTCTAATTAAAGCTTAGAGCTAGATCATACTATCATTCATAGACTATTAGATAAGACTTATAAAACCACAAAAAGACTGCTGAGAAATAAAACTAGAAGAGGATTTCTTAGCAGTCTTTCTTGTCAAAATGGAGATAAAGCCACTAAACGCAGTGTTTAATCTTGGCATAAGGAGGTCAGTGAACACAGCAGTTGTTTAAAACAGTACCTTCTCATAGTCCAGCTGGATTCCGAGAGCAATGATAAGATATTTGTAGGAGATCTGCAACACAAAACAATGCCATTTTAGACCAGGACCCAAAAAGTGGCAGTCCAAGCGATGACCCAGACCCCAGACATGTGTGAATGACGTGGGCCTGTGGGTTGTGGGCAGGGCAGCAGAGAGGGACTCACGCCCCAGTGTGCCATCATGCCCACTGTTCTCTGCTGCTCCATACCTCACTGTTTCACAAATATTATATAACAGTGGAGAATGACAGCAAAGAGGCCACAACGTTTTGTGCAGTGCTTATGTTAACACTTTTCCATGTTGAGGAGTGGTAGAATGACTTTCTAATCTTAAAAACAATCAACTTTCTTTAAAATCTGTGGGGTAATGTGTGAAATCCTGTCATATGGATGGAGCAATATCATAGCAGAGGAACTGCTATTTTGAGGGTCATTGAAAAGGATATAATAAAATGTACCTGGCCTTATTTAACCATCTGTTTGGAATTTGAAAGTCCCCTCTTTAAATAGGGATATTGTAGGGCCGGCCGAGTGGCGCGATGGTTAAGCACTGGCTTGGGAAGCCAGCGGCCCCGGTTCGGTCCCACATATGAGGGCCAGTGACACTGCCCTCAAAAAAACAAACAAACAAAAAAAACAAATAAATAGGGATATTGTGATTATTCGTGCTGAGAGGAAGAGGCTCTATATTTACCATGATAGAAATGTGTGTTTAGGATCAGGAGGAAGACAAGTTGAAACCAGAAAGTGTAAGCAAGAAGGACTTACCTAGAACACTAGAGATGAAGAATGATTGCAAACAAAAGTCAGAGGCCTAGAAAAGAGCAACAGGTGGTGACTGCCTCACTCTTGTGCTAAATAGAGATGTAGAGCACACTACTAGCTGAGCAGATCACAGTTGGGGGGGGGGGGCTCCAAGATACGAGAGTGCTTGGCCCAGGCTGGGGAGCCACGAGGAGCAAGTCACTGAAGAGGTCCTGCCCTGAGATCCAGAACACTCAGCTCCCTGGTCACTTCCACAGTGAGGCCTTCCTGTGATTCAATCCTCCTCCCCACTGACCCCTCCAGGGAGCTCCCTTAGCACAGTGTACCTGATGCTTTATGACGTTTGTCATGTTATACAGCAGTAACGTCCTCCCCCACTACATTGAACACGCCCAGAGGATAAAGGTTGTCTTATTCTTTATATTCCTAGAATCCAGCATAGTCACTAAATTAAAGTGAGAAACTCAGTAATGTTTGCTGGATGAATGATTCCAGTTGCTTGTGAAAAATACCATTTATCAAAGTGGATAGATAATATGTACATCATCATCTGTATGATTTGCCTACCCATAGACAGCGGGTGCCCTGAAATTCCTTGTCCTGTAGGAAAGTGTCCTGGGCCCATTAAATGGATGACAAAACTCTGTTGAGTCTTCAGGGCATGTGAGATCAGAGGTGGCATGGGGACTAGGGGTGATGATCTACAGGTAAACACATGAACACTGTCAACAAGGAAAGCCTTTGGTTTGTGGGTGTCTCGATGGTTCTATTAGAGCATAATATTGATGATTTTTTAGGACTAGTAATAATAAATAAGATTAAAAATTTTTTTTTAATCAGTAAGGGATAATAAACCCTAAAGTAGCAAAAAATAAAAGGAAAGCCTCAAGCTTTTGAAGGAATTCAAGTTTCCAGGCCAGATGATCTAAACTCTAAGGAATTGCAAAAACTTGTAGACAAGACTTTTGAGCAACCGCAGAGAACCGCCGAGTGCAAACCTCGCCAGAAGCCTAAATACGGGCAAATATTCTAATTTTATACAGGGGGTAGGGGAGGTAAATTCTGAAACTAACAACTTAGTGAAAATGATGTTTATCCATTTCATCTACTAAATAGATATCTCTTAAGAATTTAGAAAGAGTGTCAACATGGGTGCATAGATTGCAAACCTGCTTTCAGAGAATCAGCAGTCAAGAACTATACTGACACACGATGGAGACTCAATAAATGTTTCCTTTCCCTTTTTTTCATGTATCCTTTTAAAAATAGGAATAGCAACATTTCTTGAGCATCCACTTTGTGCAACCAATAAGATGACACCTCCCATGAGATGTAATATGCAGATTTCTGATACCTGACTATGAAATACTTTTGCTTTAAAAATCTTGGAAGAAAGTCCCACCAGCTTGCACCAACTTCTTTCCCAGCACTAAAACAAGACACTACAACTTTCCTATGGGTCTAAGCCTGGGAGGTCTAAGCAGAGCTCAGAAGTGAGAACATCTACCAGTGCCTCTCATTCTCAAGGGATGAGACAAGTTTACGATCCTTAAGATGAGCACAAACTCAACCACAGAGGACTCTGAGCTAGTCCTGTAATGTAAAGGGGTCCAATCAAGGGGGCAGGCACTGCTGTACCAAAGGGGTGACGTGGGTTATACAAGACAAGCTTCCTGGTCCCATGCCATGAGCAGGCAGCAAACGGGCAAGGGAAATGAGCCCTAAGGCTCAATCTTGTGAATTAAAAACAATCTTGTGTTTAATTCATTTTGGACTTTCTGAGGGAAAATAAGGAAGTTCATCAACTGGGGGAGAATAATATATAAAAATTTTAGGGCCGGCCATATGGCACTTTAAGAGTTCACTTAGGAGCACTAGCTCTGAGCAGCAGGGCCCCAGTTTGGGAGAGACAGTGACACTGCACCCTCTACAGCTAAGATGGTAAACAACAGCTCTTGGGCTGCCAAGAGTTGCCAGCAACGGTGTAGGCTGTAGCAGGGCTGCAGTGGGCTGCCCTGAGCTACTGTGAGTGGCTGGCAGCCAGTGTGAGTAGCTGGCAGCTGGCATGAGCTGCTGTGAACCGCCATGAGCAGCCGTCCAGTGGCTGGTGACCAATTACCTCACCCAGGAAGAACGCAATGATAATATCAACATGGGCCAGTGAAGCAATGTCTTCCGCAACTAGACTGAAGAACAAAAGGACAGCTACTTGTCTGTTCCCCTCCCCCAATTCCCCAATAAAATCTTTTTTAAAAAAAATTTAATTAAAATAAATAATTATATTAAATAAATAAAAATAATATATCAAATATTATTTATGTTAGGATGGGGGGAAACTGACTTGATAGTGGATCATGTGAAAAAAAAAAAAAACCCAGAGATTTGAACGGACCTCAAGGCCAGCATGAATCAGCATTGTGGTAACTGTTACTAAAAAGGCACACCGCTAACAGGCTATATCCAACTATGGGGAAAATGGTGCCACTCTCTTCTGGGCGATTCTGTAGACTTGTCTACTCCTCCAGGCGCCTCTTTCATGGAGGCACTAACCAACCAGATGATGCCCAAGCAGGGTAAGGAGGGTCATGAGGAGACTGGAGACCATGAAATATGAGGAAGGAAAAGGGGGAAGGAGGACAAGTCTATCAGAAGAGAAAATGGACAACAGACTGTAAGAACCATCTTAAAATAGTTGAAAGGTTTCTCCACACAAAAGAGGGAAGACACTCTCTCCTATACTACAGGAAGAACAGGGAACCAGAAAGGTATTGAGTCCAATAACACAATGGGGGCCCAAGAAAGAATAGGAAAGAGGATACAAGAAGGTGATTTGACCCATTAAAGGCAGAACTTTCATATAATCTGTCTGTCTTAAAGATGAAGAGGGATAGATAACTCTTTATGGCTGTTAGAGAATTCCTTGACCTTGAGACTTGTAAATGCTAACTCAATCCCCCACCCCATGTCCCAATCCCAATTATTTAGCTCTATTATTTTTCATTAATATTCATCACCTCCTAACACACTATATAATTTACTTATTATGTCGATTATTTATTGTATGTCCTCCTTCACTAGAATATAAAATCCAGGACAGTAAGGATTTTTGTCTGTTTTTGTTTAGTGTATCACTAAAACTGTACCTAGCTTATAGTAGATACTTAATAAATATTTGTGGAAAGGAGGAAGGAAGGAAGGAAGGAAGGAAGGAAGGAAGGAAGGAAGGAAGGAAGGAAGGAAGGAAGGAAAGGAGGTGGAAAAAGAGGGAGGGAAGAAGGAAGGAAGGAGGAAGCCAGAAGGCAGGCAGATAATTTTCATCAGCATTTAGGGAAAGGCTACAAAGAATCTCTGAATTTGAAGTCGAAAGCAAAATTTGGCACATATGTGCATTCTTTTATCAGATGCTCAAAAGATCCATGACCCAAGGAAAGCTTAAGAATACCTGTGGCCAATGAGTTGCTGCCTAGAGGAAGGGATTTGAAAACCTTTCAGATTCCCACCAACTCTCAAATTCTACAGTTCTATTTAAATGCCAGAGTACCTGATTTGGAGGGAGAGCGGGAGGGTATTAAGGCCAATAGCACCCTGGGGGCCCAAGAACACTGGAGCCTGGAGGAGGCAATGTGCAGCACAATGGCTGCAGTGTCTGCCTCTGTCATGGGCTCAGCAGCAGTAAGGGGACTTGACCTCTGCAAATGGTTTCTGAGCCTTTCATCTCACCATCCTGCTCTCATCCCCTCAGTCAAACAAGGGGACAGCAGTTGCTGAAAAGCTTTGAACCCTGGTAGTGGGGGTGGGAGGAGGCTTCTAAATGGTGCTGAGCAATTATGAGCTTCAAGCTCCAGCAGCAGCAATTCCGGCACAAACCTTCCCTTACAACCCTGGCGGAGCTCTTCCTCGTGTTACTGGGACGGATATTTTCCAATGTCCCCTTTCTCTGGGAGTCCAGCTGTCAGGTAGAGAAGCTGGCTGTTTCAAAGGAAAAAGGAGGAAGGTACCTGCCATTTTAACGCATAGCAGTAGTATTTGTTCAATAAACATTCAGGTACAAAATACTGTGCCAAGCAGTGGGTGTTCACAAATACTTGTCTTAGTTATTCATTTATTAATTCATCATCATTCAGTCCTTCCTTCTATCCCATCTTCCATTTACCACACAGCTTCCCATCTCATGCAGTAGTCAACACACACACATATATATCACCCTCTCATCACAAAGCTGTCCAGTTTGATAATGGCTATGCATTTCATACAAGCCCTCAGATTAACAAAAGCCAAAGGACCCCATTGGTTACCTCCTTGCCGTTGTCTGTGTGGACGCAGTTCTTGTCTGGGTTCAGTTCAACCACTCTAGCTTTGATCCATTCTACACCAGATGGAATCACACTCGCTGTGGGACGGCCAGATGCGGACAACTGTTTGGCACCAGCACCCACCAGCGTCCAGATTGGCTGGTAGAAGTGTCTCTGAGAAAGTATTTAGAGATTCATTTCAACTTGAGGATGATCAAAAGGGTCATAACTAAAGGTACATGAGCTAGACTCCCTCAGCTAGGAGACTCCCTCAGTTACTCACTCCTGACCCGTGAAGCCTCACATAGAAAGTCTCCAGGCTATCCCCATCCTTTCTCCCACTGGTGTCTCCTGTTATGCTAAGGTCTGAAGGGCAGTCACCTACACAAGAATTCTGCCAAGATCTTTGAAAAAAAGCCACAAACTGTCTTTAGTGACCATTGCTGGCAGTTGATTTGGTATTTAACATATGCATGTTGTAAATACATGCATATGTACAGACACATTTGTGTGTAGAGATATAAAGAAAATTAAGCCCAGTAGCCTAAATATGGTTCCTCAGAAGTTTGAAGGGACTATAGTAAGTCTGAAAAGTTTACAGTCACTCTGGGGATCCTCCCCAGAGTTAACTTCCAATTGTGTCCCAAGCCCATGGAAGACACAGACATTCCCCATCATGCCTATTAACTCCCCTTCTCTTTTCTAAGAGATTTTTATACCCAAAGTAAGTAGGCACCAAATGCTACCCCATAATGCAACGTATGCCCAAACTTCCACTATTTTCTGGAGTTCTCTGGCTTCAGAGGATCCTCTCTTGATCTGAGTTAGTTGTGAAAGTTCTTGACTTGGGGGCAAAGGTCAAATTGGCTTAATGGCTTCTGAGAATTCCAGTTCACTTATGGGGTGGACTGGGGTACCAAGAGCTCTCAACATTGCCCAAATGCCTCAAACTGGTCGACAGGATGGCCAACACCCATGAAGAAGTGAGGAGTACATGAGGAATGGCTTTGCAATCTCCCTATAGCCAATAATGGATGTGATCCGAGAGGAGAGCAGAGGTCTCCAATTGTGAGAGCTCAACAATTTCAAGTCCTTCTGTATCAGAAAAAGGAATGAAAATACAAGTTAGGACTTTTTCTTAGACTATGAATTAGCATCAGTTCCAGCAATCACTAAACCATACACCGGAAGGAAAGTGCCAACCGCCTGAGCCAATGGCAGCTCCTTGGAGAGACTCTGGTTCTGTATTTCCTCAATGGGCAGGACAGACGTGATCTGGCCTCCTAAACTGTGTCCAGTGCCTCTGAGGAGCCATCTTATTACAACGAGTAGCCCCTGTCCAAGGGTTAGATACAACTATAAGCTACCTGACACAGCTCTCAAACCATTGTCATTTAAAATGTTGTCCCTGAATTTCTTTAAAATGGAAAGTGATAGAGCATACCCCCTAGTCTCCTCTCAGTTCACTGCATACCAGTCAGAGATAGCAGCAAAGTCTGGGCAGCCTCCTTTGCTCCTGGGGAGACTTTCTTACCCTCACCTCCCCACCAAACAGGCACCAAATCCATTTAGCTTTTCCCTCCCAAGGATACAGCTTCCAACTGGTACATGCCTGGTTCCTTAGGAAACAGGCAAACCACCAAAAATCTTAAGTATTTTTCTAAAGCTTTTGGGCAATCTTAAACTGCTTTTCATGAAACAGTGCCTTACAGTTTCTGACTTCCCTCCTGGTGTCTGCTACTTTTTTCTGCCTTATAATCTGATTATAATTCCTTGGGCTTAAATTTCTGAAAGCTACTGACATATTCCCAGAGGCCTCCCTGTCCCTCAACTCATCACCCTTTCTCCAGACTGGAACAGAGGTAAAAAAGTATAATGACCACTGATTTTCCTCTGGACATGATGTTGAAGGTAGAAGGTTTCATGGGTTAAACCGTCTGTCCCAAAAACGATAGGTTGAAGTCCTAACCCCAGTACCTGTGAATGTGACCTTATTTGGAAATCGGGTCTTTGCAGATGTAATGTAGATAAAATGAGGTTATACTGGATTAGAGTGGGCCCTAATCCAATTACTAGTGTCCTTATAAGAAGGTCAGGTGAGGACAAAGACAGAGATTGGAGTGATGAAACTACAAGCCAAAGAACACCAAGGGCTGTCCACACCACAGAAGCTAGGAGAGAGGATGGGACGGACTCCCCCTCCCTACCACAACCTTAAGGGAGAGCTTGGCCCTGCTAACACCTTGGTTTGGGGCTTCTGGCCTCCAGAAGTGTGAGAAAATAAGTATCTATTGTTTTCATCCACTCAGTTTATGGCAATTTGTTATGGCAGCCCTAAGAAACTAATACAGAGAAGACCATATAAAGCCAAGCAATCAGTCCTCTCTCCCCCGCTCCACCTTCTCCAATCCTTTTGGACTGTCTGTGCCCAGAAGAATCACTAACCCAGACACATGACATCCCTGCGCCTGACAGTCATCCCCTCCCCACACCTTAGCATGCGCACACACATGTGCACTCAAAAGGGAGAGACTTACTTCGCTGGGCTCAATGATGGCCACGTTCTCTGCCTGCACTCTCCTCTTCATACGGGATGCCATGGTGATCCCACCACTGCCCCCTCCCAGCACCAGCACTTCATAGTGGCTCTTGGCTGCTAGGCCAGCCCCGGTGTGCAGCTGAAATGAGCTGGCCTGCTGAGCACCCAGCCTGAGGAAGCAGGCAAAGAGCCGAGCACAGGGGCTGGACACCACTGCCACCAGCGGGGTCATCTTCAGACTGGATCAGGCTAGAAAGGAACAGATGAAGCTATGAGTAAGGAAGGGACCACAATGCAACCAAAACATTTTCTTTCTGTAGGAAGAGGGGACTGGCATCTGGCCAGCTCCACGTGGTACCCACCATCTCCCCCAAATCTCCCAACTGACTGTGGTCCCCAAATCTCCTAAGAGCACCTAACTGGTAACTAACAATTGCTGCTTTCCATTTCCCCCCTTCCTCCTTCCAGGATATCTAGGGCTTTGTTTGAATGCAGGAAGACTCATCTTTTAAGTTCTTTCTAATAGTTTGTCTGTACCCATCCTTGTCTATCCAAAAAAGTCTAGGGCATCCTGTGATTACATCCAGCTGTCACCCATTCTCCTCTCAGGTACATATCTCAATTCTTTCTTTGGCTTTTCAGTCCATCAAAGATGTAGGAGTCCACAGACAGACACCTATACAATTCCTGGCCATAAAGGGCCCCTAAGACCTTGCTGAAACAAAATTATTCCAGCAAGAAACCCACCTTCTGAGACTCAGAGTTCAAACCAAGGTAATCAGGCGTTGGTCCCACTCAGAGCCTCCTGGCTCTGCTTGCCCAGGGACAATACAACTTAAATCATGGGCTACAGACATGCAAGCAAAGGCCCTCCACACTTTTGGCAATTTCAACTGGATGATAAAAATGCCATAAAAGGAGCCCCGCCTGGTACCATAAAGTTATGCTTTCTGTAAAGAATCTACACATGCTGCTGACCAGTCTTTTATTATAGCCAGTCAGTAAACAATCTCCCCTTAATCGCTCTTCTGAGAGATACACATAACCTTTAGGAAAAGGTGTTTCTGCTCTGAGCAGTTAGTGCTTTGGCAGTGAGGAAACGAAGGCTTTTCAGAAACAGGCCTTGGCTCCCCTCATCCACAGAACTGGCTTTATGTCTTGGTTACCATCTACTTGTATAACTTAAAGGGCCCAGATTCAAAATGTCTCCCTCTCTGGGTATTACAGTGTCCCAAATTCCACCATCAAGTTCAGTCCTTTGGGTTCAACACTGCTCCAGGAACCCTTTATTCAAATGCAAGGACCCACCTGGGGATAACACTTCTTAGCGGCACAAGTCACTAACTTCTTAATGGGAACAATTTAATTATATCATTCCCCCACCACCACCACCCCAGCCTCCCTGCCCCACAAACTGGAGAAGAGAAAGGCTAGAGGAGGGGATTAGAGAAAGCTGACAGGGAAAAGAGCTCTGAAAGGAAAAAGGAAAGGCCCTGGATGAGGAAGAAATGACTGGACGTGGGAGGAGGAGCGTGAGGGCTGATTAACTCCATTCAGTGTTTTGGAACCCTGACAACTTCCTCAATATTTCAGATCTGAGAAGCGACCCAGGGACTTGGGGGTCATGGAAATTGGGGAAGATTCATACATTGTTGCTGCAAGTTTAAAATCAGTATGACCCATCCAGAAAACAACATTTATTATCCTTTCATCCTGTATTTCCATTTCTGGGACTCCGGTCTAAGGAAATAACCTCTAATACTGAAGAAGACAAACCTTTATAAAGATGTATCTCACATACTCATTCATAATATCGTGAACACTCAATTAACTGGTTCATGGATTAGATCTCATTAAGTCCCGGTTACCAAAAAAATAAAAAATTAAAATTAAAAAAATAACAACTGTAAGTTCCACATTGGCCAGGGACCGCTCAGGTCCCAGAGTGCTTCAACCAATATTAAATTGATTACTTCAATTAATATCATGGTGCGGGGCAGGGATAGCAATCTGAATGGCAAAGTTTTGGGGAAAGGTTAAGTAAAACATGGTTACTTAAGATGACATATAAAGACTATTAAGTTCTTCAAAATTATGTTTACAAAGAGCATATAAAATGCTTATGTTATGATCCATATACAAACTGGAAATACAATGAGCTCAACTATGTAAGAGAAAATGCACTAGAACTAAGATAGCAAAATGCTAGAACTGGGCGAGTGGTTTTCTCAGTTTTAGAATAATGGGTGCTTTTGATTCTTCTGCTTTTCTGTATTTTATAATATTTCTATTATATACATATATTAATGTTGTCATGATAAAAATCTTTATTTTGATGATAGTGACTAACATATATTAAGTCCTTTACATAAGCATTTAACTTCTGAGTTGGCTGTCATTATCATCCCCATTTTACAGATGACAAAACTGAGGTAGGGAGCAGTTAAGTGACTGGAGGTCATACAGCCCATAAGTGGTGGACTGTGATTTGAACCCAGGCACTCTGGTACCAGTCTCTACTTTAAACCATGACACTCTACTTTCTCTATGATCTTTATCAACAACAAAACAATGCTAATATGACATGCTAGATTTTTTTTTTTAAAAGACATTTTCCACACTTTCCAGAAAAGGAAAACCATTTTTCATGGTGCTGACACCTAAATATTAGCAATATTTTGATATAACTATAATGATTTTTTTCTTCTTCTTTGTATGTGCTTTTCTCAAGTTTTCTGTAATGAACTCTACTGTTTTAACTTTTAAAATCACTCAATCTGATTTTTTTAAAATGATTTAGAAGTATAGCATATCACCAATTAGAATGATGCTATTTGGTTGGGAAGGAAAAAGATATTTTATGGTGAATGGAAAGTCGTCACATTTTGCCTTCATATATGTCCACAGAATGACAGAATCACAGCAAAACTCCTCACTTCTCAGGAAAGAGAAGCCTTTTTTTTTTTTTTTGTGGTCCCCCACTATATATTAAGCCCATAAGAAGAGTTAAAACATAATGCTCTAGAAGGAAGCCTGCTATGTTTCTGCTTTCTAACCAGCCACTCTGAGATCAGAGGTTATTTATCCTCCACTTCCCTTGCAACTTAACACAACCTGGTTCTCCACTTGAAAGAGGAAATGTTTATGCAAATATTTCCCTCATTTAGCCAAGAAGGTAAGCTTTGTTTTATTTCAGCAGTTGCCCATGGCCTGTTTCTGTAATCAGTATTTATAAACACAAAGTCCTTCTGAACCAGTTTTATCAACTTCATTATCATTATCAACTTCATTATAACAGTCATCAAGCAGAATGCCTGGCCTTTGTAGTCAAATTTCACATGTGAAGTATAAACAATTTCAAAACCACAAAATAATGTGTTAAAGGAAATGTTCCAAGTTTCATACAACCTGAAAATCTTAGTAACACTCTAATTCTAACAATGTAAAGCCATCTAAACTGGATCAGAAAAACCAGAACTAATGGTATTTGTGGAGAAGGTGGGGCATGATACTATGTCAAAAACTACAAACAACCCAGGGCAATAATGCACAGTCATAATTTCTGAATATCCCATTTTGGAACTGTGGGATATTTATATATATTTGGTAAATATATATATTTGGTCTTTCTCTCTGTGAAACGTGGTTTCTCTCTGATTCCCAGCACAAAGCTCCTAAAAGCCTTGCAATTTCTGTAGTGAAAAGTTATTTGTTATTCAACAACGAATAATAATAATGAGCCCCTTTTGACAATAACTGAATTTGTGCTAATGAGGTGACTTGAGATGGCATCCCCAGGTAGCTTCAGGATGAAGGCTGATCACCAGAAAGACCAAATAAGTGATTAGAGACTTCCAACTTTCAGCCCTGCCCCCAGCCTCTGGGAGGAGAGGCAGCCTGGAGATTGAATGCTATGTAAATTCTTGAACAACCAGATCCTGAGAGCTTCCAGGCTGGTGAACACATTGATGTGCTGAGAGGGAGGCATCAAACACCCAGAAAGGACATGGAAACTCTGTACCACTCCCCACCCCTATGCCCTGCCCTATGTATTTCTTCCATTTGACCATTCCTGAGGTGCAACCTTTATAATAAACTGGTTCATAAGTAAAGTGTTTTCCTGAGTTTAGTGGGATATTCTAGCCTGGGCGGGGGGGTCCTGGGAACCCCCAATTTTATATTCAGCCAGGCAGAAGCATGGGTAGCCTGGGACCCCATTTGCAGCTGGTATCTACAGTGGGGACAGTCTTGTGGGACTCAGCCCTTAACTTGTAGTGTCTGAGATAATTCTGGGAGTTAACATCATAATTGAATTGAATCTTTGGACACCAAGTTGGAGAATTGGTTGATGTAGAAAACAATCATGCATCGGATGTTAGAAGTGGTATCGGAAAACATCACTCAGGAACCAACAGGAAGTTCTAATATTGACCTAAACCAGGTCGATAGCAACAACCTATCATAATAATAATAATAATAATAATAACAACAACAATAATAGCATTAATAGTAATAATAAATAACTGAAGGAAGCAGCAGTCACACAGTCTTAACCACAAATCAAAAATACTCTAAGAAAGGCCAAACTTGACTCAGCAGAAAAGAAATAGAAAACCTCTGTCAACAAAATAACTAAGGAGCATAAATTTAATATGACTTCTTAGTCTCCCTAGAAGGTAGCTTGAAACATCTACTTCTTAGGTTAAGAAATAAGAATTAACTACCAATGACACAAAACAATGTAGCCACTTTATCTCTACATTCTTACAAGGTGAAATATACACACACTTTAAAATAAATCAATAAATAAGACAAATGTAACTTTCATTTAACAAGTGGCATATGCAATACAATTTATAATTCAATGTTATGCTTTTTTTTTTTTTTTGAGGGCAGTGTCACTGGCCTTCTTATGTGGGACCCGAACCGGGGCCGCTGGCATCCTAAGCCAGTGCTTAACAAATGTTATGCTTTTAAGTTAGATAAAAATTACTTACTCAATTATTACTAAATCAATTGAGTGCCCTTTCAAAGAATCAAAATAAATGCACTGTTTTATCTGTAGTCTAACTGGAGAAGTAAAATCCCTGCTGACTGAAAAGATAAGACAGCCTGCTGTGCATCTCCTGCTTACATCACTGGCCACCAGTTCCAGGCCCTGGTCTAGACAAGTCTTTGGGGGCTCCACACCTTCGCACAGCCAGCCATTCCAGGATAAACAGTGCAGATCCCCTGGGTCAAAAGCTCCCTAATCTTAACCCACGTTCCACAGGGTGTCAGCTAATTCCAATAGAGCTGGTCTCTAAGCAAAGGTTATTCAGAGCATTCTTAATGAAAGAAAGATCCATCAACCAGCAATATCTGCAGTCAACCTTTCAGCTATTTTTGTTCTCGAGGAAACTATGAGTCTCTGTATGGTTCACAATTGTTTTAGCTCAGTCCTACACCAAGCTGGGCCCCCTTTGCTCTGGATTTCAATAACCACAGGCCAACCTTTAACAAACAACCTTTGTAGAAAACTTCCAAAATCAAAGAGGAAAACAGACAATGGACAGCCTCCAGCTCTTCCCACCCACCCCGTTCTCCCACGCAACCTCTGAGCCACCGGCTTCCCTGGGCCAAACTTACTCTGAGCTGTTCTTTCTTAATGGTCTGGACCCCTGTGGGCCCCAGTCTTTGAGACACACGAGTGAGCCTTGTCTACACAACACAACACGGCTTTCACCTTGTGCCCAGGTGGCAAAACTCCCAGAGGCCTCTTCCTCCTCCTCTAATTCCTCCCCCCTGACTATTTAATTACATCATCCCTAAGGTTATAGCACACATTACAGCTCTCAAGCAAATTACCTCCAGAAGACAGGATTTGTAGGAAACAGGAGGGAGAAACTGTCATAATAATAATAGCTAATAAGGTGGTATTAGTATCTTCATTTTACAGATTAGAAAATTGAGGTTTAGCATAAGGTTAAAGAACTTGCCTACGGTCACATCACTAATTTAAGCAGCAGAGTTTAATTCAAACTGACTCCTCGATTGAGATCTCGCAGCATGAGACCCCAGAGAGAATTCAGGGAAAATGCCTACCAGCTGAATTTTATTTCCATTTAAAGTAGCTTGATTAAGCCCCATGGGGTAGAGTGGGAGGGAGCATATGGTATTAAATTTTAGCTTACTAAGTGAATTGC
Organism: Aselliscus stoliczkanus; assembly: GCA_033961575.1. Taxonomy (NCBI): domain Eukaryota; kingdom Metazoa; phylum Chordata; class Mammalia; order Chiroptera; family Hipposideridae; genus Aselliscus; species Aselliscus stoliczkanus. The sequence goes on along the minus strand of CM066732.1, from coordinate 99,236,760 downwards.
AAAGAAAATCTGGGGTTTCTTTGTGGGGGCAAGGTGCAATAATTATATTGATATAATTTTCTAAGAGTCCTTATCTTTTACAAGTACATGCTGGAATTCTAACAGTTGAAATGATTTGGAATTTGCTTGAAAATAGTACAGGAGGTAGAAATAGGTTGGAGTGTAGATAACACAAAATTGGCCATGAGTCAATAATAATTTGAAGACAACTGATAGATATAGGTGGGCATTCCTTTTGGTGGTCTATTTTTATATTTACTGGAAAGTTTCTAAAATACAAAGTTTAAATGAATGAAACAGCAAAAATCAAAAAACAGTGTGTCAGAGTGGACACCAGCTTTGCTCTTTAGTCGCTGCAATGTTAAGTTCTGGACATATTTCAAATAATAGGAATTATTTGATAATAGGAATACACATAATAGCAACACAATTATAATTAGACTTCCCTCCGGTGTGCATAGAGCTTTACAATTCACAGGGCCCACACCTGAACCCAAGCTGGAGGTATTGATACCACTTTACAAATGGGGAAACTAAGGCTCAGGTCAGAGAGGCAAGGTGATCTTCCAAAGGTCACACGATGAGCCCTACAATGAGTCCTTTCTGTGAACAGCAACTTGTTCTGAATGCCATTTGGAGCAGCAATGCAAGCATTAGCAGGAGCTAGCAATTCCAAGGCGGAGAGACTCCCAGTCTGGGCCTTCTCCCAGCTTCTGATCTTGAGACGGCCTCTTTGCTGGGCTGGGTAAGGCAGGAGGACAAAAGAAGCCTGCTAGCCCAAGAAGGGCAGGCCTCTAGGCAGGGGCAGATTCAGGTTTCATGGGCATTGAAGCCTACACAATTTAGGGTTCTGAAACCATAAATACAAAACTAGATATAATAGCTAGTATTAATTTTGAATGAGAAAACAAATCACAATAAATGCCTGAATCTTTGAAGAGTCAGGACTCTTTCTTCTGAGATCTCTTTTAGGCAATTTATGAGAAATAGAAGCATAGGAATGCTTCCTGGTTACAATCTGGGTACCCCTCCTCTCCTGCAACAAGTCAGAACTCCCTGCATCCACAGGGGCCCTGAAGCAAACATCATTTGCTTCTGTGTAAATCCACCTCTGGTTCCTACAGCTCTCCTTTAGGGCACTCTGACTGCCCTCGCTGAACTAGCCAGTCCCTCCTTCCACCAGTCCCAAACATTGCCAGTCCCCCTGGTACCCCTTCACGGCATAGGATGGCTACTTTGAACAACCTGAAGCTAGGTCTTAATTCCTATTGTAAAACTGGCTCATCACGGCCCAATAGTAGACTCTTACGTGTCAGGCTAGGCACTTGAGGAAGACATATCATCCCCATTTTACAACTGAGAAAAATGAGGCTACAGAACACTGGTTACATCCTTAAGGCCACACAGCCAATAAAGGACAAAACCAGGATTCAAGCGGTGCAGATGGAAGAGAGGAAGGGAGGGAATCAAAGTAAACATCATCACTATCACTGTTACATGGAGGACACTCCTGGGAATTGACTCACACGGTTATGGAGGTAGACAAGTCTCAGGACCAGCCGTCAGCCAGCTGGAAACCTGGGAGAACTAGCGATGTGGTTTCAGCCCAAGTCAGCAGGCTCAAGTCCCAGAAAGAAGTGATATTTCAGTTCAAACACGAAGACAGGAGGAAAACCAATGTCCCAGCGCAAGACAATCAGGCAGGAAGAATTCTCCCTTGTTCGTGGGAGGGTCAGTCTTTTTGTTCTATTTAGACCTTTACTTCAGCTGATTGGATGAGGCTACCCACATTGGCTACAATTCTTCCAGAAACACCCTCATAGATATGCCCAGAATACTGTTTGACCAAATGTTTGAGCAAACCATGGCCCAGTCAAGTTGACACAGAAAATTGACCATCAGACCCTCTGACTTAAGCTATAAAAGGGCAGGTCCAAATCTGGGAAAATCTCAGGAAAGAAACTTATTGTGACAGAATTAGTTACCACCTTGGGTACCAAGAAAATGCCAAACATTGCCCCATAAATACTATGGTTCCTTAACATGATCTCATCTTAATATAAGTACATGCAAATAAAGTACTCAGTCATATTCATGGCACTTATCAATGGCACTGGATTAGATACTTCATGAAAACTTCCTGGAAATACTGTGAGTCCTACTGTGTTAATCACGTTTTTTTAATTGCCTGTATTGTATGACTGACATTTTGGGGCTTTGTTAGTCCTAATAGACTGCCCCAGAGCCAGCTAACAGTAAACCACTTATCTGGGGGCACATCTTTGTAAGTAAACCAACCCACCCATACTTGAACCACCTCCTCCACCTGGTTTTTACACTCCAGAAGACAATTACTGCTCTGCCCTAATCATCCCAGGGTCAAATATCAGACAATAGGGCAGCCCCTATACTCCAGAGCCCACTAAAATTATTCAAAATAGCCAGTCCCAAACCTGGTCAGCCTGTTCCCTTTGCCTCACAAGCATCACATATAGGCTTTTGTCCATGCTCTCTCCTCAAATTATCTGCCTCCTAACCAACCTGAGGGCTTCTCAGGGGGTCCTACATGATACCATGCCTCCTGTTTCTAGGGAACCTGAGTAAAAATATCTTCCTTTCTGGCATTCACCTCCTGGTGTGTTGATCTCACCATACCTGGTTCAAACAAAATCCAGGTACATTTTAATACACCTACATTAAAATGCACTCATTTGTCACCGGCAACGGCATAGGCTGCAGTACAGCTGGCCGGCAGCTGGCATGCACTTTCGTGAGCTCCCATGAGCCACAGTGAGCGGCCATCCAATGGCCAGCAACCGATCTGCCTCACCCAGGAGGAGCGCAATGATCACAATACCAACATGGGCCAGTGAAGCAACATCCTCCACAACTAGACTGAAGAACAAAAGGACAGCAACTTGTCTGTTCCCTTTCCCCGATTCCCCAATGCTGTTTTCTCCCCCAATTTGCAAATAAAATCTTTAAAAAAAAATGTATTCATTCACTGTTCAGGTGGAAGATTTTACATGTTTAACAAATTTTTTCTCTGTTCCTTTTTACATATCCACTGAATGGTCCAGTGACATTTTAAAAGTAATTTAATGACATATTAGCAGAATATTATAATTATGTGGGTGAGTGGGCCAAATTCTTGCAACTAAATAACATAGCTACAGTATATGAATTTTTAATGCAATAATTACTCTGAGAAATACAGCACCAGGCCTTCTTTTGTCACACTCTATCACCTCTGTATTGGAACTTCAGATAGCTTCTCCACCAAGGAAAGTTTTCATATCTCTTTTACCCTTTAACTTAGCTAAAGGGGAAGTATCATCAGCCAGAAGCATCCAGAGAGGTGTTTAAAGAATGAATCTTCTACAGGAGATAAAGATATGTGCACATTCAGGTTTATACTTATACTGAACTGGTCTCAATCATACAGTGGCTAAATTTGCAGAACCAGAAATCAGGAAACCAAACCCAAGCTATATTTTTCTTTATGTATTTCCTACACAAATGCAAATTAAATTACATTTTGCAATGCTAAATGTTTAAGTATATATTTATGGAAAGAATAGAATGACATGAAACCTGCGTGGTCACAATTCTGCTGTGCCTAAGAATGTTTCTACAAGTATTCATTGAGTATCTCCTACACACGAGGACCTATGCTAATGGACAAACGTCCCCACCCCAGTCCTGGTCCCTTTCCCAGTCAATTAGCTTTAGGTACCAAGGGAAGAACAGCAGAGTTTGCCAGCTACTGATGATGTAGCTGATAATGTAGGCCAAGAATAAGGTGCATGCCAAATTTCAGGGGAAAGTATTTTTAACATTCAAAGGTCTAATTTAAATATTAGAATGTTAAGCGTAGTTAGATGTGAGCACCTCTCTCTCTTTCTAGCTTGAGTTGTATCTAGTGCTTTGTGTTTTCCTCCATACTCAATATAGGTTTTTTTTAATGAATTAAGTTCCATCTTCATTCATGTGTATACATCTGACATGTAAAGGTAGTGAATAAATCCATCTATCCATTCATTGATTCTATGTCTGAATGCTTGTGTCTCCCAGATATTCATATGTTGAAATCCTACCCCCGCAAAAGTGATGGTATTAGTAGGTGGGGCCTGTGGGAAGTGATTAGGTCATGAGGGCAGAGCCCTCATGAATGGGATTAGTGCCCTTATAAAAAAGACCTCAGAGAGATCCTGAGCCCCTTCTACTGAGTGAGGATACAGGGGAAAGATATCAGCTATGAACTGGGAAGAGGATCCTCGCCCAACCATTCTGGCACCTTGATCTTGGACTTCCTAGCCTCCAGAACTATAAGAAATAAATTTCTGCTATTTATAAGCTACCCAGTCTGTTGTATTTTGATATAGCAGCTCAAATGGGCTAAAACAGTTATTGAGATTCTTCACTATGCCAGGTGCTGTGCTAGGTGTTGGGGAAAAAAACAGTGAACATGTCACATCCTTGTGCTGACAGAGCTCACATCCTAATGGAATGCAGTACATGTTAGTCCCTCATCCCCACAGTATGCATATTATGCCCTCCTGAAATGCCTTGCCCTTTCTTGTTTCCTGTCTTAGCCGTGGCCCAAAGTCCAGCCCAAGTCACAGCTTCTCTAGTTCCTCCAGCCCAGGTGGATTCTACAAGTCGCATGGCCTATCTTGCCCTGCTTGAAAATTTCTTGTGGTCACTGTTATTTGTTGGCATTTTGATGTATCTATTTTCCCAAAGAGACTGAAATCTCTCGGTGGTTTCAGCCTGTGGTTCTAGACTCTGGTCCTGCCTATCCCCACTGACCCATGTAGAGTACCTGGGCCCTTCTTGTTATCCGCTGGGGTGGTCCAGAGAGTTGGTGTGGCAGGCAGAGAAGCACTGATCTCCCTGGCCACCTCCCCAGGAACAGTTGCAAAAAATGGAGAAGCTTTATTTTCCAACACCTACATCATCTCTGGATTAGTGGAAGGGGGAGTTTGGGGTTGGCTTCCAAAACTCTGGATTTCTTTCCAGCTTAAATGTAACTAGCAGAAACAAAACACAATGTAATTAATATGAGCTCAATGCCTTTGGTATTTTGACAAGAGAAGGAATAATTGATGAAAGCTTAGTGAAACAGACAGAGGAAGAGGTAAAAGACTGGTGACATTTTGATAGCGGAAATGCTATGGGAGGGTACACCAGGAGGAGAGAATAGCTGAAATAAACGAATCAAAGACATGGTGACTGCCCTCCCTACAGATAACTCTCCAGCTTTCTCTGCCCTGCTTTGAAAAGCCCTGATGTGTAAGATAGGCATCAGCTGGTCCTTGACTTCCAGCTGGGGTCAACCAATGGGAGGCAGCAATATATTAAAGAATGGAAAGAGAGTAAGAGTACGGAAAGAGAGTAAGAGTACGATGTTTACTCTTCAGATCCCTCCCTGCTGAGCCTCAGCTCAGCAATGGCTGTATGCCAAAGGCCTTGGCTCCTGTGGGGTGGCTCTCTCCTCAGCTACAGTTCTTTCTCAGAGTTCTAGTCATCACTCCCTCTATTTGCCTCTTCAAGCCCCAAATCAATGCAATTGCTTCACCACTCTTATTGGTTCCTCTAACCCTGCCCTTTGTAAATAGTTATTTCGTTAAAACCTTTCTTAATAACATGTTCCAGTGCGTCATCTGTTTCCCAGAGATCCTGATAAGGTGGGAAGGTCCAGAGTAAATCTGGGCAATAGAAGTTCAACCAGATTTGACTAATGTTGAGAAGAGCAGACAAGAAAAAAGTATTATAGCCCAATTATAAAGGGACATGCTAGAGAATTTTTTAAAAATCAAAGTTTTGGGAAGTTATAGAACAAAGGGGGTGGCTTTGAAAAAATGAATCTAGGAAGAACATTAAATTGGAGGAGAGACAAAACCAGTACTGGAAGTCAGTTAGGAGACTAGTACAGTGGTCCAGGTGTGAATGATAAGGGTCTGAGTAGGTACTAACATTGGAAATAAATAAATATTCAGATAAGACGGAGGTAGGAGAAAAAGAATGATTAGATGAGAAGTAGGAAGTGCCCTGGGAAGAAAAAAAGTCAAAGTTCACATCCAGGCAGCTGAAGAGAAAGGACTTACATGGGCAGAAACAGCAGTCAAAGCAAGGGCCTATCTGGGCTACTTTGGGACACTGAGGTTTAAGGTCTGGAAAGTAGAATCACCTAGAACGAGCATCGCATAACTGTGGTCAGGAAGAAGGCAGCCTATGGCAGATGTCCACTGGGAATAGGGGAAAATAAGATTGGACAGGCATGTGTAAGCAAAGTTTTGGTTTGGGAGCTGAATCCTCAACTATCATAATCCTATCTAGAGATCACAAAGTAGTCACCTGCAGGCCAAAGGCAGCCCAGAGCTATGTTTTGTTTGGCTCATGCTGTTTTCTTAAATTTTGAATTAGTGCCAACATTAAAAGTTGGGGTAGCTCACCAAAAAAATTTCAGATCGTTGGCCTCTCGGACCCCATTGGGCCCCCATTCTCAGAATATGTAAATATGTGGCTGGAACTGAGTGGTCATTTGCCCATCTAGATCCTGCAAGAGGCTCCCCGTTCACCCAACCCCACTCGGCATCTATCAGTCATTTGTGCACCTGCTTGGCCTGGCATGCATTTGAGCTTATGGTCCCTGTTAAGAGCAGTGGGAGTCTTCAGAAGTTCTTAACAAAACTGATATCTTCGACGAACCTCCTGGGATACATCGAGAGGATGAATTGGAGCAATTCAGTTGAGTTCAGCATTTTCGAGTGTTCCCTATGTGCCGGGCCTTGTGCCAGGCACTGCAGAGCCTTGATGAATAAGAAGAAAGAGTCTGTCTGTTGTGGAACAGGCATGACTAGGACTATGAAGATCCATGAAGTGGTTGTTTCAGAAATTCCAGCACCAGTGAGGGCTTAGCATAGACAATGAGAACAGAGATGGAGTCCTGAATGCAAAACACATGTTGAAGGAACCTCTGTGACAAATTAGCTATAGGGGACAAAGAAGGAAGAATGTGACCTATGACCTTGTTCCAGTGGATATAATGAAGAGAGGGTGTCAGTAACAGTACTGGATTACTCAAAGTGCAGTAAAGGTCCAAAGCAGGGTGAGAGAGAAGGAACTGAGACTCGAACGAGAGGTGTTCCACGGAGGGATTGTGCAGGCTGCGCCCTTCCTCTTGGCACAGCGCCTCTTGAGTAATGGCGGCACTGTCATCACCTGTGTGTTCAGAAACTGGGTTACTATATCGTTAACAAATAACGAAAATGGAGCAATCTTCATTTAGTCCTGCAGGGCCCAGTTGGAACTCTACCTCTCTGAAGCTGTTTAAATATTATTAAATATTTGTTTAAATATTAAGCTGTGAAAGCAAGGCTTTGGTAGTGGACCAGGAGCAAATCATCCAGGAAATAGAAACAATCATATATAGCTCCCCGATGATTCAGTGTTTTTCTTTGAAGAGTTACTGATTAAGAGTTACTAATAAGGACTTGACAATTAAACAGTGGCTCCATTTGCTGCTGAGAAATTTCCTACCAGTGTGCATAGCCTACACTCATTTTACAATCAGGAAGCCTTATAATGGGGAGGGACCGACAATTTCACCAAGCCATACATTTGCTAAGCAAAAAAATAAAAATTATACAGAGATGGCCCAAAAAATGTATACACATTTTAAGGAAAGAAAAAACTGTATTAAAATGGTAATACTCAATATATAGTCATGTTTGACTTCGGCATTTACAGGACGTGTTCAAAGTGGTTACCATCAGCATCCAGATACTTCTGAAAATGGCAAACTACTGCTTCATAGATAACATCTCTTTAAATGTATATACATTGTTTTTGGCACCCTCTGTATTTACAGAATGAAAACTCTCATATTGTGGCTGTCTCCAAAAAAGAAGATAATGTCAGTCAATTGGATTATTTCAACTAAAAGTTAAAGGTTTTGACTGAATTTTGGGGGACGGAGGGAATGCCTTGTTTTTCTGCTTGCTTTAACCAGTGGGAGCTTGACCACTTATGTGCTCTTGTATAAAGCATCACAATTCAGTTCCCTTTCAACTCCATCATTCACAGTTGGCCTGGAGTCAAGTATTTTGAAAGTTTCCTTTCCATGCCTGCATATGCTTGTGTGTGCTGATCCCCAAAGTATAGAACACAGCACAATGGAGAGGAAGGCCTGAAGTGGGATTAATTGCTCCCAGCCACACAGCAGGGATTAACTTAGACCTTGTCTCCTGAATCTGTTCAACGATCACAATAAAATTACTTATCAGCCTCAGGAGCACTGGGAATCCCACTGAGTCTCACATACAAGAGGACTCTCAAGGGTGGATGGGGTTTCATCATAAACAGGGACTGGCAACTTAGTCAGGCATATTGTTCCCTGAGGTCTTAAAGCAATGAGAAAAGAATCTTAATTACAAGTTATACATCTGTTATTCGAAAACGATTGAAGATTTGCCAAACTCAATCTCTTAATGGTTAGGAACTGAATGAGGGGTATGCCAGGTAACAGGTGTGCCAGGTTCCTGTCTTCCCTACGTCTAACTAAATGACACAGTTCCCAGTCCTGGGGAAGCTTTGTCTGAAAGTGTATCAGGAGGCAGAAGGTTCAGGTCCACATCCCAGATAGTGCCAGGTAGGGCTCATCCTTAACCATTCTGGGGCATGCTTTCCTCATCAATGGAGAAAGGATTGGACTGGGTGGCTTCAAAGTTCCCTTCCTTTTCTAAAACTCTGTAATCCTCTACATGAGGGAGAAAGGGAAATGGAGGTTCACAAGCAGGTACTCAAATGAGAACATTTGTTCTACTTACATCCTAGATTGATCAGAGCTGTAAATTATTGCAATAAAGCATGACAAAGGTTGATAAAACCAGGCCTCCTCCTGGTGTCTCTTCCTCTTCTTAGAAAGACACCAGTCAAATAGGATTATGACTCAACCATTATGATCTCATTCAACCTTAATTACCATTTTAAAGGCCCTATCTCTAAACAGTCACATGCTAAGGCACTGGGAGTTTGGGTTTCACCACATGACTTGCCAGGGGACAAAAACATAGTTCTTAACACCAGTATTTGCCCTTCCCAAAATTATAGGCATAGATAACCCCAGTTTGTTCTAAATTGCATGTTCTTTATAAATTCTCTCCCCATCTTCCTGCCCCAGTGCAGCACTTTGGGGATCCCAGGGATGGCTGGCTGGACCTATTTCCTTCCTCCTATTACCATCCACACTTGTTGAATTACACAGACTTTTAAGGCTGTGTAAAAACCACACATTGGCTTCTGGCCTAGACTGGGCAGCATCTAGCAATTTACCCCCACCACGCCTAGGTACCAAATCTTCAGGGTCAAAGAGGAGTTATGTAGTGGGTAGTAGGACAGGGAAGCTAGAAATAAAAGAGAACTGTGCATCTATGCCCAGACATGCTTCAACAGGGGTCTGTCTCCATTCCCTTTAAGACACTTCCTGTGTTACAACATAACAGATGAACAAGTCTAGACACAGGCAAGATGGAGGAGAAACTGTTCTGCAAAGGAATCCTCACTTTCATTTTCTCCGGCAGAACCCCAGCCACACAGACCCCGACACACAGACCCATGGGCCCTGCTCAACCTTTCAAGCACTCCAGCTCCAATTGTGCTTACATAGTTGGTTAGCCAGGAAAAAAAAAAAAAAAAATCCCAAATTTTAAATAGTTATTTCTCAAACCACAAGCTGTCTCCTTGATGAATTTCGGGTTTTTTGATGTAGCCATTTATTCATTCAAAACATATTTATTGAGTTCATTCCATGCACCAAGACTAGAGATACATGGGCCTGCCGAGTGGCGCGGTGGTTAAGCGCTGGCTTGGGAAGCCAGAGGCCCCGGTTCGGGTCCCACATATGAGGACAAGTGACACTGTCCTCAAAAAAAAAAAAAAAAATTATTCAAGATTGGAGATACAACGGTGATGGCCATAAGCTTGCAGTCCAGTGAGGGAGACAAACAAGGTCTAATAAATGGTACTTACCTCGCCCCTCTGTGCAAGATACAGTGCTGGGGCACTTTAAATACATAGTAAAGCATAATTATCTCCACTGTACAGTGAAAAAGCTAAGGCGCCAAAAAGTTCAAAAGCCGAGGTCACACTGCTAGTCAATGGAAGTGTCAAGACTATCACCAGGCTTCCTAGGCAGTGCCCTTTCTACTATGAGGGGATCTTAACCTGGGGCCCATGAACTGAGATGGAAAAAATGTTTTTCACATCTTTATTTTCATTAACTTCTAACTGAAATTTAACACTTTCTTCAATTGTTTACATAGATAACAAACCATGGCAGTCTTTAGCAGTATTGATGATTTTGTCACCAATAGAAATCACAGAGATTTTCTTATATGACTGGTGTTGCCTATACCTTGAAATATTGTTTATGCTCTTACTACTTCAAAATGATGGTAGCTATTACATTCACTGCTAGATCTTGTTATTTAATGCATGATTTTTAAAGGCGTATGTATTACTTATAACTCTACCATAAAGTCTTTTAATATTTGACAGGTGTTTTGGAATTTCAACTTATAATACTGTGCCTTTTCTTTTATATCTTTAAAAGCATTGTACCGAGAAGCGGTCCTTAGTCTTCCCAGAACTGCCAAAGGGATACAAGGCACACAAATAAGTGAGTCAGAACCCTACATTATAGCAATGCGCAGCCCAGACAAATCCAGAGGGCTGCTCGTTGTGTCCTTGGGCAAGAAGCTAGGTTGGGATTTTTAAAAGGCGAGACCTAAAGTGGAACGAAAAGGAGCCACAACGCCACCAGAGGGCCGTTTCTTTCCCTCTTTCCGCAGCTTCCTGTTGAGGACGTGCCCTAAATGCTCTCCTCTGCGGGTCGCAGCCTCAGCTGACTCGAGCGCACCTCTGTCCCACCCGCAGTGGCGGTAGATACATGTGTCGCCGCTGTGGTCAGACTGACGTCAACCTCTGACCCCCGGAGGCTGAGCACCGCGCCACGCCAGGGGATCGTGCTGAGGGTCACAGTCACCAAGTAGAAGGCGCCAAAAATTCCCCCCCACTAAGACCGGCTACAGCGGTTCCTAACCGCCCCTCACAGATGGACCTCTCCGCGCTCCCCAACGCCCGACACTCCGAGAAGGAAGCAAGAGTCCCAAGACCCGGGTTCCAGACAAGGGCAGCAAAGAGCTGCGGGTGCCACGTGGGAAAGTGCGCAGCAGGACGGAGAGCGGGGCATGGGTACGCGGAGTCCCAGCTGCAGGTGCAGAGTTAGGCCAGCTACCAGCCTCAGGGGGCCCTCTGTGCCCGACCGGTCTCCCTCCCGCCCGCCGGCCAACGGTCGGAGATCGGCCCCCGGATGCCTCTTACCCAGCGGTGAGCGTAGCTTCCAGCCACAGCTGTCAGCGCAGCAAAAACTGCCGCTCCCAGGCTGGGCTCCTGGCCTGGGCTGGGCCCCGCCCGCCCGGCCCCCACCTCCACCCACCCCACCCCGCGGCAGAGACTTGGAGGCGGGGAGAACAAGGCTCACCCCAGGAAAGGTCCGGAAAGGTTCTGCCGCTGCCCCGCCCCGCGTCGCTGCCGGGGTACCAAGGCCAAGTGCAGACTGCACGCCAGCTTTGTGAGCACATAGAGGGCAGAGCAGAGACGCGGGGCCAGCCGGCCCCGAACGCTGTCCACTGGGCAGCCTCGCCCCCAACTCCCCGCACACCCCGCAGAGCGGCCGGGCGCCCTGGGGCGCCACAGCCAAGGGCATGGAGGCCACCTGTCGCTTCCCCCCTCGCCCCGCCGGGTAGCAACGACAGTGAGTAACAGGGAGACGCAAAGGTGGAGGCAGCTGTGGAGAGAAGCCCTGCTAGTTTGTGTCGGGTCCTCCGGAGCGTCCTGTGCTTCTCACCTGGTTTCCACGACGGCCCAGGGAGACAGCTGTTCCTGTAGTCATTTCCCAGACAAGATAGCCAAGGCTCAGAGAAGCCCAATGACTCGCTTGGTAAGCACAGGGGTAAGGCCGGGCTGTTGGCTTTCAGCCACTGCCCTCCACACCTGTTTCGTCCTGGTTTCATGACTGGGCATTTTCCACTGGCTGCTCTTTTCTAGGAAGGTGCAAAGTACAAGTAGGTGGTTCTCCACAATATCAGATCTAAGAGCTCCTTTAAACAATAAATACAAGCTGTCCCAAAAGTCTTACTGCAATTTTAAGCCTTATTAATAACTTCACGTGTGTTACAAACTTTCCCAAAAAATGCCCTTGAAAGTGTATATTTATGTTTCTTTTACATCTATTTTGTTTCGGTGACTTTTGAATGATCTAAAAAAAATCTTCGGGCCGGCCGAGTGGCTCAGTTGGTTAAGAGCTCGCTCAAGAGTGCAAGCTGAGCTCTGAGCAACAGCTGTTCGAGGCCAGCCCGAGCTGAGTTGCCGTTGAGCTGCCAACAGGTGGCAGGATGGCTCAGCTAAAAAATAAATAAATAAATAAATAAATAAACAAAAATAAAATAAAAAAATAAAAAATAAAAAAAATCTTGTTACAATCAATGTATCCCCATCAGAGGGACTAACTGCATCTATGATACAAATTACCAGGAACACTATAGCTATGAATGCAGACCTGTAGACTTGTGTTGGTAACTCAGTTCCACCTGCAGCACTGCTTCTGTGACATGATTTTCTGAAATGGGGACCACCTCTGGTAAAGCAGCTCTGAACAAAATAATTCCTGTTTTTCCAATAGATGCATTCCTGGAAATTTCAGTATATTAAAGCCATGCAATATTGCATATTTGTAATTATCTGAGCTAGGATCCAATTTATTTTGCCAGAAAAAAAAATATGTTTTTTTCATATTTGAATGTTGGGGCAAGAGGTGGAGACACCAGAAATCATACAGGACTCATGACAATTAATTGTTGTATGGTAGTGTCCACACAGCACAGGATGTTGGCATCCCTGGCTCCCACCATCCAAATGCCAATAGATTATGTTTCAATCATCTTGACAAATAAAAATGCCCCACCCCACATCCCAGTCTCACCACCCTCTACATCCCAGTGAAGCAGCCCTGGTTTAGGGGAAGACTGCCGGCAAGAAAGAATCACAGGAGATGTGCTGCTTGCCGGATGGTTTGAGGTTGGCGGGTGTGGAATCAGATTCAGTTAAGAAATGTGTCCTGAGTATATCTCACATACTGAGGGGCTTCTACATGTATTCATTCTATTATCTTACCTAAGACCCTTCCTTCTCCTGTCAAAAGTAGGGACTGTACCGTCAGACAGCCAGGAAGGGGGCTGAGAGTTTACTCACTCAGGCAGTCGCTCTTTCATCTGACGGATATTCCCAGTCCCAGCCTGCTACGTTGTCAAGCAAGCACTTGCCTGCTGCCTGGTCATACATATACTGTTGACAAAGCCAACCTACCCATGTGGGGCTTGCAAAGTAGTGAAAGTGCATGCCTGGGGAGATGGGATACTAGGAGAAGCATCATTAAAGAAAAGGTGGGGAAAGAAAGTGATAGGAGGGGCTGGCATTAAGGAACACACACCAATTCAACATCCTAGGGAAGAAAAGCAAGTCAGCAAGCCTCTGGAAAGACACACCATGCCCTGAGCAGAAAGGGACAGCAACAGGAATGGGTGGGAATAGGGCAAGGGTCAGAGAAAGAGACCCTCTGGAAAACAGGAAAGGGCAGGTGAGAGCACAAGGTAGAGGCTGTTCCCGCAGGCATGCAACTTTAAATAGTCCCCTCTGCCTTGCCCAATCAGCAAGCCCCACCCTCACCCCTCCCCTGGAGCAAATTCTTCCCTGGGTGAGTAGGTAGAGAAGTAGTGCATGCCTAGGTCACAGCAAACCCTCCCCAGCACAGAGAGCAGCCCAGCCAAAGTGACACCAGCTTCTGAGGAGCTGCAGAGAGACTTGTGGGTTGAGTTTCTACTATGCCCCTACTATTGGGACCAAGCAGCACACAGTGTTCAGCCTGCCAGACCACCAGAGAGTCTCAGAACTGGAGGTGGGTGGGCAAACGGCATGATGATTGTGTATTATGCCAGATTTTTTTTTTTCACGGTGAAATTTTTTATATTTAGAATTAGCCATCTGGACTGTTTTACATGATTCCAATTTTGCTGGCAACATCCAAACCATCGTAGGCAGGAGCCCATCAAACATATGCCTTCTTCTCTCCTTCAGGCCTGATCAAGGTGTTAACCCTGGCCACGTCAATGTCATAGATCTTCACAGTCTGTCTGATCTGATGCTTGTTGGCCTTGACATTCCAATGAACATAGCGTATTGCTGTCTTCTGTCTTCTTCATGGTTGACTGTCCATAGTCAGGGAGAACTTGATGATGGCATAGTGGTCAAGCTTGTTTCTCCCCGGAGCACTCTTCCAAGGATATTTGGGCTGCCTTCAGAGCCACAGTGTCTTGGGCCTTTGGAAGGTGAGTGACGGGCAGATCATTTTGTTTGTGGCTGTGGACGCCTTTCAGCACTGCTTTCTTTGCCTTCAAAGACTTTGCTTTGGATTCGGCTTTGGGAGAGACTGGGGCTTACTTCTTAGCTTTTGGTGCCAACTTCATGAAAAAGCTATGCCAGATTTATTAAAGGCAGTCCCATCACCTCCCAAATGTGCTATTTTCCTCAGAGCCATCCGGCATGTCAAATAATAACTAAAATCGCTATCAGGCTATAGCGATTTTCCTCCTCTGTTACAGGAGGAAATGCTGTGGGTGTTACTTCTGCCTCAAGAGCACCAGCTGGCTCTCCAGGGAAATGTAGCTAGAGTTTCCTCCTCTGTTACATAGGAAGCACTAAGGTATATGGAGGTGCTTCACTACACAGGGCTCTATCCCAGTCAGCATTCTTCGTTGCAGGCAAGAAAACAGCTCTGGATAACTTATGTAGAAAAGGGATATTAAAGGCTCTCAGAGGTTCACAGAACCATTAAAATGATGGAAGTAATGATGGCAGGAAAAGTGGACAGGAATCAGGACAGCTAGCTTTGCAGAACCAGAAAGCAGAAATTACCACACCATCTTTTAGCAAAAGTCTGGCCACCCCCAGAATACTCCCACTGCCTTCACAAATGACTTTAGAGAGAGTGACTCAAATATAAAGGGAGTAAGAATTTGGGTCCTCAAAGGGAGCGTCCACTGGCCAAATCTATGCCAAAGGCCAGCATCGTAATGTTTCTTCTTCCAGCATATCCTCAAGGTAGAAGGACAGATTTCATCTCCTTTATAGATGAGGAAATTTAGGCAAAAGGTATTGGCCAAAGCCGAGTTTGAAACGAAGTTTCTGAGAAAGACGATTCCAGATTCAGTCTTTTTCCTGCATCCTAGGATACCCCTCTGGATGGAGCGTCTGAGCCTGCCTGAACCACACCCTTGCTCTACAGCACTAATATATACTATACCTGCATAGAATAAGTATTCAGTAAATGGTAGGTAATAAATAGTAATTACTAAAGTAACTATAGGATTATAGTTATTGTTGTTATCCAATGTTATACGAGGTCCTGAAGAGAAAAAAGTTCCATATGCCTGCCCTAAGACAAATAGAACATTATGAATATTGGACCTGGTGTATAATTAGATCTAGTTTCTCAAAGACAGGAGTTATTTGAGATGTGGAAAAGCTAATATGTTCTGCACTGCAAAGTGCCCCTTAGACATAAAGCAACCTGAGAGTGGGAGTGATATTCCCGAGAGATGAAGCAAAAAGTAGGGGAGGTCCCACTCTATCCTCCAGGGAAAATAAATGCTGTGGGTGTTACTTCTGCCTCAAGAGCACCAGCTGGCTCTCCAGGGAAATGCTCAGTGCCCAGAACCTCAGCTGTGGAACTTCAGAGCCTCGCAGAGCTCCCCTCTGGATGGACTTTTCTTCTGTTTTCAAGACATACGTAGGGGCAGCCGGTTAGCTCAGTTGGTTAGAGAGCAGTGCTCATAACACCAGGATTGCCGGTTTGATCCCCGCATGGGCCACTGAACTGCGTGCGCCCTCCACAACTAGATTGAAACGACTACTAGACCTGAAGCTGATGGGACCTGGAAAGAAACACTGTTCCCCAATAAAAATCTTTTTTAAAAAAATGCATAGAAAAGAGCCAGATGAACTAGTAGGAGAATTGCTACTTACTCCATGGGTCAGAAGGCCTTAGATTCTCACAGTCTCCCCACCTCCTGAGTTGTTCATTGAATACTAGCCCTTCAGGTGCTTATCAAATGTGTTATAAATTTACTGGATTTTAAGTCTTTTGAGGCAGCCTGTTCTAGCTCATTTTGGGCGCTTAGACTCCTACCTAGGAACCATTCTATTGAATCCAACACAATTATATTGGGTGAAAGACATAATAATGCTAAGCCCTAGGGACAAGATGATGGAGAAGACACCGATCCTGCCCTCAGTGGGTTTGTATTTTTCTGGGAGAGGCACAGTTTGTCACATTATACATCACTTTATTAAGGGGAGTAATAAGTGACTGTGACAAAGTACCAAAGGAGCGGAGACTGGGAATGATGGAGCTCGCTGCTGGTACTACAGCAGGTGAGGGGACAAGTAGCCTAAAGGAACCAATACTGACAGGGAGTCGACCATCAGCTACACAGGAGCCCCTCCAACTCACCGGCTCTTGCTCCAGATGGCGCAGTAAGTACATGACACAGCCAGGGGATCCCAGGGTCATCGCCCACTCCTACAACTCTACGTGAAGGAGATCCCTGGTTGGATGCTGTGCTATGTGCACCTCCATACCAGTGGATCAGAGATTCCTTAGGCCTCCAGATAGAAATGCTGGCTGAGGCTCTGTGGGCAGGAAAAATAGACAGTACTCATTTACAGTTTGCCTCAGGGTTAACTCTCCTACCTCCTATAATACAACCTGAGAGAGCTGGACTTCTTAGACAGCCAAGAGAGTATCACACCGATCCATTACTGATTTCAAGCTGATCGGGCAGGACAAGCAAGAGGGGGCTGGTATGCCACAGGTCTCAGTAAGGTGCATGCACTTCAGAGGATGGGAAACAATAGCCCTATGAGGAGTGAGAAACAGGCCATTTCACTTACCATCTAGCCCTTTTTCAATTTACTATCTAGCCCTCTTAAGTTTGCTGACCCCTGTTATAGATGCTCAGAAGCAGCCTTGCCAACAACTGTCTGCCTATTTTGCACTTAGGTGCAAAAGTGACACCATTAACCATCTTCATAGCTTCTTACTGGTAAAGCCCACTGTGACTGCTCTCCAACCTTGCCTTTTGGGAAGGTAATTATGGCCTCTTGGCTTCTGACAGTTAAGAGCCACCTCCTGGTCTCTACCATCCCCATGGATGCTAACAAGCTGTTTGTAACCACCTCTCCTTCCATCATCCCTGGCCTTAGTGATGTTGGTATCCCTCTCATCAGTGAATTTGGGTGGCTTGGTGAGTGGTGTGTCCTCTGTGCCCTTTCATGGGGTATATTCTATGGTGGGTCTTTGGCCTTACATAGTAGGGCCCTTCCAGCATGCCCTCTTCCCTCAGCCTCTTTATTCCTTCCTGCACTATCTGCTGGGATAACGAGGAGGGAGGGAAGAAGAGAGGGAAGGAGGGAAGTATCCTAAACTGCCGAGCAGAGCTTCAGTGAAGCCAATAGGGTGTCCTTGAGCCAAGGTCACCCACTGGAGAAGTCCCATGTCTCCCAGGAGTGGACCATTGGCTAGGAGCAGCCTGTAGGGAGCTTGCTTCAGTGCAAATGCAGACAGATCTCAAAGCATCTCAGCTAAGCCCTTGGTAAGTTATAGTCTCTACAGAGGTGTGTGAGACATTCTCATGGCCACAGTAGAAGCCCCTAAGATTAGGGTGGGTGTGACGAGGCCTGCTTTACATTCCAGTCTGCATCTTGAATGACAGGTCTGACCTGTAAGGCAGCACAAGCTGCTGCTCAGGATGACACCACTCCTGGCTGGGGGTGAATAAGAGGGCTCCAGGGCAGACTGCAGAAGGGCAAGGTGACTCATGTACCTCACCTCCTCCCTCCTTGCCATTATACTTTCAATGTAGACGGGAAAGGAGCATCTGCCCTCCTTCAGAAGCAATCATCTTCCCTGCTCCGGAATTCTGAGAGGGTAGCTTCACAGAGAGTAAACTCATCTGAGGCCCAGGATATGAGATAGTTAAAGGCCAGAAACATCTCATCTGAGATGAGTGCATCTGCCTGGGTGCTGCCACTGTAGGGCAGATGAACCAATGCCATTTTTAAGTGAAAACAATAGCCCATACGCCGATGCTCCTGGAGAGGCGTGGGACACAAGGTGCGTCACAATGTTAATGCTGGCAGAGTCTTAGGGATCACCTCCTGTCTGCATGTTTACCCTGGAGGGAATGAATCAGGAAAATGTAGTTTGAAACCTTATCAAATGTTCCACACAGATCACTTTCAAACAGCTCACTGTTCTGTAAACAAAAGTTCAGACCATACAGAAAACCCCAACTTACCTAAAGAACTCAAGTAGTTGAAAATGCTCGGGCCAAACTTCAAGCCGATTGAGACAATACCAAAATCTGTGCAGCGAGGGGAGCAAAGAGAACCACAAGATGGCAGCATTGTCCATCTGTGCTTTACCAGACTGTAATCTAAGATGTGCTCGCCCGCTGAGCCAGCTCTAAAACTGCCACCTCTTCCTTGAAGTTCTTGTATTTTTAAGAGACCTGAACAGCACCTAGTTGAAAGCAGGTATAAATCTAAATAGTAGATGTGGCATCTATTTATCTACAGTCCAGTACATTCACTATCGCTGAACTCAATTTGAGTCCCAAGATCTTGGGACTGGCTATCATTATTTTTTTAGTCCAATTGAATGTGTAATTAGGCATGGAAGCAGTGGCTTGGATTATCCAAGGATTACAAGCTCCCAAGCCACATCTGAATTGCAGGGATTTAATCTTTTTATGGTAATACTCCTTATTTGGCATTTATGTGATCCAGTTTTTTATTATGGCTGTTTTTAATATCTGTGTATCTCACTCCTACTAGATTTAATTTGACATCATCTGTGATGGTTAATTTTATGTGGCAACTTGGCTAGACCATGGTACCTACATATTTGGTCAAATACCACTCGATGTTTCTGTGAAGGTATTTTTTAAAATGAGACTAACATTTAAATCAGTAGACTTTCAGTAAAAATTACCCTCTAACCCTCCATAATGTGGGCAGACTCAATCAATCAGTTGAAAGCCTTAAGAAGAAAACACTGGGGTCCCCTGAGGAAGAGGGAATTCTGCCTTGACTGCCTTTGAACTCAACTGCAACATCAACTCTTCCCTGGGTCTCCAGCCTGTCAGCCTGCCCTGAAGGTTTCGGAATTGTCAGCCCCACAACCATGTAAGCCAACTGCTTAAAATCAATCTCTCTCTCTCTCTCCCTTTCTCTTTCTCTCGCTATCTCTCTGAATATATACATATATATGAATATATGATTAAGGTATACACACACATATCCTATTGATTCTATTTCTCTGGAAAATCCTGATTAATACATCAACTATAGGCCAGTTACTACTGCATCATGGCATAATAAGATATACCCCTTTATCTTGAGAGACATCTGAACACATAATACTGTAAATGCTAAGGCAAATATATCATTTAGTACTGTGAGAACACATGACAAAAAAAATTCTTCGGGAGGTGGTTTGAAAAACGATGAAGTGACAATTGAGTTGCAAAGAATAAACAGGAGTCCAACAGGCAGACATTACAAGATGAAGGCTCCTAAGCGGGAAAACCCTGTGAGGAAAACGTATGTATGCACAAATATAGGCAAAATAAGCACCACCAGCACCACCCCACATGGATGTGACTTCAAGATACTGTGATATAACATCCAACATTTCTTGAGCTCTTACTATTTTGTTAAGGGCTTTTATATGGGTAGTATAACACCTCAAAACCTTATGAAACACCCAGAAATTTCAGTTTAGAAAACTGAAGTACATACACAGGGTTTGAAAAGTCCAAGGCCCCAAAGCAAGTATGGATCAAGCAGTCTTACTAGAGTCCACAATCCTTACCACTATGTCACTAAAGCCCTATATACTAGACAAATTTTAAGTTTTACAATCAAAGTAGAGATCAGGAAACTTCAGATCTATAGATGTGTTTTCGTTGCTTAGCATTCCCTTGCACTGTGTTCAATACACTTTTGACTGTCTTTTCCAAAGTTCTAATAGAAGCCAAGCCTTGTAAAGGCGTGAGCAACACCCATCCGTGCTCAGAGTGACTTTCAGCCCCATCTTTATCGGGATTTGAGCATTGCAGGCCTGAAGCACAGTCGGGATATACTTATGACCTAAACCTCAATGAAGTGACAGAAGGGGGCGACCTTATCCTACAGCAGGTGGATTTCATTCGTCTATTATTCTTCGAATGCCTTTAAACCTCCCTTATCCGGGGTACACAAGATGCGTTCCCTGTCCCTTCTACTTTACTCTTGGCCTTTCCTTTTCTCTTTCCCAGTCACCACCCCCACCCCACCCCAGAGTTTACCCAGCTTCTCTTTGACTGCCCTTCCTTCACATTAGGTTTCTTTGGAATTTGTGCTTTCAGTGCTTTTTAAACTATCCTAACTGTGTCCCTTGGCGACTTCCTTCACTCTCTTAATGGCTTTGAAAATGAATCTAGTCTCACCCAAATGCTAATCTGAAGACTACACAGCATCCGGCTTTATACATGCAAAAGAGCGAAAACAGTATGAATAAGTTCACAACAAATAGATCTGCAATATCTGATTACTCTGTACAAAAATAGTATCTGAACAAACATACAATATAGGAACTACCTTCATCCAAAAGGAAAACCTAGAAACTAACTTTTTAAAATATGTACACAGTCAAGTTTGGAGTCACTGCTTTGGAGAGGAAAGAAAGAGAAGGGAGGGAGGGAGGAAGGGAAGGAGGGACTAATAAAATCTATAGACTCAATCCTGGGAAACACAAATATATAAAGTTCTTGAGAAATTTATAAAGGTCATGTCTCCTCCAAAGGTGGTCACAGAAGTCCCTCTTCCAGGGGTCTGAGGACTCCCAGGTTACAAAAATAACAAACCTCACCTAAAATATTCTTTTAGTTGGAAACTTCCATTATTTTTCAGCTAAACATGCAGGGATCCTCATGAAACTCTCTATCAAATCACTAAAAGTAGTAGCTATTATCTGAATTCTCAAACAGTGAACAACTTTATGAAGTTGGGTTATTTCAACTAGAACTTTTTCACAACACTTTCTATCACTTTTCTGAAAAAGAATTCATGAGTGGACCAGTCATTCTGTGACACAATCTACAGAGAACATTAAGAGGAAGGTGCGGGGCCGACCGAGTAGCACGGTGGTTAAGAGCTGGCTTGGGAAGCTAGCGGCCCGGGTTCAGATCCCACATACCGGGGCCAGTGAAACTGCTTAAAAAAAAAAAAAAAAAAAAAAAAAAAAAGAGGAAGGTGGTAGGAGAGGAAAGCAAAGGAGTAGAGTTTTGAAATAATGTCCATAAAGGGAAGTATACAGTGTTATGTACAAAATGGTGCTTGATCAATAACTTTGGATAATTCAAAGGCTTTTAATTAAATGTGTAAAAAGTCTTCGTTTTACAAGCTCAAAATCAGACAAGTGTATGAGGGTGAAAAACTGGTACATTTATAAACTGTATCCACTCAATAACTCACTGAGGATACAATCCATGTTACAGTCTATATCTGCATATCTACATGATACCGCCTAACAAGTAAATACAAAATTAATCCATTTTAGTTCAATACATATGTGATATAGTTTCAAAATAAAGACAATATTTTTTCAAACAAAAAACCAAAGGCAAATTTTCAGCCCTAGTACCAAGTCACTATTTTGTGCAAAAATACAGTAAAAATAATTTTAAGGGTTCTGTTCAGGTTTTGTCAGTAAGATATGTTTCTATGCTACTGAAATACAGCTAAAGTTTTAGATTCTAATTACCAAAGTAACTATTTCTGATTTACAATTTACTTAAAAATAGTGAATGCTCTATATATTCTTGACATTTTAAAAATCTTCAAAACTTAAATAATAGAATTCAAAAGTATATGTGCCTTGCCATTTATTCAATAAACATGATTTATTTTAATACAGGTCACAGAAGTTCAATGAAATAACTAGAATTCTTTGCATCTTTCCTGCCTGCTATCTATTTCAGTCTTAAATCTGACTTTATATCAAAAACAGCAGTTTAGAACTTATTTCATAAGATTAATCCCAGAAGTTACTGGGTAGCCTTTAAACTGTTTTACTCCTTATAAACATAAATCACTAGGTAGCTGGACCAGTAGTAGTAGTTCCTTGCATCAGAATTATCTGGGGAGCTCTTTAAAATCTGCGTAGGTCCCAACTCAGAACTAATGAGTAAGAATCTTCCTGAATGTCCAGCTGTTGTTTTCAGGTGCCCAGGTGCTAATGATATGCAACCTAGTGTGGGGACCTCTGACCTAGACCACTAGACCAGTAGTTCTCAAACTTCAAGGTGCATCAGAATTACTTAGGGAAACTTTTTTTAAAAAGGGCAAAACAAACAGATTTGCCTCAGTAGATTGAGAGTGGTGTCCAAGAACCAGCTTTTAAATAATCACTGCAGCTGGTTTTTATCCACAAACCACCCTAAGATAAAAGAGTCCAGTCAGCAATTCAGGTGACATTGTCAAGCAAGCGCTAATGAATCCTGCCCTGGGCAGTTTCAGCTGGTATTTGAGGGTAACAAGTAGCCTTTTAAAAGAAAATATATTCTTAAATATGAAGTCAAATTCAAGTGAATTGAGAGATCATAATTCATTCATTCCAAAGAAAGGAAAGGCTTTCAAACAAACTATTTAAACCTTTAAACAGACTAGTTCTTAGCACTCAAATCTAAAGCCTTCCCCATCATTAATCATCGTGATATGTGATCAGAGATAGTGACTGCAACTTACCTAAAATGTAATGTAGATCACAAAAGATACACATTCTAATCAACACTGTTACAGATTCTATCTAGTCTCTATGTAACAGAAATTGGAGACTAGTTGGATATTAAATAATACTAAAATAGTAAATAATATACTCTCAATTTTAAACAATGAAATTTTATAATATTTCCCTCACATAAGTTTCTACTTATGATATCGGGGAGGGGGAGGTGGTCTAGAAAACACTAAAGGTACCATGCTGCCTCTTTTGTGAAGAAGCTATTTACTAATTTTCCACAATTCTTGTCATCATCTATAAAATGGATAGTTGGTATATACCATTCTACTTTAAGAATTTTTTAAAAGCACATTAAAAGTAACCATATGTGAGGACATCAGCGTCAGAGAGACACAACTAGTGGTTAGCTCTCCCATCTGGAAAGGCGGGCTCACTATCCTATCAGCTTGACAACTATATCTCAGTGTGTAACGAGTCTTACTGAGTATTATAAATATTTAGGCATATTACAGTGTATAATATGCCAAACTTTAGTAACTCCTATAATCTACAATACTTTGAACCCAGAAGCTACATAAGAACTAAATAGCAATGACAATGCTAGGAAGAAGACAGAGTGGTTTGTGGAATCAATCTGG
Organism: Aselliscus stoliczkanus; assembly: GCA_033961575.1. Classification (NCBI taxonomy): domain Eukaryota; kingdom Metazoa; phylum Chordata; class Mammalia; order Chiroptera; family Hipposideridae; genus Aselliscus; species Aselliscus stoliczkanus. The sequence continues at coordinate 99,213,156 of CM066732.1, read as the reverse complement.
CATCTTGCTCACCCAATCCAATGTCTAAGATGCTATTATTTCCTGTGAACACAGTTTTCTATCAAGTTCTTCACAAAGGCTTCTACCACCTTTTTTCCAGTGGCATATGTGATGAAACAGTTGGCATTTCTCCTTAACCAAGCAATGAAAAAGCGACTGCCAGAAACCAGCATTGTACTGCCAGAAAGGCAAATTGTTTCGCAAGCTAAGAAACTAAAAGTTTTTTTTTGTTGTTTTTTTTTTTGAGGGCAGTGTCACTGGCCCTCATATGTGGGACCGAACCGGGGCCGCTGGCTTCCAAGGCCAGCGCTTAACCACCGCGCCACTCGGCCGGCCCTAAGAAACTAAAAGTTTTAAATCCACACTTAAGAATCTAAAAAATTCATACTGATTTCTAAGCACTTAATCTAAACTATTAAAACAATCAGATCATTTACCAGTTTATAAATGATTCAAGACCAAAAGAATGAATTTTAAAATTAAGCAAAAGAGAAATTGAAAAATTACATATAAATATTCAAACCAAGTCTTTTACTCAGAAAAACAAAAGCCTCTGGAATGGCTAAAATGAACATACAGACATAGCATTCCTGGGGGAAGGATTTCAAAACAGAACACAATGGTATAAGGCACTACCTTATCTTCAGTCTACATTTAGGTCATCTTAAATTCAAAGAATATGGGGCAGGGGAAGGAAGCACACACACATACACACACATTCAACTTTTCAAGTCCTTTTGGCTGGTTTGGCTGTTAACTGCTTTTCTCTTTCAAATTCCTTCTCTCGTTGCTGCTCCCTTTCCAGCTCTTCTTTCTGCCTCTTCTGTTGCAGTTTAAGTGCTCTTTTCTGTGTCAAAAAATTAAAAAACCAAGAGAACAATCAAGACTTATTGGTTATGGCCTAATTTAAAAGTAATACTGCTTTGATTTGAGGTAATCAATACTTATTTAATAAACTGCATATGTAATTTTTAAATGCATTCTGGGTAACTTAAGGCCCCCTTGATACAAAAAATATTTGTTATTCCACACTCTTATTAAATGAGAATTGCAGCGACATATTCAGAGACTATGAGCCAACTAGCCCAGCAGTTAGTAGAAAAGCCCAAAGTGGGGCTGAAAAGAATGTATTTTATTTTATTTTTAAGATTTTATTGGGGAATTGGGAGAGGGGAACAGCATTGGAGAATCGGGGAAGGGGAACAGACAAGTTGCTGTCCATCTGTTCTTCCATCTAGTTGCGGAGGATGTTGCTTCACTGGCCCATGTTGGTATCGTCATTGCGCTCGGTCACCGGCCTCTGGATGGCCGCTTACCCGGCTACTGGCTGCTCACGCTGGCTGCTGGCCACTCACTGTAGCCTATGGCAGCCCAATGCAGCAGGGGCTGCAGCCTATACCATCGCCAGGGCTCCCACAGCCCACCTCCAGGTGGAGCTGTTGTTCACCATCTTAGCTGTAGAGGGCAGTATCACTGGCCCTCATATGATCCGAACCCGGGCCGCTGGCATCCCAAGCCAGCTCTTAACCAACTGCCACTCGGCCGACACAAGAATATATTTTAAAAGAAACCAATGAAATATGTTACCATGCACTATGTTATTGTGTATATATAAGAAGTCAGAAATGAATACTGAAGAAAAACAGGCAAACCTGTTTTCAACTTACTTTTAACTTTGACGTCTTTTCATGAAGCATCAGCATCTCTTTTCTTATGTTCACCAACTTGGCATGATAGTGTTTAGCTTCAGTGAACTTAACAGGGAAAAGTAAATGAAAAGTTAAACTAGACTGAAATATCAAAATGGATAAATAAATCAATGCCTAAATTACAGTTCATTCTTCCTAAATGGATAACATTTTTAAAGCCTTACTTATCTCCACATTTTAATTCCAAAATTTAAATGTCATTTAAACTATCAGTAGGATTGTGAAAACACTTCAATTCAGATTGATAAAAAGTCACTAAACACAAAATAGACATTTATATTGTGTACAGATAACATTCTGCTTTAAAAATACTCAACATGATTATATCTTAAAATTTCGGTAATACAATCCAACAATGCTATCAGTTTCATTTGAGAAATTAAAGCACTCTCTATTGCCTTTACAAAGGAGAGAACAAGCCAGAATACATAGGACAGTTTAAGTGTCTGCCCATCAGGAAAGGCCATGCCGTGTCTAGAGCCCTGAGGGGGCTGTAGGCTTCCGAAGTCAGACCAAGCAGAACAGCCTCTGTAAGGCGCTTTTCTTCCCAAGGAGTGATGAGTATAGACTTTCCATCTCAGTCAGAGATGGCAGACAAGGGAAAAAGCACCTCATTCTCAGGCAAGGTAACAGAAATGAGAGACGTGTCAGTAGAGGGATTAGCAGGCTTCGTGCTAAGTCAAGTCATAGTCTGATGAGCTCTAGCGCTTACAGACCCTCTTTCTCTCTCTCTGGACCTTCCAGTTAGTTTTCAGCTCCTAAATTATAATCAAAACCATTCTTGGGCTGAGAGAAGAAAAAAGAGGAAGACTTGGTTTCTGTCCCTTCGAACTAAAACAACAATATTATATCTGGTTCATTCATTTAACATTCACTCATTCATCAAATATTCTTTCTGCTGCCACATAAACTCAATGGGGAAGACAAAAGCATGTCAGTGTAGCTTTGCCCACCTCCTTCCCAAAAAGTCAGGAACTACTGAGGAAGACTTTATGTTTATTACCACAGGCCTCAACCTACTGCTACAGGAGATGGGTTTTCTTTTTGATTGTTATAAAAGGAAAACATTATAATAAGCCACATAGCCACATATCCATATTTGTCCAATGAAAAGTCCATTTATGGAGGTGTCAAAGTCCACAAAACCATGCAAATCATGCTACTTGTAATATTCAAGGTGAAGAAAGAGGCAGCCCCAAGTTCCTTTGTTAATTCCTGTTACTTAGGGTATCAGTTCCTCTCATCAAAAAGTCAAAGAACATCTGATGAAATTCAGCTACTGTCATTTATATTGAAAAATGTAACAGGTCCCTTTCAGCATTAACTTGTTATAGCATTATGAAAATGCCACACAATTAAATAAAACAAATTTTAAAAACCATGTATTTCACAATATAGTCACAGGGCTATGAAATACAGTTTGGGGATATAATCAATAATGTTGTAAAGATTATGTAGGGTGCCAGATGGGCACTGGACTTATCAAGGGGATCATGTCATAGACTATGTAGATGCCTGACCACTGTGCTGTACACCTGAAGCTGAAGTAGAATAATATTGAATGTTACCTATAATTTTACACACACACACACACACACACACACACACACACACAGCCAAAAAAATGTATACACATTTTAAGAAAGGGAAAACTATATTAATTGTAATACTCAATATATACTGATAACAAAAGATGGATACAAGTCACGTTTGACTTCTGCAATTACAAGAGGTACTCAAATTGGCTACCACCGGCGTCCAGACACTTCTGATTAGGGCGAACTACTGCTGGAGCATAGATAACATCTCTTTAAATGTGCATACATTTTTTTGGCACCCCTGGTATATATGGTCACGGGATGTGGAGTCCAGCATAGGGAACATAGGCAATGGTATTGTAACAGCTATACACAATGTCAGAGGGGTAGTAGATTGGGAGCATAGGAGTTGTCATCATTTTGTGAGGGGTGTAAATGTCTAAATATTATGTTGCTTTGTACACCTGAAACTAATAAAAAAAAATTGAAAAAAAATTATCAGGAGCAGAACTTCTTTGACTTTGGGGGATATAATTTCAAAAAATATTATATTATAATATCAACTTAAAAAAAAACATGCAATTGATCAAAAGAGATGCACTTTCCTTAAGGGGAAAAATAATACCCCAAAAGTTCCTTACTTTTAGTTCTCTTTTATTAAAATGTTGTTAATTATGAGATCTATTCCAGACTTTCATAAATAAGTTCTATTTCCTATCATGAGTTCAACAACAATTCCAGATGTCAAGTGGACAAAATAATTCTCCAGGTAGTCCACCCAAAGAGGGTTTATTTAGGAAAACAAAAAGAAACAAAACAGTAGCGTGAGGATGCACAACTCTGGCAGCACACCTCGGGCAGGCCACCCACATGCAAAAAGGGTCCTCTTCCTCCTATATAAATAAATCCCTCTCCGGGAAGTTAGAACCATAAAGTTTTAACAGGAAGTCAGGACTAGTGAGTAACAGGGAGCCCAGCTCCAACCATAGACCTCTCAATTCTATGGTTAGTCTTCTTAAGATGCCAGTTCACTTTTATCACAGGCAATGGAAGTTCTAGTAAAGTAAATCAAAGTTTCCTGTTAAAAGACAAATTCTAAGCTTGGAAAAGATTCCAAACATACATAAGTACAAAATTGGGAGGATAAACCTATTACTTTATTACTTCCAAAACAAGATATCATTAAGCCATGTCAACTAAATCATACTTACCAAAGCATTGATATCCAGCATAGAATGACATTCTTTAAATTTTGAAATCTCTTGTTCCAGTGTGTCTAATAATACAACTTGGTTCTGTCTGAAACAAAAGCACACAGCCAAAATAAACATTACATACTGAAATGTTCATTAAAAGGAATCACATTCATCCTGGTTAATGTTAGAGGTAGAAATTAAGTTGGAAATCTATTGACTCTCCAAGGCTTGGTTTAGCATAATCTCTTTCAAAACAATATTCCAAAGCCACATTCTAATAACTAAATGTGTCTTTTATTCTAGCTTCAATTTCAGATTCTGATTACTAAAATCACCAAATCATTTAAAATTGTTAAATATTATTTCTAGCAACTGTCTGTATTGTTCCCCGCCAAAATTTTTATACTATCTTGTCCAAGAAACTTGATATTTTTGAATATAATAAAATTGCAACATTATTATTAAGGAAATGAGGAGCAGTGACTTTTTAGATTAGAACTGGGGAAAATCTAGTAACAAGTGATAATGAGTCTAAAGGGATAAACAAGAAGATGAAAAAATAAAACTAGAAATCACAAGATTCTCCTACCAATAATCAGTTGTGTGATCTTAGAAATTTAGTTTATGTCTCTGGGCCTAAGTTTCTTCATTTATAAAGTGAAAAGGTCAGACCAGGTAATTTCTAAGGTTACTCACAAAAATTGATTCAAAACCTTCTTTTAAGAAAGAGAAGCCAACTTCCCTAAATACCTCTCCAGATCAATCAATGCTTGGATCATAGGAATAAGTGACACTGAAAGGTCACCTAATTAAATATTTTAAAGAATATCATAGTCAAAGAAAAATATGACATGACTCGCTAGCAAAACTATGATAAACAGAGAATAATGATGAAAAAAAAAAAAAGAAGAAGTAGCAATGAAGAGACTGAAGGGCAGTTACAACATTTCCACCATCCAAGCACTGAGTCTGGCCGACTCCACAGACCAGGGTTTGTCCTTCAGCTCTGACTAGAGACCACAGTAGGTGAAATACAGAATGGATGAGAGGAGAACCCAACAAGTTAATGATCCAAAATAAACAGGAAAGCAAAAACAGGTTGTTACAACTGGACAATACCAAAAAAATCAACAAAACCAAAAGTTGGTTCTATAAAAGATCAATTAAAGTGATAAACCTCTAGCCAAACTAACAAAGGAAAAATGAGAGAAGACACAAATTACTGATGTAAATCATGGGAAAGGGTTCATCACTACTGATCCCCAGGATATTAAAAGGATAATAAAGGAACACTTTCAACAACCCTATATCTACAAGTTTGATAACTCAGATGGAAATGATTAATTCCTTAAAAGACACAAACTACCAAAACTCACACAAGGAGAAACAGATAATCTAAGCAGGCCTATATTTAATAGAGAAATTCAATCAGTAAGTAATAACCTTCCAGAAATGAAAGTACAAGGACCTGATGGTTTCACTGGTGACTTCTACCAAACATTTAAGGAAGAAATTATACCAATTCTCTACAATCTCTTCCAGAAAACAGAAGTAGAGGGAGCACTTACTATGAGGCCAGCATTACCCTTTAACCAAAACCAGATAAAAATATTACAAGAAAGGAAATCTATAGGCCAACATCTTTCATTAACATAGATGAAAAAATCCCCAACAAGATATTAGCAAACCAAATCCAACAATGTATAAAGAGAACAAGATATTAGCAAACCAAATCCAACAATGTATAAAGAGAATTATATACCACAATCAAGTAGGATTTATTCCAAGTATGCAAAGCTGGTTCAATATTTGAAAATCAGTCAATGTAATCCCTCACATCAAGTGGGTAAAATAGAAAAATAATATGGTCCTTCCTATTAGTTGATGCAGAAAAAGCATTTGACAAAGTGCAACATGATTAAAAATACTCTCAACAAACTAGGAAGAGAGAGGAACTTCCTCAACTTGATGAAGCCCATCTAAAAAACCTATAACATCACACTTGTGAGAAACTAGCTGTTTTCTCCCTAAGATCAGGAGCTCTCACTACTTCTATTCAACATCATATTAGAAGTCCTAGCTAATGCAATAAGACAATAAAAGGAAATAAAAGGTTACAGATTGGAATGAAAGAAATAAAACTGTCTGTTCACAGATGACATGAATGCTTATGTGGAAAATCCCAAAGAATCAATCAAAAGAAAAAAAAAAAACCTTCTGGAAATAATACGTCAGTAGAGCAAGGTTTCAGGATATAAGGCTAACGTACAAAAGTCAGTTGTTTTCCTACATATACCAGCAGTAAACAATAACCCTGCTCATATGAAATATTTTGGTATAAATCTGACAAAATATGTATAGGATCTATATGTAAGAACTGTAAAACTCTCAAAAAAAAATATTTTAAAAAGATAAAAAATGGAGGGATATTCCAAGGACATGGAATAAAAGATTCAATATTGTCAAGATATCGATTCTTCCGAACTTGATCTAAGATTCAATGCAATCCCAATTTAAATCCCAGCAAACTGCCTTGTAGATACAACATTCTAAAATTCACATGGAAAGACAAAGACCTAGGAGAGCCCAATGCATACTGGAAGACATTACACCCCCAATTTCAAAACGCTGGAAGACATTACACTCCCCAATTTCAAAACTTATTATAAAACTATGGAAATCTAGACAGCATGATATTGGTTTCCTAAAGAACACACTGATCAATGGAACAGAACAGAAAGCTCTTAAACAGACCCATACAAACACAATCAACTGCTTTTTGACAAATGAGCTAAGGCAATGTAGTGAAGAGAGGACAGTCTTTTCAACAAATGGTGAAGGAACAATTAGACGTTTACGTGCAAAATAATTAACCTAGATATAGACCTTACACCTTTCAGAAGAATTTACTCAAAATTGATCATAAATCTAAATGTAAAACTCTAAAAACTTGTAAAAGAAAACACAGGAGAACATCCAGGTGACCTCAATATGGTGATAAATTTTTACATGCAATACCAAAAGCATGACCCATTAGAGAAAAACACTAATAACCCAGACTTTTAAAATTAAACACTTCTGCTCTGCATAAGTCACTGTTAAGATAATGAAAAGATAAGCCATGCGCTTGGAGAAAATATTTGCAAAACATATAAAGACATATCAAAAGTATACAAAGTAGTCTTAAAACACAAGGAAATCAACAGCCTAATTAAAAAATGGGCAAAATAGCTAAACTGACATCTATCGTATAATCATGAATTTGTCTGATCTTTGTTTCAGGTTCCTGGCCTGAATGTCCATTCTTTTTTTTTTGAGGGCAGTGTCACTGGCCCTCGTATGTCACTGGGCCGAACCGGGGCTGCTGGCTTCCCAAGCCAGCACTTAACCATTGCGCCACTTGGCCGGTCCTGAATGTCCATTCTAAAACCCTGGAATTTCTCAAATGATAGGAGTATCTGTGTTATTCATGAGCCCCTTGGATCACACCTGAGTTTACGCTAATGAGGTGACCTATGATGGGCCCCTAGGGCTTCAGGATGGGGCTGGTCCTGCCCGAAAGATCAATCATGTGGTCTGATGGTTGGGGCTTTGAGTCAAGTGGTATCAGCCCAATCTCCAGGGAAGAGGGAGGACTGGAGACTGTGAGTTCAATTATGTAGCCAAGGATCCAATCAATTATGCCTACATAATGAAACCCCACTAAAAACTCTGGACACCAAAACTCAGTAGAGCTTCCTGCTTGGTGAACACATGTACAGGGACAGTGATGCACCCTAATTTCACTAGGAAAGGGCACAGTAGCTCTGTGTTTGGGATGCTCTCAAAACTTGCCCCATGTGCCTCTTCATTTGGCTGGTCCTAATCTGTATCCTTTATAATAAAACTGTAATTATAAGTTCAGTACTTTCATGATCCATAAGTCTAGGCACTCTGGAAGAAGGTTCCAGAGAATATTTAGCTACAATATAGTGGGGCAGAAATAATTGAATTTCCTTTCCTTTGAAGTCTTGTATAATCTGTAATAAATATGCTGGGAGTATCTGTGAAGCCCTGATACAGGATCTAAGGAATGATCCTCTGAGATAAACGCTATTTCCTTGGAAGGTCCAGGCCTGGATTATCTCAATGGGAGCTCCACTGAGGCTACTCACAATTGCACCTCCCTGGATACTCTCAGGGATCTGGATCCCAGAACCTCTTTTTATCTTTCTTTCCAATGTTCCTAAAATTACAAATACATATAAAAGAATATTCATAACCTTTCATATATAGCAGGGGTGCCAAAAAAATGTATATACATTTTAAGAGATGCTAACACTTTGGTCAGCGTTGCTCCAGCAGTAGTTTGCCGTAATCAGTAGTGTCTGGACGCTGATGGTAACCACTTTGAGCACCTCTTGTAATTGCAGAAGTCAAATGTGGCTTCTGGTCATCTTTTGTTATTGTTATACATTAACACAGTTTTTTCCTTTCTTAAAATGTGTATACATTTTTTGGCATCCTCTGTATAAAGCTAAACTTTGCTCTTACCCATTGTTTGCTACATAGTAAACTAAATTTCTGTCTACCACTATCTTGTCCTTCACCTCTGTAGGCTTGTTTCTATAACGGTACAGTGGCTTAATGAAGATTAAACAGTTGATGACAGAGCTGGGACTAGGACCCAGGTGCCTCTCAGTCCAGTTCTTTCCCCTGCATCTTGATTAATAGTGAAATTTGTGGGGAGATGGATGAAAGGGACAGCTACTAGGAAACTTTCTTTTTCCTTTCTCTGAAATTTGCTCATCTTTCCCTAATACTCAAGATGTATAATAGCTGCTTATTCATATTTAATTGATAATTCCACCACTGTGTAATCTTTTTCAAGTTACTTAACCTCTCTGAACTTCAGTTTCCTCAACTGTAAACAGGGATATTAGACACTTCATAAAGTAGATGTCATGATTAATTGAGACATGGTATATAAAGTGGCGGGCATGTAGTACATATAGTAAGAAACAGTAGCTGATTTTACCATCATCATCCTCATCCTCATCATCGTACGGGAGCCTAGGAAGATAAGTGGAGATATACAAAATACTAAATTTTAGCCAATGTTCTCATCAATTCAACTCTGCAATTAAACCTTGAGTCTCAGCTTCCTGTAAGGTGCTATACAGATGTTTTGCTTACAGAGTTTCTTATCTTTCTTAGTCTATCATACTTCATCCAAACTCCCCGACAAAATCTTTAGGACTTTTTGCCACAAGGATTGACTGGGGTTAAAATATAAGGCATACCTGGGGATAAGAAACAAAAACCTCACTTGGAACCAGCAGAACACCCAGAATGTTGCCAACTCCCTAAGTACAGCAGTATCCCACATGTAGTAGAAGACAGTGCCACTTTTGTACTCATTTACCACCTTTAAATCCAAGGATTATAATATTACTTACTAATATTTATAAAATGGGCATAGTTGTTGATTATTCCTCCCCTTTTGCCCTAATAAAGTCTTTTGAGATAAGTGTTCAAAGGGTAGGTCTTAACAGCAGCAGCAGTACATAGCCAGTGTAAAGCTGACCGTCACAAAAAGAAACGATAAGCCAGTCTGGCCAGTCCAGAGGGGTCTGGATCCAGGAGGAAGCAGAAGCTCAGCTTGCAGGACCGATAAAGTCAAGTGTGTATCTTTGCATACTGACCCCACTCTGTGGGTTCCATGCTTCCTTATCCTGTTCCTCTCTTAATGTTTCCTCCAGTCCTTTATTTAGCTAGTAGAGTTATCTACTAGGAGTGAAATGAGCCATCTCAAAAAAGGATCGCTAAGGATTTCTGCCAACTCATGTGAAACAGTGATTGAATGCCAGTGTGACTCATATGGAGGCAATTTTGCAACTCTACTCAGAAACAGGTGTATACTCCTTCTGCAACATTCCGATAGGCAAGGCTTTCCATACAATAATGGTGAAACACCAAAACGAATCAAAGAGTCTAGACAGATTAGGGAACCTTCTTAGAAACCAAACACTCTAGTATTCATTTTTTTATATTTAGATTACTATGAACTCCCCCACTCCTATCACTAAAAAGAACTGTATGAAATATTACAAAATATTATCCTAATACAGTCTGTACTTATACAGTAAATGATGACCATGCCAGAGTGGAAGCGAGTGCCTCTATGGCTTTTGTTAGCTCACGTGAGTTCCTGGAGGGCTTGTTTTGATCTCTGCAGATCTGGCAGGTAGTGAGAAAGCAATCCTTCTGCCAGTTGCTCCACAGCTTTTTCTTCTACGTTCAAGTCCTCTATTAACCCTTCATCTGGAGAAGTGTCACTTAAACCTGTCCCAAGCAAAAATCAAATTTAGGAAGCTTTTGAATTGACACAGGGATAAGAGAGTAGTAGGGAGGCAGAGAAGGAGGCTAGCGGTGGGGTTCAGCACATCCATGTAGGGTAGCACAGGTATCCTCCTTTTCTTTAAATTTTACCTTCTGAGCATCCTCTAAAAAACAGATTATGAGCACTCAAAATGTGTTTTGAAGTTACTAGAATAAGAATCTAGATTAAAAGAACATTAACATATATAAAATTCTGTGTTTATGTATTTTTCATGCCACAGGATTTATAGTTCTCAATGGATTATTAAAGGAGTCTGAGGCCTAAAAGTGGGAAACAATTACTGAATGAAAGCAAGAAATTCTTCTTCTTTTCAAAAGTATACAGAAATTATATGTTTTAAAAATGCAATGCCTAAAAATATTTTTTTCATTTCTATGGAAGTAAAAAGGGTCAACATTTATTTTGCACATAGCTTGATATATTATTGACATGTAAAAGTGGGGCTATTTTGTCATTTGTTAGGTGGAAAGAGATTTTCTAAGAATTTCTCTTCCTTGAGATCAGTGCCTTAATTTACCACAGAAAATAATGTGTAATAATTGTCTTTCATGTAAATCTAGATATGGTGCCAGGAACTATATGCCTCATATCCTTTGAGTAAAGGCAGTGCAAGCATTGTGCCAGGCATTCAAAAATGCCTAAAATGAATACCCATCAATGACTACTACTACCAAGAAAAGTACAAAACAACTTCTAAACAGTGTTCCCTGATTGGGTTGTAAGATTTTAGAATCACTGATTTAGAATGAGAAAAAAAAAGAGATGGCAACATTACCAAAATTGTACTCTAAAAGCATTTTTTAAACATTAAACCCTGAAACACCTCTCTTTAATCATAATCTGCTAATAACAACATCAAATTAGATCATTACATAGAATGCATTTATCATGATACATTGCTTTTAGACCGTTTCTAAGTATAATTTTACCACAGATTAAAATTTTGGCAAGATTGAGGAAAACAACATGCTTCATATTCAAAATATGCTTTTAGAGATCAAAATAAAATAGTATGGCTTTTATTCTGATCCTGAAAAACATGAACTCAGAAATTCTCAAGTTTGCAAGGCAACATTTAGACAGGTTAGAGCTAACAAGAAACTGAAGCATTCCACAAGTAAAATAAAAACATAATGGAGAAAGTGGGGCATTTACAGATATTGCCACTGATGCACCATCAGACAGGAAGTGAAACAAATATATCTGAGAATTAATGCCATTGCTTAAAGCTTGATTACAAGTTTAGTGGAAACAATAGCAACTCTCTTTAATATAAAAACATTTAAGTATGATAAACAAACTCACCCAAATAAGGACATTTCAACTATAAGAAATAACAACTAATACACCTCCCTTACAACATATATACATTTTAACTCACAGACCTCCCCTCCCTACCCTGCCCCAATCTTCTGGTTAATTAATGGAAGTGTCTAAGTTACTCATGTTTTTACATGCATTTAGTTTCTAAGTTCAAGGTACTTTACTGTGGGAGATACAAGAAAAAGAACGGGATCTTACCCTATTCATAAAAGAAACACAGGCTGCACATCTATATTATGTACTAGTTTCTGAGTCCATAATAAATTAGGCAAGTCCCCTTCCCTGAAAGGGCTCAATACAGGGGGACAGAATATGAGCAGTACCATTAGAGAAACAGAAACTATTACAGTAATTCAGAGGAGAGGAGGATCACTTTCACCAGGGAAGTCTGGAAACAATTCCTAAAAGGGGTGAGCTGTGGGCATTCTTGCTGAAGCTTGAAGAATGGATGGAATTCTCACTTCTTTTTCTTCTTTTAAAGTGTTGCTCTTGTAAAAACTTAAAATACAAAAAACGGGTGCATAAAAGCTGAAAAGTAAAAATATTCCTCTCCATGCCTTGAGTGTCATTCTGGAGTTTCTTACAACAGCCTTCAAGAAATTGCCTGCATAGACCCTATTATTTATCACAAATGAAATATTACTCGTATTGTTCTGCAACTTGTCCCTTAAATATATCTTTCCAAATTAACAAATATGGATCTACTACATTCATTTCAAGTGACTAAAATTCTACCATATTTTGTTTAGCCAATTTCCTATTGCTATGAACTGAATGTTGTGTCCCAGCCAAAATTCATGTTGAAGTCCTAACCGCCAATGCAATGGTATTTGGAGGTCTGGCCTTTGGAAAGTAATTAGGTTTAGTTGAGGTCATGAGAGTGGGGTCCCCATAATGAGATTATTGTCCTCTCTCTCCATGTGAAGACAGACTGATAATACAGGGGTCTGCAAGATCAGAAGAGGGTCCTTACCAGGAACCTAATCTGCCAGCATTTAGACCTTGGACTTCGCAGCCTCCTCCAGAAAGGTGAGGAATAAATGTCTGTTGTTTAAGCCACCCGGCCTGTGAGTTCCTTCTACAGCAGCCCAAGTAGACTAAGGCACGCATGGGTGAGTATTTAGGTTACTTTCATTTTCTGCTATTTCAAACAGAAAGTGAGATTTCTTGCTTATCTTTGCATATTCATGTCACTGTTTTTGTAGGACAAATTCTTAGAAATAGACTAATGGGACCAAGTGTTAAATGCATTTTTTTAATACAATGCAAAACTGCCTAAGAGATGGCACCAATTTACACTCCCACCAGCAATCTGAGGACTACGATTCCCAAATGGGTAAGAACTCTAAAACAGGAATAGAAGGGATGGGAAAGGAGGGAATATAGGATTGCTCCAGACAGAGAAGGCAGCAGGTGCATGGGACATATGTGGTAGTGAGCTACTAAGAACCATGTGGCCAGTCTATGAGGACTCTTGAGTGCCAAGCTACTGGCTTTGGCTCTTGGTTTAATAAGTAGTTAGGAGCCACTTAAGGTTTCCAAGCCAAGGACATGACATGATTGGAGCTTTATGTTGGGGCAGTGATGTGAGAGCAGTTGGGTAGATGGGATGGAAGAATGACAGACCGGAAGAGCACTACAACTGTTGTGGTAAGAATGAAAATAGAAAGAGGAGTTGGAAATTGATTAGTAGAATCCCCTAGACTAAATAGAGGTAGGAGGCAAATGAGAGGAGAGATTCAAGGGTATCCAAGTTTCAAGTGAGGGCAACTTGGAACCATTAATGGGATCAGATACCTTTTTTTATTTATATACATGCTATAAGTGAGATTAGTGCAAAATTACCATGTCAAAGTAACCATCAAGCAGACAGACAGAGGGGCAATTGGAGAAGGATCCAAGCTGCACATATATACAATGAAGTCATGTTTAAATAATGGTGTAAAGAGAGGGAGGAAAAGTATGACCAAGAAAGGGCAGACAGCACTATTTTGAAATAGTCCCTCTATTTCTGGAACGGGGGAAAAGAAAAGGCACATCCAAAGCCCTGCAGTCTTTCTTATTTAGGGTTCCTCATCTGAACTACAGAACACAAAACTGCTTTGAATGACTACTGTCTCAATTTCAAGAAATTGCAAACAATTTCAAGAAATAGTACCATTGTGGGACCTTTCTCCAAAGAGGACATACACATGGCCAAGAGACATATGAAAAGATGCTCAACATCACTAATCATCAGAGAAATGCAAATTAAAACTATAATCAGGTATCACCTCACACCTGTCAGAATCGCTATCATCAATAAACCAACAAACAACAAGTGCTGGCGAGGACGCGAAGAAAAGGGAACCCTGGTTGGTGGGACTGCAAATTGGTGCAGCCACTATGAAAATGGTTTGGAGCTTCCTCAAACAATTAAAAATAGAACTACCTTATGACCCAGCATTTCCATTTCTGGGTATTTATCCGAAGAAACTCAAAACACTAATTTGAAAAGATATATGCACCTTTGCATACATGCACCATTGCATACATGCACCCTTGCACTGCAGCCCTATTTACAATAGCCAAGATGTGGAGCAACCCAAGTACCCAGCAGTAGACAACTGGATAACGATGTGGTATATATACACAATGGACTATTACTCGGCCATAAAAAATAACGCAATCTTACCATTACACAGATGAACCTAGAGGGTATTACACTAAGTGAAAATAAGTCAGACTGAGAACGACAAATACCATATGATCTCACTTATATGTGGAATCTACAGAACAGAATAAATGCACAAACAAAACAGAAACAGACTCATAGATACAGAGAACAAGCTGATGGTTACCGGAGGGGTTGGGGAGCTGGGTGAAAAAGGTGATGGGATTAAGAAATACAAATTGGTAGTTACAAAACAGTCATGGGGATGTAAAGTATAGAGAATATAGTCAATAATATTGCAGCAACTATGTATATAGTGCCAGGTGGGTACTAGATTAATCTGGAGGAATCACTGCACAAATTATATAAATATCTAACTACTATGCTGTACACCTGAAACTAATATAAAATAATATTGAATATAAACTGTAATTGAAAAAAACTACATAATTAAAAAACAAAAAGAAATGGTAACATTTCAGCTGCAGAGCAAGTCAACTCATCACATTCAATGGACGCCTGAGGGCATTCGAGCTTAAATCTCTCGTCACCTGGGTAGAGAAAGACTGCTAAAAGGAATAGAAATGCCGTAATGTCAACCAGCAAGAGTGCATTTCATGAGTGACTAGTTAATAAAAGTGGATCTATCAAGTCTCTGAATTACAAAGCGATCATCCTGACAAATTCATCCTCAACCACTAACCTGTAACAAATACACAACAATGTGCTGGAGTCACGTGCACGCAGTGACTTCACCATCGAAAGCCTCCAACCGCACCCAGACACCGTTTCTCCGTTCCCACCCATTCCTCAGGGCAGGGGGGCCACAGGGCTCCCCGCTTCCGCGCTGGGGTCAGAGCCCTGGGCCCCGCTGCAGAAAGCCGCTTACTCCCCCGAGGCGGCCGGGACGCCCCACCAACTCCATCCTGGCGGCCCGCCCCGCCCCATTGCACGTACCCAGCGTCGGCTCCCCAGGCCCCAGGCCGAAGGGGGGCCCTGCCAGAACTCCGTCCGGGGGCGGCGGCGCAGGGACACTCATGTCCCTACCGCTGGGAACAGGGAAGGGGCAGTTAGTTGTGTAGGTCAGGTGCAGGAAGGAGGGACCAAACGCTACCAGCGCCCAGTCGGACAGAAGCAGCGGTCGCACCCGGAAGTGACGGAAGCTAAAGGCAGTGGGCTCGGGGCACGTGATCGTGCGTCCGTGCCAGCCCCTACCCCTTTCTGCCTCCACCACCCCGACCCCCGACACTTCCGGGATTCCGCGCTGACGTCATAGTTGGGTAGAGGGCGCGGTGTCAACTGTGCGAACTGTGCGGGGCAGACATCCCAGCGACCCATTCTGGGGGGGCGGGGAGAAGAGGGGTGGTGACCGGAAGGGGCTGCTGGCTCGCGCCGACGGGAAGAGCTTCGTTGAACATGGGTGGGCAGTCAGGCTTTGTTCACTGCTTTTCCATTTTGTGTTCGTGTTAAGGAAACACTTTAAGAACAATTCCCTGGGATTTGGACCATTGAAAAATTAAGTGTTGAGCTCTGTTAGCTTCAGCTTTGCTGATTGGGGGTTAGCCAGGATTCCAGTCGCCCCTCTTTGATTGTAGCTTGCAGCATCTACTACAAAAATTCAGCAGTATTACTAGAATCTGCATTTGCTGAGATACTGTGGGATGTCAAGAATTTTGATGAAAAACTCTGAGAAATAGGCAGAAGCAGCCTCAGACCAAATAAAACCATCAACTATGCCCTGCCTATCTTAGACCCTCTCACCTGGACTGTAATTGTGGTCTCTTAATGTTGCACCCCAAACTTGCCTGTCCAGACAATTTGCTGTGCTGCAGCCAAAGATTGTCTTCAAAAAAATGAGAATTTATGTCAAGCCTCAGAAACCTGCACCTATTCCCCAATGCCCTTATCAGTGCATTCACACCCCTTCTTCTTTTGGCCTCCCTTCCTCTCAAAATTAGCTCCTCCTCACTACCTGAGGTATGCAGAATAATGCCCCTCACCCCAAAGAAAAGGGTCATTAAGATTGCTTGTCACCTGACCATAAAATAGATTATCCTGGATTATTGAGCGGGCCTAATGTAATCACAACGGCCTTCAAAATTAAAAAAGGGGGATCAGAAGGGAGATACAACTATGAAGGATGATTAGAGAGTTGCAACATTGCTGGCTTTGAAAATAGAGGAAGAGGGGCACCAGCCAGGATTGTGGTAACCTCTCTAGAAGCTGGAAAAGACAAGGAAATGGATTCACTTCTAGAATAGAATTCACCTTGCTGACATCTTAATTTTATCCTAATGGAAACTGTGTTGGACTTCTGACCTACAGAACTATAAGATAATAAATTTGTATTGCTTTGTTTGTTGTAATTGGTTACCACAATAGCAAAGTAATGCACTACCCTTTAAAGATCCTTTGTTCCATCCAAGCATGGAATGTCTGCAGTGTTCTTGCTCATGCTTCAGCCTGGGATATTCTATTCAAAGTCCTACTCATCTTTCAAGACTGGACCTAAATAATACCTTTCATTTAAAATCATTCGTGATCCCACCTCTCCTTTCAACTTTCAAAAGTTACAGTAATAACCTTTTCTCAATTACAAAGCATTCTTCTGCTATTTAGCACGTAATCCGTTTTTGTATTAGTCAGATATTTCCCTTGACTTCCTTTATTAAATTGCAAGCTCCAAACAGAAACTCTTATTCACAGAGAACCATGGTGGGTTCTCAATAAAAATTTGCTGAATGAAGTATTGATTCTCCAGCCCCAAATTCCAAATATCTATAATCTCCAAAGTCTGAATCATACAAGATGGCACTTGATATACTGCCTAGTATCATTAATTGATTGTTAGTATTACCTCCCAAATAGACACTAAAGCCCTTTAGAATAGACCCAGGTCCAATGTGTTGTCTGTAACCTCTTTATCTCTTAGCTTAATATTAAGCATATTACTGGAATTTTAAAATATTGGTTATTTGATTTTAATGGATGAAATTAAACCGTCACACTCTGCCTATTTTTATCATCTTTTACTCTTTTATTTTGCTTTAAGGAAAAATTCATGGCAGGAAGTTTGATGACTGTTCTTTTTCAGCATTTTAACTTGCTTAAAGTAACAAAAATGAATCAGGTAAATAGATAAGGAGGACTTTCCACCAGACCCATCCTGTTTTACTTTTTGTCCTTTTCTTTCTACCCCCTCCACCCTCCCCCGCCAGATTTCAGCTCAATGTATCAAGTACTTTTTAAAGACCCTCTGTGTTCCAGCCTCCATTAAGTAAGTACTGTGCACCTAACACTATGTGACACAGAGTTCAAAAAGAAAAGGTTGAAATTTGATGCCAAGGAAGTAGACACAGTTCATTGAGTTATATATGTCTTTGAAAATGCCCTTTATTTCCCCACTAATAATAGCCATTCTCTTTTACGCACTAAAGTTATAATCCACTCCAAATAGCTGATTACCTAAAGATTGGACTAGGTGCTAAGGTGTAAAAAATGAGGTAAAAATTCTGGTTCCTGTCCACCAGGAATTTATATTATGCCATTTATACACAGTGGGATTAGACAACATGACAATAAAGTGCTAAATTATATGGAACAGACCTCGAGGATTATAAAGGATATTAATGATGTCATATTAGTTTCCTATTGCTGCTATAACAAATTACCACAAACTTGGTAGCTTAAAACAACATAAATTTATTATCTTACAGTTCTGGAGTTCAGAAATCCAAAATCAGCTTTAGTGGGCTAAAAATCAAGGTGTCAGTAGTGCTGGTCACTTCTGGAGGCTCCGAGGAAGAATCCGTTTCCTTGCCCTTTCCAGGCCAATATGGTTCATGGCCCCACCTCTCATTGCCTTTTCTCCCTCAGTTACCATCGCTGCATTGCCTTCTCTCCTACCCTGATTCTCTGGCCTCCCTCCTACGAGGACCCTTGTGATTATATTGAGTCTGCCTGCATAACCCAGGATAATCTCCCAATCCCAAGATCCTTAATTTAACCACATCTGCAAAGTTCCTTTTGACATATAAGATAACATTCACAGATTCTGGGACATTGAAAGTGGACACCTTTGGCGGGGGGAATATTATTCAGGCAACCACAGATGTGCAATTATGTAGTGCACAATTGGAAAGTAACTAGAGAAATTTTTAAACTTACTAAAGGAAATGAACTTAAGCTGTACCTTGAAAGACAGGTCAAATGTAATATGCAGAGAAAAACTAGTAAAGCCTTCCAAACAGAAAAGCACCATAAATAGCAAGAGTATACTTCAGACTCAAGGACCTCAAGTGCTAACTGTCTTTTGAGGAAGACAAGAGCAACAAAAATTAAGTGGTTAGTAAAAGAACCTAATGGAGAAAGATGTATAGTCTTAGACCAGAAGAACTTAAGAAGACAAAAGATAACACAAATTGTAGTTATATAGCTCTGAAGAAGTTAGTCCAAAACAAATGATATCCAGAAAGAGCTAAACACTGTGTGTATTCATAGCAAAATGAAAATAAGTCCATTGGACTTCAAGTACCTTGAAATCTAAAAGGGAGAGCAAATATACAATAAATATATCAAAACCATTTATCCACCTTTCAGTTTTACTATTTTCCCTAAATTTTCCTGCATCATTTATTTTTGGTAACCACAATGGAGTAGGTAGGTAGGAGATTCAAGTAAATAAGCAAAAAAAAAAAAATGTTAATACATGAATATTTTCGTTTCCTTTTATTGATCAGGATGTCCTATATTTAGAATGTGCTCAGATTTGATAAAATCTACTCCCAGTTTGACCTACCTCTCTTACAGGATTCATTTCCCTCCTCCCCTTTAACTCTTTCCATCCTTTTCCAAAAACAGAAGAAGGAAGGAGGTGGGTGGGGACAAAAAGATTTGAGTGAGAAAGACTAAGGACCAGGGGCTGAAGGGAAAAGGGATGGAAAAAGGGGAAGATATACAGGAGAAAGGTGCTTATGCTTCTAGTGGATTAAAGTGTTGAAAATGTCAACATGTTCATATATAGGGTGATGTGTTTGCAAAATAAAAAGGAAGGAAGGGAACTGAAGGTAGAAAATTATAGAAGTTGGGATACTAAAGAAAAACAGTTTACCATTTTGTCTCTGGGTAACCAATCAGAAAATGCTTCTCAAACAATTTTAACTACTTTTCTATTCTTACGTTTACATGAGAAATATTCTTTCACATTAGCAAAGTGATAAAATACTTCCACCCAATGCAACTCTGCCACACTTCCCATCATTCCTTCCTTGCATATGTAAAAAACGTATTTTTACATGGAGTATTTCATCAACAGATTCTCCTAAATCTTACCACCAGAAAGTTTTTAAAAATATATGCAGAGGTCAAAAGCAATGGCTTTTGAAAAGTTTTTAAAGGCTTTATTTTTTTAGAGCAGTTTTAGGTTAACAGCAAAACGGAGAGAGAGGTATTCGGTTGGTGCAAAAGTAATTGCAATTATGTTTGCACCAACCTAATACCAGACCCATTACCTGACATATTTCTTGTGAGAATCAAATGCTTGACAGACCATATGAAAAGGCTCTGTAAGCTGTAAAGCACTACTGCAAATAATAGCAGCCCCTAACTAAGTACTTATTATATGCCAGAAGAAATATTATTATTTCTGTTATTAGTGCCTCAGTTACCTATATTCACTAACCTCATTTGGATTTGAAGGGGTTTAGAACAGGCCTCCCCACAAGATGTGACACTTTGGCATGTGAATTATTTTGAGCTGAAGGCAATTGAGATGAGGGTTCATGAGAAACTTTTACCTCTCCCTTAAAGAATTTAAATTAGGACCTTACACAAAATAAGAGTTATCACCAGAAATAACTTTATGACCTGTCTATAGGGCAGAGAAAACTAATTACTGAGCATCTACTCTTCCTATCATCCTGCAAATGAATCTCCCTCCCCTCTGAAGCCCCAAGGCATCTGACCTCATCCTTAGTTCAGAATGTCATATATGCCTCATTTTCCCTTTCTGTCTCTGAGCCTCTCATCTATGTGGCATTCCCATATGTACATATGTAGTTAAATCTGTTCATTTTCTCGTTCATCTGTCCCATGTCGATCTAATTATTAGAACACCCAGCAGGACCTAAAAAAGTAGAGGAAAGTGTATTCCCACCCCAGTTTCTTAAAGAGGCTTTAGGTTTCTTAAAAATCCTTTCAACCTTAATTTATTTCTTAGGTAGACTTCCTGGTGGGATATGAGAGACTAATGATTTAAATAAATATCAGAGAGCTTGGCAATTAAATTTTTATTACAAACTCAGTTCTTTTGTACAAATCAATGTCATACAATAAGATTGCTTTTTAGGGACAAATCTCCACTGGCTAAGCTGACAACTGAAGTTCCAGACTTGTAGTTAGAAGATCAAGTCTTGAAATATAGAGAACACCACCAACACCAAGGCTTTCTTTACCATCAAAACCACTTTCAGTATTTTGCTTTTATTGGGGGGAAGGGTAGAGAATGAGGTGTTTTACTTTCTTCTTTTTTTTAGTATTATAAGTCTGACTCATGATGTTATCCATGAGTAAATGAATATTCATGCTGTTGAATGGTAATCATTTGAAATATTATCAGTGCTTTTGGACAATTAGTAAAACTAGTGGTGAAAATTTTACTCATTCAAAGAACTTTACATCTTAAAATTATTTTTCCATATGCTTATAGTGGTTCAAAATACAATGATTCTTCTACTTTGGGGTTTTCACAAAATTCATTTGTTAATCTTAGAGAATAGATATCAAAGAGGCAACCAAGCATTATTGCTTTATTGTCTTTCTATGTGATGCAGAAAATGGGATTTTATTGACTATGTGCAGCATAAATTATTCCAGTACTCAGCTTTCCTTATAGGATAAAGTTATTTAAATTAGCTAGGCTATATTAACCGTACTTCATTCAAAAATGCTAAAAGTGTGGGCCAGCCGAGTGGCGTGGTGGTTAAGAGTTGGCTTGGGATGCCAACGGCCCCAGTTCGGGTCCCACATATGAGTGCCAGTGACACAGCCCTCAAAAAGAAAAAAAAAAAAAATGCTAAAAGTAGTTCATGCATTAGTTTTCCAAAATGGTCCTTATTTCTTACTAGAAGTATTATCTTCAAAGTGTTTCTGTTGCTAAATGTGAATAATTTCCAAAGATTCTCCAGACCTGACGGTGAGATGATACATAAAAATTCAATTTCTTTGTAATGTGATGAGGTCAATAGTACAGAGTTCAGAGTCTCTAATTTCTTTTTCAATTTAAAAATTCCAGTGGATCAAGTTATTTTTAAACTATTGCCCTAGGCTCTGGCTTTCCTGTAAGTTTCCTGTCAACATCTTTTGAATTATTTTATGAAAGTGCTATCATTAAAATTATGAACTTACCTTCATCTTAAAGTATTTTTTATAAACTCATTTAATTTACTAGATGAAATAACACATTTAAAAGCATTAATTTTTATTAACAGCTCTTAAAAACAACACAACAGGCCCAAAAGGGAGTTGCTTATACTAAGCTCCATGTCACCAAACCCAAAACTTAATTAGTTTCGGCTCTCTCCTAACTGGAATCTTAAACCAGTCAATCAGGAATCACTTGACCAGCACCAGTTACGTCATCTAGGGCCTGATAGACCCCTGCTATTCCCTAAAGGAAAGTAACGTTGCAATAGCCAACCCACTTTTTTGCCCAATATAACTTCCTTGTTCCTGCTTTCTTCTGTCTATAAAAGTCTTTCATTTTTGTACAGCAACTCAGAGCTCATTTTCTATCTGCTAGGCTGGATGCTGCCCAATTCAAATCAATTTTTGCTCAGATAAACGTAAAATTTTTAATAAGCCTCTGAGGGAAACCAGAGTTTGCCATCCCATAATGTGGCTTTTTTTGGCAGGGGTGGGGGGGAGGGGAGGAATGTTGATTATTTTAAGATGGTTACTTTTAAGAAACAAAAAACTCAGGAAAAATCTTTGACCTTCCCCCTAACTATCTAAAAGAATTGATAGAGGACCTGCCCCAAGAAGGGAGCTATCACCATAGATAAATATAGTTTAATATGTACTAGTGTGTGATAGACAGGGAAGGCCCATTTGATCAAAGTCCTCTCCACCCCATTGTGAAAGATGGCCCAGCAAGCATTTGTTTACCAAATATTTGCTTTTCCATCTCCTCCATGTGAATTGCTTTCCTGCCCTTTGAAGTCCCAAATCACACCTGCCCCCACTTTCTCCTTAGTTCAAGGTGGCATATGAGCCTCAACTGCCAAATTTGTCTTGGAGTCCCATATTCTTATGGAGCCCTCATATGTACATATTTAATAAATTTGTTTCTTTTATCTTGTTAATCTGTCTCCTGTCAATTTGATTATTAGACTAGCCAGGAAAACTTAGAAGGACATAAGGAAAATTATTTTTCCTCCCCCACACCTCAGTATTATCTTTTAACACAGTTAAACATTTCCAAATGGCATTTTTCCTTTTAAGGTTTTAGAAAAGTCTCTATTATGTATTTGGGGGGTTGGGGGTGGGATGGACTCTTATTTAGTTTACTTAAAGAAAGGACTATAATCTGTCTGTATTTCATCATAAACGTAGCAGAGCTAATTGTTTACTGTCGGTGACTACTGCAGGATTTTGCCAGTCCTGGTTGCCCTCAGACCCATTCCTCACATTTCCTTCTTAGGTCCTGTGTTCCCTGGTACCTGTCAGCAGGCTCTCAGCTGGGTTTGACTAGTGGTGGACGTTGGTAGAGGTTGGAGGCTGGAAGCTTGGAAGGGGAGAGGCAAGAGGAAGGAAGCCTTCTGTGTTACTCAGGAACTGCATTGGAATGTGGAACACCTCTGGAATGCCTCCAGAACCCAAAGAAGCTTATGAGGTGTCATGCTTCCTTTTTACCGTGTTTCCCCCAAAATAAGACCAGGTCTGATATTAATTTTTGCTCCAACAATCTACATTTATTCATTTATTTATGTACAAAATTTACATTTATGTAAGCAGTCATGTCTGGATGATGATCTTAACTGGGGCTTATGTTTGGGGTAGGCTTATATGATAAACATCCTGAAAAATCATGTTAGGGCTTCTTTTCTGGTTAGGTCTTATTTTGGGGGGAACACGGTAGTGGTGGAAACTACAATTGCAATCATTTGTCCCTTACTTTAGAGGGGAATGTCCTGGTACACCCAGACGGCTGGGCCTCTAAAAACTTCACTGATTTCATGGACCACTGAATCTTCATAGAGTTTATCTCCACTCACTGGAGCACAGGTATCTTTCCAAGATCATCAGCATACATGTGACTTTTTGCTCATCCAGTTTATGTAAGCCATAATATAATAAAGTTATATTCTATAGCTCCAGGTAGTCCAGATCCCTCTGGACTATATTATGTCAGAGTACGGAAAGTGAGCATAGCCCGTAGGACAACAACAAAAAGGTACAGTGCTCTGTCCATCCCACAGGAATGCAAACTGTTCTTATTCTCCTTTCTTACCAGGATGGCAAAGAATGTATTCATCACATTAACAGTCTGTTCCAGCAACTATTTTAATCTTTTCTGGCAAGGATATATCTGACACAGCAGACTTTAACCATTGGGCTCTGGATCTGAAAACTTGACTCAGATACAGAAACTAGGCAAAGAATCATAACTTTTTAATTTGGGTAGCTGCCCTTAACCTCCTGATCATCTATTCTTGGTTTCTTTTTATTTTACAGATTAATACTCAAAACTCTTATTGGTTGTCCATTCACCTTGCCCCTAGACACACAATCTCTTAGCCATCTTCATAGCTTTCTATGTATCATACTCTGAGGGCCACTCCTCCCTTTCTTCTTATGATAACTGCATCTACTTTGTTTCTGATTGTGTTAGTCCTACCATCTGGCCTGAGTTACTCTAAGATCCTATCACCTCTATGCCTATCAGAGAACTCAGTCTTCTAGCAGCACAGCTTACTTCTGTCGTCCTGGCCTACAGAAGACAGTTGCCATTGAGTTTCTCAATGCTTGTGGAGCCCCCTTTACCAGCACATTCCTTTCACCTTAGTAAAAAAAAAAAAAAAAAAATAGTATCGTCTGGATTCTTCTGCAACACACAGTCAGAAGGCAGGCTTTTCAGACTTCTATAATATATCCACTCTAGAATACACATATATGAGCCTTTTAATCTTTTATTGTCTTCCAAAGCAGTCTGAATCTTCCATTTCACTTTTTCAAAGCTTCCTGCAGCAAGGTAACACTATTTCCCAGGGTGTTAAATGCTGTGTTATAGAGAATGTTCTCATATCCATAAATTCTTCTTTATCGAACGTTATATCTCACCCTCATTAATCCAGCCTCCTTAGGATCCAGTCCCATATAGACTCTCCCAGCTCCTGCCAATACATGTTGGCTAGATCCTGCAGCTCCTTTAGCAGATGGTCCATTTCCTCCTTTAGCAGCTAAGGAAAGTGCTACGTGATAGTGTTACTTAACCTTAGTAATTAACCTAGTGGCAAGGAGGGGAGATGGGGGTTGATTATGGGGAGCGGGTGCATATTGTCTTACGTGGTAAAGGACTCTCTACATTGTCTTTAAGGAGGATCATGGCCTTTAACAGGATGGCTACGGCTACTGCCTCAGGCCCAGAGAGTCCAGGGGAATCCAAGGATTCAAGATTTTCAAGTTCATCAACCCAGATGAGACAGGCCCATCTCAAGTTTCAGTGTCCCACTCCTTCCCATTCAGGACACTGACCTAGGTGTAAGAGACCTGGCATGGCTGAGAATTCAGTGTTCTATGAGATTTTGCTATTATACTATTATAAAGTCCTGGGCCTGATCTTCAACTTTTGCTGCCATCTGGCTGCAGGATATGAAAGTCTACTTAGAGGCTGCCAAAGAGGCCCTCTGGCTTTCACGTTTCATCTGGAATTGGAGGTTAATTGCTCTCAGTGTTTCATTATTTCTTTTCTCCATTGCTTCCAGAGCATGCAGTAAGAGCCATTTAATTCAATAGTCCTTATAATTACTACTTCCCCCAAATATTTCAAAGGCCTGACTCATTACACCTTGCAGAGCATCCCTTCCAATACAACCCTATCTCAGTTCACCACAAGTGAAAACGCTATTGCACAGCTGCGGCATGCCAGAACTATCAATACCACACTTACTACCAGTGATGGAATTCTCACTGCTAGCCAGCCAGTAGGCTGTCACTGCTAGGACAGCACAGGCACCAACTTTTCTAGATTGGAGTCTCTAGGAAACAGATTCTGAGGCCTCAGAGATTTGTATGCAGGAGGCCTATTGGAGGATCCTTTCAAGAACAATACCTGCAAGGAAGTGATGGAAGTAGGAATGGGTAGAAGGATACAAGTTGGAACTGCCTAGGAGTTGCATGATTCAGCCAGCCTGTGAGGGAGCTCTGGAGTTACAAATGACCCTTTGAATTGTCTCAAATGGAGGGAAGAGAACAAGACTTTGTACATCTGCATAAATTAATCATTGGAAGAGGTGTAAACTTGGGCAAGTTAGTGCCCTTCAGCAAGGAGCTCAGCTGTGTAAGCCATCAGCAGTCAACATATCCATCAGTGAGGAATCTGGGCAGCACACCACAACACCTACAACAGTTAGTTACTGCTCACACTACAGATTCACAGGCCAAGAGAAAAGAGAGCTGTAATGAAGCAGTCCAAAGGAGATTAGATAACTGTATTCTTGAAGGGATTTGCTTCTAAGATAGGAATACTGGGGAAAGGATGGGTTAATAAAGAGAGAATAATTCTGACATTACAAGAAAGGAAACTGAAGCCATTTATGAATTCTTTGACATCCATGACCACACCTTCCCTGAGGCTCATCCTACCTATCTGATCACTCCCAGGTTTCCTGCACTGACTCCTCTGCCATCTTCCCCTTCCCCAAACCCCTAAAGATGTGGCCTATGTTTCCTCCTCAGCCTTCTTCTCACTCTGCACTTTCTTTCTTGTCTATTTCACTTTGTCCCTTAGATGTGGATGACACCCAGATCTACATCTCCAGCTCTCACCCTCACTTCTGAGTTCTGGAATCCAATTTCCTGCTATCTGCTTGTCCATCCCTTTCCATCCCACCTCAAATTCAACACATCGAAAAATAAATTCCTTAATATAACATCAAGGGCCATCAAAATCTGGTCACTATTTAATTAGGGTATTCCTCCTCTACATTCTCTGAAATTCTGCCTTTTCTGCTGGTTACTTTCTGGATGCATGTGTATTTTTATGTCTTTGTACCTTAACACATACTATTGCTTCTGCCTGGAATGCCCTATTTATCCTTCTCCATTTATCAGAATTCAACTCATTGTCCAAATCCCAAGTTGCCTGTCATTTTATTTAAGAAGTCTTTCCTTAAAAAAAATTTTTAAAAAGTACTTTCCTAACACCACAATGAGAATTAACCTCTTCCACCAGACTTCGTTTATACCTTCGATAAAGCAATTATCATAGTCTACCCAGTATTATAGTTATTGAGTTCGTATCTGTCTCTCTCACTAGGTTGTGAACTCTCTCAGGACCTGCACAGCCAAGTTGTTTCACTCATCTTTAGACATTCATTGCCTAGCGTAGTCTCTTGCATATGGTAGGATTTCTATTAGGGTACATATTCAGCTGCTGTGACAATGACCAAGGTAATAATGGCTCCAACAAGATAGAAATCTATCTCTCATGAAGGGACACAAGCTCACTGTAGCTTATGGCTCTGTCATCACTTGAGTGTTGGCCTTATCTGTATGTCCCAGTGAACCCCACCATATCCACATGTCAGGCAGCAGGATGGAAAAGAAGGGTTGGAGAGAGAGAACACACTCTCTCCATGCCATGACTTGGAATTGTGTATACACTTCTACTCAGATACCATCGGATAGAATTTAGCTACATGACACACATAGCTGTGGGGGAGCCTGGGAGATGTAGTCTTTCACAGAACAGTCACATGCACAGGTAAAATATTAGGAAGAAGGAGGAGGATGGATGCTGGAAAGCAACTAGGAGTCTTTCCACAGAATCAATGGACGCTTGCTTTAAACAATAACATTAAAAAATATTCACTTTACTCACAAATGTATGCTAGCAGATTGGGAAAGAGGAAAGTTAAAAAAAAAAAAAGAAGGCACAATTCCAACAAGATAGTTGCTGAGTGGGAAAGAGATGAGAGAGAATAGAAACGAGAGAAGGTAGAGAGAATCATGTGTCCTCCTCCTTAGCTGACATCACCAGATGCCCCTGACTGGCTGGGGTCCAGTTCTCTCCCCCATAAGATGGCCTCTCCTCCCTCAGCAAGGACTCCTCCAAAGTCTCTTGGGCCTTACAATGGGAATCATATTACTGATTTGTGACAGGAATAAGAAACAACTCATGATTGTCCAGCCAATAATGATTCCCAGTAACTAAATATCTCATCCATTAAGAGTTTTCTCCCTTTCAAATATCATTAACCCCAAACCTTCTACAGTAGTTGTATTTTCCCTTATACTTGAGGATGAAGAATGAAAAGATGGATCCATAGGAAAGAATTAAGGAGAGATTGCTAGTCCTCCCTGCTTATACCATATGCTCTGTATTAACCAAATTTAAAGACTAGATTTATCAGCGGGACTAGGGAATGTCCAATGTCTCTCTCATAATTTATTCATATTCTCTCCCTCCCTCTACCTCTCTTGTCCTACTACTAATTCAGTAGCCCTAATTATTATTTAAAAAAAAGTGCTATATTTTTTAAAAGGAAGCATATCCCCAAACTGGAAACACCCCAAATGGCCACCAAGAAGGGAGCACATAAACAAACTGGAGTCTATCCACACAATGGAATACAATGCTATATAAACTGGATACATACAACATGGTAAAATCTCAACTTCATTGGTACATACAACATGGTAAAATCTCAACTTCATTATGCCAAACAAAAGAAGACAGACACAAAAGAGTACATTTTGTATGATTCCATTTCCATGAAGCTTTAGAATGGGCAAAAGGAACTTATAGTGATAGAAAGAAGAAATGTGGTTGCCTTGGCCTAACGGTACAGGGGCTGACTAATCAGAGGCCCAAGAAAACATTTTGGATTTTATTTTTATTAAAATACACATAACATAAAACTTACCATTTAAACTATTGTAAGTATACAGCTCTGTGACATTAAGAACATTCACATTGTGTAACCATCACAATCTTCCATCTCAGAATGTTTTCATCTTCTCCAACTGAAACTCTGTACCCATTAAACACTAATTTCCCATTCTTCCTCTACCTAACACCTGATAACAACCATTCTACTTTTTATCTCTATGAATTTGACTACTTCAGGTGCCTCATGTAAGTGGAATCACACAATACTTGTTTCACTTAGTATAGTATCTTCAAAGTCCATGTTGTAGCATGTGTCAGAATTTCCTTCCTTTTTAAGGATAAATAGTATTTCATTGCACATATATCCCACATTCAGTTTATCCACACATATGCCAATGGACTCTGTGGTTGCTTCTACCTTTTGGCTATTGTGAATAATGCTACTATGAACATAAGTGTACAAATATTTGTTCAATCCCTGCTTTCACTTCTTTTGGGATATACTCAGAAGTGGAATGGCTGCATCATATGGTAATCTATTGAGAAACAGAATTGAATTTTTTGAAAAATTGCTACAGCAGCTGTACTATTTCACATTCCCACCAGCAATGCACAAGGGTTCCAATTTCTCTACATCCTTGCCAACACTTATTTTTTTAAATAATAGTCATCCTAATGAATATGAAGCAGTATCTCATTGTGTTTTTTATATGCCTTTCCCTAATGATCAATGACGTTGAGCGTTTTTCATTTGCTTATTGGCTATTTTGTATAGCTTCTTCTGTAGAGAAATGTCCATTTTTAATCATGTTGTTGTTTTTGTTGTTTTGTAGTTCTTTACATATTCTGATTATCAATCCCTTATCAGATAAAGATATGATTTGCAAATATTTTCTTCCATTCCGTGGGTTACTTTTTCACTCTGTTAATAGTGTCCTTTGATGCACAAGTTTTAAATTTTCATGAAATAGAGCTTACCTATTTTTTCTGTTGTTGCCTGTGTTTCAGTGTCATATCCAAGAAATTATTGACAAATTCAATATCATGAAGATTTTCCCATATGTTTTTTTTCTACGAGTTTTATAGCTTTAGCTCTTATGTTTAAGTCTTTGATCCATATTGACTTAATTTTTGTATATGGTGTAAAATAAGGGTCCAAATTCAGTCTTTGCATGTGGATATCCAGTTTTCGCAACACTACATATTAAAAGGACTGCCCATTTCCCATTTAATGGTCATGACACCCTTGTTGAAAATCAACTAACCATATGTATGAAGGTTTATTTCTGGGCTCACTACTCTATTCCATTAGTCTATATGTCTATCTTTATGCCACAAACACACTGTTTTGATTATTGTAGCTTTGTAGTAAGTTTTGAAATTCGGAATTGTGAGACCTCCAACTTTGTTCTTCCTTTTCAAGATTGTTTTGTATACTCGGGGTCCCTTGAGGTTCCATATACATTTTAGGATGGATTTTTCTATATCGACAAACATTGTTGAGATTTTGATAAGGATCACATTGAATCTATAGATCACTTTGGGTAGTGTTAGCATCTTTAAAAAGGAAACCTTTGATGATGGACAAGTTCTAGATCTTGATTGTGATGATACATGAATGATTGCACTTTTCAAACTTCATAGAACTGTACACTTTAAATGAGTATATTTTAGTGCATGTCAATTATACCTCAATAAATTGATTAAAATTTTTTAAAAGATATAGACTGGGTGCTGGAGAAGCCTGTGTCAATTGACACAGGAAAAGGGTGGGGGGAGAGCAAGAAAAGCCTGATTTGTTTAGCCAAAGGATCTGGAAAGGAGTAGCATAACAAGACAGAAAGCTGAACACTGGCTCACCAGCCACAAGGCCTCTCCCTATGGAACCAACATAACTTATATCTTCTCCTGATTTTCTTAGTGTATTCTCTGAACTTCTATTAGCTTTTCAACTACCTCTTCTAAGTCTGTCCTAAGCCTTATTGTCTTCTCTTAATTTCAATAGGCTTTGGCCTCACTTAAATGAAAGTAATCACCCGGTGCCCCAAGTGACTATCCAACCATCCAAACCCACATCCAAACCACAAATATTCCTGCATCTTCAGGCCTCGTTGCATTTGCTCATATAGTTCACTCAACCTGACCTTCTCCATCCATCAAAATCCTTGTTAATCTTCAAATCCCAGTTAAAGGGCTCTATTAAACTCCCAATCAGAATAAATGTTCCTTCCTCTGTTCTGTTTCATTCTGTCCCCTGCGCTCAAACCTGAGAATTGAATCTGTTTCTTTTATATATACCACCTGCCAATGCCCTAGATAAACTTGATGGGTGAATGAATGAGTAATTTGGTCTTCAAATTCTAGAAGATTCCTATAATTTTATAGAACTCCTACAATTTTATAAAGTTCTTATATCTTTATAAGGGACACATTAAATTTGGGAGAAAAATGTGGTCCATAAATATGTGCACAGGACTGTGGGGGTGAGGGGAGCCCAAATGTAGATGTGTTAGGTGTAGATCTCAAGCTATATTCATGGAAGGAAAGCTAGAGGTGCTGGGGGGTGGGGGGGTGTTGAGGAGGTATGTTGGTGAGGGTGATGGAGGAATATGTGCAGATAAAAACAAAAGATTAGAAAGGACTGATATACCAGGAGATTGACAGGGAGATGTCTGACAATGAGAAGGACTGACCATACCTGTGGGCAGTCCTGACCTTTTGAATAGGTGGCAGTTTTCATTCCTATCCCTACCCCATCCCAACTCACACATTCCTTAGCTATTTTTATTTTATCATTGCTTCATTCTGTTGGTCTTGAAGATTTCTTCATAAAATGAAACTACCCCTGGGAAGCATTAACCTCTAATCAGTTAACATTTTAATTACCAGTTAAGCCAGTTTTCAAAAGACAAATCCTAAAGGAAATGAGGTATAGTGACTACTTTTATATGTCAACTTGGCTGGATTATAATCCCCAGGTATTTAATTAAACACTAATTTAGGTGTTATGGTAAAAGTGTCTTGTAGCTATGAATTAAATCCATAATCAATTGACTTTAAGTAACAGAGATTATCCTAAATAGTCTAGGTGGGACTGATTTAATCAGATAAAAGGTTTTGAGAGCAGAGCTGAAGATTCTCTGAAGAAATTCCTCTATGGAGAACAGCTTCAGCTGGTACCCAAGAGTCTCTATCTGCCCTTCTTGGTGGTCTCCCAGTGTGCCTGCAGCTACCACGATTATGTAAGCCCATTCTGTGCAATAAATCAGCTGATATGTATCCCCTCCTGGTTCTTGACTAAGACTTGGGGGGTAGGCAAGGAGAAGCTTGTATGAAGAAATAAAGGAAGAGGGGCAGGCAACAAAAGGAGTGCTGACAGGGGAATTAGTGTGACAATTCTGTGAGGCTGACTTTATTTGGGAAAATAAAAGAAAGGCCAGAAAAAACAGGAGTCAGAGGACACTAAGAATTCAGAGTTAAGAGAAATAGAAAAGGTGGGGAGCTGCACCACAAACTCACCCTTTTTCAGCAGCTTTAGTTATTAGCAGCAGATGGAGTGTTGA
Source organism: Aselliscus stoliczkanus (assembly GCA_033961575.1). Taxonomy (NCBI): domain Eukaryota; kingdom Metazoa; phylum Chordata; class Mammalia; order Chiroptera; family Hipposideridae; genus Aselliscus; species Aselliscus stoliczkanus. Next base: position 99,180,682 of record CM066732.1, on the reverse strand, counting down.
CTTTCTAATGGAACCTAGCATCTGCAGATTGCACGGAAGTTATTCCTTAGAACAGCACAAGCTCACTTTGTGCATTTCTATTATTTCATGCAACCAAAGGCAAATGCATATCTTTGCAACTAATGCTTCCAGACTCACCTGCAAAGTCATAGGAACCTGGGGAAAAAAAACAAAAGAACAGAAAGGAAATTAGGTTCTTTCTATATCTATTAATAGCATGTTTGCCCAAATACCATGAATACTTCTGCCAATTTTTCCAGAAACTATTACGTATTCTAAACTGAGTATTTGAATAACTCGCCAGCAAGAATATAAGAATATGATCTAAGGTAGGAAAAAATAGGATGTTTGGATAAATACACACTTAAAGAAGCAAGTTATTAAAAAGATGGCAATATATATGAGCTTTGAAAGAAAGAAAAAAAATGACCCTTGATGACTCTGAGAGGGCAACTACATGGGCATGATAAAAACCAGGAATAAGCAAAAAGTTAGAGATTGAAAACTGGATAGATTTAAAACTGTACCTAAAATTAAAGGAATCATCAATTGGATGAGATAAAAAATAAGCTAGTCGGCTAGAATTTTTCACATAGAAATTACATGGAAAAGAAGTTGAAATAAATTAGAAAATCTTTGCAGCAAAAACTTCTTCTGGGGCTGGCCGAGTGGCGCAGTGGTTAAGCTCTAGCTTGGGAAGCCAGCGGCCCCGGTTCGGTCCCACATATGAGGGTCAGTGACACTGCCCTCAAAAAAAAACCAAACAAACAAACAAACAAACAAAAACTTCTTCTGAAAGGAACAAACTACTGATACACACAATAACATGGATAAATGTCAAAAACATTATGCTGAGTAAAAGAAGCCTACACTAAAGAATGTATACTGTGTAATTCCTTTTACATAAAGTTCTACAACAGAAAAAATGGATCTATTGCAGAAACGAATCAAAACAGTGGTTAGTTCTAAGGGGTAAGAAAAGAGACTGACTGGAATGGGCAAGAAGGAACTTTCTAGGGTCTCCAATGTCTAGCACATATTGATTGCATGAATGAATGAACTAATGAATGGTGGCAGCACTTGACTGTGACCTCAGAGAACTTACTAATACCTCTATTCTATACTAACTCTAACTAACAGCACTATTTTTAACCCTCCCTTGGGCACAATGCAAAAGTTGTGAGTTCAGGCACAATGCACCTACTAGATGCTTGTATGCCATTTATTTATTTAAATTGAAAATGAATGAAAACAATGTGTAAGCATGCTTGTTATTTATTCAGAATGAAATTTCAATTTGCCATGAAGTAAAAACAATATATGTTTATTACATAAATTCAGTATAAAAATCAACAGAAATTCAAAACATAAAACTAAAACAAAATGTCATTTAATGAAAGAACAAAAACTTATCTAATTGCTCTTCATCAGCTTCATTGCCATCGAATTTTGAGTTGAAACAATGTTCACAAATCATTATCGCATGCCCTAAGCACTAAAATTGTTTGCAAAGTTTACATCAGTATGTGGAATACCTTTGTCTTTTGTGAGATTAAAGATGCCATTATGAAATACGTCTGCACTGTACTAAGTCGCAAACACGACTGGAGATAGGTTATGGTAGAGGGGGAAGATACAGAAGCGATGAGTCACAATACTTAAGTTAACTGTTAAGATATTTGAAAATTTGTGTGCAATGAATCTGTGAGATCAGTTGTGCCCGACGGAGGGTTAAGACACATATTTATAATTCAAGGTTTTGTTTTACTTTACATATAGACATTATAGAGCTTTAGCCTTGACAGATGGGAAAACTTGCATCCACATGCAAAACTTTTGCATCCACATACAAAAGAATGACATTGGATCCTTATCTTATACCTTATACAATAATCAACTCAAAATAAAGACTTAAGATGTAAGATCCGAAACTGTAAAACTCCTAGGAGGAAACACAGGGGGAAAGAAAGCTTCTTGAAATTGATCTTGGCAATGATTTCATTTGACACCAAAAACACAGGCTACAAAAACAAAAATAAACAAGTGGGACTACATCAAACTAGAAATCTGCAGAGCCAAGGAAACCATCAAGAATCCTAGGTTGAAAAGGCAACCTATGGAATGGGGAAAAAATATTTTCAAACCATAAGTCTGATATGAGTAATCTCCAAAATATGTAAGGAACTCCTTATAATAAAAAACTAATAACCCAATTTTAAAAGTGGGCTAAACATTTAAATAGACATTTTTCCAAAGAAGACATAAAAATGGCCAACAGATATATGAAAAAATGCTCAATGGCACTTATCATCACAGAAATGAAAATCAAAACCACAGTGAGATATCATCTCACACCTGTCAGGATGGCCACTGTCAAAAATATAAAAGATAACAAGTGCTGGCAAGATTATGGAGAAATTGGAACTCTTGCACAGTGTTGATGGGAATGCAAAATGGTACAACTGCTATGGAAAATAGTATGGAGGTTCCTCAAAAAATTAAAAATAAAACTACATATGATCCAGAAATCCCATTTCTGGGTATTTATCTAAAAGAATTGCAATCAGGATCTCAAAGATATTAGCATTTCTATGTTTATTGCAGCACTATCAAAATAACAAAGATGTGGAAACAACTTAAATGTCCAACAGCAAATGGATGGATAAAGAACATGTGGCATATATATACAATGGAATACTATTCTGCCTTTAAGGAAATTCTGCGATCTGTAGAATGGTTGAAGCTTGAGGACATTATGTTAAGTAAAATAAGCCAGTCATGGAAAGACAAATACTGCATGATTCCACTTACATTAGGTATCTAAAATTGTCATTCACAGAATCAAAAAGTGGAATGGTGGTTGCAGGGACAGGAGGAGAGGAGAAAGGGGGCGTTACTAATCAATGGGTACAAAGTTTCACTTAAGCAAGAGGAATGTTGTAATTGGCAGACATCTGGCAGGCAGGCTCCCGGAGGTTGACACATGGCGGTGGCATTGGAAAGCCCTGAAAGCAGAGTGGTGGGGCCCCTGAAAGTACCGTAGGCCAAACCCTCCACTCCCACCCCTGCCTAAACATGCTGGGTGGGAGGCTGTGGACACAAGCTAGCGCCCTGGTGCTGGGTGGTAGCGCAGGTAACCTGGGTACTGTTCAGGGTTTGGGGAACAGGACAAACATCTGGCTTTTGGTTAGAAGTCTCCACAGCAAGAGTGGTATTTGGTAGGATGACCATCTCTCTGAAGAAAATGTCCCATGTGTTAAGTAGTTGGTCTCTGATGGAAAAAAAAAAAAGCCCAATTAGCAAGTAAACTGTGTACTCTGAAAGATGAACCATGGCCTATACATCCTTGGGGATCAGGCTCCTCTAGAGTTGGCCTTATTGTACTGAGACTAGTAATAATGCCTTTATGGACCAAGGATGGTCAAAAGCATATGGTCACGTGACTTCAGATAAAAACCTGTCACATCCTAAAGTATACTCTAAAGAAAAACAATAGTGGAAAAAATGTCAGCCCTAATGGTAGGAGGAAAAATTGTATCACGTTTTCAAACATTTACATCTATAACTGTAATTTTGCTGAGAAGGAATTGTCTCCAAAACAGAAAGCTAACATGTAACAGATATGCAGCGGTGAAGTCAGGCATTCCCTCTTTATGCTGCTCACTTTCGACCAGGGCAGTATGTGAATGTCACAGCAAAAACTATCGGTAAAGGTTTTCAAGGTATCATGAAAAGATGGGAATTTAAAGGCCAGCCCTCTACTTGTGGTCAAAAGAAAACCCACAGGAGAGCCGGAGCTATTTCAACCAGTGATGTTATCAGAGTCTAGCCTGGAACTAAAATGCGTGGACAAATGGTAAGCATGAGGACTGAAAGTATGAACACACAGAACAATATAATCTATGTAAATGGCTCTCGATGGGGACATAAAAACTGCTCAATAACAATCAGAGATTCTAAACTGCCTGCATGTAAGGATTCCTGTGGAAATCTACCATTCTCTATACATTTTTCCTAATGGAGATGAAGGAGACTTCTATGATGAAAACGTGTCTACCCAGCGTTCCTTCTATTACATCTGCCTAACCTCACTGGACATGGCAGATCCTCCTATATTCTGTGAACTTTGGTAAACCAGAACAATAAGAACCAGGAACTGTATTCTACTTTCTTACCAACAAGACCACACTTGTCATCTTTGTCAAGGGCGTAACTATATCACTCATCCTCCAACTGAACTTTGTTAGAAAAATTACCATTTAAATGTATCAGTTAAGTGGATTAAGTATGCCAAACTTAGATGAACTGGCAGTTTGCATATCAGGAAAATTTCTGTGATTTGTGGGATTCATTCTTTTATGTTTACTACAAATTTCCCAACTTAGCTTAAGGTGTGCATAAATTTAACATCTTTCATTTGGGAAAAAAAAAAGATAAATAAGTTATAGAAATCTGATGTACAGCATTGTACCTCTATAGTCAACAATAATGTACACTTAAAAAATTGTCAAGGGGGTAAATCTCATGTTATGTTCTTTCCACGGTAAAACGAAATACAAAAATAACTGAATTGCTGGGCCGGCCGAGTGACGCGTTGGTGAAGAGCTGGCTTGGGATGCCAGCGGCCCTGGTTTGGATCCCACATATGAGGGCCAGCGACACTGCCCTCTACAGCTAAGATGGTGAACAACAGCTCCACCTGGAGCTGGGCTGCTGTGAGTCCCCAGGGACGGCATGGCTGCAGCCACTGCTGCAGTTGGCTGCCATAGGCTACAGTGAGTGGCCAGCAGCCAGCGTGAGCTGCCAATAGCCGCGGTGAGCGACCATCCAGAGGCTGGTGACCGATCTGCCTCATCCGCGAAGAAAGCAATGACAATACCAACATGGGCCAGTGAAGCAATGTCCTCCACAACTAGACTGAAGAACAAAAGGACAGCAACTTGTCTGTTCCCCTTTCCCGGTTCCACAATGCTGTTCCCCTCCCCCAATTTCTCAATAAAATCGTTAAAAAAAAAACTGAATTGCTAAAAGGATTCTATAAAAAGATGAAGGTTAGTCAGGACTCCAAAGTGTGGGATAGATAGCCTTGCTACAATCATCAGATACTGGATTTGGGGATTTACATCCCACATACTCCTGGTGACATTTGCTCAAAACCAAACAGAGGAAGGAAATCTAACAACATGAAAAAAAACATGAATCAGAGTTCTGGTTAGCTCTGTGGTGACATTAAGTCACAAGAGAGAAGTGATTCAATTCATAAACTTCCCTTTTCTAACAATACTAAGGAGCTGAGAACCAGTGAATTTCCTCACTACAAGTCAGTATAAGATCCTGACCCTCATACATAACACAATACAATCCCACCTGGCTCTTCCATGGCAAAAAAAGAAAAGGGAACGACTCAGGATGACTTTAGCTTTGGATCTGCAGAATATTCCATACAAGTTCATATTCAATGCATGCTCCATGAAAAAAATCAAACAGAACAGAGAAGCATAGAAATATATAATAAATTATAAAAGTCTCTCTCCTTTCCACTTTGATATCATTTGCTATGTATCCTCCCAGTTTGGTGTACAGATATACTGACCTACCTACCTACCTACCTACACACACACACACACACACACACACACACACACACACACATTTGAAGTACATGATATTATCAAGACCATATCGTTCTGCAATATGTTTCTCTTACTTAAAATTTGTATAGATGTACCTCTTTTTTTTCTATTGGCTACATAGAATAACATATAACAAGCAATCACTTATTGATGGATACTTTTTTTTTTTTCTATTTTAAAACTTTTTTAATTTATAGAAGTCATACTTGCACATTTTTAAAATGCAGCCTGTACAGAAGTGTCTGATTTGAGAAACAAAAACCTCCCACCGCCCATCCCCATCCACCCACCACCCCCACACCAATTACTCAGAGGTCTTATTGGTTTTGTTTTAAGTTCTACTGTTGATTGCCATTGAAACTGCATGTAATATAGTTATACCTCTTTTTCTTGATTTGTCAATTATAGATATCTATTGACTACTCCTGATACAAAATTTGGAATGCCTGGTTTAAATTAATAAATTGAACATATGGATGGAAATGAAATATGGCATTTATTGGGCTATTGATCTCAGCCTGCGGCTAATAATGAGTCATCTTTTATGGTACCACAATGAGGTTGCTACAAATAAGATTTTAATGATAGAACTATAGTAGTTTAGTAATAACTTGGATTTAGATACCGATAAGCTCCTCCAGGGGACAGAATACCTCCGTTCATATCATGGTCCTCCTGCCAATTAACTCTGTGACTGCAAGCACATTACTTAGCCTCACAGTGCCTTGGTGTCTTATCTCTTCAAATAGGAATAACAACGATCTCACAGATCTTTAAGAGGATCAAATTAAATCATGCCTTTGAAAAACAACTGGTAAATCACAGAGGTATCATTAGTGCCTTTCCGTTTAGCTATCTCTGTTATCCCTGAAGCTGGTGCTAGCCAAACGGGGAGTTGAACAGACAGGTCAGACTGCAGTCAGGAATCCTCACCATGCCCTACTGCCTCTCAGGTCTCAGCCCGTGGGAGATCTGATAGAATGGGGCTGCCGCAGGAGTGTTGGCTGAAGCAGCAGCTCAGAGGTCCTGGGGCAAAACCAGAAGCTGGACGCAGGAGAAACAGACACCTGTTGCCATTGGTGGTAGCAGTGGAGGCACCAGCCCACCCCCCACCCCCAGCCTGGTACAGGATTGAAGTGCCTGACATGGGGACAAGGCATGTGATGGGAGAAGCCCATGGGCGTGGGCATCACATGGCTACATCTCTGGGACAGTCCCTGGAACTAGATCCTGGACTAGAAGAGCAGAAGGGGACAGAGGAGCTCCTGGCTACAGATGGGATTGTGCCATTGCCCTGGGTGACCACTACAGTCACCAGGAACAGGAATCATATGGGACAGCTGAGACCCAGAAACCTCTGGAGCCCTCACTCTGCTCTCCAGAAGTTCGCTTTCATTCTCGCACACCCACTCATCAGTAGACATAAGGGGAAAGTTCATTCTACCATTAGCCGAAACATATCCATAAGAGTACAGCTGCTAGAGGTCTCCTGTGGAGGGCAGCACTTCACAGTTCTGGGGAGTGCACCCCTCATTGTAAGATTCAGTGAGTCTGATTTTGTCAGACTACAAGCTTGTTCTGGTGGTCTTGGGCTGATCAGGTTTTAGCTGTGCTATGTGCTGGATAAATGGACAGCTCCAACTGAGACATGGCTGGGATGGGGAGGGAACAAGTGTGAGGGCCCCTCAAGATTTGAAATGAAAGAATTAGCCATTCTCTGCAAAAGTTAAATCCAAAGGAAGGAATCTGTTATCTCTTGGGAGTTACAGCAGGAAACTGTGAGTAAATGAAGAGTTTGAGGGTGCTCAAAGATACTCTGGGAGTATTCTTAGGGAGGTGAGAGTTCATTGGAGTTGTAATTTAGTAAGCAGAGATCAAATCAATTGTTTCTGGAGAAAGACATGGTGACAGAAACGGATGGTTCACTCATTTTGTATGGTTAATAGAGCAGCAATCTTTTGTGTAACACATTGGTATACTAAAAAAAAAATAATAGTAAGTATAGCAACATAGGAGTGAGGTGATGCTCTGGATTTAGACACAGATAAAGTTCCATAAGAGTACTGGAAACAAAACAGAAAACAAAAGAGCGCTGGACTAGGAACCACAATTGCAAGCTTCCATCTGGCCCAGGGCAGAGCAGGGAAAGCCAATGTCTTTCTTACAAGTCTAATGGGTGGGAACCCTGCCAAGTGCCACAAGAAGTGGATCTCCTTGGTGACCATGACCTCAGGGCATGGAACCATTAAGCTTGGATCCGAGGGCTAACTCCCCTTGCTAGGATTCTAGACGTACCCAGCAGACTTAAATCAAATTAGCTTTCCATGTTGTATTCCTGCTTGAATATCTAGACCACCTATTTTATTTCTCTCTATAAATCTTGCATAAATTTTCTTTATATTTTAAAATTTTATATTAAGAAAAATTTCAAACACACAGAAGTAGAGAAAGTAGTATAATGAATATATATATAACAGATATTATGTATAATAAATAGTATAAAATACCCATGGACCAGACTTAATCATTGTCAAGATTTTCGCAGACTTGCCTCACTCAGAACTAAAATATTTTAAAGCAAATGCTAGACCCAAGTTACTCCATCCCCACTTACTTCAGTATGGATCTTTAAAACATGTGTGAATTTTCTTACATACCCCTAATATTCTGCTCCGTATTAATTATTTTCTGGAAGACAGGTAAATGGGAGATGAATGTGTTCTCAGGGTGCCATCAAAATCAAGTTTCTGACCCTGATGTACTGTAAACTTACTGAGGCAAATGCCACTGTGAGGACTCTTCTGGTCACCAGGATTCCTCTGTCTGAACATGACTTTAATAATTGAACTACAATCCAGGTCACCTCACTTCTCACATGCACGAGTCTACACACACTTGTGTACACATGTACACACTGTGCACACATGAACACACACAAAAAAACCTAAGGGAAAAATAAACTTCTACACAGTTAGTCACTGTAGCAATTCTGGTAAGTTAACAAGATAAATGGAAATGCTACCTATACAGAGAACACAAAATGCAAAAGTAACATCTAGGCTGACTTGGAAAAGAGGAAAATGAGAACATCAGAGAGCTGGGAAAGTACCAGCTTATTGAGAAGGGAACTGAAAACCATAAGACACCAACAAAGGCCGTATCTCGTGCCAAGGCAGAATTCTGCTGGTTCCACGTCATCACTTCTACCTCAGTATGTAAGAATCTCATTAATATTCCCCTGTTTTCCCCAGCATACCCAGTGTCCTCCTCCAGACCCAGGGGTCCAGGCCAGTGACTTCATAGGACGCCCCTCCTTCCTTACTCTCCATCTTCCCTACTTCCATATCTCCTCCCCAAATGCCTCCTCCACTAACTCCTTAATGTCTTAATTTTAAAAACTAGGACATATTTCTTTGGCCTAAGTCATGTACAGTACAGAGCATGTACAGTACAGAGAAGCATACAGCCTTTGCTATCATCTGAATGTTTGTTTCCACCCCACCACCCCCAAATCACATGTTGGAATCCTAATGCCCAATGTGATGTTGTTTGAAGGTGGAGCCATTGGGAGGTGATTAGGTCATGAGGGTAGAGCCAGCATAGATGGTGCCTTATGAAAAAGACCCCAAAGAGTTTCCTAGTCCCTTCCACCATGTGAGGACACAACGAGAAGACACTAGCAATGAATAAGGAAAAGGGGTCTCACCAGAACATGATAATGCAGGTACCTTGATCTTGGAACTTCTCCAAGAACTGTTGTTTGTGTATCATCTAGTCTGTGGTATTTTGTTATAGCAGCTCAAACAGACTGAGACAGCCTGTTACATATTGGTGGTATGGATGGATGGATGGATGATGAGCGGTTTAAATGAAAAGGTATTATAATACTTCAAAATGTATCTTGAATTCTGATGGAACTCTAGTATGACATTGATGGATCTTTCACCAAAATGGCTAACCAGTCATAATAACTGGCTATTCACCCAGGAGATTAGAAAAGTGAGAATGTGACACACATATCCTCCCCCCCACCACCACCACCACCAATCACCAAGTATAAGAGTGGAGGAGACTGTCAGAATGGAAAGATGATGGGCACTTGGCTGGGACAAACCTGCAAATCTTGACTCCACTTTTCTTTCTTTCTTTCTTTCTTTCTTTCTTTCTTTCTTTCTTTCTTTTCTTTCTCTCTCTCTCTCTCTCTCTCTCTCTCTCTCTCTCTCTCTCTCTCTCTCTCTGTCTTTATTTTCCTCCACCATTTTCTAATTGTGTGACTTAGAACAAATTATTTCAAATTTTTCATTTATCCCATGTACAAAATGGGGATAATAGTGTCTACTATGCAGGGCTGTTGTAAGGATTAAATTAGATATGTACATAAGGGTCCCAGCAGAGTGCTTGACACATACTGGGTTCAAAATATTGTTATTTTTATTACACAATAATATTATCATTAAGATAAATATATGTCACGTCTCTGCACAGCTGGGTCTAGCTTCCTCGAGAGGACCGGCGGGGACTCAGAAAAAGAAATAAAGAGCAAGAGACAGGGATAGTTTAAAAAGCAATGTGAGCCAGGGGACTCTGTCTGATGGACAAGAGCCACGAGTCTGGTGAGCTTGCAACTTTTATTGAGTACAATCAGGGAAGGGGCTTTGTTCTTTCTGAGGTCTGTAAATCACATGCGTCACCCAAGAATTTAGCCAAATCTCCCTATGCCTCACAGACAACCTCAGCCGAAAGACCCTTTGTTCAATACGACCTTGCCTCCTACGGGGACAGATAATGGTTCACTATGAGACTTAGAGGCAAGAATGCAAGGAGGACTGCTGTTATCTTCTTAGGAAGATTTCTCTCTTCTTTGGCAGGCTGTTAGCTCTGCAGATAAGGGTTCACAGGCCCTTTGGCCCCATATGCTTCACCTCCTTGATTCCTCCCAGGGCACCCAAGGACAGTGCCTGTCTTAGGCCACCCTAATGCGCATATTTAGGGTCTTTGCCTGTCATTGGCTGACCCGCCCTCTCTCTTAGGGTCCCATGGGGTTTTGCCATAAACATAGTGAATATCCTATCCCCATGAGGCCCTGCCCTTACAGGCGAACGCAGGGAGGCAAACAGCGAGGCTGCTGTGAGGCCACAAATATAAATATGGAGGGAGCCTGGGAAGGTATGGTTTACATGTGAAATAGGCAGACTTTTACACTTATACAGTTACACTTATACAGAAGTAACTTCAGAGAAGAATGGCAGGATAGTATCTTTAAGGAGAAAACTGGAAAAACTAAATTTTTGAGGAAGTAAATAGCATGTAGATAAAAGGGAGCTGCTTAATATTACCCACCTTGAGACGTTAATTAAACCTTTGACAGATTCCCAAAGAGAGGCTGAAATAAAAGTTGCTTGAGACTGGAATGTTTTGTGATGCAATAAGGAACCGGCTCTGAAGGAAACACAATGGGTGAGGCCTGTTGGATTCCAGTCAGGGGAGGGAAACAGAGGACCCAACTGACAGTTCCTGGGAAGGCAGATGATGTATGAAGGACCTGGTAGCCACATTTCTAATTCTGGATTTCTCCGAGGAAACAGTGCAGTTCTCTTCGGGAAGGCTGAGTCTTGTGCTTTTGGGGAATCTGGACAAATGGTAGTTAGACATCAGTCAACCATAGGGTTGATATCAATGAGAGGAAGGGGTGAAGAGGACTAACATGAATCTGACAGTAACCGGGTCAAGCCATGAGCCAGGCACGTTATCTCATTTAAGTCACCATGAGCCAATTATAGTAGTTATTACCTCCATTCTACTTACAGTAGTTATTATCTCCATTCTACAGAGAAGGAAACTGAGGCTCAAAGAGATCTTGTACTTCGTCCAAGTTCATGCTGCTAGTAAGGGTAGGAGGTTGTCATAGGTAGTAATGTCCCAGCCAAAAGACTGAGGTCTACTGTGGCACTGGCTCCTCTGATCAACAAATGCCTACCAAGCATCTACTATGTGCCAGGCGCAGGGTCAGGTTCAGGAGATGCAGTGGCGAGCAAAGCCAGACAGCCCCCCACTCTCATGGAGTGTAAAGTCTAACAGGGGCATTAGAGGCAGCCATTAGTGAAATCATGCCACTAATGAAGATAAATTACAACGTGAGACACGAGGGCATATAATAAATGGGCTCCTCCAGACTTGGTGCATGATGGGTGCCGGCAGAGTGGCACTAGAGTTTACCTAGAATTAACTAGGTAAAGGGGTGGTAAACAAAAGCATTTCAAATGAAGCAGCTGCTCGTATAATGGTTGTGCTCAGAGCCCCAAACGATGCAAGTTTAGTGTGGCTACAGCTCAGTTGACAGAAAGGGTAAATGTTGGGGGCCATGCAGGATAGTTTTAGCCTGAGAAATACATGTTGTTACATGTTGTTCTCATTTGTCCCACCTGGGAGATCACTATTGAAGTTTGTGGAGAGAATGACCAGTTCCAGTGAATGCACAAGAAGAAAGATGTTTGTCTGTATACTCGAAACTAGTAGCCTAGGAGACTGACCTTTAGGCTTCCATTGAGTAGTTAATAGATTACTAGCAGGAGTAGTCATGCATGCCTGTCATTTTCTGTTCAACATGTACCCTCAGATGTATACAGTATATAAAGCCTGTAAGAAATAAACCGGAGAGCTCTCTCTCTCCATTTTCTGTCTTTAACTGCAACAAACAGTTTCTGTCTTTTATCGACCGCTGACGCCGTGTACACCTTCTCGAACCCTGGTCAGTGGAGGCAGGTCCCCCGCAAGTGGCGCCAGAACAGGGACTTGAAGGTTAGTCTTCTCTATTTTCCCGACACAGATAGGCTTCCACTGAGGGTGCTCGAGACCCCCTGGCTAGTGACGCCAGGTGAGTATAAGCGGTAATCAAAGATTTGAGGTGTGTGATCTACGTCCCTAGAAAACATATATACTACTAACTGTTTCGTGTGCAAGGGTGTAATTGTGTGAGTGAATGCATATAGTTCCACGGCTCTTCGCTACGGAACTTGAGTGGGCTCTAATCTGCGGTTCCGTTCTCTGTCATAAGGCATAACGGCGACTGACTCGTTCACCTGTGCGGGGGCTTATACCGCAGAGCCTTTGCCAAGACAGACTTAGTCCCGCGAGGGGCGCGGCCAGACGAGCATCAGAGTGGACATCGAGTGATTGTTTCTTTCTATCCTTTATACTTACTAACATTAAATATGGGTCAAACCGATCTAAGAAACTTAAACTCTTTATTAACTTAATTCACTGCTCTCTTGCAGCCAGAGATTTAAAGGTTGGAACTTTTCAGATAGCTAAATTTCTACTTTTTGTTGCTTCTGGAACTTAATTAAATATACACTCGTTCCAGAGACTGTTTCTGTGCCAACGGCACTATCTGATGAACATACGCTGTTATTGTCCACTGCTCACTCTAAAACTAATCTGGCCTTTTCAGTTAAAAAATATACAGATTCAAACAATAGTTCAGACAGTGAGGGAAAAAACCTCCCTCCCCTAGATGCTGCCAAATTGGAAATGGAGGCAGCCAACTATAATGAACAAGATCTATGGAACTTTCCCATTACTAAAAAGGAGGATAAGGGGCTAGGTCCCCCAAAATATTCAGCTAAAAATGAAGAATACGTAAAACCCCAACCTCCTTTAAAGCATCCTGTAATGCCTATGCCTCCATGTAATTCTAAACCCACATCTCGGTTTCGTAGAGCCATTGAGGAGGCAGAGGCAAACAAAAAATTTAATTTTACTCTTTGTTGCCCAGTGGCCTTTGATATGGATCAAAAAGGAGATGAATGGCCTTCCTGGGAGCCCCTGCCCTATAAAATCTTAAAAGAGCTGAAATCTATATGCGCAGAGTATGGACTTGTAGCATCTTATACTCTTTCTTTAATTAACACATTGGCAGGGAAATGGATGACTCCCCATGATTGGACTCAAGTTAGTAAAGCCTGCTTAATAGGTGGAGATTATCTCCTTTGGAGGACTGAATATGATGATAAGACAGAAAAATTTGTCAGTAAACGTGATTCAATTACTACAGATATGCTTATGGAAAGAGGTGAATATTCTCATGCACAAGACCTGATGTATCTATCTAAAAAGGTCCTAGAAAAAGTCACTGACTGTGCTGTTAATGCCTGGAGAGCACTCCCCGCCTCCACGGGAAAGCCAACTACATTAACTACCGTAATACAAAGAGGTGAGGAGCCTTTTCAAAACTTTTTGTCTCAGTTCATTCAAGCAGTTCGTAGAGTAATTACCAACGATGAAGCTGCAGGTATTTTAATCAAACAGTTGGCATTTGAAAACACAAATTCTACATGTCAAAATCTACTCCAGCCTATCAGTAAATCTGACACTATTAATGATTATGTAAAACAATGTGCTGATGTCTCTCCAGCTTTTATTCAAGGAGTAGCAATAGCTGCCACCCTTAAAGGGGATGTTAAGACAGTAACTCAGTCAATGCAGGACACTCCCAATAGTAATAACAGAAACGGTGGCTACAATTGCTATAATTGTGGGGAACCGGGACACTTTAACAGACAGTGTCCTAAGCCTAGACGAGCTCCCCAATCACAAGATATACAGCCACAAAGTGTTCCTAATGTCTCACAACAAACTTCATCCTTGATGCCACAGACTATATGTCCACAATACAACAAGGGATTTCACTGGCTGATAGACTGCCATTCCAAATATCGTAAAAATGGACAGTTATTGCCACCGAACAATCTTATCTCTAAAGTCCTTCCTTTTCAACCAACTGGTTGTCCCTTAGTTGGGAAGCGCTCCAGGGCCCCAGCCTTGGGCCCAGGCAACAATAGGACATCCATTTGCAACCCATTTAACAACAACAACAACAACAACTTATTTAACAATTTAAATCAGTCCCTGAGCTCTTCAGAGCAACCCCAGGAAACACAGGGTTGGACTTCAGTTCCACTGCCCTTGCAATGTTAACCCCTGACTCTCCGGTCGTATTTTAAATATAGATACATCAAAACACTCATCTATGTATAAACATTGAAACTCTGACCTGTGTCAGCCTAGGGCTTTAGTAAAATAAAAGGACCTGTTAACTGGTGCCTGAAAGGGACCAAACATACTGTTAACCCAGGGGAAGAGGGTATGCTTGAGTATTTCCTCAGGACACAGACACTCCAGTTTGGATTCCAGATCATTTGATCTGCCCACCGCAGCTGCTGTGCCCAGGCCACCGCAACCCTTACAGTCCACCGGCCACTGATGCCCCTCCCTTCTCCACTGCTCCGGAGTAGGCCTTCTGCTGGGCCACCCAGTTCTCATCCTCCATCCGTCCGTCTGGGAGAGCCTAAAAATCCCAGTCTATGAACACCAAAGCTGTCCCCTGGAAAATGTGCCATGGCAACATGCCAGTGAGATACAATATTCCTGGATTGAATTGGTATATTCTGGACTGGTCTCAAAGTAACAAAATGAATTGGACAAGGGGACTGGCCTCTGGAATGTGGAAGTCAGACACTCAATACCAACAAAACTCTCTTTGGAAACTTGCAGGAGCAATGGGTAAAAACCTCCAAACTGTAACTGTTTGTAGACCAAATACTCCCTGTACTTCAACTATTCGCTCTGTCAATGTATCCGCCTGTGTTCCCTCTCCTTATGTACTCATGATTGGAAACTTGTCTATTACTTTTAATGGTTTAAGATTTAATGTATCTTGTTATAATTGTACTTTAACAAATTGTGTTTCTTGGGTACCCCTTGGGACTTGTGTTATGATACTTAATCAACCATCCTTTGTTATGCTTCCTGTTAATGTTTCTGGACCATGGTATGATGAGAAAAGTTTACAAATTTTTAAAGAAATCGAATATGCTTTAAGTAGACCAAAAAGATTTATAGGGCTTTTGATTGCTGGAATTATGGCTTTAGTTACTTTAATTACAACTGCTGCTACTGCTGCTGTGGCTCTTTCACAGACTGTTCAAAATGCTTATTATGTTAATACACTTTCAAAAAATGTTACTTTAGCCTTAGGAACACAAGAGATTATAAATACAAAATTAAAACAAAAAGTAAATGCTTTATATGATACAGTTCAATATGTTGGTAATGAAATTCAAAGCATAAAAGTTAGATTTCAATTGGAATGTCATTCAGATTATCATTGGATTTGTGTAACCCCAAAAATGTATAATAGTAGTCAACATGATTGGAATAGAGTTCGTCTACATCTTCAAGGAATTTGGCATAATGCTAATCTGTCTTTAGACATGCTTCGGCTTCATGATGAAATCCAAAATATGAGAGACGCTGAACCCTTAAAATTTGATGCAGCTCAGGCTGCCTCTGAGTTTGTTGATATGATGAGAAATGCCCTGCCGTCTTTACCCAATATTGGTCATTCTGTTGTGACACTCCTTACATTGGGCATTTGTGTCTGCTTGGTTCTGTGCCTACTCCCCGTCCTCATTAGATGTTTTCTCAAACAGATGTTGGACGTCCAAGCCAATATCCATGAGATCAAACTTAAGGCAAAGCCTCAAGTTTAGCCACCTGCTTATTAGCCCCTCTACCCCTAAGCTTCAGCGAGGACAGGTTAGCCAGAGACGGGTAAGGACCTCCTTGAATGTAACTAACCTAAGACAGGGCTTGATCGCCAGAGGATCGAGTGCCAATGACGGGTTGTTACTTCATTAGGGGGACACCTAAGACAGGCACTGTCACTCACAGCCGCCTGGGGTCACAGGCGTGCTTTATAAATAAAAAAAAGGGGGAGATGTTGGGGGCCATGCAGGATAGTTTTAGCCTGAGAAATACATGTTGTTACATGTTGTTCTCATTTGTCCCACCTGGGAGATGTTTTTCACTATTGAAGTTTGTGGAGAGAATGACCAGTTCCAGTGAATGCACAAGAAGAAAGATGTTTGTCTGTATACTCGAAACTAGTAGCCTAGGAGACTGACCTTTAGGCTTCCATTGAGTAGTTAATAGATTACTAGCAGGAGTAGTCATGCATGCCTGTCATTTTCTGTTCAACATGTACCCTCAGATGTATACAGTATATAAAGCCTATAAGAAATAAACCGGAGAGCTCTCTCTCTCCATTTTCTGTCTTTTACTGCAACAAACAGTTTCTGTCTTTTATCGACCGCCGACGCCGTGTACACCTTCTCGAACCCTGGTCAGCGGAGGCAGGTCCCCCGCAGGTAAAGACCCAGATTTCCATTCTGAAAAGTCCAAGGTATTTTAACAGGAGCCACTGGGAGGCTTGGGCAGTGGGACCCCAGCTACATCTCACCTCTCTGAGAACAGTTGGGCTGTCTCAGTGTTGCTGCATGTTGTTGGGAAGTAAGGATCATGTAACGAGCCCCAAGCATCTGTGCTAGGATGGGACTCACTAAGGCGTGTAAAGACCAACTGCAGGAGGAATAATGCAGTAAAATCTGTAACAACATGTCCAACCAGCGATGGGCCTAGATCAGGGTCAGCAAACTATAGTCCTTGAGCCAAATCCTGTGCCTGTTCTTGTGTAGCCCATGAGCTAGGAGTAGTTTTTACATTTTTAAATGGTTGGGGGTGGGGAATGTAAAGGAGGATAATATTTTGTGACACATGAAAATTATATGACATTCACACTTCAGTGTCCATAACTAAAGTTTTATGGGAACACAGTCATAGTCATTCGTATACTGTCATCTATGGCTGCTTTCACAACACAACAGCACAGTTGAGTAACTGCAACTGACACTGGGGTATTGCAGCAAAGCTGAAACTATTTATTATCTGATTCTTGATAGAAAAGCTTTGCCAATCCTTGGGTTAGTCAGAACAGCCTATAAATCTGACCACATGGTCAGACAATGGACAAATGAGCATTAATAAAAACAAGTGCAAAGTAATGCACTTTGGTATAAAAATATCCAAACTATTCGTAAAATAAAGACAGGGCTCTGAGATGTGAGGTCACAACTCAGAATTTAGCACAAGGAGGACTAAAGTCAGCTAGAGTAGTATTAAGTGAATTTCCTGCCCTAGACTATAAAAATCAGCACACAATGGATGGAGTTGGTTTTCTGCAGATTTCACCTGATGCAGCCTGAAGAATGATTTCAGGAAAAGTAGACTAAAATTCATCTGAGAAGAACGGATGTAGTATTTTGCATTTTCACTTTAAAATTATATATAGATATCAACAGTCTGCATGTAATCTAGGAAAAAATCAGAGATAAAGATTTAGAATTTTGGGGGGTGGCCCGTTACCTAGGTGGTTAGGGCACAGGCTCTTAACACCAAGGTTACCAGTTTGATTCCCATATGGGCCAGTGAGCTGCATGCTCCACAACTACATTGAAGACAACAACATGTCTTGGAGCTCAGCTGCACCCTCCACAACTAGATTGAAAACAACGACTTGACCTGGAGTTGATGGGTCCTGGAAAAAACACACTGTTCCCCAATAAAGTTTAAACATAAAAAAGAGGGCCAGCCAAGTGGCGTGTTGGTGAAGAGCTGGCTTGGGATGCCAGCGGCCCTGGTTTGGATCCCACATATGAGGGCCAGTGACACTGCCGTCTACAGCTAAGATGGTGAACAACAGATCCACCTGGAGCTGGGCTGCTGTGCGTCCCCGGGACGGCATAGCTGCAGCCCCTGCTGCAGTGGGCTGCCATAAGCTACAATGAGTGACCGGCAGCCAGTGTTAGCGGCTGGCAACCGGCGTGAGCTGCCAAGAGCCACCATGAGCGGCTGTCCAGAGGCCAGCTACCAATCTGCCTTGTCTGAGAAGAGCGCAGTGATGATACCAACATGGGCCAGTGAAGCAATGTCCTCCACAACTAGACTGAAGAACAAAAGATCAGCAACTTGTCTGTTCCCCTTCCCCCGTTCCCCAATGCTGTTCCCCTCCCCCAATTCCCCAATAAAAATCTTAAAAAAAAAAAAAGATTTAGAATTTGGGATGTGTGTACAGGACTACTGGGATATGGGATATCATCAGCAGACTTTGTCTTATCCAACATTCTAGCTCCAGTGCCTAACTTCATGGCTGCATATGATAAGCATTCAAATATTTCTTGAAGAAAGAAGGTGGGAAGGAGGGAGAGAGGGGAGGGGAGGGAAAAGAGAAGGAGGGAGGGAGGAGGGGAGAAAGGAGGCAGGAAGAAGCAAGTCGGGCAGAATCTACCGAGTTTGAAGGCTGAACAGGAGTTAGCGAGATGCCAAGGATGAAGATGAGCACTCAGCTGAGAAACAGAAGTACAAAAGGCCAGGAGAGGCTATGAGGCCTGGAACAACGTCATTTAAAACTCCCAGTCACCTTTGCTCTAGTTCTAAAATAACTTGGTTTCTCATACACTGCTCCTGGGAAGGGGGCATCCAGGGCAACAGGAAAGGTATATGTATCCCCAGGTTAATTAAAATACCAACCACACAGTAATATACTCTGTGTCTCGGGGCAGTTTGGCATTCACTGATTTCCCCAGCCTGAACCTCAGTGTACTTTCCATACCTGGAATGCTACAGAACTAGCTAGCCTAGGATCTCAGAGGCTCTAACAGGGTCATGGTGTCTTGGGTGTGGCCGGCCTCCCTCTTGGACACCTCTGACCTCCTCCATTTCAGTGTAACAAGAGTCACGTCCAGAGAACGCCCTGAGAACACCCAGTACAGTGTGCTGCAAGGGCCTCAAAGGAATAAGGTGTCCTTCCCAGTTAAGATTCCCTCCCTGCCCAGCAAAGACTCAGTTACTATCAGGGTTCTAGAACCATCTGTTCTTGCTGAGAGGTAAACTCATCCCAGTAAACTGAAAGTCCCATTTCCTGGAAATCCCTCCGTCAACTGCCAGACAAGTTCCTCATGTACAATGGGCCTCTTATTCTGCTGTTCCCCACACCTCATC
This sequence comes from Aselliscus stoliczkanus, assembly GCA_033961575.1. Lineage (NCBI taxonomy): Eukaryota > Metazoa > Chordata > Mammalia > Chiroptera > Hipposideridae > Aselliscus > Aselliscus stoliczkanus. Next base: position 99,161,153 of record CM066732.1, on the reverse strand, counting down.
CAAGTCCAGGGTTTCTGCTGCCTCACGCAGACCAATCAAGAGTATTCAGAGCAGCTACTTCTGGGTTAGAGGAGGGGACAATATGGGCTGGGTGGGTCACTGGGAACAAGGTTAGGATCAGAGGAGATCAGGAGACTGAAAAGGGGTTCCCAAGGAACCTCAGCTGTTGAAAAGCCAGATCAAAGGTTTCTGTCTTTTATCTAGTATCTGTTTAGAGATAACAATAAAGAACTACTGCTTTAAACCCTATCTGCAAGTGAACAGAATGGGAGTTATTAAAATAGAAATAACAAAAGCAAGTAAAATTTTGTTGGTTAGTAAAAAAAACCAGCTGTAATAATTACAGTAATTTATATCTAATTACCATGTGGCATAGTGATTATGAGGCATTATTGTGTCCTGTAAATCATACACCAAGATCTTTGTGATTAGGATACTAAGTTTTAGTCAGTCATGTGTGCTCTGTAGTCAGTTTAAAGCTATTAAAGGTAATTTAGGTTGGCCTAGTCTTGGTGGATTTTTTGCTTCAGGGAAAATAGGGAGTTGAACAGCAGGTGAACTTGTTACATTTGGTTCTGAGAGAACCAATATAAAGATACTTTTAAAAACACTAATGCCATCTTTATTTATTAAAGGGTTCTAAGGAAAAACTCAAAACGCTTTGTAGATTTTAATCTAATTAATCCTCACAATAACACTGAGAGGGTGTTCTTACACAATAGCCTTCATTGTTTAAAGCTACCAGTTGTTAGAGGCCACAAAAGAGTCACTTTGTCTGCAGTAGCTTCTCTGTCTTGGCTTAATTCATAAATGTTATAATATTCTTTGAAATAAGTCTAGTATAAACATAAACTCTTAGTGTATTAATAATCTCCAATCATCATGAGACAGAATGACCTCACCACTGAGAATTTCTTAGAAATGACCTTACATACCAGCTTAAAGAATTAAAAAAGTTTGTTAAAAGGAAATTTGAAATTATGGATTAACTCTCTATGATAAAGATATTTTCTTATATTAATCCATGCAGATTTATAACACTCCTGCTATGAGTAGGAGGTCAGGTGCTATGGACACAAAAACAGGATAGAAATGAAGTAATTGTAACAAGCGGAGGATTCTTGATGATCAGCATTTTCCGGGTCCTTTGTTTTGCAGTTTGGTTCAGGTAGCATGGTCTTTAATAGTTCTCTCTGTTACAAAGTAGGTAATGGAATGCTTTCACATATAAAATCTCATAGGATTCTTATAGTGTCCCTATGAAATAGGTAGGGCAAATATTATTTTCTATTTTTACAGACAAGAAAATAAGCTCAGCAATAGTACACTGCTAGGGATTGCCATGAATGGATGGCAAAATTAGCAGCTGAACCAGGTTCTCCAAGTTCTCAGGTGGTGTTTTTGTCTATAACACATTTCCAAAGTCAGCCTTCCACCCTATCTTTAAGTTCCCCCAGCCCAGCTTTCATCTCCAGACTCCAGGGCTGGTGTGCTAGGTCCTTAAACCCCTCTTCCAGTTGGAACCTCCTATACCCTCTCCTTTCAGCCAGATATGGTTAGAGAAATCCATAGGAATGTTTACTTTTAAAATTAAGGGAAGACAAAAACAAAAGTATGCAAACAATGCACCTGATTGGGTAGGTTTCAGCTCACAAGTTTGCCCAACAGGATAGATGGACTCCCAGGCTAGAGATTCTTTCTTTTATCTCCTCCCTGTCCAAGAGGTAATTTGCCTGTCCTTGGATAATTCTCTTATCTATTTCAGGTCCTTCTTCTCCTCTTCTGGAGGAGTGGTTAAATTGAATCTCCAGCTATTCTGTTACCAGAGTTATCCACAGAAGGAAGAAATGATTATACTCACCATAGTCGTGTATCACATCAGTAGCCCTTGTTCATGTGCATTCAAGACCTTTCATCCATCCTGGAAAAGATAAGGGAGCACATTCCAAAAATATCCTATGGAGACCTACATACTACAATACAGGGAATTCTCAGGGTAGGGAATATGCAGCATTTGAACCTGTCAACTACGTGGCACCTTTTCCCATATTTTCATTTAAAAAAAAAAAGAAAACTTTTCCACTTTTTTTTTTTTCATTTCCAAGAGGGATTTCAACAGAAAATTGAAGCACAAAGAGGTTAAACCGGAGATTATATAACCATTAATGGCAAAGCCAGGATTCAAGTATAGTGTGATTCCAAGAGCCATGCTTTGAATCACTACCTTCTTCATAGTGAGTGATGTTGTAAGAATTAAGTGAGCTAATATATAGTTAGGTATCTTGCATAGTGCTTGGCACATAAACAAGCCTTAAGTAAATGTTGGCTGTAATATAATATTATTTTTAGTATTGTCATTTGTTCCAAGAGATATCTGGGCCAGAACACAGGTTTTGACATAGGATATTTTACATCTACTGCAGTTAATTGCCCCAAGGTTTGAGTCCTGCAATTGAACTGATGGGCCTCTGCTATTACCTAAACAATCTGTGTATTATGGGTTACCTGGTTAAGCGATGGGCTAAATGGTTGGCAACTTTTTCATTTGCCCATGAAAAAAAAAAACCTCTTCACGCCAGAAAGAAATATGAAGTCTCTTATAAAAGAATGGAATAATGAGCAATAGCTAGGAGAACTATAGGCAATACCCAGATTCTAAATGGATTATGTTTCAAAAGTTCATTTGTCTGTTGTTATAAACTGAGTACACAGAAATAGGGTTGCAAATAGTGGTTACATTCCAAAACTATTCACAGAAGTTATTTATTGGGTTGTCAGAAAAGTCATGACGTATTTTGTCTCTGTTTTTCAAAGGTTATTTATTTATATAAAGAACAAAGATCAATCAATGATATATTGCCTGTTTCGTTCAATAACCTTTTGCCTTATTTCAGTGAACTTCATAATTCCTCGTTCATAGAAGGACCTGTCTTTTTTTGAGAAAAACTGAACAAAGTGCTGTGTTACAGCCTCATCTGAATTGAACATTATACCACGCAAGGTATTTTGAAGAGAGTGAAACCAGTGGAAGTCTGACAGCACAAGGTCAGGCAAGTATGGTGGGTGTGGCAACATACCCCATCTAAGCTCCAATAATATTTTTTTTTTTGAGGGCAGTGTCACTGGCCCTCATATGTGGGACTGAACCAGGGCCGCTGGCTTCCCAGGACAGAACTTAACCACCATGCCACTTGGCCGGCCCTAAGCTCCAATAATTTTTGATGGGTGATCAAATGTATGTGTGGTCTCACATTGTTGCAATGGCTACAACTCCTTTACAATTAAGCTCTGGAAATTTCTGGATGATGGATTTGTTCAAACTGTCCAATTGCCAACAGTGCACATTCAAATTCTTTGGTTCCTTGGTAGGAGCTCAAAAAACAGGACACCTTTAAAATCCTACCTCACTGAGAATATAATCTTCCTCTGATGAATATCTGTTTTCGATGTTGTTTGAGGCGAATCATCACATTGAGACCAAGACCGTTTGCATATCACATTGTTGTAAACAATCCACTTCTCATCACCAGTTATCAGTCCCTTCAAAAAAAGGATTGTTTTCCTCACGTTTAATGAGCATGTTGCAGATGTTTATGTGTCACCAAATGAACTTCTCTGAGTTCATGCGGATCCCAAATACCGAGCTTGCTTACATACCCCAACTTCTTCAGGTGGTTGTGAAAGTTTGAATGATGTATGTTCAATGTTTCTGCAATCTCTTGTGTTGTGTAACGTGGGTTTGACTCGATCAATGCCTTTATTTTGTCGTCATCAACCTTGGTGGCCTCCCTGACTGAGGAGTATCGTTGAGATCAAAATCACCAGCACGGAATTTCGTGAGCCATCATTGGCACTGACATTCTTGTAGAGCATTGTCACCGAAAACTTTATGCAACTTTTCACAAGCTTGATGCACAGTTTTGTCTTCCATCTTCAACTTGTTGTAAAATCTTCAAAACTCAACCAAATCACTCCATTTTTTTTAGAATGAAACTAGAACTATCAGTTGTCAAATGACAGCAATAACATAGATGCAAATGACTCTAGTACTTCCAAAAATGAACTAATGCCATCGTTGCAAACATGCATCAAGACTTGTCCAACAACCCAATATTTAGCACATTTTAAAGCTCAATTATAGAAATCATGCCGCTAACCCAAGGGCAGGCCTAGAACAGAGCCTATATATGATTACAGAATAAGAAAAGTGTCTTTCCTGGTACAAAGGAAAGTTCACATAGAGTGTATTAGTTATTTACGGCTGGGTAACAAATTACCCCAAAACTTACCATATTGAAACAATGCACATTTATTATCTTACGGTCTCTTTGGGTCGTCTGGGAGTGGCTTACCTGGGCATTTCTGCTCAGGATCTCTCATGAGGTTTCAGTGAACATGGCCAAGGCTGCTGTCATCGGAAGGCTTAACTGGGGTGGGAGGATCCACTTCCAATATGACTCACTCACGTGGCTGTTGACAGGAGGCCTCAGTTCTTCATCACATGGGCTTTTCCATGAGGCTGCTCGAGTTCCTACTGACATGGTAGCTCTGGCTTCCCCCAGTACAAGTGATCCTGGAGTGAGAACAAGAAAGCAGCTGCAATGCCTTTTATGACCTAGTCATGTAAGTCATACACTGTCACTTCTGCCAGACTCTATTCATTATGGGCCATAAGCTATTCATTACGAGCAGCCCACACTCAATGGGAGGGGGAATTAAGCTCCACCTCTTGATGGGAAGCATATCACAGAATTTTTGGACATATCTTAAAATCACCATAGTTTTTGTTGTCCTTCTGCCACTCTCTCCAGGTACCCAGTGATACAACATAGTTAAAATAAATTGGGTAGTATTGAAGAACTGCAATCCTTCCCAACAAAGTTTACTGTAAATACTCCAAAAAAAAAATCCTTGCTCTTGCGTCAACTTTTCTTGAAAACATCTATCCCCTTTCCTTAAATGAAATCTCATTTGAAGAATTTGTACTAAAGAGCGATCATACTCCTGAAATATTTGCTTTATTCATTTGTATCATTAGAATTTGAGGCAGTATAATAAACAAATAATCTACTCCCAAACTGGGTGGATTATTTGGAGTTAAGAAAGCAACCTTCAGTAAGCTCTCTCCATTCTTCTGATAATGACCTGAGTGCCCTGATCATTGAATATTCTGGATCTTGGGAATCATGGGACCTCTGATCCAGGTATCCTAACCTGACACCCTTGGCTGCAGCTCTGCAGGATAATTGTGGGCAGTCAATAGTGAGGAACCACCCAAGAGTCCAAAAGCTCTTGCACCTGAGGCATACAAGATTCTAAAGTCTCATCGGAATCTTTGGAGGAAAATGATGTTTTATATGACGTTTTATTGTACTGTTTGTAACTTGAAATTTGGTAGTCCATGTAAAAACGCTGGATAAATAGGAGTTTGCACTACAATTCAACTCCAAGTGGGAGTTCGGGGCTTGATCTATAAGATGATTTCTCCTGATAGTGTTTTGTTGTTGGCTGTTGTTTTAAATCTTATTTGAGTCTTAACCCCATTTGAGAATAGGCTGAAGGTTGAGAAACTTACTGAAGAAAATACATATATTCACAAAATTTTGCACATATGTTTAAGGCCTCCGAAATCCCCTAAAACCCACCCAGGGAATCTCAGGGGAAGAGGGAAGTAGGTGTCATTCATTTTGCCATTAAAATTTAGATCTAAATTAGAAGCTAGTACTCAGAACTTCATGATTTTAAATGATGTGCTGTTTAGAGACAGAACTCAAGGCCAGAACAAACAACTTTTACTAGATTTTCTGTGTTTGGGTTTAAGTCCATATTGTGACTACTTGGAGGCAAAAGGAACAAGGAGTGAGCACACAGAGAACACCCCATATTTGCTGAGAAACAATATTAAATATATATTAGGACACAACTGCTTACGACCATAAATAAGCCTTGCCTCTCTCCAAGTTGACCTGACTGTGCAGCAAATTTTGCCAACTTGCCCGAGAGGCAGCAGCGATTGCAGAAAGCCCTACGTTGGTTTTCTGCCGAGCCTCCGACCCAAGCTTTGCCCCGAGGCCCTCCTGGGGTGGAGCGAACTCCCGACCACAACGCTCAGCCCTGGGCGGGACCGTTCGCTTCTCCCCACTGAGCCAGCGGACCTCGTCCCAGCTGTCTGACAACAAGGGGAAGTGGAAGGGTCGCGCTGGAGACGGGGGGGGGGGGGGGGGCGGGCTTCGCCTGCGAGTGGCCCTCCGGCAGAGGTGGGCCAGCAGCGAGGGGCCAGCGTTCGCGGCGCGCGCCCCCGCCCCGCCCCTCGCGGGCGCCCCAGCCCTGCGCTGGGGCCTGGGTGTCCCCACGTCGACCCCTCCCTCGCGCACTTCGCCCGCGGCCGCTGCGGCGCACGCGCGCGGCCTCGCTCAGGGCGGCGGGAGGCGGCGGGCGCGGGGCTCCGAACCTGTCAGACCCGCGGAGCCGGCCTGGAGCTGCGGGCGCTGCAGGGCGAGAGAGCTCGGCCTCCCTCTCCTGCGGCTCCGCGCCGAGCGGGGCGACCCGGCCACACCACGCCTGCCGGGGGCGTGGGGAGATGAGCGGCGACCCCGCGGCTGCGCCCCAGGTAGACGCGCGCCGCCCCTTGGCGGAGCCCCCGGCGCGCCGGAGCCGGCCCTGCGTCCCCCGCCGCGCGCCCCGGGGCTTCGGAACTTGTGGGCTCGGATGGGGCGCCTTTAATGGATAACGTGTTCCGTTTTCCACAGGATGGGGAGGGACGCGCGGCGGGGCCGTCGAGAACGGGCGCTCCGGTGAAGTAGGCGCTGCCGGCTGTCCGCCTGCTCCGAGCCGTAGCGCCGCCGCCCGGCCTCTGCCATGGCCGGATCCGGCGCGTGGCAGCGCCTGAAATCTCTGCTGAGGAAGGAGGATGCGCCGCTGTTCCTGAATGACACCAGCGCCTTTGACTTCTCGGACGAGGTGGGGGACGAGGGGCTCTCTCGCTTCAACAAACTTCGCGTTGTGGTGGCCGATGATGGCTGCGAACCCCCGGAAAGGCCTGTGAACGGGGCGCACCCGGCTCTCCAGGCCGACGATGACTCCTTGCTAGACCAGGATTTGCCTCTGAGCAACAGTCAGCTGAGCTTGAAGGTGGACCCGTGTGACAACTGCAGCAAACGGACAGAGCTGCTGAAGCTGAGAAAGGTGAAAACCAGGTTGACCATTGCGGCCGTTCTGTACTTGCTTTTCATGATTGGAGAACTCGTAGGTGAGTTGTGCTGCCAACTCACTTGCCATTTCCATGTGTCAACCTTTAGCTACACGTGATGTGAGGTTTAAACTTCGTGTTTTTTTTTCAGGAAGCTTGTTATTTATTAAGATATTGATCTCGTGTGACGTGAAAAGGCCGCAGTTCCAAAGTGCAGGTCAACCTAAGTACGCTGTAAACTGAACTGTATCATATCTTCATGGTATATCGTGTGACTTCCTCTTTAAAAAAAAAAAATTCTGATAAAATAGGTTCATTTTTGCAATGTTTACAATAGTAAATGATTCTAAAATTACTTGGAATCCTAAAAATTTAAAATAGGAAGGGGCCTTACTGAGCATCTGCTCCACCTTGTTCACGTAAGGAACCTGAGTACCCAGAGAGGTTAAATAAGTTGGGAGGAAATTAGGTGGTAATGGAAGAGCCTTAGCTACAGTCCCAGTTTCCTGATTTTTTTTTTTCTCTACATTTGACTTAGGTGGTCTCTTTATGTTATTTTCTTTGGGATTTCTATCCAAGAGATTTGCAAAATTAAATACTACCAGCTAACCTGAAAGCTTTTCATGATGAGGAACTGAAAGGAACCAGAAAATGGTTCCCCCTGGGTTTATGAACGTGGTTTTATTTTTCATTTTTTTAATTATTTAAGTAATACATTCTCACTATAAAGTACATTCTTTGTTTAGGAATTAATTTCACAGTCATTACTGTGACTGATAACGTCCCTTAGTCACTGTTTACGAAGTGACATTAAAGCAGGGAGATTCTTCTCCCACGTATGTTTGTCTCTTGGTGATGAACCATGACCCGAACAGATTTAAGGCACTGTTTGGAGGTGAAATGTAGGAAAATTGTGTGTTTCATGCCTCCTTTCCTACCCCTCCTCCCAGTGCTCACGTCGGCCAGGCTGGCCACCTTTCCCTGATTCACAAAGCTCTTTCCTGCCCATCAAGCCTTCATACTGGCTGGTCCCTCAGCCTCAGCGGCCTTCAGTTTTGACCTCACTATAGTAAGAAATACAATTAACATTGTGACACGTGTAGGTGTGCATCATCCCTGTGTATGTAAGTTCACATACATATAAATATGTGTATAACTGAAACAAAAGGTTTTTTTGTTTGTTTTTTTTTTGAGGGCAGTGTCACTGGCCCTCATATGTGGGACCGAACCAGGGCCGCTGGCTTCCCAGGCCAGCGCTTAACCACCGCGCCACTCGGAAAACAAAAGTTTTATTTCATGTGATGTGTGCTAATATTTTTTCAATTGTGGTCCCAGCCTACTTAACTGTCAATTTTAAATTTTAAAATTCAAATGGTCTTCAGCGCTATGAGGAAAAAGAACAAGGTACTATAAGACATAGTAATCATTGGGACATAGTTTATGTATGAGCCAGGTAACAGGTAAACTTAAAAAAAAAAGAAAGAATAGTAGGACTTACTCAAGCAAAGTAAGTAGAGGAGGATTTTCCAAGTGAAGAGAACAACATGTATAAAGGTCCCAACACCTTTAGTTGTTTAAAGTCACCTAAAAAGAAGACCAGTTTAGCTGGAATGTAGTAAGCCAAAGGGAAAGAGGCAGGGGGCCCAGATCAGACAAGTCCTGTTAGACGATATTAAATGAGTGTAGTTTTTAATTCTAAATACAGTGGGAAGCCAGTGAAGGCTTTTAAGTGGAGAGTGACATGATGGGATTTACCTTTTTAAAAGATTATTCTGGCTCTTATTTGGGGACTGGATTGGAGAGTGCAAGAGTGGAAGCAAGGAAGCTATTGCAGAGGTCCAGACAAGAGATGCTTATGGCATGGACTAGAGTGGATGAAGAAAAATGTACTGATTGAAAAACATTCTAGAGGTAACATTGACAAAATTGGGTAGTGATTCAGATGTGGGGGTAGATGGCATTGCAGTGTTGGGACCTGTTCTGAAGTTTTTTTACCTAAGTAGCTAAGTGTATGGAAATGTATGTCATGTATGAAGTTGGGAGAAAATACAGACCAGGATTTAGGCATGGGCTCAAGGGTTGTTTTAAACATATTATCATATGTATGTAACATAGCCAAGTAAAGATGTCTAGTGAGCATGAGTCTACAGTTTAGAAGAGAGGTCAAGGTAGAGATACAGTAATGTAATGCCATAGGAATGGAAAAAATGACCTAGAAAGCCCAAGTCTAGAGGACCTCAACTTTGAAAGTCAGGCAGAAGGCAAACAGGTATCCCAGAATCCAAGAAAAGAGAGATTTCAAAGTGGAAATAAATAAGTTAAAGCTGCCGAGAGGTCTAATATGACGAGACCTAAAATATCCTTTGGGTTTAGTAACAGTTATTGATTACTTTATCAACTGTATTTTTATTGGAAATGAAAAAGCTTAAAAAGTGAGTGCAAATAGACCTCCAGGTAAAGATGGCAAATGAACTCATGATTTAATTGTACTCTCTCCTGAAGTCTCTCTTAAACTACAATAAAGGAATTTTAAAATATATATGTATGTACATACAGAGGGTGCCAAAAAACTATACACATTTTAAGAAAGGAAAAAACTATTAAAATTATAATACTCAATATATACCAATAACAAAAGATGAATACAAGTCATGTATATACATTTTTTGGCAACCCCGGAATATATTTAAGTATATATGCTATATCCACACAGATGGGGTAAAGTGGAGAGGAGACAATAGCAACACAAATTTGGGAAACTAGAAAGGAAACTGATAAAAGAGGTAACTGACTTAATAGACCCAAGAAAGCCAACTCCTAAGCAAGCTGTAGGGAAAGCCAAGAACCAACCCAGTTTATAGTAATGCATTAGAACCACCTACATGACTTATTCAAATACAAGTTACTGGCCCAGACTTCTAATTAAATAGGTCTGGGATAGGTTTGTGTTTCTAACAAGTTCCCAGGAGACGTTGATACTGCTGCTCTGGGGACCGCAATTGAAAACTACTGTACCAGAGAATCCTAAGTAGGCCCAGAATTGGTTACACCAGGTACCCACAGAAGTGTGGGTAAAGAAGAAGACTAAAATAAAGAAATCTAGTTAAAACCCTTTAAAGACACAGTCAGATATAATAATATACTAATATAGTTAGTATCCACAGATATAAGAAACAAGAACAGGCTGCTTTAAAAAAGAAATTCAGGGTAAAGCACTTTTAAACAGTAAAAACATTTTTAAGAAACCTTAATTCCACAGAAATGAAGATGAACTAAGGTAATCTCTGACAGAGTAGAGCAAAAGAGTAGAAATGGATAATAGGAGAAAAAAGGGCAAGAAGATTATTAGTGTATTAATCCAAACTCCAAATAATAGGAGTTTGAGAAATAGAGAAAGCAGAAGGAAAGAAATCAATAACATAAAATAGTCTCCCCCTTATTTGTGGTTTTGCTTTCTACTATTTCAGTGATCAACATACAGTCCAAAAACATTAAATGTAAAATTCCAGAAATAAACAATTCGTAAGTTTTAAATCATGCACTGTTCTGAGTGGCAGGATAAAATCTCGCTCTGCCCTGCTCCATCCTGCCCGAGATGTGAATCATCCCTTTGTTTAGGGTACCCATGCTGTAAACACTGCTAGTCCCAATAGTCAATTATTAACCTTCTTGATTGTCACAATATCACAGTGCTTGTGTTCAAGTAACCCTTAATAATGGCCCCAAAATGCACAGAATTGTGATGCTGGCAATTCAGATATGCCATAGAATACCCATAAACTTTATCATAGGTATGTATATATAGGAAAAAACATAGTATATATAGGATTTAGTACTATCCATGGTTTCGCGCATCCCCTGGGGGTCTTGGAAATTATCGCCTCAGACAGGGGGAGACTACTGTAGTTTAAGAAATGTCCCTAGGGCCCGCCGAGTGGCGCGGTGATTAAGCGCTGGCTTGGGAAGCCAGCGGTCCTGGTTCAGTCCCACATAAGGGCCAGTGACACTGCCCTCAAAAAAAATAAAAACAAATAAAAAATAAAAAAATTTCCCTAGAACTGAAAGGTATATATTTTCAGATTAAAAGAGTGAACAAAAGCCCAGCACATTGAGTACATCATTGTAAAGTTTCAGAACACAGGGAACATGTTATCTATTGCCTCTGATTGTTTTTGACAAAACTCCCTGGGATTTGCATAGGGCGGAGCTTCAAGAAGTGAAATCAAAACAGCCTGGCACATATGGTCTTCCAGGAAACCACCAGACTGGTCAAATAATGGCAGTTTTCTGAGAATGGGGTTTTTAAGGAGCTTCAGCCCCATTCTGTCCCTTGCAGTGGCTTCCAGCCTGAGGTTTTCACTGTGATTGCTGCTTGTTGGTTTCAAGGCTACTGAAAAGTTGGAGAGGGGGAGATAAGTATAAGGCCAGTTAAAAATGCCACAGAGCTCACTATTCTTCGCAAGATTCATCCATTTTCCTTGATTAAATGCTACTTGTAACATCCTTTGGTTAATTTCCAGAGTTCTGAAAAAGCTGATTAGGACAATTTTTGCCCATGTTCTTATTGCTTTTCTGGAGGAGATGATTTTCAGAGATCCTTACTCTGCTGGTTTTGATGATCACCAACATGTGGCTCTGTAAATTTAGGTTCATTAAAATAAAATAAAATAAATTCAGTTCCTCAGTTGCACTAGCCATATTTTAAATGCTCAACAGTCACATGTGAACATTTCCTTCACCTCAGAAAGGTCTAGTGAACAGTGTGGCTTAAAGGTATTGTTCTCACTTTATAGATAAGTAAACTGAGGCTCAAAAATGTTAAGTAACTTGCTTAGAGTCTGTGAGATGGCAAAGCCTCATGTGATTAACCAACAGGCTGTATGTTCTGTCAGTCATTTCTAGCTTTTTCACATTAGGGAATACATAAAAAATGATATTTGTGTAGAGCACACCAGAGTAAATGAATGTGACTACAAGATCACAAGCCCCAGTTCTGCTGCTGTTCTTGGCTCTGCACACCCATCCCAGGAATAGAGGGATCAGCAATTCATCACACTTACGTGTCACAACACCCTGATCAAGAGGTTCCCCTATACATTCTAACAGTGATTCTCAAAGTGTGGTTCCAAGACCAGAGGTATCAGAATCACTTAGGAACATGTTAGAAATGTAAACTCTTAGGCCCCATCCAAACCTACTTAATTAGCAATTCTAAGAGTGGAGTCAAGCAATCAGTAGTGTAACAAACCTTCCAGATGATCCTGATACACATAAAAGTTGGAATACGCTGTATTATAAAAGCTTATTCAATGAGTGTTACTAGGAAAATTAGTTGACCATATGGAACAACATGTATGCGTACGCACGCATACGCACACAAACGCGCGTGTTTGTGTGTGTGCGTGTGTGTGGTCTGGAAAATCAATATAAAATTTTTTATTCTAAATACCACGTTTATCTCTATTAGGAAACATTGCTGTTTATATCAAAGAGAGTTAATTCTTTTGCTTTAAACTAATGTTCATTTTGAGTTTCTTCCATTTAATTTTATGTTCAAACCTACCTTTTCTTCAGCTTTATTGTAATATTTATTATATATTGTGTTTATTAAATTCACTGTCTGATAGTAGAATTAGTAGGTTAAGTAAATGTCAGTGCTAAAATGCAAAATTTCTCATTATTAGCCCCCAGTTTAGTGGTTCTTAACTTTCTTAAGGTCAGTGACTCCTCAGAGAATCTGTTCATAGAAATGGACATTCTCACCAGAAAAATAGATATGTATGTAATGTTTTGCATAAAATTTAATTGTAATAAAGATTTAGTTAGAAGTTCATATTTTGTAGGATGTTACTTATTTTTGGCTTGATTACTTATATTTATTATTTTAGTTAACTTATTCCTTCTTCCCTCTCACCCTTGCTCTAAGGTGGATACATTGCAAATAGCCTAGCAATAATGACAGATGCGCTTCATATGTTAACTGACCTAAGTGCTATCATACTGACCCTGCTTGCTTTGTGGCTGTCTTCAAAATCACCAACCAAAAGATTCACCTTTGGATTTCATCGCTTAGGTAGGTAACTGGCAGTTTATTTAGCTTATAAAATTTTATGGTAAAACCACAATGAATTATAACCTTTGATTAACTGAAATCTTTCTGGTGATAAGCCTGTTGAAATAGATGAACAAAGCAAATGAAAATAGACGAACAGGATTTATTCAGATACATATCTTCCAGGGTACATTCATCTCAGTCAGTTTACACATATAAAATTATATGGGAATCATTAATTTTGAAATGCATTCCCTATGTCCTGAAGATGTTATCAGAAAAAAGTTTACCTTCAGTTTATTGAACCGAGCAAAACCACATGGGTTTAATTCATTTATGAGCATTAGCTTCTTTCTTTCACTTCATGTATTCATTCCAACAAAAGCTGCTGTAGCCCAGAATTTAAGCATTACTGTAATACATCCAACATACGCTGTGTGGCTGACCTTTATTGAGGCCATTGTATCAACATAATTCTGTAAATGCTGACAGAGATTCTTTGCGTGAACAAACTTTAGTCATCTCCTGAATCTTCTCCCATGCCTATCTGTGCACTTCCTTGTGAAATCTAGTTTTAGCAAGAACCTTGCTAAGCCAATTTAAGGGAACCCCTACTCTCAATGTCTGATGGGCTATCCCCCAGGTGATGTCTCATCGCCCTGGCCTATCTTCAGCAAGAATTCTGTTAGGTCAGTTTTGCCAGAATCCTTATTCCTAATGTTTCCTCTTTGTAATTTTCCATCCACTTACGCACACCTACTTCTTGACTATAAATTCCCATTTCCTATGCTGTATTCAAAGTTGAACCCAATCTCTCTACCCCACTGCAAAATTCCATTGCAGTGGTTCCTATATCTATCTTGATAGCTTCCCTCCTTGAATAAAGTCTTCTTTACCATGTTTTAACATGTCATTGATTTTTTCTTTTTAACATATTTTCCTATTTTGAACAAATATTAATATTTAATTGAGAGGTTAAAATCATATATTGTTATCCACAAGACTGTGCTTTTTGCTGTTACTGTTTTTAGTTTTTTTGCTTATTTTTAAGGTAAATATAAAATAATTACCTGAACTATAACATGAAATGTCATAATGTAGGTCTTCTAAAATTTAGTCACTGGATCTTTTAGTGTAAAACTTGACATTGTAGCTGAATGGCTATATTCCAAGTAGCTATCCAAGTCATCCAGTTGGGAATGTATCTGGCATCCCTACCTCTCAGCACTCTCAACTGCTATACAAGACAGCTCAAGCCCTGAGTGAGGTTTTTCTGTTATTTTTTAAGTCACTGCAGAATACATTTGGTTGTGTTGCTAAAAGCAACCCCACTGTTTTCCAACATATTACACATTGGTTGTTGACTGCCTTCATTTTTTTTTTAACAACTTTAAAATTATTTTCAAACTTTAATTTTTTGTGATTTTTTAAACATCTGCAATTTAAAATCGAAAATATAGCATCATTGAATGGGGATTTTTACCCTCTAGTACTATTTGAGAGAGTACATTTAATTTAGTCCTGTGGTTCTTAACCTCTTTTAGGATTTAGATCTCGTAGAACTCTAATGAAAACAGTAGCACCTTACCCCAGAAATACATAATAAGTTAAAAACCAACAATCATGAAAATTCTATTAAATATCAAAGAAGTACTTAGTATTTATGTAGGTAGTCACTTTGTTTCTTCATAGATAACAAGCACTACAAGAAGATGAGAGAAAATAGAACTGACTGGTCCTATTGTGTCTCTGCAAACTTCTGTAGAAAGTCAGGTCTTTCCCTTTTTTTAAAAGTATTAAGTTCAAGATGGTGGACTAGGTATCAGAGTTTGATTCCTGTCTCTCCTGAGAGTCCACTGAAATAAAAAGTACCAAAACAGCAAAGAGAAGCAAATAGTTGGGTCACCGGTAAACAAGAAAATTCCAGTAAGTTCCGGAAGTTGGAAAGTAAGCGGGAGTGAGTTGAAGGAAGAAACAGAAGAAGCTGCAGCCTACAGCACACTGAGCAAGGAAGACTCAGGACAGAGATGAGCAGAAGTGAGAATTGGAGCTGAAAACAGGAAGATTAACTGAATGACTGTAAATAGGAAACTGCTCCCACTAGTTGACTAAGCCACTACCTTCCAGCCTACCCCCACCTGCACTCAGGCAGCCTGCATTTCCCACCCTGTGAAACAACAGATAGTTCTTCTAGAAGGAAATTGAACAAAATGGGGAAAGCTGAGGCTTCTAGGCTTCTAGTTGATGCTCCAAAAGAAGTCTTTTTTTATACCTAAATCAGGGTTCTGCAGCCTCATAGCTTGGTTCCCTACCTACTCACCCTAAAGTAATACATTTGTCTTAGCCTGCCCATCCCTACAGTGATTATTAGTAACTATTTTCATTAGTTGATCATTTACCCTTCTGGCATTTCCTTCTTACAAAGGATAGTTTCCCTTTTCTTCTGTCCTAAATGCGAATGGACAACCAAGGATCTTTCTGCAAATGAGAAAAACCAGCAGCATGAAAGAAAATGAACAAAACTAAACTAATAAAAAAATTAGTTCCAGAGAAGAGAGAAGTAACTTACAGAACAAACAAAAAAAATGTTTTAAATTATCTTATTAACATACTCAGAATAAAACAGTAAAATATTTTGAAATAGAAACATAAGAAAAAGCTCTTTGAAACATTGCTGAACTTAAAAAACAAATTTTTTTCAGTAGAAGGATTAGAAAACATAATCAAGAACATTTCCCAGAATATAGCACAAAAAGATAAATAGCAGGAGGGAAAAGTTAAAAATTATAAAAAGAGAATTTGAAAAATAGAAGGAAGTGACTGCTTAACTGGTATAGGGTTTATTTTGGGGTGATGAGCACACTCTGGAATTAGTGGTGATTGTTGCCCAACTTGGTGTGGATACCAAAAGCCACCGAATTATACACTGTAAAATTGTTAAAATGGTGAATTTATTTTATGTGAATTTAATCTAAATGTTTAAGTCATTTAAGAAAATTAAAGGAAGAGAATTGTTAAAATAGAGATACATGAATATTTTCCAGAGCTAAGGAGGGACTCAAGCCCTCACTCTGGAAGGGCCTTTTGGGATCTTAGTATTCTAAAATCTTATGAAGATGTATCTAGATATAGAGCTTATTTCACTTATTACTTCTTTGGAGTGGTGATAGTAATGGAAGAAAAACTTAGAGTGACTTGGGGAGGATTAAAAAGACAACAAAGATATGTAGAATTGAATAAAGCTATAAACCAAAGCAGTGTCTGTCCTTGTGTTCCACAAAATACCACTGCTGCATGCGTAATCTATTGGGTCGTCGGGAAAGCCATGACGTATTTTTCTGGTTTTCAATGCAAAAATGCATCATGACTTTCCCAACAACCCTATAGAGGTTCTGTGGGGGAAGGTATGTCTATATCGGACACGTTTAAATAGTGTGCCTCTTGTGACATCTAATATCAAAACTTGGGAATTCAGGTCCTGAAGAACATTGCAGAAGGAATCCCCTTAAGAAATTTCTGGTTTGTTACTGTTGTTGAGTTTTGTTTTGTTTTGATGGCATAGAGGGGTAGGACAGGTTGGTTTTTTATTTGTTGATTTCTTTTGTAAATATGTAAAAACATGTTGCAAAAGTCAAACATTATTTTTTAAAAGAAAAGATTTGTATAGAAGTCTTCAGAGAAGACTTCAAAGAAGTCTTACTTTTATTCTGTCCCCTCCACCCCACCTTCCCACCCCACTCCTTATTAGTAGCTATTCTAATTCGTTTCTGGCCTATCCTTCCAGCATTTCCTTTTGAAAGTATAAGCAAATATATGTATATGTTCATATCCTACTCCCAGCCACCCTTTCTTATGAAAAAGGTGGCATACTTTATGTCCAGTTCTAGACCCGGAGATGTGTGTCTGAATGATAGATAGCAGTAGTTATCATTTCCTAAATTTATTTCCTTTTTGTTTTCTCATAACACTTTATACATGCCTAACAGCATTTACCACATTTTTATAACGGCTTTTTATGAAACTGTGTCTCCTTCTAGACCATGAATTAAGTAAAGACAGGAACAGATAATATTAAATGCTGTCTCTGGAACTAATAAGTGCTATACATATAAGAGATTATTAATCCAATTGTTGCATATTCAGGCTGAATAAATAAGTATATGAAAACTGTGAAATAGATAATTTAGTATAGCTCCTGATCCTCAAGTCATTTGTGTTTGGGGTAAATTAATTTCCAAACGGGGAGTAGGGGTATTTTTGAAATTTGGGGATTAAAATAAATGGGTCTTAAAAACACTTTTTTTGAAACTGTGGTTGTGTTCACAAACTAGTCTATACAAATTTATTTGATCTATAACATAGCTGGTGGTACAATGTGATTTATAGATCTTTTTGACAAATTAAGAAATTAGTCAGAAGGGAGTTTCTTCTTCCTTCTCTCAGTCAGGGGCCCATCCTATTGGTTTGTTTTGTTACCACTTTTAGAGTTTTGTGGTTAATTTGTTTTTGGCTCATATCTGAGCTATGCTGTTTTATTAGCTATATGAAGAATGACCTTTTGGAGAATAATTTCTCCAAGTATGAGTTTCTTCTGTAAAATAGGGTTGATAATATTTGTATTGAGAATTATAAAGAATACGTAAGGTAAGGTGGTAAGGTATAAGGACCTAACATGGTACTTGACACAGAGTAAACTCCCGTAAAAGTTAATTCCAGTCTTCTTTTCCTTCCCTCTTTTACCTGCTGATATATCATCTTACCTGGACATTTTATATCTCACAAAATGATTCATGTTCCAAAATTGCTTGCCTTCCCTTCTCCCCTAATCAGAATTTTTGTTCTCTCAGAATAACTGCTCAGCTAGGAGAAAAGTAAGATGATTCACCCTGATAATTAAATAACAATTTTAAAAGATGTGCTTTATGACTGGGGTCTTTGGCAACACTTTTGGCAATGTAACAAAATTTATTTTAGCAGAAGTCCTGCAGTCCAGGTGACAGAACGGTAGTTTTAGATTTGAAGGGAA
The DNA here is from genome assembly GCA_033961575.1 of Aselliscus stoliczkanus. NCBI lineage: Eukaryota > Metazoa > Chordata > Mammalia > Chiroptera > Hipposideridae > Aselliscus > Aselliscus stoliczkanus. The sequence goes on along the minus strand of CM066732.1, from coordinate 99,142,886 downwards.
GCCCAAGTGGCTGACCCAGAAGTCAGTTCCATTCTGTTAGTACTTGCCTTCATCTGATCTCATAGATTGTAAAATCATTCAGGTCCTTTTTTTAATTTTCTCTATTTATTACTTTATAGTGAGTAACAATAGCAGTTTTTTTTGGTGTGGAAATGGGAAGAGCGGGGAAGAAACCATATGTGAGTTGTTTTTAAATGCCTGGATTTATTTAACTGTGGGTATGCCATCTTAGAACTTAATGAAACCACACTGTGGGAGAAATCCCACAAATCTTGAGGAGGAATGGCATTATCTCCCAGACAAAGGAACATGCTATTCTAAAATGAACATCCCCCCACCAATCCCCACCCCTGCTTGCTTGCTTTCTACTTTTATCCTTCTCTGTGGATTATAGTGTAATTGACTTTATTTATATATAGCTTTTTTTTTTCCCAGTTCTTAGACTGAAAAGGTGTATGCATTAGATAAAGGTAGTGATCATGTGAAAGGACAGTAGTAAACAAAGTTGTCTGTATGTGAAGTAAAAAAAGCAAGACACACACCGTGGTAATGAAATCAGCAGCCTAAGTTAATGACGAAGTGCCCATGCAGGAGCCTTTTGTAGCAGTGTGCTCTCCTGAGCAAAGGCCTTGGCAGATCTGGTTAGATGGTGGTTGTCCTGAGGTAGGTATACAGTTATGATGCTAATTCTGCTCGGTTTGTTATTTTATTTCCTGATACTAAAGGAGCAGAAAGTATTCAGCTAAAAAAAATCTCTTCCCCATACATGCAGACAAAAAAAAGTCTCTTCTGTCTCATTAGTGATTCATTTTAACAACTTCCTCCCACCCCTGACAAGTCATGCGTATTCATTATTCACATCTTAGAATTAATTCATATTACATGAACATTTATAGGAAAATAGGTACTTCCTAGAAATGGGAGTTTTTACCGTGGCACAAGGAGGACATGAGTGAGACAGTCAATGTTGGAGAGCCAAAAGTCAACTTGGAGTACTGGTACCTTGGGGTGGATAGAGGGAGTGGTAAGAAGGCAGGAACTAGGAGATTGTTTAGAATAGGAGGTGAGAGCATCCAAAGAGAAACTGCAGTTTATCTTGGCATTCTAGTGGCTAGAGTGGGCCACTAAAAATCCTGTGTGAGGTCTTTAGCCTGAGTGCTGTAGGGTTGTCTGTGACTGAGTTGAAATAAAAATAGGAATTTGGAAGTCCTGGGCAAATACAGTACAGCCACTGATTTTTTTTTTTTCTATTCTACTATTGGAAGAAGGTAGAAAAGAGAAATAGCACACAAGGAAATAGAAGAGAGACTATATCTCCACTCTCCTTCCCTATTGATTTTTATAGATCTCTGAAATCTGTCTTTAGATAAGTACTATGTATAGTTCTTTGAGACAATCGAAAGACAAGTATTATATAATTCAAGGGAAATGTATTCATTATTGGTCTCATAGCATTAGCAAAGCTAACAGTTATGATAGGCCAGTACAGCTAAGCAGCACTCACAAAAAAGCAAATATGCTTAGGTTGAGTGTGGTTTACATAGGCGAAGCAGACTGTTATTCGTTCACTGAATAGGCACTCGATGCTTAACTGTTGAATGAGTGAATAATAATATAGGATTGGGAGACAGGCAGTAAATATGTACATAAACACAACATAATCATAAATTGTATTAAATGCTACAAAGAGAAAGAATAAGGTACTATGATGGAGAATAACAGGACAGAAGTACTCAATGTTTTTCATATGAACTTTTGAAAACTTCTAGTTTTGGCAATTTATAAATGTGTTAAAAATGTGCAATAAACATTTTTTAATATTTTATAGTACTATCAAAACTTGATAATCATCTACGTTTTCTCCCATTTAATTTTTCCTCTTACAATTTATTGACTATTCAAGGCCAAACTATATATTCTCTGTATGTGAAATTCAGGTGTATTTTGGTCTTTATTAGATCATTTAGCGTAACCATTTGCTTATATTTCAGCTGAACAAAAAGACCCAAGTGTTGTTATAACAAAAAAAAATACATATTTACTCATCTTATTCCCTACTCCAATGCTACAGTTCAGCCAGATAGACTGGTTTAATTATTTGTGTGTATAAAGTAGCAAAATAGGTTAAAACTACTGTTATAATAGGTTTTCTAGAACTTCCATAAAAATCCCATTCAAGAGTTTGTCATTTTTGCTAAATTTCTATTTAGTCAAGTTTACCTAAAGCTAATGGCGTAGTTACTTGCACAGAAATGTAGGGCTTCAGTTGTGAAATTCCTGGGTCTCCTTTAGAAAATGGAAAATCTAAATGTTACCCACTCTTTTGTCTTGAAAAACTTGATTGTACATTATGTGACTGGAGACCAACCCAGAGCATGAATGAGAAGGTTGGAACAAGTCATAATTTGGTTGTTGATTGAAAGCTTCCCTGTCTCTTAAACTTGGGGAGAAAAAAACATTTTTCCTACATTTATCTACATTCCATCATGTTAAAAATACTAGGAAAAATTTTTAAACACTAATTAGTCCTATTCATGATATTTCACCAAAGTTTAATTTATTCACAATGAAAGAGCTTTTTGTTCATTTTTATCAGAATGGTTATATTACTACTATTAGGATTTTTAACTATATAGTATTATCTGTGCTTTATATTTCTCAATTATAAATCTCAGCCCAAAAAATCCACTTAAAATTTTTTTTTTCCATTTGCATTTTATTACTTTTCTGGCTAGAAGAAAATTTTTTTTTCTTTTAATTGGGGAATTGGGGAGGGGGACCAGCCAAGTTGTTGTTCTTCAGTCTTAGTTGTGGAGGGCGCCAGTCGCCATCTGGCTTCCTATCAGCAGCTTGCGGTCTCTAAGCTCAAGGTGCTGTGTTCAGTCTTAGTTTCGGGTGGGCATAGCCACCATCCCATGTGGGAGTCGAACCCCACAGCCTTGTTATTAAGAGTGCACGCTCTATCCACTGAGCCATCTGGGCGGCAACTCAGCTCAAGGTTCTGAGTTCAGTCTTAGTTGAGGGTGGGCATAGCCCACCATCAAACAGGCAGTCTTGTTGTTATACCAGCTCAGCCATCCTGCCAGCTGCTGGCATCTCAGCGACAGCTAAGCCCAGGCTCAGTGTCACTGGCCCATGTGGGAATTGAACCGACAGCCCTGTTGCTCAGAGCTCGCACTCTTAAGCTAACTATTAACCAACTGAGCCACTCGGTCGGCCCCCTAGAAGACATTTTGACAGGTGATTAAAATAAAAAATAACAGATGAATGTCTTTGCTTTTCACCAAGGGAACTAGATCTGAGGCACATTCTTAATTGCTGGAAAAGGGATGTCATTGGTAGTAACATCTTAATATGTCATTTGGGAATTTCTAGGAATCAGCCGAATTCCATTTTAACTGTGTGGACAGGCATTGGGATCCCTTTTATGCCACTCAAATATGGGTGAAAACTGTGATGTGGAAAACTGCGTTTTCAGCTGCAGGAGCCTGATGGACCTTCTACAGGTGGAATACTTTTTGCCAAGGAACTCTGTTTATGCTTTAGTTTGATTTGCATCTTACTTTATTTTGAAGGTCGTTTTGTCATATCTGAGAGTTCACAAAAACGTAATTTTAAGTGTTTAGGAAAATTACCCCTAGGGTATGGATTCACCAGATTTAGTACATGCATGCATGCACATGCAGCTCTTACAAGATGCCCAATATGTCCGAAATACTGCATGGGACATAACTTATATTAAAAAATTATTTGTTGTTTATCCTAAATGCAAATTTAACTGGGCATTCAGTATTTTATCTGGCAGACCTACGAGGGTAAATATGTAACTTATCCAAACTAGGACACTTTTGATAGTAAAACGGGGCACTTTTTAATAATTATACTAGGACAATAGGCATAAATTGGGACTGTCCTGGGAAAACTGGAAAGCATGATCAGCCTAATTATAGGAGTTTTTGAAAGAATTTTTAATTATTGGCTTTAGATTTTCATAAGCAATCACATCTCTATGTCATTAACTTGTATAGCTATGAATATATTGGGTTGTCAGAAAAGTCATGATGTATTTTTTCTGTTTTTCGTTGCAAAAATGCGTCATGACTTTTCTGACAACCAAATAAATGTAAAATGTGTTGCTTTATAATGTCATATTTAAAAATTTGATTGTCACCTTAAAAACTATGGTATCCTAATTGCTATCCTCAACTTTGACATATGATTAAAGTTCTCTTTCTTTTTTTGGAAGAGCTCGAGAAGGATTGGTATTTTTTTAAATACCAAATTTAAAGAGAATTAAAGGTCTCTTTGTGAGTAAAATGAGGCTGCTACTAGTTAATGAAATTTTACAGTTTGAAAATTTTTAATAATTCTTTTCTTTATATTATTTATATATGTTTATTTTATCATCAGCAGATATAACTTAAGAAAAGAAATTCCATGTGTTTTCTGTCTTGTATCTGGCTTAATTCTTCTATTTTAATCTATTTACTTTTTGTTTGGGGGGGATTTAGTAAATACATTGTCTCCTCTTATCTGTAGGGGATACATTCCAAGACCCCCAGTAGATGTCTGAAACTCTGGATAGTATTGAACCCTATATATGCATATACTATGTTTTTCCTATACTTACATCCTATGATAAAGTTTAATTTATAAATGAGACATGGTAAGAAATTAACAACAATAACTAATAACAATAGAACAATTATAATGATATACTGTAATAAAAGTTATATGAGTATGATCTCTTGCTCTCTCTCTGATAACCGACCTCATAACTAAGAGGGCTACTGAGTGACTAACAGTCCATGGATACACTGGACAAAGGGATGATTCATGTCCTGGGTGGGACAGAGCAGAATGTCTTGAGATTTCATCACGCTGCTCAGAATGGTGTATAATTTAAAACTATGAGTTATTTTTACCTGGAATTTTCCATTTAATATTTTCAGACCGAGGTTGTCCGTGGATAACTGAAACCGCAAAAAGCAAAGCTGCAGATAGTGGGTACTACAGTAACCTGTTATTTATATTTAGCTTAACCTTCTTAACTGTATAGCCTTTTATCTTCCCTTGCTCAACCTAACTTCATTCTAAAAATTTATCCAGAAATATTTGAATACCTGCTATATGCCAGCCACTCTGCTGAGTGCTACAATAAATGTGACATGGAATGTAACTTGGTCTTATTCTCAAGGAGCTTAGAGCCTGGACTTAATATGGTTGTCTCTCCACAGCTTTGTATATTTCAGTTGGTCTTTGCTCTATTTTCTTCAGTCCTGTGTTTCTTTCAAGTTATGATGATTATTAGTATGTCAGAAATAGGTGTACCATGGTTTTGAACAATAATTGTGTTTTTTGTCTTATTCCAACATCTGTTCTGTTGATGCACAGGATTTTATTGGAGTTCTGTGTAAATTAATGAGATGTCTTCAGGAAGCATCTTATAGTTGCTAGATAATTTTTCTGTGTCGTAATTTATAGGTTGGAATTAAAGTGTATCAAAGTCCAATATACTTGAATTGCCTAGAACCTTTGAGCAATGAGTCGATCCAGATAACTGTTTTCCAGATTGTTTTACCTTTTAACACTTAACAGGATTAATGTCTGGTTCCTCTAAAGGAAAAATTTTCTGTAAAAGTATTTTCTTGCATTTATTGTTTTGTGTCAGCACTTGTTTTATATAATGAGGTTAGTTGATTATTTTAATATATATTTCACATTGCCTTATTTTTTGTTATTTTGAAAATATATAAAATTATTTCTACTTTATACTCACATGGTATAACATTCATATGGTATAAAAGCATATATAGTGTAAAGTCATCCCTATCTCCCAACTACCCATTCTCCTCACCACTAGTTTTCTATCAGTGTTTTGTATGTCCTCCCACAGAGTGCTTATACAGAGTAATATTTATATATTCTCTTTTTCCTTTTCACACAGATGGTAACACCATACACTGTTTTGTACTTTGCTTTTTTCACATAACTGTATTTTGGAGATTATTCCTTATCAGAACATAAAGAGCCTTGTTCTCTTTTTACAGCTTCATAGTATTCCACGTACAAGTCCTCTACTAATCACTTTTTATTGTTTTTATTTATTTGCTATTATATATTGTGCTTCCCTGAAAATAAGATCTAGTCAGAGAATAAACCGTAGCATGATTCCTCCAGGATATGGAGGGCACGCACACCTCACATGAGGGTTTTATGACCTGTTTCAGGGAGAAAGATGCCTTTTCCATAAACTCCTTCAGCTTAAAACATTCAGTATGCCAAGGTGCCATATTTTGGCACCTAAAATCATGCTACAGCTTATTTTCTGGCTAGGTCTTATTTTCGGGAAAACAGTACAATCCTTGATGAATAGCTTCATAGCATTCCTCGTTTTACACATGTGCAACTCAATTGGCATGAGCGTGTTTATCATTCCTAGAAGAGGAATTCCTGGGTCAGACTGCCCTCATGAATACTTGCATGCCTAAAAAATGTCTTTGTTTTTATTTAGTCTAAAAGTAATATGTGTTTGTAGTTAAAAACTTAAAACATTTTAAACATTTCTGGAAAGAATAAAGTAAAAAATAAATTCTCCAAGCGCCTACTCCAACTTCCCAGATGTCATAATTTCTAGTCTCTGTCTTATGATTATCAATTTGCCTAATATTTGTTTTTCTTTTTTTATATAAATGGCTATATGGTATCCTATTATATGGTATATACATAATTGATCTATTAAACTCCAAACTCATTGGTGGATATTTAAGATGTTTTTTTGATACTACAGACAGACTTACAGTGAAAACCTATAGATGTCTTTGCATACATATGAATGTGTTTCTATCAGATAGATTCCTAAAATTAAGGAATACATGCTTTTGAAATTTTGATTAGTTTTACTAACTGCTCTCCAAAAAGATAGTTCCATTTGATCCTTCCACCAAAATAGCCTTGTTAACGCTGGCTGTTATCAAACTTTTTAATCTTTGCCAATTTAGTAAGGGCAAAAAAGGAATTTTATTCTTATTTGAATTTCTTGTATTATGATTAATTTTTTTTAATTAGCCATTTCTATTTATTTATGTCCTTCATCCATTTTTCTTATGTTTTGCTCACTTTGTTATTGATTTGTAAGTGTACTTGTCTATTAGGAAATTAATCTATGTCGTCATGTATGTTACAAATGTTTTTTCTCAGTTTTTCATTTTTTACCATGTGTATGGTCTGTTAAATACATAATTTGACCTAAAGAGATGAGGGGAAGGTAGGGAGTGGTAGGAGTATTATGGAGAATCCAGACCAAACTACTAAACTCTTTTTAAATAAAAATATATATTTATGTTGTATACCTGAAACTAACATAAGGTTGATTATATGTCAGTTATACTGCAATAAAAAGTTCTATATCAAACAATAAAAAAATTTTTAAAGAAAAATAACATGACAAAAATGATATAGTACTTTTATCTCCTGAGAGGAAAGGAGATATAAATAAATGATTATACAGCATTCAGTTTGTATGAAGTGTAATAACCATGCTGCAAATACATTTGTTTTTTATATTTTTCCCTCCAGAGGTTTTGTCAGCTATGATTAGTGTGCTGTTGGTGTATATACTTATGGGATTCCTCCTATATGAAGCTGTCCAAAGAACTGTCCATATGAAATATGAAATAAATGGAGATATAATGCTCATTACCGCAGCTGTTGGAGTTGCAGTTAATGTAATGTAAGCTCTTTTTTTTTTTTTAAATTTAATAGGCTTTACTTTTTAGAAGTTTTAGGTTCATGGCAAAAGGGGAAGGTACAGAGATTTCCCATATAGCCCCTCCCCACATATGCACAGCCAGGGATCCCCCACTGTCAGCATCCTTCACCAGAGTGATACATTTGTTACAATTGATGAAGCTACACTGACACATTATTATCACCCCAAGTCCAAAGTTTACATTAAGGTTCATTCTTGGTGTTGTACATTAGATGGGTTTGGACCAATGTATAATAACATGCATCCACCATTACAGTGACATGTGTCTTACACTCTGTATTATTTTCACATTAATATTTTAAAATACTGTGAATGTAGAAACTATTATACATGTATTCAGTGATGTGCAGTGATCTTTTAATATAATTATATAGTACATAAGTTTTTCTTATAAATGTTAATAAAACACTGTTGGAATTATAAATTCCTCATTAGTTTGCTCAGGGATACTGAAGTTTGACTACCAATCAGGAATTGAAGTAGGACAAAGTTTTTTTTAATTTAATTTTTATAATATTTTTATGTTAATGAGATTTTTTTTTTTAACTACCAACTTTTTTTCCCTAAAAACTATTGTTTCAACTTTATACTGAATCGTTTGGATCAGAGGTCAGCAAACTTTTTCTGCAAAGGGCCAGATACTAAATATTTAGGCTTTTAGAGCCATACAGTCTTTTTTGCAGCTACTCCACTCAGCTGTTATAGAACAAAAGCAGCCACATTCAGTATGTAAACAAATGAGCATGGCTGTGTTCCAATAAAACTTTACTTACGAACACAGGCAGTGGGCCACATGCCTTTAAACCAGGGCTTGCCAGTCCATCCTACTGGCTTTCATTTGTACCTAAAAGAAAATCAGAAATCCTTCCAAAGCCTTTTCAGTAACAGCCTGTGTACCCCTCCAGCTCATCTCCTAGCACTCTTGCTCACTTTATTTTGGCCACAATGGCTGTCTTGCTTTTTTAAAGCACAGACAGCACATTTTCATCTCAGGGCCTTTGCCCTGGTATTCCTTCTGCCTCATACACTCCTACTACAACTTGCTTCCTGATCTCATTCAAATCTCTGCTCAGAGGGAATCTAAGAAAGGCCTTCTCTGACAACTCTCCCCATCATCCTCCATCACCCTTGCAATGCTTTTCTTCAAAGCATTTTCATTGCCGGCAGTACATTAGGTATTTATTTGTTTACTTCTCTGCCTTGCCTACTAGAACATAAGCTCCGTGGGGGTAGGGATATGTTTGTCTTATTCACTGTTTTGACCCCACCATCTAAAACAGTATCTGATACATAATAGGTGCTCAAGTATTTGTTAAATGAATGAGTTCCATATTGCCTCATTAGTGTATGATAAGTAACAAATATTTTTATCAGTAATGTTAGGAAGAAATTATGTTGTTGTTGTTTTTTTAACAGAATGGGGTTTCTGTTGAACCAGTCTGGTCACCATCATGCCCATTCCCACTCCCCGCCTCCAAATTCCCCTTCCACCAGTTCCGGGTGTGGACGCAGCCATGGGCAGGATAGCCTGGCAGTGAGAGCTGCCTTTGTACACGCTTTGGGGGACTTGGTACAGAGTGTTGGTGTGCTAATAGCTGCATACATCATACGATTCAAGGTAATATGAGTGCTAATGTTTCTATTTTAAAATATATATAATTTCAACATTAAAACTAAAGGTGATTATCTTTTATCAGTATACTGGACACCAGTGCCAGCCCTATTCAGGTTGCATTTACATAAGCGTAAGTGAGCCACCAGGATAGCTCGTTTGTTAGTACTTAACACAATAGTGTCACATCACGAGGTAACTTATCTGTAGCTGCCTGTGGTTGTGCCTTCACTGGAGAACTCAGTTTTAAGCCTTGTTACTGAACTGCCAGGTATGGAATGGGCACTATAGTGAAATCCAGAGATCGGTTCTAGTCTGGGCTCTGCCATTAATCCTTTGCCCTTGAGCAAGTCCCTTAACTCGAAATTTGAGTTCCTTCCTCTTTAACATGAAGGGCTTAAATCAGATTGATGGCTGCTAAAACTCCTTCCAGCTCTGATATTCTGTGGTTCTGGGCTGAAGATTTAGAGAAGGCACAGAGGAAAACAATAGAACACTTAAACTTCTGGAAATATTGTAGGTCCCGCAAGGAAAGACATTTAAACAATCTAGGAAAGAGGGAAGATGTTTCTCAATTGCAATATCCAAGTTTTAAAGGTATTCTCCAGTCGTGCTAAAGAACAGGACAGAGGATGCCTTACTTTGCTTTACAGTCTGTTTTATGTCTGTCACTATTTAATCACACAATTTTGATCAATCATCTTACAGCCAGAGTACAAGATTGCTGATCCCATCTGTACATATGTATTTTCATTACTTGTGGCTTTTACAACATTCCGCATCATATGGGACACAGTAGTTATAATACTAGAAGGTAAGATCTCACTAATATCCTCACTGTCAAATTATTACTTTCCTAAATCAGATTGGGGGTGGGGAGACATTTAGGGCAGGAACCATTCTTTTTCTTTCTTTCTGCTGATACTTACAAGGCTATAGTAACACCATCTTACATGTATATTACATACAAGACCCATGTCCCCATGTCCTTCCCATCTGTTACCCATTTGATCCTTATAATAGCTAGGAAAAGTTGGTAAGGAACATGTTATTATCCCTATTTACCAATAAGAAAATGGAGGCTCAGAGAGGTAGCATAACTTGAGTAAAGTCATGCTGGTAACACACTATGGACCTACGACTAGAATGCAACTCTTTTGAATCTTAACACAAGTATATTTAGGGGTTTATTTATGAATTCCTTAATTTCCATTTAACTTGCTATATATTTAGCACCCCTGCCTTACTAATATTAAGTATAAGCATGTAAATACAAGTTCTCAAGAATAAATTTATCATCATTGGATGTCCCTCTTTTTTTGTTGTTTTTTGGGAGTTTTTTGTTTTGATTTTTGTCTATCCTAGCTTACTAGTTAAATGAAATACAATGGTTTAACATTTCTTTTTAGTGAGAATGAACATTTTTAAAGTATTTATTAACCTCTTGTGTATATCCTGTTATATGTGTGCATGGTTTATCTTAAAGTATTAATATATTATGAAATGTTCGTTTATAATGAATTTTGTAAAGCCATTTGGTTTCTTTTTTAAAAGTGTCCTATCCATAATGTATAACTTTTTCCCCAAAATATACATTACTTATAAAAGATATATTCTGGACTAATAGGTGTACCGAGGCATCTGAATGTAGACTATATCAAAGAAGCCTTGATGAAAATAGATGATGTACATTCTGTGGAAGATTTAAACATCTGGTCTCTCACTTCAGGAAAACCCACTGCCATAGTCCACATCCAGCTAAGTATGTTGCTGACGGTAAATGCTGGGGTTGGTGGACTCCTCTCTTGGGAATTCAACATCTGTGTTATAATTAAATAGGAAGACTTTTCTGCTGGAAAGATTTATTTGAAGGGAGGTGTGGGCTCTTCAAAACATGAGTTGCAGGTCAGTATTGATAGCACAGCAATAATTTTTTTATCTCTTTGAGATGAGACATTACAAATACATTTTTGCCTTCAGATTAAAGGCTTTTAAGTGTATTTACCATGTTTTTTCTACATAAGAAAAGCCACCCTATGTTTTTATTTCTTTATATCATTTCACAGATTGATGCTTTTTATTGTTTATCAAAATAGTACATGCATGTGGTTTATAAAAGAAAAAGTACAGGAGATGAAAGACTTATAATTGATTTCTAGTAATCTTTCTCTACCTGATCGTAGACTGGAGAGACTGGGATAATGGCTATTCAGGCTTTGTAAACTGACACACTCCTCTAACAGAGTAGCTTCAAGAGGGTAGAAATCAAACTAATAAAACTATGTTCACAGTATACTAAGGTTTATTCCCTGTGTCTTAGTCATTAATATGTAACTATGTACAATGAATAGTAATGAAATTTTCTTGACATTGCAGTTCCTGGAAGTTCATCTAAATGGGAGGAAGTACAGTCCAAAGCAAAGCATTTGTTATTGAACACATTTGGCATGTATAGATGTACTATTCAGCTTCAGAGTTACAGGCAAGAAGTGGGCAGAACTTGTGCAAATTGTCAGAGATCCAGCCCCTAATTTTGGTTGCTTGGGGACTACTTTCTGCCTTATTTATCCTGTAGTCACAGACTCGAGAGCAATAAATGCACATCTACATGAGAAAATGGAAGCCCTGACAGCTGTGTCCACATCACACACCAGTCTCGCAGTCAGCCTGACAGTGCTAGTTTCTGTTTATGGTCAAATGAGACTTTACCATGATTTTCAGATGAAGATGTTTCTAAAACACTGTTTACAGAATGAGATGTGACTCTACAGATACCTCATAGAAGACAATCCAAGACCATACTTCGTTAATTATGACAGAGTACATGTCTTAAAGGAAGCATCAAGAGTTCTGTATTTGCATTTAAAAATACTTTTCAAAGACCATTTTATATCAAGCCAGTGCTGAAAAACTGATTTTTTGTAACATAATCTTGACACCCAGCTTCTAGAATTTGACACCTAGCTCTCTTTTTACAGAAATTATTTCTCAACAGATTTCAGAAAGTACTAGTAATTATTCAGAGTGGAATAAGCATGTATTCCTAAGTGTTTCAGAAATGTTTTATTTTACAAATAAGTCTTAATGTTGTTGTTATAGTTATACTTTATAAACAACTTTTTCCAGATTTTACAGGGCTTTGAATCTCAAAGTTAATGTTTTTGGTTATTTGTAATCTTATCAGCACCAACTCTACTTATTGTGGTCAGTGTCATTAAATTATTTAGGAAATATTTTCAATATTAATCTGAATGGCAGAATTATCTTAAACTCAAGTTACTGTATACGAACTTAAACAAAATATAGGAGCGAGGATGGAGTGTGGAGTTTTAGATTTAAGCCTCCCTAAAGTCACTTTTATTGTTCATAGAATTTATCTTTACTTCATGAACAGCAAGAGACTGCAAAATGGAAACAATGATGCTCTGTCCTTTTAAGAGCCGCCTTATGTTTCGTACAGGAAGTTTGCCTGGTTCTTTGCTTCCTGCCACCAAACCAGTTAATCTTTGTGTGCCCTTTCAGGATAGAACTCTAGAGGGCTAAGGTTCAGTTTGGAATACCCACTCTCACATAAGATCACCTACACTCTTCTGGAGAGAATTTTTCTTCCAGGATGTGGGGTAGGGTTTCTCGAGGACTCCAGAAACCCTAAGTTACATTTTTGAGGTTTTCCAATAATACCATAGCAGAAATGCTTAAAGCGTTTTGGGTAAGATATTACTCTTAGAAAACAAAAATTTCAAGGGTTTTTGACTGTGTGTGTGTGTGTGCACGCATGCATGCTCCCATGTGTTTTGAAGCACTGGTATAGGACGGACATTAAACCTGTGTTGTATGGAGACTAAGCATAAAAATTTCCAAACCAAAAGCAACCTAATTGGCAACAGTTTTTTAAAAGAGGCAACTGTGAATTTTCATGTGTCATTTTGCAACTGTCGGTTTTGAGATTATGCACATTAAGAATTCATTTTCAACAGAGAATCAGAGTAAAGTAACTACATACCAGACAGATTATTAGCTGAAATCCTAGATGGGCACACAGATAACTTAGAATATAAATGAAGAATAGGAAACAGATTTCTTCTTTTTACCAAGTACCGCACTGTAAGTAAACCTAAGTTAAAACCTGGATTTACCTAAAAGATTGTTAAGAGTTGATGGTATCCAATAAAAGTGTTGATGAGGGTTAATGGTACCTAATAAAACCCAGAATTTGTTTAATTGAATTGAAAAATGTATGGGATTCTTAGTGTGAATCCATTTAAAATGATTAATTTATCAAAAATTTCAAGAGCATATAAACTGTTTAAATCAAAATACTCTTAAATATAGAAAGCAAGCAAGAATAAATGAGAGGCATTTCAGTGCGCATCTAGGCACTTACAGACTTTGGGTGTCCAGGGAGAGAAAGGAAAAGAATATTTATTATATGTTAATGGATTTTCCCATATTTGCAGTTTTTTCCATATCTACTGAACTTGTTTCTTGTGACTTTCCTTTATGTTAAATAGGTATATCTGACTTCACATCGAACTATTTTTTGAATAGCTATTGGGTAAAACAATCTAAAATCCATTTGAGGATTGAAACGGATCCTTTTGTAAAATGCAGAAACACTGAAAACGTTTGTAAATCTTAATTGTCATGTTCTGGTTAAAGTGAGGTACACATGAAGTTTCCTGCACTCTGCTTCTTGTAGCAAGAACTACAGATTTTGTACTTGTACTTTACCAAGTCTGTGAGATAGATTTAACTTCCTTAACTTGAGAAAATCCACAGAGAAGGCTGTGGCCTCAGCAGATGTGAGCAGGTGCGCACAAGCTGCCCACACAGCGTTCAGTGTGCCCTTCAGCCGTGTGGCTGCTGCCAGGAGTCACACCCCTCGGCCAGCTCCCAGACAACGAGCTCCCGCTGTCCTGTGAAAAACTGGCTGAGTGTGGAGAAACACCTGGGTTCATTTTGCACTGAGAAAATGGACCATAACATCAAAACTGGGCAGTTCTTCAGTGTGATGTGTTTTAATTAACATTTGCAAATAATCAGTTTCTTGTGTCCAGAAACTTGTGTTTCCCAATCTAGCCAGATGCAGCCTTTTGATTTATTTTAGGAAAAGGCCTATTGTTTCATTAATGACCATACTGCCTTAGAAAGGCGGGTAATGTAGTTGAATAAGGCTTATTTCAGAGAGCTTTGAGGTGCAAACCCAGAAGTGACTAATTCCTAGTACATTTCCCTCTAGCCATAACTTGTGGCTCTCATCAGTATTGTTTGCCAAGTCACTGGGGTTCTTATTTTGCCATTTCTCTTTCAACTTTTTGATGCTTCATTTCCATTTTCTAAAATGAAGTTTCCTGCTCTTAGTCTCACTGCTGTGGGTTCTGGTTCTGTCTCTTGAACCCAGAGATCCTCACTGACAGTATTTGTCTTGAATAGAATTTTCCCAGACTAGACACAGGGAAGATCAGATACAGGAGCTTCCGTTTCATTTTAATGTGAGAAAAGACCACCTTTCAGAAACAAAACCCACTTACACAAGTGTTCCTAGGTGGGGAAGAATCTTTTTTTCAACAGCTGACTGATCCAGAGTCTCGGCACCCTGAACTTTACAGAACAAGTGACAGAAATAGACTGTACTCTGCAACCACAGTTCAGGTCATTGCTCAGCCTCTGGGTTGTGTCGCAGTCACTCTCACTGCTTTAGAAAAGATATTCACTGCTGAAACAAGCACAGTTCACTACATTTATTTTCTTTCTATGCATTTACATTAATTGGTTCATCATAATGAATAAGGTGTTCTTAGAGAATTTGACCCCCTTTGGAATAAGGTGTTACACAATTTTTGTGTTGACTATACCTTACATACAGTAAATTTAGAGTTACAGGATGTGTTCCTAGTTATAAGGTTAGTTCATTTGGTTCGGTTTGTCTTTGAACCAAGCTTAGCTCATGAGCCAGTTGGGTATTAGTCACAAATGAATAATGACTCCGTATATGTATCATATATGCTGTCTGAAAGGGGAGCAAGTTTGATCTTCAAGTAATTGATTAACCAAAATACCATTTGCAAACCATAACTACAGATCTGTCATGTGGATCCCACCAGAATGGGCTTCAGACTTGTTTTACAGATCGTCAATCTGTTGATGTTGGTAGGAATACGCAAATTGGAGGGAAGAAGTTGTGGGAGTTTCTCAGTATTGAATTGTGTGTGCGTGTGTGCGCACGCGTGCTTTCAGGCCAACCATCGTTGAATTCTCACAAAGGGTTTAACTTGTTTCTAATCATATTGTGAGTACCAACAAACAGTTTCTGATTTGGGGTAATATTGGAAAACATTTATGGAGATACTTGCACAGTTAAATCTCTGACAGTGTCAATTTAAATACTGCAATTAAGTATATTCTAAAATAACTGCAACACAAAATTGAAATGTGCCAGTAAGTCTGCTTTGCACCTGGAAGATACTGTATATGTGGAAAGCTTATGCTTCTCTAAGTAAATATGTTATTAAGTAAGCCATATCACAGTTTAAGAAATTGTATATAGTTCTCCATAAACCCCTTCAGAAACCAGGTATTTTGCATATGATTGATTTTAGAAAGATTTTGAAGCAGGGGTTTGTCCATGTAATTTAAAATCAAAGTATATATATATATATATGTATATGTACTGTATTTGCAATTTTTAAATTGTAATTTCCTATACATTTATTAAATAAAGTATTGTTTTGCTGTGTGGTTTATTAAAAAATGGTAATGTACAGTCCCTTAAATTTCTAGGGTTTTTTTTTAATTAATAGTAGGATCAAATGTATTAGAAAATAGATGATAGCCTATCTAGTATTATAATTTCAGATTGTAATGCCCTCTTAGATATTTAAAAAATAAGCCCAAAAACAATCTTCCAGATAGGGTAAAGAAAAGATATTAAAAAGATACCTTTTTATTTTACACCAGTCAATTTTTAATGCCCCTCCAGCCCAAGGAACAGTGGCAGAAAGGAAAAAAAGAAGCCCCTGCAAAAGTTAAGATTGGTGAGCACCATTGTGAAATCTAGGCGTAATGACCTAGTGACGCCCCAAGAGTGTAGACCAGGGGTCAGCAAACTGCGCCTCATGGGCCCAAAGCGCAGAGCATGGTTTTTATTTTAAAAGGTGGTGTGTTTTTTTAAATCAGAATAATAGTTATAGTATTTTGTGATGTGAAAATTGTGTGAGCTTTAAATTTCAGTGCGTAAAGTGTTTCTTGAACACAGCCACACTCATTTGATTACGTGTTGTCTACAGCTACTTTCCTGCTGCAGTGGCAGATGTAATAGTTGTGACAAACATAACGTGTCCTATCTGCCCCTTTATGAGAGAAGTTTGCCACCCGTGGTGTACCCTGCTGGACTCGGATGGCTGTCACAGCACGTGTGGATACAACCAGCCCTTCAGGAGCCCACTTAGGAGTTGCTGTGACTGGTCCGTCTGAGACACCAAAGGTTCTTTTCTTCCCTTGGCCTTTTTTCTTTATTCCCCTTGGAGTTGGGGCAGAAATATAGGAAAAGAGTAACAGGAGTTCAGATATTATCTATGTATTGTGCCATATGCTCTAACACTCACTAATAAAGCAGGTTTCTGCCCAGACCACCGTGATCACCAGAATGATTTATCAATATTTTTCAACATAAAGCTTCTTCACTTGATTTTTGGATTTTTCACTGAAGTTAATGACAAAAATAAAGGAAATAAAAATGTATGTTGAATACCTTATGTAATTTGTACCAACTAGGAACTCACAAATGAGAAACAACATTTTATCTGCTAAATTAGATGAAAATGATTACCAGGCTTTTAAAATACGTTCTTTAGGGCCGGCCGAGTGGCGCGATGGTTAAGAGCTGGCTTAGGATGCCAGCGGCCGTGGTTCAGATCCCACATATGAGGACCTTCTTAAAATATATATATATATATATTTATATATATATATATTCTTTATATATATTCTTTATATATATATATAAAGAATATATATATATTCTTTAAAGTTTTCCAGTTACCTAGGAAAAGACAACTATTTTTTAAAATGTTGCATATTGTTTGATTACTAGTTATATTTCTATTTTGATGCCATGTTTTTCATCCACCAAAGATCTCATCATTGTCAAGGAGCATTCTGGTTTAAGGTACTCATGGGACTTTTACAGAACATAAACTGTAAAATTTGGCCTATGGGTATTACCTAATAAACACAAATATTACACTTTGTGAGTTACCAATAGCTTTCGTGTCTCCTGTCCTGGACTTTTCAAAACCTTTTTCTGATTTGACTTTCAAATTCCTATGTGTGTTCACTTGCCAAATTCTGTATATTGCTTTGTGAGGTTTTGTTTTTAACATTTTTGTTCACTTCAGCAAAACGCTGAGTCTATGGAAAAAAATATGTGGAGGTTTGTTTTCTCCAAAATATAGTGAGCTAATTCTTGGTAAGTAGGATTTTTTTTAAGTAGGAAGTTTTTAGAGACCTAATAAAAGCAATAGACACACCTCTGTTCCCTTGACTTTCCTAGAATTAAAGATCTGACCCCACACTTCTCTATCTTTGCCCCACTTCCTTTCCAGAGGAAACCTGCTACCAGGTAAATGGTTACAGGGATATTTGCCTCTGAACAGTGATGGCAATGAACATTTGACCTTAGTCAAGCCATGAAGAAGTGGAGTAAAGAAAATAGTTTCCTGGACTTCATTCATCTATCATATTCACCTATGAAAGCTACACGGCAAATCCTAGAACTTGAGTTTCAAAATGATCAGAACACAAGCCTTTTCCATCTTGGCTCTTTTGTGTAAGAATATTTCCCAAAGTCCAGGATATTTTTTAAACCCTAAGTATTAAAAGAATGTAAAGTGTTTTAGCCATTGATACATATATATATGGTTTTAGAAGCAGTCTCATCTTTAAGATACCCTGATATTGAGATGTCTCAAAAAGTTGGCTCAATTGGTTGGAAATGTTTTTTTCTAAAGTGGATTGAGACTATGTACTTCCAAATGCCATCTATTTTATAGTCATTCAACAAGAATTGATCTTTGAAAGGCCACCTCCCTTTCATTGAACATGTTATGGAATAAAACACAAAATTCCTATGTACTTTTCAAGTTACACAGTAAATGAAACAATGTTTTTGGAGAGCATCTTGGGCCATACCCTTACCCTCTGTGTGATAGAAGATCACACTCTAGTTAGGGATTGCCTGAGAAACTATGGCCTCTAGATAAAGTCCATCCTCCTGGTAATGACACAGAAAATCCTTCTGACCTGGTGACGGCTTGCTTCCCCACCCACAGTTCCATGCACCACCTCTATCCTACCTCCCATGTATCAGCCATGCCGAACTACAGTCAACTTTTGGTTTATGGGGGAAATAATTGCTAACATTTATTGAGCCCTTACTGCATTTCAGACACTGTGCTACGCATTTTATGTATTTATGTATTATTTAATCCTCATGATGGTACTTTGAAGAACATTCTAATCTTCATATTGCAAACAAAACAGACCAGGAGAAAGAAGTTAAGTGACTTGCCCAAAGTCATATAGGTAGAGTTGTAACACAGGAATCAAAGGTCACAGACAACTCTTAAGTATAGTTATAACTAGTAAACATGTAATACCAAAGGGATCCAGTGTAGACTAATGCAGTTAAAATCAACTTGAGTTTTAGATAATAGATATATAAAAGTAATGGAAGTATAATAGCTTAGAAGCATTCAATTTTATATAATTACATGCGTGCTTGGCAAAAAAAAAAAAAAAAAAAAAAGCTTACTCTGTTTCTTAATTATGTTCTTGTTCTTTGAGGCACCAGGATGGTACTTTGTATCTCACTGCCTTCACTTGACCAAACTATCTCCCCAGAGGACACCAGTGCTCTTCCAAAAGACACTGAACATATTTTAGCTCTTTAAGTTATTACTTCCCAAGAAGATAATTCAAAGGGGGAAAACAGTCAAAACAAAATGTTTGCATAGGGCAAAAATTCACAGGGAGAAGTGAGACACGCAGACTCCCTAGGGATAAGAATCTGAAATACATAGAGATAGTTTGCAACCTACACTTGCTTTTCTCCTTTCTCAAGTTTCTATCTTCTTTCCATACTCTTGCCTATATTCCCCTGGTAAAGAATCCCATTCCACCATTCTACCTTTAACTTTTTTATTTTTTAAATTTATAACTGGTGTTATCTGTATTTTTAAGTGCTCAAATCAAAGATAAATTATCATAAACATATAACCACCCAGGTCAAGAAATACAACATCACCAGCCCCAGAGGCCTCTGGTGTTCAGCCCCAATCTCCGCCTGCAGATAAGGCTGAACAATTTCTCAAAATTGTATCAACTTGTACTCCCATCAGCAGTATATGACAGTACCCGTTGCCCCATATTTTTGTCAACTTGGCATTGTCAGTCTTTAATCATTCTCGAGGGTATGTGGTGGTACCTCATTGTGG
The DNA here is from genome assembly GCA_033961575.1 of Aselliscus stoliczkanus. Lineage (NCBI taxonomy): Eukaryota > Metazoa > Chordata > Mammalia > Chiroptera > Hipposideridae > Aselliscus > Aselliscus stoliczkanus. Next base: position 99,123,010 of record CM066732.1, on the reverse strand, counting down.
TTTCACTTTGTTTCCCTTAAGCAAATTAAAGTGAAAGAACTCCCCCTAGTGGGTAAAATCTGAATTACCTGGGAGATTTTTTTTTTTTCCAGAGTGTGTATTTAAGCTTCCACTATACTTAGGCCTTACTCCACCTCTTTTCTTCTTGCGAGTCTCTAAGAATAAAAAGCTGACCATCTTTCATAAATGCATTGTCCATTATATCCTCTATTACGAAGTGCCCCTTTAAGCCTCCATGCTCATTTTTCTATTGAGTTTTTTTAAATATTAACTTGTAAGAGTTCTTTATGGATTCTGACACGAACACTTAGTTACACGAGCTGTTGCCACACCTGGTCCATCTCTAACTTGAAAATCAATTCTTTTTCACCCGTAGAAACAGGAGGCTCAAGGCGTTCAATTTTGTCATACTCGAAGAGACCAGTAGATGGTGCCCTAGCCTTGCTCCTGAGCCTTTCATCGGTGGTGCCTGAATTTCAGGTAAATCGCCCAAAAACATTTTGCAAATGAGCAATGTTAAAGAATAAGAAATCAAACTTTAAACCATTACACATCTAGATGGAATGCAACTAAAACTAGGTTTCCTAGTGGAAATATTTTTTTTTTTTTGCTTAGAATGAAGAAATAAAAAGGTCTTTACCACAAGGCTCGAAAGCTGAGAAGCTGCCAGGAGGCGGGGCACCAAGCAGAATCCATGGAATTTCTCTCTGCGAGTAACCTGCAGGCAGATAAAAAGAGTAACTACCACGCATGTGGACACTGTTTCATTATTTACAAGAGGCAGGTATCTACTTGCACAGGGTCTGAGAGGAGAACAGAGAAGGGGTTAGTCAGGGGAGTTACAAGTATTTCTCCACCTCCTTTCCTTTATTCCTCTTTTCGATTTTGTTTTCATTAATCCTATCTTGTGATTGCTTAAACTGACCTGGTGAGCCTCAGAAACCTAGTGGGAAGCCAGCCCCAGTTTCTGGGATGGAAATGGTATTTGTAAATACACATGTTTGAATTCTGAAGCTTGGTAAGGCCCAGCAGGCTCCCTCTGCCTCTGCTCAGATGGATGCTCCCCTGAACTGTCCCCCCCACTTAGTCTTAGACAGACCTTCCATCCTTCTTCTTTCTCCCCAGACTCCTTCCCACTGAATGAACCAATGAATGAATGAGTGAGTGACACGGTCCTAGCCTTCCTGAGTTTATAATCAGAGCACATGAGCCCCACACTCAAAGGAAATTCCCACGGGACAATTGGGAAGCAGTACAGGTAGAGGCAGCAACTGGAGAGAGGAGCTGGGAGGGGCCTGGTGCGATGGGGTTGGCTTGTGATAGGCTGTGATTATGAGCCTATTTCAGTGGAGGGAAAGACGTAACAAGAGCCTGAGGCATATTTGGGATATGGGAGAAGGTGACTTTTTCTCCAGCCTTCACGATGGTCATTGGCAGGAACACAGGAACGCTCTTTATGTAGCCAACACAAGGGTTGTCATGGTGACAGTGTACTTTTCAAGATTTAACAATTTAACAATTTAATCAATTTATACATGATGCAATCACTGTGTTTTCTCAAGGCTACATGCATACCTCGTTGATCTGGTCAATGGCCAGAACGCTGACTTAAAAGAAATTGAGTCAGCCCTCAGCCATCCCAACACCAGCAACCAGGCTGCAATTCTGGACTGAGATTCTCCATCAGATGACATATGAGTCACCCCTAGGACCTGGTTGGAGATAACCGTCATGGAACAAACAGGACCCCAAGAGACATTCTCCAGGGGAGTTGCATGACTAACTCTCACTTTTCTTTGTTCTGTTTCTTCCTGTGTACCTATAAAACTCCTTGACTATCTAGGAAGAGAGAAGGCGGCCTTTGAGACACGAGTCTGCCATCATCCCGGAATGCTGGCATTTGGAATAAACCTACTCTTCTTTCCACCAACACTTGTCGCTCCATCATCGGCTCACAAGGGGCAAGCAGCCAAACCTGAATTCGGTAGTAGGTTTTTGCCACTGTGAGTCACCACCTCTGATGTCCCTGGGACTAGCACAAAGACTGGCACATTTAGAATGTATTGAATGAACTCACTTATGCTTTTTATTCTCACTGTTCAGAAATGACATCAGATTCGATTGCACTCATGAAGCTCTCTTCTGTCCCACATCTGCTGAGATCCAGCACTACCTTCCTTGCAGGGCATGGAAATAAAGGTTTAGAAAGCAGCTCTGTTCTGTTTTGGTTTCTTCATTGGGGATGATTAGGCAAGCTGGCTTTCTGACCAATGTGGAAGTTCCAGCGCTCACCAGATTTCACACCTTCAAAAGGCAAGGACATTGCACCACTAAAGCCTCTTGGCTCTGGGGTCTGCCAAGGTAGGAGTCCAGAGGCTGGGGCCTGTGCAGGGGCAGGAAAGGGCAAGTGTGTCAGGTGGGCGGGGGTGCACAGGGCCAGGCCCTGCTTCTCCTGGGTCTGACTATAAATGGGGATGCTGAGGCCTGCTGCCCATCACCTGTCATCCATACTGACCATGCCCAAGGCCTGGGCAGTGAGAGGATACCAGGCAAGAGTGCACATCAGTGTAAACATTGTCTCCTACGCTCTGGGGTTCGGAGTCTCCCCCTGTTCTCCTGGCCCAGGTGACATGCAGTGGTTTGCTGGAGCCAGCTCATACTACTTGGAAGAGCTAAGTTTACATTTCCAAGAGCTTTGCAAATCAATTGTTCAAAAGCTATTATTTTATTTATTTATTTATTTATTTATTTTTGAGGGCAACATAAGCCCTCATATGTGGGACCCTAACCGGGGCCGCTGGCTTCCCAAGCCAGCGCTTAACCACCGCGCCACTCGGCTGGCCCTGACAATGTTATATTTTTAAAAAATTAATAAATATCCAAACTCATCACTTCCCAGTTATTTCACTACATTTTGTATTATGCTCCTGAGGCTATCTACACCTACTGTGTCTGTATGGTGGAGATATTATTATATGGAAGCGTGCTTCTTCCCCATTCAGTGTTCAATGACTCATTGCTGGTCACTTGAAATTGGTCCACCGTGGGGATATTAACATCACTGAAATAAATGCTGCCAATCAGAGCCTTTTGCCCAAGTACCTATTGTACGTGTGGCCCGTGCACCACTGTACCTCACACAGCCGTGGAGCCTGGACGTGCACCGGCTGGGAGGAAGGCCAGCCCCGGGTTTCCCACCGGCTGCTGCCGGCTCCGGACCTTTTCCCACAGCCAGACTGGAGGGAGGAGAGGCCAGGGGAAGCATCGGGGAGCAGGAGGACACTGGCAAACAGCCTTGACACCCCTGGGGCGCAGCCGGAAGAGCCTGGCTCACGGCGGGAGGGCAGAGCTATCCTGAGGAATTCAAGGGAGAAAAGCCAGGGTGTGGAGGGCAACAGGGTAATGAGCAGGAGTGAAATAAGTGACAGAGTGACAGAAGAGCAAGTGCAGCAGTCCAGCAGACCGGCCTTGTGCAGACACACAGGGGAAACCACAGAATGTCGCAAAAGGGAGGGGAACCAAGCATATGCAAAAGGAAGTTGGACCTTGTGAAGCTGGGGTTCAATGCAGGTTCTGCAGTGCTGCTGCCTGTCCCCAGCTGCAATAAGGGGACAATAATGAGGAGGGAGGAGGGCGGCGGAGAAAGAGGACCTCACACTCCTCCCAGTCTCCAGACATGCTCAGAGCTCCCTGGCTCACTCCTCTCCTCCTCCTTACAAGTTCTTTGCTCTGGGTCATCCCAGCCCTCCTCTCCACATCCTGCCACAGCTAACCCCACATCTTCTCACTCACACCTAGTTTCCAGAACCTTCTATTGCTGGTGACACACCAATTTCTGTCTCGAGCTGGATGTCCCACAGGTTCCCACACTTATCACCTAGTTCTCCAAACCTAGTTCTCCCTACAGGCTCCCATCTCAGGGAGAGGCAGCATCAAGCACTGGTTAGCGAACCCAGAAGGCGTCCTTTGTCCCGAGACCCTCACAGCTCAGGGGAGTCCCCGCCATCATCTCCCCACATCCTCCCCTCCCCCACTCCACCTCCCAGGCCTCTGACCACGGCCTCCCAAGCTCAAATGACTTTTTCTTTCATGTGATCCATGTTTTAAAAGATGCCTATGACATTGCATTTATTAAATGATAATATCATCTGCCCTTAAAGTTGTATATACAATTTTCAATCAGAATTTTATCCACTAAACACCTACTGAGCAGCTGCTACATGTTGGGCGCTGTGCTGGGCACCAGGGATGCAAAGGTAACTAGGACCCGGACCCGGGCCTCAGAGCTCATGCCTACTTAGGGAAGAATCACAGAAAGGAAGAATGAATCGTAACAATGCCCCGAGGTAAGGGCCACGATGGGAGGTGCACACGGTCCTACAGGACCTTGGGGGCACACCTGCCAAACTAGAAGCCTGGGTACCCTATTTGGGCCTTAGTCTCCCCTTGCTCCTTATTTCTAGTCACTCCCTGGCTCCCGGGAGCACATCTCCTCTCAAATCCGTGTGGTCCACTCATCTCCACATCCACAGCTTGAGTTTAGGTCACCACCCTCTGCCACCTGGACTCTCTGTCTCCAGCCATTCTCCACACCAAAGCCAAAAAGAAATTCCCAGAGTTCAAAACTGATTGAGCCACTCCCTTACTTAAAACCTTCAATGGCTCCCTATTGTCCTTAGGATAACATCTAAACTCGTTAGCATGGCTTCACAGCCCTTTCTGATTGAATTAATCCTCACACCGATTTAACTGAACACTTACTATGTGCTAGGCATTGTGCAGGGTACTGGAATCCTACAGAGAACAGAATGCACACCGTCCCCTTCCCTGGAGCTTGTGATCTAGCAGGGGATACAGATATTAAATGATATTTATGCAAATCACTGACTATAATTCTAGTGAGTGCAGGAGAAAGAACGTTTCCTGTCAATCCCTACTTCAACCACAATCAACTCCTTGCAGCACCTGCCTCCTGACCCTGCCTAGACTGTTCCCTCCCGTGAGCTGCCCTCCAGCTCTCAGCATGGGCTTCTCTCCTCCTGAGAGTGTCCCCTGAGCCTCCCAGGTGCTTCATGAGATCCTGCGCTCATCCCCGTCAGGGCTCAGAGTACAGGCCCTTTTGTCCTAGCACAGGACTCAGCACCGTAAACCCTCAGTAAGCGTTTGCTGTGTGAATGATTGCTAGCTCCTCTTAATCCATGTGTGATCATTTTTTTAATTATTCACGTAAGGTTCACAGTGTGTGTGGAGGGGGTGTGGTCTCCAGGACACCGGGGCCCGCTTGGGGTGGCTGCCAAGGTGAGGTGGACCCAGCGGTTCTGCCATCTTTCCTCTGGGCTCTCAGCCCAGGAGCCCCCGCTGGCCTCCCACTACCCCCCACCCTCCTGCCCCTTGGAGCCCAGTACTGCCTCTGGACTTGGCTCTTCTGGGGGCTGCACATTGTTGAGGGAAAGAGTGGGGTGGCTGGCGAAGGAGGAGCACCCCACGGGGGCTGAAGCAGCCGGACCCTAGCTGCATCCTAGGGCAGCTTCACCAAGGCGTCTGGGCTGCTTTCTGCTGTCTTGGGGAAACTCCACTCCCCCACCTCCTGTGGTCCACAAATCTCACCTGGATAAGGAGTGGCTGCCGGGTCCTGGGGCTGAGGCCAAGGCCAGGTCTAGGAGCAAAACTCAGGTATGGAGGCAGCCCTGTCACCCACCTACTCTGAAAAGCCTCCTGTCCTGTCTAAAAGAGGCTTGTTCGGCCTCTTTTACCCTCAGGGGCTTATCCATAAAGTCCCACACGGAGTCCCAAGCTTCCTGCTTCCTCTGGAATCAAGGAGAGGGAAGATCACCTGGGCCACCCCCTTCATTTTACAGCTGATGGAACTGGGGTCCTGAGAGGGAATTAAGTGCCCAAGGTGCCAGTCATGCTTTAGAACAAACAAACAGAAAAGGCAGCTCTCCTGACTCTAGTCAGCCCGGGTCCTTTCCGCTAAGCTCTGCTGCCCACCTGATTTTCTTAGGCTGCCCCAACTTTTTTCCAGCTGATTTAAACCAGAAAGAATGCCTCCAATGAATGCAGCTCTCAGGAATTATCGCCACCCTCACCCACACCCTCCTCTATACCCACTCCCGTTCATCTGCCCTTCTGACCCAGAAGTGGAAGCTAAGCTTGACCCAACCTGACAGGCTTGTCCCTGGCAGGTACCAGGAGAAAGACAGCACAGTGACTTGGTATCAGGATTCGCCTGGTTCAGGAGAGATTGCCAGAATGGCCTTAGAGAAGGAAACCAAGCACGGCTGCGCTGTGTTTACCTTCCTGACTCACAAACATGACTGAACTCTACTGGCTGATAGGATAAGGCCCCAGTCCCTGAGCCCAGCCCCTCAAGCCATTACCTGCCTGCCCGGCCTTGTCTCCTACCGCTCTGGACCCCCATGTTCTCTCCTGCCAATCATACCATATCCAGATTGCGCCACATCCTCCGGGCCTCTTGGGCTTTGTAAGTGCTGTTCCCTCTGCCTCAAATGCCCTTCCCTGCTTCTCCGTATGACAAGCTCCTCGTTGTTAAGACCCAACTTAAAGGTCGTCTTCTATCCTGCGCAGGTATTTCCCTCCTCACTCTCTCCCCTCCGCTTCCTCCTTTGTGTGCCCATTGTGCTTCTGTGCCAACTACAGCATAATAAAGAAAATACAAGGTCATGAATCTGTGTCCCCACTAGACCATCATCTCCTTAATGACAGCAACTGTGTCATTATGTTCAAATTCTTAGAGCCCAGCACACCAGTAGACACTCAAAAAAAAGGAATAAACTGCTATAACCAAAATCGATATATGGACTTTGGGTTTATTCCAGAGTTAATTTAGGAGCAAGTCTTAACATCACTCAAGGATCTCCTCCCAACTCATTTATTCAACAAATATTTATTGAGTGCCGCTGTGCACAAGACACCTTGTAGACAAAGTGGTGGGAACTTAACTCGGAAGCAGACACAGGAGTCTGCATTTTGGAGGCAGAGACAGGGCAGCAAAGACTGTGAATTATGAGGGGATGGCCAGCACTCACTGACCACAGCTGTTCTAAGCAGATTATTGCATTTAATCCTACATTGGCCTTACAAAGCAGGCGCTTTCATCATTATTCTCATTTTACAGATGGGGAGATTGATGCTTTCAGAAGTGGAGACACTTGCAGTGGCACAAGTAAATAACAAAGGCAGGATTTGAACCCAGGCTGCCCCCAGGGCCCACATGCCCAAACAGAAAGATCCTACAGGCATAGCTTGGTTTATTGAACTTCACAGGTGTTGCATTGTTTTACAAATTGAAGGCAAGACCCTCCACCAGCAATAAGATTATGGCTCACTTTATTGCAATGGTCTGGAACTGAACCTGTAATATGAGGTATGCCTGTTTAGGTGTTTTATTTTCTGACTTAATCGCCTTCATCATTGTCTGCAAACACCTGGAGAGCTTAACAATCACTGATGCCCACCCTGGTGCCATCCCACAGATTCTGGTGCAGTTAGTCTGGGGTGCAGCCTGAGTACCAGAGGTTCTAACATGCAGCCAGGACTGAGAACCCCTGTTCTAAACGGGGAGTTGGGTGTCAAGAGTGAGAGGTGAGACCCACCTGCAGCCGAGATGCTCCCTGGTTGTGTTAGGATCCTGCTGGTAGCGACTCGATGCTTTCCTGTCCCCTTGGGGCTCCAGACAGTGTGGGCAGGCCTGAAGCTTTCTGCCTCACATTCTCTCTGTGTCTCACCAGCTGTGACCTTCCCGTGGCTTTGCAGTTGCCAAAGACACCTTACTGGGGAAATTCCACATGGGGAAAAGCCAACATGGTTTCCAGGCAAGGGGGTGTGGCTTCCCCAGGATGTCACCCAGCTTTTAGGAGGAAGGAGCCAGGCTCTCTGCACAGTGAGGGCAGCTGATCTGAGGGCCCTGCGTGGGAGCCTTGTCGGCAGCAGACCTGGCACAAAAAACACCCCACACCCCACAGATCCCAGCAGGCATGTTCTGTGGGTCAGAGACAGCAGAGCAGGGAGAAGGCTCCTGGCTCCCCCATCTGGCTGCTGTCCTTGGCAGCCACTGGACCCCATGCACTTGCAGGCTCTGAGGGACAGCGAGGCTCCCCGGAGCAGGCGGAGCCAGACTGTGTGTCTGCAGCCAACAAGAATGGATTTCCCCCTTCTTAGGCCCAGGCAGTGACTCAGGGGCAAGTATCCTCAGCTCCCTTGCCCACTGGGGAGCATGATCTTGCCCCCAGGGCCCTCGCAGGAGCAGAGCACGCCCGGGGCCCAGTGGGACGGAGGTTGGCAGTAAGAGTACTTGTGTAAGGCACACGGCACACTTCCCTCACTACCTGGGCATCCTGAGCCTCCTGTCCCTCACAGAGGTGTTGTATCGTTTCATGGAATCCTCACCACAGTGCTTGAGGCAGGTGCCATCCCTCCCCAGCTTTTCCGATGCAGAGCTTGGGGCTCCACACAGTCCCTCCTTCAGCAGAGCTGTGTTCATATCTGGGCATCCAGGGTGAACGGACATGTTTGGCCATCGCTGAGGTCTCTCCCAGGGCCCAGACTTCCTGCCTCTCAACTTCTCAGTTTAGATGATTCACAAACCGTCTCCCCATGTGAGGACCTCATTAGAATGGCCATGCCTGTTCTAATCTTGGGGCTAGGATGTGTCCTATGGCTTCACCACACCGTAACCATGTAGGAAACAGCTTCCTTTACGGGGAGAACAACGACGTAAGACACCAAGAGTGGCCGTAGCGGAGGGGGAGGGGGTGTCTCACCTCCAGCCTATTTATTTTTAAGGGCAGACACCCTGTTTTCTTTACCTTTGTATAAACCCCTTAGTACCTAGCACAGTAGGTGGCACATGGCAGATGCTCCTTAAATGTTTTCTGAGTGATCAAACCCAGCAACAAATGTTTTTGCAAAGACTCAGCCATGATTGATCGCTGGCATGCTTAATTTCAAGGTTTTTAAGTATTCATTTATTCAACAAATATATATGATGTCTGCCTGTTATATGCCAGGCGCATGCCAGCTGCTATGATCCAAAAGTGAGCAAACATAGCTCCTCATGGATCTCCAGTTTTGTGGAAGAAGAAAGTATGAAAGCACATAAAATGACACTGTGCTAAGGTTACTAAAGGAGAGGCCAAAGGATATGGAAGTGCTGGCAAGAGGGCCTGCCCGAGGGTCAGGGAAGGCTTCTGAAGGGAGGAAGTTTGCACATCGCTCCTCTCGCCCACCTGTCCATCATGGGCCACGTGCCCGAGTTTGTCCAGCAAGGAGCCCAGCGCACCTTGGCCGCTTAAGTGACTTAAGGTCCCTCAGAGCAAGAGGGAAACGCACATCTCCTGACAGCCCAGGCCTCAACACCAAGGTCAACAAACTTCTAGGTGTGAGTTTCCCCATCAAGAGGAAAGAGAGTTTTTGTTTTTTTATGCAAAGCAGCTTAAACTGAAACTGACCTCAGCCTGGGCTTCTGAGATGGTTTTCACAGAGGGAGGGAGGGAATGAGTTGGCTCTCCAGGAACCTCAGGGACACACCCAGATTGCCCAAGGGGGGGGGGCAGCCCAGGCACCTCCCAGTCCCCTTCCTTCCCTGGCTCCCTGGCCAATGGAACTCTGAGGGGACACTCTCTTCAGTGCCAGCTCCTCCATAGGAGGTCCACAGGGTCTGACCCCAAATGGAATCTTCCCCCAGGGTCAGTCCAGGGTGAGGTCAAGGGCAGGCCTGAAGGAGGGGCCCTCAGACCAGCCAGATGAGGCACCAGACCAAACTGTCAACAATCAGGAAATGGGTGATGACTGTGCCTCTCAGCTGCCCTCACCCTTTTCAGGGCTCTTAGCTCGTAATAATAATCCTTCTGGCCCTGAACTCGTGTCGCCTCTCTCACTTTGGCTTCTTTCTGGCATTCTGCTCAGTTCTCCTTTCTCTTCCCTACCTGGCTTCTTTACATCTTGACATCCTCAGTAACTCGGGGTGCAAGCGGCCCTATGACTGCCTCTCAGCCCTGACTTTTCTCCTCAGGTGTGTTCCTCTGACTGTAACTCTTGTCTCTCACTTCAAGCTCCTGAGAATCTGGCCGACTAGTAAAACCTTTTCAAGCGGGGTCCTCTTGGGGTCTCTGAGAATGACACTGAAAACACTGCAGGTCCTCTAAGATCTAATCCCATCCCTTTCTCATCCTCTCTCCTTCCTGCTGATCAAACTGTTTTTAGTTTGGGATCCAGAGATGGCTAGTAAGGCATTACAAATTATTTCCAGCTTCAGGACTTGGAACATAAACTCTATGCTCAGTTTCCCAAGCTTTATCCTCCAAAGAAAAACCTTTTCTCTCCCAACATGCTGCACATATACGCATACTGGCTTTCAGGCTATGATCTCAGCTAGGGATGTAAAGCCTCTACATTTGAACTTCTTTGTTCTAGAACAGGGGTTGACAAACTTTTGAGACGGAAGAGCCTCGGCAAACTGTGGCTCCCAAGCCACATGCGGCTCTTTGGGTTCGTACATGTGGCTCTGAAGTAAAATTGAAAATGAAAATAAAGCTATCATAGTTTCATTTATAAAATTTTTAAAGGATATTATTCACATAATGGTGACTATGTAAAAATCTATTTATTGCTCTCGAACAATTTTTAAATTGTGAGGGACAGGATGGGCACTTCCAGGGGTCAGCAAACTTTTGCGACAGAAGGTACCCAAAGAGCTGCATGTGGCTCGCGAGCCACAGTTTGCCGACCCCTGCTCTAGCCCAGAGCTGCTCAAACTTTAGCCGTGCATAATAACCTGAAGAAGTTATGTGTAAAACAAACACAAAACAACACAGAATCCTGGGCCTACCCCCTAGAGACTAAGACTCAGTAGGTTTAGGCTGCGGCCTCTCACGTGCTGCTGGTCCACCCAACTGTGCTTATAGTAGGCCAGTTCTTGGCTCTCAGTCCTTGCCCAAAAGCAAGGAATGCTTCCGGCTTAGAGCTTGAAGGAAGAAGAGCAATGAGGAAATAATGCAGGAAGGAAATATCTCAGTGAAAACATTTCTAAATATTAACCTACCTCACTGTCGCATCCCACAGAACAGAGAGCAATGAGACTCGGAAAGGGATGGCGAAGGTTGAAATAAGCACAAAGAACCAGTGATTTAGGTGCAAGCTGAGGCTAAAGGACCAACAGACTCACAAGGACTGAAGGCCCCAAATCTGGCCAAGCCAGAGTTTTTAATTAAGAAACGTCAAAGGAAGAAAAATTTATTCTCTCCAATGTCTGTGATAGGTGCGTGCCTGCTGGCTATCTCCCCGCAACTCCCGCTTGCATTCCAACACGTCCTGTGCCTTCATGCACCCAACCTTTCACCCTAGGGGATGGCTCCAAGGTAAAGAAACCATCTGATAAGGGAGAAAGCGTGATATCATTCCACCAGGCCCCAGTTTTCTGAGACACTTCCTTATGTCATTTTTGACATGGGGCATGCGTGGGGGGAGCAAGCAGATGGACAGTTGTCAGGCAACACCTCACAGGTTTATCCCTGAGATGAAACCCCCTTTGCAAAGCAAGGCTCTGAGAAGTTGGGAAGCTTGCCAAGGTCCCCCCAGATCTTGGCTGACAAAGCCTGGAGTCAGGTGCTGACTGTCCGCTTGCGCCTGGCCCACTGTGTCAACTGTGAAGCTGAATTAATGTGAAGACTTGATTGTTACTGGCAGAACCACTGCCATCTGTCCTGATGTGGGTGGTGAGTAGTGTCATCTCTACAGAGAAAGGAAAATGCTCACAAATGTGTCTGCTATCTACCCACACCAGATAAACCCACCGCTCCTCAGACTGGAGAGCCAAGGTCAGTATGACTGAATAGGTAGACAGGGCAGCCTGCCCAGAAGAGGCATTTCCCCCTTGTGTCTTCCCCCTGGCCTGACCCTACTCTCCAGGTAGCAAGAGTTCTCCTGATAGCTCAGGTCTGGTCTAGAATATGACTGACTAGGCGAGAACCCCCAATGAGTGACCAAATGTTACAAGGAGCAGGGCTTCAGTGCAGTAGCTCTCCAAGTATGGTCCCCAGATCAGCCGCATCAGCTTCACCTGGGAACTCGTTAGAAACCCAAATACTTGGGTCCCATCCCTGAGCTACCAAAGCAGAAGTTTGGGGTTTGAGGCCCAGTGATCCACATATGAGCATGTCTTCCAGGAGACTCTGATGCACAGCTAATGTTTGAGAACCACTGTTGTACTGCAAGAGTTAGCCAGCTTCCTAGTGTGGTTGGGGAAGATTTGGCTGGGTGACATGGAGGGTTCCCTGTTCTCTGTCTGGGAAGCCCTGACCTACACCAGTGGTGGAGGAGCTGGTGAAGCATACACTAAGCATACAGCATAGCTGTAAAGTCACCTGAAACCTCTCCTGCCTCACTTGGTTACAGCCTTGCCCTAGAGATGATTTACTGCAGGGTAGTCTTGTTGCTATGGTAACTGTGTACGCTGCCTGGCCCTTCCTCTGTGGGTGGCAATAGCTGCATCATTTAGACATGAGGTAAACCCAGTGTCTGGACTCTACTCCCTGTTCTCTCCACAACAAGCCTATTGTTGTCACCAGGGGGACAGACTGAACTACCAGCCCTGGCCCCACTGGTCTTGTTAGTGTGCTTCTTACAATCTTCAGCAACTTCCAATTTACCTGTTTTTGGGAAAAAAAGCAATTTAAATGTAATATATAGTGTAGGGGATTACTTCATATAGTGGGAAAAAATTATGCCAGCTTCTGTTATTTCTTGAGATGAGAAGGCAAATAAAGGTGGGACAGGTTCTTTTTCTCTTCTTTCCTTTTTTGTGACATAATTCACAAAATAAATTTCACCCCTTTTAAGTGTACAATTCCGTGGTATTTAATTTAAAAAGTAAATGGTGCCACAAGAGAACTTTCTGGGGTGATAGAAATGTTTATTCTGCATGATGGTTTCATGGGCCCATACAGTAAATATCAAAACTCTCCTAACTGAACAATTAAGACATGTTTGTTTTATTATAATTAAACTATATATCTCAACTGAAAATAATTTAAAAAGTAAATGGTGCCACTTCAAAAAATTCTGAAACAATTAAAATCTGAGAAATGTTCAGTGGTTGACTTAAGTGGATTTGTCTCCAAAATAACAAGCAAGTAACAGGTCACATTTGCCTTGTGATATGAATTTATTTCTCATTTATGTTAATAGGGACAATTCAGATAAGCACAGACATTCTAAAATAATGTCAGGTTAACTTGCCTGAGGCAATATAGCTTTACCATTCACCAAGCAATAGTATGAACTTCACGATTACACACAACTAAGGGAAAATCCACATGTATGACTTGATGTAAATACAAAAAAGCAGGATTTAATTTTTTTTTTAAATAGTATGCCCATTCTCCAAATAAGTTGTATTTCATTATATATGCATTATAAGTCACACCAGGTAAAATTGGGGGTTTTCCTTAATTTTATTCTAATTTTCATTTTAAAGCTAAGTCATATACACACAGGCAAATGACACAGTATAACACTACTCAAACAAAAAAGAAACCTTTCTTTCTGGAGAGAAATTATATAATTACCTGAGGCAACTTTCTAAGCATGGGGCAAAGATATTATAAAGGACAATCACCAGAAAACTAATTCCATTCCTATCACAATCTTAGGTACATGCAGTCAACTTCACCCTCCTTCCTTATTCAAACCACATACCACCACTTTTGAATGTGAAAGTATATGTAATGTGCTTGTGTGAATATAGTGATTACTAAAATATGAACATTTGTTTCCAAGGATATATTTTTACATTATATATCTGGTAATTATTTTTATTTTGTCTTTTCTGGATGTGAGAGCATCTATGTAGGCATACACACAGAGTTTCTTATCATTATCTAGGTATCTTATGTAGGTGAGAGTGAAGGTAAGACGCTTATCTATGGGTGTGTTCGTGCTCCCACAAAAGGTCATATGAACAATTGGGGCCTCATGAACCAAAAGTGGGCCCGTCACCAGAAGTAGGTATGTCTGAGTTTCAAACAGGCAATGTTCCCACTCATGGAAGAAGACAATTTAAATACATGAAGAGCTTTCTACTTTATAGCGATAATCATTTTGTAAAAGACAGAGATGGAAACGCTTATTGACAACTAGTACATGTTCAGCACCGTGTTAGTTGGGAAGACTATGATCTCACAGTCTTCCCAACTCACCTAAGCAGGTACAAACTAACCCAATTTTATAGATGAGGAATCCGAGGCCTGTCCAAAGAAACATAGGTAGTGAAAGCATAGGGGCAGAGCAGTCTGATTCCAGAGCCTGTAATTTCATTCTCTACCATAAATTCTCAACTAAAATGTGACAGAATTTCCCCTAGAAAATAGAAAATGATGATGAATGAGAATTAGACCTTACTCCAGTTTTTAGTGATATGGAATGTGACTTTAACTTTTTTATTCGAAAAGTTTACTTTTTTTTTTAAGGTCCAGCTGCCTGCCGCTTGAAAAAGTTAAAAATCGAGACATATGGTCGGTGAAAAGAAAAGCAGGTTTATTTAGAATGCAGGCATTCTGGGAAGATGGGGGAACTCCTGTCCAAATGTTAGAGGAGTCTCGGTTCATCTTGTCAATACAGTGAAAAATCAAAGGTCAGCAAGACGATTAATATGCAAGCAGGATTTATTAGTGATACTTTCTCAGGGAAGAGAAGGGGCCTAGCTGACATGGGGGAGAGAATGATGAGAGAGAGGGCATAAGGGGAAGAGAAAAAGGGGGAGAGAGAAAGGAGGATAGAGCGAGGGCAAGAGAGCTCCACTTTCCATCTTATTTAAGTGAGAATTACAGATGTTTGCTTAAGGTTCAAGGACACAAAGTTGAAAGAACTTCGGGCTTTGGTTTAATTGCAAACCAGGACAATCTCTTGGCAGGGAAGAGCTCTCCTTCCTCTCTGGGCTCCAGGACATGTCTCCTGGCTCTCCGTCCGTCCGTAACCGTTTCCCTCAATCCCCATCAGGACCAGAGCCTATTCTATGTCCTCCATGATGACATTCCTCTTTGTTCAGTCCTCATTTCACCTTAGAAGCCCTCTCTGCCTGCCGTCTGTAGGCAATCTCACCTTTGCCCTGGGTTTACCGCACCTTGAAGTATCTCCAGCCCACATCTCTACAGTTCTTCAGAAGTAATCTACATAGATAGCTCACTGGGCTTTCCAATGCAACAATTCCAAAGTCTAACTCATTTTCTTCCTTACTCACTCCCTTCCTTGAACTTCATTCCACTTCCCTCCCACTGTATTCTCTGTCTTGGTACCACCACCTGCCCAGCTACCCAGGTGAAAAATCTGGGAGTTAGTTTGGACATCCCCTAGCTACATCCAGTAAGCCTTAAAGTCTTCTTATCAATCTCTCTCAAATACATCCTCTTTTTTTCCTATTCGCTCCATCACTGCCTCGGTGATGGCCCTCACCACCTGTACCCTGGACCACTGGCAGCAGCTGGCCCCTGCCCTCTAGAGTCCCTTCCAATGTGCATCCCCCACCTCGAGTTGCTACAGCCAACATTCCATTAAGTAAACTGTGTTATCTCCTTCCCAAACTTAAAACCCTTTTCTGGTTCCTTCATGCCTGCAGGATAAAAGCATAAAAGGCCTTACACGTTCTACCTATACTGCTTTACACTCCAATATTAAAATTCCAATATTAAACTACTTTGAGTTTGCAGAAGATATGCTATTTTAGCTCTCTGTGCCTTGGTAAATACATGCCTCTCCTTCAACTGCCTTGCTGGCTTCTAATTATTGGATAAACATAAGACAACAGGCTGATTAGTCCTTTGTACCATGTGCTCATTTCTATCCTTGCCTTATTGTCCCTGTATTGCTCTGTCTGTTCATAGGTATGTCTCCTTTTCCTGTGTCAGGTCCTGGGGCCAACACAATGCCTACCACAGTGACTGCTCACTAACTGTGCAACTTCTTAAATATTTCAATTACATGAAATTGTTATTATTACATATCAGTTTTGAAATGTTCAAACTCCACATCGAAGAGAATCTTATTCAGATCAAACATGGTAGAGAGAGTTCAACACAAGCTTCTTTGGAGTCATTTCCATGAACACATATTTGTCAATACAACAACTCAACCAAATGCAACAAGTGAACTTTGGATTAGATTCTGGACTTAAAAATATGGTTTTTTTGTTTTGTTTTGTTTTATTTTCTGGGCAGTGTCACTGGCACTCATATTGGGACCCAAACCGGGGCCACTGGCGTCCCAAGCCAGCGCTTAACCACCGCGCCACTTGGCTGGCCTGAAAAAAAAATATATGGTTTTAAAGGATATTACAATTAGAGAAAATAGAAATGGATTGCATGTTAGGTGATATCATTGAAATAATGTTCATCTTCTTAGGGATGATAATGGCATTACAGTCAGCTAGAATGGCCTTTCTCTTAGGCACAAAAAGTTTTATGAAGTCTATAACTTATTTTCAAAGAGTTCATTTTAAAAGAACATAGTATACAGAGAGATACAGTAAATGTGGCATAATGCTAATTGATCAAAAGTGTGAGTATTCTTTGTACTAATTTTTCAACTTCTCTGCATATTTAAAATTTTTCAAAATAAAAAATTTGGGAAAAAATCCTAAGAACACAACCAAAACCAAAATTAATAAATCATTTAAAGTTTAAGTGTCAGTATTGCTTTTGGCCTTCCTCCCTCCTAAACCTGCTGCATGGTACCTTTCCCTGCTATGTTCAACCCTTAAAGCCTTTGCATTTCTATCAGGTTTGTTTTAAAATCGAAAGGTACACTCATCTCTCACAAACTACAAATTTACTCTCCTAGTTGGCCAACCATCACAACTCTTCATTTTTATTTGCCTAAGTGGTATCATGCTGCACTTCAAAAGTTTAAGCAAATAAAATTGTGCTTCATAAATGGTACATGTAATTCCTTGAGATCCATGATTGGAGATTTTCATCTGGGAAAACTCAAGGTGATAATAAAGCAACAAAAGTTGGTTAGAAGTAGTCTTGCTTTAATCCCTCCAGAATTGCCAAGTCTCTAGGAAGATCTCGGTAATTTTTATTGCTGTGAAGGTGATAAGAATTTAGCCCTTCTCTTCAATTTCTATTATATTCATATGGTAATTAAGAAAAAGGCATTTATCACCTTTACCTAAAAGAGTTAATGAACTTAGGTTATGTACCTGAGAGAACTGCATATATATGGCTACACAAAAACTGTACATGGCTGTTCACAGCAGCATTGTTCCTAACAGCCAAAAGGTGTAAACAGTTCAAATGTCCATCAACTGATGGACAAACAAAATGTGGTATGTCCATACCATGGAATATTAGTCATAAAAAGGAATTAAATATTGACACATGGCACAGCATGGATGAATCTTGAAAATATTATGCTACATGAAAGGAGCCAGACACAAAGGCCACAAAATACATAATTCCATTTTTATGAAATGTCCAAAATAGGTAAATCCATAAAGACAAAGTTTATTGGTGTTTGTCTGAGGCTGGGTGCAGAGGGATCAGGAATGAGGACTGGCTGCTAATGGGTACAGGGTTCTTTTCGGGGTGATGAAAGTGTTCTGCAGTTAGATGGTGGAGATGGCTGTAAAACTCTGTGAATACACTGAAAACCACTGACCTGTACACTTCAAATGGATGAATACTATGATATGTGAACTGTATCTCAATTTTTAAAACCAAGTTAAGGAAAAGCAATTTTCTAGAACAGTTAAAGGGAGGTCCAGGGGCACGCTGTGTGTGAGTGCAGCTTTGGTCTCCAAGTCACCGTTGGCTACAGGGAAGAGGGGCCCCAGACTCTGCAGGGTGCTCTCTACCCTCCCTTCCACAATCCTCACAGGAGCACCACTCTCAGCCTTGGCATCTGTAGGGCCAACCTCAGCACGCCCCACATTCCTATTCACCACCAGAATCCCAGCACTTCCTCCAAGACCAGTCCTCATGCGAGCCTAGTACCCTATCTCTTCCTCATTGTCCTCATTGTCCTTACCATCTTTTACTCATCCCCCTCCAAACTTTGGTTTTGCTTTATCTCACCTGCACCTGCACAATGCCTCACTAACAATAGGTGCTCAATAAATTTCTGGTGAATGAATAAACTGGGAAGAAAAGTTTACATAGAAATTTACACTGGGTATTAAAATATGAAGCTCTATGCTTTAAAATGTGTCTTTCTCCCATAAAAAGACTTTCTTCTCCATTTAACTATGTATCTGATCGTCAAGAAATCTTGCACAAATGGTGATTTTATTATAGAAAATCTAATTGATAAATCTTTATGCACTTTAAGGAAAATATTCAAGCATATAAACATAAAAATTTCAATAGGCAAAACTCAAATTACAACAAGAAACTTATTTTTGGACTATGTGGTTATTGCTGCACTAACTTTATAATTCCTTATCCAGGGTCCAAAAATGTAGGCAAGCCCTAAAAATGTAGCAGAAGCATTTCCGCACACTGGTATCCATAATCTAGTTTGTGCAGAAGTGTTTCCACTAGATTCATAGAGCACTCTTGGGAAGAAAGGCGTGAGGACTGGTCATTTGGTTGCCCTTCGGACCTTCTGCAACTCTTCAATGGGCTTCCATTCTTGGTTGATTGTTATAAGCTTAGATAAAAAAAGAAAATAAAAATGTTTGTTAGGATCTTTCCTTTATCCTCACACCCCCTTTTGGGATTTGTCCACACTCCTCTTTAGAAAAAGTATCACCATAGCATTTGTAACCAAAGAATCACCACTTCCCATCTCTAATGAAACATGGAGAAAACAGTAATGTGGGTTGGTTTCTATCACTCTGTCCTTCTAAAAAGCCTTGGCATTCCTGAGTGGTACAAGATCAGAGACAAAGATCTTACACATTGGCCCACTTTCACTCGACAGGACCTATCTAGACTTTTAACTTTGCCATGGTTTTATGTGAACTATAAGTTCAAACAGTGAGTCTGCTCACTCTGAGTGGATATATACTCCTAGCACAGGGCATGGCATCCAGTAGGCTCTTAACAAAATTTCCTCATTGTAGTTGCTTAATAAAGGTACAAATGATCTAAGTTATACAATGAGGGAAAATGGACAGAGCTGTGGACAGTCCTAGACTTCCAAACACTCACATTCAGAGATCCTCATTTATCCTCACAAGTTTTCTATTACACCAGGACCAAGATGTAGGTAGTTTGAAAAGATCCTAAATGTCCTCACTAGGTCAAACTGTGTTATTTGAAAGTTTCATTTGTTGTTGTTGTTGTTGTTGTTGTTTAAATAAAAAGCTTTCCTGACATACCCAAGTAGTATTCATTCCAGACCAAATGTTTCTTACTTCCAAAATATTTAAAATGTAAAAAAAAACAAAAACCTTTGCAATAATCTTAAAAGAATAAGTGAATATTAGCTCCTTTTGTCTAGGGAACATCACTCCTGGCTTCAGGAACTACTGCAATTTATCACAATAGACCTTATATTAACTTTATTTTTTTATTATTTTTTTATTTTTATTTATTTATTTTTTTGAGTGCAGTGTCACTGGCCCTCATATGTGGGACCCGAACCGGGGCCGCTGGCTTCCCAAACCAGTGCTTAACCACCGCGCCACTCGGCCGGCCCTATATTAACTTTAGATAAATAATGGATAAAATGAGATAATTTATTACAGTAATGATAAAAGTTAATATTTGAGAGCTTACTATGAGCCAGGCACTGCGCTAAAAAGACTATGTAATTTATCTTCTTAAATCCTCTTAACCCTGAGGTAGAGCCCTATTATTGTGCCCATTTTATAGATTCTAAAAGCCTTGGAGATGCCAAGTTGTTTAAAATCACCTGTGAATAACGGAGCCCTTGCTAGATCTCTACAACTCTATAGCACTCTCCTTAAGACTACTATACCAAATGGCACCTTAAAAATGAAAGGTATTACATGTATATTGCTGACAACGATGCTAAGGCTTGGGCTTAGTGTAAACAACTTTTTAATTCAACAATACCTTTCGAGGTACAGTAGGATCCACACTTTCCCAAGGTTCTGGATTTCCTTTTCGATCAATGCTAAACATAAAAGAAAGCTGATTAAACAGTCCAGTAAGTGAATTTTCAAACCAACTCTGACACTGGGTCTCTAAACGTGCTAGGGACAGACCCAGACTGCATGCTACCTGCAACTGATGGGTGATTCCTTAAAGGAGCTTCATGATTTGACTCAAACATTAGGGACCAATTCGTCTGCAGGGTAAGAGGTCTGTATTTCTGTTATTGGGCTAGATTGGAGAATGTTCTCATAAGCTGAATAGCAAAGGGGGTGGACGTGCCAGGCTAAGAGCAAGCAAAAATGTTCTTGCCCTGATTGCTGGGACCAGCAGAAGGGTTGGGCTTGAACTCTACAGGTGGTGAAGTGTCAGGCTCCAGGCCCCTGTGCCAGAGCCTAGCATTGCCGATCTTTCCAGCCCTTTAGGGGGCAAGCTCAGGTTCAAGTTCCTCTCTCCCTCATATTCCAGGGTACATGGTATTTCACTTTCTTGCATCCAGAGCTGAGATTAGGTTCATTCCAGACAACTGAATCTACAAACTCTACCACATTAGAAAATATCTTTCGAATAAATTGAACTTTTAAAATTTCATTAAAATGATGATGTTAAGATTCATGATGTATATTCCAAATGACCGTTTAAGCACGTTACATTTCAAAACATAAGTTTAAAAAAAAATCAAATTTTACTTTGTTGCAGGAGAAGAAGAGGAGGGGGCGATGGACGAAAGTGAATTTAGATACAAGGAAGAAACAAATGTTATGACTATCATAGTCTAATAGTCTTCTGATATCAGGATGCTTTCTAGCCCTGACTCCCAAGTTCACACGGATGTTCTTATCCTGAGGGAAAAATTAGGAAACTGATATCATGTATTTTACAAACTTCAGGTCATCTTAACACCGCTAAAAACATGGGTTTGTTTTTTTTTTTGTAGTAAATTACGCCTACTTACATGACATCAGTTTTTCTAAGGGAATACACAGCGAAGGATGAAGCTCCACTGGCTGCCACGGTCATGAACATCACTAAAGGAATCAGCTAACAGAGAACAGATGGGGGGTCACTGTGACATTTCAAGGGAAAACATTTGCAAGACAGCGGAATAAGCAATGTATCGTTTTATACTTTCTTCAAAATCTGTGCCATCCTCTTTAAAAATTAATATATGTCGTCCAGATTTCCCATTGCTTTCAAAACTTACTTCCTTCTTTTTCCTCAGCATCTGGAAAAAGTTCATGACGATCTCAGCGTCGGATGCCAAATCTAGAGGTTAAAAAGTCCAAGATAGTGATCAACACTTCAGCTTCCGCCCCTAGGACCCCTGCGGGCGCACATCTAAAGGAACAGCGTCCTCCAAAAGGCACCGCGGTGCGGTGGTTAAGCTTGGGCTTGGGAAGCCAGAGGCCCCGGTTCGGGTCCCATAGATGAGGGCCAGGGACACTGCCCTCAAAAATAAATAAATAAATAAATAAATAGAAATAAAAAAAATAATAAAAAAATAAAGTTAATAGAAGGTCTATTGTGCTCAATGGCAGTAGTTCCTGAAGCCAGGAGTGCACCTGCCCCCGAGGGCGACTCACCTGAGGGAAGGACAGCGCGCGCGGACGATACTAACGCCCCAAGCGGACGGGGGCCTCGGCCTCGCGCCTTA
Source organism: Aselliscus stoliczkanus (assembly GCA_033961575.1). Taxonomy (NCBI): domain Eukaryota; kingdom Metazoa; phylum Chordata; class Mammalia; order Chiroptera; family Hipposideridae; genus Aselliscus; species Aselliscus stoliczkanus. The sequence continues at coordinate 99,101,281 of CM066732.1, read as the reverse complement.
TATACCGACCGCAAGCGCTCCGGAAGGGCCGGACCGGGCGTGAGTGCCCGGCGCCCGGGCGCCCCCTGCAGGACTCCGTGCGCGCCGACGCTGCTCGGCTGAAGGCGGGCGCGCGGGGCCCCCTGCCGCTCGCAGCGGTTCTCACCGGCTGCCCGGCGCGAGCCGAGGGTGGGCGTCGGCGTGTGCGGTGCCTCTTCCTCAACGGCTGGCGCCCGCAAGGGGGTGAAACGAAGAACAAGGGAGCTCTGCTAGCCAAGGCCTGGGTGAAAACTAACACGTCTAAAAGAGGGCCCGCAAAAACAAGGCCGAGCAGGTGCAGGGAGGTAAATTAGAAATCATCCAATCATATTAAAAGCTCCAAAAAAATGTGACGTCATGCACATATGGAGATAATTAAAATTAAGTTGTCAAGTGCCTTTCAGAATAACTCCCACGGGGTCCTTATTGTTTCCCGTTGAAAAAGTCAGGAGTTGAGGATGAACAATAAAAAAGAATCAGCTGGAAAGGTTTCCAGACTAAGGTCCATCTCTGAGATGTGACCGGCTTGAGATCCGTCCCCTTTCTCTCTCCCCTAAGCCAGCAGCTTCGTCTTGCACAGAGCATGCCGGTGGCGGCAAAACCAGGGAAATAATGTTCACAACAATTCCATTAAACCGAGGACTGTGTGCCAGACACTGTGCGGGAACATGTTTGCAAGCTGAGGATGCTATTTAGGCTCAGAGATGCTCAAGTTGCATAGCCGGTAAGTGGCAAGAGTTGTCAGCAGAACCCAGATCTGTCTGGTCCTCATCACCACTGTTCTTGCTGCATCCTACTCGTAGCTATTGCAATTAAGCCAAGTGAGTAGCTCAGTTATTTAAAAAAATAGTTATTTAAAGACACTTATTTTAAAATTGAATCTCAAGCTATAAGTTAATGTTAAAACCGGAACATCTTAAGTTTCTCTGTCATGGGCCAGACGCAGCTGTTTCAACTCCATTTTAGTTCTAGACATGGGCTTTGCATTCAGATGGACCTAATTCAGAGCCCAACCCTGCCATATTTTATTAGTTGACTGACTTCAAGGAAACTACTTTAACTTTCTGAGTCTCAGTTTATATATCTGTAAACTGGGGACCAACCTAACCTCAGGAGGGAGTCGGGAAATAAGCTTAGAATGTATTAAAGCACGTGGCCTTCTGTCTTGCCTATAGTATAGTAGGCATTCAATGAATAGTAATTATTATTTGCAAATATTTGTTTTATATAAGGCAGATCATAAATGTAGTTTAGCACCCACTTATTCTGACAAGGGTTCTTACTGAGTAACCCCAGAGCTGTAACTGGAGAATTTTGCCAAATGGTTAGATTAACATCAGATACTTCAAAGTAAGTTCAACATTAATTATCCCTAGTATGTACTGAATAGAATCAGAAAAGCCTTTTAATGCTCCTCCTACAGGATTTCTACAGCTATTTTTGTCAGAAGGTTCTTTTAAAAGCTTCATTTTGTAAATTAAAGATAAGCTTTTCTAGGAAGGGAGGGGGGAAGAGAAGAAATCTTACAGGAATATATCATGGCCTGCAAATTAAAATGTGTAGCCTTCCTCTAGTAATGACCTTAAACTCAGAGCCCTGCTTTGCTGATGTCATTCCTTTTCAGAATGCAGTACTATTTTGTAGTAGTCTTGGCGTTATTCTGAGAATGGGATCATGGTAAATTAAAAGATTAATAAGACACAAGTCTCTTCAAGGTTCTTATAATTTAGTGCCCATAAATAATTATAAGCCCAGGCATTATCTGGTGCCAAAGTGCCAAAGACAGATGATTAATCCTGATTAAGGAGGGTCTGAGAAAACTTAACAAGGGTGAGGATATTTATATGAACAAATAGACAAACCAACTATAAAAGACAAGTGGGGGGCAATTAGGAAAACAAATACAGACCAAATATGAAATAACATTAGACTTTTGTCAATTTTGTGAGGTGTGATAGTGGTATTATGGTTATAGTTTTTTAAAAAACACTTTTAAAAGAGATTGTATATGGAAATAGTTAAGGGAGAAATATGAAGTCTAGAATTTAAAATATTTTAGTTAAAAAACAAATGAAGCAAATTTAGCGAAATATTATTCAACCTAGATGTTAATCTGTTTGAAAATGTTCAGAAAACATTTTTAAAATTCACATATTGTACATAGATAGTTACAACGTGCCCATATATCCTTTAAGGTCTGCTTATTTCTATTGCAGCAATGAGACTTAGACTCAGAAAGCCATTTTCCCCTTTAATGCCCAGGTCCATTGAACTTGTGGAGATGCAAGGTCAGTATATAGCCTGGTCTTTCCGAGCATAACTAGCAAGCACAGCTTGCACTTTTCAAATCCTGCAGCCCACCAAAGACACTTCACTCTGTGGCTGCTCCAAAGCCCATAATCCCTTGGGGGAGCTTCCCCTCCCCACCCCAGTTGCCAGAAACTTCTAGAACCTTCCCTAGGTGCTACAACCCAGGCTTGCAGGGACATAAGAGCCATGACTCTATGGTTCCCGCTCAAGGAATTTAAACTTAGATTTTAATCAGCCCAGCTCAGGCTTTACAAGAAAAATATTTTTATTAAGTATTTTTTTTGAAATTCTTTCTGTCCATCCCACAGGGACTGCCAGGTTTAGCACATGCTAGATTTGCTAAGTTTTGGCTGGTCTGGGGGTGTGATACTATATTGTTCTGTGATTCAGAAAGAAGTTTGAGCTCAATGTATAGGGAAAGCAATTCGTACTTCCTAGGTGCTTCAAAGCCAAAGTGTTTTAATTTTTCACCAATTAAGAACAGCTTTTGCAAGTTACCCAGAGCCATCCTCAAATCACTTTAAAACTGACTCAAAGCAACAAATTGGTGGTTACTAGAGAGGAAGTCGGGTGGGGGAAGGACAAAGAGGGTAAAGAGGGTCAAATATATGGTGGCGGAAGGAGACTAGGCTTCACGTGGCAAGCACACAGTAGAGGATACAGATGTTGTACTATAAAATTGCACACCTGAAATTTGTTATTAACCAGCTACCCCAATAAATTTAATAACAAAATAAATAAATGGAAAAAAAGACATCAAAAAAGTCAAAGAAATCCTTGATCTGACTTAATCATGTACTGAGTATTTATTTCAATGACAGGAAGCTCATGGTTTTTGTCTTCAGGGGGCTTCCAAAGTTCTGTTGAGAAGTTGTAGTCACAATTTAAAAGATATTTCCAAATCAAAATTCAGCCTCCAGCCAAACTATGGGTACTACATTTCCAGCCTCACCACTAGGAACTTTTCCTAGGAAAAAACAAGGGGCCTACAGCTAGAGTAGTCTGAGTTAGGGGATTCAGGCTAGGGTGCCTCAGGCCTAGGGATGGCAAAGGCTTAATGCTGCATTGTCCTATAAAATCCATGACTGATAGAGAAGATGGATGAAAGCTGTCAGAATCCTAATGAGTTTCCTAGGTATTTTCCCTACTAAAAAGTGAGGAGTCAGTTTGTTAGAATAATTTTAATTGAATTATATATTGTACCTATAAGACAGGTCTTTTCCTTAATTATTCCAAAAATAGTGAGGTTTTGCTTAATGCTCACCAGATATTAGGTGACAAAAAAATTACATACTGGTAGAACCATGTCTTACCTATACAAACATTAAGGGACTGGTAGGTTAAATATCCAAATGTTTTCTTTTTTACCTACATTTTCCAGCATTTTAATTACTTTTATAATAAAGGAAAATAAAAACATACATATAATTTATCTCCTTAAAAATACTTATAATTAACAAAAGGAAAAATTAGCTATACAGTGGAGAAACTGGACAATACCATAAACAGTGATCAAAATGAACATGACCAATAATAGAAAGACGTCACATGCCTCTAGCTTCATCTCTGAGGACATGACAGCACTTGTATCGTGCTCCACTGGTGATGTATAACCTGAATCTATCATGATGCTCTATCAGCCAAACACTAATAAGGAACCAATTGTTCTATAAAATTAGTCTGTACTTTTCAAAAATACCAAGGTCAAGAAAGACTGAGGGACTATTTCAGAATTAAAAGGCTAAAGAGTAAAGAGCCAGGGCAACTTAATGGAATGTTAAGATCCCAGACTGGATCCTATAATAGAAAAAAAATTACTATTGGCATAATGGATGAAAATCATGGGACGATAGATTCAAATATTGTCTCAATGTTCAATTTCCTGAATTTCAACATTGGTCATATGTTCAATTTGAACTGTGGTCATATAAGAAAATGACTTTATTTTTAAGAAATATACACTGAATTATTAAGGTGCTAAAGGGACATTAAGTACAATATCTATTCTTAAATACAGGCAGACCTCAGAGATACCACTGTAATAAAGCGACTATCACAATAAAGCAAGCTGGAGGGGAGGCTCTTACGTTCAATTTCTGAAAAGCGCAACAACTGTGAAGCACAATAAAATGAGGTATGCCTGTAGTTCAGTACATGGCAAAATGTTAAAAATTAGTAAATCCAGGGCCGGCCGAGTGGCATGGTGGTTAAGAGCTGGCTTGGGACACCAGCAGCCCTGGTTCGGATCCCACATATGAGGGCCAGTGACACTGCCCTCAAAAAAAAAAAGGTAAATCCAGGTTAAGAGTATATAAGAGTTCTTTGTACTATTCTTGCAACTTTTCTGTAAGTATGAAATTATTTCAAAATAAAGTTTAAGAAAGTAATCAAAACAAAAACTACCACCCCACTACAAAATCAACACACATAAACTTTCTTCCTAAATTATGGTATTTTAATAGACTTTTTAGAAATAAGAGGAATCTTAGTTCATCAGGTACAGTGTTTTTATTTACAGGAAATAACATGCACACAAACTCTACAAGTGTGAAGCTGCAAACTATAGTGCATGTTCACATTTCAATTAATCCTTGAGCAGGTATATATAAAGTAATTTTTAAATAGCCTCTAAGTTACAAAATCCTTGTTTCTGAAATAAGTTTTTATATAAAGTCAAATCTTTGTGACTTAATGACGGTTTCACAGTCTTCAGTGACTTTAGAAAGTGCTCCTGTTTCACTGTGGTTGCTTCCAGTCCATTTTCTTGCAGAGCTAGCAAGGCTGCCTATGAGACACAAACAATAGGAAATAATTAATTTGCTTCATTTTTGTTTTATAATATATGGTAATACTTTAAAGCCTGAATACAAAATCTTAGCCTCACTTCATAAATTCCAATATTCACGACACCAAAAAACATTAAGCTAGAAAGTTAAAGTATTTAAAAGTCCTCTTAGTAAACCATCTTTTCTTCTGCGTTAAACTCTACACTTAAATGGGAAAAAAGAAAAAGCAAGTATAATATATACATTATGAGCCCATATATGTATTTTCAAGATGAGAGACTATCTTCCTAACCTCAAAGTAGGAATCTCTAAACAGGACACAGCGCTGATCAGAGAGGAACAGATCAAACACACACTCTATGAAATTCTCTGTGTAGGTACATACATACACAAAATAGACATACATACGAGGTCTGGTAATTAAGTTTGCAAAGTTGTTGCAACAATGTTGTTAATCTTTTTTTATATCAGAGGGATTATTCATTATGAATTTGTACCAACTGAACAGTTATCCAAGTTTACTATTTGGAAATGCTGAAAAAGGCTGCATGAAAAAGACGACCTTGTCGCCAACAATTCATAGCTCTTGCATCATGACAATGCACCAGCTTACATGGCACTGTCTGTGAGGGAGTTTTTAGCCAGTAAACAAATAACTGTATTGGAACACCCTCCCCACTCACCTGATCTGGCCCCCAATGACTTTTCTTTATCTGAAGATAAAGGAAATATTGAAAGGAAGATATTTTGATGACATTCAGGACATTAAAGGTAATATGACGACAGCTCTGATAGCCATTCCAGAAAAAGAGTTCCAAAATTGCTTTAAGGGTGGACTAGGCGCTGGTGTCAGTGGATAGCTTCCCAGGGGGAGCACTTCAAAGGTGACTGTAATGAGGGTATGCAGCACTTTTTCTAGGATGAGTTCGCGAACTTAATTGTCCAACCTTCATACAAGATTGTTCACAGCAGCATAATTCATAATAGCAAAGAAGTAGTAACCCAAATGTTCAGGCTCCTTTGGGACAGAGAGTGGGAAGGACCACAGGAAGTTTCTGGGATGTTGAACGTTCTTTCTCAACCCAAGTGATGGATATAGAAGTGTATACAATTTAATGTTAATTCAATTAAGCTGTATCCTTATGATCTACGCATTGTTCTGAATGTTTTATTTTTTAAAAGTTTATAGAAAATAGAAAAACCTACAATGGCTTCTTTTGCCCTCAAAATGAAGTCTAAATGCCTTAAAGTGGCTTAAGGACTTGTGTGATTGGGCCATTATCCACCTCTTCAATAATGTCATGTCATTTCTTATCTCCAATTATCTACAAATTTTATTCCTTCTGCCTCAAACACTCTCCTTTCCTCCCTTGGCCTAGCTAAATCCCTCATCATCCTCCCAATTTCAGTTTACACACAGCCTCTCTTAGAAAGCATTCTGTGATGCCCAAGTCTGGGCTGGTGGTCTTCCTTGGTGCTTCCACAGCACCCTAAAGTTCCCCAAATCACTGCCTTATTTTCAATTGCCAATTCAGGATTACGATTTGCCTCCCTGCACAACCCCATCAGCCACCTGTAAGCTCTGTAAGGGAAGGGGCCACATCTGTCTGTTTCACCTCACAAGGCGCCTGCCACACCGATGTCATTCAATGAATACCACCAAGTGAATAAAGATCTGAATAAAGGAAGAAATGTTTTGAACCATAGGTTTCTTTTTTTTTGTTTTTTTTTTAGGGCAGTGTCACTGGCCCTCATATGTGGGACCCGAACCGGGGCTGCTGGCTAACCACACTGCGCCACTCGGCGGGCCCTGAACCATAGGTTTCTTCACTAATTAATTAACTTACTTCTTTGCAGAGGTTTCCAAGATCAGCGCCAGAGAAAAAACAGGTTTCTGCTGCTAGCTTTTCTAAAGAAACATCAGGCCCCACTGGCATGTTTTTTGTACAGACTTTCAAAATAGAAAGCCTGCCCTGGAACAAAATAAAAATGTTTATAATCTTCTAACATTTATGTTTGATACAATGCTATATTAAAACATTTCAAGTTAGAGTTTCCTATCATATTACAGAGAAAGTATATTTAAGACTCAAACAATAAGAATCACTTCTGAAAAGTAACAAGGATTAACTCATCAATGGCTCATATGACAATAGTAAAAATAATAACATCATAAAATTTTAATATTTTTATAATTAATTTTTAAAATAGCCAACCACAGATATATCTCTGTAACAGACATGATGAATCTCTCTTTTGAGTACAAACAGTACTATCAGACATGTTTAAAAATAAATACATGAGCTATCAGACACAATTTAAAAACATAATACAAACATATAAATATAATAAATATAATAAAATATAGTAAGTTTTATAATAAAAAACAAAAAATATAATAAATTTTTTAAAAAAAATTTTTGTTGTTTTTCTTCAAAACTTGATAAAAGCCCAAAGAAGGAAAAAAATTCTTTCTATCTTTCACTACTCCTTGCCAGTGGCTCTGGATGTTAAGGGCAGAGAATTCACTGATTCTTTGGCCATGGATAGACTGTATAATCTCTATAATCTCATATTTCTCCACTGTAAAATAAGGATGCTGACCGAGATAATCTCTAAAACTCTTTAACCCCTTTTAATACTTTAGGATTCCTTCATTCTAGTTGCAAAATAATGTTGAGTAGACTCCACTCAGTAAACTCACTGAAATAACTACCTTCCTTTTAGGCTTATGTTTCTCTGAAAACAGGGCCAGGATACCCCCCAGCAAAAAGCAGACCAAAATGATTTATGAAGGGCCACCAGGCCAGGGAGGAACGCAGAACCCTGTGTATGACACCACAGCCACTCACAGCCAGTTTGGGATTCAATTCTGCTGATCTCAGACACTGCTTTGTTATTACAAATGTTCACACAGAGTGAATGTGTACCTTGATTACCTTTTCATCTGGAGGCGGAATATAAATGAGCTTATCTAATCTTCCAGGCCGTAACAAGGCATCATCTAGCATATCAGGTCTATTTGTTGCTGCAACAATGATGACATTTCGATTAAAAATTTCTTGAAACTCTACCTGAGGGAAAACACAACACAAAGTAATATCAATGAACTGTTAATTATTAAATAGTTTTAAATTAAAAATCATAAGGTCTGTTTGTTTTTAAATGGGGGATATCTTTTTCTTGGGACTGCAATGTTTACACCTCCTATCCAGATTACCTTCTCAATATCAAGGTACTCCAGAAAAATTATTAAATTATCAAAGAACTACTTTGAGCATGTGGTGAAGGGAGTAGCCAAATGTGAGGGACATCTCTCCATGTGAGAACTGATTAAAAGCTTATCACAGCAGAAAACATCTATCTGGTACCGAGGGCACCTGAGCCACTGAGAAAAATTACAACTTAAGCGAATGACTTGAAAAGACAGAAGCATATGACTAGCATGTGGAGATGTATGGCTACAAAGAGTCTTGGCTTTCATGTACTTGAAGAGGGAGATTTACTTCACTTTTTATTTTTCTATCCTGAGGCAGGAATGTGACAATAAACAATAAGTTACAGGTATATAAATCCTGGATGCAAAGAAGAAATATCTAAAAGCAATCAGGACAAGGCCTTACACACTAAGCGTTCAAAATCGTTCGTTGAATTATCAGAGTAGTTCTCCAGGAAAGTGATCTCTGAAAGCAGTGAGTTCCCCATATCCGCAAGTATTTTGGCAGAGGCTGAGTGAACACCTTTCAGATGTTGTAGAAGGAATTTCTGCATTATGAGATTTGACTAGAGAACTTATGGATCCCTTTGAATTTTGGTGGCATATGTTCCTAAGGAGCTGTAAGTCTCCTTCCATGGAACAATTTTAAAATTGGGAAATAACTAATAACAAGCAAGAAATTTTTTTAAAAAATTATCTATCAGGGATTATTTAAGGATACCAAACTCTATCTAAAAACTCTGAAAAGAGGAAGGGGACTTCCAAAGTCATTTTAACTTCATTATAACCAAGGAAATCCATTCCTCAAGAAAACTAGAAGTTTTCAGTTACTAAGATTACTGGAAATAATAATCTGTTTTGTTTAACATAAAAAATTTTAGAAAGAGATGAACATTAGTTTTTCATGATATAGAAATAAAAATAAATTCCCTTCTTAATTAGCAATATGTAAAATATTTCTAAATCTTAGAATAAAATTCACATATAGCTAAGATATTAGAAAATTTACCTCTTCTTTCCCAGCTAAATCACAATTTTACCAGCTTTGTAAAAATCCTAACAGTCAAATTGAAATTAATATAATTCTTTCTATAAGATGAATCCAGCACAGGAAAAGCTAATGTAGATGCATTCAATTTAACGTTGGCTTGGATTTTTGGTATATTCTGGCTAATAAATACCTCTTCATTTTTTTTCAGCTCCTTGTATTTACCCTGTTGATCTGATTTACTTCCTCTTCTCTCTATAGTCTTCAGTCCAACACCATCTAATTCATTCAGGAGAACAGAAAGAACACGCTCTTGAACATTACATGCTGTTTTGCTGATTGACCGTGAGCCCAAGATTGAATCAATTTCATCCAAAAACACAATTGCTGGAGTATTTGCTCTAGCTTGTCGAAAGACCTTTTGTTAGAAAAATAAAAATATTAAAAAGCTATATGTTGTGCCTTACTCATGTGAATGCATGTTTTCCACATTACTATTTATAATTTTTAAAATGTAAAAAGAAAAGATGTCTAAATGTCTAAGAATTGAGAAATGAATACAACACGGAACAATGGAGTATTATGTAGGGGTTAAAACTCATATTTTCAAAGAACATTTAGTATTATAAAATTTTTAAAGTAATAATGCTAAATTAAAAAAATAAAAATCATGGGCTGGCCGGGTGGCGCGGTGGTTTGAGAGCTGGCTTGGGCCCTGGTTTGGATCCCACATGTGGGGGGCCAATGACAATGCCCTCTAAAAAGAGAAGAAAAAAAAAAAATCACAATAGGGCCGGCCGAGTGGCATGTTGGTTAGGAGCTGGCTTGGGACGCCAGCTCTGAGCAGCGGGGCCCCGGTTCGGATCCCACATATGAGGGCCAGTGACACTGCCCTCTACAGCTAAGGTGGTGAACAACAGCTCCACCTGGTTGCCTCCATAGCTAAAATGGTGAACGTTGCCTCGATAGCTAAGATGGCCAGCGATGGTATGGGCTGCAGCGGGCTGCCATAGGCTACAGTGAGTGGCGGCCGCCAGCGTGAGCGGCGGGCAGCTGGTATGAGCTGCCAAGAGCCGCTGTAAGCGACCGTCCAGAGGTCGGCGAGCGACTGCCTCACCCAGGAAGAGCACAATGATAATACCAACATGGGCCAGTGAAGCAATGTCCTCCACAACTAGACTGAAAAACAAAAAAAGACTGCAACTTGTCTGTTCCTCTTTCCCAATTGCCCTATGCTGTTCCCCTCCCCCAATTCCCTAATTTAAAAAAAAAAAAAAATCCTAATAAAGATTTATTTCCTGCCCAAGGAAATAGACAAAAGAAATTCACCAAAATGTTAACATGTACCAAAATGTTAATGTAGGGTAGAGGGATTATGCAGGATTTCTTATTTACATTTTTCTCTATTTTCTAAATTTTCTATAAACAAATATGTATAACTTACTAATAAGAAAAAAAGCCAGTTACATTTTTAAAAATAACATTTATCCTTAAGGCATAAAATAAAAATTCAAAAATAAACTGGGGGGAAAATAAACAGACAAACCTGAGACAAGATTTTTTCTGAATCTCCAACAAAAGGTGAAAAGAGATCAGCTCCATTCACTGAAACAAAAGAGCAATGACAGCTTGTGGCCAGGGCCCTCACCAGGGTGGTTTTAGCACATCCAGGAGGACCATACAGGAGAACTCCCTTTGGTTGTGTCAGGCCCATCCTAACAAATTCCCGTGGGAATTTCAGAGGCCATTCAATGCTCTGTAAGTACACAAAAAGAGACAACTGTTTTAGTACAATAAAACATTAAATAATTCAGTAAATTCATTTGTTCCTTCAACAATTCTCAGGTACCTGTTATGTGTTGGAAACGCAGTCCATTCTTCACACAGCAGCAGCGATCTTATAACCTAAGTCAGGTCACATCACTTCTGCTTAAAATCCTTCGATTACTTCCCATCAACATTAGAATAAATTCCAAATCCAAAACCCTTACTTACTACTGCTTACAAGGCCTTGCATAGCCTGACTATTGCCCAAATACCCCAGTCATTCCCATCTCAGGGCCATTACCTGCTATTCTCTCTGCCTGAACTCTCCCTCAAGATCTTTGAGTGGCTCCCCTCTTCATTCGGGTCTCAGCTCAAATGTCATTTCCTTAGAGAGGCCTTCCCTAAAGACTCTAGTTAAAGAAGACCCTCCTCCTCCTAATCACTCTACATTACTGCCTGCCCATCTTTTTTACTCTTAGACTATTTATCCACTCGCTATCTGAAATTATTCTTTTTTCCATGTTGGGTTTGTCATTCCGCTCCTGCTGGAATGTAAGGAAAGTTCACCTCTACATCCCCAGCACTTAGAATGACACCTTCACAAAGTAGGCCCTCAAAAAAAATTACCTGAATAGTAAATAAATCTTCACTACTCCTAAGGTAGTTTTACTATCATCATGATTTTGCAGATGTTGAAACTCAGGCTTGGAAAAATTAACTTGATCGAACTAGTGATGGCAGCAAGAGCAGTTATGGCGAAGCTTGTTTTCATCATAAATGCATTTGAACTGTAATATTCTACTGGCTTAAGTAGATTCTCTATCTCACCTGTCTTAACTTCAGTTTTACATTTTCAAGGCCACCAATCTGCTCCCAGCCAACAGGCTTAATGTCCATCAGTCCAATGACACTTCTAAAGGATGAAGGTTGAATCTTTTTAAAAGCTTCAAGGAAGTCTGTTTCATCAATCATCGGATTGTCCTGGTTCTGAAGAAATACACCCAAAAAATAAAAATATAAGGTTGGACTTTTTTGTGATAAACACAATTACTTTTTTAAAAATCTTCTTTTGCGTTTGTAAATCTAGTTTGTTGTTATAAAGAAATTTATACACATGGTACAAAAAAATTAAATCTCTCCCCAACCCTAACATTCATCCCCAGAGGATATCAACAATTTCCTGTATATTCATTCTCCCAGTATGTTTTATGTTTTATAAGCATATGTGTATCCTTTCAAACAAATACACATATGGGAGCATACTATACATATTAATTTGTAATTTTTTCCCCATTTATCTTAGAAATCTTTTCATGTCAACTAATACAGCTTTACTACACTCTTTTTGACAACTACATAACACGCTACTCTATGAGTGTACCATATTTAACTATATCTTACTATTGAACGTTAGATTGTTTCCAGGTTTTTGTTATTAAAAACAAAGCTGAAATAACTGAAAATGCTTGTGCACATGTCAAGTATTTTATGTAACGATTTCCTCAGAGTAGAATTACAGGGTTTAAGAGTCTGCACATTTACAGTTGTGACAGCTATTGGCCAAATGTCCTAAAATCTGCACCAGTAATATGAAGCTGCTGTTCTCCCCACACCTCTCCAACATTGGACATCACCAAACTTTTAAACTTCTGCCACTGTGACAGAGGAAATGGTGCCCACTACTGTGTGAATAAAATTTCTCCATCAAGAGTGACATAGAGGGAATAATGGAATTAGAAAATCACCTTGTTTTGCAACCATCACAGTAAAGCTGTTTTGAGCAAGTATCTTCAAAGAATGCTAATCTACGGGAGGGAAAGTTTGACAAGGAGCAGGATCTCAAGGCGTTTCCTCATAGACTTATTATTGGGTTGTTGGAAAAGTCATGACATATATTTTCTATGTTTTTCGTTGCAAAAATGTGTCATGAGTTTTCTGACAACCCAATAGTTGCAAAGGGAAAAATAGCAGCTATACAGTGGAGAAACTACACAAAATCTTAACTAGCTGATCACGTCAGTCGCCAATTAGGGACATCACCACTGACTGACAGTGGACATCCTATGCCACCACATGTGAGGCCCTAAGAAGGACACACTATCACTTATGTCATATTCCCAACAGGCATGCTTAACCTGAATCTGTGAAGAAACAAACCCAAACTGAGAGGCATTCTATAAAATCACTGACCTACATCTTTGAAGAACGATAATGTCAAATGTCTCACACCCCACGCTCCAAAAAAGGCCACAGAAGTATTCAAGATTAAATGAAACAAAAAGCTAAGTGTAATACATGATCCTAGACTAGATCCTGTACTGGAGGAAAAAAAATGTTAAAAATTACCAAAATAAGAATATGGACTGTTGTATTGACAATATTTTGTATCAGTGTCAAATATCCAGAATATGATTATACCTAATCATATTGTGGTCATGTATAAGAACATCCTTATTCTTAGGAAACAGATATTAAAACATTAAGGGATAATGGATTATGATGTACGCAACCCATCCTCAAATGATTCAGAAAAAATAATGTATATACATACATATACACACACATACAGAGAGAGTGAGAGGGAAAGAGAAGTGACAAAGCTAATTAGGCAAAATATTAAAAATTGGTGAATCCGGATAAAAGATTTAGCAGGAGTTCTCTATCTTGCAACTCTTCCTGAAGTTTTAGTTATTTCAAAATAGAAAGTTTAAAAAAAAGAACTGAAAGAGGCTAATCTTTAAAGAAAGTAAAGGTGAGAATTTTTTATGTCTATTGGCTGCCTGTAACCCTTCTACTGACAAATACCTGTTCCTACCTTATTATCCATTTTCTCTTGTATTGTTTTGGTCATTTCTTTTTCTGAGTTTTGTTGTTTTGTTTTTTTTTGAGGGCAGTGTCACTGGCCCTCAAATGTGGGACCCAAACCGGGGCCGCTGGCTTCCCAAGCCAGTGCTTAACCACCGTGCCACTTGGCCGGCCCTGGTCATTTCTTATAGATATGTGAAAGTTCTTTCTATATAAAGATAACTGGTCTTTTTCTCATGGGCTAAAAGTATTTTTCCAGTCTGTCTCATGTCTTGTCTTTGCTCAGTTATTGTATTGCCATTCCAAAATGGTCAAATTAGTAAATTATTTCCTTTTTGGGTATTATGTTTTATGACATGCTAAAAAAGGCTTCACACTAAGACTACATTTGGGACAATCCTTCTTGCAATTTCTTTAATCATTGTAGTGAAGCAGATTTTTTGTTACAGTTAAAAACTTATATTTCTGTTTGTAATATCTGTGTTATATTTAAATATTTGACCTCTTATATCAAATTCTGAACATTTAGTTGTCCCAAAATTCCCATTTTCAGTAACGAACTATTTTATCCCTTTATGTAAGAATATATAAAGTGAATATGTATGTATATAGAGAGCTATTCTGAACATTATTGGTTAAAAACTGTTATAATTATAATCTCTAGGAGAAGAGGTTTCATGGCAATTCTTACTTTATAACTTTTTTATCTTGTCTAATTTCTCACAAAGAACACTATTAATTTTTTTAAATAGCTTTTTTTTTTTATTATTGGCTAACAGATGTTGGGTACCTGAATAGTAATTAATTTTTAGGTAATACCTACTAATATTTGAAAATCCCATTTATATTTCAAGATCACTGTGTGTACATTATTTCACTTGATTCTCATAATTCTCTCAGGCAGATATAATTCTTTCCCCTCTGTGTGTATATGTATATGTGTTAAACTATACTTCTCATCCTTTCACAGGAATATTTCACAAAAAGTTGTAAGTGTCCTTCTCTGCTCTGGCACAGAGGCAGCAGCAGCCCCTCAGCTGCCTAGAGGAGGAAAGAAGAAAAAGATGGAGCCAGTACCTCTCCAGGTGCCTCTGTCCCTTGTTCTTTTTTGCCTTTCTTTCACTTCCTTTCCCTGGTTGTTTATGAACTCAGCCATCGCCTGTGGTAACTATGCCTGGGCAGGCCCCTCCTCAAGTAGCATGGGCTCCACCCTAGGATGACAGCAGCTGGCTGGTCCACCTAAGCCAAAGTGCTTATGGTCAAACCTGGAACTTCAAAGCAGAGGGAATCCTAAATGTAAATCTCCTTTCCCAATCCGTAGTACTCTCCTCACCCCATCAAAAGGCATATATTCTCAGACCTTGACACATGGGACTTATCATTAAATCTTCAAGCAGTTTTGGTCCTAAATCCAAAAGATGAGGACTTAATAAGTTCATATAACTCCTTCCCCATCTTCAGTGTAACAGTGAAAATAAAAGGAAATGAGGAAGAATGCAAATTATCTAGGTAAAAATGTTTTCAAAATTTAGGATAAATCATCCTTTTATAATTTACACAAATTCAAAACTGGGTTTTAAAAATTATAAGATCAAAGGACAATTTTAATGCTACACTGGAGATTAAAAACTTAGTCCCAGGGGCCGGCCAAGTGGCTCAGTTGGTTAAGAGCTCGCTCAAGAGTGGGAGCTGAGCTTTGAGCAACAGCAGTTCGATGCCCAGCCGGAGCTGAGTTGCCAACAGGTGGCAGGATGGCTCAGCCAAAAAACAAAACAAGGGCCGGTCGAGTGGCACATTGGTTAAGAGCTAGTTTTGGAATGCCAGTGGTCCCGGTTCGGATCCCACATATGAGGGCCAGTGACACTGCCCTCTACAGCTAACAACAGCTCCACCTGGAGCTGGGCTGTGCAAGCCCCGGCGACGGTGTAGGCTGCAGCCCCTGCTGCAGTGGGCTGCCATAGGCTACAGTGAGTGGCCGGCAGCCAGCGTGAGTGGCTGGCAGCCAGCGTGAGCTACCAATAGCCACAGTAAGCGACCATTCAGAGGCCGGCGACTGATCTGCCTCATCCGGGAAGAGTGCAATGATGATACCAACATGGGCCAGTGAAGCAACGTCCTCCGCAACTAGACTAAAGAACAAAAAAGACAGCAACTTGTCTGTTCCCCTTCCCCAATTCCCCAACGCTGTTCCCCTCCCCCAATTCCCTAATAAAATCTTAAAAAAAAACCAAAAACTTTGTCCCAAAATCCTCAACATGCTGAAATTTTTTTTTTCTGAAAGGGTTTAGGAATTCAGGATTCCTTATTACATACAAAGTGAACAGATGTTCCAATCCATAGTATAGAAAACTAGTATATTTAATATCCTACATATTTTTAAGAAAGGTAGTCATGAATTAAAGATTTGAACGTCAAAGCCAAATTTAAATAAAACTACAGGCTCCCAACCTTTTCCTGAGTTAGAAAAGGTTATTTTCCCCTAAAAAGATACTTATTAATAATAAAGCGTAATAGTATCTCAACAATGGAGAAATCTCAGAGATACCACCTTATCTAAGAAATCAAAGTTAACTTCACCAGTAACAGAACAAAGAGATATCATGTGCTACCTAATAGATACAATAAGAACACGGTATCATTTCTGTGATATGCCTACAAAAAAAATACGAAATCTGAATCAAATCATGAGGAAACATTCGTCAAACCCAAACTGAGGATTATTCTACAGAATAACTGACCTGTACTTTTAAAAAGTTAATCATAAAAAAAAAAAAAAAGATTTAAGAATACTTCTAGATTAAAGAAGATTAGGAAATCATGACAACTAAATGCAGTGTGTAATCCTGGATTAAAAACATTTTTTTTCCTTTTTAAATTTTCATGCTAAAGGAAATTAGTGAGATAAATGGTGAAATTTCGATAGGTCTATATAGATTAGGTAAAAGTATCATGTAAGTGTTAACTTCCTCATCTTGATAATTGTAGTGTGGTTAAAGTCCTTGTTTTCAGGAAATATACACTTAAGTTTCAAGGCTAAAGGGGAATCATGGCTGCAGTATATTCTCAAATGTTTCAGATGGAAAAATATATGTAAAAAGCAACTGTGGAAGGTATGTGAAGTTCCAAGAAAATGTACTTACCACTTTTTTTTAATCCCCAAAATTAATTTGTTACATTAATTAAAAAATTAATGTCCATGGTCATAAATCAACGTTTCCTACCTTCTCACTATGAAGCAGAGCGTGCATGGCTGCCTCCCTACAGAGTGCGGTCAGGTCTGCGCCAACATAGCCGACTGTCATTTCTGCAAGAAGGCCCAAATCAACTTGACTGGAGATGGGCATCTTTGAGGTAATCACTTGTAGAATCTCCTTTCGCTGTTTAAGTGTGGGAGTCCCAATGACAACCTATACACAGAGCAAAAAAAAAGAAAAATTAAAGTTTGCAGTTTAAAATATTTTTTTATCCTCACAAAAGTGTATAATAATTTAGTGAATATATTTGGAACTATTACTATGTGCTCTTAAGCATAATTTAGATTCTAAATATATGAAAATCCTCATTTTTCAGTGGTTAAAAAGTTGCACAATGAAAATTACATGTCATTTAACTTATTTTTGTTATTTTTTTGATACTGTACCAAAGTATTTTTTGACACTGCAAAGTAAGAGCCAAGGATACAACAGTAAACCATAGTCTAGGTCCGGGTTCTCACCAAGCTTATTCAGGAGAGTGGTACTGGACAGTGCAAGAAATTCACTCAAATTCAGAACAGATTAAGCTAAATGTGCAGTTATCATCTGTCCCTTTAGAATCTTACCACCAAGTTCACACATCACTTAAATTAACAGGGGTTAATTTAAATTCAAACTATTTAACAGAAATCAATTTAGGACTAAAGCTTATAAAATAGGACAGCTTTTAACACTCAACCTTCCTGGCAACTCAGGGAGCAACAGTGGGTACTTGCTCAGCTGTGGGACAGGATGCTGGCATCCTGACAAGGAGTGAATACATGCAGACAAATTAATGGCTGCTCTGATTTACTTCTTCCCTTTCTTCACCCTTTTATTTTAATACACTGACATCTCTAGGTTATCTTTCCACTTTAAATTCTCATTCCAAATTCATACGAGTTGAACACGCTTGTAGCAGACCTAGTTCCCTTAAAAACTAACGTTACTGATGATAGTACTCATCTTCAGGACCTGCACAGCCAAACTAATCCCTCATGGCCATCTGGTTTCTCAGAACAATTGGACTGGGGCAAAACAGATCCTGGCTCGCAGATCCCATACGGACAGAGCAAGTGTTCTCTGCATCACAAAGAGCCCCAAACCTACGTGGCAAAAAGCCTCGGGGAAGCCGACCAGGGAAGCTTCCAGGGGCGATGGACTAACCGGCCCGGCCTGTTTACCTCTCTGTCAAATCTCCCGGGTCTGCGCAGCGCTGGGTCTAGCGCGTCCGGCCGGTTGGTGGATCCCACAACCACCACCTCGCGGTCCCCACCGATGCCGTCTAGCAGCGTCAACACCTGCGCCACCACGCGGCTCTCGGGGGCTTGGTGCGGGCCGCCCCGCCGGGGACACAGGGCATCCACCTCGTCCAGGAAGAGGAGGGTGGGCTTGCGGCTGGCCAGCTCCCGGGCGCGCTGAAAGACCCGCCGCACGTTCTCCTCCGTCTCCCCGGGCCGGCTGCCCTGCAGCGCGGGGGCGCTCACGGCCAGCAGCTCAGCGCCCGCCTCCCGCACCACCGCCCGCACGAGCTGGGTCTTGCCCACTCCGGGGGGGCCCGCCAGGAGCACCCCGCGGGGCACTGCTAGCCCCAGCGCGGCCAAGGCGCGGGGGTAGCG
Organism: Aselliscus stoliczkanus; assembly: GCA_033961575.1. Lineage (NCBI taxonomy): Eukaryota > Metazoa > Chordata > Mammalia > Chiroptera > Hipposideridae > Aselliscus > Aselliscus stoliczkanus. Next base: position 99,082,538 of record CM066732.1, on the reverse strand, counting down.
GAGTGGCAGGCAGAGGAGCTCCCGCAGCGAGTCCGCCGCCTCCGCAAGGCCCCCCAAAGGCACCTCAGGCTGCGGCTGAGCTTCCGACGGAGGCGCCCCGCTGAGGCCGATGCTGGTGTGAGGCGTGACCAGCCCGGCCGGATCGGGACTGGGCACCCCGCCGACGATGTGCAGGGCGGCCACCGGGCCGGGGGCGTCCGGCGGGGCGACCACCCTGTGGCCCCGGGAGACCGGTCGGTTCCTCAGCAGCTCCTGCGCTGCCTCCAGCACCACGGCTGGATTCGGGGCACCGGGCGCGCCCGCGGGCTCCCGCAACTCCGGCCACACGGTGAGGCGCCGAAGGGGTGCGCAGGGCACCAGGCGGAGGCTGCTCAGGCTGAGATTCCCCCTGGACCCCGACGCTCCCGCGGCCGCCCCCGGGCTCGCGCACTGCGGGTCCAGTTGCAGAAAGCCGTCCGCTCCATCCCGCCGCGGCCAGGCGAGGCAGAGACAGGAGCCGCCCTCAGGCAGCGAGATCTTCACCGCCGAACCCAAGTGCGCGCCCAAGGCATGGAAGGCTGCCGGGCCCAGGCGGCAGCGCTGGGTGCCCCGGTCCCTAGCCTCTAAGGGTAGGAGCTTTAAGAGCGGCCCTTCGGGGAAGGGAATTGAGTCCGGAGTCATTGCACATGGAGACACCGAGGCCGAGGAAAAGGGGATAGGCATTCTACCCGGGCCGGAAAAGCGGGTACACCTAGCGCCTCCGCCGGAAGCAGGTGACGCGCATGCGCCAGGAAAGCCAATTACGAGCCCTAATGGAGGCCGAAAGGACCAATCGGAAAGTTAGAGGATGCTCCCGCCCTGAGGTCTAGTGGGCTGTGGCGTCAGGTTCGATGAAATCCACTCGCTGGTTCCAGAGCTTTATGGACAAATCCTTCGTTAGGAGTGTCTGGGAGGCTGCATAAGCCAATTTCACTAAGTCTCATGACTTTGGTGGCTTGGAGAGCCACCGGCATAACATACTCTTTCCCTGGCTCTCGGACTGGAGCATCACCGCCGGCGCTTTTGGAATGTCAGCCTAGAGACCATTTTGTGAAGAAACCTCCGCTGTCCCCATGGACACAGTGTTTTGGAGTGCTCTGTTGCTACTGTCTTAGGTGACTTGTAGTAGCTGAGAAACACAGCCTTGGCGCCTTCGATAACCTGGGTTCCAGCCTGTTTGGAAGGTCCAGCCATGCCTTCGTATAGACAAGCGCCAGCATAGCAAAAGAGTGCACAGAGTCCCATTTTACATCCCCCGAAGAGGGGAAAGAATGAAAACCAGGCCATTTTACGTGTTTGTGGCACACCAGTACATTCTATTAAGATTCCTGATTTACAACTTTTAATGTTCTTTGACAACTTAATCAAAACCTCTTCTGTTCATGTGATAAGTGCTTATTGTCTATTTGGGGCACAGCAGTACTAAATTCTATATATTAGAGGTGATGTCTTTCTATCTTAAACTGCCTGCTATTCTCTTTGCACCTTTCCCCTCCTCTCCCCACAGGGAATTACTCTTTCTTCTGTATCAGATGGAATACATGTCCTATCCTTTTAAATTCTCATTAAAAAGCTACAGGGGCTGACCGAGTGGCTCAGTTGGTTAAGAGGATTGCTGGTTCAATTCCCACATGGGCCAGTGAGCTGCGCCTAAGCTGAGCTGCGCCTGAGCTGAGCTGCTGCGGAGCTGCCAACAGGTGGCAGGATGGCTTAGCTGGTGAGAGCACATGCTCCTAACAAGGTTGTTGGTTTGACTTCCACATGGATGGTGAGCTACACCCTCCAGCAACTAAGATTGAACAGGGAACCTTGAGCTGAGCGGCTATGAGCTGCCCATGGTTGGCCAGATAGCAACTGGACTTGGTGCTAAGCTAGCTGCACCCTCCACAAGATTGAAGGACAACAACTTGGCTGTTCCCCTTCCCCAATTCCCTAACACTGTGCCTTGCTCAAGTCCCCAATAAAATATTTTTTTTAAAAAAAGCTACAGATACTGGAAGTGTGTGTATATGCCTTGTTTTTATCCTACTCACATCCTTGTACCTCTATTTTTCCCACCTTCACTGCAGCCCAAATTTATGAGATTACAAAATTGAGATTGTAAATAGAGTGCTTAAGTCACTGGGGGTTGTTTTGGTGTTTTTTTCCTACTTATGCAAATATAGTGGACCATTGAACAACGCATACCACCAGTCAAAAATCTGCTTATAACTTTTGACTTCCTCAAAACTGAATAGCCTACTGTTGGCGGGAAGACTTAAGAATGACATAAACACTCAACACATATTTTGTATGTTGTATGTATTATATACTGTATCTACAATAAAGTGAGCTAGAAAAAATGTTATTAAGAAAAAAAATAGGGCCGGCCCAGTAGCGCATTTGTTAAGAGCTGGTTTGGGACGCCAGCAGCCTGGGTTCGGATCCCACATATGAGGGCCAGTGACACTGCCCTCTACAGCTAACAACAGCTCCACCTGGAGCTGGGCTGTGCGAGCCCCGGCGACGGTGTAGGCTGCAGCCCCTGCTGCAGTGGGCTGCCATAGGCTACAGTGAGTGGTAAACAGCCAGCGTGAGCAACTGGCAACCAGTGTGAGCTGGCAATAGCCGCCGTGAGCGACCATCCAGAGGCCGGCGACCAATCTGCCTCATCCGGGAAGAGTGCAATGATGATACCAACATGGGCCAGTGAAGCAATGTCCTCTGCAACTAGACTGAAGAACAAAAAGACAGCAACTTGTCTGTTCCCCTTCCCCAATTCCCCAACGCTGTTCCCCTCCTCCAATTCCCCAATAAAATCTTTAAAAAAAAAAACAAAACAGAAAAAATATATTACTGTACCATATGTAATTATTGAAAAAACTCCCCATATAAGTGGACTCAGGCAGTTCAAACCCATGTTGTTCAAGGGTCAACTGTAATCAACTGCAGACTCTATAGCAATATCTTCTCAGTGAAAAGAACTGTCAGATCTGAGATCAATCTTCAGACTAATGCCAGTTCCTGGCCTCACTCTACCCAAACTTCAGGGCAGACACTATGACTGACTTCTGGATTCCACAGTCATTCCTTTGGTCTCTGCCATCTGTTTCTAGCTCCAGTGCTGGAATCAGAAACTCGTATACTAAGAAGAGGTCCTGAAATAGGTAAATCACCTATTACACCCTATTTTCTTCTTTCTCTTAATCTTATTGGCTTCTGTTCTCTTCGGAGAATAGACTCCAAACTCAGACTTTTCAAGAACAGTTTTATATTTTCTGAAATAAAAAGCCAATATTTTTACTGACCCCTGAAGGTATGAATAAAATGCCCATCAAGTTATTCTGCAATGGTGCCTGTACCTCACGGAGGTTCTTTTATTACGGTTTCAAGAAGCTTTGAGGATCCAGAAAAGGGAAAGAAGACTTAATGAAGACACGGTAACTGTCTTAAATATGTAAAGGGATGTTATATAAAAGAGTTGGTACTATGTATATCTATAGTGCAGAACTGGCCAGGAAGTGAAATTTTAATGGAGTGAACCTAAGAGTCCTCCTTCTCATATTTTGAGTATGATCATGTGGAAGAGATAGGAAACTTTTTATAAGATATAGCCAAAGGGCATAACCAAAGCCAACACAGGGAGTGTTTATTTAACAATCAAGTTAAATCAAACTTAGAGTTTTCTGCATTTGGTCTACAACAGATGTAGAAGCTGTGATATTAGGGATATTATGTGGAGGAAACTATACATTGCTTTGGGTTGGTCTGCAAGGTTGACTTTACACAAGGTCAAACTATAATTCACTGACCTTGTAGGACCCATATACCCAGGAAATAGACACTTCATCCTTTCCCTAACAGGTATGGTTCTCACCTTACGTTGCAAACAAAAGCAAACAGGAATCCTGTTCATGGGCCTTCAGTTCTTATCCACACACTCTCGGCAGAACTATAATAGAAGTGTGTGGTTCTTTTGATTATTTGTTTTTAATATAAAAACCCAAAATTTGGTGCTTCTGTGACCTGAAGATTACCAATTAAAGCACCAAGAGGTTGAACCACTAGAGGGAGTCCAGAACCATATAATCTGAAAGCTACAGCATTGAGTTTGAAGTGTTCTGAACTATGGCTTCTACTAGATTTTCCCAAGATTTATACCCAGGTGTATGAAATGGTCTGGTTTCTGTATAGACTTATTTTCACATAATTTATACATGCCTCAGGCCATATAGAACTCTCTTTCCAAGTTATAATTTAATTGCTGTATTAAATATCAAAAAGAAGCTCTCCCCAAATCCAAAATTTAGTGGTAGATCAAAATCCAAACAAACTGAATTTATCTTGCTATAGCCTAGAAATAATTATAGCTTTGAACTGTTTCAAACAGTCTTGCTAAATAATCTTTTGTGAGATTTCCTAAAGAGATGCATTTAACAAATAGTTTCTCTTGATTTCAATTGCTACATTCAAGATTACAATCTGTCTAGTATTAAATTAACTATAAACTTCTTAATTAACAATAAGCCTAAAATTCAAAAGAAATAGTTAGAATCTGTTTCTTTTTAAAAATAAAGATTATACATTACTTGTGTGCCTCCAGCATTAATAATAATAATATTAAATATATTTCAGGATGTGAAATATATTACAATTGTGAAATCTAAAGAAAATGGTTAACCCATAGCATGTGTCATCTATAGATCCAGGAATGTTATTTCTTATGTTTCCATTTTCATGTTACATTCAACCCTAATATATTTTAACAGTAGCAATGATTATAAGTTGTAATATATAGATAAGTATAGAGGTTCATTTAACCATACTAGGAAAGACATGATTTGCAACTGCTTTTATCTGAACATATTCATGCAGATATATCAAGTAATCTTATTTCCGCAGATACCTAATATGTCAAACAGATGTTCATATTTTAAAGTATTTAATGAAAACCACCTAAAATAGGGCATCATTAAAATTGTTCTTTAAATTTTTCAATCTTTAGTTTTTCTTATATGTCAAGGCTAGAATTATTCTTTACAAGATGCGGAGTCTGGGAAGGGCGGGTGATTAGAGCCATCAGAAATCTTTGCTGGATTATAGTTCACAGAACACCATTCTGAAAGTCTGTTCTTGTAGATTTCCAGGAAACTTTTTGTTTCATCATTTTTCAGAAGTTAAGTCTTTAAGAGAATTATTCCCCATGATATTGGTTCAAACTGTTCAACTAGTAACAGTAACAATACTCATGTATTTATTAAATATTTATTGAATATATACCTTGTGCTACATACTGTACCAGAGGTTGAGTATATGGTGGTAAAAAAAATGTAATTCTTTCCTTCATGAGGTTTATAGTCTCATGAGGAAATCAGGCATTAAACGATTCAAGTGACTAAACCACATAAGGATGATGAAAATGGCTACTTTACACAGGAAGGCAGGAAAGGCCTCTCTGAGGAAGTGACATACAAGCTGAAACCTGAAGGATAAGAAGTGGCAAATCAGGAGAAATGTGGGGTGGGTGGGTATAGTGTACCAGTCAGGGGGTTGGGCTGTGCCAGTGCACTGAGGGTGGAACATGAATGCTGTGTTTAAGAAATGAAAAGGCCAGCTTTGTTTTTACCATACTTTTGGCACTTGCATTCTCCTTTTTCTAATTATTTTACATATAGATGGATATTTTATTACTCTGTGTAGATAGTAAGTTGTTTAAGGGTGGAACTAACTTTAAAAATATGTATCTATAGTATACTTGACAGGAATCTAGTAGTGTGCTGGAATGTAGTTGTGCTCAATAAATACTTGTTGAGTTGAATTTGATTGAAATTAGGGAATAAAGTCTGATGCCCCATGCCATGTGTGTTAGATCTTACTCTATCCAGACACATCAGACACTATTCAGGGCAGACTCAGGTAGACCTCAGGGGTAATCCTCAAGGAGGATAGGATGTCCCTGCTCCTGACTGAAGCCACACTTCCAGCTACTTCTATCATTCGTCTCTCCCTCTTTTGACTTTTTAAAATTTTTCAGTTAAATCAATCATCATTAGAGTCTGTTAAAAATCAGGATTGTCACCATAATCATTGCTGACATTCAAATACTGTACTTAAGGTTGAATATAGCATACAATTGGAAACCCATGCGCTGCTGACTTACCTAAACATTTATCTTCCCTTTCCTCTTCTTACCATCAATAGGAATCCTTATCACTTTTGTTGGATTACTACAACAGCCTCCTAACTAAACTCCATCCCTCCAGTCTCTCCTCACATTGCCATTATATTAATCCAGGCAGGAAACTACAGTACTTTGAATAATTGAGGGTTATATGTATCTTAATAAATTTCAGATCTTTCAAACACTCAAACCTGTCTAAGAGTGGACGTGGTATTCTATATGATCTGATCTTGGACACTGAGCCAAGAAAAAGTCCATAATATAGCACTATCCATACATTTATATATCTAATTGCATTTTGATTTTGTTGTTAGGCAATTATCTAATGCAACTTTGTATTATCACTTCAATGAAATCTTTAAGCAATTTGGGAATTTGTACCACTCATTTCTAATATTTTATAATTTTTGCTCCCCACCCCCAACATTGAGCAAAATGCTAAGTGCTGAATAATTAGATATATCTGTTCCCTCAATTACTAGAGATTTGGTATGAATTTAAGAGAATGAGCTTGAAGAATCTCAGAAAATGAGGTTTGAGTATTATATCTGAGATGTATTCGATCTGAGAATTCTAGTCTATCATAACGAATCCTAGAGCTTTCACACTCTTAAATTTCTCTAGCAGTTAACCTAATATTATATAAGATCTGGTTTTGGGTACTGAGCCAGAAACAAGGCCAGTCTACAGAAATAGGGAAGACACAATCTGAAAATGGTTTACTAATAGTAATTCACAGTATTTACTTTATCAAAGTTTCCTCTAGTCCTTTGCTACACCCCATTCAAGAACAGAACGGAATCTTCAGTTTCTGTTTTCCACAGTACCAAGATCAGGCAATACCTTTGCTGCACCATTATATTTCACTGATGGGCAAGATCTTGCTGGAAGAGTACAAACCCTGAGAGAGAAGAGAGAGAGAGAAACATCTCATAACCCTTTGGCCTCAAAGTGGGAAGGCTAACTCCAGAAGAAATAAATCCACTGGGTTCCAAAGTAGCAAAACTGAAGATAAGGGGAGGAAGATACACATTCTAAATTCTCTCAAGTAGATAGGGGACTTTCTTTAGAATAATAACATTGTTCACATTATCCTTGGTACTGAATATTTCCTTTGTTGAAATGAAGTCAGTATTTCCCTCCCACATCCAAAAATGTGTGGGAGCAGCCATGAATGTCTAAGCATTTTTCAAAGTTTTCTTGGGCCAACTTTTTTCTGTGCTGCTCTGCTACTCCCAGACCTTCAAACTTTTCTGACTTCCAGTAAATTCAATATGTTTCGTTACCATGAAACAGTGTCTGACCTGCTTTGGTGCCATTGGGATGGATTCTAGGCAAACATATTACCTCCAGACAGAATTCATCGATTCCTCCTCTGGCTTTTCTCAGCATGTACCCTGCACCCCTTTTAGCACATGGCTTCATTTTGCCTTAAATGAGCTAGTTGTTTTCCTGTCTTCCCTCTACTCCCTCCTGATTTAAGGAGTTGACTGTGTGTGTTAGTCATCTTTAATCTTTTATTCTACCTTCTCCCAACAGGAGCTAGCTACTGACTTGTGGTATGAATTAATCTGCTAAAACTTGGGAGGTTGGAATTATTATTTTTAATTTATGTCTAATTCAGGTGAAGGAATTGAGGCATAGAAAGGTTAAGTAACTTCCCCAAGGTCACACAGCTAGTAAGTGGCTGAACTAGGATTCAAAAATAGGTAGTCTAGCTGACTCCAAATTTCCCACTCTAAACCACTACACTACAATGCTATTAGGCTGTCAGAAAAGTCATGATATAGTTTTTCTATGTTTTTCATTGCAAAAATGCGTCATGACTTTTCCAACAACCCAATAGATTCACTAATTAAATAATTATGTGACCTTAGGCAAAACTTAAAATTCTAAACCTAATTTTCATCATTTGTAAAATGGATAAAATTACTACTTCATACATTCATTTACTCAACAAATATTTATTGAGCTCCTACTGTTTGCTATATTGCAATATCATGATGAGTAAATTCATATAAAACACTTGGCATACTGCCAGGCACATAGTAAGTAGTCAATGTTAATTATTATTTTAATGAATAATAAGCCAATAACTTCTCTGATACATATTTCCTATTACTCGGCTAGAGATTATGTTCTACCATTGCCATGTAGCCATTTTCTACTGGTCCCCTAATTCCCTTTGAAACATTTTTGTAGTACTGTTCTATAGGATATTGCCTTGTAATACAAGTATCTCTCAGGGCTAAACAGAAAAAGTGTCTTAAATGGCTACTTTCTGGTACATAGCTAAGGCGCGCAAAATATGCTTAGGACCAAGGAACATTGGAAGTACATTTGATGAATGTGAAGACATGAAGATCAAGTATAATGCTTTCAGAAAATGTACGATGAGGTCATCTTGGGAAACAAAATAGCCACACATCCCATCTTTGGTGACTTATAAAAAGCCCAGCAACACTTTTCTGAACCAGATGGGGACAAATGACCTGCTCTGCCCTCCTGTGCTGTGCTTCGTTGCTCTAAGGATCCATCCTATGCTTGCCTTACCCACATTCTGTGAGAGTTGGCAGTATTTGCTAGGTTACATAAGAGATTTTCCCTCCCTAGATGGCTGATAATCAAATGAGGCAATATATCTGAAGTCACTTTGAAATACTACACACACACACACACACACACACACACACACACACACAGTGAAGAATTTTCATACAAGAGTGTTGTAGTCGTGTCCTACAGAGAACACTCAATGTAGGAAGCAGACATGGAGAGTGCTGTCTTCCTCATTTCTGAACTTGCTCTCAGCTTCTTTTTATTTCTTAATATGACCAAGCTTGCCTTCCTGTCCTGACTAGTTCCCCTTCTCCCATTTTAGTTCCTAATTATAATCATAACAATAGCTAACTTGTAGTGAGTGATATTCATTTAACCATAATTATGAGTTATGTACTAGTATTATCCCTATTACCTTCAAGAAAGCTGAGAGATGGAGGGGTTAAAAAATTTCACAAGGTCATACAGCTACTAAGAGGTAGAGTCAGGCTTCAAGCCTGGAAGTATAGCTCTGGAACCAGAGCTCTTTACTATGTGTCTCACTCCCTATGTAGTGCTTGCCACTGTCTTAGATACATATTTCCCAAGCTAAAAATTTTCAGGCAGCAGTCAGCATTTTTGCTTTTTACCTTTTAAAATCACCTCTAATATACCGGGGGTGCCAAAAAAATGTACACAAGTGGACACTTTGGTCAACATTGCTCAAGCAGTAGTTCGCTGTAATCAGAAGTGTCTGAACATTGCTGATAACTGCTTTGAGCACCTCTTGAAATTGCAGAAGTCAAACCTGACTTGTATTCATCTGTTGTTATCAGTATATATTGAGTATGACAATTTTAATACAGCTTTCCTTTCTTAAAATGTGTATATATATATTTTTAGCACCCTCTGTATTTGTTACCCACTTATGATAAATTCAGAATCTTACCAACTTAATAATTCATGCTATATACTTTGATTTTTGAAGTCATTATCTGGGGAAAAGGAGAACTTAGCAACAACTGCATAATATTAACTAAAGCACCAGATAGCTTACAACCACAACCACAGCACATCTATGCAAGAAATGAGGTCAAAATCCCAACTATTTTTCCTCTGATGAGTACTTGATATAAGATAACATTCAAGCTGATACTTGCTCAAGGGTTAGGCACAAAGTTGGCAGAATCAGCTTTCTTAACAGCATTATAAACAGGGATAAGCAATATTTTGAAACGTATGCAAAACATCTTTCTGAGATATCAGAATGGAGTGGTGAAAAACTAGCCCTGGAAAGAAACCTTGAGATTAACTTAGTCTGTACAGTTAGGCCTGGAGAGGTTAAGCGACTTGTTCAAGTAATTGTTATTCAAGTTCTTACTGGTGGAGCAGGGCCTAGAACCCAGGTATCTGGATCAAAATACATAGTGCTCTTTCCTGGTTTCTGCATTTCTGACTGGAAGCATCTCAGACAGGTGGCTGTCATGCATACAATGATGTGAACAACATCTCACCATGAAGAAACTATTAGTTGCCCTATTGAATTAAAGACACTACATTTCATTCAGGAATCACATTTTCATTGTATATTTAAATAAGTAGATTCCATATATTTAAATAAGTAGATTCATATTAGCTTAATTAGAAAGCAGCTAAGGATTTGGCTACTGTGACTTAGATCTTGAAGGATAAACCCACCTTCTGTTTGCGAGCAAATAGTAACAGAAACAGTCATGTAAAATGTACATTAGTGCTGTCCTAAAATCCTCAAGTGTAATTTTAAGATAAGATGCTTCAAATTCTAGAAGTGGACCTTCTTTCCACTTCTTTACATAATGTAAACTAATCTTTACATAAAACTAGCTTATTGTCTTTTTGATGTGGTCTGGCTACTTCTTTTCAACATCAAAGGAACTACAGAGTCAAGGAAATGTTTGCCTCAAAAGTAGTTCTCTTTCCTTCCTTTGGCTTATATTAGAAGAATGAGGTATTTATTTTTGTCATTTAGCTCCTTTTTCTGAGCTTTGGCTGTACTCTGAATGATCCATGTCTATTCAAAGCTCTTTGCAGCATGAAAGAAAAGGTCTGCCCTGTCCCAGGAACTCCCTGGCCTTCTAAAGCCCTGTCAACAGCCAGACTACAAAGTTTGGTATGTGGGGTTCCCTGGGTCCTTGCTACTCCAAGAGTGATCTTGCATTGGCATCACCTGGAAGGTTGTTAGACATGCAGAATCTTGGGCACAAATCAAAATCGGCCTTTTAACAGCCTCCTCAAGTGATTTGTATGTGCTTTTGTGTCAACACCTATTGTTTCTCTCTGGTCTAGAAGTAATGCTGAGACCACCTATACTGCCACCCCAAAGTAAGAACCATAGGTTGAAAACAAGAAGGTTTTCATTATTTGGGGACAGTTTCATTAATTTTGCCTGATAGTTACTAAGCTTGGATTGGAAGGAACTTTAGAGGTCATCAAGTTCAACCATCATCATTGCTGTGAATTTCAATATAATGATCAATTTTTTTAAAAAAGTTAAATTTTCTTCAGCATATTCTGTTCAAGAAGGTAAAAGCCTATGATACATCATAGAAAGGCAGCCATAAGAATAAGAGAAAGTTATATATTAGAAAACTTTCAGTGTTTAAAGGCATAAACTTCAGTTATCTGGAAAATTTATTGATGTGAAATGTCTCAGTCACAGCGGTGTCCCCAAAGAGGTGTTTATCTCTTAAATTCATATTCCAACACCATATGTTTATTTTATATCTGCCAAAACCTACTGTCTTATACAACTGTGAGTTTAGTTTAACTTCCCATAAATTCAAGAAATTGCTGTTATCTATTAAAGTAAAATTTCTATACAGGGAGAAGAGATAAAACCGCCTTACAAAAGAATCCCAAATAACACATGAAGAGAAACTTCTCTCCCCTTCCAGACTGGTCTTAGTGACTCACTTCCAAAAACAGAGAACGGCAAGGAAATAGACAAACTTTACAGTGGAGAAACCTCGCAAACACCACCTTAACCAAGTGATCAGGGTTGACATCACCGGTGATGAATACCCTGGGGATGTCATGGACCTGCTGATATAATGTGATGAGGAAGTTACTTCAAGTTTGTGGTATTCTTTCCAAACACCATAACCTTAGTCCAGTCATGAGGAAAACATAAGACAAATCCAATTTGAAGGACAATCTGCAAATACCCAACCAGTAATCCTCATAACTGTCATTGTCATGAAAAACAAAGACTAAGAAACTGTCACAGACCAGAGAAGACCAGAGAAGACATGGCTTAAACATAATGTAGGATCCTGGAATGGAAGGACATTAGGAGGAAAACTGGTGAAATCTGAATAAAGTTTGCAGTTTAGTTAATGCACCGTGTTAGTTCCTTAGTTTGGCAAATATACCATAGTCATGTAAGATAATAACATTGCAAGAAATTGAAATTGGGTGACAGATATACAGACTCTGTATTATCTTTGTAACTTTTCTATAAATCTAAAACCTATAATGGAAAATAAAAATAAAACTTCCCACAAACTCATTAAACTAGTTTTAACATATTGAAATAAGATTTCTCTTGACACATAACTTCCACAAGTGTACAGGGCAGACTTAAGCCAAATGCCTACCTATAATACCTGTATTTAACACTCTTGTCGAGGCCTATAGCACCATTTTGCTAAATCTGGAAGTAAAGGTTTACAGATTTGAATTCCTAGAGCATAAAAATCAAAGTCCATTTTCCTAAAGCTCATTTAATTCTTGAAAAGAGCATTGCACTGAGAAGTGATCTCAGCAATGTTTGATGAATTCAGATGGGTCATTTGGCCTTTCTGAGCCATGGTTTTCCCATCTACAAAATGAGGTCCCTCCTACTTCTAAAATTCTATAAATATTCCTCTCTAAAATATTTTAAACATTGTTTTAAGGTGTGGTATCAATTCTGAGGAGCAATATTAACATTTTGATTAGGCAATTCCACAAACATTTATTAAGCAGCAATCACTGTGCTAGGTGTAAATGCTTGCCCTCCAGAGGTCTCCGTCTGGTGAAAGAGACAGATTTGCAGACAGGCTGTTACAGCCCTGTCACAAGGGCCCTAAAGGAGGTGCACTGCTGCACAGGGAGGTGTGACTTCACCCTGCCTGTGGAAGCTAGGGAAGGCTTTGGACCTAAGAAACTAGGAGGACCATGAAATAGTACCATTTAATCTAACCAAAGTTGGTGAGCAATCAGTCCTATAGTGGCAAACACTTCTGGTAATTGGCTGTGTATGAAAATTTGGGATGACTGGATTTCCCATCCATGAATTTATTTTTAATATATATTTTTTAAGATTTTATTGGGGAATTGGGGGAGGGAACAGCATTGGGGAGTCAGGGAGGGGGAACAGACAAGTTGCTGTCCTTTTGTTCTTTAGTTGTGGAGGACATCGCTTCACTGGCCCATGTTGGTATTGTGATCATTGTGCTCTTTCCGGCTGAGGCACATTGGTCACCGGACATTGGACGGCCTCTCACAGTAGCTCATGGCAGCCCACTGCAGCCCCACTGCAGCCTATGCCATTGTCAGTGACTCACGCCAGGCCAGCTCCAGGTTGAGCTGTTGTTCACCATTTTAGCTGAAGAAAGCTCAGCATCACTGGCACATGTGGGATCCGAACCAGTGGTCCTGATGCCGAGAGCTTGTGCTCCCAAGCCAACTCTTAACCAACAAGCCACTCAGCCAGCCCCCATCCATGAATTTCTGCTGTCAGAAATTTGGTTGTTACAGAACTGGGCCAGAAAAGCACAAGCAACTTATATTGTACATGCGCTCTCTTGAGAATGTTGATATGCATGAAATATGTCCCCTGAGGTGACTTAATTGGTGTCACATGAAAATAACTTTCTAGAAAAGGCCATGTAGTGCCAGTGCCTGTTGTATTCAGTCATTTCTAAATCAAGCCTTCATTTAAAAAATTCATGCCTCTCAGAGCATTCCATTTCCATCTCACAACTGAACATTTGTGGCTCAGGTCTTGCAATTTTCAGTCTTAATGTGCAGTTTTGTTATTAAATTCTGAACAGAGTGGTAGGAAACCAAAATTTAGGGTTCCTAAGCAATAGTTCAAAATTGGCTCTGCCTTTGACCCTAAGCTTGCAAATTCTGAATAATTTTATTTGGGCAGAGCTTTCTTTAGGGAGGAGAACATGACTGGTGTTGGGGGTGGATTTTGCCACTTAAACGGAGGGGCGGAAGAAAGGGAATGATTGCTTTCTCCTGGGATGTTGCCCAAACCAAGCAGGAATACTGGAGAGGAGTACAGAAAACTGGCAGATGTTACATCTCCATTTCCCAGGGCCCAACTAAAGAAGTGCTTTTTGCTGGGAGTGATAATTCTGGAAAATGTCTCATCAGCAGCAAGTGAGACCAGCAGAAGTAAAATAGCAAGCACAGACCTGAGGGAGCTGGGCAATGTGCATGACAGACAGACGCGCATTCCCACACTAATCTCCACGTCAGATTACCACGTGTGTGGACACGAGAGGGGCCAGGTGGCTGTGGGAGGTTTTCTCCCAGAACAGAGTCTACAGTTTTCCTGGCACAGGGCTGCCAGGAAAAACATCTGGGATAATAAGAGGGCTCTTTCTAGGTATACACAGAATTCTTTGCTTCTTTAAAAAAAAAATTGGCATTTATGTTTCCTTTTCTGATTATAAATGTAATAATGGCTCATAGAGAAAACCTCACATGTTGCAGAGAAGCAGAAAGGAGAATAGAAAGAACATCCATTATATCTTTATCCAAAGGTAGTCACTATTCAAATTTTAGTGAGTTTCTTTCCAGGATTTTATATGCATAGATTTTCAACAGGGTTGAGAGAATACTATATGTAAAATTTCCTATTCTGTTATTTTTTTCTTAAGAGTATGACCTAAGAATTATCCTAGATTATTAAAATGCTTTGTAAACATTCTTCTTAGTGGTTATACATTTTATCCTATGATAAAATTTATTGAACTGACTCTGGGTGGTGAACACACAATGTGATATACAGATGATGTATTACAGAATTGTATACCTGAAACCTATGTAACTTCACTAACAATTGCAACACCAATAAACTTTAATTTCAAAAGAATTTATTTATTCTAAATCCCGAATTAGTCATTCAGTCAAGAAATACTCATTAAGGGTCGGCCGAGTGGGATGGTGGTTAAGCGCTGGCTTGGGAAGCCAGCGGCCCCGGTTCGGTCCCACATATGAGGGCCAATGACACTGCCCTCAAAAAAAAAAAAAAAAAAAAAAGAAAAGAAAAGAAATACTCATTAAGAAAAATGTATTTCTTCGCTTAAGAGCCAAATGCTGAATGTGTTCTAGTTTCCTTAACTATTTTCTGTTGTTGGTTATTCAATCGTTTCTTATTTCATAGCATTTTTTCTTTTTTTGAAGGATGTAAGCCAAATATGAAAATAGGGAGTCAGACTGAAGAAGAGGGCTGAAAAAATACTGGGAGAGGAATTTGGGCTAAAAGTATGAGACAAGGAAGAGGGTCTGGTGGGGAGCTCGCCTTCCCACCACTAAGTCATCCAAAGAATATTTCTCACAAAGCCATGAACTGTTAATGGGCAAAGGAATCTTCATGGCACTGATGTTTTGTAATGATGGTGATTCATTAACTTCTGCATCATTTCCGGATTTGACCAGTACACCTTCCTCACTCTTGGGTGCTGACTAGATGTGGCCCACCCCTGACAAGTACTACCAGTACTCACAGCTGTTGGGTGAGGAAAGAGCAATGCCAGCTTAGCAGGAAATGTGAGGCACAGCTTTTTCAGCAGGGTGAGTGGAGCTGCTTTAGCCCGCGCTAAAAGTCTTAAGGTTGGACTTGAGTGGGGATGAACATGTAGTCTATTTCCAGAACTATCCTAATGGGATGGACCCTTTTGGAGCATCCTGCCCATTCCAGGTGTTCTCCCTTCATTGACTGTAGTGCAGGGGCAATAGCTACCCCCATGCTAACATACCTTTTCTCGCCTCTGTAGAGTTCTCGATAAAGTGTCTAAGCCTATTCTGCGTTTGTTTAGAGGTCTCACATACTATATTCAATCTTTCTCTATCTTCAGCATTCAGCTATAGCTGACCTCCAGAAATTCAATATGTCAAAGACTCATTACCAGACCTCCTTTTAGGTACAGTGTTATCCTAAGAAGTGCACTTACCTGACAAATAGATCCTTGAAGAAACACTCAGAGTTATCCTGAAGGATAATGAGAGCATGTGACACAACATGAAGCTTACAGAAGAGTGCCTAATATTAGAAGTAGTTGGACTACATATATACCTTGCATTACACAACAGATATTCCCTGAGAATTTATAAGACAATCAAGAGGAATAGAAATTAAGGGCATAGAAACCTGGGTTTGAATTTGGCTCGGACAGCTATTTGGCACCTGTTTGACTCTGTACAATTTATTTAACCTCTCTAAGGCTCAGTTTCTTCCCCTACATGAGATTATTATAAGAATATTTCATTCTAGATGAGTACAGGAGATAACATATATGAAGTTTGTATCTGTCACATGGTAAGCATTCAGTAAATGGTAGCTATTATTGTTAAGCAGAGTAGAAGTGATTTTAAAATTAATTAAATCAGCAGATATTAATTAAGGAGTATTAGGGGCAGTGTGATAAGATGCCCCCCCCACACACACACACATATACTTTATCTTTTATGGAAACTGAGTTTTTCTATATGCATTCATTTATATTAAAATGATAACTTTGGGCCGGCCAAGTGGCTCGTTGGTTAAGAGCTGGCTTGGGATGCCATGGCCCCGGTTCGGATCCCACATATGAGGGCCAGTGACACTGCCCTCTACAGCTAAGATGGTGAACAACAGCTCCACCTGGAGCTGGGCTGCTGTGGAGTCCCTAGGACGACATAGCTGCAGCCCCTGCTGCTGTGGGCTGCCATAGGGCTGCCATAGGCTACAGTGAGTGGCCGGCAGCCAGCATGAGCAGCTGGCAGCCTGTGTGAGCTGCCAAAAGCTGCTGTGAGTGGTCATCCAGAGGTAGGTGACCGATCTGCCTCACCCGAGAAGAGCACAGTGACAATACCAACATGGGCCAGTGAAGCAATGTCTCCACAACTAGACTGAAGAACAAGAGAACAGTAACTTGTCTGTTCCCCTTCCCCAGTTCCCCAATGCTGTTCCCCTCCCCCAATTCCCCAATAAAAATCTTTAAATTAATTAATTAATTAATTTAATTTAATTTAATGATAACTTTACCTTTTTCAAAACAGATTTGTTACATTATCTAGTAACCTCTAAACAAGGTTCAAAGGCTCCTCCAAAAGATAGAAATATTGGTGATAATGTCTCTTACGAGCCCATTACTTAATTCTTTAAGAGTGAATTATGTTCTCTAACTTTGTGTTCTACTCTAAAGGAGAAATTTCCTCTCAGTCATTTAACTCTGAGTTTACTTTTCATAATTTTTTTAAAGATATAGAGTATTTTTAACCTCAGAGTCCTATGCAATCTATTTAAAGACATATTCTCCTTTTGTATTTTTAAACAACTATTAATTTTGCCTCACTGGAAAGAAGGATATTAGTTCTTGTAAATGGGTATCAGTTCCTCCCTAAATAAAGGTATTTCAACTTGTACCTCTCCTAAGACTGAGGTCACCCAAAGAAGACGTATAAATAAATGACCAATAAGCACATGAAAAAATTATCAACATAATCAGTCATTAGGGAAATGCAAATTAAAACCACAGTGTTATACCATGTCACACCCACTAGGATGGATACAATAAAAAAGATGGACATACAAGTGTTGGTGAGGATGTGGAACAATTGGAGTCCTTACACATTGCTGTGGGAATGTAAAATGGTGCAGCCACTTTGGAAAAAGTTTGCCAGTTCCTCAGAATGTTAACTATGGAGTTACCATATGATGCAGCAATTCCTAGGTATATATCCACGAGGAATGAAAACATGCATCCGCACAAAAACTAACCTATTGCTAATGAGGGAGAACAAGCCAAGAGTTCACAGTGTATTCCATCTTATCTGGAAAAAAAAAAGCAGCAATTAGAGAGCAAGGAGTTACCAGGTATCACCCTCAATACTTTGCAGAATTGGCCCAGTATTAGACAAATAAACCAGTCTGGAAGACTCATGCTTCCAATTGATGAGGTCAATCTGAAAATTGCTGCAGAATTTTTTCAAGAGCAAAAAATAAATAATAAATAAGCAAGGAGAAGGAGGTGAGGACAGTGCTTTGCTTTGTTTTCATAGCAGTAGGACTGGTTTGGATGACTGTCCACACACTTTCCCCTGGATTCCAAGAGATAATGGTATGTTCTAAGGCTATAATGACAGTCTTTCTTTATGTAAACCTTGATACCTCGGCCTCATTATTTCCAGGCACTCCCAATTCTGACATCTGCAACATTAAATTATTGTCTTTAATAAGCACCATGAGGAGTCCACAGATCTCAGACAGAGATAGTATAATGTCAATACCATTTATTATGTGTACTTACTTACTGTTACCCTGAAATTCCTTTACTGAGGAGGGGCACATCTCAGGCTACTTGACATACGCTGAGAGAATTATACCTTAGAGGTGGCTGCATTTAGTTGTTGGGAGGAGGTACTTTGTAAATTTTGAGAAATGTTAGGGATTTCCCAAAGACTTCACTGGAAAGGTGAAGGAATTAGGTTACAGGTCAGACAGCAAGCTAGTAACAGAGCCAAGATACGAACCTAGACTTACAGTCTCTTTCCCCCTATTATCACATTTGGCCTCCTAATTGTTAGAGCTGGTAAAATATTGCCTCATATTCATCTAGCTCTAATGCCACACCAAGTTCTGCACCTACACTCTCTCCTTTTGGCCCCTCAATGACCCTGCGTGCTAGAGACCATAAATGCAATTATTCTCCCATTGAGGATAAGAAGGTTGACACACAGCAGGGCTGGCTGAGTGGCGCAGTGGTTAAGCGCTGGCTTGGGAAGCCAGCAGCCCCGGTTTGGGTCCCACATATGAGGCCCAGTGATACTGCCCTCAAAAAAAAAAAAAAGACACATAGCAGTCTATAATGGAGTCAAGGCTAGAACCTAGCTCTCCCCATTTCCTCTGCACATGTCTTTCCACCATGCCATCCTGTTCGGTGCCATTTATTAGTGAACTTTGGAAAACAAATTTGAGACACCACAATTTAAAAGACAGCTCATTAAAAATAAATACACATTTTGTAGGTACAAAAAAATGAAATACTCAAAATCCCTCTGCCCCCTCTCCTGCTAGAAACTGAAACGTTAAACTGAGTTTTCTAATAGCTTTGCACAAATCCACAGCAATGAACGCTTTGCACTGTTAAGGGAACGACTTTTCTAACAAATGTATCCTAATCAAATTGAAACAAAAATTTAAATACATGCAATAGAAGGGAAGAAACTGTGTGTAGTCCCTTCCCTCCTCCTGGCCCACATTTGTCTTTATTTTCACGATTGAGTTTCTCAAGCCGGGGGCACAGGGCCAACGACAATTTGAAATGGCAAGTATTCTAAAGAACACCTAACAGATTAGTGGGTGGAAAGCGCAGCGCCCGGGGGAGTGGATGGCCTGAATTCCAGGCTGAGTCCACTCCAGTCTCAATCCCGGCGTTGCCCTAAACAGACACTTAAACTTTAGGTGATTTTGTTTACTGTAACATGAGGGGTCATTGCATACAGATGAATTTAAATGTGTAATTGTATTCACACTTTGCATACTTAAATCCATAAATATCAATCAAAAGCAACCGTTGTATAGACTGTTAAATTTACTTCGTCAGAAGTCGCGTCCTCCTCCCCTTCCCTAAAACACTCGTGGGCCTCCTTCGGCGGACCTGGGCGGGGCTTCTCCGAGCGCAGCAGAAGTCCGTCCGTGGATCAACTGGCTATAAATTGGGAGGCTAGGAGACTTGACCCTGAGGCCCCGGCAGCCCCTAACCGTTCCTGATTCGGGGCGGGCCCGCGCACCGGCCTGCGCTCCCCGGGCCCCGCCACCTGTTCTGGGCAGCCAATGGGCGCGTGGGGGGGCGACCCAGGCGGGGCGAGGCTACAAAAGGCGCGGGCCGCTCGCCGGAACACCTCGCTGCGGGCGCACTGTCGGGAGCTCGGACAGAGGCGGCTCAGCGCCGGGACCATTCAGCTCCGGGACCAGCAGGGCGTGGGGCGATGCTGCGGGTTCGGTGTCTGCGCGGTGGGAGCCGTGGCGCCGAGGCGGTGCACTACATCGGGTCTCGGGTGCGTGCTCCGCCAGCCTTGTTCCCTTGCTCTCCCAAGCCAGCAATGCCTGACCAGGTCCCTTCTAGCCTGCCTTGGAAGCTCGGCTTCAAGAGCCTTTGCTGGCTGCAGGGAGGTTCGTGGTATCCCCGTTGGGGCCACACGCTGTGGGTACAGCTGCTCTCTGCGCGTCTCGGATCGCGGTGGCCGTTAGCTCCGGGGGTGCCACCCTCCCCAGCTGGACCTTGTTTCCCTACACGGATCTTGCGTCCTGGAGTGAGGGGGTAGGACAAGTAACACCTTTTAGGAAAAGGGTGGTGTTATTGGGGTTCATTGTCTTGGGTGGGCGTAGAGTTGGGCAAGCGCGTGGGGTGGATGGACGGGGACAAGAGGCAAAATGTGAATCGAGGACGGAGAAGGAGCAAGCAGGCCCACTCCCAAGTGTAACATGGAGTCCTGAGTTGCCAGAGGAGTTGGAGCGAGTTTGGTCTGTGCCCAGAGTTTTTGCCGTGTCCCCCCCCCCCTCCCGCCTTCGGCTTCCCTGGATTGCGAGCGCAAGTCTTCAGACCCTTTCTAGCTCCTAAAACAGGAACAGCAGGGCAGTTTGGCTCCCCCAGCAAATGGTTCCAGAACAGCTGTCATTCTCCCCACCCTGCCTTCCCCTCCTGCCTCCTTCCTAAGGCTTTGAACAGAGTAGGATAGAGATTTGGGAATTTGAGATTAGCTCTTTGGGTGAGGGACTCTCCCTGCTATAGATTTTTATAGGCCCTGCATTTTCAAAAGGCGGTTTGAGGTTCTTAGGTCTCCTCTCTGGTTGTTTAAATTTGTGCCTGGGTTAATCCTTATCTTGGCCAGGGGACTGTGGGCCATCTGTAAAATGGAGCAAGATGGTACTTGCTCATTTTCAGAACTGAAGTGCCAAAGAATGTGAAGTGTGTGTCAGCGATGGAAAAATGTTTGGTTTGAAGCTGATTATTCTGAAAGATAAGGTCATTTACATATTTTCAGTTGGGAAAAGAAGTCTAATATTGGTAACCTTTGTTTGATACTGAAGGGAAAAGGAAGTATGGAGAGGCTTTCCATGGTTTTCTGTGAAGAGGGTGGGTCACCCATCACCCATAAGCAGGCGTGTTGCTTAAAGTTTGATTACAGTTTGTTTGCAGAAAAACATTTTGAGATATAAATGGGGGGTATAGGGTCTTTGGGGACAAAATCTTCTAACGGGTTTTAAAGAGTTATGCCAATTAGCATAACATATCAGAAGATAATGTGTAAATAAATAGAAAGGTAAAACACACCTGTAACCCCCACTACCCACCTATAAACTAACATCTTGGTTTACACTCTCCGAAAGGATTTTAAATGTCTCACTATGTTATCCTGGGTTTTCATCCCACCTCGATTTTCCCCTCCCTCCTGAAGTACTGCATAGGACTACACAATAACCTTTTCTTTGTTCTTGGAAGCTTGGAAGAACCTTAACAGGATGGGTGCAGCGAACTTTCCAGAGCACCCAGGCAGCTACGGCTTCCTCCCGGAATTCCTGTGCAGCTGACGACAAGGCCACTGATCCTCTGCCCAAAGACTGCCCTGTCTCCTCATACAACGAATGGGACCCCTTAGAGGAAGTGATAGTGGGCAGAGCAGAAAATGCCTGTGTTCCGCCATTTACCGTGGAGGTGAAGGTAAAGCAAGGGTGTTCACATGTCTGAAGCAGGTTCATGCCTCACCTTCTATCTCAGCTCCCACTCACTCCTCTGTAACTGTTTTCACTTTAGCTTACTCCAGAAGCCCCAAATCCAGTGGTTGATTTTAAGTTATCTTACTTGGCATCTCTACAGTATTTACACCAATGATAACTCCTTCCTTTGGATTCTGAGAAACCCCTTTCTGAAGATGTTAGTTCTCTAGCTGTTCCTCACATCTTTCTTCGCTGTCTATGCTGTTGGAGTTGAACAGAATTTCACTTTTGGCCCTTTTCTATTAGCTGTTCTCAAAGCTTAACATCCCACCTCCACTCAGGTCCAGATTTCTCTACTGTACTCTGTCCAGATTACATGTCAAATTCCTGACTGCATATTGCCACAGGTCTTCAAACTTGGCACATCTTGAAGTCAACTGCCAGTCACTCTGCTAAACTGGACTGTCTTCATTTTTTTCCTTTGAGTTTTTGGCATTCCTATTTACTCAGGCTGAAATACCAAAGAACCATCTTTGATTTCTATTTCAGTCGCATACTCCACATCCATTGGCCAAGATTTAGCAATCCTTGTGTCAAAATGAGCTTTGCCTCCAGGCCTGTGCTGCTGCCTTAGGGCAGGGTCTCCTGCCTGGACCATTACAGTTAATGCCTAATGGGTCTCCCCCATTTGCTCTTCTTTCCATACCATCTTCCAAAATTTGAACATGTTACTCATCCTGCTCTTATCACTCCTCTATTTTCCACTACTCCCCCCACTGTCCCCCACCCCCACTTAGGATAAAGTCCTCATGTTATTCAAGATCCTGCACAATCTGGCTCTTGTCTGCCTTTTTAGGACTCACCATTTTGCCCACTGACTCATTTAGTCATGTGTTAGTATGGCAGGTTAGGAGATGTTCATTCCTGTTTAGGTGTCTCTCGCCTCTAATATTTCACCCTGGTTTTCAGCAGCAAACTTTATAAGATAGCCATATAAGCAGCCAAACTAGACTACGTACTGTTCCCCAAATGAGCCTCATGCCTTCACTCCTACCTAGGTCTCTTCCACCCAACTTGCCGCAGTCCTCTTACTACTACCTAGTTCCAATGGCACTTTCCACAAGGCCTTAGAGGACTTCCCTGTAACAATATCTCCCTTTTTAAAAACTCCTAGTGTTCTTCATCTGTAATATTCTGTGGCCAGGGCCTCCATGGGTTGGTGTTCAAGTTGTATACTGCATAAGGATCCCATATTTACGGGACTGCCATCAACATTGTAGACACAGCCTAAGCTTCCATTAATTGTTATAAACATATCTTCAATGCACTTAAATTCTTCTTGACTATTTACATTTTTATTTATAATATGGATTGAGGAAATAAGTTGTTACATGATTGTCATCAGCAACAAAAAGTTTGCCTACCTTGTAGCATTTAGAGAGATATGATGTCACAGATACCAAGACTAATACCAAGTATCTTATGCTAACCAACTGGCAAGGCAATTAAAATAAAGTGCCAGAAGAACTAAGGAAAAGGCAATAACCAAGTGCCGAATAGTTAGGAAGTCTCAAAGAAAATGATTCTTGAGTTAGAGCTTGAAGACCAGGTAATAGAAAAAGTAATAGCTTCTAATTGTTCTGAAACTCCCTTTGGTTGTGGTATTTGAAATTTGATGAACAGATTATATGTTATCCACATGTTTTAAAAGGCATGATATTTTTAAAATCTTTTCTTGGACAGATGTCCCATCCCCTACCCATTTAAATTGGGTGAAATTAAATTTCAAATTCAGGCAATAGTTTATCCTCCTACTTGGCTTTAAAATTATTGATGTTTATTCTATGTGATCTTATGGAATCAGAATTCTCAGATGTATTTTGAGTTTTTTGTTCCTTGATTTATAACTTAAGACATTGTAATTTCATGGACTTGTGGGGAGTATACCATGCTGAAGTCAGGAGACCAGGATTGAATTAGATATCTGATAAAGCTTGTTAGCTAGTTGCAGTTAATCAGCTCTTTGACCTTGTGCAAGATTTCACAAATTTCTGGGCCTCAGTAAAATGAAGATATTAAAAAGTTTGCTATCTACCTAATAAAATTAAATATGAAGGTAAAGTTTACATGTTAAATATTTTAAAGGACAAAACCATGACTCATAGTTGTATGGACCCAGTTTGTTAATTACATTAAAAGGTACATTGGGGGGCCGGCCGAATGGTGTGGTGGTTAAGCGCTGGCTTGGGAATCCAGTGGCTCCAGTTCGGGTCCCACATATGAGGGCCAGTGACACTGCCCTCAAAAAAAAAAAAATGTATATTGGGGATGTAATGGTTGTAGATAATAGTAGCATTAGCAGTATTGATTTCATTTGTTTGTCTGGTTATTTCTGCTTTATGCCACATATATACTAAACTAGATATTGAGGGAGAGGAGAGTAATTCTAAGATGTGCATGGCCCCTAGAAGGCAAGGTCTTACCTTGTAGTTGGAGGAAAATGACACAGAAGTATTAATCAGTTTTGGGAACAATGAAAGATAAAACAATATAATAAACTGTCTATGCAATTAGAGTATAAAATATGTTAGAAGATGTAAGTGCTAGAGAAATTTTATGGGAGTGAGGAACACAGTTGTCAGGAAGCATAATTTTTAAAAGCTACATGGCTTTTTTTCTGCAAAACATAGTAAATACTTTCCATCACATACATACTTTTTGTATTGCTTTTGTCTTTTTTAATAAAGCCCTTGATAAAGGACCTTATATAAAATACACAATCGATCAAAGTTAATGTAATATGTTTGCAGCTGGACAAATAAGAAATTTTACTGAGATTTCCTAGCTTTCTAAAAACAGTTTTGTTTGTTTGTTTTAAAGATTTTATTGGAGAATTGGGGGAGGGGAACAGCATTGGAGAATTGGGGGAGGGGAACAGACAAGTGGCTGTCTTTTTGTTCTTCAGTCTAGTTGCGGAAGACATTGCTTCACTGGCCCATGTTGGTATCATCATTGCACTCTTCCCGGATGAGGCAGATTGGTCGCCAGCCTCTGGCTGGTCGCTCACTGTGGCTATTGGCAGCTCACGCTGGCTGCTATGGGCAGCTCACGCTGGCTGCCAGCCATTCACACTGGCTGCTGGCCACTCACCTGTAGCCTATGGCAGCCCACTGCAGCAGGGGCTGCAGTCTACACTGTCGCCGGAGCTTGCGCAGCCCGGCTCCAGGTGGAGCTGTTGTTAGCTGTAGAGGGCAGTGTCACTGGCCCTCATATGTGGGATCCAATCCTGGGCTCGCTGGCATCCCAAGCCAGCTCTTAACCAATGAGCCACTCGACTGGCCCCCAAAAACAGTTTTAAAATCAATTTGATAAAACAGCCCCGCTAAAGATTTTAGGTTACAACTACAAGGTTTCTAGGAATGCGGCTTTGAACCATTTCTGCAACATTATTAAAAACATCGTATGCTAAGCATTTAATATAGTGGTTTTTTTTCATCTTGCAGACACTTGGTAAATGATTGCTAACTCATTTAGCAGGGTTATAAAGGAAGTGTAAATAGTTATCAACTATCTCTTGGAAAATGTAATGTGCCCTAGTCATTCAGGACTTTGTCCAACCTTAGAGTATGAGCTATACAAGGACTCACACTTGTTCAAACAACTTTTTCCTCCCAGCAAAGTTTATATTTATCAAGGCATGCTGCACTCTGCACAGATAGTCACACAGGATACTTTGGAATGTGCCTGGCAAGAAACACAGCTGTGCATCTGCTGTAACCCAGTGTTACATTTTCAAAGGCTTCTTGTCCCTTAGTGAACTGTAAGAGATGTGCTTGGCATGAGAAGGAGGAAGTGGTGAATGGATGTAGTACCAGGATGTGTCTGAGAGGAATATAAAGAGTCGTTATTATCCTCTCCTCTGGTTGCTGCGACAGGACTTCCTAAGGGTAGAAAACAGTGGAGGACTTCTGTTTTTTAAAAAAGTGGATTGATCTTAAAATCACTCAAATTTTTAATACTGATAACATTTTTCATGGGCCAGCAATTGAGCCTGTGGTTTGCCTATAGGTCTTCAAAAGTAAAGCAACTAATAATTTAGACAGAGATCAGCAAACTGTTTCTGTATAGGACCAGATAATAAATATTTCAGATTTTGCAGACCATAGGTCTCTGTCACAGCTACTCAACTCTGCCATTGTAGTGCAAAAGCATCCATAAACAATGTAAATGATGCAAGGAAACGTTTTTAAAATACCTGCTTTAAACTTTTCTTAAAAACTTAAAATATATAAGTGTACTTTGCTTTGCCATCTTTTGATGAAGGTCCAAGGCCTTTCTTTAGCCTTGGGATCTTCTCATTGGAATTCTGCTTTATCTATCTTGATAATTACATCCATATGCATCACCTACATTTCCCCGTGTATTTCTTTAAATTGAGAACTTAGCCACATGCAAAACAATATCAATGAAGAACCCTTCTAGATTTTTATGCTGTTGAAAAATTGATATTTTACAGTTGTACCTAACCTGATTCAACAGTAATTTTTAGCAAATTAACTGAGACTTTTTTAATTTTATTTTATTAATTTATTTCGAGAGCAGTGTCACTGGCCCTCATATGTGGGACCGAACCGGGGCTGCTGGCTTCCCAAGCCAGCGCTTAACCACTGCGCTTCTCGGCGGGCCCTAAGTGAGCCTTTTTTAAAGCATTCAACTGTTGTCCATTCAGTTGTCTTTTAAAATTCATATAACCCTTGGTCATTTTCTAAATGTTAACTTTTTTTTAACTACTAAATACAGTAAAACCTCAGTGTGCAAGCATAATTCGTTCTGGAAACAAACTACTCATATTGCAAGACATCGCTTGTTTACCAAGTTAAAATGTATTATTAGGTTGGTGCAAAAGTAATAGCTTTTACTTTTGCAACCAACAACCTAATAGAAATGTTTGCTCCTCTTGTAGAACACTCGCAAACCAAGTTACTCGCAATCCAGGGTTTTTACTGTATTTGTGAATTCATCTGTCAGGTCACTTTCTTCGATGGCATAAGGACCTGCAGCAATATGACAGCCTGGATGGACTGGGGAGAGGAAAAGTGTGGTGGGGTGAGACGCGTTGGCAGGGAAGGGTAGGAAGCACCAAAGGCAGACTTGCACCACTGTGGTAATTCTGTTGGATGGGAAAAATCAATAATGGTTTGCAAGAGAAACAAAGAGTACAGCCCTAACCTTTAAGGAGGCATGACCTATTTTCCTACAAAATCTCTTGAAGTACTGTTCTAGACAGAATTTTGGGATGTATGGATAGCTCATGGTTTTATCTTAGTATAGGTGTGCTGTTATTCTCTTAGACTGCTTCGTTTCTTCTCTTATTTGGTTTCCTTGAGACTAATAAGAGCAGCCATCTCCTGTTTTGTCTATGAAGCATGTAAAAACTGGCCCAAAAGGATTCCAAGCCTGTGTGAGGGTAGACACGCTGCGAGTCACAGGGCATGAGATCTCAGACAGAAGAAGCAAAAGGTCTCAAAACATCAGGAAGATTTAGAGTTCTTCACTCAACACATATGGAGCATCTTCCCAGAGAGGGACTGTGCTCAGTGCTGGGGACCAACCCTTGACAAGACATGGTCTTAGTCTTCGTTCTTTTAAGTTATATAAATCATGGTTCACTGCCTATGAACCTATCATGAGTTAACATTTTTTGCCTGTAAGTATTTCACTTACTTTCTCCTGCTTCTAGGCCAACACATATGAAAAGTACTGGCCATTTTACCAGAAGCATGGAGGCCAATATTTTCCCAAAGATCATTTGAAAAAGGCTGTTGCTGAAATCGAAGAGATGTGCAATATTTTAAAAATGGAAGGAGTGACAGTGAAGAGGCCTGACCCCATTGACTGGTCGTTCAAGTATAAAACTCCTGATTTTGAATCTACGGGTAAGTGATATGAGATACCTAAACTACTAGTGTCTTAATTTTTTATTTCTTAATGTATAAGGAGAAAACTGTTCATTTCCCAGTGATTCCTTTGTTTTAATAATCCTTCAAAACTTTAAAAATTATTTAGGAACAGTTTGGTTCTTTTGATATGATTAAGATGGACACATTCAAAACTCCAATGTACATCTGAAATCTCTGCAAAAGAAGCAGTTTTTCTAAACTTTATGGTAATTTTCTTATATAAAAACTGGATTCTATTAAATTTTCCTCAAGAACAGAAGTTAAGAGAGAAACAGAAATGTTCCCATGTTTTTTTAACTGACACTTACACTGTTACAAGATTGTTCTTATGCCTGAGTTCAGTGTTCTAGAAGTAATCCATGGCCCAATTTTTATCTGGTGTTACTAACGTTCCTCAAAGAACTCTGTTTCTGTGTAGCAATAAAAGCTTATAAAAGGTGTAAACTTGGTGGTTCGAGACCGCTTTGAACAAGGACCTTATTATTTTTTTTTCTTTTCTCTCTCTCTTTTTTTTTTTTCTGGTTGGCTTTAGCATCCTCACACAGAATTCATGTTAACAATCTAGTATGTATTCATTAAATATTTTTTACATTTTTCATATAATTACGTACATTCACACATACAGATTTTCTGTAATTTTTTTTTAACCAAAAAACGGGGTCATAATATATAGACATCACTGTCTTGGAAATGAAGATTACTGAGGTTGTTGTGGAACTTTTTGGTCGGACAGGTTTATATGGTGCGATGCCTCGAGACATCCTGATAGTTGTGGGAAATGAGATAATCGAAGCTCCCATGGCATGGCGCGCTCGCTTCTTTGAGTACCGCGCATACCGCTCCATTATCAAAGACTACTTCCACCGTGGCGCCAAATGGACAACAGCTCCAAAGCCCACAATGGCTGATGAACTTTATGACCAGGTAAGTCCCTAATTACAGGCGAGCAGATTCATAACTTTTCTCAGTAACTCTCAGAAAGTGTGATGGAGATTCTCTGATACCTCGCATTTGTTACTGCAATTCAGAAACTGAGAGCATCACCTACTTTTTAAAAAATGATTGTTTTATGATGAAAATAAGAGTAAATGATACTGTGATACTGATAGTAATAGTAATAATAACTAACACTTATTCAGTGCTTATTTATGTGCCAGGTCTTGAGCTCAGTGCTTTATTTACATCCTTAGTCCTGTCTATACTTCACAACAACCCCATGAGGGAGTAGTATCATTCCATTACAGGGAGGAAATCTTGCCTAAAAGCACTCAACTATTCGTTTCTGGTGACAGAAAAATCTCTAGGCTGAACTCCATTCTCTTCTTCTAGGAAAAGAGTTTGGTCAACCAGACAAATTCTGTTTACCAGACAGTAAACAGAAGTATATTATTAGATCACTTATTGTTTGATAATTTATAGAAAGAATCAAAAATCAAAATGTCTTCTGGGGTTTAAAGACAGAAATAAATAATAAATTCATTCCACCACACCCAATCAAATTTGGCAGGGGAAGAACGGCATCTCATTTTATGGTAAGAGTTAGGCTCAGGACCAAATACCTTTTCTAAAAGAACAGAATGACTTCATCCTGTTGACTTTCAATATTGTAGGTAGCTACATAAATCAGCGTATGGGTCACGGAATATTTTCAGAATCATTACTGCCTCTGTACCGCTTACTTCTACGTATCAGGAGATTGCTGTCATGCCTAGTTTTTACATTTTTTGTTGTTGATTTCTTTTTGGTTTGGTTAGCATGGGCCTACATCTTCTCCATGCATGTTTTAATCTAGAACAGGATAGTAGTATTTTGGGAGATGATGACGTTAAACTAATTTTCTTAGTAATGAATGTCCTATAAATATTATCCACATGAACCAATGCATTGTGTGTGTTCATTCTTGTTCCAATTAGGATTACCCCATTTATTCTGTAGAAGACAGACACAAATTGGCTGCTCAGGGAAAATTTGTGACAACTGAGTTCGAGCCATGCTTTGATGCTGCTGACTTCATTCGAGCTGGAAGAGATATTTTTGCACAGAGAAGCCAGGTTGATAAAGGCTGCCTCTGAAATTTCACACTTTATTGCTGTATTTTTTTTTATTTCCAAATTCAAATATTTTTATCCTAACTATTTTTAGTTATCTAAATGTAGAACCAAATCTTTATCGCTCTACGTCTTCCTTTTATTTTCAGGTTACAAACTACCTAGGCATTGAGTGGATGCGTAGGCATCTTGCTCCAGACTACAGAGTGCATATCATCTCCTTTAAAGATCCCAACCCAATGCATATTGATGCCACCTTCAATATCATTGGACCTGGTCTTGTGCTTTCCAACCCTGACCGACCATGTCACCAGGTAAGGGACTTCTTAGGACTCTGGAAGAATAATAGAGTCTAGCAACTGAAGCAATTGCCATCTTTATTGTAAGTACTTCCGTGCTTCCTAATGGTTCTAAATGACAGATTCAGCAATGTTCAGCATTCTTATGATCAAGAATTGGATTGCTTATGTTACATTTACTACAAGATGTTCAACACTCAGAAATATAAAGTGTAGTGTTACCAGACTTAGACTTTGCTGCTTGCTGCTGCCAAAGCATCAAGTTTGTGCCTCTGTGTATGCTTTTGTCAGAGTTGTACTACAGTAGTTCCACTTTACTTGCGGGGGGATATGTTCCAAGACCCCCTGTGAATGCCTAAAACCTGGATAGTACAGAACTCTATATGTACTATTTTTTTCCTGTACATACTCGTATAATACTTACCTATAATAAAGTTTATAAGTTGGGCACAGTAAGAGATTAACAACAATAATTACTAATAAAATAGAACAATTATAATGACATAATAGAAGTTAAGTGAATGTGGTCTCTCTCTTTGTCTCTCTCAAAATACCTGGAATTTTCCATTTAATATTTTCAGACCATGGTTGATCACAAGTAACTGAAACTGCAAAAAGCAATACTATGGATAAGGGGAATTACTGTATCTCATAACTTGCAGCCAAGGTTCCACAGCAGCTGAATTGCAGACAAGATGACCCCTGTATGTCTGGGGCAATGTCAGTGGATAGTGGGTGTCTTCCCTCTCCAGTGAGTCAGGCCTACTTTGGCCACCCCACCCTGCAGGAGGAGCAGAGCTGCTGTACTGCAGCTGGTATGTTCCCATCACTTGCACCAGCTACCCCCTACTTCCAGGTGGGTGGTGCATGATTTTGTGTTAGTTGCCAGCCTGCAGTACATCGTTTTAAAATCACTATTTTACTGTGTGACTTTCATTATTTTCCCATATATTTAGAGTCTGTGATCAAGATTACTTGTTAATTTCATTTGAATATAATTCATTGATATACTAAGTGGGTATGTGAACATAGGGATGGCTAAGTTACAATAAATAGGTCACTAAGGACAATTAGGGTTCTTCGGGAATATAACCCTAACATCTGTCTTTACACCATGGTCATGGATATGAAGTAATGAACTATGAAGTGGATGCACGATGGGTTTGACACAGTCACATGCAGGAGTCATCTATAGATAGTTTGCAATTCAGCTGCAGTGGAACCTTGGCCGCAAGTTATGAGATAGAGTAATTCCCCTTATCCATGGTTTTCTAATAACTAAAATAATTAGGAAATATTTTCATTTCCTTTATTGAGAATTTCTCAAGGAAAATATCTTTGGTAATTTTTTTTAATTTATTTTTTATTAGTTTCAGGTGATCTTCGGTATTTTAAAATCTCTGAAACCTGAGAAAAGCACAAGAATATTTTTAAAAGCTTTGATGTTTCTGTTACTTTTTAACTTTAATCTGATAATCTGAGGCTTTTATGTATATTGTTAATTAGGATTCAGAGAAAAATCATGCAAATGTCTTAAAAATTTAATTTCTTTATATTGACAGTTGAGAAAACAGCTTCTCAAAAAGAATTATTAATCATAAGGTTTATCAGAGACAAAGAACGATAAGAATAATATATATAGATTTAAGCCTCTCTGTTTTTTGTTTTCTTTTTTGGTCTTTCAGATTGATCTTTTCAAGAAAGCAGGATGGACCATAGTTACCCCTCCAAAACCAGTTATCCCAGATGGTATGTTTACTTTTATATACTCAGAGATTAAAATGATTACTTCAGTTACCAATGATCTTTCCCCTATAGATAGCAGCCCAAATTTTAGTAATTTAAAGAAAATATTTCTCTGATAAGAAGTAAACTGGTGCTTGGGATTACGGATTGTAGAACAAGACTAGACTTGTGTTCACAGCCTCTCTCATAGCAAATGAGAGTGAGATGGGGAAAAAAAATCAGTATAAAATAATATCATAAAGCAAGTAATGACTTTTTAAAGAAAATAAGGTGAAATCCAAATGTGTAATGAGTATAGATTGATTCATAACATTTATAGATAAACTGTCTTAAGGTTAAAATAAAATTTCGCAGGGGAAGTGACCTACTGAAAGAATTGAACTGTCACTTTAATATGCTTCACTTTCAAATCCTCGCTTTAAACAAAAATGATAGCAGATATGACTTAAAAGTTGTTGCTATTTTTAGATCACCCACTCTGGATGTCATCCAAATGGCTTTCCATGAATGTCTTAATGTTAGATGAAAAGCGTGTTATGGTGGATGCCAATGAAGTCCCGATTCAAAAGATGTTTGAAAAGTTGGGTAGGTACAATAAATGAAACATGTTATCATACATGAAAATATTGAGAAGAACTGAAGAAATGACTTGCTAGGTCTGGTGTATGCTTTATCTAATTCCTTTTCTGTTCTGTTTAGAGTTATTATTTCATAGATGGACCATATTTTTGTTTTCAACAGTCGTAATCTCAGAAGGTTGGAGATGCATTCCAGGCTCCTCAGGCACCCCCTTAGCCACCGTCTTCTAGGACTTATCCAACCTCCTGGTGCCCATGTGTGGAGAACTAGCCCTTTGTAGATGAGCATATTGATTATTCAGCCCCTCCACAAATAAGAAACCACTGAGGGCCCTTTAAAGTAGTTTAGTTGTCATTACATATTTTAAAGGTACAGATACAGAAGTGACTTATATGTGTGATAAGCACAGTGAACAGAGTAATGGAATGCAGTAGAGGAAGTCAGTAAATCATTCAACTTTGAACTAAAAAGCAGAACTGGTTTTTATTTGAGTGGGAGATTTGCTTATCCTGATATTCAAAATTTAGATCAGTTATTCTAACACTATTGAGAAAAGTGTTGAAAGAAAGGATTTTCATATGGCTATTCTATAGAGCACAGAAGTGTGTATAATGACCACTCTTAATATACTTGATGTATCCTAAGTGTCGAATAAAGCCTGGCAGTACATCTGTTGTAATTGAGTCATGCTTTCATTTATGTCTTATATTTTAGGCATACTGACCAGAAAAAAATTATTTGACCCTTTGACACATCCCTAATTAATGTAGTATCAGTTTAAAACCTTTCAGGTTTAGGTAGAGCTCAGTCTAATGATTTAACCCCTAATGCTGTGCTACTGTTTTTGTTTTGTTGTTGTTGTTGTTGTTTGTTTGTTTGTTTGTTTTTGTTTGGCTTTCATTAAATAACCTAATTGCTTAGATTCCATTTCTTTGTCCATTAAGATTTTATTGTTTCTCAACTTAAAATATTACTGAGTACCAAAGATCTGATTTATCATTTTATTTATAACAAAGTCTTTTTAGGCACAGGGAACTTGTTAAAAAAAACCTTTTCAAGCAACTGAATTCTCTCCAATTCAGGATTAATATGGATCTAGCAAGCTGAAGAAGATGAATACCTCTGTCCATCATGAAACATATGCTTGTGATTAAAAGCCCACTCCATATCCCAGGCCCACTCCTTGCCTCTGTCCAATCCTTATTCTTACTCTTCAGATCCCTGCTCAGTCCCACTTTCTCAGGAAAGTCTTTCCGGATGCTTCCCCTCCCTCAGTATGTATACCAAAGGAAACTTTAGTGACCCTGTAGGCTATCTTTCTTCTCCAAATAATGGGTTCCTTGAGGGAGGAGAAGATTTTCTTTTAAAACCCCCATTATGCCAAACACAACAGATTTTTTTCTAAATACTGATGGATGACTGGATCACGCACCATCATAGCCACGTCAATACAAATGGTGCCAGATAAAACTAATTAATTGTCTGAGTAGCTTTGGTACCTGGATGATGATATAGTCCAGATATTGAAATATGAACTCTGTTCCATTGTTTGCTTAAGGTGGCCTGGTAAAGTTAATCATGTCACATAAAGTCTGCTTATATATGAGTAGGTAAAGTCAACTTTTCAGGTTGGCTAAATTATACTTTTCCTTCTAAATTGATGTGATAAAATTAGAAAGAGTCTGACAAAATAGTTAAAGCATAATTCTAAAAGGCCATGAAGTTTTAGTGCTTGATTGTTTTGAACATTTGACAGACACGTCTGCTCATCCTACTCATTGACTTGTGAATAGTCAGTAGCACAAAATAGACTTCAGAGTCTCTGCTGACATTTTAGTGAAGGTTTTATATTAGCAGTGGACTATTTCAGATGAAATATAATTGATGAAAATAAAATTGAAAGACTATCCTGGGTTGGGGTAGACTTAAGGATTCGAACCACAGGATTCCTTTCTATATAGGCTTACTTTCTATAGGAGAACCTTCATGGGCATCCTCTAACTGGTCATATCTCTCTCTTTCAATGCAGGTATCAGTACCATTAAGGTTAACATTCGTAATGCCAATTCTCTGGGAGGAGGCTTCCACTGCTGGACCTGCGATGTCCGGCGCCGAGGCACCCTACAGTCCTACTTTGACTGACCACACCTGATGGAGCTTGTGGCTTGGCCCAAATAAACCTAGAAACATAGGGACAAGGTTCATTCTCCTGCTTTAAAAACTGCATGAACTGTAGGGCTTTAAACAATCATATCCTTAACAGGGGTCTTAGACCTAGTTTATGTTTATTTCTTTGATATAAGGGAAATAACTTGTGCTAGGTCTTACTCTCTACTCCTAAATTTATTTGCTATTTGGCTTCAAGTGTAAAAATGTGGTGAATGTGTACCAAGACAAAAATTAATCATTCAAGTAACTTGGCCGCTAATATTTAACCATCTACCTCTGTTTTTAATTTTCTTCCCAAAAGGCAGCTCGAACTGTTGGTCCTAATCTTCATTTTTTTTTTTTTTACTTTTTTGCTAGACCTGTGAATATTTGTATCACTTCTTTTTTTCTGATTGAGAGAAAGACTTAGGATGTATACAAATCTTAAGTAGAACCAGATAATTGTCTCTTTTTCTAATAAGTAATTTTGATCATTTTTGTTTTTAAAAAAATAACCTAGACTATACAAACATTTAAGTGAATTTTCCATAAATGTTGTTAATATTCTCATCTCAGCACTGGTGGTATTTGCTACTAAAAAACCTCTTCATTCAACTTACCTCATTGCTAGTGACTTATTTTAATCTTTTTCTTCTCTGTCTAAAATTTTACAGAAATAGGTAGTGCAATAGGATATAACTAACTGTCAGTTCCCATCTCTAAATTTTGATGTTTGGTATCTAGTTGCATGTTTAGTAATCTAAGATTTGTTTACAGATATGCAAATTATTTGAAGTGCAAATTTTAAAAGCATTTAAAAAACTAATGAAGGTAAAACCTATGTGCGATGTGAAATAATTTTAATGTTGAATACTGTACATGTATTTTTATTCTAATAAACTTTTGTGTTACAGAATTAATTTTATCAGTTTGGCATCTGTCTAATTGTTTTGAGCATAAGTAAATTATAGAATGGGACAGAATTCTGATGCTCTGAAATAATATATTTGTCCCAATAGATAAAAATTAAACCTAATACTTGTATTTGGAAATGCTTAGCAAAATCAAATTTTATTTATTAATTTACTCACTCAAAAATATCTGAATGTCTTCTGAATATAAGGGATTTATCCTAAGGTCTCAGAAAAGAGTCTCCATTTGCCAGATGCTAAATGTTTTCACTCATGAAAAATCTGGGCAGCAGGGGAGATGTACTTGAAAGTGAGTCATGGGTTTGACCATGCCCTTGCCAACACTTTAACTCCTTTGTATCCTGGTATCCTTTTTCATCCTCCACAGAAACACCTACATTTGGACTGGATCCTGCTTAAGAAATCTATACAACCATGTGGATTGGTGCACACTTGGGGTATATAGTCCCAGACCTAAATACTACTTGGCAATTCTGTTACATACCCCTCCACATTCTCCTCAGTGGCTATTCCAAACCTTCACTGTATTCTCTCACCTGATTATATTATTTCACTCTTCACAGAGAAAATAGAGGCCATCAGGTGTCAGTTCCCTCAGCTTTTCTGCTCCAATTCCATGCAGATTTATCTGCATTTGCCTTCTCTGGTTAAAGTTCTCTCCTTGCTTTTACTAACTAAGCTTCTGAAGACTAAAATCAGAACTTCATCTCATCACTTGCCTTTAATTTTCAACCCTGTACAAAGAGACACTTCCCTCACTGCTGCAGAAAATGGAGTGAACCTTCTGACCAGGTCTAATCAACACAACCGTCCTTTGATTCTAACCTCTTTCCTCTTTCAGGAAATTGCTACATCAATTATCATATTTGTTATAATTCCAGCCTATGTGTGTGTGTGTTTTCCCTCAGCAAATAATCATGCTCAAGATAATGTTCAAACTAAATGATTTCTCTGCAAGTTCATTTTCCTTTAGAGTTAAGCTTCCTGAACATACATCTACTATCTCCACCATTTCACCTTTTATTTATTCTTCACCCTCCTGCTAGCTGATTTCTACCTTATCACTCCAAAGTACTGATGATATCTTTGACCTGACCTCTCCAGTGTCATTTCCAGCAGATACTAATTCAGGCCTTACTGATCATTCCTTCGAATATCTCTCCTCTTTTGGGTTTCTGTGATACCACTTTCTCCCATGTCTTCTTATTGATTTTTCAAACTCCGTCATTGGATTGTCTTCTTCCTGTCCTTAAGAGGTAGATGTCCACAGGGCCTTTATCTTTGAGCCTTTTTCTCCTCTCCTAGATCCCACTGGGTGGTCACATTTGTGCAAAGGTCTTGCCCACCCACATTTCCACTAAAAACTCACAGGGGCCAGGTGGGAGGGGAGGCCCTCTGCCTAGACCTCCTAGTCTTGATCTTCTCCTAAGCTCCAGGTCCTCTTCCCAACTGTCTGTGGGCATTATGTGACTGTGCAAAGGCATTGCAGGTTCACCACAGTATCACCATTGACTCTGTTAGCCAGGCCATCCTGGATTCTTCCTTCTTCCTCACTTCATCTTGTCCCTTCTGTTAGCATTTTGGATTGTTATTCGACAAGACAATTATTTCAACAAAGATGGTTCAATTGAATGATTTAATGAAGTCTCTATTTTTAGATCCTATGACACTCCTCTTAGGTATTCTGTTTTGTCAAGGTTTTAGAGGAAAACAGAAGCAGCCTAGTGTCCCCCACGCAGCTGCTATTAGTTTTATTTTCTATCCATCCTCCACCATTCCTGCAACCCAATGGCTTCTCTGTGACCTGTAGCACGCAGAAGGCACACCATCTGCTGCTACAGATGATGGGTGTCCAAAGGACATGCCAACAACTTCAGATAATCACTCTTCCTAGGGAACACCATATCTCTTTGTAATTCCCTGACTAGAGGAAACAGTTACACATATTAAGATGAACCATGGTCATAAAAAAAAAAAATGAACTTAATTTTAAATAAAAATACCCAATATTGACATTGTAGGGCAAGTGTAGTTCCCAGAAAAAAGCAAGATATTCCTTTCAAGAATAGCCTTCAAAAATAAAGCTCATGGATCTGACCACTATAGTGTATTAATTTTTAACCACATAGGAATACCATCCAATAGTTCAGGAGAATAAAGACTACCTCAGATTTTTTTGGTAAGCTTTCTGGATGTATAGGTTCTTTTGAGGAATTAGAATAACATAAAAAAATACTCAGATTCCCATCACTTAGTGCACTAAACAGTAACAGTTAAATAAGGTTTGATTGCTCAAGACTCATAGGATCCAAAATGACAATGCTTACAAATCTACAGTTTATCGCAGGAAAAGGACATAGGAACAGCATTAAAGTAAGGATGTGCATCACAGCCAAAGGCTGCCTCAAAACAAAGGGTCCAGGGCAGCCAAGCCCAAGCTCCATTTTCTTATCCTTTCAGATGATGCAATTGTCCCACCCCCAAGCTTTACTGTTTGTGCAAGGCCCTGGATTTTTTTTGGAGTTATCCAGTCATCCCCAATCAGTTATATGACTTATGATCTTAGTGAGGTCACATTTGATCCTCACTTTCTGAGATAATCATAATGTCAATATAGTGTGTTAGGACATTGTCCAATTGTACTAGATCTAGGTCCACCTGACCAGACTGACAATACATGGAAGAGTTCAAGTATCTTTGAGGTGATACAGTAAATATATATTATAGACCATAACACATGAATGCAAATCGTTGTTCCTCTCCCTGACTGCTAATAATGAGAACAAGTTTTCTGTGGGATTCCATAGGGTAAACTGACTCACTTCTCATTATCTGTCTCTCTAATAGCAGGTTTCAGCTTCCTATACCTTGCTATCTAGATCAGATGTCATTCCTCCATCAGCTGTCTTATCTTCCAAAAATTTGTGGACAGCTCTCATTCACTGTTTCCTCTCTTCCTTTCGCTTAGTCCTTGAGGGTTTTTACCTTGTTATTCTGCTACTATCATTTAGGGCAGTTTCTGGGGAAAGTAAAGATAAATGTTTATCTTTAATCCACTTCAGTGACTAATTGTGTGGAAGTTTTTAGATGGTTAATTCTAAGTGGCATGAAAAAGGAAATTGAGAGTGCCCCCAAAATCTGTATGAGATTTTATAGGAAGTTGGGGAACCCACAGCTTTGTTTCTTCAAACTCTTAAGATGTAAAGACACAAAGCAGATATAAAAAATACCAAAAAATAAAAAAATACCAAGGCTGGGAGTAGGGCAAGATAAGTGGACTACTCACCTTGTGTACAAAATTTAGGGGGTCCAAAAACTTCAGTAATCCAGATAAATAATGCTTTAATGCAGTCTTACTAATTAAAATTAATTAATAAAATTAATGAAAAACCCATGATGAGCAAGATACTGAATTTTAAAGACAGGATCAGTAGTGCTGATGTTTGTTTTGCCTCAGGCTCTAATATGGCTGTGCGGGACACCACTGCTTATGAGGATTAAGGTGGAGGGAAGTAAATCATCCCCTGCACCTTCTGCAGCCCAGCTTCGGGTCACGTGGGTAGCCCAGAAAAGTCTCTAGTCTGGGATTGGATGAAGATCATACCTGATGGCGGGCATTCCCGTTGCCTTAAAAAAATCAAAATTCTTTGAAGAAAGATAACATCCACCTAGGCTTCAAATTATTTCAAAAAATAGAACTTTATAAATACAAATCCTACACATAACCAAAGATAGACAGATGCAGGAGGAGAAAATACCTCTTCAGCAAAACAACATTCAATAGAAACATATCCACAGGGACTCCCGATATCAAATTATCAGACACAGGCTATCAGGTGTCATTCCCCAAAGAAATCTGATACCCATTAGCAGTCACTCCACATTTTCTTCCAGGCTCTAGGCCTTCACTAATCTACTTTCTGTCTCTATAGAGCTGTCTATTTTGGACATTTCACAGAAATGGAATCATACAATGTGTGGTCTTTTGTTATGGGCTTCTTTCACTCAGCAAAATGTATTCAAGTTTCATTTAGTTTGTAACTCTTATCAGTATATTTCATTCCTTTTATAGCTGAATGAAATTCTATTGTATGGATATTCCACATTTTATTTGTGGGTTATTTCCAACATGTGGGTTATTTCCACATTTTGGCAATTATGAATAATGCTGCTATGGACATTTGGGTACAAGTTTTTGTGTGGACACATGCTTTCATTTCTATTGGGTCCAAGAGTAGAGTTGCTGTGTCATATGGTAACTCCACATGTGACTTACAGAAATAATGTTTACAATACAAAAAATATATAAATAAACTCACTAATATACCAAATTAGTGTACGGTTTGTATGATTCATTCATACAATCATCTGTATGACTGTATTATGGTTTAAAAAGATCTAAGTGAAAAGTAGCTCACATGCAAAAACAGACTAAACAGACAGATTAGAACTCAGTCTAGAAGGAGGAAAGCTGAGGCAGTTACAAAATCAAAATTTTCAAATTAAAATAATCTTGACCAATTGGTTAACTTCTGATTTATTTAATAATTTTCAAAACACCTCAATAACAGTACAATCTTGACTTTAAATAACATAATTTAAAAACCTAAAACAAAGTAGTATGGGAAACATGAACTCTGTTGTTTTTACAAAAAAATAACATGAATATTAGTATCTATTACTGAGAACCTGCCACATGCTAGGCATCATGCTAGGCACCAAACATGCTTTATCTCATTTGACCTTTCTAACAAACTTCAAGATAGACATTATTTTCCTTATTAAAAAAGAAAGAGGGCCAGCCGAGTGGCACATTGGTAAAGAGCTGGTTTTGGGATGCCAGGGGTCCCGGTTTGGATCCCACATATGAGGGCCAGTGATACTGCCCTCTACAGCTAACAACAGCTCCATCTGGAGCTGGGCTGTGCAAGCCCTGGTGATGATGTGGGCTGCAGCCCCTGCTGCAGTGGGCTCCCATAGGCTACAGTGAGTGGCCAGCAGCCAGCATGAGTGGCTGGCAGCCAGCGTGAGCTGCCAATAACCGCAGTGAGCGACCAGCCAGAGGCCGGCGACCGACCTGCCTCATCTGGGAAGAGCACAATGATGATACCAACATGGGCCAGTGAAGCAACGTCCTCCACAACTAGACTGAAGAACAAAAAGACAGCAACTTGTCTGTTCCCCTCCCCCAATTCCCCAATAAAATCTTAAAAAAAAAGAGAGAGAAAATAAAGGTTAAGTACTCATGCTCAAATCTTTCCTATTTGAACAAAAATTTCTCTCTTAACTCACATAATTCCCCAGCATCTTTCATTTCTCACACCCCCATTTTCAGCGTGAAATTTCATGGAAGGTTTGCTTATATTTCCCATATCTATTTTCTTCCCATCTACTTCAATCCACTTATACCAGAAGTTTGCCCCACAACATTGTCAGAAACATCAACAAAAAACTCAGAGTCCCAGTGGCCACTTTCTAGACTTTCTCTAGAAACACTCTTCCTTCCCTGGGTTCATCCTCTAGAGCCGGGTTTAGCAAATTGTGGCCTGCAGGCCAAATCTGAACTGTCACCTGTGTTTTAACATCCTGTGAGCTAAAACTGGTTTTTGCATTCTTTAATAGTTGAAAAAAATCCAAAGAGGAATATTACATGGCACACGGAGATTACATGGAATTTACATTTCAGTGTCCATAGATAAGGTTTTACTGGGACACAGACACATTTATTCATTTACATATTCTCTATGGTTGCTTTTGTGCTATCATGGCAGACTTGAGTAGTTGTGACAGAGACCTTATGTGGTGCTATCATTGCTTCACACCACTGCTCGCCACTGTGAATCAGTTATACCTTGACCGTGTTTCAAGTGCCTTATGTATTACTGTATCTGTGGTATTTTTTTTAATGCCAGTAGATACCCATCATATCAAAACAAGAAAAGTGGACTTCAAACATCATGCTTTTAAGGCACAGCAGAGAGTGGATTATTTTGATCAAGTTAGATGGCAAAGCATTGTGTTTATTATACAGTAACATTATATAGCTGTGCTAAAAAAAAATACAATATATGTTAACATTACCAAACTAAGCACTGATCACAATATTCCTAACTCACAGAACAGAAATGATCAGAAAAATTAGAAAAATGTAAAATGGGATATCTCATCACAGCAAAATTTCTTCAAGAAAATAAAAAATGACAATAAGGCTGGAATTAAAGTAAATTTCCTACTGGCTCATTTGTTAGCCAAGCAAGGAAAGCCACTGACTGATGGTGAGTTAATTAAATCATGTTTAATTGTAGTAGCTGAAGAAGTGTCCAGAAGAAACAAACTTGTTGGGGTTATCATTTTGTGAGGGGTGTAACTAATCATTATGTTGTTTTGTACATGTGAAACTAATAAAAAAAAAACTTGTTAAAAATTATTAGTCCTTTGGTTTGAAGAGTTGCTCTAAGAGTTGAGGACATTGGGAGCAATATCAATAGTCAAACAAGAAGTCAAATTATTTTGAGTGGTTTTCCTTAGCTCTTGATGGGTCAACAGATGTTAACTGATACTGCTCAGTTATTGATTATTCTAGGAGTCAATATTGAGTTTAAAATGACTGAAAAATTGTATGAATATTCCAACCTGCCCTCCCACCAAGCAGGTCAATGACTTAGCAATGGTAGTTTCTATTGCAATTTTTTGAGCTTAGGCTGAGATTGAAATTTTTCTGAAAGAGAACTGCCTTCAGCTACTATTATCTAACACTAAGTAAATAGCTTTGGAAATTATCTTTTCACTGTAGACTTGATAATGTTTCTTAATAAATTCAACCTAAAATTACAAGGCAAAACAGTGCTTACGTGCAAAACTCATAACATGGTAAAAATCCTTTCGATGACAACTAATGCTGTTTCAATCCCAAGTCATATCAAGTTGCTTTATACACAGACATGTTTTCTGAGCTTGAACTACAGTTCCAGCAGGTTTTTTAAACTTGATCCAAGTACAAAGGAATTCCATTTCAAAATCCATTTAACTGTGCAACTTAGGAGTTTCTACCTAATTTTCAATCTAAAGTGATTAATCTGCAATGTAATGACATGCTAAAAGTCAACTATGAAGGGAAGAGTACTTTCTCTCTTCCTGGTCACTTAAGACTTTATCAGAGAAAGTCATAAAATTTTCGTGGCTTTCTTCTCTATTATTTTTTTCTAATTCCTTTATGCTGGTATTGATACCTTTCTTCTTATATTCTCCCAGAAAATGTTTAAACATATAAAACACTTTAATGTGCATGAGAAGCACCTAAAAGACTTGCTGAAATGCAGATTCTTGAGCCCTACAACCAGAGATTCTGACTTAGTAGGTGGTCTCAGACCATTTTAAAAGAAGTACTGACATAGAACACACCACATTGCAATTTGCATTATAATTTTTATGCACAGGTTATATCTTCCTTGTAAACTTCCTGAAGTCAGGGACAATTTTTAAAAATTAATTTCTGAGTCTTTCTTGCCACCTCACACTTAGTAGGTACTCCAAAGATGTTACATAGTTATAGAAAGGAAGGGAGGGAGGGATAAAGGGAGGAAGGAGGGAAGTGGATTCATGTCACACCAGTTTTATCCTGATAAACAGTATTGCCAGCCATAGAGTTTCATGAGGTGGTCTTGCTATACTTATACTTTTTCATAATAAGTGCCAGACTAGTCAGGGGGATCACCTCTTAAATTCTATAAATGTCTAACCACTATGCTGAAATTAATATAAAATAATATTGAATGTCAACTGTAATTGAAAAATTTTAAAAGGGGGGAATAAAAACTATGCTATAATAAAAGAAAACAGTTATTGATATTCAGGCAATGTTCCCAGGGATAAATTAGACTGGACCAAAAGAACACCATAGTTAGGGTAGTTGCATTCTAAGAATTCAATGGAAAATTCCCCTGGGGTTCTCTCATTCTTTTACCTTAGTCTTCCCTGAAGGACCAAAGCGCTTATTAAAACTAGTAAGGAAATGCCTGCATGCATATTCCATGTCCAATGCTCAAGTAAATAACCATATTACATATCTAATATGCAATATTAAAAGCTTGCATTTCCTCAGTGGGTCAATGTCTGGTTCTCTGGCTTTTGCTAAAGGCTTAACGAAAGACATGTCAACATACATCACACTTCTTGCAATGTCACCAGTCATTAAGGCACAGATTTTAGAGAGCAGCAGTCTGCGATGTATGGACAACTTCGTAGAAGTGCCTCCGTCTACACACAAGAAAGATAATCAAGATCG
Organism: Aselliscus stoliczkanus; assembly: GCA_033961575.1. Classification (NCBI taxonomy): domain Eukaryota; kingdom Metazoa; phylum Chordata; class Mammalia; order Chiroptera; family Hipposideridae; genus Aselliscus; species Aselliscus stoliczkanus. The sequence continues at coordinate 99,038,868 of CM066732.1, read as the reverse complement.
AGATGCAGGTAGCCACAAACTAAAGAACCCTTGACACTCTGCTCATGAAACAACTCCAGAAGTGAAAGTACAAAGTTATTTTAGTATGGGAACCTGAATTTGGAGAATTAGGTAGTCAGGAAGGCCTCAAATGAAATGAACATCAGGGATGAGTTTCTATTATTGTGGAAAGTTCTTACATGAAAATTATTGAAAACCCTTCTATACCTAGCAGAGCTTTGGGGACTCTGAGATGTGTTTATGAAAATATCAGAGGCCACCTAATGAAAAAGATATATACTACTTACCATACCCACAGATGTTTCCTGCTACCCTCAGTTTCCATGGCCACCGTGCCCAAAGCAATCTGCAAGAAAGATGGCAAAAATAAATACAATAAAAATGTATTCTCCTGGGCCGGCCGAGTAGCGCATTGGTTAAGAGCTGGCTTGGGACGCCAGCGGCCCCGGTTCAGATCCCACGTATGAGGGCCAGTGACACTGCCCTCTACAGCTAACAACAGCTCCACCTGGAGCTGGGCTGCGAGCCCCGGCGACAGTGTAGGCTGCAGTCCCTGATGCAGTGGGCTGCCATAGGCTACAGTGAGTGGCTGGCAGCCAGCATGAGCGGCTGGCAGCCGGAGTGAGCTGCCAATAGCCGCCGTGAGCGACCATCCAGAGGCCGGCGACCGATCTGCCTCATCCAGGAAGAGCGCAATGACGATACCAAATGGGCCAGTGAAGCAACGTCCTCTGCAACTAGACTGAAGAACAAAAGGACAGCAACTTGTCTGTTTCCCTCCCCCAATTCCCCAATAAAATCTTCAAAAAAAAAAAAAATATGTATTCTCCTTTCTACTTAAATGAATCCCAGAACTAGAGACTGGTCAATATGGGTCAGTTTACTGGTCTGGGCACTCATTTGCTTTGGCTTCAGTCAATCCCCTTGGAATCTGCTTTATATAGGGTTCCATCTAGGTCCTTCCTAAGGTTCCCCAGTGCAGGGCTCCTTGAATGAGCTCAGGGAAAACTGTTTCATTGCTATTAACATATTTTCCACTTGCAGATGATCACCCTGGGGTCAATTATAAACTTAGCTGTCTCATTATATAGACTTTTTATCCAACCACAGAAGCTGAATTAGTTTTTCTCTAAATTAATATATTTATTCTCCTATTGTAAATCTCCTGTATGGTAGATAGAGATTATTAGCCTAGATTTAAAGACAAGACTGAGGCTCAATGAGATTAGCTGACCTGCTCAAGGTGACACGATCAAAGGTGATAAAAACAAGGATCCAGGTCTTCTAACATCCAGTACAATGCATGTGACACTACACCATTCCATCTCTAATGAAATGAGCTCTGAGCTGCTAGACTTACCTTCAGGTCTAGCCACTGTAGGAGGTCTATATGATAGAGCACAGGTATCACACAGCTGAAGAAAATAATTATTGGTAAAACCTGTGGGAAGAATCAGAAACAGTTGGATAGTTTTCTCAGTGGGTTATTTCTTTAAAAAATAAAAAGAGGTGCCATTGTGCTTAGTATAGTAAAATTTAATATTACTCTAGCACCCCTTCTCTTTTTCCTGTAACCTCATTCTTTTTTTCAATCAGTTCTGAGACTGAACTTTCAGTTCTGAGTAAACTTGGCCAGTTTGGATGGGTATGTTTATACCTTGCCACTCAAGGTGTAGTGCGTGGATGACAGATGGATAGCATGGGTATCATTTGGGAGCTTGTAAGAAATGCAGATTCGTAGGCCAGATTCTCACCCCAGATTTGTTGAATCAGAATCTACATTTTAGCAAGATTTCCCAAGTGATTCATGTGCCTGCTTAAGCTTGAGAAACATTATGTTAATAACATATTTGCTGATGTGTGTGAATATCATTCTGAAAAGGGGTGTTATACTAGCATGTTAACAACCAAAAAAACAAAACAAAACAAAACAAAAGGTCTGCTTCAGTAAATGAATAGTGTGAAATGACAGATGATTAGTAGGTGAAGAGCTATATGAAAGTTAAAATATTTGCCTTAGGTCCGTGCTAAATCAGCTAGTCCAAAGGACTGTGATATTGAAATCATGCTGGTTATCATATTAAAACATACAATTTTCCATCCAAATCATTTTCTCAGCAGCACAAGCAAAAAATATGGGAAAACTTTCCATTTTCGTATCCCCTTTACAATCACAGAACAAGTGAATTTATCATCTGTAAGGGAGCCTAAAATCACCTAACCGCACATTTCTCTGCCCTGGCTATATATTAAAATTATCTGAGGAGCTTTCAAAACTTGTGGGAGTCCCAGCTCCAGGCACTGATTTAATTATCTAGGATAGGGGCCTGAGCTTTCCATGATTAAATATGCAGCCACGGTTGAAAACCACTGAGTACTCAAACCCCTCATTCTATAGATGAGGAAATTGGGGGTTTAATTAAAATGGTACCAATATACCATATTTCAGTATTCATAAATAAGTGTGTAATGATTTCTAAAAGGTGAAATTTGTTGATCAAATAAGGCTTAACTGGACAATTGTTTTCTCTCTGTCTCTCTCTCTCTCTCCCCCCCCCCCCCACCCCCAGCATTAACTCTGTAAACATGGGTTAACCTTTGGGTTAACCTTTCTAACTTTCTTTGAAAGAATTTCCAGCCAACTATTTACCTACAGGACTTGACTCAGGCAAGTTTCAAAAGAATAAAACTTGAGATAACATAGCTGACTCCCACTTTTTAACTCTCTTTAACAGTTCAAAGAGCTACTTTAAGTAGTTTACAAAATCAAAGACCAAACAAGGATTAAAACCTGAGAGGCAAACAGGTGCTAGGGTGATTTTTTAAATGGCTGCACCTTCTTTGACACACCTCCCACTAAGAGCGGGGCCTATTCCCTCCCCTTGACACTAAGCAGGCTCGTGCTTGTCTAATCAACAGAGCAGGGCTCAGCAAAACTCTTCTGTACAGCCAAAGAGTAAATATTTCAGTCTTTGCAGATCATATGGTCTCTGTGGCAACTATTTAGTGCTGCATCATAGCACAACAGCAGATGATACGAATGGACATGGCTGTATTCCATTAACATTTTAGTTACAAAGACAGTGGCAGGTTGGATTTGGCACAAGGCCGTAGTTTACAGATCGCTGCAATAGACTATGGAAGAAGTGATGATTTGTGACTTCTGGGACTAGGTCATAAAAGGTTCCACAGCTTCCAGCTGCGGCTCTTGAAACACACTCTCAGGAAGCTCCCCCCTTGGAATTCACTTAGCCATCATCCTGTGGGAAGCCCAGGCCAGAGAGAAAGGCCCCATTGGGTGCTCTGCTTAGCAGCCCCCACTGAGCCCAGCCTTCCTGTCTTCCCAGCCCAGATGCCAGCATGCTTAAAGAAGCCTCCAGCTGATTCCAATCTCTAGCCTCCAAGTCACCCCTCAGCACTGAGTCTTCCTGGCTGAGGCCGTGGACATAGTGGAGCAGGGACAAAACATCCCCATCATGTTCTATCTGAATTCTGTGAGAATAAAAGAGAATTGTTTTCACATTGCTCAGTTTGGAGGTGGTTTATTATGCAGCAATAGATAACTAGAACAAAGGCTGTTTAAAAAAACTCCAAGAGCACATGTGGAAGGCTAAAAAAATCTCAGAACAGAAAGCAGGAGTTAAAGAATTCCATTGAAAACATTTAGGCTTTTTTTTTGCAAAACAATTTATGCTCATAAATCATAAATGTAAAGAAATTTGTAATGTCTTGTTCATATGAATAATATGAACATTCTAGAGTAATACATGAAACATAGTTGCCAATCAATTTGCGATTATTCTACTACAACAACTTTATGGCTGCTTAATATAATAAACCTAGTCATTAAATATTTATTTGATTGAAAATAGTAAACAACTAGGATCAGCTAAGGATCAACTGACCAAACCAGTTTCTGTGTATGTGTAGAATGCTGAATGCTCAACTATGCTATGATTGCAGACACCTTGTAAGGAATAGTAAACAAAATTTTTGAAGCTAGTCTATACTAGAAAAGCTTTCCAACTTTAAGATATGATCTATGCTATTAGTTACATGGAAGTTATAATAAAATGTAACCTACTAGATCTTCACTAATGCTGAACTTCAGGAATACATTGGTCAATAATTTGATAACCATTTGGCTATATGTTTAAATTTCCCTCCTGAACTAGCAAGGCCCTAGAGCGCAGTGCCTATGCTGGGGTTCTGGAGGCCATGCTGGATATGGGACTGTATCAGGAAGTCCTAAAAGGTAGAGTTTAGGGTGAAGCAAATTTGAAAGCATTACTCTGAGACACAAATAAAATCAAACCTGGCACAAAAGAGATGAAATATGAGATAAGGATACCATCTTAACCCACCAACACAGAATGAGCATTTATAAGAGAGTCTAAAAATTCATCGGAGATATTTCAAGAGGTACTGGAGCATATGTGCAGGGACTTTTTCTAAAGAAGTAAAAGCGGGGCCGGCCAAGTGGCGCGGTGGTTAAGCGCTGGCCTGGGAAGCCAGCGGCCCCGGTTCGGTCCCACATATGAGGGTCAGTGACACTGCCTTCAAAAAAAAAAAAAAAAAGAAGAAGTAAAAGCGTTTTGAGACCAATCCCAACGAGTGTGTGGAGGTTCCCCACACACACACACCACCACCACCAAGCAATGCTTGGGACATAAGCTGGATGTTGTATAATTCAACTCAATTCTGGCACTACCTGGAGATAGCAACAGATTCCAAAGGTAAAGGGCTCAGTCCCACAAAACCACCCTCCACTTCAGAAGCCAATTTCAAGGCCACATTAATACCTATGCTTCTAACCAACCAGCTATAGCTTTCAGGTCCCAAAGTCCCTTCCCTGGACTTCAGATGCTAGTCACAAATCCAGGTTGTTTCCGGTACTTCTAACCAGCTGACTACAAGTTTCCCATAATATCCCACTCCTTTGGATTTGATTCATTTGCTAGAGTGACTCACAGAACTCCAGGAAACATTTACTTATGTTTACCAGTTTATTATAAAAGGATATGATAAAGGATACAGATGAACATCCAGATGGAAGAGACGCACAGGGCAAGCATGTGGGAAGGTGGAGCTTCCATGCCTTGTGTGGGCACACCTCTCTCCCAGCACCTCCATGTGTTCACCAACCTGGAAGCTCTCTGAACCCTGTCCTTTTGGGTTTTCATGAAGACTTCATTATGTAGCAATGATTGATTAAATCAGTGGCCATTGGTGACTAATTCAACTCCAGCCCCTCTCCCCTCCAGTCCTTCCTACAGGTAAGTCAAAAACCATCAAAAATACCTAAGGGAATGTTTGAAAATAGGCTTTCTCCTATATTTAATATTTAGAAGAAAAGCTTAAGGACTATGCATACCACTTAATCACTGAATATCTTTGCCTACAGGCCTCAGATTGAATACATTAGCCATAGATAATCTACTTGTTTAAACCACCAGATTTTTGTTTTGTTTTGTTTTAAGATTTTTATTGGGGAATTGGGGGAGGAGAACAGTGTTGGGGAATCGGCGAAGGGGAACAAACAAGTTGCTGTCCTTTTGCTCTTCAGCCTAGTCGTGGAGGACATAGCTTCACTGGCCCATGTTGGTATCATCATTGAGCTCTTCCCAGGTGAGGCGGTCGTTCACCAGCCATTGGACGGCCGCTCATGGCAGCTCATGCTGGCTGCCTGCCACTCACAGTAGCTCATGGCAGCCCACTGCAGCCCCACTGCAGCTGATGCCACTGCTGGTGACTCAGGGCAGCCCAGTTCCGGGTCAAGCTGTTGTTCACCATCTTAGCTGTAGAGGCACAGCATCATTGACCCTCATATGTGGGATCCGAACCAGGGCCCTTCTGCTCAGAGCTGGTGTCCCAAGCCAACTCTTAATCAATGCACCACTTGGCCGGCCCAAACTACCACTTTGAAGATTTCTGTTTCTCTAGAAGGTAGTATAGTAAGTGCCACATTTCATTTCTGTGTGATCTTTCAGTACTGGCACTCTTGAATTGTTTCAAGTCATTTTAGAAATAGAATTTATTATCACTTGGGATCCAGTTGTATTGAGTTATCAGCGTTTTGAAGGAATAAATTTTGGAGAGGTATGGGAGAAACGAATACATTTTATAAAATATTACAATGAATCTCACAACTGACCTTTGACTAGTTGGTGTTTTAAGTACAGTTTTTAAAATTTGTAATGTACAGCCAAGGTCCATCTTGGAGGTTGGCTACTAGAGCTAAGCCTTCCCTTATAACTCATTCTTTCTTCCTTCCTTTCCTGATAAATTTCACATAATCACTTTTTCAGTTGAACTGAAGATCAAGTCATGTTACAGAAAAAAATTGTTATAGGTTTTGTCGAAATTTCATTGAATACATAAATTCATGCAGGAAAAATGGATACGGGATACATACAGTATTACAGTATGACATCTTCTGATCAAGCCTTTTTACATCTTCTATTAAGTTTTCTATTTTCCTTTATATTCTGCTTCCTGTTGAGATTTGCTGTTATTGTTGTTTTGACTTGTGATTACAATACTTTTACCTACAATATTTCTGAACTGGTTTTAGTTGGAATATAACAATACTATTGATGTTTATACATTTTGTAATGGTTGTCTTATTGAATGCTCCTATTATTTCTAATAACTTTTAGGTTGATTCCCTTAGATTTTCCAGGTGTATTATAATGTCACCTGCACATAATTATAATTTTTCCACCTCTTTTTAAATATTTAAACCTCTTATTTTGTTCCTTTGACTGATTATACTGTCTATCAAACAGTTATCTTTTTTATGAGAAAAACCTGGGACTAGGAAAAGTTCTCCGAATTGGCAGAAAATAATATATAGGAAAACGATTTTACACATTTTATTATTTAGATCAAGGTGTAAATATTGTATGATGTTTTCAAACTACCCGCCCCAAAGGCTTTGAACCAAAACTTGCTACATAAAAAGCTTCCCAGAATTTTAGTTTGTTTAAATATCCCAGGGCCGGCCAAGTGGCGCGGTAGTTAAGCGCTGGCTTCAGACCCGGTTCGGGTCCCACATATGAGGGCCAGTGACGCTGCCCTCAAAATAAATAAATAAATAAATAAATATCCCATATCCGCATTGCTCTGCAAGAACTTACAACAGAGTCTGGCTTCCGAGTGGCAGCCCGGCCTTTTCCTTAATTAACATTTCAGGCAAAGGTTCAAGGCAGACCTTTCATGGGACTTCAGACATATCATTTTCCCAAGGAGTTTATTACATAACAAACTTTGGATCAGAAACACAAGAATCACAATGTAAAGATAAATAAGAACACAGTCCTCTGAAAAATCCAGACTACAGACCAAAACACAAAAACAACTTAAGAGGAGGAGGAGGATGAAAGACAAGGAGTAAGAGACAGCTTTCAGAGGAATGCTGCGTCCTTTCCCAGACATTGGCCCCCATTCTTTAACAATAATTGTTGAGCAACGACGCTCCATCAGATTTTTTACATAGGAAACTCTTACAAGTAGCCATGCAGTAAGAGGGGGAAACTAGAAGACTCTTCTTAACTTAGGGCTACTTCTGTTTTTACTTAGATTGCATGTTATACAATAATAAAAATAACATGTTTTCTAAAGATGACTTTATCTTTTATAAACCTTTTTCTTGTGTATATATATATAAATTATGATTCTGGAGTGGGGTTGTGGGGTTTATGAAAACTGGTGGGGGGAGCTAAAACTCTCCTACGCCATTCCTTCATGTTGCTCATCTATAAAGCACTGTTCTAATTGTATGAAAGCATAAAATTTTTAAAGATACAATTCTTACCCTCAAAAAAAAAAAACAGAGTCCAAAGGTGCAAACAAATGAGTACAAAGAGTGAATCAAAGAAGGTAACTGAGGTAACTGGATTATGGGCACAGCACAAAATTACTCAACTTCTAGGTCACAAATGAAAACACTGAAAAAGTTTGGCCGGTTCTCTTTAACTCTCAAATGACCACCTCAGGGGAAAAAAAATAACATTGCAAATTTAAGCTGATTTTGCTATTGCTCTGTAGAAGACTGAGTTAACAGCAATTTTTAACTTAATGCCAAATGTGAGCCAATTTCAATTAAATCTGCCAGACCAAGCCACCGTACTGAGCAGCAGATCAGAGCAAACCCCATGGTAGCCCAGATCAGTGACTTCCACCAGAACTCAAGTGCCTGGAGAGAAAGACCAATTTTAATTAACGTTTCTCATGAACTCTTGATTCGACCCACCATCCCCTCCTCAAAAACCTCTTTCTCTCGCCATCTTCACCACCCAAGAAAATGGCAACCCATCCACCCATCCACCTGCTCAATCTGGAGACATTAATGCATTTGCTCTCCAACCTCCCAGATCCAAACAATGACCAAGTCCTGTCAATTCTACCTCCAGTAGATCTTCAATTCACCTACTTTTCTTTCCCCCAGCATCGCCCTAATCCAAGTCATCTTTATCTTCCTCCTGGACAACTGTAAAGCTTCCTAACTGGTCTGCTTACTTCCACTCTGCCCTCTATCAAATTCCTCCGATATATATATGTCATTTAACTTGTTTATTTGATATTTCTCTCCTTGGAATGTAAGCTCCATGGAGACAAAGGCCATGTCTGACTTTTTTACTGGGGTGTTCCTAGTGCCTAGCACAGCACCTGCCATATAGCAGGCATCAATAAAGCATGTAAGGATAAATGAATGAATGAATGCTTTGTAAAATCCCTGCCTGCATAAAGTCATGTCCACAGCAGACAATTATAGCTCAGAGTCCATTCCCTTAAAAGTCTTCTTTTCCCCCTCAGAGCCACATGAGCCAGTTTTCAATGAGAATGGGGTCTTTTTTCTTCTTTCAGGCTGATTGTATGGTGACCTTTTAGCAGAAACTCTGAGGAAAAAAAAAATCAGAGTGAGAGTTCTGATAAAGCATGACTAGATGGAAACAATCCAGACCGAGCCTACCCCTTTCTAATGCTTTGGAAAGACATGAAGAAATTTTATGAAAAAACAAAACACAATCTTTGAATTAGAGCCTTTGAGGCATTACTACCACCTGGTGGCAATAACCTTAATCCACGGCAACCAAGAACTTTTCCCTGTCTCCAAATGTCTCAATTTTTCTGAAATGTTATGATTTTAATCTTGGTATGTCTCCTTTGATCCATCATGCCTTCTACTTTGGAAATGCATGTCTTTCAACTCTAGGGAATTTTCTTGAATATTTCTTTGATATTTTCTCTGTTCCTTTTGGAATTCCTATAATTTGTATGTTAGATCTCCTAAATTGATCTTTTAATTTTCTTATCCCTTTTCTCCCATTCCCCGCCCCCCTGGGTTTTTTCCCCTTTGGTAGTACATTTTTTTAAGGATTTTTTTTTTTAATTGGGGAACAGCCATGGTCATTGGCTACACATCGCTTTCATGCTACAATGGTGCTACATTTTGAGAGGTAATTATTTTGGCTCCACCAAAAAAATCACCAGAACGACCTGTTGATAAAACAAAGCTAAATTTATTCTTACCTAAGTAAGGGAAAGCACTAACTTTAGACAGTCTCAGTAACCTCTTAGGGGGGAAGAGCAAAGTTCAGATATTTATGAGTTTTTGAAATCTTATTTAAGGAGGGTCTTCCAATGCGAGGACTTGATTAGGATTGGACAATGACAACCATGTAGGGTTGGTGGGCACAGCAAGCAAGGATTTTGAGACAAGGGGTCCAGAGTCTTGAAGAGCAAACTTTTGCTTGATGCTATCTATTGGTGAATAAACACTTTGATGTTTATTTAAATGGGTTTTACAGGGGAGGAAATTTCAGAAAACAACAAAGGTATTTGCATATATTATTGTTCTGTGAAAGAGTTCCCTGTAATAGTAACGTTATATTGGTGACACAAGTAAATAGTAAACGTCTTGTCAACGTAACAGTAAGCTGTGTGGGTATAGGCAGTTTCAGTTCTCAGGGATCTCATCACCTTATTTTCCTTCCTATTTTTCATTTCTACGATAGTATTTTCAGTTTATAAGGGTCCTTTCTTCTTCCAAATGTTCCTTTTTAAAGGCTTCTTTCTTCTGAGAGCAAGTATGTCTACAAAGATAGACAATAGGGTTTTTTAAGACAAGTTTTCCTGCCAACTTCATTGCCTCTATTTTCTCTGAGTTCTTTTTTGTTCATTTTAGTCTGTCTTTCATATTAGAGTCTCTTCTTGATTGAGGGTGAGCCTTGGCTGTCTGTTTAGGCAACAAGGCCAATGGTAGGGGTGAGGCAGGGTAGATTGGGCTGGTCAGTGTAGGGGTCTCTTATTCAGATTGCAGGGGTTTTGCCCCTTTGGGGCTGGAAAGTTTTCTCAGTGAGGAATTATCCAGTCACTGGTGGTTTGAGGAAGGAATGGAATAAGCCTGCCTGGTTGCTTGCATTTTCAGAGCTGAGCTGGAGAAGGGGGCTGAGATGCCCCCATCTATAATAATACTGACTTTCACTTAATTCCCATCTTCGGTACATTATCCCTGTCCTCAACAATGCCTTTTATTTTGTATCACACTCCCCCTTTCAGAGATATCTAGTACCTCTAATACTGAAGCTTTCCTGGGGGTTCTGAGAGTTGGCTTGTTCTGGCTTGCCCCCCGCCCCCTACCCGCTGCCCCACTAATAGCTTAAGTGAGTTACTATGCAGAGCTAGTTCCCACTCTTCCATCTGCTTTACAATTTCCAAAATGTGGTTGCTATCGTCTGCTCACTCAGGTTTTTTGTCCTTGGGGGCATTTTGAACTTTGTGTCCTTTTACAGGACTTAGGATAAGCAGCATAGATAAAAGAATGTGCTCATTCAACCACACTAAACTAGGAGTCTCCATTACATTCCTAAGTTCCCCTCTGACTCTAAAGTCTCTGATTTTAAGTACATTTTAATTAAAGCAAGAATGAACATAGTTGGAAATGATATTGAAGGCGAGTATAATTTAGAATCTCATGTCCAAAGACATTATAAGAGGCAATTAGCTTCTTTTTTTTTCAATAACGAATCTGCAGAGGCTTCATGGAAGAGGCAAACTTTGAGGAACTATTTATATGATAAGAAACGTACATTTTGGCACAGAGCAGATGAAAAAAATCTTTTAATAACTGAACCCAAGAGTTTCTTTATTTATACATTTTAAGAGCAGCAGGGGTAGAATAAAAGAAGTTGAGGGAGCCTGCAGCAATCTTATTCTTGAGCCAGAGTGCAACAGGAACCTACGATCAGGCTTTGCATAGTGAGACGGTATGAACCAAGGGAGTGAAACTAAAGAGAATGTAGGAAACTTTGATCTCAGCTATAAGGATAAATTGAGGAAAGACCAGACAAGAAAAGCCAGTCTTCTAAAATTCATAGGGAACTGCAAGGGTCTTGATTAGCCGCAACAATACTGAGTAAGAAGAACAAAGTTAGAGGACACACTCCTCAATTTCAAAACTTATTGCGTGGCTACAATAACCTAAAAGCAGTGTGGTACTGGTAGGATAGACACATAGACCAATGGAATATAATGGAGAATCCAGGAATAAACCTATACATATATGGCCAATTAATTTTCAACATGGGTGCCAAGACCATTCAATGAGAAAAGAATAGTCTTTTTAATAAACGGTACAGGGACAACTGGATATCCATACTCCTACCTCACATAATATACAAAAATTAACTCAAAATGTATCAGCAACCTTAATATAAGAGCTAAAACTATACAACTCTTGGAAGAAAACATACGGGTAAGTCTTCATGACTTTGAATTCAGAATGAGTTCTCAGATATGACACCAAAAGCATAAACAACAACAACAAAATAGATCAATTATAATTAATCAAAATTAAAAACTTTTGTGCATAAAAGGGCATTATAAGGAAATGAAAAGACTCACCCATAGAAAATATTTGCAAATCATGTATCTGATAAAGGATCAAGTATTCAGAATATATAAAAAACTCAACAACATAAGCAAATCAAATAAGAAGTAGGCAAAGAATTTGAATAGACATTTCTCCAAAGAACTTATACCAATGGCCAACAAGTAAATGAAAAAATGCTCATCATTAGGCATTAGGGAAATGCAAATGAAAACCACAGTAAGAAACCACTTTAAGCCCACTAAGGTGACTATTTTAAAAATGGAAAATAAGAAGTGTTGGTGGGCATCTGGAGAAATTGAACACTTGTGCGTTGCTAGTGGAAATGTAAAATGGTACAGCTGCTGTGAAAAAGTCTAGTGGTTCCTCAAAAAGTTAAACATAGATTTACCATGTGACCCACAATTCCACAATTTGTAGGTATCTACCAAAAAAACCCTGAAAACAGAGACTTAAACAAGTATATGCACATGGATATGTTCACAGCAGCACTATTCACAATAGCCAAAAGGTGGAAACAATCCAAATGTCCATTAACAGATGAACAGATAAACAAATTGTGGTATATACATATAATGGAATTCCATTCAGCCATAAAAAGAAAAGAAGTACTGATACATGGTACAACATGGAGGACATTCAAAAACACTATGTTTAGTGGAAGAAGGCAGACACCGAAGGTCACTTATTATATAATTTTACTTACATGAAATATGCAGACTAGGTAAATTCATAGGGACAGAAAGCAATTTGGTGTTTGCCAGGGACTTGGGGAAGGGAAGAGTGAGGGGTGACTATGGGTATGGGGTTTTCTTTGGGAGTAATGAAAACGTTTTGGAACTTGATAGAGGTGGTGATTTAACAACACTGTAAATGTTCTGAATGCTACTGAATTGTATACTTTAAAATGGTTAATTTTCCATTATGTAAATCTCACCTCAATTAAAAAAAAAAAAAAGGCGGCCAGCGGAGTGGCTCATTTGGTTAAGAGCTTGCTCAAGAGTGCGTGCTCTGAGCACCAGGGTTGCCAGTTTGATTCCCACATGGTCTAGTGAGCTGCGCCCGATCTGAACTGTTGCTGAGCTGCCAATAAGTGGGAGCATGTGCTCTTAACATCAAGGCTGCCGGTTCAACTCCCACATGGGATGGTGGCTGCACCCACCCGCAACTAAGATTAAACACAGCACCTTGAGCTAAGCGGCGCGACTAGTCTTGGAGCTGAGCTTGCTGTGCCCTCCACAACTAAGATTGAAGGACAACAACTTGGCTATTTCCCTTCCCCAATTCCCCAGTAAAACCATAAAAATAAAAAAAAAGAGTATGGGGGAGATGCTGGAGAAGGACTCACCAAAAAGGCCTTAGGAGTAAAGATGGGGGGAAAAAACATTGTGAAAAAAATACAAAGCAATAACCAAACAAGGAGGTTAAAACTGAGAATTTCACTCTGGAAACAATGATTGATATGAACATTCTTAGCTCAAAAAAAGGGGGCAGAAGCGCTGGCTTGGGAAGCCAGCGGCCCCGGTTTGGGTCCCACATGAGGGCTAGTGACACTGCCCTCAAAAAAAATAAAAATAAAGGGAAAAAGGGGGCAGAGTGTACATAGTCACACAGAAAAAGAAAAGGAATGGACTTTCTAATTAGCAGAGCTCTGAGCATGCTGGTTGAATAGGGGAGGCAACTGATTATCATTTAAGTTTCACTGAGATACTAAAGGGCAGTTAAGTCCAGATGGAATAGAGGTAGAGAAGAACCCTGCTTTTTCTGAGAACCTAGGGAATTTGAAAGAGGTATCTCAGATTGGTTTAAAAGTGGATACAGTGCAGACTAGAAAAGAAAAACGGTCACCCTAAGGATCAGGACCTACAGACAGAATATAGTAATAAAAGATAAGGAATATGGTGAATACATAACAGAGATGATTACAACTTTAAAACTTACACCAATTGGGCCGGCTGAGTGGCTCAGTTGGTTAAGAGTTGGCTTACAGCGCGAACTCTGAGCAACAGGACCACCAGTTCGATTCCCACATGGGCCAGTGATGCTGCGCCCTAGCTGAGCTGTCGCTGAGCTGCCAACAGGTGGCAGGATGGCTCAGCTGGTGTAACAACAAGATTGCCTGTTCGATGGTGGGCTACGCCCACCCGCAACTAAGACTGAACACAGCACCTTGCACTTAGAGGCCACGAGCTACCGACTGGCAGCCAGATGGCGACTGGCGCCCTCCACAACGAAGAATGAAGAACAACAACTTGGCTGGTCCCGTTCTCCAATTCCCCAACACTATCCCCTCCCCCAATTCCCCAATGAACTCTTTAAAAAAAAAAAAAAAAAACTTACACCAATATAAATAATTTGAAAGGAAACCTGAATTGCATTACTATATATTGTGTATATAGTGTACAGAATATACATATACTGTAGTATATGTGCATTTGAGCTCTGCGAGTTGAACTACATATAGTAGACAGATAGAAAAATATGAGAATTTATGAAGCAGTAATTTAACATTTTATTCCCAGGAAATAGTGTTGTAGGGTTAAATTAATGAGTGTGAAGGTATGCATACAAATGTACATTGCAGCATTGATTATGTTAGCCAAAAAAATTGAATCAAAGTGAATATCTACCAGTATGAAATGAGATCATTTAAGGTACTTCCATACAATGAAATATTATGAAGATGTTAAAAAGGCTGAGGTAGACTTTTATAATTGGCTTAGAAAGAAGTCCAAAACACAACTAAGTGGGGGTCGGGGGTGGTAAGCATACTGTAGAGCAAGACATGTAGAAAGTTTCCCATTTTCGTAAAAACAAAGCAAACAAAAAGTCCAAAGGAACAAAACTTTCTATAAATGTATATGTTTGTGTTAGCCCACAAAAACAGCCTAGACTACACACCCACCTGTTAACAGGGGTTACCTCAGGGAGTAATGGTTGAGAAGCTGAGCTTAACTTAATATATGAAAAGTCTTTAGAATAGTGCCTGGCACATAGTTAATGCTCATTGTGTGTCATTTTGCTTTATATATTTTGACACTGAATTATTACAAAAATTACTTTTTTATTTTAAAAAAAATGTTCACAGAATGAGAAAAACAAGTGGTCAAAAACATAAGATGCTCAATCCCACAAAAAAAATCAAGAAAATACAAGTTAAAATAATATCATTATCTGCCCATCAGACTGGCAAAAAAAAGAAAAGATTTATAGTATCCATTTTGATGTAAATTTGACTAAACCAGCATTATCATACACAGTTGGTATAAAAATCAATTTGCATTATACCTACCCAGGTTTAAAACACATATGTCCTTTGATCCAGCAATGCCACTTCTCAAAAATCAATTCCAAATGTATAGTTGCCATTACACAAAATGATATTTATAAGGATGTTCACCATTGCAGCAAAAAACTGGAAATAACCCAGATGTCTATCAACCAATAAATTAAGGCACATGGAATATTATGTAATCATCAAAAATAACACAGATCTGTAAATATCAACATGGAGAATCCTCTAAGAAGTTAAAAGGAAAAAGTAAGTTGTGTATCTGTGCCAGTTATCGATTTATCACCCCTCACTCCAAATCTATCCTTCATTGCCCTGTTTTGTCATACTGATAATAATTGTAAACATTTTTCCTTTGCCAGCTGATATGACTTCTTTTTATATAGTATTTCACTACAAGTATGTGTCAGGGTTGATTTAACCAATGCCCCCTTTTTTTTTTTTTTTTTTGAGGGCAGTGTCACTGGCCCTCACATGTGGAATGGAACCAGGGCTGCTGGCTTTCCAAGCCAGCGCTTAACCACTGCACCACTCGGCAGGCCCCGCCAATGCCCCTTTTTAAAAACTTAAATTTATTGGGGTGACAATAGTTAGTAAAATTACATAGGTTTCAAGTGTACAATTCTATAATACATCATCTATGTATCACATTGTGTGCTCACCACCCAGAGTCAGTTCTCCTTCCATCACCATATATTTGACCCCATTTACCCTGTTCCAGCATCCCAAGGGTAAAGGGGGCTGTTGACATGATTTTAAGCTCTATCAGCAGAGGGTGCTAGAGAGACACTGCAGGGGGAAAAGGGGTTCTCTTCCTGGTTCCTGGAGGCTTTCCTCATTTTCTTTCTTTCAAAATGTGGTGCTTGCCTACCCTCAAGTTTCAACACACCCCACCAGATGGCTTCCCAGTGAGTTTCAAAAGCACCCCTGTGGGTGTCCTCCCTTTGAATTCTGCCAGTATCCTTGAGAGCAGCTTCTTAGAATCTCAGTGGCTTCCTCAATCAGCAGCAACTCAGCAAACTTGGTCATCCAATGACATCACCAGTTGTACACTCTCTCTCAAAGTTCAATTATTAGTCCTGGAGGAAACGGGTCTCTTCCAAATTTGTTCCTTAAGTGCTTTGCGTCAAGCCTAGAGGTAGTGGCTGCTCCCTATATCTGCTGTTGTATTCTTTTAGAGTTTTTTTTACCCCTTAGTAGTTAATCCTTTGTTACTAGTTAATAATTCTTTATATTAAACTACCCCTATGTAATGTGTAGTTTCTGTCTCCTGAGATGCTAGCTGATACAATATCTCATTTATGTTTTTAAAAAACTATGTGTGCATATGTGTGCACACACACCTACGTAAATATATAGACAACCTGGAATATACCAAATTATTAACAGTGATTATTTCAGAAAATGAATGGGTTTGCAAGGATAGGGAAAAGAGGATTTTCTCATTCTATATACTTCTCATTTTAATTTTTTACAATAAACATTAATTCAGGTGTTCCATATAATTTAAAATGTGTATATTAAATCATATGGAACACCTAAATATGATATATATGAGATATATATATATATATATATATATATATATATATATATATATATATATCATGCCAATTTCTGGAAATTAAAATGTTAGAGAAC
Source organism: Aselliscus stoliczkanus (assembly GCA_033961575.1). NCBI lineage: Eukaryota > Metazoa > Chordata > Mammalia > Chiroptera > Hipposideridae > Aselliscus > Aselliscus stoliczkanus. Next base: position 99,022,042 of record CM066732.1, on the reverse strand, counting down.
TGCTTCATGATTGAGGGTTGCTCTTGGAAAGATAAACTGATTATAAATAGGGTAAAGGATAAATTATAAAAGGCAATGGTTAGTGTGAAAAAGACCAATTCTATGTGATAAGGATTTGAGATTACTGGATGATTTCATGAAATGCCAGGAATTATGGCACTGCTTACTGTGTCAAGAGTTGCACAGGCAGGAAAAAATGGTAATAGGAAGCTTCAATGGTGTTCAATTTAAGTAGAAGTTAGTACTTAGTGCATAAGATAATTTTTTAAAGATTTAGAGTTTGCCTAAGCCACTCCTAAAACTTGAGGGCCTTGAGTTGAAGGAACTTCAATAGAGAAGGCCAGCAACTGTCATTCCAATAATTTCCAGCCGTATTTCTCAACTTCCTCCATTCCCTGCCTCACTGCCTATTCCACAGTAGCCGTGGCAAAATCTACTGCTACAGCCAGAACTGTAAAGTCAACACTCCCTAACTCCTAACAAAGCAGGAAAGCCCAAACTACAAATTTTTCTTGAAACAAAAGTGTTTTATAGGGCCAAACTGAGGGAATGAGCTTGAGGCAGCAAAGTAGATTTATATGCCATTCATATACAGTGTTGATCATTGAACTTGTTAAAAATATAAAGAGATTTAGACTTCAGAAATGAAAACTGTGGTGTGGTTTAAAAAAAAAGGGAGACGGGGTTCAACCTGAATTGGAATCATGGTCCTGCCACTATCTAGTATTTCTTTTTTCTCAATTAGTTAAGTAAATGGATTTTAGAGTCAGCTTTTCTGAAATCAAATCCCAGCCTTATCACATATTAGCAAGTTATTCACTTTTAGCCTGTTTCCTCATTTGTAAAATGGAAACAAAGTTACCTACGACCTAGGTTTTTGAAGAATGCATAAGATATGCACAGCACTTGGTGCTTACTAAGGTCAATACATACCACTTTTCATCCTTCTGAGTCTCAGGGATTTTTTTTTTTAACCTAAAAATGAGGGGTCCCTACAAGATTATCTCAAAAGCCCCACTCCTGCTTTACCAGTCTATAAGTTTATGGATCAAGGATAGGTGGAGGTAGGGTGGGAGGATGTACTACTACATAAAATAGTCTAACCTGAAAGCCAATCAAAGAAAATTCATCAGAAAGGGGGCAGTAAATCATGCTTCATATTTAACTGCTCCTGCTGGGAAACTCACTCCCCAGGCCATTCTGCAATTCAGTTCATGCTTTGCCAAGTAATTTTTTTGGTGGGTTTCCATCCTAAAAGTTGAGATAGGTATCTGCAGGTCTCTCTACTTTTGAGGCGAGAGACTGAAGCTTAATGTCTGGTATTAATCAATTGGGTAAAACTAGTTTTTCCTTCAGATGCTGCATGCTATGGCTTTCATTATGCAGCCTTAGACAAACAGTTAATTCTGGCTTTGAAAGAAGATAAGTAAGAAACACCCTTGTGTTTTGTTCATTTGGGCATAACATACATCAGTGATATGGCTACAACTCATTTTTTTTGGTAAACAATCGTTGGTTAGTTTTATTATTCTCTTACTACATTTGGCCCTAATGATGACATAGACTCACAATAGCAACAAAAGAATAAAATAAAAAATAAAAAAAGCCAGGCCAAGATTATCTACCTCAGAATTCTAACCATGGGCCAAAGAACTAAATTGGGGAACTAGATTGCCTTCCCTGATGTTAACCTGCAAATTCAACAGGACAGCATCCAGTAACTTTCCCTATAGGGTGTCAGGACTATGAGCATAATACCTCTATTGTGACTGTCACTGATTTGCTGTTGACTCCCAAATCTAAATCTCCAGCTCTGATTTCCTGTTTTGAACTCTAAACTCCAACTGCCTTTTTCATCTCCACCTGGAGGTCCTGGGTATCCCACAGGCATCTCCCAACTCAGCATGTCCAAAACTGAATTAACTTATCTCCTCCCTCACCCCCACCCAAGAACAATTCCTCCATATTTCAGCGAATGAATAGTATGTACCCTTTTAGGCTCAAACCAGAATCACAGAATATTCCAGATTTTTTCCTCCCTTTACTCTCTCTTCTCACTCATCTAATTAGTGGTCAGTTGTACTGATTCTACTTGGTTCAGTGTGTCACGCATCTCCATCCGCATAAACAGTTACTACTGGTAGTCTTGGGTCAGCTTCCCAGAAGTACAGTATAAAGAGCATTGTGGATGCACATGATCTATTGAGGGAGTGAGTTTCAAGAGAAACCTGTAAGGGAGTAGAGAAGCAGACTAGGAAAAGAGCCAGCAAGGATGTGGTTAAGTCTAGCCTGGCCTGATCCACACATAAGGAATCTGAAGCATTAACCACACAGCAGAATCATCATCTCCCCTTGAAGCAAGGGGGCCAATCTCTTGTAGTATTCCTACCCCCGCAGCAGGCATTGACTGAGGGCAGTGGTTGGAGGGGGAAGGGAGGTGTCATAACTTCCTGGATGAGGTGGCTGCAGTCAGTAATGGGTAATTCTCTGGAGAAAGAGGCAGCTGTGAGCCATTAGCATCCACAGTCACTGTTGGAGTTGAGGGCTCCAGCCTGGCCAATGGCCACCTGGGCAGGATACCACTGCTACCCCACCAGCCCTCATCATCTCTCACGTGAACTACTGCAGTAGACTTCTTGTTGGAATCTCTACCTCTAGACTCAACCATCTCTAACTCACCATCCACACTGCAACCAATACGATCTTTCCAAAAAGAAAATCTGATAATGCAGCTATTCAAAATAAAGAAAAAAGCTTTCCCTAACATTTTCCTCAACATTTCACATCAACCCTTCCTAAGACTTCATACCACCTTCCTAGCTTTATTTCCTAGAACTCTCTTTCCCCACCTATACTTTGTGACTATGTTTCACACACACACATATATTGGGTTGTTGGAAAAGTCATGATGTATTTTTTCTGTTTTTTGTTGCAAAAATGCGTCATGACTTTTCTGACCCAATACATGCGTGACTTGTGCATGCATACACACTATTGCTCTAGCAATATCGAACTTACACTTCATACTCTCTCATGTTGCCATGCTTTTACACTGCGCTCCATCTGCCTTGAATGTCTCACTCCCTGAGAAATCCCTATTCCTTCTCCAATAGTAAGTGCAGCATCACTCATAGCCTTCCCTGGTTTCTTTAGCCACACTCACCCAGTACTCTCATAATACCAAATTACAGCACATGTCACATTGTGTTGTGATTCTGTATTTAAGTCTCTCCAATTAAACAGTAAGCTCTTCATTTCATCTCCTGGGACTCTTCTGGAGTCAATACTCAGTAGATGTCAGTTGTTGAACTTCTAGGTTTATCGCCCCCCTGAATACCAAGTTCCGTTAGGTTACCAATCACTGTTTCATGTGATCCTCCTTTATGTGGCCCAAAACTGTCTTCTTGAAGCTCCATGACATAGCCCCTTCTTTTAATACTGTAGAATATGGTAAACAAGCCCATGTTTACTCATGATTTTATTAACTTCAATGTTATTTCTACTGAGTCTTCAGCAGTTCTAACTTATATAACAATTTATATTTGAGCTGAGTAAGCTTTCCAAGGAGAGATTTCCATAGATGAGAAAGAGAAAGTGTCCTTCCAGACTCAGGAAATAGCATGGACAAGGGTGAAAGAATGAAAGCATTACTGGGTCAGAGCACTCACTAGCAGTCTCGGGAGGATGGAGGGACGTGGTGGGAGAAAAGACCAGGAACCAGTGAGTGTGGAGCCTTGAATGCCTTGCTGACTGAGATGTCGAATCAGAGTATGTATGTAGGTCCTGGCTCTACCATGCCCTAGCTGTGGGGTCTTAGATAAGCATCTTAACCTCTCTGAGCATCATTTTCCTCACTTGTAAAATGAGAATGCTATGAAAATTTTAAAAATAAAAAAACACAAGACCTAGTTAAAATGTGCTGACTGAATGCTAGTGGGACGATGGCTGGCGGAAGGGAAAAGGAAAAAGATCAGTTCCAAGGAGGAGGAAAGCTGGCTGGGGTCTAGGGGGACTCCCCTCCTGTTCATGACCCACCATGGGCAGATGAGAAAAGGAAGACCGTATTTGGTCTCAGTTTGTGGTAGGACTGCTGCAGAGGAATTCCCAGGCAACTGCACAGCTCAGTGCCTCCCAACGATGGAGGAGCCCCTAGAGCAACCCACCAACACCTGAAAAGCAGGGGGCTCCTCTAAACAAGACTTGAGGAATAATGCTCATGTTCAATCTTTGTGTTTCTAAGTAGAGAGAATTCTGCTAGAAAGAGGTTCCCTCCCTCACTCCTCCTTTGGTATTATGTTTGGGATGTGCTCAGAGCAGACTCATGTAAGTGGTGCATTTGAGAGAAGGGACAAGGCATAAAAGGCTCAGCCTCTAATTTCTTCCCCTTTGGAATCCATCCTATTCTCAGGATGCAAATATTTTAGTCTGTTGGTACAGAAGCTGTTCCTGCAGGGAGAGGTCTCAGGTTGTCCTCAGCTACTTGTCCTTCTTGGGTGGGAAAATACTGTATGTTCTTCAACTTAGCTTTCATCAGTTAAAAAAAAAAAGAAAGAAAAAGAAAAAAGAAAGCTGACATTCTCTTTTAATTTTTAAAAAATTTTTTGAAATTGATAAATTACTAACATTATTTACTGAAAATAAATTTGGAATGTTTTTAAACTCAGAAAAATTACAAGTACAGTACAAAGAACATCCATATTCCCCTCACCCAGATTCCTAATTAACATTTTTTTCACTTTTTAAAAATATCTAACCAACTCCTCTGTCTTTCAGTTGATGCTCAACTTAAGCAGGGAAGAAGGGTGTTTTTTTATTGCCGCCCTCCCTCCACTGTGTGCAAAACCTCAACAATGGAATTTAATTCCCAGGGAAGCAAAGATTTATTTATTTTATATGTGGCTATTTCCCAGAGAGACCTGCTTTTCAGTTTGTGAAAACCTGTGTTTTCACAAACTGAAATTCAAACAATCTAATTTCTTCATTCTGCTGCTCATTGATGTTCAGTTCCTCGCCTCAGAAAGCACTATTTATCCTCATCAAACTACTAGCTAAATTATGTCCTGATGACCTGGGATGGCCCTTAGAGAAATATCTTGAAGAGGGCAAACTGTTGAAGTTACTTTGCTGGGGTATCACATTCCTCTGAGGGGTTTTCTTTTGAACCCAGATTGTGTCAAAGTCTTTGGTACACTACCTTCTAAGAAAAGTATGAAGGAGGTGGGAATTTAAAATCAGCCCACAGTCCTATTTAGACATAAAAGTTTTAAAGTGTTTATTTGAGCTAAAGCAATATCCCTGACAGACAGGACCGGGTTGATCTAAAGGCCAAATGGGAATTAGAAAACACGGAAAGCAGGGAAGAGGAGCAGAGGGTGGGCATTGGCAAACAGCAGCTAATCTGGACTAAACCTGGAGATGTTGGGTACAGCTAGAGACGATGACTACTGAGGTCACCAGCCAGGGCTGTGAGTGAGGAGTAAGCCTAAGCTGTAGCCAGGAACAGTGTGCATGGCGGTGATGCTCTGCAAAGGACACCCAGGCCTCTGCACATGCAGAACTCACCTCTGTACTTAACGCTTGTCAGACTGTAGCAAACTTCAGTCCTTGAAAGCTAGCAGTGGGGTGCTCTCAGAGGTCCACAAAGGCCAGAAGTACATCTGTGGTGGGCCTCTTGGCAGGCCCCTTAGCCCACCTCACCTCCTCTCTGCCAGCACAGCACTGCCTCCACCTCTCCAAGTTAGGGAGTAGCAGTGGAGTCAGCCAGGGAGTTTTGCCACTTGCTTTTTAGATAAGTTGTACTCCCTCAACTCAGCTCCCACTGGCTCTTTTCAAGCCATCATTATTGCTAGAAGAAATTTCTCTAGGTTTTCAGTTTATAGATGATTCTAACCTTAGTTTTCAGTAGTGATAAATGATTTCCCCTATATCCATATCCTATTTGTTATTTCAATGGACTTTTGGGAAGGAGTCGCCAGGCTTCCACATTCACTGCCTTGCTCAGAAGAGTCATATAGAAGAGGCAGGCAAAAGAGATGCAGAAGGAGCAATCAGAGAAGTAGGAGTAGGACTGAATTATAGAACCAGAAAGTTAGGGCCAGATGGCTTTGCCAGATAAAATACAGGATGTCCAGTTAAATTTGAATTTCAGATAAACTGCAAATAAGTTATTAAAATAAGTACATACTGCATATGATATACCAAAAAGAAACTTGCTGTTTATTTAAAATTCACAAGTAACTGGTCACCCTGCAATTTTATTTGCTAAATCTGGCAACCATAGGACCAGATTGTGGAAGATTTTTATTGCATACTAAGGGATTTAGACTTTATTCCATACCTAAGGACCCATTGAGGATTTTGACACAAAGGAGCGACACTGGCAAAGTAGTATTTGAGACCAGCCAAAAGACAATGGCAATTGTCTAGGTATGAAATTCTGAAATGTAAGACTAGGGAGGTGGAAGATGGAAATGAAAGGGTAGGATGTAGTAGCTGGTTAAATATGGGCAGATGAAGAACGAGGACAAAGCTAATATGGCAGCTTTGCAGCCTGGATGGCTGAAAGAACGACAGATCTACTGATGGAAAGAGATGTGTCTGGAGGAGGAATTGCTTTGGAAGGAAAAAAATGACTTTGAGATGATGGTTGTATGTCTAAGTGACTTACACAGCAGGAAAATAACTGTCACTCTTCCTTCGGCACCTTCTCCGGTGCTGCAGAGATGAGCTGCCTCATCCTTGCAGCCACCTTGCCAGATAGGTATGATTACCTCAATTTTCCAATGGACAAAACCAATGCCACCAGTAGGTGTCAGAATCAGTATAGAAAGTCCCGGGTCGCCTCACGAAAGTCTGGTCTTCTTTTCTACCACCCCACACTGCCTTCAGTTCGAGAAACAGAAACAGAGCTCTAGGAGTTGTGGCTGAAGCTGTGGCTGTTGAGAGTTGAGAAAAGGGAGCTGAAAAGGAGGGCAAGTTTGCTAAGAGGATACGGAGGAGGATCAGAGAGAGCTGTGGGCTACCTCTGGCAGAGAAAACAGCATGGGAAATGGCTATGAAGTTTGAGTGTGCCTAGCGTTTTGAAAACAACAGCATAACATGGTATTTCTAGAAAAGAGGGAATAGTGAAAGAAAATACTGGAAAGATATGCAGACACCATGTCATGAAGAGCCTTATATGTCATGTCTAGAAGATGAGAATTATCCTAGTCTAGGCAACCTATGACTGTGAATATGAGCAAATTGTCCCTCAACTACATGGCTATATTTGTAGACAAAAAATACCAACTGAGTGGGGCAGCTGAGGCTGTGGCTGTGGCTCTATGACTGTAGGATACCTCATAGCGTTTTTGTGAGGACTCAGTCAAGTAGTACTCAGTACCTGGCATTTAGTAAGTATTCAGCAAAGGTCAGCTATTATTATTAACAAGGATTAAGTGAAATTTTCGTGTGTGATTGTTACAACTGTTAGGAGCATTTTCCCCACCCCCTCTAGGTCTTTAAGCGCCACTGGACTCAGTCAGCACTGTGATGTACAGCCAGACACATCTGAGTAGTTTGGCAATGCCATGGGCTGTGGTCTACAGCAGTGGGGGCCAGCCAGGCAGCCAAATGGATTTGCAACAAATTTCTAACAGTGGTGGCCCCCAGTCAGGCAGCATACCACTGTGCAGTGAACCTGAATATTTTGCCTTTATAAAACTATGACTAGTGATAATGCCTTGCCTTGTCTTAGCCACCTTAAAAAATTCTTTTAAACATTTATCTTATCTCTGAAATCCACTACAGAAATACGTTGGTATTCTTTTTTTGTCCTACAAATTATAGCCATGTCACTGAAGAATAATTAGCTCATTCACAGTCATAGATTTGCTTCTGAAACCATGAATACAAGCACTCTCGAATGTCAAATATCTGAAGGATAATATTTTCTTTGGGAAATTTGTTACATCATCCTCTGAGTTAGGTTAATCATAAATACATATCCTCCATTTAATGAATAATTCAAATCTTAGTCTTGTCACCATGGAAAAGAGGGCTCTCTCCTCCAATTTTTCTTTCAAGAAACACACAATGCCACAGAATAATGTTTACTTCCCTTGGGGGAAAACAGCTCTTGACAAGTGGAAACATGATTTCAGTACAGAAATTACTGTTCTATATGATAAAAATGGCTTCAATATTCTGTTTTGATTCCTGCTTAAAAATATATGGATAGAATTTTTACAGTCAAGGTAAATCTGGGATCTGATAAATGTGATAGACATAAGCCTTGAGACAGTAAAAAAAGTGAATTTGGGGTTTTCAAAAAATATGCCTTTTGCCTTCCCGGAAGCAAGAGTTAACTTTTTAAAAATAAACCTGATGGAAGTTATTCAGCCTAATGAAGACTATAAGCTGTATTATGTATGGGTGGTTTCTAATAAATTTCCTAAATTGTGCTTTCCTTGTTGATGACAAATGTTTATCATGAGTGTCTGGTATTTGTGTTAATACCATTTGATGACCTAGTTGGCCCTGTTCCCAGACCTACATTAGCCCCATTACCTAGGAACAGATTTGGCTCCATCAGTTCTGATCTTTGGACTTCTGCCTTAAATGTGGTTCCTATCTGGATGCCACAGGCCCCTCCCAGCAGGACCTAATCCAGCCCGTACACCACCCTTCTCACACTACCTTTAGCCCCAGGACAGGACATGGCGCCAGGTATCATCGAAGTTGCAGAGAAATTTAAGAAATATATGGTACAGTTATGCAGAAAGTATTGAATTTTAAGTTGGGATATATGAAAGAGAAAGAAAGCCAAGGAACAAAGGGAAAAAGGGAACACTCCTTAAGCATCTCTGTTCCAAGTGCTTTAAACTTAAGACATTTGATCTCCACAACAAATGTCTCCTGTTAATGAAGCCATTATTTTCTTCATTTGTATAATGTGTGAATAGAGACTCCAAGAGGTTAGGTAACTTTTTTCAAAGTTATTTAGGTATAGATTTTCTTAGGGAAAGTCAGTAGTTCTACATGGTAATTATACACTTGGATGGCTGACATGAGACAGTGGAAAGAAAGAGATCAGAAAGCTGGATTTCATCCAGATAATGGAAAGCCTTATTAAACCATGTCCTTTTCACTACACTCAGCTGGCTGAGGTCCCTGTAAGCTCTGTAACCAAGGACAGGTGTACTTAATTTCTCTCTACCTAATTTCCTTGTCTTTAAAATGGAAAAGGGGAAAGTGATGTCATCATACCCACCACAAAAACCTTTGTTAGTTCCAATGAGTTAATGTAAAGAACAGACATTCATACATAGAAAAATGTCATACAAATTCAACTCATTTCTCATCATTTCTAGTTGCAAAAATTTACAGTCCATCTGGGAGGACATGACATAAACACATCTTAAATAGAATAACCACAGAAGTGTAACTCAAGATGCAGCTGTCTTGATGTCCCCAGAGTTCTCCAGCCTACTAGAGAGTCCCCCATCCATTAAGATTTAATGGAAAGTCTTGAACCCCCATTCTATATGAGAAAAACCACCACTGTTCCCAAATATTTCTGAGGTTTCTTGGACACCCTGCTTCTCTCCGTATAATCTACGGCTCCATTTTATTCTTTCGGTTGACTGTCTGCTGACTGGACTACCAACATCATACCATCTACACTGGACACCACCTGGATTTTTGAATTCTTCAAAATACCACTGACACCAGACCATATATAGAACAGGCTTTTACTGAAGATTTGAGGGTAAAGCTGGTGGGATTACAGCAGGATAAACATTAGGTTTCCCTGTTCTTAAATGCCCTTTGCCCATTTCTGCCTTTGAGAAGTCCTCGCTTGCCATCTCTGGATAAACAGCTCTAGCCCAGCATCATTTTGCTCCATTTCTTCTTTCTTTCACCTCCCCATTTTGTACCTGCTACTCATAAGCCCCATCTCATTTCTATTATATTTATGTAGCAATAATAACTAATGCTGGTTAAAAGCTTACTTTGTACCAGGTAGTCTAAGTGCTTTATCTATGTTCTTTCATTTAGCAGATATTTTCTCTCCATTCAGTTTGCCCCAGGTATTCAGCCCAAACCCTTGGAGCTTTTCAATTCCTCAACTAATATTAAACACTTTTTTTTTTAAGGTAGTGCAAGCTCCTGGGCTTTGATAACAAAACAGATTTGGTCTCTTCCCTCATGGAGGTCCATATTCAAAGAGCTGATAAAAGTAGCTTTTAAATAAAGACAATTCAATCTTTGAGGAAATCGCCAGATTTTATAGAAACCATTTTTCTACTTACTGCAATAGACAGATAGCAAAATGAGACAAAAATACAAGATGCCACACAGCAGGGAAATGATTGGTACACAAGTAGTTCAGAAAGTATAAATATGTTAGAAAGTGATGAGATCCCTTGAGTTAAACCAGTGAACCTTGAGGCACTGGATTGGAGCAAGCACAAGAAAGGCAGGGAGGGCTGGGGATGTATGAGAATAGACATAATGGTTAAGGGCAAGGCCTTTGGATCAGACTCAGGACTCCAATCTCAGCTCTGTCACTATGTGACTCTAGGGAGCAACTTTCTCTCTAAGCCTATCTTTCCTTTTTTGGAAACTGAAATAGTAATAGCACCTTCTTCAAAGGGTTGTTGTATGGATTAAATGGGGGAAAGAAAACAAACATGTATATCTCATTAAGTATGCCAGAAGTGTGATGAGTGCCAAGCAAATGTTCATGTATAAAGGACAAAGGCTCTCTAAGGTCCTTACATTTTAACTACTTGTGAAATGAATATCTTTGGAGCTCCTTACCATTTACACAATGTGGTTTTTTCATATGCATTATTAATTCATCTTTTCTAGCAACTTGTAAAATAGATATGGTTATCATCATCTTCATTATGCAGAAGTGGATACTGAGCTTCAGCGAGATTGAGAATTTTCACATGGCTTGAGGGGAGCCCAGGACTCTGAACCCCGAGCTTCTGGCTCCAAACCTTTTTATTTCCATCTTAAAAATCAATTACTGACTCTGGGTGGTGAACACACAATGTGATATACACAGTATATATTACAGAACTGTACACTTGAAACCTATGTAACTTTACTAACCATGGTTACCCCAATAAATTTTGATTAAAAAAAGAAAGAAAGAAAGAGGGCCGACCGAGTGGTGCATTGGTTAAAAGCTGGTTTGGGATGCCAGCGGCCCTGGCATATGATCCCACATATGAGGGTCAATGACACTGTCCTCTACAGTTAACAACAGCTCCATCTGGAGCTGGGCTGTGCAACCCCGGTGATGGTGTAGGCTGCAGCCCCTGCTGCAGTGGGCTGCCATAGGCTACAGTGAGTGGCCGGCAGCCAGTGAGTGAGCTGCCAATAGCCGCGGTGAGTGACCATCCAGAGGCTGGCGATGGATCTGCCTCCTCCAGGAAGAGCGCAATAACGATACCAACATGGGCCAGTGAAGCAACGTCCTCCGCAACTAGACTGAAGAACAAAAAAACAGCAACTTGTCTGTTCCCCTCCCCCAATTCCTCAATAAAATCTTTAAAAAAAAAAAGAGTGAATGCAAAAAACAAAAAGTCAATTACTCCCACAGAGGTGATAACCTTTTAAATGCTTGACAGCCAACAGTTTAGCCAGGACTTCCACTAGGAGTAAATCATACGAGTCAGAAGTGGAGTCAAACACAAACTTTAGCCTACCTCAGTTAGGCTTCTAGAAAATATTGGCCAAATATAAGTCAATGTAAATGTCCATTAATAGGGAAATGGATAACTTAGGTACATTCTTACATGGAACACCACGTAGCCACTAACACGAATGAGGTAAATATATATGTACTGTCCTAGAAAGCCGTCCGCATACCTTAAGCAAAAATGGCAGACTGTGGAACAATATGCACAAGAGAGGTTTTAAGGTTAGTGTTTAAGGGAACAGACGTGACCCACTCAGTGACTCTGTGGGCCATTCTCCTCATCCCATGGTCCCTTTTCCACACTACTCCTCACACATCCCAACGCAGCCCCCTTTCGCAACTCTCATTTATCGCTGTCCTCGCTATCTCTTCTCGTACCCTCTCTCTTCCTCAGTTTCCTCTCTTCTCTCTGCCTGTGGCTCCAAGACCAGGCACCCTGGCAGCCCTCGTTGGCGAAAGCCAAGCGCATGCACCGTGGCGCCTCCCAGACAGCGCAATACGCATGTTTGCCCCGCCCCTCGGACGGAGCCCGAGATTGATTGATCCCTGTTGCACGCCTCCCAGGATTGACTCGCGCTTGGCACCCAACTCGGGCCTGTCCAGACCACTTCAGCCCACGTTACCTTGGTGCTCGCCTGGGGGCGCCTCTTGGCCCCAGGGGTCGGCGTTGAGTTTGCAGATGTTGCATTCAGGCTTTTCCTGTTCGCTCCTTCCGCTTGTGAGACTCTTCTGCAAATGATGGTGTTAAACATTGTCATGCTTCCTTCTTTTACAGCGCGGCCCTCTTAGGTGCGGGAGTTTAGGCCAGATTTGCTTTAAATAGAATTAGAAAGCCAGCCCATCCCCCTGAAAGGAGATACGGAGCTTCCTCCGTGCTGCTTGCTTTCTTGTGTGAACTGAATTGCATATGTAAGTCAATAAATTGATAGTCGTGAACTCAGATCCTTAAATTAAATAGTAATAATAGTAGCTAACCCTTACATTGGGGTTACAATGAGCAGTCAACCTCACAACCTTTACCTATAAGGTAGGTCCCATTATCCCCAATTTATAGATAAGGAGGCCAAGGCACAGAGAAGTTAAGAAACTTGCCCAAGATTACCCAGAGATAAGTGACAGAGCCCAAATCAGAACCCCAGTAACCGGGCCTAGTGTCCAGTACGACCAAACACGGTATTCTGCTCCCTCTCAGAAAGAAACCAGGCTAGGGCAAAAATCAGTGTGCATGTCAAGAAACAGTTTATTGAGGCTTTGTTTTCTTTTATGTCAACTTACAAAAATAGGAGAGAGGAGATAAAAGTGGAGATACAATAGTTAAGGGAACATACAAGTATCTACAATGTAATATATATATATATACATATGCATATATATATAAATATACATATATTATATATAATTTTATTGAGGTGAAATTCACAGAACATAAAATTAATCTTTTTAAAGTGAACAAATTGGTGTTACATTAGTACATTTAGTACATTCACAATGTTGTTCAACCACCACCTCTGTCTGGTTCCAAAACATTTCTATCACCCCAAAGTAAAACCACATACTGACGAGGTAGTCACTTCCAATTCCCCAATTCCCCACTCCCTCCAGCCCTTGGCTTCACGGATCTGTATGTCTCTATGGATTTATCTCATCTGAATAGTTCATATAAATGGAAGCATACAAAATAGAATCATACAATAATAACCTGTATCTGGCTTCTTTGACTAAGCATAATGTTGTCTAGATTCCTCTTTGTACATAGCATATATCGGTACTTCATGCTTTTTATGGCTGAATAAAATTCCATTATATGTACATAACACAATTTTTTTATTCATTCAGCCACTGATGGACATTTGGACTGTGTCCATATTTTCACTATTTTGAACAGTGTTGCTACGAACATGTATGTACATGTACTTGTCTGACTAGCTTTTTCAGTTCTTTGGGGTAGATACCTAGGAATGAAATTGTGGAGCCATGGTAATTCTATTTTTAACTTTTTAAGGAACCCTACATCTTATTGAAACCTCTTCTTTAAAGCTATATATTACTGGTATTATAAATAATATTAGATATAAGAAATACATTAAACATTTGCAATTAGGGTGTCTCAACCTTACAATGTTGACATTTGGGGCCAGAAAATTATTTGTTGTGGGGGCTAACCTGTGCATTGTAGGATGTTTAGCAGCAATTCTGGCCTCTACCCAGTAGATGTCAGTAGCAACCCCAGTTGTGACAACTAAGGCTTATTGTCAGATAACCCCTGGAAGGCAAAATGCCCCCTTCCCACTGAAAATCACTGTGTTTTTTTGTTTTTGTGTTTTTTGAGGGCAGTGTCACTGGCCCTCATATGTGGGACCCGAACCAGGGCTGCTGGCTTCCCAAGCCAGCGCTTAACCACCACGCCACTCGGCTGGCCCCAAAACCACTGTTTTTTAAGGTACTCCCTGTAAACTTGAAACAAATATGGCACTAAAGCAGAATGCTAAAACTAAGTAAGGTCCTTTAAGAAATGGACATTCCTTACAACTTTGCATACAGGAAATACCTTTTTGTTTACTATATAATGTTTTAAGGAGTTTGGAGGTTTACAAATGTGTGACTACGAGAAAAAATCTTAATAGTCATGTAACTGATATGTACCTTTTGTACCATAAACCAGCTCGCCTACAGAACTCCAAGAAATACAGCTTTTCACCTCAGTACACATTACATACCAAATCACATTTACAGAAGACTGTATCACATAATTTTTAAGATGGCAACTAGAAGCAAGATTTGCAAGGTATTTTTTGATATGATATTTGTTATTTCACACGTAACTTCAGAGAAAGCACATAAGGAATTTCCTATTCGGTTCAGCAAATAATAGAAAGACAAATGCTACTTTTCATTATTGGCATACAGTGAACCAAAATGAAAGTTTTACATTTACTGTTACAGACCATGGTGAGTTAGCTGTACAGAGGGAATGCTTGAGTACATAAATACATTTATCATAAGAAACTGTCAAGATCAGACTGTTATGGACATGGTCCAGCCTTAGGCACACACCGCATTGGTATACAGTCCGCAGCAGTTAGCAAGGGCTATGGCACTGAACTCGTTATCTTCCCATAGACCGGAAAAAGAAGGAAGGTTGGTGCCATTCAGAGAAGAACTGAAATGAAGAGCCAGAAAGATACATAGTGGGTCAGATAAAAACAATGTAACAAGACATATCAATAAGTTTACCAAGCAGCTGAGAAAAACACATCCAGTCACAATGACCAGTTAAATAAGACAGAATTAAGTATATTTTCTCATTCATACCCAAGATAATGGTAGGAAGAAACCCTATATAATGTGTTTGTTCCTGTGCCCAATTTGTAACCATAGTAATTTTAGGAATTTCCTTTCCAAACATCACTGAGGCAAAATGTATGCCTTGTAATGTGACTGAGAATTGAATTTATTCTAAAAAGTAAGATTGTACTCTTGAGAAAGGAGTACAGTTCAGGCTTGCTTATTTGTTTGTTTGTTTATTCTGCTTTATTGAGGTATAATTGACAAAACTGTAGTATATTTAGAGTATACAATATGATGATTTAACATATGTCTACACTGTAACACTTAAGTTCTACTCTTAGCAAATTTCAATTTTATAATACAGTATTATCAACTATTGTCACCATGTTATACATTAGAATCTCAGACCTTATTCCTCTAATATCTGAAAGTTTGTAACTTTATACCAGCCTTTCCCTATTTCCACTACCACCCCCTGTCCTATGCAGCCACCATTCTACTGTTTCCATGAGTTCAACTGAAAAAAAAAATTTTTGATTCTACATGTGAGCAATACCATGCAGTATTTGTCTTTGTCGGGCTTATTTCGTTTATCTTAGTTATTCATCCATGTTGTTGCAAATACCAGGATTTCCTTCTTTTATAAGAGTGAATAACATTATATATATAATGTAATATAATAACATTATATATATATATATATATATATATATATATATATATATCACATTTTTATTATTCATTCATCCATCAGTGCACACGAAGGTTGTTTCCATACCATGGCTACTGTGAATAATGCTGCAATGAACATGGGAGTACAGATAGTGATTTCATTTCCTTTAAATATATACCTAGAAGTGGGATTGCTGCATTTTATAGTAGTTCTATTTTTAATTTCTTCAGGGACCTCTATGCTCTTTTCCATAGTGCCTGTACCATTTTAAGGCTTTCCTTGTCTCCATATCCTTGCCAGCATTTATTACCTCTTATCTTTTTTATAACAGCCATACTAACAGGTATAAGGTGATAGGTCATTGTGGTTTTGATTTGCATTTGCCTGCTAATTAATGACATTAAGCACCTTTTCATGTACCTGTTGGCATTTAAATGTCTTCTCTGGAAAAAAAATTTTTATTTTATATTTTTGCTATTTAGTTATATAAGTTCCTATAAGTTCCTTGTATATTTGGATATTAACTCCTTATTGAATATGTGGTTTGCAAAAATTTTCTTGTCCTCTGTAGGTTGACTTTTCATTTTGATGATGGTTTCCTGTACTGTGTAGAAGCTTTTTAGTTTGAT
Source organism: Aselliscus stoliczkanus (assembly GCA_033961575.1). Taxonomy (NCBI): domain Eukaryota; kingdom Metazoa; phylum Chordata; class Mammalia; order Chiroptera; family Hipposideridae; genus Aselliscus; species Aselliscus stoliczkanus. The sequence continues at coordinate 99,005,757 of CM066732.1, read as the reverse complement.
GTTTTCCCACTTGTTTGTTTTTGCTTTTGTTGCCTTTGCTTTTAGTGTCAAATCCAAAAAATTATTGCCAAGACCGATGTCAAGGGGCTTACCCTCTATGTTTTCTTCTAGTAGTTGTAAGGTTTTAGATCTTACATTCACAGCTTTCATCCATTGTGAGTTGGGTTTTGTGTATGGTTGTAAGATAGGGGTCCAGTTTCATTCTTTTGCATGTGGATATATAGTTTTCGCAGCACCATTTATTGAAGAGACTGTAGTTTCCCCATTGTATATTCTTGGCCCCTTTGTCGAAAACTAATTGACTATATATGCATGGATTTATTTCTGGGTTCTCTTCTGTTGCATTGATTTATGTGTTTATTTTTATGCCAATACCATACTGTTCTGATTACTATAGACTTGTAATATAGTTTGAAATAAAAAGTGTGCTACTTCTAGCTCTGTTTCTTATTTCTCATGATTGCTTTGACTATTAGGGGTCTTTTGTGGTTCCATATGAATTTTAGTGGTTTTTTTCTATTTCTATGAAAAATGTAACTGGAATTTTGATAGACATTGCATGATTCTGTAGACTGCTTTGAGTAATTTGGCCTTTTTAACAATAGTAATTCTTCTAATCCAGGAACATGGAGTATCCTTCCATTTATTTGTGTCCTCTTCAACATCTTTCATCAGTGTTATAGTTTTCACTCTACAGATCTTTCATATCCTTGGTTAAATTTTTTCCTTCCTGAGTATTATTTTTGGATGCTATTATAAATGGGATTGTTTGCTTCATTTCTCTTTCCAGCAGTTCATTGTTAATGTATATAAACATAACTGATTTTTATATATCGCTTTTGTATCCTGCACCTTACTGAATTCATTTTTTAGTTCTAACAGTTTTTTGGTGGCGTCTCAGGGTTTTATATATATAAAATCATGTCATCTGCAAACAGACATAATTTTTTACCTTTTCTTTTCTGATTTGGGTGCCTTTTATTTCTTTTTCTTACCTAATTGTTCTGGCTATGACTTCCAGTACTATGATAAGTAATAGAGAGAATGGGCATCCTTATCTTGTTCTTGATCTTAGAGGGAAAGTGTTCAGCTTTTTACTTTTGAATATGATGTTATCTGTGGGCTTGTCATCTATGGTCTTTATTATGTTGAAATACATTCCTTCTATACCCAATTTTTTGGGAATTTTTATCATGAAAGGATGTTGAATTTTGTCAAATGCTTTTTCTGCATCTATTGAGGTGATCATATATATATGTATTTTTTTTAGCTGAGCCATCCTGCCACCTGTTGACAGCTCAGCGGCAGCTCAGCTTGGGCTGGGCATCGAACTGCTGTTGCTCAGAGCTCAGTTCACACTCTTGAGCTTGCTCTTAACCAACTGAGCTACTCTGCCGGTCCTGATTTTTATTCTTCATTTTATTAAAGTGATATATCACATTTATTGATTTGTGAGTGTTATGTATGTTGCATTCCCAGGAATAAATCCCACTTGATCATGGTGTAGGGTTTTTTAATGTACTGTTAAACTGGGTTTGCTAATATTCGATTGAGGATTTTGCATCTATATTTATCAGGAATAATGGCCTGTAATTTTTTTTTCTTGTAATGTCATTGCCTGGCTTTGGTATCAGGGTAATGCTGGCCTCATAAAATGAGTTTGTAAGTGTTTACTCTTCTTATGTTTTTCTTGAAAAGTTTGAGAAGATTGATGTTAATTCTTCTTCGAATATTTGGTAGAATTCACCAGTGAACTCATGTGGTCCTGAGCTTTTTTTTTTTTTTTGGATGGGGGATGGGGGAGTTTGAATACTGATTCAATCTCCTTATTAGTAATCACTCTGTTCAGGTTTTCTACTTCATGATTCAGTCTTGGTAGGTTGTATGCTTCTAGGAATTTATCCATTTCTTCTAGGTTATCTAATTTGTTGGGATATAATTGTTCATAGTACAGTTGACCCTTGAGCAATGCAAGGATTAAGGGTGCCAACCTTCTGAGCAGTCAAAAGTCCAGCTATAACTACAATCAGCCCTATGAATACATGGATTCTCAGCCATGGAATTTACGCTTGAACAACTCCAGTTTCAACTGCATGAGTCAGTTGAACTGCAATCAATTAAAAAAAAATTTATGTAACTCAATCCTCACAGTGCAAACCTGTGTTGTTCAAGGGCCAACTGTGGTTTCCTATGACCGTTAGTATTTCTGTGTTCAGTTGTTATATCTTTTCTTTCACTTCTGATGTCATTTATTTGATTCTTCTCTCTTTTTCTCATCTTAGCTAAAAACAAAAATGATTTGTTTTTTGTTTATAGTTTTTAAAAAACAGCTCTTAGTTTCATTGATCTTTTCTATTGTCATTTTTGTCTCTATTTCATTTATTTCTGCTCTGTTCTTTGTGACCTCATTCCTTCTACTAACTTTGGGCTTAGTTTGTTTTTTTTTTCTAGTTCCTTGAGATGTTAAATTGTTTATTTGAGATCTTTATTTTTACTTAATGTAGGTATTTATTGCTATGAACTTCTTTAATAGAACTGGTTTCCCTGAATCTCCTAAGTTTTGGTATGTTGTGTTTCCATTTTCATTAGTCTGAAAAATTTTTTTTTTTGGGGGGTGGGGGTTCTGGTTGTATTGAGATATAATTGACATATAACATTGTATAAGTACACAGTGTGCAACATAATGTTTTGATACATGTATATATTGTGAAGTGATTACCACAATCAGTTTAGTTAATATACATCACCTCACATAGTTACAATTTTTTTCCTTGTGATGAGTCAAGATATTTTTTAATGTCTCTTTTGATTTCTTTTTTGATCCATTGTTTAGGAGCATGTTGTTTAATCTCCACATATTTGTGCATTTTTCCGTTTTTTCTTCTAATTGATTTCTAGTTTCATACCATTGTGGTCGGAAAAGATGCTTGATATGATTTCAAACTTCTTAAATGTATTAAGACTTGTTTTGTTGCCTAACATGATCTATCAGATAATTTTCATGTGTACTTGAGAAGAATGTATATTTGGGGCATTAGGTGTGTGTACAAGCTCCTTTCAGGGAGATACTGGTGTTGAATGGACTCTTCTGTGAATGTATGGTAGGTCCATCTGGTATAACAGGTAGTTTAGATCCAATGTTTCCTTGTTGATTTTCTGTCTAGATGATCTATCCATCTTTAAAGGGGAATATTGAAGTCCCCTACTATTACTGTATTGCTGCCTATTTCTCCATTCAGATCTGTTAAGATTTGCTTTATATATTTAGGTGCTGTATGTTGGGTATATAAGTATTTACAGTTGTTATATCCTCTTTATCATTTATAATGATGTTCTTTGTCCTTTGTTACTGCTTTTGGCTTAGTCTACTTTGTCTGATATAAGTGTAGCTATCCGAGCTTTCTTTTGGTTTCTATTTCCAAGGCATATGTTTTCCCATCCCTTCATTATCAATCTGTGTGTTTCCTTGCAGTTGAAGTGAGTCTCTTGTAGGCAGTATATAGCAGGGGTTTATTTTAATTCATTCAGCCACTCTATATCTTTTGACTGGAGAATTTTGTCTATTTACATTTAAAGTAACTACTAATAGGTATGGACTTACTATTGCAATTTACATCATTGTTTTCTAGCTGTTTTATTGTAGTTACTTTGTTTCTTTCTTCCTCTTTCTCTCTTTTGTTGTGATCTGATGATTTTTTGTAGTGGTATGGTTTGGTTTCTCTCTTTTTGTCTTTTTTGTGAATCTATTATTATAAGTATTTGTTTTGTTGCTACTATGAGGCGTACATAAAATATAGTTATAACAGTCTATTTTAAGCCAGTAACTTAACTTTGAATGCATATAAAACCTCTACATTTATATACTCCTCCCACATTTTGTTTTTCTATCACAATTTACTTCTTTTTATATTGTGAATCTCTTAACAAATTATTATAGTTGTAATTACATTTTAATATTTTTGTCTTTTAATCTTTATACTAGAGTTATAAGTGGTTTACCTGCCCCCTTTACAATATTAGTCTGATTTTAACTATATATTTACCTTTACCAATGAGTTTTATACTTTCATATGTTTTCATGTTACTAATTAGTGTCCTTTTCTTTCAGCTGGAAGAGCTTCCTTTAACATTTCTTGTAAGGCTGCTCTAATAGTGATGAACTCCTTGCTTGTCCAGAAAAATATCTTTCCAATTCTGAAGGACAACTCTACCAGGTAAAGCATTCTTGGCTGGCAGTTTTTTCTTTTGAATATATCATCCCACTCTCTTCTGATCTGCAAGGTGTCTGCTGAAAAATCTGCTAATAGTCTTATGGGCATTCCCTTGTACATAACAAGTTATTTTAGTCTTGCTGCTCTTAAGATTCTCTTTGTCTTTAACTTCTGACAATTTAGTCATTACGTGTCTTAGTAGGTCTCATTAGTGTCCCAAAGGGGAGGATTGCAGTCAGCACCTGGATACAGGCTGATTAGATCTGGACCCTCAGATACCAGCTGGGAAAGTATGCAGTCAAACCCCTTTCAGGGAAAAACTAGGAGATGGGCATTTTTGCCTGTGCCCTCTATGCTGAGCCTGGGTGTTGGTGGGGGTATTCCTGTACCCGTTTAAAAGCTGCATCTTTGTTTGCTATAGTCCTGTCTACCTCGTGATTGCAAGCCCAGTTTACTGTCAGAGCCAGGTGACTTGGGGACCTGTCCTTTGGGTGGCAGCCATAAAAGTTGGGACATTAGGTGTGTGTACAAGCTCCTTTCAGGAAAATACTGGCAACTTGGTTTTATTGTTGGAGTGAGCTAAAGGGAAAAAGTGGTCTCCCAGGGAGGATCACAGTCATCCCTTAGATGCATGCTAGTTAGAAGCTGGACCCTCAGGCAATGGCTTGTAAAGTATGTAGTCAGTCCTCTTCCAGAGAAAGACTGTGGTTTTTCCTACTCTTTCTGCACTGAGCTCTGGGGGGATAGCCACAGGGGGTACTCACATATACACACTCATTAACAACACCTGTTTTTTTATCTGTTACTATTGTGTGGGACTTATGAAGATGACCTGGGGGCTTGTCCCTTAGGCAGCAGCCACAAAAGCTGTGGCACCAGATAGGTGAGATGCTGATGACCTGGTTTTATCACTGGAGCAAGCCTGAGGGAGAAGGTGGGGGAAATGCTCGGTAGGCTTGTTTGGAATCTGGGGAAGAGAGCAGTCAGCACATAGATCCGTGCTAATTAGAAGCTGGACCCCCAGGAAGCTATGTGGAAAGTGTGTAATCAAACCCCTTCCAGGGAAAGACTGGGGGATGGGCATTTTTGCCTGTTTCCTCTGCACTGAGCCTTGAGGGACAGCTATAGTAAGTGCTCACTGCCTGTTAAGAACTGCTTCTTTGCTTGCTGTGGTTCTGTGGGACTCGGGAACCCAAGCTCCCTATGCTGTCTGAGGTAGGTGTTTGGGGAGCCTGTCCCTGGGGGCGGGGGTAGGGGTGCTTAAAAGTTGGGCCGCTAGATGCGCAGTCCAAACCCTTCAGTCCACTCACCCTTCATTTGTTTGGTGCTGTGCCAGGGGTTGAGTTTATGGTGAGACTGTGTCTTAGCCTTTCCTACCCAATTCAGTGTGAGTATTTTCTCAGTTTCCTAATGTGTAGTAATCACTCAGCTAGCTTCTGGTTCTCTCAGAGGGAATTAACTCCAGGCATTTATGTGCCTTCAATGCAGTTGAGGGGAGGGAAATTCAGGAACCTCCTATGTTGCTGTCTTGATCTGGAGTCACTTCAGACTTATTTAGTATAAATAAATAGGACAGTAACATTATGTCTTTCAGACTCTAGATGCTAATGACACTCAGTAAGTGGCTGTAGACAAATGGTCTGTTGCACCTTTAGAGGCAGAAATGAGCAGGATAGAGTATTCTGTTAATTTTTTAGTGAAGTTCAGTGATGGAAAGTCACTTCATCACTAAACAAAAATTAACAATTTTTACTTTGACTTATTTACTTTAGATTATGCTTACAGTGCCATCCACTGACCTGCCCTAAGAACACAGGAATCAAAACTATGCCAATCTAACCAGTTTATAATTCATCTTTAATAGGACATTAAAAGGATTATTTTTTTCCAGAGGATATTGAGTGCCTACTCTGATGATAACCACCAAACACAAGGAAGTACCATCTGTTAACTTGGCACAGTAACCTGTTAAGCAGCTAACTCCCAAACATCTACCTTCATAGTGAACAGATCACTTACTTAATGATAATTTCCAAATATATCTCCAGCTCTGATTTCTCTCCTGAACTACACACCCCAGTCGGCTTGTGAGTACCTTCACATGGTGCTCCCATAGTACCTCCAAGTCAATATAGCCAACTGAATTAAGCTAAGCCATAATCTCTCCCCTTTGTTCCCATTCCTGGAACTAATGCTCTTCCCAGTAGCTTAATGGCACCCTGAGACCCACTTGCCCAACCCAGAAAAGAGACAGTTATTTGAGACTCCTTTCCCTTCCTCACTCCACTCTTCCCTCCTATCTAGCAGTGACCAATCCTATTAATTCTCCATGGTCTAGTGCATCGCTGTCCTCACCATCAGCTGTCACCATCTCTCACTTGGACTATTACAGCAGTGTGTTTATTGGTCTCGCTGACATCCAAATGGCTATGAGAATGATCTTTTAAAAAAACACATTTTCGTGCCAGTATTCAGAATTGTGTAAGTCAAAATCTACATTTCTTAGCATTTGATATAAGATCTTTTGAGACATTTCAGCCCCATCTCCCATAACTCTCTCCATTGGCTTCAGAACTCTCTTCATGCACTCATATATCACTACTACACACACCTTTTGCTTTGGGAGAACCAATCATTCTAGTTCCTCAGATCTTTCCTTTTGTGTGTCCTATAACTAGTTCTTTTAGCTTAAGAAAATATTCTCTTTTTTTTTCCCCCTCCTGGCTTCTTTCAGTATTTTTTCTGTATTTCTGATGGTCTGTCATTTGAAAATTATATGCCTGGGTGTAGTGTTTAGGCATTTATCCAGCTTGGCGTTCTCTCAGGTTCCTGGATCTGTGGATTGGTGTCTGACAGTAATTTGGGGAAATTCTCAATGATTACTGTTTCAAATATTTTTTCTATTCCTTTCTTCTCTTTCTGGTATTCCCGTTATGTGTTTATAATACCTTTTGTAGTTGTCCCACAGTCCTTGGATATTTTGTTCTGTTTTTTGTTCCACTCTGTTCTCTTTGCTTTTCAATTTTGATGGTTTCTATTGATAAATCTTCCAGCTCAAAGATTCTTTCCTCATCTGTGTCCAGTCTACTAATAAGCTGATCAGAGGCACGCTTTATTTCTGTTACAGTGCTTTTTAATCTACAGAATTCCTTTTTTGGTTCTTTCTTATATCTCTGCTTACATTGTCCATCTGTTCATACATGTTGTCTACTTTATCTGTTAGAGCCCTTAGCATATCAATCACAATTGTTTAAAACTCCCAATCTTGGGCCGGCCAAGTGGCGCAGTGGTTAAGAGCTGGCTTGGGATGCCAGTGGCCCCGGTTCGGGTCCCACATATGAGGGCCAGTGACACTGCCCTCAAAAAAAATAAAAAATAAAAATAAATCCCAATCTGATTAATTCCAACATCCCTGTCATGTGTGGTTCTAATGTTTGTTCTGTCTCTTCAGATTGTATTTTTTGCCTTTTAGTGTGTCTTGTAATTTCTTCTTGTTAGCCAGACATGATGTATACATAAAAGAAACTGCTGTAAATAGGCTTTTAGTAATGTGATGGTAGTAAGATGGGGGTTGGGCAGGGGGACAGGAAGTATGCTGTAGTACTATGACTAGGTCTCAATCTTTTAGTAAACCTATGCCTCTGGACTGTGAACTTCACAAGTATTTCTATTTTTTTTCTTCCTCCTTAGGTGGGAGAGGATTGGCTAGAGTGGGCTGAAGTTGGGTGTTTCTCTTCTCCCAGGTTGTTAGGCTCTGATGATATCCCAGCACGTTAGGCTGTGGTTAACTAGTTTCCCCTGAGAGCAGTCCTTGTTAAAAAACTAAAAAACAAGAGTGCCCTGGTATATTTCAAAATGGTTCATTTTCTCCCTTCCCGTACCGGAAGCACAAGGGCATTTTTGCTGTTTATTTACTGTGAGAGCCTGGTCTAGCTCTTGGAGGTAAAATTCACAAAAGTGTGGGGGTGCCCCCTCTGACTGTCCCACTCCAGAGTTTTTAACATTCAGACTTGCCCTCACTAAGCCTCCAGCAATTTAAGTTTCAGATTGTGCTACCCCTGCCTGGGTTTCTGCAGCAGTTTCCACTCATGTCTCTGCTGCAATAACCGTGACTTCCTATATTCACCTGTCTCCGCAATTATGAGGGCAGTGGTTTGCCCTGTGTCCTCCTCACCTCCCTTATAAATCCAAGAAGAATTATTGATTTTTCAGATCGTTTAGTTTAGTTTTTTTTTTAACTTGTTTTAGAACAGAGTGGTGACTTCCAAGCTCCTTGCATGAGGAACCAGAAAACTGTTATAATACCCCAGAAATTGGTAAACGAGTTCATTTTTACACTGCCTGAATGCATCATGATATTTTTTTTTTTTGAGGGCAGTGTCACTGGCCCTCACATGCGGGACCTGAACCGGGGCCGTTGGCTTCCCAAGCCAGCGCTTAACCATCGCGCCACTTGGCCAGGCCCAATGCATCATGATTTTATCAATTCAATTTTATCCTCTCCCAGTGGTCATTTCTGTCTGAAGAAGCCCATAATCTTTTTAGCCACTTAAGACCCTTGCCAGGTCTTCACCTGCAACCTATCTATATTCCAGTCATAATAAATACAGCAACTTCTTATCAGGGAAACCACACTTCCGTACTTCTTCTCCTGCCCCTCTACTTCTCAGTCCCCCACCAATACAGGTCAAATCTGTCACTTGTCCATACTAAAGATAACACTGAGGATGCATCTAATTAGAGAAAAGAACACAGATCTAGACCAACACAAACACCCATCTTCCTTCTTAAACACTCTGTTCGGCACCCACATGATCACTCTCCAGACCTTATTTCTCTCCACTCCCAGTTGATTCTTGAGTGGAGGATAGCATACAAGAGAAGGGAGCAGGGATCCTGGGGCTCACTCACCTCTCAAAGAGCCCTCTGCAGCATACATAGGCCTCATAGGTTCTATTGGTGAAACTTGTGTTTAGGTAGGAGATACAATCAGCTTCAGCTCCCCTGGGGACGTAGAGGATTCCTAGATAAAGGAGACACAGATACTAAAGGGAATATTTCACATATGTTCCTGAAGGCTTTTAATTATTTGGGTGTGAATTGAGAACATTATTAGGTGCCTTTTCTATGCATCTGTGAGATGGATTGTTAAATCAATATTCTGAAAGAGATCTTGTCAGGATCTAGGTAAGTGATTTTTGCCAAGAGACTAAGCTGAGGCACATACCTGCCACACAGGCACTGATAAAAGATACACAGGCCCCTGTGAAGAGGGCACTGATCACAATCTTGGACAAGTCACTCTTTCGGTGGGGTACCATTGATGCTGCAGACAAAAAGAAATAAAATAACTTGATCTCTTTCCCACCAGGCAATGAGTATATCCCATGAACTCCCATTTAGAAGAAGGCAGAGGAACAAAACACAGCAGAAGAATAGCATTTTTACCACTAACCACCAGAGGCCGCCCAGGGGGACCCTAGGAAGTTTGTATATACATTAGTTCTGAGGGGTCATTTTAACTCAGACATTCCCAGGTCAAGGACTGTGTGTCTGACCCTAACTTCAGTGGTTCTGTGAACATTCCCAAGATGTATCTGGATCAAGCAAAGCTCTGGGTTGCTCCAGACAGGCATAAATGTGTGTACACTCCTTGATATCTGTACTCTTAAGCTGGGACCAGAATTAGATGGACTGTTTTTAGCCAGAGGGATAAGGGGGGTCAGCATTCACCTAAGCCTTAGTCACATTATGCACATCTCACTACTAGACAGCAGCCTCACAATCAGACAGTAATCAGGTATCAGAATTAGAACGAGACAGACAAGTGTTTAACAAAAGTGGAAAAAATAAACCGAAAGGAAATTGTTTCACCTTTAAATTGTTCAGATCTACCAAATAAATCGATTTAATTATTCTATTCCAGAATATGAGTGCCATAAAAAAAACAGATACACTGATCTGTATTTCTTCTTATACTCTGTTTCTAACTTGGATTTTCCAAACTCTTATAAAGTCTGCTAGTCATTCCCCCTGTCCCTGCCCTTTAGGACAACTCCACTTTCCTCATATTATTTCCTCCATTGATCACCCACATTCAGCAATATATTGGGTTGTTGGAAAAGTCATGATGTATTTTTGCAATGAAAAACAGAAAAAATATGTCATGACTTTTCTGACAACCCAATATTCAGCAGTATAATTGTATCTGTGTCTGCTACAAATACTCCTCCCACACCTGGTGATTTGTAGCTTATAACCCAACACTTCACACCACTTGCTCTTCCTTATGTATCTGATACTTTTATTTGTCTTTTGATTCTTTGTGCAACTCCTACTTTTGTGAAGATAACTGGTGAGCAGCCTAATTTCGGAAAGTACCTTCGCTACTGAATTTAAAAAAAAAAAAATTTTTACTCCTATATATGTACTATGCCCATTTAATGGCACAATAATATTGTAATCTTCCTCAAAGGGAAAATAAAAGTAAAATTGGTCTTTGGGGCCTCCAATCAAAAGGAAACAAAGTGAAAGAAGTTGAGATTGTAAACCCAGCCTGCGCCCCATGCATAGCCAGGTGACATGGTTGCCTTAACTCCAAACTAACTACCTCCTGAGAGGTCCCATTTCACATCAGCTTCTCTATCTGGTCTCAATTTGTACTGAAGCACCAGGACTACCTACTACAGAAGCTAGGATCTGGCTGGCTGATTGGGTAGCTGGGAAAATAAAATAACTCACTCAAGCCTCCCAGTGTGATTCCTATGGAACTAAGATTGGCAAATCCACAAAGTGAAAATGTTGTAATGGTTTCAGCTCTTACCTAGGGAAAACAAAAACAAGTAAGTGAATAAATTCAGTGCCAGGTGTGCAGTCATTTAATCATGATAGAAGCTCCAGAGATCCTAGAACCAGAATCTTGTCCACACTACTCTAAGGAATATGGAGCAGATGCTCTGAAAATAATCACTTCCTGAGTTACTATAGGAATAATGAGATAGAAACCACAAAGGGCCTCTTTACCCAAGACTTTTCTTATTGAAGCCTATGAATTAGGAGAAGGTCTAGGAATGAAGATAATTGAGAGGGCAGAGAGAGAGAGAGAAAAGAAGACCAAGTTATAGCAATTTAAACTTATAAATGAAGAAAAAAAACCTTAGACCATTGAAAATAGTGTCCACCTTAGACTGGCCCAACTGTAAAGACTGAACAATCAATTACCTTATAGAAAGAAATTGGGTCAGAATGAGCGGGGAGAATAGCACACAGACGTCAGGGCAGCTCTGGCACAGGAGCTAAGAAGCATATTGTTGTGCTTTCTTTGTGGTTATGCCTGCGACACTGCTAAGGGATCCATGGGTGTAAAACAATCTTTTGTGTAACATTTCCTGTCTGCCCGCAGACGATTTTTGCTTTTCTGGATTGTCACTTACAGAAATCCACTGTTTCTCGCCCCCGATCCACTCTTCCATTCCAGAGAGACGTTTGTCCTTATATTGAGACAGTTGCTGATAGGCCACAAACTCATTTATGAAGAACTTGATCCCCACCATCTCAGCCACCATTGGACAATCTGCCCAGTCTACGCCCATCATGAAAACCACAGGCCTTAGGACATAGGAGCAGATCAACTAGATGAAAAGAAACAGATATCCCAGGAAAACAAAGAACAAAAAAAACAGGTCAGGACCGAAGGACTTTCCCTGGAGTTTAACTCAGTCTCCTCTACCCTTCTGTCCAGGCTCTCTTTTATCTCACTGTGGGTCCAGAGGGCTTGCACAGCTTGCACAGTGCAAGGACAGCTTAAACACACCCTAGGGGGACAGCCCAAACAATGTAATTTTTTACCTGGAAAGTGAGCCCTTGTATGTCTACCAACTCCCCTAGCCAGGAGAGGGCAGCATTGATGAAGGCTAACACAGCCAAAAAGCCAATCAGGTTGGCGGCTACATTAGCAACAAGACCTACAGCATCTGTGGCTCCATTGCTTGCAGCTTCAAGAACATTCTTCTCCTTCCTGTAGTTATTGGGCAGAGGAGAAGAATATTGTGTCTGGATTACTCTCAGCCCTGCAGAAAAGAGAAACCCCACTTTCCCTGTGGTGCAGGCATGCAGGAAGAGGGCACAAGACCAGCTTGAGAGATGGTGGGGGCTCCTTAGAGACTCTTTTGGTGGAAATGACACTGAAGCAATATCAGATTTAATTCCCATACAATTGCAGTGACACCAAGGACAGAGTATACACGCATGCAGAAGATAAAGGCAGGTGGGAGGGTTAAACAATTGAAAAAAATCAACATGATTAGCTAGAAGCAGAGGTAGTAGACAAGAGGGGATATAGAATCATATTATTCCTTCTCTAGGAGACTTGGAACCTCTGCCAACACAGGCACCACTCTTATTTTTTTTTCCACAAGCACCACCCTTGCCTCTACACCTGACCTCACCATCTCCCAAATTATATACCTCATTGGACTCACCCACGGGACAATTTTATCCCCTCCTTATTCTTGAACTTGGATTCCTCCACTTCTGGATATACCAACTTTGACAAGGCAAGAGCAGAAGGGGCAGCCATCACGGAGGCAGAAATCAAGGATGATGGGTCAATCTGTAAGGCCCGAGTTAGGAATCAATGTCTGCAGAACCCAGACCTGGGCTTACCCAAGAGTAATCAAACAGACTATGCCTACCCCAAAAGATATGAAGGCTCCCATCACAGTGCCTGAAATGGTGGCAAACCCTCCAGTCATCACTGCATGTATTTCAGAGAGTGTCATGTCTGCAAGGTATGGACGGATGAGCAGAGGTGCCTCTGTCTATAAATGAGGAGAAATTAGTCAGATTCAAGAGGATGTGACTCCCCACCTCAGAGTGCCCACCACAGCCCCAGGGACACATCCCTTTAGTGTGGGGGCCCTTCTAGCATTGAGATCTGTACTTAGTCCCTCCTAGCATCTGCCTCACTCTGTCTCTGGCACCTAATCATATCCTGGCTGGCATTGTTCTCATCTGTTTTCATACATGTTTGTTTCATCTATTTAGACTTTGTAATGAATTGAAGAGAAATGGTATACCTCTTTTGTACTCAATGTCTAAAACCATACATGTGTAAACTGTACCTGACATTGACCTAAGATAATGTTGTGTATCATTTAATGAGTGATAACAATGTGCCTAGTGCTGTTTGCCTAGTGCAATGTGCCAATTGCCTAATGATGCTAGGGCTACAAGGCAGAGTTCCTACTCTTAGGAGGTTATAGTCTAGCAGAGGAAACTAAGGTGATCATGGAAAATTTCAGCAAGCTGTGGAGTGCTGTGGTAGAAGTATGAAAAAGTACTCTGGGAACATTTCAGAAACAGTTAATCAGCCTAGGACCTTGGAAGAGAAAGACTCAACACTCACTCCTTGTCAATTTGATAAGCCATTGTCCCTAACATCAAACTAGTCAGCCAATAGCACATATTGAGCACATACTCTATACAAATGTATCAAAGCAGTATTATGGGGAAGAGCCTTCGTGGTAGCCCTGAGCAGGGCAAGCTTTTGCCTCCTTAGAGACCCTGGAAAACACGGCTCACAGGAAGAAACCAGAACATAGAGCAAACATCCTTCATAGCCCCAAAAGGGGAATGAGATTTAGAGCAGGATGTTTCCCTAAATTCCTGTGTAAAAAGTTGGATTGGTGGTTCAGGATGTCCCCAGTAAGTATGCCAAGGTAAGCATTATTACACATGAAGGGTAAAAGCAATGAGCTGAGTTTCCTTTGAGCTTCAGAGTTTTCTTTCATCAGCGATTGCCTGCCCATACCATTGTCGTTTATTTGACTTTTCAGAAGAAAAACATACTTTTCTCAACCTGTTTTCTGCCATACTCTCTATTCTCCAGAAAAAAAGATCAGGGTACTTACCATACCCACAAAGATGTTTCCTGCCACAGCCAGGGTCTCTGTAGCTGTTGTGCCTAGGGTGAGTTGCAAAAACCAGGCAATCTAAAGGGATACAAAGACTGAACCATTAACATTAACATTAGAAAGAATCTTGGAACCTATCCAGCAAAACCCACTTCTCCATTTTGCTGGTAAGGAAACAAAGGCCTAGAGAAGCATAGTAACATACCCAAGGCCACAAAGCAATTTACAAACAGAACCTGGACCAGAACTCAGAACTCTTGGATTACAGAGCTAGTAGATTCAAACTCAGTATGAAATGGAGGTCCAGCCCATTTTCTCTTTCTGCTCTGCCCCTCAGCCCACATAGAGCCTGGGCCTGACCACCTGATATCAGGCATGCTTGGAAGAGTTTGCCTTTTTACATTGGTTCTAACACTCTAAATCCTATGTATGAGCAATTTTCAAAAATAAGTTATCATTTTCATGCTTCTTGACAGATCACAAGATGAAAGCCCGCCTTCTGACTGATGAAGGAGAAGGACTCACCTTCTGCACCACCCACTGCACAAGGCCCAGGTAGTAGAGAATGGACATCACACATCCAAAGAAAAGGATGACTGGTAAGGCCTGTAATGAGAATGATTGGCAACTAGAGAGATATTACAGTCATCCCCGCCTTATCTACACTTTCATTTTCTATGGTTTCATTTACCCACGGCCGACCACGATCCAAAAATATTAAGTGGACAATTCTAAAAGTAATTCTTAAGTTTTAAATTGTGTGTCCTTCTTAGTAGTGTGATGGAATCTCGTGTTGTCCTGCTCTGTCCTGCCTTTGTCCAGTGTGTACACTACCTGCCCGCTCATTAGTCACTTAGTAACTGTCCAGGTTATCAAATCATATCGACTGTCGCAGTATCTTAGTGTGTGTGTTCAAGTAACTCTTATTTTACATAATGGCCCCAAAGCACAAGAGTAGTGATGATGGTAATTTGGATAGGCCACAGAGAAGCCATAAAGTGCTTCCTTTAAGAAAAGGTAAAAGTTCTCAATAAGAAAAAAAATCATATGCTGAGGTTGGTAAGATCTACGGTAAGAATGAATCTTCTATCTGTGAAATTGCTAATTTATAAATTACACTTTATCACAGATATGTAGGTACAGGAAAAAACATAGTATATATAGGGTTCAGTACTATCTGTGGTTTCAGGCATCCACTAGGGGTCTAGGAATGTACCCCCTGTGGGTAAGCGGGGACTACTGTACATTAAACGTGTTCATGTATGCCATAAATGTATCCCCTGCGGGTAAGGGGAGACTAATGTCCATTAAACGTGCTCATGTGTGCCATAAACGGACTGTGTTTCAGGCCTCTAAATTAAGCGCTCAGGCTTCCAAGAGCAGCTGATGGTGTAAATACTCAGTGGCTATTTAAACACAAGCCAGTTTAGGAATAAATTTTAAATGTATTGCAAATCTATTGTATTTTCCCATTAGTACAAAGCCACAAGGAGACATTTTCTGAGCCTCCCTCTACCACTCCTATTTTATTCCAATTCCAGTATGATAATGATCAAAAGGCAAGAAATTAATGCTCTTTCTGCTGCTAATGGGATCAAATCCTCTTCTTAGGGTCAAACTGGTATATAGACTGGCTGATCTCTTGGACACATGTTGTCATCCACTGATTTACCCCTCCTCCCATACTGACTCTCATTCCTGCCTACAAAACAGGTAGGACCTTAAAAGCAAAGACATCCTTGACCAGCACATCCCCAAAGACAAAACTGGAGCCAGCCACAGTGTAGTTCAGGAAAATCTGGAAGAAAAGAGAGAGAATGAACAAGAGTGAAGCCAGGGAGAACACAGAGGAAGGTGGGTCAGCCTCATGCATGAGTAGGTCCTACTGTTGCTACTGAGGCTGGGATCTCTGTGACAGCATGGGGGCAGGTTATGTCCCCATGAGCTGCTCACTGAATGACAGAGGGCTCAGCAGTTCAGTTCTCTTTATTTATGTGATTAGTTGTAGCCCAGTATACTCTTTCTTTTCCACCAGACCCTCTACTGCCGTCATTAATAAGACACAGATCAATCTCCACATGCTTTCTCCATATCTCCTTTCTCTAGAGTTCTAAAAAAGCAGAGCCCTCACATTCAGTGTCTCATACCTGAACCTGGTCTCCCAGCCATCGAAATGCATGAAATCCAGGATCAGTTCTGATTACCAAGATACCAAAGACAAACTGAAGACACAGACCCCAAAACACTGCTCTCCAGGACACCTGAGACCAACAAGAACATTATTCCAATGTGAGTTCCAAACCCTACTTGCCCATTACCTGGTTGGAGTTTTAAACATGGGTACATGTACTCTGAGTGGAACCAACCTAGGATATTAACAATAAATCTGGGGGGAAATGGAGTTAGGAGCAGGAGGAAACAGGGCAGTAACATGTAAAGACCCACATAGGTCCATACAGTTTTAAAACTGTGGTCTACAGGTTAGATGACACACATGCATACATACAAATGAAAGCATCATAAACCAATACTTTAATATTACTGTGTGCAATGCAAGCTGACTCTGTCTTGTATATTCTTTCTTTCTATTTGTTTTCTTTTGTTTTTTCTTTAACATTGGCCTAGATCCATAAAATTGATATCAAGGCTCACTAATAGATCACAATCTAAAGTTTAGAAATAAGTGGTCTAGGGCCTCTGAGAACTTTAAAACTTCTCTTAGGAGCAAAATGGTAAGAGGCAAATTCCAGAGATTGTTAAGAACTTAGGTCTATGCCGTTGTAATCAATACTTGACACGTGCACTTTGTAATTAGTAATACATGGCCCTCTGCCCACCCTGCATACCCCAAACTCACTGCACTGTGGTGTTTGGAGCAGGCGAAGAGAATGAGGATGAACATGCAGATTCCTGCCACGGGGATCAGTTGCTCAGGCCTTTGGGCTGTGTCTAGAGCTAGCCACAGGATAAGGCCAATCAAGATGACTCCTGTGAACACCCTGAGGAGGGAATGCCAAGACCATGTCATCATCAGCTCAGTGAATGAATACCAAATAATTAACTTTACCTCTAAAAAATAGAAGTTCATCCCGAGCAAAAGTGAAATAACTTAGTAGATTAGACAGAGACATACCTCAAGAATCATTCATTTGGTAGCTTCCTAGCTACTACCTCTCCCAACTCTTTTAGTCACAGAATGAAGCTGAAAGAGTCCCATCTGAGAACACAAATCACATGACTTCCTTTCCTCAAGTTTCCACATCAGTAAGATGTGATATAAAGCTCATTCTTTAAGACTCGTCTAATGAATAACCAAAAAAAGGATGAAAAGTCTGCGTGGTCTCCCATAGATCTCCACCCAATTTCCAGCAACTCCAAGGGCAAGAGTACAGGCTAAGCCACAAATCAGCTACTTATGGTCTATGATCCCTTGAGGTACCAAACGTGCTTGATCAATACACAGACTGGCTTTCTCACGTCTGAGTGTTGGAGTCAATTCAATTCAAGGGAAAAGAATTAGTAGGGAGCTCACATATCAGAACAAAACAAAAAGAGCATGCTGTCCACTGAGATCAGGAACAACAGCAACAACAAAAAGTATTACAAGTCAGGAGTGAATTGTGGAGCTACACTCACTGTGAACTCATCTCACTTAAAGTCAATAAAATGGGGGCTTCCAGAATCTACCCTGTTAATGATGAGAGTCCTTTTAGTTTTGTCTCCTTAGTGTCAAATGCATCAGTGATCCAAAATTTAGATTGTAGTTTGGCATGTTTCTCCAAATTATTGCTGCTGCAGATATTCTTAACACCTATTTTCTGCACATCTATTGGAAAACAGGGAAAAAAAGGGGGAACTTTATAGAGAGTCTGGAAGTTACTCTGTCACCCCACACCTGTGAGCAAGGGACATGTGGATGCCATTGTCAGTTAGATGAGCTGTGGCTGCTGTTGAATCCAGTTCTGAATACACGGAACAGTAAGTTTGCTCATTAAACTCTAAGGAATTGTGAAAGATGCCAGTAGGTGCAGGAAGTCTGGAGTACTGTGGGGGAAAAAGCATAAAAAGAATCAGGCAGGGCCGGCCGAGTGGCACAGTGGTTAAGCACTGGCTTGGGAAGCCAGCCCCGGTTCGGTCCCATACATGAGGGCCAGTGACACTGCCCTCAAAAAAAAAAAAAAAAAAAGAATCAGGCAGCTAATGGAGACACATACGACCACCACATCAATTTGATAGCTTAACGAAACAGACTGAAACTCTTCTCTGAAACTTAACCCCTCCCACCCCGAGCAATGTTGAGACATGAGGCTACAAGAAACTGGATGGAGGTACAGTTCCCAGAGGCCTCTTGCCATTTGCTCTCTGAGCCTTGGTTTTGAAAAGCATAGGTGAGGGTTTGAGAGACAGCTCAGGAACTCCCACAAGAGAATAGGGGAAGTAGACTGGGATTTGGGACAAGTTTGGGGACCAGGTATATTGAGATCCTTGTCTTACTCACCATTTCATCCAAACATTTAGGCGGGAGTTTTTAAAGGGCTTTGAACATCCTGTTAATTTTTTACCAATGAAACCTTTCAGAAAGTGATGAACCAGAACCAAGAGCACCAAACAGGTGAGGACAAACAAGGCCAGTGCTCTCTGGAAATCCAAGATGCAAGCTGCCAAGAAGTAGGCAGCATAAGCTGAAAGGAGAAGGTGCAGAGCAAGGATCAGCAAGTCAGAACTCCCCAGGGGCAAATAAAGCTATAGTCACTAATGTCTGAGACTTAAAGCAAGAAAAACCCTCCGGTGACCTTGCCAACCAGCCCCAGTTGTCAGACTGAACTGCAGTTCTCAAGGCCAAGGTAGATAGATGGCTAACTGTTTTCTTCTTGAGGATTCCCAAGGAATAGTTTGAATACGGCATATTTTCACTTGTCTTTAACAAAATATCTTGTATTTTATCCGATATCCTTTTCTGTCCCTGGGAGTAAGTTTGATTAGACCCACCATTAGACTCTTCAAAAGTCATCTTTTTCTTAAAACTTTATAACCCCAGTCATTTTAGCCTTTCCTCTTGAGCAAAATCCCATAAACAAGGCTACTATTGGGAAATACAACAGGTCCTCGAATAACGTCATTTCATCCAATATTGTTCATATCATTGATGCGATGCCTAGGAACTTAACACGTTTACATCAATGAGCCTGTGGTAAAATTGGTTTCATTATATGTTGTTTCATTTCAAGTTTAAGGGTCTATTGAGGACATTAGTCATATGGTCCTCACCCCATGGTTTTTTGACTCACCCCAAAATATGAAATTGTGTTCCCATCATCCCAGCCGCCTCTAATATTGACATCAAAGTCCTGTGTATCACTGACAGTGTATTTTAAATAGAGATTTGTTGATTTTTAAAAATATTTTGTATCATTAATCTAACTAGTAAGCCAGCAAATAAGTAATGTATACCACAAGCTTCTCTTGTAAAGACTACAAGAGCCATGCCCTGCAAATCAAGACACTAAAATAGAGACAAGCCCAGATTCCCTGAAATACTTAAGTCTATCAAACAGTACAGTTTTGAAAAATACTTTTATTCTCAGATTTTACTTATTCCTAGAAGTGCAACTCAAAAAATTACAGTTCACCTACCCGTAATGAAGATCTATATAGCATATAACCCTTTAGATCAGTTTGTGAATAAATTTGCTTTCTGTCTAGAAGTCGTCTTGAGACAGGGTCATATTCCTAAACAATGTGTCTCTCACTTCCAGGGATTCTCAATTCCTCACCCAAGCACAGCAGGCACAGCAGGATCTTCTTGAACAAGCCGGCATATGTTTTGCAGAAACTTCTCACCCTGGTGAAAAGTTGCAGGCTCCTCCTGGTAAGAACCCAAAAATTAAGATACAAAAGTCAATTCCCACAACTTAGATTACCTGGCCAGAGAGAGAACTTTCTCTTAATCAGTGAGGAAAATTATTCAGCCAGAGGGACATTAGATAGCGTTGCAGCAATGTCAATAAGGTCGATGGGCAGCGGGTCAGAATAACCCTACCCTACCTGGACTAGCAATGTCCTCGGTAATCTCCTACCACATAGTGGACACTGGTCACATCAGGGAGAGACTCCTGGGACCTACTACTTCCCTGCTCCCCAGGGACAAGGGATTGCTCAGCATCTTGATTCAGAAATGGGCCTTTTCTTCTGAGATGCAGCTTTGACTATTCCTCCCTAAAAACCACACAAACAGTGAACAATAACTCTGAACAATCAGGTATGTATTGAGAGACCAGAAGGAAAACACCAAGAATCCCTGTGAATGGGCAGGGCCTGAGAGAAGATGCCCAGCAGGTAGGACTATTCAAGTTTTTTTTGTTTTTTTGGGGGGTTTTTTTTTTGAGGGCAGTGTCATTGGCCCTCACATGTGGGACCGAACCGGGGCCGCTGGCTTCTGAAGTCAAGTTTGATTTAACGTTTATACAGTGCTTTCTATGTACTGGCCTCTTTCAAAGAATGACACAAAGAGTAACTCCTAAGAATTCTTGAGGTGGTTACTATTATAATTCCCATTTTACAGATGTGGAAACTAGAAAAATTGAAGTAAGTAACTTTCCTAACGTCATGGAGGCTGTAAGGAGCAAAGACAGAATGTAAACTCGGGCAGTCTGGCTTTAGAATCTAAGCTCTTCACCATCATCTGATGCTGCATCTTACCTACACCCCAGGCCCACCTGTCTCTGCCATTTCTGAGGATCCTCAGCACACTGCAGTCATATGAACAAAAAGTCCTAATTTCCAAACTCTTAAAGCTCCAAAGGTGAGCCCCAAAAGAAGGTCCCAGTTGGCCATCAGCTGAGGCAGGACAGCTTAGCCAGGGCTGGGACCAACCACTAACTCCAAATGCCTTGGGGTCTTGACTCACAAATTTCCTTGGCTCTTTCTCCATTGCTGCATCTCCCATCTAACATGATTCCTCTCTTCCTTATACATAGCCTTCCTTTTCTCCTTCTCCTCTTTCTCTTCCTCCTCATTTCCCTTTCTACAGGAAGCCCAGCCCTGTGTTAGCACAGCAGAGTGTGTATCATCAGAGATAGGTCATCTGAGAAAGGAAAACAATCTGTCACCACCCAACTGAATCCATTCAAGAGGATACCTTAGGATCTGAATCTGCTACCTTTCCATGCTTAATAGAGAAAATAATGAGTAAAAAGGATTGCTTAGAGGTGTCAGCGTACTTGAACAACATACTTATCTTTGGAATGCCATTCACAAAGCATATCAAGGAACTAATTTACTTTGAATTCTAGACTTCCTGTGAGCCAGATATCTTTGATTGGCTCTTCCAGACCTACTCTCCACCTTGCTCCATGCCCAGGGAATCTAATCCTGTGGACTATACCAAAGGGCCTCCATGCTCTCTGGCTTCTCTGGCTGGGTTCTACCAGGGGGACCCAGAAGGCGACCAGAGCATATGAAAAGATTGAGGTCAGCATATTGAGGAGGTCTTCATCCTATGACTCTCTTTCTGGGTTCTCTCACATCTTGTCCCTTTGGGCCTAGAAACAGTAAAGGTTCACTGCCTCTAGCCTCAGGTTCTTATACTATCCTTTCTTGTGGTTCCACTGCATCTTGCACACATCTTTGTTATGGTCTCTTTGTAAATAAACCCTCCCCTAATTATCCTAATTCAAGGACCCAAACAGATACACTAGGTGAAGCTGATATAAAATTATACCCAGCCAATTGCTGGTTCCGCAAGGCCACCACAAAACAAGAGGGGACATGCACTAGTACAAGAATAAATATAAATCACATGCCTAGAAAAGATTTCTGCCATCACCTCGTAACCAGTTTTGACCACGTCCTGGAAACTAAAGTTCAGTGGGTACTACCAGAAATCCATTAAGAACACTCATTTCTGTAAAACCCATTAACAACCTGATCCTAGAAATATCAAGAACTGGACCTCTGGTTTAAAGAAAGTAATTTAAGGACATTCCCAATGAAAAGAGAAAAAAGCTTTCTCCTCCTTTTAAGCCGATTGAAAAGCAGTGCAAAGAGGCCTGTGAACATCATTCTTGTATCCTGCTTGGCCTAGGATCTTGCTAATACTACCAAGCTCTTTACTTTATATAATGGCACAGTTTCAGAGTTAGTATTATATCCTATCAGGATGTGAACTGAAAAGAAATCTATCTGATGGATGGTGAAACTCTATACTTGCCAGTAACTTATTGTGAAGTGTATACCCACTGTTAACTTCTCCCTGTATATATGTGGGAGGCTTTCCAGATATGGACTAACAATAACCCTCTCACTTATATGCTCACTGCCTGCAGCTGCATATGACTGGGCAAAAAAGGATAGGGTAAGGGGTGGTAGGTCATGCTGGCTACACATAATGTTAGAGGGCACTATACGCCAGGCCTAGCAGCAAGAGTGTACATGCATTTTCTCAGTGACCCTATCCAGAAGATGTGGAAACTCTCCCAACTAAAGGAGACAGCTATGGAAAATCCCAGAGTCTGGGGTACTATCGTGGAGCATTGGAGTGGAAAGCCTAGGACGGCTTTCAGAAAATCCATCTCTAGTGACTGTTGACCTTGTGGCTCTGGGTGAATCTTTGCTGCTCTAGCTTGAAGTAAGAACTTAAAGAAAGGAAATGAGTTAAGGCAGAAACAACTGATAGTCTGAGTAAGTGGGGAGGGCCTCCAGGCAGAACTGACCAGAATCTTCTCAAGGGGTCAAAGCTTTTATTTTAATGATGGCATAAAAAGAACTGGTCAGTGGATACTGTACTGGCTACCACTTTGCCACATTCAAAGCTATGTATACAACTCGTTTCAAACTGGAGTGACAAGGAGAGCTGGGTGGGTTTGTTAGCAACTCGAGAACAGTTACCAAAATTGTCCAAGAGAAAATGGTGACTGAGTCTGAGAAGCACGAAGGTTTTCAATAAGCCAAAGTGGAAAGTCAAATAGGAGTTGGAAAACCAGGGAAAGCAAGAGAAAGGCCTATCAAATGGAAGCCAGAAAACTTACATTATGGGTAGAGACTCTGTGCATCTGGGGATGACCAGTTCTTAGAGCCATCGGCCTAGCTAGAGGGAGAAGGGAACCTAAACCCAACACAGCCATGTTCGCTGAGTTGTAAATGGATGGACTGTCTTCGAAAGAACACTCCCTCCACTTTGTACCCAAATCTCCACTGGCTGTATCCATTTCAGATAACAAAATGTCAGATCTTCTTCACACCAACAGTGTAGACCCAATGCCAAAGGTTCATAAAGACTAGAAGGACCTATGTGATGGGATTTCTAACTAGCCCTTCAACCCACCCTAACTTCTTCCATGGATAACTAGGTTCTCCCAAGCTAGTGGTTCTGACAGGCAGAGGAGTCTTCCTACATAAGGTGCTCTCTGTCACTCCTCAGGGAGAGTCATGGTTCTACCTTCAATGGCCTTTTTGAGCCATGCCCTTTAATTCTGTTAGCAAAAATCTCCTGAATATGGTTATTGCCCATGGTGAACTTCCTGTGCTGATACAATTTGCCCCTATTTATACATTTTTAAAAAGGATTTCAGTAGGAATTTGAGGACAAAGGAGCTCTATCATCCAGCTGTTGATATCAGGTTCAGGCCCTAGTGAGAAACAAAATGAAAGGGGAGTGAGGAGGAGCTCCCAGCAAGGACACTCCTATAATTCTTCATGTGGGACTTGCACTGACATGCCACAGAGGCCCGAAGTGCCCTTCCAGACCTCCTTGCTGGTAACTTGTGCGGTGCACACCCACCCACCTGTCTTGCCATCTCCACCCATCCCTACCAGGCTTACCACCATCCTCCCAGCAAGGCAGAACAATAACTCTGATGAGGCAGCCAGAAGAGAAAGCAGACCTACTAGGAGCAGTTGGAGAGCTAGGACGAAAAGTGGGGGGAAAAAAAGATCTTTAAGAAGGAGGAGACATCAATATACTCAATGATGTATTAAATCAGGCAGCATGGCAAATGAGAAGAGGCTAGAATTGGCAGTGAAGATGTGACTGGTTCTGTTTGGGAGATCTGTTTACAGGAGAGTGACGGAGTAAAAGTGGAATTGCAGGGGACTGTGAGCATATATGGACAATTTTTTTTTTTTTTAAACTTTGTGAAGAAAAGAAAAACCAGATACTGTATATTAAGCACCTTTTACCAGGCACTGCGAGACATCATCAATCATCCTCCCCAAAAACCACAAGGTTAATATTGTTAGTTTATAAGCAAGGAAACTGAGCCTCCAGCAAGTTGCAGAGTTAGGATTAAATGCCCAGATCTTTCCATTACTCCAAGTGGCTTTTAATTAGAGATGTAAGACTAGAATTCCAGAGGGATTATTCCAGAATTCTAAAGTTATGATTGCTAAGAGAGTAGAAAAGAAGGAGCATGTAACTATGCTTGTGAATGTTGAAGACACTTTCACAAAGGAGAGGACAGATGAATGGATGTGAAAGGTAAGGGGAAGAAGTTTGCTAAGTGGAAGTTTGCAGGGAGTTAGAAGAGAAGGTTGAGGTATCTCTAGAAAAGTAAACACATACCTGAATGAGTCTAGCATTTTGACAGCACAGTATGACTTCCTGTCGCTAGGAAACAGGGAGCATGTAAATGGATGGTGGGAAGAAAGCTTGGAAAGGAGAGAAGCCAGGTCATGCAGATTATATGCCATGCTTTGGAATTTAGATATTATCTTGTAGGAAGCAGCGAGCCATTGAGGAATTTAAGTAAGGTAATAATGTGAGCAGATATGTGTTTTAGAAAGACCACTCTGGTGGCAGTGGGGTGGCCCTTTAGAAAGTAACTGACGGTGCAGAAGAGAACGGATAATAGGAGTGAATGGCATAGATGTTTAGGAGAGAGGATCAACATTAAGCGGAGGGAAGCTGGATGACAATGAGGTTCTTGCCATGTGTGACTCAGTCATGGTGAAAACATTCACCAAAATAGAGAATACAGAAGGAGGACCAGGTCTGGGGAGCAACAGACACGAGGAGACAATGTGAATTTATTCGTTTTTGTATGCCTGGAGCCCAGCCTCAGTCCTGGCTTAGCAAGAAAGCCTCAAACGTATGCTGATAGGAGTTTGGTTTCAATGTTTAATTTAAAGTATAAATGTGACATCTAGGTGTATATGATTGGTAAGTGGTTAGATGTATAAGGCTGAAGCTTAGATGTTAGATGCAGGCTTCAGATGTGGCTTTAGGAATCAAGACATAAGTGTGGATGTGAGAAGAGAAGACAAATGACAGACTCTGGAAAGCAACACACAAGAAAGAACATACAGAGAGGTAGAAGGATGAGGAGGGTGTAGTGTCATTAAAATTAAAAACTTAGTTTCAAGAAAGAAAAGGTCAAAAGTGTCATGCTGCAGAGATTCCCAATGAAAGTGCATACACTAGACTTGAAGTAGGTTTCCATTGCTTACTGGAGTGAGAGAATCTCAGCTGACCTGTGGTGGTGAAAACTAGATTACACTGGGCTGAGAAGTGAATGGGGAGGTGAGAAAATGTTGTTGCAAGTAAATCCCACTTTTCCAAGAAACTTAACTATGAAGGAAAAATATATCACAAGATTGAGGTAAGACTGATATGTTTGTTTGTTCATTTGTTTACTATAAGAAGAAAGAAACTTGAGTACACTTACAGATTGGGGAAAGGTCTAATGGAAAAGGAGTAACTGAACATCTAGGAGAAGGAGAGCCCTATAGAAGGGGATGGAGAAGGATGGGATTAAGAAGATGGGTCATGATTATCAAAAGCATTTTTTATTTTTTATTTTTAAATATTTTTAAATTATTTATTTATTTATTTTTGAGGGCAGTGTCACTGGCCCTCATATGTGGGACCCGAACCAGGGCCACTGGCCTACCAAGCCAGCGCTTAACCACCGCGCCACTCGGCCGGCCCAAAAGCATTTTTTAAAAAGGAAACTATAGGATATTTTTAAGTGATCATGGGGTATGGTATGATTAATCTAGAATATCTGATGTGATAAGTAATATACAACAGATTCTGAAATAGAATATTTATATACAGCCTAAGTAGAAGTATAGGGGTGTGTAATACTGTATATAAACACAGAAAGATGTACAAAATGGGGGTTTCAGTTAATATTTACTTGATTCTTTATACTTTTCCCTGTATTGTTTGAATTTCTTATGAGGAACATGGATCATTTTGATAATGAGAATAAAATAAAGCTATCTTCATTTCGGAAAAAAAAAAGAAGATGGGTAATGAAGTTGGCTTCAGATTCAGGGAGAGTAGGCCTTCTGATAAAGGAGGGGGAAAGATAAGGATTCATGTAGGTGCAGGTACATTTAAGTTGGAACACATAGTAAAATAATTTACTGTTTAAACAAAAATAATAACAGTGTAATATGGGGTTTATAGCATGTAGAAGTCAAATGTATAAATATAAACAACAGTAGTATAAACGTTAGAAGGGGAGATACAGAAGTATACTACTATAAGTTTCTAATACTATATGTGAAAGGATATAATATCACTTGAAGGTAGACTTGCGAAGTTGAGGATTTACACTATAAACACAAAGCAAGCACTAATATAACAAAACAAAGAGTTACAGCTAATAAGCCCACAAAGGAGATAAAATAATCATTTAAAATATTCAATTAATCTGAAGGAAGGCATAGAAAGAGGAAAGGCATTAAAAAATAATATGAAAAGACATCCCATGTTCATGGATCAGAAGAAATAATATTGTTAAAATGTCCATACTACCCAAAGCCATCTATAGATTCAACACAATCCCCATCAAAATAGTTCACAGAAATAGAAAAAACAATCCTAAAATTTGTATGGAACCACAAAAGACCCTGAAAAGCCAAAGCAATCCTGAGGAAACAGAACAAAACTGGAGGTATCACACTTTTTTTATTTCAGAGTTATAATAATAAAAACAGTATAGTAATGGCATAAAAATACACATAGACCAATGTAACAGAATAGAAAGCTCACAATTAAACTCCACATATACAGTCAACTAATATTTGACAAGGGAGCCAAGGACCCCAATTAGGAAAGGATTGTCTCTTCAACAAACAGTGTTGGGAAAACTGGATAAACACATGAAGAAGAATGAAATTGGACTCCTATTTTACACCATTCACAAAAGTTAACTTGAAATGGATCAGACTTAAACCTAAGACCTGATACCATAAAACTCCTAGAAGAAACCATAGGGAAGGAGCTCCTCAGCATTGGCCTTGGCAATGATTTTTTTTGGATATGACGTCAAAAGCATAAACAACAAAAGCAAAAATCAAGAAGTGGGACTATATCAAACTTAAAAAGCTTCTACACAGCAAAAGAAACAACAAAATGAAAAGGCAATCTACAGAGCGAGAGAAAAATTTTTTCAAACTGTATACCAGATAAGCAGTTAGTATCCAAAATATATAAAGAACTCATACAACTCAATAACAACAACAACACAACAACAATTAAAAAATGAGCAGAGGAACTCAACAGACATTGTTCCAAAACAGATACCCAAATGGCTAACAGGTACATGAAAAGATGCTCAACATCAGTAATCATCAGAGAAATACAACTCAAAACCACAATGAGCTATCTCATCTCACACCTGTTAGAATGGTCATGATGAAGAAGACAAAAGATAACAAATGTTGGTGAGGATGTGGAGAAAAGGAAACCATTGTACTCTATTGGTGAGAATGTAAATCGGTTGAACCACTGTTGAAAACAATATGGAGGTTCTTAAAAAAATTTTAAATAGATCTTCCATATGATTCAGCAATTCCACTTCTGGGTATATATACCCAAAGGAAATGAAAATAGAATATTGAAGAGATATATTCACTCCTATATTTATTGCAGCATTATTCACAATAGCCAAAATAGGGAAACAATCTAAGTGTCCATCAATGGATAAATGGATAAAGAAAATGTGATGTGACACACACACACACACACACACACACACACACAGGAATATTATTTAGCCATGAGAAAGAATATCTGCCATTTGCAACAACATGGAAGGACTTGAGTAAATTATGCTAAGTGAGATAAGTCAGACAGAGAAAGATAAGTACTATATATGACTTATATGTGGAATCTAAAAAATCCAAAATCATAAAAACAGAAAGTAAAATGGTGGTTACCAGAGGTGGGAGGATAGGACAGATGTTGTTTAAGGGTACAAATCTGCAACGAGTAGTAAATAAGCCCTAGAAATCTAATGTATGGTATAGTGAATATACACAATAATGCTGTATAATAATCACCAAATTTACTGAGAGACTAGAACTTAATGATTCCAACCAGTAAACAGAAAAGAACTCTATGTAATAGAGTTCTATATAGATAGAGGTGCTAATTATTGCCACAATGGCAATCATATTTATTACAATATATAAATAAGGTGTATAAGGTGTACATGTGTCAAATTTTGCTTAATGTAATATGTCAAATATATTTCAATTAAAAAATATGTTTACTTGCAATCCAGAAATTAGAGGATCTGGATAAACATTTGAGCTCATTGATTATGAACTGGGCCTTTACTCTTTATTTTGTCTGGTTCCACTTTGTGGAGCCAAGAGTAATAAACAAAATAATAAAGGTTTCTCAAATCCTAAATTTTATTGTTAAGAACATTTTCATAAAATCAGAGGAATGGGGTGATTGTAGTTAATGGAAGGAATGTAATATTGGGTAACCACTGAAAAGACAATCTATTCTTAATGGATGACTAAGGAAAATAAACTAACCATGGGAGAAATAAATTTGATGTATTGAAAAAAGAACAACTGAAACAAATAGAAACAAATAAATAGCAAGATGGTATTTTTAAATCATTAAATATAAATGACCTAAGCACCCTAATTAAAAAGCAGAGACTGGCAGATAGGCTAAAAATAGCAAGAGGGAGACCGCTCTTTTTCTGAGAAAAAGAGAAAAATAAAGAGGACAAAGTCAAATTATAAGGTAATAGTATAAGTGTTATTGCCATGATGCATGAGGGAACTAGTGACAAAAATACTGAATCTTCTTAAAAAGGAATGATACTGGATTCTATAGCAATTAGCAGTGGAGATGGGGATAGGCAGAGTAAGTGGGATTGAGAATTTTAGAATAGAAGTTTTAGAACAACTGCTAAAGGGAGATAAGCAGGTAGTCCACGTGTAAAGTGCCAACCATTGAAGAGGCTCAGGCAGTCCAGTTAGGGAACAAAAGTCCACTTAATGATTTTTAACTGGGCTCTGCATAAAACCTAGGCATATCTGAACAGAAATTAGCAAGGTTTATGGCATGATTATCTTCTTTCCTAGTAATTAGCTTGAATTAAAAAAACCATTCAAGTAAATGAAAAGTTTAATATGATGCAACTCTTCATTTCTGGAGTTAAGAACCAGAAGAGGTGGTATTTAGAAGACAAACTAGGAAGAAGTGTGTGACCCCTCCTTCAGGGCAAAAGAGCCCCTCTCAGGTCTGCTGCCCATTCCCCAGCCAGACTCTAATTTAGGAAGGATGCCTCCCTGCCAAGCTAGCTCCAGGAACCTAACATCACTCAGCACTACCGCTCAGGGTGGAGGGACACAGCTGAAGGTCTGCAGGGCTGCGGGGAAGAGGGATGCTCTCATCTAACCTAGTCTCTTTTGCTCTCAGCAGATACATCCCCTTTTTTACAGAAATTTAGCCTCTCTGGCCTTTCACCCCTTATTTTCACCTCATGCAGCTCTAATCCAACTGCTTCTTAGACTCCTTTTTAATGCTTTAGGAAAACCTGGCCTTCCCATTTACCAAAGCAAATTCTCCAGCTCTTAATCTCAGGTTCCACCTCCTGGCAGCTTCTGAGGGCCTTGTTCTGACAATTATTTTTCTCACTATCAACATACCCTTCTATCATCATCCATTCCTTCTCTTTCTGACTCTCCTGCTCCTTTTTTCAACCATCAAATGTGCTCAAATTTAGTACTTCTGAAAAACAAATACCTCTCACCACCTCCAAACTTTTCTGAATTATAACAACAGAAAGAAGTCTCCCTAAAATGTTTATGTTGTGCTAAATTGCTTTATAAAGATGGATAAATTCAGAAAGAGTAATGAAAGAGAAGATAAAATCAGTTTGCATTGAAGGATAAGATTAAGGATTTCCTGAGGAACCAAGAGAATGTATCCTGAGAATGGTTGGCCTTTAATTAATCACTAAATCTTACCAATTCTACTTCAAAAGTGTCTCTGGGATTTAACTCCTTTAATCTTTTCCCACATGTCCACATTGATATATAGCATATATATCAATTTGTATGTAGAAGTGAATTTCTGAAGAAGACAATAGAATGTAAAATTTTATTTTCTCAATGAAGTCACTAATTCTTAAAAATAAAGAAAAGAAAACAAACAAACAAACAAAAAAACCCTTTCATTTGGGAGCTGCTCTGGATAATATCCACATATTCCTTTTAGAAACTTTTTGATATCCTCTTCTAAACTTCACGGTGTATGACTTCTACACTTTTCTATAAATATCCAGACCCTTTTCCACACTATGGAACACGGCTTCCATCTGACCTCTTTTACCTGAACAACTTTCTGGGACCAAATCCATAATCAAAATCAAGGATTTTTCTCACATCTCCTTCCATGACCCCCGTTGCACATCACACTGTGTGGACTGTGTCTTCATTCTTCCTTCTCTTTTGACTTCCAAGACTGTACTTTTTTACTTCCACTGTTATCCCGCATGGTGGGTCCCCCTCTCTCTCTCTCGCTCTTTTTTCTCATTTTTCTTTCTCCCTACCCCAAATCTGAGTATTCCAGAAGAGCCTTTTTTTTTAATGATATGTGTAAGTTAATTTCTAAGCCTCAATATTCTGATTGATAAAAAGGGATTAAAATTAGTATTGGGCCAGCCGAGTGGCGCGGTGGTTAAGCGCTGGCCTGGGAAGCCAGCAGCCCCGGTTCGGTCCCACATATGAGGGCCAGTGACACTGCCCTCCAAAAAAAAAAAAAAAAAACTGTCTAAAATGAGTATCTACCTGTTGCTGTGAAAATTAAGGAAATTAATTACATAAAGCATTCTGCACAATAGTAAGTACTCAATAAATGTTAGCTGTTTTTATCCTCATTGTTATTTTTATTGTCAGTCCAACCAACACCAATATTGCTGAACTCCCATTATTGACAGGACAGGTTTATATAATTATTAATTACATGTAAGTATAGAGTACAGATGATAACATTAGGTGGCTGTGAGTCTTATCTCTATAATAAGACAGCAAGCTCCCTGAGAATGGAGTAATTTTGACCTCTTCTGAGTCCTAGTTCCTGAGTCCTAGTTAGCACACCCTAGTTCCTTAGGTCCTAACTGAACCAGTTCTAGAAGACCTGTACCTCTGGTGAGTGGAAGACCTAAGCCCATCCCCAAGGTTTTGTCCTTGCTCTTCAGTCCTCCTGGTTCTCTCAGGATTTTCTCCTTCTTTCTGTAGGCACAAGGAGAGTTGAGGTGAGTCACATGGCCCTACCACGGGGAGGTGGGGATTGAGAATAGTCAGAGACCCTACATGAAGCCACGCAGCAGATGACAAGGCTGTGCAGAAAATGAACTGGTGAATTACCGTGAGCTCCAACCCTGCATTCTCTACGCCTGTCTCCACTGTGGACAGATCAGTAGCCTCTCTTTCATTTGGTTGCTTCATCTCCTGTTTTCTTTAACTGGAAAACAAATTCAGGGCCAAGGCTGAAAGACCAGTCATTCTAAAAATTGGGACTGGGGAGAATTTTTAGGGCCGGTTGTCCACAGGTAAAACGAAACTAAAAATCTTTAGATGTTTAGTTGATTTCTTTAAGAACTGAGAATTGGAGAAATTGGAAGCATAATTTTAATATAATAAATAATGAACTATAGACTTCTATTTTTGTGAATAGGTTAAAAAAAGGGGGGAGTGTAATAAGATAGGAGAAGAGAAATGAAGGGCAGAGTTCATTTAAATGAAGCAGTGATTTGTTCACCCCAGGCCCCAGGACCTGGACTAAAAAGGACCATATTAGGTCCTTTGAAGGAACAGTCAGAGGGTAACTACCCCTGTTACTGTGGGGGAGCTGTGTTTTGTAAGAAGAAAGCAGAAAGGGAGTCAGAAGGCTGGGAAGACCCCAGACCCTAACATACTGCTGAGAAAACAAATGCTTTCAAGTTCCTGGCTATATTGTAGTACAAGAATGGTTTTTGGAGTATCTAAGAGTATCCTCATTAGTAAAATAAAAGAAGTCTACACTTAGGATAGTCAGCATGAATGTTAACTATCCCAAAGAAAGTTTTAAAACAAAATGAGAGCATCAAGAAACTAAAGCAAACATTTGAGCCTCACCATAAGCAACCCTCATAGACAAACATTCAAATTTATAAATTCATTCTGAGGTGTTTCTTTGCAGAAAATTTCCATGGATAAATCCCCATGGATTTATATTTTTTTAATGTGATCTTTTTAAGCATTTAAAATATAATTTCATTAAACACACATAAACAGACTTCTGTTGTATAATTAGTGTCTTTCTGTATAGGCAGAGAACTGCCTGAATTTGGTCTAAATATTATCAATTAAGAAATTTGGCAAATCAGGTTCCTGCCCTCCCCAAACACCCTTTCTTACATCAGCTTGTAGGATTCCTTCTGTCTCCTCAGTAAAGAACTGAAAGAAAAACTCAGCTCCAAGGGATACTGACTCTGAGGGAGGAATGACTCAGAAAACTCTGTGTGTGATTGGCTAATTTTCTCTTGGCCCTCCTTCAACTGTGCCTGCCATCCCTGTAGAGGAGTTAAATATTTATATTTTAAAGACTATTTTGCAGGGAATTCTGCAGGAACGCCTAACAGGCACATCAGCAAAAGCATTGCCCAGCACTGAGCTAGGCACTGGGGAACATGTAAAAGAAAAGAGAAAGGTCTCTGCTCTCAGAACATTTGTTGTCATCCTGTCCTGGGATGACAGCTACTAGAAAACAACAGAAAGCAGGACTATCCAGGATTCAATGCCAAATGATCTCTAGGAAGTCTTTTATTAATCCATTCAACAAATATTTGTTGAGTGCTCACTATCCCCAGGCACTGTTTTGGGTGCTAAAGACACAAAATTGAATGAGACATTTGTCTCTGCCACGAAGGAACTTACAAATCAGTAAGGGAAGAACAGATGTGTCCAAAAGGCTTCATGGAGTTGGTAACAGTTGCCCTGAGTCTGGAAAGTCTTGAACGGTAAGTGGAGGATCAATGATGGAAAAAGGGAAAGATATACCAGCAGAGAGAGAAACCTGAACAAAAGTACGGAAGTGTGGCCTTCCCTAACATGGTAGGGAGACTGCAAAAATTAACTAAAGAATGGAGAGGGGAAACGTGAGTGAAATGGGAGTGATCTATAAAGAAATAAGTCTGGGGCCAGCCGAGTGGCTCAATTGGTTAAGAGTTGGCTTAGAGCGTGAGCCAGTTCGATTCCCACATGGGCCAGTGAATGCTGTGACAGAGCTGAGCTGTCGCTGAGCTGCCAACAGGTGACAGGATGGCTCAGCTGGTGTAACAACAAGATTGCCTGTTAGATGGTGGGTTATGCCCACGCGTAACTAAGACTGAACTCGGCACCTTGAACTAAGCTGCCGCGCGTATGGCTCAGTGGATAGAGCGTGCGCTCTTAACAACAAGGATGCTGGTTGGATTCCCACATGGGATGGTGGCTACGCCCACCCACAACTAAGATTGAACACAGCACCTTGAGCTTAGAGGCCACGAGCTGCCGACGGGAAGTCAGATGGCGACTGGCGCCCTCCACAACGAAAATTAAAGAACAACAACTTGGCTGGTCCCCTTCCCCAATTCCCCAACACTTTTTGCCTCCCCCAATTCCCCAATAAAATCTTTAAAAAATAAAAAATAAAAACAAGTCTGGAGATGCAGGTAAGTAGTACCAGGTGGGGGTGGGCTCTCTTTAAATCAGGCTAAAAGTCTGGGCTTATTCTGAACCAAATGGGAAGGCAGGAGGACGATGGATTGGAAGGATGTACACTGAGGACAGGGAGACAGGCCAGGAGACAAAAGCAATAGCCCAAGTCAGACATGGTGCAGCTCTAATCAAAGCAGTAGAAGAGGATGGATAGAAGGAAACAAGTCTATAGGACTTGGTGATTGATTGGGCACAGGGGAAATGGATGAAAGGGGAAAGGTCATTCTTCAAAATGATCTAGTTTCTAACTATTCCTACCCTCCAGTAATACTTTGCTGCATGTTGCTCCATAACATCCAGTGCTCCCTACAGAAGACATAGTACTCTAGATGTTTGCTTGTGTCTCATTAGACTGCGATCTCCTCAAGCATAGGCTTTCTATCTTGTCCACCACTGTATCCCCAGGCTCAAGGCCTGCCATTTATTAGACAACCAATAAATATTTGTAAAATAAACAAAACGAACACAGGATTATAGTTTAGACTTTTGGGTATGTAGATGCTGATAACAATCACCAAAATAGGAACACATATTTCTATTTCCCTAGTTCTGTGAGTGTATAAAAGTCCTAGCAGATTAAATGGGTGTTATATTCTGCAACTTAGAGCAATTCATTTCGCCTCTCTGGGCCCCTTTGTTACTCCTTCCTGCCTAGTTGCTTAATGCTATCTCACAAGATTATTATGAAAATTAAGTAATATCATATAGAAAAAGAATTTGGAAAACAGTAGATGACCTTATAGCTATAGGCAACTATTGTAAGTTCTTACAGTAATTCAGGAAAATTATAGATATTTTCAATCTGATGTCTGGCTATCATCTCAATGTGACTATGAAGTCTCTCTTACTCATCCTAACTCGTATTTTATCTCTGTTTTTCATTTTTACCTCAGATAATTGCCAGTTCTGGGGCCAGCCACAAGCATAATGATAGGCACAGATCCTAACGTTCAGTCCAGGTAAAATGATGCCAGTGAGCACATCTCCCTCTTCGCTGACTCTCCTTCTTCCCTCTTCCTTTTCCTATAGAAGGTGTAAAAATCCATGTTCATCTTCTAAGTGCTGGCTACACCACTTATCTCACTTTTCCAAGGAATCCAAGATTCCTTTCAATACAAGTATTATTGACATAACGCAACTGCCAAAAGGAAGAAATTAATTTGATGGCTACCTCTCCTCAATTAATTGTTGGCTCATGAACAGACTTGGGCTTCATTTGTTCGTTGTTTTCTTTTTGCCTTATTATCATTTGATAACCTCTCTCAATTTACAGATCAGGAAGAACAAATTGATTTACTCAGAGTCAACAGCTAGTTACCATGTTTCCCTGAAAATAAGACCGGGTCTTATATTAATTTTTGGTCCAACAGTCTACATTTATTCATGTACAAAAATCTACATTTATTCAAACAGTCATGTCTGGCTGACAATCTTAATTGGGGCTTATGTTTGGGGTGGGGCTTATATTACGAGCATCCTGAAAAATCATGCAAGGGTTTATTTTCTGGTTAGGTCTTATTTTCTGGGAAGCACAGTAGTGACTACGCCAAATCCAAATCCTGGGATCCTTATTCCCAGTTTTGTGCTATTTCTAGACTGTTGGATGAAAAGTAACAGATACTACTGTTTCTGCAGCCTTTTATAGTCTTTCAAAAGATTTTTCTATACTTTCACTGTGTATCCTCATAACATTCCTGTAAGCAAATCAGCTACTAAATCTATTTTAGGTACAAAGAAAAACAGACTCAAAAAAGATGAGCAATTTTTCTGTAGTCATACAGCTAGTTAGGGCTGAGCCAGGAGCTCTGGTCATTTCCATGGAAGCTGGGCCATAGCTGTCCTAAAGCCTAGGAGTTCCTCCTGGAAAATAGGTGGCCTCCCACAAACCCATCTGGGAAATAAGTAGGGTAGAAATAATACATGTATATGGTTTTATCCTTCCTGCTTTTACCTCCCTCTTGAGGACTGGGAGAAGCAGGCAGAATTAGAGAGGATGTAGGAACTTCCAATGTTGATCTTAATGGAGTAGTTTGTCTTTAAGGAAAGACAGATGTGTCCTGAGGGGGTCACATCTGAATTGGTGTTTAGAATTAATACCAGTCTTCTCAAACACTTCCAAACCTTCCTCCTGACAACAACAAAAAAAGGCTAAGCAAAATATATGAAACAGCAGTTTTAAAGCATTGCAGAGGGGCTGGCCAAGTGGCTCCATTGATTAAGAGTGCAAGCTCTGAGCAGGGTCTGAACAGGGTTGCCGGTTCGGTTCCCACATGGGCCAGTGAGCTGTGCCCGAGCTGAGCTGCCATCAGGCAGCCGGATAGTTAGAACAAGGTTACCGGTTCGACTCCCAGCATGGTATGATTGAACATAGCACCTTTAGCTGAGTGGCTGCGAGCTGCCAACGGGCAGCCGGATGGCAACGGGACTTGGAGCTGAGCTAGCTGAGCCCTCCACAACTAAGATGAAGGAAAACAACTTGGCTCTTCCCCTTCCCCAATTCCCCAATAAAATCTTTAAAAGCATTGCACAGTGACCAACAGAGGCAGGACTTGAGGATCTATGATCCTTGAGAGAAGGGAAGCATAGGAGTTGAGTTCCACATTGGTGCTAGCTCTTTTTCTGAGGGCATTTTATTTTTCAATTCACAATGCAGAGAAATAATACCCAAACAGTCTTATGAGGTTGAAAAGAGTGAGAGATTGGAGTTTGGGGCAGCCAAAATGGTTGCAATTTGAGGGGAAAATCATAAAAAGACAGGGAAAACGTGCAAACAAGTTTCCAAGTCTTGGTCAACTTCTAAGTTGTATGTGTTCAAAACAAGACCCCAAGAAACAGCAAAAAACAGCAGCTGGAGTGCTAAAGACCTGAGAAGAGATTTCAGCAGGTGTGTGGTGCTGGCAAGGTCAGTGTTAGTTTCAAGCCCCACTGGATGTGGACCTTGATAAACACATCAGTCTTTGTATTGAGACCCTAAAAGGGCCATAACCCAACAATAAGAAACATGCCTTGGGAATAAAAGCTATGCCCTAGGGAAAGGCAAAGCTGAAATAACAAGCATAAAACAAAGCCTCAACAGGATCAAGTCAATCCATTTTTACCCTATACACTTGACGGGAGAAATGCTAACACTCTTCAAGTGTATATAACATCATACAGAGACTCCATAAATTTACAATTGTAATGTCCAGCATCTGATTTAAAATTACAAAGGGCATTCTAAAAAAAATAGGACCAAATGACCAAAACTAACAGAAAAAAAAAACATATAATAGAAACAAATTCATAAATGACTCAGATATTGGAGATACCAGACAGCAAAGCAAATTTAACAATACATGAAAAAGATCATCTACCATGGTCAATTGTGATTTATTCCAGGGATGCAAGGATGGTTCAATATCTGAAAGTCACGCAACAATGTGAGGGAGGAATGAGGAGTATATTGACTTTAGGTACATGCAGAACATTTACCAAAATGGACCATATTCTGAGCCAAAAAAGGAAAAAAAAACAACCCTTAGAATATTTAAAAGAATTGAAATCATACAAAATATGCTCTAAGACAAAAAGGTATTATAAATCATTAACAAAAAGATACCTTGAAAGTCCCCAAATATTTGAAAATTAAACAAGATACTAGTAAATAACCTGTTAAAGGAGTCACAAGGGAAATTAGAAAATAATTAAATGGAAATGAAAATATATCCAAATCTATGAACTACAACTGAAGCAGTACTCATATTAGAAAAAAAAAAGGTCTAAAATCAATTGTCTAAGAAGATATCATACTCTAAAGAAAGGAGCTAGGTAGCTTTGAACACCAGCATCATTCTGGCACCCCTGA
Organism: Aselliscus stoliczkanus; assembly: GCA_033961575.1. Lineage (NCBI taxonomy): Eukaryota > Metazoa > Chordata > Mammalia > Chiroptera > Hipposideridae > Aselliscus > Aselliscus stoliczkanus. The sequence continues at coordinate 98,967,790 of CM066732.1, read as the reverse complement.
AATCTTCCCATGCAGGTGACCCCCTTTTTGAGCTTTAAGAAGTTTTTGTTTGTTTGTTTGTTTTTTAAAGATTTATTGGGGAATCAGGGAAGGGTAACAAGAAGTTGCTGTCCTGTTGTTCTTCGGTCTAGTTGTGGAACACATTGCTTCACTGGCCCATGTTCATATTATCATTACGCTTTTCTCTCTGGTGAGGCAGTCGCTCACTGGCCATTGGACAGCTGCTCACAGAGGCTCACGAAAGCTCATGCCAGCTGCCAGCCAGACCCACTGCAGCCTATGCCTTCGCTGGTGACTCATGGCAACCCAGCTCCAGGTCGAGCTGTTGTTCGCCATCTTAGCTGTAGAGGGTGCAGTGTCATTGGCCCTCATGTGGAATCCGAACCCAGGCCTTGCTACTCAGAGCTGGCATCCCAAGCAAACTCTTAACCAACGTGCCACTTGGCCAGCCCAAGAAGTTCTTAACACTGTTTTGCTCTGCCAGTATTAATGCAGTGCTAATGCCAGTTAGCCACCTCTGGAGAAAATGTGAAAAAATTGTTAAAATGAAGCTAAGCATGTGTTAAAACGAGGTATGGAGTTTATATTACAGTTAAAGCCTTTGTTCCCTATTACCAGAGGGGAACTTCCTTGAGAGGAAAGGCAAAGAGCCAACAAACTGAAAATTCTAACTTTCTCATCATTGGCTGTTGAGTGGATATATTAGGTTGATGCAAACGTAATTGTGGTTTTTGCATTGTTGAAATTTGCCTTTGATATTGGAATTTATTCTTAAATAAATGTGGTTATGTTATACATCATTTTAATGCACATTTCTCACTTTATGTTTTTTTGTTAATGATTCATTACGTGCTCTTTATTTTATGTGTATTTTAGACTATGAAAATGATGTTAGACAAAAAGCAAATTCGAGCGATTTTCTTATTCGAGTTCAAAATGGGTCATAAAGCAGCGGAGACAACTTGAAACATCAACAATGCATTTGGCCCAGGAACTGCTAATGAACATACAGTGGTAGCCCAAGAAGTTTTGCAAAGAAGACGAGAGCCTTAAAGATAAGGAGCGTACTGGCCCACCATCAGAAGATGACAATGACCAATTAAGAGCAATCATTGAAGCTGATCGTTTTACAAATACACGAGAAGTTGCCAAAGAGCTCAGTGTCAACCATTCTACGCATTTGGCATTTGAAGCAAATCGAAAAGGGGAAAAAGCTCGATAAGTGGGTGCCTCATGAGCGGAACGCAAATCAAAAAAAAAATCATTGTTTTGAAGTGTTGTCTCCTCTTATTCTATACAACATGAACCATTTCTTGATTGGATTGTGACATATGATGAAAAGTGGATTTTATATGACAACCTACAACAACCAGCTCAGTGGTTGGACCTAGAAGAAGCTCCAAAGCACTTCCCAAAGCCAAACTTGCACCAAAAAAAGGTCATGGGCACTGTTTGGTGGTCTGCTGCCATCTGATCCACTATAGCTTTCTGAATCCCAGTGAAGCCATTATATCTGAGAAGTATGCTCAGCAAATCAATGAGATGCACCAATAACTGCAACGTCTGCAGCTGGCATTGGTCAACAGAAAGGGCCCAACTCCCGACCGAACATCGTCGCACAACCAACGCTTCAAAAATGGAACAAATTGGGCTACAAAGTTTTGCCTCATCCACCATAATATTCACCTGTACTCTTGCCAACCGACTACCACTTCTTGAAGCATCTTGACAACTTTTTGCAGGGAAAACACTTCCACAATCAGCAGGATGCAGAAAATGCTTTCCACGAGTTTGTCGAACCCCAAAGCATGGATTTTTATGCTACAGGAATAAACACACTTATTTCTCACTGGCAAAAATGTATTGATTGTAATGGTTCCTATTTTGATTAATAAAGATGTGTTTGAGCCTAGTTATAATGATTTAAAATTCATGGTCCAAAACCTCAATTACTTTTGCACCAATCTAACATGACATTATCTTGTTATCTGTTAAGCAAGAGAAGGTATTTGAAAATTATACTACTTCCAAGAAGATGGTTGACTGTATCAAAGTACCAAGGAGGTGTCCTTGGAGCCCCTCCTGTTCTTTCTTTGTTCAATTCCTTCTGGCCTTGGCGCCAGCCAGGATCATAAAATGGTTGTTATCTGGGGGTGTGGAACAGCAAATTATAGTGTTATATAGAGTTTTAGAGCAAAAGGGACCTTTAACACCTTCCTGCTAAATACAACTGCACTGACTGTAGGCATTGTAAGCCATCAAGCCATAAGCAGTTGCCTCATGGGCATAGCATAAGGAGTCTGTGTTCTGCTGGTTGTGCATTCAGGCCCTCAGTGAACCCAGCAGCCTATCATTCACCTTCCATTTTATGGCGATGACATCCAGCCTCTCTCTCTAACCCTGACCTTGAGAAGCCTCCTCCCACAGTTCTGTCTTCCCAGAAACCTAAAAGTCATTTCCAATCAAATGACCAACTGATATCTTGGTGCCAATATGTTCTGAACAAGAACTTACTATAATCTTCTCAGATACCACATTATCCTAAATCCCCTGCATTATCCCTAAGTAAAGCATTCCTTATACCTCTCTCTTTCTGTCACCCCCACCGGCACTGTCCCTCATTTGGCCTTGTGTCCGAGTTAAGTATGTGTTAGAGCTAGGTATAGAGTTTATGTTAGAGCTAAGGCCATGGAGTAGAATGCAAAGGAAAGCATTTAAAGATACATTTCTTCAATGTCACAAATTGGATAGGATTGGCCCTGAATCCCAAAGCCATTTGAATTACTGGGGGCAGTTAAAATGGCAGCTTTTAAGTGGTGGCGATAACAAGTGTTTTCCAAGGACTCCATTATTTTTATAATGTGTTATATATCCAATTACAGTGTGGTGGGTTTTTTTTTAATGTTTGCCATTTCTAATGGAATCCTGATGGTTTTTGAATTTTGCCTGCAAGAAACTTAAGGTCTTTTTCTCTCTAGCTTTGTCCCATATTCAGGTTCCTTACAGAGTGATAAGACACTGAATGTGTGAAGGGTGTGGAAATAGAGGAGGGAGATGACAAATGCCCCTTCATACTGCAACACTGGGCTTGGCCAATTCAATGACCATGTGCTGGACAACCTGTTTTTCAGCAGAGTTTTAAAAAATACCTCATTGAAAGATCAACCAAATGTCATCCCACCACAGAAAGCAGAGTGAGAATATGGTTAAGTTCTAAGGAGCTATAACCTGTCTGCCCTGGCATTAAGGATTTCTGTCTTCTTTCCTGTTCTCTGCTTTTTACTTCCTGTTGGTAATTTCTCTTATCTCTCTGACTCTACCTCCCTCCCTCCCTCTTCTCTGTCTCTCCCTCAAACCCCTTCCTCTCTATTTCCCATCTCTCCTTCTATTTAACTTTGCAGTGCTCCACCTGAGAAAGTTGTGATAGAGAGAGCTCTAGGAAAATAGGTTCCAGAACACCTGTGGGGGCTGCCTCAGTCCTTGCTGAGCAGAACTGGTGACCCAGGCAGACAGTGCTAAGGGCATGCATGTCAGGGAGCAGGTGGGTAATAGATGGGAATAGACGAGGCTTGTGAGAGAACCTAGTGAGGGCCTATGAGCAAGCTCAGGTGTTCTAGAGACTCAGCATCAACAACCGTCTCCCACAATTAATCATACTGTGGATTAGAATCTTTAATCTCTATTTCCTGAACTTCTTGGGAGACTTTAGACTTGGGTCCTGATTAGAAACGCCTGACCTTTACTATTTCTTATTGATTTATAGTTGACTGATTATTTTCCATGACTAAATTGTAAGGTGACAAAGTCTAAAATTGATGTTTATCCTACTCCTGACCTTCTTCCTAGATACTCTATTCATATCCCATTGGTGAAACTCTACTCTTGTTTGTAAAAAAAGTGATAAGAAGTAATCCCATTTGTTATTAAGCATTTCAGGGTTTATCCCTCTTGGGGATTTTTACTTTAAAGGCAGGATTGGAAAGATTTGGAGTCAGAGGCTCCATGGGCACAGTGACCTCATGACTTCGGAAAAAGTATTTACCTTCCTTGAGCTTTAATTAACATTTCTACAAAATGAAAGTGATGATAAGCATATCTGCCTACAAAACTGGGAATGACTGAATTAGAAAAAAAAAGTGAAAGGAAAAAACTATTTGTATAAATGGTAAGGTGCTCCAAAAAATTTAATAGCTTAAAGTGTAAAGATCCTAATATAGATCCTTTACTTTTTTTAAAAAAAAACAACTATATTGTTCACTTATCATATTTCAGGCACTGTTCCATGCCTGAAATGCATTTTACACATTTTCTTATTTAATCCTGACCACACACCTTTGAGGAAAACTGCTATCCCAGTTTTCCAGATGAGGAAACTGAAACTTAGAGAGAAGAAGCAATTTGCCAAAGTACCAAAGAACCAAAATAACAGAGCTATGTTTGAGCCCAAAGTCTTTGCTCTTACATAATTCTCTACTGCTCATCCTGCCCCAGTCTCTTATGCCTCCCTCACCTCTTCTTGTTCTCATACACTCATCCTTTAAGATCTAACTCAGATGACTCCTCCTGTTCCTGAAAGCCTTTGGACTTCCAATGAACTCAAAGTCCTCTTTTACTGCCTAAGCTACTCATGTGTCAAGTGTGTGGCATCTTTTATAGTTTTGTCTAATATTGCTATTTGGCATAATGTCTTGTATTGTAATCTGGAAGGGGAAAAAATGGCAATAGAATTCCTCAATGAGAATGGTGGGTTTTTAAAAAATAAATTATCTTGATTGGCTCTTTGGCTCTGAAGTTCCATTAGAGCAGACAGACCCCAGAACATAGCACACAGAAGTTTTGTAAAAATTATTTGTTGAAAATATAGAAACTCCTAGGATATGTGCCCAGATTGTCTGAAGCAAAGGAAAGTGAGAATGTCTGTTATTTGAAAAGTATACAACACTTAGCATAGTGCCTGGCACAAAGTAAGCATTCACTAGCTGATGGCAATCTTGTCCTAAATAGTAATATTGCAGGAATTATTAGAGCATCTTACAAGGGGCAAGGAGAAGAGGACAGAAAGAAGTTGAGCAATATGGTGGTTGCTGGGGCTCCATGTACCGTGTTTCCCAGAAAAAAAGACCTAACCAGAAAATAAGACCTCGCATAATTTTTCAGGATCCTTGTAATATAAGCCCTACCCCAAACATAAGCTCTAGTTAAGATTGTCAGCTAGACAGGACTGTTTGAATAAATGTAGATTTTTGTACATGAATAAATGTAGATTGTTGGAGCAAAAATTAATATAAGACCCGGTCTTATTTTCAGGGAAACATGTTAGAGAGCAGGCCATGCTTTTTGAATTTTGCTTGCAAGAAACTTAAGGTCTTTTTCTCTCTAGCTTTGTCCCATATGCAGGTTCCTTTTAGAAGGATAAGACAGTGAATGTGTGAAGGGTGTGCTGGGCTTGGCCAGTTCAATGACCATGTGCTAGATAACCTATTTTTTCAGCAGAGTTTTTAAAAATACTTCATTGAAAGATCAACCAAATGTTATCAGACCACAGAAAGCAGAGTGAGAATATGGTTAAGTCCTAAGGATCTTAACCTGTCTGCCCCGGCATTAGGGATTTCTATCTTCTTTCCTGTCCTCTGCTTTTTACTTGCTGTTGGTAATTTCTCTCTGTCTCACTCTCCCTCCCTCCCTCTCTCTTCTCTTGTCTCTCCCTCAAATTCTTTCCTCTCTATTTTCCATCTCTCCATCCATTTAACTTTGCAGTGCTCCACTCTGGTCTGAAAAGTTTATTGATGTATTAGTCAGCTTGGACTGCCATAACAAAGTACCATAGAGTGAGGGACTTAAACACCACCAGAAATGTATTGCTCACAGTCCAAGATCAGGGTGCAGCATGCCTGGATTCTGAGGAGAGCTCTCTTCCTGTTTTCCAGATGGCCTCCTTCTTGCTGTGTCCACACATGGCAGAGAGAGTGAGTGAGCTTCCTGGTTTTATTCTTCTGAGGGTATTAATCCCACCAGGAGGGCCCTACTCTCATGACCTCATCTAATTTAATTACCTCCCAAAGGCTTCATCTCCAAATACTGTAACAGTGGGGATTAGGGTTTCAACATTTGAGTGGTTGGGGAGCAAGAGAGGGGACAAAAACATGCAGCCCATGCAATATTACCACCGTACAGCTTATGTTTTACCTTAGTCTGTACAATTTTGACCATTAAAAAGAGATCTTTCAGAAACCTGACTTTGTTTCTAACCATGTGAAATGTATGCTTTTGAAAGCACCAAGTTCATTTTTTACTGACACAAGGCTCAAGGATACTTCACTCATCAGTTTACAGATTTCCTTATAAATGTGGCTACAGATATTGTTCCATATATTTACTGCAGGAATTGAAACAGAATATTAAGTCTGCTTTTTAACAAATTTGGAGCAGCAAGATCTTTGCTGCCATAGAAGTGGGACAAATCTAATTTAGTCAGCGGTTAAAAACATCTGGGCCTCTCCCGGCCTGAGCTGAGCTGCCGCTGAGCTGCCAACAGGTGGCAGAATGGCTCAGCTAAAAAATAAAAATAAAAAGATTTTAAAAATTAAAAATAAAAACATCTGGGCCTCTCCTGAAAGAGGTTTGAGGCATAAGGAGAAAGCCCCATGATGAGATAGGATGTATAGGAACTGAGACGGACTCCAGACTCACAGCTAGAAGAACAGGGGCCCCAGTCCTACAAATGCAAGGAAGTAAATTCAGCCAATAGCATGAATGAACATGCAAGACCCCAAGTTTCAGAAACGAATGCCAGCCGTGGGACATCTTGATTTCAGCATTGAGATATCCAGAGCAAAGAACCCAGACTTCTGACTTATACAAATGATGAGATAATAAACTTGTGTTGTTCTAAGCTCCTACATTTATATCAATTCATTATGCAGCAATTGAAAACTAGTATAGTTAATGTTCCACAGTCCAATTTTATATTTTACAATTAATTGTGAAGCAAATGCAGTATAACTTTATCTGCAGAAATGTTGGAACTTTCCACTGAGTTTGGGTTATAAACTTTCGGTATTTATTTTAGGCTTCTTATCACATCCCCTAAGTTCTTGACAATTTTAAGTTCTTCATGATAATAGTCCAATTGCCTTTCAAATTGATAACTTATTACTAGACGATAAAAAAGAACAATGACATGCAAAATATAGAGATATGATCAAGTTCAGATTTAACTGCTGGGTCTAAATATATAAAATATGTATTATAAGAAAAATGTTGATTCTAATCAGCAAACTTTGATTTCATTTGATCCTTATTATAAAAAAGAGGAAAGTACAGAATTTTAAATTATCTCATATTTGTTGTATTAATTGTGCAATGAAAATAAACCAGGAGGAATAATCTTTAAAATAGTCTTAAAACTGAAAGCTTACACATTTTAAAATTAACCAGACAACTAGAAACACAAAATGTGAATAAGTCCTTTGTATATCATTTTTTAAAAAAAATAATAAAGCTATTGGAGCTATTGGTTAGCTAATCTACAACTATTAATTAGAAAGCCTTTTATTAAAAAAAAAAAAAGAAAGCCTCTTATTTGTTGTATTTATATCACGTAGTAAAGAAAGGAAGAGCAGCTAGGAAAATAAAATTCTCTGGCATGTGTAGATATGTTTTATTGACTTTTTATGCTAAATAAGCTAATATATGAAAAACTATGTTTCCTTATTTATTTTTTTAGCTTTTGATCCTCAATCTGTTCTCTGTATCTACTTGTATGAGCTTTGTTTGTTTTTGTTTTATATCTGATAGTGCAGTAGATAAATCAGAAAAAAAAAAAAAAGATGTTTGCTGAAATTTTGCTGAAACCATATTTCTTCCTGTCGAGCAAGAGCTATTATTCCCTTAAGGTAAGTAAACGTTATGTCTAACATTGACTGTCTTATAAAGAGAAATTAGGGGGAGCTCATTTTCCCATCTATCAAGTCCTGGGTTTGAATTCTTTGTTAAAAGATCTTTTTATGATTTAGAAAACGCACAGGATGATAAGATGCATTTCCTTAGGAAAATAGCTGTTCACATCTATTGCATATAATAAATTATATACAAGGTCGGACAATTAAGTTCCCGAACTTGTTGCAATGATGTTGTTAACCTTTTTTGATATCAGAGGGATTATTCATTATGAATTTGTACCAAGTGGATAAACAGTTAGCCACATTTACTATTTGGAAATGCTGAAAAGGCTGTGTGAAAAAGTTAGATGACCTGAACTTTTTGCCAACAATTCATGGCTCTTGCATCACAAAGCATCAGCTCATACGGCACTGTCTGTGAGGGAGTTTTTAGCCCGTGAACAAATAACTGTATTGGAACACCCTCCCTACTCACCTGATCTGGCCCCCAAGACTTCTTTCTTTACCCAAAGATAAAGCAAAGCAAATATTGAAGACTTTTGATGACATTGAGGACATCAAGGGTAATACGATGACAGGTCTGATGACCATTCCAGAAAAAGAGTTCCAAAATTGCTTTGAAGGGTGGACTAGGCACTGGCTTGGATGCATAGCTTCCCAAGCAAGGGGGTACTCCGAAGGTGATCGTAGTGATATTCAGCAATGAGGTACGTAGCATTTTTTCTAGGATGAGTTCATGAACTTAATTGTCCGACTGTGTGTGTGTCTGTGTGTGTGTGTGTGTCTGTGTGTATACACATATATCATACAATAAATTATTACATCATAAATTATTGGGGGATTAGAGGCAAATAAATATATTAAACATAAACAGTCAAAGAATCCTTTTTAAAATTTTTATTAAAAAATATAGCTAACAATGATTATACTTTCAGGGATCATTCTATAGTTTGTTATTGGGGAATTTCTCTGAATGTGTAAAGCACCTGAAACCATAAGGCGGAGACGCAGCATTCTCTCTTGAGCATGAAGCCAGCTCTCAGTGTTATGTCTGCACCTACCTTTAGCCATTGATGATCGTTCTTCTTTCCCTTTGGGAGAGTAAGAGGGAGAGGACACAGTCCATCTGAGTGAAGAAAAAAAAATTATATATATATATCATACAACATTATATCAGTTTCAGGTGTATACCATAGTTGTTCTACATTTATGGACCTAAAGAAGTGATCGCCCTAAGTCCAGCAACCATCTGACACCAAACCATGCTATCACACTATTATTGACTACATTCCCCATGATGTATGTTACATCCCCATGACTTATTTGTTTTATACCTGGAAACTTGGACCACTTATTGCCCTTCGCCTTTTCCCCCCTTTTAAAAAATTTTTCAGTTACAGTTGACATTCAATATTATATTAATTTCAGGTGTATAGCATGGTGGTTAGACATTTGTATAATCTAAGAAGCAATCTCCCTGAGTAGTCTAGTACCCACCTGGCACTATACATAATTATTACCATATTATGACTATATTCCCTATTCTTTACTTGACATCCCCATGACTATTTTGTAACTACCAATTTGTACTGCTTAATCCCTTCACCTTTTTCACCCTGCCCCCAACTCCCCTCCCATCTATCACCCCAATAAATCTAGTATCCATCTGACACCATACATAGTTATTACAATATCAAATAATCCTTTTGCCATATGACTATAACATTCAGACAAAAAAAATACATCTATTATCCTTAATAATTATATAGGCAAATTAAATGTTATACTTTCCCATTTAAGGTAACTAGGCTTTTTAAAAAATTAATCTTCCAAACATCCCTGACCTTTAAAAAGTGCTGCAATACATTATAGACCTCAAAAGGCGTTAGATACTATTTTTAATTTTTTTTTAGGAACACTGCAGGATATGAAAAAAGCACTCTGAGTCATATTTTTTAAAAGAAAAACACTCCCTGCCATGGCAGGTGAATGTTGCTGCTGCCTGGGAGGCATGCTTGAGCTTGGCACCCAGGCACCGTGGGCCCAGCCCAGACACTGATGAGGTTTTGTCAAGTACTGTCTATGTCACCGCATTAGAATTTGACAAAGTCCTGTGGGGGAAGGAGAAAATGCTCACAAACTATGTCCTAGCATAATCTTCAACAAATTCAATTATTAATAATCACAGTTAACCTTTATGGAGAGCTTACTTGGTGCTAAACTCTGAGGTATGGGCCTTTCATACATTATTTCACTGAATCCTCCAAGCCCCCTTTGAGGTAATTACTGCTTTCTAAAGCCCCTGTTTTACAAAAGCTGGAGCTTAGAGAAGTTAAGCAACTTGCCCAGCTGCTGATAAGTGAAAATCTTAGATATGAATCCAGACAGTTGGGTATTTTCTCAAGTAGAGTCACAAATCTCCAGTTGATAGATACCAAACTTACCTCTTGGCTCCCCTAAAGTTCCAGAGGGTATTGATGAAGCACTGCACAGCTGGGCGACTGATTCAGCCCCTCAGTTCACATCTTCTCAGGAAGTTGCTCCAGTTTCTGAAAATCCTTCTGCAAATAGTGTTTCAATGAAGATAAGTGTAATTCAGCATACTGCTAAAATGAATTAAGATAACTAATTAATAATAGGGAAGGGCCACCAGGCTGGCCCCAGGAAGTCTACAAATTCCACCTATAATTCAGGCCACAGGCTGAATTCTCAAGAACTATCCAGGTGGAGGGTCTGCTGACTCCGTGGCCTAAAAGAGTGGACCTGTGCCTGCAAGAAAGATGTGACAGAATGGTGGCTGTCATCTTCTCGCTTCACTCCTCTCCCAACTCCGCAAGCACTCCCAATTCAATCCTTTCCAAGGAAATCACTGTCCATATCATCTTTCTTAAGAGTAGGAGAAGGAAATGGGGTCCAACCTGGATCAGACGAGGGCATGGAGAGGAGGGGCCATACCTAAGACATGTACTGAAGAACAGCACGGATAAATGGGAAGCCAACAGAGTCTTGGAGCTAAAGCCCCCTTTCTCTTTTCTCCATCCTGTCTTCCTCTCTCCAGCCTGATCTAAATCTGTCCTCAAGAAAGCACCTGAGATCGCTTCCCTCACTGGGAACAAAATCAGGAAGTACCCATATGGTTGCTGTACCCTGTTAAAGGGCTTTTAAGAATCCGTGAGCAAGTCAGAGAGGTAGGCTTTGTCTTGTTCAAGATTAATTCCCCAGTGCCTAGATCAGTTCCTGGATCCTTAAACTTTTGGAGGCCACGCATTCTTCTTGGGACCCTAAAATCGCACCCCCTCTTGCCTCTGGGCTGCGGGCCACAGGTGCAGGACAGAGCTTCCAGCCTTCGCGTTCGACACCCACTTCCTGGGATGCAGCGCCTCCTAGTGGAAGTCCAGAGCTGCTGCCTCCCTGGATTCGTCACACATGGGCCTTCCCGCGATTCCCTCCAGATCTCCACCTTCTCATCCTCCAAACCGCAGTGTCACCCTCATGGATGAGACAGGTCCCTTCTAATAACCCCAAGTACTCACAAGGTGAATGATAAAGGCCAGGTAGTTCCTCCAGACAAGAGCAGCACTTCTCAAACTTTAAAGTTTGATGATGAATAATGTAGGGAAGTTTATAAATCATAGTTAGCATTTTCAGGGTTTTATCCCTTGAAGGTTTGTCTGCCTCTTGCCCAGTGCTGAGACCTAAAGAAGAGATTGGACTTCAAGTTGGAAGGGGTGGGGGAAAGAACCACAGTCCCCAAATCAGAAACTACAAAACGTGGGTTTAAAGCAAGAGGTCAAGAGATGGAGGATGCTGACTGACTGCTCAGAGAGGGTGTCCCAAAGTATCAGATGAGGTCATCCAAGGTCAGGGTCTCTAACTTTCAGCTTTGCCAGCCCAGAAACTCCATTTTGTCAGTGCACCCAGAGATAAGAAGACTCAAGGGAAATGAATCATACCAACCAGATTCTTAAGCCTAAATCAAAAACCAACAGTAAGAGCACCTAAGCTTGTTCAGAGCAATGCTCTTCCCTACAGAAACGTCTACACAGGCAGTCAAATCATTATCAAAAGTCTATTTTGTGAGCCTGAAATCAGAGCAAAGGGAATCAAGTGTGTGACCTCAGAAAAGTATATTATGGAATATTGAGAGTTGGATGCAGCCATCTCTGGGATAATTGTTATATCTGCCAAGGGTTAAGTTGGAAGTGCAGAAAAACACCTTCCCCATCTGTTACTCTACCTGCAACCAGGACCTTTCTTGTTTAGCTTTCTTTCGAGCATTTCTGCCCTCAGAATATATTTCAGTCACCTTGGACGAATGTGAATGGCTAGAGTGGGTTACCTCAGATGGCGTGTTTGTAGTTTATATTTTCTTAGTTGACCATTTTTACTCATTATACTATTAGAGAGTGACTACGCCAGACGTTCTTTCCAGATTCTGGGGGCAGCTCATTGCCCAGTACCCAAGCAGCTGCAGGAAAGGAGTAGGGGGATGGGGCCAGGACCATCAGGGTAAAAACAAGAGCCCGTCCTTGCTTTCCAGCCTGACACCTTATTCCAACTTGCGGATTTAAAAACCTTCAGTGTATGGGCCAGCCAAGTGGCGCATTCGTTAAGAGCTGGTTTGGGGATGCCAGTGGCCCTGGTTCGGATCCCACATATGAGAGCCAGTGACACTGCCCTCTACAGCTAACAACAGCTCCACCTGGAGCTGGGCTGTGCGAGCCCCAGCGATGGTGTAGGCTGCAGCCCCTGCTGCAGTGGACTACCATAGGCTACAGTGAGTGGCCGGCAGCCAGTGTGAGCTGCCAATAGCCACAGTGAGCAACATCCAGAGGCTGGCGACCAATCTGCCTCATCCAGGAAGAGCGCGATGATGATACCAACATAGGCCAGTGAAGCAACATCTTCTGAAACTGGACTGAAGAACAAAAGGATAGCAACTTGTCTGTTCCCCTTCCCCGATTCCCCAACGCTGTTCCCCTCACCCAATTCCCCAATAAAATCTTTAAAAAAAAAAAAACCTTCAGTGTAGTCATTTGGTAAGAGGTCAGAGGAATGAAAGTTGTCACATCTCTGTTGGCGGTTGTTTTTTTTTGTTTGTTTGTTTTTGGTGGTGGTGATGTTGATTTCCTATATAATGAACCCTCAAATCCAAAGTCTGGCGGTTTCTCAGGCTCACCTTCCCCCATTCTGTTCTCTCATGGTCTGAGCTGTCTTGTTGTGTGGCTTTAAACTCATCAAATTTAGGAAACTGTCAGTGAGGAGACGTGGGAATATTACAGCCCTCAACAGTATTTTCCTCTTACATGCTGTTCAGTAAGTCTTTGCTGATAGAGTGTCGGTAAAGGGGGCACAACCCCACTGCAATGCCCATCTCTCCCAGGAAGCTTCCTGACTTGGTTTACCATGCCCCAGGTCCTCTGGGAGCAGGTAGAGAGACTCATTCCTCACATTGATACAGATGCTGCCAGCCGCCTGAGAACTGAATCTAAAACTTACTTCCATTTTGCCTAATAACAAATGACAGACCTAAATTTGTTGACTTTGGATTTTTTAAGAGCTCATAAGACAAACTAACAACAAAATTTGCTTTAATCCTGAGGTAGACTAGGAAAAACTCCTCAAGGAGAAAACACCCTCTCACCTTAGGAGGTTGTGGAGATGGAGGCCACAAACTCATCAGCATTCCTCATAGTGGCTATGGAAACCAGCTCCTCTAGCATGGTCATATATTGCACTTGTCACAGTGTATTGTCTACTCTGAACTCTTGTAATCCTTAATAAGTGTTTGCACATTGTTCCTATAACTCCTACACTCCAAAATGTTGACGTTTTAGCCAGCCTGAGGATTTTAGAGCACGCAATGTATGATTTGACCCTTGATAGGGGTCAAATGAGAAAACATTGAAAAAGCACAGAATAACCTCCTGCAACAGTCACACGAGGAGGAAGAAAGTTGGCTGATTCACTGGCAGAGAATGAAAAAGTAAAGTCCTACAGTTCATTTTTTTTTTTTTTTTTTTGCTGCATTATAATTCAGGTTCTGACTGAAGTCAAATTCAGATGGGACATAACAGAGAGGCAATGTGGCTACACCTGATCTAAAAGAGCGCCCTTGCCGTGCCATTGTTCCCACAATGCCGTGACTCGGATTCGAACCGAGGTTGCTGCGGCCACAACGCAGAGTACTAACCACTATACGATCACGGCGAGCTACCGGGACGCCGCGAGGGTCAGGGCGCAAAGTGCTGTACTCCTCCCTGAGAACGCCATTCTAACGTTCTGAGAGGGACTAATGTCAACCAGGCGCTTCTAGCCCTCGCGCTGACCCCAAAAGCCAAGTAGGAGCGCCATGGACTTTGGGGCCGAAGTCTCCGCTGGTCGTCCGCAAGGACCGTAAAGGAAAGGAAATGAAAGTGCTTTTCAAACGAAAGGACTCCTATGATGCCAGGCCTACGACCGGACTCTTACAGAGCTGGTTTGGATGTGGGGCCCAGGGGTCGCCCAAATGGTGGCCCTGGGTCCTTTCACACCCACCGTGTCCTGGCGCTCACATGATCTGAACGGACTCTTAAATTCTACAAGTAGGAAAAAATCAGCTCCGAGCCACCGCACAACTTCTTTCGAGACGCGGGGGGGGGGGGGGGGGAAAGGGGAACCTCCAGAACAGATTCCAGGGAGATGGGAGATGAAGCCCGCCCGCGGGCGAGTGGGGAATAAAATCAAGAAAGCAAGGGGAGTAGTGCGCCTGCGTGCACTCAGGGAGCAGAGACGTCGGAAATGGGCGGGAACAAACAATGACCAGTCAAGGGGCGGGGCTTTCAACACAGAAGATGTCAGGCGAGGCACACAGACCCTGGGACTCCGGTAGCTCGCCGTGATCGTATAGTGGTTAGTACTCTGCGTTGTGGCCGCAGCAACCTCGGTTCGAATCCGAGTCACGGCATTGCATACAGCAATGACACGGCAAGGGGTGTAACCTTTTACCGTTCCCCTCCGTTTTTATCTCGAGTTTTTAAGAACATCCTGGAAAATGAATCTTGATCCTTTTGTGACCGTGGAAATCGACGTTTTCGCCAGCTCTGTCTGAAGTGGGCTTTCGACAAATATAGGCTACCAGTCACTCTAGGGCTACGAGCCTTACCATTCTTGGTGACAAAGCACAGAGTACTCACAAGGGCTGTCTTGTAACAGACGTGTACAATTTTCCCTGGCCAGCACTGGAAACGGACCCCCAATAGGAAGAGAACGCTTCGCAGAGAGAGAGGGAGGGGCCTTTAAAGTAGCTCCTGAAGTCAGAAAGGGAATTTGTCAAGCAGCCAGGATACTCTCTTGTGCAAAGACTTAAAGAACTATCGTTAATTTCTCTGTAAATCTCTCTTCCTTACCCCCAAGACGACCAAAGGCCCTGGACTGACAGGTAGTAGACGGTTCTCAAGGACCTGTTGAGTGAGTGAGTGAATGAATGAATGAATGAATGCATGTAAGTAAGTAAGTAGGGCCTGGGAAACGACACTGAGGGAGGGCCACGAAATGAGCTGGAAAAGATAGACGAATTTTCTGCAGTCTGGGGGATGGGAGTGAGGGGTGAGTAAAAGGATTCGTGTTTAGCAAGATCCCTCTGGCGATTTTGTACGGTGTAAGGGGGGTGATTTAGAGCCGATGACACTGGAGGGACGGGGGGGTCACTATGGATTCCTTTGTTAAAACCCGTGACACGTTCTGTTCAGCAAAATGCCACTGCCTACTGAGGACCCTGCCTAGTTCTAAGGGCCGAGGGGGCGGGAGCACTGATGTAGAAAAAGTAAAACCCGGCCCAGGGGCACAACAGAGGTGGGCACCGGGTCCGGCGGGAGCACAGCGGAGGGAATACTCAGGACCGTTGGGAGAGTAGGAGAAGCTATAAAGAAGTGAGTGTTGAGCAGGAAGGGCACGGCAGAGTGAGATGTGGTCGAGACCTTTCTACAGGGCCAGCCGGGGTCTCGAGGCGTCCACATCCTCCGCAGAGAAGGCGTTGGGTCACTCCCGGAGGAATCAGCAGGGAAGTGAACCCCTGAGGAGTTTCCCCTGCAGACCCAAGGGTCTCCTGGGCTCAGAAGATAAGCGTCCTCCAAAGAATGGGAATTACACAGCTTGTGAACACTTTTAGCCAGTCCGGACCCGGGGTGGCCAAGTGGTTCCCCCTAAATTTCCACCGCACTCGCATAGAACTCGCCCTTCCCCACTTCACCATCACCATCTCCTGGGGCTAATGAACCAAAACAGCAAAGAGCCGCAGCAAATGGCTAGGGCTCAATGCGCCTGCACGTTCTCGGATTCCGCCTTAGGCTGGAACCCCGCCCCATAGGCGGACCTTTTGGTGACGTACAGGCTAGGGCGGCCTATAATTATTGAAGAGGATATTTGGAGAGCTGTGTCACCACGGCCCCGGTAGCTCGCCGTGATCGTATAGTGGTTAGTACTCTGCGTTGTGGCCGCAGCAACCTCGGTTCGAATCCGAGTCACGGCATTGTGGGAACAATGGCACGGCAAGGGGCTTACCTTTTTTAATTCCCTCGTTTTTAAAATTCTGGTCGATAACGTTTTGTATATACCATAATTCACCTCACTTTTCTTGACATAAACCACTGCATCTCTACCTCGAAAATCGAGCCACCTCTAATATAGATAGGCACCCCCAGTAATTCTCATTTAACGCTCTGAATACAGCTTCAGATCAAACTGTCCGAAAATCGGCGTCTAAATCGTTTCTACACAAGTAAAACAGCGCTCCCGTGACCTTGCGATTTTTTTCTTTTCATGCATTTTTTTAAAAATTGGGTTGTTCATTTTTAAATAGAGAATACAAGTGCACAAGTCCAGCGAAAAGTAAGTCTCCCTCTCATTTTTCATCCCATCCACCAATTATTGCCAGTTTCCAGTATATCTTTCCATGACAGTCCTTGTATAAACAAACACTTATATGTGTATGCAAATATATTCTCCCTTGTTTCTTGCAGCACACAAATGACCCCTTCCCTTCCTTCCCCTCACCTCCAGAAGTCAGACAGAATTTGAGGTGATAGATTGGCATTGGTAAACAATCTCCCTTTACAGAGAACAGTACACAGACCCGGAGGGAATCTCCACCCATCCTGATCCTGTCCTTTTTCTCTCCAGGCTCTGGCTCCTGGCTGGGGAGGGTGAGAGACGTTTGGGTTGATAAACTAGGGTAAAAGGATTCCTTACTGTGCCCATAAAAACCTTGGGATGGGAGCCTGGGCTCTGTTGGGAAGCAGCCCTATTTTGATTTCAGGCTGGAAGGGCAGGGAAGTATCCCCGGTTTGGCGTTGGGAAGAGGGACTTGACTTGGTAATCCATTTGGAGACCGTCTACTTCCATCTCTCCCCAATTTTGTCAGGATCCAATTTAAATCATATACCAATGAAGCTAGAAAATTCAAGTTCATTGAAGGCAGAACTGAATCTTATTATGCTTGTGTTCCAAGCATGCAGCCTCTCCCTAAATATTTGAACAGAGAGGTTTCTTAATGGAGTCCATAAATGAGTGAAGTGTCCGCGTTTGCTTTAAGTTATATTCTTTCAACATGGAACCATGTCATTTTCATATCAGACAATTAAAGGAAACCTTGCCCAAATGAAGCTCCATCTACATCCAGAATCTCTAAGAACAGAGTGCATGTGTAAGAGTATTGGGATATGTTTGCTTTCTCAACGTTGTGGCCAGAGATGGGCTCAAGGCAAGGCAAGGACCAGAATTAGAAGAAGGCAAAACCCAGAGGAAGTCAGAGCTCAGGACAAGACTGAGTATCCAAAGTTAGGCAAACAGAAGTGAGGACACCCCAATCAGTAACCAGTAAAAGTGAGGGCTAAGGGATTAGCCCTTGGGCATGCACAAATTTAGGATATTAAGGGGGGAAGAAAGGATGTAGCCTGAGAGAATGGTGTCATTTTATGGAGAACAGTGTCATTTTATGGAAAGTTTGGGAGAAGGTGGTTTCAAACAAAGAGGAGGTCAGCAGACTCAAGTACCACAAAGGAGAAAGAGGATTGAGACAAAATCATTGGGTTTGACCCTTAGAAGTCATTGTTGACTTTTAAAACCTTCCATGAAAACAAGTGAGCAATGTGTATCAAGAGTCAGAAAAAAAGTATACTCTTTGCCCCAATAATTCCACGTTTGGGAAAATTGCCAAAGGAAATATCCTAAGCTTGGAAAAGTTATCTGCATAGATGTTTATTACAAGAGTCATTTAGAAAGAAGGAGAATGGAAATAGACTAAATGCTCAAAAAAAAAATGCTGAACTAAACTAAGGTAGGTTCATTTGATGATCTATTAAACATCATTTTTAAAGTATAAAGTCAACTTTTAAATATCATTTCCAACTAAAAAGAGTAAGATTCCCTTAAAGACATGACTGATTACAAGTCTGCAGCAGAGGAAGTACAAGTTGAGTCTGGAATATCTTTTTTTTTTTTTTTCAGGGCAGTATCACTGGCCCTCATATGTGGGAACCGAACCAGGGCCACTGGCTTCCCAAGCTAGCACTTAACCACCGCGTCACTCGGCCAGCTCTAGTCTGGAATATCTTGTGTAAGAAAGCGAGTGGTGCTTAAAGATTGATGGAACCAGGTCAAAAGGACCTTTCAGAGGTTTTCTGAAAGGGCTTCTATTGGACAAATTTGGGACAATTTGGTCATCAAAAAGAATACTGATTGTAATGAATTGCTTCACATTGAATTAAAAAAAAGAAGTTTTGAGACCATGGGAGGGATTGGGGGAGGAGTGAGAGAGGGAGGGAGACAAAGACAGAGAAGAAGAATGAGGGCAGGGGGGGACTCTTCTTTACAGAAATATTCCATATAATAAATGCAGAAGAAATGACAGAACTAGAGAGTCACCATTTTACAATCCCAGTATAATAACAAATGTAAGCATAGATCATCATGGAAGCTAAAAAACACTGGGTAAAACGTTGGGAGCAAATAGTTAAAAGGTCTTAAGACATCACCCCAGAACTCACTTTAATTTGTAAGGAGAGATCTGATGAACTCCAATTTAACCAAGTGGTCAAGCCTAGCATCACCAGTAAAGGGACACATGTGCACCACTGGCCTACCAGTGTGACACATTGGGAAGTCCACAACATCCCCTATGTAGTCGTCTTTTCGAAACTGAAAAGTTTTTCCAAAATGTTTAACCTGACTCTACTTATGAGAAAACTATGAAAAAATCCAGAACGTGGGACATTCTACATGACAACTGCAACTGCCCTGGGCACTTCAAAACAATCAATGTCATGTAAAACAAACTAGCAACAATAAAATGGAGAACTACAAGATTAAAAGAAAGAAGTCATTGGGGGCCAGATCAGGTGAGTAGGAAGGGTGTTCCAACACAGTTATTTGTTACTGGCTAAAAACTCCCTCACAGACAGTGCAGTGTGAGCTGGCTGGTGCATTGTTACGATGCAAGAGCCATGAATTGTTGGTGAAAAGTTCATGTCATCTAACTTATTCACACAGCCTTTTCAGCACTTCCAAATAATAAACTTGATCAACTGTTTGTCCAGTTGGTACAAATTCATAATGAATAATCCCTCTGATAGCAAAAAAGATTAGCAATATTGTGGCAACAAGTTCATGAACTTAATTGTCAGAGCTCGTATAGATTTTTAATTATCATTTAAACTCTACCTTTATGATATCTTTCCCTTCCTCATCTAACTTTATCTTCTACTCTTCCCCACTATGAATCCTCCCCCTCTTTATGGCATTCTGGTTCCCACTTCAATGCCTTCAGTCAGTTTACGCTGACCCCTTCACTTGGAATGACTTTTCACTCCTTTGCTTTACCTGTGTGAATCTTACCCAGCTCAGGTCTACTTTCTCCATGAAATATGTCTTATTTTGGGCAGACTTCATTGATTCTATTCCTCTGAACTGTCAGCTGTACTTCTTAAACATATGTGGCTTCATTTGACCCTTACCACTGAAAGTGTTTTACAGTTTTCAAAGCCTGTTCATACCCATCAGCTCCCCTAATCCTCTCACAACAGTCATCATGCCCCTTGCAGATATAAGGAAAGTAAGGATCAGTGGCATTGAGTATCTTGCCCAGAGATCTGGCTATGGCCAAAACTGTTGGACTCTGGAGTCAGACACCTGGTAATTGAGACCCTCCAACATAGATTAACTGGACCATTCTTTTGGTATTTATTATCCCTATGTCAATTTTTAAAGCTGCCTATTTTTACAATGTGCACGTGTTATTTTCTCTATATACTTCGTGAAGCCAGGCAGAATATCAGATATCTCAGAATTTCCTACAGCCCTGCTACTCAAAGTGTATGGGGAACCAGAAGCATCTATATCTTCTGGGAGGCTATTAGAACTACAGTCTGGGACCCCACTCAGCTAGACTTACAGAATCAGACACTGCAATTCAACAAGTTAGCCAGGAGATTCATGTTCACATTCAAGTTTGAGAACTACTGTCCTCTAACACCAACTAGAGTATACATAAAGCAGAAACTCAACAAATATTTTGAGACCTGGGGTCCTGGGAATCCTAGGGGGTTCTCAGTTTTGCCATCACATCATTCTCTACTCTCCCAGCTTTAAGCCCCTTTCCCTTTGGGGCCTTGGGTGGCTCTTTGCTCCCTCAAAAGGCAGATATGAGTCTAAGAGTGAGGGAGACACTGAAGCAGTGCCCAGGGGTTTGATGGTGAAGTGAAGCTGCCACCTTGTCAGCAGAGGCAAAAGCAAATGTTGGAGTCAGTTTCAGGGCTACAACATTTCTGGGGAGAAACTGGCTTCACTTCTAAGATAAAAATGCCCATTGCTTGAGCATCAGAGCCTCGGGGGGGATAAGAGGTTTGTGATAGACAACACTGGAACTGTTTCTAGACTTGATTTATTGACTTGTCTGTTTCTATTCTGTCACTAATCTGATTGACTATGAAAGCCGGGATGTGACTTGAAGTGATTTCTGCGTGTGCGGGCTGCAGTCAGGGCCTTGTGGGCCTGCTCAGAGCAGGTGCTCCCGTGGATGAAAGGCGTTTGTGCAAGGGCTGTTTGCTTATGAGGGGTGCTTGTGTGGAAGTGTGCGTGACACGGGAGAAGTGGGTGCCTCTAGGGAGTTGATTGTAATGGGAGATGTGTCTGTCTGGCTTGGGAAACAATGTGGGTTCGAGACTGTGGGGTGCGAGCAGTTAGTTGGATGGGAGGAGGTAGATGGGGCTTCCACAGTAACACGCAGGATCAGACACATCTTAGGAACAGCCCCTTTTCTCGCCCTCCCTAGCTTTTCCCTAGGATATCATTTCCCCCGTTAGGAGGCCTTGGGGGAGGGGCCCGATGGCCGGGAACCCTGGAGTCTGAGGACTCCCCTCTTGGTGTCGCGCGCGAGCTGGAAGCTGGGGAGCGAGAACAGATGGGGACGGGTGCTCCCCCACAGGGGCACGCGTGGAGACACGTGGCGGATTCACCCTCAGTCCAGGAGTGGCATCCCTTGCCCTGGGGTCGCCCACCTCACTTCTGGTGAATCCACACTGCTGGAAGCCGATGCCCGTCTTCTCCGCCCGGGCTGGGGTAGGTCGACCCTGTTAGGGAGCGGAACCCCGCCCCTCCCTTGTTACTGAGGAGCCCCGCCCCCTCCCGCCGCCCGGCGGAGCTCCGCCCCCTCCCCGTCCCGGTCCCCGCCCCCGCCCCCCGCCGGACCCCAGCGCTCTCCTCGCTCAGTCTGGCCGGCCCCATGTTACTAAGCGGAGCTCCTCCGGCTGGCTCCGGCCCGGGGCCCCGGGCGCAGGGGAGCGCGGGGAGCGGCCCGGGGGGATCGCGCCGGAGCGCCGGGGGTGCAGGAGCCGGCCCAGGAGGGGGCGGCAGTGGCGGAGTGGCCAAGTGGCTCCGGGAGCACCTGGGCTTCCGTGGGGGGGGCGGCGGCGGAGGTGGGAACAAGCCGGCGCCCCCCGAGCCGGACTACCGTCCCCCGGTACCCTCCCCGGCCGCACCCCCCGCGCCACCCCCGGATATCCTGGCAGCCTACCGGCTGCAGAGGGAGCGCGACTTCGAAGACCCCTACTCCGGGGGGCCGTCCGGCTCCGCTGCCCTAGCCACCCCGGCGGCTCCCGGCCCCACGCCGCCCCCGCGCCACGGGTCGCCCCCCCACCGCCTCATTCGGGTAGAGACCCCTGGCCCCCCAGCGCCCCCGCCCGAGGATCGGATCTCTGGACCCCCAGCCAGCAGCGACAGGGTGAGTGCCGCGCCGGGTGGGGGTGTCCAGGAGGAGAGGTGGTTGGAGGTCTAGGGCTTTCGAGAGGGACAAAGGTGGCCTGGCCGGGGCCGGGCCCCTCGGTGTCATAACTGGTGGACACGCTCTTAGACCCTGACCCCGGGGCTCGGAGCCTTCACCCACCTTTGTTCAGATTCTCGACCTACTAATCTGGGACGTGCGCCCCAAACTCTGCCTCTATCTCCTATTATCGCCCCTGGACTTGGTGACCCTACCCCTCCCGGGTTCTGCTCTCATCGCAGCCCCTCGGAGTCTATAATCAGCCAGCCTTTTTCTAACGGGATTTGAGCTCCCCTCCCCTCCTCTTTACGGCCTTTCTGCCCTCTGGGAGCAGCAGCTCACCCTTTGATCTCTGACCCTCCCCTCCCTCCAGGGCAGAGCCTGTACAAAGCTCCACTCCTCCTCCTCTTCTGTGAGCCCAAGCATCTTTGCAGGTGCTGAAGCCCCAGGAAAAAGGTGAAGGCTGGGGTTTCTCCCTGTGGCTACAGCAAAAGCTAGTCTTGTCTCACCCAGTGGTACCGAAGCTGGTGGGCTGTTGTTCTTAGGAAGCCAAAAGAGGCAGCGCTGCGCCAAGGATGCTGACCACTGAGGTCCAGGCAGGCCCACTCCTGCACTCCTTCCCTTGTCCCCCCAGGTGTGGGGACAGTCAATGCTCAGAACCTGTTGCCCAGAAGGAGCTAAGCAGCTGAGCCCACTTCTCTCCTCTTGACCTCTCCCTCCTGGAGTCCATTCTGAGGGAGGCTAGAGCCTTTTGTGGATCTGCAGGCTTGGGGTAAAGAGAAGAGCCAGGCATTCACTGTTTGGAGAACAAGTGCTGTGCCCCAGAGGGCCCTGTTGGAGAAGCCTCCCCCTGCCCAGCCCCATTTTGGCCTTATTCCTCCTTAACAGCTGAAAACCATCTCCAGGTCCCTCTAGCCCTAAATTCTATGACAATGATTCTGGGCCACTCTGGTTCTGTTGTCCTTCCTCACTTACCCCTGGGAGCTCAGCTCTGGGGTTTACTCCTCTCTCCTCAGTAGAGAACACAGTTTTATTGGATTGTGGAGAGCTAAGTTGCTGTGTGAAGCCACTGGCTCCAGGGTTGAGGCTTTCAGCCCAGAGAGCGCCATTCTGCCTGACTTCCTGGATCAGAGAGATGTGTCAGGGTCAGAGAAGAAGCCTCAGGAATGTGAATTATTTTTTTCCCTAATTCCTGCCATGGGGCATGGCTGCTCATGCTGGGCCAGAATCTTTAGCCTGTAGAAAGCCTGTGTGCTTTCTTCACACATCCTTAGTCTCCTCTCCTTCCTAACTGTCCCTTACTGTTGGGTGATATGATGGTGGTGGTGGCAGTGAAGCAAAAGGAGCATTAGGCCTTGTTCTTCCTATTGACCTGTTAGTCTCCTCCTCCCTGACCACAGCCCATTGGCATGTGGGCCTGAGTGGTCCCTGGTCCTCCTCCTCTATTAAGGGTCTTGGAATGGCTTAACAGGCTGCCCACCAAGCCCCATGTCCTCCTCATGTCTGTGTCTCCCAAGTGATTGACACAATGCTTGGCATAAAGAGGGGTGCATAAACACATCCCAAATGGTGACTGTCCATTGCCAGGGTGACCCAACTTCAGAGATTCCCCTAACTACAGCACCCCTTGTACATTTTCCCCACAGAGACCTCCCAAGGAAGGGGCTGCACGCACACAAATGTGCAGGGACCCACAGATTCTTAATGAAGGCATCCATGCCTCACCCTGAGTCGGCTCTGTGATCTGCGGACTGTTCAGACGTTGGGGGCCCGGAGATGTCTTGAGTTCTTTGTTAGCTGCAAGGACGGGAATGAAATCCAGCAGGATCTCCCAGGAGCCACACATTTGTGGGGATTTTTACAGAGGGTAATGAGAAAGCTCCAGGATGCCATCCAAGCTGGCCCATGGGCAAGGATGCTATCTCCATGGACCCTGACCAGGGACCTCCCACCACTCAGAGAGAGCAGCTTTAGGAGCAGAGTTTGGGGACCCCAGAGTCTCCCCTTACGGAGATCCCAGATGAGATACCTGAGCCCCTTCCCCTAAACCCAGGTGTCCGCACATGCCTGCAGAGCCCACACAGAGTCGGCTGCTCCTGGATAGTGAGATGGCCTGACCCTAGCTCCTGAGGCCATACTGAACTGGTGTTTCTGTTCTGTATGGCTGCTTTCTCCCTATTCTCTGTTTCCCCTCCTCTCAGCCCTTCAGGTCCTCTTGCCTTGTTGCTTTTGGGTCCCTTCCGGAGGTGAGATGAGGACTGGAGACCAGAATGTGCCGTGGGTTGGCCAATTTCTCTCCTCCTGGAGCCCACTGACTGGTGCTGGGTGGGTGAGAACCCCCTGAGAGGGCCTGGGTCATGAGGTTTGATGAAATGGGTAGAAATGCTTCTGTGATGAGCCGGAGAGATTGAGGAGAAATAGGCTCAGAGAGGGTGGGGCAGGAGACAGTTGGAACTTAGACAGGATCCTGAGAGGCCCAGGGGGCTCAGGACCATTAGCCTTCTTCCCATGCAGGGCTCTGGCTGCTGGCCCACCCTGAGACCCACTGCTGCTATTGGCAGGGGTACAAGGGTGACCATCTGGGCAGGCCTGGCAGGGCAGGTGTGGGAGCAGCAGGAGCCGCGCCTTGCACCCAGCGGACAGACAGGGCCTTGCCATCTGGCGGCAGGAAGAACTCCCTTATGGTGCTGGGCCCTATCTGGCTGCCAGGCCATGGCCTGGCAGAGGAGTTAGAGAACTGGGCCTTCCCTTGCTTTGCTCCCTTTTCTCAGATCTTCAATAGGAAAAGCCTGGTCTAGGAAAGGGGGATGGGTATGGGACAGAGGCCCTGATTGGATGAAGCTTTGAGCTGCCTGGGACCATCTGCACAGTGTGTCCTTTGCCTCCATCATTCCAAGATGATGGGTGATGGGTGTGTGTGTGTGTGTGTGTGTGTGTGTGTGTGTGTGTGTGTGTGTCTGTGTGTGTCTGTGTGTGTGGAGAGAGAGAGAGAAAGAGAGAGAGAGATAATGTGAACAATAAGACACTAAGACAGGCACCCTGAATGAATTGAAACTAGGGCTCTTGTTCTAAGCTCATAGAAGGGCTGCTGGGGTTCCTGAACCTACAGAAATTGGGCAGATATTTGGGTACATGAGCATTTTTCTGGGAAAAGGCTCACAGCTCTAAGATTCTCAAATGGGTACATAGGGCCCAAAATATTAAGAACTTTTAAAAAGAGCTATACCTCATAGATGGTATCCACATGGACTTGGATCCTCTAGGCCCAAATTTTGAAATGAGTAAACAGACAAGTAGGAACAATATAGTATAGTGAGGGAGATATTCAGGTATCCGAAGTCAAATAAAACAGGCCTGCCCTGGGGTTAGGAGGGTAGGTAAGGTCTCTCCCTTAGCCAGTGTTCAGTGAGTGTTTGTGTATCATTAAGTGACACTTAGGCTCTGAAAGGGACTCACCACCCAGAAGACCTGGTCCTTGACTTTTTTGAGTTTGCTTGTTTGCGTTAATTTTCCTTAAGCCTTCCACTGACTCTGGGGGTCTGATCCGTTTATCTCGTGCATGTCCTCCAGTGGAAGTAGAGGGAGGGGAAGAGAAGGGACCAGATTAAGGGACCTTGGTGGACAGACCTGTCAAACCTTTGTGGCCTGGACTGGCCCTCTGAGCTGCTGGTGGTGCTTCCCAGAGGGCTGAAACTTGAGACCTGTGGGATTATATGGCAGGCCTGTCTGCTCTACCCAGTGCCGCCTCCTCACCTGCATCACTCACTCCCTCTAGAAGACATCTACAGCTTGTTGGCTTGGCCACTCAGTGACACCTTAGCCCTGCTGCTCTGCCCATGGGGAGCCAAGAACAGCAGCGATGCTGTGGACCACGGATGGGAACAGTGGCTGGGGCCTGGGCTTGGATGGAGTACCTGCTGCCTAGTCCAGTTGCCCTCAGCACAGAACCAGCGTCATGTCATATGTGAGAGCTGAGCTGGGACCCAATCCCTGCATACAGTCAGCCTGTAGAGCCCCCAGAGCCTGAGGCCCAGACATGGGGCATCATAGCACCTCAAGGTGCTTTAGTCTTTTGGAGCTTATTCTGTGTCTGTCACTGTGAGCTCCTGGAGGATCCAGGAATTTGGTCTTTTCCTCTTCAGTGATATAATGGCGGACATTTACTGAACACCTCTCTTGTGCCAGGTGCCATTTTGAAGTGGCCGACATCTATGAGACCCGTGGATCCTTACAACAACCCTATGAGGAAAATTCAGTTACTATCCCCAGGTCATGTATAGGGAGACTGAAGCCCAGGAATGTTGAGTCACATTTGCATGGTTTCACAGCTAGTAAGTAGGAGAGCCGAGGTTCACAGCCAGGCAGCCTGACTCCAGACTGGCTGCCAGCATCATGCCAGGGGACCCTTGCTCTTATGGAGAGGAGCCCTGCAGAGAAGAGGTGTTCACTAAGCATTTGCTAGTGCGCAAGAAAAAGGGGGCCCTTAGAGAAGGAATGAGGCATGCATTCTGTGCTGAGTTCACGAATTGCTGAATGTGGAAGGCCAGCAATTGCCACCAATCCCAAGGTAACCACAGACACATAAGGGTCTTAAAAGGGTTGGCAGCATTGAGTGCATGTCTGTGACGTTTGAATGCTTTACAAGCATCGCATTGCTTTGTAACTAGAAAAGGACGATAGCAAATGTGTTTCATGTGCAGGAGTTTTCCTGGCAGATAAAATTGGGAAGGGCATTCCAATAAGTGAGAACAGAGGGTGCAAAAAGTTTGATCTCTGGGGTGGCCAGTTGCTCAGTTGGTTAGAGCATGGTGCTTATAACACTAAGATTGTCTGTTCGATCCCTGCATGGGCCACTGTGAGCTGTGCCCTTCCTAAAAGAGTCAGCTATGCCATTGTAGCATGAAAGCAATGTGTAACCAATGACATGGCTGTTCCCTAATAAAATTTGTAAAAAAAAAAAAAAAAGTTTGATCTCTGGGAAGGTACTATACCATTAACCCAAACTGACAGACTTCCAGTAGAAAACTCATTTAATGATTAAATACTTTGGATGAATGATAAACAAAATTAGACTCCTTTCTTTGCTGCAGGGCTTCTCAGAGCCTTCAACATGCTAACATATATTTTAAATGTACGAGTAGAGGAGAGAAGACGCTACATCTCCCAATTTCTCTGGAAAACCTGTGGTAAGGCACTGAGAGTCAGGAGACCTGGGTTCTAGTCTTGTTTCTACTGCTGCAAGCTGTGCACCCCGGATAAGCACCCAAACTCGGGGGCCTTAATGCCTAAAAATAAGAGATGATCATCAGGGCTTACATTCATTGAGCACTGACTCCGTGCCCGCCTTTGGGCTAAAGACTTTTACATTGTTCTCTTCCCAATCCTATGAGGTAGGTACTAATACCATCCCCATTTCACAGAATAAAGAAAAACAGAAAACAGAGGCTTCCAGTCATTAAATGTGAACTAAAGAACTGGAAGAAAGGGGTAGTGGTAGATATTGGAGACACTGTAGAGCCAAAGCCTATGATGGCTGCCCCCATGCTCCTTCTGGGCTCACCAGCCCCATAGGGTGGGGATGGGGTAGGGACATTTGTCAGGGACTCAATAGCAAGGCCCAGCTGCAGAGTAGAAGGTCGAACCAGATGGTGGGCCTGCCTGCTACCTCAGGAGAGAGTCAAAGCCTGACAGCTGCTCTGGGAAAGGCACTGCCCAATTGGAAGAGGCAGAAGAGCTGGCTCCTGGAGGCACCCAGCTGGGTTGTAGGAAGGAGGAGGATCTGGTTGGCAGGAGGCTTGGGGACAAGGGAGCCCCCTGGGCAGCAGCTCCTTACAAACTCATTTGGAAATAGTTCAGCATCCTGGCTCTGCCAGAGGGCTTGCCTAAATATCAGCCCTGGTCTTAGGGTCTTCCCTGCCAGTGCCTCCCTTTGAGGCTTTGAGCCCCATTCCAGTGTTGCCTCTCCTGAGAGCCTTCTCCTACAACTGATACAGGTCTGATTAGTCAGAGTTCGGATGAATTGGGGATCTGAGAGTCTGTGTGACTCCAGAAGATGGAGTCTGGGAAGAAGGAGGCGTTTTGAGCCTCCAGGAAATGGGCACTGAGCACCCACTGTGTGCCAGGTCCGGTGATGGATGCAGTGTATAACAGAGTTGGATAAAGGGCCCATTTACAAAATAAATGGTGGTAGGGCAAAGGTGTCAGAAGCCTATAGGGGCAGCTTCCTCCACTGAGCAGTTTTGTCTCCTCATGTGACCTAGAAGCCACTGGGAAAACAAGTCCTGCCTCTGACGGGGGTCCTCTGTGCCCAACACAGGTGCCCATTCTGCCAGGCTTCCCAACAGGCATCTCTCCTGCTGCTCCTGGTCCTGCCTCCTGGCCCTGTGGGCGTCTTCTCTGGGCACTCCAGCCCAGGGTCGGGGGCCAGGGCTTCCTGGAGCAGGGTGTGGAGCCAGGAATGGAACAGAGGAACCATTGAGCTGCCCGCAGAGCTGACACCTGGGTGCCCACAGGCACCAAGGGCTGGCACTAGGGATGCCCACGCCAGCCTGGGAGGGGTCGCAGCTCTGGGCACTGGCCCAGGACTCCAGTGGGAAGGGCAATGCATGCAGCTCTGACCAGACTTGGTGAGGGAAGGGCTAGGGGTGCTCTGCAGAGTTGAGGGGGTCGGTGCTTGGGCCAGGTGCTTCTGCTTACTGAATTGTTTCCGGGGCACTCAATCCCCCTGTCTGACCCCATACACACACCCAGATTCATGCTTCCTCCCTCTTCTGAATTAACAAGGAAACATGCTTCCTTTGTCCATTCTTCCTGCTTGATGTGAACTGATTTAACAAATATTTACTGAGCACATTCAGGCACTAGGAATTCAACAGTAAACATGATTCCTGCCCTCAGGAAGCTCATAGTCTGCAGGAAGACAGATAATAAAGCAACTATTTACACACATGATGATAGCCCAGCACAGAGGCACCTAACCAGACCTGAGGGATAGATGGAAAGGCTTTCTGAAGAAAGTAGAGAATCTGATCCAAGTGGAGGGAGAGGCTTTGAGGTGAGAAAGAGAGCAAAGAACTTTCAGGTAGCAAAGTGATCTGAGATGGGGAGAGAGCAACCAAAGAGGAAAGTGGAATCATTAAATCTCTTCTTTATTGTAGGCACTGGAGAGCCATTGCAAGGTTTAAGGATAGCATGTTTGTTGATTCATTTACTGTTGAGTAGCTGCCATGTATGAGTGTGAGGCTGGGTGCGGACGGCTAGGTACTGAACAGGCTGGCTCCAGAACCCCCTTGGTCAAGTGGGTGAGGGTGTGGGTGCCAGTTGGCCTGGGAAGAAGCAGCTTACGGTGGGAGAGGGTGAGTGGCTTTCTTTTCTCTACTTCCTGGAGGAAGGAGGACAAGGTGTGGTGGGCTCCAAGGGAGATAGGTGGTGATCTAACAGAAATATTTTTCTAGTACCTACTGTGAGCCAAGTGCTTTTGGAGCTGGAGAGACAAAAATAACAAAGATCTTCAGGCTTGTGGATGGTCTGGTGGTGGAAATGGGATGATCTGAGATGGTGGTCTTCTCAGAAGACCACCTGGGCGCCTCAGAAGAGATTTGAGGGAGGAAAGGAGCTGGGTGGGTTTATTGGAACAAGGTAGGAGCTTAAGAACTCAAGGATGAGATGGTAGAAGCTTTTGGGACGTGCTTCAAAGACCCTTGGAAGGCCTTGCAGGGGTCCAAGAAGCATGCAGAAGCGGTCGCTCAGGTAGAAAGATTCCTTTATCCATCTCTTGGTAGGGGCCCCAGATCGTCTAACCCAGGGCAGGGCGGTCACCCCCACAGTCCTGATCTGTGGGATATTGGCCTGGAACCAAAGCCTAGACCAAGAATGGGAGAGAGGCAGGTGGCCCCTCCCCATGCTACTGACCCCAGAGCCACCTCTTGTCAACGCCTGTCAACCCACTGTGCAGTGCTCCCCTGAGGGCTGGCAACCCTGGGTGGGGTAGGTTCTGTCTCTGCCTCAGCCAGTTCTCCCCTGCCCAACTCACAGGAGCTTGGAGAAAGGCTCTATTGTCCTCAGCTGCGCCCCACCCTGAGCACCTTGAACTCCTCTGCAGGGTGTGCTGCTTGTGGTTCCCTCTGCCTTTACTGGGAGCAGGGACAGAGGGGTGGCCATGAGCCACTTGTGTGGGAGAAAGCGTGGGATGTGGAGGGCCAAGGCGAGGCCTTTCCTGTTTCTGTCCTCCGGGAGCCCAGGGGATTTCAGCAGAGCTCAAATCCTGGCTTTCAGCACCTTTGTAACCAGTTCTCTGAATTATTCCCCTCTGTTGAACCACCTGGTGTAGGATCTTGTCCTGCCTGGACCCTGACTGAGGCAGGCCTTAAGGCTCAAAGCGTCATCATCACCATTTGGCCTAGAGGATGGTCCAGAGGCACAAAATTAACAGAAAAGAAAGATGGATCACTCTTTGGCAGGCTAGTGGGGGACCCCCTGCAAAGAAATAACCAGAGCTTGTCCTCATCTCAGCTCAGATCCTGCCCTTGGGTACCTGGGACTCCGGGTCTTAAGGCAACCTGTCCAAGACCCTTGCTCCCATAGATAGAGCATCTGGGGAGAAGCAGAGCTGTCTCTCAGGTGTCTGAAGCCTGCTCTCTTCCCATAGTTGGCAATCCTAGAAGACTATGCGGACCCGTTCGATGTTCAGGAGACTGGTGAAGGCCCTGCGGGAGTTTCAGGAGCCCAAGAGAAGGTCCCAGAAAATGATGGCTACATGGAGCCTTATGAGGCCCAAAAGATGATGGCCGGTGAGTGATAGAGTCGGGTATAGGGATTGGCGGGGAGGAATTGTTCACAGAGGCCTGGGTATCTATAGAGCTTGTCCTATAGGCCTATAGGACAAGCTCTGGGATCCATAAGTCTAAGAACTGATTCCTTGGTCTCTAGAAAATATGGAGAATGCCTTTACTAGGTCCTCGGGTAAGGTGGCCACTGCCTTCAAGATAGTCACTTTGGAGAAGGAGCTATAATTTGTAGTGCCTGAGG
The DNA here is from genome assembly GCA_033961575.1 of Aselliscus stoliczkanus. Classification (NCBI taxonomy): domain Eukaryota; kingdom Metazoa; phylum Chordata; class Mammalia; order Chiroptera; family Hipposideridae; genus Aselliscus; species Aselliscus stoliczkanus. The sequence goes on along the minus strand of CM066732.1, from coordinate 98,936,569 downwards.
TGGTAGAGGAGACCACATAACCAAAGATCAAAGAGTAACCAAAGATAGTATTTGGAATAGTCAGGGAGGACAAGATAGTGGTGTGGGCTGGGAGGGTCATTGGTTCCAAAAAAGAATCACTAGATTTAGGGAGGTGGTGAGTTTTAAATGATGTGATGTCAAAGTGAAACCTCTTTATGGCAATATATGACTATAAATGCAGATGCGATGCCCATGAGATTGGGCAAGTAGTTCAGGGAGTGAGGGAAAGGAGAAATGAATAAGACCTGGCCCTGGGAAGCAGAGGTCAAGAAAGGATCCAGGGAGCAACCAAATGGGGGCAAGCAGAAAGGACAGAGGTGAGTCAGTCTAAGCCAAGGCCCCAAGGCAGGATGGGAGGAAGGTTTGTTCAGGGGCAAATAATCTTAGTGCTGGGCATAGAGGAGGCAAGATGAGAGGAGCCAAGAGGGGCCATGAAAGGCCTTGAAGAAGGTTGGAATGAAGCATCTGGACTTGCTCCAGAAGGGAGAGGGGAGCCATTATGGATTCTTGAGCAAGAATGGAACAGGACTAATATGGTGTTTTAAGAGGATTACTGGGCTTTGGTGTGCAGAACAGACTAGAAGAACTGGGCATCAGAAAGATGAGTTAACAAGCTATTGTGGAAATTGCTGAGGCTTTAAGGAAACAATAATTAACACCCCTTCTTCCCCTTTGGAGCTTGGAAATAATTGAGAAATAAGATCAAGGAAAGAGACAGATGGAGATAATGATGTCAGCTTTATTACTGATAAAGTTGATTGGAGAACATTACTTAGCTCTGTCACCACAACGGGCTTCTTAATACTTCACCACAGAATTCAACTTGTCCACTCAGGCATGGGCAACGTGGGACAGCTGTAGGCCTCTGTATGGGGGCAGGAGGAGAAAGAACCAGAATGTTCTCTCTCCGCAAGAAGGTAGATCTGAGAAAGAGAGCACACATCCATTGGCCGATCAGATAAGCTGCTCTCCTTCCTGTGAGAGGTGGGTGAAAGGGCAGAAAAAGTTCAGGAATGTTATTTCCTGGAGTCTATGAAACAGGAGCCTGGAAAATGGAGATTCACCCTAGCAGTAATCAAGATATAGAGAGATGAGGAGGAGAGTCTTCAGGCATTGGCAATGAACAGATGGGACTCAGAGAATGAAGGATAGCCAGGATCAAGGAGAGCAGTGTAGTAGACAGAAATGGAGAAAGCGAGAGGGTGGCTACCACATTTAGATCAGAGGGGTGTGGCCCTCTAGGAGGTCCAGAAGTGCCCTGCAATTGATGAGAAAATTTGCACGTTTTTCTGGGGAGGTCCAGAGCTTTTATCAGATTTTCACTGGGGTCAGTGATCCCAAAAAGATAATCACAGAACAGACTAGAAGAACTTTGGGGGAAAGTGCTGAGTTTCAAACATCAAAGTGACACATCTTTATGACATTTAGAAATATATGGATGCAAAGTGTTCCATGAGACTGGACAAGTAGTTCTAGGAATGAGAGCCAGGAGAAGTGAGTAAGACTTAGCCCTTAGAAAGAAAGCCCAAGAGAGGATCCAGGGAGAGATACCAAACTGGGGTGATCAGAGAAGAGGACAGTCCATGAAAATGACTTGTCAAAGGGGATAGATACAGGGAAGGGGTGGTCAGCAGTATCTGAAACCAAGAAGGATTTTCTGATTGTGAAATGATATCACTTGGGACACAGGGCAGTAAATGGAGCTGGATAGCAAAGAGAAAATGGACTAGAAGAGGACCCTGCCTCAGTTTTCTAAATGTGTAAGCCTCGGCTCCCCAGCCCTTGCTGTCCATCACAAGATTTTTTTTTCTGTCTTTCACTCTGGTGCCTCTCTGCCCCTGCCTCTGTTGGGTCCCATGCTTTGGGAACCCCAGAGGTGTTTTGAGGGAGAGGGACCCTAGAAGTGTGGCCACTGGGCTCCCCCAGAGCCAGCAGCATCTCCTCTGAAGGAGGCCTGACTCATTGCTGGGGAGCACTGCTGGAGGAGTTGAGCCAGGTAGCCAGAGCAGCTCTCACACCTCCCTCCTGTCTTGCCCTGGCAGAGATCCGGGGCTCCAAGGAGACAACAGCTCAGCCCTTGCCTCTGTACGACACACCCTATGAGCCGGAGGAGGAGGGGGCCACCCCGGAGGGTGAGGGGGCCCCCTGGCCCAGGGAGTCCCGCCTGCCAGAGGATGATGAGAGGCCCCCTGAGGAGTATGACCAGCCCTGGGAATGGAAAAAGGAGCGGATTTCCAAAGCCTTTGCCGGTGAGTCCTGGGTGGAGAGGGCTGGTCTGCTGGGGCCTCTGAGCAGCTTTCCTGGCTTGGGGATGGAAAGGATGGAGCCATAGGGCCAGCGGAGGCTCAGGAGCTGTGCTCAAGGGAAATATAGTTGAGTCTGCACTACGCAGAGCTGTGATTTGGGCCGTGTGGACGCAGCGCTGTGTGCAGGGTCAGGGAATGGGCACAAAAGGACAAAGGCGTCTCCCTGCGTCACAATCTCGCAGAGGCCAAGAAGGTTGGGCCACTTCTGTCATTTGGGGGGTCTGGGTATATTTAAAAATAAAGAAGTTCCAAACAAAATGGTAAAACTTGTGGCATATGTTAAATACTTACACTTAACAGAAGAAGGCATTTAACCCTCCAGACAATGAAAACAGCTGTGTGTGTAACCATGAGAGCTACCAGCCCAGAGTTAGAAGGCTGTGTCTCCCTGTGGTAGGCCATGCCAGACCATGGTGCCTACTTCCAGAGGGATTTCTGAGGAGCGGGGAGAAATGGAACCAGTGGGGAGAGGGAGGCAGTGATGAATGAGGATCAGGTATCTCATGTACCAACCGCCCCAGTGGCCATCCTGGGCCTGGAGTCCAACATGGAGGGGTGTGTTGGTTTGAGTGGGGTGGGGGTCCTTGATTCAGTAAGAACATAAAGGACTTCAATTCCATTAGACATTCTGCCCACTCCTGTGACCCCCTCACTCCTTGAGCAAGAGGCTCATCCTGGGGATGGACCCAGCTTTGTTCTCCCCACCTTGGCAGCCAGACTGAGAAGCCACAGATTTCTGATTTGTTTCTTGTAAAGCACATGCCATTGAGGATGGGCCGTTTATCTCCAGAAGTCTCCTTGGAGAATCAATACTGTTTGGATTGCTTAATGGGAAAATCTATGCTTGTCATTAGGAAACCTTGTTAGCAGTCCTGCAGCCGCCAGTGGCTTCACTCTTCTAATTGTCAAGGCTCAAGATTTAGGGGTATGGGGGGATAAATTTCCATAACACATCTGCCCCCACATCTGAGTATTCCTGGCAGCCTGAAGCTGGGCTGACTCAGTTAGGCTGCACGAAAAGGAGGAAGGGAGACAAGGTGCCTGAAGGCTGAGGGAACCTGGGTTTGGTGCTGGGAGGTCTGGGCAGCTCCTTGTCCCCCTTTTCTTCCTTTCCTGGTCTCTCTGGGCCCTGGAGGCTTGTGAGAGGTCAAATGAAGGGGATGTGCAGGGTTGGCAGAGCAAGACCCTTGCATCCTGCTGTTTGCCACCTGAGCCTCCCACCCGTTGACCAGGCCATCCGGTGTGGTCAGTGTGGCTCTGCCTCACCCTCTGAGAGACCTGTCCCCTACTCAGAAACCACCCCTGCCTCTGTTCTGACCGTCCTCCTTTCTGGGCTGTCCTGTATCCCAGCTCTGGGTTTTGGTGTCTCAATCTCTGCCTCTCTCTGTCTCTGTCTCTGTCTCTGTCCCTGTCTGTCTCTCTTCTCCCTGCTGCTGCTGGCTCCAGTTGACATTAAGGTCATCAAAGACCTACCTTGGCCTCCACCTGTGGGACAGCTGGACAGCAGCCCCTCCCTGCCCGACGGGGATAGGGACATCTCCGGTCCAGCCTCACCCCTCCCCGAGCCCAGCCTGGAGGACTGCAGCGGTGGGTCCTGTGGGGGCTTCTGTCCAGGGTGATGTGTCTGTCCGCTCAGCCCTCAGGCCCTGAGGGCTTGGGTTGGAGGAGCTAAGAGGTGGGCAGGGTTTGGAGAACCCAGGAAGAATGGAGGAAGAACAAAGTTTACATTCCTCCCTCTCTCAAAGGTGTGGGGAAGGTGTCTCCTAAGGGACGCCCCTTCCAAATATCTTCCCCACCGTGCTACAAAAATCCACTATTCTAAATTCACTTCTTTGGGTAGAGCTTTGCCTTCAACAATGCAAAAACTCCTGAGGTGAGGGTGATGCTTGCTGACACAGGAAGTGTCTAACTCCCAAGAGTAAAGGAGAGGATTGGATCCTTGCATCTGGTGTCTGAAAGATAATAAGGGCCCAAAAGTGCTACAAGGGGGAAAAAAAGAGTCCAAATGGGGAGGGAGAAGGCACTGAACACTTCATCCACATTCAGTTTCACCCAGAATGGGCACCCAAAGGTGTGTGCGTGCACCTGTGCATGTGTGCACAGGCATGAGCACCTGTTTATACATTTGTGCCTCAGCGTGAGTATTTTATAAATACAGGATGAAGGAAGGGCTCTGTCACCTGTGCATGTGGACCTGTGTCTGTGTGGCAGGCTCAGCAGTCAGGCTTGCCCTGGTCTGGGAAGGCAGAGCCACCTGGGCGAGGCTTCTGTGGATGCAGAAGGGGAGCCTGTGGGCAGCGACCTTGGGGTGGGGGAGGGGCAGGCCAGCTTGTGGCTTTGGGCAGGATTAGTCTGTCAGGATGGCACCAAGGGGAATCGGATAATTGTTCTCAGATCGATAAGTCATTTCTACCGAATGGCTTGGCAGGGTGATTTGGAGACCGGTAATGAACTCTGAGGAGAAGAAAGAAACAATATTATCAGCGCTGAAGCCACCCTGAGGGGTGGAATAGGGGAAAGCGGTCACCTGCTCCAGAGGGAGAAGCTTAAGTGGTTTCTGTTATTGCCCCTCGCCCCGCTCCTCCCACAGTGTGGGGACCCGGAGGCCCTGTGTGGCACAGGAAGGCGGAGCTCCCCTGCACCCCCCCCCTTCTGTCCCCTCAGGGAGGTGTCCTTAGAGCCAGTCAGCCCCTTGAGCATGTTCCACCCTTCCAGAACATGGCTTTGACCCCTTTGGGTAGGACATGGGGGTGGGGCATTGGCTATTCTATAGGGCGCTGTCTCCAGGGTCCTCAGAGTCTGTGACTGGAATGTTCCCCACAGCCCAGTTTGAAGGATCTGAGAAGAGCTGCCTGTCACCTGGCCGGGAGGAGAAGGGGCGGCTACCTCCCCGACTCTCTGCGGGGAACCCCAAGTCAGCCAAGCCCCTAACCGTGGAGCCCAGCAGCCCCCTGGGGGAGTGGACAGACCCAGCACTGCCTCTGGAAAACCAGGTGTGAGTGTCTGTGTCCAGCTGGGGATTCTCTTCCCCTGTCTTCCCCTCCTGGCACTGGCTTGCCTGCAGGGGACACCCAGAATGGGTGGGCCTGGACTGCGAGGGACCCAGCAGAGATGCCCTCCTTCCTCTCTCTCATCCTCAGCTGGTACCACGGGGCCATCAGTCGAACAGATGCCGAGAACCTGCTCCGACTGTGCAAAGAGGCCAGCTACCTGGTGCGCAACAGTGAGACCAGCAAGAATGACTTCTCTCTGTCCCTCAAGTGAGTGGGGTGGGCTGGCTGGCAGCTTCAATCAGGATTAGCCTGTCGGGATGGCTCCAAGAGGAATCAGTGAGAGGATGACCACCAGGACAGGAGAAGACGCCGATATTCACCCCATGCCCAGCTGAACTGGGCAGAACCCCATCCCCTGTGAACATTGGCCGGCTCTGGGCAAGGCCCTGGGGATCGGAGAGGTCTGAGCTCAGCCCCTGCTCTCAAAGAGCTCAGAGTCCCTTGGGGAAAAACAATTGAGCAACAGTGTCCAGTTCAGAAGGGTTCTGTCACTTACTAGCTCTGTGGCCTGGGACCCCCTTAACCTCCCTGGGCCTCAGTTTCCTTACTTACAAAATGGGGGAATAATAATATCTACCTTATAGGGAAGGATTAGATGAAATAAAGTGGTTCCCTTACATTTAGCCGTCATCAATATTAATAGAAGTCCAAGGTGTTCCAGAAGCACAGGCAAGGAGATAGGAACCTGGCCTGAGAGAACCTACGCGTACAGGGTGAGATAGAGGCTGGGTCCTGGGAAGAGGGCAGAGCAGTGGACACAAAGCGATTCTTTGTTCACTCTGAAGAAGTGGGCAGGAAGTCTGGGTGCTAGTGGCTGACAACTGTGGATCCTGGAAGAAGTGGAGGAGGGAAGGCTCTCTCTTCCCATCAGCCTTCCTCCCCAGGAGCAGATAAACACAGGCCAGGATTGGCCGCCCAGGATCCTGGAAGGATGGCAGGTCCTCTCCTTGGCACCTAGGAGTTCCACCTCGTAGAGCCTGTACCCCACATGGCAGCCTGTCACAGTAGTTTGTCCGTTCACATCCCCCCTCCCCCACTACTACTGGGGCATCTGCACCACTTCCTGCCACATTTTCTGGGGCATTAGGGTACAGGTAGATCCCCACTTCAAACAAATCCAGTAGTATATGGAAATTGGAGTCCGTTAAACAGATACATTTGAAGATAATTATTTACTGAAAGATAATGGAAACATATCAAACTATAATCATAATCTGAGTTTTATTCTTAGATTTAATACAACTTTGTGACCCTAGGCAAATCACTTAACCTCTCTGGGCCTTGGTTTCTCTGTTTGCAAAATGTGTTGATGGTTACCTATTAGATTTCTTGCATAACTTCAGGAGTGTGTATTGCTTTAAAAATTATAGTTAAGGTTTATATAGCACCTACTATATGCCAAGTAGCATATACACCACCTCCAAACGAACTACCATCCTGCAAGATCAATCTATTTTCTATAAACAGAAAATAGATTCAAACATGTATGTGGCTTGCTTGTCAAGGCTACCAGCTGATAAAGTTCCAAAAGTAAGATTTGAACCCAGCTCAGTCTGATTCTAATTGCACAGCTCTACCCTTCATCAAATCTAGAACAGCGCAAGGCAAAGGGAGACCTGGCTTGGAGCCCGGCTCTCTAAGCAGAGCCGAGCAGAACAGAGCCAGGCCCTGCCTTAGCCTGGGGAGAAAAGGGGGAGGCAGGCCTGGTCGCCTGCTCCAGCCCAAGAAGATCAGGCCCCGGCCATCATCTGTCTGCCAGAGCCTTGTTTGCATATAAATGGCTTCTCCGAAATGCAATTATGGTTTCTCTTCTCTCTGTAATGGAAGGTCTTTCACTGGTAATTAAACAGCTTCCTCCAAAAGCCATGCCAGCCCTGGCCCTGCGGCCCAGCTAGTCCCACCCCAGCTCCCTGAGGGTCTGGCAAAGGTTCTGCTGTATCCTAATGGACCCTTGGGACTTTGTCCCAGGAAGTCAGTTATCCAGATGGAGGCTGAGCTCTCAGCTTCCAACTCCAGTCTCTGGCCGCTTGTTTCCCTTTTTGGCTAGATCTGTCCCTCAAGGAGAAGATATAATGCAGTTTTCAGGAGAGGTGATTCTCCCAAGTGGGCTGTGGGGAGGGAACTGTCCTCAAACTGAAAGAAGGTGAGGGAAGGCAGGGCCCTTGCTGCTGCCCACAGCCTTGGGTCTGGTCCTTGGCATAAGGCAGACAGGAGAGGTTGACCACTCACTGCCTCCCCTCTCTGCAATTCCCAGGGGCTGTACATTTTCCGCAGGTCCTTGGCTTCTATCCCCAGGGCCTGTGTGGTCACTGTCATCCTCAGCCTGTTATCTCCAACCAACAGATGAAGGGTGGCCCCACATCCTGACACACACACCCAGGCGTGGGGCCCCCAGCAGGCTTTAGGGCACTGTACCTCGCAAGGGGAGGGGAGGGAAGGATACAGTTAAGTAAGGGCCTGTTTTTCCCTCCCATCCCTTTACTCTTTGTCACCCCACTCTCCCTGCTTTCCCACTGGTGTGCCTAGTGAAATGGGTCCTCTTTGTACCTAGGCAGGGGAGGCAATTGAGGTTTGCCAGCTTCACCTCTCAAGGGTGGGGGGCCTCTCCATAAGCGGCCCCTTTACCAGTCCTACCTGCTTCTGAGCCCTGTTCTTGTCCCCAAGTAGGCTCTGACCAGCAGAGACAAGTATTCAGGCTACAGGGCTCCCTCAAGCAGTGCTTACCCCTTACCTCTGGGGCCTGGCCAATCAGGCCTGTGGTAGTTTTGGACAAATGTTCTTGCTGGGGCCCCACCCCTGCATCTCTCTCTAAGACTGAGGGTGCCCAGAAATCTGGGGGCTGGCCAGAGCTCTGAGCAAGGAGGACCTTGTCTTATGGGCAGGGCCAGACACTAATGTTGATTTCCTGGATTGTGGTGGGGAGATGGGAGAGGCAGTGGAGTGTGTCCTCTCAGAGGGAGGCAAGTGGAGCTGCAGTCTCACCAATGATGTCATCCCAGGCTGAAGGGCTAGATAGATGAGCTGGGGGCTTGGCCCAAGGCCCAGTTAGCAGGAGGATGAAGGGATGTCCCCAGGACACAGCAACTGAGCATTCCCAGACTTGGAGGGGACTTGCAGAGCAGCTTGCCCCCTCCTCTAGTCTCTGTAAGACAGAGGCCCAACCAAGATTCGCCTGGTTATCAAGTCTGTCTACCCACTGTCCTGCCATGGGTGAATCTCCACAGGAGTGACCAGGAGCCCCTCACAGGTGTCCTCCTCCACAGCTCAGAGAGGGAGAGGGAAAACTGGCCCTGGCCACATAGGATGGAAGGCAGGGGTGCCTGGATACCAGGGTTTGGGGTGGGGAGGGGGGGTACTGGTTCCTCCAATTTCCACCCACACACACCCTGTATACTCACTCTGCATACATTCTTGGCACACCCAGTGCCCTCACCACAAAGCCAATGCCTACTGCTACCTACTCACAAAATTCCCTCTGCCCGCACCGTGCTTTCTGGATTGACCTCCAGCTTCCGGGGTCATCTCCACGCTCAGCTGGTTTGAAACAACTTTTGCTGCCAGGGTGGGGAGGGGCGGGGGATTGGAAAGGTCTCCTACTCACCAGGGTTTCCTCTCCCCTTCCCAGGAGCAGTCAGGGCTTCATGCACATGAAGCTGTCGCGGACCAAGGAACACAAGTACGTGCTGGGCCAGAACAGCCCACCCTTCAGCAGCGTCCCTGAAATCGTGCACCACTACGCAAGCCGCAAGCTGCCCATTAAGGGGGCTGAGCATATGTCCCTGCTCTACCCCGTGGCCATCCGGACTCTGTAGATGTGAGGCCCGGGCGCTGTGACAGATCTAGACTCAGCCCTGTGGTCCTTCCCCGGGACATGATCTCCCAAGCCTTTCTAACCCCTCTCCCCGGGATCAAGTGGAAGCTGGAGATTCCTTTATTTATTCTAAAGGGGAACGGCTACGGCGGCCTTGAAGTAAGAGGTGATGTGGAGCTGAGGAGAGAGGAATCCCAGAGGGGAAAACATAGACCCTGGAGGAAGGCGGCTTCGGAACCGCGGGTCTCCTGAAGAGTTTAAGATCGGCAGCTCCAACCCGTTTCCGCCAGTAGGGCAGAGGCGGCTACCCCGCTCCCCACCACCCACTTATTCCGTGGTCAATGTGCACGCGGGCCCGCGGGGCGCCCTGACCATCTCTCCGCCTCCACCCCAAAACCACCGGCAGGCTCTGCGCCGAGGCTGGCGCGGAGCTCGGGGAAGGCAGACCCCTGGGATGGAGATGGCTTTGGGGCGGGAGGAGAAGGGGAACGTCTCGGGCCGGAGAGAACTTGTGCGGTCTCCGGACCGCCCCGGCTCCAGGCCAGAGGCAATAAATAAACCCAGTTGTGCCAGGCACAGTCGCGTCCGCGCCTCCAGCGCCCCCGCTCCCCGCCCCCACACTCCCCGGGCCGACGGGGTGGGGAGCGGCGCAGCGAGCGCAGATCTGTTTATAAATCCGCTCTAGAGCAGACACAGGCCGGCTGTGAAAAGCGCTTTCGAAGCATCAAGTTCCTTCCTTGGACGAGATGTCAAAACATCTCCCACTGCCCCAGCCCCTGCTGGAGGTGGGGCGGAGCCGGCCGGCGGCTCGGCGCCCCCTCCCCGCTGCGCGGCTGAGCGCGGCTCCCCAGGAGCGCATCCAATTTCCTGCCTACAGCCATTTGTCTGGGAGGAGGGGGAGCCGAGGAGAAACAAAGAGGCAGCGCGCCAGGCGGGAGGAGCGGGGCGGCCCTGCCACGCGGAGCCGGGAAATCTAGCGTGGCCGACTGCGTTTCTTTTCCAGAGGAAGTGAGGGTCTGCCGCGCCTGCCCCTTTCCCTGAAGGAAGGGTTCAGCTCCGGGGACAGGCAGGCTGCGGGCCGGGGTCTGAAGCGCGCTCCGCGCTGCGTGCGGCTCGAGCTCGCGGCCGAGGCTGTCGGAGACCATCCGTGCGCGCCCTCTGCTGGCCGTGCCCCTAGTTACGGGCCGGGGACGACGGGTCACACCCGTCTGTGGCTTCGGGGGTGCCCACAGTTGGACCTCGCAGAGGCGGGTGGGCCCAGCCCCCGGGAATACCCACTGGGAAGCCAGGCGGAGCTGCTGTCAAGCCACTCCAGGCCCGTCCTCCTGCTCCCATGAACAACCTGAACAGAAACTCCCGCGTGGACCGAACACACACCCTTCGGGACAACTGCCCTGAAAGGGCAATCTGAGGGCCCCCAGAACCTAAATCTGCAATTTCCAAGTGTGGTGTGAATCATGGATTTGGGATTTTCGAAATCGAGGATAGGTGATCTGATCAATGTAAGCATTCTGTAGGGACAATCAAAAGGATCTATTGAAATGGGGCACTGCTTCAGGAATTCCCTCAGAGCATTGCCCTATCTTTAAGTAGACTTGGAGGGCATTCAGTCATTTTACAGATGAGACAACAGGTGATGTGCTCAGCTGTCTCCTCTCTGCCATCTCACTACCTGGTCTCAACTTGCCCCCTACTTGGGGAAGGGCTGGGAGTAACTGAGGTCCTGGAGCAGGCCAGGCCCACTCTCCCTCCCTGTAGGCTCTTGCTGGGTCTCTCCGGATCACCCCACTTAGTGCCCAGCCCACCTTCTCCAGAACCCCCCACACCTCCTCTCTCCTCCTCCTGATCAGGAAAGGGGTCTCCAGCTGGGGGCATTTGGCCTTGGGTGGGTTCTTTTATTCAATGAATACTGGGAAGCTCAGAGAGAATGTTTACACCAGCCTAAGTTATCTGGCTGGTAGAGTGGCTTCCTCTGCCAGTAGTTGCCCCATCCCGGGGCAAAATAAAGAAACTCAGAGGGCAGAAAAGTGATTTATTTGTAAGGGAGGCTCTGGAACAGGAAGAGGAGAGGGGACTGAAGAGTACTACATAGATATTGGGCCAGGTTCTGACTAGAGAACCTGTTCAAAAACTTGGGAGAGAAGAGCAATTGTGCAGTTAGATTGGGGTGCTGAAGGGATTCCTATAAATTGCTCTCTGTGGGTCCAGCCTCTACCACCTCCAAGGCATTTGCCAGCCCTTTTGATAGTGCAGCGTCCAGAAGAGGTGGAAGACTAGGGAAAGGGGTTCTAAAATGCCCCCATCTGTGCTCCCACTTCATCCTTAGGAACACACACACACACACACACACACACACACACACACACACACACACACACACACACTACTTGCCAGCTTTAGTCTTTTGAGTTTTTTCCTTAGTTTGGAAGAAGAGGTGTCACTCTGCCCCAAAACAATAATAGCTCTCAACCTGGAGACCCTAGACAGTGCCTTCCACTTCTCCAGGCTGAGACTTTAGGAGCCTGGGAGTCCCTGAACCCACATGGGGTGACTGACCATGGCCACCGTCCTGCCCCAGGGTTGGGAGGTGGGAACGGGGAGAAGGCTGAGGGAGCCAGAAACAGGAAGCACAGAGGTGAGGTGCGGCCCAAACCTCTGCTCAGCTGGGCAGTGGGTGGAGCCCCTGGGCAGGAGGCCTAGAAGTTCTCGTAATGGTGGGAGAAATGAGTCCGGTCCTGCCTGTTGATGAGCTGACAGGCCTTTTCCACATTCTTGGTCATGCCAGGGGGGCCACAGCTAAACACCCCAATCTTCCGGACCTGTTGAGGAAGGAAGAAGTGAAGGCTAGCTCGGTGTTCACAGGAAGGGCAAGCTCAGGGTCCATATTAAAGACCATCAGGAGTCCTTAATGAGGGCTCATTCCATGTTTGCTTCTACTATACGTGGTGAGGGCCGGCTCAGTCTAAGTCAGTTTTGGTAGACTTGCTCTCTGTGGGATCAGTCTCTACCCGCTCTGAGGCATTTGCCAGCTTCAAGTGCAAGATCAGTGTTTCAAATAGGGGCTGGGTTCCTCAATGGTCAAGTTGAGGGATAGCTTACTGTTTAATTAAAGGCCAACTCAGTATTTATGATAGCAGTGGCTTGCCCAGGGTTCATGGTGAAGATTAGCTCTGTGTCCAGGGTGAGGCCCGGCCCAGTATTAATGGTAATGGTAACTCTGAGTTTATGGTGAGGGCCAGTTCAATCATTGAGCTCTTCCTTCTGGACATGGCATCATGGCGTCAGAAGTGGCAAGTCCCTGTCGCCTGCCTCCTCCCTTAGCTCTTCAGGGTGACCCCCACTTCTCCTTTGCCATCCCATTACCCCACCAACCTCCCAGGGGATGGCTTCTCATCAGCAGTCAAATTCCTTCCCTGACAGAGCAGGTTTGGGAGCTATGCTCAGGGCCCAGATGATAAAGTGAAGAGAACCTGGATATGGGGTGGGGACTGACCTGTGGGTGAACCTCCTGCAGGGAGTTGAAGAAAGGCTCGAAGGGGGGTCTGCCAAAGTGGGTGACGGAGCGCAGACCCGTGAACAGACTCCGGTTCAGCACCTTCTGGAAGTGTCTCTCACAGATGTACTGGGAGCACAAGGGAAGGTCAGGCCAAGGACAATCAGGGTCAGTGCTTAGCCCAAGCCAACCCAAAACCTGGGGTAGGGAGGGAGCTGGAGGCTGAGTATTGGAGCCACCAGCTCTGTGCCTCTTGCCAACTGAGCCTGGCTGTCCACCTACCTGCCCTGGCCATCCTGCCTTCTCCTGCCAACCCACACACCCACTCGGCTGCCCTGCCTGTCTGGCCCTGACCTACCAGCATGGTGGTCCTGAGGTCGAACTTCTCAGCCAACTGGGTAATGTAGATGTGCACAGATACCAGGTCCTGTTGGTCATTCTCCTCCACCTCCCGGATGATATCAGCCAGCCACTCGAACTGCCGCTGGGTCCGTGTCACCCAGATGAAGTAGATCTTGGGACACATGGCTGGAGCTTAAGACCCAGCTCAGCTCGGGTTCCCTACATCCCAGGGATCTCCACATCATTAGAACTCTTCTGGTTTGGGCCAGCTTGTGCCTCACCCCAGACAGCCTGGGGAGATGGAGTGTAGGGAGCCACAGGGCCAGGCTCTGGGGCAGGGGATGGGGTTGCCCCAGGGCATGGAGAGGTGCCAGCCTGGGGCATTGAGAAAGGACTCTTAGTGCTGAAGGTGTATTGGGGTGGGAAGCAGCTTTGTCATGCTGAGCCACTCCCTCCAGTGGGCCTTCCTCAGGCTGCTAGGCTCCCAAACAACCCTAGCCCAGAGGGAGAGAGTCCCACTGAGGGGCATGTCACAGAACCACCTCAGGGAAGACCCAGCTGGCTGCCTGGAAGGGAAGGGAATGGAATCAAAGAGAGAGCAAGGGGATGAAAGCTGCCTTCAGGGAATCCATCTCCAGCTTCCACAGAGAAGTGGAGCCGGGTAGGTTAAGAGGCAGAGGCAGAGCTGGTATAAACAAAGGAACAGGGAACTGTCTGCCTCCCTCCCAATGCTGACAACACATGGGCTGGGCTTCTGCCTGCTGCATTCCTGTATCCCTGACTCAACCTGCCAGGCCTAGAGACACAAGCAGGGGCCTGCCACCAGGTCCAGGCTGGGGTGACGGCCTGGTGTATAGGAGGCCTGAGGGCCTGGGCTGTGTTCCTGGAGCCAGCTGTGCCCATCAGCCCTGCCTTGCCACCTCCCATTTTTTTCCTCTTGAGAGCAAAGGCAGTTTCACTTGTGCCCCACCCCAAGTGTGCCCTTCCCTCTTCCAACCCAACAGTGCCTTATGTGCAAGCCTCCTCTGTAAGAGGGAATGGATTTGTTCACCCCTCTCTAATCCTGCCCGGCAAGGTTTCCAGGATCAAATCCTATGTGGGGTGCCTGCATAACTGAGGGAAGGAGCCTGGGAACATCAGTAAAACAACTCTGTGCTTTAGGGTCTGAGGATATCCTGACCCCCTGGGGTCAGGGCTTGGCCTTGCCCAGTATCAGGGAGACAAGAACAGGTGCCAGAGAGACAGGCACAGATGGGACACAGGTGGACACAGATAGAGAGTAGGGTCATGGGCTGGCTGGTGGACGGGGCACTCACCTTCTTACAAAATACTTGGTAGCTGACTGATGACTTAAAAACCAGGTCTTTGAGGATGGAGGCAAAGGGGGTGACCCCAATGCCCCCTCCCACCAGCACTGACACCTCAAACTTATGCCACTCCTGGTGGCCCTCTCCAAATGGTCCATCGAGGTACAGCTGTAGGGAGGGGAGTAAGTTTCAGTTAAGCTAGGCTACCACCATAGCTCTGAAGCCAAAAACGGGAGGCAAGAAAAGGCAGGTAGATTTATGGAGTGAGGGCAAGAGGGTCACTCTGGCATTATCTGTCTCTGGATGGTGGGGGGACACAATGGGGAGTCTGGTGCTGCAGGGCCAAAGCCTGCCAAGGGGATGTGGAAGCATGTGACACGTCTGGCCTGGGTCTGGGTACCTTGGGGTATCTGGCACAGCCATCTGTTGGGGGTGAGTAGATCTCCCGGAGACGAGTGGTCCAGGGCCCAGCTGCCCGGATGTGCAGGCTGAGTGTGTCCTCATGGGGCGCAGAAGTCAGTGTGAAGGGGTGGTACTCAGTGGTCCCCAAAGCCAGGCAGGCAATCCGCACCCACTGCCCAGACTTGTACTCAAAGCCTTGGGGCCGCTGGAACTCTAGGTGGGTCACTCCTGAGGAGGGGAGGTGGGTGGGAGGCTGCCATCCTGAACCCAACAACAGTGTGGCCTCTAGAGTTACCCCCACCTGCATCCTCAGCTCTGTTTCTGGAATATGACAAGGGAGGTCTCCCCCATCAGAAGTCATTACTCCCCTCAGGTCCTGTCTGCCCTGAGGAGGAGGTGAGTAGTACTGGGGCTGGTAGTCAGCAGAGCAAGGGGCAGCTTGACCTGGGCTCCTTCTCTCTGTTGTGTGAGAGGCTCAGGTCTCCTGGCAAAGAGCTTCTCTTACCAGCTTCTTCATCCTGCTACCCCAAGGTGCCTGGGCCACGCTAGGAGATTGTGAGGTTCAGGCCCAGTCCCTGCTCTGTCAGCTTCCTCAGTACCACCAACTGGCCCCTAGGTTTGATACCTGAAGGCAGCAGCTCCGCCTTTACCACGCTGATCTCCACCTTCTTCCGGCTCAGGCTCACCAGCTTGTCCCCCATATAGATTAGTGCCGGGACCAGGAAGAAGATGTGGAAACGGGGCAGCTGGATCAGAGCGAAGCTGCCATGGATGATGAGCTGGATAGAGTGAAAAATACAGCTTAGACCCAAACACACCCACTACAGGGGCCGAGGCCAGCTCAGGGTTTAGACCCCTGCATCCTTCCCCCACTGACACATCCAATCTCCACCTGTGTGCCATGCTCCTTCCAGGTTCCAAAACCTAACCTCTCCCAACCCCATCCTCCAAAGCATCCATGATCAATGAGACTATTTGCATCTGTCTGACACCATCCTAGACCACACCTAGCCTCTCACCTGCACTTAGGCAATAGCCTCCTAACTGGTCTTCCATTGGGTTGCCCCACTGTGATCCATTCCTTTCAAGGCAGCCAGTGTGACTTTTTTTTTTTTAAATTGGGGAACAGTGTGTTTTTCCAGGACCCATCAGCTCCAAGCAGTTGTTTCAATCTAGTTGTGGAGGGCATGGGGATTGAACCAGTAACCTTGGTGTTATGAGCACTGCGCTCTAACCAACTGAGCTAACCGGCCATGCGCCAGTGTAACTTTTTAAAGTTGGTTTTATCATGTCATCCCAGCTTTAAAAGACTGCTGGACTTCCCATTGCACCACAAGGCCTTACAATGCCTTGGCCCCTGCTGCCAGTGTTTCCCTCTTCCTGATCTTCAAACATGGCAAGTCTTTTCTGCTTCAGGGCCTTTGTAACTGCTGCTCCCTCTGCCAGGGTTGCCTGCCCCCTGGTTCTTCCCATGATTATCTCCATTTCATTTTTTAGGTCTCAGCAGAAACACCACCTCCTTAGGCCTTCCCTCAGTCCTCACTATCACGTCACTCTGTTCACTCCCCTCAGAGCCGTTGTGCGTCACCCACCTTAAGTTTTGTTTCACCATTCACTGACATGTTTACTGTTGTTTGCCCCAGTGGACTGTAGGTAGGAACTCCGTTCATTTTGTTTGCCACTATACTGTCAGTTCCTAGCAGTTTCTGCCTGGCACATGGTAGGTACTCAGTAACTGCTGAGTCAATGAAAGGAGTTTCCCCAATTTATCCTCTCCCTTTGGAGTCTAAGAATACCTAACCAGTCCCCCTTTTCCGTGAAATAACTGACAGGTATTGTCCGGCTCTGGTACTGTTCCCAACAAGCTGGTCAGACACTACGTGTTCCGTTCTTCCCACTTGCCCGCTCCTGAGTCCAGCCTCCACCTCTACTCAGGACTTACTCACTGAGAGCTCACGAGTGGCCAAACCCTGAGGTCTCCTTTCACCCTTGGCAGCCTGTGGCACAGTGATCACCCCTTCCTTGCCACTTCTGCAACAAGGTTCTGCTGGTTCTCCCTCTTTTCCTCTCAGGCCACCCACTTTCCATCTCCTGTACTGACTCTGTTCCTTTTGCCACCCCCATCCTTCGGGTTGCCCAAGCCTGATTTCCTCACTCTCTGCTCTTCTCTTTCTACGCTCTCCTACATGGCATGACCTCTCAGCTGAGCCACAGCCCCTCGGCTTCAGCTCAACCCACACAGGTCTACTATGTCCTATTACCACCTAATGCCCTATGGCCATCCACAATGCCCTAAATAGTCTATCATCGTTCCCACCTCTGCACCTGTGCGAATGCCCTTTCTTTCCACCTGGCATGCTGTCCAGCTTCCACTCTGCCCTATCAAACCTTAGCTTATCTCTCCTTAAGGCCAAGTCCCATCTTCTCCCTCAAAGTCTCCCCTAACCAGTTTGGCCCAAATGAAACTCCTTTCAATGAGCTCTTGTCACTTACAGTTCGGAGCACTCAGCTCAGCAGCAAATCCTGCATTGTCAGCTCATTTTGATCATTTCACATGCATGACACTTATCTCTGTGGCAAATCCTAAGTTCCTGAGGGCAGAGCTTAGAGCCTCCCCCTTCCTCTGCATGGCTTAACAGAGCTAAGACATAACAGACCCTCAACACCTAACTATTAAACTGTTGCCAAATTATTGCCTTCCTCCATAGGACTAATTTAAACCGCTTTGGGCTCTCCGCTGAACTGGCTCCAGTTCCTCAAGTTCCTCTTTCATTGTGGAGCCCACGCCCCATCACCAAGGCTTTCTGAACATCCAGCCAGGCTGACAACAATGCCAGGGTGACCTCATGCTCCTCTGTTTGGTGTTGGCTCTACTTTTAAACCACAAAGCCACTGCAGACTTATGGTTGGCTGAGGAGTTGAGGAAGCAGCCCGCCACTTCAGCTTCTGCTGTGCTAATCCTGCCCCTTCTAGCCTGGATCCGGAGCCTGGACATCCTTCCCAAGGGCCTGCTCCATCCACCCTGGGTCCTTGACTTGTAATTCTTATTCTGTCTGAGGTCAAGGAGCCACACCTGGGATAAATGGTAAGAAAGTAGGTGCTTTGGGCCCTGATGTCCCCCCCCCGCCCCCCCCCCCCCCGGCCCGGGGAGACAGTCCCAAGCTGCCATGGCTAAGACTGTCCAGGAGAGGGGCCTGCACCTTTCTGAGTTGCTGACTTCCCTGCTGGTAGGAACTGTGGCTCTGAACTCCAGTGATCCCCCAAACCAGGGATAAATCAGAAAGGGATCTTGGTCTCAGGGAGCCAGCCTGGCTACTCCTCTCCGTCTCCCATCTAATTCAAAGGAGCTGCTTTTTTTTTTTTTTTTTTTTTTGCCAAAAATAAGATCATCTCTGCCCCTAATAGAAACAATAACCCAGGATGCTAGGGCTCCACCCATTACTAGGAAGGTAGAGAAGGAGGGATAAATTAGCCACAGCTTCCAAAGAAGAGAGAGATTTCTTTGGAAACAAATATCATCAGTTCTAGGAAACAATCTAAGCCAAGGCTGGTAGGCATCTTCAGAACTGCTAAGCCTCAGGCAAAATGGAAACTGACCCTCCTACTTAGTGAGGACAGAACTGCACCTGGGAAGAGGCAGGGCTAACCACAGCTGCCAGCCTAACCCAGGCAATGGTGGACTCTCCCTTTGTCTCATGACAAGGGAGACCCCTGTGTGCCGTTTTGCTGGAGCCAGGTGATAGAGAGGACAGCCACATGCGCTCTGCACATCCTGAATGCTGGCAGTCATTCTATCATCACTAGGGACATACAGAACTTGGGACTTAGTTTAAGCTTCCCAACAAGGCCGTCAGGGTGCCCTTTGGCACCCTGTGTCTGTGAGGAAGGTAGGCCAAGCAGAGCCATGAAACAGGGGCACAGATCAGGGTCAGCTCTGGAACCAACTAGCTGAAGCAGCTGATGACAAATTAGGGAACAGGAAAGGGGAAAGGAGGGCATGTGAAAGAAGGGAGGCAGGAGACCAGATTAAGGAGGAGGAAAGGGGACAGGTAGAGTCTTAAAAATCCATTTTATCAACAGTCCAAGTGAAGATATTTTGAGCAAGCCTATTAACTTTATACAGGGCACTTAGCTGGGTGGGGTGGCTAACAACCCAGAAAACAAGATCAGAACAGAAGTGGCAGAACCCAATTAAGATAAGTTTCTCTTAAAAACAGGGTGATGTGGGGCCGGCCGAGTGGTGTGGTGGTAAAGCACTGGCTTGGGAAGCCAGCGGCCCCGGTTCGGGTCCCACATATGAGGGCCGGTGACACTGCCCTCAAAAAAAAAAAAAAAAAAAGACAGGGTGATGTGCCTTTAATGTAGATAGTCCATCCAGGAGCCCAAAACAGCTACCCAAAGTGGGGAAACACTGGCTGGGCAGAAATGATGTGGGGGTGTCTGCAAGGAATGTAGACCGGCCTGGTAGAGCTCCTGCTGCAAAACCCACGCCAGCAAGTCCATCTTCCAAGTGCTGCATATCGGGGTCAGTCTACTCAAGAGTCCCATGCTATAATAACCTGCATCTTTTAAATGAGAAATGAAGAGGATACTTGAAATAACTAAGGGGACGGAGAACTAATGTCTCAGCTCTCACTGCCTCCCTGGGATCATCTTGAGTAGACCCTGCCAGCCTGGCTCAGAGTCAAAAGCCCTCACCAGCACGTAGAGCAGGATGTAGAGGTGGTGGGTCAGCCAGAAGCCCCGGAAGCTACGGCGCCGGAAGTAGTGGGAGGCGAAGACGTACATGATGGCCAGGACCAGGAGCAGAAGCACCCCTGTGAGGCCTGCAAAATGAACGAGAGGGAAGGGCAAAGGAGTAGGGCTTTTCTGATGCTGCCAAGGGTCTGGGTCCCTTTTCTACGCCACTACCCTAGAAGGGGGTGGGGAAAGCCCCAGTATCCTCTGTTCCTCTCCTCCCATACCCCAATCATGAGTACCTTTGACTTCAACATACCTCACTTATCCTTCATAGACCTTGTTGTCATGACTGTTATTTTTCAAGTTCCTGTGTCATTATTTGTTTTATGTCTGTCATTTTCCTGACTCTCAGGTCTACAAGAATGGGGACAGGCTAGGCTAGTTCACCACTGAATCCTAACACCTAGTGTCGGCCTTACATAAATAAATGTATGCTGAATGAATGCATGCATGGGATGTCTACTCTGGGCCCTCAAGGTGGGACTCTGGATCTTACAGGCCGTGCCCTCATGGACACAAGTTTTAGTCCGTGTTCCTGCAGCACTCCATTTAGCTGCCACAGCACACAGCATGAGCACTGGTGAGTAAGTGCCACCACCAGAGCCCTCCTGGCTTCAGTCCGGAGTTGGTAGGAGGCCCCTCCTCACAGGGAATCCCAGGCCTGGGCTACACAGGGGGGCAATGCAGGAGCCAGGGCCGGAGCGCAGAATGGCCCCTCGAGGAATCAAGGAGAAAGGCAGAAATTAGGAAGATTAGAACCTTGCAGTGTAGAGAAGCAGAGGTTAAAAAGGGATCTAACCAAAGTTCAGAACAGAGAGGAGCACATAACCACAGCCTTATCCTCTAAATCCCAGTGTGCAGGAATTAGCAAGCATTCTCCGAAGTTCAAAGCAGATCGTTTTAGGATTTAAAAGCAAAACAAGGGCCGGCCAAGTGGTGCAGTGGTTAAGCGCTGGCTTGGGAAGCCAGCGGCCCCGGTTCGGTCCCACATACAAGGCCAGTGACACTGTCCTATAAAAAAAAAAAAAAAAAAAAAAAAAAGAAAAGCAAAACAAAACTGTGTTTCACAGAGGAGCAAGTGTAGAATACATGTCAGTAACCCCAAGGAGGTAACAGACTGAAAATATAAATAGGTTCAAGAAGTGTTGTTTTTTTTTTTGTGAGGTCAGTGTCACTGGCCCTCATATATGGGACTGAACCGGGGCTGCTTGCTTCCCAGGCCAATGCTTAACCACTGCGCCACTCGGCCGGCCCAAGAAGTGTTTGAATAGATTCACAGCTAATAGTTCTAAAATGGGTGATTATGGGGAGTTAGGAATATGCCCCTAAACCTCCCTTGTCAAAACAGACTAACGGATGGCGCACAGTCAGCTTGGCTTGACAAAGAGCCTGGTCCTTCCCTCATGCAGCTTGGGCACAGTATTCCTCAGAACCACTATCATGGTAGGTCTGTATGTATGGGGAGTGGAGGGGGACTGCTCCCATTCCACAGAAAGGGGAACTAGTTCAGAGTTGGGACAGAAGCCCAGCCATGCTCCTGAGAAAAGGAATGGAAAGCCATCTCCTAGTGCCCACTAGAGTCCTCAGGGCCAGAGAGCAGAGCCTAACTCACCATGAGAGCCCAATGAGTGCAACTAGGCTGCCCTGTGGTAGATAGAACCCAGAACCTGGAGCTTGGAGCCAGACCCAGAAATTCACAAAGCAGGGAGGTCTCTCACCTGGCACAGTCTGGAAAAACCACCAGTAATACTTCTGGGGGAACTCAGACCTGTGGGAAAGGGAAAGCAAGGAAGGATCCTGAGAGATGTCTGGGATTTCCAGAAAGGACCCTCCAGACAAGGTACCCCAACGCAGTCACCAGTCTCTTTTTCTGCTGACTTCGGGTTGGGGACTCAGGCTGGTCAATGTCTGTCCTATCACCTGGAAGGGGACACTTTTCTCTGACCCAAGATAATTTGCCTCTTTCCACCCATCAATAATACCCCTTCCCCACATCTCTCTCTCTCTCACTCACCCGTCATCATGGAAGAGGCCGGGGAAGATGCAGGAGAGGACGCTGAGTGGGCTGATGGAGAACAGGTACACGTTTACCACATGTCCCACGCTGTGTAAGACTAAGAAAGACCAAACAGAGTGGGGGTGAGCCTGGGGGCAGCTGGGTGGGAGTGCTCAACCCATTCAGCCCTAGGTGGAAGACTCCAGCCAGCCAGAGTGGAGGGCCTGAAGAAGAACCCTAGGGGCGTGGAATTCTGATCTCTAATCAACATCCTGTTCCTACCCACACTCCCCACACACAACCACATAAGTCTAAATTATATATTAGAAGCTCACTTCTGTGGATTCTCTCACATAAAAGATGAGAGATCACACATTATGTGCATTCATTCTGGGGTGTTAGTAACTTGTCAGCTGGAGGCTGGGAAGAGGCACTTGGTGGGGTGTGAGGGGCTTCTGGGCTTCACACCATTGCTAGGGCCACCACGATCCTTATGAGAAGGACAGCCAAGACTCAAGTGCAGGTAGAGAAAAGGGGGCTCTCGAGTGCGGGGAGGGGGGGAGGGGAGGCATCAGTTAGGAGGACATGGAGGGGATCCCCAGGACTCTCAGGCCCTGCCTGTGAGGACGATGGCAGTGGAGGCAATGAGGCGATGAAAGTCCACGGCAGCGTCGAAGGGCACGTAGCGGTTGAGGAAGGTCTCTCGCAGGAAAGTGATGAGGTTGCGGCACATGGTGAGCAGGATGTAGGAGAACATAAAGGAGATGCTGGCGGCCGTGCCCCGCGACAGGATGATGCCCACAAAGGTGGTCTCTGTAATGCCCGAGGGTGGCGAAGCAAAGGTGTAGTCTGTGGAGGGGCCCAGGCAAGTAAGGGGAGAGAAGTGCAGAGGAGAGATCTCTGCTGAGGGAGGTCAACTGCAGGCCCTGGCAGGCTACCACTCACAACTACCACCCAAAGTTCTCATTTAAGAGGGCCCACTTATCTACAGGAGGCCCTGCTCTCAGGGCTGTCACTTATTGCAAGCCCCACTTCAGGGCTGTCAGTCACTCACAGTACGCCCGCCCTCGGGGCTATCACTTACTGCCAGCAAGCCCGGTCCGCCCCTCAGACATCATTTAAGTAGGCCCCGCCCCCAAACTGTCATTGTGAGCCCCCCAGTCCGTCTGTCATTCATCGCAGGCCCCGCCCCCAGGGCTTTCAGTTTTTGCAAGTCCTGTCCCCACCGCAGAGGCTGTCACTCACAGTAGGCCCTCTCCAGGAAAAGGCCTGCAGCGATCGCGTAGAACACAGCCACGCAGCCGATGTGGCGCCGGTAGTTCTCGATGAAGCGCTTGAACTGCTGTACAGTTTGGTGGCGACGGCTTCTTTGAAACTTCTCTCGGTGAGCCTCGGTGAACAGCAGAGGCTGGAAGGACGTTACCCTTGGAGACAGGAAGTCTTGGCTCTCAGGTAAAGACTCAACACTAGTGCCCCTCACCCAATTACTCAAGCCCTGCAGGGTTCAGGTCCCAAAGGTTATACCACACTCCTCAAGTGGGCTGTCAATATAGGGATGGTCTCCCAGTGCTTACTTGGGCAGTTCATACCAGGGGATGCAATCCATCTACCCCAGTTCCCAGTCACACTCTATCTCCCAACTCGCACTGGCTGGCTCTGTTCTAGTGGAGATGAGCACTTCTTGGGCTCCGAAGCCCCTTATTCTAACCTCTGTTATAACATTCATCAGTGGGACACTGTAATTACCAGTTACCAGACCATCTCATCAGACTGTGGTGTTCTTGGACAAGCACTATTCATCCTGCCTGCACCCCCAGTGCTTAGCACAGTGTCTGGCACGAAGTTATCAATGTATGCAAAGTGAAAGGATGGATGAACTGCCTGGACTTAAGGGGAGGAACAGGCGTACTTCTTGCCAAACCTCCGTCGAATCTCCTGGGGAGGGTCTGTGTCCATAGGGCACTGCAGTCTCTGTGATGTCAGCTCCACCTCAACATCACTGCGAGAACATCGAGCACTCACTCTGGGAGAGGGGCTAGGACAGGGATGCAGGAGATAGGACTTTTGTTACCGAAGCCACTTGGTCCTCTGCTGCCCCTGGTCTGCCTCCAGACCCACTCTGTTGAGGAAGGGTCAGAGCTCTCAGCCAGAGGACAGCAGGATTCCCATAGAGACCCAGCAAGAGAATAAGTCACATCCTGGGGGTCCCAGCCAAGGCTGTCACACACAGTTGCACTCTTCACCAGGGCATCTGACCCAGGCCGCAGGTGAATGCTGAATCCAGCACACTCTCTGCTCTCCCTGGTGCAGGACTATGTCTTCCCAGAGTAAGAAGTGTTTTTTTCTAATTTGCATGAAGACATGAAGTGGGCTAGTGGGGGCCCTGATCCCAGATATTCTGGGGACAGAAAAGGCAACTCCCCTATCCCAACCCTCCCTCTAACACTCCCAGATGAGAGCTCACCAGAGCTGCTCCTGACTGATGTAGGAAGCTCTCCGGCAGAGGTCCTTGATGACTTCAGGCACCTTCACCCCTGAAAAGCAGAGCTGGGCTAGGGAGCAGCTCAGGGCCCAGAGCCCAGGAGGACCTGGCTGAAATGCACAGCATCCACCCCATGTCCAGACACTGTAGAGGGTCCCTGGCCAGAACCCTGCCTCTGGGTGCTCCAGCCTCAGCCCATGATTCCAGTGAGAGCCAGACCCAGCCATGAACCCAGCAGGTAGAAGGCCTGAAACGAGGTTGGCCAGACAGGCTCCCCTGAGTGCTTGTCCACCTTCAGTCTCACTCCTGGGACTGGAATCAGGCTTATGGGATGGAGTTCAGGAACTCTGTGCAATCTGCCTGCTAAGACCATTCTTCTACAAAATCCTGCTAACGACTCTCCAGCTTAAAACCTCCCAGGAGTTAAATGTAGAATCTAGGTGATGCCTATATGGAAGATCACTAGAAACTTCTTTCTACTTTTCTGTATTTGAAAATGTTCATAAGAAAATGCTGGGAGAAAAAAACCCTTCCAGGAGCCACCCATTGTTCCTGTCTGGGCTGAGTGCTGAGGGGCAGGGCAGGACTAAGCTGCAAATCCAGGTTCTCACAAGAGGCCTGGGAATCTGCAGATAACTTCCAAGTGTTAAACCAATCCTGAAGATTACCCAGTCTCTAGGCCAGAGGCCAAAAGTGATTAACCTGAATCTAATGAAATCAAAGTGTTTAAAACAAAGTATAGATGTCTATTCTCTCAAATGCTTCGGCAAACAGCGTATGTGGAAAAATGGTAACAAAGGGCAAATCTAGGTGAAGAGAAAAGGGATGCTCCTTATGCTATTCTTTCTTATACCTTTTCTGTAGGTTTAAAATGGCTCAAAATAAAATTTAGAGGAAACAACAAAGCACAACAACAATTAAAAGCCAAACAAAATAGTACTCAATGCTAACCTTCTACTTAATCCTCCTTCCCCAAGCCTGGGCCTCTCTGCCCCTAGGGACTGGATGTCCCTGGGACTCTAGCCTGGGTTCACTCCAGGCACCTGTCCCTGCTCTGACCTCAGGCCCTCAGGCCCTGGTGCCTGCTGTCCAGGCTGCCTGCGAAAGGTGAAAAGCTGCAGAATCAGGAGTTCTGGGGCTATGCTCTACCAGCTCTCCTCCCACCCTGGCCAGAGGCCTAACTACGCCTCATCTAACTCACCCCTCTCCCCCATCTGGACTGCTCAGCTCCCCCAGGTTCATAATCCTGGGAGGGGCTGGGTTTGGTCTCAACATGCCCCAGTGAGAATCCCAGGCTGTGAGACATCTTTAAGAACTCAGAGCAGGTCACAGACAGTCCCTCTGCCCGCTCTCTGCCCCTTCCTCACCCTGATTCTAGCCCCCACCCACCTGAGTCAGACACAGGTAGGACAGGAAATAGGGGGAGGGATGACAGAAGTGGGTCTCCATGCACTCAGCAAACATTTACTGAGCATTCCTCCAGGGCATAAAGGAGCAAACAAAACCAGAGCACCCACCACTACCAGGCACCCCAGCTGAGGTGGGCATGGCCCAGGTCGGGGTATAACGAGGAGACACTGTTTTCCCCGTGCACTGGGCCCCAGGCACGGGGGGCCTTTGACAAGGAAGCAGAATTCGGCTGCCATCTCCCACCCCATCTTGACCCTGCCCATGCCACTGGCAGGGCAGTATTATGACTTTTCTGGGTCCTAGGCACTGTTGCCTTCTTGGGTCCCTTCTTCCATTAAAAAAAATAAAAAAAGAGAAAATTATATTTTATAATTGTGTTGATATAAAGAATATAATCCAGGCTGGATACATGATTACATATTTATTATTATATGATATAATATTTATTATACCATGTTTATTATTTTCTTCTGATTTTAAAAGAAGTGAAAACATTTCCATGGTTTCCTAAAAATATGCGGGCCCTATGCACTGCGCCTGCTGTGCTTAATGGACAAGTCAGCCCACCTCCAGGCCGCCTCACCTTTGACGCAGAGCTGCGTGAAGCGGAGCTCGCTGTCATGGTCCCGCAGCATGAAGTGGAAGTCCTCCCACGTCAGCTCCTCCTTATCCTGGAAGCCCGACTCCCGGAACATGGACTCCACCACCTCGGCCAGCTGGGCCTTGGACAGGCAGTTGTTGGAGATCTCAATGAAGGATCTGGGGTCAGGGGAAGGGAGCCATCAGGTCCTGAGAAGGGGCCTGGGGCCTAGACACAAGGGCCCACTGGCCATTGGCCTTCAGAGCCAACATGGAAGAAGGGCCTGGACTGACCAAATCTGAAGCACTGCCCCGGCCTTTCCCCTCAGCTATAACAGTCTCTGGTTATATGGATGAGGAGAAGGAGGCCCCTGCTCTTTACCCTCTTGCATCCTCTTTCATGGCCCACCTCTTCCCCTGGCACTTCCTGCTCTGGCCCACTCTCCTGGCTGTCCCACAGGACCAACCTCAGCATCCTGATGAACTCGTCCTTGGAAATGAGACCGTTCCCATCAAAGTCGTACATGCGGAACATAAGGCGAGACTTCTCCTCAGGGGAACCTGGGAGAAGGAGGACCCCATGAGTGCCCCAGCCCACCTGCCTAAGCCCCAGGCTGGCTAAAAGGGGCCTCACCCTAGTGTGACCCACTACTGGACACAGAGAGGGATCACTCTGCTTCCTGACCCCTACCTGGGCATTCCCAGATGACTGCCATGACTAGAGACCTGGCATCAGTGTTTCCCCATCTTCAATAGGTCAGCTACACTCCAGCCTCAGTCTCTAGCCCCTTTGATCTTCTCCTATTTGGACAATCTCTTCCTCCTCCCCTACCTTTCATGAAGACCACCAGGATGTCCAGGAACTCCCGGAAGGACAGGTAGCCATTGCCGTCTTTGTCAGCCAGAGAGAACATGGACTCCACAAACATGTCCTGGGGTTTGAGGCCCAAGGATCCAGCAAACTCAGCCCTGCTCAGCTCACACGTCAGGGCCTCCTGTACCTTCTGTGACGAGTCCAGGGGCAGGGTCCCTGCATCTGCCTGGTCGATGTCAAGCACCTGTACTCAGGCAGTAGCAGAGGGAGGGAGAGGAGACAAGGATTCCTTGACTTGAAGACCAGTTGAGGCTTGCAAGAGCCACCTTTAAAGGTGTCTGCCCAACAGCCCCTCACCTAAGCATTACCCTACAAGCCCTGAGAGTGATCCTTCTGGCCACTTGTTCTACAGAACCTTGGCCCTGTGCATTAGCTGATTGGACCAGAGATGCACACTTGAGTTGAGCAGGGGATCTGGAACTGGGACTGAGAGGTCCCAGACCTGTCTTGACATGAGCACAAGAAAACTCAGAAGTTGTGGACCACCCTGTTCCTCCAAGTACAAGTACTCAGAGACAGAGGGAAGCAGAGGCACAGAGAAAACAGAGGCAGCCTAAGCGAACAGTGGCCTTGTTTGCTGACAGCCTTCTCTTTCCTGGTACTTTTCAGGCCAGGTCACCATCCTCCCTTTGGAATTCCTGCGACACCACTATACCCTCACAGTCAACTGACCCTTTTGTCAACGCTAGTTTGAGTGGGTTGCTCTTACATCCAAAGGAGTTTTGACTGAGAAAAAGCCTCAGTTGGGTTGAGAAAACATTAGGCTTGGAAAGGGGAAATTCTCATGATGGCCCATCTCCAGCCCACCCAAATGGCTGCCCCACCATAAGGAGAACAGACTGTGAGGCAAGCAGGCAGGCTACAAACCATAACACCTGTCTTTCACGAGGTAAAAGCAACAAGCAACAAGATGCTTTAGTGGAAAGAGCCTGGGGCTAGAGGCAATAGACCCGGCTGGTTCATGTCCCCACTGTGCTACCCACTCACTGAATGGCCTCAGGCAAGTCTCTTCAGTTGTCTGGCATTCATTTCCTCACCTGCCTACGTATCTCACAGGGTTACTGTAAGAATCTACAAGAGAAGCTGTATGGAAAATATTTTGAAGGCACTGTGCAGATAGAAAGGGTTGGCAGTTATCCCCAGGATACAGTAGCACACCCTCACCTCCTAGCACAGGGAGTGCTCAGCCCTGGCAGATCCTGCACTGAGCAGAGATGCCCAGGTCCTGCCTGGGCCCTAGCAAGGAGTCACCCCAGGTGGGAGACCCTCCCTTCTAGTTCATACTCAAGTTCCACTTGTTTGAGGAGAAAATGGTAGCTTCCCTCATGAATCCTCTCCCCAGCTAGCTAACTCTGCTCCACTTCAAACACTAATTTTTTTTTTTTGCCCTTTTACCAGGCACCTCTGTTCAGTCTTTCCTGCTCCTTTCTTCTAAGCCAAAACTTTGCCAAATTTGCATCCTTGCAAAATCTCATTTCCACCATGACTTTACATCAGCCTGAGGCCTCACTACCTTTTCTGAACTCCTAGGCCACTTATTTCCTGGGTCATTTTTGTAGCTGTCATGCTTTGCCAGTTATCTTCCTTTCTGTACACAGCCCGTCTTCCCAGCAGGATGATAAACTCCTTCAGTGGGAGCCCGTGCTGTATTTATCTTGTATGTCCCAAGCTTCTCCTCTCCACTGCTCTGCTCCCAGGCTGCCTTTATTTTCAAGTCCTTGCATTTCTCTTCCTAACTTATTTCCCCCACATCCTCTCAATAGTGTTCAGAAATCTGCAATGTGGGCCATAATGCCCCATGGAGGCCTCCAGCAGCTGGAGTCACCCAAGGAGCAGCGACCAGGGCTCTCATTACCCCACACTGCCTGGCTTGCTCTAGGTTTTGGGAGCCTTTTGGGAGATAAATGAGGGCAGAAAGCCTGAACAGCCCTGAGGAGAGAGATCGGGGACACAAGCCCCTTCATAGGCATTGCCTCTCTGGAGTCTCAGGTTGGGGCCGGATTGGGCGGGGGGCAGGAGCACCTCCTTACAAAAACATCAGGTGACTTGGCCAAAATCACAGTAGCGTTGATTCCTGGTGGAGAACTCAGGGCTTTTGACTTTCCCTGGAGTAATACCATGGCCTCACGCAGTTAGGTCCCCACTGCAGATGGACAAGCAAGGACAGATCTGATCCCATATACACACCTGGGAGAAAAGGTGCCTGAAAAAGGTCTCCAGGAGGTGGCTCCGCTGCTCCCGAGTCACAGCTGCCCTCATCAGCTCCTGCTCCCGCAGCTCCCACTCCTGGAAGCTCAGCTCACTCTCCTTCAGGGTCCCACGAAGGTTTTCCACCAGTGCCTGCCGCTCTTCTTCCAAGTTAAATAGCAGCACCTACGGAGGAGGCAGGAGGGAGAGCCACCATTTGTCAAGGCCTCTTGAGGCCAGCAGCTTTACATGAACTGTGTGTGTGCATGTGTGTGTGCGGGGGAATCCACTGGAAAGAGAACACTTGCAAAAGGGATATTGTTATTCTGGGCTTAGTCCAGATTAAGGGCGAATGTACTCAAGTTTATCTTTCTATCAGGTACCACAGTCAGAGACTAGAAGCCAGAAACCCTGCCTGGTCCAGTGCTCCTTCCCCTCCACTTGGTGCCTCCCTGACTGACTGTGGACAAGCAGCTAAGGGGTCAGCTGGGCCGTACCAGGTCATATTCCTTAGGGATCTTGAGCAGAAGGGTGCGGTGTCCACGGTTGTTGGACAGGATGAGGTTGACCTGCTGCAGGGGCCGCAGCTGGATGATGCGAAGTACAGAGAGTCTGCCGTCCGTGACCCGGATCTGCCCAGGCTGCAGGTGCAGGAGCACAGGCCTGCAGGGCTCCTTGTGGCCCTGCCATTCCAATGCTGGGGAGAGACAGGGCTGGGTCAGCTGGGTCTTGCTGGGCCTGCTGGGCCTGCCCTGCCCAAGGCACATCTGGAGGAAGAAGGCCAGCTCAGGGCTGGAGTTAGATCAAGGTCTCCACAGTTCCTTGCCCCTTCTTGGGTACTGAGTACCATCTCCTCTCCAACAGTCCTGCTATGCCTCTAGCCCATGAGAAGAATAACTACCATTTCCTGAGTGTTTCCTATGTGCCCAACACTGTACCAAGCACTTTGCATGAATGAGCCCATTTAATCTTCATAGATCTATGAGATAAGTGCTATTACTATTCCTATTTTACAGATAACGAAAAATACATTTAGAGAAATTTAAAAATCTGCCTAAGGCCCAACTGGTGGAACCAAGATTCCAATTCTCAGTCAGTCTGACACTAGATCTTCCTTAATTACCTCTCTGTTGCCTGAAATTCTAGTGTGAGATACACAAAGCAGCAGTTCTTGGGAATTTGTGAGTCACAGTAACCCTTTGAAATGTAGTCAGGGTCCTGTGACTCCTCCCAATGAGTCTATCACATTCTCTTTATTTGGGACCATTGGGAGGAGTTACAGAAGTGGAAGGAGTCCAGGTCCAGCTTCTACCTAAATAACCCAGTGGCTCTTCCCCCTTGCCCTGGCTGCCTTTTCCTTAGCCTGATGGAGGTGGGGTTGTCATCCTGAGTCATGTCTTCCCCATGGCCGCCCCAGCCAGCCCCAGACCTACCCTCCACTCCCTCCACAAGCTTCTCAGACTTGATGCTCTGGCGGTCCTGGCCCTGGAGCCTCTTGAAATTTCTCCTCCGGAGCCGAGCGACAATCCATGCAACAAGCAGACTCACTGGGAAGGCAGACACAGTAGGATTCTCAGAGGAAGGTGGGGGCCTGGGAAGATCAGTGGCTCTTCTCCCAGCCTCCTTTCCTTGGCAAGAACCCCTGCTTTCCTGACATCCTAGGTCTGCCTGTTCAACTGTCTCAAATTGTAAAGCTCCCGGAGCAGGGGGCAGGGGAGAGCTGGTGTGCATCCCATGGGTTGCTTTGGGTAGCACCTAAGATGCCTGTGCAGCCTCCTTCCCTGCTTCTACCACTCATCTCCCTTCCTAGCTAGAGACTGGACACATTCTTCCAGGCTGCTGGTGTTGACTCACACAAAGCCATGTCAAATACTAAGTCCCAAGCCTTTGGCCCAGGAACAACATCTCAGCCCTGGTGCTCTAGGAGGGATTTGCTCTGACAGTTTCCCAGGCCCAGGCTCCTACAAATAGCTGTAGATGGTGGATTCCCCCTGGCGCCTGACCAATCTGGGCCCTGGGGTGGGTGGGGAACTCAGGAGAACAGGAGAATAATTCTCCCTGGGGCTGACTTATCTGCAGGTCAGACACTTCCCATGTGCTCTCCTGTTCTGTTTTCATCGTCTGCCCAGGGGAATGTACTCTGCACGGCTGGCTGTCACAGGTGGATCCACCCCAACCCCACTCCCCAGCTTGCATCTCTCACCCAATCCCACCCTGCCCATCACTTTTACCCAGGGGGAAGCAGCAGAGAGCCCCAATGGTGACGCTGAAGCCGAATCCACTGCCCTTGAAATAGTCCCTCATGACTGGGGGAGCACAGGCTGGCAGGCCCTCAGTGCTGAGCTGTCTTGGCTGTGGACAGGGGTCTCCTGGGGAGGCAGAGAAAGCTAGAGTCCTGGGGGGTGCTGGGCCACAAGCTCAGGCACAGGATCACGGAGGAAGATAGGACGGCTCTCTAAGGAAGAGCGGGGTGGGGCTGGGGGAGGCCTCTGGGTAACAGAGGGGAGGGGGGCACTGCTTACCCCTGCCATTGTACCAACAACGTGGTGTTTGCCTACTTGGGTAACAAGTAGGGTCCCAAATGAACCTTAACCTCTGTCTCTCCCTCACATGTACGTATGTACACACACACACACACACACACACACACACACACACACACACCTTCCCTTGTCACTGCTGTGGGGTTAGGATATCCTCCCTGCACGCGGCCCTCCTAATGTTCCACCCACCCCCAGCCTCATCCCAGCTAAACATGAGCCTTTTCATCAGGTCTCTCTGAGTTTCAGTCCTGCCCTCACTTGGGCACCTCCTGGAGTTGTGCAGAGGGGAAACCTGCACAGCTGTGCCTGGCAACCTTGGTGCCCAGATCCAAAGTTCCCTTCCCCCTAGGAATCTACTGTCCAGCCCCATTGAACCAGATCCACAGCTGAGGAGGAAGGAAGTGCCAGACCCCAAACCCCTCCAAGCGCCCCCTGCCCACTCACCCGCATGCCAGAAAAAGACACTGGGCTGCAGAGCACTGGAGTCCACATTGGTGACGGCCACTAGAACATCCCATAGGGAAGTGTTTCTGATCTCTGAGATCTCTTCCTCAGAGAACAGCCTGGGGTGGGAGAGGTGGAGAGTTCTCACAGTTTCCCCAGATGAGGAAAGATACCCAGAGGGGTTGGGAGGGGGTGGGGTCAGCTGGAAATCAAGGACCCAAGGGGGGCTGTTACAGGAAGAGGGTCTGGGCCCAGGCTGAGGTGGAGCCTGAGGTGGGGCCCAGGCAGGCCTTACCCATTCCTGGTGTTCTCAAACCAGTAACGGTCTCCATCCCGCAGCCGCACAAACTGGTCAAGGACTATGGTGCTGAAGAGGGGTCCGGGGTCTCCATGGCTCTCCAGGAGCCCCCCGGGGAGCAGCTCTAGCCGGGAAAGGTCCTGGTTGTACAGGGCAGCTGTGGCCTCCAGCACCTGGGGACAGGAATGAGTACAAGGACCTGACACTCACCCTCAGGCCAAAAGGTGGTTGGAGGGATCAGCCTCAGGGACAATAATAATAATAAATGACAGTGACAATGATTCACTTATGCCCCAGGCACTGCTTTGAGTGCTTTACATAAGTTAACTCATTATGGGAACTCTCTCACAGGTTCAGCTGCCTATTTTACAAAGTTGGCATGAAACAGGCAGCCAGTCCCCTACATGACTTGTTCTTGAAAAGATATGAAAGTTGAAGGATCAAAATCAGTGCAAATGTTGAATAATAGGCTGCTGTGTTAGAAAAGGGCTTTTAAAAAAGTTTAAAAAATCAAATCCCTGCATATACGTTGCCTTTTAAAGACAGTCTTCAACAATATATAAGCAGCATATTCTACCTGACATTTACTTTAGTTCTTTTCTCCACAATGTAAATAAGCACTTGACCAGCTTAATTCCAACAAGGCCCAGTTGAAGCTAAAGATTTGCTACTTTGGGTATGTCTGGTGATTCTTTTCTTTATTTTGATTTTATAAAGTTTATGAGCCCCATAAACTTTATAATTCTCCACTTTTCTAACAATCTTGTAAAATAATAAGGGTAAAAGCAATAAAGTAGACATAAAATTGCAGAAACGCTGCTGTGCCAAGATAGTAAGGAGGATAAAACTGGTCTGTTGGTTGGCAGGCAATGCCATTCGTCCAGGTGATAGCTCAGGTGTGACAGCTGACTCCCCAAAAGCAGCTTGAATATCAGTGCACGAAAGTACAGCTTGTTCCTGAGTCAAGGACCTGCTATACCCACTCAGGAAATCATTGGGAAAAGAAAATGAGAAAATGCCTATTAAGTGCCTAGCATGCATTAGATGCCCAATAAACATTTGCTGGATCAGCACAGTCACAGATTCTAAAGCTGAATCCTGCTGGTTGGGTAAGCTCCATCCTGGTATGTGATGCTGGGAAAGTAGACCTGAGTGAGCACTGCTCCTCTCACCAGGTGCTTGTCTTTCTCTGGTGCCTGTATCTTGCTGCCCATCTTCTGTGTCTCAGGCCAGTGTGCCCTAGCTCTCCACCCTGCCCTCTGGGTCCTGACCCCTCCTCACAGTGCCATTAGTCCGGGAGAGTGCAGGGTTGATGTCCTGCCATCTGGTAACAGGAGGCAGGCCCAGTGCTGCCCTGGCCTTGGGGTAAGAGGGCAGGCCCAGATCCCGGCCCCGTTGCAGGCAGCTGGCCAGGTGGTCTGTGCGGGAAAACTTCAGTGTCCCAGGCCAGAAATCTGGAAAGGAGATACCAGAGGGTCTGAGGGAGCTCAGCGCCACCCTAGCTCCTCCAGCCCATACCCCAGGCTTCAACCAGCCCCAGGGATACCTGAGCCATACTGAGGGAGCCAGGAGCCAGGGCTAGCACTCAGATAAAGAGTGCATGCTCCCAGCCTTTCGCACCCCTCCTGACTCTGGAGCCTGACTCTGGAGCTCCAGCTGAACCTGCTCCCAGGGACCAGGGGTACACATCCTGCAGGGATTCAGCCTCACCTCTCAAGTCTTCAACCACCACATGGTCCTCTCGTTCAGCGATCTGAGAGGCCATGCCCAGCAGCAATGCATCCACATCTTCAGCTCTTTGTAGGTTTGGGTGCTATGAGGTTGGGGAGAGGAGAGGGTGTGGCTAATGGGGACAGAGGTTGGGCAGCCAGGCTCCCTTCACCCCACAGTCCATGTCCTAGGTCCACCCAGTCCTGCTGTTCACGCCCAAACTGATGGCTATTCCTCCTCTACAGGTTGATTTCCCACTCAAGGTGAGTGATGTCCCTATCCAAAGCTGCTGGGAGACAGGTCTCCACAAGCACAAGGGGTGGAAAACTTTATTTCTTCTATTTTAGGAGGCTTGATAGTATGATTGACAAAGATGCTAGAAGATGTAGGTCTTGGTCCTTGCTAATTATCTACGTGATTATGGGCAAGTCCCAGGATCTCTCTGAACTCAGTGTCCTCCCCTTAATAAAAAGGGCCTTAGAGATTAATAAAATAATAAAATAAAATTAATAAGATAATAAAAAGGGATTAGGAGGACACTGAAGTCTCTTTCAGCTCAGCTCTATAACTGTGATCCTATGCCTTCCTCTTCTCTCTTTTTCTCCCACCTCCCTCCCCTTCTATGAACACTTACACAAAGTATCTGATTTTGCTTTAAATTAATGATCAATATTGTTGTCCTACACTGACCTGGTTTGGATGGACAGACTGTCCCCAGTAATCTCGCAGAATCCCTCCTTCGTCACCCCCATCCCACACAAATACATTCACACTCTGCCCTGGGAATGTCTAATTGAGAAATTTCTTTGGGGGCTGGGATGGCTGAGGTACTCCAAGGCCTACAGGAGATGCAGAACTGTTGAGGGAGAAGTAAAACCTCAGAGAAAGCAATGAGCATAGAGGCACGCTTGCACAGGCCCCACTGTCTCTCACATAGCCCTGAGGTGGGAGTAGAGGGTTGACTTTTGACCATGTATTAGTTACCTGGTCATCTCAGACACTAGTAGGGGAGATGGCTACAGTCCCTCAGACTGCCTTCTCCATCCCAGCCAATCCCAACAGCTGCCTCAGCCCTACTGTCAACCTTCATCACACGCCCTTATACACGTGTGTGTGTGTGCACATGTACACAAAACACACATATACCCACCCACATACATGCCCCTGGCCTGACCTCTCGGCTCCAGTAGCTGTTGCAGACCCGGAGAGCTCTGGAGACACTTGAGTTTTGATTGATGACCCCCTGGAAGTGGCAGCTGGCATTTCTGAAATGCAAGGAGCAGGGGAGTGGTGACTGAGGTCACCAGGTCCTAAGGTCAGGCATCAGCTGTCTCCAAGGTTGTAGCCAGGGGTCCAGGCATTGCTTCCCTGAGGTGGTATGTGGTTAGAGTAGGTCCCGAACAATCTGATTTTTGGGAGGTCCCTCCTCCTATATCAGACCAAACACCTAAACATGCCACTCAAAGTTCTTTCTCTCTCTCTCTCTCTCTCTCTCTCTCTCTCTCTCTCTCTCTCTCTCTCTCTCTCTCTCTCTCTCTCTCCATATATGTGTCACACACACACACGCACAGTTTAAAGCAATTTTAATTGTCCTTTTGAAATCATTTGTCTATGGATAACTCAATTGCTATGATCTCTTGCCATCGTCAGGCATATCCAGAAATTGTTTCAGAGTAAGAAAATCTAACCTATGAATTGTTTTAAATTATTATATAATGCAATTGTAAAAAGTAAACTGACATGCTTTGTTTCATATACACTTAATTAAATGTATATTTTTATTACTTTGGAGTCACCATTTCTCTAGCTCTCACTCATTTTTATTGTATTTCTCCAAAAGGTTTATAAGCCCCAGGCCCTGTGCTTACAGCTAAAAGTGTCCCCAGTGTATTGTGAAGCTCTTAGGTTCAGATCAGCAGGCTTTGTGATTCACGGTCTGAGCCTCAATCAGCCCATCTTAAAATAGCTGATTAGTATCTACACCAGCTGCTGGAAAATAAACATAACAGTGCTTAAAAACCACAAGGATGTATCGTTTTAAACAATTGTTTTTCTTCGTCTCCTCCATATTAGTTTTGTCCTGGGGGAATGGGCAAGATTTCAGACGGATAAAGGGTGAGACATCCGTCCTCAAGACTCCTGAGAGCATTTTTTCTCAATTGACAAGCCCCACCACCACCACCACCACCACCACGCCCCTCAATGTTTATTTGAGCCCACTCTCACCTCATGTAGACACCAGGGGGCACCATGGTGGAGAAGAACTGCTCAGAGGCCGCCAGAAACTCTGGGGAGATGCTGGGGTCCAGGAAAGGGCGGTATCCTGGGGTAAGGGGAGAAGAAACAGGACAGTAAAATTTGACCCTAAACCCACCTTACCTCCATCTCCGCTGCCCCTTTCCAAAAAGACACCTGCAAACTCTCCCACCCTCCCTCCCCATCCCCTCACCTGCATATTCTGGGGGCATTTTCCGAAGGAAGCTGGGCAGCCACTCATACAAAGCGATGTTCTGAGGGTGAAGAGAGGGGAAAGAAGAGCCCAGTGTTGGAGCTGCCAGATCAGGTGAGATCTGAGCCCAAGGAAGGCTTAGGTGGGAGATGAGGACCAGGCAGGAGAAGTCATAGGACAGGCAACTCCAACAGGAGAGACGCGGAGGCCTGTCCTCCATTAGAACTAGGTATATATGGAGGGTGAGGGGTGGAGCTAAATCTCTTGTATAAGTGGCACTTTGCCTCATCATTTCAGGGTCTATTCCTAGGCGTTAGCTCTCTGGGGAGGGGTGTCCTCCCGGAAAAGGGGGTTCCTGGGTGGGGGATGTCCAAGGATGGAGGGCTCTGGGGGAGAGCGGAGTCTCCTGTGGGGCAGGACTTGGGAGGAGGGCTTTGCGACTGACCTGGTAGGTGGCGATGACCCTCTTGCGCGTGTGCTGGAACAGCTCCTCGTCCCCC
Source organism: Aselliscus stoliczkanus (assembly GCA_033961575.1). NCBI lineage: Eukaryota > Metazoa > Chordata > Mammalia > Chiroptera > Hipposideridae > Aselliscus > Aselliscus stoliczkanus. The sequence continues at coordinate 98,899,622 of CM066732.1, read as the reverse complement.
CAGCGCGGGTGCTCGCGGGCCAGCCTCTGCGCCCACAGATTGTGGTAGCGGAACCACAGCAGGCCCAGTGCCTGCAGGAAGGGCTCGCGGTTCCCTCGCTCCGCCCCGAAGGCTGCATCCGACGCGGGGGTGCAGGGGACGAAGCGAGCGGCAGTGTGACCCAGGGGAGAGGCCCCTCGCGGGCCCCCCAGCCCGCCGTCCAACCAGCCCCGGCCGGAGGCTCCGCCCCTCGGCGCCCCGGCCAGTCCCGCGGCCTCACCGTACAGCCCCCGGGGCCCGCGCTGTCCCGTGGCGGGGTCGGGCGCCGTCCACATGAGCAGGGGGTTTCGGGCGTCCCGGGGAAAGGCGGGGTCGGGCCCCGAGGCCAGCTGCCCCCCGGAGAAGCTCCGCAGCGCATCGCTCCAGGAGTGCGAAGAGCCGTAGATGGCGCTGCCGTCCAGCCAGCCCGTCACCTCGTTGGTCTGTGGGGGCACCGGACAGGTGAGCCGGGGCGGTGTCGTGCAGGCAGGTAAGGGAGGACCAGGGCCAGGCGGGGGTCCGTGGGTGTCGGGTAGTCCAGGCCCAGAGCCCAGGGCCCCACCCGCCTCGGTCCAGCCTCCGCCCCGCCGCCTGCCTTGTCTCACCAGGTCCCGGGGGTTGCTGGGGCTCTGTCCGGTCTTGGGGTCCCAGCGGCTCCTCTGGAAGGGCAGCACCACGTCCCCGCTGTGGTCGCGATCGAACACGGGGTCTCCCGGCGGGATTCGGATGTTGAGGAACTCAGCGGGGCAGCCGGGTCTCTCCACACTCACCAGGTCAGAAAGCACGTGGTAGCCTGCCCACAGGGGAGGAAGGCATACAAGGGCCAGCTAAGGCCACTCTTCTTTCAGCACCAGGTATCTAGTGCTCCTCCTCCTTCCCCTGAACCTTCAAAGGACTCAGCATCTGTTATTGGCAAGTCTAGGCCTTCACCTCCCCCATCTCTCCCCAGTCCTTTGTTATATACCCTGGTCCAAACTGTTTTCATTTCCAGTTTGGCCTTCTTCTTGGTAACTGGGTGGTGTCCAGTGAGTGTACCTAGGCAATTAACAATCAGATTGGCAGCATGGGCTCCAACACTCTGCTGGGAGCAGCCTGCCCAGAGGGTGGCCAACCTCAGGGAGATGGTGGACAGTAGGAAGCAAGTGTGGGCATCCTGGATGGCCCACAAGAGCCTGGCATTCCTGCTAGGAGCCAACAAGCCAGTCACTGGGGTAAGGTTGCCCTAGCACCCCATCAGCCCCCCCACACCCCAGCCCTCTTGCCAGTGTCAGAACCCTGCTCTAGAATCCACAGGGGCCAAGAGTGAGAATAGGGTCCCACCAAGAGTCCCTACCAAATTATTTTCATGCACCTGCTTCTGTTCCCCACCCCCATCAACAGCCCAACGTGGGTCAGATTTATACCTCCCCCAACCAGACTTTCTCCCTCTGCTCCCACCCTATTGCCTGCCCCTCCACCTCTCTCACCCTCTCGCTCCCTGAGTCCCTCTTCAGACACAGAGGTGTGTAGCTGACCCCAGTGTCCTCCCTCCTCTCCAGGTCCTCCCTCCCCTCCAGGCCCTTACCAAAGAAGACCCCCAGCACCGTGCGGTTTTGCAGGGAGGCCTGCCCTGCAGGGCCCCTCATGGCAGTGTTGCTAAGGTCTCTGGGGTTGGGCAGGTGGGGTTCTCCCAAGGGCTGGTACACACCATCTGCATAGGTAGCTGGAACCAGGCGCTGCAGCCGAGAGCCTGAGGTGGGAGGCGTAGGGACAAGAAGGAATCCTCAGGGGGGTCTCCCTGACTTCCTCTCTTCCAGGCTTCCCTCCATACCACAGAATCTAAAACCTTAGAATTGATGAGCCTTTGCTGATACCTGCCAGCCCTTACTCCTTAGCAATGGGTACCACCCTGACCCTGGGGCTCTGTCTCCACTTTGCTCTCACCTACCTTTGCTGCCCCATCTGTGCTCCATGAGGTTGTTGTACCACCCATCAAATCGTTGCACCTCCCACGAAATGGAATTCTGAGCTCCTGTGTGAGGGCAGAGGGAAGGGGAAGCTGGGCAAGTCCGTGCACGGCAGGATGGGTAGACCTGTAGGATATTGGTCCTGCGAATCTGGCTCTCAGGGCAGCAGAAAGTGCACAGATGTGGGAGGTAGTGCCCAAATTCAAACCCAATCTTTAAGTAGCTCAGGGTGGGGGTGGGGGTGGGGATGGACATGGCAGGGAGCACTAAAAGAATGTAGCCAGGTCCAGTGTGCTGATAAATAGCCTCAGAGTGGAAGAGGAAGCAGAAGGAAAACAGTGGCAATGAGGAAGGGGATGCAGGAGACTTCTACTGTCCTTACACTGCAGCTCCCTGGAGAACATGGCAGGACAGAAGCCATTCCAAGCCGTAAGATATCACAGAGAGAAAGAGCCAGCCACTCTTCCACCCAGGGAAGGACATGTCATTCTGTGACTCATCACTGTGCAGGGGCAGTGTGGAGAGGGGCTTGGCCTTCTCCTGCTGAACAGAACCTAGAGCAAGGCTGTGGGCTACAGGGTTATGGCTTTGAGGCCTTCTACTCTGGTCTTTTCCCCCAGTTATTTGGGTGGGATCAAGGACTGACAGTCATGTAGATAACCTCACCCCTTCCTCTTTGGGGGCATCATGTCCCCCATATAATTCCTCCCCTTGACCCTATTGTACTCAAAAAACAACTAGAGTCTAGGAGGGAACACTCAACCTTTGAGGGAAAAGCTCAGGCAGTGAGGGACAGAGGGAAAAGTCCAGAATCAGAGATATAGCAGGTGTCCTGCTAGTCAGTAGATCAGATCACCACCCAGATTCCTTTCCCCAAACTAGGAGGCTACAGGGCTGATACACCCTCTCTGCTCACCTCAGAGAACAGAGCAAAGAAAAGGACTCTCATCAGCCAAAGTCTGACTCTTTCCCCTCTCAGACCAAGGACAGGGTCTCAGAGCTACCCTTCAGCCCCATACCTGATAGGCACAGGGGTACACACACACACACACACACACACACACACACACACACACACACACACACACCAGGCAGTCAGAGAAGAAAAATGACTCAGGCCCTGATGTTTGAGCAAAGAACTGAGGGAGAGCCGAGAAGTGATCCCAAAGTATGCTACTTTGTCATGTGGATTATTTCCGGCTAAGGGCACTTAAGACTTAGCAGACTCAAGAAAAACTTACCTCTCCCTTACTTACCAAAAAGAATTTGGATAGGGGGCCTGGCCCAGAAAGAGGACTAATTAATACCAGAGATAACTTTGTATCATTAATGGCATGGCAGGGCAAACATCTAAACAAACATCTGCTCTTCATATTGCCCTTGAATTTCCCTTCTCCTCTTCAAAGCCCCAGGCCCCTATCCCATTCCTCAGCTTAGAATGGCATAGAAGCCTCAACTACCCAACTTGCCCTTGGGTCTCCTATTTTTATGGGGCTCTCATATATATGAAATTCAATTCATTTTTCTCTTGTTATTCTCTCTTATGCCAACGTAATTATTAGCTCAGCCAAAGAACCTAGATGAGGAGAAGGAAAAATTTTTCCACCCCTACAGAATCCAACTGAGGATCCAGAACTTGGGGTGGCCACGTCCATGTGATCTCTAAAATAAGATGAACTGGTAGCAGAAAAAGTGGGGACTTCTTGGAGAGAGTGTAGGGGGAAATGCCTCTTGGAAATAAGAAGCAGGAGCTGGGGAGAAAGGAAAAATTAAGGCGAAGGCATGGAGAAGAAGGAATGAGAATGTGAGCATCTTTGGCAAGGGAGAAGCTGCAGGGACCATCTCACCATCCTTTGTCCCCAGCCAAGACAGATTATTCCACAGGTTGTCTTTGTTCTCTGTTCTTGCATCCCTCACCCCTGATGATCAGGGACTTGCTGTTTTTAACCTAATTTGTGGCACCTTAAGCCAACTTTCCTCACCAGAGACCCAGACTACAGAGACCCGGGGAATAGCCTCAGATTCTAGTAAAATACTGTCCAAAGCTGAGGGTAGCAAACATGAAACTCTGGTGGATTGTATTGTTTTGTTTTTAAATCATATTGTTTTAAAACAATGGTGATTTCCCTTTGGAGAGGTTAGCTTTTAGTCCAGTCTGACCCCAAGGCCTTTATTTTTTGTCTGTCTAATCAATCTTTTTCTATTTGGGGTAGGGGGTCCTTAATTTATAAAGATATAGGAGAGAGAAAGGGCTCCAGGCTACAAGGAATGAAATAAGAAGTGCTGACACAGCAGATGAAGGCTCCCTAATTCTGTGGATTGGGCAAATATTGCATTCCATTATCCACGCATGTAATCAACAAGCTGGAAATAAGCACCTACCATGTGCAGGCTACTGTATTAGCTAGGGAGTAGGGATACAGAGATGAACAAGATACAGCTTCTGGCCTTGGGGTAGCCCAGAAGATGCTGGGTTACTCTGCTCCTAGCCATGCTTCTCCTCCAATCTGTACTCACCCATGAGCATCCACAGCCCAACCAGGAGTGTCCATGCCAAAGCCAGGCAGAAGCTCATAATGAAAATGGTATTAGGACTCAGGTGTTAGAATCCCTTAAAATGGAGACCCTAGAAAAAGACAGACAACAGACAGAATGAACCCCAACAGTTCAGGAAAGTCAGGCCAGGGCCTCTGCAGGTCCCTGTGAATCAAGGCATAGGGCTGGACCAATGTCATAGTGAGTAGGTAGCAAAGAGCCAGAGACTCACTACCTCCCAAGAATCTTTCATTCATTCAACAAATACTTGATGGGCACCCACTATGTAGTGGGCATGGACCTAGGCACTGAGATGAAGTAATGAACGTAGCAAACAGAAATCCCTGCCTTCCGGGACTTTACCTCCTAAGATTAATTGGAAAACATTACTTTGGCCCAGCTTCTTACAGTGTGTGTTCCTCGCACTGAGCCTTGCTTGGGAGGCAGGACACTGGGCTGAGGGCAGGATAATGCTGCTGCCAGTCCACTGTGCGGATCTTAGGCAGGTCACTTCTCTGGTCTGGACCTTGGTTTCCTTTTTCAGTTATGGGAGTAAATATGCCTGAACTGTTTACCTCTTAGTGTGGTTGCCAGAATCAAATATGAGAATGGAAAGTGGGAGGTGTTATGTAGTTGTGATATGGAAAGGGTGAGCTGGAGGGCCGGCCGAGTGGCGCATTGGTTAAGAGCTGGCTTGGGACGCCAGCGGCCCCGGTTCGGATCCCACATATGAGGGCCAGTGACACTGCCCTCTACAGCTAACAACAACTCCACCTGGGCTGTGCGAGCCCCGGTGATGGTGTAGGCTGCAATGGGCTGCCACAGGCTACAGTGAGTGGCTGGCAGACAGCGTGAGCGGCGGCAGCCTGCATGAGCAGCCAATAGCCCCAGTGAGCGACCATCCAGAGGCCAGCGACTGATCTGCCTCATCCAGGAAGAGTGCAATGATGATACCAACATGGGCCAGTGAAGCAACGTCCTCTGCAACTAGACTGAAGAACCAAAAAGACAGCAACTTGTCTGTTCCCCTTCCCCGATTCCCCAATAAAAATTAAAAAAAAAAAAAAAAAAAAAAAGAAAGGGTGAGTTGGAGGTGGCTCCTCTGTGAGAACTCACAGGGGTTCATGTGTTTGATGCCAGCTTCCTGCTCTCTCTCCCCAGGTCAATAAATCACCCAGGAACAACAGGGAAACAGAGGCAGCAGGGGGCTCAGGCTGGGACTCCTCAGTGGCACAGGGAGTGCCTAAGGCCAGTGAAGACCTCCTAAAGGCAATATGGAGATTGGGGGTGGGCTCTGGCCAGGGAACTATCTAGTGGAGGATGGTGGGAGCTCAAGGAAAGCCTCATCTCCAGAGAAACCCCCAGGGTTCCTGGATAGGTTGTCTAGTCACAGAGGATGGAACCCAGAGGGTGACTTCATCCCCACTCACCATCTCCCATTCAAAAATATGAAAACATGTCATAACTCCAAAGGTTAGTTACCCACTCCATCCCACAGACTGTCCAGGTGCTGGCCTTTGATAGTTTGTGAAGAACAGGGCTCTAGATGGCTGAAGCCATAAGGCTGGAAATGCTGAAGCGGCCGCAGTGGTCCTTCCCTGATCTAAGATGCCCTGCACTTTCCTCCCTATGGGATCTGACTTCTGGATCCTTTCCACCAGACACCAGTGTACCACTCAACCTGAAAAAGCGTACAGTGAGCTTTTAGGCTAGGCTGTAGGGACAACCTGAAAGGTTGCTTAATAACCACTCCTTGCATGTGGGCAGCCACAATGATTTACACAGCAACACTGGTTCAGTAACTTCCCAACAACAATCTTGAAAGGAAGGCACAGCCTCATGACATGGCAGTGAAGCCCCAGGCAGCGGCAGAAGAGCGGGGGAGAACACAGGCCTGCCTGGTTCTTGCCCTACATGACTACTTTTCCAGCCTGAAGTCCTAGAGTGGTGACCCTGGGGTGGAAAAGATGAGTCAAAGCCCTAGGGAAAACAACTTGGTGGCAAGAGAGAACTGACATGGAAAGCCTCCAAAAGCCCCAAACTCCCTCCCTGGCATCCTGTGCTGGTGCCAGGAAACACTCAAGAGAAATTGCCCTAGGCACAAGCAAACTAAGGCACCCAATATTCCCAGGTCTCAAAGAACGCAATCTCCCAAAGCCTTGATGGGATGGAAGATAGATCCTAACAGGGCCCACTGTAGCCTCAGGCTAAGAACAGAGGTTCAGAGGGTGGAGGAGCCAGGCTGGAATTTCATTTCCCAGAAAAATGTGGCAAAGTGGTGGCACACTCAGCCGCAGCCAAACGGTTGGAGATCCCAACCCCCCCAACCCCGCACCCCAAGCTCCCAGGCCCATGGGCCAGCGGGGGGAAGGCCTCCTGGATCTGACCTGCGGCGGCGGTGTCCCCGGAGCCCGGACTGCGGCTTGGCTTCCGCCTGGCGCGAAACTGGGCCCGCGACGCTGGGTCTCGCCCGGCTCCCTCTCCTGCTCTGCACCGGGGCGGGCGGGGCTGGGGGATGAATAGGGGATGGCGCGCCCCAGTTCTAAGGCGGGGCGGGGCGGAGTGGGGCGGGAGAGAAACCCGTGCGCCGGAGACCCGCCGAGGCTCTCCGAGGTGACCTGGGCGCGCGCGAGGTGAGCCTGCACGTGCTCGCAGGGCTCAGGTGGCGGAGCTGTGGGTCGGCTGGTGCAGCCACGTGGCCGGCGAAAAGGGCAAGTCTGTTTCTACAATTCTGCTAGGGCTGGGAGAGGGCGGAGGATCGGGAGGGTGCGGAGCAACGAAGAGGCACTCCCCAAATCCTCTCCACACTGTGGGATCTGGGCTCTAAGATCAAGAGGATCCGCCAACGCCCGCAGACCTGGCCAAGCGTCCCAGCAAGCACCGGTCCTCAGGCCCTGTCGGAAGTCTACGGTAACCGCTTCCCACCCCCGAATTCCTCGTGAGATCTCAAGGGTCTCACCGCGCTCGCGCCCCACGGGACCCCGAACTGCATCGCTAGGTTTGTGCTGAAGCTGCCTCGGGTGCTGGGCATGGGGGGAGGAAAAGAAGGGGTTGGAGGGATGCCTGCGGAGGGAATAGGCACCGGCCGAGTTTGGGGGGCAGCGCTGCAGAGTCTGGGGTGCGGTCTGAGAAGGTCGCGAGTGACTTGGAATGGGAGGTGGGGAAGCACCCCAGATCCGGTTTATCTGGTCATATAACCTGGTCCTTAAGTGAATTAGAAGAGTGGAGGATTGAAGGGAGCCCCACCGAGAGAAAGGGCGACAGAACATAGGGACCCGGTCTCCTCCCTGATCCCACCCCCAGGAGCGCCGCGTGTGAGGTTCCACAGGAGCAGGCCAGCGGTGCGAGCTGCCACGTACCCATTGTTTGGAAAAGGAGAAGGTAGGGAACCCTGGTCCCATGTGAGTGGAGGGGATACGGCTGCTGGGGTCTCTGCGGTCCGGTTGGGTTTGGGAGGGACATTGAAGTGCTGCCCTTGCCTGAACCTCTAGGAGCGCGCTTTTTGTGTCCACCCGGATAAAATTCAGATCTTCAAAGAGAAAGTTTGGTAGGAAGCTGAGAGGAGATAAGAAAAACTTCGTAGGGCCATAAACGACACAAGGCGTACAAACACCGAATCCTTATCTTGGCTAAATTGGAATCTGACTAGTTTGGCTTGCATGATTCAGCACCTCTGGGATCCTTACGCACCTGAGCCCTTACTGGGGATTCCTGCCTCAACCTACTTTTCAGATCTTGTTCTGTTTCTCCACTTAATTTCTCCTTTATTACAACAACACACATACACATGTTCCCCCACCCCACTGTCACCCCCTCCACAGGACCCATCAGCTCCAAGTCCAATAGTTGTTTTCAATCTAGTTGTGCAGGGCGTTTTTCCAAGACCCATCAGCTCCAAGTCAAGTAGTTGTCTCAGTCCAGTTGCGGAGGTTGCAACTCAGTGGCCCACGTGGGGATTGAACCGGCAACCTTGGTGTCATGAGTAGTGCACTCTTACCAACTGAGCTAACCAGCCCACTCCCCCACCAACTCCCTCTCCCACCCTCTCTTCCCCCCTACCCCCTCACCCCCAACACATTTTTGAAGAGGCTGGAACAAGAGTTTCTGATAGGGTCCTCTCAGCCAGCCAGAACTGTAAACTTTTAATGGAGTCAATCCCAACCAGAGAAATAAACTATCACATTCTAGTGGCTGTCAGCAACTCCTGGCATGTAGAGAATTAGTTGTCCTTACTCTGTGGGTTCCAGAAGATGGGGGAGGTGGGGAGGGGGAGACTTCAGGAAGAAATTCCTGTCAAGCTATGAGAGGTCACAGAGCACTAAGAATGCACATAAGAACTTTGGATGCTGAAGACTGGAGCTTGTACTAGGATGAGTTTTCTTAAAGATTGTAACTATTTCTTGCCTACCCCGCTTAACCACCACGCCACTCGGCCGGCCCTATTAATGTCAATATACATTGTGTATATATACCAATCATGGTGGTAACCTAGGAGAGAAGTGGATCAAGTGAAGACTACCATGAGATTTTTATCAGAATTGAAAAAATTCTACTGACAGACCTTCCTTGGCAAGCCAGGAAGGAAGATATTCCTGAGGGAAACTATAAGCTTCATAGGAAAAGCAGGATGGGTGGATGTGGGGACTTTTCATATTTTAGTCCCACCTCTTCATGCAGAAGGCCTTTTTTACCTTAATATATAATTAAAACCAAATTAAGATCACGGTCATGAAAAATTAACTTTAAATGAGGCAATGTAAATTAAGGAACATCTAATTTATTAAAGGAAACAGGAAGAAATTAAAGCAAATTTTGTTCACCAACTATCTTTTTGCTTTTGCCATCTTTAATAAATATTTTGGAGAATTGGAAATTAGTTAACATTATCCTTCTGTATTTATGATACAGAAAACCTTTTGTTAGTGTTTCTTTGAAGCACCATGTTAATAGAGATGAGCCATTCTTGTAAAATATTTTATAACCTCCCTTTCAAATAAATGCAGGAATAATGGTAAATTGTGGCTCTGGGTAAAATACATTACAATTATTATTTGCTTATATTGCAAATATTTGTTTTTGAATTTTCAGCATATAATATGTATTCTTACTATTAGCAAATTTGCTTTATCTTACTAACCAAGATATTCTACATTTTATAGCCTTTTCTAAAATAGCTTTTTATCAAAATTCTAATAATTTCAGTCTAGGTGTTATAAATAAAAAAATTCTTAGACCAATAAACATCTGCTTTAAAAATCACTATCACGTGGTTAAGCGCTGGCTTGGGAAGCCAGCGGCTCGGTTCGGTCCCACATGTGAAGGCCCGTGACACTGCCCTCAAAAAAAAAAAATCTATCACATATTATACAACAATAATCCATAAATTCTTAGTTACTCATCTTCAGCTAGGGTTGAAATGTATGTTTCAGATTCAATTAAACATGAACATTCATGCTATTGAAGAGGCTTTCTGAACATTTTGTGAAAGCATTAAAAATTGACAGCGTTGGTCGAATCTTTTCCTGCCCAGTCGTTAGCTCTATATTGGTGATACTCAGTTAATGTTGAATGAGAGTATGGTATAGGCCAGGGCAATGAGGAAGCATAGCTCCCTCTTGTGTGTGGAATTAGAAGATGCCACCTGCAGAAAGGAACCTATTCATATAATTCATTCATTTGATCCATAGACTGATTAGTGTATTCTAAGTGCAGGAGATGCAAAGATGGAAAAACAAAAATCCCTGTTCTTCAGAAGACTGGAAGCTAAAGGAGAGAGAGATGTACAAACAATTAGAGTATATTGTAATTATTGGGATCATGGAGTTATGTTCAAAATGCAGTCAGGATGTTAGAGGTAGAAACATCTACACTGGCCTGATGGCATCAGAGGAAACTTCATAGAGGAGTTAACACAAGCTGAGACTTGAAGGATGAAAAGAAGTTTGCTAAGAAGATAAGAGCATTCCAGGCCAAGGAAATAGCATATACAAAGGCAGGAAGGCTTGAAAGAGCATGTCAGATTCAGGGAGAGGCCAGTAGTTCAGTGTGGCTAGAGATTAGACTGGACAGAAGATGGAGATGGAAGGGTAGGTGGAATCAGATCACAAAAGATTTTCTATATGCTGATGAAAAGATTAGATGTTACCTAGAGCAAAAAAATGAAATCATTACATTTGCTTGTTAGAAAAATTGTTCTGGCACCAGGCAAGACAGGATGAGGCTGAATTAGCTCAGAGGCAATAGGGAAGGAAACGCATGGACAGGTTCAAGAATATTTAGGAGGTAAGCTCTTCCAGGCCTTTGGCTTATTTGATTAATGGGGTGGTGATGCCACTAAAGAGCCAAAGAAAACAGAATCAAAAGCAGAATAGATACAGTAAATTCAGTTTGGGACCCGTTAAATCTGAGGTATCCATGGAACATCCAGGTGAAAATGCCCATTGACCCTTTTGTGTTTGGCGCCCAGGTAGGTGGTCTACCTGGAGACATAGATTTGAGCAGCATCAGCCATGGGAATGGATGAGTTTGCCCAAGGAATCATGAAGAGTGCTAAAGGAAGAGAGCCAAGAAAGAATCCTGGAGAGCATAAGCATTTAAGAGGGAGGAAGAACTAGCAAAGGGGCCACAAAAGAGATGGCCAAAGGCAGGAGACTCAGGAGAACTTGGTTTCATAGAGATGCAAGGAGGGAAAGTTTGAAGAAAGAAGGAATGGTCCACAGTGTCAAATACCACAGAGAGGTCAAGAAGGATGAAAAGTGAAAAGTTCCCTTTGGATTTAGCACTTGGTGACCTGATAGGGAGATGGGGAGATTGCAATGAGTTGGGGATGGGGAGAAGTCAGGTTGCAATGAGTTGAGGACATAAGGCAGTGGAAATACCAACATAAACTATTCTTCCAAAAAGCCTGGCTGTGAAAAGGAGAGAATGGGATAAGATGGTAGCTGGAGGGGACCCAGAAGGTCAAGGGAGAGAGTCCCTTTTCTTTGTGTTCTTAAGATTGGAGAAATATAAGTACAGTAATACCTTGGTTTGTGAGCATAATTCATTCCAGACATAAACTACTTCTATTGCAAGACATCACTTGTTTACCACATTAAAATGTACTTGGTTGGGCCCCGTGGTGCATTGGTTAGGAGTTGGCTTGGGATGCCAGCTCTGAGCAGCAGGGCTCAGTTCAGATCCCACATGAGGGCCAGTGATACTGCACCCTCTACAGCTGAGATGGTGAACAGCTCAACCTGGAGCTGGGCTGCCGTGAGTTGCCAGCGACAGCATAGGCTGCAGTGGGGCTGGCTGGCAGCTGGTGTGCACTTTCATGAGCTGCTGTGAGCCGCCTCGAACCTCCATGAGCAGCCGTCCAATGGCTGGCGAGTGACTGCCTCACCTGGGAAAAGCACAATAATAATACCAGCATGGGCCAGTGAAGCAAAGTCCTCCACAACTAGAATGAAGAACAAAGGACAGCAACTTGTCTGTTCCCCTTCCCGGATTCCCCTATGCTGTTCCCCTCCTCCAGCCACCCCCACCCCGAAAAAAAATGTACCTGGCTTGAGAGCATAATTTGCTCTGGAAACAAACTACTCGTATTGCATGACATCACTTGTTTACCAAGTTAAAATGTATTAGAAATGTTTGCTTGTCTTGCAGAATATTCGCAAACCATGTTACTCGCAATCCAAGGTTTTACTGTATATCCTTGAGAGAAGGAGCCAGCAGAGAAAGGGAAGCTTCAAAGTTGCAAAGAAAAAGGGGGATAACTGATGAGAAAGGTAGTGGTGAAGGCAGCAGGACTGAGGTCAGAACCCAAAGAGCAAAGAGATACCCATTTTTCTGGGATGAGAAAATTGACAAGTTAAGAAAAAAGCAAAACTTCATGTTAAAACTGAGACTCAGAGGTTATATGATGATAGGATTAAAAGTTAAAACTGTCTATCTGCCTCTTTGCCTAATACGTATCATGCTACCTCCAGAGAGCACACAAAGAGATGTCCAGCCTAGAAGGAGAGGGAAGACTAGGAGCTATAGTATATTGTAGGAGAATCACTGAATTTAGAACTAGAAGGGCCCCAAAGATCATCATACCCAATTGCAGATAAGAAAGCTGTGGACAAAGGAAGCTATTACTTACCTGCCCAATGTTATAAAATTAGTTACTGAACAGATGATTCCTAGAATTAGTGGGGTGATCACGTTGTAAGGTATAAAAATGTTGAATCACTGTATTGTACACCTGACACTAATATAACTAATCTAATATTGTATACCAGCTATACTTAAATAAACAATAAATAAAATAAGTGTACACTTATTTTTTAAAAATTAGTTACTGAAGAACTGGAACCAGACCCAGAACTGATTTTGGCCCACAAGGTAAGGATTGGAGAAACAGATAAATGGAGTAATAAAATGCTCCTTCCTTCCCAATCCGGTAGCTTCCATTTATTGACATTACTCTGTGTCAGGTACTATTCTTAGCACTTTATTTATGCAATCTCATTTCATACTCACAATGACCCTGCGAGGTAAACATTACTATCATCCCTATTTTCTAATAAAACCAAGACTCTATGAGGTCAAGTAAATTGCAAGAGGCAGACGTGGAATTCAAATACAGTTGCTTAACTCCAAAACTTATTCTTTCACAGTATCAGTTAACAAGACATTACCTGGTCAGACTATAAATCATGAAGCCTCCTGGGCAAACCAAGGCCCCGATATAAGTCATATGCAGGGAAATGAGCAGAGCTGGGATCACTGATTGTAAGATGCATTTTCTTTTTTTCACCTTTTGGCGTTTCAATGGCTGTCATGGTTTAATGGGTAGTGTCTTTCTTTCTTTCTTTCTTTCTTTCTTTCTTTCTTTCTTTCTTTCTTTCTTTCTTTCTTTCTTTCTTTCTTTCTTTCTTTCTTTCTTTCTTTCTTTCTTTCTTTCTTTCTTTCTTTCTTTCTTTCTTTCTTTCTTTCTTTCTTTCTTTCTTTCTTTCTTTCTTTCTTTCTTTCTTTCTTTCTTTCTTTCTTTCTTTCTTTCTTTCTTTCTTTCTTTCTTTCTTTCTTTCTTTCTTTCTTTCTTTCTTTCTTTCTTTCTTTCTTTCTTTCTTTCTTTCTTTCTTTCTTTCTTTCTTTCTTTCTTTCTTTCTTTCTTTCTTTCTTTCTTTCTTTCTTTCTTTCTTTCTTTCTTTCTTTCTTTCTTTCTTTCTTTCTTTCTTTCTTTCTTTCTTTCTTTCTTTCTTTCTTTCTTTCTTTCTTTCTTTCTTTCTTTCTTTCTTTCTTTCTTTCTTTCTTTCTTTCTTTCTTTCTTTCTTTCTTTCTTTCTTTCTTTCTTTCTTTCTTTCTTTCTTTCTTTCTTTCTTTCTTTCTTTCTTTGCATGTCTTATAATCCATTCTGTCTGGATTTAACAAAACACAATAAGTTCAGGCACCATTTCCCCAATATCCTATCTGCAAAGGGACAAACTAAAATCAAACTGAAATTCAGGGACAGGCAGAGCCAGGGTGCAAGCTGAAATGAAGGCTGGGAATTTGAGTCAAGGAGGAAGGCTGCTGTTGGTGATGTGTGGAGTAGAAGGACATCTGGCCCCAGCACTGTTCCTGGTGGATGAGAGGTGCTCCTTCAATGCTTACTGAGGTGAACTCAATTCAGCTTGATTGTTCTGGGGTTGCCAGAGCAGGAGCCAGTGCTTGAGAAAGCTGGACAGACCAGTGTGGGCAGTGCCAGGTCTGGGAATCAGCCCTCTGGTGTTGTAGTTGGATTATATACTTAGCAGAGCCGTCTGGCCTTTGTTCCTTTGGGGACTGAGGAGGAAAGCCAGTCTTTTTGCAATCTGCACCATCTGTCACCCTTATGCCTTCACTTGATAGAAAGTATAGCTCTTTTTATGTTCCGTGATCTGTCTGCCTGTGCTGGAGGCCTGAGGGAGATAAAACAGTACAGCAAAACCTTGGATTTACGAGTAACTTATTTTGCAAGTGTTCTGCAAGACGAGCAAACATTTCTACGCGTAATGGCAAAAACCACAATTACTTTTGCACCAACCTAATAATACATTTTAACTTGGTAAATGAGTGATGTCTTGCAATATGAGTAGCTTGTTTCTGGAACAAATTATGCTCACAAACGGAGTATATTACTGTATTATATTTCTTAAGACAGTCCCAGAGGAAGCAGAGAAGCCTCCAGGGTAGTAGTGGCACTGATTTAGAGAACCTGGGAGTTAGGAAGGGAGCATGGGCTGACAGAGACTGATTGACAAGACCCTCATTCTCTTACAGCCAAAACATGGGGAGATGGATGGCTGAGGGGCAGGGAAATGGCAGTAACAGTGGAGTCAGGCGAGCTCCAGAGAAGAGGGGCCTGCTTTGTTTTATTCTCAGCTGTATCTCCAAGAACAGTACCTGGCACATAGAAGGCACTCAGTAAACATCTATTGTTGTTGTATAGCATCTGCCTCTACCACACAACCCCACCAACATGGCTGCTTTTGGACACACATTCCCCTTCTATGCTGGCCCCAAGCCAACTTTCCCAATGGACACCACCTTGGCCGTCATCATCACCATCTTTCTGACTGCACTGGTCACCTTCATCATCATCCTGCCTGGCATTCGGGGCAAAATGGTGAGAAACAAACCCAGTCCTGGAGACCCCATCCCAAGACAGACCTCGGCCTTAATGTGAGGGGGCCAGACTCTGACTACAACCAGACTCAGAAAGGCTCCTGTCCTGAGACAGCACCCTCCCCGAACAGAGAGCTCCCCCTCTCATTGTTTCAACAGCCGATTACTGGGCACCTATTATGCGCCAGGCACTGTGATCTCAACTGACCAAGTGACCTGTTTCAGAGCGCCCTCCCAAGTCTGGAAAGAGGAAGGGTGGACTTGTAAGGAGGACGCTCCCTCCTAAACCCCCCATTCTGTTATGTCTCAGAGGCTGTTCTGGCTGCTGCGGGTGGTGACCAGCTTATTCATCGGGGCTGTGATCTTGGGTGAGTGCGAAGCACAGCTGACTTGGGCAGTGCCTCCATCCCATCTGGTTCCCTCAGCAGCTGGCCTGTCCTCTCCTTCTTTCCCCCACATCAGTCTCTGCTTCAGGGTGCGCTTCCAGACTCTGCCCACCTGCCTCCCTCAATATGGCCTTCTCCCCTCACTCTTACCCTTGGCCTGAAGGGTGTGGTCTCTGCGAAACCACACTGGATGCATCTCTCCAACCTTCCTAACATTTCTATTCAGAGGAAAGTAGGTCAAAATGAATGTCTGTGGGGAGAGAGTCTTTGGAGACTGGAGGGAGGAAATAAGGGAGGGCTGCTTGCTTTGCTATGAGAATTAGGCAAATAGGAAAGATGGAAAGTTTCTATGTTGAAGCTGTGTTTGCCCAGCATGCTTTATTATGTTAATGTTTCCTGCCCCAGCTGTTGAGTAGCTCTCCCTAAATGGAGGGAGGAAGGGAGGGAAGTTGTAAGAGAAGACTAAGGGAAATCTTGGATTCTTACCCATTTATTCATCCCACACATATTGTTGGCAAACCAACCATGAGCCAGACTCTAGGCTAGTTAATGGACACACAACAGATATGGTCCCCTTGTAGCTCTCCCTCTGACTCTAACCCAGCAATGCCCAGACCTTCCTGAATTCCTATATGTCTAACTCCCCAACCCCAGCTGTGAATTTCAGCTCTGAGTGGTCTGTGGGCCAAGTCAGCACCAACATGTCATATAAAGCCTTCAGTTCCCAGTGGATCAGCGCTGACATTGGGCTGCAGGTTGGACTGAGAGGAGTCAACATCACACTCACAGGTGAGGGAGGGCTCTTACCTGTGAGGGAGTGGAAGGCTCTGTTCTGTGTCTTTGGGATATAGTTGGGTGTGGTATAAAGAGCTACAAGATTGGGGAATGATAGGAGGGAAATTCCTAGGCCTAGGCCTTCTCTCCATTGAGACCAGTTCCTGTCCCTTTGCCCAGTGTGGTGGGCCCCAAGGCCCCAGGCAAATGCCCCACTTTGACCCTTGGGTCCCTACTGAGCACAGCTGCCCCATTTCCCAGGGACCCCAGTGCAGCAGCTGAATGAGACCATCAATTACAATGAGGAATTCACCTGGCTGCTAGGCGAGAACTATGCTGAGGAGTATGCAAGGGCCCTGGAGAAGGGGCTGCCGGACCCCGTGCTCTACCTGGCTGAGAAGTTCACCCCGAACAGCCCATGTGGCCTGCATAGCCAGTACCGCCTGGCAGGACACTACACCTCGACCATTCTGTGGTGAGGGTGGGATGGATACCCTGCTTGCCTAGATCCAGGAACAGGTTTTCTATCCATCTCTTCTCCACTCGTGTGGAGGTCTCTGGTGGGACAGGCTGGCACCAGTCACCACAGTACTTGCTTGGGAAGCCCACAAGCAGAAATCCCTTCCTCACATCTATGGGATGTCCTTGGGTCCCTGAGCCTCCACCTGGATCCCCCCAGGTAGAGGTGCCTGGACCAGCCTTCACCAGGTCCTGGCTCTCCAGGGTGGCATTCCTCTGCTGGCTGCTGGCCAATGTGATGCTGTCCATGCCCGTGTTGGTCTATGGTGGTGTCATGCTGCTGGCCACAGGGATCTTCCAGCTGTTGGGACTACTCTTCTTCTCCATGGCCACATCACTTGCCCCACCCTGTCCCCTGCACCTGGGCACTGCTATACTGCACACTCACCATGGACCTGCCTTCTGGATCACACTGACCACAGGTGAGGCCTAGCCCTGGAGACAGGCTGGAGAGCTCAGGTGTAGGGAGGGAGGGTCAAGGACCATCATGTTGGTGGGGTGGAGGGTCTGGGGGCCCTTTTTTAAAGCCCCATCCCTCTTATATCCCTCATCTCCAGGTTTTCTCTTTCCAGTTCCACTTCCCCTCCCTCCTCATATATGCCAACTGCTTTGTGTCTTCTCTCTTTCTCTGTAATGTCCCTTATCTCCTAACTCTCTCTTCACTCAGCTCTTTCCCAAATCTTCCAATCTCATGCCCTCCCCACTTCCCCCAAATACTCTTCTCTGTGTCTTCAATTTCTAGAATTTTTCTCTGTCCCTGCCTCACATAGTCTTAAATTGTCCTGCAGTTTTATTGTCCTCTCGTTGCACTGTGTCTATCCCTCATGTCCTTTCCCATGCCTCCTCCTCTATGCCCTGCCCTTTACAAATCCCTTTATGAATCTCTCTCTCTCTCTCTCTCTCTCTCTCTCTCTCTCTCTCTCTCTCTCTCTCTCTCTCTCTCTCTCTCTCTCTCCCTCCCTCCCTCCCTCCCTCGCTCCCTCCCTCCCTCTTTCCCTCCCTCCCTCCTGGGATGTAATTGAAAGATCACTGGGCTTAGAGTCCAAAACTCACAACAGAGCCACACCAGCCATATGACCCTAAGCCAGTCCCCTCTCTGAACCCAAATTGCTTTGAAGTGGGGATGCCAAGCCTCCCTTAGAGTTCTGATGCTCTTGGGAGAAAATGTCCATGGGAGGATATCACCATCACTAAGCAAGACACCTATTGCCTCATCCCCAGGACTGCTTTGTGTGCTGCTGGGCCTGGCCATGGGGGTGGCCCACAGGATGCAACCCCACAGGCTGAAGGTTTTCTTCAACCACAGAGTCGGGGAGAACCCTGGGCTGGAGTGGAATCCTGAGGAAGGGGGACTCCTGAGCCCCCGCTACCGGTCCACAGCTGAGAGTCCTGAGCCCCAGGACATTCCTCTGTCAGAGACTTCCTCCAAGGGATGCTGTGAGAAGGAGCACCCCAGTGTGCCTGCTCATGCCCTATAAGGTTCCTCTCCCGGGTGGCCACCCAGACTTCTGATCTGGCTCCAGATCTCATTGAAGCCTCCTAAAACCACCAGAACTTCCCACAGGATAGGTTGTATCAGTCTCCCTGTCCTAGTCTGTAGGTGGAGTACAAAAAGCAGGCTCTACCTATTGATGTTAAAAAAAAAACAAGACAAAAGCTCTAAGGTGCTGAACAGATGTTGGAGCTGCCCATAAACCCTGTCACATGATAAGACCATGCATGGGCTGCCCCTTGGGTCCCTGCTGAGCAGTTTCCACAGAGCAGCCCTGTCTTTCTTTGATGATTTGCCTCTTCAGGGTACCATTTATTGAAACTCACATAATGTCGTGTGTGTGTGTGTGTGTGTGTGTGTGTGTGTGTGTGTACAGTGCAAATGGTTGCCATATGATTCACCTGTGGTCCCTCTCCGTCTTCTGCACCTCTTGTTTTCCTTTTTCTCGGGTCCCCTTAGTTCTTTCTTTACTTCCCCAGCTTGTGTGACCTCTTGGTACAATGAAAGACAGCACTGGGAGGGAGAAGAAACCAAACTTCTCATCCCAGGTATAATGTTAACCAATTGTGCCACATTTCCTTTGAGCTTCAGTTCTCAAATTTGCCAAATAAAATTGTAAAACTTGCCAAAACCCTAAAAAAAAAATCCCAGAATTTATGTTTTTTAAGCCTTGCTGACATCTACCGTGCTCCTCCGACACCATTCTGTAGTGAATAAACTCCCAAACGCCATTCCTTGCTAGCTTTTTTAGCTGGGCCAGCGCAGGGGCTCCCACAGGTCAGCGGAAGGGTGAGCCACCTGGTCACTGCGTCTTACCATCCACCCTGGGCAACTCAGGAAGATACTGGCGCCTATCGGTTCTCCTCTGGGTTCACTAGAGGGCGACCCTTTCCCAGAGCTTTTGCCGGGTTACTCCGGATTCTTCCTACAAAGACTCCGGGTTGGCGGCAAGGCAGAGAAAGAGAATGTTCAAGGCGGAGGAGGAGAAGGTTCTGTCCTACCTCCTGCCCAGCGAAGTGTCCCGACGGCGTGTGTGCCCCAAGAGCCTAGTGAAGCCATGGAAATCAATGAGGGGGAAAGCTTTTTAAAAAAACAAAAGGGCAAGTTTTATTTATGGCACGTGTCTGAGGCTGCCCACCTTTTTCTGGGCTCCCGCAGCAGCGCAGCGCCCCTCCTGGAGCACTGCTCCCGGCCTGCTCCTGACCGAGGCGGACGGAGTAGGGGTCTCTTTACAGGTTAGTACTGATCGTTAAGTCTGAGGCCCCGAACTGCTTGTGTATTGGGTTATGGAAGTTGAGAGGCGAGCTCCCACTTGCCTGGTTACCGCAGTCCTTGACATTTAGGCCCAAGAAGGTGCGAAGAGCGCTGGGCCAAGCGTAGTGGAGACTCACCACGGCCCCTCCCAAAAGGAGGCACAGGACTCCTGCGGCGAGAAGAGGGAGCCGTGAGGGCTCTGGGACAGAACCCAGTTTGTCCCTTCCATCTATTTGAGACCACGCCTCATATTTCCTGTCACCACACACACACACGTGCACGCAGGAAGACCTCTAATATGGATTACATGATATACGCGCTCGTGTGCTAACTGGGCAAGATACCGAACCCTTCTGAACCCCTTTCCCCTTATCTGTAAAATGGGCATAACAGTGCCTGCCTCTACGAAATATTGAGAGGGGCAAATTAGTAATATAGGTGAACTCACTTTGTAACCTGGAAAGCGCACACCGGTATAAATCGCACCCCCATCCCAGCCGCCCCAGGCCCATCCGCTCGGTCCTCACCGGTGGCCAGCGTGACCCAAAAGGCGGCACCGTAGTGAGTAGCGAGCGCGGAGGAGCCGAGGCGGAGCGGACAGAGCGGCACGCTGGAGATGGAGGCGAAGACGAAGACAGAGAAGAGCGCGAACATGCCGGTGGCCAGGAGCGCCAGGCCTCCGTAGAGCGGGACGGGCATGGAGAGCAGCGCGTTGGAGAGAAGCCAGAGGCAGAAGGCCACCCTGCAGGAGGACCAGCTACGCTGTGATCCAGCTTCTCCCAGCCCTCCCGGGCTCCCACATCCTCGCTTCCTCTATGGCCCTACTCCAGAAGAAAGGCTGGGTGAGGTGACGGAAGCCCAGGGGAAAGCCCCAAGGGGTGTAGCCGGCTCCCAGCCTTTGCTGAGTCTCTCCGGATTCCGAAGGTCTGTGCAGATCTCTTGACCTGAGCTGCGCGGCGGTAATTCTCACCCCGAGCTGTAACCGCAGTTCGCACCCTCTGGTTCACACGCCCCCAACACACACACACACACACACACACACACACACACACACACACAGCCTGCCTTCCAGCTCTCACCACAGCGTGACCGAGGCGTAGTATCCTGCCAGCCGGTACTGCTGGTGGAGCCCGCAGGGGCTGCCCCTGGTGAACTTCTCCGCCAAGTAGAGAACTGGATCAGGCAGCCCCTTCTCCAGTGCCTCCGCGTAGTCCTCCGCATAGTTCTTGCCCGGACGCCAGCTAAACTGCTCATTGTAGTCGATGGTCTCGTTCAGCTGCTGCACTGGAGTCCCTGCAGAGGCCAGCGGGGTCATTGGGCTGCGCACAGCAACTACGCGGATTTAGATACGGAAGTTGGGATGCAGGAGAAATGGGTTTGGCAGTGATTGGAGGAAAACACAAATCCATGAGGACCAAAAGTTATTTGAGTCTGTGGGATCTGAGAGGTTCTGTAGCTGCCCCTGCTACACTTGCCCAACCATGGGGTCTGCCCACCCCAGGAGTTCGCTTTGCCCCAGCCCCCTCACCTGTGAGTGTGATATTAATTCCCTCCAGGCCCACATGCAGACCGAGGTGGGCTCGAATGCGTGCAGCACTGAAGGCCTTGTAGGATGTGTTGGTGCTCACCCAACCTACTGACCATTCTGCGCTGAAGTGCACGGCTGTGGGGAGAGATACACGATGGAGGGGGGGAGGGTGGTAGGAGAGGACTGGGGAGATGGAATTGAGAGAGTGGTGATGGGAGGCGGGACACTGCAGAGAGAAGGGTGGGGTCTAGGGGCCCGAATGTGGTATACATGGCAAGGGCAGAAGAGTGGGCACTAGAAAGAGCTGGAGAATGGGGAGAGGGAGCAGGGAACTAACTCCAGTTCTTCATTTTCCCAGGGCCCTGTGCCTGTCTCCTTCCTCTCCCTAGGGCCTCTCCCCATCCCCTGCACCACACACTCACCCACAATTTCTGCGCCTATGAACAGACTTAGAAGAACTCTCACCAACCAGAACCAGCGCTGCAAGAACAGATACTAGGTCAGGCCTGGATCCTGCTCAACCAGAGCCCCCAAGCCCCCCTCTGACCCCATGTCACCAGCATGTTAACATCCCTGCAACTCTCTTGCCCTCCCTTGCTCCACACCCATTTTCCAGTTACATTCCTGATGTTTTGAGGTTCAAATCAGGCTTGCATTTTGTACGTGTCTCTCTAAGCCACTGACATTTCTGTTTACTGGCCTTGAGCTTCTATCTCCTCAGCCCCATTCCCAGTTCACCCTGCAACCAGATTGTCTGTCTGCCCGGTGCTCTCCCACCACCTTCACTCCCCCAGCTATCTGGCTCCTAGGAGGTCCTGGTTCCACCTCCTTCTCCGGTCACTGCTACGGTGAGGCTCAGTGAATCCAGAAGTGCTAGGCAGGCAAGGGTTATCTCTCCCAGGAGAGGGAGGCCCCCAGGATTCAGTCACCAAGTAGAGAAGGTGGGAATGCAGCCTCCCAGATATTTCTAAGTACAGCAGTTTCCCAGGGAACCAATGCAAGTCAAGTCTAGTCCTCCTAGACTTGAAACAGACAACTTAGGTTCTGGGAGAGGGGGGAGTCTAAAGGAAAGTACCCAATCTACTACAGCTTTGAATCTTTTGCTTGAGTGTCTGAGTCCTTAGGATGGGGGACACCCACAAATGTAAGTCTCAACCCAGCACACAGATATTACCTAGAGGACTGGATGGGAGTGGGGGCCAGAATGGAGCTGCAGTCTGAGTAGAGGCAGGAGGCCCTGGCATCATGTGAAAACTAGAATTGGCCCCAGGATTACTGGATGGGGGCACCCACTCTCAACAGCCTCCTAAATGATCCTGCTGGGGTCAGTCTGTAGAATGTCTTGAATGGGACCTCTCTCTGTCCTTGGGAAGGAGTGCTTGCTGCACCAGACTTCTGGGTCCGCTCCACCTACGCTCATCTGGTTCAGTGCTTTCAGCCTGACGGTCCTTTCCACAGTCTTACCTGTCCTGGGTCCTCCAGAAACAAGCTGCCCATGATGCCCTCCACCCTCAGACCCGAGCGTCTAGTACCCTCTTACCGAGCGGCCACGAATCCCAGGCAAGATGAGCAAAAAACTGATGGCCAAACTCAAAAACACCACAATGACGATGAGCAGCGGGACGCTGAAGCCTGCTGAATGCCGGAACTGGGGGTAAAAAGGCAGCTCGCCATTCCAGAGAGTCATGCCGAAACCCGCCGAGCTAAGACTGTTTGTGAGTGAGAGCGCGTCCTTGACGTCAGAGCCCGGGTCTCACTTTTTTTTTTAATCCCCCACGTTGCGCGCTAGGACACAACCCAATGTTGGTCAAGTCTGAGTCCCTCGACTCCGCCAGGACGGAGTCGGAATTATTTCTTACTTGCTGTGGCCAGTTACCTTCGCTGTTCTGCAGGTTCGTTCTGCGTTTGGAAGATGCACGGGACCGGGACTCCTTTTATAGTAGCCTGTGCAGTGTCGAGTAAGTCGGATCTTGGCCGCCAAGTCCGAGTGGGAAGAGATCTTGCAAATAAGAGGCGGCGGTCTCTATGCAAATGAGAGGAGCCCAGCCTCCTCAGCAGAAGGGCGAGTCCGGAGTCCAGATGCTCACACTTGGCACAAGTCTGGCCAGAGTGGACACTAGCGTAGCTGGCCTCAGAGGACCCAGAGAGGAGGGTAAGAATGCAGTCGGGGAAGCTGAAGATCTGCAGAGTTAGGGGCGGGAGAGAGTGGGGTGGTGGAGGCAGGAAGCACAGCAAATATGCAAAGATTCCAAGAGGAAAGAAGACCTGACCCCGACAGGGGCCCTAAGCCAGAGGTTGGGCCGAGGCTTGGGGCTCAATCTTCCCATCCCTCGTGTCCATGCACAGACATTCATTGAGGGGTATGAGGGGCTGCAGGTACTCCCAGCCCCCAGCTCACTAACTGCTTTCCTTTCTCTGCTTCCTCTAGGAGAAGCAGTTCTGAGGGGTTGAAGGTGGGGATTCGAGACTTTTGGCAAGCCCTGGGAGGCTGGAGGTAATGTCCTGCCCGGGACTGACATGCCCCAGAAGACTTGTGCTCGTGGGCTCCCGTAATCGACAGGTGGACAGTGAGGGGCAGTGTTAGTGCCTACTGGGCTACCAGGTGTCCCAAAAAGAGTGGCGTACTGGTGTGGGTCCTTGGTAATACTTCTAAAAGCTTCGCTCAGAGGTGAAAACAGCTGGCCTCCTCCCTGTGTACCTGCTGTAGGCATGGGGGACGCCCGCTCCATGTCCCTCACATTCCACCTTCTTTCCTCCTGGCTGCAGGGTCGGCATGCTGCGCGCAGAGACACTGGTGCTGCTGGGAGCTCTACTGAGTAGACTCCTGGATCTGGCGGGTGAGTATCAGGCGCCCCTAGCTTCGGGGTGTCACTCAGCAGCCCTGGGGCTGAGGGAAGGGAGAATTGCAGTCAAATGTCTCCTGGAGGCTTACAGAACCGGTCAGATCGCTGTGCCGCTCAGCGGGTTGGGAAAGTTCCCAGCGCAGACTCCACCACGCACAGGTATCGCCACTTGGGTAGGTTTGGGGGAGCTCCGCGAGCCAGAGAAGCATGAGCAGAGGTAGTCGGGTCCCAGAGGTGTCGCGGGGAGGCTAGCTCTGAGAGGACCATTCTCTGCCCCACAGGCGGCGAGGACGCACTTTCACTGCCCTGGGAAGTGCAGCGCTATGATGGCTGGTTCAACAACCTGAGGCACCACGATCGCGGCGCTGCGGGTGCGTCTGGTAGCCCGGGTGGAGACTGGGGCACGAGGGACCAGCGTGGAGAAGCGGAGAGAACCCGCTGCCAGTTGCCCGGCTGCCTGCGCCCCGAAATCCTATGCACTCCTGAGGCCAGGAGACCCCGGGGAGAGGGGGTCTTGTCAGTAGAGGGAGGAGGTTGAGGGAGGAATAGAGCAAGGTTCGTGGGCTTGTTGGGGACAGAGTGCTCTGCTTCCTGCAGGCAGTCGACTGCAGCGCCTTGTACCAGCCAATTACGCGGACGGTGTGTATCAGGCTCTGGGGGAGCCGCTACTGCCCAACGCGCGCCGACTCAGCGACGCCGCTATGAGGGGCAGAGCAGGGCAGGCATCCCGCCGCAACCGCACCGTGCTGGGGGTCTTCTTTGGTGAGGACAAAGGGGGAAAACACTGGGATTGATCCACTAAGGCCTGGCTGCAAGTCCACAGGAGACCGACCTGAGACACTCGGCCACCTCCTCGCCCCCACCAAGCAGCACTTCGAGCTTTTCTTCATCTCGGAGGGATTTAGGGGTGCAATGAACGGATATTTGCTCCCATTATTTCTTTTACCCCTAATTCCAAGCCCAGGAGTGCCACTGGACCCCCCATTATAGTTCTTAGGAGTTGACTTCCCTGCCACCGCGCTCCTCCCGATATGATTATACTCTCTCTCCCCAACCCCCCAAGAAGGATGGAATGGCAGGATCTGTTAGGAGACAGGGACTGGCTTGGGATAGGCCTTATATTAATTATATTGATTCTCACGACCAATTTATGAGTCGGTGAGAGGGTACTGGTCCCCCACTTTGCAGATTAGAAAAAAGCTGCAGACCTGGAGGCGGAGATTGCACTCAAACTCATCTGCCTGTTGGTTCTTGGGAAACTTTGAAGTCGGCCCTGGCCTTGGAGAATGGAGATTCTCACCAGTTTGTACCCCTCTCCCAAAGGCTACCACGTGCTTTCTGACCTGGTGAGTGTGGAGAGACCCGGCTGCCCCGCTGAGTTCCTCAACATCCGAATCCCGCCGGGAGACCCCGTGTTCGATCGCGACCACAGCGGGGACGTGGTGCTGCCCTTCCAGAGGAGCCGCTGGGACCCCAAGACCGGACAGAGCCCCAGCAACCCCCGGGACCTGGTGAGACAAGGCAGGCGGCGGGGCGGAGGCTGGACCCAGGCGGGTGGGGCCCTGGGCTCTGGACCTGGACTACCCGACACCCACGGACCCCCGCCTGGCCCTGGTCCTCCCTTACCTGCCTGCACGACACCGCCCCGGCTCACCTGTCCGGTGCCCCCACAGACCAACGAGGTGACGGGCTGGCTGGACGGCAGCGCCATCTACGGCTCTTCGCACTCCTGGAGCGATGCGCTGCGGAGCTTCTCCGGGGGGCAGCTGGCCTCGGGGCCCGACCCCGCCTTTCCCCGGGACGCCCGAAACCCCCTGCTCATGTGGACGGCGCCCGACCCCGCCACGGGACAGCGCGGGCCCCGGGGGCTGTACGGTGAGGCCGCGGGACTGGCCGGGGCGCCGAGGGGCGGAGCCTCCGGCCGGGGCTGGTTGGACGGCGGGCTGGGGGGCCCGCGAGGGGCCTCTCCCCTGGGTCACACTGCCGCTCGCTTCGTCCCCTGCACCCCCGCGTCGGATGCAGCCTTCGGGGCGGAGCGAGGGAACCGCGAGCCCTTCCTGCAGGCACTGGGCCTGCTGTGGTTCCGCTACCACAATCTGTGGGCGCAGAGGCTGGCCCGCGAGCACCCGCGCTGGGGGGACGAGGAGCTGTTCCAGCACACGCGCAAGAGGGTCATCGCCACCTACCAGGTCAGTCGCAAAGCCCTCCTCCCAAGTCCTGCCCCACAGGAGACTCCGCTCTCCCCCAGAGCCCTCCATCCTTGGACATCCCCCACCCAGGAACCCCCTTTTCCGGGAGGACACCCCTCCCCAGAGAGCTAACGCCTAGGAATAGACCCTGAAATGATGAGGCAAAGTGCCACTTATACAAGAGATTTAGCTCCACCCCTCACCCTCCATATATACCTAGTTCTAATGGAGGACAGGCCTCCGCGTCTCTCCTGTTAGTGTTGCCTGTCCTATGACTTCTCCTGCCTGGTCCTCATCTCCCACCTAAGCCTTCCTTGGGCTCAGATCTCACCTGATCTGGCAGCTCCAACACTGGGCTCTTCTTTCCCCTCTCTTCACCCTCAGAACATCGCTTTTTATGAGTGGCTGCCCAGTTTCCTGTGGAAAACACCCCCAAAATATACAGGTGACAGTGTTGGGGGACACCTGGACTGAAGGGAGATGTAATCAAGATCTACAGGGGGAAAGAAGACAGATGGGTGCATGTTATGGGATGTGGGGGTAAGGAGCTTATTTCTCTTATTACTCCCATGGGGCAGGGTACCGCCCTTTCCTGGACCCCAGCATCTCCCCAGAGTTCCTGGCGGCCTCCGAGCAGTTCTTCTCCACCATGGTGCCCCCTGGTGTCTACATGAGGTGAGGGAGGGGCTGGCTGTGAGAGAAGCAGAGGTGGCAAATCAGCAGCCCTGGGGCCCTGGAGCCTTATATACACCTCCACATGTCATGAGGGAAGGCAAGTAGAATTTGGAGTCTTGAAACAGGACCCTGGGATAGGAGGTTCAGTCTTAACAAGGAAATCTCCTCAACTCCTCTTAAAGGCTGAACTTCAGTTGCTGAGAGCAGGATTTATCCACCAGCAGCTAGGTCACCCTCTTTCCTCCTTCCCTTCCCACCTTTTGTGGATAAAGAGCAACCTCTATGTTCAAACTACATACATGGTCAGATCCCTGATTTATTCAAGGAAGTGCAGGGACCATCCCTCAGTCCTGTCCAACCCCCCTCTGAGTCCCTTACCTCACTCAACCCCATCTCAGCTTCTTTCCTGAATCTGCTTACCACATCCTTGATTCCTCATTTCAGAAATGCCAGCTGTCACTTCCAGGAGATCTGGAAGGACTCTTTTGGCAGCTCTCCAGCTCTCAGAGTCTGCAACAGCTACTGGATTCGGGAGGTCAGCCTGGGTTCAGGGTCAGGGGAAGGTCAGTCAAGGTGAGTCTCCTCACATGGGTGGGGAAAAGCAGCAATTCCTGTTCTTGGGTGTTGCTGCTCTAAGGTGATGTAAGATGATTAGAAAATTATGTGGAGACAACAGCTCAAGAGAGTCTAGGACTGGCCAAGGGCCCTTTGTCCTGAGGTGCGGTGGTCCAAAGTGAGAGGGACTAGGCTTTGGGGAGGGGCCTGAAAGCCTCCCTTAACTGAGTGTATTGTTCACTTCCAGAACCCTAACCTGAACAGTGTCCAGGCAGGGAATCAGCTGCTGCTGGGAATGGCCTCTCAGATTTCAGAGTTGGAGGACAGGATAGTGGTTGAAGATCTGAGGGGTGAGTACTGGAGCCAGAGGGGATGGGGACCAGGAGGCAGGGCAGCGTGGGACTTCTGAGTTAATCAACAGGCAGACCTAGGGTATCTACAATGCAGGACTTGTACCTACAATACAGATACACACTGGGAATAGCCATTAAAAGAAAATAAGCCTTGTTTGAGAAGCTAGCGGCCCCGGTTCGGTCCCCCATATGAGGGCCAGTGACACTGCCCTAAAAAAAAAAAAAAAAAAGAAAAGAAAAGAAAAGAAAAGAAGCCTTGAACTTGTTTTCTCTCAACTTACAGTTTAGTGCTGTTTTTTATTCTAAATTACCTATGTCTGAGTATGTGGGGGATGGGTGACATCACAATTTCTTTTGTGCTTAGGTCTCTAAAGGTTTTCCTCCAGCCCTGTCTTGAGGTTAAAGAGGTAAAGGCCAGGAAATTTTCTGCTTAATGACTAGAACAGTCTTGAGTGTTAGGGAAAGAGTCTTGCCAGAAAAATTACCCTTCATCACACATGGTGACATTGGCCTCACACCAAGTTAAGGTTGATATGGACATAGGTCATATGCAGATAAGTGCTGGGTGTGTGTGTGTGTGAGGGGGGAAGAGGGAAGTAGTGTTAACAGCTCAATTCAAGGCTGTTGGGCAAAGAAACATTGGGGTGACTGAGCCTATAGCGTGTCCTCTCTCTTCCTTAGATTACTGGCCCGGCCCTGGCAAGTTCTCCCGCACAGACTACATGGCCAGCAGCATCCAACGTGGCCGAGATATGGGGCTGCCCAGCTATACCCAAGCCCTGCTTGCGCTGGGGCTAGAGACCCCAAAGAACTGGAGTGATCTCAACCCCAACGTGGACCCCCAGGTCAGGAATAGTAATGATAATAATAGCAGCTGAAGTTTTCCTGTGTCCATACTGTTCCAAGTTCTTAACATATGTAACTCATTTAATCTACATCAAGAATGTTATAGGATAGACACTATCATTATCCCCATTTTACCATTGACATAGTAAGTTTGTCATAGAGGAAGAATTTAAATTCAGCTACCTGATTCCAGAGTATATTCTCACTACTATATTGTACCATTCGTGCAGGATGGCCCCGGGGTTGGGTGCCACTGTCCTATTCCTGTTCCTCCCCATGAGGAAGGGTGACCCTGAAGCTGGTAATCCTTGGGTCCAGGAAGTCTGGGTACTGATGGTCACAGGATATGGTCCTTAGGCATCTGACCGTGGTCTCACCGTGTTCAGGGACACACTGGTCCTCCCACCAACTGAGGGAGCTCCTAGGAAGAGAAGACTTCTTCAGGCCTGAGTAGCAAGCCAAACAGTTGATCAGACCTGTGTTTGAGGGATGGGGCAACAGTAGCTGCCCTCACCAAGACACAGACACACAAATACACATACATGTGTGCACACACTCCTCTCTTCTTATGGTGTCCTAGGTGCTGGAGGCCACAGCTGCCCTGTACAACCAGGACCTGTCCCGGCTAGAGCTGCTCCCCGGTGGGCTCCTGGAGAGCCATGGAGACCCCGGACCCCTCTTCAGCACCATAGTCCTTGACCAGTTTGTGCGGCTGCGGGATGGCGACCGTTACTGGTTTGAGAACACCAGGAATGGGTAAGTCCTGCCTGGGCCCCACCTCAGGTTCCACCTCAGCCTGGGCCCAGACCCTCTTCCTGTAACAGCCCCCCTGGGTCCTTGATTTCCAGCTGGTCCCATCGCCTCTCGATTCCTTTAGGTCTCTTTCCTCATTCTCAAGTTTGAGGCCTGCAGCCCCTTCCCATCCCAACAATTCATGGTTTCCTCCAACTTAGGCTTTTCTCCGAGGAAGAAATTACAGAAATCAGAAACACCACTCTGTGGCACGTGCTGGTGGCTGTCACCAATGTGGACCCCAGTGCCCTGCAGCCCAATGTCTTTATCTGGCATGAAGGTGAGTGGCCTGGGAAAACACAAGCAAAGGTGTCCAGAGAAAGGACCAAGGTTGGGGGAATCACTTGGTGCTGTCCAGGAAGCCAGTCTCCATCCAGGGAGCCCCATCTGGTTGGGAGGACTGCATTAGGTTGTTCCCCCCCCAATAGGGACTGGGCTGGTTTGCAGGCTACACCCTGTGGTCAAAGTACAGTGGGTGCTGAGAGATAGGATATGGAAGGGGCTTTTTGAGGGGAACATGTTCTAGGGAGGTGAGCCTGGGAGGGAGGATGGCACCTGGTTCCTCACAGGAGAAAGGAAGGATGCCCAGTCAAGGAGTGGGATCCTCAGGCTTTGAGGTGTTCTGTGCTCTCTCCCTCAGGTGCACCCTGCCCTCAGCCCCGGCAGCTCACAACCAAAGGCTTGCCACCCTGTGTACCTGTGACTGTGCTTGACTATTTCGAGGGCAGTGGTCCTGGTTTTGGTATCACCATTGTGGCTCTCTGCTGTCTTCCACTAGGTGAGCCCTTCCCCCACCTCCCATCTCTCTTCTCCTGGCTCCCCCCCTCCCCACAGACTATCCCTGCCCCCCATTACCTGCAGGCCTAGCTCCTTAGTACAGCTGAGGTGAGGCTCAGGGGGCCTTGAGAAGGGAGCTGCAGCAGCCAAAGCCTCAGTGAAGCTGCAGGTAAGGGGCTCTCTTACCTACTGGCTCCTTCTGACCCCCTTCAGTGAGTCTGCTTATCTCTGGGGTGGTGGCCTATTTCCGGGGCCAAGAACGCAAGAGGCTACAAAAGAAAGACAAAGAGAGCATGAAGAAGGAAGCAGCCAAAGATGGAGTGCCTGGTGAGATGGGGCTGGGGAGTAGGAGGAGGGGGCAGATGGTGGGGAGAAAGAACCAGGCTACAGATGCGGGGGTGGGGGGGGCGGCGGCTTTGGGGTGCCTGCTCAGACTGGTAGAGTGGAATTGGCCTAAAAGCAGGGGCCTAGAGACCTCTGCTGAGTGTTCTGCCTAATCACCCCCTCCCCAGCGATGGAGTGGCCAGGCCCTAGGGAGAGGAGCTACCCCATCAGCATCCAGCTGCTCCCAGACAGGCGTCTGCAGGTCCTGGACAGGCATCTGTCTGTGCTGCGCACCGTCCAGCTGCGGCCCCCACAGCAGGTCAACCTCATTCTGTCCAACAACCGTGGCCGCCGTGCCCTTCTGCTCAAGATCCCCAAGGAGTATGACCTGGTACGGCCCATCCTGCCTACCCTCTCATAGTGAGTCCTCTCAGGTCCCCCTCTTTTCAGCTACTGAGCTCACCTGTGAAGGCTGATGCTGGGAGAGGCATTCCTTTTGGAGGTCCCCATACTCAACCTGACCCACCCTCTGACCTCCTTGGGCTACTCACCTGGCCCCAGCCTGGACAGGTGGAGGCAGCTTTTCTCTCCTTCTCCCAATCCAAGATCCTTGAAGGGGAGGTTGAACTGGAAGCTTGAGCTCTGAACTGTGGCTCATCTTTCTTCCCCCCACTAGGTACTGCTGTTTAACTCTGAGGAGGAGAGAGGCAGCTTCGTGCAGTATCTGCAGGGCTTCTGTGTGCAGTGGGCTCTGGGCCTCCATGTGGCTGAGATGGGTGAGAATGAGCTGTTCAAGAAGGCTGTGACGAAGCAGCAGCGGGGCCGCATCCTGGAGGTCTTCTTCAGACACCTTTTTGCCCAGGTGCTATGGCTGTGCCTTTTGGAGATGGGACCAGCCCAGGGGTTGGAGGGAAGCTGGGCCTAACAGGACTCAACATGGGGTGAATGACATTTCTGCTCTGTGGGCTGGAGACAGACAGCCGTGGTTGAATCCTGGCTTTGCCACTCATTAGCTGTACGACCTGAGGCAAATCACATCATCTCTGCTCTGTGTTTCAGTGTCCTTATCTATTAAACAGTGATTAAAACAGGATCCATCTCCTTGGGTTGTTGTGAGGATTCAGTGAGACAGCCTACATCAGTGGTTAAAGTGGGGCCCCTGAACCAACAGCAGTAGCCTTACTTGAGAATTTGTTAGAAATGCAAATCCTCAGCACTCCTATTTCCTCAACAGCTGACCTAATACATCAGGAGCTCTGGGGTTGGGGCCTACAAGCCCGCCAGGGGATTCTGATACACTCTTGAGTTTGAAAGACACTGTTCTAAGTACAATGTGTAGCCCAAATGCTTGGTACAGCAGGTCTTCAAATAATGTCGTTTCATTATAATGTTGATGTGATGCCCCTAACTCTCATTTCTATCAATGAGCCTGTGGTAAAATTGGTTTCGTTATATGTAGTTTGTTTTGCTTAAAGTTACAGAACCTATTGTGATGTTAAGTGAGGACTTAGCTGTATGTTATAGGCATTTAACAAATGATAGTTACATGTATATGACTTTTTTTTTTTTTTAGAGGGCAGTGTCACTGGCCCTCATATGTGGGATCCGAACCGGGGCCGCTGGAGTCCCAAGCCAGCTCTTAATCACTGCGCCACTCGACCCACTGTATATGACTTTTTAAATCTTTGCACAATGGACAGAGACCAAATCAGGGACATGGCAACCCTGTCTGAATTGGCAAGAGAATATATCCCCAGCCTCTTTCTGCCTATCCACCCGTGTCTAGTACATCTTCTGTCCCCAGTATAGGTTCTCTCACTTTGCATCCCCAAGCTTTGACTTTCCCCACTCCCACCCCCTGCCTGCTACAGACCCAGCACGATTCTTAATGTATAAAGTTCCTGAATCATGGGTATAGGGAGCAAATGGGCTCAATGCTAGAGATTCAAATCACCCCCTCTACAGGCCCATGTCAGGAGTATATCTAAGGACCAGGAGCAGCCATCAGGGCTCACCCTTTCTTTTCTTTTCTTTTTTTTTTTTGAAAGATTTTATTGGGGAATTGGGGGAAGGGAACAGTGTTGGGGGATTGGGGGAGGGGACCAGCCAAGTTGTTTTTCTTCAATCTTCGTTGTGGAGGGCGCCAGTCATCATTTGGCCATCTGGCTTCCTGGCGGCAGCTCATGGCTTCTAAGCTCAAGGTGCTGTGTTCAGTCTTAGTTGTGGGTGGGCGTAGCCACCATCCCATGAGGGAGATGAACCCAGCAGCCTTGTTGTTAAGAGTACACGCCCTATCCGTTGAGCCATCCGGGTGGTGGCTCAGCTTAAGGTGCTGAGTTCAATCTTCAGTTGCCGGTGGGTGTAGCCCACCATTGAACAGGCAATCTTGTTGTTACACCAGCTGAGCCATCCTGCACCTGTTGGCAACTCAGCGACAGCTCAGCTAGGGCATAGTGTTCACTGGCCCATGTGGGAATCAAACCGGCAGCCCTGTTGCTCAGAGCACGCGCTCTAAGCCAACTCTTAACCAACTGAGCCACTCAGCCAGCCCAGGGCTCACCCTTTCTGAGCTGGACTTTTGGAAGATGAGAGGGGTCATTGAACTGATTCCATCCCAGGTCTCACCTCCTTTTCTCCATCCCTCTGCTGCTGCCCAAATACAGGTGCTGGATATTGATCAGGAGGATGCAGGGATCCTGCCCCTGGACTCGTCACAGAAAGTGCGAGAGGCCCTGACATGTGAGCTGACCAGAGCTGAGTTTGCCGAGTCCCTGGGCCTCAAGCCCCAGGACATGTTTGTGGAGTCCATGTTCTCTCTGGCTGACAAAGACGGCAATGGCTACCTGTCCTTCCGGGAGTTCCTGGACATCCTGGTGGTCTTCATGAAAGGTAGGGGGATGGAGGGCCATCCCAGGAGCCAGGGGCCTTTCAGCAGAGAGGCAATCTGCATCCCCCTTTCTCTTCCCAGGCTCCCCAGAGGACAAGTCCCGCCTGATGTTCACAATGTATGACCTTGATGCAAATGGCTTCCTCTCCAAAGACGAGTTCTTCACCATGATGCGGTATGGTCTGGTCCCTCCCAGTCCTGAGACTTCCTGATGCTTTAAACAGGAAAACAAGTCAGGTCAGAGGAGGGTAGGTGAGGAAGTGATGTGGCTGTCTGCACTGAGAGCTGGTCCTCAGCGCATCCTAGATTCTCAGAGCAGTCAGCTTCAAAAGTTTACCTGGCCACGGCTGAGTGGCGTGGTGGTTGGGAGCTGGCTTGGGATGCCAGCGGCCCCAGTTCGGATCCCACATATGAGGGTCAGTGACACTGTCCTCAAAAAAAAAAAGTTTACCCGGCCAGTCCCCTGACTACAGGAGGAGCTATATCTGCACTGTCTGTTAAAACTGTCTACACTTACTGTTAAAACAAAGCAAAACAAAACAATACAAAAGCCACCAACACCAATATGACCGCTAACAAAAGTGCACTAACCCCTTTTGGATGCCTTTGGTTCTTTCTAATTTCTTCAACAGCATGCCTAACAGTATGCTTTACACAGTGAAATAATGGGTGGATGAACTTGGTCACTCTTCCAAGGACTGCATGTCATTAATCACCATGACAGTCACATGGAGAAACATGGAAAGTTCCTGTATTTTTTATGATGTGCCGATAAAGATCAGTTTTGAGCTCACAGACTTCTTATTCTTGAAGACAGTGCTCCAGTAACACAGCCCCCTTCAGCTCTATAAGGACAGAGCTCACATTTCTCTTCCTTCAAGCTGTGATTGGCACATAGCAGACATTCAATACATAGTTAAGTGAATAAGATGAAATAAATGAGGAAATGAATAAATAGAATGCATACAACAACTCAGATCTTTTTAAATTTTTCTACTCCCTTAAGCCTTTCCATTGACTTCTGCATTCCCCTTAACTGCCACATCCCTCTTACTGTCCAGGTAGCACAACTAGACATGGGTTTCTGGAATGGCCAGGGTGAAGCTGATTGCAGGTTATACCTTGCTGTGCCTGCCATTGCAGGCCCAGGCCTGGGCAGGGCCTCGGGAATCTAGGAGACGGTCCCTGAACCCAAGGGGTGAGCTCCCACCTTCTCATCCTGTACTCAGTGTGACTCTTGCTCAGTCTCAGTGAGATGATGTGTCTTTTTAATGTGATGGTAATACTTATTGTACTGTGTGTGAGAAAGTCTTTTTATTCTGGACTCACGCAAACTTACATGCTTTGTTTGTTTTGCCCCAAAGCACAGCCACTACAACTACCACCCTGGGTGCTGTCAGATTGGGTGTGGAGACACTCCTGCCCATGCCCTGGGGTGTTGGCACAAGGAAGTAGCAGCCATGGCAGCTATATCCTCCCCCCACAAGCTGTCTGTGCTCCCCCTGGACTGTGAAAGAGGGAGCCCAGCGATGGTGTGGAAGGCATCAGCATAATAGAGTGGGTAGAGAGTTAAGCATGTGAGAAGGCCATGGCATGCATGCTTGGACATGTCCCTACACTAAGTTGATATTTATCCCAGCTCAAGATGCCCCCCTGTTTGAGGGCTGCTAGTTCTAATTGGTCAAAGTCACTTTCAGTTTTGTTCTGTCTTTCAAGCCCATGGTCACCCCACCCAGCTTAGTATCAGGTGCAGGCTGGATGAACACCTTCTCAGTGCTATTTCCTGGGTCACTGGTAACCACATTAGATCATCTGGGGGTTGTACCACCCTGCACCTGCCTGAGCCTGACCTTACTGGGTGACAGGCTGCTCGGTCTCTGGTCCTCCCCCAGGTCCTTCATTGAGATCTCCAACAACTGCCTGTCCAAGGCCCAGCTGGCTGAGGTGGTGGAGTCCATGTTCCGGGAGTCGGGCTTCCAGGACAAGGAGGAGCTGACGTGGGAGGACTTCCACTTCATGCTGCGGGACCATGACAGTGAGCTCCGTCGCACGCAGCTCTGCGTTCGAGGTGGAGGTGTGTGAGTATGTAAGGAATGGTCAGAGTCAAGGAAGGGTGTGTCCTCAAGATGAGAGTTCCTGGTGGATAGGACTCAGATCTTAGTTATCTTTTAGTCCTTGATGCATAGCACAGAGCCAGGCATGTATAATCAAGCCGCAGTTTATGCACTGCACAAAGATGCCCACTGAGGGACAAGAGTGGGCTGCAATCCAGCCTACATGCTGCTCACTAAGCCATGTGCATTGGTCTGGGTGTGTCTGGTCAGAGGAAAAGGCATTCTTTTCTTTTTTTTTTTTTTTTTGAGGGCAGTGTCACTGGCCCTCACATGTGGGACCAAACCAGGGCCGCTGGCTTCCCAAGCCAGCGCCCAACCACCGCGCCACTCGGCCGGCCTGACACTATTTTCTTTACACAAAGGATCTGCAGGCCCTGGCATCAACCTGGAGGGATGTCCCTTTTTCTAATTGCACAGAAATGCCACATTGTCCAGCAGTGGCTGCTCTGTGTGCAGTGGGTACTCAGTGTGGGAAGTGAGGGCACACTTGTGTGGGAAAAGAAGAGTACATGACCAAGTCACTGGCAAGTGCTCTGGCTGCTTTCCTAGAGGGACAGAGGTGGGGAGGGTAGTAGAGGAACAGTCTCCCACCCCACCCCACTCCATCCTACCACCTTCATGGGGAAGCCTGTCTAGCCTCTTGTTCTCCTCTCCAGGTGTTGGAGACATCTTTAAACCAAACATCAGCTGTCGAGTTTCATTCATTGCTCAGACTCCTGGGGAATGGTGAGCAGGAATGGGGCATTGGGAGGTCCCTTTGGCCAGGTCTCCTGCAGAGCAATGAAGGAAGTAGGGCTTGCTGAATCCACTCCTGGGGTCAGACATTTCCTTCTGGAAGTAGCTCTTGGTGGTTGGTCAGTCCTAGCCCACATTCCAGCTGCCTCCCACACCCCATGCTGCTCAGGAGCCTGAGTCTTTCCTTGCCATTCCAGCACAGAACCATCCTACAAAACAGATGACCAGATCGTATTCATTCATTATGCCTTGCCTCCTACCATTTCCTCTCTGACCAGTTTTATGGGCAGGTTCTCTGGGCAGGGGTGTGTCTCCGGATTCACCCCTACCTCACCCCCAAACTCTGACCTGGTGGTTCTTCTCTTGGCTGCAAAAACAAGCCCCATTTTCCTTTCCTCAGCTCCCGCTTCCAGGGACTGGGACCCTCTACCTCAGAAGCCCCAGAGCTGGGAGGCCCTGGGCTGAAGAAGAGGTTTGGCAAAAAGTGAGTGTTTCCCAACCCCCGGGCCAGAAGAGATGTGGGGAGAGGTCTCAGGGTCTTCAGGCCCTGCCCACAACCCCTTAACACACAAGGGACCATCCTAAGTCTCATTCTATTTGTCCCTGACCTGACTGGTGGGCTGTAGAGTCAAATGATGAACACCCTTCAAGCAAGGGGCCTGGCACTCAGATGCAACACCAAGATGGCAGAAAGGGGTTTCCTGGCTCCTGCCTGCTTTGTGTAGAGCAGTGAGGAGGGAAGGACAGACAGGAAGAAGAGGAGGAGGAATAGTGGGGAGACAGAAGAAGGGGTAGATGGGGCAAATACAGATGAGAGGTAAAGGTTTGGGGGATTGGGAGTCCACCTCCATATGCTTGTTCCTTCCTCTGTTGTGACCCATCCTGACCCCTGCCAGCTCACCAGGTCTCCTTTATGGGGTGGCATTTCAGTGAGGCCAGGATGCCTTGACCTTAGGGTCACCCTGCCTCCCCCTGCTGCAGGGTGGTGGTGCCCCCTCCCCGGTTGTATACAGAGGCACTGCAGGAGAAGATGCAGCGGGGCTTCCTGGCCCAGAAGCTGCAGCAGTACAAGCGCTTCGTGGAGAACTACCTGCGGCACATTGTGTGTGTCGCAGTCTTCTCAGCCATCTGTGCCGGCCTGTTTGCAGAGCGTGCCTACTGTATGAGTTCCAGGTTGTGGGCAGTGGGAAGGGAGATGTGGAGAGCCCTCTGGTTGCTTATCCTGCTCTTCAGCATCCCACTCTGTCCCCAGACTATGCCTTCGCCTCGCCACCCTCGGGCATCTCAGAGACCACCTATGTGGGCATCATCCTGTCGCGGGGCACGGCCGCCAGCATCTCCTTTATGTTCTCCTACATCCTGCTCACCATGTGCCGCAACCTCATCACTTTCCTGCGAGAGACCTTCCTCAACCGATACGTGCCCTTCGACGCTGCCGTGGACTTTCATCGCTGGATTGCCATGGCTGCTGTTGTCCTGGCCAGTACGTGGCTCCTGGGCATCCCCCGCATTGCTGCTGCCCCTCGGGTCTAGCTAGCTGTGGGGAAACAGTGAGGCGACTGAAGCTACTTATACCTTAATCTCTCCCCTCGTGTCCCCTCTCCCTCAGGGTTGGACATAGAGTTGGCCACGGATAGCATATCTAATGGTCTGTCTTTTTCAGTTCTGCACAGTGCTGGCCATGGAGTCAATGTCTACATCTTCTCAGTCAGCCCCCTCAGCCTGCTGGCCTGTGTCTTCCCCAACGTCTTTGTGAATGACGGGTGAGTTCTGGGGAGGGCCCCTAGGCACACCGGGGCAGACCTAAGAGTATAATGGAAAACAAGTAGATGGCCCTAGACACTCCACTTTCTCACTGAGTGAGGGTGAGAAGCCAGCCCACTTGGGGAAGCCGAGAAGTGACTTTCTTGCCCTCAGGAAGGAATCTGGCCATTACTGGTCAGGAAAGGAGTCTGGGAAATGAAGTTGGAGACTTTTTACTACATGTACCTGACACACAGCTTGCCATCTCAGCCATTCACTGCACAAACATTCATGTGTCCATCCAGAAGCCAGAGAGTAGGGATGCCAAGATACATGCAATCACTCAGCAGATACTGAGCATTTATTCTGTGTTACTCATTGTTTTAGCATAGGAATAGGGCCATGAGCAAAACACACACCCCTGCCTTCACAGAGCTTACACAACATGAACCAAGAACTCAAGGGATGCCTAGGCAGGCCTAAGAGTATAACAGAAAAGGAAGCAAAGATCAGCTGTAGGAGAGTTCAGGGTAAAAAGAAAGAAGAACAGTTGAGAAAGCAGAGGGTGGACCTGCAGGAGGCTGGGTGCCATGTTTTTTAGAAGGATCCCTGGCCATCTGGGTGGAGTTCCAGTAACTTCAGCACTCAGGAGTCAGGGCTGGCAGGAACAGAATCACATTGTGATGGTGGTGGAGCCCCTCCTGTTCCAGCCAGAGGCTCCATCCATGTACCTTTGCCCCACAGGTCCCAGCTTCCCCAGAAGTTCTACTGGTGGTTCTTCCAGACAGTCCCAGGTAGGGGGTAGGGCTGTGTGTGGGGTCTGGAGGTTCTGTCTGAGAACCTCTGCTTTTATCTTCATCTTCCCATAAATATGCACTTGTCTATACTGGTCATAGGTTCCCTGTCTAGCCTCCAGGACAAGCCCCAGCTGCAGCCTGTTCAGCAAGCTGTCTTGGAGGCCAGGGAGAGATGAGGGAGGTCAGGAAATGAGGTCAAAATGGGGGCAATGCTCTGTTGTATTCTCAGCCCAGGCGGAGGTCCTGACACTCTTCCCTGACCTCATCTTCTCCAGGTATGACAGGGGTGCTTCTGCTCCTGGTCCTGGCCATCATGTATGTCTTCGCCTCCCACTACTTCCGGCGCCGTAGCTTCCGGGGCTTCTGGCTGACCCACCATCTCTATATCGTGCTCTACATCCTGGTGAGGGAATTCTCTGGGCAGGGCCAGGCCATAGGACAGGGATGAGCACTCATGATGGGGGGTTGGGAGAGCATACTGAATTGGACTCAAGATCTCAGACTGAGACCCTGAGATCTGAGACCCCCCAGTGCCTGAAGCTGATACCAGCCCCATCTACCCAGCCCAGGCCCAAGGCCCAAGCAGGAAGTGTCTGGGCAAGGGACACACAGGAAGGGGCCCTGGCTGGGCCTAAGCTATACTAACTGGTCATGTCTCCAGATCATCATCCACGGCAGCTTCGGCCTGATCCAGCTGCCCCGTTTCTACATCTTCTTCCTGGTCCCAGCGCTAATTTATGTGGGGGACAAGCTGGTGAGCCTGAGCCGGAAGAAGGTAGAGATCAGCGTGGTGAAGGCGGAGCTGCTGCCTTCAGGTATCAGGCCTAGCATGACTCTGGATGGGGAGAACTGGAAGTTGACTCAGGGGACATGGGGAGACAGCTGCCCAGGCCTCTTGACCTCCATCTTGGTTCTGTTAGCCTTGAGGACCCCTGCAACTTTCCTGATGCAGATGCAGCCCCAGAAAGGGCTGTGCTTAGCCCCCAGGAGAACTTGAAGACAGAGAGAAGCAACTATGAGAAGAGGTGGCTAAAAGTACAGAGGGGCTTACTGACAAGAAAGACCCCATGTGTGTGGCCCGGATGCAGGGCAGGGAACCATATATCCCTTTCTCACCCCTTCTCACAGAATACCCCTTCAGAGATAGGCCAATGGCCCTGATTGCAAGTGTCTGTTGTTGAAAGTCAGTGTTGGCCAAAGTGGGGATTCGCATCCCTGTGGAGGGTTGCTGAAGATGACCTTAGATGTCGCGGGACTGTCTAACCTTCAAGACTCACATATTGAGAAAATTAACCTCATTTCAACTTTACTTGCAAATCTCCTTTTTTAACAAAAAGAAAACAAGCCTGAGGCTCATCTGTACTCAGGCTACAAACAATATCTGGCTAAAATTTGATAAAACACACTGCCTTCTATTTAGAGCGCATTACAGTGGTTTTCTACCTACCTTAGTGATCTAAGCTTCTTGTTAAGGTCAAATTAAAAAGTTAAGTCACCTTAAAGAAAAACATTAAATAAATGATAGTGCAGGAGGTATGCAGATATGGCCCATCATAGAGGTAACCCTCAAATGCTGGAAGTTTGGTAAACTGAGATAGATGGTCCCTGGAGAACCCCACGTCCCCTGACTCAGTAGGCTGGTATCCAAGACAGTGGTATTGGGTCTGAGCCATTTGTGGGAAGAGGGAGCTGAGAGGAGGAAAGGCGCTGGAACAGGGGAGCAGAGAAGCCCAGCTCTCGGGTTACTCAGGAAACAGAAGGAAGTCTGGAAGCTGACTCTCAACCCAGGAACCCCACTTGCTCAGACCATGTGACTGTTCCCTGTGCCTCAGGCATGTGGAGAGGACAGGGTACTGGCCAGTCCTCAGGTACCAGGAACAAGCCTTCTGATCCCTGCCCTTCTCTGCCCATGACACCCAGGAGTGACCCACCTAGAGTTCCAGCGGCCCCAAGGCTTTGAGTACAAGTCTGGGCAGTGGGTGCGGATTGCCTGCCTGGCTTTGGGGACCACTGAGTACCACCCCTTCACACTGACTTCTGCGCCCCATGAGGACACACTCAGCCTGCACATCCGGGCAGTTGGACCCTGGACCATTCGCCTCAGGGAGATCTACTCACCCCCAAAGAACGTCTGTGCCAGATACCCCAAGGTACCCAGACCCAGGCCAGACGTGTCACATGCTTCCACATCCCCTTGGCAGGCTTTGGCCCTGCAGCACCAGACTCCCCACTGAGTCCCCCGCCCCCCATCCAGAGACTGGTTGTTTCAGATAATGCCAGAGTGACCCTCTTGCCCTCACTCCATAAATCTACCTGCCTTTCCTTGCCTCCCGTTTTTGGCTTCAGAGCTATGGTGGTAGCCTAGCTTAACTGAAACCTACTCCCCTCCCTACAGCTGTACCTCGATGGACCATTTGGAGAGGGTCACCAGGAGTGGCATAAGTTTGAGGTGTCAGTGCTGGTGGGAGGGGGCATTGGGGTCACCCCCTTTGCCTCCATCCTCAAAGACCTGGTCTTCAAGTCCTCCTTAGGCAGCCAAATGCTGTGTAAAAAGGTGAGTGTCTCCCATTCTTTGAAGGCCTGATTGTGTCCCTGCATCATGGCAGAGTAGCATGAGAAAAAACCCCTGGCTCATAGGCGTTGGGTCTGCTGGAGCCATTCATATCTAGTTTTCCAGATGCAAACCATTGAGGGAGGGTAGGAGGTATAGCTAGAAAGGCCTCTGCTGGGATCTGTCGGTTAGAAGCCTTG
The DNA here is from genome assembly GCA_033961575.1 of Aselliscus stoliczkanus. Lineage (NCBI taxonomy): Eukaryota > Metazoa > Chordata > Mammalia > Chiroptera > Hipposideridae > Aselliscus > Aselliscus stoliczkanus. The sequence continues at coordinate 98,858,175 of CM066732.1, read as the reverse complement.
AATCAGGTTTGTGACTCCTGCTAGAGATTTGGTATCTGTAGGGGGTCTAGAGTTTCCCGGTGTCTCAGATGAAGGTATCTAAGGTAGAAGAATCTTGAGATGAGCTGAGTCCTGAGCTCCAGCCATGTGTTCCCAGATCTACTTCATCTGGGTGACACGGACCCAGCGGCAGTTCGAGTGGCTGGCTGATATCATCCGGGAGGTGGAGGAGAATGACCAACAGGACCTGGTATCTGTGCACATCTACATTACCCAGCTGGCTGAGAAGTTCGACCTCAGGACCACCATGCTGGTAGGTCAGGGCCAGACAGGCAGGGTGCGTGGCCACAGTCTGGGCTAGGAGCTGACCCTGACTCTGCTTGGCTCTGCCCTTCCTCCTCCACCTCCTCCCCAGTACATCTGTGAGAGACACTTCCAGAAGGTACTGAACCAGAGTCTGTTCACGGGCCTGCGCTCCATCACCCACTTTGGCCGACCCCCCTTTGAGCCCTTCTTCAACTCCCTCCAGGAGGTTCACCCAAAGGTTAGTCCCACCCCTACCCATCCTGGGACTCTGGCCTTCTCCTGCCAGGATATCCTGGCCCTCAAGTACCCTGCGTCTCTGTCTTGAGTGGAGAATCCCCCAACCCTGGCCCCAGGATAGGGTCAAGCGTTAGAGGGGTGCTTCAGTCCCACCCCCCAACTCCCCTGCTCAAGCCTCCTCCTTCAATTACACCCCCACCCCCACCTCCCTGCTCAAGTCTCCTCCTCAGGTCCTTGGGTTGATGCCCTGGTCATTCCAGCCAGGCTTGAGAAGCAGCTTCCTCCTGGGAAGTGAGCCTTTCAAGCCTGCAGGCCTCTCCTTCCCCATGCAACCACTCTCCCCTCGACACACTTGACAGGTACAGAAGTTTGGTGTATTCAGCTGCGGCCCTCCAGGAATGACCAAGAATGTAGAGAAGGCCTGTCAACTCATCAACAGGCAGGACCAAGCCCACTTTGTGCACCACTACGAGAACTTCTGAGTCTGCCCTCCCTGGTTCCTGCTTCTCCTCTGTGAACCAGCCCTGCCAGCAGTTTCTCTGTCAGAATCCACCTCAGCTGGAGAGCTGGACAGGCCTCTCCCTCATTGCCCCATATGTTCTGTGTGCTGAGAAGGTAGAGAAGACCCCTCCAGCTCAAGTCACTGCAGGTTGTGACAGCCCCTGCCTTCTGACAACTGTGGATGTGAAGAGATACAATAGCACTTGCCTCCGATAGGTCCCCATGTCTGTTTTAGTACCACAAAAATTGATGTGTTTTGGTATTTTCTTGGTCTTGGCATTAGAGAGAGGATGGAGTAGGGATACCTGATGTGAAGAGAAGGCCGACTGAGAATCTCCTCAGAGCCTGGCTCAGCTGTGATGCTTAGAACCTGAACATCCCAACTGCCTCAATTCAATCCATGAGGCCTTTTCCCTCCATCTCCACCCCCACCTCTTTCTGGTCCTAGAGTGTCAGGAATCCTGAAGGAGAACCTGGGAACAAAGATGCCTTCTCAGCCCTGATTTTCCTGGGGTCAGCCAGTAATGCCTGCTGCCCTGACCTCTTGGTGGGCCCTCTGAGCCTGCTGGAGCAGTCCTGGGACTTTGGGATCAAGGGAGTCCAGTCTGTCTTCTAGACATCCAAAAACTCCCTCAGTTCCCCACTTGCACAACATGTGGGTGATCAGCTGTCTTGGTTAGGCCAGGACTCTTCCAGTTTTAGCATTGAAAGTCTCTTGTCCTAGGAAACCTCTCAGTCCCAGGCAAATCAGGACAGTTGGTCGCCTTACCCAGGAGCCAACTTGGGATGTTGCCTCCATACATGGCTTTTTAAGACCTTCCTTTGTCCTTCTTCAGCTGTCTCGTTCTTAAAAAGCTTAGCTTTAAAATTGTTTAGATTTATGTATAATTTGCACACAAAAAATGTATAAATCTTAAAGTTACCATGTGTATGGGTTGCCATTACATTTCCATCACCCCAGAAACTTCCCTTGTACTCACCCCTTCCAGCCAGTCTCCCTCAGCCCCTAGGAACAACCTCTGCTGTGATTTGTGTCACTCCAGGTTAGTTTTGCTCATACTAAATGGACTCTTTTGAGACTGGCTTCTTTCGCATTGTCTTTGTGATTCATCCATGTTGCTGTGCTTACCAGTAGTTTGTTCATTTTTATTGCTGAGCTGTGTTCCATTGTAGAGTTGTACCACAGTTCATCCATTCTTCTGTTAATAGGCATTTGGGTTGTTTTTAGTTTTTTTCACTTAGGAATAAAGATGCTATGCACATTCTTATACCTGTCTTTTGGTGGAAATAATGCACTCATTCATCTTGGGTCTATATCTAGGAGTGGAATTGCTGGGTCATGGAGTTATCCAGCCAATAGGACCCATGGTAGGGGGTTTCAGGCCATCTCCACATCCCTGCTCCAGGATCCTCTTCTCATTGGTCCTACCCTACCTCTTCTGATAGGCCAAATGCCTTTGGCTCCCAACTCTCTATATTGAAGGAATCTCTTTGACAGAATTAAAAGGGCACTGGATCAGGAGCCAAGAAACCTGGATTCTAGTGCCAACTTTACCTCTAAGTAGCTACAGAAAAAAAAACCTTCTCTGAGCCCATTTCTTCAGGTATTAAAATATTGGTATGGGTATAAGGAAGTCAGATAGTAATACTGGCCCAGGAATTATACAGATGAGAAAATTTATGTGTTGTGTACTGATCTCAGCCTATTGATAACTAATGTTGTGGCTAAACTGGCCCTTGTGGTTCTTATTTCAAGACACCCTCAACAATAACTATCAGGAAACTTTGAAAGAGACAGGTTTACTACTTAGATAGAGGTCCTGGAAATTACATGTCACACCTTCGCCCATACAGTGAGATCACAGGTAGAGAAAGAGAGAAGGCCTGGGGTTGTTTTTATTTGGGTTGAGGGTGGAGGCCTAAAGTTTCACAGGCTCACTATTGATGAAATTAAAACATAAGAATGGGAATTTTTAATTTTTTAAAAGTTTTTATTGGGGAGTTGGGGGAGGGGAACAGTATTGGGGAATTGGGGGAGGGGACCGGCCAAGTTGTTGTTCTTCAATCTTCGTTGTGGAGGGTGCCAGTTGCCATCTGGCTTCCTGACGGCAGCTCATGGCTTCTAAGCTCAAGGTGCTGTGTTCAACCTTAGTTGTGGGTAGGCGTAGCCATCATCCCACGTGGGAGTTGAACCCAACAGCCTTGTTGTTAAGAGCACATGCTCTATCCTCTGAGCCATCCGGGTGGCAGCTCAGCTCAAGGTGCTGAGTTCAGTCTTAGTTATGGGTGGGTATAGCCACCATCTCATGCAGAAGTCAAATCCAGCAGTCTTGTTGTTAAGAATGCACACGCTATCCACTGAACCATCCCGGCGGCAGCTCAGCTCAAGGTACCCAGTTCAATCTTTAGTTGTGGGTGGGCGTAGCTCACTATCGAACAGGCAATCTTGTTGTTACACCAGCTGAGCCATCCTGCCACCTGTTGGCAGTTCAGTGACAGCTCAGCTAGGGTACAGCGTTCACTGGCCCATGTGGGAATCAAACTGGCAGCCCTGTTGCTCAGAGCATGCACTCTAAGCCAACTCTTAACCAACTGAGCCACTCAGATGGCCCAAGAGTGGGAATTTAAAGCACAGGAAGAAAAAACAGGAGCCTAAAATGTCAGTTATTGAATCAACCTAGATCTCTAAAACAAATGAGCAGGGTCGGGGGTGGAGCAGGGTGGTGCTAGTGGGCTGGCTCTTTATCTGGCCGTGGGGCTGGCATGTGTTTATTGAGATAGCCATCTTTGTAGTGAATGCCAATCAAAACTTAAGTCAGGCATTTGCATTTAAAAAGAAAGAAAAAGGCTGCCATGAGTCCCCAGCATGGCTTAGGCAGCAGCAGGTATGAGTCCGACTGCCTCACCTGGGAAGAGTGCAATGATAATACCAACATGGGCCAGTGAAGTGATGTCCTCCACAACTAGACTGAAGAACAAAAGGACAGCAACTTGTCTGTTCCCCTTCCCTGACTTCCCAATGCTGTTCCCCTCCCCCAATTCCCCAATAAAATCTTTAAAAATAATAATAATAAAAAAATAAAAAGAAAGAAAGAAAAAAACCAATTGTCAGGGCTTACACTACAGTATAAGAATGTATCATACAATTGGCAATGTGTGATGATTATTAATATACCTATTTATTAATAACATCATGCCAACAGGCTTCCAGCTATCTTGCCCCTCACCAAATGCACAACCAGTCATTAATTCTAACAACTAGTCCCTTAAGTCTCGGCCTTAGCTTTATTTCCCAATCTGGCCCATCAGTGCCTTCCTCATTCCTTTCTAAAGATCACTCAAAATATTTATCTGCCCCATCACAATTCACCTCTTCTTGCTAGGCTAGAATATGTTGTTAACATGGCTGCCCTGATTATCTAAAACATTCTATTCACCCCTTCCCTCTCTTCCATACTAGGCTTGAGTGAGGGTCTCCTGAAGACTCCATGATCACTCTTGCCCAGATGCTAGACAATGAATGCCAAATGCATGTCAACTGGCCCACCCTTCCTGGGGCTTTATGACTAATTCTCCATAGGAAGTGGACTGGAAAGCAAGGTCAGCTGATGTGTCTGTCTTTGGGTTGAGAAAATGATGTCACTGACTGCACAGCTGGGTGTAGAGAAGTTAGTTAGACTCTGGAAAATATGTAAATAAGGGAAACCACAAAAATTATCTCAGAGGAAGAGGACTGGAGAAGGATGATTCAGAGAAAATTCATGGAAACTTTTATATTTACAGTATAAAAGAAAGCAAAGCTTTTCTATCTCAAGTCACAGATGTTTGTCTCAGGCCCTGGGACAAAGCCAACCCAAACCCTGCCTCACAGGGATAGGGATGAGGATGAGAATGAAACAGAAATGGAGAAGGAATCAGATGGAATTTGATGGTGATGGGATTTGGAGAAGATGAAGATGAAGATGAGATTGGATGGAAGGGCTTCAGGGTGGGTGGGAAGGGAGTGGACAGGGAGGTACTGAGGCTGAGCTCTGTAGGAGAGGAACAGTGGTTAGCCCTCTGGCTCTTTTTCCAACCTTCCTGGACCCAGCTTCTGCCCTGATTGAGAAGGGAGAAAGTTGACAAGCTGCAGCAATCTTCCCACCCACTTTGCTAAGGATTTTTGAGTAAGAGGGATCAATCTACCATAGTAGTTAAGAGTAAGGGCCCTTGGGTCAAATTGGGTTTGAGTGCCAGCTGGGTGACCTTGGACAGACAAAGGAAACGTTTAGTGCCTGTTTGCTCTCACATAAAATGGGGATAAAATGAATATCTACTTCATAGAATTTGGAAAAACCCAATGCTATAATTTAATTCAATGCAACAAATATGTACTGAGCATCTATTATGTCCAAGGTACAGATCCAGCTCCTATGAAACTGATATGTTAGTGGGAGCAAACAGACAAGAAACAAGTAAAAAAGACAAAGATGGTAATTCTAGATCATGTTAAAGTCTGAAGAAAATAAAACAGAATATATAATATGATAGTGAGTGACTAAGTGAAGTACTTTAGATAAAATGCTTAAGAAGGCCCCTGAGAAGGTGACTATAAGATTATAATTACTAATGCGCACAGAGCTTGCTGTGTGTTCAGTGCTACTGTAAGTCTTTATATGTATTTAACTCAGTTTTTAGAACAACCAATACGGTAGGTACTACCCTTTCTCCCCATTGTACAGGTAAAGAAGCTGAAAATGGTTCCCAGACCCAATTCAATGTGTGTGGAGGCTTCTCCACACCAACATGCAATTCTTGGACACCAGTAGGGTGTCCAAGAATTCAATTTAATTCTGACACTATCAACCCAGTGATAGAATAAGATTCCACAGGTGAAGGGCTAAGTCCCACAAGATGACCCTTCACTTCAGGCGTCAGTCACAACCCAGGTTGTTACCTGTACTTCTGACCTAGTGAATACAAATTAGAGGTTCCCATGACCCCACTCCTTGTGTTTGATTAATTTGCCAGAGTAGCTCACAGAGCTCAGAAAAATCTGTTTACTACTAGATTACTGATTTATTACAAAGGATATTAAAGGATACAAATCAATAGCCAGATGAAGAGATACATAGAGTGAGGTCCCAAACAAAAGAGTTTCTGTCTTCATGGAGGTTGGAGTCCAGTAAGGTAGCACGTGGAAATGCTCTGGTTCACCAGTGTGGAAGCTTTCTGGAGTCCACATTCTACTGGTCTAGACTTTAGCTATGTTCCTCTTCCACAGCCAGACCATCCTAAAGATGGCATTCCTGTCCCCCAGAAAACTCATCCTTAAACTGTCTCAGAAGGAATGAACATCTCTAAATTCCTATTACCTTTGGATCGGCCAACACCCAGCATGTCCATGTTGGTGACTTCAATGAAGGGTTGTCACTTTAGCACATTAGGGGAAATTAGAGTCTCACCTGGTCTGGGTTCAGGAGACCTTGACACCTTTGAAAGGCACAGGCTTTGGGGGATGAGCTGGGGTGGCCCCCAGATGGGGAGGGGAGGCACTTAGGGCTGAGTTTCCTGGGAGACAGAAATGCCATTACCTGGAATGTTTGAAGGAGAGAGTATGCATACAAAGTAATGGAATTCTCCTCTGAGTCAGGCCCAGGGCTGGTTCCCTACTGTGTTTTGTCATTTAATTCTCTTAGCAACTCTATGAGGAAGCCATAATCATCTGGATATCAAACTGTAAGAGAAGAGTCAAGTAACCAAGACACAGAAATGCCATTACCTGGAATGTTTGAAGGAGAGAGTATGCATACAAAGTAATGGAATTCTCCTCTGAGTCAGGCCCAGGGCTGGTTCCCTACTGTGTTTTGTCATTTAATTCTCTTAGCAACTCTATGAGGAAGCCATAATCATCTGGATATAAAACTGTAAGAGAAGAGTCAAGTAACCAAGACAACCAATAGAATTTTATGTAATCATTTACAATGAAAAATTATTAGATGAGTAATCTCCTCAGGAAATTGGGTAAAATACCTATCAATTGGTATTCATTTTGATCCAATTTTTCTTAACATGGCATTTTAAGAAATATTTCTACTTCCTCCTACCCATACAGTAAATCTGAAACCTCATAGCCCAGATGACTTTCTAATCCTGATAAAAATGTGCATGTTTATACTATAGAAGGAATAAATTGGAAGGACTTTGGATGAAAATGAAGTAATCAAGTTGTGAGTCAACATTGTCTTTTTCAAGAACCCCAGTCCCCTTAGATCCCAGAATATTTCAGCCAGATTCACATTCCTTTTTACACACACACACACACACACACACACACACACACACGCGGGATCCCACACAAGACAGGAGGTCAGAGGTTAGCATGAATGAATATTGAGGATATTATGCTAAATGAAATAAGCCAGTCATAAAAGGACAAATACTGCATGATTTTACTTACATGAAGTACATAAAATAGTCAAACTCATAGAGGCAAAGAACAGGACAGTGGTTGCCAGGGGCTGTGGTAAGGGAGAATGTGGGGCTTGCTAATCAACGGGCATAAAATTTCAGTTATACAAGATGAATTAGCTCTAGAGATCTGTTGTGCAACATTGTGCCTAGAGATAACAATACAGTATTGTACATTTAAAAATCTGTTAAGAGGGTAGATCTCATGTTAAGTGTTCTTACTATAATAAAATAAAATTTAAAAAAATAAGTAAGGGAATAAAATGCTGATTAAAACTGCACATATGAGCAGGGCTTGTTGATTGGTGTGTACCATATACAGGGTATGGTCCAGATATGGCTAGTTTTAGAGAAAATTCCAACCATCAGTAACTACAGATTTTTTATTTTATTTTTTTTGGTGATATGTTGAAACCATTATAAAATGATGTTTTTGAAGTTCATGTAAAGGCATGGGACAAAGCTTATATTAAAAGAGGAAAGTTGGATACAAATAGTATTACAATATGATTCTAGTTTATATATACTGTATATTCATTAAATACCAAAATATAAACAGTGGTTATATTGAAGTGGAGATGGGGGAGGAGCATTATTTTATTTATTTTCTTCTTTATACTTTTCTATATTTAAAAACTTTCTGACTTGGGAAGGGGCAAAGATGGTGGAGTGAGGCGTTCCGTGGCATACTGGCCTTTGGGCCAGGGTGGGCCAGTCCCCTGGGGCAGTCAAGTGCTTCTGCTGGCTCGTGCGAGGAAGAACATTTTCCTTGACTTTTAGGTACTTTTATATACATCTTGAAAAGAAAACAAAACTCCGAACTCAGGATTTGGCAAGTGTGAGTCTATCCTGTGCCAATTGTTGATGCCTTCTGAATTTACTACAGAAGCAGGCTCTGTTGCTCAAAGAGCAAGAGGTATTTCTGTGTCTCTCCTACAGTGGGTATCCCTGCTTTGTTTATCTGGCCACTTTCTCTCATCTTGAAATATGGATGGCTCTTCTCTACACTTTACCTGCATGATTTGGATTGGAAAAAGCTGCTTGTCTTTTTTTCCACTCAGAGAAGTTCCTAGGGTGCAGTCATCCTGCAGACTTCTCCAGGAAGAAAGAAGCAACTGACATGTGTCTTCTGCTGCTATCTGCTTAAAGAAATTATCTTGTAAGCTGAAGGCTGATGTTTAATTTGAACAGGTGCTTGGGTGGTGGTATTTGTGAATTCTTTACCTTTTGTTCCCAATAAAAAGACTTATGTATAAATAGCAAATATGGATGACATTGGGGTTTTTAAAAAAAATGTCTTCTAGTTTCAGCCACTATCATGATAAGCGCAGTTGAGACTGCAGTAGAAAATTCCAAATATGTGTTGAAATTTGAAATGAAAGAGATGCTAAAAAATTACACATGTATCTATTAATAAATCCTGGCTCATCTTGTGACATTAACTGGGTAAGAACAAAGACCCAATTTGGCAGTAAAACCTTTGATGTGATAAAGAAGCATAAAGACAAAATATCTCAAGGTTAATTTCATATGTGAATAAACCATCACAATCTCTGTATAATATGTATTTTTACATGTGTAAATCCACATTTTTTAATAAGAACAGGGATTTTTCTTCTAGAAAAAGAAGCTGTTGTTCTTTCTCAGAAGTCTTTGGATATTTGGTATTTTTAAATGATTTTTATTGTTCTTCTAAGGACCACATTGTGCAGATGCTAACCCTATGAATGCATGCTTGGGTTTAGTGAAAGGTTGGTAAAAAGAAACAAAAGTTTTGAGTCCAGTGATGGAATCCTATTCACTTCCATAGGATGAGAGACTGCTATATTACCAATTACTTCGTTCTTTTTTGTGGTGTCCTATATAGCTCTTGAGACATCGTTTTCCGTGCTGGTAGCTTGGAAAAAAGGTGGCAGGTGTGGTTTTTCTGCCCAGAAAATGGAATGGACCCTACAGTATAACCTGCTTTCAACTTTGGACATGGAGGAATGGAGGAGGGAAATGAAAAGTTTCCATATAACTCCCTTCTTCTAGGAAAAAGACATGAGGGCCAGCCGAGTGGTGCGTTGGTTAAGAGTTGGCTTGGGACGCCAGTTCTGAGCAGCAGGGCCCCAGTTCGGATCCCACATAGAGGGCCTGTGATGCTGCGCCCTCTACAGCTAAGATGGTGAACAATAGCTCAAACTGGAGCAGGGCTGCCTCTCTCCCTCTCCCTCTCCCTTTCCCTCTATCTCTCACCTCACCTAAGTTTCTTGCTCCCTCCTCGGCTAGGCCCATTTTTTCCCCTGAGAATGTATCCATAATAACTCCTGCTTGCATGTTTTTTAGAAATCATATAATAAATATGTGCTATATATGAGACACATACAGTAAATGTTATGAAAAAAATTATAATTACACATATGCAAGGACTCATATCCAGCACAGAAAAATTCAAAGTTGATGTGTTACAGTGATGGCTATTGTCGAATCAAAATTTTCATTATGGCAGATTGTGTCAAAAGAAAAATTTTAAAAATTCAGTTTCTGTTTTAACCCACTACATGTGGATTGGTTTTTTGTGCAAAATCAAAAGCTGGAATATCCTCTAACACATTATCTGGTTTATTTTACTTTATATAACGTCTCAACCCAGAAGGGTCATATTTATTATCTCCTTCTTCTGAGTCACAACCGTCAGTTAACTGTGACCTCCAGGTCTGTCTTATCTACTTCTATAAATGGTTCCTGAAATAGAATGAATGCTTAAAAAAAAAAGAAAAATCAATATTTCACCACCAAAAGGAAAAAGGTGATTAAAAGGATCTGAAGAAAGAAGAAACAATGGGAGAAATGCTGAAGAGTTACAAATATCCAACTGATTAGATGGCATTTATTCTGAAAGAAAAGAGGAATACATTTTTGCCTCCCTAAAGGAGTATATGGGTCATGCTTAAAAATTGTGTTACTGTCCTTCAGCATGGAAATCCTACTTTGAAGAATCCTACAGAAATATTTTATGTATTTATATGGAAAGATATGTGTACAAGGAAATCAATTATGTTTAGAATAGCAAAATATTGGAAGAAACCTAAATGCCCACTAGTAGGAGAGTGATAAAGGATACATAATGATATATGATACAGCCATACAATGGAATAATGTTAGCATTGAAAACAATGAATATCGTCTACATGTACTGAGATGGAAATATATGTGTGTGTGTGTGTGTGTGTGTGTGTGTGTGTGTGTGTCTAGGATATGATCTCATTTCTGTAAAATTATATATATATATATATATATATATATATATATATATATATATATAGTGTATGTATTTGCAAAGATATACTCCAAATTATTAACAATAGAGACTTCTAGGAAAATGGAGGCTGAGGTAAGGTCAGGTCATTTGTTTACCAGCTGAATTAAATCTCCATTGTAGAGGAGAGCAAGTAAGTAGTAATGTCAAGAATACCAGCATAGAAAGCCTAAACACAGCCAAATTAGCTAAATTAAACAGCATTGATCATAATGCAACCACTCCCAACCCTCTGCAATGAGCTTAGCAACTAAGGAAATAACAAGGTACAAGGGCAACATGATGACCAAGAAAATCATAAGAAAATACAGCATCACTGTGGTTAGGAAATAATAGTCTTTGGAGCTCAAATCCCCACTGGTCAGTTATTTGCATTTAGGTTCTCTCGCTGCCCTGAGTCTCAATTTCCTGCCAAATGTGAGGATGAAATGAGATAGTGTTGTAAACCTCAGAGCAGTACAACCCTCCATGACATTTCCCTACACATCTGCTTGTCAACTCTGTAAATTCTGAGATGAGATCCAATAGGACCACATAAATGTGGATGCAGTATGTGGTGAGTGGTTAAGGGGGACAGGGAAAATATTTTTTTAAGAAGCTAGAATAAAATTTTTGTTTGAACCTCGCTTCTCAAGCCTTGGAAAAGAGAAGAGCCTGAAGGAAAGGCCCCAAAACCTGAAGGAAAAGGAATTAGCAACATTAGTTAAGGATCCCAGTTGATCTTCCCCCTTTGGGAGAATATTTCAAGAATGAAAGCCTTGAAAGAATTCATTAACAGAGGTTGTCAGCTGTAGAAGTAATTGTTAGAAACAGTGGGGACATGAACACAGAGAAGTGATCTGAAAATTTAACTGAGGTCTATTCACATCTAATAGCAGAGGTCTAATCAACTGGTGTATCAGCTACAATACTATGAGAACTACTGAGGGAATACATATTTGACAGAGTTTTTTAGACAGCAATATAATACCAAAGGCTGAGTGAGGCTGGGGAGGAAATGCTTAAATCCACATTTCTCTAAAATATAACTTAATTGTTCACAGGAATTAGCAGGAATGATAAAATTATTCTGTTAAAGTTTCTTATGGTAAAAACCAGTTTAAAAAACTAGAAAGATGAGGTAATGTTCCTCTCTGACTTTATGTAAAAGAACACAGAAGACACAAAGTCTTTCATAGAAATCACAAGATGGGTGGGGATGGCAGCAAAAGAAGGAAGTAACTAAAACAGGCCCTGAATATATATTTAGTCATGGGACATGGACTATTGTATAGGGAATAGAGTCAATGGAAGTGTAATAGATATACAACATCAGAGAGGCAATAGATTGGGGGAGGGGGGTTATCACTTTGTGAGGGGTGAAATGTATAACTATTACAGTGTTTTGTTTTATATACCTGAAACTAATTAAAATTTAAAAATAAATTTAAAAAAAGAGAAAGAAAAAAAAAAGCTTTGAGGGGTGAAGAAAGCACAGGCGTTAATAATCACTGAATTCCTTTGAAAATGAAAGCATCATTAACTTGATTCAAGAATAAAACTCGGGGCTGGCCAAGTGGCGTGTTGGTTAAGAGCTGGCTTGGGATGCCAGCGGCCCCAGTTCGGATCCCACATATGAGGGCCAGTGACACTGCCCTCTACAGCTAAGATGGTGAACAACACGTGGAGCTGGGCTGCTGTGAGTCCCCAGGGCGGCATAGCTGCAGCCCCTGCTGCAGTGGGCTGCCATGGGCTACAGGGAGTGGCCGGCAGCCAGAGTGAGCAGCCAGCAGCTGGAGTGAGCTGCCAAGAGCCACTATGAGCAGCCGTCCAGAGGCCAGCAACCAATCTGCCTCACCTGAGAAGAGTGCAATGATAATACCAACATGGGCCAGTGAAGCAATGTCCTCCACATGTAGACTGAAGACAAAAAAGCACAGCAAACTTGTCTGTCCCCCTTCCCCGGTTCCCCAACGCTGTTCCCTTCCCCCAATTCCCCAATAAAATCTTAAAAAAAAAAAAAGAACAAAAGTTGGGCAGGTTGAGTGGCTCAGTGGCTCAGTTGGTTAAGAGCATGAGCTCTGAGCAACGAGGGTCACCGGTTCAATTCCCACATGGGCTAGTGAGCTGCGTGAGAGCTGAGCTGCCAAAAGGTGGCAGGATGGCTCAGCTCGTGAGAGCATGTGCTTTTAACAACAAGGTTCCTGGTTCGACTCCCACATGGGATGTTGGGTTGTGCCCACCCTCAACTAAGATTGAACACAGCCCCTTGACCTGAGTGGCCACGAACTGCTGATGGTGGCCGGATGGCGACTGGACGTGGAGCTGAGCTAGCTGTGCCCTCCGCAACTAAGACTGAAGGACAACAATTTGGCTGTTCCCCTTCCCCAATTCCCCAATAAAATCTTTAATGCACCCCTTTGTTTATTGCAGCGCTATTTACAATAGCCAAGACTTGGAAACAACCAAAATGCCCATCGGTAGATGACTGGATTAAGAAACTGTGGTACATTTATACAATGGACTATTACTCCGCTATAAAGAAGAATGAAATTGTACCATTTGCAACGATATGGATGGACCTAGAGACTATTATGTTGAGTGAAATAAGTTAGTTGAAGAATGGCAAATACCACATGATCTCACTTATATGTGGAATTTGAAAAACTGAATGAATGAGCATAAGAAACAGAAACAGTCTCATAGACATAGAGGAAAAACAGGGTTGCTAGTTGGGAGGGGGGTGGGGATGAGGGAGAAGGGGAAAGGATTAGACAGCATAAATAGGTAACTACAGTATTGTCACAGGGATATGAAAGACAGTTTGGGGAATATAATAATGTTGTAAATATTTTGTGGGGTGTCAGATGGTCACATGTTTTGTTAGGTAGACCACTTCATGGATGGAGTAGAGGCTTTATCACTGCTCTGTATACCTGAAATTGATGTTGTATAATATTGTATGCCAACTGTAATTGAATATATAGACAGTCATGGGATGTGGATTATACGGTGGAAGGTAGTTTAAGGAATTGTAATAGATAGTATGATATGGGGGGAGGAGTGGGAGGGGGAGAATTGGGGGAGGGGGTTGTCACTTTGAGGGGTAAAAAATATAATTATTGCACTTTGTTGTACACCTGAAGCTAATTAAAAAAATATATAAATAAAAAAATAAAATTAAAAAAAAATCTTAAAAAAAAAAAAAGAAAAAGAGGAGAGCAAAATTCAGTGCCATGAAGCCCACAAACATGGCTAAGACCAAAAATGCGGGCATGCAAGAACTAAAGGGAGGTGCCAAGGACTGCCCCACTGTGGGCAGTTACTCAGCATGTCAGGAGGTAAAAGAGATGATAAATTTAAAAGACCAAAAGATGTCATGGTTGACGCATGCAAACAGCTGACTTCTCAGAACCAGCAGTTCCACTCCACAATCCTTTAGGCCTCATGAGCAACTCTGGCCCATGATGTAACATACTATTCTGCCTAGGGTTCCCAGGGGTCTGCTAGGGGTCAGGGGTAGGGTTGCAATTGTTTGAGAGTGCATGGCTCCCTCCCTCTCCCTGCTCCTGGGAACTGGCTGCAGCCAAAGACTTTTTGGGGATGGAGAGTGTCCTCTGCCTTGGGAACCTGTGCCACCACTTATACTCTTCTGTATTTGAATCCAAAAGTCACAGTGAGTTGTGGCATCCTTAGTCATTTTCTTAAATTACAAAACTGATGTATGATCATGGTAAAAAATTTTTTTCAATCAATAGGGGAATTTCTACCGTAAAAAAAAATGAAAGTCCTCCTGTTCCCCTCTCCTCAAACAACAAAAACCCCAAAGCCCTCTCCTCCAGAACTAACTACTATTAAGAGCTTGGTATCTATCCTTCCAGACATTTTCCCTCACATATATACAAACATGTACATATGTGGAAGGGGAAATCTGGGGAAAATTATTTAATTTCTGTACCTCAATTTTCTCAGCTTTAAAATGAAGGGAATGATATTAATCTCATAGGGTTATTTTGAGGGTGAAATGAGTTAAGATATCTAGCCTTCTCAGAAGTGTCTAGTCCATAGTAAGCACTTGGGGTTAGCAGTTATGATTATTCTCTCATTCTTTTTCACAACAGCTTAGTATTCTACTGTATAGATGACAGCGATTCTAAGAGAGGTTTTACTGACCCCATCACAGATGCCCAAGAACACATACAAATTAAATGGCTTTTCTAAAATCAGTGAAGGGCTGAGTCCAGAACCCAGGACTCTGTTTCCGGTCCAGTGTTGTTCTAAACCTGCCACAATGCCCCTTTAAAGCCAAAGAGGTCTGGAGGGGGAAGCTGGCCCCACTCCTTGTCTCTCAGCGAGATCTAGCCAGCTTTCCCCATCTTATTTGGACCTCCAGCAGTCTCTAATGTGTGTCTCTAGGGCAGGGGCTCTAAGCCTTGGTATGACTCCTCTTGCTGTGGTCTCTGGACATGTCCCTCCTGGTCCTTGGGTCTTGGCTTCACCTTCTACAATGTAAGTCACGATAAGGACTCCCACCCACTCTGGGGTTAGCTCAGGCTGATTGTCAGGGTGGCAATGGCTCAGAGCTGAGCCCTCTTTGTCCACCCTGGGAACTTCTCACATACTTCCAAGCATCTCAGCAGACTCCAGACTCGGAGCTGGAAAAGTCTTGGGGATCACTCATCCTGCTCATTTACCAGGTGAAGTGATAAGGTTTGGTGAGGGAGGGGCAGGAGCAACAAGCACTGACTAAGCACAATCATGGTGCCATTCATCATGCTAAGGGCTTCAAAATTTCTTCATTCTGTCCCTATGACAACCCTGAAGTAGGTATTGTTTTTCCTACTTAAAGGATGAGGAACCTGAAGCTTGAAGAACTTAAATGAGTTGCTCATGGTTATGAGGAAATAGAGTAGCCTACTGTGTGCGTACCTATTTCTTAGTGTAGGGAGCCCAAGACATTCAAACATCTCACTGGCCTCTTCCTTTACCACTTCTTCCAAATGCCGGAGAGCTTTTCTTCTAGTCTGGCCTATGACAAGACATGTTGAATGACAGAAACTCTTTCCCAGCCAACCACCCCAGCAATGTCTGCCTTTCCCTTGGAAACTTAACTCCCTTCAGAACCCTATTCTTGGAGAAGGCAGCGTGGCATAGGGAACCAGTGAACAAGGCAATGGGTATTCCTCAGGTTCTAGTTTTGTTGGGTATCCAGTAAGACATGGGACTTTCATATGTGGTACCAGGGGAAGGCCAAGTCTGGGCTTAGCCCAGGAGGACTCAGGAGAGACCCATCTTCCCTATGCTGAAAGCCCAGCTGCTCCCCAGAACCAGCAGTCCCAGATTCCAAAGGCCCCCACTGAGTCACTTGCTTGACTTTGCCCTGGATTGTAATTCCTTCTCCCCTCAGCTTTTTCCTCATTCACCCTCTCTCTCAGGTGATATGTTGACTTCCATTCTGCTTACTGGTAACAGTTTTTCCTGGAGTTCCTTAGAATCATAAATCTTTATACTATCAGTGCCGGCAGTTTCATTCTGTTCCATATAATGAGTAACAGCATAAATATGCATGTACACTGAAAATCTAAGGACATCTAAGCACAGCATTAAATATATATGTGACAACAGATTAATTATCATTATTGTTATTATTATTATTGTTATTTAGAGGGCAGTGTCACTGGCTCTCATATGTGGAATCTGAACCCGGGCCACTGGCGTCCCAAGCCAGCTCTCAACCACTGTGCCACTCGGCCGGCCCTGTGACAACAGATTAAAATAGCAATGTGACAATTGTATTATTACTCAGAATTACTTAGAATTCTGAATTATGCAGAACTGACTTGAATTACTCAGAAGACAAAGTTCCTTAAGAGACCTACAAATTGCCAATCTTTTGGAATTTGATAATCCAAAATTTGCATCTTAATAACTATTCTAATTCATTCTATGCCACATGGATTTGTATCTACTTAAGAGAGGCCAGGACAAAAATGACACATTCTACACACCACCACCATTTCCTCTTGGTAACTTATTAAAGTCTGGTGAATGGTACCCAGAGTCCCCTGGCACTGAGGTTTGACAGACCACTGACCAGATTCACTGCTTCATAGAAACCCAGCCACAGTTCCCTATGAATCCTATGCTACCCCTTAACAGGGGCTGTTTGTTGTCAAGTCCTGGCAGCAGTCCCAGAGTTAGAAGAGACCACTGACTGAGTTGACTAATAAGGAAGCTGAGGCCTGAAGAAGTAGTAACCTGTCCAAGTTTATAGATGGTGAGGTCCAAGCCTCCAGCTTTCCCAAGGTTGGCCTGAGGCCAGAAGCCAGTGGCTTCATGGCCTCATCCTCCACAGGCCCTGAAATGTGCCCCTGAGTCCTCCCACATTGTACATGGCCCAATCTCAGATTCTTACATAGTCTCAATATCAATATTTTGTTTTCTTGTCTAACTAAGTCACCTTTAAAATGTATACACCCTTCAATCCAACTATTTTCATTCTAAAACATAGCTTTAGGAAATAAGAAGTCAGGAGTACAAAAATGTATGTAGGGGCTGGCCGAGTGGCGTGTTGGCTAAGAGTTTGCTTGGGATGCCAGCTCTGAGCAGCAGGGCCCTGGTTCGGATCTCACATAAGGGCCAGTGACACTGCACCCTCTACAGCTAAGATGGTGAACAACAGCTCGACCTGAAGCTGGGCTGCCGTGAGTCGCTGGTGACGGTGTCGGCTGCAGTGGGGCTGGCTAGCAGCTGGTATGCACTTTTGTGAGCTGCTGTGAGCCACCAGGAGCAGCCGACCAACTGTCTCACCCAGGAAGAGCACAATAATCACAATACCAACATGGGCCAGTGAAGCGATGTCCTCCACAACTAGACTGAAGAACAAAAGGACAGCAACTTGTCTGTTCCCCTTCCCTGATTCCCCAATGCTGTTCCCCACCCCCAATTCCCCAGTTAAAAAAAAAAAAAATCTAAAAAAAAAAAAGTATGAAAAGGATAGTCATCACAACTTTATCGTAAGACCAAGCCTTGAAGCTCTATCCAAATACCCAAAATATAGTGATTAACTTTATAAATTATACTACATCCACAGAATGGAATATGGTGGTTAAAAATGATAATGTGTGTAATAACTGACATAGGAATTTAAGACTTTATTAAATGAAAACAACTATTAAATGAATTTAAGACTTTATTAAATGAAAACAATTATTAAATGAAAACAAATGCAAAACAGTATGTGGAAGACAAATGACCAATTTCTTCAACATAATAATGGTATTTAAACAAAAATGAAGGAAGAACTATAATAGATGAAAAATGACTTAAGAGGCATAACCATGTGCATTGTGTTTGGATAAAGCAAACCAAATGTAAAAGAGTCACGTTTTTAAAATTTATTATTTTTGAATTTTTATGAAAATTTAGTTGAGCCAGAGGATGTGCCTAGAAGCAAGATCTCAACAGACTAAGAAAAATGATTCCTCACTTTTTTTTTTTAGATTATTAGGGAAAACTGCACTTGGATTGATGGGGTGTTAGATGATATGAAGGTTACTGTTAATCTTATTAATAGGAATTATGATTGTTTAAAGAAAGTTCTTTTTCTTTTTTTTTTGAGGTCAGAGTATTTTATTTCGTTTTATTTTATTTTTTATTAATAGTTTTAGGTGTACAAAACAATGCAATAGCTATACTTTTCACCCCTCTAAAGAAAGTCCTTATCTGTTATGAGTGAAAATGGAAAATGAGTAGGTATTTTCCATTTCTGATTATAACATGTACATTTAAATGTACAAAAATGCAGAGGGGGAAGCTAAAAGGAAGTACTCCAATTTATTAGTATTCTGGGAGAACAGATTATGACTGATTTGCATTTTACTTATCTGCCTCTATTTTCTTAAGAAAGTATAAACTTGTGTGATAAGGAAAATTATAGCCACTCTTATCTCCTGGTGACAAGGGCACTTCAGTTGACCTGAGGAGCCTCTTGGGATTCCTGTCAGGGAGGAGGTACTGAGGCAGGCTTATGGGATAGGCCTCCGGAACTCAGGAGGCCCAAGCAGCCCATAGCCGGTAGCCCATTGCATAGAGCCTGTGAGTGCAGGGCAGGACCCACAGGATTTCAGCACCACCTGCCTGAAGCCTGAAGCTGGTCCCAAGGGAACTGCACCCACACTGTGCCTCAATGATGCTGAATCCAGAAGAGGCCCTCCTTCTGTCCCAGGCCACCTTCTTCCCACAACTCCCTCTTCACTATTGATGGACTGCTGTCCCACCCCCACCCCAGCAGGGCTGTGCTTCTTCCCCCAGTTCCTATGTGGAGCACAAAAAGGCTACCAGCAGGGGAGTTAGTGTTAGGGCCAGATCTCCTCAGGCCCAACTCTGGGCCATGAAGACCCCTTTAGGACCACACCTGGGAGACTGAGGCTAAGGAGCAGAACGAGGTGATGCCTAGGACATAGGTGTTTCCATAGGCAGCTTCCCACCCCAACTCAGGCCACCCCTTCACATGCACACTGGATTAGAACAGAAACCCAAGAAGACGCTTAATGCCTCAATCCAAAGGACACTCCTAAAGCGGTCCTCCCTCCGTAGGACCTCAGGATGATGGGAAACCTGTAAAATATCAGTGCTGGAAGAGACCTTAAGATGATCTAACCCCGGGCCAGCCGAGTGGCTCAGTTGGTTAGGAGTTTGCTTGGAGCGCGTGCTCTGAGCAACAGGGCCGCTGGTTTGATTCCCACATGGGCCAGTGAAAGCTGCACCTGAGCTGAGCTGTCGCTGAGCTGCCAACAGGTAGCAGGATGGCTCAGCTGGTGTAAAAACAAGATTGCCTGTTCAATGGTGGGCTATGCCCACCTGCAACTAAAAGATTGAACTCGGCACCTTGAACTGAGCGGCCGCTGGGATGGCTCAGAGGATAGAACGTGGGCTCTTAACAACAAGGCTGCTGGTTTGACTCCAGCCACAACTAAGATTGAACACAGCACCTTGAGCTTAGAGGCCATGAGCTGCCAACGGGAAGCCAGATGGCGACTGGTGCCCTCCACAACGAAGATTGAAGAACAACTTGGCTGGTCCCTTCCCCCAATTCCCCAATAAAATCTTTAAAAAAAAAAAAAGGATCATCTAACCCAATCCTGCTATTAAAGGAGGAAAGCTCCGATTGAGGAAGTGACTTTGGCAAATCACACAGTGAGTTAGTGACGGCCTGGGATTAGAGAGAACCCTGGAATCCTGGTATTGAATCCTTTACAACATCCACTTCTCGTAGGCCTTGTGGGTTCAAGATCAGAGGACAGAGGTTTCTTCCCACCCCAGTATCCCCAAGAAGCTCCCACTGATGGTAAGATCCACTGAGTGATATCTTGGCAGGACCACCATCCACATATCCTGTGCCACTTTCAGGTGTCCAGGGAAGGGCCTCAGCATCTGAGGAAGAACCTCAGCCTGGGCTCTAAGAGAAGAGGAAAGCCAGGGGGGAGGGGTGGAGGCTGTGCGAACTCTGCTGTGCAGCTTCAATATGGCAGCAGCTGCAACAGAGAGCATCGCTGCTATCTTGAAGGCACTTCCCTCTGGCGATGAACCCCTAACCAAGCCACTTCACTGCTGCCTTCTCCATCCTGCTCTTCCCTGAGCCCTCAAGGACCTCTGTGTGTGGAGGGCAGGGACAGTAGAGACCTGCCCACAAACAAGGGATGTGGGCCCTGTTGTTTGGGTTCTGTACTCCAATCCTAGGCTGAGATCATGTGCAGAGGACAGTTCTGGGAAAAGGCAAATATCCAACAATCCTATCTGCCTTCCCCCCACCCCCATCCTCTGCCCTAACCTCTGGCCTAACCAACTTCCTATAGGTCCCCTTCTCTTTCCCCAAAGGGAACAGGAAGTAGACTCAGGGCTGTGTTACAGTGAGGCTGTGATGACCTAACTAGGGATTGGGAGACCTGAAGTGACTTCACATCAGCATCTCATCTGCTGTAGCAAAGGTGGATGGCAAGTGGGGGTTGCTGGAGCTGAATCCCTTTCCCCTTCTGGGTCCATGGTACAGCCTCCTCCTTCCACCCTCTTGTTTGTCTGCAGGATCCATCTTCCCAATTCTCCACACTTACACCCCACCTAATGCTGGCCGTACCAGCTGGGTGGGGTCCTCAGTGTTGACTGAGTGAACCAGGTGCCAGGAACCAGTGACAGAGCACACAGAAGCGGCAGGGCCACCCAAGCTGGGAGAGGCTTGAGGGGAACTCATATTTTTCATTCCGGGACTGTCACTGAGTCAATCAATATTTACCAAGTACTTAGTGGAAGTGGTAGAAGGAATGAATTCCTGGGCTTCATGCAGCCTCCTCCAAATGGAGGTGGTGGTGGGAAACATTTCAATAAGGATGCAGAGGCGAGGGAGTCCCAGAATCAGCTCAGGAACATTGGCTTGGGCTCTCTTGCTACCCCGAGGACTGACTTGGTGGCACCCCACACCACCTCCTCTTGCACCACACTCTCTGGCCCTATTTTGGAAGGGGTGAAACATCACAGTAACTTAACAGCTCTGGGGGGATTTAGAAATGGAAAGTATTCCCCGAACTGCTGCTTTCAATCAGCCCATTCACTCTTCGAAATTGCTTACATGGCAGGCATCATGAAGCCCACTTAACAGACCAGGAAATGAAGACTCCGAGACTTGGACTTAGTAGATCCAACCCAACCACCATTGTGAAATAAGTGACAGCTCCTAAGTCCCTTTCAGATTTAGTGGCCTCCTACCTCCACCAAACCACAATCAGAGGAAAACTGGCTACACATGAACTTAACAGTGAGTTCATCACCTTCAGGGGCATTTCTCTTGGAAACCTTCCACCTAGAACTACAAAGGGAGGAAGCCCTTCTCATTCCACATTCAAGCAACTTTGGGCACCACTGAGCTGGAAGGAGCAAGTTTTGAGAGCAGTCAGCTGGTAAGTCTGGCCCTGGAGCTAAACAGGACTCAGAGAAGCACAGTGGGCTATGTGGCTGCTGAGCATGCGCATATATTGGGTGTAGACAGAAGTCTCAAGATCCCACCCTCTGTCAGAGATGACAGGGAGAGAAAAACAGTGTGTGACCTTGAGAAAATTACCTGATTTCTCTATTTCCTTAGCTGTAAAATAATCTAATGTATTTGGCTTGCTGTGAAGATTAGAGATCATTAATGTAAAGCCACCTTCCACCCCCAGTTGAAGTGAGGAATTAAAGGCTGCAGCCTAAGTTATGTCACAGCTACTACCGTATTTGCCATGGATAATGCACTTTTTTTGCCCAAATTTGTGAAGGAAAAATAAGGATGCACATTATACATGGGTAGTACTAATTGTCTCTATATAAATGTGATTTTTTAAAAAATTTTTATTGGATAACTGGGTTTTTCCCAGGACCCATCAGCTCCAAGTCAAATCGTTGTCCTCCAATCTAGTTGTGGAGGGCGCAGCCCAGCATCCTGTGGCAGGGGTGAACCAGCAACTTTGTTGTTAAGAGCACATGCTCTAACCAACCGAGCCATCCTGCCGCCCCTCAGCAGCTCAGTTCAAGTAGTTGTCTTCAATCTAGCCATGGATGGCACAGCTGACTGTCCCATGTGGGAATCGAACCGGCAACCTTGTTGTTCAGAGCACATGCTCTAACCAACTGAACTAACTGCCCACCCTCTATATAAATGTTTTTAATCCTTTATTTATGCTTATGAGTTAAAAGTGTAACTCTAGAAATCAATAACGATATCATATGTAAAACAATACCCTGGAATACCATAATCGGTTTTGTTGAACTTATAGTGAACTTGCAACGACAGAGAGTTCTTGGCCTTCTATGATGCGTAAGTATCGTAAATTTGTTATCGGTACATAAAACTTCTTGTAACATAATATGTTAAAAATAAATGCTAAAATTCCTTTATAATACAAAAACAAGTACCTAAATGTAAATAAAAATTGGAATTAAAAAATTGAAACAAAAGTTTTTCCCTAAAAATTTGGGCCAAAAGCATAGGTGTGCATTATACACAGGAGCACACTATACATGGCAAAATAGTGTATATCCTTATTCCTGACTTACAATCTTTTTCCATTGTTCAGAATCCTCTTTATTCAGTTATCTTTTTCCCTCCCTTCCCCCATTCATCCCTCACTCCCAGATGATGGGCTCCAAGGAAGCTGTGGTGCTTTCCCTGGCATTTTCCAGAACCTGGCATGTAAAAGATGCTCCATTAGTATTTGATTAATGAATGAATTCGTCTCTTTCCACATGGATGTGCCTTATCCTGCTTCCTTTGAAAGGCTAACAAAGATAGGGAGGAAGAAGGATGTAGAGTACTCTTGAATGTGCACTCAGTGCTGTTTCAGGCATCCTTTAGTGAATCTAGTGCTTCTTCCCTGGCTCAGGCATAAAAGACCTCTGCTGGCTGGGGAAGAGGGAGTGGGCTCCGGGAACTGCAGCCTCTGCACACTCGAGCCTGGTGTGCCTACCCCCTCCTCCCATGGTCAGGCTTTCCCAGTGAATCTGCCTTCCTACAGACATAGGAGTGGCTTTCAGTAAGCCTATGATTTTTCCCCAAGCCAAAGACCCTATGGACAGTCTTCATGGGGCTCCCCTTGGCTTCAGGAGCCTCCTGAGAGCAGAGTGTGCTGACTGGGAGCGGGGAGCTGGGGCCACAGTCCCTTTGCAGGGTGGCAGAGTGCCCCTGATCTGGACAAAATATCTCCCACCAATGAGGGGCCTCCTCATTTAGATGGGGTTGGCTTTCCCCACAGAATAAGATGTAAGTCTTCACTGGAGGGGTGTCAGGTCCCACATTGGGACTGGGGGCTCAGGGTGGCACTGGAGGTGCTGCTAGGGAGAGCTGTTTCCAGTGAGCACAGTTGATAATAAAAGTTAGGTGAGCTGTGGGGGTGGCCTTCAGATGATGGGACAGTTTCCCACCTGAACTGTTCTCCAGGTCTGTCTCAAGGTCCATGATGTTGGGGCTGGTGCTCTGGCTCCTGGGGTCATCTGAGGTGGCCATTGAGGCTGCCACAGCCCTGGCCCAACATTGACTTGACTAGTAATCTTAAAGTCACAAATGGTCATAATGTGATTGGACCCAACTCTTACACAAGAAAATTAAAATAAGATCACAATTTGAATAAGGTCAGAGATATCATTCAAATGGACAGTAATATACCAAGAGTCTTAACTGGTTATGAGAAAGGGAAAGGTTTTCTGTTTATAATTACCAGAATTACATGAGTTGTATAATAATCATGAGTTTGAACTTAGAAGGGGATGCTATTCTTGTAGAGTGGAGAAAACAGGTGCCCTGACCAAACACTCCTGGGCCAATCAGAGGCACGATTTAAGGTCTCCCATAAGGACTCCTTATGACTCTCCTTAGGTAGGTGTCTCCTGGTTACCTGATGACAAAGGAGTCTGTAGTGGCTTCCTCTGAATAGTGGAAGGGTAGGGATGGGGAACATTAATAAGGTGGTTTGTTACCTTACAAAGTAAATTACACAGAATTTTCAGGGATTGAAAAAGAGGCAGCCTTCAAGCAGTACTGAGAAGTTCCCTGACTATTTCTACATTTGGGGAATGCAAGCAGTTTGACCTCACATGGGATTTTGGCTTTATTTGTTTGATTGGTTTTAATATTACCCTAGACCCAGGAAGGTCAGTTTCTTATTCTCCTTTTGTCATAAAATGAAAGAGCACTTATGTCTAGAAACTAAAACTATTGACCGCCCTTCATCCCAGACTCTGAGCTGCAGATTTTCATGCAAATTAGATTCTGAGCCAGTTATGTCTTATTTATTTATTTATTTATTTATTTATTTATTTATTTATTTTTTTAATTAGCTTCAGGTGTACAACACAGTGCAATAGTTATACTTTTATCCCTCAAAGTGACAACCTCTCTCCCCCAATTCTCCACCCCACTCCTCCCCACCATATCATACTATCTATTACAATTCCTTTGACTCCCTTCCACTGTATAATCCACACAGATAATCCGTGACTATCTATATTGGGCCAGTTAAGTCTTGATATCAACTTCTGTCTTTATAACTCAGTTCCCATACCCCACGTGGTCAGGAACCAGGAACCCAAGGGACAGATTCCTTTCCCCAACTCAGGCACTCCAGGAAGAAGGGGAGTTTCCAGCACCTACCTGCCAAGCTGTGCTCCACTTGCTGAACTTTACCCAGCATGAATAGGTCCTTCTGGCTACAAGTTCTCCCAAACTATCCTTACTTGTGTTTTTAAGGCACACGAACTCCTCTGTGTAAGGCTCTCTGTTTATAATGAATTATTTCAATTATTCTTACTACTTAAAAGAAACTTCTGCATCAAAGCTCACCCCTACCCTGTCATGTGACTCCAAGATGCTGAGAAGGTGGGGATAAGGGCAGAGCCCAGTTAATATCAGGGATTCTGATCGTTGGGGTCGCACTTGATCATGACTTTCAATCCCAGTCCCTTTTTGGATGTTTCAAAGGCCTCCAGAGCTTTCTCCAGGGGAAACCTATGGGTCACTAAGGATTTTACATTCACAGACTTGGACTCAAGCATTGAAATCGCCACTGGCCACCTGTAAAAGATCACAAGCATTACATTCAACCTTCAGGAGGAAAGAGCCAGGCCTCCTCCACAAACTACCAAGTACAAGATCAGCTTGGCCATATTTATTTATAGCATTGTGGTTCTGCAAGTTCAATTCTGCAGACCAACAATGGTGGAAATGATCTTATGATTTGCTCCCAAATGCTCCCTGGCCCCTCTGCAATACCTGTCATGAAGCCTAGCATTCCCTTGACATGAAGGCATAAGACATATGGAGGCTACTGTGGAAAGGCAGCTAAGCCTCAGGGAGGCAGCCCAGGATAATCCAGTCACCTCCCTTAGCACCTCAGCAGTTTACTAGAAAATGGGTACTCCACTGAGGGAATGGTTAGACTCTAAAGGTGGGCATAAGGAACACTGGTGGGGAAGGTGGCCCTGGACAGAGTTCCCCAGCAGGAGAGGGGGTCATAGAACATGGGGTGGGGTGAATTAAGACCCTCTCACTTCCCAGGGTGTGCCCTGGGGCTCTAGAGTGGGAGCCAAGGGACTTGAGTTCTTGCTGTTGTCCTCCTTTCTCTCCTTCTTCCCTTTAAAGGGGAAAATGGAGATTTGGCCACTTCAGTAAATGGAAAAGAGAAGGACAGGGTGATGAGCAATAGAAACCCAAAAAGATCATGCTTCAAAATATTTCTCCCCTCCATCACTCTCTCCCCCGGCCATCTTTGCCCTCCTGTTCTTTGGACCCCTATCATGGCTGTCCATGTGGCCAGGGAGTGCCCCTCATGAATAAATAGGCAGAGACTCTTGGTGCTAGTCTTGTTAGCTGTTCACCACCCCACTCACCCACAACATACTCACGTGTTGCAGTATCGAAACACGCCCTTGATATCCACTTCACGGATGGCTGCATGCACTAGGGGCACATTAGTCATCTCAGAACCCAGTCCCACAAGCACCAGGGTCCCACCGGAACAAGTGGCCTGAAGAGGAAGGAAAAACAAGAAAATCAGGGAAATAAGAAAATGCAGACTTCCCACTCAAAATAACACTGTCATCACACAAATATCTTCTGATTCCACCAGAGGCGTATCGAAAAATTCCAGGGAATGTCATTCTTTCTATACTGATGAACTCTTCAACATGGCGACCAAGCTGAACAGAGCAGCAGGGTAAACATTATCTTGTTTAAAGATCCTGAAATAACACACTTCACCAGCGGAGGACCAGGCACAGAGGGAGCTTCTTCGACTGTCCACAAAATCCCAGGAAATAGCCAAAGTTCTCCAGGATTCAGTGAGAATCTCCCCTACAAACAACACTGATCTTCAGTGGTCCCCTGAGCATCTTTCAAAGCTTTACTAATTCAGTACCAGATGCTGGCTTCTTCCCCATCTCAGCACCGGTTCTTCCTCCAGAGTGCCCACCCCACAAGAAAGGACTTTTGTCAAACCTCTAAGGAACCACCCTCTTGGTGAGAAAACTAAGCACAATACAAATGGGGAGGGCTATTGGAATTTTGTGGTTTAAAAACTGTCTTATACCTGCAAGCTGGCGTTTAGAAATATTTTTGTTCCAGAGACATTCATCCTGATTGATACTATTGGTCACACTGGATTTTGTCTTCCTTGAACATCATCTGCCTTATCAGTTTCTTCCTTGGAGGAAGCCAGAGTGTGAAGTTTCTCTTGACCACCTCTGCATAACTCCTCCTGAGAGTTGTGCCTGCTCCAGATATTTTTTGGGGTCACTATGCTTGATGTTGTGAAAGAAAAATGGACAATTCATTCCAGACTTTCTGAGGGGAAGGATACACCACTAAGAGAGGCCTGCAGCAAGGGGGTGACACTGGCATTTGCTCTTTTGAGCTGCGGGATCCTGGATGGTGCCTCTCAGCCAGCTTCCTCTTACGTAACAGGATGATGCCTCCCCGGCAGGACTGTTGGGGGTACCAATCATAGTGCTTGGCATAAGGATGGGCTCATTGTTTGGCATGTTTTCTGTGTTCTTTTTTTTTTTTTTAATTGAAGTGCAGTCATTTACAAACCACCTGTGACATATGGACACTGTTGGTAAGGGGGAGGGTATCTCAACTGGAAAATGTAGCTGTCCCCAGTGGAGAAGTGGAGGAGAGAGGTATAAGTGAGCCACAGAAAACTCTTGATTGAGAAATTTTCTAGGAAAAATGTTTCCCATCAGCATTTCCTCTCCACTTGGTGAAAAGGAGGAACACTTTCAAAGGGGCCATACCAAGCTGCCAGAGGCCAGCAGTTTGCTGACCACAGGTAAAGGAATGTTTAAACTACCTGGCCATTGTTTTGTGGCTGTGACCTATGCACCAAGGAGATGACATCAATTGTACCCTAAGCATTTGCCACTTCTCTTCCTGAACATTATCTAGTCACGATCTGGCAGGACAGAGACTCTCAGGTAGGTCCATATAAGGTGCCATCACCTAACCTGCCTGTTAGAGGGATGGCCTATAGCATTCTACAGCACCTGTCATGCATGATGGCTCCACTCCCCACTCAGGAGAGGCACCGGCTTCAGGGCTGGAGAGGCCCTTGGGTCACATTGACCTCCACGTCCACCTCAGGTAGCCTGGCAACTGGGCCTCCACCAACTGCTGGAGATGCCAGCTGTTCTCCAGGCAGGAGAGAAGAGGAAAGAAAGCCTCACATTGTGAAGCCTTTTCTTTTAGTGCCTCCCTGTGGAGTGGGGGTCACTGACTTGTCAACAACTTAAAAGACAGCAGATATACCTTACTCATTGTCATAGCCCAACACACAACATGTGCCCAAGATGTGTCATGGGCCGACTGATCACACGTAGACCCATTGCCCTCTGAGTTTTGGTTTCCCTTTGCCCCAGGGTGAAGGTACCACCTGCTTCTCCCTCCTTCTGCTGCCCTTGATGCCATGACATCTTGGTAGAGAGCCGGGCTGCTGTTAGGGTGCCAGGTCTGAGGGCACCCTAACAGCTCTATGGGTCAGCTTTCCTCAGAATTTCTTTGTGTGTGTGTGTGTGTGTGTGTGTGTGTGTGTGTGTGTGTGTGTTAAGTGTTATTATATAGTTTATTGTGTGTGGGTTTTTGTTTGTTTGTTTGTTTGTTTGTTTTTTGAGGGCAATGTCACTGGCCCTCACATACGGGACCCGAACCGGGGCCGCTGGCCTCCTAAGCCAGCGCCCAACCACCACGCCACTCGGCTGGCCCTTCCTCAGAATTTCTTGAGTTGTGCAAATGCCCTTGTGCATGACCCAGCTGTGACTCAGAAGGAAGAAGGAAGCTTGAACTGCTGTGGGAAGCTATTTGAAAGGCAGGGAAGGAGTGGCAGTGGTGGCAGCTGTCACCACTGTTCTCCCCAGCCCTGCCCTTCCTACCCTAGCATGGTTGCTCACTGGCTGCTTGTCCCTTCCTTCCTTTCCTCTTCTAAGCAATGGACAGAGTAGGGAAAATGCAGGCATTGGAGCAGCGTGCTCAAGGTAAGTCACTGGGCTACTCATCGTAAAATGTGGAAAATGACCAATCTCACAGCTATTGTACAGATCAGTCATCACGTTTATAAGACTTGGCACACAGTGGAGTTTGGAACATAGAAGGTATTCTTTCTCCCTTTTTCCTCATACTCTGATCTGCCAATGCCAATCCCCCTTCCCACTCCCCTGCCAACTTCTCATAAATTACTAGTGGATCACTGAGGGGCAAATCTGGTTGATTGGCAGCCTTATCTGTTCCTAATTCTGGGAGAGGACAGCAGTAGCCAACGATGACCCTGAAAATCACCACACCTTGTGACTAACTGGCTGTCACTTTGTATAAATCAATCAAAGACCATAGTTTTCCTCAATAGAACAAAATAGGGATTTCCCATATGTAATAAAAACATGGTTTCCTGTTCCTCCTATTGATCTTTTAATTAAGAGCACAACTTTATGATCACAGATAATGATCACAACAGCAACCACATCCTAAATGTGTCACTTAACATCTTTCAAGGCCCACGTAAGAATATATCTGGTTACCTTGTTGAAACCTCACAATGACCCAATGAGAATGCGAGGCAAGTGTCACTATTTCCACAAGAGACATAAGAAAACAGAGATACAAAGAGATCACTTAATTGTGCTGTGGGGGCGACAGAGCAAGTCAGTGCAGAAGCTTGATCCTAGGACCCCTCACTTCTACTCAGACTACTACCCTGTACCAGTGCCCCAGAGCTGCCCTCATCCCACTCACATAGATGCCCGCCTGGATGGCGGTCTCTGCCCCTGTGCACTCGATCGTGACTCCTGGCTTGCACCCCAGGAGACTTTCCACTTTATTGGCGATTTCCTGAGGGCTCTCCTTGGAGATCTGGAGGACGAAATCAGCCCCTGCTTCCTTTGCTTTAGACAACCGAGAAGCAGACAGATCTAAAGTTGAAACAAAGTTTCTTTCAAACTGAAAAACTGGATGGCAGATTAGGGAGAACATAAAAATAGTGGTGCAGGTTCTGATGGCAATGGATCTCTGATGTGGTGGGTGATGTCGCTGAGCCCAACACATATGCTCTCTACACCATCACGCACTCCCATACACACATCTACACATGCACACTCTCAAAGATATCTTCTCTTCACACACATATACACTTTCACATATACCTTCTATACACACTCTCTGATATGAAACATATACGCTCTTCTACATTCCCACTCTGCCATACATCCACGCACACCCACATACCATACAAACACCCTCCTATAAACATATCATTCATCCCACTAGCTCCATAGCGCGCACACACACACACACACACACACACACACACACACACACACACACATCCTCTTCGTCTCCTGGGCTTAGACAAAGGGCTAAGCCTTCTCTTGGGACCAAGTAGGCAGTATGGGCATCTCAGGTCCATAAATAAAGAGCCAGGTCCTCTTCTCCACAGCAGCCACCCTATCCCAGCAGCTTCAAAAAAGAGTCTCTTCCTGAGCCCTGACTTGGTCATCCCCTGGGTGGGCTTTCAACCCTGGAACCAGGAGAAAAGAGGAGGAGCCCCTTTAGAAACCCAGTACCCCAGGAAGTGAATAGGTTTCATGCCCCTGCCCCAAACTATAGGCCCAGCTGTTTCCCCCTCAAGGAGATTTAAAAAGAAGAAAACCTTCTTACCAGTCACCACCACTTGAGCTGCACCCATTGCCTTTGCCACGAGCAAATTGACCAGTCCAATTGGCCCTAAATAAAGCAGGAAATGGGAGACACATTTGTAAAATATGAAACCTCAGCTCTCCCACTTGTCCAGGTCATAAACAGGAATCATATTTTTGTGCACCTCCAGCATCTATCCCAGTGCCTGCCACATGGTGAGACCTTAACAATTGTTTGTTGAATACATGAGAATTATTCTCTCCATGAAATCTGCTTCTAGTGTTGGGTTCTATTTGATCCTCTCCTAAAACAGAATTAGAAAATTTCCACTTACTCCTGGGCACTGCTTAGGAATGATATCAAAGAACCAGAGGGCTCAAGGAAACATATTTGTTCAGAGAAGAAGTCTCAGAAAGTCTGAATACATTTTCCTGTTCTTTTTGACCCCTATCTCCTTAGAACCCATCACATTTTCCCAAGGAGAGACATATCATTTTTAGGTACCCACTGAGGACCACTCTGGAGGGTGTCCTTAAGTGAGCTGGCTCCCTGTTCCGGCAGCCCCAGGATGTTCGGGAGACTACAATTCATCCCTGAGACAACCTGCTTTACCAGATTCCGCATGCTAGATAACATGATGGTTTTAATACCAAAACCAGACCCACAAAATAAGGTTATACAGAATATCTTTGAGGATTTGCTTTTTGGACACTTCCCTTAAAAATAATTTCGTGAGTTTCCCCAGACAGCAAAACACTGAAAAATACCAGATGAAATGAACAACAAACAGATGATTAAACTAGTGCAATACTGCATACCTATTAAAAATTATGTCACAAATCTTTTGTCCACTGACATGAAAAAATGTACAAAATTGACTTAAAAAAAGGAATGTGTAAAAAAAATTGAAGCAAATTCAGCATGATCTCATTAGAAAAAGAAAAAAAAAAGAAAAACTAACTACAAGAGTATACTAAAATGTTAACAGTGATTCTCTCAGGCTGATGGCGCTATGGGTAAATTTCTATGTTTGTGCATGTGTGGTGTGTATGACATCTTTTTTTTTTCTATGGCAAAAGATATTACTTATACAGATTTTTAAAAAATCTGTCACCTGAAACCAACAGACTTCTGGTTTATTGAGGCAAATCTGTTCTGTACCCATCACCCTACTTAGGAAACCCTGTGGTCACTTATTCAACCCTGCCAAAGAAAATCAGTCACAAAAGTGAGTGAGGATTAACTTAAAATGATTAAAGGCCTGAAATCATAAAACCCTAGAAGAAAACATAGGTGGTAAGCTCCTTGACATTATCTTGGTGATGATTTTTTGGATTCAACACCAAAAGCAAAGGCAATAAAAGCAAAAATAAACAAGTGGGAAAACATCAAACTAAAAACCTTCTACACAGCAAAGAAAACCAACAAAATGAAAAAGGCAACCTACTAAATAGAAGAAAATATTTGCAAATATATTTGTTAAGGGGTTAATATCCAAAATATATAAAGAACTCATATAACTCAATAACAATAAAACAAACAATTCAATTAAAAAATGGGCAGAGGATCTGAATAGACATTTTTCCAAAGACATACAGATGGCCAACAGGTACATGAAAAGGTGCTCAACAGCACTCATCAGGGAATGCAAATCAACACCACAAGGAGATTGGGCCAGCCGAGCAGCACACTGCTTAAGAGAAGTTGGCTTGGGATGCCAGCTCTGAGCAGCAGGGCCCTGGTACGGATCCCACATTAGGGGTAGTGATGCTACACCCTCTACAGCTAAGATGGAGAACAACAGCTCGACCTGGAGCTGGACTGCCATGCGTCACAGGTGATGGCATAGGCTGCAGCCCCTGCTGCAGTGTGCTGCCATAAGCTACTGTGAGTGGCTGGCAGCTGGCATAAGCTGCCGTTAGCCATCGTAAGCGGCCGTCTGTCCAATGGCTGGCGACCGATCTGCCTCAGCCATGGCAATGATCATAATACCAACATAAGCCAGTGAAGTGACGTCCTCCACAACTAGACTGAAGAACAAAAGGACAGCAACTTGTCTGCTCCCCTTCCCCAATTCCCCAACACTGTTCCCGTCCCCCAATTCCCCAATAAAATCTTTAAAAAAAAAAACCACAAGGAGATCACCTCAGACTCTTAAATTGGCTATTCTTAAAAACACAAGAAATAACAAGCACTGGTGCAGATGTGGAGAAAAGGGAACCTATGTACATTGTTGGTAGGAATATAAATTGGTGCAGCCACTATGGAAAACAATATGGAGTTTCCTCAAAAGATTAAAAATAAGACTATCCCATAATCCAGCATTTCTACTTCTGAATATTGATCCAAAGAAAATGAAAACACTAATTCAAAATACATGTGCCCTCATGTTCATTGCAACATTATTTACAATAGTTAAGACACGGAAACAACTTAAGGGTTCACTGATGGCTAAATGGATAAAGAAAATATGGTATGTAAAAATACAATGGAATATTACTCGGCCACACAAATGAAGGAAATCTTGCCATTGTGACAACATGAATGGACCTTGACGGCATTATGCTAAGTGAAATATATCAGACAGAGAAAGGCAAATACCATGTGATATCACTTGTATATGGAATCTAAAACAAAACAAAACAAAAAAACCCTCACTTCTCTGGTATGATTTGAAAGTTCCAAAAGTTGCTCCTCCCTTTACTATCAAAAATATTTCCCTAGGGGCTGGATGGGTGGCTCAGTTGGTTAAGAACATGAGTTATGAGCAACAGAGTCGCCGACTCAATTCCCACATGGGCCAGTGGAACGTTGGTTAAGAACTGGCTTGGGACGCCAGTGGCCCCGGTTCGGATCCCACATATGAGGGCCAGTGACACTGCCCACTACCGCTAACAACAGCTCCTCCTGGAGCTAGGCTGCGAGCCCCGGCGAAGGTGTTGACTGCAGCCCCTGCTGCGGTGGGCTGCCATAGGCTACAGTCAGTGGCCAGCAGCCAGCGTTAGTGGCTGGCAGCCAGCGTGAGCTGCCAATAGCCACAGTAAGCAACCATCCAGTGGCCGGCAACTGATCTGCCTCATCTGGGAAGAGCGCAATGATGATACCAACATGGGCGAGTGAAGCAACGTCCTCCGCAACTAGACTGACGAACAAAAAGACAGAAACTTGTCTGTTCCCCTTTCCTGATTCCCCAATGCTGTTCCCCTCCCCCAATTCCCCAATAAAATCTTTAAACAAAACAAAACAAAAAAATTCCCACATGGGCCAGTGAGCTGGGCCCAGCTGAGCTGCTGCTGAGCTGCCAATGGGCGCCAGATGGCTCAGCTGGTGAGAGTGCATGCTCTTAACAACAAGGTTGCCAGTTGGACTCCTGCATGGGATGGTGCGCTGCACACCCCCACAACTGGATTGAGGGCAGCAGCTGGACTTGGAGCTGACCTTGCACCCTCCACAGCTGGGAATGAAGGACAAAACTTGACTTGGAGCTGATGGGTCCTGGAAAAACACAATGTTCCCCTTCCCCAATTCCCCAACACTGTTCCCTTCCCCAATACCCCAATAAAATCTTAAAAAAATAAAATAAAAATTTCCTAGTTTTCTGTCAAGGGTTGAAAAATAATCCCAATTTTCATTCTTTAAATGAATAAAAGGGTTATGCTGCCTAGGAAATAACAGCAGTTACTATCATGTCTGCAGATATTAGTTTATTT
Organism: Aselliscus stoliczkanus; assembly: GCA_033961575.1. Classification (NCBI taxonomy): domain Eukaryota; kingdom Metazoa; phylum Chordata; class Mammalia; order Chiroptera; family Hipposideridae; genus Aselliscus; species Aselliscus stoliczkanus. Next base: position 98,824,013 of record CM066732.1, on the reverse strand, counting down.
AGCGAAGTGCTGGTCACTGAGGGAATGGGACCTGTAATTCTCTCCTACCCAGAAAGATCCTAGGACCAATTTCAGCCTTGGAGGGGAAATGAGATGGGCAGAGGGGTCCCCACCTTCCCTTTTGATGATTTTATAACCAGGGTGCCATCTGTTTCTTACCAGCTCCACACACAAACACCTTGCTCCCAAGGGTGATTCCAGCTCGCCGGCAGGCATGGATCCCCACAGACAGTGGCTCAACCAGGGCCCCTTCCTCAAAAGTGACATTGTCAGGAAGCCTGGGGAGTCAACATACTCAGTTAGTCCCTCTGGGTTAACAACAGCTAGTATTTATTGAGCACTTATTTATGTGCTAGGCAATGTGTTAAGCTAAATTTACATATATTCTCTTATGTAAGTCCTCAGAACAGTTCTGTAGTAGGTATTATTATGCCCATTTTGCAGACGAGAAAACCGAGGTTTGGAGGATTAAATGACTTGTTCCAAAGGTTCTAAATTAGTGAAAGGCTCAAAGCATTTGAATTGGAAACCAGACATGTCTGATTCTAGAACCCATGACACACTGTTCCCCTCTGAAAATGGTTTTCTTTGGAGAAATCACTTCAATGAATACCAATACACTATGTTTTCTTTAATATGCTATCCAAGATAAAGTACAGTGTGGCTGTCATTAATAAATGAAAAATTCATTTAACAAGAGGTTAACATAGTCACATTTCAGCGTCTCATCTATTTGTCAAACTGATAGCCTTTCTGATTTCACTTTGGCAAACAGTCCCAACTATTAGCAGCTTTATAAAACAGTGATTTGTAAGCTGCTGCTCTTTTCAATTGTGTGTCCCTCCCTCCACCCCCACCCCGGTTCCAGCCCCCTCCATGACACATTCCAGAGGAACCACATTTGATGGCTGCTTGGCTGTCCCAGGACTGGTTAAGATGGGAAAAGGGCTGTCTTCCACACAGCTGATTAAATGCTGTCACCTTCACCACTGGGTTCTTGGTTTTCACTTCCAAGTCCATTGGCATCTTGATCCTATTAATAATCCTACTGATGATGACAGCAAACATTTGTATAGAGCTTTACAGATTAGAGAGCTTTCTCATCCATTATCATTTAATCCTCACCATGACCTTGTCAGGTGGGAAGGGCAGATTTTATTTTTACCTTTATTCTATAGAAGAAGAAACTGAAGCTCGATGACATTGAGACTTGCCCAAGGATACAAGGCTAGTAAGTGGAAAAGCAAGGCCTCCACCCAGGCCTCCTGATTCCGTATCCTCTGCCTGCCCCTTATCAGCTGCCTCTTAGTCAAGCAGCTCTGTAGTTGATATCTAATTTCTGCTAGTTCCTAACTGTCTAGTATCTATTCAGTGCCCCCAAAATCTCCACATGAAAACCCTCAAGTTCCAAAAAGAAAGGTGGCAGCCAAACCATGTACTCATCCCCCCTGATCCTTCTGTCACTGTTCATGATCCCCAGAGAATAAATAACAAGGCCTGCCGTCCTTTCCTTCTCGCTTCCCTTTTGCTTCTCTCACATCATTGCCCCTACTCCAATCCACCCTTCTGCTCTGATTGCTGCCATCACCCCTTCTACGCACCCAATTACCCCATCAACTCTATAAAAAGGGAAACAATTGAAATGAAATAATGAAGACTCCCAAACTCTCAAGGACCCCTAACCATACTTTCTCAGACACACCTGCTCCTCCACATTTGGGGCTCCCCCAAAGCTTGTACTGGCTCTAAGCTGAGGGTGACCCTTGGTTGGAAACTGTGTGCTCCTCTCCCCTTCCCTCTGACTCCCCCTTGTAATAAGCACACCAAGGAGAAATGGGACTGGGGGCGGTACTGAGGACTGTTACCTGGGAGAACATTTTACTGATTAGGCAGAAGTTGCCTTTTCACATATGCAGCCATAGCCAGCAGCATAGGAGGGCAGCCTGGCAAGGAGGCAGAAGCATCAGGCAGAGTCCTGGGGCCCAGCCCCTTTGCCACTGACCTTGAGTGAGTTACTGGGTCCTCCTTCCCCAACCTTGTTCAGTCAGGGGGAGGGGGGAAGGGGTGAGAGGACTCTAAGTTTCTTCCCAGTGCTAATCTTTCATGACTTTATAAACACCAGAGAATGACAAGGCAACTTGGTGATTTTTCACAATAGGGTTCAGGGAACAGGTAAAAGGGTTAAAGAATGATCAAGAAGCCAAGAAGGAAGCAGGAAGATAGAATGAAAATAAGGTGGATAAGAAAATAAAGAGGTTGTGGTAGTGTAGAAATCCTCACAGAAAGAAACCAGAGAGGGCTTGGGCCCAGGGCTGGGCTGGGGACACAGGCAGGAAGTACCCTGGGAGGAGGGGGGTGGTGGGGGTTGCATGTGCCCTAGAGGCCCTCCCCAGTCCTCTCATCGCCATTGCCAGACAGAACACCCCTCACCCCTCCCCAGCCCAAAGATCCCTTTCAGGCCTAACCCTTTACCATCCCCCAGACACAAGGCCACAGTTATGACATATGATGACATCACTTATTGAGCCAGGCCTCACGCTGAGCACTTGATATGCCTTTCTTATTGAATCCTATCAATAATTCTATGCAATTCATCATATTGGTGCTATTATAATCTCCATTTTACAGGAAAGGATATTGATGTTACAAAGTTTAAGTAACTTGCTCAAGGTCACACAGTTGGTAAATGGCAGAGACCACTGATTAGTCTTGAGCTTCACTCCTTTGCTCTTCTGCCTCCCATGAAAACCTTGCTTGGCATCTTGACTTGGAAAGGGCCCAGGGAAGGCAGACTCTGCTCACACAACCTGCTTTCTTCTGGAGCAGGTGTGGGTATTGACTTAAACTCATCACAAGGTCTTTGATCTGTGACTCCTTTCAAGGCTTCCAGAGGGCACTAGAAAACTCAGATTTATCAGACTGCTCCTGTGATTGGCACCTGGCCCTTGTCAGACAAGACCCATCCTGACTGACAGAGCCACCACTGGGGCCAAGGGTGGGAGAAAAATGAACCTGGTAGGGTCAGGAGGAAAGGGGCACATGAGCACCCAAGCTCCATGGGCTGGGAGCCATGCAGAAGGTACAACACTTTGCTTCTACCAGACAAAACTTCTCGCCCCAAAACCATTTTGAGTGTTGGGGTAAGGCAGTAAGCACAGGGCATGAGCTTGAGAATTACTGCCACCTTGGCTTGACTCCTGGCTCTGCTCTGTGCCCCAGTCAATTAGCCTCCTCCTGCCTCTGCTAACCCTTGCAGAAAACTGCACTACTGGGGCCAGCCGAGTGGCTCAGTTGGTTAAGAGAGTGAGTTCTGAGCAAGAGTCACCAGTTTGATTCCCACATGGGCCAGTGAGCTGGGCCTGAGTTGAGTTGCCACTGAGCTATCAACAGGTGGCCGGATGGCTCAGTTGGTGAGAGCACCGGCTCCTAACAACAAGGTTGCCGGTTCGACTCCCGCATGAGATGGTGGGCTATGCCCACCCGCAACTAAGATTGAACACAGCACCTTGATCTGAGCTGCCCTGAGCTGCCCACAGGTAGCTGGATTGCTCAGTAGTTAGAGAGTCAGCTCTTAGCAACAAGATTTCTGGTTCAACTCCCATATGGGATGGTGGGCTACACTCATCCACAACTAAGACTGAACACGGCACCTTGAGCTGAGCAGCTGCGAGCTGCCCATAAGCGGCCGGATGGTGACTGGACTTAGAGCTGAGTTAGCTGTGCCCTCCACAACTAAGATTGAAGGACAACAACTTGGCTGTTCCCCTTCCCCAATTCCCCAACACTATTCCCCTTCCCCAATTCTCCAATAAAATCTTTAAAAACAAACAAACAAAAAACTGCACTACTGGTGCCCACGTCACCATTAATTCTTCTGAAGGTTAAATAAGATAAAGCATGCAAAGTACTTACTAGCACAAGGCCAGGCAAGTACTAATAATAATTGTGATTTCACATGCATGCTTTACTTCATTGTCTAGTGATAAAATAAGACTGAAGCAGAGGAAGGTTAAGTCATTTCTTCAGTCACTCGCTAGGAGGCAGTGGATCCAGGGTCCCACAGCTCAGAAGCTATCTCCACGCCATGCCTCCTCAGTAAACCCCAGTTGTTGCTGTCATTGTTTGTTGTTGTCATCACGGTCACTGTTGTTATAAGTTCTCTTTCCCATAGCTGCAGTGGAAACTAATAATGGAGGACACACCACAACAAGTTACCCCAGGATGGCTGGAGAGGAGTGAGTGACTTCAGCAACAATTTTGTATTACTGCTCTCGGTGAGGGGAAGTTAGACTGAAAGACTACCAAGCACTGTGTGCCAGGCTTAGTCCTGGTCAGGCTGCCATCCCTCCACACCACCAAGAAGGGAGGTTTCATGTCTGGAATTAAGAGCTGAAAAGAACAAAGAAGTCACCACAGGAAACTAGAAGAAAGAACACCAAACACACAGAGGGGGAGAGGTCCCAGGTGGCACAGCTAGGCTGGGCACTAACTTGTAGCAGAAGTTGGCATTATGCTTATAGAACCGGCAGAGGTTCCCATCATCAGGGGGCGTGGCACAGAAGAAGATGGATGGCGACAGGTTGTATCGTCCAATCTTGCAGAATTCATCCGTTTCTCGGGGAGCACCAGGTTCGATGGCAACACGATCACCTGGAGAGGAAAACATGAGCAGAAGCAAGATGCTGCGAAGGTATTCAGGCTCATGGGCAGAAACCAGTGCGGAATCTGGCTGAATGAGCCACCCTTCTGCCTGGTGACCCGGGAGCTCCAGGCAAGTCCAGCCTGTTAGTGCTTCCAAAGGAGACACAGGATACAGCATAGGCTCACACTCTGAGAGAGAATGAACAGCCCACTTCTCCACAGACTGGTTTGGTCTGCCCTTTTACCAACTCATGGATCAAACCTGCCCCTCTAGCTTCACAGCCAACTCTCAGCCTGGGAAATACTATACAACCAATCCCATCTCTAAGGCAAGCCATCTCAAATTGCTGCAAAAGAGGTAGCTAGTGCATGGAGTTTGCAGACATTTTTCTCTTCACCTGTTTTGAAAATATTGGGCAAGGCCTTTACAAGAGCAATAATTAGGACATGTCAGTGTTCAGTCTAGTTATGTTTAGACAATGGCTAAGGCAGAACCACTAAGGCAAATGACCTACAGAGACCCCCAACTCTGGTATGGGGGAGAGTGCACTCAGGTTTATGAACAGCTGGCTTCTATCATACTTCTACTCTATGTCTCACTAAGTCTGCTTGGAAACCCAACTTTAGAATAGGAAAATTCTATTAGGAATTTTTAGGAAAAATTTCTTTTATTAGGAAAATTTTCATACATACATCAAAGTTGAAAAAAATGTACAGTGAACACCCAGATGTTATCCACCTAGATTCTTTTTTTTTTTTTAAATTGGGGAATTGGGGGAGGGGAACAGCGTTGGGGAATCGGGGAAGGGGAACAGACAAGTTGCTGTCTTTGTTTGTTCTTCAGTCTAGTTGCGAAGGACGTTGCTTCACTGGACCATGTTGGTATCCTCATTGCGCTCTTCCTGGGTGAGGCAGACTGGTGGTCGGCCTCTGGATGGTCGCTTACTGAGACTATTGGCAGCTCACGCTGGCTACTGGCCACTCACTGTAGCCTATGTCAGCCCACTGCCACAGAGGCTGCAGCTATGTTGTCCTGGGGACTCACAGCAGCCCAGCACCAGGTGGAGCTGTTGTTCACCATCTTAGCTGTAGAGGGCAGTGTCACTGGCCCTCATATGTGGGATCTGAACGAGGGCCGTTGGCGTCCCAAGCCAGCTCTTAACCAACGCTCCACTCGGCCGGCCCTAACTATTTTTATTATATTGATCATTATTATAATTATCCGAGCTGGTATTATTGTAGAAGAAATTCAAACTATAAGATAGATGACCAGATTGTATATAAATTAGAAATTCTTCCATGCCTTAGATTTAATGATTTCATTTAAATTTTATAAACAAATATTAAGAACTACTCAGTGAGTGGCTTTCTTCTTTATACATTAGTTGACTAGAACTTTAAATCAGGGCCGAGTGGCTCAGTTGGTTAAGAGTTGGTTTAGAGCATGTGCCCTGAGCAAACAGGGCCACTGGTTTGATGCCCATATGGGCCAGTGATGCTGCGCCAGTGTCGCTGAGCTGCCAACAGGTGGCAGGATGGCTCAGCTGGTGTAACAACAAGATTGCCTGTTTAATAGTGGGCTACGCCTGCCTGCAATTAAGACTGAACTCAGCACCTTGAGTTGAGCTGCCGCCTGGATGGCTCAGTGGATAGGGCATACATTCTTTTTTTTTTTTTTTTTGTTTTTTTTTTTTTTTTAAAGATTTTATTGGGGAATTGGCGGAGGGAAACAGCGTTGGGGAATCGGGGAAGGGGAACAGACAAGTTGCTGTCTTTTTTTTTGCTCTTCAGTTTTTAGTTGCGGAGGATGTTGCTTCACTGTTGGTATCGTCATTGCGCTCTTCCCGGATGAGGCAGATCGGTCGCTGGCCTCTGGATGTCGCTCACCGCGGCTATTGGCAGCTCACGCTTGGCTGCCAGCCGCTCACGCTGGCTGCGGGCCACTCACTGTAGCCCATGGCAGCCCACTGCAGCAGGGGCTCGCACAGCCCAGCTCCAGGTGGAGCTGTTGTTAGCTGTAGAGGGCAGTGTCACTGGCCCTCATGTGGGATCCGAACCGGGGCCGCTGGCATCCCAAAACCAGCGCTTAACCAATGCGCCACTCGGCCGGCCCAGGGCATACATTCTTAACAACAAGGCTGCTGGTTCAACTCTTGCATGGGATGGTGGCTACGCCCACCCGCAACTAAGACTGAACACAGCACCTTGAGCTTAGAGACCATGAGCTGCAGAAGAGAAGCCAGATAGTGACTGGCCCCCTCCACAACAAAGATTAAGGGACAAGAACTTGGCTCGTCCCCTCCCCCAATTCCTCAACACTGTTCCCCTCCCCAATTCCCCAATTAAAAAAAAAAAAAGAACTTTAAGTCAAAGTTAGCAAGTGAAACACTTCAATAATGAAATCCCTGTGACCACTAAAATGTGTTCCTGTACCTGATATATATGTCTCTTCCTTCTATCCCCTTCTACTCTCCTCTCTGCTGCCCAATGAAACTCCTCCAAACTATGCTTCTGCCACAGACAATGACTTCTTCAACTTAGCATTCAAGATCCTCCATAATTAGGTGGAGTTTATATTATTCAGTTTTGTTACATTATAATAATATTATAATAACTCACAGTTTTATGGTGCTTTTTAAAGAGGGACTTTTGTACAAATGATGCATACTTATCATCTCAACTAACTCTCAAACACAGAACCTCTGCTTTGAGCAGCACAGACTTATTACCAATTTAGATATGTAACTTCTACCTCTGTAATTTTATCACTCTGTTCCTCTTACCTGGAATATTAGCTTCTGACCTCTTTGCTAACTCAAATAAAAAACCTTTCTCATGTATCCAGATGCTGGGCAGACCAGTGGTTCTTAGCATTTGCTCGAGAATCTGAAAAACCAAGCCAGGCATCCGAGCTCTGAACCTAACTAGTGTTTGACCCTGGGCAATTTCCATGCTTCACTTTCTTTACCTGATAATGAGGAAAATGATGCCCATCTCATAGGGTTGTTTTAAGAATGAAGGAAATAATTATACATGTAAGTATTTAACAGGGAGACAAATAGTAAATCAATGTTATCTGCCTTCTTATAATTAGTTAAATGTCTAGCTCAAAGACCTGTCTCCTTCATGAACCTTCTTTACACACCTCTGCCATGACAAATGTCCTTTCTTTGACCTTCTAGAGCCTGTTCTTTACTGATTGCACCATAGGTCATCTTGTCCTCTAATTGTTGGCACTTGTGTATGTCCTGATGTCTGGTCTCTCCAACTAGACTGAAGCATCTAAGGATCATATCTTCTTAATTTTCTATATCCCTCAAAGTACCTGCACAGGCTGGACCCATTGTCCATGCCAACTAAGCACCTGTTATAACTTAAATTTAGAAAATGCCAATCCTTGTTACGGCATATGTTTACAGACTTAGACCCACAGGTAAGAACACATCAGTGACTACTGGAAGCTGTGAACCTTCCACTTTGGGAGAACCCTGCAAAATCCTAGGGGCTTTCTTGACTTTACTGATGATGAATGGAGGACCTGACTTAACATTTCTAAATGAGATACATGTCTATCTTCTTCAGAGCTTGCTTATGCCTCCCCATGTGCCTAGGCTCAGAGAGACTTCTAACTAACACAGGATGGCACCTCTTGCCAACCTCTTCCGTCTCCCAAATAATCTGACGTCATCACCAGGCTGTGCAGTGGTCTCATCAGTGAAGGAAGGTTAAAGCCAATGACTAGCTATGCCAAGACAGCTTGGATTTAATTCATTGTGATGGGGGACCATTGTGATGGTCTGCCATAGCTGAGAATGCCTCCCTCCAGGAAAATGAATTAAGCAAATCTAGAAAAATATCAGTGGTTTCCTAGCAATCCAATAAAATCAAAGACTGTTTCAAAGGCCCTGGTTCTGAACATATGGAAACAGATTGTGGTTCCTGTACCTGGAGTGTTTTCCCCACCTCTTTACCTGGCTTATTTCTTACCTGTCTGCAGGTGTTGGCTTAACTGTCCCTTCCTCAGACTAGCCAGAGGTCTGGATAGAACATACCGATCACACCCTATATTCTTCTCTGCTGCCTTCAACACAGTTGTAATTAAGTAACTACCTGTGTGTCCCAACTCTATCATCCCCTGTAGAAGGTAAGATCCATGTGTGTAGGCACTGAGACCATCTTCTTGACTGCTGCATCCGCAGAGGGCCTGCCCCCAAGAAAGCAAGCACAAATATTGATGTTGAATGAATAAATAGATAGACCCATTAGCTGAAGGGATTTGCTGACCTGGTTTTAGGTGCTTTACCAATGATCCCACTTTTACGACTGTTCCTGCAGCTTCATGGCCCAGCACCATTGGCTTTTTCACAACAAAATCCCCAATTCGACCATGCTGCCAGTAGTGGACATCTGAGCCACAGATTCCAACGGAATGCATCTTCAGCAGCACCTCTGATAAGAGAAAGGAGAAGGAGAAAACAAGGAAGGAGGAAACGACCCCTCTATCACCCTGAGGTACCCTGGCAATTCTCCTCTGCATGAAGGAGGGCTTGGTCTCAAAGGCCAGGTAAAAAAATTCAGACCAGAGGAAAATAAGCTAAACAGCAACCCCAATTAGTCTTGCAAAGCAAGAAAGCTTCCACAGAGCAAAATAACAGCATGTGAGGGTTAATTCTCTGTGTCAGTTTGGCTAGGCTATAATGCCCAGTTGTTTGGACAAACACTAGATGTTGCTCTGAAGGTATTTTTCAGGTGTGATTAACATTTAAGTGCACCCATGTTCACCGAAGCATTATTTACAATAGCCAAGGTATGGAAACAACCTAAGTGTCTATCAATGGATAAATGGATAAAGAAAATGTGGTGTATGTACAACAGAATGTTATTCAGCCATAAAAAAGAAGAAAATCTTGACATTTGCGACAACATACATGGTCCTTGATGGCATTATGCTAAGTGTAATAAGTCAGAAAGAGAAAGACAAATACCATACGATCTCACTTATAAATAGATTCTAAGGAAAAAAAAACAAGTTCACAGGTATAAAGAACAGATTGGTGGCTGCCAGAAGTGGGGGTTGGTGGGGAGGGAGGGTTGGGTGCAATGGATGAAGAGGGTCAGAAGGTATAAACTTCCAGTTACAAAATATATAAATCATGGGGATGTAATGTACAGCATGGTGACTAGTTAATAAAACCGTATTGTATATTTGACAGTTGCTAAGAGATCTTAAAAGTTCTCATCACAAGAAAAAATTTTTGTCACTATGTAAGGTGACAAATATTAACTAGACTTATTGTGGTGATCATTCCACAATATATACAAATATCAAATCATTATGTTTTATACCTAAGATTAATATAATGCTGCGTGTCAATTATACCCCAATTAAAAAAAACACATTTAAATCATAAGACTTTGAGTGAAGCGGATTACCCTCCACAACATGGATATGCCTAATCCAATCAGTTGAAGTCCTCAAAAGTCAAGACTGAGGTCTCCTAAAGGACTTCTCCCTCAAGACTGTGACATCAGCTTTTATCTGAATTTCCAGACTGCTGGTCAGCCTGCAAAGTTCAGACTCATCAGTCCCCACAATCACGTGCGGCAATTCCTTAAAATAAATCTCCCTCCAGTCCTCTCTCTATATACATATATATATTTAATCTATATATAAATAAATCTATATAAAAAATCTCTCTCAGTTCTGTTTCTCTGGAGAACTCTAATACACTGCAAAAACAAGGAATTAGTAGGAAGAAATGTGTCAAACCCATAAGAGAAAAAACTTTTCTAGGAGATAACTATTTCCAGACAATTAATGTGCTGTGCCTCATTCTTATCTGCTCACATAGGGGAGGCTGGTAGAATCTAGGCTTGGCAACACTTTGTGAGCTCTCATGCTGCATTTTCATGCCTGTTGTTTTGCTAAAAAGTGCAGTGTTAATTTAAACCACCCAAAGATTTCAACTGGCATTTCCCCTTCACAGATTTGAATCTAGTGAGATTTGATAGCACTGTTATTGTCAGTTTTCCAAGTTTAAAATAATGATGCCACTGGGCCCCTTTGCTGAAATAAGTCCTGAAGGATTACTGACCTGGTCTGACTGACATGACCATGTTACAAGTGTCTCCCTGAGAAAAAGCTCCGCCTTACAAAGACAAGGCGACCCAAATCTCTGCTATGCATTCAGGTGTCTTACACACTGCCATTGCCACAAACCATGGGCAATTCAATTCCTCCAAGTGCTGCTCTGTAGAACTTTCTCCTTCCTTGGTTTTGGTGAACAATGAAAGAAACGGCAGGGTGAATTCTGAGATCAAAGTTAGGGAAAAGTCATTTGAGTTATGAAAAGTGTCTGAGTTTCCTCTCTTGAAGATACCAATTTGTAATAAAAGGTTAAATTTGATGTGCTAGAACTCTAGCTGAAATTTACCATTGTTTCCCCTTTCAATTCAAGGACATCAAGAGACAAGAGAGTGAGAGCAGAATGCTGTTTCAGAAAGAGAAGCCGTACCAGAATCCTTTGAGTCTAAGATAGCCCTTGTTTGGCCACCTCTGGAATCAACATCAACTTTCAGGGGACAGTGTCTATTTCACTTCTCTGAATATGTTATCTTGGTGAAAACACTTAAGCCCTAAATATACATTACTTGCTAAATACTGATAGAAACAACTCTTGTCTGTATTCTTATCACTATAAAGCAACAACTCAAATGACCTTTGAATAAGAGAGCTCTGGAGGCTACAGGAAAGCTACTTCGATCTGATGTTCACACAGAAGCTACAGTTGTGGGGGTAAGGTAGGGCAGCACATCCCCAACTCATCCAGGACAGAAAGGGGACCTGAGTGGCTGGGTGTGGGATGAGCTATCTACAGACACTCTGCCCATTGCTCCCAGCCTTACTTCAGGGTCCTGAAGATCATGAAGTGGGACTCCAGGAATGAAATAGACAGGAAAACTGTCAGCAGGGATCTGCCTTAGCCAATAGGGTGACATGACCTCCCCGTGTACAGACACCACCCAGGAAGTGTGCATGTCAGCTCAGCTGCAGGCCCGCCCAGTGGGAGGTCAGAAGGAGTGGAGTAAAGGTGGCAGGAACTCTGCCCCAATGTACTCACCCACTTTCTGTACCTGGTTGATTAGGGCAGTGAGGCAGGGATCCATGCAGACCCTCCCATCCCCATTGCACAGAAGGTCTTGGTCTTCCTGGCATAATGCTTCCTTTTCTAACTAAAAGATTAAGTTTTGTAGACTCACTCCTTTTCCAAGTTTGGGTTAGGGTTAGGGGATGATTTGGCCACCTAAATAGCTTACAGTGAGTGGTTAGAGTAACCCAACTCTGTTGTTAGGGTCAAAAGAGGAACAATCCTGCCTTTGGTCCATAAATTGAAGACATTTTATGCCCAAACTGTTTGAGACAAGCCAGCAATCTGATATGATAACTATTCTCATTCTATCAGTTTCTCTTATTGTATGTAGCAGCCAAATGGAGTCTATCCAGTCATGCTGTAGACAATGGACTAGGTGGAAAGCCTAACAAAAGAATAGTTTTTTTGTTTGTTTTTTAAACCATAATTTTTAATGGAGGCAAAAGCAATAAACTGTAGCAGAAGAGGGGTAAGGGAGGAATGCATATGTGTCTCCAGCGGGAACAAGAGGAAACAAGAAACTGTAAGTTGAATATCCCCAGGACCTACCATTTGGGCCTGGTTCAGGGATAGGATAGTTCTCCTAAAGGAAACAAAATAGAAAAATCATTTAGCATGCATAATAAATTTACCTTATGAACATTTTCAATTTTTCTTTTTTAAAATTAAAGTGGAGCTTTATTCAAATATTTCTTCTTAGAATTAACTCAAGCTCAGGCCACACTGCTGCTGGGTGGATGCCTGAGGGGCTACACTGACTAGTGCTGACTCTAACTGCTGTCCTCAACCCACCTAATGGTGCACTTTGCCCAGGACTAAGAAAAAGTGTGCTACGTGCACTCCCAGGCAGAAAGGATGTTTGGAAGGCTTCCCTAGATCTGCCTTCCCTATCAGATACTTCGTAGTAGTTCCTGAAAGCACACATTGTTAGATACAGATTTGTTTGGTCTGGCAACTCGGACAGGGAAAGGACAAAGGTGTTTCTGGCAGCTGCACGTAGAGCTTTTCCTCCAGGCAGGTTGGAGAAAGTGTGTACTGGTGCTCTTTTCCCTCTATATCAACACACAGACCCCAACACTTGGTCCTCTCTTCTAAAACCTCCCTGTGGAGTTTTAGAGGCCCTTTGGGAACACAAAGGACCTGCACCTGGGCCACTGTCACAGATTCAAAAAGCACTCTGAGCTATTCTGGTATTCACAGCTATTATTATTGTCATTATTATTTACCAAGCTTTTTTTCCCAATGCCAACTTGCTAGAAAATTCCTGGTGACAAGGAAGGACAGTGAGGGGTCAAATCCAAGTGTTCATTTGATTAATTCTTTGAAGGCAGCCAAGAAGAGGGAGGAGAGATGTGAAATGTTCACAGCACCTACTATGGGCCAGACAGTGTGCTGGGCTTTACACACATCACGGCCCACAGTCCTCGCCACAGCCCAGTTTGCAGATGAGAAACCTGAGGCTGGGAAGTTCACTAACGTGGTCAAGGTCGTATCACCAGAGAATGGATAAACCAGGGCTAAACCCAGGTGTGTCTGATTCCCAAGCCTGCCTCACTGCATCCCACTGCAACCACAAAATGGAACGTGCCTTTTCTCCTTCAGGGGTGATGCAATGAGTGGTCAACCAGGTGATGAGAACGTCTGAACTGTGCTTCATGCAGAGCCCTCTGGGAGGAGTCACTACTCAAAGCTTGCCTTGTTCTGAAAGCTTCTGCAAGATGCTTTTATAGGTAGCAGTAAACCATACTGGGTCTGCTAACAAGATATAACAAGATATAGTTTGCTAACAAGATATAACTTTGATGCCAAAGACCATGCCTTCAATCTCTTTGGCACCAGTTACAGTGCTCTGCCCCAAACCCAGTGGGCTTGAACTGGTTAAATAACCACTGTTCATAATAGTGCTTCCATGAAGATTTGAGGTTCTTGCTCATTCAAGATTACCAGCCATTTCTGTTGAAAGTAGCGCAATGCTAATTTGACATTCCTCTCCAGTAAAACAGAGCCCAAGGTGATCATGCTAATGCTGATTAGCTAACACTAACTACCATCTTTGTGTCAGGTCATGTGCTGAGTGCTATACATGCATCACCTTGTTTAATCCTCACAACAGCCATGTGTGGTACTGCCACTGTCCACCCCCCACAGTACAGTCTTGCCACTGTCTCAAAAGGCAGTCTTGTTACTGCCCATCCCCGGGGGCAACTTGCCTTGCCCCAGCAAATCATATGGTGTTTTCCCTTTCCTAGATGGGGAATCAAGAGTCCATTCTCAACTGTAACCCCTTGAGATGTATGCTGTCTAATAGGTTACAATTTGATCTTCAAAAAAAAAAAAAATTTCGGCCGGCCGAGTGGCGCGGTGGTTACGTGCTGGCCTGGGAAGCCAGCGGCCCCGGTTCGGGTCCCACATATGAGGGCCAGTGACACTGCCCTCAAAAAAAAAATAAAAAAAAAATTTTTTTTCACTTTTTTTTTTAAAATTGGGGAACAGTGTGTTTTTCCAGGACTCATCAGCTCCAAGTCAAATAGTTGTTTCAATCTAGCTGTGGAGGGTGCAACTCAGTGGCCCATGTGGGGATCGAACCGGCAACCTTGGTGTTATGAGCACTGCGCTCTAAACACCTGCCCTGATCCTCAAAATTAAAAAACAAAAAAGGCCAACTAATCTTGTTTTGTAACACAGCTTGACCCCAATACCAACTAGGGGAAGGGCAGGGTTGGCCCCTTAATGGGGCCCTAAACTATAACACAATTCTACAACTCAGCCTTTTTTGTAAACGTCTTAGAAAATGGTCAGATTCATTATATACAAGTATTTTTCAATTTGAGGAGCCATAGAGAGTTATGTAAAAAGTGTAAACTTAGCCCTACTAATGAGGCTCTTACTGATCCCCAAATGATCAAGCGAACCACCTTCTGCCCCAAGGACCCCAGAGAAGATTCTTTTTCTGTCTTCTTCATTACCCCTGTACCCAGGGTCCCCAGCACAACCATTTGCCCCTGCTTCTCCTGCCCCTAAAGCTTCTCTTGATAGAAATGGCAAGAGAATTTGGCCCCCAACTAATACACACCCATTTCTCTCATTGGACTCAGGTAAATTAAAGATGAACTTGGGAACTATTTGGACAATCTGAATATATAGATGCTTTCCAACACCTTACTTTAGCATATGAACTGACCTGCAAGGATAGGATGATAGTTCTGGGACAAACTTTGTCAGACATTGAACAGGGAAGGAGGTAACTAAGGAGCCAGAAAATTTGCTAAGAATTTACATCTATCTGACAACAAATACGCTATAGGAGAAACAGTGGTCTCACCCATGTACCATGAATGGGATTACAATAGCAAGTCCCAAAAGTGGGAGAGAAACCATTCCTTACTCTGTATTAAGGCAGGACTTAAGGATGGCTGGCAAAAGGTCATTAATTATTCTAAGTTGTCTGCCATTATCCAGGGCCCGAATGAAAATCCTATGACCTTCTTGGAAAAGTTGAGGGAAGCTCTCATTAAACATACTAATCTAGATCTAGAGTCTTACGAGGGACAAGTAATATTAAAGGACAAATTTCTAATCCAATCTGCTTCTGACATGAGGAGAAAGGTACAAAAGCTCCTCCAGAGACCTGGGGTTTCCTTGGATGAAATGGTGACCACAGCCAATGTGGTCTTTTACAACCACGACCAAGAAAGGGAAGCCAGGCTCAGGAGGAGGAACAGAAGGAGGCTAGGCACACCCAAGTTTTAGCTGCGTTTACGGGACATTCACAGTCACATCCTGCAGGCCCTGCATTACTTGCTCCAAAGAACACTAAGTGCCATGTGTGCGGACAGGCAGGGCATTGGGCAAAGGAGCGTCCTAATTGTAATAAGCCTCCTCAATGGCCCTGCTACAAATGCAGGACTGCAGGCCATTGGGCAGCCCTCTGTCCCTCGGGCCTGAGGCTGCGACTGCCTTGCAGATGGTGACTCAGGACCGAAGCTGCCCGCCCCCAGTCGGCCTCACCTCAAGAGGTCACCATTACTGGACTGGAGCCTAGGGTATGCACGAATGTGGCAGGTAGGACAATAACCTTTTTATTAGTTACTGGGGCCACCTACTCTGTCGTTATTACCTTCTCTGGACCCATTTCCTCCCAAACTTGCACTATCCTGGGTGTGGTGGGAAAGCCCACCATTAAGAACTTCACTCCTCCTTTGGGCTATCTCTGGGATGAGTATTATATCATTCATTCCTTTCTTGGAGTCCCTGAGTACCCAAGTCCCCTCCTTGGGGGGTGGGGGATCTTCTCCAATTGTTAAGAATCCAAATTGTTTAGTTACAGAAGAAAATCCTGTCCTAAGGCTGTCCCTCCAAATGTAGTTACACAAACCAAAGACTATCTGAACACTCTCACCCCTACATGGGAGAGTCAAACTGACCCAGTGGTCTGGGATACTGGGATTCCTGGCCAGGCTAAAAACCCCAGTTCTCATTACTCTTAAGGATCCCTCACAGTTTCCCCACCAGAGGTCAGAGGCAAGGGCTGGGCTGCCGCCTATAATTTCTGTTTCTTTCTTATGGGCTACCTAAACCCATTAGCTCCACTTGTAACACTCCTGTATTAGCAGACAGGAAAAAAGACAACTCCTATAGAGTAGTAATCCACCACCACCTATCACAGAAAATGGCTGAATCATTAACTAAAACAGTGGAAATGCTTGGACTCATGAGCTGCAGTTGCCCTTCAAAATTGAAGGGCATCAGACTTCCTTACAGCCTCAGCTGGGGGAACATGCCTATATCTTAAGGAACAGTGTTGCTTCTATGTTAACAAATCAGGACAAGTCCAAGAGAACATTCAGAGCATCCTTGAATCCTCATCTAGGATCAAGACCTCAGCCTCTTTCTGGGATTCAAATTCATGGCTCCTGTCTTTATTGCTTGTCTTTGCAACCCCATTAGTAATATAATCAGCTTACTAACTAAATTTATCTCTTCTAGAATAGAGCTATAAAGCTACAAATGATTGTCATGAACAACTATCGACCCCTGGGACCCCAAGCTCCAGACACCTGTCACGGGCCGATGGATGGACGCTTCCCTCTGCCTCCTCTGATCAATAGTAGTTAGCAAGCAGGTGGATCCCAAAGAAGTCTCAATGTCCCGTGACAGCAGGAAGCAGCCAGAGCGGTCATGGCCCCAAAGTCCCCAAAGATTTGGGTTCCTAATGCTTGAGGGGGGAAATGTCAAGTAGAAGTTAGAAAATGTAGAAGGAGGAGGGATGGGAGGGGGTCCATGGTGTCTACAGAAAAAGCTCATAACTTCCAGGTTGTCAGAAAAGTCATGACACATTTTTGCAACGAAAAACAGAAAAAATACAAAAAATACATCATGACTTTTCCCAGAACCCATAGATTTGATTAACTGCTTCCAGCCACTATCTGTTTCTACAACAGATGACAAGGGCTAGAAACGTTCTCTTCCTGAGAATATATCACTAACTTATTAACCCCACTTGCATGTTAATCAGCCTGCTGACCTTTGATTCTTCACTGAGTCGGCAAGAAGAACTGAGACTCCCATAACAGTACTTTCTATTATCCCATTTTTCATATGATGAGACAGAATGGTGAGATTCAGCAACCTGATCATGGTAACACTAAGGTAGTAAATGGTGGAGCTGCATCCAAAGCAGCCTGATGTGGGCAGAGGGGCTCAAAGCACTGTTTTCATTTTTCATCTCTTAGTTTCAACTGGCTATGCCTGAAAGGAAGAAAGCGAGTAGGGAATCCGTTTAGAAACTGGCAACCCAGGAAAGCTGTCAGCAAAATCTTTCTCAAAGAAGTTGCTGGGCCCACATCTGACATGCTACATCAGGGCCTGCTGTGTAGTTGTTTCTGTTCTACTGGGTGAAATTTTAAACTGCAGGTTAAAACAGGCCTTTATTTCAAACATGGAACAGCACCCCACCCTCCCCACTAAAGCCACCAGTAGGCAGCTTCCCAGGCACTGAGATTCTCAGCATACTCTTCATAGCTTGCTTCCTATCAGGCCAGGCCTGAATACCACGTTTGGGGCTGGAAAGGGGTTAAGATTCCAGCTCAAAGTAATTGTTGGGCACACCAAGTAGGCCCTGAGTCACTAGAGATCACTACTGTAAATATTTGCTGGAGTTCAGAGACCAGCTTTGACCTGCCCCAGACACTAGAGGGTGCTGTGGTGATAGACTGGTTTTTCCTTAGTAGGAAGGAGACCATACTTGGAAAATTTAAATAACCTCTCCCACAAACCAACTTTCCTTTTCTGTCCTCTTTCTTGCCGACTGTAATCACCCTTACACTTCAGCTTGGCTCCTGACTCCCCTCTCTGCAGGAGACATGCCACCTGAGCACAAGACCATGTTAAGATCAGCCCTTAAGTTCATAAATATTATCCTAAGCTTGGCTGTGGAGCTCACAATGTTTCAGAAAGTTATCACAGTATGGTTACTAAAAAAACCTTGCTTTTCATTTGTGGTTCCTTCCTATGACGTTGGTTACAATCCTGTTTACTTAATCTCCTTTTCTGTCTCAGATTTCAGTGGTGATATTCTTTCATTTATCCTATTTCTTTTATCCTATTTCTTTATCCTTTCTTAACTACTCTGAGATCTCAAACTTCCACTTTTATCCCCATGGCCCAATCAGGCATACGCATATTCCAGGGTTCCAGAACAAGATTTCTTATCTGCCAGTGATAGTAACAAGGATAAAGAGTTGAGTAACTGTTCTTTATTGTTGTTATGTCACTTTCCCAGCATTTTTCACTTGAAGTCGGCCTGCACCACCCAGCTCTGAATAAATCATGGAACTACTTCAGAAAAAACTGTGGGAACATGGAATCATCTCAGGTGCCTCTAGCATCCTAAATGTTATCTAGCCTTTCCTAAATATATTTTCTCCAATTAGCCTAAACATATATTTCCTAAATATATCCTAGTGGCCCCCTTTCCTCTACTTCCGCCTGATACATCTTGAGTTCATGCCCTCAGTATATCTTGCATGGGTCGTAGCCCCAGCTTCCACAGGAGAAGAATCGGTGGCAGATGCCTTTTCCCTCCTCCAGACATCCTGAATGGTGCAGTGGTGAAAAACTCAGACCCTGGAATCGCCTGTTCATGTGCAAACCCAGGCTCCCCTCCACCAGTTGTGTGACTTCTGGGTGATTACATAACCTCTATTTGCCCTCAATTTCCTCTCTGTACAATGAAGATAATCATAAAAGAGAGAGCCCAACTCAGTAAATAAGTTAGCTCTTATTACACAAGAAATAAAATCAAAGTTCTTTTTCTATAATTAATTCACAGAATGGTACAACCAGATTTGGACAACCCTGTCCATTTCTTTTTGCAAGAGTAAAGTTTTTAAATTGTTTTTGGAGAAAAGTTGTATTTCCCTTGTTTCCATGCCAATGTTAGGTAGAAGTTGGAAAATGGAGGAGGAGGGGTGAGAGGAGATCCATAATGCCTAGAGAAAAAGCTTATAACTAGCTTTGATTAACTGCCTCTAGCCACTACCTGTTTTTACAACAGATGATGACAAGAGGTGGTCTGGAGCAAGATAAGGATCTGAATCAACAGACCTCCACCCATCTTAGGAGGTCACGCCTTCCTGTGGAAGAGCATGCACCACTTTTCCCCTCCAAATCAATATGTAACTCCACCACCCCACCCAGCAAACTATAAGTCCTTGGGACAAGGGCTCTCTCTCTCTCTGGCCTTCAAACTCTCTGGCACTCATCATCTCTCCCCTTCACTCCCTCCCCCTTTCTCTCCTTCTCCTCTGCCTCAGCTAGGCCCATTCTCTTCCTGAGAATGTATCACTAATAAACCCTGCTTACATATTAATCAGCTTGCTGACCTTTGGTTCTTCACTGCGTCGGCAAACTGAGACTCCCATAACACCATATTAAGAGAATTTGCCTGCTCCTTAAAAGGCTGGAATGTGTAAGAGAAGTAGGATCCTTAAAAGGCTGGAATGTGTAAGAGAAGTAGGATCCTTAAAAGGCTGGAATGTGTAAGAGAAGTAGGATCACAGGCTGGCCAGGTGGCTCAGTTGGTTAGAGCACAAGCTCTGAGCAACAGGGTTGCTGGTTCAAATCCCACATGGGCCAGTAGGCTGCGATCGAGCTGAGCTGCAGCTGAGCTGCCAACACAGGCAGTCAGATGGCTCATCTGGTGAGAGCGTGCGCTCTTAACAAGGTTGCTAGTTGGATTCCCGCATGGGATGGTTGGCTATGACCCCCGCAACTAGACTGAAAACTGAGACTGAACTTGGAACTGAGCTGTGGCCTCCAGACTGAAGGACAACTTGACTTGGAGTTGATGGGTCCTGGAAAAACACAATGTTACCTTTCCCCAATTCCCCAATAAAATCTTTTTTTTTTTTTTAAAGATTTTATTGGGGAATTTGGGGAGGGGAACAGCGCTGGGGTATTAGGGAAGGGGAACAGGCAAGTTGCTGTCTTTTTTGTTCTTCAATCTAGTTGCAGAGGACGTTGCTTCACTGGCCCACGTTGGTATCATCATTACGCTCTTCCCAGATGAGACAGATCGGTCACCAGCCTCTGGGTGGTGGCTGCCCACCACTCACTGTAGCCTGTGGCAGCCCACTGCAGCAGGGGCTGCAGCCTACTCTGTCACAGGGCCTCACACAGCCCAGCTCCAGGTGGAGCTGTTGTTAGCTGTAGAGGGCAGTGTCACTGGCCCTCATATTTGGGATCCAAATCGGGGCTGCTGGCACCCCCAAACCAGCTCTTAACCAATGTGCCACTCGGCTGGCCCATAAAATCTTTTTTTTTTTTTAAAGAAAGATGGGCCAGCTGAGTGGTTCAGTTGGTTAAGAGCGTGAGCTCTGAGCAACAGGGTCACCAGTTCGATTCCCACATGGGCCAGTGAGCTGCCACTGAGCTGCCAACAGGTGGCAGGATGGCTCAGCTGGTGAGAGCACATGCTCCTAACAAGGTTGCCAGCTTGACTCTCACATGGGATGGTGGGCTACGCCCACCCGCAACTAAGATTGAACAAGCACCTTGAGCTGAGTGGCCGGTTGGCTAATGGGCTGCCGGATGGTGACTGGACTTGGAGCTGAGTTAGCTGCGCCCTCTACAACTAAGATTCTAGGCAACTACAATATTGCCACAGGGATATGAAAGACAGTTTGGGAAATATAATTAATAATGTTGTAAATATTTTGTGGGGTGTCAGATGGTCATATGTCTTGTTAGGGAGACCATTTCATGGATGGAGTAGAGGCTTGATCACTGTACTGTACACCTGAAGCTGATGTTGTATAATATTGCATACCAACTGTAATTGAATATATAGATAGTCACGGGATGTGGATTATAATGTGGAAGGGAGTCAGAGGAAGTGTAATAGATATATATGATATGGGGGGAGGACTGGGGTGGCTAAATGGGGGAGGGGGGTTTGTCACTTTGAGGGGTAAAAAGTATAAATATTGCACTGTGTTGTACACCTGAAACTAATTAAAAATAAATAAATAAATTAAAAAAAAAATTCTAGGATAACAACTTGGCTGTTCCCCTTCCCCAGTTCCCCAACACTGTACCCCTTCCCTAATTCCCCAATAAAATCTTTAAAAAAAAAGAGAGTAGGGTCAGGAATATTTTAGACTTGATTTTATCAGTTGTGGATAAGAGGGTAAAGTCACACCTTTGCCTTAGAGTGAGAGGCAGCAGGCAGGGCTCAGGAGAAGGTGGCTGTCCATGCCCCAGGTCCTCAAACCCCACCTTCACCAGTTGGTCCTGCCTGCCAGTGGCTGGCTGCCCCACACACTTAAGCAGGGCAGGGCAGGAGACTTTATTTTTGCTTCCCTCCCTCCTCAATTTCCCCCCTCCCGTGAGTGCTTGAAGGGTGTTTTGAAGGTGGGAGGAAAATCCAAAGGTTTCCCAGCTAGCCATTTTGTCACAAGACACTTTGTTCTTGGCATTGATCTGGGCAAATGGGATCAAAGTAGAAGAGTCAGCCACTCTGGCAAAGTCCACTTAGCAGGTCTCCAGTCCAGGCTCTCAGAGCTCCAACTCTGTCTCCCTGCAAGCCTCCTGAGTTCTCAAACCCACCCTGTGTTTACTTGTTCATCTCCTGGAGGCCATTTCTCCCCTGGTTGATCCCTCTCCTTCTTCAAGATCATCCCACATGAGGTGGGAAGTGAGGGGAAAGGAGGCATCTGGGATGACTTCCTAATTCCTATGGAAACTCAGGGAGATTTAGGTTTGGATGTGTTGGGATTGTGGTGTATGGGGACATCCAGGTGGGGAGGTCTGATGGGTGGTTGTATTCCTAGGACTGGTGATCGCATGGGTCTGGTAGAGAGTTGTAAACATGAAGCATAAACACAGAATGAAACAGGAAGCCTTCTCTGTCCTCACCAGGCTGGGAAGGTGATCCCTTCCTCTCCTTTGAGCTTCCCCAGCACCTAGAACTCAATCCATGTCAGTCAGGGATCTGCACACTGCAGCTCGAGAGCCACATGCAGCTCTTTGGGTACGTACATGTAAGCAATTTTGTGTGTGAATTTTTCTTATTTTAATAGATATAATTAATACTATTACTTGCTATAATATTACTTTAAGTTTTCCTTATTTGTAAAAATATATTTATGGCTCTCGAATAATTTTTAAATTGTTATGAGGGACAGGATTGGCTCTTCCATCTCAAAAGTTTGCCGACCCCTGATCTAGGATGGTTAAAGGATTATTTAATTCTCAGCTGCGATAACTAAATAAACTAAAAAAAAAAAATTTCTTCCTAATTCAAAACACATGAACATAACCACACATGAACCTATTAGATGGTCTTTTTTTTTTTTAAGCAAAAATATAAAGTCTCTGAGCTTTGTTCGATGTTCTAGGCTTGTTAGCAATGCTGAATAAGCACTCAGGTCTATAAAATTCAGATTTACATTTTTAAAGAATTATGGAGCTGAATATCACTGTGTAAAATCTGAACATATTTTCTCCAGTTAGTAATGTTCTTAGTGTAAATCTGGTTTGGGGAAAACTGCCAGCTGTAATAGCCACGCTAAAAGATTAAGTGGATGCCAATACTGTGTATATGAGTACATATTTCTCCTCCTTAATTTCTCTGTTATGCAATTTTAAAAGAGAAACTTGCCCCACACCCATGATTCTAGTTTTTCTTCTCAGAATAGGGCTCCTTGAACCATGTCTCTTAAGTAGTACTAGGACTTATTCCCTAAAACGTTCAAATCCTATTTGTGGTATTGCTCTTCCTGCTTTTAGAGGAAAATGTTAGCCTTGTTCCTCTTGGCTTTTTGCTGACAAAGGCACTGCCCTTCCATAGCAAACAGATGGCAGTATTTATTTGCTGGATGTACTTTCCTGTTGTTTATCTAGTTTGGGTTTTGTTTTCATGTTGAAACATAAATGAAAGATAAAGAGAAGGAAGGTATTTCTTTGGACTATTTGCTACTACCCAATTTTCCCTTTTTCCGAAGGAGTTTTAGATTCTATTATCAATCTCAACTGCTTCTGATAAGTCTACCTCAAGTATTCAAGGTTAAGTAGCCTGCATTTCATCACTCTGTAAATGCTGCTTCTTAAAACCTATAGGGGCCCTTTAATTTGATCATGAAGAAGTGGCTAGCTTTGTCAGCTGGTGGCAAAACTAATCAGGGAGAGACACAATGCTCAAGACCACTTGGATTGCCAGTGTTCAAAGCCCCCTCTTTCTACAATCCCCATCTCACCCAAAAATCTTAACAGTACAGTGCATATGCAAAGAAAGAGACATTTTGAATATGTTGTAGTACAGATATATAATTAAATTACTTTGCAAAATATTACTGGTTTAAAGCAATTCTAGGGCATAACTCATTGCCTCAAGAAGCAAAATCTCAAGAAATATCTGCATGGAACTCTGATTAATATTTAAACTTGATCCTGACACATTACTTTCTCTGATCTTTATAATTAAAGGTCAACCCATCATTCCAAAACTATGTTCTCTTTAACTTGTCCTCTCTCCATACAGCTAATCATAAAACAAAAATCAGACTACACCCCTTCCATGGTATTCAGCTCCCTGGTTGTGGGTGGGGGCTGTTCTCTCTGTCCAGATGCTCGTTCCTGAAATCTGGTAGAGCTGGCTATCAGGAATAAGGGAGATCAAGTGTACTCAGTATGGTCAATGGACTATTATTAACTGATAAGTGATGCAATATGTACATAAATTGATAGGAGGATTTAGAAATGTTTACAGCATTTTGACCTTGCTATAACATCCAAATGCAGCAATACAAGCGCATTGGTCCATGGTCAATTGGGAATAAAAATAAAATGGGTCCTTCTTCTCAGATAGTTTGTGAAGCCTTATATAAAAGCACCCAGTACATGTGTGGAATGTAGTGAGCATTCAGCATGTTAATTCCCTTCATTTCACTTACTATTCAAGTGAAACCTAAAGCAAAGTTCCCCTGCCCTGTCCACCTCAGATAGCTTCTATGGAGAAAAACTAATTTGACCGTTTTATAGCCCAACTTCATGAACTAATAGTTCAGAGAGAAAATTCATTTCCCAATTAAAAACAACTTCTGGGGCCGGCCAAATGATTCAGTTGGTTAAGAGCTTGCTCAAGAGTGCAAGCTCTGAGCAACAGGGTCGCCGGTTCGATTCCCACATGGGCCTGAGCTGAGCTGCCAACAAGTGGCAGGATGGCCCAGCTTTTTAGAAAAGCAACTTCTGGGTTTCTCAAGACTGACCAAATAGTAATCAAACTGGTAAATACAGCTGAGTACAAGATTATTGCCTAAGCCAGCATTATAATAATATGATTAAGAATTGTCCACAGAACACAAAAAAGAACTGTCTAAGTTTGAAGGGCTTGGTCTTTATCCATCTCTTTTTATGCTAAGATGCTTTAAGTGTCAGGTTCTGATGGGCCATAACCTTCTGCTTAACACATACCATTAGCAGTGCTAGGCCTTTTACACATACCATCCTATCTGAGGAAAGAGTGAAGAAACAAAATGGAGTCACCATAGCCAAGTTAACAAAATTACATAAGTCAGAATGGGTTGAAACAAGAGGAATAGATTTTATACTACTTTAACTAGCCTGAGGACATACACTTTTGAACTTTACAGTTGTGCATCAATACATGGAGATAGATTGGGTTGTCGGAAAAGTGGTGACATATTTTGTCTATGTTTTTCAGAGGTCATTTATTTATATAAAGAACAAAGATCAATCAGTGATATATTGCCCATTTTGTTCGATAACTTTTGCCATCTTTCAGTGAGCTTCATAATTCCTCGTTCATAGAAGGACCTGTCTTTATCAGCGAAAAACTGAACAAGGTGCTGATTTACAGCCTCATCTGAATTGAACATTATACCACACAAGGAGTTTTAAGAGAGTGAAACAAGTGGAAGTCTGATGGCACAAGGTCAGGTGGGTATGATGGGTGTGGCAACACATCCCATCCAAGCTCCAATAATTTTTGACAGGTGATCAAACTTGTGTATGGTCTCGCGTAGTCACGATGGAACACAACTCCTTTACAATGAACAAGCTCTGGACGTTTCTGGACGATGGATTCGTTCTAAACTGTCCAACTGCAGAAAGTACACATTCAAATTGATTGTTTGGTTCCTTGGTAGGAGCTCGAAAAACATGACACCTTTAAAATCCCACCACACTGAGAGCATAACCTTCCTCTGATGAATGTCTGCTTTCGATGTCGTTTGAGGTGAATCATCGCATCGGGACCAAGACCATTTGCACACCACATTGTTGTAAACAATCCACTTCTCATCACCAGTTATCAGTTGCTTCAAAAAAGGACCGTTTTCCTCACTTTTAATAAGCATATGACGCGCCGTCAAATGAACTTCTTCGAGTTCATGCGGGACCCAAATACCGAGCTTGCTTACGTATCCCAGTTTCTTCAGGTGGTCGTGAATGCTTGAATGATGGATGTTCAATGTTCCTGCAATCTCTCATGTTGTGTGATGTGAGTTTGACTCAATCAATGCCTTTATTTTGTCGTCATCAACCTCGGTGGGCCTCCCTGACTGAGGAGCATCATTGAGATCAAAATCACCAGTACGAGTGGCGTGGTGGTTAAGCGCTGGTTTAGGAAGCCAGTGGCCCCGATTCGGTCCCACAGGTGAGGGCCTGTGATACTGCCCTCAAAAAAAAAAAAAAGAAAAGAAAAGAAAGGGCCGGCTGAGTGGCGCGGTGGTTAAGCGCTGGCTTGGGAAGTCAGCGGCCCCGGTTCAGTCCCACATATGACTATGACGGCCAGTGACACTGCCCTCAAAACAAACAAACAAACAAAATCACCAGCACGGAATTTCATGAACCATCGTTGGCATGGATGTTCTTGTAGAGCATTGTCACTGTAAACTTTATGCAACTTTTCACAAGCTTGATGCGTGTTCTTTCCTTTATGGAAGTAAAACAGTAAAATATGGCAAAAATGTACAGTTTGGTCTTCCATCTTCAACTTGTAAAATCTCCAAAACTCAAACAAATCGCTCAATTTTTTTTTTTTAGAACGAAGCTAGAACTGTCAGCTGTCAAATGACATAGAAATAACATAGATGCGAATAACTCTAGTACTTCCAAAACTGAACTAGTGCCATCTGTTGCAAACATGTGTCAAGACTTTTCTGACAACCCAATATATTCTATAGATAACCCTCTGAAGAACTTAGTAAACAAGGTTCACAAGTCGAGACTACCTGACATCCATTATCCAGACCACCAGATATCTGGAAGATTACTCTCAGGCCAATCCAGAGGCTAAGAATGTAGGACTTATCTTCCCAAGAATGCACATTTTACTGTAAGAACTCTAAGCTTTCCTCTTATCTTTGGAACACTCTGGGTGTTACCTGGTAGTATCCCACAATTTGCGAATCTTAAGACCCTTGAATAAAACCTTGTCATTTAATTCTACTGAAGCCTCCTGATTCATTTACTCTTGGTTGACATTTATGGTGTCAAGAGTGGGATCCAAAGAATTCTCCACTTCCAGTCAAATTGTTGAATTCAAATAAGGTACCAGCTTGAGCCCTTTGTGCTCTGTCATCTCCCTGACAGCTCCAGGGTTCCATTGTTGGGTCCCTCTTGGTTCCAAACCTCCCTCCTTTGGTTCTTGGATCCTCTAGTAACCAGATTTATAAAAATTTTTTGTGTTGTCCTAATCAAATATAAGGTGATGGAAGGAGAACTGGCTCTGGGTGGTGAACACGCAATGTGATATATAAATGATGTATTACAGAATTGTACACCTGAAACCTATGTAACTTTACTAACAATTGTCACCACAACAAACTTTAATTTAAAAAAATAATAATGAAGTTTTACTAATGAAAGAGCGGTAAAGAAAAAAAAATTTGTGTTGTCTTTCTATTCTATAAAATGGGGGTACCCTCTTTCTATGACTGTTATGGAAGGACAAACCTATTCTGGAAATACCAGCTGGATTTATTTATCCTGATGGACTTTTAATACAAAGGACAATGAAATTACAGACCACTCTGGGAACTTTCAAGATTCTGAAATTAGTATGGGTTGTCAGAAAAGTCATGCCACATGTTTGCAACAGATGGCACTAGTTCAGTTTTGGAAGTACTAATTATTTGCATCTATGTTATTTCTATGTCATTTGACAGCTGACAGTTCTAGCTTCGTTCTAAAAAAAAATTGAGTGATTTGTTTGAGTTTTGGAGATTTTTACAACATGTTGAAGATGGAAGACCAAACTGTACATTTTTGCCATATTTTACTGTTTTACTTCCATAAAGGGAAGAACACGCATCAAGCTTGTGAAAAGTTGCATAAAATTTACAGTGACAATGCTCTACAAGAACATCCATGCCAACAATGGTTCATGAAATTCCGTGCTGGTGATTTTGATCTCAACGATGCTCCTTGGTCAGGGAGGCCCACCGAAGTTGATGATGACAAAATAAAGGCATTGATTGAGTCAAACTCACATCACATAACATGAGAGATTGCAGGAACATTGAACATCCATCATTCAAGCATTCACGACCACCTGAAGAAACTGGGATACGTAAGCAAGCTCGGTATTTGGGTCCCGCATGAACTCGAAGAAGTTCATTTGACGGCGCGTCATATGCTTATTAAAAGTGAGGAAAACGGTCCTTTTTGAAGCAACTGATAACTGGTGATGAGAAGTGGATTGTTTACAACAATGTGGTGTGCAAATGGTCTTGGTCCCGATGCGATGATTCACCTCAAACGACATCGAAAGCAGACATTCATCAGAGGAAGGTTATGCTCTCGGTGTGGTGGGATTTTAAAGGTGTCATGTTTTTCGAGCTCCTACCAAGGAACCAAACAATCAATTTGAATGTGTACTTTCTGCAGTTGGACAGTTTAGAACGAATCCATCGTCCAGAAACGTCCAGAGCTTGTTCATTGTAAAGGAGTTGTGTTCCATCGTGACTACGCGAGACCATACACAAGTTTGATCACCTGTCAAAAATTATTGGAGCTTGGATGGGATGTGTTGCCACACCCACCATACCCACCTGACCTTGTGCCATCAGACTTCCACTTGTTTCACTCTTAAAACTCCTTGTGTGGTATAACGTTCAATTCAGATGAGGCTGTAAATCAGCACCTTGTTCAGTTTTTCGCTGATAAAGACAGGTCCTTCTATGAACGAGGAATTATGAAGCTCACTGAAAGATGGCAAAAGTTATCGAACAAAATGGGCAATATATCACTAATTGATCTTTGTTCTTTATATAAATAAATGACCTCTGAAAAACATAGACAAAATATGTCACCACTTTTCTGACAATCAATATATTTATGTGCATAGAGAATCTTAGAAATGTTCAACAAGCTGAATGGGAAGCATTATTCAACCAGTATTTAAAAGGCCTCTCAGAAATTAAATGATTCAAAGATAGTCTCCCTTCAAGAAACAAATTCTGGGGCAGCTGATTACTCAGGTGGTTAGAGCATAGGCTCATAACACCAAGCTTGTTGGTTCAATTCCCACATGGGCAACGGAGCTGCACCCTCCACAACTAGATTGAAGACAACTGCTTGACTTGGAGCTGATGGGCCCTGGAAAAAGCTCACTGTTGTTCCCAAGTAAAAATAAAAATAAAATAAGAAACAAATTTAGGGCCGGCTGAATGGCTCAGTTGGTTAGGAGCGCAAGCTCTGAACAAAAAGGTCACTGGTTCAATTCCCACATGGGCCAGTAAGCTATGCCCAAGCTGAGCTGCCACTGAGCAGCCAACAGGTGATATGATGGCTCAGCTGGTGACAGCACGTGCTCCTAAGAACAAGGTTGCTGGTCTGACTCCTGCATGGGATGGTGAGCTATGCCCACGCGCAACTAAGATTGAACACGGCACCTTGATCTGAGCAGCCGTGAGCTGCTGCCGGGCTGCCAGATGGCAACTGGACTTGGAGCTGAGTTAGCTACACCCTCCACAACTAAGATTGAAGGACAACAACTTGGCTGTTCCCCTTCCTCAATTCCCCAGTAAAATCTTTAAAAAGGAAAAAAAAAAGAAACAAATTTAAAACTAAAGCAAATTCTGAACTAAACAAAAGAATATCTCAACTTGAGTCTTTTTCTGAAACTTCCTTGGCCAATTCTTCCCCATACCTCTGGCATCTCTTTCTGCTTCCCTATAGCCTTCCTTCCTAAATCTAGACCAATTTGTTCTTGATCTTTTTTTTACCATCAGGAATAGCTATGGCCTATGTCCTATGGGCTTGAGTTGGCTTTCTGCCTGCCTGGGACATGTAGGCTGTCAGTTCTTTCTTTTGGCTATCAGAGGCAATGGCTCTGGAAGGCAATAAACTTTGCACTCTCTTGAGTCCATGATGAATTGTGTAATACTGCCAGAAATATTTACCATTTGTTCCTGCTGAAACCTGGCTAGACACTTGAAAGGATTTAATAACTTTTGATCAGAAATCTGGCAAAATTGGAAGCTGAAGATACAGAGATTGATAGGAACATTTTAAGTCCCCTCCCCTAAGCTAAAATAAAACTGCACTCCAAAGGAAATAAGTAAATTAAGAATTAAGTAGTTGGATGCGTAAATCAACCTATGTTGTCACTTAAGTTACAACCCAATTCTTTGGGGAACTGAGAACAATTGTTCTTATCTCACAAATCATTGCGAACCCAGAAATGCAGCTCTAGAAGTAGTTTAATGCCCACCTATCTTTACCATCTGCGATTCCTAAGACTGAAAAGAAAAAAAGGAAAACTTTCATATATATATACACAAACAGCTATAGAAGCACCCTTGCCAAAAATCTGGCCCACACTTTCCATAAGATTATAGATTAAGTATCTCCACCACAAATATTAATAAGAAAAAGTCTAATCATCTGAGTGGATAAAAACTACTCCTCTCTGATTTACCACCCAACTTACAAATGCCCCAGAGCCCACTGTTTAGGCCCAAGTCCCCAGGCCAGGGAGCACTGGAGCATCCAAGGCTCTTCCCTAGCTACCGAGTAGGGAAGGAGTTTAATGTTTTTCTTCCCTGCAGCCAATGCATCAAGAAAGAAAAGGGAGGGGCTGGCCCAGTAGCTCAGTTGGTTAAGAGCATGAGCTCTGAGCAACAGGGTTGCAGGTTCAATTCCCACATGAGCCAGTGAGCTGAGCCCAAGCTGAGCTGCCACTGAGCAGCCAACAGGTGACATGATGGCTCAGCTGGTGATAGCACGTGCTCCTAAGAACAAGGTTGCTGGTCTGACTCCCGCATGGGATGGGCTATGCCCACTGGCAACTAAGATTGAACATGGTACATTGAACTGAGCGGCCACAAGCTGACAACATGCAGCCGGATGGCGACTGAACTTGGAACTGAGCTAGCTGCACCCTCCACAACTAAGACTGAAGGACAACAATTTGGTTGTTCCCCTTCCCCAATTCCCCAGCACTGTTCCCCTTCCCCAATTCCCCAATAAAATCTTTAACAAAGAAAGAAAGAAAGAAAGAAAGAAAGAAAGAAAGAAAGAAAGAAAGAAAGAAAGAAAGAAAGAAAGAAAGCAAGCAGGAGTGAGGCGGGGCATAAGGTTTCATTCCTGGCAAATGGGGGATGAGTTAGTTTCAAGTGGCTGGCCCAGGTCATATTTTCCCACAGAAACCACTGTCTTGGATGCTGGCTGGTCCCTGAACCTACCTGAAGCAGAACGGGTTGAAGCCCCCACTTTCTACTTCAGAACCCTTCAGAATCCTGCTTCAGATTTTAGGAATGGGCCTTTCCCCAGACAACTGCCTTCACATGAGTTCCTGAGGAACGAACCATTTTTGTTCAGTGGACTCTGCCCCTGGTCAGCCCAAATGGCCACAGCCTGCAGTGCCCAGATTCTGATTTTCATTCTACCACAGAGAAGCTGTGTTCCCCCCTCAAAGCTGCTCTAGGACTGTTGTTCTCTCTGGTTCACTACTAGTACCTCAGACTCTAACCCCAACCACTTAGTCTAATTGACTTAAAGAAGGAGGTGGAGGGGTAGAGATACCCTATTGGGTGGGCTCTCTATGGAGGTACTGGGGGACGATGGTGCTTGGGAGTGAGTGGCAAGGGCCCGGGAGGGTCTGTGTTGGGTTGCAGCTATCTCTGAGACAGCATGGGCCTCTTTGGTCACATCTACCCCTGTCTTTCTACACTCGCCTGTGCCTACAATGGACATCAAAGACTCCTTTAGGATGAGACGCTGCTGACATCAGAGGTAAACACCTAAACCAAGACATCAACAAGGCCTGTTGAGCCGGCCAAATGGCACGGTGGTTAAGCGCTGGCCTGGGAAGCCAGCGGCCCCGGTTCGGTTCCCACATATGGAAAAAAAAAAACAAAAAAAACAAAAAAAAACAAGGCCTGTATACCTATGGATTGATATTGAACTCATAATATTTTGTTTGATTGTCTTTATCTGTCTGCTAATGATATTAGCCGTAAAAATATTTATACTTGTTCTTTGGGTTTTCCTATATAGTCCAACTGTTTATGATTAGTGAACATAAAACTTTTTTTTGTAGCTGATGTAAATGTTATACTAGATGCCAAATACAGAAAAATGAGAAGGCAAAACTCCAATCATGATAGTCCAAAGGACAGAAATGATCCAGAATGTTTTTTCAAAATAAAGGCCATAAGACCTGATTGCTTTCTATTTACCTGCCCTTCCTTTGGGGAATATTTGGCCTCAACTCACATCACCTGGTTAGGATATTGCCCCATCCCCAGTGGTCAACAAAAAGACATCGACACTGGGACTTCATAGGAATAATCACTGTGAAACCACACTATCAGACCAAAAGGTTGGTCATCAATGAATCCTATGACCAAAAGGAACTGTGGATGAAAAGGACTTTTACATAAAGTGACCTCACAGGGTTATTTAATCATAAATTCCCAATGGGGTAGGTCTTGATGGGTAGTCACATAGGTCCCAGACATATAACATTTTTACTAAAGGGCTTATCTTTGTCAAGCAAGTCCTGCCCATTTTGTCTGTGCATCTCAGTTAACACACCTTTGAAATGCCTCCTTTCAGACCCTTCTTTCTAAAGACCACCCTCCAGAGAGCACATAATCTTTTAACTATC
Source organism: Aselliscus stoliczkanus (assembly GCA_033961575.1). Lineage (NCBI taxonomy): Eukaryota > Metazoa > Chordata > Mammalia > Chiroptera > Hipposideridae > Aselliscus > Aselliscus stoliczkanus. The sequence continues at coordinate 98,791,583 of CM066732.1, read as the reverse complement.
CTATAATCTGATGCCTACCTACCTTACCTTCTCCTACCTTCATGTAATCTTCCTTAAATTTCCTCCTTAATTTCTAATGTATAAAAGAAACTGTAAAACTGCTATTCTCAGGAGCATTTTAGATTTTGCTCCATGGCATATGTCATCAGTTTGGCTCGGATAAACTCTTGTCAACATTCTCTATAGACTTGGATATTTTTAACATTAAAGCCTTCAAGAACCAGCTCAAGCAGCATCCATTTCTGGGGCCTCCTTCACCCCTGGGGCCATGGGATTCTCCCTGTGGCCTTCACTCTCTGTGGCTTCCATCAAAGCCTTCACACTGTCTTGTTTACTTCATTTCTCTAAATCTCTAAGAGCAGCTTGGGGGTAGGGCCTGTGTCTTCCTCTTTTCTGAGACTCCAGCCCCCAGAACAGTGCTTCGCAAATGGAAGGCATGCTCTCATTTACTAAATGTTTGTGGAATGGACTTAACTTTGAAATCACTCTAAGCTGTGTAGAGCTGTACCACTTTGCCTTCCTCATAATACCATCTGATGTTGGTACCAATAAAGACTAATAGTGTCACTTTAATTGAGGACCTTGGGAGGAGGCTCCAAGGTGAGTGGAAAGAGCACTGGAATGGGAGTCAGAACCTGAGTTCTTGTCTGGACTCTGTTAACCAATCAAGCCTGTCCACCTTGGGGATGGAATTTTCCTCAACTGAGGAAAATGGAGAGTTGGCTCAAAGTAGGAGTCCTTAGTCTGGGGTCCACAGACCTCTAGGGGATCTATGGAGGGGCTTGAAGAAGTCCACCAACTCTTTGAAATTGTTGCATTCTGTGGGGAAAGAGAGCACCGATTCTCCAAAAGTCGAGAACTGCTAACCTGGAGAATCTCCTGAGTCGCTCCAATCTAGATCCAGGTGATGTCTGTTCTCTTTGAGGGGGAAGAAAGGGTACCAGTGAGCAGCAGCGATGGTTGGCACCCGTTCCACATAGCTACTGCATTCCAGCCCCATCTGGGATGGGCTTTATCAAGGGAGCCGTGGCACAACCTCAGGGCTGACTCTGCAGTTCCCTAAACTTTGGCCTCATGAGCCAGTGGGCAGAGGCAAGGTCTGGGCAAAAGAGACATATAACATAATGCTCTTAAAGGGACAGAGGAGCAGAATCAGAAAGGAAAAAGGCTGGAAAGTGAACCAGATGTGGACTAAGGGAGGTAAGGAGGAAAGGGGCTGTATGGACATGGAGACTCTCGACTCTCGAGATCCAGAAGTTGGGCATATGCCTGACAGGGTACACCAGGAGTCCTGGTGATGGAGGCCTGTGCTGGGATAAAAGAAGGAAGAAGTGGACACTTTCTGAGTACCTAGCAAGTGCTGGATGCCCTCATTATCATAATAATCCTGCAAAGGAGGTTTTATCAGCCCCAAGCAAGAGAGATTACATATGAGTTCTACAGTTTTAAAACGTCCCTCTGGATCCCCTTTCTGCCCTGCACTGTCTGCCCAGAGGAGAAGCTCTGATCAGGTCCTAAATCAGGCAACTCTCTGGTATCTCTTCTGAAAAGAGAAATGACAGAGGCTGGACTGTGAATCTGTGGCTAGCAGAGGAGGGAGAAGGCTTCAATCATTTCACAACCCTCCTGGGCTCCAGCCACGTGCTAGCCTGGGCTAGGTACCGGGAAGCACCCGACAAAAACCCTGTTCGTAGCACCTTAGCACCAAACGACAACAGACAACCGCCAATCGCCAGCCGCCAACCGCCGCCCTCCCCCCAACATGGTAACCTGCTGAGATCTGAGCGGCCAGGACCCGCGAGGTGCGGGAGGGCGCAGGGCTATTGGCGAGCTGGCGCAACGGCCAGTGGGGCAGGATCGGGCTAGGCAACCCACTCCCCTGCTTCCCGTTTTACCAGGCGCAGGTCCCCGGGTCCGTGTACCACCAGGGAGAGGTTCTCGGGCTTGGTTGCCGCCATGTCGCGCTACCCTCCCGGGTCGAAGCTGCAGACCGCAGGGCGCTTGGTGGCTCTGGCGGCTTCCCCTCGGTGGGTCTGGAGGCCGGGCTTGGACTAGGCGGCTGCGGCCCGGGAGGCGGGGCTTGCTCGTCCTTGACAGCAGGGGCGGGGCTAGCGTGGAGCCGGGTGGGGGCTGCCCTGCACCCACCGGTGCGAGAGTCCTAAGAGCAGGTGAGGCAGCTGGGATTGGGGAAGCCCGGCCTCCACCCCCGTCTGCCCTACACTGCTTCTGTCGTCCGCCTGACATCCAAACAAACATTGCTGCCTTGAAAGCCGTTTGCAGAGGCAACAGCCATCTGAGAACAATGTTCTCAAATTGTAGCTGGGGATGTGCAATGTGGGAGGAGAGGCCTGAGGGCCTTGTTATTATATATTAGCATTGGGAATGCTGAGGCTGCAGGTGGAGCACGGTCTTCGCTCTGAGGAACAGGCACTACACTGATGCAGCATCCGTCTTGGCCACGTGTCTCCAGCATCCAGACAGGTGCCTGGCATCCGTTGGAGTGAATGAAGGAATTGGTGCATTTGTGTAAAGAAGCTGTGAAATGGGATTTGTCAACCTCTTTCTTTTAACTGGCTCTGCTTCTTATGATAGAAGCGGGATTTCTGCCTAAGTTCTTTCTTCAAGCCTCTCTCCCCTCAGAAACAGTGGTTTTACTCTAAGGGGAGAGAGAGCTGCCCTCTGGACAGGTCTAAGTCCATAAAGACCCCGCCTTTTGAGAACAGTCCTCAGGATTTCGTTCCCTATGGTCTCCTCTCCTTCCCCAGACACTGTGGAATCCTTTTACCTCTTCCAGGAGACTTTCCTACCACTCTTTGTTGGGAGCCGTCAGCACCCCTATATGTGACAAAGGTTTCATGGTCGGTTATAGTCTCCATGCCTGTGAACCCATTTGCCTTTTCTCTACATCAGATCCTATAGGAGACAGTACTTTCACTGTATTTATGGCAAGTTCTTGTGGTACCCCAATGAGATAACTACGCAGCCAACGGCGGGTAAGATCTCTTAGAAAAGAGGGGAGAAAACCTAAGCCAGGCGGTAGTTACGTGGCGACCCCAGGACTAAGAAATAGAGGACTCAAGCCCCTTGGAAACAGGCCCAGACCCCTGGCCACATAAGCCAAAAAGCCTGGCTATGAGTAACTGATAATAACATCCATCCGTTAAGCTCGTTTGCCTAAGATAACCACAGTGAAAAGTCTCCTTGGAGACTAAAAGTCTCCAGGCCATGAGAGTTCTGATAAGGGATAACTTGCTGGCCATGAGCTATGTTAATCTATAGCCTTAATTGGGTTCTTTGCCTTGTACATTGTTGTAGCAACAGACACTGAAGCTTTAGCTCAAATATATGCCCTGTGAGTCTTACTGCTGGAATCCGGGACTAGATAGTCAAGGTAGTCAGGGCAACTATTCTTCAGGTGATATGTAGAAACTGAGTCTGGGTCATAAAGAGATTATCATTGATGAGATTATTCTTAAACGTAGAAAAGGTCATAGTGTGCCCTGGGGAGAACATTTATAAGGACTAAAAGTCTTAAGAGAAAAATACATCAAAACTATGTGGAACTTAAACTTGTGATTGGATAATGGTCAAAAGTCCCTATAAAAAGGACATGTTATTGCAATAAAGTGTGACACTTTTTTCTCTTTATCTCCCCTGGTGTCTCCACTGTCTCCCTTCTTTATTTTCCTCCCCGTCCAACGCCGTTTCCACCTAAGGGAAACCCTGGTCAGCAGAGGCTGTCCCCCACAACTCTTGGAGATGACTCCATGTGGCAGTTACTGCATGCCCCACATATGGGACACAGCCTGTACTTTTACAGGTAGTAATTCCTTCCCCAAATGCACTGGAAGCCCACTGAAGGCAAATCGTCATTTCTGCAACACAACCCAATAAGCTGTTCTGTACAGTGTAGGAGGTCAAGAAAATATTTGATGATGAACGTAGACCAAGCTCTAAAACCTCAATAATAACAAAAAGGGAAGTGTGTGAAGAGTGAGAGGGTGTTTTAAGGTGTGACAAAGCAATGGGATGGATTTTTGCAGGGGACTTTCAGAGTTCATCATGTTCTTTGCTTTGAGACACCCCCCACAAGACTTGGCTGTGGTTGGCTGGTTCCTCCAGCAGCTCCTGCACTCAGTTTCTGAGCAGGCCTTGCTTGGAGATATGACTAAATGGGGGCTGCCTGCCTTCACTCATGAACCTGAATTTAAAACCCAACTCCCTTCTCCTTGCCTTGTGGGATTTCCACACAGTCGCCCAAGTATGTCTTTCCAGTGGGTGAAGCTAAAGATGCAGAGAGCCCCAGGAATGGTTTAAGAGCTGAGGGCCAATTTTAAGTGGATGCTTTTTTACTTTTAAATTAAGAAAACAGAGTACCAGAGCCAAAGCAAAAGTCACTAAAATAATGACACATAGGCCACAATTTGAGTGGTATTTGTTTTCTCCTGGGCAATGATAAGGCAGGAGACAAATTTAGAAATATTCCTATGAGTAGGGTCCTTTATAGAAAAGCTAAAAGGGTGAGTTGATAGGATTCTTAAGAAACTGACATTTTTAAAATAAAAAAGTAAGTTGCTATAGTATTTAAACCACTTATTGTGACATTTCTACATAATTTCCTAACAGAGCCCAGCATTCATAATGGTGAGGAACAGACTTTCCCAGGCATTTTACTGAATAAGGGATAAAATACTGGCTTGGCCTTTGCTGCTAGCCTGCTTGGCACAGCTTCACTGGGCTCCTGCCTGACTTTCCCAAACAGCACAGCACTTGGAGGCACTCTCTTAACTGAATACAACTTCAACAAGTTGTCAATAAATTTTGCTTATTTGGAATTTAGAAATTAATTCACAGGATGCATATCTTCTGGGGTCACATATCTAGAAGAAGGGAAACTAGCCCAGAAAACATCTTATTACAGATTCTGGGTTCCTTCAGGTCTGGATTATACAGTGTACTAACAAGAAAAAAAATCAATGAGGGCCGGCCGAATGGCTCAGTTGGTTAAGAGCTCGCTCAAGAGTGCAAGCTGAGCTCTGAGCAACAGCAGTTCGAGGCCAGCCCGAGCTGAGTTGCTGTTGAGCTGCCAACAGGTGGCAGGATGGCTCAGCTAAAAAAAATAAATAAATAAATAAAAAGAAAAAAAAAAGAAAAAAATCAATGTTCTGAAAGTCAGAACAGTTGTAAAATTTTAATTTTGAGATTTTTTTTTTTTGAGGGCAGTGTCACTGGCCCTCATATGTGGGATCCGAACCAGGGCCGCTGGCTTCCCAAGCCAGCGCTTAACCACTGTGCCACTCGGCGGGCCCTGATTTTGAGATCTCTGCATTTAGTCATCAACTATTCAATTACTCAAAGCTGGTTATTTACAACAAAAGAAACAAAACCAACCATGAAATTTCTTTCAGAATCTTGGAAATAAGGTTATCAATGAGAGTTAAGCTATTAAAATCCATATGCAATGGATGAGATTAATGGACTTCTGTAAGGAACTAGTAACATATCTGTTATGAACAAATCTTTGACAGGCTTGAAAGGATTAAGAAGGGTCAGGAAAAGGGATTCAAAGAGCAGGAATTTTAGTCTAGAACTAACCAGGGGAGAGAAGTGCTTGGTAGTCATAGCAGTAATGTTGGCTCAAAAGAATGGAAGCAATGGGAACAGTTAAAGGTTAGAGCTACATGCTGAGGATGGTGACTTGCATGTGGATAAATGATGGAAGTGGAGTGATGTAGATAGATCCAAGATTTATTTTAGAGGTAAGTTTCAAGTGACTGGTAAGATATTGGCTCATAGGAGTTGAGGAAAAGATAGTGGATATGTTGACTCCCAGATTTCTGCATGATTAGCTGGATGGATGAAATGCCATTATCTGATATAGGCAACACTGAAGGAAGAGGAGTAGATTTGGGGGAAAGATCAGGCAGGTAATTTTGGATAGGCCAAGTTTGAGAAGCCTGCGAAATAACCAAGTGATATAAGGGCATGTTTGAAAAAAGGGCCTAGGCTTGAAAAGACTAGGCTAAATTTGGAAATAAGTGGTATATAGACTGCATTTAAAGCAATAGGAGAGAACAGGGAGAGAGTGTAGAATAAAAAATAAAAGACAGCTCATGTCTAAGCTCTGAGCATCCAACATTAAAGGACCAGGAAAAGGAAGAAGGACCAGCAAAGGATGCTGAGAATAAGTGAAGGCATAATAGGAACAAGCAATGTCTTAAGAATTGAATTCTATTGAATTCGGATGGAAACCAATAAGTGTCAAGGAGGTCACTGGTGATCGTGGAAAGAAGTTTTGGTATGAAGGTATGAGAAGGAGACATATTGGGTTGGGATCACTGATCCATTCATTCAGCAAATATGTAATAAGTATGACATGCCAGGTGCAAGGTGTTGGGGATACAATGAACAAAACAGACATAGCCTCTATTCCAGGGAGGGGAAGCCATTAAATAGACAATCAGAAATGACTCAACCATAATTACAATAAGGGCTCTGAAGAAAAAGGTAAGGATACCATGACCTTGTGTAACAGGGGAACCCTGTCAAGTAAAAGCAAGGGAAAGATGTCCCAAGGAAGTGATATATAAGCTGTATTTGAAAGTTTTGGGTAGTCACATCAGTGAGGCAAGGAAGAGAGAGCGTGTGTGTTCCAGGTTGAGGAAACCACACACATGGAGTCCTAGAGGGGGAGGAGATTTATCATTAAAAGTCAGCAGTGTGCCAGGGCAACAGTAAACAAAGGGACCCTTTGGGTATACATAGGTCTTCTAGTGTTTCACATTTTTAGAAATGTAGGAGTGCAAGAAGAAATGTAGTGAGAATGCTTGTGGCTGAAGATCTTAAGGAAAATGCTGTTGAATAACATTTCTCCAAGGTGATGAATTCTCTCTGAGGTGCAAAGTCCATTTTTGCAGCAAGAACAGGGAACATACCTTGGTGGTAGAAGCTCCCAGACTGGTTTGGTTCTGAGAATCAGAGAAGATAGGTTTGAATAACAAATACTGTTAATGAGCCTTACTTGCAGGAGGCAATGGACAGGAGCAGGTAGTTTTTGTCATGAACAGCCCGACAGCTGCTTCTCCTTGTGGCTGGGAGAAGTAAGAGCTAAAAGAGCTCTTACAGATAACATGGGTTATAGGGAATATTCCTGTTAGCCTAGAACTCAGATTTGTCCTCTTTCCTTCATGTCGTTCCTGCAAATAGCTGGTCCAGGAATAATTCACCTCATTCAGAAATTAGTTATCAATAAAGGGCCACAATAGGAACGATACAAACATGATACAGGAAAAAAGGAAGAAAGGAAGAGGAAAAGAAATGCAGACAAAGAACCTTCACCAGAAAAATATTGCTGAGAAGCAAATGAAACTTGTGATCAAACTCTTTGCCAAAACTGTAGAGGGCATTCAATATGGAAGCACTCCACATTGAGGGAAAGGGTGGGTCAGTGTGGGGTGGGGGTGGGGAACACAGGTGTGGTAACCTGAATGGGATGAGAAGGGCATCCTTACAGGGCAATGGTAGTAATATGGGGTGTCAAAGCCCTAGAAGTGTGAGGAGGAGTCCATATTAGGGGAGCACAGCTCAGTGTAAGGTGTGGAAGACTGAATATGATGAAGAGGATAACAACAGGAAAGAGCCAGTGTGGGGTGTAGGAACCTGGGTAGGCTGGGGACAGATGAGGAGGCAGCCACAGAGATGGGAGATTGGTACATACAGGAAGACTGATTAAGTAAATATATCAAGGATGACGGGAGCGAGGTTTCTCACTGTTGGAAAAGGGAGGCACAAATATGGAAAGAGAAAAACAGAATGAAGCCTGTGTGGTGTTGCATAAAATTGAAGAGATCAGTGTAAACTCATGGTTTTCAATATAGATAGACAGACATAGAAATGTAATTATAAATATCTGTGTTCACATGCACTTCATAGCTCCGTCTACTGAAAGTGCTTGGGAACAATGAACCTGATATAGCAAAGAGCGCATCTAGCATGCAAACCTTGGTTTCTAAATACTTTTTCTCCACTAAAAGAACTAGGGCTCCTTGAAGAAATGACTTAATCTAGAGCTGGGACAGCAAAAGTACAAGATGAACCTGATAAATCTCACTGTGCTAGAAAGTAAGGAAATATTCGAAGAATGATGGGACACATCAAAGGTATATGGGAAGTGGTGTGGAACTTCCATGCCCTCTCTAGGCATGCCAGTCTCCCAGCACCTCCATGTGTTCACCAGTCAGGAGGCTCTCCAAACCCTGACCATTTATTTATTGATTTATTGATTTATTGATTTATTTATTAAAGATTTTATTGGGGAATTGGGAGAGGAGAACAGCATTGGGGAACCGGGAAAGGGGAACAGACAAGTTGCTGTCCTTTTGTTCTTCAGTCTAGTTGTGGAGAACATTGCTTCACTGGCCCATGTTGGTATCATCATTGCACTCTTCTCGGGTGAGGCAGATCAGTCACTGGCCTCTGAACGGCCGCTCACAGCAGCTCTTGGCAGCTCACACTGGCTGCCGGCCACTCGCTGTAGCCTATGGCAGCCCACTGCAGCGGGGGCTGCAGCTATGCCGTCCCGGGGACTCACAGCAGCCCAGCTCCAGGTGGAGCTGTTGTTCACCATCTTAGCTGTAGAGGGCAGCGTCACTGCCCTCTCATGTGGGATCCTAACTGGGGCCGCTGGCATCCCACGCCAGCTCCTAACCACTGCGCCACTCAGCCGCGCCCCCTGACCTTTTAGGTTTATATAGAGGTTTCATTACATATGAAGTTCATGAACTTGTTGCAAAGATGTTCCTAAACTTTTTTGACATCAGAGGGATGATGAAAACGACCTGAACTTTTTGCCAACAAGTCATGGCTCTTGCATCACAACATGCATCAGCTCACATGGCACTGTCTGTGAGGGAATTTTTAGCCAGTAAACAAATAACTGTATTGGAACACCCTCCCTACTCACCTTATCTGGCCCCCAATGACTTCTTTCTTTACCCATAGATAAAGGAAATATTAAAAGGAAGACATTTTGATGACATTCAGGACATCAAGGGTATATGACGACAGCTCTGATGGCCATTCCAGAAAAAGAATTCCAGAATTGCTTTGAAGGGTGGACTAGGCACTGGCATCAATGCATAGCTTCCCAAAGGGAGTACTTTGAAGGTGACTGTAGTGATATTCAGTAATGAGGTATGTAGCAGTTTTTCTAGGATGAGTTCTCAAAGTTAATTTTCTGACCTCATAGTTATGATTAAATCATTGGCTATTGTCAATTGCTTCAACCTCCAGTCCATCTCCCCTCCCCAGAGGTCAGGGGTAGGGGAGTGGGACTGAAAATTCCAGACTTCTCGTCACATGATTAATTCTCCTGGCAACCAGCCCTCACCCTTAGATGCTTTCTAAAAGTCACCTCATTAACATAACAAAAGATTTTTACTCCCAACACTTAAGATATTCCAGTAGTAGTTTTTGTGGACAAAGACCAAATATATATGGCAAATATATTTTAGTCATCTGAATATCCAAATATATATTTCTTATAAATCACAATGTTGTAGCATTATATAAAATAATATGAGAGAACTAAGATCAAATATGCATCAATTTGATAAATATTAAGAGACAGGGGCAACCAGGTGGCTCAGTTGGTTAGAGTGCATGCTCTTAACAACAAGGTTGCCTCTTGGAACCCCGCTAGGGGTGTTCCTCCCCTCCCCACCCCCAGCAACTAGATTGAAAGCAGCGACTGGACTTCGAGCTGAACTGTGCCCTCCACAGCTAGGACTGAAGGACAACAACTTGACTTGGAGCTGATAGGTCCTGGAAAAACATGATATTCCCCTTCCCTAATTCCCCAAAACTCTTTACCTCCCCAATTCTCCAATAAAGTCTTTAAAAAAGAGAGAGAGAATGGAATCACAATTTTATAATTTATCAGCTATGTAATTTTGGACAAGTTCAGATAAGACTTAGTGTCAAGTTTTCAGCTTTAAAATGAGAATAACACTAGCTACTCCATACTGTTCATTTGTGGACTTAATAAGACAATATTTACACGGCAATATGTTATGCTGACAACCCAAAGTATCCTCACACTTAGAATAAAATCTGTAAGACCCAAATAAAAGGGATGAGATCAGACACCAGTAGAAATGACACAGAAAAAGGGATTATTTGTGAATGTATAATAGATGAGTCTCAGGAAAAACCCATTCAAATTAAAGTGGCATGGGTATATTGTTATCTCAGGAAAATATGGACTGGATGAAACTAGACTACGTTAGGTTTAAATTTAATCAATTGCGTAATGTGGGAAGAAAAAAATGTGCTAGAAGAAGGGATACTTGGCCTCCAAAATCTCCCTAGAAAGACAGTTCCCTGACTTAATAACATGAGGAGTTAGTCCCAACATGAGGGTGTCCTGATAACACCATGGAGGCATCAGGCCACAAAAGCAGTGTGTCACCAGCCTGTGCTGGAACTATCCAGTACCTACCCTTCCATGCCCCCTGGTTTTATGCTCACTGGGCAACCTTTGGCTTCCACACATATTTGCTCACAAGAAGTGGGGAGTCACCGATGAATCAACAGTGCATCCATTCAATTTATTTAGTGATGTATGAGTGGAAATCTAAAAGCCCTCAGCCCAGGACTTTGGCCATCTCACTTCCCCTAGTGCCTTGGAGATGCTAGTGAGGATACTTAGATTACTTAGTGTAGTTTCTATCTTTTTCTCCCACCCCAATCTACTTAGGTTATGTGGCAATAAAGAGGGGAAATGAGGCTTTAGATTTCTGAGGTGGCTACTACATGATCCATCAAAGACAAGGCTGTGATGGTGATTTCTCAAACTTACCAAGTACTAGGACTTACCCATTCTGAAGAAAAACAGGCTCATTATGAGGTGGTTTAATTTTTATGTGCCCACTTCTGATTCTTTCTCTCATGTTTTAGAGAAAATCTTATATTAAACAAGCTCCTTCTTCTCCTTGCCTAGTTCTAAGCCTATCTTTTCTTCTCTTTTACCATGTTTCATTATTTCCCAGGAAGACAGTATCACCATCATATAGCTTTATTTTTCTTCATCTTTCCATCACCTTTATTTTCCTTCACACTGTACTTTTCCCCATCGTCACCCAAGAATGCTTATCACTTTGACCTTTTGGATACCTCTCTTCATAGTTGATGTCCTGTTTGGACTTTCTCTGGTTGAATGATGTCCATCCACATGATATGCTGAGTTTAACCACAGTCCTATCATGCCAGAAAGACTAAAACATGTCGCATTAACAAAATCCTATTTATTCTTCATGGAACAAAATAAGATCTTTTCCTGAAGAGTAGTTGTTCTAATCTTCACATGTCCCAGACCAATTGACCAACTGAACTTTAGATGGTGAAATTAAACTTCTCTATCTCAACTCACCCCTCTCATTATGTCAAGTCTCTAAGGGTTGGCAAACACAGATGTAGATTCTGTTCTGTTTGATCAATATTGTTTGCACTTAATCATCTTTATGGTCTCTAGCTTTGACAGTTAAATCAACAACATTGATTCATTTTCAGTATGTATGGAACACCAACCCACAAGGGAAAGTGCATGACATACTCCCAGTCATGAATGAGATGACAGTCAATGGGGAAGGACCTCCCCTCCCCAAGAAAACATGCACCAACTCAAATGACTCAAATAGAAAAGTTGGATGGCTTCACTGTTACTGCAAGGGGAGTGATAGGAGTGCTCCCTGAAGCCAGCCTGCCATACAGGCTAAGAGCATGGGCTCTGGAGTTAATCTCTTGAGTTGAAATTCCATTTATTATTTGATTTTACACAACTACTTAAGCTCTCAAACCTCTTGTCTGTAAGATAGGGATAAATACAGTTTCTACCTCATAGGATTGTAGTGAGGATTAAATTAAACAATATAATAAAGTGCTTTATTCAGTAAAAATAATAGCTCATGTTTCTTAAGCATTCATTTTAGCCAATGTGGCAGGCTGAATAATGGCCCCAAAGATACCCAGGTGCTAATTGCTGGAACCTATGAATGTTACCTTATATGGCAAAAGGGACTTTGCAGATGTAATTACATTGAGGGTCTTGAGACAGGGAGATTATCCTGGATTAATTTAGTGGATCCTAAATGGAATCATAAGTGTCCTTATAAGGGGCAGGCAGAGGGAAATTTTACTACAGAAGAAGGCACGGTGATGACTGACACACCATGCTGCACTGCTGGCTTTAAGGATGAAGACAGGTGCCACCAAAGAATGCAGCTCTAGATGCTGGAAAACACAAGGAAACATATTCTTCCCTAGAGTCTCAGCAGGAAGCATGGCCTTGCAGACACCTTAATTTTGGCCCACTAAAATGTGTTTCAGATTTCCGACCTCCAGAGCTATAAGAGAATAAATGTGCATTGTTGCTGTTTCCAGCTTTATTGAGATATAATAATTGAGATATTGACATATAACATTGTGTATGTTTAAGGTGTACAATGCGATGATTTGGTACATGTACTCGTATAGATTGTGAGACAGTTACTTCAATACGGTTATTTAACATATCCTTCGGATCACATAATTACCATTTTGTTGTTATGAGGAGACTATTAAAGATCTACTCTTAACTTTCGAGTATGCAGTACAGAATTATCTATAGTCACCATGCTGTACATTAGATCCTTGGAACTTATTCATTTTATAACTGAAAGTTTGTGTGCTTTGACCACCATCTTCCCATTTCTCCCACCCCTCAGCCCCTGGCAACTACCATTCTACTCTCTGTTTCTATGAGTTCAGCGTTTCTGGATTTCACATAAGTGACATAATACAATACTTGTCTTTCTTTGTCTGACGTATTTCACTTAGCATAATGCCCTCGAGTTCCATATTGTCACAAATGGCAGGATTTTCTTCATTCTCATGGCTGAATAATATTCATGTCTTCTATACCCAATTTGCTGAGTATTTTTTTTTATCATGAAAGGATGTTGGATTTTGTCAAATGCTTCTTCCTATCTATTGAGATTATCATAGAATTATTGTCTTTCATTCAATTAATTGGAATATCACATTGATTGATTTGCATATATCGAGCCACCCTTGCATCCAGTGACAAATCCCATTTGATCATGGTGCATGGTCATTTTAATGCTGTCAAATTTGACTTGCTAGCATTTTGTTGAGAATTTGTGCGTCTATATTCATCAGGGATATTGGCCTGTAGCTTTTGTTTCTTGTAGTGTCCTTATATAACTTTGGTATTGGGGTAATGCAAGCCTTGTAGAATCAGTTTGAGAGTGTTCCCTCTTCTTCAAATTTTTGGAAGTTTGAGAAGAATTGGCATTAATTCTTCTTTAAATGTTTGGTAGAATTCACCAGTGAAACCATATTGTCCTCGGCTTTTCTCTGTTGGGAAGTTTTTGATTACATATTCAACATTCTTACTTGTTATTGGTCTATTCAGATTTTCTATTTCTTCATGATTCTTACTTGGTAGGTTGTATGTTTCTAGGAATTTCTTCATTTCTTCTAGATTATGCAATTTTTTGGTGTATAATTGTTCGTAGAAATCTCTTATGATCCTTTGTATTTCTGTGGTATCAGTTGTAATATCTTCTTTTTCATTTATAATTTTATTTGAGCCTTCTCTTTTCCTTTCTTAGTAAATGTAGCTAGTTTTGTCAATTTTAGCTTTTTATAAAGCCAACTCTTATTTTTGCCCATCTTTTCTGTTTTCTATTTCATTTATAGATATCTGTTCTGATCTTTGTTATTGCCTTCCTTCTACTAACTTTTGGCTTATTTTATTCTTTTTTAGTTCCTTGCGGTATGAAGTTAGGTTGTTTATTTGATATCTTTCTTTTTTCTTTCTTTTTTTTTTTGTTTTTGTTTTGTTTTGTTTTGTTTAGAGGGCAGTGTCACTGGCTCTCACATGTGGGATCCGAACCGGGGCTGCTGGCGTCCCAAGCCAGCTCTTAAACCACTGCGCCACTCGGCCAGCCCTCCTTCTTTTTTCTTAATGTGTGTATTTACATAATCAGAAAAATAAAGTGGTTATTCCCGATAAGACAATTCAATGGAGAAAAGAGTAGTTTTTTCAACAAATGGTGCTAGAACAACTGTATACCCACATGCAAAAAAATGAATTTGTACTCCTACATGACATCATCTACAAAATTCATCTCAAAATGAACCACAGACCTAAATGCAAGAATTGAAACTATAAAAGTCTTAGAAGAGAGCCTAGCACTAAATCTTCATGATCTTGGTTTAGGCAAAGGCTTCTTAGATACAAAACCAAAAGCACAACCAACAAAAAAAAAGTAGAAAAATTGTACTTTGTCAAAATCATAATCTTTTGTGCTGCAAATAATTCCATCAAGAAAGTGAAAGATAACCCATAGAATGGGAGAAGATATTTATAAATTATATATATGATAAGGGACTTGTATCCAGAATACATAAAGAACTCTTACAACTCAATAATAAAATGACAACCCAAATTGAAAATAGGCATAGGACTTAAATAGATGGTGGTTTGCAAACTCAGAAACTTCCCGGGAGAAATCTGTAAGTGGCCCCTGTAAGCAGAGGGCAAGAAGAAACTAAAAAAAGAGGGAGACCCTTCCATATTGGTAGGTGGAAGGCTTAATAAGCAAAGGAACTTACATATGAGGTTTGTCTTGTCTAGCCACAAAACAAGTAGATCTCCACAATCACCTGCCAGAATCTTAAAAGTTTACAAGGAGGCCTTAACTAGGTTCAGTCACATATACTGTCCAGATACTGTCACAACACATTGCTCTCAAGTCTGAATCCTTGAAAATGGCCCTCACTGTGGAAACAATGTACAGAACGTACATTCCAAGGATGGGAGGGGGTTAAGGAACCTCCTACTCCCTGGGTCCAGCTCATGGGTCAATCAGCGGTCATGTCCTCTTCATGACCAGCTCCAACAATAGACATTCCTCCAAAGAAGATATAAAAAGAAGGCCAACAAGCATGTAAAAAAGTGTTCAATATTATTATCCATATAGGAAATGCAAATCAAAATCACAATAAAATACAATTTGACACCCACTAGGATGGCTATATCCTAAAAGACAAATAATAACACATGTTGATGAGGATGTGGAGAAATTGGAACCCTCATAGATTGCTGGTGGATATGTAGAATGATGCAGCTACCTTGGAAAACAGTTTAGCAGTTCCTCAAAATATTAAATATAATTATCATGTGATCCAGCAATTTCACTCTTAGATATATATCCAACACAAATGAAAACAAAAATCCACACAAAACTTGCACATATAATGTTCACAGCAGCATCATTCATAATAGCCCCAAAGTGGAAACAACCTAAGTGTCCATCAATTGTTGGATAAATAAAGTGTGGTATATCTGTACAATGGAATACTATTTGACAATAAAAAGGACTGAAGTACTGATACATGCTAAAATATGGATGAACTGTCAATACATTATGCTAAGTGAAAGAAGCCTGTCACAAAAGAGCATGTGTTATAGGATTCCATTCATATAAAATATCCAGAATGGGCAAATCTATAGAAACAGAAAGTAGATTAGTAGTTGCCTAGGACTGGGAGTGGGGGTGGAGGGGAGGGGCATGGGCAGTGACTGCTAATGGGTAATGGGTGTTTGGGAGGAGGATGAAAATGTTCTAAATCAGATTGTGGTGATAGTTACACAACTCTGTCATTATACTAAAAACCATTGAATTGTACCCATGAAATGGGTGAATTGTATGGTATGTGATTATATCTTAACCCTTTCACTGCGTTAACTGATTTCAAGTTTTTTTCACAATGTGTCAAAAATCCACAAAAAATAAAAAGTTGATATTCTATTTTATGCACATATACTAGAAATCTACAGTAGATGGAAATTTTTTTGAGCTCATGGGATAAACTCGAACGTTGCAGTCAGTGGATATAAATATTCATTTGAATTTATCCGAACATCACAGCGAAGGAGTTGGTAAAGCTGTTAAAAAGAAATAATGGCTATTTCATTAAATAGATGCAATATGATTTACGGTTCCACTTGTTATTAAACATTGAGGTTATTTTCAGGTTTTCACACTGCTAAGTAGTAGTGTAACCAAACACACAATTTGAAAGAACCATTTTTACTAAAGCTGCTATAAATCTAATAGACATGCGATGTCACTAAAGTCGCCTGTATAACTTCAATGTTTGGGAATCATTTTTGTTTCATTGTAGTTTTTGATTTACTATGTTAACACATGCATACTACATGTAGTATACTACAGTATGCATACTACATACATCAGAAAAATACTTGAACACTTTCAATGTACAAAATCCCAATGTACACCGCTTGCTGTAAATTTATTTAATCCTTTTAATAATTTAAGTTCCACAGACAGGCTTGGTTTCTATATAAGAAACATAATCATTGAATGTGACTAAGATAGTGTTCGGGAAAGATAATATTTAATATGTTAGGAAAAGATGATTTACATCTATGTTGTTGTTTTTAAAAAAAGATTTTTATTGGGGAATTGGGGGAGGGGAACATCACTGGGGAATGGGGGAAGAGGAACAGACAAGTTGCTGTCCTTTGGTTCTTCAGTCTAGTTGTGGAGAACTTTGCTTCACTGGCCCATGTTGGTATTATCATTGCGCTCTTCCTGGGTGAGGCAGATCGGTCGCCGGCCTCTGGATGGTCGCTCACCACAGCTATTGGCAGCTCACTCCAACGCCAGCCACTCACACTGGCTGCGGCCACTTACTGTAGCCTATGGCAGCCCACTGCAGCAGAGGCTGCAGCCCACACCGTAACCGGCGACTCTCAGCAGCACAGCTCCAGGTGGAGCTGTTTGTCACCATATTAGCTATAGAGGCAACCAGGTGGAGCTGTTGTTCACCACCTTAGCTATAGAGGGCAGTGTCACTGGCCCTCATATGTGGGATCCGAACTGGGGCCTCACTGCTCAGAGCTGGTGTCCCAAGCCAGCTCCTAACCAATGCACCACTGGGACGGCCCCTCTATGGTTGTTTTTTTAAGTTTACAAGTTCGGAAGAGTTTAACCAAAAATATGAATATAAATAAGGAAATGTTACTATAGAAAAACAGAACTCTCAAATGCCGATGCTGAGATTACTATCAAAATTTCGAATTATGAAATATGAGTCATGGGAGAAGGGCCAGGGCCCACATAAACTCAAATGACCCAAATGCTAAAAAAAAGTACATTTTCATGATAATTCTATAGCTGGTATGCACTTCCTAGGAGAACGTACAGTTTTAACAAGATGATAGCTTCATGAATAATATGTCATTGATAAATCTCCAAAATGTAATAAACCCACCAGATTCTACATAGCATGACCATATGAATAAAGGAGTTGCCTTCTTGAAATCACTACATCTCAATACTATTTCAGCTTATTTAAAAGGCAAGCTAAGCATTTTGGCTTGTTTCTGGCTCCCTTTTGCAGATCTGCTGTCTATTATATCTGGCACAGGCTACAGCATGTACCTTGTGGGAGAATAGAGGAAGCACTGACCTGGGAAATCAAGAGGGTTGTGTTCCAGTCCTGGTTTAGCTCCCAGTTATCACCCTAGGCAAGACACCCTTTCAAGGCCCTTATTTCCCTTATTTCCTCCTTATGAACAATAAATGTGTTGGACTCTATGTTCTTCAGGTCCTTTTCAGCACTGTGATTCTAAGACGCATTGAGGGTTCATTTCAGATGACATTAACATTTGTTTATATTAAATCACTTTATTAGTAGAAACTGTTCACACACAAAGTCTCTGAAATATTAAAATATTTTACTCCATATTTTTTAAGTCAGATACAGTAATTCAGCACTCAACTATAGCATTCTAATTTTTAAAATTGAAATAATATAACCAGCATCATAAATTTTGCATTGACATCACTGAACCTAGAAAAAATACATATAATAGAAAGTTAAAGCCAAAAGAGCATCTGAAAGAGAGAGAGAGAAATTGAGTCTTCTGACATATGTTTCAATGACAATTACTCCATAACAACCATACACTCAGAATTTGTGGACAAATGTTACAAACTCGGGAAAAAGTCCAGCCCAAATATCAAAACACAGAGCCAAAATGATTCTGAAGTTCCTAAAGATACATTTTGGGAAGAAAAAGAAGAATTCTGTCTCAAAGGGGAAAATTTCAAATTATGCTAATCTTTGGTAATATTTTACAGAAATATTTTATAGAAAATAAATGCCCAGATATAAGGACAATTTAATTTAACATTTCCTCTTCAATTTGTTTTTTATAACAGACATATTAATTTCATTTTGAACATGATATGCCAAATATCCTGAACTTCCAGGAATGAAGTCATGTAGCTCTCCGAGGAATTTCTTCATGGCATCAATTGATATATAACCTACAAAATAAAAAATATGTATATATTTGAAATCTTATACTATCTGCTTTTTAGAGTTTTTGATTTATTAGAGTTAAGATTTCTAAAGAATGTTTATAGTAAAAAGGTAAAAAAAAAAAAAAAAAAAAAGGTAAAAAGAAGAAATAATCCCAGTGAGAAGGTCCCCCATGAAACTTGATAATTATCAGGGAACACACTTCTTACCCCTCACCTGCATCCTGCAACCTTCTACCTCCTTTTAAAACACAAATATGTTATTAACTACTTTGACTATTGAGGATGTGATGATGAGGTTGGGGATGGAACATTGAAGTACCTAGACCAAAATAACTAGGAAGTGTGTCTGGCTTAGAGTATAATCATTTAGAACTATCTATCCAACTAGCTACTAATGGCACTGAGAGTTCTGTCTTCCCTAGTAGAGCAGGCAACACTTTCTTGCACTGCTAGCACTGGGATAACATTCTTTAATTTAAAAAGTTAATGGGAAAATTGATTTAGTGCTTAGTCAACAAAGATTATGGACATGAGTAATTTCGATGTCATAAATAATCTGAAATAGATATGAGTATCAAAAAGAACACCTAGAATGGGGAGAGCTTAAGGACTTAATGACTTTAAGCAATATTACCTTGATAACAATTGTTTACCTGAGTGATTATATTTTATGTGTAATATAAGTGTTTGTGGTAGAAGTAAATACTGTATGAAAAAAAATTCTGGTAGAGCTCAAGGATGATTGAATTTAGAACACCAGCATCAACAGGTTATCTGTGTATATGGTTTGTTTCTAATAATAGATAATAAATTCACAGTTAATAATTAACTATGAATCTAATCATATAAAATCGATTAGTATTTTTAAAGGTATTTTAATCATAGTCATTTACTTCAGAAAATCTATTGAAGTACTATTACTATATTAATGATGCTACCTATTACCGTATGGTTCATGATATTTGCCTAATGGCTATGTTTCTGTATAAAATAAACTAGTCCAGAAAATATTAATGCCTAGTTATTGCACATATACATTGTGTGAAATTTCTACAGATATGTGTGAAGATAGGAATTTTAAAAATAATTACTACAATAATATTTCTCTAAGTATAAGAAGGATAGGACATTTCTGAAATGGATTATTGTTGCAGTTTTTAACGAGTTAGGATTTTAGGCTGAAGTTGACAGATATCCAATTTAAACTAATTTAAACAAAAAGGGACATTGGCACATCATCCAAGCTATGAAGAATGCAGACATACTGCTGGGCCTCAGGAATAACTAGAACCATCCTAGATAGTTTTCCCTTCAAGTCAAGCATCTTGTTGTTTAAATAAACTTCTTGTTTAAAATGAAAAAAAAAAAAGAAAGAAAGAAAAGAAATAACTAGAACCAACTCTAATGGCTATCTCACTGGTCTCCAGTTTTTCTCTGTATGTTATTTCATTTTCCTCTCTTGAGGTAATTTGGCTTTCCTTGCATGGTAGAAAACATGGCTGCTGATAGCTCTCAAGTTTTATATCTTAGAGCTATAGTCACCTGAATAAGAATGACTTGACTTGCTATTTCATGTCTAAAACTCCAGAGAAAGAGCCATGATTGGCCCAGCTCAAAGCAACTGTTGGGGGTGTGGAGCAAGCTCATGTTTTAGAAAAGGACTGTTCCTGTGTAATGCAGATGAATTGGGAGAAACAAAAAGGGTTACTAGGAGAGGCATTCTTGGTGGACAATTCCATATATACTGTGGTAAGCAGTCTCTCAGGTGGTCCTGATGAACCTTGTCTCTCTGTATTCACAAGTTTAAGCAGTCCCTTCCCACTTTGTGCTTGGGCTGGTCTTACGACCAATAGCAGAATATGACAGAAGTGATGGTATATCACCTTTGAAAGTAGTGTGGATGAAAAAAGGAGTTCTATCAAAAGTGACCTCACAAGGTGATGTGATCATAAATTCCTAACTGGGCAGGTCATGGTGGGTAGTCACACCCCAAGCATATAACTTCTTTACCAAGGGCTCATCTTCGCCTTAAGAAAGTCCTGTCCATTGTTTTTGTGCATCTAGGTTAACTACTTTTGAAGTGCCCCTTTTCAGTCCCCTCCTTCTAATACATGACCCCACCTCAGACCCCCTCCTTCTAAAGTGTGAGAGCACATCATCTTAACTAGTTTGTAGGACAATCCTGCCCTTGCTTTCTCCCACCCTCATGTAATCTTCCTTACATCCCATCTCTTAATTTCAAATGGAGCATTCTTGGGAGCATTTGAGACCTTGTTCCCCAGCATACAAGTATGTCATCAGTTTGGCTCAAATAAACTCATAAAAATTCTCTACAGGTTTGGACGTTTCTAAAGTTGACAGTAGTATATAAAAAAGATGCTGGCTTCATCTTGGGCACATTCCTTCTCCCTCTTGCATTTCTCACTCTGATGAAAGCAAGCTACTCTGCTGGAACAGTCCTTATGGAGAAGCTCACCTGGTGAGGAGGTGAAGCTTTTGGTCAAGGATCAGCAAGGGCCCAAAGCCTGCCAACTACCACATGAGCTAGCTCTAAAATGGATTTTCCAGTCCCTGTTGTGCCTTGAAATAACTGCAGCCTGGCTGACAACTTGACTAAACCTTATGAGGGGCTTTGAGACAGAATGATCCAACTAAGATGCTCTTGAATTCCCAGCCCTCAGAAACTATGAAATAATAAATGTTCACTGTTTTAAGCCGCTAAGTTTTGGAGCAATTTGTTACATAGCAATAGATAACTAATACAGTATCTATTACAGGTTCCTAAATTTTTAATTATAGAACTTTTTGGTTTGGAAATTTTTGCCTGCAAGAAATTTATATTTAGTAGTACTTTTTTCCTTTTATTAATCACACATGTGCCTCTCAATCAGAACTTATTATGGGTGATATAACCGGTGATATCAGACTGAAAGAATTTCATTCCAGTCAAAAGCAAAAACCAAACAAACAAAAAACAGACCAAAAAAAAATCCCTCAATATTTTAAGGGACATTTAGCAATGCCTGGAGATATTTTTGGTTGTCACAACTTTGGGTTTGGGAGTGCTGGATGCAATGCTTACTGGCATCTAGTGGGCAGAGGCCAAAGTTGCCCTCTCCAACAAAAAATTATCTGGCTTAAAATGCCAAGAGTTGCAGCACTGAGAAACTCATATTGTAGGTTATAGTTCCAACTTGTGTTTTCTACAACCAAACATGTAATTAGTTCTATTTTAAGAGATTTAACATTCATTGAGTTGAACCCAACCAATTTTGAGGAAGAGACAGTCAAGTTATAGTCACAAAAGTTGGTGCCACTGTCTAAATTAGAACTCTCACTCACTACATTTTTAATTAACTAATTAAACTAATTAATTAAAAAATGAGCTGATTTTCCCAATAAGAAGTTATTCCTTCCTGTACAAGCAGATGGAAATGATAAAAAACATAAGTACTTGTCACTCACATCAAAAAATTTAAAGACAAATGAATCATCTCTAAAAATTGAAGCTTTCTTCCAAGGAAGTATTATTTAAAAATTTTAATGTAGCAATAAAAAGAGATAAAATAATTATTCAATTGAGCAAATAAAAATATCAGAAATTTTTACTTTAGTTCTACCAATAAAATCAACAAAAGATTACCACAGGTTAAAACTGTGCTTTAAAAATTCTGACTAATGATTATTTTTATAGTTCTTTTTTAGTTTGTTTTTATATAATGCTGTCATGTCTTTTTGAACAGATACCAATGAAACATAGAGCACACATTGTTTGTATGGAAAAAAGGGGTTCTATGGAAAGTAAGGGCCCAGGGTGATCCGATCATAAATTCCTAACAGGGCAGGTCATGGTGGGTATTCGCACCCCTGGCATATAACTTTTTAGTAAAAGGTTTAGCTTTTTCTTGAGTAGCCCTGTCCATGGTTTTGTGCATCTATTGTAGATTAACACACCTTTGAAGTAACCACCCTTAAGAGAGTACAAAATCTTAACTACCTGTAATCCAATCTTCATGTGACCACCCCCAAGAGAGCACATAATCTTAAATATAGGATCCTATAACCCCATCCCATTACTTCCTCCCACCTTCATGTAATCTTCCATAATTCCCTCCTTAATCTCAGCCACATAAAGTAACTGCAAACTGTTGTTCTTTTCTCCCAAGCATTTATCTCAGTCTGTTGAGATCTTGCTTCCAGGTGTATCCTGTTTAGCTCAAATAAATTTGTATAAAAATTCTCTACAGGTTAAGACATTTCTTATGTGAACAACTGTTAGACATCCAAATCTAAGTATTTGTCTTTACTATATGGCTCATTTTAACATTTATTATTGATCTTTGTAATATATTATCAAACATTTGGTAAGTCCAAATGAACACAAGACATTTAGTAGCTGGTGATAGAGTTGCCTGAAGCAAAATCAATACTAGTAATAAACCACAACCATGGTTTAAGGTACCTACATATTATCCGAATATTTAGGATTAGAGATAAATATGAGCAATAATCAGCTTCTCCCAATCTTAGAATTTAAGTACTTCTACTTAGTTCATTGTCCTCTGCAGTCTACAATTGCTCCTAAGAGTCCCAGGACTGACTCACCTACTATTATAGCTGGGAAGCAGTTTTCTTTGATGTCTCCAAGACTCAGCCCAAAACTACACATTAAAAGTTCTTTTTAAAGTGCTTTTTGTAAAGTCTATTTTATATTACTCAAATGAACAGAAGAAAAAATAATAATAAAACGAATGGTCAGCCAAAATGCTAGAAGGAATAGTGCTATGACAGAAGGCATCTAGGAATTTGCGGAGATAGCTTTGATACTGCTAAATAAAGAGAAAATAATAAACACACAAATTGTTTTTTAATGAAATTTCAAAAACCTATACCTTTTAAACTGCTGGGGTTTTTTTTAATCTCTATTTTTAAAATTATCAATGACCCTGCTGAATATTACCCAGATCAAAGTATCCAAATATCTCCCTCACTTAGCACCCTTAAAATCCTAGTGGCCAGTGCTCAATTGGTTCCCTTGGTTCTACCCTCTCAAGGTCAACCTCAGTTATCTGTCTTCTCTTTCTGTCTGGCAGTAGGGAACCCAAATATGAAGTCCATGGGTGATCCATGGATCACCTGGGTGGTCCATGAATGGGTTTCTGGGCATATGTGAGCCCCTTTAAATGATATGTAAAGTTGGTGTGTTATGTTTGTGTATGTGTATGCTAGGCAAAGGGGCCTATGTTTCCTCAGATTCTCAAAGGAAACTATGATTAGATTTGTCCATATAATTTATCTTCCAAATTGAGAAACTTGAGAGTAAAAGCTAATACTAGGACAACAGACATAAACTGGGATTGTCTTGTATAAACAGGAACGTGTGTTCACCCTAGACTAGTGTTTCAACAGAGAAAATATGGGCTATCTTTGGGACAATTCTGCAGATCAATTTAATATACAAATGATATATCTTCTATTAGCATGTATAATAGAGAAGGTTTTACTTGTTAGGCCACTATGACAGTTTTTTTTTTTTTTTGAGGGCAATGTCACTGGCCCTCACATGTGGGATCTGAACCGGGGCCACTGGTCTCCCAAGCCAGCGCCCAAACACTGTGCCACTCGGCCAGCCCTTTTAGTTTTTTTTAAAGATTTTATTGGGAAATTGGGGCAGGGGAGCAGCACTGGGGAATTAGGGAAAGGGAACAGACAACAAGTTGCTGTCCTTTTTGTTCTTCAGTCTAGCTGTGGAGGACGTCGCTTCACTGGCCAATGTTGGTATTATCATTGCGCTCTTCCAGGCTGAGGCAGTCAGTTGCCGGACATTGGACGGGCAGCTCACAGTGGCTCATGGCAGCTCAACGCTCGCCAGCTGCCAGCCGCTCATGCTGGCTGCCAGCCCCTCACAGTAGCTCATGGCAGCCCACTGCAGCAGGGGCTGCAGCCTATGCTGTTGCCAGCAACTCAGGGAGCCCAGCTCCAGGTTGAGCTGTTGTTCACCATCTTAGCTGCAGAGGGCGCAGCGTCACTGGCCCTCATGTGGGATCCGAACTGGTCCCTGATGCTCAGAGCTGGCGTCCCAAGCCAACTCCTAACCAACGTGCCACTCGGCCAGCCCATGACTGTTTTATTGTACAAAATATTTCCTTATTTCTTCCCTACTTGAGTTTACTCCAAATTGTGTTTTTTTTTAAATTACCTGTTACCATGTTGTTCACTGGATAATTCTGAAGAGGGAAGTACATCTGCTTTTCTGTAACTGAAGTCCTTATAAAATGCTTTTCTGTTCTGTAAAGTGAAACATACAGAAGTTATATTTATATTTGTTTTCTCAACTTGTTTTACAAATAAGAAATCATTCCAGGCAATATACATAATTAATTGCTCTTTGATCAGACTTCAGTCTAAATTGGGTTAAAAATGTTAAATGTGAACTTCTTTTGTGCTTCTAAGTAATACAAGGGATTTTTGGTTCTCTTGGTCACGTAACAAAGCAAATATTTATCAAGCTACATAGAGGCCTGGGTCTTTTTTCTCAATATTCTTGAATGCATTATAATTCAATGATACTTTAGAATTAGATAAAATACATACGTGCATATGTAATGTTAAATATACCAAAAGAAAAGCATAGTAGGCTTTATTTTAAATAAATAGCATTTTTTTGTTATTCAGCATTCAGATAATTGGAACTCTATTAACTAGTACTTCCATACTTTAAATTAAAAAGAAAATGATGTCTGGGAAAATCATGAGTTACACTAAGATTCTGAAGTGACTTCTGAGTTAAAAAGAAAAAAGATACGTTATTCTGAGTGTAGTTGTATAATACAATTGATTATATTCTAATTTTTACAGAGCTGAGCAGTTTTCAACTAAAATATCTTATTTTCTAACAGTACATATTTACTATATTTTGACCACATGTGACCAATAGATAATACAATTGTATGAAAATAAAAACCTCAATAATAAAAAATTTGGGGTCATCCTTAAACGTATTATTTTCCTAAAAAATCTAAAATTATACTGAGTGATAGTATGGGCTTTATTTTCAATTTGTTTAAAAATTAGATTTAATCTAAACTCTTCTAAAAGAAACTATAGCTCAGTTAGAATGAAGTCCTACAAATAAAGCAAAATAGTGTTTCCCAAAAAGTCAGGGACTAAATAAGGATACCCATTATCATTATTGTTATTTATCATGGCTCTAAAATTTCTGGCCAAGCATTAAGAGATGGGAGAGGGGAGAGAAACAGAAGAGATATTTAGTGACAGGGGAGAAGCAATACTTTTGTTACTAACAAATGATATGATTGTGTACCCTGAAAAGCCAAGAGAATCACTGAAATAATCTTAGAATCTTAAAGATTCCAAGTGAGTAGATATAAGACAAATACCCTCAAATCAATAACTTTCCTGTATAAAAGCAATAACTAATAAAAATAAAATGGCAGAAATCTACAATAGCTACAAACTTCATAGAAATCTAAGAATAAGCATGACAAGAAATTTATGATCTCATATGAAGAAAAATAGGAAACTTTACTGAGATACATAAAAGAAAAATAAAGGAAAACCAAAAGCATTCTCCTGGATAGGAATACTGAAAATTACAAAGAGAACAATTCTCAAATTGAAGTTTAACACAATTCTCAATAAAATCCCAAAGGGATTTTAGAGCTTAAAAAAAATATATAATTCTGAAGTTCATCTGAACAACATGTTAAAAGATCTAATAGGGAGCAATGCTAAATTTAGAAAAAAATAATAATAATAATACTTTAGGAATATGAAGAAAATATGAAATGTTCATCAAAAGAAAACTTGAACAAATGGAGAAAAAAATACCATTTTCTCAGATGAGGTGATTTGTCATCACAGGTAGTCTCCCTAAGTAAATCTATAATTTTTTTATAATGTCACTGAAAATAACAACAGGAATTTTTTTAAAATTATGAACAAGGTGGTTGTAAAATTCAGATGGAAAAATAAACCAGAAAGAATAACTAAGAAAACTTGAAAAAGAGTAAGAAGAAGGAACTAATTCTAGATATTAAATCATATTATAAATAACTAAAACAGTGGCACTGTTGCATGACAAATGAATGTAATACAGTGTATTACTATGTGAAAAAAAGAGAAATTAAAAAATATTTATATAAATTTGCTAGTACATGCATATTAAAAAAATGATAATGTTGGTTGCCTTTGGAAGGAAACTGTCTTGTTAGGGGCCAGTATATTTTCTTGGATTTTTAAATGTTAATATATTATCTATTAAAAATAATTAAAAGTTTAAAATAGAAAAATAATAAGTAGGAATGAAGAGCTAAGGAACAGATTTTTAAAAAGAGAGTAATGAGTTTGGGACTTGCCTTGCCAGGTATTAAAATACATAAATAAAGTTGCCTAACTTAAAAGAATATTGTATTGATATAAAAATAGATCCATGGACTAATGGAATGAAAAGGTCTAAAAATACATCTCTATATCCATAAAAACAGCATATGACAAAAGGAAATCACACATCAGTTGAAATAGATTTATTTTTCATAACACTGGTGGGAATTTTTTATTTGCAAAACAAAAATAAATTCAGATCTTCACCTAGTACCATAAGCCAAAATAAATATCTGCAGAATTAAAAATCTATTTGATCTCTGATGGGAAAGGACTGATCTGAAGGTAAAAGCAATAGAAGAAATAATAAAGGAAAAGTGATTAATGATGTAAAACTTTAAAACTTGTATCTCTGAAGAAGTATAAGCCAGAAAACAAACTGAGGATACAATATAACAAATTGGCAAAAAGATAATATAGTATTATATAAAGATATCAGACAAGTTGAAAAACAATAAGACCCCCAATAGAAAATAGAGAAAGGAAAGAAACAAATAAGCTGCAGAAAAGGAAATGTAAAATGCTAATAAACAAATCCAAAATGATTGAAACCTATTAGTAATTAAAAAAAATGCAAATTTAAACAAGATGCCATTTTTCATCTATTAAATTAGCACAGGACTTCTTATTAACACTCAATATACTGATGAGGATGTGGTGAGACCAACACTGATTGTAGTTTAAATTTGTACTTTTGTAGGAAGCAACTAACAGTAGATGTCATGGCCTTTAAAAATATTCATATCTCTTTATACCATAAATTCCACATCTGGGAATTTACATTAAGAAAATTATCTAAAAAGTAGAGAAAGATTTATTTTTAAAAAGATGTTCATGAAGGTGCCATAAGAGCAACAAATTGTAAATAATTTAAAACAGTATTTTAAATAAGGAAGGTGGCTAAACACGATGAAATACCATATGCAGCCATTATGAATCATAATATCAAATAAGGCTTTTCTAAATGGGGAACTGCCCATAGAACACTAAATGGAAATAAGAGACACACTATATAGGCAGCCTGGCCTCAATTCTTTTTAATGTGTGTATTTTTATAAAACTAGAAAGAAATGTATTAATGTTGATGATGGTTATCTCTAAGTGGTAGGGTTGCGTATAGAAATTTAAATTTTCTTTATTCTTTTTTTGTATTTTCTATTATGACAAATTACATGCATTACATTCATAATAAAATACTATAATTAAAAACAAGAAAAATTAAAAATCATGCAATTTTCTGAAGATTTTAGGAACAAATTAGAAAAGGAAAACATCATAGTGATTAAAGAGTTTGGACTCTGGACCAGCCAGCCTTGGTTTCAAATTCAGCTTCGCTACTTAAGTAATACTGGGTGAATTATTTAGCTCTCTGAACTTGTTTCTTCAATTGTGAAATGGGACTAATAGTATTGTGAGAATCAAATGAATTATTGTGAACTGCTGTCCTCCGGTGGTTCCACAGAGTAAAGGCTCTAGGTAGACACCTACCAAAGGTGTCTATGTATATGCTTTGTCTATTTTTGTTGTTATTGGATTGGACATATTTTCTCCAGATTTGTAAGCCTTCTTTGTATATCAAGGACACTAACCTTTGTCAAATGTTTTTTCCCCAGTGTATATTTTTCTTTTGACTTGGTTTATGGTATTTTTATTGCCATGCACAAGTCGAAAATATTTTTGGTAGTCATATTTATCAATCTTTTCCTTATGGCTTCTGGATTTTGCAGGATAACCATTTCTCAAAGAAGTTATGTAGCTGATATTTTTCCTAGTCAAGTGAATCTCTAGGCATCACTTTTTATTTTCTATTTCCCAACCTTTTCTTACAAGGTCAGTTAGGATAACTATTCTCTCATCTATCCATCTCTTGAGAATATCTTCATGGTCTTTTCTCTTCTATTTGCATTTTTTTTCCCTCTCTTTACCAGTTTCTTACCTCAAAAGCATAACAAGGAAGTTCAAAGGAGTGATATATATAGAGAGAGATCCCAAATACCTAGAATATTGGTTCTCAAACTTAAGTAGTAGGATATTTAGAAGTCACAGGATCATGAAGCAATGGTTTACTAAACTTAACATAATTAAATATACAAGTTTGTATTAAATCAGATAACTTACATGAAATTGTAACAAGCCAAAATAGTATGTATAAAAGGTATAAGAAAAAATTATGGCAGGAAAAAGTTAAAATTGAAAAAAACACATAAATTAAACCTGTTAATTTTTATATTGAAGAAAGACAACTACTATTTGGTTATTTTTATTTTAGCTAAATAGCAGAGTTTCTCATAATCAATGCCCCCTATGAATATTTGAAAACCACCTAACTGGAAAATATGAAATTAGGATTTAATAATAAATCAGCCTGCTACAAAGGGGCCTCTCATATATTGGCCTTAACATAATGGCAAGTTCATGTTTGTCTTTTTAAATTTAATTTCTTAAACCAAAGTAACCACATTACAAACAATTTGGGAAGAAGAGGAGGAAATCACTCAGAACTTCCAATTCTAATAAAATTACTGCTAATATTTAGTATATCTCCTTCTTATTTAAAAATATTTAAAAAAGTAATGTAACAGTAACCATAATACACATAAAATTCTTATTTCTTTTCTGCAGGTTTTAGTTTAACATAGTTAAATGCATGGGCTCTGGAATTAGACTGAACCAGTTCAAATCCTGCTCCTCCCCCACTTAATAGAAGATTTTGAGCATATTACTCTATCTAATCCTAGATCTCTTTTTCTGTAAAATGGCAGTGATGATAATGATATGAATCTCATAAGGAAACTATGAAAATTAAATGAGATTTACATATAGTCCGTGCTCAAAGATGTCTATGTTGAATTGAATACCTTGAAGTATATGAATTCAATACCTTTTGGAGAATTCTTTTTCATGATCTGTTGCTAGTTCACTACTTTTCCTAAGGGTCTTTATTTCCTTTGGTATTACTTCACCATGCTGTGGATATCAAAAGAAATCACATTAAAAAAAAAATCAGCACACCAATGATCCAATCAACAAAGTCTTTTTTTTAAGAAAGAAAAAAAAGTAAACTGGTAATATATATCAAGAGTCATAAAAATATTTATACACTTAAGTACATTCAATCCAATTTGGTAGGAAATATAAAATTTTGAACACCACACAATTATAGAGATACACAAAGAAGAACAAAATTTTTAAAATATCAGCTGTGGTTATATAAGATAGTAAAACTTTGATTTTATTCTTTTTTCAATTTTTGAAATTTTCTCTAATGTGGTCAGTAACAGTTTTTAGTTTTAAAAAATAAGGAAACAAAAAAGTGTTATTAATTTAAACTTTCTTAAATTTTTTTTTTTTAAGATTTTATTGGGGGGCCGGCCGAGTGGCGTATTGGTTAAGAGCTGGTTTTGGGATGCCAGCGGCCCCGGTTCGGATCCCACATATGAGGGCCAGTGACACTGCCCTCTACAGCTAACAACAGCTCCACCTGGAGCTGGGCTGCGAGCCCCGGCGACGTTGTAGGCTGCAGCCCCTGCTGCAGTGGGCTGCCATAGGCTACAGTGAGTGGCCAGCAGCCAGCGAGAACTGCCAATAGCCACAGTGAGTGAGCATCCAGAGGCCGGCGACCAATCTGCCTCATCTGGGAAGAGCGCAATGATGATACCAACATGGGCCAGTGAAGCAACATCCTCCACAACTAGACTGAAGAACAAAGAACAGCAATTTGTCTGTTCTCCTTTCCCGATTCCCCAATGCTGTTCCCCTCCCCCAATTCCCCAATAAAATGTTTTAAAAAAAAAAAAGACTTTATTGGGGAATTGGGGGAGGGAACAGACAAGCTGCTGTCCTTTTTTGTTCTTCAGTCTAGTTGTGGAGGACATTGCTTCACTGGCCCATGTTGGTATCATCATTGCGCTCTTCCTGGGTGAGGCAGATCGGTCGCCGGCCTCTGGACTGCTGCTCATGGTGGCTCTTGGCAGCTCAGACCAGCTGCCAACCCACTCACGCTGGCTGCGGGCCACTCACTGTAGCCTATGGCAGCCTACTGCAGCAGGGGCTGTAGCTACATGACTTCTCAGCAACTCACAGCAGCCCAGCTCCAGGTGGAGCTGTTGTTCACCATCTTAGCTGTAGAGGGCAGTGTCACTGGCCCTCATATGTGGGATCCGAACCAGGGTCCTGAGGCTCAGAGCCGGCATCCCAAGCCAGTTCTTAACCAGTGCGCCACTTGGCCGGCCCTTAAAATTCTTGAATTCAAGATTCCTAGGCTGCCTGTGAACTACAATTCAAAACTACAAAGTAAGCTGAACAAATTAGGTTTCCTCTTCAAAATTAAACTGAAGTTATTTAGCAATGGAGTTACAAAAGAACTAAATGTATACTAAATTTTTCCAAAAGATTGTGAGGGCCGGCTGAGTGGCTCAGTTGGTTAAGAGCTTGCTCAAGAGTGCAAGCTGAGCTCTGAGCAACAGCAGCTCGGCTGCCAACAGGTGGCAGGATGGCTCAGCTAAAAAAAAAAAAAAAAAATTATGTGAAAGTGACTCAGATACTGATACGTCTACCACTGTATTAATATGCATATGTCATTAGGAAATTTTTATATTTGGGTCACAAATCCACTCCAAACCATAATAAAGCTCCCCCAAATTACTTTCCAGATTTACCCTTGTTGTTACTATTCAGTGAAGTACCTTCTACTTAATATAAAACGGTTACATCATAATTGGCTAATATTCAATATCAATCAATACTTTGAAAGAACTAACAAAATCCTTTATCATACAATAATCATACAATTTCTAGAGTCCCTACTCTGTAGTCAATAATCAACAGAACAGTAATGTTCTACTTTTTTGGTAAAAGAAAAACATTAGATTGGGTTGGAACTGAGAATATGCAATTCCTGGCTATGTGAATTATGATAGATCTTTACTTCTCTTTACCTCACTTTTCTCATTTCTAAAACTGAATGAGTAAATTAACAATCTTTAAGGAAATTTTTAGCTTTGACATTCTAGTCTACTCAATAATTACTGTCAAGTGATAACCATTCTATCACCATTCATGTCTGTGGAAGGACCGTAATAAGTCACGGATTAGATATTTTGGTCCTTTGTACAATATAGACAAAGATACTAAAAGAAATATTATTTTGAGATGATGAAACTTGGGGAAGAAAAAACAAATTAATAAAAGGAGTAAAAACTGTATAAGTTAAGAAAAAAAACAAAAAATGTATAAGTGAATTGTTTGGCTTTAGACATATTATAAAGATTTCCTACCTGACTTTTTATTTTGAAAAATTTCAAACTTACTGAAAGTTAAAGAAGAATACAATAAGTACTATATACCTTTTACCTACATTCAGAAAGTGTTAACATTTTTACCACCCCGCATGCCTTCTAACAATTTTTATTTTTGCTGGACCATTTGAAAATATTTGCAGGTATTATGACATTTTACTCCTTACTCTTTAGCATGCATTTTCTAAAAAAAAAAAATTGTGTTATAATACCACTATTACAATGGAAAAATTAACATTAATTCAATATCACCTAATATACAGTCCACATTTTTATAATAAGTAATCTGTGGGTTGATCATTTAAGATCATGGTTTTAACATCCATTAATGACCTTGGCCTAAATAAATTGTTTTATTGGGGGTGGTAAAATGGGGATTTTTCTCTTCTATTATTCTTTCTATACTTATTACCTGATATTCTGAAAGGAAAATTTCTCTTATCCCACCTTTTCCTTCCTGCCTGCCTTCTTTCCTTCCTTCCTTCTGTTTTTCTATTTTTCTTTCTTTATGTTTTTAAAGTATCATTATAGAATCGTGGGTTCTTTTGAATTTAAAGTTTTATAATTCATTACTGTCATTATTCTTTTTGATGTTCAAATTACCCGAAATTTGGTTATTTCATAAAGATTCTGAAGTAAGTTAAAAGCATAAACAAATTTGAGGCAGGATGGAAAAAGCTATAAAACAGTCATTTTTCAGTATTATACACATTTATTGAGGTGTGTTATTCAAAACATTTAACAAATGGCACAACCCAGTAATTAATCAGTCAGAATCTACACTGGCAGTAAAGAATTGGTATATATTGTGCACCTAGTACTTCCTTAATATAAGTGACAGAAACAAAAATTGTTTTTTACGTGAACAATTTTATTCCTACCAAAAAAATCTCAGTATTATTAATGTACTAGTATAAAAACAATGTCAAACCAGATAATGTTCAATAAAAGCATGGCCTTTAAATTCCTTAGTCTGGATCACTGGTGCTAACATGTCACAAGTAAATTTTTTTTTTTTTTTAAGGAGGGCTCAGCTCACAGTGGCCCATGCAGGGATCAAACCGGCAACCTTGGTGTTACCAACACCACGCTCTAACCAACTGAGATAACCAGCCATCCCACAAGTAAACATTTTTAAGGTTACATGGCTTTCAAAAATTTTTGAAACTGTAGATTCTAATTAATTACCTTAATTTAGTCTTACCTTTTCTATCAGAAAATGGTCTTGTTCCCAAATAAAACTACCAATTTTTCTTCTTATTTCTGTGGTAGGAAAAAGAAACCCAATACTATTTTTTAAAAAGTAACTTTGTAGAATTTTCTGAATTTCGCTTGAAGTATGAAATTTCTAGGCCAGCATTATTCCACTTACATCAAAATCAAGAGACTTGTTTAAAATGCAAATTCCTACTGAATCAGATCATTGAAGAGAAGCTCAGAAATTTGCATTTCTAACAAACTTTCCAGATGATTACAATGCATTATGAGAATCACTGTTGTAAACTTTTTCTGCTGAAATATATATCTTCATTAGATGACAGTGTTTTAGACCAAACATTAATAAAGAAGACAATATCTAGTTAAAATAAAAGCTATACAACTGCGACTTTTTAGAATAGAGGTCCAAGAATTCAATAATTGATTTTGCTAAAAGAAGAGTGGAAGAGCAACGTGTGTAGTGAGCATGGTAATGCAGGAATTCTACAATACTCAGCATGTCAAAGGACTATGTCATCATCCTAACTCAGTGATCTCAGTTTCCACAGTAGCCCACTCAAGGACAAAAGATTAATACTCTGCTAGAACAGGGGTCAGCAAACTTTTGAGACGGAAGAGTCAATCCTGTCCCTCACAACAATTTAAAAATTATTCAAGGGCTATAAATATGTTTTTACAAATAAGGAAAATTTAAAAATCCTTTAAAAATTTTATAAATGAAACTATGACAGTTTTATTTTTATTTTCAATTTTACTTCAGAGCCACATGTATGTACCCAGAGCCGCATGTGGCTTGTGAGCCCCAGTTTGCCGACCCCTGTGCCAGGTCTATGCCACTAGTAGTAGTAGCCACTAGGCTAGCTACATGTGGGTACTATGTTGAAATGTGTCACTAGTCCAAGTTGAGATGTGTTGTAAGTGAAAAATAAGCACTGGATTTCAAAGACTAAGAACCAAAAAAAGAATGTAAAATATCTCAATAATTTTTATATTGGTTATATATTGAAATGATATTTTAGATAGACTAGGTTAAATAAAATACATTCTTACAATTAATTGCACCTCTTCTTTTTATTCTTTTTAATGTGGCTACTAGAAAATCTAAAATTAGGGCCGGCCGAGTGGCGCATTGGTTAAGCGCTGGTTTTGGGATGCCAGCGGCCCCGGTTCGGATCCCACATGAGGGCCAGTGACACTGCCCTCTACAGCTAACAACAGCTCCACCTGGAGCTGGGCTGTGCGAGCCCCGGTGATGGTGTGGGCTGCCATAGGCTATAGTGAGTGGCCCGCAGCCAGCGTGAGCGGCTGGCAGCCAAGAGTGAGCTGCCAATAGCCGCAGTGAGCGACATCCAGAGGCCAGCGACCGATCTGCCTCATCTGGGAAGAGCGCAATGACGATACCAACAGTGAAGCAACATCCTCCGCAACTAAACTGAAGAACAAAAAGACAGCAACTTGTCTGTTCCCCTTCCCCGATTCCCCAACGCTGTTCCCCTCCACCAATTCCCCAATAAAATCTTTAAAAAAAAAAAAAAAAAAAAAAGAAAATCTAAAATTAATATGTGGCTCACATTTGCATCTTTACATTTCTATTAGACAATACTAGTTTAGGTGGATAATAACATATACTTTTTATTTTTTTAAAAGAGCATGTTTTCATTGCAAACATATTTTTTAAAAATTTATATACATTTCAATGTATGATAATAAACTCAAAGACAGAATAGGGATGATAATTTAAAATCAGATCAGATAATCATTCTACAATATAAGCTCCTTGAGGGTGGCTATTCACTGATTGGCACAGTTGTTGAATAAATCAATTCTCATATCCAGTCATTAATTTATTTATATAACCACTTAGAGCAACTTATTGTTATAACGAGGTCTTGCCAGGACATTAATTATGAAAAGAACCCAATCTTTGGGTTTTCTAAAACTCTTCTGTAGAAATCTTTAGCTTCAGTCTGTCTTTCTAGGGATGGACATATTCACATCAAGATATATACATCAAGAATTGGGTAATAATGCAAGACCTAAAAAAATGGGATTTTTAAAGTTAGCCCATATAAGATAAGTAGGATTTGACCAAACAGGATAAGAAAGTGTGCTCCAGTCTCAGAAGCAGATTACTTACTTGTCCTTTACTTCACAGGGTTGCTGAAATAATTAATGTGAAAGTACTTTCAAAAGTATAAAGAACAATACAAATGTACGGGTTCATTATAACAATGAATCTTTAAATATCAGAAAAAATTTTCAGAAAAATAATGAAGAGATTCAAAACTAGCAAAGAACATTTACTGAATGCTCACACATCAGATTACTTATATTATCTCATTTCATCCTCAGAACAACTTGGGAGAAGTTGCTAAAGATCACAGAACTAGTAGTAAGTGTTGGATCTTAACCAGTGAACACTGTGTGGGCAAGATGTTGTGAGGGCAAGATGTGTATCTTATTCACCACTGAATCCCCAGCACCTAGGTTGAAACCTGGCACACAGTAGGACCTCAGTGAATGTGAGAATGAAGGACAAACAAACAAAGGTAGAATATACACCCAAGACATTGTGGTCCATAGTCCATGTATTCCCACTTACATTAAATGATACAAAACACAAAAATCTCAGATTGAAAACAAGGATCAGTACAGTTGGGTGATCTAGCTGGATTTGGTTGTCTAACAGGGATTAGATGAATGATCTTTCCTAACCTTTTTGCAAGCATGCAGGAGGAAGAATAAAATGACCTAAAGCCACAGAGTTTTTAATTTCAGCTTTAGCTACTGCAGAGAGATAGAAGGCATGAAAAACTGTAGCGTTATCTTCTATGTAATCGAGGCTCTGATATATTCTAGGAGAAAGAAAAGAGATATTTTAGGTTATGAAATAAACAAGAACGCATTCAAACTTTCAAAAAACAGAATAAATGGAAGTAGAATTATCTGTAGGCTGTCAGGAGACTGGGTTGGGAGGAAGGGGGGGCGCAGATGAGGCAATAAGACCTCTGGTTTCTAAACATTATCAGGGGGCCGGCCAAGTGGCTCAGTTGGTTAAGAGTTTGCTTAAGAGCACGAGGGCTCCCGGGGTCAATTCCCACATGGGTCAGTGAACGCTGCACCCTAGTTGAGCTGTTACTGAGCTGTCAACAGGTGGCAGGATGGCTCAGCTGGTGCAACAACAAGATTGCCTGTTCAATGGTGGGCAACACCCACCTGCAACTGAGACTGAACTCAGCACCTTGAGTTGAGCTGCTGCCCGGATGGCTCAGAGGATGGAGCGTGCGCTCTTAACAAGAAGGCTGCTGGTTTGACTCCCACATGGGATGGTGGCTACGCCCACCCTCAACTAAGACTGAACACAGCACCTTGAGCTTAAGAGGCCACGAGCTGTGGATGGGAAGCCAGATGACGACTGGTGCCCTCCACAATGAAGATTGAAGAACAACAACTTGGCTGGTCCCCTTCCCCAAGTCCCCAATAAAATCTTTAAAAACAAAACAAAACATTATCGGACAGCAGTGTGAAGGAGGCTCTCGGCTGGACAGACAGGAGGCAGAGCAACCTCTCATAAAGTTACTATAATAGTCTGGGCAAGAGGTAATTAGGGTGTGTACTAAGATAGTGGCGGTGAATACGAAGAATATTTACATGGGTACAATCCACGGTGTTTGGCCACTGACATTAATGGGGGGTAGAGGCTGTTATTCAAAAGAAACTACGAAGGTTTGAAGCTTGAGAACACTGAAACATGTGTGGGGACAATCAGATTTGGTTTAAACATATTGAATATCAGGGGCCTTCAAGGAGCCACACGGAGCTGTGGGAGAGACAGCTGCAAACATGACTGGAACTCGGGCAGAGGCTCAAGGACCACGTAGGAGGCCAGGCCAGGGCGGCAGAAAAGACAGGACAAGTTATCTACTTGAACCACCACATCTAGGACTGAAAAGTTGTTCGTTTTCAGTGTTTTCCTATCACCCATATTTATCAGCGGACTGCAATTTCCGTCTCCCACTCCTGGCTCATCATGCCACAAGAGGCCCTGCAATGTGGCCTTCAGGTACCTCAGCGTGTCTGGGTGGGAAGCATCACAGCTGAACAAGAAGTCGGCGGCCCTCGAGTCACTGATCGTCCCTCCTTCGGCCACTGTGGAAGCAAGAACACAGCGTAAGCCAACAAGTCCCCTGGGGCCAAGGCGCCAGAGCAGAGAGGGGTGCTCCCCTCACCACCTCACCCACCCTTTCCTCCCAGCTGCCTACCCCAGAGCTGCTTCAGGTCCCCGCAGACGCTGCTGCAGAACCAACCCCGCTGCCCTTGAAACATGGCGCCGCCTTCCACAAAGGATGGGAGGGAGGGGGCGTGGCGGAGATAGTTGATTGGTCCTCGTCCAAAGCCAAGCTCGATCATTGGTTCTCAGAATAATGGGCGGGAAAAGTCTGAGGCCGGAGGAAAGAGGATCCCGTTACTAGGAGACTCAGCTGACCAACTCGGAGGATTTTGGAGAGGCCTCTCAGCTTTCACAGACTATGGTGGAGAAGGGTCAGTCATGCTTGTGAGTGTTAAACTGTAAATATTACAAAATTATTGTTCCATGTTGTACAGGGATGGGTGCAGGTTCTGTAGCGTCAAGTATTTTTTTTTTAATTGAAGAATAATTGACTTACGATATATTAGTTTCTGGGGTACCATATAGTGATTTGACATTTATGTACATTACGATGTTTTTACCCCATAAATTCATTTACTTTCTGCCACCATACGAAGTTATTACAGTACTATTGACTATTCTCTCTACTGTTCATTATATACCTGTGACTTATTTCTTTTATAACTGGACGTTTGTACCCCTTAATCCCCTTCACCTGTTTTGCATGCCCACTCCCTCCCTTTGGCAACCACCAGTTTGTTTTCTGTATCTGTGTCTGTTTCTGTTTTATTTGTTCATTTGTTTTGTTGTTTAGATTTCACATAGAAGTGAAATCATACGGTATTTATCTTTCTGTTTTATATATTTTACTTAGCATAATGCCCTCTGGACCATGCATGTTGTTTGTTGCAAATGGCAAAATTTCATTCTTTTTTATGGCTAAGTGGTAAAATTCCATTGTATATATACTCCACATCTTCTTTATCCATTCATGAATCAACTGGACACTTAGGTTGCTTCCATATTTTGGATATTGTATGTAATACTGCACTGAATATAGGGATACATATATCGTTTTGAGTTGATTTTCATTTTCCTTGGATAAATACCCAGAGACAGAATTGTAGCATTAAGTATTATTTTGAAGCAAAACTCATTTTATCATGCCATCTATAAATGTTTTAATTGGAATTTCTAAAAGATTTGGACTTTAAAAAAAAACAATCACAATACAATAATCACACTTAAAAATAATTCTTTAGTACAGTCAAATATCACCAGTGTTCAAATTTCCAGTTTTCTCAAAATCGTGTATTTCTTTTTACAGTATCTACTCCCCCTCCTTATATCAATTTTGCTAACCTATATTTTTCTGGCATTGGATCCATTTAATCTAAAATTCCAAAAATATTGATATAAACTTGTTCATAAAACCTTTAATTATCTTTTTTCTTTTTTTTAAAAAGATTTTATTGGGAAATTGGGAGAGGGAAACAGACAGACAAGTTGCTGTCCTTTCGTTCTTCAGTCTAGTTGTGGAGGATGTTGCTTCACTGGCCCATGTTGGTATTGTCATTGCGCTCTTCCCGGATGAGGCAGATGGGTCGCCACCTGCCTCTGGATGTCGCTCAGGGCTGCTCTTGGCAGCTCACACTGGCTGCCGGCCACTCACTGTAGCCTATGGCAGCCCACTGCAGCGGGAGCTGCAGCCTACACTGTCACCGGGGCTCACACAGCCCAGCTCCAGGTGGAGCAGTTGTTAGCTGTAGAGGGCAGTGTCACTGGCCCTCATACATGGGATCCGAACCGGGGCTGCTGGCGTCCCAAACCAGCTCTTAACCAACGTGCCACTTGGCCAGCCCTTTAATTATCTTTTTAAAAGTCTGCAGGCTCTTTAGCAATAGCTTCCTTTTTCATTTCTGATATTATGACTACTTTTTATTTCTTAGTCTCACCAGAGGTTTGTCAATTTTATTAACCTTTTCAAATAACAAACTTATGGCTTCATAGACCCTCTCCTGTATATTTCTTTTCTATTTTATTAATTTCTGCTCTCATATGTTTCTTGCTTTTCAATTGCTGTTCTTCTATTTTCTTGAAAGATATGACTGATTTTCATCCTTTGTTTTTCTAATATTTGCATATAAGTCTATACATTTTCTTTAAACTGTGTGCCACAGTTTTTGATATGTCATTTTATTTATTATTCAATTTAAAATATTTTCAGCTTTCCAATATAAGTTATTTGACCCATGGGTTATTTAAAATATTTTAAAATTTCCAAATACATGTGATTATTTCATTATCTTGTTATTGCTTCCTTTTTTTTCTTTTAAGTACATTAAGGTCAAAGAACATGGCCTGTGTGATTATAATCCTTTAAAATTGGCTGAAATTTTCCTTATGACTGAAGTATATGAGTATATCGTCAGTGTTCTGTGTGTGTTTACAATGTTCTGCAGCTGTTGGAGGTTCTGAGGTATTGGGTGCAGTGTTCTACAAATGTTCATTTAGTCAAGTTTGTTAATCATATTGTCTGATTCTTCTATCAATTACTGAGCGACGCATGCTAAAATTTTTATTTGTGGATTTATTAATTTGTTCTTGTTAATTTTTGCTCTCTAGCTATTGAAATTATGTTGTTAGGTACATGCAAATTCATACTTTTACTTTCTAGTTGATCGAACTAGTACACATTTAAATATGAAAGGCAAAATTTTAAAATATATGAATAAAACACAGGAGAGTATCTTCCTGGCTTATGAGTAGAGAAGTAGTCTTTAAACAGGACACAAGTATTAACCAGTAGGAGAAGATATTTGCAGTGCAAATAACCAACAGAGCATATTATTACCCAGAGCATATAAATAATCTTATGAATCAATACAAGACAAACAACCTAATAAAAAAAATGGGCAGGGCCAGCCGAGTGGCTCAGTTGGTTAAGAGCTCGCTCAAGAGTGTGAGCTGAGCTCTGAGCAACAGCAGTTCGATGCCCAGCCCGAGCTGAACTGCCGCTGAGCTGCCAATAGGTGGCAAGATGGCTCAGCTTAAAAAAAAAAAAAAATGGGCAAACACCTGAATAGGCATTTCATAGACGAGGACACTTAAATGACCAATAAACTTATGAAAAGATGCTCAACCACAGTGGTATTTAGAGAAATACATACTAAAACTACAATGAGTTATTATGTACCCACTTTACTGGTAAAAATTGAATTGGCAGAGATGTAGATTAAAAGAAATTCCTACTGTTTGTGAGAATGTAAATTGGCACAATTGCTTTGACCAACAATTCAGCATTCCTTACTTGCAGATATGCATATCCTATGTCCCAACATTTATTAGATATACATGTAGAGAAAATCTTGCTCCTGTTTACTGGTACATACATACAACAATGTTTATGGCAACACTGTTGTTAAAGCAATAGCAACAACCAAAAAACAAAAACAAAAAACTAGACACAATCACTCAAGAGGTTGATAAACAACCATTTATCAACAGTAGTTTGGATATTTAAATTGTTTTATTTTTATACAGTGAAACAACATAATTTTGAATTTTAAAAAAGCCGAGGAAGGCATACAACATGATTCCATTCATTTAAAGTTCAAAAAGCAGACATAGTAAAATTATACTTATATATGTAATATAGGAAAAAACGAAACAGTACATTTGTTGGAAAAACAGGCATATGAATTATTTTCAAAAAGGAAAAAGCCAGGGCCGGCCAAGTGGCGCATTGGTTAAGCGCTGGTTTTGGGATGCCAGCAGCCCCGGTTCGGATCCCACATGAGGGCCAGTGACACTGCCCTCTACAGCTAACAACAGCTCCACCTGGAGCTGGGCTGTGCGAGCCCTGGTGATGGTGTGGGCTGCAGCCCCTGCTGCAGTGGGCTGCCATAGGCTGCAGTGAGTGGCCTGCAGCCAGCGTGAGCGGCTGGCAGCCAAGCGTGAGCTGCCAATAGCCGCGGTGAGCGACATCCAGAGGCCGGCGACCGATCTGCCTCATCCGGGAAGAGCGCAATGACGATACCAACAGTGAAGCAACATCCTCCGCAACTAAACTGAAGAACAAAAAGACAGCAACTTGTCTGTTCCCCTTCCCCGATTCCCCAACGCTGTTCCTCTCCAATTCCCCAATAAAATCTTTAAAAAAAAAAAAAAAAAAGGAAAAAGCCAGATACAAAACTTAGAATAGTGACTCCCTCAAGGCTGAGAGAGGTAGGTGCACAGACGCCTTCAAAGGTTTTGCTATTGTTCCATTTCCCAAACTAGGTGGTCAATTAATGAGTGCTTGTGTTTTGCATTGTCCTCTAAACTGTACATATACATTGCATACACTCTTCCGTATGTTTTTTACAATTTAATTTTTAAAAATAAGAAAGTATATTAATTTGGGAGAATCTTATCTAAAGTAGCTAACCAAATATTTGACCTTGAAGAAACACTATCTTTACTCATCTGAAAAATTAATTTTCCACAGCACCTCCTTCCTTGGAAATACCTGGTAATCCAGTTATACTTTTTTTTTCTCCTGTATCTCAGCTGTGTTATACAACTGTACAATGATATTACCGCTTTTGTTCTAAAAGTCCAGTTAGTCAAAAAAGAAGTGTAAGGCATAAGGGTCTCACCTCAGTAAATCCTAACATACTGACAGGGGCCTCTTTTACCTTCTACTTCATACAAGGGTATTTTTTGTTACTGTCAGCCTCATCTCCTGCAGCCTGAGATAAAACAATGTATAAAATAGCCCTAGTCACACTTCTTAGAGAATACCATTCAGAGTCTATTTCTAGCAGGGAAGTCCCATATTGGTGTTTTATGATTCATCCTCATTAGAAGGATTCCTGCCTTTAATTATAATCTAAGTTCTAAGTAGAGGGATTGTTCAAATTATTCAGCATGGAATAACCAATTATCTGGGAAAACTGTGGGACATAAATTTGTGTCATTTAATGTTAATGCAAATGCTAGCGAGCTGA
Source organism: Aselliscus stoliczkanus (assembly GCA_033961575.1). Lineage (NCBI taxonomy): Eukaryota > Metazoa > Chordata > Mammalia > Chiroptera > Hipposideridae > Aselliscus > Aselliscus stoliczkanus. The sequence continues at coordinate 98,749,102 of CM066732.1, read as the reverse complement.
GGTAGTATGTCAGAAAGTACTAAGGTAGACACCCTCAGAGAGTCGAAAATATGTGTACATCTGTGGCCTGTCCTTGTTCTCCTGGTGATCTGAATAAGACATTCATTTCTTTCCTTTCCTATTTTTAAAAAACAGCTTTATTATGAGAGACTTTACATCCTGAAAATCTGCACATTATAACTGTATGGTTCACTAATTCCTAGTGAACTAATTTACTTGTATATAACTATGCAAACATCACCACAGAAAAATCGATTTTTAAGAAGCATATTCTCCAAATTCAGATTAGAGTTTTTATTCATTCCTACTCATTTTTCATTATCCAACTTAATCACAGCTTTTCCTTATAATTTTCTCTTCCTATTCTGCTGAATATTGACCTCCCTTTTCTCTGAACACTGTAATACTTGTCTGTCTAGATATCAATTATCTAGAACTATGAGTGTGATTTAAGAGGTAGCAATTAAGCCCTCTTCTAGCTCCCAAACTCTTTGTCATACCACTTGAAATTTTTTACCACAGTGCCTAAACCCACACCATTAGAAATATTTACTTATTGAATATGGACTGTATATTAGCCAGTAAGTAGTATTGTGTCAATATTAAATTTTCTGAATTTGATAATTTAGTACTGTGATTATGTAAGGGAATATCTGGTTTCTTAGGAGATATTTGCTAGAGTATTTAGGGATAAGAATTATAATGCTTGCAACTTAATCTTAGGTGGTTCAGCAAAATAACATTAGGAATAATTTTATATATATATACATAAATCATATGGGGTGGATGTGGGGGAGACTAAGAAAATGTGGGTAAATGTTAATAATTGGTGAATCTAGGTGGAGAACACATGGGAGTTTATCATACAAATGTGCATACAGATATCTGTATACAAATTCTGTAAGTTTGAATTTTAAAAACAACTTTTAAAGAAAACATGTTCCTTTAATTCAGTGATTCTCTGCCTTAGTAACATATTAGAATCACCTGAGAGCTTTTAGAAACTACAATTGCCTGGTCCTACCTGCTAGCGATTTTGCTTTAATTGGTCTTGGGTGAGGTCCAAGCATCAGAATTTCTTTTAAATCTTTTTAGGTGAAAGTTTTTCTTTTTATGTTTCTTTTATATTCTGCAAAACATCTAGCAAGTTTCCAGAAATAAAACAAGTCCTCATGACATTCTTATTTAAGTGAATTCATTTTTTTTTTAAAAAAAAGTAATTTCTTAAATGTAGCCATAATCACATCATGGCTGTTTACCCAAATCAGCAGTTATAAATGTATGTGTTTTATATATGCCAATGATACATCACTTTTACCTGTAATACTCGTATGTGTGTATCCTTCCCATTATGACAGATAGGGGGCTTTCACCCTGCCTAAGAGCTGCGCTAATTGTAATTTTAGAGGGCCAGGGCTGCAGGTCCTAAATACCTATTCCCCTCCCCTCCAAAAAACCTTTCAGATACAGAGATTGAAGCCCATTTAGATGGGACTTCCAAAGAAAGGAAATAGGTATGGTTCATCAAAGGTACTGCTGAGACCAATGATGCTAAGCACTTTAGACTCAGAAAGAGGGAACAAGGTGGAGTATGAATATACTGGAGAGGACAAGATGAAAAATACTGATATTTAAATTATAGGCAGGAATGATGAAAGTGACATAGCAGACAGAAATACTTACACGTACATGAATACAGAAAAACAACTGCCGGGCCGGTGGAGTGGCACATTGGTTAAGAGCTGGTTTGGGACGCCAGTGGCCCCGGTTCAGATCACACATATGAGGGCCTGTGACACTGCTCTCTACAGCTAACAACAGCTCCACTTGGAGCTGGGCTGTGCGAGCTCCGGTGACAGTGTAGGCTACAGCCCCTGCTGCAGTGGCTGCCATAGGCTACAGTGAGTGGCCAGCAGCCAGCGTGAGTGGCTGGCAGCCAGCGTGAGCTCCCAATAGCCACAGTGAGTGACATCCAGAGGCCGGCGACCAATCTGCCTCATCCGGGAAGAGCGCAATGATGATATCAACATGGGCCAGTGAAGGAACGTCCTCCGCAACTACACTGAAGAACAAAAAGACAGCAACTTGGCTGTTCTTCCCAATTCCCCAACGCTGTTCTCCTCCCCCAATTCCCCAATAAAATCTTTAAAAAAAAGAAAAAAGAAAAACAAATGCCCCCGTAGATGGATAAAGCAAGAAAAAGGGACTGAGAAAGAGTCAGAGATTCGCTGGACTAAAAAGTATCTTGAGAGAATTCAAGACAAGATTATAAACTGGCCCAGACCATTTCTATTTTTTTTTCTTTAAATCTCTGGAGCAGTTTTTTCTTTTTAAATTACAGTAACAAGTTCTAGAAAAGAAATGTGTTACAAATTTTATATTAAAAGAAAATTAAATAGGAAGAAGAGTATACATCTGAAAATTCATCTATTAAGAGTCATTATGCTGGAGAATAATGACAGCATAATAGAATTTCTGGGCATATTTGAAAAGAGTTCCCAAGCATCACAAATTCAAGTTACAGTTTGCTCCAATATCATGATGATCACTCTCCTCAGAGAGGCTCCTGTGGCATAGAAGACCCCAGCAAATTAGAATGACATCTTCAAAGGCGTCAGTGAAATCCATGTAAGACACCAAGAATGGAGTTCAATTTGTGAATCTTCTTTTCATTATTCCAGACTTCCCAATAATTGAGAAGAGAAACCAGTGAGACTGGTAAACTATTTCAATATCTCTTTAATAATGCTCTGACCTTATACAAGAGTATGACTAATTACTGTGGATGTAAGATACGCAATGGTTCTTTATTCTCTCCACCATCATTAAGGCAAGGGCAGAAGTAGGGATAAAGTTTCTCCATGAAAGTGCTACTGAAGGTATAAATGTGCGTCATGGATTTAGCGTTGTAGAAGGACACCTGCCCTCCTTCATAATCCAGGTATATGCCCACCTTATTGAGATTGTTAGTGAGTTGCAGACTGCAAGAAGGCAAATCCAGAGCTTTTAGATCATCTTTGTCCCTTAGTCTTAAAAGCCAGAATCCTTGCTCAGGAGTTAGAGGACAGCTGCCTTTCCGAAGGATAGATTCTCTGACGACTCCAACTGTCCATTTTGTCTTCTTTGTGACTTCTACTTCCCAGTACCACTTTCCACATGTGAAGCCTTTTGAGCCCAGCACAGCCACGCTTGAGTCAAATCTCTCTGGATCATCTGGCATTACCTGCTTAATGTCACCATGCCACACACTGGTTCGGTTTTTGGAGAGCACCAAATTTGGGTGAGCTGTTTTAGGGTCCAAAGTTAATGGAGATAGGCCTAGTAAGAAAATAAGAGAAAGCAGGGCATGAGAGAAAAGGGGTGAATGCAAATTCCCATAGTAAAATGCAGTTACCTTGACTATATTTCCCCATGCACATATACTCTTAGACAGGCAGGTAATTACATATATACTTTTTATTGTTTTGGTATCCATGTGGCCATATTCTAGACATTTTTATATTTGTGGTAAAAAATCAGACTTTACTCTGAAGCCATTTATGCTCTAATGAAGAAAATAATGCAAATAATATAAATCTGTGCTAGTAAATATAAGAAAATACAAATGCTGAAGAGGTAACAATTAAATAAGTTAGTCCCAGGAAAGCTTTCTAAGGACAGTAAGTATTTCAGCTGTAATATAACTGAGACATATTCGGGATGCTTTCGGTAAACAGAGGCAAGAAAGGAGTGGGTTAAAAACAGTAGCTTAGGCTCGAGCTGAAGGCGCGCAGGGCCGGAGACGCCGCAGACGGAGACCCGGAGCAGCGCCGAGGCGGTGAATAGCTCTTCAAGTCTGCAATAAAAAAATGGCCTCCAATAAAACTACATTGCAAAAAATGGGAAAGAAACAGAATGGGAAAAGTAAAAAAAGTTGAAGAGGCAGAGCCTGAAGAATTCGTGGTGGAAAAAGTACTGGACCGACGTGTAGTGAATCGGAAGGTGGAGTATTTTCTGAAGTGGAAGGGATTCACCGATGCTGACAATACTTGGGAACCTGAAGAAAATTTAGATTGTCCAGAGTTAATTGAAGCATTTCTTAATTCTCAAAAAGCTGGCAAAGAAAAGGATGGTACAAAAAGAAAGTCTTTATCTGACAGTGAGTCCGAAGACAGCAAATCAAAGAAGAAAAGAGATGCTGCTGATAAACCAAGAGGCTTTGCCAGAGGTCTTGATCCTGAAAGAATAATTGGTGCCACAGACAGCAGTGGAGAATTAATGTTTCTCATGAAATGGAAAGATTCAGATGAGGCAGATTTGGTGCTGGCAAAAGAGGCAAATATGAAGTGTCCTCAAATTGTAATTGCTTTTTATGAAGAGAGACTATCTTGGCATTCTTGTCCAGAAGACGAAGCCCAATAATTATTTGCATTGCTTTTTATATATATTTATATATATATATAAAATCTGGGTTTTGTTTTTTTTTATTTATTAGTGTGAAGAAATAACTACATTCTAATGAAAATCAAGTTTGATATGTTTGTTTTGAAGTAGTATTGGGGGAGTTGTTGGGGGGTGGTTTTGCATCTAGAGCACTGGTTACTTTGAACAGAAGCTTTCTGTAGTTGCTTCCTTTATCAGAAAAGAACATTTGATGCCATGGTATGTTTTTTCCTCTGCATTAGAGAACAGCTTTTCTAAATGTTGGGGGGAAAGCTCCACTGTCATTACTGAGTAAGAATTTGTGTTTTAACTCGCAAATGCCTAAGGATCATTCTGGGGTTTTTGTTTATTTAGGGGTTTGGGGTGTGTATACATAGAATCCATACGTAAATGGTTTTCTTTCCTTTTTTTAACATTTACTACAATAAAAAACATTTCACGACCATGGATGAGCCCATGTTTCTAGGACGCCATCATTTTCAGCAACCTAAGAAACACTTGAAGTTAAATTGAAATTTTTCCTGAAGCTTTAACCTTTGAAGTTAACATAGATAATTTGTAATTAATTGGGCAATTCAAATACAATGTAAGCAGTTAAAATTAGACAATTTAAAAGCAACCATATCAGACTCCATATCCATATCTACAGTCGTATAAATGCAAGTTTATCTGCAAAACCGTTAAAGGAAAATTTTGTCATTACCAGTAACCACCCCACCCAAATGAGAAAACTAGGCAAATCCTGGTGTATTTTAATTAGGCAGGCAAGACTTACTCCTTTATTAGAAGTTGAAATCCTTGTGCTATATTGACTTAAAGGTCAGTATTCATGGAATGCGTAAGACTTCGTTCATGGAACGAAGGTTAGAGACTTGGCAGTGTAGGACCTGCTGGAATAAATGGGTGAACAGACTTTTGTAATTGAAACTTTTGACCTGCATGTTTTTCCTTTACCCCAGCTCATTCCTTACATGTAGGCTCAATCTAAGTATTTGGGTTACTGGTTTAGCAGAAGCCAGGAAAAACAATAACTGTAGTAAACAGAATGTTATCCAGCTATATATTGTTTACTTTATTGTAAATACTGGTAAACAGTGGTCAATAAATAGTTTTATATTCCAAAAAAAACCCAAAAAAAAACACAGTAGCTTATGTGGGACAGATCATAAAAGTCTTGCCTGTTAGAGTCAGGTAGGACTGAGCTAACTGAGGATAATGGTAGGAAGTTTATATTTGGTTCAACAGATAATGGGGCTTGTGAGATCTGGAGTGGTTTATGCCACTGCTAATCAGAGTGTGGTCCACAAAATATGTGGTTACCAGTCTGGGACAAGACAGCAGAGAAATTAAGAATAAGTTTTTAGAAACTTTTGGAGCAATCTGACAGATTAATTTTATATCAGTTGAATCTAATAATTAAAAAAACTGGGCTTGCACTTTGTAATCTTTGTTTTTTATTTTAATTACATTTTTTCAGGTAATTATTTGTATTGTATTCTACAAACATCTCAGTCCATGACAGATTGAGATTTTAAAAACTGTCCTTCATCACAGGTAATTTGACAAGCATTGGTTTAGACAAAGGGTTTAGACAATGGGCAGCAGTATAAAAAAAGAATTTCTAAGTAAAGAGAGTTTGGAAGCATACCAGCAAAAAGATGACATAGGTCCTAGGTATGAGATAATTGAACCTTGGCACAAAATTTGATAAAGGAAACATAAAAGCTATATATTTTCACATCATAGACACAAATAGGTACATGCATACATTTGTTGTTAATGGATTTAACTATCCTTGGAAGCGAGATCAATCCAGTTCAGCTCTCTTTCCAGAAAAACCCAAGTCATTTCTATCATCCCAAGGATTTCTCTTTCCAACCGGAGACTTTGAAAAATCCTGAATTTGGGGGCAGCTGTTTGGCTCAGGTGGTTAGAGTGCAGGCTCATAACACCAAGGTTGCCAGTTTGATTCTCACATAGGCCAAGGAGCTGTGCCTTCCACAACTAGATTGAAGACAGCTACTTGACTTGGAGCCGATGGGTCCTGGAGGAACACACTGTTCCCCAATAAAATTTCTTAAGACAGAAAGAAAGAAGGGAGGGAAGGATGGATGGATGGATGGATGGAGGATCCATCCTAAAATTTATAAAAAAGAAATAAAAATAAAAATAAAAATCCTGAATTTTTCCAGACAGGTAGAATCTTCTCTCCTTCACATATCCCCCATCCATCTTGGGTTGTTAGTCTTTGCAAGGTGAGGACTAGGATATCTTTGGAGGTATCACAAAGGCTTCTTACCAACTTTTTAGAACCCTAGTCTGCTTTCATCATGAAGCTTCTGACACCTCCAGTTAATTCAGTCTGCACTGGCTCTGAAGATTCCTAGGAGTCAGCTTTCTGTCCTATCTTTTCTTCTCATGCCATACTTAACTCAACAGTAAGTTCTGTCAACTCCACCTTTAAAATATACTGAGCCTACTCAAAATATATACACAGATAACTTCCACAAATACCACTGGCCTGGAACTATTGCAAGCTTTTAAACTGTTCTGTTTCCATGCTTGCCCATCTGCAACCTGTTCTGTCCATAACATGAATGAGATCCTCCAGTTCTACTCAACACACTCTGAGGCTCTCCATTCCCCAAGATAAAATCTAGACTCCTTATAGAGCAAACAAGACCTCCATGATTTACCCACCTCTCTGACCTCACCAGCTACCACATTGCCGTCATTTATTTTGATCCAACCCCCTTTGCCTTTTGGTTGTTCCTTGAATATATCAAGCTCATTCATACTTCAGGGCCTTTATATTTTCTTTCCTTGTCTACAAACACTATTTCCCCATATGGTTTACTCCTTTACATTATTTGGGCCTTTGTTCATGCAAGTTCAGTAAGGTTACTGATAGAATCTAGGTAGGTATAGGGGTATTCACTGTAAAATTCTTTAAACTTTTCTGTATGTTTGGAATTCCACAACAAAACATAGAGAGGAGGGGAATTACCCTCTCAGTGAGGTTTTCTCTGGCCAGTCTATCTAAAATAGCGTGTTCATCCATCCGTCACTGTTTCCATTCTTGTCCAACTTTATTTTTTCTTACTCATGAGTAACTATTGAGTTCACCTTGCTTTATTTTCTTTACTATGGTTATCACTATGTGAAATTGCTTATTTGTTCGTTGCCATCTCCTCCACTAGAATGTAATCTCTGGTGGACAGGGACTTCATCTGTTGTTGTTGTTTTGTTTTTTTTTGAGGGCAGTGTCACTGGCCCTCATACGTGGGACCCAAACCGGGGCCACTGGCTTCCCAAGCCAGCGCTTAACCACTGCGCCACTTGGCCGGCCCTGACTCCATCTGTTTTGTTCCCTCATTTATCTTCAAAATTTGGAACTGTTCCTAGGTGTTCAAGTAACTATGTGTTAAATAAATAAATGAACTTCAATCAGAGTTCCATTTGAAACTCTGACACCAACTAATTCTGCCATGCCTCAGGGCCTTGGCCAACATTCAGAATGTATCCCCTCCAATGCTTAATCCCATAACGTGCTCTTATCCCCATTACCTGTTCTTTGCTTTCTCCCTCTTCACCTGTCCTCCCACAGCTCCCACCCAACCCTTTCCCTCTGCCTTTTGGAACTCCCTTTCTAATTAACTCTCCTGCGTCCTTAGGGACAGAATTCTCTCATCACCTCCTTAGCCTAACAGAAACCTGATTGGTTCTCCCTCCAAAAACACAGCTTCCAAAAGTTCACGAGACTATTTATTTTCTAAATTCAGATGCCAGAGATCCAGTAGCCACCACTGCCACTTCTAGACACCTACTCTACTCTTCATCCTTATGTAAAAATCACTTTTCATTTGAAGCTCTTGTCATTCCATTTCATATTACCCTCTATCTCTATTTGATGCTACAATATACAAACTTCCTGTCACACTCCCTGTACTTTGGGTTAACTTTACTCTTCTACCCCAACTCCAGCCCATCATCCCAAGAGATTTCACTGTCCTTTGGATATAGCCACTCTCCCACTCTTACAAGTCCTTGACTTTACTGTTGGTGACTTTTAACTCCATTACATTTCAGCTGTCTACGAGTATCAATGACCATATTCTGGACCTCATAGTCATTGGGAAATATCATAATCTAAAATCTTAAACTCAGATATCCCATTCTCTTATTTTTTGAGCTTTCTCACTCTCATCTCTCCCTACAATCATTGTTTGACTTCACTAAGCTAATCCATGATTTCTACTTATTTTCCTAAATTATCTGCTTCCTGGCTTAAAATCCTTCCCTAAACAATTTAGCATTGGCCGTTTGTTTCCAATAACCTCAACACTTTTATTCTCTTATCTGTGGCACCTGCATTTTATTCTCTTATCTGTAGCAGCTCTTGAACCCTGAATCTATCCAGTTATTCAAATTCACATCCCAATTCCTGACCACTGAAGGAGGAAAATCACAAAATTTTACATATAGATACCACAAGAGAGTCATTATTTCCACTTGATGCTTGACCATCAGAACTGCCCAGAACTCCTTTATTTCCCAAATCAAATCATCTCCAGCTTCTCACAACAGTGATTTCAAACCCTCACCACCACCACCCCTGCCCCCAAATCTCTACTCCACCACTTCCCCTTCTCAGCCCCAGGCAGAAGACATCATCCCCTGCGTCACACAGAAACTATAGTACATTTTCTAGGAATCCCTCAATTCTTCCCACTCATACTGCAAGTTCCACCTGATAAAATTGTTTGCCTCTACCATCTTTATCTCATCTCCAGAGGAAAGTGAGAAACAGTGAATACCTTGCTGTCTCTTTAGATCTCACTCACTCTTCCCTACTTCCACTAATTATTCCCTTTCCCTGCCCCACCCCCATTGTTTGACAATATAAATTTATTATAGTTCTGGAGGTTGGAAGTCAGACATGGATCAAAGTGTCATTGGGGTAAAATCAAAGTGTCAGCAATGCTTCATTCCTTTCTGAAGGTTCTAGGGTAATTATCCCCTTTCTTAAAACGTTGATTTTTGCCTTTCTACAGGCTGCTTCCCTTCAGTGTGTTTTCAAAAGTCCTCCTTTGACTCTGTTCCCACACTCACATCTTCCCTTCTTAGTGAAACTTCTCCAGTGAGTGACCTATTCACTTCACTGCTGCCTCATTCCAAATCACTCCTGAACCCTTCACAGTATAACTTCTCACATTCCACACTTTTGAAATTGCCTTTAGCAAAGTCACCAATTGTTAAAAAACGAAAACATCTCTTTTCCAATCATTTTCTAAATTGATCTTTACATTTGGCATCAATGACCACTGTCTTTTCCTTGACAGCCCCTTTTCCTTAGATTCCATGTCAACTTTGTTTTTTGATTTTTCTCTTATTTCTCTTGCCAGACAGAATTCCTCAATCTCTTTAGGGGGCTTCATTGCCTTTTATTTTTTGGGATTCTTTATAAGGTGCCCCTTCCTTGACTGTATAGTCTCACTTTCCTTAGGAAATCTCATTTACATCAATACCTTCAGCTGTACCACTCTATACTGATTATTTCAGCCCTGGCCTCTCATAAACTCCAGTTGGAATAGTTACCTATTTGAATATATTCACTTAGTTGTCCTGTAAGTCCTTCAAAACAACGTGGCCACAATTGAACTCATCAGTTCCCTCCAAAATCGGCAACTCCTATATTTTCATCTTTGACATTACCTTTCTCTATCTCTTACCACCAGTTACTGTCTGGTATTTTTCAGTTCCTAGAATTCTGTCTCTGAAACCTAGTCTTTATTTTCCATTCTCATTCCTATGCCTTTGGCTTAGATCTTAATAATTTTTCACCTGGATTACTACTGCAGACCCTAAGTTGATCTTCTATAGTTTCTCCTTCTTGGGAAACTATGTCTTTTATTTCTCTGTGTTTGGACTCTACTTAGTGCTTAGCATGTAGTTGGTCCTCTATAATAGTGTGTTGAATAAATGAGTAAACTTGGTGATATTTTACTGATACACATAAAATTAAAGGAAATACGTTAAAATATTTTAAATTGGAATTGGTATAAGCAACAGAACTACAACCAGCAGGCCAAATCTGGCCTGCCACTTATTTTATAAATAAAGTTTTATTGAAACACGTCAATGGCCATTCATTTATATATTGTTCGTGGCTGCTTTTTCACTGCTATGGCACAGTTAAGTAGTTTTGACAAAGACCACACAGACCACATTCCTAAAATATTTACTATCTGACCATTTATAGACAAAATACCAGCCCCTTTACAAAAGCAACAGCTTCTATTATGAAGCAGGAAAGGAGAAAATATGAACCTGAAAAATAAGCAAAGAACCAGAAATAAAAAGTATGAAGTATATTTTACCAAGGTTTGACCACAGTTACATTATTAGTAAAATAAACATATATTAAATAAATCCCACTTGATTTTCTTAGATGTAAAATTGTACCAAAAATAAAGAAAAATCAATTTATGCTTTAAACAATTGCTAGAAGTAAAGTTTGATTTTGCAGAGCAAAGAGTACAGGGAGAAAAACACACTGTTATGCCAAGACAGCTAGAATTTGCAGAGTAGAGTAACATAGAAGAGGGAGCTTTGCAGAGACTTTCAAACATCTATGAAGGGATTCCCTCAAGGATGTGGCTGAGTACTGATCCTCATTGAAACTCATTAGGGCCAGCAAAAGAATCTCCAGAAAATAGTAGGCTGAACAAGTTCTAGTACTCATACAAGTTGGAATAGTTTTCAATCCTGCCAGCCAGAATGGAAAAATGTCATAATATGTGGAACGTCAGGCAGGGTTCTCAAAGGGCATTACCTTAGAAAATGGGCAAAATTAGCCCTCATGTAAAGGTTGCTGTTGAACTACTTTAACAAAGCTTAAAAGCCTCAACAAAGCTTAAAAACAGTGTCAAAAGGAACAAAGTTATTTCAAATAACTACATACCAAAGTGCAATCAATAGAGCTAAAAGGATTGCAACAAAATCCAGCAAACAGCAATGTAAAATTGATTGTGTTTGACATCCAATAAAAAATTAACAGCCAGAAGAGACAAATCTGTCATGCAGAAGAATTCCAAATAATTTATATAGATAGTCCACCTTCAAGGAGGAGGAGCATAACTCCCCGCTCCTTCACTGTGGGCCGCTCATAGTGACTTCCTTCCAATGTATACAAATAAAAAGAAGAGGGAAAGAGTAAGATTACATTGGAGAAACTGACAAATACTATCACAGTTATTACAACATCAACGGTCATAAATCATGACAGTATGTATGCTTGGTATGATGTGATGAAAATAGCACTTTATTTGGTCTCCCTCTTAGTAACTCATAACCCTGGTCTTAGGAGAAAAACATTAGGCAACTTGCAATGATGTGGCATTCTATAAAATACATGACCAGTACTCCTTAAAAATATCAAAGTCATCAAAAACAAGGAAAGCAAGTCACAACCAAGAAGAGTTTAAAGAAACATGACAACTAAATGTGATGTGGCATCTTAGATGGAATCCTGGAACACATAAATGACAATAGCTAAAAGCTAAGGAAATCTACAGAAACTATGGACTTTAGTTAGTAATAATGTATTAATATTGGTTCATTAATTGTAAAAAACATGTATCACACTAAATGTAAAATGACATATTAATAATAGGAGAAACTGGGAATGAGGTATATAAAAACTTTATGTATTATCTTCTCAATTTTTCTATAAACCTAAAAGTGTTCTAAAAAAAAATAAAGTCCGTTAGAAAGAGAAGAACTACTAGCCATAGAAAGCAGCAGGAAAATAAGACCCACAGTGAGGAGAAAAATCAAACAATAAAAATATGCCCAGAAATGACAACAATGATGAAATTAGCAAAGACACTAACACATCATAAATATCTTGCATTTGCTTTAAGGAAAACATGAACATGGTGAGGAGAGAAATGGAAGATATACAAAGACTCAAATGAAACTTCTAGCAATGAAATGTATCTGAAATGAAAAAGCAACTTGAACAGGATTAACAGAAGATTAAACAGTGCGAAAGAAAAGATGAGAGAACTTGAGTAGCAATAGAAACTATTCAAAATGAAGCACAGAGAAAAAAGGCTAAAAAATACTGAGCACCAATGATAAGTCAGCCAGTATCAGGTGGTCTAACATGTAAAATCAGAGTCCAGAAGGGGAGAAGAAAAGGGGGTAAGTGAAAAATTCTTGAAAAAATAATAGCAGACATTATTCCAAATGTGATGACGACTATAAACCCATAAATTCAAGAAGCTCGATGAACCACAAGCAGAATGAATGTAAAGAATATCACACCAAGACCCAGCGTAATCAAACTGATGGAAACAAGTGACAAAAAGTAAATCCTAAAACTAGCCTAAGAAAATATCAATAGTACATACAGAGTAATACAGATAAAAATTGTAATAGACATTTTATCAGAAACTATGCAAGTCAGAAAACAATGTAGTGTAGTATCTTTAAAGTACTAAAAAAGAAATCTGTCAACCCAGAGTTATATATCAGGGAAAACATCTTTCAAAACATAAAGTAAAATAAATACTTTTTTCAGACAAACAATAGCTGCGATAATTCCTCACCAGCATACTTGAACCATAAAAAAATGTTCAAAGAAACTCTTCAGGCAGAAGGAAAAATTATATCAAATGGAAATTTGTATCTACATAAAAAAATAAAGAGTGCCAGAAATTGTAAATATGTGAATATAAAAGATATTTCTTCATTTGAGAATGAAATAATAATAAAATAATAATAAAATAAATTATTTTAAATAAAGAAAAATTATGTGGAATTTAGAGTATGTAGAAATAAAATGTATTACAATAGCATAAAGGATGAGAAATGTAAAAGTATACCTTTGTAAGTTTTTTTTGTTTTGTTTTGTTTTGTTTTTTTTGAGGGCAGTGTCACTGGCACTCATATGTGGGACATGAACCGGGGCCGCTGGCTTCCGAAGCCAGCGCTTAACCACCATGCCACTTGGCTGGCCTTTAAGTTTTTTACAGTATATGTAAAGGTCTGTTATTTGAAGATAGTAAGGGATAAGTTAAAGATGCATATTGTAAAATCCTAAAGCAACCAAAAAATGCAGAAAATTTTTAAATAAAATAAATACACATAATAAACCAATAGTGGGGGCCGGCCGAGTGGTGCGTTGGTTAGGAGCTGGCTGGGGATGCCAGTGGCCCCAGTTTGGATCCCACATATGAGGGCCAGTGACACTGCCCTCTACAGCTGAGGTGGTGAACAACAACTCCATGTGGTTGCCTCTATAGCTAAGATGGTGAATGTTGCCTCTATAGATTAGATGGCCAGTGACAGTGTGGCTGTAGCCTCTGCTGCAGTGGGCTGCCATAGGCTACAATGAGTGGCCGGCAGCCAGCGTGAGCAGCTGGCAGCCAGCGTGAGCAACCATCCAGAGGCCGGCAAGTGACTGCCTCATGCAAGAAGAGCGCAATGACAATACCAACATGGGCCAGTGAAGCAACGTCCTCTGCAACTAGACTGAAGAACAAAAAGAGGACCACAACTTGTTTGTTTCCCTTCCCCGATTCTCCAACGCTGGTCCCCTCCCCCAATCCCTAATAAAATCTTAAAAAAAAAAAAAACTTAATTAAAAAAATAAAATAAACCAATAGTAAAGATGGAAGGGAAAACTAAAAGGCACTCAATTCAGAAGAAGATAGGTATAGAGAAAAAAAGGAACTAAGAACAGATGTTATGAACAAAAGATTTAAACCAATCATATTGATTATTATTAATGTCAATGGTCAAAACACCTCAATTAAAAGACAGAGATTGTCAGATTGGATTTAAAAAGCAAGTCTTAACAGCATGCAAGCTATGTGAAACACTTAAAATATAAAAGCACAAATAAGTTAAAAATAAGATGGAAAAAGATACACATATTTGACTAAACAGAATTCAGAAAAAGGAACATTATTAGCAGGGATACAGAGGAACATTTCATAATTATAATAAGATTGATTCATCAAGAGGTCATAACAGTTCTAAATGTGTATTCATCTAATAACAGAGCTTCAAAAATACATGAAACAAAAACTAATGAACTGAAAGGAGGAATCACACGACCTAATTTTGATATTTATTATAAAGCTACAATAATAAAGACTTGTGTTGTTTGTATAAGAATAGACAATACAAATTGATGGAACAGAATTGAGAGACTATAGTAGACTTAACAGATGATTTTCGACAAAGGTGCCAAAATAAAAAAGAGTAGTCTTTTAAACAAATCATGTGGGAACAATTGGACATTCATGTGGAAAGAAATAACCTTGAACCTTACCTTATGCTATATATGTAAGAATTAATTCTAAATGGATAAGAGACCAAAACATGAGAGCTGAAATGATAAAACTTTTGGTAGAAAGCATAGAAAACAAAAATCTGTGGCCTTGAGTTATGGAACGATTTCTTAGGACACAAAGAGAATAAAACATAAAAGAAAATAATTGGTAAGTTGGATTTCATCAAAATTAAAAACTTTTGTTCTTTGACAGACCCTGTTAAGAAAATGAAAAAGCACGCCATAAACTGAGAGAAAATATTTGAAAACATATATCTGATAAAGAATTTGTGTCCTTTAAAACTCAGTATTTAAAAAAACCCAATAAAAATATAACCAAAGGATTGAACACACTTAACCAAAAAAATACATGAATGGCAAAGAAGCACATAAAAAGATGCTCAGCATTAGTCATTAGGGAAATGTAAATTAAAACCACAATGAGATACTATTTACATAAAATAAATGATTGAGTTTTAAAAGATTGAAAGTATCAAATTTTGGCAAGGATGTGGAGAAACTGTGGGACTCTCATCCATTGCAGGTGGGAGTATAAAAATGGTACTGCCACTTAAAAGAAAAAAAGTGGTAGTTCTTTTACAAAGCTAAGCATACACTTAACACACAACCCAGCAATCCCACCTCCAGGTGTTTGTCCCAAAGAAATTAAAACACAAAGATTTTGTAAATGAATGTTTAGGCAAGTTTACTCATAATAGCCATAAGCTAGAAACTACCAAGTGTCCACCAGTTGGTGAATGAATAGAAAATTGTGATGTACCCATAGAACATGATTATTAATAAATACAACAACACAGGTGAATCTCAAAAAGCATTATGCTAAGTGAAAAAAGAAAAGCCAGACACAGAAGACTACATAATGTATGATATGGCATTTTAGAAAAGACACAACTAAAGTGGAATAAAGCAGATTAGTGAGCGTCAGGGGCTGAGGATAGAAGGAAGGGACGTATTGCAAAGGGGTATGCAGGAACTTTTTGAGACGATAGGAATTTTCTACATTGTGATTTTGGAAATATTTACATAAGTATACACATTTGTCAAAACACAGCAAATTATACACTTTAAAGTGATGAGTTTTATTCTATGATAATTGTACCTCAGTAAAGCTGATTTTTTTAAAATGTCAATTACCTGAGAAAATTGTTAACAAGGATAGATTTGTGATTTTTGTTAAGTCAGTAACTACTACTAATAATGAGTCTATATGAATTTCATTTAAAAAACCTTTATTTAGAACTTTATTTCTATAAATATTTGTATTTAGAACTTTATGTTCTTGAAATGCCATTTGTGTTCTTTTGTGCTGCTCAGTTCTTTGATACCTGCAGGATGACAAAAACTTAGTGCTCTAGGCGCACCTATTGAACTTACTGGTTTTCTTTTGAAGTACTTAAGATCTCTAAACAATCTCCTAATATATTATACTCTATATTATGAGCATCAAACACAAGAGGACTTGTAAAAACCCTATTACATTCGAAGAGTATGTACAGTAACCTCCTCTTCCAGGGCAGAGAAGCTCCAAGGATTTATATAACTGATTTAGCAAAACAGGATAAAATACTCATTGTCACATTTGATAGAACAATCAAACAAAATCATAGGCTGAGAAGTAATTCTGACATCAGACTCTGTTTACCAGTGAAAAGCTATGAATTCTTAGGTCATGGTACTAGAAGAAATTCAGTCATGCTAACTAAACTTCTTTGGCTAAAAACTCTAGTCTTCCTCTATCCTAGGTTCTACCTAAAGTACTAATTAGGGCCACAGAAGAGGTCCCACAGATGGAACATAGATTAGGATGGCCAGGAATCAATCATTACTACCCACTGATACCTGGAGAGAGAGTGGACTGCATTGCCCTCCATGTCATGTACTGGATGGGACCCTTGTACAATCCTGGATTCAGCTTTCTGGAGATAAGCTCTCTGTGTGTCAGCATCCTCATTCCTTGCTTCAAACTGCAGGCAACATAAATCATTTATTCTTAGACATCCTCCAGGCACTGAAGGTAGGGTATTAATACCATATAGAAACACTTACCTGTCCAAGAGAGGTGTAATGTCCTAGAAGAGGAAAGGAGACATAGAAAAGTTAGATTTCTGTTCATCAACCCCAGGAATTTCTTTGGTGATACAGGTCACCACCAGATATTGTCAATACTGAGATCATGTGCCGATGGTCCCCATTCTGTCATCACCTCTCATCTTTCGTATGCATTTTCTGATCTGCATCCTTCATCTAACCCAGGACAAACTGGCCTTATCTTGCTCTGATTTTCTGGAGTTCCCTTTTACATGGAACAAGAGGGAAGTTAAGGTTAAACTATTTTTACATATACTGCCACATAGTCTCAGGAGAAAAACACAGTGAATATTCCAGCCCCAAGGCTACTTTTCCTTACGCTGGCGGATGGAGCTCCTGAGCGCTGAGGTGGTAACCAAGGCCACTTTTGAGGTGAAGCTTCAGGTGGCAAAGACTGGTAAATGGCTTTTCAAACAGGTCAATTTATGATGGCTGAGAGCCCCAGATGCAACATAGGTTGCATTATTTTTAAGAAATAAAGCTTCTATGGGCCGGCCGAGGGGCGCGGTGGTTCAGCGCTGGCTTGGGAAGCCAGCGGCCCCGGTTCGGTCCCACATATGAGGGCCAGTGACACTGCCCTCAAAAAAAAAACAAAAAACAAACAAACAAACAAAAGAAATAAAGCTTCTAAGTTCTTTATGGAGAAATATTAAAATATTAACATGTACTGTTATTAATAGCATTTTATTCTTTTCTAGGAGGGCAAAAGCAAAGGTTTCTATTAGAATCTGCGCTATAGCAGTTCTTTCTCCTTGTGGGGAAAAGCTGCTTCTGCATCCTTTCTGACTCTCTCCCCCCGAGTAGTGTACCCACTCATGTTGATAGGGAGTCTTACTTTGAGAAAGTCGAAGGAGTCCTGCTGTCCCATCCGTGCCTGGATGCTCTTCCACATCTCCTTGGCCAGGAGACACTGGTCCTGAAGCTGGTTCAGGCTCTGCTCCATGTCCTCGCTCAAGGCTTTCCCCTCTTCCCGGAGCTCATTTAAAATGTCCTTTTCTTTGCTGTGCAGGAACTGATGCAGCTTTAGAAACTCCATGGAGATGTGCTGCTGCAGATGTAGCTTGTTTTCCTGGAAACCTCCGTGATCATCACCATGGTAATTACTGAGACTAGCACCTGGGGGTGGGGGCCCACACCACCAGCACTCACACAACTTGGAAATATCAGAACCGGAAAATGTGTAAAAATGGCTGCTGAGTATCAACATTCAACCATACTAAAAGGAGCCCCTTTTTTCTGGCAGGGGGGAAACTTACTCCATCTTTGTCAGCTGGTTTAATAGTTGAGGAAGAAAAATAATCAAAAGTGGTCTCTAGGTTCCTAATGCAGTGCTGAGGTGTTTACCAATGCCATAATTAATTAGACTTGGGGTTAATTAAACATTCCGGAAGAAATGACAACACCCTCCTACTCAGAAGTACAAACCAATATCTACCAAGTGATGCTGTTAGACTGGGGCCATAAAGAAGCTGAAAGAACTGCCTGTATCAAGAAATCCGAAATGGGGGGCCGGCCGAGTGGCGCGGTGGTTAAGCGCTGGCTTGGGAAGCCAGCGGCCCCGGTTAGGTCCCACATATGAGGGCCAGTGACACTGCCCTCAAAAAAAAAAAAAAAAGAAATCCAAAATGGGAAGATGTCACTCCTGCTACCAGAAAATATAAAAGCAGCAGGAGATGGGAGATGTTTGAAGCACTGAAATTGATAGCTATTACACTTGCAGCTCTTTCCTTAGGTGACCTCAACATCCTCACAGGTGAGCCATCTGATATCCTGGCTTCTAGGTTCCTTATCCTCCTCATTTCTAGTGATTTTTACCTTTATCTTCTCTTTCTCTTAGTTATAATGAGGATGTTATCATCCCCAGCAATTGCTCCATCTCCAAAAATAACTTTCTATACTCACTCAGATATCCCTGTTGCAACAATTTTGGGGTCTCATTGAAACCTCCTATATATTGGCCCCTCCAATTCTGTTCCTTCAACTTCTTCTGTCTCCATGTCCCCTCTTATCCAGCTTGGAGCCTATCATTATAATTGCACTCATAAAATAGCCTTTAACTCTCTCTTTTCTCTAGCTCACACTTTTCTAGCTATTTTGCCACTATTTCTCAGCCCCATTTGTTGGTTCTGACTTCTCTAACCAAGCTCTAAATATTAGAGTTACTTGATATTCTCCATACTGGGCTCTCTTCCCTTCTCATTCTACACTCTCTTTCAAGGTCATACCCTCTCTTCCCACAGCTTTACATACCATCTCATATGCTGACTTCTTTCCAGCCTACACCAATTAATTTCTAAAGCTCCAGATTCCTATATCCAACTGTCCGTTTTGCATCTCTACTCACCCCTCACATTTAATGAATCACCACATCCAGATTATTTTTTTTCTCCAAAGCATATGCTGAACCTTCCTCTCCACTGCTTCTCCGTCATCATTCCCTGGGATCACTGCCATAGCCTTCCACCCATTATCCTTGTCTTGTCTCTCAATTCATTCTCTGCAGAGCCACCAGACATTTTCAAAATGAGATGAAACCATGTCTAGTTTAAACCTTGGAATGGCTTCTAATTATTTAGAGAATAAATTTATTTTATTTCTGACATTATCCACAAGAGCCTACATGTTTGGGTGCATCTGCCTCTTGAATCTTATCTTGCCTACCAGGATCCAGTTTTACTGGCTTTCACTCTGTTTAACTTAGCAAATAACTTTCTTTCTCAGGACTTTTCTATACGCTGTTTATTCTTCTGCAGATCACCTCCTTCATATTTCCCCCACCCAGTTCACTTAGCTAAGTTACTTAGCCTTCAGTTCTCAATTATTAATAGGTGACTTCTTCAGAGAACTTCCCCAGTCTAGGTTAGGTTCTCCATTTATATGCTATCATAGCATCTCATATTTTCATTTATAGTAATTATCACATTGTTATTTTATTGTTATTGGTAGGATTGTTTATGTAACATCTGTCTCCCAACCTAGTGGAATATAGTATCTAGTGTAATGCTTGTCCCATTCAGTAAATATTTTTGAATGAATGAATGCTAACTTTAATAGCTGAACTAGGAACTCCCAAAACAGGAACAAGATTCTTTGGAGTCGTCATTATTTCCATTTATCCTTCCTCTTTCTCTCACTGTACATATTTCTTCTTCCAGATGCCAAATGCCAGAGAATACTATCCTCCATAGAATAATTAATGTGTTATTTCATTTGGAGGAAGATAGGAAAGATCAAATCAGATGGGAAAACCAGCAATCTGAGAGGCCTTGGTTCAGAGGCAGCCTGGTTGTAAACCCAAAGAAAAGAAAGATATTTCTTTGGACATAGCTACTCTTAGTGGATTTGCCATACATAAATTCCTTATTTTGCCATGAATTAAAGGAAAGACCAGACAGATCACAACCCCAGTACAATCACCTAGTGCCTGAACCATCAAAAGGATCAGGGGAAGGGCCAGTCGGCTCCCTCTGTGGATCAACTATTGGGAACCTACTCCACTGCTATATTTCTTTCCACTCTACTGTGCCTGCTTTTTAATTCTATGGCCCAGTTGTCATTTAGTGTATTGATGATATATGTATAGGCACCTTTCCACCCAAATAGCTAAAGTTAAAAGGGAGCTATATTCTAATTCTATCTCATAACCTCTCCACCCTGCACCTCACCTTGTGAGCAGCAATAGTGTCTCTCTGCATGTCTCTCAGGGACTGAAGTTCCTTCAGGGTTGCCTCCAGTTGATCCTGATAGATGGAAAGCTCCTCCTTGGAATACCACATAGAATTAACCCCCACTGACATGGGAGATGAAGGACCATAGAGATACCTCCCCCAAAGCCCCAGTGTATCAGAAAAAAAAGCCAACTCTTGCTGCAAAAGTCTTTCCTATGCTGTATCATAGATCCTGTCCTTTCCAAAAATTGTGAAGAAAATTACAAGCAGCAGAAAAATGTTGTTTGTTTTACCTTCGTAGTTAATTGCAGGGGTTTGAGAAAGGCAACAGAATTCTGTATATTTTCTACCCTAGTTAGACTGTTCCCCCTATCTATAACTTTATTTACATTGTTTTCACTTAGAGCACTTATTTCTTTCTTCTACCCATCCAAATCCAAATTATTTCCCAATTCAAACTTTTTCATCATACATCCCCTGACTATTTGAGTTTTCTCTAATTTTTTCTGAAATTCTAAACATTTATGAATCCCTAATGTGACAAAATTTAGCTCTCAATAGTAGACTATCTTACATTATTATACTTCCATTGTTTTATTCATTTTGACTAAATCCCAAGACTTTTAGAAAAAGAACAATATCTTATATGTCTATATTCTACACAGTGTCTAGTACAGTGCTGTCATGGCAGGGTTTAAGTAAATATTTGATTGACTGAAGGAGTAGGCCACAGGTCCTCCACTGCTCCTCTCCTATAATCGGCAACTCTAGAGAAAGAACATTGCAAGGTATGTTGTATTTTCTGAGCACTCTGTGTTTTCTAATAATCATCTGAATAAGGGGTGGGATTGAAAGAAAGACGATTTCCCCCCACCCCCACCCCAGCTTTCCTAAAGGATTGTTTAAAGCCCAGGGCTCACTCACCATGAAGAAATGCACAGCATCAGGGATCTCCAGAAACTCTTTAGACTGCCCTACAGACAACCGAACATCTTTGCACTGAAAGCAGATCAGTTTCCCATCTGGCTTACTGAACAGCTTCAGGTTCTCTCCATGCTCTGGACACTCCGGGTGCCCCTTGAGTAGGGGGAGCTTCTTAATCTTCTCTACCAGCTTCTCCAATACAAGGTTGAACGTACAGTTGCTGTAGTGACATATCATCTTACATTCAGGACAGAATGTTTCCTTTACCTGCAGCTTCCAAAAGTTTTGAATGCAGGTCTGGCAGAAGTTGTGGCCGCAGGTTAGCATCAGTGGCTCCCGGAACCAGTCATTACACAGAGGACAGTGTAGCTCCGTAGTAATATCTTGTATCTGCACTTTAGAGGGTATCTGGGTGATCAAATCATTCACTTCAGTGTGGTTGCCTGGGTCGATGTTGGCGGAGGGTTTGGAAAATACCTTTGGAAAACAACAGCGAAAATGAGTTCTCTTTCTAGCTGTCCATTTCAGCACGTCAGGATAGTGGGCTACATACCTAAAGGAGCTGAGAATCGGTGCAGCCAAAGTAAAAGCACCATAATCTCTCCTTTGAAAGTGATCCAATAAATTGAGTGTTTTCTAACATCATCGTTTCTTACTACTCCCAACACTATTTAAACTTTCATAGAGAACCAAGGCAGATGAGAGTCGTCAACCAAAGAAATGTGTTTTCTTTTTTTTTTTTTTTGAGGGCCGTGACACTGGCCCTCATATGTGGGACCCGAACCGGGGCCGCTGGCTTCCTAAGCCAGTGCTTAACCACCACACCACTCGGCCGGCCCAAAGAAATGTGTTTTCTTGTACACCCCTCTCTCCACCAATTTCCCGTGTATCAGTTGAAAGTTCTACTTTCAACTTCTATTCTCCTAGTTATTACTTTTTTGTTTGACTTTGTTTTCTGGAAGTCATGTACAAAGAACTGGCAGACCAATCAGATTCCTCAGTCAATGGCACATCATCACCAACGATAAAATCATCCAGGCCCTCCCCACTCCTTTTAAAAAACACATTATAGAAATAACACATATATATATAGAAAAATGCAGAATCTTAACTATACAGCTCAATGATTTCCAACACTATGCATTAATTTTGCCCGTTTTTGAATTTTATATAAATGCAACCATGCAATATGTACTGTTTTGTTGTTGGCTTCTTTTGTCAATGTTACATTTGTGAGATTTATCCATATTGTTCTATGTAATTACAGACCATCCATCCTTATTGCTGTATAGTATTCCATTGTGTAAATATACCATAATTTATTTTTCCATTCTACTGTTGATGTAGTCTTGGTTAGTTACCAGTTTGGGACTTATAAATGGTGTTGCTAGGAATATTCCTGTTCATATTCTTTGGTGAATATATATATATATAATACACACACACACACACACACACACACACACACACAAACACACTTCTCACTTTTCATGGGTATATACCTAGGAATGGGTCATAGGATTGGCATATATTCAGCTTAGTAGATATTGCCAAACTTTTTCTAAGTGGTTATATCTATTTACACTGCCACCAGTGTTGTCCCATATCTTTGTCAACACTTAGTATAAGTATATTCATTTTAGCCATTCTGGTGGTATGCAGTAGTATTGCATTGTGGCTTTAATCTGCATTTGCCTGATGACTATGGATATTGGGACCATTTTCATATGTTAATTGTCATTTGCATTCCCCCCTCTTGAGAAGTACCCATACAAGGCATATATTTTATTGTTGAATTGTCTTTTTATTTATTCACAAGAGTTCTTCACATATTCTAGATATGAGTTCATAGATAGATAGATAGATAGATAGATAGATAGATAGATAGATAGATAGATAGCTGAACCATCCTGCCACCTGTTGGCAGCTCAGCGGCAGCTCAGCTCAGGCCGGGCATCGAACTGCTGTTGCTCAGAGCTTAGCTTGCACTCGTGAGCGAGCTCTTAACCAGCTGAGCCACTCGGCTGGCCCTAGATATGAGTTCTTTTTAAGGTACACATATTGCAAATATCTATTTCCAGATTGCCGTTTCACTTACTTAGTGATATCTTTTAGTGAACAAAAGTTTTTTGATTATTTTTTTAAAACTGTTTTATTTTTAAGCATACTGCAAATACAGACAGCAGCATGAAAAAAATGTATAGATTATTGAATTATTAATAGATGAACAGCCATGAAAGAAGATAGAACCTTGCTAGCTTCCCCATAAGTCTTCCATGTATCACCTACATGCCCCTCTCCCCTACTCCTGAGATGTTCATTACCGTCAACTTTGTTAATCATTTCTTTTTAGGCCTTTGTTTTGATGTTTACATAAACAAAAATCATATTTTATGTATTTGTGCCTTGCTTGCTTTGATCAACATGAGTTTTGAGATTCATCTATATTGATGCACATAGCTGAGTTCATCCATTTTCCAAAAAATATAATATTTTACTGATGAAAATGTATTTATCCATTTTACTGTTAATAATCAATTGGATTGTTTTGGTTTTTGTATGGTTTTGCCATACAACCAATGCTACTATGAACATTCTTCCACATGTTTCCTGGTACATATGTGCAAGAGTTTTTCTAGGTTATTTAATGTTAAACCAACCTTTATTTCCTGGAATTATTCTACCTTGATCACAATATATTATCTTATTTGTGTTTTGCTGAATTTGGTTTGGTAATATTTTATTTTGGATTCAACCTCTATGTTCATAAGAAATATATACAAGAATGTTTTTTTTATTTTACATACGTACAAGATAGCTTTTTATTTTATTTTCTTAAACTATCCTAGAGGTTTTTAAAAAAATCTAAGTTATACTAGTTGCATAAAAATAATGGGAAGAATATACCTTCTTTTTCTCTTTGAATTTGTGTAAAAAATAGAATTATCTTTTCCTTGAGTATCACCAGCAAAACTTCTGGGGTTGATGTTTTGCTTTTAAATTTTGTTTTATTTGGAAATACTGATTTACTTTTAGTAGTTAGGTTTATTTAGATATTCTATATTTTCCTGAGACAGTTATGGTCACTTATGTTTTCCTAGGAATATATTTTGCCCAAGTTTGGAAATGTGTTGGTGTAAAGCTATATTCTCTTATTATCTTTTTATTTTGAGATATATTATACATACATAATAAGAGTGTACAAAACATTTGTATACATTTTAAATAATAATAACAAAGCAACACTTTGTAATTACCACCCAGATTAAGAAATAAAACACTTCCTACCAATACCTTAGGTGATCCCTGTGTGTCCTTCCCAAGTGCATGTTTTCACTTCTCCTCATAGATAGCAAATATCCTGCCTTTTGAGTTAAACATTCCTATACTTTTCTTTCTTGTTTTACCATCTGTGATTGCATCCCTAAACAATATAGTATTTAGCTTTTTTATTCTGTTTTGAACTTTATGTACCTGGAATCATACTGTATGTATTTTCCTGTGACTTGTTTCTTTCTCTTAACATTATATTTGTAAGATTAATCCATGGAGAACCCATGCAGCTGTTCCTTTTCAATTATATGTGGTATTTCATTGTGCGTAAAACAGTGTATATATCCAGTCTACTGTTCATGGATATTTGTCTCTTTTTCTGACCATTACACAGAATGCTTTTTTTTTTTTAGGGCAGTGTCACTGGCCCTC
The DNA here is from genome assembly GCA_033961575.1 of Aselliscus stoliczkanus. NCBI lineage: Eukaryota > Metazoa > Chordata > Mammalia > Chiroptera > Hipposideridae > Aselliscus > Aselliscus stoliczkanus. The sequence continues at coordinate 98,723,929 of CM066732.1, read as the reverse complement.
ATATGTGGGACCCGAACCAGGGCCACTGGCTTCCCAAGTCAGCACTTAACCACCGTGCCACTCGGCCAGCCCTTACACACAATGCTTTTAATAACATTCTTGTACGTATCTCTTTGTGAATGTGTGAGAGCTTCCCTAGGATATATACCTAGAAATAGAACAACTAGATCATGAGATATGCACCTCTTCAGCTTTCCTAGAAAATATGAAATTGTTTGCCAAAATGAATGTAGCAATTTACACTCTTCTAGTTGAAGATGAGAATTTTGATTGCTCTACATCCTCATCAACACTTATTATTGTCAGATTTTCTAAATTTTGTCCAACAAGCAGATGTGTAATGTTATCTCAATACAGCTGTTTAAAAAAATTGTATTTCTCTGATTATTAATGAATGCACTTGAAGATTTTTCCCCATGTTTGTGAACCCTCTTTTGTTAGGAGAAGAAATGTCTATTTAAGCCTGTTGTTCATTTTTCTAATGAGTTGTTTATCTTTTTCTTTTTGATTCAAAGTAGTTCTCTATATATTCCAGATACTAGTTCTGCTTTGGTTATTTTGTTATAAATATCTTCTCCTATCTCTCAGTATATGGCTTGTCTTTTCACTCCCGTTATAGTGTCTTCCCATAAACAGAAGTTCTTTTTTAGTGTAATTTTTTAGTGTAATTTTAGTGTAATTCAGTTTATAAAGCTTTTCTATTTTATATTTGGCCTAGATTAAAGATGAGTCCCTCTGAGAATATTTGTGTTTATTCTTGGAGATATAAGTTACTACCCACCTTCCACCATCTTATGTCAATTTTATTGGTTTCAAGTCTCCAGATCATAGAGGAATTATACATTTTAAGCCTAACCTTGTGTGAAGGCAAGCTTGTGGTTAAAAATTCCTCAGGGAGATTCTTAAACTTGTTTTTCACTCAGACCCCCAGATCAACATAGTTAAGATTCTTGGTTATCTCTCTTTACCACTCCTTCACTGAGGATATAACTCTTCAAATGTCCCAGCTTTATTCAAGGGCCTTAGATCCAACTTCTTATTCTGTATGGGTCTAAGGATTGTGAAATCTGGGTTTTCCTGAGATGCACAAAAGCTCTCAGTGCAGCCACTGCCTCAGTAACTCCACCCAAATTTGCTGCTTCTCACTTCTTTTTTTTTTACTTTGGAATTTCTCTTTACTTTCTTGAACATTCAGGTATGCATTACAAAGGATGTTTGTTCCATCTTAACTGGCATTTCTAGGTATTTTATAATGGTAGGTTTTCCAGGAGAAATGGTTCATAGTATTGTCAGAAATGGAACTCTGGCTACTCCTGAGGCTAAGGGCCACAAATCAATAGCAAGTTGTAAAAAAAAACAAAACAAAACAAAAAAAACACACAAAATAACCCAACCCCCATAAAAAAGAAAGAAAGAGGGAGAGAGAGAGGGAGAGGGAGGGAGGGAGGGATTGAGAGAGAGAGAGAGAGAGAGAAGGAAAAAGTAAGAGGGGAAGAAGACAGAAGGGTAGAAAAGATTATTTTCCAATAGGCCAGTTAGGACACAGACCCCAAGTGACTTCCATAATCCAGTCTTTTTACTATCAAGCTGATGTCTAGAGCCAATAAATCTGCTCTCATTTCCTTGCTACACTCAGGTGTCCGAGTCCAAATTCAGTGAACCAAGCAGGTGCCATAATCACCTAGCATTCCCATCTCTTATTTTGAGAGAACTCAGAAGAAAAATTCTTCCTTTCTCTGTAGTTCTGAACACTCTGGGAACTTCAATTTGGGGATCCAGCAGAGGCTTAATAAGGACTTTAAGAATATCAGTCAATGAAACAAATGCCTTTGATAGGCAGGCAAAAAATTAAACTGAAAGAGGAGCCCAGCCCTTGCTGTTAATTGAAATCGTAACCACTGCACACTTTTCTACAGAGTAACATTGAACTGGGCTTTTAGCAGCTGCCTAATGCATTTTATTTCCTCACCTACACTAAATATGCTTAAACCCTAAATATCAATTTTAAGTACTAAATGCAGTAGATTAAAGTTTCGAATTCAGGACTGGCATCACTAAAAATGACAGAGTAGAGAGCTCCTGGGAGAACTTCACAAAAACAACTAAAATACTAGAAAAAACTGTCAAAATCAACTTTTGCAGAACTCTGGGATCTAGTCAAAAACTTAAAATAGGGCCAGCTGAGTGGCGCAGTGGTTAAGGGCTGGTTTGGGAAGCCAGCAGCCCCGGTTCAGGTCCCACATATGAGGGCCAGTGACACTGCCCTCAAAAAACAAAACAAAGAGAAAAAAAAACTTAAAATAATCAGAGGAAAACTTAAATGAGTGCCAACCAAACACTCAATTATTGTCAGTCTTCACTCTCTTTGACTTAATGAGCCTGTCCTTTGGCTCTTGTGATTGCAATGCTGTCCTAGTTCTCCTGCCTCTGACCACTCCTGTGCCTTGGCTGGTTTCTCTTCCTATTCTCACTTTCTTTTTTTGTTTGTTTTTAAAGATTTTATTGGGGAATTGGAACTGGGGGAGGGGAACAGCGTTGGGGAATCAGGGAAGTGGAACAGGCAAGTTGCCCTCTTTTTGTTCTTCAGTCTATTTGCGGAGGACGTTGCTTCACTGGCCCATGTTGGTATCGTCATTGCGCTCTTCCTGGAGGAGGCAGATCAGTCGCCAGCCTCTGGATGGTTGCTCACTGCGGCTATTGGGAGCTCATGCTGGCTGCCAGCCACTCGATGCTGGCTGCCAGCCACTCGATGCTGGCTGCCAGCCACTCGACGCTGGCTGGCGGCCAGTCACTGTAGCCTATGGCAGCCCACTGCAGCAGGGGCTGCAGCCTACACTGTCACCGGGGCTCCCACAGCCCTGTTGTTAGAACCGGGGTCGCTGGCATCCCAAAACCAGCTCTTAACCAGTGCGTCACTCGGCCGGCCCTATTCTCATTTTTTTAAGTGTAAACAGTCACTATGGTCTGACTTCAGCTCTCTTCTAGCTCTATTTTCTCTTATTACCAAGTGAGCCATTTAATCCCACTCTGTCGTGTACAACCTCTATAGACATGACTCCCAAATCTGTATCTCTGAGCCCACATCTCTGAGCCTGGACTGAGTCCCTGAAACTGAACAAGACTGAAATAGAACTCATCATTCTCATTTAGTCATTTCCTTTTCTTGACTTTCCTATTTCTATTTATTGCGCCACCAGTGTCCCAGTTTTGAAATCTGAGTTACCTTTGGCTGTTTTCTTCCTTCTTCCCCAGCATTTAATCAGTTATAAAGTCTAGTTGATAATTAAAATAATAATAATAATTGCCAACCCACCTCTGCCTCCAAAATCTGTTGCTTTTCATAGCCTACCAAAAGAAGTTTTGTGTGGTTTTTTTTTTAAAGGACCCCAGAATTCAAAATTCTCTACATGTTACAAACTCATTTCTAGTTTTATTTGCCATGGTACTCTTATTGTACAGTGAAAAATTTAAATTTGCAGCCCTGTTACATATTAACAATTCATTTAAGTTCTGTTAACCAAAAGATAACAAAAATTTTTTTAAAATGATTATTCCATTTTTTTGTACTAGGCTGAGTGGGCAATTCTGTAGACATGAAGAGAACAAAATCTGATTATTCTCCACCCTCTTGATATGTGCTTAGAAGTTCAAAATTGGTAAAATATGCCCATCAGGGAAACCCAAATACAAAATATATTGCATTTTAAGCCAATTAGGCTGTCTAGAAAACTTTAAAATTAAATGCACTCTGTATAAGATAAAACTTGTGGGAGAACCTAGCCAACTGGGGGTGATCTAAGAGAAGTGCTGCTTAGCAGAGCTGGGTTTTTTTGTTTTTTGTTTTGAGAGCAGTGTCACTGGCCCTCACATGTGGGACCCGAACTGGGGCCACTGGCTTCTAAGGCCAGCGCCTAACCACCGCGCACTCGGCCCGCCCAAAGAGCTGGTTTTTAATCATAGTGAATGCAGGATCTTTTGGAAATGGATGCCATTTAGGAACTTTTTTCAATGTGTTTTTAAAATATATTTAAAGTAGATTAGTGGTTGCCAGAGCTAGGGCAAGGGGGAAATGAGGAGTGATTATTAATGGGTAAGGAATTTCTTTTTGTGGTGATGAAAATGCTCTAGAATTAGACAGTAGTGATGGTATACAAGTTTGTGACTGTGCTAAAAATCACTGAATTGTACACTTTAGAAGGATGAATTTTATGATATAAAAATACATATTTATTGTTACTGATGATTGATATTATGTGATTGATTGTTATTTAATTGTTAATTCATCTTGCTGGTTGAGGTTTTGCCAATTCCCCTGACTTTCAAGAACATACCCTCTCCTATAAAACAAGGGATTATTTTAATTATATGGCTAAGATTTACTGAGCATTCACTGTACAAAATGCTTTATGCACATTATTTTCATTTTATCCTTGTAATGACCTTATGACATTGGTATTAGTATGTAATTTTTTTTTTAATTTTTTTTTTTGAGAGCAGTGTCACTGGCTCTCATATGTGGGACCCAACCGGGGCTGCTGGCTTCCCAAGCCAGCGCTTAACCACCGAGCCACTCGGCCGGCCCCAGTATGTCATTTTTAAGGAAATGGAAGCTTAAAGAGGTTAAATAACTTGCCAGGGCCACTCAGTAATTAAGTGGAGAAGCCTGAATTTGAACTATTTATCTGACCCGAAAGCCCATTATTCTAATCATTGGTCAGCAGAGAACCAGTCAATGTCTTGTGCAATCAAATTTATTAAACAGATCATATTTGTGAGGCAAAATAGCTGGGACAATTTCCCACTGCTCTAGAGGGAGGAACAGAATTAGAAACCAAAGGAAATTCTGAAATTTCTTTACCTAGAAATCTTAGGAAATCACACCCACTGTCAGCCCCTTCGGGAAAGCCTAACCTTAAGGCACAGGGATGGATATTCAAGTCATTGACTGATTTTATTCATCCTTACAAAGCCCTGGCTGGCAGGAATCACTTTCATCCACTAACCTTGTACATTCTCATAGAGCAAAGAAAAGGCAAGGGAGAAGTAGGGCAATGAGTCCTTAGAAACTCACAAAAGAAATAATTTTTCCCAGAGTTTTGTGTTTTTTTCTGAGAAGGTTTTGATCATGAACTTTTGAAATCCTGGATAGTAAAATATTTAAGGAGAATTGTTGCTTTTTAAGGGCATTTGTTGTATATTTAAGGACACTTGTTGCTTTTCAGCTTTTATTCCTTCAAAGTAATTTTTTGGAAACTCTGATGGGCAGATTTTCTGACAAATTAACCTTAAGAGCAGAGAAATACAATTCCTCTATAGAGGACAAATCATAGGGCACCGCCAGCTCAAATGCAAGAACAGGATATAGCCATGCTCCACACGCCCTGCCATTTTCACATAAGAAGGAAAGATTATGGACTTGTTGACAATTGGAGCTTCTCAGAGTTGAAAGAGATCTTAAGTTATTTAATTTATTCTTCAGCTTCTGCATGAACATTTGAAATAATGGGAAACTCACTATTACACAAACTATTTTTTTCACTCTTATGCAAAAGTCTCCATTTTTATATTGATTTTGCCTTAGTAACAGTGTAGTAGAAATAGGCAACAATGTTTATTTTTTTCTCTAGAAATTATAAACAAAATACTTAAAACTGTGTTTCAACAGTTAAGGACAGAAAAGAAGAAGATCAAATCTAAAGATTCCATAATAGAAATTAGAACCTGATCTTAATGATTACTATATGTTTAAATCAAACTTTATAAGAAGTGGGAACTACTAATGGAACTAATTCAGACATAAGGATTTGTGCGAGAATTTTTTTTTTTTAAAGCTGAGCCTAGATGGCAATTCTTGTTTATTTTTTTTTTTTGAGGGCAGTATCAATGGCCCTCATATGTGGGACCCGAACCAGGGCCGCTGGCTTTCCAAGCCAGCACTCAACCACCGCGCCACTCGGCTGGCCCTAGAATTTTTCATTGAAGAAATATAGTGATTTTTTTCAGCTTTATTATAGTAAATAAACATTTCTTCTGTGTATCAAGAAAATGCTTAGTTCAGAATATTACTTCCTTTATTTTTATCTCTAAACAGTTCTGAAGGGAATTTAATTAAAATTTTTAACTCCTTTGAGAATCAATTCTGATTTAAATATAAAATATGATATAGTATAACAAGCAAACCAAGTTATACATAATACAATTTTTCAACCTAAAATAAAGTGATACATTGATAAGGAAAGTAAATTTTTTATAGCGTTTAATTTTTCTCAGAAGTTTATGGTGGGTTTCATTGATTTTTCTACCAACCTCTTATCTAAATTCTCATTTATCCCAAGACCTCGAGAGAATATAAAAGCCATAAGCTGTCACAAGTTAAATATTTCCCTAAATTTCCTTTATGCTCTTAAATCCATACCCCTACACTATGCCTAGAAAAGTAACTCACCTCCATTAAGTTGTATCATCAGGCCACCAGGGGGCAGATGCAAGCCCTTGGACCAGAAATCAACAGGGCCAGGATGGGTGGAGACCAGGATGGTTCAGAACATGACTGAAGGAGGAAAAGTTCAGGAGCAGAGGAGAAGGGGCAAGGCCAGAGTGAGGAATCTGGCAGATTCCATGACAGTTTGTCAGTTGCTTTGATCATCATTAGCTTAAGATAAAGAGAAGGCCTGACTGGAATGGCCTACCTACCTACCCTTTTTTGTGAGGGAGAGGGAAAGCAACTCATCTAGAATTGAGGTGGCAGTCTAATCTTTTTTTTGGGGGGCGGGCATTGGGGGAGGGGAATGGCGTTGGGGAATCGGGGAAGGGGAACAGAGAAGTTGCTGTCTTTTTGTTCTTCAGTCTAGTTGCGGAGGACATTGCTTCACTGGCTCATGTTGGTACAGTCATTGCGCTCTTCCCGGATGAGGCAGATCAGTCGCCGGGCCTCTGGATGGTCGCTCACGGCGGCTCTTGGCAGCTCACGCTGGCTGCCAGCCGCTCACACTGGCTGCCGGCCACTCACTGTAGCGTATGGCAGCCCACTGCAGCAGGGGCTGCAGCCTACACTGTCACCGGGGCTCACAGTCCAGCTCCAGGTGGAGCTGTTGTTAGCTGTAGAGGGCATAGTCACTGGCCCTCATTTGTGGGATCTGAACCGGGGCCGCTGGCATCCCAAGCTAGCTCTTAACCAACGCGCCACTCAGCGGGCCCTAATCTTAAGGTTCACATATTCTCATATGTGAACTGGGGTGCTCTCCAAAAGAGGAAATAAACCTCATCATCTGCCTTTAAGCCTAACACATGAGAAATCCTCATGCCTCATGATCCCACCAGACATTGACACACAGCTAAGTGGCTTTAATAGAGCTATTCCACCACTCAGAGTTCACATTCCATTGAAACAGCGCCTACTTTTATGTCTGAGAAAGTAACAAATGCCTGGAAAACCCCAGGCCCTAAGGAAGCAAGATAAGAAAAGCCTCATTTCGAACAGGTGTCTTCAGCAGTTTTGGCTCACAGACACATAGCTGGACTGTGCTCCTGAGTGACCTGTAAAGAGCCATCATGGAACCAAATAGCTTTTCCTACAGTAATTCCTCTAACTCAGTATATTTTCTTGAATGTCTAGCTCCTAACTAGCTGTCCAGTCTTATGCCCACAACTCTTCCCTCAGTGTGTGGAATTACCCAAATATGCAATGCTTCTGTGGCTTTCCACGTGTTGTTCCTTCTGCTAGGGAGCCTCCCTTTCCCACCCAAATTATGACGCCTTCATTAAACTCTTCTGTAACCAGCCCTACCCCCCAAACTTTACCCACCCACATCCCTTGTAGATATTTTGCTGGTTCTATACCAGAGTTTCTCAACTTCAGCCCTATTGACATTTTGGGCTGGCTAAGTGCTTGTTGTGGGGGGCTGTCTTGTGATTTTTAGGATGTTTAGCAGCATCTCTGACCACTACTCACTAGATGCCAGTAGCAACCCTCTATTTGTGACAATCAAAAACATCTCCAGACATTACCAAATATCTGTTGAGGGTGTGGGGTGGGACCTACCCCCAGTTGAGAATCACTGCTTTACACATTTGTATAGCAACCTAGATCTTTGTACATGCCTGTACATAATTATTTTAATTGTTTGATTGCATGTTGGCCCTTTGTGAATTGCCGGGTAGTACTGTCTTGCTCATCTTGACAATACATGGCATTCATTGGATCAAGTTCTATGAAATACTGATGATCACTTAGAAACTATGTCCCTAAGTCAAAAAATTAATTTGGTTTCATCCTGAACATTTCTGTTGTTGGCTAAAATGTTTAACAATGTTTAGTAAAGATGGTTGTACTAAATCCTAGAGTCTGCACATTCTTGAGCCTTTAGCCCAATGGTGAGAATACTGGCCTAGAACATAGAAGCCTTGTCTCCCCCCAGAGCACTGAGTAACCCTTGCTAAGATGTTTACCTCCTCTGCGCATCATTTCCTCCATCTGTAAAATAGGAATTCCCAAGACTCCCCTTCCACCTCTAAAGCTTGTGATTCTAAAACCTATATAGCAAGAGGTCCCAAATTTCACAAAGGAGCATTTCAAATTTTTATTTCACTATTTAAAAAAAAAAAGTTGGGGGAAGGCAGTGGACAGTGATGTCTAAGAAACTACACATACCAGGTTTTACCACATAATCAGTAGGGGGAAAAAGACAAAGTCATAAACCATGCCCAGCAATGCCCTGCACCTTCTCTCTTCTGAGTGGAGAATAGAGAAGCTGCTATTGTTGTGGCTTGAGCTTGTTGAGAAAAAAGGAAGAGAGAAATTGGTTTCCTAGAGGCTTTCTTCTCAGCAGAGAAGCCAAGTGGTGTGGGTAGCTGACTGCCTCTATCCTGTTACATCACATTAGCAGCCCCTCTGTCCTCCCTTTAGAGCATCTGTAATGCTGGCAGAGCCACACCTGGGGCCACATGCTTTCTTCATACCACTCTGCAGGAGTTGGGATTGTGCCCTGTAGGATCTTTCTACCTGCTGAGGGGCAGCTAAGGGGGCAGGAAAGGGCCCATATCAAGTGCTGCTGCCCTGATTAATGTCCCCCATACAATGAGGGTTACCATGTCAGTGCGATCTGCAGATAGTACCTAGTGGCCCCCATACAGTAAGGGTTATCATAGTAATACTGTCTGTAAATAGTCCCCAGGATAGTGAAGCAAAAAAGATTTTCTCAAAGTCAGAAACCCACCTGCATAATATCATAAAACTGAACTATGAAATTGGAGATGAAAGAAGAAAACTACATTTTACTTTCAAAATACTAGGTATTAACAAATGTCTAAAACTCTCATAAATAAAGCTGGCAGAATTCATGGTCCCTAACCATGAATACCTTGTGTAGAACTACCCAGTAGGACCCAACCCTGCCTACTAGCCTCAGATCCCAACCCAGCCACAGAGTACTGGAGGAGTTCAGGATTGTAGGGCGCTAGAGTAGCAAGACTTACAAAAGCCTGTGCCTCCCTGAGACTATCCTTGGTCCTAAGAATCCATGAGGCTGTCAGGAAAGCCCAAGGAAGCCAGTAAATAAGAAATGCTGGGAGTGCGTGGTTTGTGCAAGTTTTGCTGCTCCTTCCTGCTCTGACTGCAAGGAAGCTTGTTTTAGAGACAGACACTGAGCTAATGATGTCATTGAAACCTAATTTATTTTATTAACATTCCCTGGGATAGCCGTATCAGTATGCAGATTTTCATATCAAATCCGTGGAACCTCATTGATGTAACTAAGAAACAGACCTAAAAGTTTATTCCTTGTAACAATTTTAGTTTCTTGTAGAGTAACTCATTTCTCCTGGCAGCTGTACTTAACATTTGCAGTCGGGATGACTTCAGTGTAGACCACACAATAGAAACACCAGTCCTTGCTGAAAGAGGGGTCTGACTCCTTCACTCTGTCTCTCTTACCTCCATTCTTCTTGAACAGCTCGGTTTCAATCTGTGGTTGATGAAATCCAGGCATATTATAGCTCAAGAAATTTGGCTTTCATTTTCTGCTGTAACCTCTCAGTGAACACCTGGAAATGACAAATGAAAATTGCCAGTTTATCTCGCTATGGGCTAACTTGGTGTAAAGCTAGATCAGGCATCAGTGGAGAAATCTGATTGTCCACATCTCCTAATCCCATATTTATTCTGGCCAAAGAAGTTTCCACTTTTCCAAAAAGGTACCTGAAAGCTAATTCAAACTGCCACAGCTGCTCCCCTCAACTCCTACTATTGCCACCTCAAACCAAAACCATCTCCCAAGAGCTACCACAGCTTAAAGGCTTGCACAGCTCAAAGGCTGCGCTAAAGGGAAATTGTTAGACATCCAAGGGCAGGACAGTGCCCATGCAGTACCAAATTCCTTACACCAGGGGTCAGCAAACTTTTGAGACGAAATTGCCACCAGGGGTTGGCAAACTGTGGCTCACAAGCAACATTCGGCTCTTGTACATATGGCTCTGAAGTAAAATTGAAAATGAAAAGTTTCATTTATAAATTTTTTTTAACACATACCTTTTTTTTTTTTTTTGAGGGCAGTGTCACTGGCCCTCATATGTGGAACCCGAACTGGGGCCGCTGGCTTCCCAAGCCAGCGCTTAACCACTGCGCCACTCGGCCGTCCCTCATTTATAAAATTTTTAAAGGATATTATTCACATAATGGTGATGATGTAAAAATATATTTATGTCTCTCGAATAATTTTTAAATTGTTGTGAGGAACAGGATTGGCTCTTCCAGGGGTGGGCAAACTTTTGAGATAGAAAGTACCCAACGAGCCGCATGTGGCTCACAAGCCGCAGTTTGCCAACCCCTGCCTGAGACCAAGGTTACTTCCTTTTTTTCTTACACACTTCATAAAATTCACATTTATTTTTAGAGGAAAATCAATACCAGGATCTTTTTTCCTAATTCCGCCTCCATATTTTTTTACCCCAACTTTCAAACAGTATCTTCAGTCTTCATTGAGATCATGCTGAACCCTTAAGAATCTTTCTCTGGAAGCTCTCCTCTCTAGCCTTTAAGATGGCTTCTTAGCACCTGTAGAATAAAATCTAAACTTCATAACATAGCACACAATGCTGTACTCATGATGTGGGCTTAATCTTCTTGTCTAGCTTCAGTTCTCACTTCTTCCTTCCCATAGCAGTGTACAATAGTCATTCAGATTATTCACATTAATGTTCCCTGTGACAGCTCGCCTCAGCCTGTGCTCTTATATTTTGTTGGGTTCCTGCTCTTGCCTTGGTGATGCCTTGACTGTCTGTGATATGTGAAGTACCTAGTACTGCGCCTGGAACATAGCTATTGCTTAAAAAAATAGCCGGTGTCATTATTAATATCTTCTTGCTTCAATTCTTCAGAGAGACTATATAAGTCATGCTCCCACTAAAACAAACCCTTGATCCTTGCCTACAACTTATACTCCAAATCCCTATCAAATTGTCCTCCCTGATCAGCTGGGCCAAACAATGAAGTAATAAAAATCAGTATCGCCCAACATATCTATAGTGATAGGAATCAGAACGGTGGTTATCTGGAATGATGGAATTGTTCTATATTTTGATTGGGGTGTTGGTCATATGAATATATATATATATATTTGCTCAAACTCATCTAATTATACATTTAAGATTAATGCATTTTTCTATGAAATTTATCTTAATTTTTTTTAAAAGTCAGAGTACTCTCTATTTTTTCCCCTTAAATGTCTACGTGAGCAAGGTAAATATGTAGTAGGCTGGGTGGAATACAATAGGGAGGGTCGAGGGCTGCTGGCAAACTGACGAGTATGCTCTTTATCCTGACCACATGGACCATACATACAAAAGCAGAATCTGCATTTAATAGGCACCTCGGGTGTTTCGATTATTAGCCAAGTTTATGATACGCTGTATTATGTCACAGAGCAATGAAGTCTCCAAAGTGGGACGTACAAGATCTATTGAAATGCAAGAAGATAGGGCCGGCCGAGTGGCGTGGTGGTTAAGCGCTGGCTTCAGAAGCCAGCGGCCCTGGTTCGGGTCCCACATGAGGGCCAGTGACACTGCCCTCAAAAAAAAAAAAATGTAAGAAGATAATTCTTAGAACTTCTATTTTTTTTTCATTTTCATATTCTTCTCCTTCCTCATTTCATTTTAGAACATACAAAAGAAACTACAGCAGGGAGCATACCACACTGATCTTGCATATCGTGTGCCAAGTCAAGCAACTGAGGTCTGCCATCTAGGACATTCCAGAGAATGCAGTGAGTAGACAGACATGATGCAGGGATGGGCACTGCTCCACTGAGCCTCCATGAAAGAAAGCAACGCAGCTACAACCATTGTAAGTAAGGAACAAACTTTGCTGCACATTTCATTCTGAAGGAAAAGGAGGAAGCACTGCAGAAATCATGCCTTCTCCAACTCTAAAGTGCAGGCTAAAATTTGAGCGATAAGTGATTCTCTCTGAAAAAGAAAAAAGAGCTAGTGGGTGGGTGGTTGGGGTGAGGGAGGGGTGGAGATCTTCCCAAAGTCTGTGACCCAGCCAGGCTGCTGGAGCAGTTGGGAGGGTGATGCAATGATGTGTTTGTTCAAAGAGAAGCATGCCAACTTGTTGATCAGCTGACCAGTGTGGTGGATGGCAGGCACACCTGTAAAGCCAGGTTGAAGGCAGCCCTTCTCTGGCTTGGCGGGTCAGAGAGCACAGAACCATAGCTCTAGATTCCTGTGTGTCTCGGCAACTCCCCAGGCTGGCCTTGAAAGCCACTAGGAGTCCCAGCAGGACATGGCGCCTACCCGTGGGAATACCCTGCTTTACCCTGCTGGTATGACAGGTGGTGAGAAAGGACTGACTTCCTTCCACTCCAATGGAATCAGGAAATCCAGAGAAACCCAGAGACACCACCTGCCTGTACCACTAATTAAAGTGAAGGTTTCATTGCTCTAAACAAGACCCAGTATAACAGTTGCTTAAACAAGAATGAAGTTTATTATTAATCTCAAGTAAAAGTCCAAACTTGTATTGTGGCTCTGGTGGTTCCCAGAGTTGTCAGCCTCCCAGCTTCCTTCTGTCTACTTGCTCCACTGTCTCTGGGATAATGCCCTTATTTACATGATCCAAAATGCCCATGTATGACCAATTAAAAATTGATTACTATGAGAAAGAGAAAATTGCTTGGAGGACAGCCACCAGTCTCTGACTCACTATAGTCCAGCCCTGCAGCATGAAACCAAAAGAATCAAAAAGCAGTCTCATAGTTTGTGAGAAATGAAAGAGTTTTTCACATATTCCAAAGAGCAATTTTTAAAATCAGGCTTGTTGAATTCAGAACATTGGATACCAACAACCCTATAGTTTTTGTGCAAGGATATGGAATAATCCAGCCAGGGGGTTGGTTTATCCTGAGCAACACAGCACACATCATATATAAATGCGGTGGTACTGGTGGCAGCCAATATTTTTCAAACAAACTGGGCAATTTTTAGTATGTTTAAGTGTAGTGAAGAGGCACCAACTGCAGAAGATGTGGCCACATTCTGTCGAGTAGATGTGTCGTCTACTCGATTCAATCTCCGAGTACCCATCCATACAAACTCGGCAGTGGATATACCCAGGTAGTGTGCCACTTACAGTTGCTTCTCCTAGGGCACTATGGTGGGCACCGTTGGTCACATATACATCTCTGTCCCTCATCAACCTCTTCTTATTACTGCTCACGACCCAGCTGCCAATTTGGCCTTGGAGTGACCTTGTGTTTCTCCTTGGCCTCCTCCTTTCTTCAGTAATCACAACAGAGTCATGGTGAGTTAGGTCAATCACTGCAGGTTCTAGAGGTTCAGAGGTGAGGTCAACTACCTCATCACTTTCTCCAAGTTCTATCAGTTCTGCTTCCAAGACCATCTCAGGAGTTGGGCCTCCTTCCCCAGCTGCACGGACTTCTCGGGCTTGTCTGGAATTCACCATGTTACCATAGCACATACTCGTAGTCATTCTGCTTTTGGAATCCAATCTTCAGAGAAATAAGTGATCTGTGCCAAAGTTTATAATGAATGTTAAAGTGCTCAGTGTCTCACAGATGTTGGTCAGTCACTCTCTGACTTAAATAAGAATGTAAAGCCCAGATTTTCTGGTATATTTGAACTCCGATTCCGGTTCCAGTATTGTCTGTGTTCCCGTGGGGGAGAGGGTTTTAATCTTCTGTGATCCACGTATAAGACAGCTCAGTCTGAATTTTTAACTGAAAAAAAATGAGAGAAAAATTAAGAGTTAGTAATGTTTAAGATAAGACTGATAGTAGTATAAAATGTATAGATATATACAGAAAAATAAGTAACTCAAAAATGTTTGAGTTACACATTTAAACAAAATTTAAGCTTTGTGTCCCTCCTCATTCTATATCCTGATGATAGGGGTAGGAGAGCCCCAAGGGGCACTTACATGAAGAGAAGCACACAATCATAAACACCACGAAAGGCCATGTCTTCAATCAAGATCTAATATGAGGAATTCAAGGAAACACTTATTTTTTTACAAAGTAAAAATGGAGAGACCAATAAGCTCTTTGCACATTTGAGTTTCTATTAGGAAATAAGAAGTGAACCATTTAATTCATGCAGAGGTTCATCTTGTCCAGGATTCCCTTTCTAACAGAAGCAGCAAGAGGGGATTTGAAGAGTTTTATCCCAAATTCTGTTCTAGGAAAGAGGGGATGGAGTGGAGGCACTCATCACAGAGAGATTTGGTTGGAGTCCAGGCTCTCTGACTTTTGGGTATGTGACCTACACGGTTCTCAAAATCTCAGCATGTAAATCCTTTAAAAAAATTATTCTGTGATTTTAAAATAATGTATTATTAGTCATTAAGGAAATGCAAATCAAAGACATAAGAGATACCACTTCACACCTACTAAGATGGCTGTAATAAAAAAGATAGGTAAGTGTTGGTGAGGATGTAGAAAACTTGGGACTCATACACTGCTGGTGGGAATGTAAAAAGGTGTGGAAGCTTTGGAAAATAGTGTGGCAGTTCCTCAAAAGGTTGAATATTCAGTTATCATATGACCCAGCAATTCCATTCTGAGGCCTATACCCAAGAGAATTGAAAACTTATGTCCAGACAGAAAACCTGTACACAAATGTTGATAATAGCATTATTCATAATAATGAAAAGTGAAAGAACAACCCACTCAAATGCCCATTAACTGATGAATGGATAAACAAAACATGGTACTATGTCCATACAAGGGAGAATTATTTGCCAATAAAAAAGAATAAAATGCTGATACTTGCTATAATACGGATGGACTTTGAAAACCTCGTGTTAAGTGACAACCCAGTCACAAAAGGCCACATACTGTTATGGTTCCATTTATGTGAAATGTCAGTAATAGGCAAATCCATGGGGAGAAATGGGAGTGACTGCTAATGGGTACAGGGTTTCTTTTGAGGGTGATGTAATTGCTCTGAAATTGGGGTAATGGTTACACAACACTGAATATATGAAAACGCATCTGAATTGTATACTTTAAATAGGTGAATTGTATGATTTGTGAATTATATCTCAATAAGGCTTTTGCCAAAACAAACACATGGGCTGCCACAGAGATGTCACACAAAGCAGTGTGACATGAACCAGATTTAGACAAACGCCCTAGAACTGGTAGGGGAAGTGTGGAGTGCAAGAGGAAAAAGGGGTCAGCACAAAAGAGGGCACAGTGCTCAGCGCTCCGCCAGATGCGCTGACCTTCTTACCCTTTGGATTCCACAGACGCTGGCCTTTCACGGGATCACTCCCATCAACTATATATTTGCCTTTTGTGTCCCGCCCCCCCCCTTCTCTTTTGCGCTGCACCCAGGAAAAGGGAACCCTTGTGAACCAGGCTGGGCAGCCCGCAAAGCAGTGGCCACTATCCCCAGCCCCACCCACGCATCCAGCAGCTCATCCACAACCTAGATATTTTGTCCTGTCCCGCCCCGCCCTGCCCGGGTAGCTATCCAGCGAGAATACGGCAGGAAGCGTTTACTCAAGCGGCAAGCCACTTTCCGGCCTTGTCCCCTCTCCGTGGCTTCCCAGTCCTGTCTGGACGAAGCCTGAGCGAGCTGAACTTGGGAGGGCAGGAGGGCGGAGGAAAAACTAGTGGATAGAGCATGCAGCAGAGGGAGGGGCGGCGGGGAAGGAGGTACGTACAGACTGTGAAAGTGCCCAGGCTGGCCGGGGCGCCCAGCGGAGAACAGAGCGAAGGTCACGAAGTGAGGAGACGCTTATATGTTGCCCACCCACCCGGTAGCGGAAGGCACTAGGGCTTTGCCTCCTTTTAACCCGCTGTGTCAACTGCCCAATCAAACCCCGAGTCCAGAGTGGTTCGTCACCGGTCTCTGGGCAAAAAGTGCTGTTCCAGGCTAGAAATGGGGACTTTCCCGTCCTTAGTTGGCGTCTTCTCCCAAGCCTCCTGCTTTCCGAGAAAGGGAGGGGCCGGGCTGTTGTGTGTGGGTTTTATTTTCTCCTTTCCCCTAGTCATTAGATCAGCAACTCCCCACTCTCTAGAAAAGTGGTTCTTAATAAAGGCATTATGCCTCTCAAAGAGACTTTTTGTAAGTTAATTGGGCTATTTTTGGTTGTTCAAATGTGGAGTTACTACATACACACATACATACACACAGTATGAAAAACCTGCTTTATAATCTGGGTTTTACAATCACATGTAAAAATGTGTTTTATTTTTCAATTACTTTAATTTATTCCTTGAATTTATATTGACAATGCCAGGCCCATATACACTGAATTTTTCAGGAATTTGACTACTAGGCAACTCAAAGGAAGCTGTATTTTTAATTTTTTCTTTGCTTTTGGAATTTTTCTGGGAGCATTTCACTATTTCACGCACCACAGACAGCAAATACCATCTCTGAATCTAAGTCATCAATATAGTTTTCAATGTCATGGTTCTGTTAACCAAAGAAGAGGTTTAGGCTGTAATAAAGAATAAAAAAAAACATTTATTTGAACAAAAAGATTGCAATCTGAGAGATGCAGATTCCTATAGAAACTGAAACCACACTGTGGAGAGAACAAAGAAAGGCAGTGTTAATAAACACAAAAAACACAAAATGTAATTATTTCATGCGTATGAACGAGTGCTGGTTAGGTTAATAGGGACTGGTTAGTTCCAGTATGCAAACTAGAGGTAGAAACTACAAGGAAGAGGGCTGGCCGAGTGGCTCGGTGGTTAAGCACTGGCTTGGGAAGACAGCGGCCGCGGTTCGGGGCCCACTTATGAGGGCCAGTGACACTGCCCTCAAAAAAAAAACTACAAGGAAGAAAGTAAAGTGCATATGCGGGGGGTGCCAAAAATATATATATACACATATGGTTTGTATTCATCTTTCGTTATCAGTATATATTATTACAATTTTAATACAGTTTTTTCTGTTCTTAAAATATGTATACATTTTTTTGACACCCTATGCACATGTAGCAGTTGTTCCAAGATGCTCCTGGTTTACTAATCCAAAAATAAAAGTCTTTTCAAAGTGAGAGGCAACAAGCATTTATTTGAGATTTAAAAAAAAAAAAAAGCTATTCTGGATGCACTGATTCAGAGAGAAGCCCAAATAGTATTCCAATCAGGAGACAAAAGGCAATGGCTATATATGAGAAAGGGAAAGGGAACAATTATGTCAATAGAAGGAAGGCATTCCTATTCATGTGGATAACAGTGATGCTAACTCTAAACAATGTTTTCAATTTTCAGCCTCCTAGTCATGAGTCCTGTTAGTCATAATGTCTATTTTTTCTTCTTTTCTTTGCAAACAGTTCTTTGAAACACAATGTTGCTTTAGGCCCAGTCCAAAGGTTATTTTGCCCTGTTTTTACATGACAAAGGTTTGAGGCATAAAATGTGCAAGGCAGTTCTGTGGCATAACAGTTCCCACTCCATTTTAAAGTGGCTTCATTTATTATTTTTTGACATGCTCCAGGATGTCAAAGCTGAGCTGAGTTTAGCAACTTGGTAGCAGGTCTGAGAACTGAGGCACAAGATTGTGCAAGGCCCCACTTCCTTAATAGCCTCCTGACTCTTATTTTAAGTGATGCTCTTAGAAATATTTATTCCATTTTATTTTCTCCACTATCAGTTTACAGAGATCCTGAACCGGCTGCATCTGGCACTTTTTTACACCAGCCAGTGCAGCCAGGCTAGAGCATTCACGTACTAAATTGCTCGGCTTTCATAATCAAATTAGTAAAAGGAGCACCATGAAACAGGTAGGGGTAGGAGTTGGATCTCATTGGAGTTGAAACCTCTAATCTACACTGGAGTCCTGGGGACTGTGCCCACCTCAGTCTACCAAGCCTGACGTTGAGTACTGACTCTCTCTCTTAGACATCTAGCAGGAAGGTTCTAATATACAAGGGACTTGATTACTGTGCTATCACAAATTAGTGAATGAGAATCCTTCATTTTATCGATAAGGAAACTGAGATAAGGAAAGGTTAAAAGATTTGAAAGAGGATGAACTGTGCCAGAGGTAAGACTAGAAGCTCTGGAAAATGCAATTAAATTTTGTGAATTATTTAAGCAAAACCATTCTCAGAAATCCTGAGGCTGCTAGAAGAGAGCTCTGCCTCCAGCCTTATTTTTGAAGGAACTGTCTGGAGTGTTACATCTCTGAACGTTAGAGACCTTGACTTAATGTTAGGTCTCTGAATGTTAGGTCTCAGAGACCTTGACTTACAGACAGCCATGTCTGCAAGAAAACAACAAAATGTCTGTTGGCCTGCACCTGCAGACAGAGCCAAAGTTGCGATAACAGAAAAATACTCAAAACAGCCACTAGCTTACAGGCAGTCAGCATTTTCTGTTCAAACAATGCTATCCTGTCGTCAGCGCCTTATATAACCCTTCTCAGGCCCTCCCTCGGGGCTGCAAGTTTCCTTTAGACGCAGCCCAGGCTGTAGTCATCTTTGCTCAGCCTGGTAGACTCTCTCTTAATAAAATAGCCTTTCTTAAACTTTCTTAACTTGCCTGACCATGCAGTTCCTTTAACTGGCTTACCTATCATTTGGTGCCAAAACCCAGGAGGGTTTCAACCAAAAAAAAAAAAAAGGCTCTCCCTCCCTTCCCTTTCTCGTCTCCCTCCCCCCGGGCTTGATCCGCTCTCTGGCTACCCTCCAGGACCCGCCGTAAAGACACGCCTGGGACTTCCTTCCCTTGTTGACATCCCAGACAAAATCAGGCCAGACTCTCACACCGCGTGAGTGAGACCACCTATTCTCTCCTCGGACCTTCTGACTCTCTGTTTTTCTGCCAGTCCTAGAGC
Organism: Aselliscus stoliczkanus; assembly: GCA_033961575.1. Classification (NCBI taxonomy): domain Eukaryota; kingdom Metazoa; phylum Chordata; class Mammalia; order Chiroptera; family Hipposideridae; genus Aselliscus; species Aselliscus stoliczkanus. Next base: position 98,704,618 of record CM066732.1, on the reverse strand, counting down.
TGGGCCAGAAGGTGCCTCCGGGCCCGGGGGGCCCAGATCCTCCCAGTCTGAGGATGTTCATTCTGAGGAGTGATCTCTGTATCTCTGGATAAGGAACACCGGGATTGGGAGACGCCTCATCCCCTGTTCTCCGCCTAATAGGCTCTCTCCTCACCCTTCTCACTCTCTCTCTCTTTGAACCATGGGGACCTCACATTAGGTCCCTGCCAAATCTATGCCTCTCAGTTGTCTCCCCTGCAATTCACACAGCCTTGGGCTCAAGGGAGAGATCCGACCCAAATGACTTATTTTCTACTGTAATGTCCTCTCTACGATTGTTGGTGGTTCTGTTTATATATATATATATATATATATATATATATATATATATATATATATATATAGTCTTGAAGGCCTATACTTGTCTGTTTTATATATACTATAATGTTTTTGCCTCCAGATGGTATCACCAGTTTATAATATTTGATTGGCTAAAACTAAGAGATTAAGCGCTTATATTAAGATAATAAAAACTAACTGAACTACTTCTCAGGATCACGTGATTTAAGGAAATATTTGATACTAAAGCTGGTTTCTTGGTTTTACTAAGTTGTGTTAAATGATAAAAGTTATTAACTGTCTAGATATTTCAAAATAACGAAATACTGAAATCAATTATTGGATAGGTCTGAGTTTATCTATTTCTGGCTTCTTATCACAGGAATGTTAAAAGATAAATTAAGATCTGTTAATGAATAATATATCGTGTATTGCATTTCAAAAGCCTATGCTTTTGAAGGATACAAAATATATTCCTCGATTTACCAGGGAAAGTGCTGATTATTTGCTTTTGGTTATCAGTAAAAATTAAGGTTGTGAAGCTAGTACAAAATTCAAATTGAGTTTTCTCTCTCTGCTAAGTAAGACAAAATTTGTCAGACTATTGTGTTGCCTTATAGCCGATTCCAAGACCACCCCCTCTGCATTAGCCCCTGACCCTGTTAGTCTTGAGAGAGTGTCTCGGTATGACCGAGGCCCGGTGGAATGATATCGGTAAAGCTCTCTCGGGGGGCGTGTCTCAGTATGACTGGGACCTGATGGAATGATATCAGTTATCTCCCCTGGGAGGACACAGTAACTCAGTGTCCTGGGGCTGTGTAGTGATGTATGAAGGCATAGCATTTGTTGGAATACAGTGGGATAGGTTAATGGAAAACAGCCTTAAGGCACACAATACACACGGTTACTAATTTACAGCAGTTTTACTTCTTTGAAAATTTTCAATAAATACCATGCATTGACCTGATTCGGGGCTCAGTCTTCTTTGGCTGAGTCCCTTGGTCTCACTCTTATCTTACTTTTGTCTCTTGTTCTTATTCAATCTGCTGTCACCCCTCTCGAGTCCCATTTGCCCTTGCCACGCAGGACGTGACACTATTGGTCTACTACTAATATTATAAAAAAGTTTTCTACCTGAAAAAAAAGATTATATACGTCCTCACAATCATTTCTATGTTTTATGTTATCTTAATTAGGTCCTTGGTGACTGAAAAAACTAAATGTAAGAACTAAGATTTGCTAATAGTTATATGAATTTCTATATTCTAGGACTACTGGTGTTCATGTGCCCGTCTCATGTCAGATATAAACAACTATAAAAAAGTAATTTAACTGTTTTTACCAAAAACCTAGATACGTTGAGGTAAATTCATTAATCTTGACCTAATATTTTCCCTCACCTGACAGGGAAATTATAGTAATTCCGACCCATTGTTCTATCTTAATAAAAAGCCACAGAACCTAGAGAAGAAAAAGAAATTTGTTTAAATATCTTTAAGAACCTAGGCAAGGAAAACAGTAAAGGAACAGTGAGACTAGAGGCAAAGCCAGAACAAGTCAGACTTTTGGCCGCAGTTATAGACAACCCAGGGCTGAAGGCACGTCTGGGCACCCCAGAAAACGCAAAAGAGGAAACACCAGACCACTGGAGTAATGAATGTCCTAATCCTCCAGAGCAGCTGTGCCCCCTTTGGAAACTAAAAGGGCCCTGGAGGAGGGATTGCCCCTTGTTCTGAAGGGAACAGGGACCAACTACCTCACCACAAGTGGCTCTGATCACTATTGGGCCTGAAGTTCCCAGTGGCTCCCAAGCTGTTCCCATCACAGGGGTGGAGCTGTGGGTGACCCTTGACATGGCAGGTAAACCTGTTAATTTCCTGGTTAATATAAAAGCCATTTATTCTTTCTTCTTTCTTTTTTTTTTTTTTTTTAGCTGAGCCATCCTGCCACCTATTGGCAGCTCAACGGCAACTCAGCTCAGGCTGGCCTCTAGCCGCTGTTGCTCAGAGCTCAGCTCGCACTCTTGAGCGAGCTCTTAACCAACTGAGCCACTCGGCCGGCCCAAAAGGAGATTTCTTTTTTTTTTTTTTTTTTTTTTGAGGGCAGTGTCACTAGCCCTCATAAGTGGGACCCGAACCGGGGCCGCTGGCTTCCCAAGCCAGCGCTTAACCGCCGCGCCACTCGATCGGCCCCATTTATTCTTTCTTAACTGCTCACTCCGGACCCATTAATTTCCTCAAAAACCTACTGGTTGTAAAGATAAAAAACAAAACAAAACTAGATTTGGGCTCATTTTACTCAGCCTATTCCTTACCATTGGCCTATGTCTTAGGAAAAATATAAAATAAACAAATCAGATTTAAAAGGATGCTGAAAAAGTTTTATCAGGAGACTTCTAAACCTTAGCTCTAATTGCTGCCCGTTGTTTTAGATTCTGATGTCAATTCTGTTATCTTCTATGTTATTAACTTGGGGAAAAATCCAGCAGGTACTCAAAGTATAAGGACTGGCACCTCCCCCAGGCTGACTCCTCTACACATTATAGCCCCTTAAAGTCGTAAAGTTGTAAAGTTGAGACCAAGTACTGTTAAAAGTGCCTAGAGGGGGAGGGGTATCTAACAGCCCAGTTAACTCCTAAATGGAAGGGACCCTTTCCAGTTCTCTCAAGTGCCCCAACTACTCTTAGGCTACAGAGTCAGCAGCTGGGTCCCCTTCCCTTCGAATCAAACCTGTTTTATTTAAGTCTCCACAGGACTCCCACAGAAGAAAGACTGTTGCTTCTGTTCCTGTGAGCCAATTGAAGACCTTAAGCTCCTCTTCAAACAGACAAACAAGTTCACTCTCCCAGGATTGGTTAGTTACTAATAACTAACCCCAGAGTCCTGGAGCTGCCCTTTATTATCTTTCTCTTAAGGGCTCTAGTTTTCCTCTTTACTTACTTATACCCCACCTGGGATCCCCCTTCTCACTCTTAGGGATCCTATTTATGGTTCCTTCTCTCACCTTTACTCGTCCCTCTGCTCATTATCCTTAGGCTACTCCAATTTGACCTTGCCTTTTTAACCTTCCTGTCAAGTTTATCTCTTCCAGAATCGAGTCTATTAAGCTACAGATGACTCTTGTACAAGGCTTCCCTGTGAGGGACTTTATAACCACCTTCGGCCCCTTGGATTGGAACTTGAACTTCCAGCTCAGTCCCCTACTTTAGTTCAGTCTATAGATGAGGCTCCCTGGATTTTCAGGCCCAGTCATTCCACTATCCCCCATTCCTCAGGAGGATTGGACCTCAACCTTCCTAGCCTTCTTAGCTTAGCAACTGAGGACTGACAGAGCCCAGAGCACACATCCCGCCCCCCAACTCGTTCCCACATCACAAAGGCGGAGCTCAGGGTAACTCTTCATGTGGCAAGTAAGCCAATCTCCTTCTTAATAGACATGGGGGCCACCCACCTACTCTGCCCTCCCTGAATTTTCGGGGCTTACTCATCCCTCTCATATCTCCATTGTCTGGGTTGACGGTCTTATCCCATAGCCTGTAACTACCTCTGCCTTGACTTGCTCAATCCATAACTCAGTTTTTGGCCACTCATTTCTAGTATTCCCCAGGTGTCCCACTCCTATACTAGGGTGAAACATTCTCTCCAAATTTTAGAGTCTCCTTTCAATTCCATCCACCCGACCCTAAACCCATCTTCCTCCTCGCTCTCTTTCCCTCTGACACCCCGATACAGATCCCCTTACCTCTGTCCCTCATCGATTCTGTTGTTTGGGACACCTGCACTCCTTCTATCGCTGCACACCACTGTCCTGTCAAGATCAAGCTGCGCCATCCATGCTTGTTTCTGAACCAACCCCAATACCCTACCTCTCTCACCAATCAAAAGGGCCTACAGCCCATCATCAACCCACTCCTAGCTAAGGGTCTTCTCAGGGATACCCACCCTCCATATAACATGCTTATCTTTCCCATCAAAAAACCCCAATGGATCCTATAGACTTGTTCAAGGTCTTAAAACAATTAGTATAGTTGTTCTCCCAACACATCCTGTCGTCCCCAACCACTATACCCTCCTTTCTCACATTCCCTCTCATACCACTCACTTCACTGTCCTGGACCTCAAAGATGCCTTTAAAAAAATTTTTTTTTAAAGATTTTATTGGGGAATTGGGGAAGGGGAACAGCCAAGTTGCTGTCCTTCAGTCTTAGTTGTGGAGGGCACAGCTAGCTCAGCTCTAAGTCCAGTCACCATCCAGCCACCCATCAGCAACTCACTGCTGCTCAGCTCAAGATGTCATGTTCAATCTTAGTTGCGGATGGGAGTCGAACTGGAAACCTTGTTGCTGGGAGCGCACTAACCATTGAGAAATCCGGCTGCCCAGCTGCAGCTCACCTCAGGTGCAGCTCACTGGTCCATGTGGGAATCGAACCAGCAACCCTGTTGCTCAGAGCTCTAGTTCTTAACCAACTGAACCACTCGGCTGGTCCAAAGAGGTCATCTTTACCATTCCCATACATCCTCACTCCCAAGACCTCTTGGCTTTTACCTAGACTGACCCTAACACCCTAAATTCCAGGCAACTAACATGGGCAGTCCTTCTCCAAGGGATCAGGGACAGCCTCCATTTTCTCAGCCAGCCCCTAGTGGCTGACCTAGCCTCTCTCAACCTCACTCCCAACACACGCCTACTATATGCGTGGATGATCTCCTTTTGTACAGTCCATCTCACTCGCTGTTTCCACCATATACCACTGCTCTTCTTAACTTCCTCAGTCACAAGGACTACCGGGTATCCCCACACAAGACACAACTCTCTACCTCCTCAGTTGTCTATTTGGAAGTCCAACTCACTCCCACACACAGCCGACCGTATCTCCCTTATTACATTCATACCACCCCTTGGGCCCCCGCCTTCCTCAGTCATTTTGAGCTCATGTATGGCAGAGCTTTCCTACTAGACAACCTCCTTCCTAATAGTTCACCAATGGGAGACTACCTCCCAGTCCTTAGCCTCATTCGGCAGGTCCTTAGGGAACATGCAGATCACATTCTTCCCAGATCCCAAGGCACTTTCTCTCTGTCTCTCTTTTCCTTTCTCTCTCTCTCTCTCTCTCTCTCTCTCTCTCTCTCTCTCTCTCTCTCTCTTTCCCTAACCCCAGGAGACTGGGTCCTTCTCAAAGACCTCAACACCTCAGACTTATAACCATGGTGGAAAGGGCCCTTCTGGATCCTTCTCACCACCCCCACTACAGCCAAGCTGCTGAATCACCCCCCCACCCACCCATTTCACTTCTCTAGGCTAAAAAAAGATGGCTGAACTGCCTGTCCAGCCATTTCACAGGACCACCCAGGCTCCACAATATCTCTGCTCAGTCCTGAGCCCCACCACTTCAACTTCACAAGATCTCTGGAAAAAAAAAGAGACTCATAAATGGTGACCCGCTACCCCTGCCCCTGTCCTCACTACATGAACCAAACATCCCCAACCTCGCTCCCAGCTCATTTACTCCCCATCCAAATCCTCTCAGTTATCTCCACCTTTCCCCTTAACCTCCACAATCCATTTTAGAGCTCCTTTTCAATGATTCCATCATCTGTCTTCTCAACCTCAGAGGGGACATAAGGCCCTCCCCTGTAGTTGTCTTCATAATATTACTCTTCCCTCTCATAACACTTCCCCTACCATTATCTCTTCCAGACCCTCATCTTCTCCAGACCCTCAACCTAACTCATCATCTTCTAATCCAGTCATCCTCATTACTCTCTCAAGACTGCTGGCTTTGCCTATCCATCTCTACTCAACTCTTCACTGCGGTCCCCATAACGGCTCAAATATGGACTAATACCTCTGCCTTCCTCTTCTACAAAATCCGACATGAACCTGCCTTCCACTCCAAATCCACCACTCGCTACAACTCCTTCCTGAGCCAATACCAGTTTAAAACAACACAATACTTGAAAACCTTCACTGATGCTCTCAACAAGGCCCGTGACGAATTCAGGCCCATTGCAGGCCCCCTAAGTACCTCTGCTCACATCCACACCACAGACCCTCTCAGCATCTTGCACTCACAGGACGCTAGAGCCCCATGGGCATGTTGGACCCCAATCTCTGTGATACCATCACTATCTCACCCTCTCTTCCTCATTCCACCTCCTCCACAGGTTCCTTCTTCTAACAACCCCTCCGCTTCTCCTCCTGTCCCAGCCACAACTAACATCAACACCCTATACTGTCAGGGGAGGTCTCAGACCCCAATAAGACTCCTTCCTGGTTCCCCCATACCAGCAAAAAGGGATCCAACTGTCTTAAGCTACCTAGTCCATCTGACCCAACTAACTTTACCTCGATACACTCAAACTCCATTTTTTTAGACATCAAAACTCTACACCCAACATTCCCATAAAGCCCCTCACGGGGGCCACAATATCCAGCACGTTCGGTATTTGGGACGAGGAAGGCTCCCCTGAGAAATATGCAGGAATGCTAACCCCTTTCTTCTCCCTCAACATCTTCACCTGTGTTGGTCCCTCTGGCCTCTTCCTCCTCTGCAGAACTTCCACATATGCCTGCCTCCCATCAATTAGACAGACACTTATATCCTCGTTTTACTCTCTCCAGATATTCAGATCACCCCCAATAATCCATCTCTATCTGTCGCCATATACACTTTCATGCACGGAAAAAGGGTCATCTCCCTTATTCCACTCCTGGTGTCACTGGGCTTCTCTGGAGGAGTAGCAACAGGAACAGCAGGACTAGGAGGTCTCCTTACACCACTTTCAGGCCCTATCACAGGACCTTGCCCAGACCCCACCACCACCATCACCACCACCCCAAAAAAGAAAGAAAGAAGAAGAAAGAAAGAAAGAGACAGAGACCATCACAAAAATAAAGAAAGAAAGAAAGAAAGAAAGAAAGAAAGAAAGAAAGAAAGAAAGAAAGAAAGAAAGAAAGAAAGAAAGAAAGAAAGAAAGAAAAAGAAACAGAGACCACCACAAAAACCAATGGGGCCCCAGGTTCATGGGTAGCTGGGGACCTTGAATTCTCCCCATCCTAGGGCCTCTAATTATCTTTTCTGTGCTTGCCTTGGCTCCCTTCCTCCTCTGCCTTTTCACCCAATTCCTGCAGAGCTGACTCCACACAAATGGAACTGTCCGTGAAATGCTTCTCCTACAACAACATCACCAACCCCTTTCACAACATCCCCCTCTTCTTGCTGCCTTGTTCAGCCTGAAGCAGCTACAGAAGAGAGACGCCAGGGCCCCTCTTCTTTTAAATAACAAACAAGGCTGGCATGTTAGGTCTCTGAATGTTAGGTCTCAAAGATCTTGACATACAGACAGAGCCATGTCTGCAAGAAAATAACAAAATGTCTGTTGGCCTGCACCTGCAGACAGAGCCAAACTCACGATAACAGAAAAAAACCACAAAACAGCCACTGGCTTACAGGCAGTCCGCATTTTCTGTTCAAACAATGCTACCTTGTCAGCACCACCTCTATATAACCCTCCTTATGTCCTCCCTCTGGGCTGCAAGTCTCCTTTAAATGCAGCCCAGGCTGTAGTCATCTTTGCTCAGCCTGGTAGACTCTCTCTTATAAAATAGACTTTTCTTAAACTTTCTTAACTTGCCTGACCATGCGCATTCCTTTACTGGCAGACCTATCACGGTGTGAGGACCATCTTTTACTTAAAGCCCTTTTGGAGAAAGGAATTCCACCATAGTAGCTTTTTTTTCTGTTTTCTACCAGCTCAGTGCCAAGAAGTTTTCCCTTGTGTATCCTTGCTGTGATTTTAGATAATTTTATGTTCTAGTGAGCTGTGAAAATAAAGAACCACTGAAAGTAAAAGCGGTTCATGGAGCTTTACATTGTACAACGCCCTTCTTATCATCTTCCCCTTGTTAGAACAACCCTGTAACAGTGCCTGGCACAGAATAGATGTTCCATATTTATTGAATGAATAATTAAGCAAATAAATGAAAACCTTTATGATGTAGGAATAATTATCCCACTTTATGGATATGGTGACAAAAAGTCAAGCCAGGAATATGACTTTTCCAATTTCTTTTTTGTGGAGGTAGGATTTGAACTCAGGTCTGAGTTCAGTGGCATTCGCACTTTAATGCTAGCCCCTTAGAATGTTTGAACTTTTAATGGAAGTTTGATGGCATGTGTTATGGGCTCAGCAGAGGATACTCAGTAAGCAGAAAACTTACTGAGTTAACAGGAAACTCAGTCAGCGGACTGATGCCCCACCCCAACTCTATGAGCCCATCCCCCAGCTTTTTCATATTTTGCTGCTAACAACTGGCACTAGCACATTACACCAGGATCTGCAGTTTGCTCTCAGGCACTGGAGTGGGCTGAAAGTACATCCCACTTCACACTGCTGGGCAGCCTGTAGCCCAAACAGGATGATATGGAGTACTAAAACCCAGCTCCTTTGCTTTGAGGCAGGACACACTGAGATGTATTTTTTGCTCTAGAGCTCCCCATGGGAGCAGGCCGAGCATGGGACTTCCGAAGTCACACACTGAGCTTCCTCACATTCTCTACCCTTCATCTGCCACTCCCTTTTGGGGTTTTCCTCATAGCCCTGTTCTCAGTAAGTCATTTGTATCCAAATCCTTGGCTCAGGGCCTGTTTCTGCAAGAACTCAGTCTGTGGTGCTGACTCTTCAGGTGATGAAAATAGCATGCATATTTGCAGGCAGCTATGGATACCTAGAAACCACTTCAAATACCACCATGGCATTATGTGTCAACAAGAGTCCTCTTTGCTCTTTGCTAAGTAAAAACAATTAAAAAGAGGAAGTGGCCCATGTGGGAGGGGAAGCCTGCATATTAAGCCGGCATATCAGTTGGGCTTCTGTGCTGTAGAGATTAATATCTTCTTAGTTGTGAGAATATCTTCTCTATGTTGTGGAGGACCAAAGAAGACAAGTAACTGTGCACCCAACTAATGAGAGAAGATGTATGGAATTTAGTACATAGCGCTTGATATGTGATCAAACTGTTATTTTTAATTATATTTACTAGGTGTTTTTCTTCCTATTAGCCCTTCTTATAGCTCTCCAAAGTATCAGAATAGTTTTTAATGCATAAAGTTTTCAGTCAAGGTACCACAGATACTTTATTTATTTTAAGATATCTAGGACTCAAATGTTAGTCTTCAATTTTTTTTTTCTAAAGCCTATCCAAGGAAAGATAAAGCAAATTTTGCTCCTAAAACTTTAATGGCTACATCACAGATAAAATATTTATTTTATTAAAGAAAGACCTTGAGATTTACCTCAAGAGTTTACAACACAAGAAAGACAAGTAAAGGGCCAGCCAAGTGGCGCGATGGTTAAGAGCTGGCCTGGGATGCCAGCGGCCCCAGTTCAGATCCCACATATGAGGGCCAGTGACACTGTGCCCTCTACAGCTAAGATGGTGAACAACAGCTCCACCTGGAGCTGGACTGCTGTGAGTCCCTGGGACGACATAGCTGCAGCCCTTACTGCAGTGGGCTACCATAGGCTACAGTGACTGGCCGGCAGCCAGCATGAGCAGCTGGCAGCCAGTGTGAGCTGCCAAGAGCCGCTGTGAGCAACCATCCAGAGGCCAGCGACCGATCTGCCTCACCCGAGAAGAGCGCAATGATAATACCAACATGGGCCAGTGAAGCAAAGTCCTCTACAACTAGACTGAAGAACAAAAGGACAGCAACTTGTCTGTTCCCCTCCCCCAACTCCCCAATTAAAAAAAAAAAAAAAAAAGACAAGTAAAAAACAACAGCCCAAAGATATTGGGAGAGTGGTTGTTGACAAAAACTAGAAAAGGCATTTGCCAGCTTGCTGTATTGTTTTCATTTATGCCACGTTTTAATTAGGGATGGTGAAAAAAAATGAGAAAAATTATTTAAAAGGATTTTAAAATAAACAAAATGATAATTAAAACTATTTTTAAAACATAGAATAAAAAAAAAATCTCCTGAAAAACTAAACACACCAATAATGAACACTGATAAGTAATCATTTCTGTGCAGCAAGATTATAAATTTTCTTTTCCTTTCTGCCTATATAAACTTGCTAAAAAATAATGAACATATATTCAAATAATAAAAGTTGTAACACTTCAAATCATAAAGTATGTAGAATAATATATATATATATTTTTTAAAAAAAAGATTTACTGTTTTTATCCACAGTTTTTTTTGTTTTGTTTTTTGTTGAGGGCAGTGTCACTGGCCCTCATATGTGGGACCCGAACCAGGGCCACTGGCTTCCCAAACCAGCGCTTAACCACCACACCACTTGGCCAGTCCTAGAATAATATTTTTTAAAGTCTGCTTTCATCTTTCTCCTATCGCCTTAGCCCCTGCTCCTAAGTAAACGTTGTTAAGAGGTTGTTGTATATATTCCTGGACCTCTTCCTGTGGGCTTATCTGCTGAGAGAAGGTGAGGGGGGAAAAAGTAAGAAAACTAATATAATTTGTTTAAAAATATGTAAAAATAGGATCAGAAGTAGCACCTCAATTGGAGTGTCAGAGATGGGAAAACGCTGATGCTGTGAAAGAGAGGATAGGCAGGATAACTACTCTGGCTGCCAAGATCTGGGCGCCCTTCTTGAGGAATATTTCACATAAACCACTAAGTTACAGTCCCATTCTCATCTCTTGATCTTTTCCTTGTAGGTCTGTGGGTCAACAGAGCAGTTCCAAGTTAAAACTCCTGAATTCTAAATCACACTTCTGTATTTCTTTGGACTCTCTTCTGGATGTATTTTCTTCCCCTTTATCTTGGTGAATTGCTGTAAGCCATGGCTACCACCTTACAGCTTTTTCTCACTATCACTTGGTTTGATCATTGAAGGTATGGGGTCCTCTCAGGCTATCCCCTGCAGGTCTAGAACCTGCATCAAATCATATGCTGTCTTTCTCTGGTGACTTGGACCTTTCTAAATTCTCCTAAGAGGGGAATTATAAGGAAACGCAAGGAGAGCTATTTCATAAAGACTAAATTTTAAAAAACGGCCATAACATAAAATGGTGAGTGATAGGTACACATTGAGAAAAATCCAGTGGGGTTCCAAAGGTGGTAATCTCTGTCTGTAGGAGTTTGCAGAGGTTTATATATTTTTTTATTTTCATTATTTGATGATGAGGACAATTTAAAAACAATTCTCGGGCCAGCAGAGTGGTGCGGTGGTTAAGCGCTGGCTTAGGAAGCCAGTGGCCCCGGTTCGGGTCCCACATATGAGGGCCAGTAACACTGCCCTCAAAAAAACAAACAAACAATGAAAACAACAACAACAATTCTACAATCTTCTGAAAGAAAAGTTTTATATATCAATTGGCCAAATAATTCTTCAAGTGATTGATTTGCCTCAAGCTGAGACATAGCTTCCTTCAACCCTTTCACCAACATAGTCTGATAATCTGGGGTGAGGCTGGTCCCCTGCCTGGGAGACTGTGGGAGTCTTGGGGTTTCCAGCCTCCTTCCATTTGGCCAGACCGTGGTAGGTGATAGTTGGCTCAGTTGCCACATTCCCCAGTGCTAAGAAGGGCATGACATGGTGAACAGCAGGAGGGAAACACCTGTTCTTAGGGTCTGAGCCTATGCTGAGCCTCCACTCCCATCCCACCCCCAAAGCCTCCTTATCCACACACTCATATAGAGGCTCAGGAAAAAAACCAACTGATACTCAGCAAGATGGCTTTTAGCAAGTTAGTTTTTGAACAGACTAGTCAGCTTCCTCTTCTTTATTTACCCTTTCCAATACCTTGAGTAACCACTAACAATTTAGGGCATGACTTTCCAGACCTGCTTTTGTGGATGATACAAATACATAATGCATGTGCTTTATCTGGTTTGTGCTTTTTAATGACTTAAAATATACATATATTTTCTAGAAATTACTTTTTTGTTTCAGCAATATAGCATGGGTATTCTGTCAGTATGTAATATTATTACTGACATTGCAAGTTTTTTTAAATTTCTGTAGCACAATTACATTTAATAAGCCTAATTAAGCTCCAGTATTGCTCGTCTTTGATCTATCTCTTCTTCCGAAATGGGGAACTGAGGCATGCGTCCCAGGAGAATTACACTGGACCATCAGCTAGCAAAGCAACAAAATAGCTCTGTTCCATGACATGGAACAGAAAGTCCTTTATGATTTAACTCCATAGGTCTCAACCTTGGGTACACATTGGAACTATCTGGAGGTTTTCTTTAAAACAACACTGGGAAAACTTATGTCCATGCACAAACCTGCACATGGTATTTGTATCAGCTTTTTTCATAATTGCCAAAATTTGGAACCAACCATTATGTCCTTCAGTAGCTGAGTGGATAAATCAACTGTGGTACACCCAGACAATGGGATATTTACTATTCAGTGCTAAAATGAAATGTGCTATAAAGTCCTGAAGACATGGAGGAACCATAAATGCATATTAAGTGAAAAAGGCACATCTGAAAAGGCTACATACTGTATGAGTCCAATTATATGGCATTCTAGATAAGGCAAAATTATGTAGACAGTAAACAGATCAGAGGTTGCCAAGGGTTCAGGGGAAGTTTAGGGCAATGAAATACTCTTTATGATACCATAATACATGTATTATACATTTGTCCAAACCCATAGAACATACAACACACCAAGAGTGAACCACAGTATGAACTCTGGACTTTGGTGATGATGTATCAATGTAGGTTCATCAGCTATAACAAATTTACCACTCTGGTAGGGGATGTTGATTATGGGAAGGCTATGATTAGTGGCGGTAGGGAATCCATGGGAAATCTCTGTACATTCCTCTCAATTTTGCTGTGACCCTAAAACTGTTCTAAAAACATAAGGTCTTAATTTTAAAAAATAATACTGATGCCTGGGCTCCATATTTAGAGACGATGATTTAGTTCATCTGGATTGGAGTCTTGAAAGTTTTTTGTTTTTTTTATACTTTATTTTTCTGAGCTGGTATTTTAAAATAAGTTCCACAGGTGATTCTAATGTGCATCCAGGGTAGATAGTTACTGGTCTAAGTACCCCTCTATCTTCTCAGCTAAGTTCCTAGTTCCTACAAATCTTCCCCGATACCCTTGCTCTGCTGTTGGGAATTAACCACACCTGTCATATCTCTATACTTCTAAAAACTTGCCCCCCTGCCTGAAAATGCCAGACCCCTTACCACTACCCACAAAGTCTCAGCTTAAGCAAATGGCCTCCCTAACACCTATCTACATTTTTTTGTTGTTCCTTGAATACATTTTCCTATCACCTAGTTCTTTGGGCATACCGATGCTATACTCTTTTTATCAGGATATATTTTAATTGTTCACATGCCTTTCTACCCCTCCACTAAACTGAGCAATTTGAAAGCAGTGTGGTTTTATTCATCCTGTCAGTACCTAGCACTAGCTAACTCAAATGCAGTCAAATAAACAAATGCACAAAGCTAGTCATCATATCTAAACTGCCTTGAAATTTAAAAATCTGATATTTTTCATTCAAAGTATATATACTGCTTGCTAAAATATGAAATCCTCCAGATACTTTTGCTCACTTTTTGAGTCTGCACATTTCTCATGTCTTGGCGTAGGGAACAGAACTCTAGCTAAAAGACGGAAGCCTGGATTTCCAGCAGACAGCCGTGTGTCACCTTGACTAACTCATTTAACTTCTCTGGGATCCAGTTCCTCATCTGTAAAATGCAGATCACTGAGGCCCCTTCCACCATGGGCCAAACCCTACATATCAGGGCTTTACGCTCTTCCTCAAGTGACACTTGAAGACTTTTTCCCTGTTTGAAAACAAAGGGGTAAGAGAGGGAGGGATATATAAGAAACTGAATACATTGAGGTTTTCTACCATTTTAATTTGTAGTTCTTCATGAGCAAAAATATCAAAATATGCACAATACAGATGTAAGGATGAATTTTTATGAAAACGCTTTCATCCACAACATATTTCCAATAATTCTGACAATATTCTTTTAAAAGTTTCCCCCAAATTCTAAGCAAAGCATGCAAACTAGAGGTTAACCCAAAACATGCATAACTATCTTATCAGTTTTACATGCAGAAGACTGAAGAGTTCAGATTTGACCAAGATATTGTTGAACATGAGAATTCTCGTCTCCACACCTCTCAACTTCCAGCAACCTCCTACAGCTACCTGCCCAGTTAGGTCAAATATGGAAATGTAGATCCCAAAGTAGTATTATAAAATTTGTGTTAAAATCAATACAGTTCTACAACAGGGCTGCTGCATAAAGAACAATGGTGTATTGTAAGCATTATAATGAAGGCAAACAAATTTGGGTATTTAGTTCACACCAAATGAGACAGCTTCAAATCTGAAAAGAAAAAGAAGTCTTGTTAGCAAATATACTTATTTTATTTGAATTACAGATCGCAGCCACCCAACTTGTCTAACTTCTGCTGTGGATATCACCATTTATAAAAGAGTAGCTACAGACAATTTCCCAGAACTATCACTAAGAGCATATCCCATTAGTTTATCCCATTGATTCTCCCATAACCTTAGAGGAAAGAATGCTGGTATTTGAGGTTAGATCCTGGCTCTATCATTTAGTAACTGTGTCACTCTGGGCAGGTCACCCAACTTCTCTGATGCTCTCTCTCAAATTAACTTCCCTGTCCTAGAATATAAGAGGAGATTTGAATAGGTTTTCAGTGCTAAGCTACCCTATGGAGTAGAATTTCATTGAAAAGTTGGATTTTCTACCTCTGGACTCCATTCAATGTCGCAGGGAAGTTCAATACCTCCCTCCTTCATGCTGCCAGAACTCCTTGTAGATATATCTATTATAGTATCTTTACATTGCATAATAATAGTCTGTTTCTGTTTCTCGCCTTATTGGACTGGGAGCCTCTAGAAGGCAAACTTAGTGCCCAAACACGAAGGCTCAACAAGAGATCAAAGGAATGGAACATCAGCAGAACCCTGTCACTCCTCTCTTCTGACTGAATAATAAAGCAACTACTAAGCAAAAGAAGGTAACGGTTCATTTTTGAAGGCCCAGAGATGCGCAATGTAGAAATGACAGAAGAAAGATCAAACCCGTGCAGGTGGTATGGGTAACCAGCTGCCTCTATCCTGTCACACCCACACTGGCAGCTCCTCTGACTTCATTTAGTGAGCCAGTGATGCTGGTAAAGCCACAACTGGGCCACATACCTTCCTCATGCCATTCCACAGGAGAAGGGAGTGTGACCTCACAGGATTCTTCTCTGCCTGCTGTAATGCTACCCTGATTAATGTCTTCCAGATACTGAGGGATATCCTACTAGACCTATCTGGAAATAGTCCCCAGGACAGTGAAGCAAAAAAAAAAAAAAGCATTTTCTTAAGGTTAGAAACTCACCTCCATGATGCTGTTTAGTTGTACTGATCTATGAAAAAGAAAATGGGGAAAGAAGAAGAAAAAGTCAGTTTTATTTTTTAAATACTGTATATTAACCAACGTCTAAATCTCTCATAAATAAGGATGGCAGAAGAGCCTGCCATCCCTAACCACGAATATCTTGCTTAGAACTACCCAGTAGGACCCAACCCTGCCTACGAGCCTCAGATCCCAACCCAGCAACAGAGTACTGGAGGAGCCCAGGATTGTAGGGCCCTAGGGTAGCAGGACTTACAAAGGCCTGTTCCTCCCTGAGACTCTATCCTTGGTCCTAAGAATCCATGAGAATGTCAGGAAAGCCCAAGGAAGCGAGTAGGAAAGCAACGCTGGGAGTGTGTGATCTGTGCAAGTGCTATTGCTGCTCCTTGCTCTTGCTACAGGAAAATTACCATTTCTGGGACCGTGCTGTGCAGAGGTCTCTCACAAGGTACCACTAATCAGAGCTTTAATAACATTCTCTGACTATGCCAGTATGTGTATTTTCTGTTAAATACCAAAGCAGCTCTACACTATGGTAATACTCAGGTACTGTCAGCAGCAAGGAACTTGAAAACTTACCCCACTTAACTCTCTTGGGCTCAGTGAGAGTACTGTGCTTTACAACACAGGTGTACTCATCTTCTGCACTGGGAATGAAATCTGCATGGACCAGAAGATAGAAAGACCAGTCCTTGCTGAAAGACAGGTCTGACTGCTCCACTTTCATCTTCTCCCCATTCTTCAGCAGCTCAATATCAATCTGGGGTGGATGGAACCCGGACACATAGCAGTTTAGAACATTAGGCTTTCCATTCTCTGCTGGATGCCGCGAGTAAACTTGAACCTTCGGAGAGCCTGAGGAACATTAGGGAAAGACAAAAGAAAATTGCAGAGTATTTCAGTTGGGGCTACCTTGGTCTAAAGCTATCAGGCACCAAATGTTTAAATTTGATCATCCATTTCTCCCAATTACATTTCCACTCTGGCCAAATGAACTTCCACTTTTCCAAAAAGCTACCTCCATTTTGAGGGATAAACCATGACTTAGTATCTCTCCTACATTAATTCCCCTATACAGGCCTTTTTGGCTTTATAGCAGATTTCTAGTAGTATCTTCTTCTGTCACTGGAGACTGTGCTGAATCTTTAAGAGTCTTTCTGTGGAGGCTCTCAGGAACTTTTGATGGCTTCTCAGCACCCATAGAATTCCTTAACGCATCACTCAAAAGTCTACATGATTTGGCCCCAACCCACTTTTCAAACTTCATTTTTCACTTCACACCCCCTCCACAGTAGCCACATCAAAAAACCCGTGTCACTGTACCCTGTTTCAGCCCCATCAGTTTTTTTTTCCTGAGGATTACTCCTTTCCTTTTTGGTTCCTGCTCCTGCCTGGATCGATACCCATCTGACTTCTTTATATTTAGTATCTAGTACCGTGCCTAGCACCCAGCAATTCCTCTGTAAGTGACAGATTTCATTATTACCTCTTTGCTCAGTTTCCTAAGACAGTTAACTCGAAGTGTGTTTCTATATAACACAACCTCTTTGTCCTGCCCAGGGTTTACACACCAAACCCCTATCTGATTTTGTACCTGATTTCATGAGCTACAAAACTGAAATACCTACAAAACCTGGCAAATAGCTTAAATGAGTGAGTTGGGCTGGATCGGAATAGGAAAGGGTGAGGACCTTGACAAATGGGAGAGAACATACTTGCCATTATGACCAAGTAGAGTAATGCATGAAAATGGGATTTGCATTTTTAAATAGCACCCTCAAATGATTCCTGTAACTAGCCAGGTTGGGAATACATTGCATAATGCTACAGGATGGTGGTTTCCAACATGGGATGCATGACTAGACCATTCCTGGGGATGCAAAAAGAAAAGATCAACTCTGTATTTTTCATCCCAAATGAAGTATTACTGCTCCTCAATATACTAATACATGTGTATAGTTCACTTTAAAATACACATACATTCAGGGTACACGATTACTACAGGGCAGCTGCTCCTCCATATTCAGGAGGTGGTTGGGAAGAGGAGGACCAGGCCACTCTGACGGGATGTATCTGTTTAGAAGCAGCCTATCATCGAAGGAAAAGTCACCATGAAAGGAAATATAAAAAGTCCACAAGAGCTGGACTGGGGATCCCAATGAAGTCCCGAATTTTTCTCAAGCTAAAAGTGAAAGTAAATGAGAAAGTTCTTCCCATTGGAGCTTCCAATTATCAGAACATGATAAATGCCACAGGAGTCAGAGCAAAGTTCATCCAACCTGGAATTCTCTCTCTGAGGGAGCCAGGTAGGGTTTTGCAAAAACATCATAAAAATCTCTTCTAAGAAGAGGAGCAGTATCAGGCAGGCCTGGATTTGCATCTGGACTCAGCCACTTATTGGCTCTGTGACTTCGGGAGAGTTATTTAAGCTTCCAAACTTACCTGAAAAATTAATCTATGCCTACAGTGAAACAAACAAAACCTACATGAGATAGAGCAGAAAACAGACCCCCATAAGTAATCACCATTACCCATTTCTTGTGTATCTTCCAGAAATGGTCTATGCAGGGCATGTACTACTTTGGAAATTTTCAAATTAAGATTTTCTAAAAACGTCACCTTGTTATTTTTCAAAAGGCTTCTATAGTCAGCAGCAAATATGCATAATAGTGATGACAGACATTATGCTTTATTTTGTAAATACCTTTTTTTCATGATTAAAAAAACAAGCTTCACAGAGGCTTTCACAAGGGGACAAATGAGGGTGTCCACTCTATTGCGGGGTATTTGGAAGGTGCTCAAGATTCATGGTGTCCCCCACAGTCTGAGTAATGTTAATTACCCTTATCACTGGTTTTACAACCTCTCTGACTGATAAACCTTGGCTTTTTCAAAACTGAAAGTAGAGGCTTAGTTTACCTTGGAAAGAACCAGGCAAGGAGCCAAAGAGGAAACCCTCTGTAAAGAAAAGCCAACAGGGGCTCATGGCCGCCCAGCTTGTTCCAGACAATCTCACACCCGAAGGAGGCAGTTCTGAAAAACGCTCGGATTACAGCCCAAAGGCGCACACTCCCGCATAACGAACACTCTGGTCTTGGAGCCATTATCTGCCATTTATTCTCTGTGTGATTAAATTACTTAAACTCTCGGTGACTCAGTTTCCTCATCTGTGAGATGCTGATAACCATCACATGTACATCGTAATGGCATTTAAGAATTAAATGACATAAAGCACCATAGCGTCCAAGGCACACTGAGTAGTCCAAAAGAGGCAGTTCTTATGATTATTAAAAGCGATATATAATGGGAACAAGTGAGTTAATGATGTGAAAGCGCCGTGACACCTCAAAACATTTTACAAACGTTGCGTGCTGATGCCTCTCCATGGTTAGCTCCCACACTTACGGGGAAATGCGGAGTGGCAAGTGAAGTTGTCAGGCTCCAGGAGGAAGGCCCAACCTCTCCGCTTCCGAGCCAAGCGGCCTTGCCGCGGACTGATTTAGCCGGGCGGTGACTCTGACAAATCTCCAACTTCGGTACCCCAACCAATTCACACCCGCCAACTCCGCGCCTTTGGGAACCGTCTACCCGCCTCCAGCCCGGGGTGGGGAGCGAGAGGTCCAGCGAAAGAAGAGAAACCCTCCCTCTCCCAAGTCGCCCTAAAGCTTGTCTACGCGGGGAAACTTTGTCCCGACCCATCCCGCCCGGGCGTGCCAGAGGTCTCCCCAACCCCTCGCTCCCCGAAAAAAGAACAACTCTTGCGTCCTGCGCTTGTACTCCAACCGCTTCCCGGTCCCGAGACCGAAACTGGGGCTCGTTCCCGGCCAGGAAAGAACACTTGGGGACCCGGAGTCTTACAGAGTTAGAGTGCCTGAGAGGGTTTGGGGGGCTGGGACAAGGGCTAGTGGAGGAGGGCACACTTACGCGGTTCGGCGTCCAGGCCAGACAGACAGAGCAGTCCCAGAAGGACCAAGGTTACCGCGAGCGCCATTCTCACCACGGCACACGCCGATGTAGAACAGTGCTCCGGGCGGGCGCTCCTCGTATATATACACCCAGCCCAGCAGCTCCAATCAGAACTCTGCGCGAGGAAAGCCGTCACCCGTCTCCTAGCGGGCGATGCTGAATCAGGTTAGAAAAGGGGCTTTCCATTTTCAGTTTCATTTTCCTATAATGCCTCGTGTTGCTTAAGAAGGCATGGATTGGACCGGGTGAGTTCGCTGTCTGTAAATTGGCGCCCTCCCATCTGGGGTGCCGCCCGAGGTTTAACCGCCTGTCCTAGAACTTCAGTCTAGACGCACCTTGGTCCAGCGCCCCGCCTGTTCGAACCAGCCCTATAGATGCTAAAGTCACTTGCTTACCTCGCATTAGCCAGTTAGGAATCTGGAACGTGTGGTTTTCAGTTGAAAACAAAACAAAACAAAACAAAAAAACCCTGAAGCCCAGAAAGATTAAGTTCGTAGACAGTGGATGAACGGTGTTGAGCAGAGGAACTGTTCATAACTACAACCTGGAATACACTGTAGGTTTCTGGATTTGGGGGGACGGGGCCGGGGAGGCAAGAAAAATAGTCCGGGAACCTCAAGGACTCCCGCGGACTACTCAGAGAACCTTCCTGAGTGAACGAGAACATTCCTGCTTCCTGAATTCCTTCAAGGAAATGCTTCTTTTTGTAAAACTCTGTGCCAAGAAATTTTCTCTGTATCTTCTTGCTGTTGTTTAAGTGATTTTCTTTTCTTTCTTTTTTCTTTTTTTTTTTAAAGATTTTATTGGGCAATTGGGGGAGGGGAGCAGTCAAGATGTTGTTCTTCGGTCTTGGTTGTGGAGGGCTCCAGTCGCCATCTGGCTTCCCTTCGGCAGCTGGTGGCCTCTAAGCTCAAGGTGCTGTGTTCAATCTTAGTTGCGGGTGGGCAAGGCTACCATCCCATGCAGAAGTTGAACCAGCCGCCTCATTGTTCAGAGCGCACACCCTGTCCACTGAGCCATCAGGGTGGTGACACAGCTCGAGGTGCAGAGTTCATTCTTTAGTTGCAGGTGTGCGTAGCCCACGGTTGAATAGGCAATCTTGTTGTTACACCAGCTGAGCCATTCTGCCACCTGTTCGTAGCTCAGCCACAGCTCAGCTAGGGCGCAGCCTGGCCCGTGCGGGAATCCAGCCGGCAGCCCTGTTGCTCAGAACAAGCTCTCTAAGCCAACTCTTAACCAACTGAGCCGCTCTGCCGGCCCTTAGGTGATTTTCTTTGTTTTGTTGATTTGTGGGGGAAATGACCACTGATAATAAAAGCAAGTAACCGCTTTGAGCTTTAGAGATTACAGACCCTGTTAGGTGCATCATTCCCTGTGAGTTACCACACTAGAATGGTGCTTGGTACGAAGTAGGTATTTGTTAAACTGAATGAATGAACAAATGAACAAACGAGGGAGCGAATACGTGAATAAACCCCTGGAGTTAGGAATTGCCTCGTTAATTTTTATGGATAGGGAAAACAGTCGAAGAGACTGGATTCAAACTCTGGCCCAGGGGTCAGCAAATTGTGGCTAGTGAACCATATGTGGCTCTTTGGGTACGCTTCACCTCAAAAGTTGGCCGACCCCTCGAAGTTTTGCGAGGCTTATAAAACAAATGAAATCACCATTATGTGAATAATATCCTTTAATATTTTTATAAATGAAACTATGATAGTTTTATTTTCATTTTCAATTTTATTTCAAAGCCACATGTACATACCCAAAGAAACGCATGTGGCTTGTGAGCCGCAGTTTGCTACCCCTGGCGGCTCTTCCATCCCAAAAGTTTGCCCACCCCTGCTCTGGCCTAATTCATACTCCCCAACACTTGAAAGATAAACGGCTTGGTAGTTTTAGTGCTCACTTAAATTGCATCTCCCAGGCCGGCCCAGTGACTCGTTGATTAACAGTTGGCTTGGGAGCATAAGCTCTGAGCAAGCAGGGCTGCCAGTTCAGATCCCACATGGGCCAGTGATGCTGTGTCCTCTACAGCTAAGATGGTGAACAACAGCTTGACCTGAAGCTAGGCTGCCGTGACTCCTGGGGTAGGCTGCAGTGGGCTGCTGTAAGCTGTGAGTGGCCGGCAGCCGGCATGAGCTGCCAAGAGCTGCCATGAGCAGCCATCCAATGGCTAGCGACCTATCTGCCTCAGCCGGGAAGAGCACAATGATGATACCAACATGGGCCAGTGAAACAATGTCCTCCACAACTAGACTGAAGAACAAAAGGACAGCAACTTCTCCATTCCCCTTCCCCTATTCCCCAACACTATTCCCTCCCCCAATTCCCTAATAAAATCTTTAAAGTAAATAAATAAATAGATAAATAAATTGCATCTCCCCTGGGCCCAGCCAAAGAAGTTAAACCTACTGATTGTAAGAGTGTGACAATATTAGATTCATTAAGAAAACCTACACTCTGGAGATACAATAGAGAAGACGCTGCCATCACATGGCAGCTGAGGCCACCAGTCTTCTCTGATTGCATCAGTGAGAAGAGGAAGTGAATCATGGGAGTTGGAAGGAGTGGAGTTCTTGGAAATCACCATGGTTTTTCAGCCAAATGGAGTTGGGTTGTGCTTCCTCCAAGGGCACAACAAATATCTTCTGGATTTCTTTAACAGATTTTTAGACCTTTAAATAATCCCTATTGTGGAGGCCAGGGCTAAACTAGAAAAAGTGGAATATTCTCTACAGATCTAATGAAATGAGATAATGCACAGAGAGAGCCTCACACAGTTCCTAGCACCTAGCGAAAATCTATAATATGTACCAAGTGTACTCTACTTACTGTTATTTACTTAGTTTTTCTACCAGCTTTATCTATAACTCTCTTGGAATACAGGAATAATTTTTATGCATAAAGTTATAAGTAGAGATATTCCTGCCCCTCCCATTTGTTTGTATATTTGTTTTAGAACTCATTTAAGGCTGTTAAGGGCTGAAATATTAGTGTTAAATTATTTTCCACTGACTTAGGAGTATAGGAAGAGACTGGGCTATCTTTCACCTCTAAACTCCTGTTTACTACATCACAGAGAAAGACTATATTTAAAATTTATTAAAGATAGATTCTGACCTATTCAGAAAACCAATTTAAAAGCAATAAAACAACACAGTGAAGAACAGAAAGGCATATTTCTCAATTTTAGGGGATTCCTGTATCTTTCTTGGATTTCCATTATAACATGTTTTGAACAATAAGGGTGAAAATGAGATAGAAAATTATTCTTTTAAAACCAAGAGCACACTGTTTGCCTCGTAGGTCAGTCTTTTGGAAATCTAAAAATACAGTGATTTAGGGTCGGGCGAGTGGCATGGTGGTTAAGCGCTGGCTTAGGAAGCCAGTGGCCCCGGTTCGGGTCCCACATATGAGGGCCAGTGACACTGCCCTCAAAAAATAAATAAATAAAATTAAAAAAATAAAAACACAGCGATTTAATAGCATTATCTCTCAGTAGTGGGATTAATAGATGGATTTTTTTCCCCCTACAATACTCTCTTAAAAAATGTTTTTACAGGGCCGGCCGCGTGGCGCAGTGGTTAAGCGCTGGCTTGGGAAGCCAGCGGCCCAGGTTTGGGTCCCACATATGAGGGTCAGTGACACTGCCCTCAAAAAAAAAAAATGTTTTTACAGTGAATGTTTATTCAAAATAGTAAATATTTTCAAGAATGGAGAAGAACTGGAATGCTCATATCCTCTGGGTGGGAACTGTGAACCTCAAGAAGGATTATATTTGCCAAAAAGAATGATTAACTGGGCCCAAATTCCTAACCAGAGCCTAGAAGCCCAGCTGCCGACAGAGGCCTCTCATGCACACTACATTTTAGGGACAAGCCACAGACTGAGCTGCCAGGCCTCCTGCACTGTGTTCCTGCCGGCTATACTTCCCTTATAAAGGAGTTCCTGGAATCAACTTTCAACCAATGGGCTAGACCTGCCCCATCTAATTGGAACAGCACAGCTATCTCCTCATTTGTGTATTTACTGACCAAGCAGAGCAACTCCATAACAACCAATCAGAACATGAAATTCTGACCAATTAGGACAGTGCTATTTGGACCAATCAGATTGTGCAGATTTGGATTCTGCATTTGCATAGAAATGGACCAATCAGGGATGGGGTGGGACCGTTTTTCTATAAAAGCTGGCCTTTCTTTTGTCACAGTGGAGAGCACTTTTGGTTTCCTCACGATGCTGCAAAGTTTTAGAACTGTTTATCTAAATTAAGTTTCTCCTTTAACTGCACCCCAGAATGGGGACCCCTGTTGGCATTAGATTGGTGGCAGCAACTTTTTCTTGACAGAATGTAAATGGTACAACTACTTTGGAAAACAGTTGACAGTTTTTTTTTAAAGTTAAACATACACTGGCCATATGATCCAGCCACTCCACTTTAGGTATTTACCCAAGAGAAAATGAAAGCATATGTTTATACAAAGACTTGTACACAAATGTTCATAGCAGCTTTATTTGGCCAAAATCTGGAAATAATCTAAATGTCCATCAACAAGTGAGTGGATAAACAAATTGTGGTATATATCCATATAATGGAATATTATCAGCAATTAGCAATGAATTAACTATTAATACATATAACAACATGGATGAAATAATTATGTTTAATGAAAGCAGCCAGACAAAACTGTATATATACTTTTTATATAAAATATGAACTCTTTATATAAAACTCTAGAAAAGGCAAACTAATCTATGTAACAGAAAGCAAATGAGTAGTTTTCAGGGGGTGTGGGGGAGCACCAGGAGCATTAAGAAACATGGAGGGTGATGAATATGTTCATTGTCTTGAGTTCGAAGATGATATCATGGATGCATGTGTGTATTAGAGGTTATTAAATTGTACACTTTATGTGTAATTCATTATACATCAATTGTACTTCAATAAAGCTATTAAAAAAAAAGCACCCTATAAGCACAGATACCAATATTATTGCTAGGCAAAAGAAAAATTAAGTATTCGATCAGAAAGAAAAGAAGGATATTGAAGTGGGGAGAAAATAGGAATAGGTTAAAGCTCATATGAGTTGGGTTGCACCTGAGTGGGTCTCAGTTAGCAGCTTTCTCAGATGGACTCATCCAAACAGCCAGAAAAGCAGGCCCACTTAACAGGAGAAGAACAAATATAGGTAGGACATTTGTGCCAGGGCTTCTTCAAATGTTATGCCATTAGTCCCTTGCAATTCAAAATGTGATCCATGTATCACTAGCATCAGCACCACCAAGGAGCTCTTAGAAATACAGACTCCTGGGCCCACCTCAGACCTACTAAACCAGAGTCTGCATTTTAACAATATCCCAGGTGATTCATAAACACATTAAATTGGTGAAGCTGGTGACCCCAGCTACACAACAATCAAGAACAGGAGTTGGCAAACTTTTGAGACAAAAGAGCCAATCCTGTCCCTCACAACAATTTAAAAATTATTCGAGAGCCATAAAACAAATGAAATCACCATTATGTGACTAATATCCTTTAAAAAATGTATAAATGGAACTATGATAGATTTATTTTCATTTTCAATTTCACTTCAGAGCCACATGTACGTACCCAAACAGCCGCATGTGGCTGGTGAGCCCGTTTGATGACCCCTGATCTAGAAGATAGGTATTACTTTTATTTACAGATAAGGAGACAGAGAAATAAGATACTTAACCATGTTTGCACTGAGCTGAGATTCACACACTGGTCCATCTGATTCCAAAGGCCTCATAATTTCTTTTTTTTTTCTTCTCTTTTTTTATTTTTTTATTTTTATTTTATTTTATTTTTAATTAGTTTCAGGTGTACAACACAGTGCAATAGTTATACATTTTACCCCTCAAAGTGACAACCCCCCACCCCAATACACCACCCTACTCCCCCCCCATATCATACACATCCATTACTCTTCCTCTGACTCTCTTCCACAGTATAATCCACATCCCGTGACTATCTATATATATTCAATTACAGTAGGTATACCACCTCCGCTTTAGTAATACAGTGCAGTGATCAAACCTCTACTCCATCCATGAAATGGTCTCCCTAACAAGACCTATGATCATCTGACATTCCACAGAATTTTTACAACATTATTAATTATATTCCCCAAACTGTTTTTCCTATCCCAGTGGCAATATTGTAGTTGCCTATTTTTGCTGTCTAATCCCTCCCCTTCTCCCTCATCCCCATTCCCCTCCCAATTAGCAACCCTGATTTTTCCTCTATATCTATGAGACAGTTTCTGTTTACTTTGCTCATTCATACAGCCCTTCAGATTCCACATATGAGTGAGATCATATGGTATTTGTCCTTCTCTGACTGACTTATTTCACTCAACATTATAGTCTCTAGGTCCATCCATATCATTGCAAATGGCACGATTTCATTCTTCCTTATAGCGGAGTAATACTCCATTGTATAAATATACCACAGTTTCTTAATCCAGTCATCTACTGACGGGCATTTTGGTTGTTTCCAAGTCTTAGCTATTGTAAATTGTGCTGCTATGAACATAGGGGTGCATAACTTTTTTTGAATAAGTGTCTTGGTTTTTTCAGGATAAATACCTAGGAGTGGAATTGCTGGGTCAAACGGTAGCTCTATTTCCAGTTCTTTGAGATACCTCCATACTGACTTTCATAGTGGCTGCACCAATCTGCAGTCCCACCAACAGTGCAGCAGGGTCCCCTTTTCCCCACAGCCCCGCCAGCACTTGTTGTTTGTTGATTTGTTGATGATAGCCATTCTGACTGGAGTGAGGTGGTATCTCATGGTGGTTTTTATTTGCATTTCCCTAATGACCAGTGAGTTTGAACTTTTTTTCATATGCCTGTTGGCCATCTGTATGTCCTCTTTAGAGAAATGTCTCTTCATATCTTCTGCCCATTTTTTAATTGGGTTGTTTGTTTTTTTGGTGTTGAGTTTCATGAGTGTTTTATAAATTTTGGATGTTAACCCCTTATCAGATATATCGTTGGCAAATATATTCTCCCATTCAGTAGACTTCCTTTTTGTTTTATTAATGGTTTCCTTTGTTGTGAAAAAACTTTTAAGTCTGATATAATCCCATATGTTCATTTTTTCTTTTACTTCCCTTGCCTGTAGGGATGTATCAGTAAAAATATTGCTCCGGGTAATGTCGGCAAATGTACTCCCTATATTTTCTTTTAGGATTTTTATGGTTTCAGGTCTTACATTTAAGTCTTTAATCCATTTTGAATTTGTTCTTGTATAAGGCGTAAGGAGATGATCCAGTTTCATTTTTTTGCATGTGTCAGTCCAATTTTCCCAGCACCATTTATTGAATAGACTATCTTTACTCCAGTGTAAATTCTTGCTTCCCTTGTCATAGATTAACTGTCCGTAAATGCTTGGATTTATTTCTGGGCTCTCTGTTCTGTTCCACTGATCGATGTGCCTGTTTTTATGCCAATACCAAACTGTCTTGATTACTGTGGCCTTGTAGTAGGTTTTGATGTCTGGTAGCGTGATCCCCCCGACTTTGTTTTTATTTCTCAGAATTGCTGAGGCTATTCTGGGTCTTTTATGATTCCATATAAATTTTAGGATTATATTTCCTATTTCTGTGAAAAATGCCCTTGGTAGTTTGATAGGAATTGCATTGAATCTATATATTGCTTTAGGCAGTATGGACATTTTAACTATATTAATTCTTCCTATCCATGAGCATGGTAGGTGTTTCCATTTATTTGTATCTTCTATGATTTCTTTCTTCAGTGTCTTATAATTTTCTGAGTACAGATCTTTCACTTCTTTGGTTAAATTTATTCCTAGGTATTTTATAGTTCTTGACGCAATTGTAAATGGGACAGTTTTCTTAATTTCTCTTTCCGTTAGTTTATTATTGGTATATGCAAATGCCACTGATTTCTGAACATTGATTTTATATCCTGCTACTTTACTGAATTCGTCTATCAGTTCCAATAGTTTTTTGATGGAGTCTTTGGGGTTCTCTATATACGGTATCATGTCATCTGCATATAATGACAATTTTACTTCTTCCTTGCCAATTTGGATGCCTTTTATTTCTTTTTGTTGTCTGATTGCTGCGGCTAGAACTTCCAGCACTATGTTGAATAAAAGAGGAGAAAGTGGACAGCCTTGTCTTGTTCCTGATCTTAAGGGGAATGGTTTTAGCTTTTCCCCATTGAGTATGATGTTAGCTGTAGGTTTATCATATATGGCTTTTATTATGTTGAGATATGATCCCTGTATTCCCACTTTGCTAAGGGTTTTTAACATAAATGGCTGTTGGATTTTGTCAAATGCCAAAGGCCTCATAATTTCTATTAGAAAATCAGTTTCTGAGAAGGGGTTCATGGAAAGGAGTTCATTGGGTGGTTTGAAGATCAGGTCAAGGATTAAAAGCATATGAGAAGGAGAGGGGAAGTAGATAAGCAGGAGCCAGCACTACAAAGTGTAGTAGTGTTGTTTTTAATTGAAATTTGTTTTTTTTCTGCCCACAAAAGTAATACATGCACATAATGGAAAATTGGAATATACTAAAAACTATAAAAAATATTAAAACCACCAGTAATCCTACAATCCAGATATAACCATTGTTAAATGGTTTGAAGAGTTTGAAGATTGTTGCCTTCTCCAAAGTATATCCTGGTTAGATCTGTTTGAGGGCTGGAAATCCTCAATCTTTTGTGTTAAGTTCCATTAAATTCAGCAAGTGTCAGTTGAATGCAGGCTTTGTGGGAAATGTTAAGTATTGTAAGAATAAAGGGAAAGAAGATGCCTGACCCTGCCCACCAGGAGATTCCAATATGGAGTTAAAATCAGCCCAACAATTAATGTATGAGCACCCAGCTAAGGCGTTCATGCTGATTGACTTCTCAGATTTGAGAGGTGTTACATAATGGGCTAAGGCCCAAAGGAAATACACACAGACAGGGCGTTGGGGTTTTTTAAAATTGTTATTATTGATAGTTACTAAATCAGACACCATACATAGGAGGGGAAAAAAGCTCACAAGATCCATATAAAGTAAGTACTATTATCTTTATTTGATGGCAAGTACATGGGAAGACTAAAGTTGAGAGAGTTGAAATATCTGGTGGGTGGGGAATCTCTGTCTCACAGCCTTGTGTGTAACCACCGAGATCTATCAAGTGCCAATTCGTTTTTATTGCTATAAAAAAAAAATCCAGCAAAAAGATGGTGACTGCTCCGCGACATTGAGGCCGCATTGGGCGGTTCAGATCCTGAGTGATGGCAGGAGAGCTGGCTGACAAGAAGGACTGTGATACATCACCTTCCAAAGAGGAAAGGAAGTGATCCCGGATTCCTGACAGAGAGCGAGATAGAGATCCGGACCGAAGTCTTCCCCATCTAAAGACAGGAAGCGGCCTGGTTCGAGGAAGGGATCAGCGTCCAGTAGGCAGCTGGAGAAGGAGAACGCGACAAGGGGCGGGATCGGAATAAGACCGGGATCGGGATAAGGCTGGGCACAGAAGGGACAAAGACCGGAAACGATCCAGTTTATCGCCTGGCCGAGGAAAGGATTTTAAATCTCGGAAAGACAGAGACTCTAAGAAGGATAAAGAGGATGCGCATGGTGATAAGCCTAAGGCCCAGCCATTATCCCTGGAGGAACTTCTGGCCAAGAAAAAGGCTGAGGAAGACGCAGAGGCTAAGCCCAAGTTCCTCTCCAAAGCAACACAAGAGGCTGAAGCCCTAAAGCGACGGCAGCAGGAGGTGGACGAGCGGCAGAGGATGCTTGAAGAAGAGAGGAAGAAAAGGAAACAGTTTCAAGACTTGGGCAGGAAAAATGTTGGAAGACCCTCAGGAACGGGAACCTCGAGAACGCAGGGAGAGGATGGAGCAGGAGACCAATGGAAATGAGGATGAGGAAGGGCGGCAGAAGATCCAGGAGGAGAAGGATAAAAGCAAGGAACTGCATGCCATTAAGGAATGTTACCTGGGTGGCATTAAGAAGCGGCGCCGAATGAGATATCTCAATGACCCCAAGTTC
The DNA here is from genome assembly GCA_033961575.1 of Aselliscus stoliczkanus. Taxonomy (NCBI): domain Eukaryota; kingdom Metazoa; phylum Chordata; class Mammalia; order Chiroptera; family Hipposideridae; genus Aselliscus; species Aselliscus stoliczkanus. Next base: position 98,674,888 of record CM066732.1, on the reverse strand, counting down.
ATCTTGGAGTGGGATGCATCTGAGCATACCTCCATAGACTTATAACCCACTGTACAAAGAACGGCACCCGTTCTTTTGGGGCGAGGCTTCATTGCAGGCATTGACCTAAAACAGCAGAAATGAGAGCAGTCACGTTTCTATGGAGACCTCATGGAGAAGAAGTGGACACTGGAAGAAAAGGAGCAGGAGGAGGCAAGACTCCGCAAGCTTCGTAAGAAGGAAGCCAAGCAGCGCTGGGATGATCGGCATTGGTCCCAGAAGAAGTTAGATGAGATGACGGACAGGGACTGTTGGATCTTCCGTGAAGACTACAGCATCACCACTAAAGGTGGCAAGATCCCCAATCCCATCCGGTCCTGCAAAGACTCTTCTCTGCCCCCACATATCTTGGAGGTCATCGATAAGTGTGGCTACAAGGAACCAACACCTATCCAGCGTCAGGCAATTCCCACTGGGCTACAGAATCGTGACATCATTGGTGTGGCCGAGACTGGTAGCGGCAAGACAGTAGCCTTCCTCATTCCGTTGCTGGTCTGGATCACCACTCTTCCCAAAATTGACAGGATCGTAGAGTCAGACCAGGGCCCTTATGCCATCATCCTGGCCCCCACCCGTGAGTTGGCTCAGCAGATTGAGGAAGAGACCATCAAGTTTGGGAAGCCACTGGGCATCCGCACTGTGGCTGTCATTGGCGGCATCTCCAGAGAAGACCAGGGCTTCAGGCTGCGCATGGGTTGTGAGATTGTGATTGCTACCCCAGGACGTCTGATTGATGTGCTGGAGAACCGCTACCTGGTGCTGAGCCATTGTACCCACGTGGTTCTGGACAAGGCAGATAGAATGATTGACACAGGCTTTGAGCCAGACGTCCAGAAGATCCTGGAACACATGCCTGTCAGCAACCAGAAGCAAGACATGGATGAGGCTGAGGACCCTGAGAAGATGTTGGCCAATTTTGAATCAGGAAAACATAAATACTGCCAAACGGTCATGTTCAGAGCCACCATGCCCTCAGCTGTGGAGCGTCTGGCCCGGAGCTATCTTCAGCGACCTGCTGTGGTGTACATTGGCTCTGCAGCCAAGCCCCATGAACACGTGGAACAGAAGGTCTTCCTCATGTAAGAATCAGAAAAGAGGAAAAAGCTGCTGGCAATCTTGGAGCAAGGCTTTGATCCACCCATCATCATTTTGTCAACCAGAAGAAGGGCTGTGATGTTTTTGCCAAATCCCTAGAGAAGATGGGGTACAATGCTTGTATGCTACATGGTGGAAAAGGCCAGGAGCAGTGAGAGTTTGCACTGTCCAACCTCAAGGCTGGGGCCAAGGATATTTTGGTGGCTACAGACGTGGCAGGGTGTGGTATTGACATCCAAGATGTGTCTATGGTAGTCAACTATAATATGGCCACAAATATTGAAGATTACATCCACCAAATTGGCCGTACGGGTCCAGCAGGCAGGAGTGGTGTGGCCATCACCTTCCTCACCAAAGAGGACTCTGCTGCATTCTATGAGCTGAAGCAGGCCATCCTGGAGAGCCCAGTATCCTCCCGTCCCCCAGGACTGGCCAACCACCCGGATGCCCAGCACAAGCCAGGCACCATCCTCACCAAGAAGCACAGAGAAGAGACCATCTTTGCCTGACACAGCACTCTTCCCACAGGTTTAGGGCAGGCTCTGAAGCCTGTTCTTAGGACTCGCCCATCTCTTTCCAGCTCCTCACTCTTTAACGGGGCCTTAGGAAACAATCAGACTCCTTGACCTAGACCCTCAGGTTTGAACGCCTGAGTGTGGGGCTGCAAGAGAGGAAGCTGCTGCAAGAGGCAGGGAGAACACATTACCAGACTTTGGCCCATCTCTGCCCCTCTGGTGGGCTCTGGACTTGCATTGGGCCATCAGCTCTTGCCAGTTAAGGGGGTAGCCAGTTGGCATTGCCTTCCAGGCTGAAGAGAAACCCGGCTGCCAGGAGGGGATTAGGCAGAGACTTAACTGCGTAAGCTGTGACAGTGTCGCTGCCCTCGATGACCCAGGGGATCTGGCACTGTGAGGACGATGAACCTTGGACTCCTAATGTCATTTGATAGCGTTTGCCCTTTTGGATTATAAAACCAATTGAAAGCCTTGTTTAGAGCTATGAACGGCCCCTGCATTACTATATGAGTTGTGCCATTGACAGCAAGGTAGTCAGGAATCGTTCCCATGAAGCCTGGAAGAACCAAACACCCCCACCCTGATTTAGACCTGTGGGTGCTGCCCCACGACCTCCACCAAAGCCCATGTAAGGAGCCAACTCCTTAAGACTGAAGAAATATTCTCGGGGGTGAAAAATAAAAAGGAAATCATACTTTAAAAAAAAAATCAGAAATGTAAAACAAAATAAACAGCACAACAATGGGATGCATGTATACACAAGAGCTGCCATCCACATAGTAAGAGCAGGCAAGATACAAAGGACGTAGCCAGAAAATAGAAGCCTGGTGATTTTGTGATAATTTTTTTTATTTCATTATTTATGATAATTGCTACTATTATTGTTTTAATTGTAGATCAACTTGCCACAATGAGTTTGCTGAAAGACAATTTATCATCTGTCAAATTAGCCAAAAATCTATTTATTTAATGACCAGTGACAGCAACATCTTAAGTGGATCTGCCCTCTCTGCCTGCAGGCTGCCCTGAAGGTGTGATTGGGTGAGAGGTGGGCTCCACCATCTGTCACCAGAAGTCAGGTCATGACAGGTGGGAGGTGGCTCAGTGAGCATGCACTCAGGGTTTAGTCAGAGAGAAAGGTGGTTCCACAAAATTGGGATCATTCAGTACATGTTTACTGAACTTGCTTATTTTTATTTAATAAATATAGATATTTTCCACATCATTATGTACAGAGCTGGCTTCTTATTATTAGACATTTTAGATTTTTTTTTCCATATCATACATTGTGGTAGGCAGGCTAATGTCCCTCCACCCAAAGATATTCATGTCCGAGTCCCTGAAACCTGTGAATATATTACTTTGCACAGCATAAGGGACATCGTGGGTTAATTAGGGATCAAGGATTATTTGGGTAGGCCCAGTGCATTATCACATGGGTCCTTAAAAGCAGAGAACTTTTCCTGACTGTGGTCAGAGATGCAACGTGCTGGCTTTGAAGGTGGAAGAAGGGGCCAGAGTTAAGGAATGTGGGTGAATTCTAGAAGCTGGAAAAGGTAAGAACACAGATTCTCTCCTAGAGTATCCAGAAAGGAAAGTAGTCCTGCCTTTATTTTAACCCCATGAGACTTGTGTTGGACTTCTGAGTTGCAGAACTATGGGATGATAAATTGTGCTGCTGATAATTTTTTATAGCAGCAAGAAAAGAAAAACAAAATAACAGTTCATCCCCCTTTTCCAGAATCACATGCACTTGAGCCTTGGTAGACAGGAGTGTAGTACTGTACATTTGCCTTTGCAAAGTTGAGTTTACCTGTTGGTTAAGCAGACTGGCCACACAGAACATTTTGAATAGACTCATGTTTGAGGGAAGGCTAGCATTAGCTCAACAGCTTGAAGAGGTAGGAGTTTTTCTAAAGCCTGGATTGGCCAGGAGCCTTGGTTCTCCCCCTCTTATTACTCCCCTCACTGAGTTGGGTCAGCCCCAGATGGCACCACCATTACAGGACAATTTCATAACAACACACACCGGATGGATCAAACCACTTATGCTCCACCAGCTGTTGTTAGTGTTTAACAGGGAAAGAGAGTAATAAGAGGAGCCCTCTAGTCTCCAAGACAGGTGCCCCAAAGCTTTGGCTTTTCAGCCTGGCCCTATCCTATCCATCAGGTCTCAGTGCTCATCATAATCATTCAGTCACTTAACAAACTTTTACTGAGTACCTTGCTATTGTGCTGGGATTGAGTCGATACTGGAGGAAATTCTTTCCTCAAGGAACTCATAGACTCTGGTTTATAGATCCATAGAGTATGATACCAGGAAAGCAACAAACTCCACCTGGAAGCAAAAAGAGCCTACAGAGGACTTTGGTGCCAAGGAAAATAGTGTGGACCTTAACCTTTAGACCATGATGCAGATGCCAATGAAGCTGGGTTGTTTTTTTTTCCTTCTTATTTGTCGTTTGGGTATTTTTTTTGTTTGATATTTTAAAAAGCATTTCCACACAGCTTAGTTTTTTTCTAATTATAAAATTCATGTTAATTATGAAAAGTTCAGAAAATATAGGTAAGACTAGAGATAAAAATTTAAACCACCTTTTATCCTTCCACCCAAAGATAACCACTATCTAAGGAATGAATGTGTTTCTAGACTTTGTTTAATCATATATAGATATAAGTCTGGATATATGTGTTTACAAAATGAAATCATGCTGCATAGATTTCTTTGCAAACATGTTTTTTAAAAAATTTAACTATATATATCACGGACAATATATCTATTTCTATGATAATAGAGATCTATATATTTTTTTCATGCCTTCATAGTATTTCTTTATATGAATACTTTTTCACCCAGTCCTGTATTGGGGATGTTTTCAGTTTTTCCCTATTATAACTTTTCCTACACTGTGAAACTGCCCTCCAGAGACTTTCGACCAGGTTATAGTCCATCATAGAATAAGAGGGTGCTTATCTCCCAACACCCTTCCCCGGTTATTACCATTGAAAATTTGTACCTCCTTGTTTTACTTTGTAATTTTAAAAGGCAGCTCAGTTGAACAGTTTTTCACGTTTACTTGTTTATGTTTCTCATTCTGTGAATTTCCTGTTTATGGCTCTGTCAGCCAAAGTCCCTAGTCACAATAACAGATACTGCCTGACACAACAGAAGAGTTCATCTAAAGAATATTTGTTAGGCAAAATGTTATCTACTGCTAAGTGAAGGATACACAGTGGTTAATTTTACCATTCTCTCAACTTTTTTTGTGGGAGTGAATTTTTTCAAATTAAAGCATTAGGAGGAAAAAGGTCCTGAAGGGGCAGAGGCCTAGGAAGGTTCAGAAGATGACAGTGCTGCTGCCACCTGGGGATTCTTAGCCAACTTAGGTGAGTCTCTCTTCTGGCCGACAGGATGAGTGACAAGACTGAGCTGGCTCCTGCATCAGCCTCAGCTCTCCAGGACAGCAACTTCCACTAGGCCATCTCCTGGTGGCCTCGCTGGAGATTGACTAACAAGTTTTAAATAAAGAAGAGGATATTGATTTTCATCTTGCTTCTCCAGGAAGTAAAACCTCATCTTTTAATCAGAGAAAAACAGGGGGAGTACACATGGTAGAAATTGAAGTTGGTGACTGTATATTCAACACCATATCTGAAAGGGGTCTTTCTTTGAGTTACTCCTGGATAATATGGAGAAATAGGAGCAAGGATAGGAGGGAATGTATTTACTGCCACAGATGTGTTGAATATGAAACCAGAGACATCTTGGAACCATCATCAGCATCAAATCAGGGTTAAGCAAATGTAGTCATATCCAAATGCTGCTTAGAACATTTGAAGCCATAATTGAAACATACAAGGAAGCAACTTCGGTAGAGTTGATTTCTGGTCCACAGACAATTGAGTGGTTATGGTGGTAATGTCAGCCATTCAAGTTTTATGCTACACTATCTATTTAAAAATAAGGAGAAAAGTAGGACTTAAAACTCCAAATTATTTAAATTTTAAAAAAGATGCTGAAAAATTCAATAAACTGTCACAGTCAAGATCATTAATAGTTTCTTCCAACTTATTTTTAGGCAGTCTTACATGTGAAACAAATATAATTTTTTTTGTTTGTTTTTTTGTTTTGTTTTTTTGAGGGCAGTGTCACTGGCCCTCATATGTGGGACCGAACTGGGGCCGTTGGCTTCCCAAGCCAGTGCTTAACCACTGTACTACTCGGCCAACCCAAAAACAAATATAATTTAAACTTGAAAAGAAAGTCTTTACTTTTTTCTGTTTAGGTAATCTTATTTAGTCAATGGTACTTTTAATTGTGCAACAAATATTTTGCAGAGTTTAGGTATAATTCAATAAAGCCCTATTAATAACTGCATTTTCCTAAGGTCAAAAAAATTTACCAAATGTCATACGTGATTTAAACAAATGAGCATTGAGCCTAAATGCAACCAATCTGTTTTTAAAACAACTTGTTTTTAAAAGTTTCTCTTAACCAGAAATTTCTTTATAAATATGGCAATTACAGGTTAAATTTGAATTACCTGGTTATGGAGTGAATACAGATATAGAAGACAGAGTCTCATCTTTTTTCTCTATCTACATACCCACCTCTTGAGAAACAATAACATTTTTTGAGATTTTTATAACCAAAGATTATATTTCAATGTAAAATATCAGTTTAAAAAAAAAGTAGTTTTATATATTTAGCCTATATTCCCCAAAGTCTTGTCTATAGACTTAATATTTGTCTCCCCCCAAAATTCATATGTTGAAGTCCGATGGTGAGACAGGAGGCCCACTTCCTGCTGTTGAGTTAGTCAGAAAGGTCAGCTTCTGGGGCATGATAAATTCCACAGGAATATTATATTACCCATCAACAGTGTTATGTTCATTTTGACATGGCTGCTGATTTGGATAATATTGACCACTAGCAGTTGTGAAAAAAATATTGCTAATAGGACCTGGGCTTAACATCAACATCTTCTCTAAGCCCTCCAAATCTTCAGAAACAAAAAAGAATCTTCACCTAAAAGTTCTTTTAAGTAATTTTTAAAAGTAAATGTAAGATTACCGGATCAAAATAAAGTTCTTTTGACTTTGCTTATGGTTTTATATATTTTTTATTCATTATTTTTGCCATTCAGAAGCATTACATTTTTATGTAGGTAAATTTATCAGTCACCCTTCAGGGTTTAAGATTTGGATTAGGATTACTTACCAACTTTGTTTGAGTATTTTTGAGGGTTAATTTTTTAAAAATATTTAAATCTTTGTTCCATATGAATTTACTTGGCATAATATGTATTCAGTATAGAAGTTTTACTTTTTTAGTCAAATCTATATGTCTTTTCTCATACACTTTCTGGCTTAGGTTTCATGAGGTCTGTTTTCTTAGAATGACATTTCTTGGGGGCAATGTGGACAGCGGGCTGAAGTTGGACACACGCAGGTAGCAGGCAAGAAACCCCATCTGAAGAAGTCTCTGAGGGGAAAGACCATTATTTTTCATTTTAGTTCAACTCAATTAACATTTACTGAGAAGCTACTCTGTTGCACATGCTGTGTTAAATGCTGGAGGCACAAAGATGAGGAAGACACATCTCTGTTCCTTCCATCTGGGGGTGACAAATACAGAAACAGAATTACAAATTTGTGTGATAAGTATAATGAGAAAAAAGTGTAAAGGCCAATGAATGAGTACATATTAGAAGGACACCTCATTCAGCCTGGAAGGGAAGAAGGCTTCCTGGAGAAGGTGAAGCCCGGGATGAGGTTTTCCCCACATTTGAATATTTGCAATATTAGAATAAGGCTATTCAATAAAGCATCCGAAATCATCTTCCAATTAAAATAACTCTTGCTTCACAAATTCACTTTGCTTGTATGACACAATGAATAGCATATTACCTGCTAAGATATGCATGTTTAATGTAATTGAAAAGAAAGAAGGAACTGGGACAAGAAGCCACTTTAATCAACAACTGAATAAAACTCCCAGACCAAGGATCAGAGGCCCTCAGGGCAGGGAGAGACATCCTGGTGCAGTGATTACAGGAGAGGACTCTATCGCATTTCTACTCTCCCACACAGCTCAAAGCAGTTCACTATTTCTGAAACCCAAACTAGAAAGCATGGAACCTGAACACAGGAGGCTGGAGATATAGTCAGGGTCGGATCTTAAAGGGCCTTATACCTTATGTAAAGGATAGGAGATGAAAACCACTGAGGTGCTTTCAGTTGGGAAGTGTCAGATCTGACAAAAGGACTTGGAAATTATCAGTCTGTAGGTGGTATCAGGAAGCATGAGTGGAAGAGATTGCCCAGGGATATCAAGTTGGAGAGGACTTAAGATTTTGGGGGATTCTCTAACCCTTTAAGAATGGGATGAAAGTTCTGTTTCTCCAGGAAAATGTGTATATTAAAAATCACACAAACGTGGGGAGTGGACTCAGTGGAATTGTAATAGATATGTATGATATGGGGGAGGTGGGGGGCGGTGGATTGGGGTTGGGGTTGTCACCTTGTGAGGGGAGAAAAGCATAACGATTGCATTGTTTTGTACACTTGAGACTAATAAAAAAAAAGTCACACAAACATATACACAATTTCAGGGGACCCTCAGATTAAGAATATTTGATGTAGAGGGGAAAGAGAAGAGGCATGAGGAATAGGATATTTGACAGATGGGTAGAGAATGAGGAAAGCAGGAAAGGGGCCAAAGAAAGACGACCGAAGAGGTTCAAGAAGAACTAGGAGACCAAACTGTCAAGAAGCTGTGGGAGAATAGAGATGTACGGACAGCATGATCAACAGTGTCAAATGCTGTAGAGATGTCAACTAAGATAAGGGCTGAGACATGTCTTTTGCATTTACAGTTATGAAATCACTGGTAATTGAGAATAGTTTCTGAGGAATCTGGTTTTTGAGGATAGCTTCTGAGGTAATTGAGGTAGTTTCAGATTATCATTTTTTCTAATCCAAGAAGTGTTCAGTGGTGGCATCTGGGTAGAGAAGTGAGAGTAGGGGGTTTGTTATGATGGTGTGTTTGCAGAGTACTGACATAAGGCTGAAAAAATATCAGTTGTCCATAGAAAGGGTTGTGGGGCTTGTGGGATGATTGATGCCAATCTGACCCCTGGTGTCCCCATGAGGATGGAGTCAAAAGACAGAGATTAACAGCTGAAGGAATGATGTAAGTTGAGGAAATGGAGAAGCTTGTTTGTTGGGTAGGAGAAAGATAAAGAACAGGTTAAAATAAGAAACAACAACAAGAGAGGGATTTTGTTTCTAAAAATGAACACATCCTGATATTTTTATGCTGTGCTATAAGAAAAAGAAAGAAGGAAAAACAGAGAGGCTGAAGACACAGGGGAGAAGCATGACTTAAAGGGCTGGAAAGCATAGGGTCTAGGAAGAGAGGTTGGACTTGAAGAGGAAGAGGGACACCCCACCTGGAAGAATGAGGTGAGGAGGCCTGTGGCTGCATATAAAGTTCTTCTGAGTATAAATTTATGTAGATCAGCCCAAATGGCCTCTCTTTTCTGAGTACCATAAGAGGTGAGGTGACGACTGAGAATAAAGTGATGGGGTTCATGTAGGGAGACTTGAGAACAATGGTTATGTTTTAGAATCACTGATAATTAAGGGATGGGAGAGGAAACTGAACAAGGACAAAGAAAAGAATGGCTCAGTAGGCTGGTGATGGAGATGGCGTCGTCAGGGTCCTGACAGGAAACCAATTGCACGTTTGAATTAGATAACTGAGAAGAGTTTTGTGAAAGGGCATATTTACCAAGGTGTAAGCAGAGTTAAGAGAAATTCATAAAGGATATTGAAGCACCCTGGGGTTAGCAAGTGTGGGGAGTCTTCCCCACACCTAGGCTTCAAGAGGCAAGAGGAGAGCAGTTATCAGATCTCAGAAAGAATGGATACAATTTAGGAGAGAGCTAAATTATATCCACACTGGTGCTTATATGACACAGATGTTGAAATTATCTATCTGCCTCTCAGGCAGCCTTCTTTGTCTCCAGGCTCTAGTAACCACCCTATCCTTTGGCCTTTCCCCTAAAGTAGTAATAACCAACTATTACCAGTGCCAAGGTACAGTAATATTCCTTATGCTTGCACTATATTCTTTCTATACCTTTATAAATATCCCATAGAATTAAAATTCTACTCAGATTATCCAGTTTGAGTGTACTATCTACTTCCTGCAGAATCCCTGACTTATATATCATTTTCTTGGAAAGACTAATAAAATAGACAAAGACTAATAAAATAGACAAACTGAAAAGAAAAGTGGGACAAAACATAAATAATGTTAGAACTAAAAAGGGGGACAAAATACAGAAATAGCATGGATTTAAAAAATAGCCTTATACTATGAATAACTTTATGTCAATAAATTTGAACTGATAAGAAATCAACACATTTCAGGCCGGCCAAGTGGCGCGGTGGTTAAGCGCTGGCTTGGGAAGCCAGTGGCCCCGGTTCGGGTCCCACATATTAGGGCCAGTGACACTGCCCTCAAAAAAAAAGAAAAAAGAGGGCCGGCCGAATGGCACATTGGTTAAGAGCTGGTTTTGGGATGCCAGCGGCCCCGGTTCGGATCCCACATGAGGGCCAGTGACACTGCCCTCTACAGCTAACAACAGCTCCATCTGGAGCTGGGCTGTGCAAGCCCCGGTGACGGTGTGGGCTGCAGCCCCTGCTGCAGTGGGCTGCCATAGGCTGCAGTGAGTGGGCCACAGCCAGCGTGAGCGGCTGGCAGCCAAGCGTGAGCTGCCAATAGCTGCGATGAGCGACATCCAGAGGCCAGCGACTGATCTGCCTCATCCGGGAAAAGCGCAATGACGATACCAACAGTGAAGCAACATCCTCCGCAACTAAACTGAAGAACAAGAGGACGGCAACTTGTCTGTTCCCCTTCCCTGATTCCCCAACGCTGTTCCCCTCCACCAATTCCCCAATAAAATCTTTTTTAAAAAAAAAAAGAAAAAAGAAATGGACACATTCCTAGAAGATTGTATGATTTAACAACACAACCTCACAATGAAACTGAAAACTGGAAGGGATCTACAGCCATTAAAGAAACTGAAACACTGGATTAATAAATCTCCCCATACAAGTGGGGAAGTCCTAGGTGTTTTATTCAGCAATGTAAACATTTCTAATGGACCTTTTATCCAATCCAACAATCCTGTTTACTTGTCTGTACTTCTTATTCTTTAGGAAACTCTAATAGGCCCTGGGTGGCATCTGTCTTATTCAGTGCTGTAGCCCAAACCTAGCAGAGGCTTGGCCTGAACTTAGCACAGTTAAACTATGGTAGAAAGTTAGAAAACCTAAGGGACCGGTATATACAGAGTTCCTTTCTTAAAAATGTGTATTTTAAGAAAGGAAAAAAGTGTATTAAAGGTGTAATAATATATACCGATATAAAAGATGACTACAAGTCATCTTTGTATACATGTGTATACATGTGTATACATTTTTTTTTGGCACCCCTGTACATATAAGATTTCAGGCAAAGGTATGGGACTTTCACAGAAGCCACTAGGTCCGAAGTGAAACTTCAAACAGCCAAGGCAGGGTTGTGACCTTGAAGACTAAGCCCTACATCACCTCCTGTGGTGCTAGTTCGGTACAAAAAGTCCCTTCAGAATGAAAATCTGCATGTAGCTCATGGCTCTCCCTAAGACTTGGTCTCTATAACAACCTAATAAATCACCTGGAATACTGAAATTCACCATTTGGCCTTTTTGTTAATAATACTAAAGTGAATTATTAGGAACTTCTTGAGAGAAACAGCTGAATAACATTACAAAAAAAAAGGCCTGAATTCAATTCAGATATTTGAAGAGTTTTTCAGTAACTTTCAAGCTACTTAGAATTGCCCCTCACCTGTATAGCTCTGACCTACAGCAAAAATTCTGAGACAAATACTCGGAGGCACCAAGATTCATCATTCTATAACCAGGACAATAGGGCCCTAACTTGCCTTTTTTTTTTTTTTTCCTAACTTGCCTTTTTGATGTAGAGAAATTAGCTTTCTTTTTATTTATTTATTTTTTGAGGGCAGTGTCACTGGCCCTCATATGTGGGATCCGAACCGGGGCCGCTGGCGTCCCAAGCCAGCACCTAATCACCGCACCACTCAGCCTGCCCACTTTCTTTTTGTTTTTATTCACAAGTTCTACAGTCATGTAGAGTTCAGCTGAACACAGGATGTGGGCACCACACCTAGGATCGTTAGGCTGTTAGATGAGGCTCAGGTGGGCCTTAGGTTTTGCCTACCAGAAGTACTGACATGGTTGTTTTGGTTTTGTTTTCTTTTTACTCCTCAGCTCCTGAACCAGTTTTCCATTAGAAGAGCCGAGAAGATACAAGATTTTCTGTGTCCATCATGCAGAAGTGTTTTTACCTTGAAGATCTGGCTTCTAAATTCAGAGGGGTCCCTAGTCAGTTAGAGCTGGGTAGCAGCCTCAGGCTCGCGGGACACAGTGAAGGGTAAGCAGCCCAGGTGGATCAACAAGAGTGCTGCCCTGAAGCGCCTGAGAATTTGGTTGCTAGGTAATCTCCCCAGGATCCACCAATTGTCCTACCCAATTTTGATGGAGCAAAACCTAGGGATTGAAGAAAACAACCTCACAAAGTTCCTATGAAGGGTGTAGAAAACAGGGATCTTTTTTAAAAAAATCTGCTCCCAAATAGCGATCCCAATAAACTGTACTCAAACCCTAAATGGTTAAAAATGCAGTTTATTTCTCTTGCCCTTTCAAGGGTTTTCTTTACCATAAGATTATGTTCTCATATTTCTACCAAGCCCCCAAACTTGGGGGATGCTGGCCCTTTAATGGGAGAGCAGGGGAGGGGCTGGGACTCTTAAAGCCGGGGGGCAGCAAACCAGCACTGGCTGGCTGCCATGGCTAAACTAAGCAGAAAGGACAACAGTCAAGTGGTGGGTGTCAGCAGCAAGGCAGCTGTGAGGTCCCCTTGCTGTGCACAGATTGAGACTGGTTGCGCCTCCGAATCCTAGCCTTGTCTCTCACTTCTGTCTGTTTGAAGGACAGCTTCCTAGAGCTGGGACAGTGAGGGCAAAGGGTAGGGATTTCGGGTAGTCTGAGAGCCTAGGGTCCTGCTCCTGGAGACCCTGGGCCAATGCTTTTCTGACAACCTTGCTGGGGGATGACCATGGCTCTTTTAGGGTGCCATGCCATCCCTACTGAGGAAGAGGGTACCTTTGGGTCTCTTCTTTGTCCCAGGTTTACCTTCCAAAATCTGCCAATGATCTCTCACCAGAGCAAACAGCCAAGGAGGAAATCTGCCAACCTGCAAAGATGAACTACCTTGAAGGTATCACTACATGGGCCATGGTATCTGGATAAAAAGCCCAGGGGTGCCCAGACTTACTCTTCTGTTTCAGTGGGTGGATATGGGCCTGGGTGTGATTCCAGAATCTCTAGGAGTGATTCCAAATCCTCCTACTTGATAGCTACATCATGCTGGGTGACAGAGGATCGCTTTTTTGGGCCCCATTTTCCTCACCTTCATAGTGAAATTATCAATAACAGGCTTATATGATTGTTGTGGGCATTAAATTAATGTACATATGTAAAGTATCTGGCTCACAGTAGGGTTATATTGCAGTGAGTCAAAGCAGCTGGAATTTGGTTAATTAAAGAGGCACAGGAAGGGCTGTTAGGTGGAGGAGAGCCAGTGGAGAAAGCGCTGTTGGTACTGAATGAGGTCATTGAAGAGAGGATGGAGTAAACGAAGGTGTCTGGCATCTGCCAGGTTCCATTTGCTCCAGTGGAGGACAGGTCGAGGCCTGTAGGGTAATGAGCCTGAGTTGAACCCTTAGAACAGGAGGCATTATTTGAAGGTGGTTGGAGACAGCTCATGAGCACAAGTGCTTCTGAGAAGCAGCCTCTCTAGATAAGACTCCTCACACCTGAGCCTCTGTCTACTTCCTTCTCAGGCCCCCACTCAAGCCAAGGTCCAGAAAAGTCCTGTATCCCCTCAGAGGAGGAGCTGGTGTCTGCCTCCCAATTAGAGGAGGAGGAAGAAAATGAGGAGGAGGAGGAGGAGAATCTGAATCCTGATCTAGCCCTGGACCTGGAGGAGGAGGAGGAGGAAGAGGAGGAGGAAGAAAATGATCTTGGGGATCCAGCTGTCCTCAGTGCCATCCATAACACGCAGGTACCATGGTGGGGAGGGTGGGGTTGTCTGGAACTGCCTCAGCTCAGCAATGGTTACCAAACATCCCTCTCCTCTTCTCCACCCCTTTCTAAGATAGGTTCTGGGTTAATAACGCTTTCTATGTCAGCGTTGAACCTGAGTAGGGACTCGCTTCTTCCATCCCTCTTTCCTCCTGTCTCCCACTTAGTTTCTGATGCTGTCTTCACCTTAAAAACCAGGTCTAAGCAGGGCTGTATATCACCTATAGGAGCTGGTCCTGCTCCTAGTGCTGAAGGTGAGTCACCTTTGACCCTGGGCCCCTCTGTCTCAACAATCCATTCCTGCTATTTATTCCCTTGGATTCCCACAACCAGAGGAGAGAGACAAGGATTCCCATGTAGAAATGAAGTGACTCAGACCCTGTTTCAAACTACTCCTGACATACAAGTTTTGCTTTTCCTGAGATACCAGTCTTGTGTCCCCTCAGGACAGGAGAGGGGTCCTGGCCAAGTTGACTTTAATTATGAGGCAGGACCAGGCTGCCGCTATCCTGATTATTGGAAACAGTTGGCCTTGCTGTCCCCACCCTCTATAAACACAGATGAATGTAGAAGACACCACAGGGTCTCATTCAAGTTGGGTTCTCTTCCCTCCTATTGCAGAAAGGTCTTCTCAGCTCCCCTGGAATCAAGGCCCCTGGTGTGTTGGGGATGTCACCTGCCTCCTTGTACTTTCTGTACCAGGTGAGCCTCCAGTCCCCATCATGAGAGAAACTGACTTGGTGCTGAGAAGGAGCATACCAAGTGTCCCTAATTTCCTTATTTTCAGTCTGCTCTTGACCTTGCTCTGGGTAAAGTATGGGTATGGGAGTTGGGAGATGCCCCTCATATAGAGAAGCTTGGTAAATGACAAAGATGGTACTAGGACAACTGACCATTCATATGAAAAAGGACAAATTAGACCCCTACTTTCATTTCCCTTTTAGCAGATGAGCAGTGCTGAGCTTAAGGCTAGAAAGAGCACCTGCCCTTCAATTAACTGCAAAATGGGAACATGGTCTGGGGTGGGGGAATTGCAAAAAAATTCCTGCAGGGAGAAGAAGGAAATTCAGCTGGGAGGAAGGCTTCAGATGAGTCAGAAAAGAGACAGCTAGGCATAGTCCCTGTAGCTTACAACCCAAGAGCCTGAGAGAAGCCTCATAGAGAGGATAGGGAGAGGTGTTGACTCATCAGACAGTAGAAAAAGCACATGCCTCCACATTGTCAGGGACTGATGAGCTGCTCCTTAGGATGTGACAAACCCTGTTGGAAACAAGGGCAGGACCCACAGTCTGGTGACTTCACATCCCCCAAGATGGGCAAATGTTTGGTGAGGTTCTTGAGGGAAAAGGCAGGTGAGAGCGCAGAGGCAGAGAAGGCACTGACCAGCAAGAGCAGCATCTGTTGGTGGGTATGCCCTTTTCCCAGATGTCTTAATTCCTCTCTTAGACCCTGGACTACTTGTCGCCAGGTCCTTTCCGGCCTACTCTTCCCAGCACCAGCTCTCCAGCACGGCACTTTGGCCCTCGACTGCTCTCACCAGACCCACCTCTCTTCTGCAGCCCACCGACCTCATGGTCCCCTAGGTTCAGGTACTGGTTCAGGGTGCCAGGTACCCAACCATCCACAACAGTCAGAACTCTTCTTTGGAGTTCTTAGGAGGTAGTTTTGAGGAGGGATGGGAGCCACTCTACCAGCTGCCACAGAAAAATACAGGAACTTACTAAGTGTGAGGTAGAGTCCAACCCCTTCTTCCCTCACAGATGAGGAAATGGGGGCCCAGGGAGACTAAAAGAACTTACTTGAGGGTTAGTTGGTATGGCAGAACTGAGATTAGGACTGAGGACTTCCAAGTGTCAGGCTAAGTGGTTTTCTACTGTGTCAAGATTTCCTGCAGCCAGGTTGTAGAAAAGTGTATCTTGGAGGGGAATGTGAGTCCTGTTGAGCTAGGGTTGTGATGTTCCATGTGGCTGTCTTTTGGGAGGCACATAAACAGATAGGGTTCCCTTAGATGCCCAACTGAGTTACCACAGGCTAAATGAGTGGAGGGGGTAGGGAGCCGAGAACTTCTTTCAGCCAGCCCAAGTTTCTTTCTAAGTCTTCCCAGTCACCTGACCCAGCTCCACCCTCAGCACCAACGGATTTTGCAGCTGCAGCAGCAGAGTCAAACACCAAGGTAAAACCTAGAGGAGCAGGGTTGAGGGCAGCTCATTGGCATGCTGGGTATTTCCCCAAAGTCCCTGCACAATTTGGACTCTCGTAGTGCTGCCCACCTCTGTACTCTCTCCCATCCTCCCAGACAGCTCCACACCCTGTTCACCACACTTTGGGAAGTTCACTGTGGCAGGGGTGGGTAGGTCTAAAGGGATATTCCTCCTGGCTTGAAGTCCCCCAGCCAAGAAGCCTTGGTCTCAGCAGTCAGACCCCTATGCTAACCTCATGACACAAAAAGAGAAGGACTGGGTGATAAAAGTGCAGATGGTTCAGCTGCAGAGTGAGAACCCCAGCCTGGATGACTATTACTACCAGGTGAGCCCCACATGCTCTTCCCACCTCTGACCCTGGGGTCAAATGGGCCTGGATTCCACAGGCACTCTCAGATCCTCTCTTCTTCGTCTCATAGGGGCCACATCCATTCAGGTGGGAAAGACTACTCTAGGATAGGGACCATATTTCTAAAGTTGACATCCCAACCTCATTCACTTCTATTTTCCTACCCTTCAGCCAAACCCTGATGCTTTGTCTCCATCCTTTGCCAAGAATTTTCCCTATTCAGCCCAGAAGTATGGACTTTTCCACCTTTATATGCTTTTGTGAGTCATTAGAGATGTGTTATTATAAATATTTATCTATTTTCCTTTTTTATATCTAAAACACAGAGATCTTATAAATAGTGGGATTCAATATGTTGAATTGAACAAATATTGGTAGACATTTTGACTCATCCTCTTGCTTCCTATCCCCTCTTTATTTATGGGGTAAATATTGGGTTGTCGGAAAAGTCATGATGCATTTTTGCAACAAAAAAACAGAAAAAAAATACATCATGACTTTTCCTACAACCCAATACTTGTCTGTGGGTTTTGGGGTTGTCTAAGCTGTGTCTCACTTCTCTTCAACTTCCATGAGCCCTCTACCAAGGTCCCCACCTTTGTCTCCTTCCTAGTTAGTTTCTTCCTTTTCACCCCATTTCCAAAACTCTCCTCTTCCTGTCGGGGTCACTGAAAGTGAAATAGTTTTAAGCTCTTGCCTTTTGACACTGCTCCTAAATGAAGGAACTTCATTGAAATCCTTGTTTGGCTCATAGTCAATGGATTTATTTTAGTTTGGGATTTTATAGATTTCTTTAAGAAAATATTAGAGCTGCTGAGCAAATCCTCAGAAGAGCAAATCCTAGAGGCCAGTTGACAAATAGTGCTACCTCTGTACTTCAAGCTGCTGATGGTCTCCATGCCATCAGATAACTCCAATTTTGGAAAGTACAAGTAGAATCACCAAATCAAAATGGGGAGGGGGAGAATATGTGGTGTGCAGTATGTAAGTTGGGAACAAGGAATGCAGCAAGGTTGCAGGTGCTGGGACAGGTTTGTTACCTGGCTCTCCACCTTGCTCTCTGCCTTTCCATCAGATTTGATAGCTCTTCAAGTCCTTAGTATAGGGATCCCAGGACAGGTGGCATGTGGCCCAGGGTACTTCAGGTCCTTTGCAATGATTGCCAAAAGAGCTTAAGTTGCCAGGATCGTTCCTGGAATGGATTCTATAGGGTGTGTTAAGAGGTTGCACTTGAGAACTTTAATTCTAAGTTCAGAAGATGAGTATACATTTTCCCATTCCACGGACTCAGAAATATTATCAGAAACTAGAGAAGAAGCAGACAGATGAAGAGCTACTTGGGCAAAGGAGCAAGGTTGAGTCCCTCAAGCTGGTAACACCTTACATTCACAAGGCAGAGGCTTACGAATCAGGTAGGACCAGGGCTGACCTGCTGGGTTGGGCTGGCCATCTGGGTGGACAGAGGATGGAAAGTGGAGGGAAATATGCCTGTCCTAACTCCTTTCATGCAGTGGTTCGAATCGAGGGTTCCCTGGGCCAGGTAGCTGTGTCGACATGTTTTAGCCCTCGCCGAGCTATTGATGCTGTACCCCATGGAACTCAAGAGCCGGTAAGAGCAATATCTTCCAGAACCTTTTTTCTCTCCCCTGTTTTGGAGACAGGTCTGAAGCACTTTTGTGCTTCCATTCAGATTGTGACCTAAGAGTGGGGAAGAACTGTGATCAGGATTTGTGTTAGCCTTTCCAGCTCAATTTCTAGCTTGCCCAAGGCCTGGGCTGCTGTTGTGGATGTGTGGCTGATGGCTTGGGGACTCTTTCTCCTAGGAGATAGGAGCTGCAAGCATTCAGAGGCTTCAGGTGTTGTACTGGATTGAGAAGGTGAGATCAGCTCCTTTAGGGATGAGTCCCTAACTTACCATTGAAAATGGGATATTGCTCAAATTGACCTTTTCTTCTTTTCCCACCCTCAAATTTCCAGATGTTCCTTCAGTTACTAGAGATAGAGGAGGGCCAGAAGGACGGGCCTTCACAGCCCTGCTACTCTGAGCAGCAGAGAAACCAGGTTCAGAAGCTCTTCCAGGCCTTAAAGACCCAGGAGCAGAATAATCTGGAGTGAGCATGGGAGGGTCACACCTCGGCTCAGTACGGGAAGGACCAGCAATGACATTGGCTTTGCTTCAGCCCCTCTTTTCTGGCATGTAGCCCTCTCTTCTATGCAGAGCCCTGAAAATGCTCTCCTCTCTCACTTGCAGTGAGGTGGCAGATGGCTTCCTACAGGTGCTCTCCGTGAGGAAGGGGAAAGCCCTAGTGGCCCGGCTGCTCCCCTTCCTGCCCCAGGATCGGGCTGTTAGCCTTCTTCTGGCTATCACCCACCATCTACCCCTCCTGGTCAGGAGAGACGCAGCTGATCAGGTACTGTGGTGTTAAGTGGAGGAGAGGATGGCTTCATGGATGGGCTAGGCACCTTTCCTTCTCCTCCAGTCCTTGCCTCCAGAGATGCCAGAGAAGCTGTTGGGCAGTGAGGGGTGCCAATGGTGCCATCCTTAAGTGAAGTAGTGACAGAATAAACTATTGGAACAGCTGATCATCTTTGGGTACAATGAACAAAAGAAAACACACAGGCCTTGGTTGCACAGGTGTGAGTGTGCTGTGGAGGGTGAGAAAATAAGGACTCCCTGATAAACGTTGCACCCCATATCTACTTTTCTTAGAGAAGGCACCTTAGAAAAAGTAGGTATCGAATGACCAGTGTTAGGGGTGGGGAGACATGAGTGGTGATAGGTCTGGTGAATAACCTGACCAGGTAGGTGCCAAAGGCAGGTCGGCAAGAAAAGGGATTGGAGGCAAGGCAGGAGGAGATGGAGTCAGAGAGGCACTCACTGACCTTCTTGCAGGCCCTACAAATGTTATTCCAACCTCTGAGCAAACATATCAATCACATGACCTTCCATGAACTCCTGCAAGGACTTCAGGGATTAATGCTGCTTCCACCTGGCTCCTCAGAGCGGCCCATCACTGTGGTGCTTCAGAATCAGGTAACATACCTGGGAAGCTTTTCTCTTTCCACAGGTAGCCTCCAGGGTTATCACTGGCAAGGAATAAATGAGGGAATGTCTTCATCTCTCTGCAATCTTCTCATATCTCTAGTTTATCCTCTGCCGTGCTTCTCAACTTCTAGTGAGCATTAGGATAACCTGAAGAGCTTATTGAAACCAGTTCCTTGGGCCCACCCCCAGAATCTCATTGAGCAGACCTGAGTGGGGCCTATGCATCTGCCTTCTTAACAAGCGCCTTGATGATGGTGCTGGTATGGACCTCTAGAGTAGAGGTCACCAAACTTTTTTGATTTTTTTTTCTCTTTTGGTAAAAAACCCCACCTCTGACCCATACCACCCATATATGTGTTTATAAGTCACATACATGTAACACTAGTGTTAGGTACATAATAAATATAAGATATATAGTTTTGAAAGATGATACTCTAGATGTGAAAATTCCGATAACTTCTAATATGCCAGTGGATTGTCTTATGAACCTCTCTCCAAAGATCTTTGCCTAAAGCAGTGCTTCTTAAAGTGGGGTCTACAGACTACCTGTGTTAGATTCCTGGGTCCAATCCTGATCTACAGAGTCTGACTCCTGGGGGCAGAACTCATGAGAGTGCATTTAATTAGTTTCTCAGAAGAAGCTTTTGGAAAGTTCAGAGCAGTGATTCCCTTGGAAAGGACTGGGAGTTCTTTGGCCAGTCAGTGTAAACCTGAGAGCTTTATGGGTATTGGTCTCCATTTGTACATGTGAACTTGCCCTTTGAGTTGGGAAGACAGAGCCAGGGAAGCATGGAATGCCTAGGGTGAACTCATTTTACTGGACATGTTATCACTTGCAGTTTGGAATATCTTTGCTCTATGCCTTGCTGAGTCATGGGGAGAAGTTGGTATGCTTGGACTCTTCCCTAGAGGAATCCAACGGTGACCATACAGCTTGGTAAGATCATAAAGACCTGTAAATATTATTTCAGTACCCCTGGAATATGTAGGCTGAGCCAGATAAGATGTTTCCTGAGTGGTGTATTCAAACATTGGAGAGGAGGTCAAAGGGGAAAATAGCAGGGTTGTAGCTGTTCTGTTCTGCCTTTTTTTCTTTTCTTTTTTTTCTTTTCTATAGTCCCCTAAAGTGTTCCTTTCCATGGGAGGCATTATAACATAGTAATTAAGGGGACAAGCTTTAGAGCCAAACAGATCTAGGTCTGAATTCTGCCTCTGTCACTTAGAACTGTAACTTTCGGGCATGTTACTTCCCTTCTCTTAGGCTGTTTTCTCATTTATAAACTAGGGATGTAGGGATGATGGTACTAACCACTTATAGAGTTTTGAAGATTAAGTAAGAAAAATGTGTAAAGCACGGAGCATTGCCCTGGCATATGTCAAACGTGCAAATGTTCTCTCTTAATTGCTACATGCATAGAGGGTGATGGTGGTGGTAGAGGATAATAAAGATCTTGGCCTTGAATCTGTTCCCTGAATAAATACAAATACTCTGATGTATTTCTTCCTCTCTGTCCTCCAGGACAGACATAGTGATTCTGATCGCCTGGGAGATAGCTCAGATGCCTACAGCCTCTCTGGCAGAGCCCCTAGCCTTCCCCAGCAACATTCTTCCCCTGTTCTGTCGCCATGTGGACAAACAATTGGTACAGCAGTTGGAGGCTACAATGCAGTAAGTGATGGCAGAAATAAGGTCATAGCCCTTCCCCTTGTTCAAGCCGTGTCTAGGTTCTGTCACTTCTCTACTTCTTTTAAACCAAGAGTATGGAAGATATCTTGCTTATAGAAGTAGTTCTAGGCTTTTTGGCATTTATTGAGAAACCAGTTTGCTCCAAGTTAGAGTTCTGAGACCTGTTTCTTCAGCCAAACCTTTTAATCCTGGGTGCATTTGTCCTTTATCATGCTAAGTTATTTGAGGGCAAGAATTAATTTGAGAAGCTGAAGTGTTCAAGAAATACTTGAGTGACAACTGTTCCAAAATATAAGCATGAACAACATGGAGGTCATCTCTGTCCTCAGAATTTACCATCTGCTGGAAAGAGTCAGATATTAATTAAATCATACCAATACTTTAGAAAATGAGATTGTTTGCAGTTAACACCTTTTCTCTTTATAGGTTTGCCTGGATCTACTGATCCCGTTGTTCTGGAATATATACATTTGGGAAAAGTTTAATCAACAGACACTAGCTGTGCCGGCAATGTCTATAGAGATCCAAGAGTCTGAAGACATTTCTTATGCCTTGATATATTGCCCCAAACATTTTCTTATGCTTTCTTGAAAAACCTGAATAATATGCCTAAAAAGACATGGCATAGTAAGGTATGATTAAAGAGATAATGATGTGTTGAAACTTGTTTGTAAGTTAGGAGGTATAATGAAAGCTATTTTCTTATGTGTGAATGCTCTAAGAATGTCCTTAAAATAAGGGACAGGGCTTTGTAAAGTCTAACAAAAATATGACCTTGGAAATTTCTTCAATGTTGCCATTTTTTAAAGAGTTTTTCTGACTATAAGAAGAATCAGTTTGGAATTTTCTAAAAGGGAAGCAGAAATTTGACAGTAGGTGGTTGTTGACATAGGTTAAGGGAAGTTACTTTTCTTAAGAATGACATGTTACAGCTTGTCTGCATGATAATGAAATGAGTGAAGGGGGCTGGATACAAATATCTCCCTTGGGATATGAAATGTTTGATTTAACTTGACGAACAATATCATGCATTGGTCAGCAAACACTGGAGTGCCTTTTACCAACCAGGCACCATTTTAGGTGGTAGGGTAACAGTGGTAAGCAAGGAAAAGTCCCTGATGTTCTGAAGCTTACATTCTGTTTCGACAGGGACTGATGCAAAACACCAACTAGTGATAAACACCATGATGAAAATAAAACTGGGTGATGAGTGACTGGAATGGAATGGTCCAGGAAGGCCTGTCAATAGAGGTTGCATTTAAGCTGAAATGAAAAGTATGTCATGTAGAGGCACTAGTGACCACAAAGCCCCCCAAAGCAAGAATGAACTTGGTGTGTTTCAAGAAAAGAAAGTGTGGCTGAAGTACACAGATAAGAGGGGAGGGTGATGAGGTTGGAGAGAGGTAAGGAGGGTATAGCTCTGTAAGCCATTTTTTAAAATCTGGATTTTTAACTGATGGAAAGTACAAATTTTAAACAGGAAAGTAATATGACATGATTTTGTTTTTTAGAAGATCACTCTGCTGAATTGTTAGGGAAACAAGAGAAAGCAGAGAAAAATGTTCAGAGGGTTTTTTTTTCCAACAGCTCAGGCAAGAATTGAAGAGCAGTGGTGACAGAAAGCAGAGAAGAGATTTGGAATAAGTCTTGGAAGAAAGTAAGAACTAACAGGCAGTGTTGATGGGATGGATAAAGGTGGTGGTTAAGAATCAAGGCTGAAAAAAAAAAAAGAATCAAGGCTGACTCCCAGGTAGAGCTGAATGTTGGGTGTCCCATACTGAAGTGGGAAAAATGAGAACAAAGGTTTTGTGGGGGGTTAAAAATCAAATTTAGACATTTTAAATTTGAGTCCTATTAGAAATCCAAGTAGACATATCAAGTAGGTAGTTCAACAGTGGTCTGGAGTTGAAGGAAATGCTGAGGGATAAAGACATGAAAGTGGGAGTAATCAGCATATAGATGTTACTTAAAGGTAGGAGAAAAGGAGAAATTATGTAGGAAGAAAAGCAGACTGAGGAGGAGTTATAGTGAAATAGGTAGAAAAAATAGGAAATGGTGTTACCAAAATTGAACAAAGTTCTTTAAGAAAGGAGTGAGGAATGATAGAGATGATGGCTGGTTATGGCAATTTGGAGATCATCGACCTTAGGGACAGTTTTGGTGGAGAGATCAGCCTGATTAGAGGGGTTGAGGTGAGGAAGGATTTTTTCTGACCAAGAAGAGTCAACTTGGAATTTTCTAAAAGGGAAGCAGAAATTGGACAGTAGGTAGTTGTTGATGTAGGTTAAGGGAAGTCATTTTTCTTAAGAATGACACGTTATAGCTTGTCTGCCTGGTAATGAAAGTACCCTCAAGAAAGGCGGAGAAAACAATGCAGAAGAAAAATATTTTTACAGACACAAAGCTCTAGAAAAAGAGAAGGATGGGAGTCAAAGCACAAAAGGAGGCACTAACCTTTGGTAGCCCTACTGTGACCCTATCTGTGCAAAAGAATGTGTTGATAAGAAAGGTACTGCCATTGATTAGGGTTCTTTCCAAAAATGCCTACTCCACACCTCTTCTCACCACCTCTGCTTCTTTCCCTCTCTCTCCTGCCGCTCTCCGACCATACTTCCTTGAGAAAATGAAACGGGAACTCCCTCACCTCCACTCACTCCTTACCCTGTTTCCTCACCCGTAACAATGGATATTGTTTAACTTCAACACTCAGGTCAACTCCCTCATGATGGATGGGTCCACACTACAGAGACTATTGCACCACGCCAGGGCCTGCAAAACAAAAATAGCACACTAAAGGAGACAGGAACGGGGTTCCAATAGCTAGGTGGCAGCTACATTAAGGCAGCAAAGGGTGATGCCACCGAGTGAGCACACCTGCTAGCCTGTGCTAGGCTGCTAAATGAGGCCCTCAAAACTGTTTCAGAGTGGGCCGGCCGAGTGGCGCGGTGGTTAAGCGCTGGCTTGGGAAGCCAGCGGCCCGGGTTCGGATCCCACATATGAGGGCCAGTGACACTGCCCTCAAAAAAAAAAAACAACAAACAAAAATCAAAACTGTTTCAGAGTCAACAGTAGGCTTGAGGCAAAGACAGATGTGGCTTTGCTGGAGTGGGTGGTTGGTACCGGCCTCTACAGGCAGGGAATGGAATCGCTGCAGGAGGCACCAGGCAGGGAGCGCCTTGGCTACACTGCGCATGCCCAGGACGCCGTGGGGCGCAGGTGACCGGAAGTAGCGGCAGACCCAAAGATGGCTGCGGTGCAGTCCGGAAGTGCTGCCGGCGGTGGTGCCTGCAGCCCTAAAATCATGGAGCGGGTTCTACCTATGTTGTTGGTGCCGCTTCCCGCAGAAGCAACGGGGCGGCTGGGATCCCGGGCGCAGATGCACAGAGAGCAAGAGGTTCTGGGAAGCTTGACCGCTGCAGGCAGCCTTCAAGTGCTTTCCTTGGCGCCCGGCGGCCGGGGCGGGGGTGGCTGCTGCCTCGACGGCCCCTTTCGGCAGTAAGTGCTGCAGGAGGGCTGGGCAGTGTAGGGGGTGCCCAGCGCTCTAGCTCGGCAGACCCCAATACCCCACTCCTGCCCTGGAGGTAGCGGGAGAGGAATGACCGCCGCGGGAAACGCCTCAGAGGCGAGCCCGGCTCCCTCTTGCCACTTGCCCCTCGCTCCCTGGCTTCGGGTGGGCGGAGCCGGTATCCCGCGTCTCTACTGGCGGCGGCGAACCTGGAAGGGGCCCCAGCTTACGCGCTGATTTCTTTTATTCATTCAACACAGGTTGATTAATCGTCCCTGTGCGCCGTTAATCTATTAGATACCAGCTGGGGAATCATCCCTCCTTGGAATCATCCTGATCCTCTTTTTCTTGCCCCTGAGATAGAGGGATTCCCTTCACGTATGGGCTTTCCCCCCTTTCTTCAAGGACAGAGCCTAGTTTGTACACTCATTTATTCAAATACTTATTACGCACTTACTGTTACCTAGGAGCAGTGCCTAAAAAGTTGAATAAGACAATTCTTATATGTGAGGCTTGCATGATTTGGGAATTAAGAAAAAAAAACCATCATTACAATCATGTATTACTTTCCAGTCCATAATTGACAGTTTTCACATCATTAAGTTTGGTAGTGCCCTCTTAAGCCTTTGGGCTGTTTTTTTTTTTTTTTTGAGGGCAGTATCACTGGCCCTCATCTGTGGGACCCGAACCGGGGCCGCTGGCTTCCCAAAGCCCGCGCTTAACCACCGCGCCACTCGGCCGGCCCAAGGGCTCTTTTTTATAATAGAAAACATTTTGGAAACGATCTCCTCTTGAAGACTTTGAGTAGCCAAGAGGTGTCTTACCTTGAAATCTCCAGGTCCTAAAACTGCCAGGTCCTATAACTGCGTTTGTTAAATCAGTGAGTGCTTCTGTGTTTTCTTTATTCCCTATTTCTAGTTGCTAGGAAGGAGAATCAATTCCCTAAGGGAAGTAAGTGTATTCAACGGTATTAAGTACGGATGAACAGAGCCTCGTAAACACTGTAATGAGGCACCGAGAAAAGAAGCAGAACTCTTGATGAGTTTGAACTTAACAGAAAAGACATACACACGTGAATTAATGGGGGCATTCATAAGCTACTGCGTGAAATTCGTGGGGAGGGGCGTGGATCAAGAAGAGCTTTTCTTATTGAATTGCACTGAATTTTAATTCAATTAAAATACTTCAAGGGTAAAAATAGGGACGTTTATACTATTCAGGGTGTACTTCCTACTTTTCTTAAAGTGTTGATAGTCCTTTTTATATTGTTGAAAACACTGTCCGTCCTTTATTTTCATTGAAAATCTCCTATCTTTCCACGTGGAAATATATAGTCCATGTTCTAATGATGTTAATGGTGTCATAGTATTCTGACTTGTAAATATATCTTAATTTATTGAACATTTTCCATATTCAACACTTAGATTGTTTTCAGATTTTCAGTGTAAACAGTCAGGAATTGGGCATTAATGAAAACCCAGTCTAGGTATAAGGACAAAAATATAAAATGTGTTCCTCTCTTTCTCTAATAAGGATATACAGCACCAATTCCTATTTTTGTAGATATAAAACTTAATACTTCTGTAGTAAAAAGCTTTTTTAAAAAGATGAAACTTTATCAGCATGGTAGCCTCATCTCATTCCATTGCATTGTTTTCAAAATTGGGGCCTTTTTGGTTTTTGTTTTTTTTTAAAGCTGAGCCCTCCTGCCACCTGTTGGCAGCTCAGCTTGGGCTGGGCATCAAATTGCTGTTGCTCAGAGCTCAACTCGCACTTTTGAGCGCACTCTTAACCAACTGAGCTATTTGACCGGCCCTCCCTTTTGTTTTTACAATGTAACTTAGTATTATTTAACTTGAAGCTGTAGCATCATTAGTGTCTTTCAGTCCTTGTTAGCCGGTGTTGATATGACATTACTGTTACTTTAAATATTCTGTAACTGTGCTGTCCAGCATGGTAGCCATTAGCCACATGTGACTTAAAATTTAAAATTCATTTTCTCAGTTGTGTTACTCATATTTAATGTGCTCAGTAGCCACATGTAACTGTTGGCTACTGTATTGGACAGTGTAGAGATCTAGAACACTTCCATCCCAGAAAGCTGTAGTGGACAGCTATTCTGTAATATTCCATTTCAGAGTCTTCAGGTCTGTTAATGCACATAATCTCTTTTTAAAAGTCATTGAAAGCATTTAAGTTAGCAAAACCTATTTTGTTAATTGTGAGCCGCACTTCATATAAATAATATGCATATTTGGTTGTTGAAACTTATCCTTGATCATAACAGTTCCTTTAAACATACCATCAGTCAGGATTTAGGATAAAGGAATGAAAGCAGCCATCATTTCTTGCTCCATGTCCCCTTTTCATTATCCACTTCTATATTCTTGTGTTGGCCTGCAAGGGGCTGAAGGGGAAGAAACAGGAAGCAGGAGAGGGCAGAGGCAGGAAGTCCTAGAGCAGTTTACACTCTCTTAACTTGGATCTAGAATTAATGCTACCAGGTAAACTAAAGAACTGTTCTTTGCTCCTTCTGCCCTTCTACCCAGCATTGTGAGTAAATATTGTGGATATAGAATATAATAATCTAAACTTTTTTCTTAGCTTTGTGTGGGAGGATTCTCACAACAGAGGCACACCAACAGACAAGCCCAAACTGCTCGTTCTTAGTGAAAATTATGAACTGCTCATCTATGAATTTGATTTGAAAGATGGAAGATGTGATGGAACCATTTTGTATAGCTATAGCAAGGAGACATTGCAAAAACTCATTGAAGATCAAAATATCAGTAAGTATTTATAGGTGGTCTTTCAACATGTTTAAATCTGTGATATTACTATGTAATTTTATATGTTTCAGGAAAAATTCTTATAGAGGTGAACTCAGGGTGGGAGATCTGCCTTGTCCAATACTAGTTAATAGCCACATGGGATTACTGAGCACTTGAAATATGGTTAATATAAATTAAGTGTCCAGCACATACCAGATTTTGAAGACTTAGTACAAAAAAAGTAAAACATCTCATTAATATAGGTTTTTGTATTGATTAAATGTTGAAATGATACTTTGGATATAAGATAAATAATATGTATTAAAATTAGTTTCACCTGTTTCTGTTTTCAATGCAGCTACTACTAAAAAATTTAGAACTACATGTGTGGCTTGCATTTGTGGCTAAATTATATTTCTATTGGATAGCGCTGATCTAGACTGGTTATAGAGCTATGTATTTACTATGTCCCCTCTTGAGGGCTGCGGGGAGCAGAAATCAAAGCACTTGGGATTCTATTGTTAAGGCAGTAGCATACTTGCTGCTCTTGATTTTAAGTTTCCTTCTTTTTCATTTTTTAAAACAGTCTGTGATTGTTTTTGTGGGGTATTATGTGTAAGTAGGCTTTTTTGAATTATCTTCTGGTGTGCTGTCAGGTTGTCCATAAACAGAAGAAAAAGAGACATTGTACACCATCTATTTTCATCCCCTTACCTACTTTCTAAATGACTATTTGTTTAGGTGGGTATGAGTACTAACTGCCTAGTGTTGGACTGAACTAAGTGCTATTTCTTTTTCGTTTTACCTGTTTGTGTTGTTTACAAAGTCAAATTTACCCATTGTAAAATCATGACCAATGAGTTTGAAATAATGTTCTTTTATTTCATAGGTATTTCCTTATTATCTTTGCGAATTCTGTCATTTCATAATAACACATCATTATTGTTCATCAACAAATGTATCGTCCTATGCATTATATTTCCTGAAAGAGATGCTGAGATTAGAGTACTCAACTGTTTCACGTTACCCTTGCCTGCACAGGAAGTGGACAGGATTATTGACATGCAGCTCTGCAGAGGAATTCTTTTTGTTTTAAGTAGTTTAGGCTGGATCTGTATCCTTGGTGGTAAAGATGTTTATATGCAGGGAAGGAGACTACCTAGAAAGATGAACGCTTTTAGGCTTTTAGTTTTAGGGAACTGGGATATAGGTAAATGGTTAGTTTTTCAGTAAAACTTTTCAGGGAAAAAGATCTTCATGAATGTAAAATAGTTAACTATATTACTTTATATTTCCATTCAATTATTTTCCAGTATATACATATGTTTTTTCATAGTCATAATTATCCAACTTATTTGTGTTCTTTTTTAATTGTATATGCTCTGCATTACCCATTTATTCAAATATGCCTATTAAATATCTACTATGTGTTTGTTCCAGGAAGAATTTAGATGACTGTTTATGATATGAAACTTATATTTTCATGTATGAATATAATCCACCTCTTACTGCTAATGATTCCATCATATTAGTGAATCATATGGTTTGCTTAACCACTTTTAATTTATTTTTGGAAAATATTGTGGGTTTTTTGCCTCTAGCAGATCCATAGCTTATCAGCAAAACTATTTCAAAGGCTTGAAAAATGACCTGCTATGTGATTTTGGAACTTTCAATTCTAAATTAAAGGAATAGTTTTTCTATTTTAGATATATCAGCCCATGTTAAAACTTCTTTCGTAAAATGTTATGAATTATTGGATTAACTTCATTTTTGTTGCCAGGTTATAGAACTGTGTTGCCCAACACAGCACTAGGCATATGTAGCTTTTGAACACTTGAAATTGGCTAGCGTGACTGCAGAACTAAATTCTTAATTTTATTTAATTCAGATTTAAAAGATAATGCTTAATTCAGCTATTGGAGAACTTTTAAGTATGTTTGGAACAACCTCATTGTTCCAGGTTCTCAAATGTAAATTTTATGAAGTCTAAGTACAGATCAGTTATTTTCAGTGAAAATTTAGTGTCCAAATTAAGATATGCTATAGGTGTAGCGGGCCGGCCGAGTGGCGCGGTGGTTAAGCACTGGCCTAGGAAGCCAGCGGCCCCGGTTCGGTCCCACATATGAGGGCCAGTGATACTGCCCTCAAAAAAAAAAAAAGATATGCTATAGGTGTAAAATACCAGATTTTGCACCCTTTATGAAAAAAGGATGGAAACTATACCAATTTTTATAGTGATTACATATTGAGATGATATTTTAGATACATTACTTAAAATATATTATGATTAGGTTTACTGGTTTCTTTTTACTTTTTAAATAGGCTACTAGAAAGTTAATAATGACAAACGTTGCTCACGTTATATTTCTCTTGAATAGTATTGTTGTAGAACAGTAGTGAAAAATATTGCCAGTGTCTCAGGGCCTGGCACAGAGTGATATTCAGCAAGTATTGTTGAATGAACTCTATCAAGTTGTTTTATTTGGCCACCAACTTCATAGTCATCTGCTTACTGTGACAGGACAACCTCAGTGTCCTTTTGCTGTACCTACAAGGTGGAGCCATTCTGTGGTTTAAATGGTTAGGCATACTTAAGACTGGCATTTTCTTTAACTGTAACTCAAAGACATTTTTGACATTGTGGAGAGTACATATGTAGCTCATGTGGATTTAACACTTCACCAAGAAGATATGTGTAATGAGCAGCAACAGGAGCCAGCCAAGATGTCTTCTTTTACTTCATTGAAAGTGTCTCAAGACCTAGATGTTGTAGTGATTGTCAGCTCCTCCAACTCTGCAATTGCTCTTAACTTAAATCTATATTTCAGGTATGTAGATTACTGCAGTCTCTTAATTTGAGGTAAATAATTGGAGCCATAAGAGCTTAAAAATGCACTTATTAGGTTTTTTTTTTCTTTTTTAATACTAGTTTTCTTCCTCTATTCAGCTAGATCATGTTCTAACTACTACATAGTGAAGTTGTTACTGTATAATGATGTATGCAAATGACCACCGGCTGCCTTTTCATTTCTAGATGTATATCAAAACTTTGATTTTGATATGTTACTGTATATGGCTTATGTCATCATATAAGGAAAAATGTCATCAAGCACAATTTTAAAAGCCTTTGGCTGTTATACATTATCTATTCACCTCTTGCCCCACATTAGAGTAGAGGAGAAATGGGGTTTACCCTGTGTTAGAATTCTTGTGTGGCTCAGGGTCCTGGCTTCCTTGGAGATTACTTATCTTTTAAAGGAGTTTGACAAGACATATGCTTTCTCCAGCTGAGGATTTCCTCAGGTGTTTCCCTTGGAGAGCCTGCACTTTTGGATATCTAAATATTGTATTGTTGGAAAAGTCATGACAAATTTTTTTCTGTTTTTCGTTGCAAAAATGCATCATGACTTTCCGACAACCCAATATCTTAGTAAAAATTGAGTGCTAGGGCCAGCCGAGTGGCTCAGTGGCTAAGCGCTGGCTTGGGAAGCCAGTGGCCCCGGTTCGGTCCCACATGTGAGGGCCAGTGACACTGCCCTCCAAAAAGAAAAAAAAAATTGAGTGCTTATTTGTGTTGCTTTTTGATTTAGATAGTATTCTAGTTATTTCTGATTTTATGTTTGAGGGGTGTGTGTATGTGAGTATTCACACAGACACACTCACACACACACTCACACTAGCTTATACATTGCAAGTTGCTTATCTAAAAATAGGCTGGTTCATGTTTACAACTTTCGCTATTTAGGGTTATTCAAAACCATTAGGATTTTTCGTCCTAACTTAATATGAATGAGATAAACAAATCTTTGTATTTGGAATGCACTTTAGGTAATTGGAATGCACTTGGATGGGCTTTATTGCATATTGTTTGGATCACAAAAAAGGATACATTCATCTTCACATACCTACCAGAACTTCTCACCACTGTGATTTTTTTTTTTAATTTTCTCCTTTTTAAAATCTTTGAGCAAGGATGATTAGCACATTCTAAGATTGTGTGCTTATTTATCAGTAGGCCATTTTTACTGACTAAAACATAACCTTGTGTGTGTAATTACCTCCTAATCATCAGTAAAAACAATTGGAAAACAATTTGATAGGCGCATAGCGGGGAAAGCCTACTCAGCTACTCTGAGCCTTGAATGTAGGGTTCTAGTCCTCTGGATATTTTGGCAACACCCCAGGAGAACTCTGAAGAGGGCACCAGGCACATTCCTTTGAACAATTTCATTGAACTCAGCTACTGTCACATCAATCAAAGAAGAGCCACTGTTCTTTCCCTGCAGTAAGCTTAGGGATCTGTCCTGTCCAGCTGAAGAATGAGCCCTGTTTTTTAATTATTTACATAAATGCTCTTTAATTAGTATAATTTCTCTGGAGTTGACTGCATGTTTTATATTTGCTAAGTATGCTCTGCAATCTAAAAGTGTTTCTGTCATTCCTGCCTCCAGCTCTTCTTTCCCCTGATACAGAATGCCAGTCCTTTTCATTTTATCAAGTCCTGTTCATTCTTTGAGATCCACCTCTGTCATGAAGCCTTTCCTCACTAGAACCCCTGCCTCGTGTACTTTTGTACTCATTGTATAACTTTTCTCCTCTTTGAACTTCTGTAGCCCTTCTGCTTTAAACTACCATTTATCACTTAGTTGTATATAGTCTTGTATTATTTCCCTATTTTTTTCATGTTTCATATAAGCTCCTGGAGAACCCAAACTCATGATTTATTCTATCAGTTCACTGTCAGTGACTTTTTCTTCCAGTTTACCTTAGCTGTCTACTCTCATAGTCATGCCTTGGGCTTTGTCATTATTTGAAACTGCTCCTCCCCCACATCACTATTCTGCACACGTCACTTGCTGACTATAACTTCCCAAACTTTCCAGCTCACTTAAGTACCCACCCCCACTTCACCAGTCACTTAACCTCATTGGAATTTCCAGTCTTTTGACCTTTCACTCTTCAGCCCCATCCTGTCTTCACTTCCCTCCCTTTCTTAGCACAGGTTCTGTGGCCCATAATTTCACTTTCTTGCATGCCCCCTAAACTCTTGCTCCTGCCCCATGGTAACCCTTAGTCTGAAACAAATCTTTTTTTTTTTTTTTTAACTCTGCCTTTTTACTGTCCCTGCAACCAGGCAACTAAGTACTTATGAGGAAACCACACACAAAAAATTGATATCACTATAAGTTCTCATTCACGACTTTCAACTGGTCTCTCAGTAGTACCTGGAAATTTTACAATGATTTTTTTTTCATGAGCCCATTCTTTAGAACACTGTTTTTAAGCCTCCATTTTCCTCAAACATCTATTCATCTCTTTACCCCCAACTTGTTAGATTACTTTGCCTCCTGCTTTATAAAGGCAATAAAACCCATCTAATGGGAGCTCCTGTGGTTTCTCACATTAAATTACAAACCCACTTTCGTCACCCACCTTCTTTGCCTTCCCTCCTATTACATCAGAGGGATTCCCCTCCTCTTATGAAAGCCCATCCCTCTGTAAGCTCTGGATCCCATTTCTTCCCTCCTTGGAGACTACTTTCCATTTCCTCTCCTTTTTATATTTCCAACCTCTTAAGTATTAGATCCACATCCAGTTAATCACCAAGTCCTAGCCATTATACTTTCTAAATGTTTCTTGAACCTGTTTAACTTTCCTAACTCCTCTGTCACCTGATCTAGGCCACTATCATCACTCACCTGAACTAGCTTAACATGTCTGTTCTTACCCCTTCAAATTCATCCTCTGTAGAGTAACCAGAGTGATGCTAAAATCCATATCTTATCAGAGGTATAGCCAGGTATTGACATCTGGGGACAGGGTATATACCTTCTCCATGTGTCATCTTTTCTCACTGTCACAGGGCCTTCTTGAACTTCATCTCGACAAATCTGTCAACATACTACCTTCAAATTGTTTAAAACGTTAATAGTTAATAATTTAACTAAGTGCTCCCAGGGTTTCAATGCCTCCCTTTCTCCCCAGCTACGCTTCTATATCTGATCATATCACTTTTCTGCTTAAAACCCCTATTTAGCTTCCTTCCCCCGCAAGATAAAAACTAAAAAATCTTTAATAACAACCCATAAAGCCCTGTACCATCTGTTTCTTGGCAGCCTCTGCAGCCTCATCTCATACCACCTTGCTTCTCATTCACTATGCTTTAGCCACCCTAACCTTTGTGTTTCTCAAATGTGACAGCCCTCTTTCTGCATATACTCTCCCACCTCCACCCACACTCATTTTGCCTTCCTAATTTTTATGTATTCTCCTATCAGCCTAACTCATCTTTATGGTGGCGGTATAGTGAGTGCTTAAAAACCTTTATAGTGATATTGACCTTGTTCAAATCCAGCTCAACTGATTCTCTGAGCCTTAGTTTCCATATCTATAAAATGGGGATATATGTATTTCATAGGGTTGTTGAAAGGCTTAAATAAGGTAATTTATGTAAAGTTTTTATCACAACATCAGTAATATAGTAGGCAATAAATGCTCATATCTTTATAAATCTGTCAAGGGTCAAATTCTTTTTTTTAAATTGAGGTATAATTGACATATGACATACTAGTTTCAGGTGTACAACATAATAACTCAATATGTGTATATATTGTGAAATGATCACATAAATCTAATTAACATCATCACTATACATAGTAACAAATGGGTTAAATTCTTAAGGTTGACTTTGTCATTCTGCTATAAGTAATGGAGATAAGGAGTCCTATTCAGGATAACTTATTTTCTATACTGTTGTTTCTCTGTGATATACCGCCCCTAACACTGACCTCCACCCCACCCCCCACCCTCACCCCCATTTTTAACAGGAGCAGTAGTAACAGATTTGAGTTTGATCATCATTTTTTACCATGGCTATTATTTTGAAATGTAGGCAACACCCAGGACACCTACTATGTGAAAGAACTCTAGAAGACATTCCTATCGAAGGCCCTAGGGGCATAGATGAAGATGATCCTGTTAATTCTGACTACAACATGAAACTGACCAAGTTTTCCTTCCAAGTGGATAGGTACAGAAACTGTGTTTTTGGATTTATTTCCCTTTTTTGTCTTGCTTACTCCATACTTTTTCACTAAAGGACTTTACAGAGGTAGATTCTTTTTTTCTTAAGTATAGCTTGTTCCTTGCTTAGTATTTTATTTAGTCCCTTTCACTTGTAACAGGTGTGAGTTCTAACCTGTCTTCCAGGTCTTGGAAAGCCCAGCTATCATCACTGAATGAAGCAATAAAGAGCTCCAAACAGGAGGTTTCGCATTGTGCTCCATGGTTCCAGGATATTTTGTACTTGGATTCCCCTGAATCGAATAGCCACAGTACAAGTGTGCCAAGCTGGGCCTTCACGTCACAGGACATAAAGTGCAGTCAGTATAATTTGTCATGGAAAGATCATGCCCAGAACAGTGATCCAGGAAAAGCATGGAAAATAATGCACATCAGTGAACAGGAGGAACCCATTGAGCTTAGATGTGTGTCTGTGACAGGATTCACTGCACTGTTTTCTTGGACAGTGGAAAGGATGGGCTGCACCATTGTCCTCTGGGATTTGGAAACCCAGGGCATACAGTGCTTTTCCCTTGGCCAAAAGTGTATTCCTGTAGACAACAGTGGAGACCAACAACTGTGCCTTATTTTGACAGGTAAGAATGTTTTGTATTAGGTTGAAGTCCATTGCTGAGAAGTGTGTTTTCTTAATGTATTCTATTTCTGAGCCCTGGTTGTGTTAGTGCCTATTCTGTCCTCTTAAGTGGTAATCTTTCATAGACGACCTTTGGTGTTACTCATGGTAATGTTCTCTGATATGATTTCTGCTCCGCTAAATGCTAGGATACCAAGTCAGAGAAAGTTCAGGAGTAATAAAGGTTCGTTTTAACCCAGGTGTCTTTACTTGACTTTTGTCTGTACAAGCAAAGGTTGCAAGCTGTTTGCTTGTGGGCGACGTATGAACTGCAGATTTATTTTGTTTGACTTATACTATCTATACTTTTAAATAAGGTTTTATTTATTATAAACATGTAAAATTAGCAGATTTCACACAAAATTCGATTTCCAGCTATTACTGAGAAATTGTAAGATCTGGCAATACTGGAACTGCATTCCTGCAGAGTAATTTATGGGTTGGAGCAGAATTTCAGTTTTCTTTTGATGAGCCATTTTCTTTCTGGTTAGGTTTTTCTTGCACATTTATCACACCTGCTTGGTCCCTGTAGGCATTTGGGTTTGATATTTTTAGATACACATTCAGCATTCATGCCATAACCTCCTACAAAGCTGTTGAATGTTGTGATTGAACCATGTGTGTCTTCAGTACCCCAATTTTGGTAATCGTGTATTACTGTGTGCCAGGAGCATGCTGTTAATTGTTTTATTTTAGTAAACCAGAAATGTGACATCTGTAAATAGTTAAAGGTTCCAAGTATTGATTGTGCAAAATAATACAAAAAAAGTGAAATTTAGTGCTACTTCATAGAATGCATTCTTAGTAGAATTTGCCTTATGATCAATGTTTAAAAAATAGAGCTCTTTGTTAAAGACATTGAAAAATCATGATGAATTAAGGTCATAATAGTACCTGGTGTCCAGTAAATATATTTGTAATTATAGTGCTGAAGTTTTGGGTAATTAGAAATTAATGCCTGCCATAATCCTAAAACCTAAATCCTACTAATTTATTAAACCTAACTTTAATTTTTCTTGTAGATAATGGACTCTCTCTGATTTTATTTGGTTTGACTCAAGAGGAGTTTTTAAATAGACTAATGATCCATGGAAGTGCCAGCATTGTGGACTCTCTTTGCCATCTCAATGGCTGGGGAAGGTGCTCAATTCCCATACATGCACTAGAGGTAACAGAATTCAATGTCTGTAGAACGTTTCCTGATTATTTTCTGTCATATACTCTTATTTGAAAACTTGGGAGAATTCATTTAAGCTAGCAACAAAAAGAAGTATAGCCTTTACCCATCCATTTGCTTAGTTCCGGGTATTTTATTACCCTAGCTCTGCTTAGCAGTTTACTCTTTTTGGCTTTAAAAGTATAAGATTGTAATGTACACTATTTAAGGAAGAAAAAGTTACAAGAAATGAAGGCAGCAATCAGCTGAAGTAGAAGCAAGTTATGAAAAGCTTCAAAAGGAGTGATCTTTTATTTTTACCATATAGCCCATACTCTATAGAAGAATCCAGCTGTAGAAGCATCATCACCTGAATTTATATAGCATTTTCTAGTTCACAAACACTCTTTTCATGTATTATCTAATTTTGTCCTAAAGTATGAGATGGGGTTAGGTAGTTTTTATTCATTTCATTTTACAGATGAAAAACCTTAGGCTCAGCATGGCTGAGTGAGTGGCCCATAGCCACACTAATAAAGCCAGGAACTAAAATAAAAGGTAAGGCCCTTTCTGCTATACACACAATCTCGGAAAGGTCAGAAACTGGAAGTTAATAATGTTGTGTGCCAGTTTGTTTTTTCATTTTATTTTTATTGTATTATTATTATTTTTTAAAGAGTTTATTGGGGAATTGGGGGAGGGGAACAGCGTTGGGGAACTGGGGAAGGGAAACAGACAAGTTGCTGTCCTTTTGTTCTTCAGTCTAGTTGTGGAGGACGTTGCTTCACTGGCCCATGTTGGTATCATCATTGCGCTCTTCCCGGGTGAGGCAGATCAGTTGCCGGCCTCTGGACAGCTGCTTACAGCGGCTCTTGGCAGCTCACACCGGCTGCCAGCTGCTCACGCCAGTTTGTTTTTTTAATAACAGCTTTATTGAGATAAAATGCACCCATCTAAAGTGTACATTTCAGTAATTTTTAGTATATTTACTAAACCATCACCACTGTCTATTTCCTGAATATTTTCATCACCTTGAGAAGAAACTCTGTACCTATTTGCAGTCACTTCCTATTCCTTGAGGCCCCTAAGTGCCAAACACCAATCTGCTTTCTGTGTCTGGATTTGCCTATTCTGGACATTTCATATGAATGGAATTTTAAAATATGTGGGGTTTTTTTTGTGACTGGATTCTTCCACTTAGCAGGTTTTCAAGGCTCATGTTGTAGCATGTGTCAGTACTTCGTTCCTTTTTTATGGCTGAATAATATTCCATTATATTAATATACCACATTTTATTTTTCCATTTATCAGTTGATGAATATTTGGGTTATTTCCACTTTTTGGCTGTTGTGTACATCAGTGTTCACAGCAGGATTATTCACGTTTTTGTATCACCATGTGTTTTCATTTCTCTTGGGTATACAGCTAGCAGAAGAATTACTGGGTCATTTAACTTCTTGAAGAACCACCAAACTGTTTTCCACAGTGGCTGCACAATTTTACATTCCCACCAGCAATATGTGAGGGTTCCAATAGCTCCACATCCTCAACTCTTGTTGTTGTCCATCTTTTTTATTATAGCCATCCTAGTAGTTGTGAAGTCAAAATGAGGCGGTATCTCATTTCCTGATGGCTAATGATGTTGAACATGTTTTCATGTGCTTATTGGCCATTTGTATATCTCTTTGGAGATATGTCTGTTTAAATCATTTGTCCATTTTTTAGTTGCTATTTATCTTTATTGTTGAGTTGTAAGAGCTCTTTATATATTCTGGATACTAGACCTTTATGAGATATATGATTTGTAGATATTTTCTTCCATTCTGTGGATTATCTTTTTATCTTCTCAATGGTGATCTTTGAAACAAAAAAGTTTTTGATTTTAATGAAGTCAATTTACTTTTTTTTTTTTTTCTTTAGACACTTGTGCTTTTGGTGTCATCTCTAAGAAATCATTACCTACACTGAGATCATGAAGATTTACTCTTATAAGAGTTTTGTAGTTTTAGCTCTTACATTTAGGTCTCTGATGTATTTCTAATAATTTTTGTATATGATAGGAGGAAGGTATCCAACTTCATTCTTTTGCATGTGGATTTTCAGTTGTTCCAGCTCCAAATGTTGAAAAAACTTTTATATACTACAAAATATTATTGTCAAAAATTTGAGTAATAGGGGCAAAAAGAAAATTTGTTACCTGTAAATTATCCAGAAGTAATCATATTTACTGTATTAGGATTATTTCCTTCTACTTGTTTTTTCCTAAATATTAATGTTAATAATAATCAGGTTTTATCTCATTAATTTTCTCAACCCTATAGGTAAATACAGTTATTATCCCCTTTTTATAGATGAGGGAACACAGAGAGGTTAGGAAATCTAATTCAGATATACATGGACAGCAGGTGGTAGCGTTAGGATTTGAACCCCTGCAATGTGATTGCAGAGCTTCTGCCTTTATACGATGTGTATGCATATGTGTGAGTTTAATTAGAATTGCATGGTACATACAACGTTTTGGCCTTAGTCTTCCCCCACAAACAAATGAGTGAATATGTATAAGTGATTAACAACAACAATAATAAAACTCCTTTTTTGTATCTTATTGTTCTTTTTTTAATTGACATTTAATATTTTATATTAGTTTCAGATGTACAGCATAGTGGTTAGACATTTATATATTTATGAAGTGATCCCCCGATTAGTACCCACCTGGCACTATACATAGTTATTACAATATTATTGACTATATTCCCTATGCTGTACTTGACATCCCTGTGACTATTTTGTAACTGCCAATTTGTACTTCTTAATCTTTTACCTTTTTCACCTATCCCCCAACCCGCCTCCCATCTGGTAACCATCAGTTTGTTCTCTGTATCGATGAGTCTGTTTCTATAAAACACATATTCTTGTACCCACCATCCAAGCAATAACTAGATTATCAGTGATATTTCTGAATGTGCACCCCTTCCCATCCTATTCCCTTACCTTGCCCAGCCTCAGAGTTAACTGCCATTCTGAAAATTTTAATCATTGACTTGCTTTTCGTTATCTTACTCCATAAAAATGGATCCTCAAATAATACTATTTAGTTTTGGCTATTGTTGAATTTTGTGTAAAATAGAATCTATGTATATTCTGGAACTTGCTTATTTTATTTTTCACTCAACATGCTGCTTTTGTGATTTATCTATGTTCATTTGTATAACTACAGCTCATTCAGTTTCACCCTGTTTAGTATCTTATTGTATGAATATGTCTTTATCCAACATAAGCTTATTTTCATCTTTATCCAACATAAGCTTATTTCCAGTTTGCTGTTATAAACAATGCTTCTATAAACAGTTTCTTACGTATTACTGTAGTTTCTCTGCGGTAGTGGTGTTACTTGCGCAGGCGTCCTTGCCCCTCTCAGGAGAGAAATCAGAAAGAGTGGACGAAGCAGTTTCCCAGCAAGAAAGGTTTATTAAAGTGAAACTTGATGCACCAAGGGAGCAGACAGCGAAAGAGAATGAATGTGGCTCCCTGAGGCTAACAAGCACAGTGTTTTTATGCGCTCTTGGAGTTAGGGGCCACCCCTTCCCTTTTCCCTCTGCAAAGTATGGTGAGGCAGGTGTACCTATATGCTATTTTATGCATTGTGTGTCTCATTAGCATCTTTTTTTTGTTTTTGTTTTTTTTAGCTGAGCCATCCTGCTACCTACCTGTTGGCAGCCCAGTGGCAACTCAGCTCGGGCTGAGCATGGAACTGCCGTTGCTCAGAGTTCTGCTCACTCTTGAGCGAGTTCTTAACCAACTGAGCCACTCAGCCGGCCCTTCATTAGCATTTTAAATTAACCACCAAGGCAATTGTTTTTTTTGTTTGTTTGTTTGTTTGTTTTTTAGCTGAGTCGTCCTGCCACCTGTTGGCAGCTCAGCCATTCGGCTGGCCCTAGGCAATTGTTTTTTACTATGATAATGAGGAAAAGTTAACTCTAGGACAGCTCTTTTTTTTTTTTTTTTTAAAGATTTTTTATTGGGGAATTGGCGGAGGGGAACAGCGTTGGGGAATCGGGGAAGGGGAACAGACAAGTTGCCGTCTTCTTGTTCTTCAGTCTAGTTGCGGAGGATGTTTCTTCACTGTTGGTATCGTCATTGCGCTCTTCCCGGATGAGGCAGATTCGGTCGCTGGCCTCTGGATGTCGCTCACCGCGGCTATTGGCAGCTCACGCTTGGCTGCCAGCCGCTCACGCTGGCTGCGGGCCACTCACTGTAGCCTATGGCAGCCCACTGCAGCAGGGGCTCCAGCCCACACCATCACCGGGGCTCGCACAGCCCAGCTCCAGGTGGAGCTGTTTTTAGCTGTAGAGGGCAGTGTCACTGGCTCTCATGTGGGATCCGAACCGGGGCCGCTGGCATCCCAAAACCAGCGCTTAACCAATGTGCCACTCGGCCGGCCTCTAGGACAGCTCTTTTAACTAATGTGCGTGCACAACTTTAGAAACTTTCCCTGGGCCTACTTATCTCTTTTGCAATTATGGTTCTGTCTGCTCATTGTTCATTGGCCTGGGGAGTGTCTCCAGGTTGTTGTTCCTACTGCAGGTTCTGGTGACTACAAGATCACCCTTCGTGACCACCAACTACAATAGTGCAATTGCTGGGTCATAGGGCATGTGCATCTTTAACTTTACTAGATAATACTGTAGTTTTCCAAAGTTGTTTTTATCAGTTTATGCTCTCACCAGCAATGTATGTCAGTTCTCATTGTTGTATGTCTCTGCCAACACGTATCATATCCAGAATTTAAAAATTTTTGCCAGTGTAATGGTATGAAGGGTTTTAATTTGATTTCCCTGATTAAGATTGAGCATCTTTATATATATATGACATTTGGATTTCTTTGGTAAAGTGACTGCTAAAGTCTTTTGCCTATTTTTCTTTTGGCATGTTGTCTTTTTCTTAGTGGTTTGTAGGGTTTGATATATTCTAGATAGCAATCCTTTTGTTATAAGTGTGGTGAATATATTCTAATCTGTGGCTTTTTATTTTCTTCATGGGGGTCTGTAAAATAGTTTTAAATTTTAATGTCGTTTAATTAGTTTTTTCCTTTATAGCTTGTGACTTCTATCCTGAAGTCATAAAGATGTTTTTATATTTTTTCCTAAGTTTTAAAATTGACTTTCATGTTTTATCCTTTTCCATTTGGAACTTATATTTATGTATGGTATGAGGAGGGATTTATACTCCCACCACCATATTGATTACCATTTGTCTAAGCACCATTTTTTTTCAAAAGTCCTTTACCACTGATCTGAAATCTCCTGTCAAGTTTCCACTTATGCATGAGTTTGTTTCTGGGCTCTATTCCATTCCATAGGTCTTTGTCTATCCCTGGGGCAATTCCATCCTATCTTAATTATAAATCCTTCATTTTATTATTCTTCAGATTGTTTTTCTTATTCTCTTTCTCTCAACCCTTTGCATATTTTAGGGTCATCTTACCAAGTTTCATGAAAAGTTGTTAGGATTTTTATTAGAATTTCATTAAATCTATATATCAAGTTGGAAAGAGTTGACTTTTAGGATATTTAATCATCCTATCCACAAGTATACTTTTTCTCATTTTTTTAGGTCTTCATTAATGCTTTTCAATAACACATTACAATTTTTACATTAAGAGCTTGTATCTGTTCTTAGCTTTATTTTTGGTGTGTGTATATTTATATTGAAATACTATGTATATTTAAATATATGTGCATATGTATTTATATTTAAACACTTTATTAAAATAGTATATTTTACATGTTGAAATACTGTATATATATTGCTATTATAAAT
Source organism: Aselliscus stoliczkanus (assembly GCA_033961575.1). Lineage (NCBI taxonomy): Eukaryota > Metazoa > Chordata > Mammalia > Chiroptera > Hipposideridae > Aselliscus > Aselliscus stoliczkanus. The sequence goes on along the minus strand of CM066732.1, from coordinate 98,632,781 downwards.
GGTATTTTTAATTTACATTTTGTTTATTAGCAGTATAAAGAAATACATTTAACTTTTTTTTTTTTTAAAGATTTTATTGGGGAATTGAGGGAGGGGAACAGCGTTGGGGAATCAGGGAAGGGGAACAGACAAGTTGCAGTCTTTTTGTTCTTAGTCTAATTGCGGAGAATGTTGCTTCACTGGCCCATGTTGGTATCGTCATTGTGCTCTTCCTGGATGAGGCAGATCGGTCGCTGGCCTCTAGATGTCACTCACCGCGGCTATTGGCAGCTCAAGGCTGGCTGCCAGCCACTCACTGTAGCCTATGGCAGCCCACTGCAGCAGGGGCTGCAGCCTACACCGTCGCCAGGGCTCGCACAGCCCAGCTCCAGGTGGAGCTGTTGTTAGCTGTGGAGGGCAGTGTTACTGGCCCTCATATGTGGGATCCGAACCGGGGCCGCTGGCATCCCAAAACCAGCTCTTAACCAATGCGCCACTTGGCTGACCCCATTTAACTTCTATATATTGATTTTGGTATCTAGCAAATTTGCTAAATTCTTTTATTCTAATAATTTACATGTTAGATTTAATTGAAGTTTCTATATAGTTAATTAATCTACATTTAACATCAAAATAATACCATTTGGTTTCTTCTCTTCAAATCCTTATTCTTTTTACTTTTTTTCCTTGCTTTATTTTGCTGCTAGAACCTTTAGTATAATAGACCCAGAAGTTATTGTGGGCATTCTTATCTTACTTCTGATTTTAAAAAAGAATACCTGTAGTATCTCACTGTTAAGTTATGTGTGTGTATGTGTGTATTAAGAAAATCCTTATAAGGGCCGGCTGAGTGGTGCGTTGGGTTGGGAGCTGGCTTTGGATGCCAGTGGCCCCGGTTCGTATCCCATATAAGAGGGCCAATGACACTGCCCTCTACAGCTAAGATGGTGAACAACAACTCCACATGGAGCTGGGCTGCTGTAAGTCCCAAGTCCCCGGGATAGCATAGCTGCAGCCCCTGCTGCAGTGGGCTGCTATAGGCTACAGTGAGTGGCCGGCAGCCAGTGTGAGCTGTCAAGAGCTGCTGTGAGCGGCCGTCCAGAGGCCAGCGACTGATCTGCCTCACCTGAGAAGAGCACAATGATGATACCAACATGGGCCAGTGAAGCAATGTCCTCCACAACTAGACTGAAGAACAAAAGGACAGCAACTTGTCTGTTCCCTTCCCTGGTTCCCCAACGCTGTTCCCCTTCCCCAATTCCCCAATTAAAAAAAAAAAATCTTAAAAAAAAAGAAAACCCTTATAAGATTAAGTTCCCTTTTTTCCCAGCTATGAGTTTTTATCATGAATGGGTACTGAATTTTATTGACTACTTATTCTGAATCCATTGAGATAATTATATGAATCATCTCCTTTTGTCTATTACTGTAATAAACCACATTAATCAATTTTATTTTATGAAATATAACATATTAGAAAGTATATAGAATATATATACAGTTTAACGGATAATTACAGAGTAAAAATTCTTGTAACCATCACCTAGGTAAAGAAATAAAACTTTACTGGCACTCCAGAAATTGCTGTACCCTGTGCTAGCTTGGATATTAAATGCTCAGTTTAGGTTCTTTTAGAGGATATCCTAGGACATATAATGTCCATATTTAAATTATTAAATCCAAAGTTAAAACTTTACCCTCCTGGATAATAGAAAGCTATTAAATGCTTTAATTTTATGTACTCTTTCCCTATTTGTGTTATTGTGTTTTTTAAACCACATTAAACATCATTATTATTATATATTTAAGTTTCTTGCTTTTTACATAAAGACATTGTACATTTTCTTTTCTCTTCATTCATATTTAGGCTGTCTTTCTGCCTGAAATGAATCATTTAAAATCTCCTTTAGTGAGGAACTGACTGCTGCTGAGCATTCAGTTTTTACCTAATGATGTCTATTTTGCTGTTGTTTTTGAACAGTATTTTTTTACAGTATTTTTGTTGAGTATGAAATTCTAGGTAGGCAGTTGTTTTCTTGCAGCACATTCATGATCACTCTCTACTATCTTCTGGATCCCATTGACATTGAGAACTCAGCTGTTTTTCCTTTGAAGGTAGTCTTTTTTTTTTTTTTTTCCCTCTCCAGGCTGCTTTTGTGAACTTTTTGTTCTTAGTGTTCTAAATTTTCACTGTGATTTTACGTCTCACTAATGAGTCATGGTCCTCAATTAGGAATATATTGGTCTATATGACATTCTTTAAAATTTGTTGAGACTCAGTTTCAAGCCTAGTAAGTACTCAGTTTTCATAAATATTCCGTATATTTGAAAATTAAATGTGTGCTTTCCAGTTGTCAAAATGGTACTCCATTCCGAAGTAGGCTTTCCATACTTTCCTTAATTTCTCTTAACCTCTAAGGGTCTTTGTTACTTTGTGGATAATGTCTTCATTTCTCTTTTCCAGCTTCCTAATTCTGTTTTCAGATATGTCTAATCTACTATTAAATACATGCATTGAGCATATAATTTCAATTTTTATATTTTTTAATTTTTAGAAGTACTGTTTGGTCATTAAATGTTTTTAAATGTGCTATTTTGAAAATTTTCAAATTTATGGAAAAATTGCAAAAAATGGTAAAGTGAATATCCATTTATCTTTCACCTACATTCACCAACTGGTAACGTTTTGCTATATGTATTTGTTTTAATTGTATGTGTACTTTTAATGTATGCTGAACCACTTGAAAGTTGCAAACTTTATAACTGTTCACTCTAAGTACTTTAGCATACTTGTATGTCTCCTAAGAACAAGAACATTCTTTTATTTAATCATACGTAATTCAGTCTTTCCTCCCACCTCCCAGAGGAAAGACATCGTTTGTTGTTGGTTTTCCTCTGGGGACAGTAATTTTTCTAGTTCAAAAGTTTCTCTTTTGGGCCCGCCAAGTGGCGCGGTGGTTAAGAGCTGGCTTGGGATAGCCAGCGGCCCTGGTTCGGATACCACATATGAGGGCCAGTGACACTGCCCTCAAAAAAAAAAAAAAAAAAAAAAAAGTTTCTCCTTTTTCAGAGAGTGTCACTTTGCATGGACCCTAGGTTTATTCTTTTTTCTTCCTCCATGTATAACTTCCACCAGTGCCTCTCACCCCAACCTGCCTGGTCTGTTAGCACCCAGAACTTCGGCCCATTGATTCTCACAGTGTTGTCTCCATAGCAGCAGCATCACTATCACCTGGGAATTTATTAGAAATGCAAATTTTCAAGCCCCACCCCAGATCTACAAAATCAGAAACTCTGGGGGCAGGGCTCAAATAATCCACATTTTAACAAGCTCTTTAGGTGATTTTTACTCACAGTACTTTAGACCAGGAGTGACATACTTTTTCTGTAAAGGCCAGATAGTACATATTTTAAGCTTTGCAAGCCATGTGGTTTCTGTTACAAATAATCAGTTGTGCTTTTGTAGCCACTGACAATATGTAAGTGCATGGATGTGGCTGTGTTCCCATAGAACTTCATTTACAAAAACAGGCAATGACTGGATTGGATAGATGGGCTTTAGTTTTCCAACCCCTGCTGTAGTCCATCAGAGATCTGCAGATGACTTCAGTCAGCAGTCGGCTTTAGAGCTCACTTTTCTGGATTTGTTTTGCTCCTCCTTGTTTTAAAGAGAGAATTTTTTCTCTCTTTCCTGTTCAACTGAGCATTTAAAGATACATACACATGCACTCACACTCATTTTTTTAAATCAAGATACCTAGTCAGAAATGGGAGTCTGTTTATAGCCTACTCAGTTAACTCTAAATCATACTGCTTTAACATTTTAATTCAAACAGACTAACTTACTTGTAAGAGTGATCCACAAGTACCTAGCCTTGAATGGTTTTGGAATTATAGAACAGTAGAGCTGCAAGGGTTTTAGTCTAACCTCTTGTTTCTACTGATGCAGAAACTGGTGTTCAGAAAGGTTACAGAGACTTGCTCCAGGTTACATAATTAGTCATTTCCAGAATCCTCACTAGAACCCAGGTACTCCTGCAAGATCAAGATCGCTTATGTTTCCTTCAGTCTCAGCACATTAAATTCTGTAGTAATTAAAAACTATATCCTGATTTTTTTCCTCTTGTAATTTTTTTCTGATTTTTCTCCCATTTCAGGCTGGGATAGAAAATCGTCAGCTGGACACAGTAGATTTCTTTTTGAAGAGCAAGGAAAATCTTTTAAATCCATCCTCAAAATCTTGTGTACCTGATCAGTTTAACCACTTTCCATCCCATTTATATTTAAGAAGTAAGTAGAATAAATATGTCTACATTTGTACTTATCACTTTATCTTTTTAATCATTCAAATTATTGTTGTGTTTTCTGATGACTTATTTACTTCCTAAAAACTCCATCATGAGATTTTATATATTTTGTGGAAACTTGAGAGAGCTGTGAGAATCTGTAAGTATTCTCATTCTAGGTGGGGTGTGTATTGTTCAAATCGTGTAATGTGCTTCATATTTTTAGTATGCAAGGAAGAGATGATCTTTCAAATTTAAGACATTTTTATTCAAAAGAGAATAAAATTCATTTGCAAAATTGCCTGCCCTTGCAACTGCCTGAGATGTATACTGACAGTGCAGCTGGCAGAGTTATGGATTGGGACTTACAAGAATTTTCAGTCTGACTCTTCTGCTATTATACATTAACCAACAGTTTTCAGTATTTTGGCTTTTTTAATAAACAGGAAAGCTAGCTTTTATTCTTGGACCAGGTAGTCATACACATCCTTGCCTCAGAAGTATAGGGTAAGAAAACATATTTATCCCTGTACATACAGGTTTATAGTCTTATAAATTTTTTTTAACTTAAAGATATAGAGACATCTTGTTAATAATAGGTATACTTATATTTATGGGATTAGTAGACATTTGGTCCTGTCTAAAATGTTCATGGAGACATTTGGTCAATGCCAAAAGCTCCTCAAAATTTAGTCATGTCAAAACATCCACTGAGACATTTGGTCCACACTCAGAGGTCCTTGAAATTTGGTCCTGCCAGAAACCCCATGAGCATATTTGGTCCACACCAAATGGCCATGCTTAGGAAACATCCCTGGGTTCAAACAGCCCATCACATTTATTTATACTTTTGGTTTACAGGATTATTACATAAAAAGTCCTATCATGTTTTATAGGCCCAATAATTGTGTTGGGCTTCTATTGTTGATAATAACCCTCTTGCTCAGTAGCCTAGTTGGTGATGGCACATGAGGTAGGTGAGTCAGCGTGGACCAAATGTCTCTGTGGACATTTTGAACAGAACAAATATCCTGCAAGGATTTATGGTGGCATAGAATTTCATTCTATGGGCTGTACCATAATTTACCCAACCAAACTTCTGTTAGCCATTTAGATTGATTCCAATTTTTACTATTATTTGCAGTGTGCTATAAATGCTGTGTATGAATAATTTCACATACATACAGTTACTTGGGATAAATTTCTAGGTGTGAAATTTCCAAGTCAAAGAGATACATAATTTATATTCTTAATACTTTGATAAATTGTCCTTCGGAAAAGTTTTACCAATTTGTACTCTAGTTATGTGAAGAAAATGACAGTCTACTTTTTCCATTGGTGTAGTATTCTCACTGGTATTTTTGTTTTTAAAAATATTCTCTTTTGAGTGCAGAGTTTGGTCTCCTCCTTCTTGAGTTGCTAATCTTTTTTATGCTGCAATTTTTTTATTATTCTGTTCAGATTTATAAAAAAAAAAAAAGGCCTAGTTTGTGGTGATGAGTGGGGCTCTATCAGCGATTATATGGTCATTACTCACTTCTGTTTTTGGTGGTCTGAGGTTTATAGTCATTTCGTTCTCACCTGCACTGCTCTTCCCTGAAGAGCAGGGGGATGACTCTGGAAATCATAAGTGTGGGAATAGCTTTACCTGTTCTCCTGGGGTAAAACCCACATTTCTCATCATCCTCACTCACATAGAAACAGTTTTAGAGCTGATGCTGAGATAAACTTCATTAGGGCCTGCAGCTGGCAAATTCAAGGGCCCACATTCTTTGCTTTCACCTGTGCTTTTAAGGAGTGGTTTTGGAATCAGACAGGTGTTTAAATTCAAATTTTGGCCCTGCCACTTACTTTCCAAATATGCTTGGGCAAGTTATTTATCCTGTCTCTGAACCTCACTTTCCTTATCGGTAGAAAGTGAGCTATATCACCTGCCTTTCAGGTTGTGGAATAAATGAGATAGCATTTATAAAACACCAAATACAATACTTAACATACAGTAGGTGGTCAGCAAATTGATAGTTGCTAGTAATACCAGTAGATAATGACTAGAAGTAGAACCCCTAAAGTTTGCAGGTAATGAGACTTCATAAAAATTTTGTGAGCTTTTTGTGAATAAACATTGGTCTTTGTTTTATGTTTAAGAATATTGCAGTGTGGTAATTTTAGATATGTTCATGTTATTGGGAGTATCCTAGTGTTCTTCATGTTAGTTTCCTTGGTTCTTTCTCAGATGTGGAAGAACTGACACCAGCATTGGATTTACTTTGCTCAGCAATTAGAGAAAGTGATTCTGAAACGCAAAGCAAAAACTTCTCAGAACAATTGCTTAATCTTACACTGTCCTTCCTTAACAAACAAATAAAGGAGCTTTTTGTTCACAACGAAGGTAAGAATAGCAGCAAAGAAGGGTGCAATGTCCTATTCATGTGTCAGGACAGAGATATAAGTGGTCTTGTTTCATGACCGAGCATAAGCTGGTTGGAGTGACATTTGCTAATATTGGGTAAAATCAGTGTGTAATTGAGTCAATGAAATGGGTTCTAACGCTGGAAAAGTTGGCAGATAGGATAAATCATTATGAAAAGGGGTATATTAAATCACAGAGCTACATGTAAATAGGAAAAAGCTCAGATTTGTTTGTCTGAAATTTTGAAAATACTTGAGTTTGAATTTTGACATTTTCTAGAATTCTTTATAAAAGCTCATGGTGTATTCTCTTTCTATACACACCCACACATATTTACACATATATGAAATTCATACATTGGTGTTTTTTTATAGAGCTAGATGAACATCTACAGAAAGGAGTGAACATTTTGACCAGATACATTAATGAACTTCGAACCTTCATGATAAAGTTTCCTTGGAAGCTAACAGATGCTGTAGATGAATATCATGTAAATGAAAATGTCCCAGAGGTAAAGGAGAGCACTATATGGGAGAAACTCAGCGTTGAGGTAAATATGAGTAATTATCAATTCTTCTATTTACCAGATCCAGAATTTAGACTGCATAAATGTGATTCAGAACTTTTGGCAAGGGTTTTAGGTTTCATAGATTTGGGGATCTCTGGACACGACTTCAAATTTATGTCTACAAGCTTTGTTTATTTAATTCAGAATACAGACAGGCTCATTCTAATGCCACATCTCCCCACTTGGATCCAGCAACAAACACCATCTCCAAACCTATGTGAAGTGTCACTCCCTTAGCAACCCTCCCTTCGTGGCTAGGGCCTAGCACTTTGGGACTTAGGCATTCAGCCTCATCTTTGAAGAACTCAAATTGCTGCTGGTAATTTGATCCTAGGAAACTTTTATTGTATGATATTATCGCTTGGAAGAATATGCGATTTGAGTCCTATCTCAGATTCTAGTTAAGAATTGGCCAGTTCAACTTTCTGTACTCATCTGCTTGCCTTTTTATAGTAGAAGTTAATACAACCAAACTGTGCTAGGTTAGGTTAGGGACTGGAAGAATCCATCCACACACATGGAGAGTATTGGCATTGGAAAAACAAAGGCCAAAATAGCTTAACCCAGATGATCACAATCAATAGAGAGGGAAAGTGGTAAGGTGGAGAGGCTACCAGATCCATAGGACTGCTATTCTTTGGGTAGAGACACGAGGAAGTACCTGGCATGACTGCATTTTCTGTATCTCTTATTCATTCTCTGGCGAAAAATTACTTGACTTTCCTTCTACCTTTTTTGGCTTCTCTTTTCCAGTTGTCTTCACAGGTTTCTCCTCCTGTTTTCCCCCCTTTAATGTTCTCTAAGTCTCCATCAATGGTCTTCTGCTCTTTTTACTCAAAATCACTGATTTTTAGTTTTGCGGGAGGTTGCAGTCCACTCTGATGAAAGCTGTGGACTCTGTTTCCAAAAACATATATGTTAATGTGTGTGCACATTTGGACAGTTTTGCCATGGCTTAGTGGGGGTTTATAGACCTCTCTGAAGCCCCAGGTTAAGAATGCCTCCTTTCTATTCTCTCTTGGGTTTAGTTTGGTCTTCAGTTTGTGCCTGATTTCTTCTTACTTGGATCATTGCAGTAACCTAATGCCTCACTATCTTGAGCTTGAATCCTTTTCAGTCCATTCTCCACAATGCTGCCTGAATATTCTTCCTAAAATAGGTATATCTGATTATATCACTACTTACTTTTGAGATCCTTTAGTGGCTCCACGTAAGTTTCAGGATAAAACCTATCTCTCACACACAATGCCCTTCATTACAGAACTCTGCTTTTGTTTCAAGTTTCATCTGATACTCTCCCCAGCTTTTCCTTCAGTTATATTGAGTAGTTTGGAGTTCCATGAAGAATTGATGCTGTTTCTTGCCTTTATGCCTCTGCATATAATATTCCCTCTTTTTAGAACACTTGTCTTCTTTTCTTCATGTATGTATGTAACACTTGTTTTTGAAACTTTTACCTCATCAGTCATCTCTACTAGGAAGCCTTTTTTTTGTCAGCCCTCTTATTTAGATGCTCCTCTTCTGGACCCTCCTTTCTAGCACCCAGGAATACCTGTATCCTCTCCCTTATACAGTTGAATAATCATCACTTTATTTGTGTGTCTCCCACTAGTCTAAAAGCTCCTGGAGAGCAGGTCTATGTTTTCAGTCCATTTCATATCCCCTGTGCAAAGCCCCGAATCTAGTAGATTTCCAAAAGAAGTCCCATAATAGGCGCTCAATAAATGTGTAAGTCCCATGTTATTAATCATAATAAGGAAATAAAAAGGAACTTTTTCTTCCCTTTTTCTAGGAAGTTATTGCCAATGCTATTTTAAACAACAAAATACCAGAGGCACAGACTTTCTTCAGGATTAATAGTCATTCTGCTCAAAGACTCGAGAAGCTGATTAGAATAGGCCTAGATCTGGTCTTTGACAATTTGAAAAAGAACAATATAAAGGAAGCCTCTGAACTTTTAAAGAATATGGTGAGTAACATATTCCGTTTTCTTATCCTAAAGTCCCCAAAGAGAAGATCTCTATGTACTTAATGCAATTTCTGCAATGTAAGAATTGATTTGTATTCATAGTTGTATCACCAACAAAGAAATTTGTGTAGCTTTTACTAGGAAATAATGACAATAACACTAAGAAATGTTTTTCGGTACTAAAAACTTCCTTGAGGAGATTTTTGATTGGAGTTTCCATCATTTGCTCTCTGTTAGATTTGACACTGGCTAGAAGCAGACTGGCTAGAAGTGTTTCTCATAGAAGGCTTCACACATAACCAAGCATGCACAGGACCTTATTTTGTTGGGGGACATTCTGTATTGTTCATGTGACCCCTGATACCTCCATTTGAACTTTCTAATGGCTCATACCTTTGCTTCGTGCTCCATGGTTTTACTTCACTTGAGAAGGGGAGGTCCTAGAGGTAGGGCTCCTGGACTAAGCTGAGGCCTGGCTCTGATCTTCACGGCTGAGGCCTTGCCTGTGGTAACTTTCTGTAAGTGCAGAGGAGTGAAACTATGTAAGGGTGGTTATCTGCACTGACTTTTGTTTTCAAGTGAATCATCATAGCAGATACCTGTAGTTTTGGTCCAATAGTAACCCAGCATTATGTTAAATTGTTCCATATGCTGCCTTTGTTCTGGCAAAATGCTTAAGGACTTCAGGGATAGGCAATAAATATGTATGATATACAGAAAATTAAATGTTCACAAGAGCAGGAAAACTGGAAATATATACATGTGTATAATAGAGTACTTTTGTTTCCAATATATATTTATATTCACAATAGCTCCATTACAAAATGTAAGTTTTTTTGGTTTTCTGTGTTTATTATAGGGCTTTGATGTAAAAGACCAGTTGCTCAAGATATGCTTCTATACAACTGATAAAAATATACGAGACTTTTTGGTAGGTAAAGGTGAGAGACTATGTGGTTTACATTTTCTAGTAAATCTTGGTGTGAAACTTCAAAATAAACTTTTTAACATTCTTCAAATGTCTAGTAAGTAAAATAGGACAATTCCATTGTCTCTTTAAAGGATTGTTTTGCATTTGTGATAAAGGAAAATCTGTGTGAATATATATTATACATTATCTTAAAAATTCAAAATACAATTCTTACATGACATTTATTTTCATGACATTTGTTTTGTAAATGTGCTTGATTTTTGTGAGATCACTGCTTTCGTTTAATTTTTATTCAAGGTTAACATTTTAAAAGAAAAAAATTGCTTTTCTGAAAAAGAGAAAAGAACTATAGACTTCGTGCATCAAGTTGAGAAGTTTTATTCAGAACATTTGCAAGAAAACATGCAGATCCAGTCCTTTCCCAGGTAGTCTCATTAGCCCTCTTTTGAAAATATGGTAAGAATATTGTCAACAGTGTTTAGTTTGTAATTGTTAATGAGCATGGATTTCTTCTGTGGAACTGAGCTTACATTTCCTATGAAGATAAAACTTGTATCATCCATGAGGGACTCAGGAATTTCCTGTTATTTCAATATGTGCATAATCATATATGTATTTTTAAGATAACAAATACAAAATTATGAGTATTGAAATATGTGTTCCCCAAAAGGGTAGAAGTTTTTGAGCAGATATAAAGGAATGGGGCTGGCCAAGTGGCGTGGTGGGTAACAGCTGGCTTGGTATGCCAGCGGCCCCGGTTCGGATCCCACATATGAGGGCCAGTGACACTGCCCTCTAAAAAAAAAAAAAAGGAATGATGCTTTTTCTTCCACAATTAAAAAAAAAATTATATCACTGTTTTAGGTATTGGATAAAGGAACATGATTTTTTCAAGCATAAATCTGTTTTGGACTCATTCCTGAAATATGATCAAAAAGATACATTTATCAAGCAGAACCATAGAATTGCGATAAATTGGGCTCAGTGGTGGAATCAACTAACCCAAGAATCCATCCTTCTCTCCAGGATAAATCCAGAAGGCAAGTGTGAGACGGTCTGAAATCTGAATATACTGAATGAGTATTAAATTAGGCATTGGTATATTTTGGTTCCTTTTTAGAGTTCCTTTAGATAGAAAAATACTTGCTTTAAAATACAAGTCATTAAGAACTCTTTCTTATCTCAAGATTTATGTAAGAGATTTATAAAGTGATAGTGAAAGAGAGAAGTCATATGATTCAGTGAGTTGAGATTTCAAGGCTTAATTCTCTTCTCCACTTCAAAATGACATTCTTTATTTTTCCAAATAGTCTTTGAACTTCTTCTTTTGTAAACAGAGAATCTATATTATATCGGGGTGCTGGGTAATAACTAACAGTGGTGAACATAGGTAATTAATAGGATGTCAAATTCATGTTTACTATTATAGCCAAAATTTTTATTTATATTTAGAGAAAGAAAAGGGAAAAAGAGCGCTGAAAAGATAAATGAAACACAGTTAATTTCCAAGTTTCCTTTAACCACTATAGTAATAACAAGCAACATTTAGCTCTTCCTCCAGCTGAAATATTGATTATAAAATAAACAGCAACATAAAAGAAGCAAATAGTAAATGAAGCAGAGGGCCTGAATGATTCATGTTATATAAACATTTGTTCAGATTGTCATATTTTCTCAGTTAATGAGTGTTGAGTTTTGTGTCAATAATCATAATTCATTGCTATTTTAAAGTGTTTTTTGTTCTTCATGTAGAATACAAATTGTGTTCTCCCAAAGCCTTGTGGAGATACCTCACAGCTCGCCATGATTGGTTAAGCATTATCTCGTGGATTGGAGAATTTCAGGCCCAGAATAGTTATGCTTCACTTCAGCAGAGCAAATGGCCCCCTCTGACCGTTGATGTTATTGATCAGAATACTTGCTGCAACGATGACATGAGGAATAAAATCTTAGATGAGCTGGCCAGGTACTATAACTGTGGTGAAGAGCAATAAAAAATAATTTTGTAATGTTTCCTTTGAAATGCCATGAATCCAGTTGAATGTTGTTTCATAGTATTTTAAAATTGAAAGGGCATTATTTTTTTTTTTTTTTTTTTTTTTTTTTAAAGGTTTTATTGGGGAATTGGTGGAGGCGAACAGCGTTGGGGAATCGGGGAAGGGGAACAGACAAGTTGCTGTCTTTTTGCTCTTCAGTTTAGTTGCGGAGGATGTTGCTTCACTGTTGGTATCGTCATTGCGCTCTTCCCGGATGAGGCAGATCGGTCGCTGGCCTCTGGATGTCGCTCACCGCGGCTCTTGGCAGCTCACGCTGGCTGCCAGCCGCTCACGCTGGCTGCGGGCCACTCACTGTAGCCTATGGCAGCCCACTGCAGCAGGGGCTGCAGCCCACACCATCACCGGGGCTCGCACAGCCCAGCTCCAGGTGGAGCTGTTGTTAGCTGTAGAGGGCAGTGTCACTGGCCCTCACGTGGGATCCGAACCGGGGCCCCAAAACCAGCGCTTAACCAATGCGCCACTCGGCCGGCCCGAAAGGGCATTCTTGTATATTGAGATTTTAAAATTGCATGCATTTAGCATCATGGGTTAGTGAATAGGCTATCAAATTCTAGATGAAGGTTCTTCCCAAAACATGGTGTGTGCTTTGGTGAAGTGGTAAGCTGTCAGCGGGGCGACAAGGACCAGGTGGTGAGAGCTTAGATGAGGATAAATTAGTATCCTATAATGTCTCTCACTCTCCTTGCTGCACCCGTATGCTGTGTATGGCCTTGAACTAAAGAGGACTGCTCACATAAAAAATTAGTGAGGGGAAGGAGTTCTGTAATGATAAGCGAAGGTTTTAAACTTTAATACATTTCCAAAATAATTCTGTTAGATTGAACCATATGAACTTGCCATTTGTGGGGGTCAAAAATGGGTGAATATCAGCAATTTTCATATGGCTCAACCTAATCTGTCTTCCTAAGCAATCAAAATAGTATAAGGAGACTTAAGAAATTAACATGTATGTTAATTTATAAGTTTCTCAAACTTATTCCCATGTTATACTTATTGGGGAAGTATAGTTGTATCGTCCCACTCAACTTAAAAATGTAGAGAATGGGCCGGTTGAGTGGTGTGTTGGTTAGGAGCTGGCTTGGGATGCCAGCTCTGAGAAGCTGGGCTCCGGTTCGGATCCCACATATGAGGGCCAGTGACACTGCGCCCTCTATAGCTAAGGTGGTGAACAAGAGCTCCACCTCGTTGCCTCTATAGCTAAGATGGCTGGCAATGGTGTGGGCTGCAGCCTCTGCTGCAGTGGGCTGCCATAGGCTACAGTGAGTGGTGGGCAGCCAGCGTGAGTGGCTGGCAGCCAGTGTGAGCTGACAGTAGCCGCAGTGAGCAACCATCCAGAGGCCGGCGACCAATATGCCTCATCCGGGAAGAGTGCAATGATACCAACATGGGCCAGTGAAGCAATGTCCTCCGCAACTAGATGAAGAACAAAAAGACAGCAACTTGTCTGTTCCTCTTCCCTGATTCCCCAATGCTCTTCCCCTCCCCCAATTCCCCAATAAAATCTTTAAAAAAAAACAAAAAAGACAGTGGGAGTGCTGGTGCAGGGATAGACAAATAGACAAATGTGCTATTGTTTGTGTGGTGGTTACATGGTGTTTCTTTAAACGCTACATAATGTATCTTCTATACTCCTTTGTGTGGTATGGATGATGTATTTAACAGTAAATTTGTAAAAACTGTATTTAAATGCAAATTTCTATTCATGTTTAGTACTTGGTTTATTTAAATTATTCTGCTTTAGTTTCTTAATGATTTTGTTTCAATATTTCGGTGAATTTCTCATTGCTTAAAGCATCTAGCTTCAAGAGCTAATCACGGTTACCGCACTGAATTGTGCAGTTCCAGTCAAAAACAAAAAAATGGAGATAGCTTAGTTTAGATTTTTGAAATATTTAAGATAACATGATATTTTCATTACTACCTTTAAATACTACAGTGGTTCAGAAACCTTTATTGGAAGCTATTAAAATATGTGTCTCAGAACGTATTTCTAGAGTAAGAATTGGCAGTGTTAATTTGTAAACACTTTTTTTTAAGTACAGTAAGTCCTTGCTTAACATTGTCAATAGATTCTGGGATTTTAAGCAAAACAACATATAATTGATGCCAGCAGAGCAAATCCCCCAGAGTGAGGACTGAAGTCCTGGGCCAAGCAGGCTCTTGGTCCCACACAGGAAAGAATTCAGACATGAGCCGATACAGAGTTCCAAGTGAAAATAAGTTTATTTAGCAAAGAGTGAGTAGGAAAAGGCAACCCCACAGACAGAGTGGCGGTCTCTAATCATTAGTGGAATAGAGACCCCCCCTCTGTCTGCTCAGCTAGGGTTTATATGTGTTTTCTTTGGAAAATTTCTTGGTATGGAAAAAGGAGGAAAGAAAAACAATGGTAAATTTATGTTTAATTTCTGTAAAGTGCAAGAAGAATAGGGGCAGGCTTATCTTTAACTTTTGTAAGGTACAGCTTGTGGCTTGTTTGTAGTTTAACTATGGGAATGGCCATAAGGGACTCCCTTTGTTCAATAGGTTAGGATGGTTTATTCTGTGTGTTTGATTAACATCTGCCTGAGTTCTGTGTCTTGGAGCACGTAGGCAGCAGGCCTGGAACCCAACCTCCAAGTTTCTTCTGTAAAAACAGTCCTCATGCCCCTTCCCTATGTTATAATGAAACCAATTTTTACCATAGGTTAATTGATATAAACAAGAGTTAATTTCCTATGGTATCTCATCAACATTATAAGTTATAACGAAATGACATTGAATGAAAGGAAATGATGTTACTCAAGGACCTGCTGTAGTTGAGACTTAAACTAATGGAAGTTGTTTGATGTGCTCTGTATCTAACACTTTTTTTAACTTGCCATCTCTTAAACCTGCCTGATAGGAATGGGATTTTTCTTGCATCCGAACTAGAAGACTTTGAACTCTTCCTCCTAAGGCTGAACCGTATTGGGGGTGTGATGCAAGATACCCTCCCTGTTCAAAACTACAGGTCCAAAGAAGGTTGGGATTTCCATTCTCACTTCATTCTCTATTGTTTGGAACACAATCTGCAGTATCCTCTGTTTGTCTATCTCGACTGTTACAAGTGAGTACTGAGAATCGATTTGTCCTTGAGCAGACCTTCACATTTCCTCTTTCAATACTACTTGAATATGACTTTTAGGAAAATATTAAGCATTCACATGAGGAATACTGATCTTTTTAAAGTAGTTCCTCCCACTGCAACATCTTTTAGTTCAATGTTGCATTCAGCTAAATGCTTATGTGGTTTTTGGTGATGCTAATTCTGTAACATCTCTGTTAACCTTTTAAATGACTAGAGATTAGACTAAAGTGAAAGAAATGCTTTAAAAGTTTAAAAGAGGAAGATTCTAAATGTTAACTTGGGGTTCTTTGATACTTTCATTACCAGGCAAATGCTAAACATCTTTGAATTCATAACCACTACAGGTTATGTATGCTCTAAAAGTTATATTTAGACAGACAGATAGATAGATAGATAGATAGATAGATAGATAGATAGATACATAGATACATAGATAGACAGACAGACAGACAAGTAGACAGACATCAGTATATATCTACCTAAGATCAACCTGCTGAATCATACCTGTGGCCAGTGTTATTTGCTATTGGGTCAGTAATAACAACAATAACAGTTGTAGTCTCTAATATATGTGTGCTTACAATATTCTTAACACTAAGCTAAGTGCCTTACATGCATTATCTCATTTAATCTTCACAAAAACGCTGTGAGGTGATTACTCCTATTTCCATTTCACAGATGAGGAAATTGAAGCTTCCAGAGAGACCAGATGCCTTACCTATGGCACACAGCTAGTAAATGGTAGAGCCAGATTTAATTCTACTTATGTTTGATTGTAGAGCCCACTTTCAGTGTACTAATGAGACTATTTTATTTTGTGTAGTAAAGACTAGGAATTCAAACAGTATATTTCAGGTTCATATCATTGACGCTCACTTAGATGTAGAAATGTTTTCCCCAATGCTACTGGCAAGAGAAGATTTAAAAACTGAATTTTCAAAGAACCTGTTCTGAGCCTTAACTCCTCAGTCCTAGTTTCTCTGTAGTTGTTTTAAGGTTTTTAAAAACCTCTTAAGCTTGAAAATACTGAAGAGTTTTTGTTGACAAAAACAATAAAATACAAAGTATCTTAAAGTAAAGGTATCTGTTAATCTTATACAGAGCTGGTAAAATTTCATCATGGTAGTAAACACATTTTAAATAATATCTCTGTCTCTAAAATATTCTGTATTAAAAAAATAAAAAATAAATAAAATGTTCTGTATTTACAGATCATAATGAATACATAAAACACAACTCTCACAAGAGTGGGAGTGTATTATGCTATATTTACTTTTTAATTCCAAGGTTCTGGGTTTTTTTTCTTTTTAAAGGCTAGTTATCACCTGAGCAAACATGGTTGCAAATGATCTGACTTATCCTGTATGTTAATCAGAGTTTATTTTTTGTTTTATATACAGACTTAGTCCTGCAAATTGTCACTTTTTGGAAAAAAAAGAATTACATGAAGCTCACCCTTGGTTTGAATTTTTAGTTCAGTGTCGACAAGTTTCCAATAACTTAACAGGTATGGATGCACTGTATAAAATAAAAAATTTCTCTGGATAAATAACTGCTCGGATGGCCTTTAACTTGTGACCTCTTTTAAGTAAATCATTTGGCTGTGGACAAATATCTGACCATAATCTAGGCTTTGTTTAAGAAGCAGAGACTAAAAATGTTAGCCTCTTGCCAGCCAAGAAAAGCCAGACAGAGCAGGTAGTAAGTGTGATTATGTTCCCTTTCCCTGTCAGCCTCTTGCTCTGTTCTCTTTGTGTATCTCTCATCCAACCAGTTGATCACAGACTGAATTCCTAATCTTTGGCAGATTGACACCCTTTCTCAATGAAGAAGTGGTCTGTCTTGCAGGTTTCGGCCCTGTCTTTCTACAAAATCTTTTAGTGAGGAACTCCGGATGGAGTGAAAAGAAATCCACATGTGTGAAATTGTCATGTCTTCTGTACTGGAGCTGCTGACAGAGAGCCTCACCCTGGTTATACTCAGATAGAAGAGCCCTGTGACCCCTGAGGGCTTAGCTGGTGTTATTTTAGAGATTCGGGAAAGGGACCTTCCCCAGAATGTCACCAATATTTCACGTTAATCTGCAGTTTCTTTCCAAATGAAGAATTGTTTCATAATGTGATTTTTTGCTTTATTTTCCTTTTGGTGCTGATTATAAAATAATACATGTTCATTGTAAAAAAAAAAAATTGGAAGCCATAGACAACTATTGAGAAGATAATATGACTGTGGTAGGTAGCCTAGATAGGTAGGAGGATCCATTGATAATTCTTGATATATTTTAATGTATTTTGTTCCAGTTATTTTCTCTGTACTTTTTTAAACCTCGTCTATATTGTATTTCATTCATCTAACAAATATTTATTGAGCTCCTACCTTGTGACAGTCTGTAAGTGCTAGGGATATAACTAGGAACATCTGTTATATGTACTTGAATACTGCTTTTTTCATGTAGTAATTACAACATAAGAATTTTCCTGTGTTCCTAGAGACAATGGCCATTTTATATCTATATAATATTTCATTGTACGGATATACTCTTATTTACTATTCTCTCATTTTTTAAACATTGAGGCTATTTTCAGGTTTTTTGTCCTATAAAGAATACTCTTGAATATGCATATATCTGGAACATAAAATTTTTGCCCTTGTTTCAGATTATTTCTTTAGTATACAGATAGGTTCCTGGATATAAAATTACTGGGTCAAAGATTATACATATTTTGAAGGTTGTTGTGATAAGGCAAGATTGCTTTCTGGGGGGTTTGTACTGTATAATCCGTTAAGTCCCAACTTCTACATGCCCTGACCAGCTCTATGATTGAGGATGATTGCTTTTTTAAAATCATTGCTGTTTTAATAGGTGATATATTATAGGCATCTAATTATTTTTAATTTTTTTTTTTTGAGGGCAGTGTCACTGGCCCTCATATGTGGGACCCAACCGGGGCCACTGGCTTCCCAAGCCGGCGCTTAACCACTGTGCCACTCGTCCGGCCCAAAGTTATGCATTGGCCTGAATTTTTTTTTTTTTTTTTTTTTTTTAGCTGAGCCATCCTGCCCACCTGTTGGCAGTTCAACGGTAACTCAGCTCGGGCTGGCATTGAACCACCTTTGCTCAGAACTCAGCTCACACTCTTGAGTGAGCTCTTAACCAACTGAGCCACTCGGCTGGCCCTGCAAAGAGATTTTTTTTTTTTTTTTTGAGGGCAGTGTCACTGGCCCTCATATGTGGGACCGAACCGGGGCCGCTGGCTTACCAAGCCAGCGCTTAACCACTGTGCCATTCGGCTGGCCCGGCATCTAATTATTTTAATGTGCACTTTTTTATTGCTAGTGAATTATGTATTTTTGTGTCAGACATTTATATTTCTTCATCTGTAAAATGGTTGTTTCTTTTATCCATTTATCTGTTAGAGTCAGTATTTTGGGCATTGATTTGTATGAACTCTTTATTGAAGACACTGATTCTTAGGTTGTCATTTGTTGTTCATTTTCCTCCCCTAGTTTATTACTACCTTTCAATTTTCTTTGAGTGGAAGTTTTTGTTTTTCTGTAGACAAATCTTCAATTTTTCTCTTTGTGATGTTTTCCTATTGCTTTTAAATTTAGAAAGAAGTTCTTGGGCCGGCTGAGTGGCGCAGTGGTTAAGCGCTGGTTTAAGAAGCCAGCAGCCCTGGTTCGGGTCCCACATATGAGGGCCAGTGACACTGCCCTCAAAAATAAATAAATAAATAAATAAATAAATAAATAAATAAGAAATTCTTAGTGTGGATAGAGTTAAAAATTAATTTTCTCAGAATTATGTAATTCTTATATTAAGGAGAAAACATACTCTTTTATTTTCCAGATCCTAAACTGATCTTCCAGGCTAGCCTTGCAAACGCTCAGATACTGATTCCCAGCAACCAGGCCAGTGTAAGCAGTATGCTGTTAGAAGGGCATACCCTCCTGGCCCTTGCTACCACAATGTATGCTCCTGGGGGTGTCAGCCAGGTATGGACAGCACCTTTACCTGTTTTGGCAAATAAGACTGATTTTAAAGTTAGCAGAACTATCTATGGATTTTCTAGAAATCAGTTGATATTAAAATGTAGCACTTACAAGTATTTCATTCGATTAAAGAACATAAAAAAATGAGTGAATTTTAAAATTTTATATCCTGTCTTCTTAAGTTGAAAAGGAACTAATACATTGTATAGAGATTAGTTTTTTCCTTTATTTATTTTCTTACGCTCCAGGTTTATTTTTAGGATAGAATCGGATCTGATTGTTCCTGGGAGTAAGTATACTTTAGATCTGTGGCTTGGGAATTACTCTTTACCGTTTGTCCTCTTGGAGAGGTAAAAAGGAAATCATAACTATTAGCTACCCATATGGACTCTTTTCAGGGCCCAGTGGAAATTTGCCCATTTCTCCTTTTCGGGCCTGGTTAGAGGAAACTTAAGAATGCTTTTAAATATCTAATCTTCAAAAGTTTCTTACTGATGCTAGTTTAATTTAATATCACCTCTTTTTAGATTATTGCAATATACCATAATATGGTTATTTATTCTTCTGCTTTTGATCACCTCTCAGATGTCAGTCATAGAGTAACTTGAAAGCTGAAGGAGAAGGACCTAGGAGTCATCTAGTCTAGTAGTTATTTTTCTTTTAAAATATTTACTACTTAATATCTAATTAAATATTTGATATTTAAATATTTTATAGTAGCAGAACCTTTTTCAAACAACTTTTCCACATACAGTTTGAAAACCACTGATCTAGCTGAACCTCCTAACTTCATAGATGAGGAAACTGAGGCCTGATAGTAAATATCTAGCCCAGGGTCACACAGGTAGTTTATCCTAGAACCAGAACTAGAATTATTGCCTTCTGACTCCATGTCCAGTGCTGTTTTCACTACCATGTACTCTCTCAAGCTAATCTTGTTTCACAAGTTTCTTGTGGAAAAATGACTTAAGTTTGGAGAAGAGGAAATCATTATTCTATACCATGTTATCTGTCTTTTTATTTAGGTTGTTCAGAATGAAGAAAATGAGAACTGTTTGAAGAAAGTAGATCCCCAGCTACTGAAGATGGCATTAACTCCTTATCCCAAGCTAAAAACTGCTCTCTTTCCACAGTACACTGCCCCTAGTGTCCTGCCACCCGATATTACACTCTACCACCTTATTCAGGTACAGTATTTAGGTGGCTGGTATTTAGGGATATCAGTCAGTGTTCAGCCAAGAAAGCAGAAACCACTCTGGATTTTTCAATTGGAGAACATTTAACATAGAAATTACTTACACAGAGTGAGACCAGAATGGAGAAACCAAATGTGTAATGGTGACACAACTCAAAAATTGACAAAGCACAAAACCATCAATACCTCTAAGGCTACATAAACAGTGCAAGGACGTGGTGTTTTTAGAACCCAGAAGTTGGAGCCATCTGTGGGAGCTAACCTAACAACCAGGCTGCCTAATGGGAGCTGGGAACATAGACGGTAGGGGTGGAACCTTGGAGAAAATGCCCCAGAAAACACAGAAGGGGAAAAATATCTTGGTTTCTCTCCTCTTCCCACCTATAGTGTCCCATCTTGTCTCTCATAGCTAAACTTATCTGCTAGCCAAAGGGCCAATGGGCTTGGGAAGTGCAGTTCTCTGCAGTACAGGAAGAGCAGGAGAAAGATGGAAATGGATCTGAGTGCAAATAGATAGTTGACCTTCATATTTGTCTGCTGCATTAATCAAAAGTCACTCCATTCTACCACTGATAACTCTGTCTCTTCTCAATGAACAGGGCTGTTTGTTTACTTAAATCAATGCTTCTTAGCGTTTTTCAGAACAAAGAGAGAGCTATGAGCCCTCTACACAGAAAAATTGCACAGATGCATATAATTTTGCTTACATTTCAAATGAATTCACAGATTCCTTGAAACCTATTCAGTGATCCTCAGTTAAAAACACCATCTTTTGGGCCGGCCGAGTGGCGCAGCGGTTAAGCGCTGGCTTGGGAAGCTAGCGGCCCCTGTTCGGGTCCCACTTATGAGGGCCAGTGACACTGCCCTCAAAAAAAACCCAAAAAACAAAACACCATCTTTGGTTCATTTCTCATTTTAAAGGGGTTTTGCTTTTTTTCTTCAGGGTATATATATTACCATAGTGTTTTCAATTCAAAATAAGCTCAATAATTCTATAAAGGTCCAAAATCTCTCTTAATCGCTTGTGAGGAATTCTTGGGTATAGACTACTGCTGCTCAAAAATGTGGTCCCCAGGGCCGGCCGAGTGGCACGGTGGTTGGGAGCTGGCTTGGGACACCAGTGGCCCTGGTTCAGATCCCACATGTGAGGGCCAGTGGCACTGCCCTCTAAAAAAAAAAAAAAAAAAAAAATGTGGTCCCCAGCTGGGTGCCAGTCCTTGAATTGCTTGTTTCTGAGATAAGATTAGGCTTGCACCAGAATATAAGTCTGTGTCACTGAACACACTGTTTAGTTCAGCAAGTTTTTTGTTTTTGTTTTTTTTTGTTTTTGTTTAACATAGCAGGAATTCCTTAAAAAAGGAAGCAGTAAACTGGATTTATATTTATCACAAGCTTACCTCATTGCAGACTAGCACTGGTATAAACTACTTACAGGTAGATTATATAAAAACATAGTTTCACTACCTAAAGTGGATTCAGTCAGTCTAAAACATAAGTATAGTTTCAGGTCCTTCTTTGTTCTGTTTTCAACTTGACTCATGCAGCTTTTTAGTCCTGTTATCTTAAGAAAAGTATTACTTCCTTAACAGGCCACAAATTCTCCCTTGGTTTAAAATCAAAGCTGCTCCCTCCTTAGCCATCCAAATCTTGATTTTAATATCTCTGTTTTCTCCTGTATCCCTCCCAGTGTCTGTTTACAGACTTTGCTAAACCTTTGGCCTAGAAAAATTTCAGTCACTGCTCCCTGCTCTCAAAACTATTCTGACTGACTTGACCTTAGCCTGCTTTTTTTCTTTGTTCTTCTTGATGATTTGCTCATCACATTTCTTTAACCTTTTATCTGATTGTCTTACTCTTCCTTTCCTGACCTGCCTTAGCTAACCTTGTCATTCTACATGGTAACATTTTCTAGCTTCATAGACTTCTTGTCTTTTGATTCCAACAGCATTTCAAAAGTCCATTTTACATTCTAATCAATGCTGCTTCTAACAAAAGAGTGCACTTTGCAGACATAATTTGAAGTGAAGAGAGTCTTTAAAAGGAATATAGCCAGCTCTGTTTTTATTAAAATAGAAAAGTGTCTCACATTCTTTTTTGTTTTTAGCCTTGCTCCAAGAATATATCCAGAAAGATAAGGTTTTTAATTGCTTTGGAGAAAGGAAGTGGACCACTTATTAACACCGTTCATATAATTTTGCTTACTTATTTTAGAATAAATTAACTTTAACTCTGATTTGACTTTCCCCCTTTTTCAGTCATTATTACCTTTTGATCCTAGCAGACTATTTGGCTGGCAGTCTGCCAACACACTAGCTATAGGAGGTAAGTCATTACGTGTACTTTTTGCCTTAGAAGAATTTCAGCAGTGTTGACCACAGGAGTTAATTTATGTAAAATCAATGCAGTTTTTTTTCACTGCTTTCTATTTTAAAAATAAAGACACATTCCAATGGAAAACATTTTCTAGGAAACTGAATTGAAAACATATTGTGAGTTAGAAGTCATTGTATTAGGTCACTAGTGCTATACTTGCTAAGAAATGTAATGTGTACTTATCTGCTTAAATTTCTCCCTTCCCAAAAATCCCTTTGTTAGCAGTATCATATTATAAACAGCATGTTGGCATTAGACAAATCCTGGCTCTACCATGTAATAACTGTATGACCTTGGTTAGGTGATTTAAACTCTCTTCAGTTGCCTATAAAATAAGCTTAATAACAGTGCCCACCTCTGTTATATTGAGAATGAAAGGAGACAAGGCATTTAAAAAAACTGTTAGTTCCTGGTACATGGTCAGCACCAGATGCACAAATGTTGCCATTCCTCTCTAGACCGTAAACATTTCTCTGATTTATGTGCCATTCTCTCTTTGTTTTTTAGAATAGTTGACATACAAGTGTCATTCTTAAACTCTGCTTTTTCTTTTGTATTTAGAATTAGCCTTTAGTATCATGTTACCTGTGGTGCCTCTACCTATATTACTCTAAAGTAGGCTTCAAATTAGTACTTTGCACATAATACACAACCTGTAAATAGTTATTGACATACATAAAAATGAATGTTCTAATGTGCTAGTTCTGTAAGTTTAAATTTCAATATATTGAATTTACCTAGTGTCCAAAGCCCATTGCAATGCCAAGCCTATAATAGATGTTCAATAAATATTTGTTGAGTGCTTAAAAAGTAGTGCTTATTGCATTTTCAAATGAAAATACATGTTCTAATCTCAATGAAGTTACTAGAGAGTAGAAAGAATCCCTTTCCTGCCCTAGTGCCTCCAACTCCATCACTTCGCCAGGGCCTTGACCCTCCCTCTTGGAGATCGAGCACTGCTAAGTACATAGGGAAACAAAGAAATTGAAGGTGGTCCCTGCCTGGTTTTTAGAAATTTAAAACATATTTGAGCAAATAAAGCACGAAGTAAATGAAACAATTTATAAAACTGGAGAGTTGTATTTAATTAGAATGTTTACCAATTTTTTCATATGGTTTTATCTCTGAAAGGGGATGTAAAGCGACTGCTGGTGAATTTGTTTCTGCAGCAGGCCAGAGAAAATGTTCCCTTTGGGTAGAATTTTCTTTTACACACAATCTCCACACTAGCCTCCAGCCACCAAAAAAGTCAGGGTCTTATCTGAATAAAAAACTCAAGTTGACTCATTTGGCACCTGGAAGTACCGTACACTTTTCATGTACTCAGCAAATATTTAACGAATGAATGAATCGTTTTATATGGAATTATAAGTTACCAAAGTTACTCTGATCTCAAAGAATACAGGTAAGGCATGTGACAATTTTTTAATTTCAAAGGGGGTGTGCTTTTAAGTAATAGCTTTGTAAGATGACAGACATATTTAAGGTCTTTGTCTTTTTTTGTAAGAGCCAGGTTACAATATAAAGTCTTTGGAATTCCATGGGAGGATAAAACTGTATTTCAGAAATAAACTTTGAGTAAGAACACATGCATTGTTTTCTAGAATTGGTTTATTACCAGTTCAGAATGTTATTTTATCTCCCTTTTTTTTAAAAATCAGTAGTAAGTGGTTAAGAGACAATTAAATAATATGGCTTGACAGGAGTGGTTATTTCATACTAAATTCTCACATCTAAATATCTTATGACTTTACATTTCTTGAAGAAGAGAAAAAAATTTTTTTCTGCTATTTTCATGGGCACAGAGGAACTTTAAACTGAGCTACTCTGCTGGTCTTGAAAAGATGTTACCAACATGTAGATAATAAGGTGCTCTATGAGTACAGCATCCTAAAATACAGCTAGTGATAAGAAAAAAAGGGTATTAGTATGGAGTCAACGATGTTCTCAAAGTATTTATTGGAGAAAGGTATATAGTGAGGTGGTCTTGGTCAATACAATAAATATGTTAGGTAGGGATTTCATTGCATAATGGACTGGGTGAATGAATTAAAAGCTCTTTTTGCAGATATATCATTGGCAGAGATTTTCTAGCTAAAGGGTTATTGCCATTGTGAAATTAAAGGATCATCAAATACAGAATGACAGCATCTAAAATTACAAGTAAATTCAATGGGAGAAAGCATAATTTATTAGTTTTTATGCAGCTTCTCAGGTACACATTTTTGCATAAAATGAGGGCTACTTTTCCACATTAAAATAAAATAATTACATTTTGGTGTGGTTCAAAGTGATACACAGTGGTACAAAATGATTATAGCAACTACCTTTCTTTTACCATTGCCGACTTAAGTTTTCCATGTACAGATCTGCATTTAATTATGATGAGGTGCAGAGGGTTAATATCACTTCACTTCCCCCCCAGATGCATCAAGTCATCTCCCACATTTCTCTAGCCCTGACCTGGTTAATAAATACGCGATAGTGGAACGTCTGAATTTTGCTTATTATTTATATCATGGACGGCCATCGTTTGCTTTTGGTACTTTTCTGGTCCAGGAATTAACCAAGAGCAAGACACCCAAGCAGCTGTGAGTATTTGAAAAATAATTTGTACTCGAAAGGCATATTTGTGTATTTTACACGTCCATTAAAAAAACATACTGGAAACATGTATACCAGAGTTAACACTGATTATATTTGAGTGGTGATTTTTTTCATTTGTGCTTTTCTGTGTATCCCAAGTTTTTGACATTTAGCATGTGTTACTTTTGTTAATAGGAAAAAAGATTAAAATATATTTTAAAAAATAAACATTTTGGGCCGGCCAAGTGGCGTGGTCGTTGAGGGCTGGCTTGGGATGCCAGCGGCCCCGGTTCGGATCCCGCATGTGATCAAAATAAATAAATAAATAAATTAATTAATTAATTAATTTAAAAAAAAAAATATATATATATATATACACACACATTTTAAAATCGTATTTTAAAAAAATGATCCAGGAGCTTGCCAAATGTTAGCAGCTACTCTAAAGAGAGAATTCTATAATGAGATGTAAATTCTGTATGTAAGGTCTTTGTCTTTTATAATTCACTTTTAAAAAGCACAGAATTGGGAGGAATATGCGGTATAATCAGCAGTTAAACAGAGATTTACTTTACTGGCTTGTTTTATAATTAACAAAGTATGCATTTGTATGGTAAAATATTTAAGAAGCTCAGAAGTATATAAAATGAAAGATAATCCCTCAATGTCCTATCATCTTGCATAATAAAAAAAAAGTTAATATCTTGTGTGTCTTCCCTTGAAAATTTTCTGTGCATGTAAAAGTACATATGAATTCTTTAAAATGTTATGTGCTTTATGATGTCAAACTGTAGGTGGCATTAATTTTTTTGGTAGTTTGTATACATACTTGTAATTAATAAGAGCACAAGCTGGCAGTCGTTCGGAAATTCTGCCCCATGTTTCTTGGATGAAGTTAGAAGTAAGAATAATTTTGACTATGGGTAGGTGTTTTAGAAGAAGGTAAAATATAAGGAAATGGGAGGGCTGTGGAGCCAGAAGACATCTAGAAGCTACGAAGAACCTAAATGGATGTGTTCAAGGGGTGCAAAAAGGGAAGGAAAAAAGCCAAAATTTACATGTGTCTGACACTCCATGTATCACTGATGTAATTCCATCTGCTTTTCCTGGTGAAAAGTGTTTTCATGTGCTGATGTGATTTTGATTCTTTTCTTTTTCAGGATCCAGCAAGTAGGCAATGAAGCTTATGTTTTAGGCCTCTCCTCCTTCTACATACCTTCAATAGTAGCTGCCTGTGTTTGTTTCTTAGAATTGCTTGGCCTCGACAGCCTCAAGCTCAGAGTGGATATGAAAGTGGCCAATATAATTCTGAGCTACAAGTGTAGAAATGAAGATGCTCAGTACATCTTTATCAGAGAGTCTATAGGTACAGCACCTTTTCTTTCTGGCTTGGTTTATTTCTAGGACAGGGGATTAATAGATTTGTGGCATTGAATTGTGAATGGTTGGGGAGGAAATAGTTATATTCCATTTTCACCCTTTTCCTGCAGTGTTTTTCTTTAACTCACTTTCTTGGGCCCTTTAATTGTGTACTGAAATGGCCCTGGGCCACACTCTTCAAACAGAAATGCCCAGTTCCTGACTTTTTCTCTTGACCAAATTTGCTTATATTTTGTATAGCTGAAAAACTATCTAAACTGGCTGCGGATGAAAAGGCAACCAAAGAAGAATTGCTTGTTCTCTTAGAAGAAGGTATATGGAACAGCATTCAGCAACAGGAAATAGAGAGGTTTGTGAGTTGCAATCCCAACCTCTTTCCCTGCAAGCTTTTATTGTTCAATGTGTGTTTGCCTAGTCTTTCTTCCAACAGCTCAGTTGTTTCCACCAGTCCCTGTAAACCTTATCTTTTTACTCATCCAGCATATGGCAGATACTCAGTAAATGGATAACGGGTTTTAATTGCATCTTACTATCAGTAAAAGAAGGGTAAAAATAATGATTTCCTCTTTAGAGATGGAATTTCCAAGAGATGGAGAGTTGTCTCCTCCACTGCCCTACTGGTCAGGGAAGTCCCTTAAGTGTTACATGTTGAAGTCATTTTAGAAGATGTGGGATGGATCTCAGAAAAGTTGATTCTGATGTCCTTAATTTTTTTCTTACTAATATATGTCAGTTGATAATGGAAGTTGAGGTGACCATCTATCCACAAAAGCCCCTCTCCTTATATAGTCATGCCATCTTTCCTCTGTGCTATCCCCCTGGGGCCGACCCAGCCACCTTAGACCATGGGAACACACCATTCTTCTGTAACTCCTATCACCAAGTCTCTTTTCAATAGCTTCCTGCTTTCAGCAGGAACAAGTACCGTCCCCAGGAAGGTACTGGGCTAAGGAAACCCAGGCACCTGCCAGGACTCTGATTCTCTATGAATCATGAAAGATAATGAAGCACTTAGGAGATATATTTGAGTGACTATTTCCTTAATTCTCTCAAAGTTTGGACATAGCTAGTTTAATAGATACTTGGTTGATAAAAGGAATGAATTGTGCCAGCATGCTAACAAGTTATTATGTATTATGGGTAAGAGTCCTTTTTTGTTTTTTCCAAAGCAGTCTAATAAATATTTGGTATTTGTTGAAAGGCTTTTTAGAGACTATACTGTAGTTTATTTAATTTTTACTAATTCAGTTTAAAAGCAATATTTTAATTTTTTCCTCTGCCACTCATATTCCCAATTACAGGTTATCCAGTGAATCTAGCAGCCAGTGGGCATTAGTGGTGCAGTTCTGCAGGCTCCACAATATGAAACTGAGCACGTCTTACCTTAGAGAATGTGCCAAAGCAAATGATTGGCTACAGTTCATTGTTCACAGCCAGCTCCATAATTACCACCCAGAGGAGGTAAGCCACTGATTGTTCAACAAGTTATTCAAGAAGAGGATATTGGAACACTCCTTAGAAGAAAAATAGTGTTCTTTCTGTTGTGATCACATAGACTTTTGTTTGATTTTTTATATATATTTAAATTGTGGAATTGGGGGAGGGGAACAGCGTTGGGGAACTGCAGAAGGGGAACAGACAAGTTGCTGTCCTTTTGTTCTTCAGTCTAGTTGTAGAGGACATTACTTCATTGGCCCATGTTGGTATCATCATTGCGTTCTTCTCAGGTGAGGCAGATTGGTCGCTGGCCTCTGGATCGCCGCTCACACCGGCTGCCAGCCACTCACGCTGGCTGCCGGCCATGCATTGTAGACTATGGCAGCCCACTGCAGCAGGGGCTGCAGCTATGCCATCCCCAGGGACTCACAGCAGCCCAGCTCCAGGTGGAGCTGTTGTTCACCATCATAGCTGTAGAGAGCAGTGTCACTGGCCCTCATATGTGGGATCTAAACCTGGGCCCTGCCGCTCAGAACCGGTTCCCAAGCCAGCTCTTAACCAATGCACCACTTGGCTGGCCCTGATAATTTATTTTTTACTAAAATTTCAGTGGGTTGGCTTCAGACAAAGGACTAGTCATTAGTACTAAAGAGATGAAGGAAGAGTTTTGTGATTCCAGATTGCATACGGAAATTCACTCAAAAGCAACAATTTTGTAAAATTATATGGTCACTTCTGACACAATTCAGGTTGAGAGAGAACAATTAATTTTGCCTATTCCTTTCTCTAACATTTTCAGCTCCAACTGAAATGGTTGTCTGTTTCAATCACCTAATTTGTTTTCTAGGTAAAATCTCTTCTCCAATATTTCAGTCCTGTCCTTCAAGACCACTTAAGTCTGGCTTTTGAGAACTTGCCTTCAGTGTCCAATTCCAGAATGGACAGTGATCAAGTCTGCAATAGGTCTCTCCATGAACTCCAGAGCAGCAAAGAAGAAATGACTGATTTCTTTGAAATTCTGCTCCGGTCCTCAGAGGAGCCAAACTCCTGGTGCTGGCTCCTGGCTGAAGCACTGAAACAACGGGCTCCTATTCTTAGTGTCCTGGCCTCGTGTCTCCAGGTGAGGATCATGAGAAGCCTAAATGAAGGACCCAGAGACCAATAGAAAAAGTGGGAAAAGATGGGGAAGGCTGATAATCAGAGAGGACCTGGGGCCCCATCAGAGATGACAGCGAGGCTCTAGCATGTGTTTCCAAGGTCACTGCAACTTTTTATGCTTTTCCAGCTTAGGATTCAGGCCATCTAGTCTACTTGCTTGTGCCTTGACATTTAGTAACTTAATAGATCAGTGCCTTGGCTGTTGGTTTGCAGTCAGAGAAGGAAGCTTTAGTAAAGCACCCACCACTTCTTCTGAGCAAGGAAGAGGGATGCTCTATCTAGATAGTCCCTTGATCAGCAGTTCTGTGGAGGGCATTCGTGTTCTCGTATACTTAGTGTTTCCCTGACATGTTACCTCTTAGTCTCTTGGCCTTTTGACTGGCCATACTCTGCAAGATGGTTTATAATGCCCCTTGTTTGTTCATTACAGTTTGTTTCATGCTTGAAGGCTTTTCAAGCCATTTTAACCAATTTATTGAGGTGACTTGTTCCAAACAAGAAATAACCATCCCTAATTGTAGCACTGCTCGAAACTTTCTCTGTCAGGTAATCCAGGCCCGCTTGTTATTTTATTTTGAAAAGTTCTTATCCAATGGCAGGATGCCAGTGCTATTCCTTGTCTCTGTGTTTGGATCATCACTTCTGTGGAGGACAGTGTTGCAGCTGAAGCAGTGGGACACATGCAGGGCTCAATGGAGAGCCACACCTGGGACCTGGAGGACCTCTCGGTCATTTGGAGAACTTTATTATCAAGGCAGAAAAGCAAAACTCTCATCAGAGGTTTCCAACTTTTCTTTAAGGTAGTAATAATCACTTCATTTCTTTCCTGATTTAAAGATTACTTCAGAATATTCCAATGTGACTTTTTCAGTTATTCCTATTCCTGGATTTTTTTAGCCAACAGCAAATAATGATAAGGAACTACCTTTTATTTAGTAGAGTGCTCTCTATACATTATTCCAGTCAATTCTCACACTAATCCTATACAAAGATAATGTGGTATGAGGATGCTATGAAGTGGTCTTGTCCCCATTTTACAGGGTAATAAACCAAGGCTTACAAAACCTGAATAACATGCCCAGCATCTCTAAGTACTTTAGTAAGTGGTGTACTTATAGTTCAGATCCATACTTTCTAATTCCCAAACTCCTGTTCTCTGACTGAAAAGCGCCCACTGCAGTGATGGAACTGTATGGATCGATGCCACAGACAGCAGTAGGTGGGCGGGTCAGTGGAGCCCATTATCCAGGAGAGCATGTAGGGGTGTCCTAGCACCACCTAGTAGAACGCCTCCTGCTTCTGTGTGGTGGACAGAGTATAGAATAGACAGAAAATAGACTGTTGAGTAGGTGTACCTGGGCTGAGTAGCTTTTCCCCAAAGGAAAAAGAAATATAAATTTAGCTTCCTTTTTAACATACATAATTTAATTCTACTATGGAGCTGTTATTAAGAGTATTTCTTTTTTACTTTAACCTTTATCGGCATTATTCATGAGAAAGTACAATAGTATTAAGTTCAGGAGTTTGTAATTTCATTCAAATTCTTCTTCAAAGGATTCCCCATTACTATTGATGATGGAGATGTATGAACTGTGTATGTTCTTCAAGAATTATAAGGAAGCTGAAGGTAAACTACTGGAGTTCCAGAAGAGCCTCGAAACTGTAAGTTGGAATTATCATGCTCTTTCTTGCTGATCTGAAATTCGTTATAGTGGCCTGTTGTCTGTTAGTAGTCAGGATGTGGCAGCAGGTGACTAGCTGTTATGTGACATAATTCAAACAAAATCATTTGTAGTGTTCCAGAGATAGGGAGGCAGGGCTGGAGTTGCCAGGGATGACAGAGGTTGCATCTAATGTGCTAATTCTGATCAGTATCTTTGCTGCAGCCAAGCTCAGTGGGAAAGGGATTAATGCTCTCTGTTATGGATGCTAGAGAGGAGTATGGTGGTACATGGGCTACATTCTGTCAATCCAAGATAGCTCCATCAGTGTTGAGTGTTGAATACTACTCCATTCACGGTGACAGAAAATAATGGCTTTTTTCATCAGTACTCCTGGTGGTCCTGTCCAAATGATGCTGAGCCTTGTGGTCAATTTAGGCTGTACCTATCAGATGCTTGCTTCAGGCCTATTTATCATGTAAAGCTAATTAACCTTAGGAAAAAAATAAAGTTATGAGACAGGAAAAAAATTATGACTTCGTTCTGCTTGGGGTTTTGGCACTGTTGCCTTCTCTCCCCCAAAATAGCTCTATAATAAATGAGACAACTATATACTGATTCTTCTAACCACTACACTGTACATATGAAACTCATATAAAATAATACTGAATGTCAACTATAACTGAAAAAAAATAATTAAAAAAAAATCTGCACAGTACCAAACAAATGTATCACAGCAGAACCTCCATGTAGGCTTTTGCTTTCAATCACATTGTTCTTAACTGTAATGAAGATTTCAAAGCTATTACTTGAAAATGCAGAATCAAATATGCCCAAGGTTCCTAAATAACAGAAAATAGGGACGTTAATTTCCTTGCTCTTATCATGCTCCATAACTGGGGCGCTCAGACCTAGCAGGGATCTTCTTTTTTTATTGGTGGTCCAGTACACATAATATTTACCATCTTAGCCATTTTTAAGTGTATAGTTTAGTGGTTTTAAATACATTCACATTATTGTGCAATCATCACCTCCTTCCATCTCCATAACAAAACTGAAACTCTATGCCCATTAAACAATACTTCCCATTCTCCCCTACCCTTAGCCACTGGCAACCACCATTCTGCTTTCTGTCTTTATGATTTTGACTACTCTCTTAGAATGGCATATAAGTGGAATCATACAGTATTTGTCTTTACTTAGCATAATGTCCTCAGAGTTCATCCATGTTGTAGCATATGCTAAGATTTTCTTCCTTTTTAATGCTGAATAATATTCCAGTGTGTGTGCGTGTACACACACACACACACACACACACACACACCACATTTTGCTAATCCATTCATCCATCAATGGACATTTGGATTGCTTCCACATTTTAGCTATTGTGAATAATGCTGCTATGAACATAGTGTACAAATATCTCTTCAAGGTTCTGCTTTCAGTTCTTTTGGGTATCTGCTCAAGTGGAATTGCTGGATGATATGGTAATTATATTTTTAATATTTTGAGGAACTACCATACTGTTTTCTATAGTGGCTGTACCATTTTACATTCCCACCAATAGTGCACAAGGGTTCCAATTTCTCCACCTCCACTTGTTTTCTAGAATGAGTTAGGCAGTGTTCCCTCCTTTTCAATTTTTTGTTCAAGTTTGAGAAGGCTTGGTATTAGTACTTTATATACTTGGTGTAGAATTCACCAGTGAAGCCATAAGGTCCAAGCCTTTATTTGTTGGGAGATTTATGATTGCTTATTCACTTTCCTTAGTAGTTATAGTTCTCTTCAGATTATCTATTTCTTTGTGATTTAGTCAGATTATTGATTTCTTTGTGATTTAGCTAGACTAAACACATTCCTGTGTTTCTAGGGATTTGTCAGTTTCATCTAGGTTATCCAACTTTTCAGCATACAATTTTTCATAGTACTGTCTTATCCTTTTCATTTCTGTAGAATAGATAGTTATGTCCCTACTTTCATTTATGGTTTAAGTAATTTGAGCTTTTTCTTTTTAAAAATGTATTGTTTCATTTCCACTGTTTTGTGAGTTTTCTAGTTTTCTTTTGTTATTGACTTCTAAGTTAATCCCATTATGGTCAGAGAAGATACTTTGTATGGTATCTATCTCTTTTTTTTTTTTTTTTAAGAAATTTTATTGGGGAACAGTGTATTTTTCAAGGATCCATCAATTCCAAGTCAAACAGTTGTTTCAGTCTAGTTATGGAGGGCGTTTTTCCAGGACTCATCAGCTCCATGTCAAGTACTTGTCTTCAATCTAATTGTGGAGGGTGCAGCTCTGTAGCCCATGTGGGAATTGAACCGGCAACCCAGGTGTTATGAGCCTGCTGTTCTGTAAAACTACTTTTCCTGACCCTCTCTTTTTTTCATAGCTTGAAACAACAGATACAAGGGTCGGCACTGCCATCCCTGTCCCATGGCTGCAGGAGCAGGTGTGTTTTCTCCTGAGGCTTATGCTGCAGCAGTGTAAGACCCAGTATGAGCTGGGCAAGCTTTTACAGCTGTTTGTTGGAATAGAGCATCTCTTCTGTGAAGGTAAGACAATCCTTACAGTTAAGTTGCTGTTAAGAAGCTAGCTTTCTTAATCTTGAATAATATTTAGAAGGACATTCAGAAAATTAAAATGCATATTGAAATGTTTAGCTGATTTTTAAAGTGGAAATGCCAGTTCAGCACCCACTATCCCTAAAGTCAGTGCTCTAAGGTAGCACTTTCTTGAGGTTGTGGGTACCCCCTTCTCATAACCTAATTTATGCCCTATTTTAATGATTTAGGAACAATCCAAGTCCTTTTTCTTAATAGGTATTTTAATTTTTGTTTTCCTAGTTATGTAACCCATTGAGTGTTGTCTAAGTGACCCATCACAATCAAAGGCCAACATCTGACCATCTTCAGATCCATTGCTTGTACTCAAGAAGCTGAAGTAGTCTGAGTCTTAGCATGCCAGGTTGCTAATCAGTATTGACATTGTCCCAAAACAGCTTGTAGGTGTAATTCAGAGACTGTGCTTTACAAAGGAGATGACCCGCATTTCAACAGTATGTCTTCCTGGAAGGGCAGATTCTGCTATATCTTCTTTGTCTGGATCAAAAGACTCCAGAGGAATGTGGATACATTTCATATCCCACTTGTAGAGCAAAGCTTCAAGTGACCAGTCAGCACTGAAAATAGTTTCTTAAAAATAAAAAATAAATGAATACATAAATAAAACAAAATAAAATGCATATGATATATAACGTGACATTTACAGTCCATAACAGGGTATGAAGAAATCACAAAATTTCAATCATGTTTAAAGCATTCAAAACATAGGACAACAGGATGTAACATAAATAATAGAACTATCTATTCATTCTAAGCAGTTATCAGATAGCCACATTTCCTCCCTGGCTAGCTTCTACATTACCCTGTTACTGTCATTCTTTTCTCTGACAAGTAACCTTAACATGTCTTTACTGCTCGGGGTTACAGACTTGTTTCAGGGATGTCTAATTCATTTAGAAGTTTTCAGAGATAAATTGTGCATTTTTATTTTTTTTTTCTTTTGAGGGCAGTGTCACTGGCCCTCATATGTGGGAACCGAACCTGGACTGCTGGCTTCCCAAGCCAGCGCTTAATCACCGCACCACTCAGCCGGCCCTCAAATTGTGCTTATTTTTTGCAGATGTCTCCAGACATTGGCAGTTTCTAAGCTTGTTGCTTATTGAATGAAACCAATATTGCCTTACCCTCTTTTCTATTTGCTTGATAATTTCAAGTTTTTGTTGAATGGTAGGGTTATTCTTTTACACTAGATTGTGACATTTTCACTACTAGGGTTATTTTTTCACATTTAAACTCACAGATGTTCAACTGGAGAACTCAGATTTGCACAGAACACTGACAGAGTGCTGGCTCAGTGCCCGTGTGTTGTAAACTGTGGAACTGATGACTGGAAAAAAAGGCTATTTCCTAAATGTAGTGTATAGAAGATCCTTTTAACATATAGGTTCCTTCATTGATCTTTAGTAATTTTAATAGTTTTCAGAAATGAATTTCCTGTTTTCCTGCCAGAGTAAGTGGAAAGAGCTGTCTCCGGAACAGTTAAAAGCTCAAACAATCCTGCTGAAGGGCTCCACGTCCCCCTAGTTGAATGTAATATGGAGGAAGTCTTCTTACTTTCTGAGAGAGTGCCGTGTTCTTGCACTGTCATGGCACCATGAGAATTGAGCACAGCAAACAAAGGAATCTAAAGCCAGCATTTACCTTGTACCTAGTAACAGAAGCCAGTGGAGCATAATAGCTTGGATTGATCCATGGGTACAACTGAGATTTTCTCCCCCGCGCCCCTCCCCCGCAGGACATTGCTAGGGACTGGTATTTCTACAGGAGCAGGTGGGGACCTAGAATTAGCAAGACTGGTATATTAATGTTAATGTAAACTCATTGGTACCACTAGCTGGTATAGATGGTAGGGAACATCTGCATTGCTACAGATGAACTACAAGGCAGTCCAGGGAATAGAAACAGCCACCAGAAGGCACAATTTTGTGAGGGGATTTGGAAAAATTGAGGGAGCTTGGCTTTGAGGAGAGAAGTTGGCACCACTTCAAAGGGGCCAAGGTGAGTGCTGGCATGTAATCAGTGATGCAAAAGCTCCAGCAGACAATAGGAGAGAGCTGAACTTGAAGCTGAGATGGGAACAGGCAAAAGGTGGGAGTGCTGGGGGCTGATGACCAACCTCAAGGGGAAATTGATGAAGGAAACCTCACGAGCACCACCTTATTTTGGCAGGATGGGGGTGTGGCAGGGGCAGTGTGGTAGATGCTTTCTTCACGTTATTGGTCATGCAGGTATTATCTCCATTTTATAGTGGAGAAAACAGACACAGAGAAGGTGGCTTTACTTATTCATCAAATATGTGCACTTGGAATATAAAGATGATTAAGACTCATCTTCCTTAAGTATCTCAGATTAAGTGAGAGATACAGAGGAAAATCATTCTGTTACAGAGAAGTCCAAGGATTATCTATATTGTTAACATTACTATAATGCTTTTATTCATTTAACTAAGTTAAATGATTTCTATTTCTATAGAATATTTTTGTGTGTATATATACCATGTATGTGCTTATAGAAAAGAAATAGGTTTTTTAAAAAAGCCTGTGTTTTATGTGATGCCAGCAAAGAAACCCAGCTTGCTCACGTTGCTGCTTATTGTGCAGGATACTTCACTGTCCTGGGAACTACCTAAATCAGATGTCAGGCCAGCAGGTGACATGGGAATAGGCGTTTTTCCCTCCTTTATGGTTGAGGACACATAGGCTCTGCACAGACTGTTTGGGAGTGGGAGCAGACCCAGCCACTTAAGTGGTTGGCAGAGAATTCTGAATGTTGCTGATGATAAGAACTTCCCAGGGACATCAGGGAGAGCTCAGCTGGGTCTCAGTGGGTTGAGTAGATGGGTGTCCGGAGGAGCAAATGATGCTCCATTCTGAACACGTTGGGCTACATGAGAGCTTTGGCTGTTCTCCCGCGGCAGTTTCAACTGCCCTGCAAGCTCTGTGTCTTAATCCACATGACGGTCACATTGGATGAATGAGTGAACAATCATAATGACAGATTTGTTTAAGGCAGGACAGAAAATCCAGGAAGAGATGCGACTAACCTGAATGAATGGCCAAAGCTTCCCCAGGTTGACTGAGTTGCTGCTACATAGTAGGCCACCAACGTCTGCTGTGTATTTAAAGCCAGATATCTAGATTGATCTGTGGGCTAACCTCTTACAGTTATTACTATATAGGAGCTTCCTATGGCTTCCTCTGCTAGTGAACCAGAATAGAAAAATAGATTTTTGTTTTTCCTTTAAACACAATGTTATGTTAAACATATTTCCCTGCTGATATTTAGTTACTCTTGAAATGCCATGGAGGCATTTTATTGATTAAAAAATCTATATCCTCTTCTCTTTGGCACAGGTCCGGATGTAAAGAAGCTATATGTCCTTAGCCAAATTTTGAAGGATACAGCCATAGCTATTAATCATGTAATTATTACCAGCTACAGCCTTGAGAATTTTCAGCATGAATGTAGATCTATTTTGGAAAAACTGGAAACAAATGGACAGTTTGCTTTGGCCAGGAGGGTAGCAGAATTAGCTGAGTTACCTGTGGACAACCTGGTTATTGAAGAGGTAACATAAGTCTTTTAAGTTATTTAAAAATCTTAGCTTTTTGAACAAGCATTAAACAAAGAATCAAATGAGATATGTAATTTATAGGAGATAAGGCTTTTCTACTTTTGATACATATTAGTTTCAGAAATGGATGAGCCTAGGATGCCCATTATTGAAGAACATATGCTTTAAGTGTAATGTCAGCTTACAGGATATGCTACAACTATTTTCCTTTGAATAGAATTAAATATAAGGTGGCTTCTCCTTGAACCCTATTCAGTTGATAAATTTAGAATTGTTTTTCATACCTTAACCTTTTCAGATAAAATATACAGGATCATCTGTAGCCAAGTCCCATGTTCTCTGACTTGATTTGGTTTTTTAAAGTATGGTATCATTTATGAAACTTCTTTATCTAGGAAAGGCTAAGATTCACGTTGTTAAATTTCACAGATAACACAGGAAATGCAGACCTTAAAACACATTGACCAGTGGTCCCTGAAACAAGCAAGAATTGACTTCTGGAAAAAATGCCATGAGAATTTTAAGAAAAATTCCATTTCAAGCAAAGCAGCCACTTCCTTTTTCTCAGCCCAGGCCTGTGAGTACCCAACTGAGGCGGGACCGAGCAGCATTGAGGAGCGCCATCTGTTGCTCACCCTGGCAGGGCACTGGCTTGCTCAGGAGGACCCGGTGCCGATAGAGAAGCTGGAGGAGCTGGAGAAGCAGATCTGGCTCTGTCGTATCACCCAGCACAGCCTCAGAGGAAAC
Organism: Aselliscus stoliczkanus; assembly: GCA_033961575.1. Classification (NCBI taxonomy): domain Eukaryota; kingdom Metazoa; phylum Chordata; class Mammalia; order Chiroptera; family Hipposideridae; genus Aselliscus; species Aselliscus stoliczkanus. The sequence goes on along the minus strand of CM066732.1, from coordinate 98,594,749 downwards.
CAGGAGGAAACAGTGCCCAGGTTTTCTCAACAGATCTCAACTAGTGGTGAACTTTCCTTTGATAGTTTAGCCAGTGAGTTTTCATTCTCCAAGTTGGCTGCTCTGAACACATCAAAATACTTAGAACTTAATGGTCTTCCATCCAAAGAGACTTGCAAGAACAGACTGGACTGGAAGGAGCAGGAGTCACTAAACCTTTTGATTGGGCGCCTGCTGGATGATGGCTGTGTGCATGAAGCGAGTAGAGTATGCCGGTATTTTCATTTCTATTACCAGGATGTTGCCTTGGTATTGCACTGCAGAGCTCTGGCTTCAGGGGAAGCCAGTGTGGATGACCTGCACCCAGAGATCCAGGCGCTCCTACAAGGGGCTGAGCTGCCGGAGGATGAAGAACTTTGCCTTCCTCTAAGGAAAGTCCCAAGCAGTAAGTAAAGGAGATCTAATTGCTGTGTGTTGGCACTGTCTCCAGGGAGAAAAAGGTCCCTTTTGAGATAAAATATATAGTAACATGAAGTTAAGTGGAGAGCAACTCTTTTCCAGGTAATCCATAAAGTAGGTAATTAACTAGTCAGTGAAGTAGAAACACCTATGTCTTTTAACTAGCTGTGTATTAAAATTAGAGGGAACCCTATCTGACTTGTAACTAATTCACTGAACTTTATTCTATACCAATAATCATGTTTCCAATTGTATATTGATAGTGTATAGAGAAATATGGTTGGGCTGGCCGAGTGGTGCAGCGGTTAAGCGCTGGCTTGGGAAGCCAGCGGCCCCGGTTTGGGTCCCACTTATGAGGGCCAGTGACACTGCCCTGAAGAAAAAAAAAAAAAAGAGAGAGAGAGAGAGAAATATGGTTGATTTTTTTTTTTCTATTTTTTTTTTTTAGCTGAGCCGTCCTACCACCTGTTGGCAGCTTAGCGGCAGCTTAGCTCGGGCTAGGAATCAAACTTCTGTTGCTCAGAGCTCAGCTCACACTCTTGAGCGAGCTCTTAACCAACTGAGCCACTCGGCCGGCCTGAAATATGGTTGATTTTTATGTTCACCTTGTATCCTGTAACCTTGCAAAACTTGCTTATCCTAGGAGTTTACTTGTAGATTCCTTGGGATTTTCTGCAGAGACAATCATGTGTATCAGTAGAGACAGTTCTGTTTTCCACCTTTCCAGTCTTTTGTTTGCCTTTTGTTTCTTTTTCTTGCTTTATTGCACTGGCTAGGACTTCCAGTATGATGTTGGATAGAAACAGTCAGAGTGGACATACATACCTTGTTACTGATCTTAGCAAAAAACATTGAGTTTTTCATCATTAGATATGATATTAGCTGTACATGTTTTGGAGATATGCTTTATTATTTGGAGGGTATTTCTTTGTATTCATGGTTTGCTGAGAGATTTTGTCATGAATTATTGTTGAATTTTGTCATGTTTTTTCTTCATCCATTGATATGATCGTGTGTGTTTTTTTCTTTACACCGTTAATATGTTGGATTACATTAATTGATTTTTTAATATTGAACCAGCTTTGTATTCCCAGGATAAACTCTGCTTGGTCATGGTGCATTATTCTGCATTATTGATATATTACTGGAATCAATGAGAATGTTTGCGTTCATGAGGAATATTAATCTGTTCTTTTTTGTACTGTTTTTGTCTCATTTTTGTATCAGGATAGTGCTGATTTCATGAGTTGGAAAATATTCCCTCCTCTTCTGTTTTTCTAGAAAACATTATGTGGAATTGGTGTTATTTCTTCTTTAAATGCTTAGGAGGACTTACCAGTAAAACTATCTGAACCTGAATATTTCTTTTTTGGAATATTTTAAACTATGAATTTTTTTTTTTTTTTAAAGATTTTATTGGGGAATTGGCGGAGGGGAACAGCGTTGGGGAATCGGGGAAGGGGAACAGACAAGTTGCCGTCTTCTTGTTCTTCAGTTTTAGTTGCGGAGGATGTTGCTTCACTGTTGGTATCGTCATTGCACTCTTCCCGGATGAGGCAGATCGGTCACTGGCCTCTGGATGTCGCTCATCGCAGCTATTGGCAGCTCACGCTTGGCTGCCAGCCGCTCACGCTGGCTGCGGGCCGCTCACACTGGCTGCGGGCCACTCACTGCAGCCTATGGCAGCCCACTGCAGCAGGGGCTGCAGCCCACACCATCACCGGGGCTCGCACGGCCCAGCTCCAGGTGGAGCTCTTGTTAGCTGTAGAGGGCAGTGTCACTGGCCCCCATGTGGGATCCGAACCGGGGCCGCTGGCATCCCAAAACCAGCGCTTAACCAATGCGCCACTCGGCCGGCCCCTAAACTATGAATTTAATGTCTTTCATAGTTGTGTAACTTCTCAGGTTATCTTTTTCACCTTGGATGAATTTTGGTAGTTTGTGATTTCTGAGGAAACCTTTTTTCCTGCCTTTTAGGTTATTTGATCATTTTTACTCTTGCATTTTAGTTTTTTGTGACTTTGACTACATATCTTCGTATAGTTCTTTTCAGTTGTTTGCTCTAGGGATTATATTATACCTTATTAACTTTTCAATCTAATTAAAGTCCATATTCTACCACCTCAATTGGAAGGCAGAATTCTTACCATATATAGGTCACTTCTCTCCCTTTATATCCAAGTTGTCTTATTACATCTACATACATTGGAAACCCCATCAAACAATGCTAATTTTTGCTTTCAACCAAAAAACGTATTTTTAAAACTCAAGAGGAAAATAATGTATTAAATTTACTCAGATATTTACAACTTTTACTACTATTCCCTCATTCCTGATGTTTCAAGTTTTCTTCTAGTTTCTTTTTCCTTCTGTCTGAAGGACTTCCCTTATAACTCTTTTGGAGTTGTCTGTTACCAGTTTTTCCTTCATCTATAGTAAGAATGTCTCTGTTTCACTTTCATTTCTGAAGGATGATTTTTGCTGGATAGAAAATTCATTATTTTCTTTTAGCAGTTAAAAATGTGGTGCCACTTCCATGGTATCTGATGAATAATTTGCAGTCATTTGAATCATTTTTTCCCCTTGTAGATAATGCATTTTTCTCTGATTGCTTTCAAGATTTTTTTCTGTCTTTAGTTTTCAGCCGTTAGCTTCCAGTGTGTCAAAGCGTGTATTTTTCTGGGTTTACCCTATTTGGGATTCAGTGAACTTCTTGCACATGTAGGTTTTTGTGTGTTCCACCAAATTTAAGTTGTTTTAAGACATTATTTTTTTCAAATATTTTTTCAGAACCACTTTTTTTTTTTAAAGGTTTTTATTAGGGAATTGGGGGAGGGGAACAGTGTTGGGGAATTGGGGAAGGGGAACAGACAAGTTGTTGTCCATTTTTGTTCCTCAGTCTAATTGTGGAGGACGTCATTTCACTTGGCCTATGTTGGTATCATCATTTGCACTCTTGCCAGATGAGGCAGATTGGTTGCCGGCCTCTGGACAGCCGCTCATGGCGGCTATTGGCAGCTCACACCGCTGCCTGCCGCTCACGCTGGCTGCTGGCCACTCACTGTAGCTTATGGCAGCCCACTGCAGCAGGGGCTGCAGCTTGCACCATTGCCAGGACTCGGCACAGCCCAGCTCCAGGTCGAGCTGTTGTTCACCATCTTAGCTGTAGAGGGCAGTGTCACCGGCCCTCATATGTGGGATCCGAACTGGGGCTGCTGGCGTCCCAAGCCAGCTCTTAAACAATGCGCCACTCGGCCAGCCCTTCAGCACCACTCTTACTCCTCTCCTTCTGGGACTCCAATAGAATGAATCTTAGAACTTTTTTTAGTGTCTCACAAGTCCCGGAGACTTTTTCAATTTTTTTTCCAGTCTTTTTCTCTCTCTGTTGTTCATATTGGATAATTTCTGCTTGTCTCTTCAATTTCACTGATTCTTTTCTCTGGCATTTTCATTCTGTTGAGTTTTTTCATTTCTGTGATTTTTAAATTTCAGTTATTTTTTAGTTCTAAAATTTCCATTTTATTCTGTATATCTTCCATTTCTTTGCTAAGACTTTGTTTTTCTGTTTGTTTCAGGAGTATTCATAATTGCATGTTGAGACATTTGTATAATAGCTGCTTTAAAGAATTATCAGATAATTTCAATATGTCATTTTAGTGCTGGGTGTCATCTGTTGATTGTCTTTTCTCTTATCAGTTGAGATTTTCCTGTATTTATGTATGCTTAGTAATTTTTATTCACCGTATTTTTTTTCAAGATTTATTTTTTTTATCGGGGAACAGTGTGTTTTTCCAGGACCCATCAGCTCCTAGTCAAGTAGTTAGTTTCAGTCTAGTTGTGGAGGGTGCAACTCTGTGGCCCATGTGGGAATCAACTGACAGCGTTGCCGTTTTGAGCCTGTATTCTAAAAAACTGAGCTAACTGGCCACCCCTATGCTGAGTAATTTTGTGTTCCATCCTGGACATTTTGAATAGTATGCTATGAAACTCTGGGTCTTATTTAAACCCTATAAAGAATGTTGATACTTTTTTAGCAGGCAGGTGATCTGGTTAGTTTCTGGCTACGAGTTCTAACCTACTTTCTGTAGGTTATGGGTCTCAGATCAGTTTTCAAATCCTTTCTGGTACTATTCAGATCCATCCAGTGTGTGTGCTATCCTGTGGTCAGTGTGTGACCTGGATAGTGGCTTATTTGTTAATTCAGTTCTCAGAATCATTGGTATGCTGGTTAGGATCAGACCTATACATGCAAAGCCCAGGGGCCCTCACGTTTATAAACATGTTTGTGTTGCTTTCCTGAATCTCTCTCCCAAGTACTTTTGGGTTCCCTGAAACTTCCCTTTTCATTCCTCTGGCTAAAAACGAGAGGTTTAGTTACCCCAGGCTGTAGTACACTTCCCTGACTGCCTGCATCCAGGGCCAACTGACAGGAGGATATTGCAGAAAGGAACAGGGGTTCACTCCACCCTCTTGGAACCAGAGCCCCTCTGATCGGAGGTAAAGGTTCCCTTCTGAGCTTTGGCTCACTGGCTACTGCTATGGCCTCTATCCCCACAGCCAAGGGGTTGCTTAGGAGCTCACATGAGAGAGTGAGCATTAGGTGCTCCCTTCTGCACTCCTTGGGCCCGTAGTAGAGGGCTTCTCCTGGGGGGCGTGCTTTCTCTGCGAGCCTTAGTGCTCAGCTCGAGGTTTCAGGTGGCACTGCACTCAGGCTGAAGGTTACTGGAGGGGAAACATGGTAATTCTGGTCATCTTCAATCCGCCTTTTCGGAGTCCTCATCTAGTGCCGCACACACTGTATCCAGGCTTTATGTTGAATTTAGTGGGAGAGGCAGGTGGAGTGAGCGTACTCCACCTGACGTAGAGCTGGAACCCCCAGTACAGGCTTTTCAGCAGGGGAAGAACATGCTTTGAACTGCTTTTTACTTTAGTCTTCTTGAAAATGTATTTTTAATGCATAATACCTTAAATGTAGAAGTATAAAACAAATAACACAGTACAGATGTGCATAAAGTAAAAAGTGAAGTCAGTTACCCATTCAACACCAACCCTCCCCCACAAATTCCCCAGAATAACATCTTTTACTTTGATATTTTCTACATGTGGGCTCCTGCATATATACCCATACAATTTATTTTTTATAAAAATGAAATCATATTATTCTACAACATTTTTTTTTTCTGTCAGTACACACAGAGACTGCATTCTTTTTAATGGCCACACAGTATTATATATGGATATACTATGATTTATTTAGTAATGCTTTATTGATACACATTTAAGTGTTTCAATTTTGTTTTTGCTATTAGAAACAGTGTTGTGTAAATATTCTGTTTTTTTCCCCCAGTAGAAACCCTTTATCAAATTAAAGTTTTCTTTTCTTTCAGGTTAAGAGCTTATTTTATATATATGGTTGTTGGAAAAGTCATGACACATTTTTGGAACGAAAAACAGAAAAAATATATAATGACTTTTCCGACAACCCAATATATATAGTCAGGAGTGGATTTTAATTTTATTATGCCTTTGAGGCATCTATCCAGATGATCATTGGTTTTTGTGAATTGCATTTTAGAAAGATCCTGATGAGAGGGGAAGATTGACAGGGGGCTGGCAGCGCTACACAGTAACAGCCTCTTAGATGCAGGGTGATGAAGGCCGGAACTGAGGCAGTGATTACAAAGGTGTTTTGGAGAGTCAGCTAGACCCAGTGACCCCTTTGAGACCGGGGCGCGGTGTGTGTGTGGAGGAGGGTGTAGCGGTCATTCTTGGTGATGACCCTTAGTGTTCATTCAGGTAATTTGAGTGTTTTGTGGCCTAAGAGGCCTTTGCAGTATTTCCGCAGGGATTTCCTGGAAGAAGGCCATGAAAGAAGTTTAAGAGGGGTGTGAGTGTGGGCCCTCCCTGTCTGAAGTGGTCCCAGACTCAGGGAGAGCCATGCGGGTGCAGTGCAGGAAGCTATGGGCAGAGACGAGGGTCAGTGGGCTGGGGAGAGGCCTTAATTTGCCAGCTTAAAGCCCCCTTCAGACCTGTGTTTGCTTCCAGCTTCAAGTTTGGATAGTCAGTCATTTGTGATGCTGCCCCCTGGTGATGAAGTGGTCACTAATCTGGAAATTCTGACAAGCAGATGCCTCCATGGGAAGAACTACTGCAGGCAGGTCCTCTGTCTGTATGAACTTTCCAAGGTAGGTGTCAAAGGGTGGGGCCTCCTGGGGAGGCTCCCTCTGAGAGGGAGGGAAGTGGGGAACTGGAGGTAAATTGTGGACATTGCCAGGTCAACCCGTTATATGATAATCATGGCCTGGGTATGGAGCTCTTGTCAGGATGTGGCCCCTATCAGTCTGTCCCTGGGGAATAGCGGGGAGGACGCCAGGCCAAGTGCCAGGGCGCTTTGAGTCCTGGCTACAGCTCAGCCAGCCAGACGTTAATGGCAAGACCTTTCACTTCTCGGGGCCCTTGGTTCTTGATCTATAAATGATTTGAGCACCAGGGTTCCTTCTAGCTGTAATATATTAGGTTTTGCTTCCATGTTATTTGGTGTTTTGCATATGTGAAAGAGCCCAAAATAAGTTTTAAAATAAAATAAAATGGAAAGTGATGACCCTAAAGACAGGAGCCAGGCAGCCAGGAATTGCATGTGGCTTTGTGTTGACTGACGGAGAAAACAGTAAACTCGAGGGGGAGTGCAAGCGCGCGCGAATGAAGCCAAGCACTAAAGCCCTTTGCCCAGAGGCTTCTGCGGAGGTGGAGGCTTTCGCTGCTGCCATGGGAACGACAGGAAGGGGCTCTTCCCTTCTATACAACTTTCTCATGTGTCATAACATTTGAAAAGCACAGTGTTCAACATGAGATAAGTCACCTGATGTTTTCTGCAGACAGGCCTTCCTCTTGCTTGGATTCGGCTCATTGGCGAGGCAATAGGAAGGACTAGAATATAGTGCTCGCTTTCTCGAAGGTTCCTGCTCAGGGTGAGGGACCGTCAAGCTCAGAAAAGGATGGAGTCTGTCCACATCAGAATTCCAACAGGGCTGACTTTTTCCTGGCTCCCTGCAATAGCTCTGACTGCTTTCCTCTCAGGAGCTGGGCTGTTCCTACACACACGTCGCCGCCCAGGATGGTGAGGCCGTGCTCCGAGCAATCTTGGCCTCTCAGCAGCCTGACAGATGCAAGCGAGCCCAAGCCTTCATCAGCACCCAGGGCCTTGAGCCAGACACGGTGGCTGAGCTTGTGGCCGAAGAGGTGACCCGGGAGCTGCTGTCCCCACCAGAGGGAGCAGGTATCCCACTGTCTAGGCTCCCCAGCCTTTCAGGCCACTGTCACAAGTTCCCACTGTTATGGAGTTAGACCATGTGCTCATATGCACCCTGCATGCTGCCATCTCAGGTTGCCAGGTTGCGCTTGTCAAAGGACAACACATTGCATTTATTATGTTTTTGCTTTTTAAAAATTGTTTTATGATTATATTTAGAGTGGCTGTGCCTTTCTCTGAGTTCAGGAACTCCTGTCCTGTACGATGACCACTAGGCCAAGGTGCTTGGGCTCAACAAGAGGAGAGCTGCATGGGGGATTCCAGCATCACTTGGGGCCAGGCCTAGGCAGAGCTGGCCTCCTGGCACAGGGCTCTTCTCCTTCTCTTAACTCCCTCCAGGTCAAATCAGTGCCTTTCTCCACATCTTTCTATACAGGACATAAACAGATGTTCACCCCTGCAGAGGAAAGCCAGACATTTCTTCAGCTGACCACTTTGTGTCAAGACCGCACACTGATAGGCATGAAGTTGTTGGATAGGATTTCCTCCGTTCCCCACGGGGAATTGTCTTGCAGTAAGTTCTTGGCCGTTGTCTTACATGTTTGGGGCAGGTCTTCTAGAAGTCTTTCCAAAACTCAACTTGGATCCTTGTTCCTGCTCTGGATCCTACCCTTCCAGCATCTTTTATAAGTTCTTGGTAGAAAGCCCTAAGTTCACTGAAGAAAATTTAGAAAATGTATATGGAAATGTAGCCCCAAATTTACAAAATTTACAGAATCACACAAAAAGGTAAACCTTTACCTTTTTCTCTTATTTTACTCTTACATTATCTTGCAAGGTGAATTGTTATTCCCCCCATTTTAGAAGGAAACTGAAGCTTAGAGAAGTTGGATAATTCATAACTACTCAATAGCAGAGTTGGTGTTTGAATCCACTCGGTGTGATTTAAAAGCCCGCTTGCTCTCTTTCCACAATGTCTACTTCCTTGCGGGCCTTCAGTGGTATGTGTCCCTCTGATCCTTTTCTATGCAAGTCTATAGGTTTTCATTTTTCAAAAATGGCATCATACTGTGCATATGGTTTATAATTACTTTATGAATATGCTATCATTAACTTTTTTTCATGGCATTGAATATTCTATGTTATTTTTAATGGTTACACATTATTTCTCTTATTTGTAATTAAAAATTGTTTACCCTATTGTGGGACCTTTATATTGCTTTCAATTTTCTGCTGTTTTAAAATACTGTAACAAACATCCTTATAGGCAAATCTTTGTGCACATCCATGAATTTTCCAAAGATAAATTCCTGACTGAAGAGTATGTCCATTTTTTTACTTTTTACTTTTTGAAGATTTTATTGGAGAATTGAGGGAGGGAAACAGTTTGAGGAATTGGGGAAGAGGACCAGCCAAGTTGTTGTTCTTCAGTCTTCATTGTGGAGGGTGCCAGTCGCCATCTAGCTTCCCGTCAGCAGCTCGTGGCCTCTAAGCTCAAGGTTCTGTGTTCAATCTTAGTTGTGGGTGGGCATAGCCACCATCCCATGCGGGAGTTGAACCAGCAGCTTTGTTGTTAAGAGTACATACCCTACCCACTGAACCATCTGGGCGGCAGCTCAGCTCAAGGTGCCTAGTTCAGTCTTAGTTGCAGGTGGCTGTAGCCCACCATCGAACAGGCAATCTTGTTCTTACACCAGCTGAGCCATCCTGCTACCTCCTGGCAGCTCAGTGACAGCTTAGCTTGGGTGTAGCGTTCACTGGCCCATGTGGGAATCAAACCGGCGGCCCTGTTCCTCAGAGCACACGCTCTAAGCCAACTGTTAACCAACTGAGCCACTCGGCCAGCCCAAGAGTATGTCCATTTTTAAAACACACACACACAGACACACACAGACAAGGCGCACACCAAATTTTACTCTAGGAAAAAAAAAAATGAACTTCTCACTCCCACTTAAGCAATGTGGGTAACATTTCCTGGAACCTTTCCACTTTGCTAATTTGATAGATCCAAGGAAGGCATTTTACTGATGTTTAGCGAACAAATGAAATAATAAAAGGATAAAGTTTTACTTTAAAAATAGCCTTCTGTATCTCTTCTCAATCCAGTTCAACAGTGTAACATTTACTGAGTACCAGCTTTGTCCCAGGTACTCTAAAAATCCAGGGATACAGTGAGCAAATTAAGCAGCAGTTCCTGGAGCTCAGACTAGGGTGTGATACACAGTGAGAGCCAGACTGACGGGGTCAGGAAAGGTTTTTGGAGTGTCCAAACCAGGGCCTGAAGGATTAGTCAGGGCTACTCAGTAGTTGGTAGGTTTAGGGAGGGCTCCACAGGTGCCAAGGCCCAGAGGACACAGCATGTATTAAGGCTGCAAACCCTTTTTCTATCTTCAACACTGCAGATATTTTTCCCAGTTTGCCTATTGTGCTCACAGTGATTGTAATTGTTTTAAATTTGTATGAGGTCAAAGCTTTATTAGTCTAGAAAGCCATCAGAAGTGCAGGGCACATGGCGTTTGATTAGGCCCTTTGGAGCTGTGTTAACAGGTGCTCCCTCAGTTTGTCTGCAGTTTCTCCATCTTTAGAAAGCAGGTGTCGTTGTTCTCATTTGTAGGGGCCCAAAAGGTCACTAGGTGGTCAGTACGACTGGTTTTGAAGAGAGATTATGCTGTCACTGAGAGAATTTAGACAGGGAGCTGTCCCAGAGCTGGAGCTGGTGAGATCAGGGGTCTCAGAGGACCGTGAGACAGGCCCCTCTGTACCAGGCCTCTTCACCCTCCTGCCAGGCACAGAACTAGACAGTGGGTGGCCAGGGGTCACAGTCCTGTCTCACCAGTGCCCACTTAACCAGCCACAGAGCTGCTGATCCTGGCCCATCACTGCTTCACGCTGACATGCCACATGGAGGGCATCATCCGAGTCCTGCAGGCCGCCCGGCTGCTCACAGACAACCACCTGGCCCCCAACGAGGAGTATGGACTGGTGGTAAGTAGCCCCCTTACCCCCACTTTCCGTCCTGAGGAAACCTTTGAGAGCAGACAGGCTGGGGACCAGCTCCGGGCTGATGTGGTCACAGTCGATTTGCCCATCTGGACACACTACCTACATGGTAGCTGGCTGGACAGCGCAGCACTCTGCCCAGGTTATGATTCCTGTCAGAATCAGGTCGCTCCAGAGAAGCCCAGAGGATCTCTGCCATGTTCCAGAGCTGCCATACCCTCTTGCCAGAACAGTTAGCTTTTCTAGAGGGCTAAGACGGCTGTATTTCCCCTAACACAAGGTTCAGGCCTACTTCTTATCTCTGAATTGAAATGAACTGACAAGTCAAGCCTCCTGCGCCTCCAAAATCCTCTGGGCTTGAAACTGAACTGACCGAAGTGGCTGAGCAAGCCACTGGGCACTGGAGAAGGGGTGGCGAGAAGGGCAGGCGAGACTGCCCAGGAGGATGGCACTTCAGCACTTAATAGTCACGCTTAGAGATGACCGAGGAGGGAACAGCCCAATGCCTAGCACTTCTGAATCCCTGCGCGGCCCTTGTTGGGTACATGGGAGGGAGGGTGAAGTGTGGCAGCCTGGCCTCAGCCCTTCTGCCCCCAAGCTTGGTATCTGAGAGCAGCCTTGATGAGGGCAGTGGTCTGGCTGATGCAAGCTGCCCTCTCCCTTTCCAGGTGCGTCTCCTCACTGGCATTGGAAGGTACAACGAGATGACATACATATTTGATCTGCTGCATAAAAAGCACTACTTCGAAGTGCTGATGAGGAAGAAGTTGGACCCGGTGGGTGTACAGTATTTTGAGCTCTAAGATGACATGTATCGTTGACATTCAGGAGTCTCAGACTCAGACTTTCTCAGGAATACTCCCTGTCAGGGGGGCCTGGGAAATGGAGGGAGGGAATTAAGGGACCTCCTTAGGTTACACACTGTAACCAGTAGCTGAAGGTTTGAGTTCAGACCAAGTAGCGACTATGCTGACAGAGGCTAAATAGGGAAGAAAATAAGTTCCTGCGCCTCCACCTCAGCTGTCAGCTGCCTCCACTGTCCTAATGCCTGCTCTGACAGGTGCAAAAACCTTTCCTTAGAGCCCTGTGGACATGGATTGGCCAGCTCAGAAAGCCGTGCCTGAGAGCTTTCAGAGTGGACAGTTTTCAGAGGACCATGAAAAAGTGTGTTGCTGAGAGCTATTAGGAAGTGAATGCCAAGGTCTGGACTGGGAGCTATTTATGGCGACGACAAGGAAGGAGACTTGGAACTAAGGCCTGACCTGCAAGAACATTGGGCTCTGGGAGCTTGTCTAGCCTCAACATGTGGCACCAACATGTCACTCACAGAGCCTGTTTCCAAGTCATTCATTTGGCTGATTCATTGCTGCAGCCCATTCACCTCTGAAGATTTAAAAACTGTGATCCACTTTTGGCTTCTGGAAACTTGGGCCCAGCCAAGCACAATTAAAAGACAAAGCTGAGAAACTCCCCTCTATGCTGGGCTGATTTCAGGCCAGGCCAGTGCAGTCATCTGGAGAGGAGCAAGTCCGGGACACCTAAGATACCCCAGAGGGTATTTAAATTGTTTTAGAAGCATTTTTGTTTCTGTATTTAAATATTCTTTTAATAACTTTCTTCCTGATTACAAAAGTAATGCATATCAATGTTAAGACACATGGAAAACAGAACAACACAGAAAACAGCCCTCTGTGTGTATCTACCATCTGGAGACAGCCACTGCCAACAATTCGGTATATGCCTTCTTTGCACACATCCCCACAAATGTGTATATATATGTATATACACATTTAATGTTTTTAACAAAACTTATGCTGTCCGGATATGAAAGAAACTGCTTTTCTCACTTACTAAGCATGTCATGAATATTTCCCAAATCAACATCAGTTTTAATGGCTACATGGTATTTTCTTAGCCCTTATTTTGGACATCTGGATTATTTCTAATTGTTTGCCATTAAATATACTTGTTACATCCATCTTAGCACTTTTCTTTGCTAATTTCTTTAAGGATACAGTCCTAGAAATGGAATTGTTAGAATAATGCATGTGTGCATTTTTAAGGCAGGTTTTACCATTCACATTCACAAGAGTATGTGTCAGTTTCCTTATACTCAGGGTAGTGTAATCTTTTATATTAATTTTTGCTTGTCCTTTCTTAGGTTTTAAGGAACTTTCAGAACCAAGGGGCTCAGCCAGGCCTGCCTGCCTCGCAGTCCCTGGCTGAGACCTTGGTATCCCTTTTTTCTGTGCAGAGTGGCACCCTGAAGATGGCCCTGCTCGATTACATCAAACGCTGCCGCCCTGGGGACAGTGAGAAGCACAACATGATCGCGCTGTGCTTCAGCATGTGCAGAGAGATTGGGGAAAACCATGAGGCCGCTGCCCGCATCCAGCTGAAGCTGATTGAATCTCAGCCCTGGGGTGAGCAGGGCACTGCTGCTGGCCGGGAAGGGGCTCAGGATGAGACCCAGGCCTGAGACTAATACCTGCCTCAGTGGGGCCCTGGCTGGGCAGGTAGAAGGGGACTTGGAAGCCAGTGCCCTTTTGTAGCCTGTGCACCTAGGGGGTTGTCCGTCCGGAACCAGTGGGTATGTTGGTGCTGTGTAAGCCTGCCTTGATGTTTCCCAGACACCAACTAGATGGAGCACTGAATCCTGTCCTGTGTGTGCATTTTGGGCTTAATACCCTTTACCAGAGTGAGACATACATGCCTCTGTGAACAGGAGTTGAGCTATTTTTGGCCCAGCCCCCGATCGCTCTGAGTGGGGTGGAGAGGAGCCAGTCTTGGGAGTCAGACACACCCGTTCCCTTTGCTCCCCTGCAGAGGACAGCCTCAGGAACGGGCACCAGCTGAAGCAGCTGCTGCTGAAGGCCCTGACTCTGATGCTGGATGCAGCAGAGAGTTATGCCAAGGTAACCAAAGGGGCGTCTTGTTCCAGACTGGCTTTGGGGCTTGGTGTCTGTAGTAGGAATTATTTTGTCTCTGGGCTCTTCTAAGTGAAGGGAAAGAAGTCATGGACCATCTGGGGGCAGAAGGGGTGAGTTCAGTTGCTGGATGGTTCACAGGAGAGATGACAGCAAGTCTCTACCTGTGCCTACCTCCACTTGTCCCTCAGGACTCCTGCGTGCGACAGGCCCTGCACTGTCACCGGCTCACCAAGTTGCTAACGCTGCAGATTCACTTCCTGAACACTGGCCAAAACACGATGCTCATCAACCTGACCCACCCCAGGCTGATGGACTGCATCATGGCCCTGCCCCGCTTCTACCAGGTGAGCAAGGAAAAAAAAAATCTAGCCAGCACTGCCAGCATCCTCTCCTGCTGTTCCTCTTGGGACCCAGAAGATGAGTGACTTGCCTAAGGTCTCAGGGCTAGTGACAGACCTAGGACAATTTGGTTCTCCTGACTTAGCTGTCTGACATACCAAATTACCTTTTTATGGTAGTGTTTCTTACCAGCATGTTGTTTGGACAAAGGTTGGAGAACGGTGAGACACCATTAGGCCAGCAGATACTTTTGCTCCTTGGACAGTTAAGGTTCATCCCTGCTAGTGGTCCTGTGAGCATCTGTCAGCACCAGCGTTTTACAGAATGGTGCACCTGGTTAGCACAGGGAGTCAGGGCTTCTGGGAGCCTGGTTCTGGCCTTTTAATGAGGGATGGTTATCAGGGTATCAGCCCTTTCGCAGTTCCTTATACAATTGAGTTAGTGGGCAAAATATTTTTTCTCAGTTTTATTCATCCATTGTGAGGACGATTAATAACACTTAAAGGTGTTTAATGGAAGGAAAATGTTCAACTAACACCAATTCTGATACATAGAGCCTTTTAACATGATTGGTCATGATCTGATTTACTGTGAGTATACAGTATTGTTTTCTAGAACATTTTACATCAGATACGCTCTAATGGTGTCCTCCCCTCCATCTTTTTAAGGCTTCTATTGTGGCTGAGGCCTATGACTTTGTTCCTGATTGGGCTGAAGTTCTATACCAACAAGTGATTCTTAAAGGAGACTTTAATTACTTGGAAGAATTTAAACAGCAAAGGTTGTTAAGATCCAGTATATTTGATGAGATTTCAAAAAAGTAAGTATTAAAATGCCTCTGCTTTAGATAAGGCATGGTTAAAAATTTTATGGCTAAGTGTAACATGCCTGTGGCTACCCCTCTGCGTGAGATGTCAAGAATCCCCCCAGGAGAGATCTTTTAACAAATTTATGAGAACAGTTTGCTTATGGTGCTCTGTACTTAAAATGGGAGGGCAGCGACTCAGCTTGCCTGAGGCGCCAAAAACTATAAACATCAGAGGTCCCCCTTTGGAGTACTGAGCTTAGTTTAATTAAGGTGAAGATTAAGATACTCACTTTTAGTGATTGATTTCAGTGCATCAGGCACCCCACAGTGCCTTATAAATTCCAGACTTGTATCTATCTAGCACTTGCCTCGTAGGTAGACATAAGTCAGAGCTGTCAGCCCTCACTCAGGACACAGTTTCTTAACCTGTACCTTCTTGTTTGTCTAGATATAAACAACATCAGCCTACTGACACGGCTGTGAAAAACCTGAAGAAGTTATTCACATATTGTGAAGATGTCTACTTGTATTACAAGCTGGCATACGAACACAAATTTTACGATGTTGTAAATGTGCTCCTGAAGGACCCTCAGACAAGCTGCTGTCTAAAGGACATGCTAGCAGGTTAGATGGGTTCAGATGACATGAGAATGGTTACTACCAAGATTTCAAAGTTGCCCATTTTCTTATACTGAAATGAGGTACTACTGACAAATATTTGTGATCAGAGTAGAATAACGCATTGGGGATCTTTGTTGTCCAAGTCATAAAACCCCAGAACTGATCATACCAGGCCTTTGTGAACTGTGGGTAAAGAATGAATTTTCACAAGGAAATTCCTATTTATAAGTGACTGTTCCTCTACCATTTTGTATAGACATTGGTATTAAGATCAAAAGTTCCATTTTCCTCAGGATGGCTTCTACTTTAGATGATACAATATTGATTAAAGAATACCTGTGCCTGCAGATTCCAGTTTCAAAGGAATTTAATATTTACACAGTTAAGGAACAGATGATACATTTCCATTAATTAGAAACTGATCTCTATAATAAAATAGATTTTAAATTCAGTGCATGTCATTATTAACTGCTAAGGAAATCTTAGCCCTTGTCTGCCTTAAAACAATCTTTATTTGCTATAATTATTGCTGTGTAATCACTGATTTCTGTTAATTCCTCAAATCATTTGGATGGTCCTGTCTTCCACTTAGTGGTCTACAGAGCTTTGATTGAGGCTCCTACTTCATATGTAAGAGAAATTAAAAAGTTTTGTTCTGTCCCTACTTTTAAGTCTGTGACAGTTTAAAAAAAAAAAAAAAAACACCAACCACAAATTTGGTTAAATGCTTAAAATATATAATAAAAGATCACTTAATCTACGCTTACAGCCATAACCTGAGTTATAAGCTGAATGACTCCAAATAAATAGTTCTTCTAGGTACTTAATTAGGTCTTAGTATCTAAATAACACCAAATAATTTCCCCAAATAAATAAGAGGAAGGCAGCCCTATACCTTTGTTGCTCTAGGGTGACACCATTAAGGGCCTGACAAACCATTTTTGTTTTAAAGCTATAACTACTTGTTAAGCATTTATTAAGCTCTGTAAATATATAGAGAACTTTAGTCCCAAGAGCTGTGTTCTATACTCTCCAAAAATATCTCTTGGGAGGTAACACAAAATTTAAGTCCTCACAATAGTGATTTTATTAAATTAGTTGCTTTATAAAACATTGCAATGTCATAATTGTTAACATAACAATTTACCAAACTGTATTTAACTGGTGCAGCTTGCTGAGCATGTTTTATAAAGGAAAGGAAATGCCAAAACCCTGTTTAAAAGTTGTCCCATTGCAGCCTAGGAGAACAAAGGAGATTTGTTTCTCAGACACTTAAATCAGGCAAATAAAACAGGTAGAATTTCCCTCCCGCATTTGAAGCATTCCATCAGTAGAATAGTCTGATAAACGAGACAGTCTGTGCATTCAAGAGATTCCACAATTTGTAATGCAATAATGGAGAGTTTACCTTCTTCAGCTTCAAAGTTGGAGGGTTTTGGTCATTTAATTTTTAAGTATCAAACTAGTGCTTTTCAGCCGCCGTATCTTCACTCTGAGATAAGCAGTCTTCTTCACAATGTATTTTTAATATCCTCACGCTCAATTTTAAGACAAAGCAATTTTAATACTAGGTGCACACCACATGCCCTCGTTGCAAACTGCTTTTCTTGACAAGTTATGAAGTAGTTCAAGGAGGTATGGTTAAGGCTGTATTACTGAACGGTGCTGGTAAATACTACACAATTGTTTGTCCCGTTGCAACCTTTGTTTCCAATTTAGTGACTGCTGCTATAGGATCAGATAGCAACAATGACAAGATAATTAGACTTGTTTTTTTTAAACTATGATTTAGTAGCAACTGAGGTTCCCAATTTTAACCCCTTGGCAGCAAGTTCCAAGTTCCCTCATTTGCACATTAGCACCTAAGTGTCAAGGGGTTAAATAACCAGCACAAAAGATACTGCACTTCTGATTGTAGCATTTGGCAGAACTGAAAGGAAAGGAAGTTGTGCTACATGTTGAAGGGATTGTGGGCAACAGAAAGAAGACACCAGGAGAAGATAAAATGTCACATGAAGTCTTCATAGTCTTGTACATATCCTCCATCATAACCTCCATAATCTGCCAGATCATCTTTCATCGTGGCCTTTAATCCCCCTCCAGGAACCACACCTTTCTTCTTCTTTTTGGCTTTGCTTTGCTAAAGATAAAGGAGAGTTAATTGATGACACTTTATCTACCATGGGCATCTTTTCTGGTATTAGCAACCCTCAGAGACACCAAAGCCTCTGGTCCCAGAAAAACCTTAGTTCTCTGAGGGAGATCCCACACCTAACCCAAGGCAGCTTCTGTTACTAATTCAGAGAAGACTGAACATGTCTATAAACGAAAGGACAGCAATGGCATTCACACTCATCCTGTTCCAATTTAAATAGTACTGGTGAATTGCTTGACTTTGAGTTCTTAGATTGGGCTCCAACTATACTTGAGAATATTATGTCTACAATGCCATCCGAATGTAACACACATTTCCCCGCATAGTTTGCTCTTACCTTTTCTTGCTTCTGTTTTTCACTACAAAGCACAGTCAATGAATTGGTAATCTTTTTCAAGTCATCAATTTCCACTAAAAGAAAAAAGTATACCACTAATTTTTAAGCAAAATCTAAATACTCTATCATCAACTTCAGTAACTTTGAAAAGGCCATGAATTTCTCTTGCTCGACATAGCATAGTAAAGAATTATTCAGTTTATGGCCAAGCTCACAAATCAGAATTATTTAAAGTAAAATGGCAAACTCAGCAATAAAAATTTATAATGACCTGTAATCTCCAAGACACCATTGCTCAACCAAAGAGAAACTGCAAGTGTCTTTACAGCATACCTCCTTAACCCGTTTAAACACACGGAGGCTAGCCATGCCTTTCCACAGCACATCCTAATGCTCGGTGAGTACAGAACACAGGACAAAAATTCTTAAACCTACCGGAGACCACTTCCCACCCCTTGTGGTCTCCATTTTCTAGCACAGGATCTAGAATGAAAACAGTAGGTATCTCAGAAAGCTCAGTGTACTACCAGAAGACAAGCCTCTTTAATGGACAATATATCCTTACATTTCCATAAAAATATAATGCTGAAAATAAACACCAGTTTAAAATGTTCACTTTTGGTTAGAGAGCACCTTCAAAAACAGGAAAAATAGTATATGCAGAAAATATTGACTATGGGTATATTGCTGACCAAATTCAGAATGCCCAGCTTAGTAATAACTTCTCAAAGAAAACCCAATTTAAAATCCATATAGAATTCCTTTTTCTTAATCTTAAAAACAGTAAATACTAACAAAACCAGTCCTTTCCACATTGGTGCTACATCACCCCGGTTGTCACTCCCACACACCCTGCCCCTGAATGTGACTCCTCTCTGGGCATGGCACTGCACCCATGGACCCAGAGAATAGGTGCCAGCTCTGTTGAGCAACTGGCACCCGGTCACAGGCTTCCTCACTTGTACACTTGCTATGGTTTCAGCAATAAAATCTTGTATGCCCAGAGAACATTTCCCCAAAAAGACACTTCCTAGCTCCTTTAACAATCTAATTAGATAAAATAAGCTAGTTTTTTATTAGCTCCTGTGCCAACAAACCTCAGATGTCTCTTTGAGAAGTCACTGTAAAAACATTACAAAGTTAGCCTCAAAAAAACGAACAAAACCACTCAAATTCATTGTAAATTTGCAGAACATTTCCTCATTAACTGCTAAAAAGCAAATCCTAAGTCTATTATAGCATCTGCCTCCCAAAAAGTCAACCTCCCTCCTCCTGAGTATGATGTGCCCTTACTAATATCCACCTACATAGGATAGAGGTTAGAATTACTTACATGAAATGCACACATCTCGAACTAAGGCTTCTAAAAAACTGGCATAATATAGTGACTTTTCATATTGTGTAATTTTATCTTTTAGTAATTTTCCAAATTCTGTGAAGTCATCTCTTGAAGATGGATTCATAGCATCTATGCCATAAACTGTATTAGTAACACCTATAACAGAAAGAGAAGACTGAAAATATCAAAAATATTTTTAAGTTTATAAACCAATTAGCTATCTGAATAACCACCATTTCATTCTAAAGCAGAGATTCTTACCCTGGACCCACTGGAGTTCTTAACAGAATTCAGGGGTCAGCGAGTTTAGATGAGAAAAAAAGATTACAGCTTTATTTTTACTAACCTCTAATTTAGCATTTCCTTCCATTTTGATTATAAACAAATCACAATGGTACTAGCAAACCTGGGCTGCTACCAGTAGAGATCCGATACTTGTGTATCCCATTAGTCGTTGCAGATATCTTGAAACATTCAGTCATCATTACTTTCAAATTACATTACTTATTAGGCCCACCTCAGATCTTATTTAATGCATTAATAAAGTGGCACATTAATCACTGTATCACAAGTTATTTTAATATTTTGATACTTATTTCAATATAACAGGTTTCCTTTGTAAATAAAATCCTATCTATTTTATGCATTTAAAAACATATTAAGAAGGGCCCCATAGGCTTCACCAGACTATCCAAGGAGACCGGTACAAAATGACGCTCTTAACCCTTTATCCAAAACAGCCCACAGTAAAGTGGGGAAAGAAGGAAAAAAGCAAAGAAAAGATGGTTTCTGTCAAAGTATCCAGCTAATTCCAGAAGCTGTGCGGGAGCAAACCATGTGTTAAATCCCAACAGAAAAATTCATCTGCTCTAAAAGGATTCTAGGCTAAGAGACAGTATACTTCTGTATCCTCCTCAATAGTCAAGTAAATTAGTTGTTAATAATATCATTGATTCAGTGTTTTAGTATGAGAAACACAACACTGAAATTCTATTATCCAAATGATGACTATATTTTTTACTTTTAATCTGTAATTGGTGTCCCATATTAGGATTTGTGTGTACCACATAAACCCTTCTCTAAATAAACATATTGGTGGCTTTTACCATCCTATGCAGACACAGCATAATGGCTGAGTGCTCTTTGTAATGAGATGAGTGCAGTTAAGACATTCTGGACACACCAGTGCACAGGAGCATCCACAGCCACTCTTGACACGCCAGTGACCCACTGAAAGATAAGGTCATACTTCCCATGGAAAGGAGAATGGTCACTCCAGTCAGCCTGCTTGATCTGTTTAAAGAGGAAGGGTGTGTGTGGGGTGGGCTGGGTGGGGAGACAGATGACTAGATCCTTTTTGGTTCTAGCTTTAAATTTCAAAGTTATTTAACTGTTTCAACATAATCTACTCTGCAAAGTACTCAACAGGTTATCGCAACAATGATTTTGGTTAAACAAAGTGAGAGCTTGAAACTTTCTCTGGCCATGTTTCTTGTTTTTACCTTCCATGCCACATACCTCTCCCCGCCAGAACACTCTGAATTTACCTATTACAGGATCCTGAGCATGTCTTTATCTCATGCACTAACCACAGCTGCAGGTATGGTACACTGAAATGAAAGCCCCCCAATGACAGGGCATGGTGAGGGCCAAGAAGGGCTACAGAAAGAAACTACCCTGGGCACAAGCAGCCAAAGCTGAATACCCCCACAGGACCACCATGCTATTGTATAAATCTTATTCAGACTTAACCCAACAGGACAGCCCTACAGGCAGTTCAGTATTTAAATCTAAAGCTACAGACCTCACATGTCATCCAAATTTTGTCCAGCTGATGAATACATTTAAAGCAGCAGCATACTTTATTTGGGTCCAATGACTTTATCAATAATCTTTTGATACTTGAAATGTAATTGGTTCAAAAATCTGAACATGTACCTCATTCTACCTTGAGTAATAAAATGTCAAATATAGGGAGAATAAAAACAGCTTTCTAATATTTAAGTCAGCCAGCATCATGTTTCTTCAAAAAGGGGGTGGTGTTTCCTGAACTTTCCTAACTTGTAAGACTTCCCCAGTCTTCACTTGGAACCTCAATACTGCACTGCAATCACACCCCCACTTACCGAAAGTTTCTTTTGCTAATTCAAGGTCTGCTTCTTCCTGTAATTTCTTTAGCCTCAGTTTATCTGCTAATTGTTCTTCTGGTGTTAGCACTTTAGGCTCTTCAGGTTCTTCTAACTAAAATGAGACAGAAATGAAGTTTTAAAAAAGCTGGGATTATGATGGGTGGGTCTAATACATCTGTATTGTATGAATTTTTTTATAAGCACATATAAATAGCAAACATTTATATAAAAGTATTTACATACTGTATTTCAGTATTCTTCCAAATACTTTAGATATTCTTATCCTATTATAGGAAAAAACCCTAAGGCACAGAGAGGTTAAACAACCTGCCCCATGGTAACAGAAGGTTAACACAGCTGGTACTGGGATAGCTGAGATTTGAACCCAGGAAGACTGGGTCTATTTCTATAGCCTTTTTTTAAAAAAAATAAAATAAGAAATTGAGATTGTAGACAAGGTGAAAATGGCACTCTCATATAATGCTGCTAACAATATACTGAAACAATGTGCCCAGGGAAACTTGGTAATATGTATTAAGTCTTAGAATATTTTTATGTTTTAATCAAGTAATTCCACTTCTAGGTATTTATCTGAAGAAAATGAAAATGCACACAAATTTTAACCACAAGGATGTCCAGTAAAGTATTATTTATAATTTCAAATAAATTTAGAGAAAACCTACAAGTTCAACCGAACAATTAAATAAAGTATGGCATGACAATACTATGCAGATATAAAAGCGTTTTTTTCAAACAATCAGAAAAACGTTTTCTCTTATTTATCTTTTTATATTACTTTGTACTATTTAAAGAAGTAGTATGGGCTGGCTGAGTGGCGTGGTGGTTAAGCGCTGGCTTCGGAAGCCAGCGGCCCCGGTTCGGATCCCACATATGAGGGCCAGTGACACTGCCCTCAAAGAAAATCTTAAAGAAGTAGTACATTATCATTCTAACAAATTTAAAAACACACAATAGAAGTCACTCATTTTCCAATCACACTCCTCTGAGGTAAGTTAACAGTTTAGTGTATATCATTTCTATGTACTGTGATATAATCTTCTACAACACATACATGTTACTCTTACTATGAGGAGAAATCTTCAATAATATTTATCAGAGTGGAAAAAAGTGAAGGTAATTTGTGCCATTTATGGTTATCCATACCTGTGCAGTTTAAAGATTTTGATACGAAGTCAACTTCTGAAATAGGTCATTTTATTTATAGACGTATCTTAACTCAGTACTTGGCCTACGATAAACTGAGTACACTCTAAACAAAGGTTTATGTTAGCGACTAATATCAAGATACAACAAAATAAGTGTAATTCTAACTTCAATGACCAATAAATATCCAATCAATACCACTTTGACTTTAGAACCCAGGATATAATTATACATACTTAGTAGAATATATTCTGAGCCCCCCCCAAATTGCAAAGAAATCTTAAACTTCATTCAGCAGGTTTACATTGCTAGCAATATTGGTATTGCAGAAAAACTATTAACGTTATTTCCTAGCTTCATCTATGAAAAGGGGTCTAGACGGCAAGGCCCCCCCAATAATACTGAGTACTACAAGTACCTAGAGCTGGCCTGTAAATATCATTTCCCACTAAAAGAAACCTCACAGAAGTAGCTGATTCTGGGCTTAAGGAAGAGAGTTTGCCTGGTACTTCCTACTGTGCCAGAAAATAAGGAAGCTTTCAAAGACCACTGGAGTTCTGTCAGAAGGATGAAGATAGCAACTACTTAAAGGGACTCCTACTGGCCTAGTTGGGACAATTAAAAAAAAGAAAACTTGGGCCAGCTGAGTGGCTCTGTTGGTTAAGAGCTGCTCAAGAGTGCAAGCTGAATGCCCAGCCCGAGCTGAGCTGCCGCTAAGCTGCCAACAGATGGCAGGATGGCTCAGCTAAAATAAATAAATAGATAAATAAATCACTGTATCTTGGTAGAGAGCACAATAAATTCATAAAAACCTGTAAGTCCATGGGCCAGCTGAATGGCGCAGTGGTTAAGAGCTGGCTTGGGACACCAGTGGCCCCGGTTCAGATCCCACATGAGGGCCAGTGGCACTGTCCTCTACAGCTAAGATGGTGAACAACAGCTCCACCTGAAGATGGGCTGCTGTGAGTCCCCGGGGCGGTATAGCTGCAGTCCCTGCTGCAGTGGCCTGCCATAGGCTAAAGTGAGTGGCTGGCAGCCACAGTGAGCAACCAAGAGCTGCCGTGAGAGGCCGTCCAGAGGCCGGCGACCAATCTGCCTCCCCGGCAAGAGCACAATGATGATACCAAGATGGACCAATGAAGCAACATGCTCCACAACTAGACTGAAGAACAAAAGGACAGCAACTTGTCTGTTTTCCTCCCCCCAATTCCCCAATAAAATCTTAAAAAAACCTGTAAGATTTTGAACAAATCTGCTCAAAAATTTCCTCCCCCCAATTCCCCAATAAAATCTTAAAAAAACCTGTAAGATTTTGAACAAATCTGCTCAAAAATTAAAAACCCCCCACAAAATCCCTCATTTTTCACCACTTGAAGTTACTACACCCCTTCCTTACTCTGAAAATTGGTAGTTAAAAAGGAATTAAGCTTTTACTCTTCCTTTCTAGTACAAACCATATCCAAAGTAACCAAATAGTGAAAGAACAAAAACCAGCCAATAAAAAAATAGAAATCAGAGAATGAGAAAAATCATCATTCTGCAATACCTAGTAAAGTAATTAGGGAATGATCATCAATGATACAAAACTATTGGGTGAGAACGTGAAACTGGATTACTTGCAAGAAGAAATAAGTAATTTTAGAAGGATCAGGCTGTCACCACCTTAACCCAGTGATCAATTTTAGCATCACTAATAATAGGACAGACATTACATGGCTCTGATGTGATATGATGCAATATAAAGCACACAGTATTACTTCTAAAGTACTCCAACCCAAAGTGTTTAATCTGAATCCAATCAAACTTTCAGGCTTACCTCCCAAGGTACAGGAAATTGCAACTATAAGGAAACAATTAGACAAATCTAGAAGGTGGGATGTTCCACAAGAATTGCCCTGCTCTCTTCAGTAAGTCATTGTTATTTTAAAGAGAAAGAGATACACTCAAGGAGATTTAGGATACGTTAACAACCAAATGCGATGTAAGGTCCTTGTCTAAACAAACTATATGTAAAACAAATTTTGGGACAATCGTAAAATGCATAAACTTTGTTATTTATTTGATCATTTTTTAATGAAAAAGAATAAATGAAGCAAAAGTAGCAAAATATTAACTGTTAAATTTAGGTTATGTATATGATTATTCATTATGCTATTTTTTGCTACTTTTTTTGTTTGAAATTTTTCTTAATGAAAAGTAAAAAAACGGGGGGAAACCGCTCTATAATCTGATATGGACAGATCTCCATGACATATGAAGTAAATAAAGGAAGGTGAAAAAGTATTTTAAAAAGGAAAGGAATAAGAATATATAGTTGTATCCAAACATATAAAGACACCTTGTAGACATAAACCAATATTCACTTATGGGACAGAGGGAGAGAAACAGGATAAATGAGTGATAGATTAGAAGTGCTTTTTAATATTCTTTTATGTTTGAATTGTACAAATGTGCTTTCTATTAAAAAAACAAATAAACACAATATTCCTAATCTTGCTCCAAATAATCAAGAACAAAAAAATTTACATAGTACATGGCCGAGAAATGGATGCTTTCTGTATTTCACTCAATAAGTATACTGCAAATAAAGACTAATCACAAGTAGAAAGAACTGCAGGCACTGGCAAAAAATCACTAATGGCAGACACTACACAATCATGACTGTTCTCGAATGTTTGTGAAAACTTAAAGGCATTCTAATACATAAAGCTTCTGGGCTTGGTTTTTGCAAAAACCACAAATTCAGTTTGGGGATTCCCTTATCTGATGGTGTCCATTTAAGGTCTTTACAAAGCCTTTCCAATTGCTAGGTAATATATTTGCTGCTTGTTAAGACACTACACCACTACTGATGTGAAAAGTTCTGTATTTTAGAAAATGAATAGTACCTACCCTCTTTTTAATTTCTTCTTGCCTTTTCTTCTGTTGCCGTTCCTTCTCTTTTATCTTCTCTGTTATTTTTTTCTTTTCTGAAATTTTGACTTCTGAAAGAAACGTTTTAATTAGTTATCTTGAATATTTTCCGATTTTTGGATGAGATAGACATACTTGTGTACTTCCAGAGACGGAACCTTCCCCAGCTCCGATTTCATATGGTGATTTCCTGACAAATAAGAATGGGAACATTCTGGAGTTCTTCCCTTCTCCTCTCTAACCTGACCCCTAAGATCCAACTGTCTCCTTTCCTATCTCCCCAGAGTCCTTTAGGCAGGACTTTGATCATTTAAGTATGATGCCATACCCTTTACTCTTTCCTCCTAACAACAGCACTCAAACAGAAAAACAGCAAGCATCTAATTTGATTATGTACTGAGAGGAGAAAGAGATGCAGGAAGAGAATAAGGTGGGAATGGAAGGGTGTTTGGTTTCTAAATACCAACATTTTTGGGCCGGCCGAGTGGCTCAGATGGTTAAGAGCTCGCTCAAGAGTGTGAGCTAAACTCTGAGCAACAGTAGTTCGATGCCCAGCCTGAGCTGAGCTGCTGTTGAGCTGCCAACAGGTGGCAGGATGGCTCAGCTAAAAAAAAAAAGATCTAAATACCAACATTTTCAATTTTGTCATTTGTCTTAACATAAGCACCAGATGCTCATCAAGATATAAAACCAAAAATAGAGGAACCCCAGTGGCTCACCTGGTTTTACTTCTGCTTCCTCTTTTTTTTCATCCTCCTCATCATCCCAGTTATCCTAAAGAAAAGGACCACCATTAATAATTCATGCATGTTTACTTTTCCATGTGAACTTTGCTGTCAACTTGTCTAACTCCACAGAACCAAGCTTGTTGGTATTTTTTTTTGGTACTGCATTAAATTTATAAATTAATGTTGGAAAACTGACATCTTTTTAATGTAGAGCTGCCCTAAACTAAGAAAAAGGGCTGTCTTTCCATTGGTTCACAGCGACTTCTTTCAAGGAGTGTTTTAAAGTTTTTCTCCTAGAGGTTTTGCACATTTCTCTTTAGGTTTATTCCCAAGTATTTCATCTTCTTTGTTACTACTGTAAACAGGGTTTTTTCCCTTTTATGTATTCTAACTGGTTATTATTTGTGCACAGGAAAGCTATTAGTTTTTATATGTTAATTTTATATCCTGCTACCTTACTAATTTAGTTTTATCATTGATTCTCTAGGGTGTTCCAGGTATATTACCATATCACCTGCAAACGAGATAGCTTTACTTCTTTACCAATTCTTATGCCTCCACAATTGATTCCTTTTATCTAACTGCACTTGGCTAAACCTGTCAATAGCAGCAGATATAATGGCGTCATTGCCTTGTCCTTCTCTTAATGGAAATGCCTATAGTGTTTCTCCAGTGCCATGCTATGCACCCTACCACATTTATGCAGTAAAATTTATCAATCTTTTATTGCCTCTTGATTTTCTTATAGCAAGGAATTTTCTTCCAGGACATGTATGACTTCACTGTTTTTTCATTTAGATATCTGATGCATTTGGAATTTCTTTTGTACAGTATGAAGTATGGATCTAATTTTATCTTTTTCCAAATGGGTACCCAGTTGTCACAGCATCATTTATTTAAAAATCCACCTTTGCCCTGTAATTCACTACATATTCTATTTTTATAGGTACTTGGTCTGTTTCTGCCTTCTATCCTATCCCTCTGGTCTATTGTCTCTTCATACACCGGTACCACAAAGCCTTCTCTTGAAAGTTTTCAGGCTTTTTAGTGTTTTCCTGGTCATTCTTGCATGTTTGTTTTTCCATATGAACTTTTATATCAAATTTGTCTAATTCCATAAAAAAGCCTCTCTGTTAACAAACACAAGACAACGAAACCAAACTAATAGTCTCTCTTAAAGTAATTCAGTTGTTTTAAAATAAGAAAATAAGAGTACTTTATTCTTACTCTACCAGTTATTTCAAGCAATATTCCATACAACACAACCCTGGTTAATGAATTAAATCTACATAATATTGGATTGTCAGAAAAGTCATGAAGCATTTTTGCAATGAAAAACAGAAAAAATATGTCATGACTTTTCTGACAACCCAGTATTTAAGCACAGTATTTAAGAGGAGTTAGGTACTGATCAACAGCTTCATGGAACACACTCCCTAACTTGGGCGGGGCACTTTAAGGTGGATTTATACTCTGTCTTGTCTGTGCCTACCACAGTCATTGAACTAAAAATAAAGCAATTATCAATTTTGTAAAGGCTCCACAGAATGTAGAAGGTTTGAGGTTAATCAGGATAGACACAGCCCTGTATTTAAATAGGGCTTTAATCTATAGGCAGCCACCAGGCACACCATGACACGCCATTTGACGCTGAGCCACAGGAGGCCCTGACGCTACTGGAGGATGCAGAGGCTGACTAATGTGCCATAACCATGACGCCAAGTTTCTGGCTTTCTAACAAGACAGATATAAATCTGAATCAGTCCAGGTATATAAACTAACCAAGCCTTGATTCTTAAAAATCGGTTAAGTCCACCAAACAAACAAAAAATCCAAACTAAGGCTACTGTGGGGTCTGCAAGCAGAGTAGGAAGAACTTGTATAAAAGTAAAAATATTTTTATAATCACCTTACCTTGGCAATTTAACCCACGGTTCAGAGTTAACAGACTGAAAGCAAAACAGCTAGTCATTGTTTGGACATCTGAGACACTAGAGTTAGAAATTAGAAAGCAAATGTTTGCATTACCTTGCTGGTTTACTTAAGTCCTTATATCAATATACCATAGTACAAAAAGAACCCGAGCGCTAAAAATAAAAGTTAACTACCAGGCATTCTTCGTTGTTTTAGTCTTCACAGAACACAGGAGAGGTGGTCTGTGAGTGATATGCTTCTTAGGCAGTGCTTCAGATAGTATTTACTTACTGCCAGGGGTTGCATATTTATAAGTCTCTACTAATGAGGGAAGATAGTAACAATAGATAGCATTTACTGAGTGCCTACTTTGCACCAGGCGCTGTGCAAAGGGCTTTACATGTAAGTAACACACTTAACCAAAGTCCTTAAGTAAGGTGGTATTATCCCCATTTTACAGACAAGGACACTAAGACCCAGGGATAGCTACCCCACAATCTCAGTGAAAAATAGTGAGGGAAACTGTCCTGAACGGACCAAAGTTCCTTTAACCTGTCATAGTAAATATGACTTCTTACCAGAGTCCTGAAGTATAAAATAACTATCTGGGAACTAGGTTCCTCCCAGCCCAAATTTGTTCTTTCGATTAGTTTTGAATGAGCTCCCTTGGAATTGCAGGGAATCTCATCAAAGAGAAGGGTTATGGCACATACTAAGGACATACACCCAGCTACACCTGTTATCAGTTACCCATATCAAATCGTGATGGTTTTCTACTAATTTTAAGAAACTACTCTAGCAGCCCCAGGTCCTAGGAGGCTACGAGGGGAGAGATATGGCTGAAAACGAGCAGCCCCATTCCAATAACTCCAATGTAGAGAAACAAATACAACAGAGGAGAATTTTTGTTCAATGCTGATGTTCCTCAATTCCCTTTCCCAGTAAAACATCACCCCCACCACACCCATATCACTGCTATCTCAGTAACACTAATTCTGTGTCCCACCTCTGACTCTGTCCCTGGTTTCCCCATCAAAGCATGAACCTTATCCCAGGCAGTCAAGTTAAACTGTCCCATCAGCCAGACCTAAGGCTACCTAGATTCCACAACAGAGTGGATTTTAGTAGCAAAAGCAGTGGTTCCTTAACAGGTCCTGGGAACAACATGACACCTGCTCCTAGGTTCATAGAAGGACCACCGAAAGGCATGTCTTGCCTGTTGCCCTCACCCTAGGGAGCTCAAGACAAGTCTGCCCTGAAGTTACTACCATACTGGGACAAGTCCCTAACGAAGGGAGCACAGTGATGTCAGCAAAAAGATTGGCCACATTTCCAAACTGATATAATCCCAAAGGCCAAAGACCAGGTAGCTTTGTCCAAGAACTCAAAGTTTGTTTCCTTAGTTATAAATTTTCCAGATGCCCTAAAAGTAAATGTAAAGTAGAATGTCTAAATCTGCCAAATTTTCTGTAAACAATTAGGACTTTGTAAATGCTGACAATAAATTCAGATAAAATGCAAAAAGGATTCCTAGAGAAAATTAACACTTAAAACAGGGAGTGAGTCTATAATTTAGTAAGCCCTAAATGGTTATTTGCTTCAAGAGACTACTTATCAGTATCCAGTTAAATTCCTTCCAATTATTTTTGGTAGCCAATAAATCTTCTATTATATCCAATTTATCTCCAAAAGTATCACCCAGACTGCTCTCCTAAAATGGCTAGCTTACTTAGAACAGATGCTTTTTATAAACTATTTATTTACTTATCTATCCATACTCCAGTTCTACAGATACACACCCAACATCATTTGAGCCATTTCTCTGAAAGAGATGGCTGCCTTTCAAGTTTAAAACCTGCTTCCCAATTGAACTAAGAATTGAAAACAATACAGAAAAATTTTAAACCCTGCTTTCTTTTTATTTCTAACAATGTGGCCAGTAGTTGGCTGGTCTGTCATTTTTATAACACAACTACAGAATGTCACATGCTATGCAGGAACACATTTAGGGCTGAAAATGCTTTCCAACTTAAGCAAGATATATTTATAGATCGTCAAATAGAAGTAGCTTCAAAAGAGCAGTAAATTTTTTCTGCCCCATAGCAATAGCCCACTAATGAATATACAATCCTTCCCCTTTTTCCTTTAAGCAGTTAGTTTAGATAAAGCACCTCTGGCAGGAAAACAGCCTTCTATCGGTGTTCTGTGAGTTATACTGGCATGCTCTGAGAGGTCTCAGAACTCTGTAATGAGTTCCTGGCAAGGCTGGACTTCCCAGCAAAGATCAGTTTTTAAAAGAAGTTCAAATGTTCTTTCATCATCTCAGAACTATGCTGATTTCTAGAAACCAAGTCATTCATTTAACTCAATTCATTACGTTTTTAACATCCTACTATATACGATGGCTTGGCACTCAGTTGAATCCCATCGCAATGCCTACCTGTCTCATATTCAGAACCGTTATCAACAAATTCCACTTTAAATTCCTGGCTAAGCAGATCACAATCAGACACTGAACTCTATAAACAAGTGACTTATTTTCAATGGTCCAGCATGATAAATAACACTAGATAAATATTTTTCAATAACAAACATGCTTCCTAACTAAAAACTTACATTTATAAAAATTGTCAGGATATTGAAATGATATAATTGAGATTTTTTTTCCAAAATAATCTGGTTGGGGGAGGAGAGGGGTAAATGAGATATATAAGAATTAAGATTGGCCATGGGTTTATTAGCTTTTCTTTCTACTTCTGTGTATGTTTGGAATTTTTCATAAATTACACATCTTCCCATTTCCTTGCAAAATGCCCACCTTCTGAGTATTTCCCAACAATCTCCCCCCCTGACATACAGATCTTCAGATGTGCTGTTTCCATAGTCTTTTACTGTGGTAGATTTAAGCTATTAACCCACATAGGGTCCTAACAGCTGGCTCCATGGGTAGGATAAGGCAGGCAGTTTTCCACTAAGTCAGTTCTCTAGATCTTTTAAAGAAATTTTACAATAATGTTATAGAAGCAAATGCCTGAGGTACTTGAACACAGCCAGAAGTTTTCACAAAACAAACTCTACACCCTTTGAATACATCTAGCTTCTAATCTGTTCTATTGAAATGCTGAGAGATTAATAAAATGGAGTAAAAGTTGTATTGTCCCTGCTTGCAGTGCGTAGATATACTCACTGTCTTCTTGTCAACACAGCCTACACATCATTCCAGCAATGGGGAAGGAGTCCAGTGATACGTAACAAGTGAACAATTCCTCCCACTGCCTCTGCATAACATCACTATAGTAAGAAAAGTAAAATAAAGCCAGTGTGGCAGGAAAGTATGCTCCCTGGCTAGCTCTCGCCTTTTTTAACAGTCAAGAAGCATAGCTCCTCTCCCTCCATGAATATTAACAACTTGAACAGTTTCACCTAAATCCACCTCCACCACTGCCAGACAGCTTCTGAGAAGTCAAGGAGGCAGCAAAATGCTATAATGTCTATTGAAAACCAGTGAACTACTGGAGCAAAGTACTGGATCAAAGATCTCACTTTTCATTTCTCAGGACATTACAAATGACATAATCTATATTCTTCAAGGTTGAGCACTATATATAGACATAAACTGAAAAACTTACTGTTTCTACATACCTTTTGAAGGCATTTTTTTTTTTTTTTTTTTTTAAATAGCTGAGCCACTCTGCCACCTGTTGGCAGCTCAGCTCTGGCTGGGCATCGAACTGCTGTTGCTCAGAGCTCAATTCACACTCTTGAGCGAGCTCTTAGCCAACTGAGCCACTCGGCCGGCCTTGAAGAGTTTTTAAAAATTCACATATTGTTTTAAGGACTACGATTATTTGATCTCATGGAAACTAAGCCTTGTTTACATTTCTTTACAAAAGGACTAGGTACTAAAACACTAGAAATAAGAAATTTGGTATCACTATCATCCAAGGTGACAAGAATTCAACTCTAGATTGGTAACCTCTGAGCAAGCAAAAACTTGCTTGATAAACATGGTCATTCTATTCAGGACACAAAATTCACAGTTAATAGCCACTGTGGAGAGAACTTACTCCTTCTGAGCCTAAGAAATCACAAAATGTGGCACAAAATAAAGCCCAGATACTAGATCTAAACAGCTTAAGCATACTTTCCCCATTAGCCAGAAAAATTAGGCTACATCTTGAAGTAAAAGAGAATTAACGTTTGAGTGACTATCAAGTCCCAGGCAACTTTGCTTAATGCTTCACATACTAAAATGTAAATCACCTCTGAGATAGCTCCTATAATGATGACATTTACAGACTGGGGAACCAGAACAGAAAAATTAAAAAACTTATGACCACAAATATAGAAAATGTCAAGGCAACAATATAAATACAGGTCTCTCTGATTCCAGAGCCCAGGAATCAAACTACTAACACGGATACCATATCTTGGGAATTTTGGAGAAACTCAACAGAAATAAACCAAAATTTCAATTCAGGAATAATATGGACAAGTTCAGCTTTCTTCTCCAAGATCAACTTCAAAGTTTATGTAAAAGAAACTGTTTGTATTAAAGAAATTGTGGGGTCGGCCGAGTTGCGCGGTGGTTAAGTGCTGTCTTCGGATGCCAGCGGCTCCAGTTCGGGTCCCACATATGAGGGCCAGTGACACTGCCCTCAAAAAAAAAAAAAAAAGAAAGAAATTGTGCACTAAAATGACTGAACAAGAACTTCACGGTCCCTTACAACTTGTAAATCTCCAAAATTAGTTCCAAGTGGTCAGAATTATATTTATCAGGATTGACACCATTTAGGTCCAATAATCTCAGACAGTTTACTTCATAATATCAGTGCGGACTACTCCATTCAAACTTCATTTTCTGGTACTTCCCTCCCCCACCCACCCATTTCTCTAATCTTTTCTTTTCATTTGATAACTTATTCCCAACTTTCATAATGGATGTCTTAACTGCCACATCCAGAAAGACTCAACACAAAACCCACTAACAACGTAGGAAGGTAACTAGTATCTTGCAATGAGGCTGTTAACACAATCCATTCCCAAGTCTATACGACATATAAATAGAAGTACCTTCAAAATAGTACTACTCATTTATTAACTCCACTGTGTGCAAAGCTCCTATCATTCCTGAAACTCAGGCTGTTCAATAAATTGGACATTCACTGAGCAGACTCAGGAGGAAAGGGTAAAATCTAAACAAAAGCAGTATTAACATTAAGTTAACAGTGATGATCTAGTTTAAACTTTTTCAAACCACGCATAAGGACTTGTAGGGTTCTGAGTATATGCTGAAAGGTGGAAGTTAGAAAGTAAAATATTCACTAAATGAATCAAAACGACAAAATATCATGTTCCAATTCATATAAAACTTTATCTACACAAAATGAAAATATTTTGAGAACTTTGTTAGCAAGAGTCTGAACATTCTGGGCTTGAGACTTTTCTTCCTTTTAAAAATGCGGCCGTCATAATCTCATCTGAAGCCATGTGATGAGCCCCCCACGAATTTTCAAAAACAAACGACAAAGGTAAATGTGGTTCAGATCTACGAGGCATAGAAAAAAAACCCAAATCAGAACACTGGTCCCCTCTCTACTCTTAACCACCAAATCCTTGCTATCTCCTAAGGTGTCGTCGTTGGTGTGTAAATTAACAAGTCACTCTATCAACTACATTTTGCAGGGTTGCAGTGTGGACTACCCAGGTTTCCGACCAATAACTTCTATCTTAGTACTCAGTTCATCCTTTGACCACAGTGTGGAGAGAGGGAGGCTAAAAGTTCTTTCATTTACTGCTTCTATTTTTCGTGCGGAAAAAAAAAACGGTTAAAATTAAGCCACAATATTTCACTCATCTACTGATTCCAACTGTACAACAGGGCCTTCGGGGCCATACATGAATTCCTGGCCCCGGGGAGACCTACGCTCCGAAAGGCAGGTGGGCTGTAAGGTTTTCCATATGGTGGAAGCCACGCCGGCTCCATCCCTCACCTCCCAGCCTCGCTCCGGCGAGCCGCCCCAGCCTGCGAAGTCTGCACGTGGGCTGGCCCAGCCGCCGCTGTCACCTCCCGCCGGCAGTTGGCGGGTGCGAGCCAGGCCGGAGCGCCGACCTTTCTTAAAGAAAAGCCGGGGCCGCCGCTGCCGCGCTCGTCCAGGAAGTGCGAGAGGCCACGCTGCCCGTCTCTGGCCCCGAGGGCCCGCGAGCGCCGGGCGAGAGGGCACCGCCGGGCCCCATGCTGGCGCCTGGACGCACGGCCCGCAGGCCCGGGCGGCGCCCCTGGGCCCAGAGGCCCCCCCGCCCGCCCTTCGGCGGGCAACCCCGCCCCAGAGGGCGTCAGCCCGCTCCCGCGCTGCCCGGAGCCCCAGCCCGCACCCACCTTCACGTCCTCCTCCTCGTCCTCGCCTTCCCAGCGGTCTCCGCCGGCGGTGGTGCCGCCGCCGCTGCCGCCGCCGCCGCCGCCGCCCCCCGCCTTTCGCACTGGGTCTTCCACGGAGAACGTGTCCGCGTCTACGGAAGAGAGTGAGCCGCGTTAGTGCCTGCCTCCGCGTGCGGCCAGCGCCGGCCCGGGCCCTTCCCCCGGAACTTCTCCTCACCCCAGGAGTCAGAGTCCCCCGCCGCTGCCGCCGCCGCGGCCGCCGCCATCTCGAGCCGGGTGTGAGCGTGTGTGAGCCAGCGAGGAGTTAGCGCGGCGGAGGTGAGTCACTGGATTTGCTCTCGTTGGCCCGCGCGGGGCAGGCTGGGACCGTGGCTGACTCTACGCCCGGGCCCAGGCCCCGCCCCTCGGGCGGCAGCGGCGGCGGCGCGCGCGCGGGCGGGCGGGAATGGGGCGTGGGGCGAGTCTTTGGGAGCCGGGGCGGTGTGGAAGGGCGTGGCCCCATGTCCGGTACCCGCGACCCCTGACAGTCCCGTAGGCTACTGGGGCGGAGAGAGGAAGCGGCCCGGAGATCGCCGCGCCGGCCTGAGCTCCGGTAAGGAAAGTTGGCACGGTCCCTTGCCTAGGCGCTTGGCCCTGCCTATCCTCGCCGCCCCTCCCCTGCCTTCCGCTGCCGCGCCCCAACTGGTTAATCACTTTGGTCGCCGCTCGTGGCTGCTGGCGGATGCCAGGGAGACCTGCAGCCTCTCCACGCCACGCTCGGAAAGGGCTCCGAAAGCCATGCCGACCCCCGGAGGGTGCAGATAGGCACTGGGGGAAGGGACCTTCCTCTGAAGCTGGCGTTCGTGGTTCTCCGTGGCGAGTGGAGAGGGCGACGTTCCTGGCCGCCTTCCCAGCCTGAGTGCTCGGACTCAGCTCTTGGCACATTTGCCTCGAGGTGGTCACGAAGGAATCGACAAGAGCCCCCGTGCATGAAGATTTTTCGCTGCGAGCCTCTTCAGGCCACTGCGTGATTCATTCTTTCGCAGAACAACTTCGGAACTCGGTCTGCGCTAGGCGTAGACTCTAGTCTTGTCCTCATGGAACGCACCTTCAACTGGCAAAGATAGAAGTGTAAATAAACTTCAACAGAGTGTGATGACTGCAACAAAAAGCAACATTGTGAGGTTAAAGGTAAAAAGGTAATCTTAATGGCGGGGCGGGGGGAGGGGAACGGGAGGATGCACGGAAGGCTTCCCGAGGTAAACGCTGCGAAAACTAGACTTTGAAAGACCAAGTGAAATTTGCTCAAGAGCATTTCCCACAAGGAACGCAAGTGGTCCCAGACCTGAGTGGCGAAATTGAAGATAAACTGAACAGGTAAACTGATACAGGGCTTCAGATAGGCAAAGCTGTATTCTGCCATGCGGGCTGAGCTCCACCGCAAGGGTTTTGAAAGGAATAGTTTCAGATATTTTGTTTTAGTTGTTTTCTTAATTAATGTATTTTCAAATATGTAATATACTTGGTACGACATTCAGTTTATAAAAGGGTTTACATAATGATCAGCCATTCTGTTCATTCTACTGGTAACCATTGTTCTCCATTTCTTGTTCCTCATCTCTTTCAGAGAGTCTACAAATACACCTTTTATAAAGATGGTCTTTCAAGAGATATTCTACAGCTCAGTTACTCAAAGTTAGATCCCAATCCAGCAGCAGCACCTGGGGAGCTTGTTAGAAATGCAGACTCAGGCCCCATCTCAGACCTAATGACGCCGAACCCACCTTCTAACTAGATCCTCAGATGATTCTGCATATTAAAGTGTGGGAGGCGATGATACACAGACATCCATTTATAAAGATGTATTGGAAGGAGGCAAGACAGAAGGCTGGGAAACGCTGAAACGTGAGAAATGTAAGGTGTCTAGAGCACAATCTTTTATTCACAGTTGTATTGCCAGCATTTGGCACAGTATCTAATACATAAATTAATATTTTTTGAGTTAATTAATTGAAAGGAACACAAGCCTCGAGTAAGGCAATGGTAACAGGAAGGAACCAATTGAGAAATATTTAAAGGTCAAAATCAACAGAATTTAGTGACTGATGGTTAATTTTGTATCAACTTAGCTAGGCCATGGTAACCAGTTTTTGGTCAAACACTAGTTTTTGCTGTATTATATGTATTTGTTGTATGCTATGAACATTTAAATCAGTGGACTTAGAAAGTAAAGCAGATTACCCTCCATAATGTGGCTAGGTCTCATCCAATCAGCCTTAAGAACACTGAGGAAAACGGAATCCTGCCTGTAGACTGCCTTTGGACTCTGCAATACTCACTCTTCCCTTGGTCTCCAGCATGTAGCCTGCCTTGCAGATTTTGGACTAGCCAGCTCCCACCATCTGGTGAGCCATACCTTAAAATAAACTTGTAAATATACACACATCCTGTTGGTCCTGTTTCTCTAAATAACCCTGACTAAACAGTGACTGATTGGATATGGAATGGGTGGGGAAAAGAGATTGAGTGGTAGTGACTGAGACCTATCTATAGGTGCTCCCTTCAAAACCCTGGGAGTTATCCTTGCTTTCTTCCTTTCTCTCACCTCCTAAATTCAGTCCATCACCAAATTCTGTGATTTACTTTCAATATTAATCTTGAATCCTTATTTAATAACTTCTGTATTGCCACCACCTTAATCCAAAATTTCTCTAGACTCATCCATGATGATAACCTCCAAACTGGTTTTCTTCCACTCTTCCCCCTCCACAGTCCATTCACTACATACCAGTCAGTTTATTTAAAAATGTAAACCAGGGCCAGCCGAGTGGCTCGGTGGTTAAGCACTGGCTTGGGAAGCCAATGGCCCCGGTTCGGGTCCCACATATGAGGGCCAGTGACACTGCCCTCAAAAAAAAATATGTAAACCAAATTGTAACACCCTTTCCTCCCAGTTGAAATCCCATTAGTGGCTTCTTGTCATTTTTACAGTAGAATTCCGCTTACTGTGGCCTACAAGGCCCTGCGTAGTCTAACTCAACTTCCATCCAACCCCCTTATGCCATTCTCTCTCATTAACTTCATTGCTACTGGCCTTCTAAGGGTACTAAGCGTTTTCCTATATGGGGACTTTCTGCCTTCAGTGTTCTTTCCACACCTCTTTGTATGGTTGGCTTTTCTTCCTCCTTCAAATCAAAGTTCAAATGTAATCTTGGCAGAAGTGTCTTCCCTGATCTCCCTCTTGCAAGGGACCTCTCCCAGTTGCTCTGTCTCATCACTGTTTTGTCATAGCATTTATCACAGTCTCTAATGACTGGAGCGCAGGCACCTACCTTGTCTGTGTAATTTAATACTGTAGTCCCAGTGCCCTGCATGTAGAAAATGCTCAAATGTTTTTGGAAATGGCTGTATAGTGCCTGTCATCACAATAAGGAATAAATTGAGTTTTGGCCACATAGATCTTGACACTTGTGTGGGATATCCAGATAGAATTCCTAGTACACATTTGGAACTATGAGAAGCATGGGCTACAGGATTAGGTATTACCTGATTATGGCCGTGGATGGAATCATGTGAAAGAGGCTATCTGAAAATAGGATAGAATGAGAAGAAACCTTGAAGGACATCAACATTTAAGGAGCAGCCAGAGGAAAAAGTATAGAAAGGATAGTAAGATTTTAAAAAAGCAACTTGTACTGCTTTTTTGGGGGGTAAAAAAATACAAATAAAATTTAAAATACTGTGGAACATGGTATATTTGAAAATTCCCTGTTGGAAGTCAGGAGACCTCGGTTTTAGACATACAAATGATCAGATTATATTGAACTGAACACTGGACATTTCTGAAGAGGGGTGGTGAAAGCTCACAATAATTCCTCCTTCTCCGGAAATTGTCCTATAACACAAGTATAGGTGGACCCCCAAGCCACATTGCTCCTTTACCACATAGCTGGTTTGGAAAGGGCCTTTCATTGTATTGGCTCCTCCATTTTTTAAGAAAGCCCTCCAAATTGTATATGCCTCAAAAGATATGAAATCTGGATCTGCCCTTTGGTAGGATATAAGTAACTCAATGGAATCCTCAAATGCTCTGGTAGCTGGTCTCCAAAGATGGCCCTTCAATGAAGAATATTCAGGCCTTTATGTGGTCTTCCCTCGAGTCCTGGGGTAGCCCTAGGGTTCATTTTTGACCAGAATAAGGCAGAAGCGACACCCAGTGTTAGCCATAACAAGCCCTGCAGCCTCCACCTATGCCTTTGGAATGCTCACTCTGGAAGCCAGCTGATATTTAAGAAGTCTTTACTTCCCTATGACCACCATGTGCTGTTTCAAGCTAACCACATGGAGAGGCTGTTTATGAAGAGAAATACTTGGCCAACTCTGGCTGTTTCAGATATCCCTGCAGAGATGCCAGACATGGAGTGACGAACGCATCTTGGACATCCACCTAATTGAGCCTTGAGATGACTCCATCCCCAGCTACCATTTCAATGTCACCACAGAAGACCCCAAGCCCAGTCAAACCACAGATCTGCACGCGAGAAGCTATCCTAAGCCTCTTACGTTTTGAGGCAAATTGTTAATGCAATGATAATAGAAAAATTCTCTTTCCCAGGGCTTTAGAATTTGGAATGAGACTCCGGGACTGGGACTTGGTGGCTGATGACAGCACTCTGGAAGGAAGTCCACAAATCGTGGGATCTTAAGCTCTGCTATAATTATGTCTGCATTTGACACATAGTAGGCACTTAACTATTGAGTGACTGCATGAATAAATTTCTGTGCAGAACTGGATTTTTTCCATAAAAAACCTGTCCATCTGGCCAGTTTCTCTTCATGACAGTCCCAAAAGGAAAATACAGCTGGGTCCTGAAAAAAGACACTTTATTGTTATTATTATATTACTTGTAAGCATTGTAGCAGTAACTTGAACTAGGAAATAGTAAATAAGTAGCTAAGAGGATGCCAAATCCAACCAACCACGCCAAAGTGAAGTCTCAGGAAAGCAAGACTGTATTTCCGAAGTGGTCATGTAGTCATCTGTATTGTCTTGTATCTTAAAACAAACAAAAAATGTTAACAGCAAGATGATATACAGGGAAAGCAAGGCCAAAGAACAAGATTTTGACAGTCTCCAAAGAAAAAGGCAAACTAACGTACAGATTTTCAGCAGGTATCTAGTAGAGGCGAACGTATTCTATTGACTTCATATTAGCCATTATGCTTTTTTCAATAGACTTTCTCTGTTTTTACCCTTACCAAGCAGGTAGATTGTGATTTAATTTTAAAAGGAGGAAACTTGCTGACAGTAAACGAAATTGAAATGTGGCTTAAAAACTAGTGTCTTGTGAGTTTAATGTGAACCACTTCCACTGTCTCAATTCTGGGTTGCAATGAAAATCAATTTCCTGGACTTACATGAATAGTTCAGACTTTGAAACGTGAGCATATTCACTTATTCAACAAATAATTATTGAGTGCCTACCCTGTACCAAGTACTATTCTAGATGCTCAGGATGTTAATTTGAAGGTATTAAACCACTAGCAATTGAAAATGGGGTGTAAGGGTTGGAGGTGCTGTGGAAAAATGCATGTGCTATGTGTATGCAGCACATACATTTTTGAACAGAAATTGAATATTCACAGTAGTGTGCATGCTGCTTTTTGAAATGAGGAAGCAGGGAAATATTGTCTAGAACTATGTGCTGGGGACTTCTTTTAGTCCTTAAAACTAACCTGTGATTCACATGTTAGTTTCTAGGGGAGCCCTATAATCTCACATGAACAGTATTCCCATTTTACGGATGAGCAGAGTAATTGATCAGTGTTGACAAATTAACATTAAAACCTCTGCCTTCAAGAACATCATTAAAGCCATAGGATAGTAAATGACCGTAAAAATGAAGCAGAGCTGCTCATGGCTCCTTTTTAAGTGTAGGTGCTTTAAGCACCACGCAAAATGTCATAAAGATGAAATAAGGCTGAAGAGGTTTTAATTGCAAATAGAACCAGGTTGAAACATAAAATACCAAAATCAGTCATTACATATATGTGGTTTATGACTTGATATAAACAACTATAATTGAATGATTTTTTCCATTTTAAACCACCCCCATACCCCCAAAAAACCTACCCAAGAATCTTAAATGAAATGATATCTGTCGCCATTCCACTCCTATTCTTCCATACTTTTATAGTGTCATAAAACCCTAAAGTACCTTCCTATTCCTGTCAGTAAACCAGACAAGCCATGGTCTCCTTAGGACTTGACCAATCTCCTGACCTCAAATTGTCCACTTTGATTCTAGCACCCAGTGCATTAACCATTTATTGTCTTGGAGAAAGGAAATACATTGTGTGGAGAATTAAGTCAACTTCTATAGAACTCTTCTAACTGGTCTCCCACACACCAACTCTTATTGCCAATGCAGCAGCCAAAGGGGGGCTAAGATAAATGTGGTCATTTACTTGCTTGATTTTACCTCTTGCCCCCCAAACCAACCTGGCTTTACATTCTTTCAATATTCTACAGATCTCATACTAAACAATACTTCAGCCAACCCAAGCCTGACTTGTGTTAGCGCCCTCAAAGCCACTTTTCTTTCATGATCCCTTTCCCAATACTGTCTTCACTC
Source organism: Aselliscus stoliczkanus (assembly GCA_033961575.1). NCBI lineage: Eukaryota > Metazoa > Chordata > Mammalia > Chiroptera > Hipposideridae > Aselliscus > Aselliscus stoliczkanus. The sequence continues at coordinate 98,553,692 of CM066732.1, read as the reverse complement.
TAGACTGTAAGCTTGAGGGCAGTGTCAGGTTTGCTTTCTTCTGGTATATGCAGTGTCAAATACATAGTAAGGCAGTGTTACTTTTACTATTAGGAAGGCTACTTTATAGCTACCTTCAACAAATATTGTATAGCATCAAATAAATAACTCATATGGTAGCCACTAAAGCTCTAGATCATTTGGTTCATCCTTTACTAAGAGACTTGAACTTGGCAAATCACGAGCTTGCTCCACTCCTTACTGGACTTCTCAAGCCATTCACTCCTCAATTTCTTCATCCATTTCTTCCTTAACACTCAGCATATTTTCATCAAAACATGTTAACAGTCATAGGGGACCTCTCCATTATCCCTTCTTGTCTTCATCTGAATGCACCCTGTTGCTCATGCTCATGTTTCTTGAACTCTCCCTAACATCTGTGGTAATACTGATTCTACTGCCCATTCCTGCCACCCCTCTAGCTTCAGACATCTCCTAAAGCCCTTTCACATTCGCTCAAGAGAACTAGTTGCTTAACATTTCCATTCTAGTAGTTATTTGTATATTGCTTTACAGATGTTTCAGCTTTGTAATTCTGAAAGGTAGGTCTTGCTTCACCCTTGCTTTGTCTAGTAAGTAAACGAGTTAAGGCCTTGAATTCAGGCCTGTTGACTCTCAACTTTATGCTTCCTTTAACCAGACTCCCTAGTCAACTATTTGTCTGAAACCCAGTCATTTCTAAAAGGCCTACTGCAATGACTTTCAAACCTGTCTCCATTAAAACTCCTTTGGAGCATAAGGAAAATGATTTGAGTGGTGGGGGAAATTATGAGATGGTCAAATGTTAAAGACTTTCAGTGGAGCAGACAGTTAGCTCAGTTGGTTAGAGCACAGTGCTCGTACCAACAAGGTTGCTGGTTCAATCCCCACATGGGCTACTGAGCTGTGCCCTCCACTATGATTAAAACAACTACTGGACTTGGAGCTGATGGGTCCTGGAAAAACACAGTTCCTCAATTAAAAAAAAAAAAAAAATATATATATATATATATATATACAGCAGTTCGATGCCCAGCTGGAGCTGAGCTGCCACTGAGCTGCCAACAGGTGGCAGGATGGCTCAGCTAAAATATCTATCTATCTATCTATATCTATATCTATCTATCTATCTATCTATATATATATATATATATAAATAGATACATACCTACGTATAAATAAAAGACTGTTGTATGAGGAGCTAATGTCTCATGTTCTGGGGGTCTAATGTACAGCAGTTAACAGTTCTGTATGATATACTTGAAAGTTGCTATTAGAGATATAAAATGTTCTCACCATAACAAAAAATGCTAATTACATGAGGTGAAGGATGTGTTTAAGCTTACTGTGGTAAACATTTCACAATGTATCTACATCAAATCATCACATTGTATACCTTAAACTCACACAATGTTATGTCAGTTATATTCAATAAAGCTGGAGGAAAAAGTCATCAGAGATGGGGGGTGAGACCAGTGTTATTTTGTAGTTAATTGGTTCATCATTACATCAAGTATTAATTTCTCAATTTAGCTCTCCTTAATCTGGTTCTTTTTTGCCATCTTATCTCTGCTTTTAAAAAACCCCTCTATATCCAGGTTTTAGTTAAATGTTTTCACTTCTACACCTTCTAGTTCCAGAAATCAAGAGTCATTCCTCCTAAAATCATTCCATTTGATTAAGAGACCTAGATCCTAATCCCACCTGTGATTTTGGGAAGACACTTTTTCTAGACACATTTCCTAATCTTAACATAGAGGCATGTTTGAAAGTTGGGATTTCTTTTGTTTAAAAAAGTTGGATGGGGCCGGCCGGGTGGCGTGGTGGTTAAGCACTGGCTTAGGATGCCAGTGGCCCGGGTTCGGATCCCACATATGAGGGCCGGTGACACTACCCTCAAAAAAAAAAAAGTTGGATGGTTAAACCCTAGGGCCTAGTTTGTACTATAGGCTTATAGCCTGGGTTATATTCCTTTAAGAGAACACTTTGTTTGCTATATTGATTTATGAACTTGAGAAAACTTTGAATTTATATACAAACATGCTTCTACAAGAATGCCAAGGCCTTGGGAAATAGCATGTGGTAGTGATACTTGAATCCAAGTCTCCCAGAATAGCTGTTAAGTCTTGGGTCACAGCTCTTTCTGAGCCTCTTTCCTTATCTGTAACCCACTCTGTTTCTTACAGGTCAGTCCTGAAGATCATCTAAAGGGAAAGTGATGTGAAAAAATAGTGTACTTATAAACAATGAGTACTATTTGTTAGCTATTACATTGTTTCTAATGGCTGATAAAATATCATCAAAGAAAAGTGCTTCCATAAAAATTTTATTTATCCTCACAACAACCCTGTGAGGTAGGGTGATCAGGGCATTTGAAGATGAGAAAACTAAATCTACATTACTTGTTCATGGCTATACTGCATAGTAAATATGTAGAAATTAAATTGAGATTTTTAAATGTCCATGACTTCATATTGATTCATATGGAAAAAGGCAGAGAGAATATTAACTCCCCCCTACCTTAACGCCAAAAGGACACTGCCTTGAAAAATCCCATTTCAAAAGATGAAAGTATTTTCATTGCTTATTTCTACAAAGATTTATAAAATAAAAAAATAGTGAAATATTTTACAGTTAATATATATAATGGTCTCATTCAGGGATATGTCCTTCAGCTGTGTATATAATCAACTATTCCAAGTGCTAGAAATGCAAACTCTTAAAAGTATTAAAGAAAGATAATGAGCAGTAGCCTCAATCTTCTTTATTATTCCTCCATGTATCTTGAATAAGTTCTGTAAAATCTGGTCCCAGTTTAAAAAAAAGAAAACTACCACAAAGAGATGCCTAGTAAACTTTTATTTTGTTGCCTACTCTCTAACCACTGTCACATTTAAAACAGGGATTTCCTAAACTTGGCTATTAGTTAGCATCACTTGGAGAGAGCTTTTAAAAAACACAGACTCTCAGGCCCCACTCTAGACCCAAAGAGAGAATTTTGCAGGGGCTAGGCCTCAGAAATCTGTATTTGAAAAGCTCAGAGTAATTTTAACGAACAGCCAGGTTTGGGAACCGCTATTTTAAAATACTAATATCAAAACCATAAAGTAACTAAGTATAAACTTGTTGCTCTTATCCCCCTTTTAAAAATTTCTCAAAACACATTATATCCCCTAGAACTCTTGCCTCTGGGCAAGTATTCAATTCAAGATACAGAGAAACATTTTATAAAAATGTATCCTAGTGAGAGACTTGGATTCCAATAATTTAAGTAGCATTTAAATATAAGATACTGAATTTTGTGGTTCTTAGTCTGAACATTTAAAATGTATTTTATACAGGTTCTAGCAGGCTTTCAACTTGGGAAGACATGGAAAGTAATGGCAAAATCAAGCACATCAGCACTGAAAAAATACTATACTCAAATATAGGTCATGAGAGGAATAAGAAAGTGAATGAATGACAACCTTAAGGCCTTATGGCCCATACATTTTTGTTCCCAGTCCACTCTTCCCCTATAAGGGGAAATAAAATAAACATTCTTTGCTAGTTGCTTGGCATAGTTATTCGGTGGGTAACTATTAACTAAGTTAATTTTAGATACACAAGATTAAAAGAGATAACAAATAAATACCTAGGAAGACAAAGAAATCAGGTCAGAAAACCTTAACTAGCTAATGATGTGTTATATAACACCATTTTGTTAGTACAATTAAATGAAGGCTTCAGTGTCCTTTACGTTACAGCTTTATGTGATTGACGTGGAAGAGATCTGGTCCTTAACGAAGAATTCTGTGCTCGCTGTAAAGATTTGTAGGAATAATGAAATGCTTTCTTCATTGATGAGATGAAGTCTCTGTTTTACAGGTAAGTTGACTGAACAAAACAATGAAAAACAAACTTCTTTAGAAGGCTGAATGAACGTAATATCTAGCTGAAAAAGTCATTGGCCAAAGAGAACTTTTTAAAAAACCATTCTATGTTTAACCCTAAAAAACAAAAAACAACAAACCAGAAAAATATTTTCAAAAAATGTACATACATTTTCACTGACAGTTATAAGAAAATAGCCATTTATAGAAGTTACAATGCTTTCAACAAATTCCCCCCAAATTTTGGGAAACAAGATAAAGCCATCGGGTAAATAAATATACATACTAGCCAATATAAAACAATTTCTAATTTCAAATTGTTATCAATTCTTTTAAGACCCAAGGAGAAATTTGGTGATATAAATCTGATTAGGGCTACATATATTACATGTAATTAAAAAACACAACTGATTAAAACATCCTAACAATAATACAAATATCTAAAAGAATGTCTTAAAAGTCAGACACTTATCACTGGAAATATCACAATGATGTACTTCAGAGTTGTAATGTGTATACAGGTCACTTTTGCTGTGTCTTATCAGGTATCCATCTCTCCTGCATTTACTACGGGAGTTCATGTTTCCTGCGTGATCTGAAGGGGCTGGGCACATCTCAGTTCATAAAATACACACCTCCGCTTAACTAAATGGAAGTGTCTAAGATAACATCTACAGAGAAAGAAGGGGTAATGAGAAAATAAAACATTGAAGTGGAAGAAAACTGTTTATAAATTATTTTAAATTTTGTATTAAATTTAAAATGACCCAAGTCAAGTAATGAAGAAAAATATATTAAATTGGTCTCAAGAAATTTTCTTAGGCCATACAAAATTTCCCTTAGTTTACTTCTTTACAGAGAAATTTGTTATGCTTGATTCATTTGTCAGTTGACTTTAGGGAATTCTCCCTAACATGGGACTGAAAACAGCTTTACAACTAAATGAAAGATGATTAAAAGTTGGTGTTTATTTAAAGTGCCAACAGGCACAATGGTACAGGTGTTTCCATTTCCCTTTAAATTATGGGAAAGCCCTTTGAGACTGTATTTACTTAATCAGGAAAGCTTTCAGCAATTACAATGCATGCTGAAAGTTTAGATCTTGTATAGGTTTTGGGTTTTGCTGTTTGAGCATAAAAAGGGAGCAAGAAGTGTAACTAGGTTCACAATTTTGAGCAAGAGCATATGTAAAGGTAACGTATGTACATTTTATTTCAAGAAAGACAGAAGACAAACAGCATAAAGATGCCCAGATGCCCTAAAGATAAATACATTGCGAAGATTCTCATTAAAATGAATCTGTAGTATTTTTTCCTGCAAGCAAAATACCTTTCTTTAAATTAGAACAAAAACAAAAAAACCAGTATTCTGAATTGCAAATGCTTCTGCTTTTTTTTTTTTGCAGAAAACCTGCCATGATTATTTTTTTAATGAATAAGGATTTTCCACAAAACAGGCTTGCTCTACATGCTAGATTTTTAAACAGTTCAGTGACACAATATGCTAACTACATACACAACAGATAATATAGTAAGAAAACACTCAACCTGATGAAAAGTTAAAATCTTCATTAATACACTGAAAATTGACATAACTCATGCCTTTAAAATCAAAAATACAAAAATTAAATGTTTTCCTAAAAAGATTTCCTTATTTTAAGGATTCATTTGAAAATGAAGCTGCATGTAATTTGTACAATAAGTTGTACAAGTAAACAGGTAATATACATAAAAAATTAAGTGACATACTCCTCAATTATCAGTTGTCCACCTTTAATTTCCAATACTGTACTTTCTTAACAAGCATACAAAATATCAAACTTCTCTTTAGAAAAAGTGCCGTTCTTTGACATCCCTTACACAAAAACAGTCTGAGCCTGTGGCATGTTAATGCAGTCGAGAGGCAAAGCATACTAACTTTTACAAATTCTACCTTCCATAAAAAGCCTCCCGAAAAGGAGATTACACACCACTATAAAAATATCAACCTCTTGTGGTAGCTGCATTAGAGAACCAAGGCTTGAAGACTATTTTCATATAGCATAGAAAACCACTATGAGAGCATATTAACTGCATTGGTGGCTTGGGAGTTTACTGTGCCACAGGATTATGCATAGCTACTGTAAGGTACCAAGACTGTTACACAGAGCTTTAAATTGATTGTAACTGAGAGCATAACAGAGGTACTACCAGCCCATGCAAAATAACTAAAAATACTGAGTCACTGTGCTGAATACTTCACTCCTGGAGGAAACCAAAGGCAGCAGTAACCGAATCAAGCCCAACAGGTGACCAAACTCATTCTCCTCAAAGATTGGTGAGCACAGTGAAGTCTGAGGTATACCTTTATCCATTAAATCTGTGTGCCATTGCAAGATATTACCGTTTGGAACACATGCCATCACAATGGTTTAAATCTTTTGAAATTAGTCATTCATATATTCTTATCTACCCAATCTCTTGATTTTTGAAAAGATTTCACCTACAGTAGAATATTACAGAAAACAAAATATAAATGCATGTCTTTCTAAATGCAACTTACATGGACTAAAAGAGAATATTTTTAAACAAATATACAATATGCAGGCAGACAAAGCAGGAAAACGGCCATTCAAATGTATAATAAAAAAACTAAAAATTGACTATTTCCAGAAAACTATGAAGCGCCTCAACTAAAAGGAATGCATAATGAAATTCTAATCTAATACAGGTCAAAAATGTAAAAAGGTTATAAACCTTAACAGGAAAAATAAAACAACTTTTACTGGCCATTCCTGTTGAAATGAGAATCTTAAAGTAACAGAAAAGTGGCTACAAACCCACTTAGAGCACCAAACAGAGAGAAAATAAAAGTCCATTTTCATCTCTGTTATTATCATAAAATCCTGTGTGACTACAGGTCAAACTGCTGGTGGCAGAAACAGAATTCTTTATAAACTGCAGATGTCCTGTACATAAAAAAATTTCACTGGAGTTGCACTAGTTCTAAAGACTCTTCTGTTTTAGCCTACCTACTGTATGTATTCAATCTGAGATAAAGTCTCTTTCTGTAACCCTTGATTATTATTGGGCACCAAAGATAAGAAAAGCAAGACGGGGTACAAAAATGCAAAATTTCAACAGTAATGGCAATGTTTTGTCTTAGTCCAAAGGGTCCTGCATTCTCTCCCCCTTCAGTGATTTGACAAGTCTTTGTACTTAATCTGGGGGCAGCAAATCATGCAAGCGAAATCTGTCTCTGATGTGAGGTCGAACATCTTCATTCTGTGTGGAGAAAGACATTTTAAAGGCCATGTTATTTCGAAGATATGATCATCAGACCATTATGCAGAAAAATTACTTTGCAGAAAAATGCATCACTTTTTATTTTACAACTTACATTATTTTGTTTGACAAGCATAAATATGCTACACAGAAGCAGTTAACCTGAATTAAATTTAAAGTTAAAAAAAAATTATCACTGGGCCAGCTGAGTGGCACATTGGTTAAGAGTTGGCTTGGGATGCAGCTCTGAGCAGCAGGGCCCAGGTTTGGATCCCACAAAGAGGGCCAGTGACACTGAGCCCTCTACAGCTAAGATAGTGAACAACAGCTCCACCTGGAGCTGGGCTGCCCTGAATCGCTGGTGATGGCATAGGCTGCAATGGAGCTGGCCGGTAGCTGAGTGCGCTTTTGTGAGCTGCCGTGAGCAGCCATCCAATGGCCAGTGAGCGAATGCCTAACCTGGGAACAGCGCAATGATAATACCAACATGGGCCAGTGAAGCCACGTCCTCCACAACTAGACTGAAGAACAGAAGGACAGCAACTTGTCTGTTCCCTTCCCAGATTCCCCAATGCTGTTCCCCTTCCCCAATTCCCCAATAAAATCTTAAAAAAAAAAAAAAAATATCATTAACGTTTTAATTTTGTAAGAACAATTACCCAATAAGAGGCTAAACCAAAAGCTAGGTAAAAGTGTTAAGCCACTGAATTCTACTTTATGTATTAGTTTTAAAATTAATCCATTGATATAGGAAAATAGTTCCCAGAATGAAATTTCAGTAGCATAAGCAGTAATTCTAGACCTGAACCATGAAGGCAAAATAAAATCAATTTAACACAACTAGTTAGTGACTTGCAAGAGACAGCCCAGTGAAATAAAACCATTCAGTCCATAAATTTTTAAATTCTGTTAAGTATTTTAATATAATTTGTAAGGTTTGAAAATGTTTGTAATCTTTTTCAATCTTTGCCTTAATCTCCCACCACGTTGACTTTAAAAAGTCAGTATACATAAAGTAAAGCAATTTAAAAGATTTATTTCAATAAAGTTGAAGCAACAAAAAGAGAAAAAGATAAGTAGGATATACTTACCAGTTCTACGAGCTTCTCCAGAAATGGAATCAATTTTAGGAGTTCATTGTCATTTTTATCCATAAACCAGCTTTCTATAGGGATTCCATTAGATAGCTAAAATGATAAATAAGTAATTAAATCGTTTTTTGGGGGCCTACTTTGGAAAAGCTTAAAAAAGAAATTGAAGCCTAGTTGGGTTTTCAACGTAATTTCCTTCTTAGTGTATATAAAACTAAACAAGAAACATCCATTAAAACAAGTTTTGCATTAACAAAAAGATTCCTTTATTCATTCAAAAGTTACTATTAGTCAATGCTAGGCATTGTGAATGAAGGGGTATTGTCAAAAGATTGGCAACACAGAGACCACTATCAGAAAGCATATACTTTTACACAAGGGACTGTCCCATTCATTCTTGTATTCTCAACAAATAGCTTGAGACAATCTGGAACATAGTAGGAACATAACAAATTGACTCAATGCAATTTCACTGAAGAGTCTAAAAACAAGACTCTAAAAATACAATGCTAAAAACAATTAGCATTGTATTTTTTATAGTAAATAATCTCTAGAATAAAATATCTTTCTCTAAACATTTACACAGAACACTGTGTTTGAGATGAAGGTCACCAAAACGATTTGATCTAGAAACGAAGAAGAAATCCTTAACATATTTCAAAATGCAAGCAAGTAAAAGTAGTGATCTAAATTGAACAATACTATATGCAGTACCCCTCTTCCCCCTTTTTTTATTATGGACATTTTGAAACACAGAAGTTAAGGGCAAACCTAATTTCATCTACATCCAACCCAATTTCCATCATCCCCATTCTGCATCTACTTATTTTGAAGGAAATCCCAGACATATCACATAAACATGTTCATACTGTAAAACAGATCTTGCAAGAATGTTTCATCTCTAGTCAAAGTTATATTTCCAAAATCACTGACAAAGGATACAAATATATTGACAAAACAGTCTAGAAAATAGTGAATAGTGTGAAATCAAACAGGCCAGAAGAACATGGTTACGCTATTTGTAATTCTTACATATGTTTACAATTTAATTACTTAATTAACAACAGATTCAAATGCTATTAAATGATGTATATCTATCTTCTGGTCACTTCTTATTTAGATTTACTACTCAGATTTTCCTTTATTTATGCTGTAATTCATTTAAAAGAATCTTTTCCACAAGGAATATGCCACTTTGGCATTTCTAATTCTAAAGGTGACTCTAAATGGAAATTACATCAGCGAAAATTCTGTTCTCCCATCATATTGTGTTTGGCAGCATTTGTCCTTGTGTTTTTCTTCCCTTCTGTTTAGCAACCCTCTTCCTACCTGATATGCAAAGGCTTGTGGTGAGTTGTCAATTATTATAGTTTTTGAAAGATCTCTTCCAAGGATATTTAAGTCCTTTATATAATTTCCTTGTACACAAACACAATGTTCACGAAAAAGTCGGTGCCTAAACATAAAAATAAAAACAAATTAACTAAAAAAAAATACAACATATACTAAAACATATGTAGATACACATACCACAGGCTTTAGGGGTTAAGCCTTATTAGTCTTGTCTCACAAAAGAAAATACAAATGTGGGCCTAAGCTTTGGGCTACAGTTTTACTATAAAATTCTTAGCAATTATTGAAACCTTACAACCAAATATTACCATGCCTTAAAGAACTTTGGTTTATCCCAAAATATTATATTAAATTATAAAGAGGGATTAAAAACTCTGTAAATTGTTTTTGTAATTTATTTACCCAGGAAAGCTCAGTTCAGATGCAGCATCTGGTTGTCAGCGAGGTCCTGCTTTTTAACCAATTTTCCAGATGGTTGACTGAGGCACAAGGAGGTCAAGTGACTTGCCCAAGGTCACACAGTAAGTCAGTGGTTAGCCCCGCATTGGAACCCAGGATCGTCCTGGCTCCCAGTCCTTTGCTCTAACCAGAAGACCACACAGCCTCCCTATCCCTGTACATGCCAGAATAGAAAATATAAGAAGGAATGTTTCTGTGTCGGCATTTAAAAAATGTTTTTAGTTTCCCTTACACTTTCTGAGAAAAGATGTGGAGGCCAAAACATTCCATCATTTCAACTTTTCCCAAACACCCATCTTTCTTTTAATATAGTGTGTGTGTGTGTGTGTGTGTGTGTGTGTGTGTGTGTGTGTGTGTGTGTGTGAGATCACTGGAAAAAACAAGGACTGAATGAAATGATGAATTCAGATTTAAGTATAACCAATGTAAACTGACGTTTCACCAATGATAGTAAAGTGAAAAATTCTGTATCATTTAAAAAAGCTATTAAAGGTTTTATAATAATATTTATATACTATGATAATTACATAATCTTCATTTAGCACTCAAAAATATTAGTCTCTGAATTGATAGTAATTGATACAGATCACCTTGAAATACTTCCATTTGTATACATTAATAATTTGGTAGTTTGGCTTCCCTGGGTCTTAATCCCACTAAACAATTTTTTGGAGGTAGGGCCTATTCATACCTGTATTTTTAATCATGCAGTTTCAAGAAAGGGACATTTTCTACCAACAAAATCTGCCATAGCTCTAACAACAACAAAACCCCCAAAAAAACTCAACCTTAAAAATATGAGTGCCAGTGGTGACAGCAAAGAGTAAACATTTTACAAACAGACAAAATGTAGTTTAAACAGTTCTTTCCACCTCATGATAAAGAATAAGTTATTTAAATGATTATCTACCTCTGAAAGATTTCAGTCCTATTTTGAAATAAGATCCTGGCTGGGCCTAAACAAGATTCTCTATTTTATGTGCATAAACATTTAGATATGAGGAAATTGAGAGGAAGGTTCAGCATGTACATGCAAGTCACTATTGATGCTTCTTCCCATATAGCAGCAAAATCACCTGTGACCAGACAGCTGAATATATATGTGGATAACAACAACTACTTTAATTACATTAAAACCTCTCCAGTTATTCAGAAATCTGAGGGTCAGTAGCATGTATTTGCAGTTTTAGAAAGAAACTACTTTTGCTAGTCATCTAATTTGCATTTGGACTCATGGGATTCAGTGATTACAGGAATTTCTGAGTCTACATTGTCACCAACGCAGAATAATGAATTCAATATATTGTTCAAGAAGTTTTTCCTGTTTTTTCAAAAAGCAACAAGATAAAACAAATTTAAACTCCCAAATGTTAGATTTTAGAAAATTATTTTAAATGAGCGGTATTAATTTGTAACAACATAATTTCAGGACTACAATCTGTCCTCCAGTAAAATGAAAGCTCCAAGGGAAGGGCTTGTGTTGCTCCCCACTGTTCCCTGGAATACTGGTGGCACTGAATACAAATCTTCAGAACGAATGAAGTGATCAAAGCAAAATCACGTGTATACTTTTGTTAAAGTTAGGCAAATGATAATAAATTATACTTTTATGAATAGAAAATACATTTTCTGTTTTGTATGTGTGGGGCTTATATGAAAGATAAAATGGAAACTAGCAAGGACAAATTTTAAGCATTTTGAATAAAAAAAAAAATCATAGTTCTATTTATAAGAAAGAAAAGCTCCTAAATGTGGACATTAGGAAACGCCTTTCAGCATAGTTGCAACCACTCAATAATAAAGGTACGATTAACAGTAGAAACTGAGCTTAGGATTTTCTACTAGGACAATATGGGAGAAAGTATTCAAGAAAATGAATTCTCAGCTATGAAAGCTGTAATAAGCCTTTTGTGGCATCTCTCTCAGCTCTTGGTCAGAATCTCAAAGATTAACTCCTACATCTTACAGGATGCAGCAAGACTGCTGCAGTGTTTCCATCTCAGTTGAACTGTCAAACTGTTTTAAAATTACCCAGGGGACTCCCCACCTAACCAGGAACACACTGCATCTGCTGGCTCAGGATACACACAAGGAACTGAGTCAAGATCAAGATAACCTGAGTGACTGAGCCAATTGCAATTTCCAATTAGATTCATGTAACATTTTCTTTCAATGGAAGATAAATTTGCTCTTGAAAAAAGCAAAAGTTTTATTTGATCCTTTCTGTTAAAATGTTTTTCTCTATGCCATTAAAAAGGTGACATAACATGCATTATCTCAGATACATAAGGAAGTGAGAATATCATGCACACAGTAAAAAATTCCACATACCCCATTCTCCCCACCCAATCCCAAAAGAGGTGAGGATACAGCTGTAACAATAAATAAATACATTTGATCTTTGTATCCTTTAAAGAACGTCTGTCTGGAGTTATATCATTAGGAACTCTTAAAGAGTTTTGGGGCTCAAAAATCATTTATTTTCACCATTCAACCCAAGAAATCTCTATATATGCAGCCCATTGAAAAAGGCCATGGAAATTAAATATAATCATCGTAATTCCATAGATCAGTGTGACAGACATTTCCACTATTTCTTAATTGAATTTACCTGACCAGTTGCTTTTTAGGGTCTAGTATGTTCAGTAACTTGTCTGCATACACCTTCTTAGAAGCAGTAAAAAGAATGATCTACAAATTCAGGGGAAAAGAAGTAATCATTATACATGATCTAAATATGGGTACTATGTTGAATAAAATAAAAATACTTATGTAATTATAATTAGCTTATGCATGTTTACCTCGTACATCTGAGACATTCGTTCCAGGAATTCCCTGAAGAATGGCCTTAATCTCACATAAACCTGAAGAAATACAAAGATAGGCTTCAGCAAATAAACATAAAACAGAAACTATAAGACATGTTGTGTTCTAACTCTGGATATCTTACAAAGTTCATATTTTAAACAAATAGAAAAGTTTCCTAAGTACCACTCAACCAGATATATTTCACATACCACAAATCACTTAGAACAACCTTTTGGTAGGCTAATAATAATCATTGGTGATTATTTCACTTTTTAATAGTTAAATAGCAGCATACAATAGTATTTCATGGAATATAATTTTAATAAACATTTAAACTAAAAATGTGAGGTTTCCCTCTGAGAGTTTGATCCACCAATCAGCTCCCATCTTCCAGCCAGGTAGCATCCATCCAATTATCAGGCAAGCTGTGTGTCCATCTCTAGCTGACCTGTCTCAATGACCTTCCTCAATAATTACTCAAAGTTTCTTCTCAACAATCACCTGCTAAGAATACCTTTATTTTAAATTTATATTATGGTAAGTAATGTTCAAGAAAAGATGTTGGGATTGGTGGGTTTAAATACCTAGAAGTTTTCAGAAATCAATCTTCTTGTTCTACATTTACTGATTCAGATGTAGCATCTAACTTAGCACTATTGGGCTACTTGAGATAGAAAATATAATAGTGAAACACCGGTTACCCAGAGAACTGCCTTATATACATTATTTTCTTATTTCTGTGTGTCTTCTTGCCTACATTTAATGTAACTCTTACAGAAATATAAGCCATGAACAACCACTAAAACTGATTTACAAGATTTAGACTCCTTTAAATTTTATTCATTTTATGATAAAATTTTATAAAAAGAAAATTTTGTACTCCACTCAAAGGTGATTACCAACCTCAATTACCATGAACAACAAATATCTGTAGAACACCTAGGTACCTGATTCACTGGGTCCAGATTTAAAAAACAAAACAAAAAAAACTATGATGGCAACAAATTCAAAATCTAGGCTTCATAGAGTTTAATTGTCATCAATACACATCCACATAAAAATGCCCTCATGATAAAAATCTATTTCCAGGAATGTTTTAGGGCAGAACAGAGAAATCATGCAAAGGATTCCTGGAGGTAGGGACTACCCATCTTTGCAATTTCCAAAGCCCAAAGGGCGTAAGATGATGCCAAATATATAGTAAGTACTTGATAAAAATCTGTTGTGAAATAAAGCTGCCTGAAGTTAAGCAATATAGACAAAATAGAGGCAAGCCTGCACGACTACACAAGGACAACTATTGAATTTCCTTACGAACCGATTACTTGTGGAAGACAAATTTCAAACAATTATTAATAATGCTAATAATGTCACTCTAACCCCACCTACAGGCTAGAATGATAAAGGTATGCTTGTTTCTAATTCTATTAGGCATTTTATCTCAATTTCTTGACTGTCAAAACCAAAGTAAGCTACCTATCCCTACCCCAGGCAAATAAAAATAACAAAATCTTCAGTATCTAATCACTATCATTTAGGAGGAGGTACAAAAAAATTTACCTAGAGTTGCTAATTAATTTTAACATTTTCATCCTAAAACATCCGGTGTAGTTTGTGGCCTTGGTTGAAAACCACACCTTATTTATTGGTAATCCATGTAACTAATAGATTTTAGATATATTACTATCTTAGCTGGCAAAATCATTTTCTATTAACTATGGATCTTTTCAAAATAGATTTGTTATGGTTAAAAAAAAACAACCCATCAATTCTGCCAATACTTTTACCTGATCTCGAGGAGGATGATAAACCATGAACCATCAGAGTCCTTTATTTGTGGCTAAGGTTTATCACCTACGTGCATTTAATAACAAAAAATTTCATTTTTGTATATGTATAAACGTTTTCAATATCCCTGTTATCACTTCCTCCATACTGTAAACTAAGAGAAGCAGGGCCTCTGTAATTTGGGATGTTTCCTCTACACACTAACACACTTCCACTGTAAAGGAATACTTCTATTTAAACAATATTATCAAGCATAAGTGGAATGCTGTACAAAGGTGACATTTTCTAACTTCTTATAGTCAATTTCAGAATAAGTCAAAACTTCATTATGCATTTGACTATATTTAAATATAAAATACATCTTAAACATTACTTTCAAAATGTGCTTGTTTCCTGGGGATGAAAGATGGCACTGAAGACGGGAAAATATGTTGCTAGAGTGTTTCCTTACCATGAGAATAGAATACAGTAATTGTTGACTGTAAAAGTTCCTATCCTCAGAGCAGAATCACCATTTGAACAGAAAGGTGTTTTAGGATTAAAAAACATAAGCAGAAGCTGAGGTGGTTAGTGACAAAGATGCAAAGTATCAGTGAGGACAGGTGGGGCTGGGAGCACATGGGGTTCTGCCATGTGCTGCACAGGCAAAATCTCAGAAAGAAAAACAGACATAAGGCCTGCAGGGTCTAAATCATTTGGTGGAAATATTAAAGCAGAAATATATAGAAGTCAAGAAGCACTAAGTATTGTCCAGTAGGAAACAAAGAACAGGTATGTATAATACAATGAGACTGCTACAATCACTCATTGTGTTAGGTCACACAGATACATTAGTATACAGATGTGCACATAGGCATGCCTCCAAATGCTTCAAAATCTATTCCTCAGATGTTCTTATCTCCACTTTCTTCTCCTAAACAAAGATTCCTGTTGTGAACTGCCAACTCCCTATTTTCTACATAACTTCTCTACTTAGTATTTCACCAACCATCCTACTTCAAACATACAACTCTAAAAACTATGTAGTCTCCCAAATGTAAGATTATGCCAAAAGTTTCATTTCAGTCTTGTATAAATGTACCTCCAAATATATGGCAATTATTCTATCTTTACTACAAATAGTTTTAATCTTCTATCACTAAACCACTAAAACTTGACTTTGAAAAGTCAAGTTTTAAAAATAATGCATAATACTATAAGAATTATCATATAAAAATACAATACCCAAAGACAGGGATTTATGAACATATATGTTCATTATGCAAAACTTTTAAAATAAAATCTATTAGAATAATATCTACTAAATAATGATAACGGGACTAATCTTGTATCTATTGTAGACTGATTTTACCAAAATTTAAATTTTATATAAGAAGTGATAAATGCATAACAGAAAAGTAACATTATATTAACAGTGCATGAACACTACTTGATATGAACAATACCTGACAGTCAGCCCTACTTTCTTCGGTATTGAGACTATGAGAATGTCCTACAGTTGGGTATATATATAGTCCTAATAAGCCATAAATGGTTAATAGGACTAGATTTAATAAGGGTAGTAATTAAAATAGTAATCCAGTTTTAAATTCATTATATTTTGTAATAAAGTATATCTAAATTCAAATTCATGCCTAATCATGCAATGTTAAATTATATACACTGAGTAATTTCTGACTGCTAGTTTACCAAACCTTTATCCATTATCATAGATTAACAGTATGACTGCAGGTAGGAAGGAAAGAGGGAAGGAGGAAAAGAGGGATGGAGGGAACACCCTAAGATAAGCAGTTTCAATGTGGGCAAGTGATTAAGAAAAAAAATTTCTTACATGTGAATCTTTTTTGGAAAAATATTTCTAAATGGTTTTATGCAGATAATATGACCCTAATACATTAAAAAAGAAACATCTTTAATCGTTTTCCCATGATATCCTTTGAACTTACTGCTACACTCTTGTAGAAAAAAGAAAAAGGTAAATTCAGTGGGACTCACACCCACTTAAGAGAATGGCATCTTCAAATTAAAAAAATGATTGGTGAATGTGTTCTATTTCATCAGCAGTAAGAATTTAAAGCAGCAGAAAACTAACAACACTGGGAACTGTGAAGAATGAGAGGCTACAAATAAGTGAAATATCTCACCATTAGTAGATACCATAGGTGTGCAGGTGGCTCGGCCAATTTAACCCTTCAGTACACCTCAGTTTAAAATGGGTATAACAGTACCTACTCCTAAGGTTGTGAGGATTAAATAAGTTAATGCATGTAAAGTACCTAGAACAGCACTTTCACACTGAGACTACCAATAGCTATTATTACTATCCAGTGTATTATATAAAACTAATCAGCTTAAGAGGAATATGCCAGTTATAAGAGGAATGAGCATGGAATGAGTATGATTCTATGGGGCAGAACTGGGCAACCTTTAATTCAAAGAGCAAGCCATGGCTACAAACTTGGGACAGCAGTAAGGAATTGCACCAGTTGATAGCTTAACAATTTTACTTAACATTTTCTTAACACCAATACCAGAGCATAGACAAAAATCCCAACTTTCTCCATAAAAAGGGGGTTGCTCAGTTAGGCCCTCCGGAGGCCTCAACTTCATAGCCCATTGGGTGACTTTTACAGTCATCTCTATGTAGGTGGATCAATCTGGGAATGAACAGGTAAATACTAAAACATCAGAACCAATAAAAAACAAAAATCTCTAAACTAAAAGCTTCTGCAAAACTTCACACTGTATAAAGTAGAAGTAAATTTAAAAAAGAATTTTCTTATACAGTCCAAGTGGGATAAAGTGAAGCATAATGTATTCATATAAATGGCATATGAAAAGTTAGCAATGGCTTTTTCCGCCATCTTAAGGAAAAGGACTTCCAAAACGACGAATATGTCTGGAAGGTTGTGGTCCAAAGCCATTTTTGCGGCTATAAGCAGGGTCTCTGGAACCAGCAAGAGCACACAGCTCTTCTTAAAATTGAAGATGTTTATGCTCGAGATGAAACTGAGTTCTATCTAGACAAGAGCTGTGCTTATGTGTACAAGGCAAAGAACAACACAGTGACTCCTGGTGGCAAACCAAACAAAACCAGAGTAATCTGGGGACAGGTAATTCATGCTCATAGAAACAGTGGCATGGTTCATGCCAAATTCCAAAGCAACCTTCCTGCCAAGGCCATAGGACACAGAATCCGTGTAATGCTGTATCCCTCAAGGATTTAAATTTACTGAGAAGTAAATAAAATGGATTTGTTATCTTGTAAAAAAAAAGTTAGCAATGAAGAATAATTTTCTAGTAAAAATTAGCCACTTATATATTTAAATTGAAATGTATACATATACTTGTATATATAAACAAACAATGGATGTGTTTATATTAAAATAAAGTTTAGTCATTTTAAAAGCAAAAAAAGGCCTTTTTAGTGAAACAAAAATGTTGCCTATAAAAACTCTGAAGCCTCCACTTAGTAACCATCTGTCACCTTTCCTAAATTTGCAGATATTTTCAGGTGTTGAACAAGAACTTTCCATGTACTTTTCAATAAACTGCTTCTAATTTTAAGATACATTTACAAAGAGTTCAAAGAATTTCCCATGAAATACATTTTCTTGTCTTTGAGAAGTAGACAATTATAGATTTCGGCTATATCGTTGCTTTTGTAACCTAAAAATTAATAATGATGAAAAAATGAATGCCAATGGCTGTACTTTCTAATAAGGAAAGTTACTTTAAAATTATTTTTAATATTTACTCACAATTGTCAAAATATTGTTCCTGACCAACTAAAATATCACTCCTCAATACTAAGTGTCCACAGCCTCAAATGTTTTATTTAAGACACAAATATACATACTACTTTTGTACAAAATTATGCTTTATGAAGGTCAAAACAAAATGCCTCTTGGTTAATTGTCAATTTAAGTCGAGCCTGAGATAAAGAAAAACTTGTTTAGGAATTTACTATAAACTCTCCATTTAAATGACTGCTTTTTTCTTCATGAAGCAAAAATGCTGACTTTTCTAGGAAAGACTGTAGAGGAGATAAGAAGCCACTGACCCTCTGCTTCTCTTGTTCTATGGTATAAAATATTTGAGATCCTTATGAAAATTATCCTAGGCTGTAAGGTTTCCAAGAAAATGATCAAACTATAACTGGAAAAAGGCTGAGCTTTGCTAAACATGGGGTCTCCCACCCACTTTTCCCCCCAACTTGTCCCATAAAAGCAATCTCAACTAGTAAAGCAAAGCATCCTTTAGCAAGTAGCTCCCTACAGGATCCTATCTCTCCTTGAGTGCTTACCACAATCTGATTTCTGGACAGCTGACCCAAAGCTTGTTGATTTTACTGATCTTCAGAAAGCCACTGACTGGCTAAAGTCTTATAGGTGAACAGAGTCAAAAATCAGATGCCCCTGCCATACTTTACAGAATGAGGAGTTGGACAACACAGTTACGTTTGGCTGCACTGTGGTGAAACATATGAGGCATCTTCTTTTTGTCTTCAATTAGCCACGTTTGGGCTGAGTAGCTCTATTACATCTTCAAAAAACTGAGCTCCAGTTCTTGATGGAGACAGAGGAAGGTCATTGAGGAGGTTGTTCAGCTCAAGAGCTAAGTGAAAAATCTGTCTTTTGATTCAGTCCTGCTTGTGGATAGAAGTCATCTTCTGGATGGAAGAGGGAGTGAGATGACCTAGAGTCTTGAATTGGTGGATCTGCAGGAACAGAAACTAAATACAGTGGAGACCTCTTAACCGAGTAACACCACGAGATGGATTTCCTGACAATGCGTCAATATACGCTAAATACAAAGATTAAACACATGCATGAGAACTGATCATGCATTTGTTTTTCCAGATATCAAATGCATTTATAACATTCTATGAATAAAGAAATTTTCCCAATAATTAACTGTAAAACAATTTATGGAAAAAAATACCAATTTAAGGGGGAGGGAAGACCTATTCAAACAAAAATCAAAACACTTTACCTTTGTGAGTGCCATACCCTCACTTTAAAAACTCAAGTTCTTCTTTCCAATTACTTTTTCTCTAGATACACAAACTACAATCTGTCTATCCACATAGTGTCAGTAGTAACATACATCAAATTTTGAGTTGGATTTTATGGGTATTTTTTTAATCCCCTAGAAATGGAATTCAAATACACAGAAGGTACTAAATTGAGGCTTGACTAATCTACCTGCTCGTAAATTCTAAGACTTGCATTAACTGAACTGAGTCCTACTTATTAATCAAAAGAGTATAAATCATGAATTCAGGCAATCTTTAAATGTGAGTAATGACCACCTTAAATTTCCCTCAAACTCTTATCTAAAAAAAACTAAGAAAGTCCACAACCAAATTAGAGTGGATCTAATTTTAAATTTCTCTATATATTAACAAGAATTTTGATGAACATTTGTTTCTTACTTAGAAAGAATTTGAATATGTAAATTTACTGTATATACTCTTATAATTATTAGACCCAAGGGCCAGCAAACAATAGCCTGTGGACCAAATCCAAACTGTCACTTATTTTTGTAAATAAAGTTTTGTTGGTACACAGCAAAACTTATTCAATCATGTACTGTTTATAACAACTTTCATGCTACAATGGCAGAAAAAGCAGTTGTAACAGAGGCTGCAAAACCTAAAATATTAACAAATGGCCTTTTATAGGAAAAAGTTTGCCAACCTGATATAGATGATTATTAAAATATATGTAAGACAATTTACACTTTACATTGCTTTGAAAGAGAAATTACAAGCAGAATTAAAATTAGATATAGGTCAACCATAATGAACTTACCACAAAAAGAAAGCTCAAGTAAAATAAGTCCCAAAGAGGACACTATCTGGCTTTGATTCAGGTGAAGCATTTTGATCCTATCTTAAAAATATCCTTTTTATTTTTAAGAGCATATACATAAATGTTATAGAATGATATTCAAGAATATATAGGGCCGGCCGAGTGGCGCGGTGGTTGAGCGCTGGCTTGGGAGGCCAGTGGCTCCGATTTGGATCCCACATATGAGGGCCAGTGACACTGCCCTCAAAAAAAAAAAAAAAAAAAGTTAAAAAAGAATATATAAATGCCATGAACTGTTCACTTAAATATAGTTAATTTCATGTTGTGAATTTCACTTCAATAAATTATTTTTAAGAAGAGTATATACAGTATTTTACAGGTTTCTACCTTTAAGTGGGCCACATTATGTTGTAGTGGTTAAATATGTAAGTTACATCTTACCTAATAATGTGGTTTCTCCAAAATCTCTTAGATCATCTCAGACCCTTGTGTATATTTCTTCTTTGCCAGTAGATGGAGACAACACCACTGAAAGTTTAAAAGACATCATTCCCTGTTTAAAGGGAGCTTGCTGGTCTGAAAACTGGGGGAGCCCTAACCCAAAATTTCTTCAGTTATTTTAAAAAGCAGACAGAGTAGCCATGCCAAAACCAGAAATCCAAGGGAATATAGTCAATATTAACTATCGACATCCTCAAAAATTTACGGAAGAGGAACAAACTGTACATGATGTAGTAGTAACTAAATCATATTAAAATGCAATCAATCAATTCCATAACTCATGAGAGTTAAACTTCCTTTTCACTGCTCCTGATTTAGGCTAGACCATTTATTTTTCAGTTTCAGAAAGTATATCTCAGTATATGTAAGACAAAGAGTTCTTTGAATTCCACAGAGGTAAATTTGGTATATAAATGATTTACAAGTATTTGTCACATGCACTGCTAGAAGGCTTTTATTCAAAATAAGACAACTATTCAGATGCACATGAAAATAATAAGAACTTTATACAGAAGAGAACTGAAGCAGAAATGGTAGAAGCAGTAAGAAAAAATTCAATGTTCATTTTGAAAATAAATGCTCATGAAGGTGAAGAATCAAACTCTCTACTTTTAAGTTTCTTATTTCACTATTAAAAACTACATAAACAGACCAAAACCATCTGAAAGAAATAAATTTCAAATGTGAAAGGTTAAGAAGTCATCTCAAAATAATTATTTTTCAAATAACAGCTTTCCTTTCCTAATTCAAAGCCTGAAAGCAATTGTTTTTAAGTGCAATTTTGAAAAAAAAAAAACAAGGTTCTCAAGCTAAAGACAGTACTAAGATATCGCTTTGCTATACTACATATATTTGAAATGCACTAAACGAGAACAACCTATTTGGCAGAAAATGTCTCATTAAGAAAAAGATTTACCTTAAACCGAATAATATTGTTAAAAAGGAATACAAAAACCTTTAAATCCCTTATTTTTACGTATATTTTGTTCATCCTCTGATCATATATCAGAATTAAATCCAGTTTACATAAAAGGGAAATGAATATTCATATATCACCATACCTACACCACCTATCTAGATTAACTAGAACCAACAATAACTTCTAAAATAAATCCTCTTGTAACTCATTGCAAGTAAAGTAGACTGAACCACAAACTTCTTAATTTTGAAATTTTTTTATTCCTAAGAAATAATAACTATCATGTGCCAAGAAAACCATATTCAAATTCTAACTGCCTACTCAGGGCACGTAAACAACCACGAACACCTTTTCATCAACCTCATGGTAAATATTTTATGGCTTTATTTAGTTAATCCTTGGGTTGGCTTCCTCTGACAAACTTTTGATCCTTTCCCAATTCTTCAACAACTGGTATATATGAAGGTAATACTAATTAAATAACAACTGCCACCACAAAAAGGCACTTTCCTTCAAACTTTCAAAGTGTATTCACATATGTTAATACAAATTTTGTAAGAAAATCTTACACATAAAATAAAAACTATGGCCAACACACATAAAATGTAATTAACAGTGAAATGTAAATATTTGTGTTTTGCACTGTTACCTGTCCATAAACACAGATGAGGGAGAAATGCTTATACCCAAATTTTTAAGCAAAGCAATAACTATAAGAGTATCCTGGATTTCTGTGATTAATATAAAGTAGATCAACCAAACTGCAATCTACAGACCACATTACCACAAAAGGAAATAAAAATGACCAACAGGGAATGAGTTTTCTTTATATTAATTAGATTTCAGAGGGAAAAAACCACACCAGGTGTTAACCTGGCAAGTTTTTCTCAGGGATTTATGATGTCAGTGCTCCTGCCTCCACCTTCTGGCAAACAGATTATAAAACTAACAGAGGTCGCTGGGTAAAAAAAGTTCACATCTTTTTGATAATCTTTTTGGTAACAAATTAATGTTATTTTATGTAATTATTTAGCACAATGCTAGTTGGTGTTAATAAATCATTAAAATATTGATGAAATCCATTTAAAAAAACACATTAAACTTACCCCCCCAAAAAATTACCAAAGATTTCTTAGTTCAGGATGTTACCTAACAGGCCAAAAATGAAGTTAAAATTAAAAAAAAAAAAAAAATTACCTGATATATGACATCTTGGAAAAGGACTGGAAAAGTAAGTGCTGCATCTTCTAGCTCATTTAGACTACAGTGTACTAGTGTTTCATCCTTAAAATAAAAAAAACACATATTAAATGAACCAAGATATTAAAAGAAATTTCAAATGATAATTTTATGTACTCATGATCACCAAAAACATTTATTCAAGTACCCACTCATATAAAGAATTTTACATTTATCATACATTACTGTGTGTGGTGGTTTGGATAGAGTTTTCTAAGTCACTGGTTCTGTGGTGTAGTCCCTGGACCAGCAAGCAGCATCATCACCTGGGAACTAGTTAGAAATGCAAATTTCCCAGCTCTACTTCCGATAATTCAGAAACTCAGTGGAGATTGAAGAGGGGACGCTCACATAGCACTGTTTGTTTGTTTGTTTTGAGGGCAGTGTCACTGGCCCTCATATGTGGGACCAAACCAGGGCCACTGGCAAGCCAGCGCTTAACCACCGTGCACACTCGGCCGGCCCTTGATTTGTTTTTTTTTTAAGTTGAGCCATCCTGCCACCTATTGGCAGCTCAGCGACAACTCAGCTCGGGCTGAGCATCGAGCTGCTGTTGCTCAGAGCTCAGCTCGCACTCTTGAGCCGGCTCTTAACCAAGTGAGCCACTCGGCTGGCCTCAGCACTGTTTTAACAAGCCCTTTAGGTGATTCTGTTGCATACTCAACTTTGAGAATCACTGCTGAGTTCTGTGTCACCAACTTTCTGTTAAGTCAACCACACATACACTGCTTTTTTTTTTACAATTAGCAAATGGAAGTTTAGAATGTAATTATTTTTAAAATCCATATATTCTATTTATATAGCTTCCTATCCTTAAACCTTTCATAAAAAATTTCATTTAAAAAAATGGATGTTTTAGTGTCTGTTGAATGTTTCACAGACGTAAACACTGTTTAACTAAATTAGCAGTCAATGAAGACTTGTCATCTTGATTACCAAATCCTGATTTCTCATTAAAAGGTTAAGACGAGATCATTCAAAGATAGGTACAAATATTTATATTTCTCAAATCCTGAGTGATTAAAAAGAAAACCAGGGCTTCCAGTTATAGTGACATTACTTAAAAAAAATAAAGCTGCTAATACCCCACATTTTTCTGTGTTTAAGATGAATTAAAATGAAGCACAGGGCCGGCCGAGTGGCGCAGTGGTTAAGCGCTGGCTTGGGAAGCCAGCGGCCCTGGTTCAATCCCACATGTGAGGGCCAGTGACACTGCCCTCAAAAATAAATAAATAAATAAATAATAATAATAAAATGAAGCACAAATGTTCATACCTTGTGATTCCACATCTTATTAGCTGGAGTGTTTCTTTTAACCTAAAGTTAAACTCTGGGGAGGCAAAGAGCAAAAAATACTCTACATATGCCCCCGTTTTCTTTCAATAATAGTATATCAGACTACACATTTCAAGGAATTCTCTTAGAATCTTAAAAAATATATATTCTTTCCTACATATGAATAGCTAATTCTACTACTTCTTCATATATAACATATCTAAATTTTGATCATTCTGCTTTATCCACATCTATAAAGTAACTCAACCAATTCTTATCTTTCCTTCTCTATTTGTTTTCACAATGATTAAAAAGTATATAGCCAAACCTCCCACATCAACTCCTAACATAAAAATTTAGCCAGATCTTTTTCAGTTTCTCCACTAACATGTACATCAAATCTAAACTACTCATAATCGGTTTCAAAATTTTTCTTTCTTTCTAGTTATCCTCTAATAAATACCTTAAATATTTACCACATCTGGATACCTCTCTTATATCTTTGGCTAGGCAAAGGCTATAAGGCATTGAACTCGAAACAGAAGGATGCATACTAACGCATACGAAGATTTAAAATGATATGCTTTTCCTGAAGAAACACTCTTTATGAGAATTAAACCACAGCTCCAGTTATAGGGTACCAGCAATAAGGGCGAAATAATAAAATGTTTTCCAATATTATATAGTAGATATTTAGTTTTCAACGCTCTTTTGGTACCCTAAAATATAAATTTTAAAATTATATCAAGAGAGCACATTAAAGATTTTATTAGCCAGCATTAAGAGGTCATGCTTTTGAAAGTCTATTAATAATCATTAGATAACACACAAAAATAAGAATAGGAAAAGGAGTATGGTCTTGCATAAAGTTACTACACTGAGGCCCAGATCATATTTGGTTCTTCGGGGAAACATAGTCATGACCCCAAAAAAGGTGAAATCTAGGCACAAAATGAAATTTGAACTTATTGGGAGATTTAAAAACAAATCACAAGGGTCTCAGAAGTGTAGGGGAAAGAATTAATTTCAATACAAAAATAAAAGCTTAATTTATTTTCAAAGGGTACCTATAACTAACCAAGTTGGGGACCCTAGCATTAGGGCTATGCTTAATATAAAAATATTTCAAGGGCCGGCCAAGTGGCTCAGTTGGTTAAGAGCTCGCTTAAGAGTGCGAGCTGAGCTCTGAGCAACAGCAGTTCGATGCCCAGCCCGAGCTGAGCTGCCAACAGGTGGCAGGATGGCTCAGCTAAAAAAAAAAAAAAAAAAAAAAAAGTATAAAAATATTTCAGAACACCTAAGACATGTTTATAATAAATGTATTCTTTCAGGTATTTGGGGCTCGTATTTTAAAAAAAGAATTTAACTCCTTTATTTTTCCTACGTCTATAAATGATATACTTACCAGGTCTAAAACTAGTGAGAATTCTGGTGTGCTTCTTGTTTTCAATGGAAGAGCAGGTTTCCTATTTAGCTGTTCTTCTGTCAGTGGTGGAACATGCTTGATGAAATAATAGCTATAAATTAAATTTTAAGAAAATTTCAACATTTCTACTTTTTGAAAGTATAAGACATATTGCTAAATTCAGCCCATCTTTAAATCTTTAAATATTGCACACTTATTCTAGTAAACCAATCATGTAAAACATGTAAGTAAAACTGAAAATACACAATTTAGTATTTTAATAACTCAGTAAAAGTATTAATACCTATAGGTCACATGCTCTTTGCAATATATTTAGCTACACCTTCATTCTGCTCGAAAAGGGAAAGAAAACAAAATAAAAAACTCACGGGTCAAATACTTCCCAGTCTTCTTCATAGGTGGCCTCTGCATGGGCTGATGAATAGCCACTATCTGGAGTTACTGGTGCTATTTAATAAAGTGAAAAACAAAACATTACTTTTAGTCACTTAATGATTCCATGAAGTATACATTTTACTGCATTTATATAAGCTCTTCCTGAAGCCCTGTGTATTTTAGGTTAAAGACAGAAATAATTTCTAAACAGTATTTAAAAGCAAATTTATTAACACACAGCTCTAACTCCAGATCTATAGGAAATAATTACCATTATAGACGAAATGGCAAGCTACTGGGTTGTGGGAAAAGTCATGATGCATTTTTGCAATGAAAATCATAGAAAAAAATACGTCATGAGTTTTCCAACAACCCAATATATCACGGCTAGCAGAACTAAAAATCCTAACAGCTAAGAGAAAATTTACTACTTATTACTACAAAAACACACTTCATAAGAATTCAATTTCTAATTGGATGGTGTTTATATATAACTGTAAAACTTCTGTGGTGCTCTTACAGCAGTAATACTTCACAAAGTGCCTTGTACTTACAGGCAGTCAATATATGTGTGCCGACAATAGACCCAAAGCTAGTTTTCTGTTTGTTTTTTTTTTTTAAGATTTCATTGGGGAATTTGGGGAGGGGAACAGTGCTGGGGAATAGGGGAAGGGGATCAGCCAAGTTGTTGTTCTTCAGTCTTCGCTGTGGAGGGCGCCAGTCGCCATCTGGCTTCCAGTCGGCAGCTTGTGGCCTTTAAGCTCAAGGTGCTGTGTTCAGTCTTAGTTGCGGGTGGGCATAGCCACCATCCCATGTGGGAGTCAAACCCCGCAGCCTTGTTGTTAAGAGCGCACGCCCTATCCACTGAGCCATCCAGTTGGCAGCTCAGCTCAAGGTGCTGAATTCAATCTTCAGTTGCGGGTGGGCAAAGCCCACCATTGAACAGGCAGTCTTGTTACACCAGCTGAGCCATCCTGCCACCTGTTGGCAGCTCAGCGACGGCTCAGCTAGGGTGTAGCATTCACTGGCCCATGAGGGAATCAAACCGCTGGCCCTGCTGCTCAGAGCATGCACTCCAAGCCAACTCTTAATTAACCAACTGAGCCACTTGGCAGGCTCCCAAAGCTAGTTTTTAACCTGAGATCCATGAACAGTCTTTAAGAGGTCCATGAACTCCTTGAAGACTTATGAAAAAATGCTGTAGGTACATTTTTCCATGAATCACAAGGTTATCTATGATCTTAAATAGTTAAGAAATGATGCTCTGTAAAAAAATTGCTTTAGAAGACCCAATTATTTTAGTTCTAATGTATAAGCAACTTAAAATAATCAAGAAGCAATTCTACATTCCATGACACATAATCTGTTCTGTTTGAAATAAAATGTATCAACTGATAGAGCTTCAGAAATTATGTTGGGAATTTTCTAAGACAATAATTACAATTTAATCTCAAAGAGAGGACAAAGATAATTTATAAGCTAAACAGGCAATGTCTCTGAGAAAAAAAATTTAAGGTGGATGCTAGAGACTGAATATTTATGTCACCCCCAATTTCATCCGTTGAAACCTAATCTTCATTAAGCCTCATTATGATGGTATTTGAAGGTGGAGCCTTTGGAAGATGATGAGGTCATTAGGTCATGAGGATGGAGCCTCATGAAGGGGATTAATGCCCATCAGACAGCTCATAGTTTCTGCCAGGTGACTGTGAGAAGACAGCCAGCTGTCTGTGAACCAGGAAGCAGGCCCTCACCAGACACTGACTCCACTGGCACTTTGACTTGGGTTTCCCAGACTTTTGAACTGTGAGAAATAAATTTTGTTATAGCAACCTGGGAGAACTGAGACAGTGGAAGTCAATAAAAATTGCTGTAATTTTTGTAAAAATGTATGTCAATTGAACAGTTCATTAGCATAAGGTTATAATGAAAAAATATTATCTATGTCAATTGAACAGTTCATTAGCATAAGGTTATAATGAAAAAATATTATCTTCCAACCACTTCTATTTCAAATTCCTATTAACCTCAGAGAAAGGAAGTAAAATTTGAGTGCCTTCATGCTAAGCATTTTTCAAATTTCATCTAACCTTTAAAACTCTGAATTATTACTATTTTAAAGGTAAAAAAACTGTTTCTGGAGAACTTAAATTGTCCAAAGTCACATAGCTAAGAAATGGTAAAGCCAGTCTCCTTTCTTCCTGTTCTCTTTGGCTACGTTCTTAAAATAATAGTTTTTTTAAAATAATAGTTTTGTCACTCAGACTCATCTTTTAAGATCAGGAAAAATTTTATTTCTATCCTCTCATGATCCTCCCAATCAGAGCAACTGCAATGTACTACTTCATCATTTTACTCATTTATTATTTTTTAAATTTATTTTTCAATTACATACAATATAATGTAATTACATACAATATTGTAATGTAATATTGACATACAATATTAGTTTCAGGTGTACAACATAGGGATTAGACATTTATATACCTTACAAAGTGGTCACCCTGGTAAGTCCAATACCCTCTGACACCGTACATAGTTATTATAACGTTATTGACTATATTCCTTATGCTGTACTTTACATTCTCATGATTATTTTAATAACCTTGAATTTGTACTTCTTAATCCCTTTCACTTTTTTCACCATCCCCCAAGTCCCATACTTCCTGATTCTGATGACCACCAATTTATTATCTATATGAGTTTGTTTTTATTTTATTTGTTCGTTTATTTTGGTTTTCAGATTCCACATATAAGTGAAATCATGGTATTTGTCCTCCTCTGACTTATTTCACGTAGCACAATATCCTCTAGGTCCATCCATGTTTGCACAAATGGCAAATTTTCATTCTATTTTATGGCTGAATAATATTCCATTGCTCATTTATTTATTTAATTTTTTATTTTATTGGGGCACAGTGTGTTGTTCCAGGACCCATCAGCTCTAAGTTGAGTAGTTGTTTCAATCTAGTTGTGGAGGGTGCAGCTCAGTGGCCCATGTGGGGATCGAACCGACAATCTTGGTGTTATGAGCACTGCATTCTAAGCACCTGAGCTAACTGGCTGCCCCTGCTCATTTATTTTATTTATTTATTTATTTATTTTTTTGAGGGCAGTGTCACTGGCCCTCACATGTGGGACCCGAACCGGGGCCGCTGGCTTCCCAAGCCAGCGCTCAACCACCACGCCACTCGGCCGGCCCCCTGCTCATTTATTTTTAATAGCACTCACCACACTGTATAGTAATTTTTGTGTCTACGTTGTTCATCAATTAGATCCTGTATTCTTCAGGGTCAAGGAGCATATCTTACTCATCTTTATAAACAGTGCCCATCACAAAAATAGGTGTTCAATAAATGTTACAGGATTAAATAGTGGATAAGATAACTGGAGTAAATCTTACTTGCCCCTCTAGAAACCCCTCTAGAAACCACTAAGATTATAGAAATTCTCTATCTTCATAGTTGGCAGAAAAAATAAATACGAAGGTTTATATGCAGCACAAAAATATGGCACATCAACCAGGAAACCAAAAGCCTCAGACTTGACCATTCAACAGCCTGTAACATTGGGCAGAGTAATTAGCATAAAATAAGTCAACAGGAGGTTCATTTGAAGTCTTATCCACCCAAGAATGAACTGTGTGCATAATCTATGTTGATTAGGTTGTTAAATTCAGTATTATTCTTAAATTACAACATCATAATTTAACATTATAGGCTTTAATCTTTCGAAGAATTTAATATGTATCCTCTATCACGCTCCTTTTCTCTTCATATTGCTATTTCTGGGTTGCAGTTTATAGAAATTTCATAATTGTAAATTTTTCTTTAATTATTTTCTGCTATTTCAATGATTTTTTTTCTTAATTTGCCCACTGTAGTCAAGAGAAGAACATCATTCTACTTCCTTATACCACACTATACTTCTTAACTAGTCTCTCTCAAATACCTGGCACACAAGAAATAAAAAATAAAATAAATAAAATAAAATAAAAAAAACTGAAATAAAAGTCTAAGGTCTTCTCCCTCTAGGAAAAGATGGCCATCCTCAATTTATTTCTGCTTTGAAGCATGATGGAACACAATTTCATCTTTTAGCCTTATGTATCAATCTACCACAACCACTCAGAAGTAATAAATTATAATCTTACGAGTTTCTATAACAACTGGCTCAGGAACCCAAGAATTATATAAGGCCTTTATAAGGATCCAGAATTAAGATACAAAGGTTGAGTATAGGGAGAGACCCAGCAACAGAAGCTTCTTTTGGGGGATGTCATCTATGTGTGTCTGAAACAAATATGAAGGTCTGAGACTACCTCTAGGTAGGAACTTCAGAGCTAAGGGTCTAAGACTGGTGTAATTATAAGTATGTGCATAACCATGAGCACATATTTTGCTAGTTGTGTTAAATTTCTCCAAATAGTAAGATTGGTACAAATAATTTAACTATAAAACGATTAACAGATAGAACAACAATCTTTTAAAAAAATTTCAATTTCAAAATGACTAAATTTTGGGGAGAAAGTTTTATTTCCAAGGAAGGAAAACATATGCATTTAATCTGCCTATTGAAGAAAAAAATATGAAATACTGTATGTTTAAAAATTATTCGTAAGATGCATAAGATAAGGAATTTTCTTCACCTGTAAGGGGTGGGATATCACGGTTAACTGTTTCTTCTGCTTCTTCTAAACCATTATTTATTGATGGCCTCACTTGAACTGCTTGATTTGAGTAAGCTGCTCCATTAGTTGATGTAGTAGTACTGGTAGTGATCTCATCGACCTGTTCCATATCAAGTTGTTTTACTATCTCTTCAGCTTCCACAGCCTGTCCTGGGGAATCGGATCCTGACGTTCCTGAAATTATGATTTGGTGTACTCATAATCATCATTTAAAAACTCGCAGGGGTGGGAGGCTAAAAGATATGTTTAAGGATACAAACTGACAACGATGAGTAAATAAGCTCTACAGGTCTATTGAACAGTTTAGTGAATACAGACCAGATTTATTATAATCATCAAACTTACTAAGAGACTAGAACTTAATATTCTAACCAATAAAAAAAGAATTACGCAACATGACAGCAATGCTAATCACAGCTATAATGGATATCATATTACAACATATGAATGCACCAAATCAACATGTATACCTTAAATTTACATAATGTTATGTCAAATATATTTCAATAAAAATAAAAACTCAAATATTTCAAAAAACTAAGTACAACAAAAACAAACACCATTGTTTAGTCTCTTCTAGACATTTCAAACAATGAGGAATAAAAACTATTATAATATTTATGAACAAAGTTTTAAAAGTGTTCAAATAGTTTAGAAACACCCATTTATAGTCAAACAAGTAATAATATAGAACTTTTTAATATTTTTATTGAGATATAACTGACATATAACATTGTGTAAGTTTCAGGCGTACATGCTGATTTAATACATTTATATAGTGCAATATAATTACCAATCTAGCGTTAGCTAACATTTCTATCCCACAACATAACTATCATTTCTTTTTTTTGTGGTTAGAACATTTAAGATTTATTTTCTTAGCAACTTTGAAGCATATAATACAGTATTATTGACTATAGAACTTCTTTACATTACAGCAAATATTATTTATTAAATGCCTACTATGTCTAGGCATTATTTCTTTCTCTCTCTCGCCCTCCCTCTCTCTCATTATCCTCAAACAGATCCTGATCCTTTCAGAACTATGCATCCTAGCCATTGCAGGCAGTTACAATTTTTAAACCAGAGAGGTAGTTATCCAAGAATGGGCCAACTGTTTGTTCCTCTAATCATGGGATCCTTCTTAATCAGAGACACAAGAACAATTTCTCAACACGATTCCATCTTAATAAAAATTGATTTGAAGTTAGTTTCCTCATATTCAGCCATCACCTAGATGACACTGCTGCCCAATTCTTCTTCCACTAAGGAATGACCTCCACCTTTTTCCATTTCTTAATGGAATCCTCTAAAAGTCATTTTCAACAGCAAAATCAACCTCTAATACTTTCAATTTCCTTGTAGAATATTTCTTCTCCCTCATTACTTTAACCTCTTCCCCCCAGAAATCTATTTTCCTGATAAAAATTTATTATATTTATTTACATATACCTCTCCCTCCTGTAAAAAGGAAACTTCTTGAGGGCAGGGACCATGTGTTAACCATCTGTGAATCTCCAATGGCTGGAATACAGTAGATGCTCAATATTTGTTGAATGAGCTGAAATCTTCAAATCACCCCTCACATTGAGGTACATCCTCTCTCACAGATTAAGATTCAAGAATTTAAAAGAACTGGTCCAAGATAACATGGATGGAGTGGCAGGGCTGCAATTTTAAAGTAAGTTTAACTCCAAAGATTATCCTTTTTTCATTACACCAGCATTTATTTCCATAGATGTTCTATGAAGCACTAGTTCTGTAAGATGTTAATAGATGTTCCTTCCACAGAACAGAGTTCCTGGTCAAATATTGGGTTGTCAGAAAAGTCATGAGGCATTTTTGCAACAAAAAAACAGAAAAAAATACGTCATGACTTTTCCGACAGCCCAATATATCAAGGAAATACTGGGTTAACCAAGGTAGTTTTATTTTTTGTTTTGTTTCCACTACCAATTAATATGCTAATATGCACTATTTTTGCCTTGGGATATCTTAATTTTATACTGCACCATTCTGCCTCTTAAAAATTACATCATTAACCAGAAACATAATTCAAATTAAATTTAAATAAGCAGGCAACAAGCATTTAATGGCTATTTTCCATGTGCCCAACACTGTATCAAACAACATGGTAGATGCAAAAATAAAGACATGATCCCTTGCCCTCGAATAGTCTAGAGACTAAATTATCATGTATGAAATTAGGTATTAATCATCAGAAAAGATAATAGCTAAACATTTTTTAAAAATACATTGGTGAATAAGCCTATTTTGATTCTACTGCAAAGGAATTAGATAATAAAAACCTTTAATTTGTTTGAATTAGTGTAGTTTTACTCTTTGTCTAAATTGAAGATCCCTGGGAGGTGAGGGGTAAAAATCAAGCAATGACAATAAAAATAAACTGTGGTACAAAAAATGACCTAGTTTCAACTCACTTTATTCAACAAATTCACTTTATTGATCTAAAATATTGAAAATGATCCTGGAGTCTCTCCTGTACACGCTCT
The DNA here is from genome assembly GCA_033961575.1 of Aselliscus stoliczkanus. Classification (NCBI taxonomy): domain Eukaryota; kingdom Metazoa; phylum Chordata; class Mammalia; order Chiroptera; family Hipposideridae; genus Aselliscus; species Aselliscus stoliczkanus. The sequence continues at coordinate 98,520,286 of CM066732.1, read as the reverse complement.
TAAAGGTTACAGAGTCATCCCAACACAGAAAAAATAACTGTCCCTCCTGCCCAAAGTCTATCATCAAGCTTTTCAGAGAGTGAAAGCAGGTCATTGACTTCCAATAGAATTAAACATATCCTATACTTATTTCAGACACACACATACACACACACACTCGGCTTTCAGGAGCCATGTGTTTTAATGTGGCTAAAAACAAACATAAGATGCTGACAAATTATGCCACTAATATCAAATAATTTTTTTAAATCCTAGGAAAACCATTAATTTTTAAACCCAAATTGTGGTTAATGGTTTATACTTACCATTTTTATTTGCTGGTGAAAAAAAGTTGAAGACAGGAGAAAATATGGTCCCCAACAATGTAGTCCTTGGAGGACTGCCAGAAGAAGGATTATCTTCTAATTTTCCATTTTGTTTGACATGTTGATTTGTCATTTCATAACTACCAGCTTCTAAGAAAGAAATAGAACAAAGATGCAATCTAAAAAACATGACTTTCAGAAACGTTCTAAGCCATTCATTGTAAAAATAACTTTTCTCCTCAAAATACTTCATGAAAACTAATTAACATTAATGATAGAAAAGTTTATTATTTAAAACAATCTTGAGGTAAATCACTGGTAAATCAAACGATCTTTATTACAAATTTACTAAATGCTTTATAAATACTAAAATTCACTGAGTGTTTCAAAGTTACAGTTGTCCCTTGAACAACAGTGCATGGGTCCACTTAAACATGATTTTTTCCAATAAACACAGTCAGCCCTCTGTATCCCCAGTTTTCTTATCTGCAGATTCATCAGTATATATTATTATATTGAAAACAGTTCTTTTGATCCATGGCTAGGAATGCACAGAAGCAGAGGGTATTCATTGTTCTACACCATTTTATATAAGGGACCTGAGTATCTGTGATTTTGGTATCCACAAATTGGTCCTGAAACCAATCTCCTGCAGATACCAAAGGACAACTGAAGTTTTGGGGAGTCAAGAGTTATATGTGGATGGATATTGGACTGCGCAAGGGGTCAGTGTCCCTAACATCCAGGTTGTTAAAGGGTCAACTATAGATTTACATCTAAAATTACAAAGACTGAAAGGCTTCTAATCAATATAGGATAGGTAACAGAATGAAATAAATTCTTTGTTTAGTTAAGCAAGCGAATTATAATATCGAAAACACGAATGCAAAATTTTGTCTTTATTTACATTTTGGGATGCTGCCTACTTCCTAAAACCTAACTTCAATCTATTTCTAATGAACAACAGCTAAATAAATAGAGGAAATATAGCTCTATTATTGAAGCAGAAGACTATGGATTGCAGCATCAAAAATTACTTATGGATGCTGAGGAACCATTTTTAAGTGAATAGGAAGAATAACCAGTTATTTTTTGTTTGTTTGTTTTAATTTCTAGTGAATAAAAATTTTTCATGGGTTTTTGGAAAATATAAAATAAAAATAATTCAAACAAATGATTTGATTAATCATCCTTAGCCATCCAGTGTTACTTGGCATCTACCTCATTTTTTTTCCTTCTTTGCTATAGGGCTTTTAACTTGTTCCTTTATCCCTTTTCTCTCTAATGGTGAATTCTAATGATAAGAGATACAACACTGCATTGAAGGGAAACAGGTCAGAAATTATTATTGCTGTCGTGTTTATAATAACATTGGTTAAAAGGCAGTATGCCATGCTCCTAAGTGTTGTTCTTTATAACACTCTCTGCTTGTTCTGTTTTCTCCTTCTTTTTGACTTTGAGGAGCTTCTCAGAAATATAATAAGACATTGACCTGAACAGGGCTTATCAACAGCAACACTACTGACTTCTGGGCTGGACAGTTCTTTGTTGTGGAATGATGGCCTGTGCATTGTAGGATGTTTAGCAGCATCCCTGTCCTCTACTGCTACAAATGAGTAGCAATCCCTCGAAAGGGTGTGACAACCAAAAAGGTCTCCAGGCACTGACAAATGTCCCCTGGGGGACAAAACCACTCCTAGTTGAGAGCAACTGGCCTGAATGATCTAAGCCCCCTCTGAGCTCTGAAATTCTATGATCCAGAAACAAATTCTTTGTATACGTTAAGTACATATTTCAAATTTGTACATGTACAAATTAAGTGACCATTATTATTTTAAGAAATGAGTTCATCAGAAGCCAAAAATGTCGCTCCATATACATGTTCATACTAAATAATATAAAGCTAGTTGCTCTGCCTTTGTCATTTTAATTCAAAAAAGTAGATTTACATTAAGGTAAATTTTTATTTCATTTCATGCTATTAATATGTACTACAAAGATTACAAAAACAAGGCAGAAATGGCTCAAAGTATATTTTTAAAAACAGAAAAGAAACATGTCAGGTGAGATCTCTGCTTATACCTATTAAAACAATATCTAAATATTAACAAACCTCCATTTACTTGACTTTTCCGTCTTACTCGAGATATCTGTTTGTTAGGCTTTTCTCCTGCTCTTGGTGTTGATGTGATGAGATTATTATCTATATCGCGTTCAATTCTACTCCGTTTCGAAGGATTTTCTCTCTCTTCCTTAAGATATAAAAGGAAAACATGCATTGAGCAGTCTTTCTGCCTTACAGGTTACACTTTTAAAATGATAAAATATGATATGCATTCCCACTGCAGCATCATTTACAACAGCCAACATATGGAAGCAACCTAAGGGTCCACTGATTGATGAATGGATAAAGAAAATATGGTATATATTTATATATATACCTGCAGATATAGATATATATATATATCTATATATATATATATCTATATCTGCAGGTATATATATATCTGCAATGCAGTATTATTCAGCCATAATAAAAAGAATGAAACGTTGCCATCTGTGACAATATGGATGGACTTTGAGGGCATTATACTATATTATACTAAGTGAAATAAGTCAGAGAAACAAACACCATATGATCTCACTTGTATGTGAAATCTAAAATTAAACGAACGAAACAGAAAACAGATTGGTGGCTGCCAGAGGTGCGAGTAAGGGGTGGAAGAAATGGGTGAAGGGAGTCAAAAGGTACAAAACTCCAGTAATAAAATTATAAGTCATGGAGATGTAATGTACAGACAGCATGGTGAGTATAGTTAATACCGTATCGCATATTTGAAAGTTGCTGAGAGTAAATCTTTAACATTCTCAACACAAGGAAAAAAACCCAACAAAACCAAAATCTGGAACTATGTATGTTGACTGATGTTAACTAGACTTACTGTGGTGATCACTTCGCAATGTATACAAATATCAAATCATTACATTGTATACTTAATATACATCAATTATACCCATTAAAAAAAAAAGAATAAATGTGGTATGATATACTTTCCCGTTTTTCAAATCCAGGAGAAACAAAATAGAATTAATATCTAACACTGGTAGAAAATACAGGAAAAATGCGAGTGTCATAAGAGTAGCTATTGAAATAACTGATTATACAATGTGCTCTGAATTTTCAGCAATTTCCCCTTATTATTCAAATTGCCTGAAAGAACAGAAGTCATTTCATGAGCACTCACGGGAAGAGAGAGAACCTTACTGGAATTTGCTGGCATTCCACATATTACCAAAAATGACAAAAAATAATAGGGCCTGCTACTGCCACACACCCCCAATGCCAATCTCAATTCTTTAAATGCCTAAAATTAACACTAAGGAGTCTACTCTTAACAAAGTTCTTTAATTTCCTTATATAAGGCAAATCCACATGACCAGTTCATACTATTTTTATAGTATTATTGACTAAGATAGTATATTCCAAACAATTACCTGAATTTTCTCCATTTATTTTTCTCCTTTGTAAAACTTTTTCTAGAGTCATCTACCACATGAGCAATTTTCTTACATTTACTGTAATACTGGCCTATAATTCCTTGTTTTAACGAGACTACTTAAATCTTTGGATGAGGACTAGATTTTTAAATCTTTATTATGTATAATTTACACATATAATCAACATTCTTATTCAACAGGAATAACTTGTCTACTTTTTTATATTTGGAGCTTTTATACCACAGCAAATAATATATGAGGTGTGATCAAACGATACAGTGAATATTTAAATAAAAGTTTATTACAGTAAGACACATTGCCATTAATCCCCTTCAAAATACTCCCCCCTCACCCCCCACTTCAAACATACTTATCCCATCATTTGTGCCACTTTCTGAAGCAGTTCTGGAAATCCTCTTTCGTGTCTTTAGTTGTTGTCTTTAGTTGTGCTGCTGTGGCTGCCTCGATGTCCTGAATCATTTTAACTTTGGGAAAGAGCCAGAAGTGGCACGGTGCCACTTGTTTTTATTTGACAAATGTTTTTATTTGACAGAAATTGCCTATACCAGAAGCAATGTGTGACACGGGGTTTTGTCATGATGGAGGATGATTTACGGCACACTTTAAAACACACATCTTGGGCCGGCCGAGTGGCGCATTGGTTAAGAGCTGGCTTGGGACGCCAACAGCTCCACCTGAAGCTGGGCTGCACGAGCACTGGCGACGAGTAGGCTGCAGCCCCTCCTGCAGTGGGCTGCCATAGGCTACAGTAAGTGGCCAGCAGCCAGCGTGAGCTGCCAATAGCCACAGTGAGCAGCCGTCTAGATCCGGGAAGAGCGCAATGATGATACCATACCAACATGGGCCAGTGAAGCAACATCCTCCACAACTAGACTGAAGAACAAAAGGACAGCAATTTGTCTGTTCCCGTTCCCAGATTCCCCAACGCTGTTCCCTCCCCCAATTCCCCAATAAAAATCTTTAAAAAAAACCCAACACACATTTTCTCAACTGTAGCTCACACCCGCCTGACTACACCTAACAAGTTGAAACTTGTCACACACACTGTTACTAACATTCGACGTGCCATTTCCCTTATTGAAGATCCCTGCCTTTCCACTGGATGGCACTTGGCAGCAGCATTCACTGTATTTTGTAATCACAAAGGAAAGGCTCCATGTCACACATCGCTTCTGGTATATGACAATTTCTGTCAAATAAAAACATTACGGTGTATCCTCATCCATCGTATTAGATCCTCAACTACAAGATCTGGCACTCAATGTGCAACTTCCGGCTCTTTTCCAAAGTCAAAATGACCATGAAAGGTAAATGTTTTGAATCGATTCAGGACATTGAGGCAGCCATGACAGCACAACAAAAGACACTCACAGAAGAGAACTCCCAGAACTGCCTCAGAAAGTGGCAAGAGGGCCGGCCGAGTGGAGCACTGGTTTAGCGCTGGCTTGGGATGCCAGCGGCCCCGGTTCGGGTCCCACATATGGGGGCCAGTGACACTGCCCTCAAACAAACAAACAAACAAACAAACAAACTAACAAAAAAGTGGCAAGATTGATGGGATAAGTGTGTTCAAAGCAAGGGGGGCTATTTTGAGGGAGATTAATGGCAATGTGTCTTTTACTGTAATACATTTTTTCTTTTAGCTGAGCCATCCTTGTTGGCAGCTCAGCTTGGGCCGGGAATCGAACCGGCAACTCTGTTGCTCAGAGCTCGCACTCTTGAGCGAGCACTTAACCAACTGAGCCACTCGGCTGGCCCCTGCAATAAATTTTTTATTTAAACATTCACCATCTTTTTTTTTTAATCACACCTCACGGTATTATGCATTTTCTAAAGATTGTATATTGTTTTTAAAAACAGAAAATAAACATATCAAGTGAGATCCATGATGTATATGGGCTCATCTGTTAGTCACTTAGAAGCTGTCTCAGTTATTATATCACTGTCTTGGTATTGTAGTGCTTGTGTTCAAGTAACCCTTACAATAGCCTAACACATCACAATGCCAGTGTCATTCACCTCACTTCATCCTTTCACATAGGCATTGTATTATCTATCTCACATCACACAAAGGGTGAGTACAGTACAGTATTTTGAGAGGCCACATGCATGTAACTTTTATTACAGTACATTGGTTCTATTTTATTGTTAGCTATTGTTGTCGATCTCTTATTGTGCCTAATTTATAAATTAAACTTTATCATAGGTATGTGTGTAAAGGGAAAAGCATAGTATATATACGGTTCAGCACTAGCCACAGTTTCAGGCATCCACTACGAATATCTTGGATATATCTTGGAATATATCCCCCATGGATAAGGGGGGGACTACTATATAGCACAAAATGCCTCAGTGATCCACAACAAAATTCCTCAAGATTTTCCTGTTTAGCATTCCCCTACATTTTAAAATGAACAGGAAACCTCAGATCTCCAAATATGGGATCTCCATTACTGCAAAATATAGGGGTTCTCTTTATAACAGTCTTTTAAAAACAGAAATAATGCCACAAAACCTCAACTGCACTAAGTTCCTGCATTCTCTTAAGGAAGTACACCTGGTATAACAAAATACATACATTTCTGAAAACCTGACATTCTGCAGTACTAAAAATATCACGGTTTATGGGAGGAAAAAGAAAAAAGGTCCAGGAGGGTGGAGAGGTACATTGGGGCAGATCAGTCAATGTCCCTGTAACTCTATAACCACAGCTCTAACAAAAATAATGACTGGGACCTTCGGAGATAACTTGGACACCCCAGTCAGGCAGCTAAGAGCAGCTAAAATGCTACTTCAAGGCTTAATAAAAGGTATTAAAAAAAGAAATGTAGAAACAAAGGCTTATTGGGAGCTGATAAGTAAAGCTTTAATAGGGTTTCTAAGATGGATATAAAAGACAATGCAAGCTGCCACATGAGAAAAGTCCCTGCTAGACCAGGCTGTACCTCTCTGGGAGGGCACCCCCACTGCAGGTTATCATTTTTAATTAAAAAGTCTGTGTGGGGTTTGGGGTTGCCTTAGCCTCCGTAGCAGCTGAACTTTCCTTATGAAGTATAAAATTCAATTCCCATTGTTCAGGATCCCCCTATCCAGTTTAGGAAAAATTGACGTATAAACCAACATACCATCCATATTATACTGACACTATTCCCCTGTTTACCAATAGTATATAAGCTAACTGATATTGTGGAGGTACCACATGTTGTAGTAGAATACACTGTACTATGGTCAATTGAGAATACATTCAAATATTTTAGTTTATATCTCTAAAGATGAGGAGGAAGCAGAAGCTATTAAGATCAAGGTTAAGTAAGGTTCTGCACTCACTAATAAAATCCTAATTTTTAGAATAATGTATTCAAATGTCTGATGATGGTTCAATTCTGAAAGAGAATTAGTCATCCAATCTTAGTCTCTCTCTCTCTCTCTCTCTCTCTCTCTCTCTCTCTCTCTCCCTCTCTCCCTCTCTCCCTCTCTCCCTCTCTCCCTCTCTCTCTCTCTCTCTCTCTCTCTCTTTCTTTCTTTTTTTTGAGGGCAGTGTCACTGGCCCTCATATGTGGGACCCAAACCAGGGCCGCTGGCATTCCAAGCCAGCGCTTAACCACCCCGCCACTCGGCGGGCCCCAATCCTAGTCTTTCTTTTTTTTTTTTTTTGAGGGCAGTGTCACTGGCCCTCACATGTGGGACTGAACTGGGGCCGCTGGCTTCCCAAGCCAGCGCTTAACCACCGTGCCACTCAGCCAGCCCTGCTAGTCTTTCTTAAATATTCAACTATACACATTTCAGGGATTTTTGGACGTGGTATGATTTTTAGAAGAGGAACTACGAAAAACAAGATTTCTACATTACTGTACAGGTTGTTTTAATAAATTTAATAATCCTACAATGTCTTCTCTGGAATCTGTATTTTTCAAAATTGTCTTTTTTAAGAGGAAAATCTTGGGAAGGTGGTGTTCTTAAATCTCTGAATCCTGAAGGTAATACAGAGAACTAAAGAGGCAACAAAAACCCAAGGACAAATTTAAAACAAAACCAGGAGAGAAGGTGTGTCCCTCAAACTCCAAGTAGAGGACAAACCAACAGCCACAACATCTGAGTGCCCACATGCAGAAGAAAGCAAAAGGATGCAACAAGATACATAACACATCTGAGAACAGGAGTAGACCAAAATATTGGGTTGTCGGAAAAGTCATGATGCATTTTTGCAACAAAAAACATAGAAAAAATATGTCCTAACTTTTCTGACAACCCAATAGCTACCAGGCAAGTATTCAATTGAAAGTATAGCAGGCCAACTTGATGACAGTGGATGAAAAGAGGAGAGGCAGTTGCTACCCAATCCAATTGCAAAGGGGTCCACAGTGAAAGTGAAACAGGACCAAGTTTAGCTTGTATAAAACTCTTGAAATTGACCAATTATGGCTCCCTTCTACAGTACGGCTCCAACAGGGGGAAACTGCTGGGAATGGAATATAAAATGAGTTAAGAAAATCACAAGAGAGTAGGAGGAAAATAAAAGTTCCAGATAAACATGGGGTAGGGGGTAAAGTGACAGGAAAACTCAAAAAGCAATCACTATATTTTTGAACACTACACAAAAACAATAAAACTAATTAGAAAACATACTTTGATCCACAAAACTCTCTAAAAATTCAGAAAAATTTCATAAAAATGAGCAACAAGAAAGTACAAATGTCAAATCCCAAATAAAAATTATAATAAAACACACCGGAAATCATATGACATCTCTACAGGTAAAGATAACATGTCAGAAAAACATGCATGGAGAACAGATCAAAATGATAACCTCCTATTTCAAAGCAAGACAAGAAATTAAGAAAATAAATGAGACATACATCAGAGTTAGAAAAACTCATAAATGAAGAGACAGAACAAAATAATTAGGAATAAAAGGAAAAAAATCATTTCAGAAATAAAGACTGAATTAGAATGGACATTAAAAGTGAGTAAGCAGAATAGATTATGTCTTTAAGAGAATAGAAGGTACAATAGGGAAAGAAAATTTAAGACATCAAAATGTGACAAATACTGCAAAATAGACAAAGAAGATCCAACAGACAGAAAATAGTAGTCCTTGAAGAAGGAAACCAAAGCAAAAGCATAGTAAACAAATAAGTACATGTTGACAAAGTACTAAAACTTTTTCTGGGTTGAAGGTTCTTAGTTAAAAAATGAAAATCATCAACCCAGACCATCAACCCAGAAAAACAAATACCAAGATACTACCTAAACTTAACAGAAACAAAGAAAAAAAATTCCTTTGGAGAACAAGACAAAGTCACTTTATTGATTTATCAAACTCGGACAGAAATACTTTTTATGCCAGAAGAAAATGAAATAACATTTAAAATAAGAGAAAATGTGAGCCAAAAATTTTATATGCAGCAAAACTGATTTTCAAGCATAAAAGGCACTAATAGCAACACATAAGAACTCAGAATTTTGTTCCCAAGAATGGTTGCTGTGGCATCTACTAGAAAATGAGCTTCAGACATAAAAATGACTACAATGACATGAGGACTGAGGATAAGCATTAAACATACCAAACATATGTAGAACCTAAATAAAACAAATGAGGACTAAAAGATAGTATGTAATGACTGTAGGCTCAGAACGTACAGACATAAAACTATAAGAAAATTGGTAAAAGTTACGTAAAAAGTTTTTTTAATAGTTCACTTTAAAGGCATTCTAAGACAGAACAGTTGGCAGAATTCATTTCCAGCTAATCTACACAAGAAATACTAAGTGAAGTTCTTTAGGCATAAAATAAATAATGCCAGATGGGATCCTAAATATGCAGTAAGGAATGAACACCACTAAGGCAAATATAGGAGTAAATATAAAAGATCTTTATGTTCAGTACTTTTATTGTGCTCTTACTAGCTATCTTCAATAGTTATACTTGCTATAATCTCTGTAGCCTCATTATGATCCAGTAAATTATTATCTTGAAGTGTCAAAGTTCTTCTATATATGTGGAAACACAATAAGAGGACTCTTGCTGTTTTGCAATATTAAAATTGGTTTTTAAAAATTTTATCTAAAAGTTATTTTAGAATTTAGTAATATTTTTAAAAAATTTGTAACTTTATAATAGGTCATTGAATTTAAAAAATGAGATTGGATGATTTGTGATTTAAATCCACTGCTGTGTTGATGAAAGTGTTACACTAACACATCAGAATTCTCTTATTCAGAAAAAAGGAAAATGTACTCCACAGAAACTGGATATTACAAAGAAATTGTAAATTACGAATTACAAATGAAAATATGACAAACCTTTGGCTGCCCTATTGCTTGCCAGTAAGTTGTCTTATTGTGTCTTATGTAATAGAACATACTGAAATTGAATTATGGTGACAACAATTGTACTGTCATTTGAAATCATTCAGCACTTTTTTAAAAAAGGATATTTTAAAATATACACATGATGAGTTCTTTAAAAGGCAAAATTGTTACACCTTTTCAAACTAAAAATAAAAGAGTTAATGAAGTATCTTAGAGTAAGTTATATTGCATCAGTTGAAAAAGTATACATAATAACTGAGAGACTTATAAACTCTTTTAAAGTTGATAGTGCCGAAAACCTGCTGGATAAAAAGTTAGTAAAAGAAACAGCACTTCCACTTCCCAATGATAAAATAAATTACTGAATTAAAGTCTTATCTGCAGTCTTTCTGTCCGTGGACGCTGCCAAGAAAGCATCGTTGAAAGTCTCCCCTCCTGCGGTCCATGTCTAAGTCAGGGTCTCCCAAAGAGCCCGCGCAGCCGCGGAAGCTCTTCACCGGAGGTGTGAGCTTGGAGGCCACCGCTGAGCGTCTGAGGAGCCGTTCTGGCCATGGGCATCGCTCACAGACGTGTGGTGATGAGACCCAAACACCAGGCGCTCCAGAGGCTCTGGGTTGGTCACGTATTCCACTGGGGAGGAGGTGGGTGCAGCCCTGAAGGCAAGGCCTCCCAGGTGGGTGGAGAAGTTGTGGATCTAAAGAGGACTGTCTCAAGAGAGGATTCTCAAAGACCTGGTGCCCACTAATTGTGAAAAAGATTTTTGCCGGTGGTATTAAAGAAGACACAAAGAACATCACCTAAGAGATTACTCAGAACAGTGTGGGAAAACTGAAGTGACTGAAATCATGACTGACCAAGGCAGTGAGTAGCAAGATGAGAGGTCCTGCTTTTGTAACCTTTGATGACCATGACTCTGTAGACACGATTGTCATTCAGAAATACCATCTTGCGAATGGCGACAACGAATGGCGACAACGGTGAAGTAAGGAAAGCCCTATTTAAGCAAGAGATGGCTAGTGCTTCATCCAGCCAAAGAGGTGCAAGTGCTTCAGGGAACCTCGGTGATGGTCCTGCAGGTGGTTTTGGTGGGAATGACTTTGGCCATGGTTTCGTCTTCAGTAGTCAAGGTGGCAGTCGTGGTGGTGGAGTATATGGTGGCAGCGGGGGTAGCTATAATGGGTTTGGTAATGATGGAAGCAATTTTGGAGAAGGTGGAAGCTACAATGATCTTGGCAATTACAACAATTAATCTTCAAATTTTGAACTCATGGAAGGAGAAAATGTTGGTGGCAGTTCTGGCCCCTATGATAGTGGAGGCCAATACTTTGCCAAACCACGAAACCAAGGCTGCTATAGCGGTTCCAGTGGCAGCAGTAGCTATGGCAGTGGAAGGAGGTTTTAACCACTGCCAAGAAACAAAGCTTAGCAGGAGAGGAGAGCCAGAGAAGTGACAGGGAAGCTACAGGTTACAAGAGATTTGTGAACTCAGCCAAGCACAGTGGTGGCAGGGCCTACCTGCTACAAAGACCTTTTCAGACAACACTCATGCTATGGGCAAAAAACTCGAGAACTGTATTTGTTACTAATTGTATAACAGGTTATTTCAGTTTCTGTTCTGTGGGAAGTGTAAAAAGCATTCCAACAAAGGGTTTTAATGTAGGGTTTTTTTAATGCTCTATATTGCTAAATATAATAGCTAAATATAGCTAAAAATAGCTAAATATAATATAATCATGATGCTGACTAAATGTCTTTAAAAAATATTTATCTGCAAATACAAAAAATGATTTAGTATCTCGCTTGCAGAACTGTACTTTTTGCCTCACAAATGAGGCTGAACTTTCTGTTTTGACTATTTATCTGGTTCTAGCAACAACTAATCATCAAAAATCTTTAATCATCAAAGATCTTTACTGTGAATGCATGAAAACTAACACAAGTGGTACATAATTTTTTTGCATCTCATTTTATCCTGAAATAACTTGTGCTGACATTTGTGCTAATTGTGCAAAAGCAATGATGGATATAACGACTACCACCTTAGCAAATCAAGGCACTGACACCCAATTGTCATTGTATTTTTCATTGCCATAAACTTGCAAGGGAGGGAAAAAAGCTGATTCTACTTAAGAATGTCCTTGATGAAGCTGTAAAATTAATTAAATCTCAACCCTTAAATACGGGCTAACATTTCATAACGATGAGATGGGAAGTGTACATAAAGTGCGTCTGCTGCAAATTTGGTGCTTCCACAATTGTCTTGGGGAAAAGTGAGTGACTGAGCTGTAACCTGAATTATACTATTTTTTCTGATGGAAAATTACTTGTATTGGAAGTAGGTATTTTCTGAAAAGTGACCAAAACAAGCCTGTCACTTCAAGAAAAACTAACAGTTTTTATTGCCAATAATAAAATTTGAGCTTTCAAGCAAAAATAGGAATTTTAGAAAAGTTTAACCCAGAACCATGGGCTTGATAGCTTCCCAATACTTAACACTGTGCTGTTGAGATCAGTGGGGATGTTCACAAATGTGATTTTTATTTATTTTTTTATATTTTTATTTTTTTCTGAGGGCAGTGTCACTGGCCCTCATATGTGGGACCCGAACCAGGGCCGCTGGCTTCCCAAACCAGCGCTTAACCACTCGGCCGGCCCTACAAATGTGATTTTTTAAATACTGAATAATAAAATTCATCAACATCTACACACATGGAAGATCTGCACAACTCAGTGAACCAGTCTTTCCAAGTCACCAGTACAAAACCATCCATAGGAAAAAGATCCACTCCAAATGCAAGATAGGCCAACAAAAAGATCACTGCAGAGCTTTCAAATTCGACCGTGGAACAAGAACCTAAAATACTATACAGTTGTCAAGTTTTGAAATAGAATCAACAGAATATTTGCAATTATCTAAAAAAGACATTCAAGTACTCTTCCCTTTTCAAAATACATGTATTTTTTTATGCTTCAGGAATAACAAGCTACCTTCTATGAAGCCACCATTAAAGAGATTGGCAAAACTGTAAATAATGTCATGCTTCCCACTAATTTCCTTTTGGTTTTAAGAAAACAGTTAAGATATATTTGTATTAACATGTAGTAGGTTTAAGAATTATGAGTATTTTCAAATTCCTGTTTTAATATCCAATGAGATATATTGATAGATACAACCCACATAAATGTTCTTTAGGGTTTCCAATATTTTTAAGGTAAAGGGTCCTAAGATTAAAAAAACTTTAAGAACCACTTGCTTAATTGGGACTACTAATGAAACTGTAAAAGTTAAAAAGTCATTCCCCCAAATGGGGAAAAATTTTAATCTGACAGTTCACAAAAGAAGATCCACACATGCCCAACAAACACCTAAAAAATACTCAACCTCATTAATGATCAGGGAAATGTAAAATAAAAACACAAGGAGATACCCCACCCCTGTAGAGAGGTTAAAGTTAAAAAGACTCACAAACCACATACTGGTGAGGATGTGGGTAACTGGAACTATCAGACATTGCTGGATAGAATGTAAAATGGTATGAATACTTTAGAAAACAGCTGGGCAGTTTCTTAAAAGTTAAAGAGAAAACAAATAATACTGGGACCAATAAAGTTGGACCCTTATCTCACATCACCTCAAAAATTAATTCAAGATGGACAGAAAAGCTAAATGTAATAACTAAAACTATAAAATGTTTATCAGAAAACCTAGGGCTAAATCTTCATCACCTTGAATTTGGCAATGGCTATTTATATGACATCAAAAACACAAAAAACAAAATTAAAAATAAACAATTGGACTTCATCAGAATTAAAAAATTTGTGCTCCAAAGGGGTACACAGAATGGGAAAAAATATTTGCAAATCATATCTAATAAGAGACTTGTATCTAAAATATATAAAGGGCTCTTAGAATTTAGAAATAAAAAGACAAGGGCTAGCCAAGTGGCTCACTGGTTGAGAGTTGGCTTGGGAACGCGAGCTGAGCATCAGGACCACCAGTTCGGATCTCACATGGGGGACAGTGATGCTGTGCCCTCTACAGATAAGATGGTGAACAGCTCAACCTGGAGCTGGGCTGCTGTGAGTTGCCGGCGATGGTGTAAGCTGCAGCCTCTGCAACAGTGAGTGGGCTATCACAGGCTGCCATGAATGGCTGTCAAATGGCGGGCAACTGATTGCCTCACCCAGGATGGGCGCAATGATAATACCAACATGGGCCAGTGTAGCGATGTCCTCCACAACTAAAGAACAAAACGACAACAACTTGTCTGTTCCCCTTCACCCCATTCCGCAACGCTGTTTCCCTCCCCCAATTCCCCAACGCTGTTACCCTCTGCGAATTCCACAATAAAATATTAAAAATAATAAATAAATAAATAATAAAAAGACAAAACAACAACCCAATTAAAAAATGGGCAAAGGACTTAAAATAGATATTTCTCCAAAGAAGATAAAAAAGCTGGCTAATAATTATGCTCATGAAAAGATGTTCAATGTCATCAATCATTAGGGAAATGTATACCAAAACAACAAGGAGTTGCCATTTCAGAAACACCAGGATGGTTAAAATAAAAAAATAAAAAAAGACGGGCCAGCCAAGTGGTGCGCTGGTTAAGAGCTGACTTGCGATGCCAGCAGCCCCGGTTAGGATCGCACATATGAGGGCCAGTGACACTGCCCTCTACAGCTAAGATGGTGAACAACAGCTTGACTTGGAGCTGGACTGCTGTGAGTCCCCGGGACGGCATAGCTGCAGCCCCTGCTGCAGTGGGCTGCCATAGGCTACAGTGAGTGGCCGGCAGCCAGCGTGAGCGGCTGGCAGCCAGAATGAGCTGCTAAGAGCTGCCATGAGCGGCTGTTCAGAGGCTGGCGACCGATCTGCCTCACCCGAGGAGAGCGCAATGATGATAACAACATGGACCAACATGGGCCAGTGAAGCAATGTCCTCCACAACTAGACTGAAGAACAAAAGGACAGCAACTTGTTTGTTCCCCTTCCTCGGTTCCCCAATGCTGTTCCCCTCCCCCAATTCCCCAATAAAATCTTATTGTTATTTTTTTTTAAAAGACAGACAATTACAAGTGTTGATGAGGATGTAGAGTAATTAGAATGCCCGTATTTTCTGATGGGACTCTAAAATGCATTTCCTTAGAAAGCTAAACAAAGAGTTATCATATGACCCAGCAATTCAACTTAGATATACTGCTAAAGAGAAATGAACATAGATGTCCACATAAAAACTTATCCGACATAAAAACTTATGGCAGCAGTCATTCATAATAGCCCAAATGTAGAAACCCAAATGTCCATTAACTGATGAATTGATAATCAAAATGTGGTATAGCCATACAATGGAATTTTACTTGGCAATAAAAGGGAATGATGTAATGATACATGCCGCAAATATGGATGCACTTTGAAATTACTATGCTAAGTGAAAGAAACCAGACATAAAGACTACATACTGTATGATTCCATTTATAGGAAATGTCCAGGATAGGCAAATCTATAGAGATAGAAAGTAGATTAGTGATTGCTTGGGGCTAGGGAAGAAGGAGTTGACAGGTGATAGCCAAAGGGTACTGAGTTTCTTTGGGGGAATGATGTAAATGGTCAAAAATTGATTGTGGTAATGGTCACACAACTTGCGCATATACTAAAAGCTACTGAATTTATACCTTAAATGGGTAAGTTTTATGGTATGTGAATTCTGGCTCAATAAAGCTACCACACACACACAAAAAAACACATACATCTTCTATATTTGATCTAGCAATACCAATCTTAAATATATGCCCATACATAGACTCAAATAGAAATATTCAAACAACTTTATGCATGACAGCCAAAAATAAACAATCCAAATGGATGGATCAAGAAATTATGCCATGTGGTATACTCACGTTAATGCAATACGACTGGGGAAGAGGAGGTAAACTACAGATAAACAGGCAGTAAAAAAAAAAAAAAAAAAAAAAGAATTAAAAAACTATGCTAAGTGAAGGGAGCAAGACAAACATTGTATGACTATAATCATACGCAACTCTAGAAAAGATTAATATGATCTATAATGATAGAAAGCAGATCAATGGTTGTCTAGGGTGATGCTGTGAGAATGTCTGTAAAGGTACTCTTTGGTCATGGGTATTTAAATCTGTTAAAAGTCATGAAAACCTGGGGTGACTGGTTAGCTCCATTTGTTACAGCGTGGTGCTGATAACACCAAGGTTGCTGGTTCGATCCTCGCAGGGGCCACTGTGAGCTGCACCCTCCCTAAAGAGTCAGCTATTCCATTGTAGCATAAAAGCAAAGTGTAACCAATGGCCATGGCTGTTCCCCAATAAAATTTAAGTCATGAAACATATACTTTAGATATGTATGTTCTATTGTATTTAATTATAATTACATACTTAAACTTGATTTTTAAAAAGTCAATATAGGAGATAAAACAATTCTAAAAGAGAATTAGTTCACCAAAAAGGCAGGGTAAGAGCAGCAGAGAAACAAATAACAAACGGGATAAATATAGAATAAGTATCAAGATGGGAGACTTTAAACTCAAACATATTAATAACTACATTAAATGTAAATAGACAAAACATGTCAATTTAAATATAAATACATAGAATATATTTATACACAGGGTTAAAAAAGTATATCTTACAAGTGCTAAGCAAAAACGCTGTGTGGCTGTATGAATACTAGGCGAAATAAACCTCAAGGCAAATAACATTAGTGTAGATGAGAGACTTCACTGTGGTAACAAGAACAATTTACATCCAATAATCATAACTGTGTATGCTACCTAATAAAAGGGTATCAAAATAAATGAAGAAGGGCCGGATGAGTGACGCGTTGTTTAAGAGCTGGCTTGGGACACCAGCTCTGAACAGCAAGCAGGGTCCCGTCTCGGATCCCACGTATCAGGGCCAGTGACGCTGCGCCCTCTACAGCTAAGATGGTGAACAACAGCTCAACCTGGAGGTGGGCTGCTTTGAGTCCCCAGGATGGCATAGCTGTGAGCAGCCGTCCAGAGGCCAGCGACAGATCTGCCTCACCTGGGAAGAGTGCAATGGTAATACCAACATGGGCCAGTGAAGCGACATCCTCCACAACTAGCCTGAAGAACAAAAGGGCAGCAACTTGTCTGTTCCCCTCCCCCAATTCCCCAATAAAAAAACCTTAAAAATAAATAAATAAATGAAGCAAAAACTGACTGAACTGAAAGGCAAAGTAGAAAAATTCAAAATAGCTGGATTTCAATATCCTTCTCTTAGAAATCGATAAAACGAGTTTAAAAATAGGACATAGGAGACTGGAATATTATCAACCAACCTGATGTAATTAATATTTTCAGAATACCACGCTGAACAATTCCAAAATACACATATGTTTTTCAAATACACATGGGAAATTCACCAAGAAAGACTATATGCTAGAAAGTATCAAAATACACCAAGGAAATGAAATCATACAGAGCATATTCCTGGATCACAATATTAAATTAGGAATTAACAATTAGAAATATTTGGAATGTTCATGGGCAGGCTGGGTGGCTCAGGTGGTTAAGAGCTCGCTCAAAAATGTGAGCTCTGAGCAACATCGCTGCTGGTTGGATTACCGGCTGGAGCTGAGTGGCTGCTGAGCTGCCAACAGGTGTCAGGATGTGGCTCAGCTTAAAAAAAAAAAAAAAAAAAAAAAAAAAAAAATTCAAATGTCAAAACACATGGAAATTACATAACACATTACTAAATAACCATGGGTCAAAGAATAAATCATAAATAAAATAAGGTAATAAAAAATAATGAAAATATGTGGGAAGCAGTTCTTTGAAATTCACAGCTTTAAATATTTACATTAGAAAAAAATTAAAGTGTATTATTAATGATCTAAGCAATGGGCTGGCAAACTACAGTCCAAAAGCCAAGTCCAGCACACTGACTGATTTTATGTGGCCAGCAAGCTAAGAATGTTTTTTATATTTTTAAATGGTTGGTGGGGAGGGGGGATCAAAAGAACAGTATTTCATGACACATGAAAAATACATGAAATTCAAACATCACTGGCCAAAGTCATGGTAATTCATTTATGTATCATCTACAATGGAAGAGTTGAGTAGTAGCTGCAACAGAGACAATACAGTCCACAACACCTAGATCACTCTTATTGAAAATATTTATGGAAAAAGTTGATTGATCCCTGATCTAAGCTCCCACTTTTAGAAGCTAGAAAAGGAAATCAGAGAGTAGAAGATAATACTAAAAATAACAAGTAAAAATTAATTAAATAGCAAACAAAAAAAAAAAGAAAATGAACAAAGACCATGTTGGTTCTTCGAAAGAATAAAATTGATAAAACTCTAGCAAGACAGATCAAAACAAAGATATAAATGATCTACATCAGGAATGAAAAGAGGAGATCCTACAGACATTATTAGCTTATTCAGGAATACTGTAAGTATTTACACTAAATAATTAAACAATTAGATGAATGGACAAATTCCTAGAAAAACACGTAATATAACTAAAACTGATTGGGCCAGCTCAGTGGCGCAGCAGTTAAGCGCTGGCTTGGGAAGCCAGCGGCCCCGGTTCGGGTCCCACTTATGAGGGCCAGTGACACTGCCCTCAAAAAAAAAAAAAAAAAAAACTAAAACTGAAACAATAAATGAAAAGGTAAACAACACTACATGTATTAAAGAAATCAAATTTATAATAAAAGCTATCTCACAAAGAAAATTCCGGTCACATTCCAGAAATACCACTCCAGAATTCACCAGTGAATTCTACTAATTATTTAAGAATGAAACTCATTCTTTCAGTAAAAGCAGAGGGAACAATTCTTGACGTGTTTTTACACCAACATAATTCTGATCCCCAAACCTGGAAGTATTACAAACCAAAATAACTACAGACAAAAGCCTTCATGAATACAGAAATAAAATCTTTAAAAACAAACAAAAAAAGCAATCAAATCCAGCAATACTTGTAAGTTTGGTTTTCCATTCAAAAAAATTTATGTACTACTCCACATTAAAAGAACAAAAATGTAAAATCTGAAGATCTCAATAGATGCAGAAAAGTCTTTGACAAAATTCAACATGATAAAAACTTTGAGCAAACCAGGAATAGAAGGGAGCTTCCTCAAACTAATAAAAGATATTATGAAAACCTAATGGTAAACAAAATCTTTTCCCCTAATATGAGCAATAAGACAAAGTGTTTGCTCTCACCACCTCCGCTGAACATTGTACTAGAGGTCCTAACCAGCACAATTAGTAAAGAAAAATAAATAGAAGGCCCAGAGATTAGAAAAGAATAAAACTGTCATTATCTGGTAAATGATATAATTATGTATGTATAAAAACCTATGAAATCTTGAAATAAAAAAATCTGGTATTAAATGAATTTACCAATTTTATATGGTACCAGGTCGGTATAGAAAAATTATATTTATGTATATTAACATCAAACAATTAGAAAGCAAAAAATTTCAATGTATAGCATTTAAAACAGCATCATAAAACATTAAATATCTAGGAATAAAACAAAAGAAAGTTGTGTAAGACCTCTACATTATTGGGAGAAATTAAGAATACCTATATTAATGAAGAGATCTATCAAATCATTAATTGGCTGACTCAATATTGTTAAGATGTCCATTCTCACTAAAAGAGCTACATATTCATGGGCCAGCCGAGTGTCGCGTTGGTTAGGAGTTGGCTTGGGACGCCAGCTATGAGCAGCAGGGCCCAGGTTTGGATCCTACAGCTAATATGGTGAACAACAGCTCCACCTGGATCTAGGCTGCCGTGAGTCACCGGCGATGGCGTAGGCTGCAGCCCCTGCTGCAGAGGGCTGCCATAAGCTACCACAAGCAGCCAGCAGTGGGTGTTGAGCTGTTGTCCAATGACTGGCGAGTGACTGCCTCAACCAGAAAGACAGCAATGATCACAATACCAACATGGGCGAGTGAAGCAACGTTCTCCGCAACTAGACTGAAGAACAAAAGGACAGCAACTTGTCTGTTCTCCTTTCCCGATTTCCCAACGCTGTTTCCCACCCCAAATTCCCCAATAAAATCTTTAAAAATAAAGATCTACATATTCAATACAATTTCTATTATAATTCCAGTTGGGTTATTTATTTGAGAAACAGACAAGCTAATTCTAAAATTTATATCTAAGTATAAAAGATCTAAAATAATCAACTTGAAAAAGAACCAAGTTGGAGGACTTTATCTCATTTCAAGACTCACTATAAAAGCTAAACTAATAAAGACAGTATACTATGGGTATAAAGATATATATATATATATATAAAATCAATGGAACAGAATATGTTTCAGAAGTAGATCCACACATACAGCCTTTAATTTTCAAGCAAGATACGAATTAATTTAATCTGGAAAGGAAAGCCTCTTTAACAAATGTTGACTAACTGGATAGCTGTGGGGGTGGGCAGTGGAAGAGGGGGAAGAACTTTATCTTCTCTTATCCATTTATCCATCCATCCATCCATCCATCCATCCATCCATCCATCCATCCATCCATCCATCCTTCCACCCACCCACCCACCCACCCACCCACTTTTTATTTATATATTATCGTCTCATGGGTTATTTTACTCTAGAGGTTATAATCTGTTACTACCCAAGCCCTGGTATGAGATATCTCTTCAAGGAGTCCTTAGACTCTAAGATCTGGGTGCTAGGTATGCATAGATAAACAGACAAAGAGCAAGGAAATATATGAATAAATGCACGTATGTATAGGTTTGTGTGTGTGTGTGTGTGTGTGTGTGTAAGGGAGGAAGGGAAGGAAAAAAGGAAGAGAAAGAATATGAACATGAATTAAAACAAATTATCTTATCCGTCATTAAATTCAACCAGCCAGTCTGAGCTTCTAATACTTTTCATTCCATAATAAATGGTAAATTACTTCATTAATCTAGCTGTGAAAGAACACAACTAGAGTTGACTTGCTTACATGAACAAGTGAGGTTTAACTTTGGTAGGAAGGAAGAAAACAACCAAATAAAACTATGAAGCTTGGTAATATAAAGGTCAAAGAGAACAGTTTTCATTTAATCACATTTTATTAAACTAAGGGGTGTAACCCAGTAGTGGATTATAAAATCAATTTAAAGTATTAGAATCAACTTTAAAAGGAAAATAAGAAACAGATTAAAAAAGAAAATTCAGAGCACATCAAATATATTAAGGAGTTTTGTTTTATGTGTATAGATGTATTTCTTTCTGTCGGTCGTAGTTAAAAGATCTAAAAACACTGATTCAACATAACAGGTAAGGATTTCACTATTTCATTAGATTTATAACCATATGGAAATCGGTGACCCTTAAATGTGACAGCATAACAGTATTTAGGTATCATTCTGTTATAGGAAAACTCTAGAAACTACCAATTTAGGTGTAGAGAGGTATATTTTAATTATGAGGCCTTCGCTTCAAATATATATATCAGAAATCTTATGCTAAAAAGCAGAAAGGCTGCATGACAACAATCCCTGAGTACTCTTGCTGACATATTCCTAATTCCGAAATCTGAGAAGTGGTAAAACTTTGAATCAGAAAATCTGGATTTGAAAGGGACCTGAGATTTCATTCACTCTGTTACAAGCTGAATTGTACCTCCTAAAACTCACTGATTGAAGCCCTAACCCCTAGGACCTCAGAATGTAACTAAGGAGACAGGGCCTTTAGAGAGGTAATTAGTTAAAGTGGGATCATTAGGGTGAGCCCTAATCCAAAAATGGCTGGTGTCTTTACAAGAAGAAGAGATTAAGACAACACAGAGAGGAAGAGGCCATCTGCAAATCAAGGAGAGGCCTCAGAAGAAACCAAACTGCTGACAATTTGACCTTGGGACTTCTAGCTTCCAGAACTGTGCAAAAATAAATTTCTATTATTTAAGCCACCCAGTTAGTGGTATTTTGTTATGGCAAATATTTTGTTATGGTAAATTAAAACACACCAGTGATATATGCCTAAATGAACAACCTTTGCTTAGACTACCTAAACAATCTCATGGCTAATTTATGCAAAGTTAGGATCAGAACACAGATTAAAACTTGTCAGCAATATAAAAATGGGTCAGTTAGAGGAAAATGGCAAGAACTCCAGTAGCCATTGGTCCTACAAATCATAAAAGTAAAAAAGAGCAAAAAAGTAGGCTGACATAAGGAGAGCAAATTTCAAAAAAACCAGACTCATGAGATAGACATGAAAGCAATGTCAGATATCTTAGAAAGGGTACAACTCAAAAGAGAAAGCAAGAAAGCTTATCTAAAAGTTCAGTTCCAGCCACATAACTTCAAAAGTCCAAAAGAAGAGAAAAAGGAAAGGTACCAAACAAACCAAAGTGGCAACCTAGGGAGCTGTCTAACTTGGGTTTGAAAAGGACATTTGTGGAAATAAGAGAAGTTGTCTATCATCCAGTCAGAGAGTCTAAAGATAGAGGATAATGATATATGCAAAAAATACTAGGGTGAAAAAACTTCCCATAAAAAGAATAAAACTTCAAACTTTGAGCTGATGATTGCCTATAAATAAATGACAGAATGGGCAGCACTGGAAGTCCTATTTACTTTCATCAGGAGTATTTTTCAGTCCCTACAGAAGACAGGTGATGCTATCAAGACAGTATCTAGCTGGGCCGGCCGAGCGGCGTGGTGGTTGGGAGCTGGCTTGGGGCAACAAGGGCCCCGGTTCGGATCCTACATGTGAGGGCCAGTGACACTGCCCTCTTAAAAAAAAAAAAAAAAAAAAAAAGGTAGTATCTAGCTACTTTGGGACAGAATGGTATAAGAGAAAGAGCACAGGTATCACAGTCAAATAGACATGGGTTTATATCCCAGTACTGTTGCTTACTGGAGGGGCAGTAGTGCAAAGTGGTTAAGATTGCAAGTTCTGAAACCAGTACCTACATTCAATTTCAGTGTGTCCACTTAACACTAAGTAACCCGGCACAAGTTATTTAACCTCCCCGTGTCTCAGTTTTCTCATCTGTAATACAGACACGATGGTACCCACTTCACATGGTTTATAAGGCTTAAAGCAGTTACTGCACTTAAAGCACTGAGAACAGTACACAGCACATAATAATTGAGCAATGACTGTTAGTAATTGTTTATTTGTTCTTGGTTTTATCCTGGGCAAGCTATTTATTGCAACTGTTGTTGTTATTAGTGACACTGTACAGGTTACCTTAATTTACTAAGCC
Organism: Aselliscus stoliczkanus; assembly: GCA_033961575.1. Taxonomy (NCBI): domain Eukaryota; kingdom Metazoa; phylum Chordata; class Mammalia; order Chiroptera; family Hipposideridae; genus Aselliscus; species Aselliscus stoliczkanus. Next base: position 98,496,909 of record CM066732.1, on the reverse strand, counting down.
TCAGTTTTTCTCTTCTAAATAATATCAAAAGATGGTTTAAGGATTAAGGAGATATTGAGTATAAGGCACCTAATAGATACTCGATAAACAGTAGCTGCCAACTTCTACCCAAATTTTGAAAAGGACAACGATGTTGTATTTAAGATACTGAACATAAGCAAGTATTGTACAGATACTCAAGTAAAATTTTAGATTATCAAGAAGATGGTGGGGCCAGTCGAGTGGCTCAGTTGGTTAGGAGTTTGCTTAGAGCGTGTGCTCTGAGCAACGGGGCCGACGGTTCAATTCGCACATGTGCCAGTGAACGCTGCGCCCTAGCGGAGCTGTTGTTGAGCTGCCAACAGGTGGAAGGATGGCTCAGCTGGTGTAACAACAAGATTGTCTGTTCAATGGTGGGCTATGCCTACCCGCAACTAAAGATTGAACTCGGCACCTTGAGCTGAGCTGCCGCCCGGATGGCTCAGTGGATAGAGCATGTGCTCGTAACAACGAGGCTGCTGGTGCAACTCCGACATGGGATGGTGGCTACGCCCACCAGCAATTAAAATTGAACACAGCACCTTGAGCTTAGAGGCCAAGAGCTGCTGACAGGAAGCCATATGTCAACTGGCGCCCTCCACAATGAAGACTGAAGAACAACAACTTGGCCAGTCCCCTCCCCCAATTCCCCAACACTGTTCCTCGCCCTCAATTCCCCAATAAGATCTTTTTTGAAAAAAGAAAGTGAAAAAGACCGGCCGAGTGGCACGTTGGTTAAAAGTTGGCTTGGGAGCACAAGCTCTGAACAGCAGAGCCCTGGTTCGGATCCCACATGAGGGTCAGTGATGCTGCCCCCTCTACAGCTAAGATGGTGAACAACAGCTCAACCTGAAGCTGGGCTGCCATGAGTCGCTGGTGACAGTATAGGCTGCAATGGGCTGCCATGAGTTTGGCCCGCAGCCAGCGTGAGTGGCCCGCAGTCAACAAGAGCTGCCGTGAGCCGCAGTGAGCAGCCCACGGCCAGAGACCAATCTGTCTCACCTGGGAAGAGCATAATGATCATAATATCAACATGGGCCAGTGAAACAACATCCTCCACAACTAGACTGAAGAACAAAAAGGACAGCAACTTGTCTGTTCCCCTCCCCCCAATTCCCCAATAAAATCTTAAAAAAAAAGAAAGAAAGTAAAGGGTAGGTTCATCTTTCCTCAAGATGAAGAATTTTACAACATTTAGTGTTGTCAAAGAATGACTGACAAATACTAACATTCCCATCAACAGAGGCTGATGACAACCAATTAGGAATTGACAGATTCAGAATTCATGTTTCTGGAAGAAATCTGATCTTCGTTATATGAGAATACAAGAACACTTAAGATTTTTTCACAATAAATACTTACACATACACGTGTGTGTGTATAAATTAACTCAAAGAAACCTTTAAAAATTGTATTTAAAATTAACAAAGAAAATTTTGCTTATATTGTTAGATAAACAAAATAAAATAAAACCAAAGACAAACTCTACCAACACAGAATACTTCTAAATCTTGGGTAATGATTCACAATAAGTAGATTTTGTTAGTTATATATGACAGCAAAATCTATCACTATGAATAAGTTACCACAGTGATTTACTTTTCAAAGTGATAAACTTACATTATAATAAAAATTTTATCATATATAATAATTCCAAAAAAAAAACCCACAAGAGTAGTAAACTGATTTAACAATCTACATAAAACGAATGTTAGCAGCACTATTCATTTATAAGTGCATTAAAACTTCTCAAACTCCTTTTCCACTTGTTTGCCATCTAAGCTGAAAACAACTCTGAGGCTGACAAAGCAGTGGGTATTTATCCCATTTTACTGTCTTCCTGAGGCTCAGAGGGGTAAATGACTTCCTTCAGATCATTCAAGTTGGTTCAGAATATGAATCTAGAGCGTAAGACTTGTAGTCAGCATTCATTCTTTAATACCTTTGTTTTCTCTTTAAGGAAATAATTTTCACAGTACAAATGTGTTAGAATTCAGATAGATGCTGAAAAAAACAGAAGGCAAAAAGGCTCAGTTAAGTATGCTAAATAATGTTTTCTTAAACAGCCATTAAATACCAGTGGCACCAAAAAAATGTATACACATTTTAAGAGATGTTATCTATGCTCAAGCAATAGTTTGCTGTAATCAGAAGTGTCTGGGCAGTGTTGGTAACCACTTTGAACACCTCTTGTAATTGCAGAAGTCAAACATGACTTGCATTCATCTTTTGTTATTGGTATACACTATTACAATTAATACAGTTTTTCCTTTCCTAAAATGCGTATACAGTTTTTTCACACCCTCTGTAGTTTGCATGTTAATACTCTTTAAAATAACACCAAATGTAGACACATTCCCTTAAACTGGGTTCTAGCTATATCAGAATTCTCATCTTTACATGCTTAGAAACCCTAAACTTCAATTTTAATGATATAAGTACAAGATAAAACCATTACCTTGGGTGTGCTTCCTTTAATGAATTTTTTAATAGAAGACAACAAGCCAGTTTCATTCTTGGGTGGTTTTTCTCCTCCTGAAGGCAGGCTATCATCAACCTCTGAATATTTCCTCTTTGCTCTGGCAGTGCGCTGTGTTTGGATTTGATTTGATTGCTGAGAAGCTTTCCGTGTTCTCAGCCTCATCTTTTATGGGTGCCACATGTACAACTATAAGGGAAAAATAAAAAGGGTTATTTATTAAAATTAAATCTAGCGGGCCAGCCGAGTGGCTCAGTTGGTTAAGAGCTCGCTCAAGAGTGCGAGCTGAGCTCTGAGCAACAGCAGTTCGATGCCCGAGCTGAGCTCTGCTAAGCTGCCAACAGGTGGCAGGATGGCTCAGGTAACAACAACAAAAAAAATTAAACCTAGCATACCCATATTTTCCCAGGTTATATAATAAAAATCTTTTCGTTAAAAAGAAGTCCAGGTCTCTAAGAGATTGAAATGAGAAACTAAAATTTTAAATGAAAGGCACTGTGCTTTGAACCTCATAGTATACAACACCCCAAATAACCTTCCCAACCACGTCTGAAATATCATATCTTATGATCAAACACTAAAGGGTGTGCATGCTCTTTCCATAGCACCATGCAGCCTACTACCTATGCCAATATTATCATTCATTTAATCATTCATTCAACAAATATTTATTGAGCAGTGACCACATTCGAGGCACTGGGCAGCTAGTAAACAGTAAACAAGACGGAACGCTTTCTGCCCTCTGCAGCTCACAATATGATATTAATAGAAAAAACCCGCAGTCAATAAATGAATTAATTCTATGAGCACAATTCCTATAATCAATAATCATGTAAGTATAACAAGAGAAGTTAGATCACTTTGTGGGATTCAATCTTACCATACATAATGATACTTTTAAAAATGAATTCATAGCAGAAAGAAAATATAAGGCAATCTATTTGAATGCTCTCATTTTATGGATTAGAAAAACAGTGGCTGGCAAAACTGCCCCAAGACTTAAAGGTAGTTCAGAATACACCCTGAATTAAAATCTGTGAAACAGAACACAACACTACTAAACTAAGAATTAAGACATGTGAATACTAATCCTACCTCAATCATAGCTAAGCTACAGTCACAACTGTGTTTTTTTACCTGCATGAATACATTCATCTTACGATCTTGAAGCTCAAAATGAAAAGGAATAATAAAGCTATTCACAACAGTGAATACATTCACAGAAAGTCTAACTCTACTTAAGCACTCTAAATCCCTACAGGTGTAGCAATTCCGGGCAAAGGTTAGGGTCTTCCCCAACCAATTAGGAACCTTAAGAAGTTGTGTCTTTACTAATTCAACATAACTGTATTCACAGAAAAACAGTTAAAAACCTTTAAAAAACTATACAGAAACTTTATACTACTCTACAATGTATTAGGTTGTCGGAAAAGTCATGATGCATTTTTGCAATAAAAAACATAGAAAAAATACCTCATGACTTTTCTGATAACCCAATAGTATCTACTTTTACAACAACCCCAAAACCCACTCAATGGATTCACTAGGAGTCTCAAACACTGTCCAAATAATTATTTTTTCCCCATCACCAAATGGTGGTGTTTTAAGTTGCTATCTCCAAATAATAAAAATATTGCCTTTTCTCTTGAAGAGTCACTGTTAACTTTTAAAGTTATTTTTAATTAATTTCTGTAAGTTTTCTTTTAAAAAAGTCTTTTCAAAAATACCTGAGAGTTGGGCTGGCCGAGTGGCACGGTAGTTGGGCTCTGGCTTGGGAGGCCAGCAGCCCCGGTTCGGGTCCCACATGTGAGGGCCAGCGACATTGCCCTCAAAAAAAAAAAAAAATACCTGCGGGTTAACCTACCTTAAACCCAGAATCATTAAATGATTATAGAAATTAGAAAATGTTAAAAAATAATATATTGACGTAAGTAGGTCTTAAAAGACTAAAGGAGTATAGGTAGTCCAGTCTTACGAGGTTCAGCTCATGAAAATTTAAATAATTAGTCACCTGCTACCAGGAAGGTAATAAAAGGATGAAAACGATAATCTCTGCCCATGAAAATCAAAAAGTCCAGGAGGTAAATACACACACACACACACACACACACACACGGTCTGACAATAAAGTTCGTGAACTTATTGCAACCTTTTTGCTAACCTTTTTTTGACACCAAAGGAATTATTCATTATGAATTTGTACCAACTGGACACCAGTTAACCAAGTTTACTATTTGGAAGTGCTATAAAGGCTGTGTGAGAAAGTTAAACGACGTCAACTTTTCACCAGTAATTCATGGCTCTTGCATAACAATGCACCAGCTCATACAGCATTGTCTGTGAGGGAGTTTTCAGTGAGTGAACAAAGTAACTGTATTGGAACACCCTCCCTACTCACCTGATCTGGCCCCTAATGACTTCTTTACCCGAAGGGAAAAAGGAAATATTGAAATGGAGACATTTTGATGACATTCAGGACATCAAGGATAATAGGACGATAGCTCTGATGGTCATTCCAGAAAAAGAGTTCCAAAATTTATTTGAAGGCGGACTAGGCACCAGTGTCGGTGCATAGCTTCTCAAGGGGAGTACTTTGAAGGTGACCATAGTGATATTCGGCAATGAGATATACCATTTTATCTAGGATGAGTTCGTGAACTTAATTGTGCAACCTCCTACATATCATAATACATAAAATGCTAGAGCACTGCATGGAGAGAGTAAAGAAGGTTCTGGTAAAGCTTAGGAGAAAAGTCCTCTGAACTAAAAAATAATCAATGGATTTTCACTGGAAGGAAAGAGGAACATTTAAAAAAGGAAGCTGAAACGTAGAGGGCATTTGTCCATTTCAATAGCAAGTAATAAAAGGTGTATATGACAGGTCTGAAAGGGCTAGAGAGCAGTGAAGCCCTCATGAACTTTCAAAGCTGACCACTCATGCAACAGCTGAAGAAACCACACACTTTTCTTTCTTTCTTTCTTTTTTTTGCTGAGCCATCCTGTCACCTGTTGGCAGCTCAGCAGCAGCTCAGCTTGGGCGCAGAGCCATTGGCCCAATGTGGGAATCGAACCAACGGGCCTGCTGCTCAGAGTTCGTGCTCCCTAGCCAACTCCCAACCAACTGAGCCACTGGGCCGACCCCCACACACTTTCAATCTCACATGGAATGTTCACCAAGACAGACAATGTGGTAAGCAGTAAAACAAGTCTCAGTAAGTTTCAAGACTAAAATCTTACCAAGTATGTCCTCTGACCACATTACAAATCAAAACAAACCAAAAAATTTTTGAAAAGCACCAAATGCTTGGAAATTTAAAAATATATTTAGAAATAAATGCTGAGTCAACAAAGAAATCAGAAGACAAACACAAAATAGTTCTAATTGAAAAATAACAAAAACAGAGCACATCAAAATTTCTAGGATGAATAAGCAGTACTTAGAAGGAAATTATAAACATATATGCACCCAACAACAGAGTCCCAAAATATCTGAAGTAAAAACTGACTAACTAAAGTAAAAAACAGGCGCCGGCCAAGTGGTGCGGTGGTTAAGCGCTGGCTTGGGAAGCCAGCGGCCCCAGTTCAGGTCCCACATATGAGGGCCAGTAACACTGCCCTCAAAAAAAAAAGGGAGAAAGATTAAATTCTTAAAGTAAAAAACAGGCAATTCAACAATAATTGGAAACTTGAATACCTCACTTTCAATAATGGATAGAACAACTACACAAAAGATCAACACGGAAATAAAAGATCTGAACAATTCTCTAGACCTAAGAAACATATGTAGAACACTCCATCCAAAAACAGCTGCATACATATTCTCACTTTACACATGGAACATTCTCCAGGGGAGACTACATGTTAGGACAAAAAGCAAGTCTCAATAAATTTGAAAGAATTGAAAACATATAAATATATGGTTTCCAAACATATTGGAACAAAATTAGAAGTCAAGGAAAAAAAATTGAGAAATTAACAAATATGGAAATTAAACAAAATCCTCAATAACTACTGTGTCAAAGAAGAAATCACAATGGGAATTAGAAAATACTTCAAAATGAACAAAAAAATATAACATACCAAAACTTATGGGATGCCCAAAAAGCAAGTGCTCAGAGGGCAACTGATGGCTACAAATGCTTATATTAAAAAAAGAAGACCTGAAATTGATAACAAAACCTTCCACTTTAAGAAATTAGAGAAAAGCAAACAAAATCTGAAACAAGCAGAAGGAAGGAAATAATAAGAGCAGAAATAAGTCAAGTAGATAATTAAAAAAAAAAAAAAGAAAAATCAATGAAACCAAAAAAGTTCGTTCTTTGAAAAAATGAATAAAACTGACAAAGCTTTAGTTACACTAGTAAAAAAAAAAAAAAAAAAAAAAAGAAAGACTCAGCCTAATAAAATCAGGAATGAAAGAGACATTAACAACAACCTTAAAGAAATAAAAAGGATTATGAATGAATACTATGAACATATGAACATATATACACCAACCCTGTGGGATTTACCCCAGGAATGCAAGGGTGGTTTAACATAGGAGACTCTGCAACCACCAATGAGCAGATCGGATCCCACTTGTTCACACGCCTCACCCTACTTCCTCTGCAACCATGTCTGACAAACCTGATATGGCCATGGTAAAGAAATTCGATAAGTCAAAATTGAAGACAGAAACACAGGAGAAAAATCCACTATCTTCAAAAGAAATGACTGAACAGGAGAAGTAGGTGAACTGTAATGAGGCATGCACTGCCAATAAGACCTTTTCATTCCACAAGCACTGCCTTATTTTACTTCCTTTAGCTGTTTAACTTTGTAAGATGCAAAGAGGTTGGATCAAGTTTAAGTGACTGTGCTGCCCCTTTTCACATCAAAGAACTAAGGACAATGAAGGCCACACCTGCCTCTCACATCAGTCTGGCTGGATGGCAGGGAAGGAAAAGAACTTGCATGCTGGTGAAGGCAAAAGGTGGGTGAAATCTAGAGTAAAATCCAAGCTGGTCCAAGGTGTCATGCAGGCTGTAAAATGAAGTTTAATCAGAGTGCCTTTTTTGTTTGTTCAAATGATTTTGATTATTGGAATGCACAATTTTTTAAAATATGTAAATAAAGGTTTAAAACCTGAAGAAGAAAAAAAATCAACCTAATACACTACATTAAAAAAAAAAAAACAGAGGGCCAGCCAAGTGGCTCAGTTGGTTAAGAGTTGGCTTAGAGTGCAAGCTCTGAGCAACAGGGCCGCCGGTTTGATTCCCACATGGGCCAGTGAACACTTAGCCGGAGCTGAGCTGCCCAGTGGTGGCATGATGGCTCAGCTGATGAAAAATAAGATTGGTGCCGGCCGAGTGGCGCCGCGGTTAAGCGCTGGCTTGGGAAGACAGTGGCCCCGGTTTGGGTCCCACTTATGAGGGCCAGTGACACTGCCCTCGAAAAAAAAAAAAAAATTAGATTGCCCGTTCGATGGTGGGTTAAGACTGAGCTCGGCAACTTGAGCTGAGCTGCCGCCTGGATGACTCAGTGGATAAGGCATGTGCTCTTAACAAAAAGAATGCTGGTTTGACTCTTGCATGGTATGGTGGCTATGCCCACCTGCAATTTAAGATTAAACACAGCACCTTGTGCTTAGAGGCCACGAGCTGCCTATGGGAAGTCAGACGGCGACTGGTGCTCTCCACTACGAAGATGGAAGAACAGCAACTTAGCTGGTCCCCTTCCCCAATTCCCCAACACTGTTTCCCTCCCATGACTCCCCAATAAAAATCTTAAAAAAACAAAAAAATCCAGGGCGGCTGGTTGGCTTAGGTGGTTAGAGCACAGGCTCATAAAAATAAGGTTGCTGGTTTGATTACCACATGGGACAGTGATCTGCACCCTCCACAACTAGACTGAAGACAACAGCTTGACTTGGAGCTGATGGGTCCTGGAAAAACACACAGTTCCCCAATAAAATTTAAAAAAAAAAAAGAAGAGAAATTCTTCAAGACATGTTTAAAAACAAAAGAGGAAAAAATCCACAAAATCATTTCAATTGATGCATACAAAGCATTTGACCAAACCCAACACACCCTTCCATTGTAAAAATACTCAACAAACCAGGAATAGAAGGGACCTTCTTCAACCTGAAAAAAAGCTATCTATGAAAAACCCACAGCTAAAATCATATTTCATAATGAAAAACTAAATGCTTTCCACCTAAGATCAAAAATAAGACAAGGCTGGCCAAGTGGCTTGTTGGTTAAGAGTTGGCTTGGGAGCTCAAGCTCTGAGCAGTTCAGATCCCACATGGGCCACTGATGCTGCGCCCTCTACAGCTAAGATAGTGAACAATAGCTCAACCTGGAGCTGGGCTGCCTTGAGTCACTGGAGACCGCATATCCTGCAATGGGACTGCAGTGGGTTGCCGTCCAATGGCTGGAGACCAACTGCCTCACCCAGGAAGAGAGCAATGATCACATTATCAACATGGGCCAGTGAAAAGAGGTCCTTCACACCTAGACTGAAGAAGAAAAGGGCAACAACTTGTCTGTTCCCCTTCCCCATTCCTCAATGCTGTTCCTTCCCTCAATTCCCCCAATAAAATCTTTTAAAAATAAATAAATAAATAAATAAATAAGACAAGATGTCCACTCTCACCAGTTCTAGTAAACATTTTGCTGGAGGTTCTAGACAGGCTATTAGTCAAGAAAAAGAAATCCATGTTAGAAAGGAAAAAAACTCTCTTCGCAGATAACATAATCATGTATAAAGAATAATCATAGGGGCCAGCCAAGTGGTTCAGTTGAGTAAGAGCTCGCTCAAGAGTGCGAGCTGAGCTCTGAGCAACAGCAGTTCGATGCCCAGCCTGAGCTGAGCTGAGCTGAGCTGCCAACAGGTGGCAGGATGGCTCAGCTAAAAGAAAAAAAAAGAATAATCATAAAAGCAAAAACTGGATAAACTAGGCTTCATAAAAATAAAAATTTCCTGTTCACCAAAAGACACCAGTAAGAAAATTAAAAGGCAAGCAACAAAGTGGGACAATATTCACAAAACATATCTTCCGAAGTACATATATGCAGAATATATAAAGAAATCCTAAAATACAAGAAAAGACAAACCAGCCATTAGAAAAAATGGGCAAAAGATTTGAGAGCCCACTTTATAAAAGCTAGATGATTGGCCACAGGCTTATGAAATGACACTCAAAGTTATTCACCATCAGCTGTGAAAGTTCTGCTGATGGGAATGTAAGGTTTTTGGTAAATGTTGAACAATTTCTAATAAACAACATCTAGTCCAGTAAGTTCACTTCTAAGTTTTTAATCCAAAAGAAATGCAAAATTTCCACAACATCCTTTTACAAAAATGTTCCAAACAGCTTTATTTATAATAGCAGCAAACTGGATACAATGGAATTGCCCAGCAATAGAAAGATGAATATTATAGTGTTTTCACATAGTGGAATAATAATCAGAAACACAAAACAACAATTAATAATATCATCAAAACATGAAAGGATCCCAGACATTATGCTGAGCAATGGCAGACACAAGAGTACATATTTGATAATGTCATTAAAAAGAAATTCTATCAGAGGCAAAAATAATCTAAGGAGAAAAATATCAGAACAGAAGCTGCCTCTTATACTGTGATCCAGGTATGGATCTATTTGTTCAAATCTACAGCTAAGATCTATGTGTTTCAAAGTGTGTAAATCTTACCTAAATAAATACCTGTAAAAAGTTCTTATGAACCACCAACAAGGTAGGAGGAAGTTGGGAGAGGGTGGGAGTATAGACTATACCCCACAAGAAAGAAATGTTAGTTACTACTGAAACTGAGTGATGGTTATATGGGGCTTAATAATACCCTTCTCTTTACTTTGTGTATATTTTTATATTTCCATCAAAAAAATAACAACAACAAAATCCTGACTATCGGAGCTACTGACAGGGTTTCTACACTGCAAAGAAACTGCCGAATAAAGTCAAAATAGAGTAGGACAGGATCAAATGAGAAAAGCAGAGAAATGTCTAAAAAAAGTTGAGAAGAGAAACATAAACTAAGCAATCTCAGAGAGCAATTCTCCATATTTTTGAACATTTTAAGAAAATGTTCAAAAAGCTCCATTTAAGCAAAAAACTATCTTGAAACCTCCTAAAAGTTCAGGAAAACAAACTTCACATTTAGTACCAAAAATTACATCAGAGCCCATATAGTTATCAGAAAGAAAAAGAGCAGAATAAAACCTCTAACTTCCTACTGACAACAGAATAACAAAAGATAGGCCCACAAAAACAGATCACAACTATAACTACATTTCCAAGCAAGCTTAAAGACACTAATATAACAATAAATTTAACCAAGATTAGGGGTGGAAAGGGCGGATAAAGTGGTAGATCTCAGAAAAAATTTTCAAAGCAAAGAAAAAAATCATTTCAGAAATGAAGACTAAAAGAGATAGAACAAAGAAATAAACACTACAGATAACAGGAATATTTCTAAACATTAAAAAAAGGATAAAGAGAAACTGTTATTAGAGCTAAAGATCAGATACTCAAAAGTAAACAAGTGGGCTGGCCGAGTGGCATGGTGGTTAAGAGCTGGCATGGAATGTCAGCGGCCCCAGTTCGGATCCCACAGATGAGGGCCAGTGACAACACTGCCCTCTTAAAACAACAAACAAAACTAATTTCTTGAAAAACGAAAAAGTAAACAAGAAAACTTTCCAGAAATAGAAAAAGCTTAAAATCATATATTGAAAGACACAGACCTGAGAACAGCAACCCAGAATGACCAACACCAAGTCATAGTCTATTATAAATTACCAAAACTTTAAATTACTAAATTTTAAGAAAAGGAGGGAAAAATCGTATTGCCAGATGTAGGCAAACTTTTTCTTACATAACCAGACAGTAAATATTTTACTCTTGCAGACCATAAGGTGAAAGTTATATGAAATTCAAATATCAGTGTCCAGAGCTATGCTCACTGGTTTCCATATTGTCTATGGCACTGCATAGTAAAGCAGCCAAAGAGAAAATGTAAATGAATGGGACCCATGGACAGTAATTTGCAGACCCTAATCTAGGTAGGCACTAAGTAACTTTAAAATGGAAAAATAGGGCTGGCCAAGTGGCGCGGTGGTTAAGCGCTGGCTTGGGAGGCCAGCGGCCCCAGTTCTGGTCCCACATGAGAGGGCCAGTGACACTGCCCTCAAAAAAAAGGGAAAAATAGACTACTCTAAATTTTTCATAGCAACATTTTTGCCAGAAGAAAAATGAAGTAACCTATTTAAAAGAAAATAACCAAGAAAAGAACATGTAAACCAAGGATTTTATATCCAAAATAAATAAATAAATAACTTACAAGAATAATGACCACTAACTATTATCAGTATACAAGAACTCTGGCAATATTGTGTCTATGGAGCCCTTTCAGAAAAATCTGATGGAGCACTTCAGGAAACCAAGTTGACTACAGATACTGTATCAGAACTGATGGTAGCTCATACAACTAGAATAACATGAAAGTTAAAAGAGACCGAGTACAGTATGGAAGGGCTATATTCTCTGACAATGTATAGATTCAACTATTTAAAAGTGAGGGAAGGGCTGGCAGGGTGGCTCAGTTGGTTAAGAGCTCGTTCAAGAGTGCGAGCTGAGCTCTGAGCAACGGCGGTTCGATGCCAGCCCAAGCTGAGTTGCGGTTGAGCTGCCAACAGGTGACAGGATGGCTCAGCTAAAAAAAAAAAAGTGAGGGAAGAATGGAGAGAGCACAGCAAAAGAAGTGTTTATAAAGCTTCAGTAATCATATAAATATGAAGTTGATGGAATTGCTATTCTGAGACTGTTGTGAGATAAATCTTATTTAGATTTCTAATTTAAGTCTGTCATCCACTAGGGCCTTGGGAACCAAGACAAGAGTATGGAACAAGAGACAGATATAAAATGGAGGAAGAAATAAAAACCCTGCAATTCTGACTATGGCCAAATTAAGAGGGCAACAAATCCGCTCCACAAAAAGCTACCCCACAGCTGGACAAAATGACAAAAACTGTTTCAGCACTTTGGAAATCAACCAAAAGATACAACAATCTGAGAATGCTTATAAAACTGTTCACGTGGTGTAAGATCATTGGAGTCTGTGCCATTGTCTGGAGCTACTCCACTCCCCATCTTCCTACCTGCAAGCTCAGATGATTTGGCAAGCTGAGAGGCCTGGCGGCTTCGAGGTCACCATAAAAATAAAGAGACTCACATGATTTAGGGCAGTTGGGTAATGACCACACTCAGTGGTGTCATCGGTATAAGTGACAATTTTGGTTATGTGGTAATTTCTGTGGCAAGTGAAGTAGGAGGGCCAACAACTCAACTAGCTGGACACTGCAGGGGTTGTTGGGACAACCGCATTGCTGGCTGAGGCAGCACAAATGCAGTGGAGACTAAAGAGGGCCCAAGATAGGTACAGACTCTTGACCAATCATGCAGCTACACATATGAACACAGGAGATACGAAATGGACCAGTGGAAAATAAGAGCTGGGACAGACTTGGAAAAGGACTGAACTTTGAATGTGTACCCCACACAGAAACACAGGCAGAGGGAAAACAAGCCTAACTGTACAAGATGTTTGGGCAATATGTGTCCAATCTTTAGCTGAACCACAAAACTGTGCAGACACAGAGGGATGTGCTCTAGTAGACAAACTTAAAAATTAAAACAATAATTAGAAAAAGCAAAAAGTGGCTACATACTGCAGGAAGACAAAATTCATAGATTTTGCCTGGGGAAGTTAACTAAGCAAACAATTTTCAGGGGAAAATTCTGAATCCAGAGTGGCTACAATATCTTATCAAAAATGGCCAGTTTTCAAAAGAAAATTAGGAGACAAACAGGAAAATATGACTCAAACTCAGGTGGAAAAAAATTGCCATGAATATGTATTATGTGCCAGGCTTACAACTCAAGGAGAAAAATCGGGGACTATTCTACCTACATAAGACAAAATTCACTCTTGTCCTCACAAGTTTGAGAAATTTTCTATTTCAAGTGGACATATCAAGCCTTTTCTCTGATGATAAAATATACATTGTTAGAAAACTTTAAAAACACAAAAATATATGAAAAAAGCTCACATAATTCCTAAACCCAGAAATAACTGAAATGTGGATATATTACTCTGTTTGTTTAAATACATAAAAATACTGGGGTGTCGCAAGAATGTATACAAGCGGACACTTCGGTCAACGTTGCTCAAGCAGTAGTTCGCTGTAATCAAAAGTCTGGAGGCTGATGGTAACCACTTCCAGTACCTCTTGTAATTGCAAAAGTCAAATGTGACTTGTATTCATCTTTTGCTATCAGTATATATTATTATAATTTTAATAGTTTTTTCCTTTCTTAAAATGTGTATACTTTTTTGGCACCCTCTGTATTTTAGTCAATACTTAGAACTACACTACATGCAGAATGGTATGACTGCTTTTTTCCCCTTTTATACTATAACTCCTTAACCAATGTTTGTTTGTTTTAAATCTGAGAACATAATTTATTAGTTTCAGGTGTACAAAACATACTGATTAGACATTTACACCCCTCACAAAATAATAACCTCAACAAGTCTAATACCCATCAGACACAATACATAGCTATTATAATACCATAGACTATATTCCCTATGCTGTATTTTACATCTCATGATTTTATATAAATAAGTAAATACATAGACAGACAGATAAAATGAGGTCTGACAATTAAGTTCGCAAACTTGCTGCAATGATGTTGCTAACCTTTATTAATATCAGAGGGGTTATTATAAATTTGTATCAACTGGACAGTTTAAAAAGTTTACTATCTGAAGTACTGAAAAGGCTATAAGAAAAAGTTAGACGAAAACGACCTGAACTTTTTGCCAGCAATTCATGGCTCTTGCATCATGACAATACACCAGCTCACACAGCACTCACTGTCTGTGAGGGAGTTTTTAGCCAGTAAACAAATAACTGTATTGGAATACCCTGCCTACTCACTTGATCTGGCCCCCAATGACTTCTTTCTTTACCTGAAGATAAAGGAAATATTGAAAGGAAGACATTTTGATGACATTCAGGACATCAAGGGTAATACCACTCTGATGGTCATTCCTGAAAAAGTTCCAAAACTGTGAAGGGTAGACTAGGTGCTGGCATCAGTGCATAGCTTCCCAAGGGGAGTACTTTGAAGGTGACTGTAGTGATATTCAGCAATGAGGTATGTAGCACTTTTTGTAGGATGAGTTCATGAACTTAACTGTCTGACCATGTACATATGTATATCAGGTAGCATGATACTTCCAGTTTTGTTCTTTCTCAGGATTGCTGTGGCTACTTGGGGTCTTTTATAATTTGAAATAAATTTTAGAATTATTTGTCCTAATTCTGTGAAAAATGCCATTGGTATTTTGATAGGGATTGCACTGAATCCATAGATTGCTTTCGGTAAGATGGACATTTTAACTATACTATTCTTCCTATCCATATACCTGACCATGGTATATGCTTCCATTTATTTGTATCTTCTTTAATTTCTCACTTCAGTGTTGTATAGTTTTCTGAGTACAAATCTTTTACTTCCTTGGCTAAATGTATTTTTGTGTTTTTTTGGTTTTTGATGCAATTGTAAATAGGATTTTTTTCTTAATTTCTGACAGTTCATTATTCACGTGTAAAAATGTAACTGATTTCTGAATATTAATTTTGTGCCCTGCTAACTTTACTAAATTCATTCATTAGTTTTAATAGTTTTTTGGTGGACTCTTTGGGGTTTTCTCTATAAAGTATCATGCCATCTGCAAATAATAACAATTTTACTTCTTCCTTTCCTATTTGAATACCTTTTATTTTTTTTCTTGTCTGATTGCTGTGGCTGGAACTTCCAGTACTATGTTGAGTAAAAGTGGTGATAGTGGACATCCTTGTCTTGTTTCTGATCTTAAGAAGGATAATGCTTTCAGCTTTTCCCCCGAGTATGATACTAGGTGTAGGGTTGTCATATGTGGCCTTTATTATATTGAGATATGTTCCCTCTATTCCCACTATGCTGAGAGCTATCATAAATGGATGCTGGATTTTGTCAAATGCTTTTTCAGCATCTATTGATATGACCATATGATTTTTGTTTTTCATTTTGTTTACGTGGTGTATCACATTAGTTGATTTGCGGATACTGACCTAATCTTGTATACCAGGAATGAATTCCACTTGATCGTGGTGTATGATCTTTTCAATGTACTGATGAATTCAGTTTGCTAATATTTTGTTGAAGATTTTTACATCTGTGTTCATTAGGGATATTGGATATATATGTTTGTAATGTCTTTGTCTAATTTTGGTAACAAGGTAATTTGTGGCCTTGTAAAATGAGCTTGGAAGCCTTCCCTCCCGTTGGATTTTTGGAATAGTTTGAGGCGAATGGGTGTAAATTCTTTTTTAAATGTTTGGTAAAATTCACCTGTGAAGCAATCTGGTCTAGGACTTTTATTTGGAGCTTGTTGATTATTGATTCAATTTCACTGGTAATAAACAGTCTGTTCAGATTTCCTCTTTTTTCTTGTTTCAGTCTTGAAAGATTATCTGCTTCTAGGAATTTATCAATTTCTTCCAGATTGTCCAATTCGTTGACATATACTTAATTGTAGTATTTTCTTAAAATTTTTTGTATTTCTGAGGTGCCAGTAGTCACTTCTACTCTTTCATTTCTGCTTTTATTTCGGCCCTCTCTTTTTTTCTTGATGAGTCTCGTTAAACGTTTGTCAATTTTATATTTTCAAAAAAAAGCAGCTCTTGGTTTTATTGATCTTTTGTATTGTTTTTTAAGTCTCTAGTTCATTTATTACCACTCTGGTCTTTATTATTTACTGCCCTATACTCACTTTGGGCTTTGTTTGCTGTACCATACAACCATTGTTTTTCACTTTAAGTACAGTATTCAATAAATCACATGAAATATTCGACACTTTATTATAAAATAGGCTTTGTGTGAGATGATTTTTTTTCCAACTGTAGGCTAATACTCTGAGCAAGTTTAAGGTAGGCAAGGCTAAACTATGATGTTCAGTAGGTTAGATGTATTAAATGCATTTTTGCTTACGATATTTTCAACTTATGATGGGTTTATTGGGACGTAACCCCACTGTAAGTCAAGGAAAATCTGTAATAAATTATTTCACTCAGTCAGTATTTTCAACATAAAGTATTTACATTTTATGACTGAGAAAAATGAGATGGAGAAAACAGCATAAGTATTTTTTTTTCTTTTTTTGAGGGCAGTGTCACTGGCCCTCATATGTGGGACTGATTCGGGGCCGCTGGCTTCCCAAGCCAGCGCGCTTAACCACTGCGCCACTTGGCCAGCCCTAGCAAAAGTATTTTAAGTAACAATTTGCAGTATCAATAAAAATAACCAGAAATGTAAAAAAATATCACCAACAAAAGAAATCTTACTAATTAAAAGTTGCCAAAAATTCTAATTTCTCATTTCCCCCTAAAGTCTGTTTTTTACTTCTGCTCTTTCTCTAAATAGTCATTCACAATTGGTGATTTTCCTGAAGACCTCTGACTATGCAATGCCTTAAAATAGGTCAACCTGCAAACAGATGTGTTTATAAAATGGCAGTTGGGAGCTCAAAACCAAACTTCTCATAGAAAAAAAATGTTATAAACAGGAGGTAAAGTTCTAAGTCAGCTCCTATGGCATATTTTTATTCATTATAAAACTTAAAAAAAAAATCTAGAATCTAAACCTTATATAATATAAAACACTATAGTACATATCTCAACACCAGGCTTTACCTGTACCCATATTAAAACTATAGCTCTCTGGTGCTGAGAAAACTGGGATAGCCAAATGCAAAAAACAAAACAAAACAAAAAAAACAAAAAAACTGAAGTTGGACCCTTACCTTACACTGTAGGCAAAAATTAACTCAAAATGGACCAAAGACCTTAAGAGCTAAAACTATAAAACGTATAGAAGAAAACATAGGGGGAATGCTCTTGATACTGGATTTGGCAATGATTCTTGGATATGACACCAAAAGCATAAGCAACAAAAGAGAAAAAAAAATATACTGGACTATGTAGCACGACTAAAAGCTTTTGTGCACCAAAAGACACTATCAACAGAGTGAGAAGGCAGCTGATGATATGGGAGAAAATATGTGTAAATAACAAATCTCATGAGGGGTTAATATCCTGAATATATTTTTAAAAATTCCTACAACTCAACAACAAAAACACCATGATTCAAAATGGGCAAAAGATTTGAACAGGCATTGTCTAAAAAAAAACCATATACAAATAGTCAATGAGCACACAAAAAATGCTGAACATCACTAATCATTAAGGAAATGCAAATCAAAATCACAATGAGATTCCTCTTCACACCCAGTAGGATGGCTATTATAAAAAAAACAAGAAAAAAAAAACCGAAAAAGGGGACAGTGAGAATGTGCAGAAACTGGAACCCTTGTGCATAGCTGATGCCAATGCAAAATGGTGCAATAACTGTGGAAAATATTATGGCAGTACCCCCACAAAATTAAACATAGAACTATCATATGATCTATCTATCAATTCTAGTTCTATGTATATACTCCAAAGAACTGAAAGAGGGACTCGAACAGATATTTGTATAACCATAGTCACAGCAGCATTATTCACAGCTGCCAAAAGGTGGAAGCAAAGTGTCTATCAACAGATGAATGGATAAACAAAACATGATAGGGACATCCCAGTAGCTTGTTGGCTGAGAGTTGGCTTGGGAGCGCTAACTGTGAGCAGCAGGGCTGCCAGTTCGGATCCCACATGAGGACCAGTGATGCTGCGCCCTCTACAGCTAAGATGGTGAACAACAGCTCAGCCTGGAGTTGGGCTGCCATGAGTCGCCCACAATGGCGTAGGCTGCAGCGGGGCTGAAGTGGGCTGCTGTGAGCTATCGTGAGTGGCCAGCAGCCACACCCGGGGAGAGTGCAATGATCATAATACCAACATGGGCCAGTGAAGCGACGTCCTCCACAACGAGACTGAAGAACAAAAGGACAGCAACTTGTCTGTTCCCCTTCCCTGATTCCCCAACGCTGTTCCCTCCCCCAATTCCCCAATAAAATCTTAAAAACAAAATACGGTATATGCATAAGATGGTGTATTATTCAGCCTTAAAAAGAAATTCTGGGGCCGGCCGAGTGGCGCATTGGTTAAGCGCTGGTTTTGGGATGCCAGCGGCCCCGGTTCGGATCCCACATGAGGGCCAGTGACACTGCCCTCTACAGCTAACAACAGCTCCACCTGGAGCTGGGCTGTGCAAGCCCCAGTGATGGTGTGGGCTGCAGCCCCTGCTGCAGTGGGCTGCCATAGGCTACAGTGAGTAGCCCGCAGCCAGCGTGAGCTGCCAATAGCCGCGGTGAGCGACATCGAGAGGCCAGCGACCGATCTGCCTCATCCGGGAAGAGCGCAATGACGATACCAACAGTGAAGCAACATCCTCCGCAACTAGACTGAAGAACAAAAGGACAGCAACTTGTCTGTTCCCCTTCCCCGATTCCCCAACGCTGTTCCCCTCCGCCAATTCCCCAATAAAATCTTTAAAAAAAAAAAAAAAAAAAAGAAACTCTGGGGCCAGCCAAGTGGCGCAGTGGTTAACTGCTGGCTTGGGACGCCAGCAGCCCCGGTTAGGGTCCCACATATGAGGGTCAGTGACACTGCCCCCTCCCCCCCCCAAAAAAAAGAAAGAAATTCTGCAAAATGCTACGAAGTTAATGAATCTTGAGGACATTATGCTGGCTAAGGAAAATAAGTCACTCTTGAAATGACAACTATTGTATGATTTCCCTTATATGAAGTAACTAGGGTAGTCAAATTCATAGAGACAAAGTAGAATGGTGATTGTCAGAGTGTAGGGCAAAAAGGCAAAAGTCGGTTATTGTTTAATAGATATGGAATTTCAGTTTGGAAGATGAAAAAGTTCTGGCAGTAGAGAGTAGAATAGCTGCACAAGATGAATATACTTAATACCATTGACCCAAACATTTAAAAATGGTTAAAATTATTAATTTTATGTTATCTGTATTTGACCACAATAAAAATAAAAAATAAAAAGACGATAGATCTCCATCCCCTTTTCCAAGCTACTAATGACAGTATAAAGTAAAATTTTCCAACAGGGCAAGAAACAGGGACTCTGGAACAGGAAAACAAAACCTCTTATTCCCCACCCCTTTTTAAAATAAACTACAGTAAAAAGGGAATGAGGAAAGAAGTATATGAAGGGACCAAGTAAAAATTGTCCTGTTCTGCCTTTTAAATATTTACTTCTTATAAGAAATGACAAAATAAAGTGCAGATCAAAAAAAAAAAAAAAAAGGACTGTCAGGTATATAAAGTACAGAAATAATCCATATAAATTCTGGATTAACAAGTTCAGTATATACCAGTTTTTCTGGGCCACTTCATAACAGGAAATGGAACGGAAGGATAAGCAGGTTGGGAGAAAGAAACGCTCTAGGAAAAGACAACAAAAACTGTAGGAGACACTCACCAAAACAGAGTTTGGGGAAAATCAGCGTTTAGGGAAGAGAAATAAGGAAACTAGGGCCAGTTGGGGAATTCTTCTTCTTCTTCTTCTTTTTTTTTTTTTTTTTTTTTTTTTACTATCAATTTAGCCAATTTGAATGCTTTCCTTTGGTCTAAATCAAGGAGAAGGCGAGGGAGTTTATCCCAAGGAACCTGAAGCCAAAG
Source organism: Aselliscus stoliczkanus (assembly GCA_033961575.1). Lineage (NCBI taxonomy): Eukaryota > Metazoa > Chordata > Mammalia > Chiroptera > Hipposideridae > Aselliscus > Aselliscus stoliczkanus. Next base: position 98,476,660 of record CM066732.1, on the reverse strand, counting down.
AGGTCATGAAATTACCAACTACAGCTCCAGACTAACTTGAGTTTTGTGTAAAGATCATTATACTGGATTCAGCCCACAGTAGAAAGCTAGAAAAACTGCCTCACAACAACTGGGTAAACTACCAAACAAAACATTCTTCAATCCATCAGAAAGCTGAGGACTCAAGGCAACCAAATGAAGATCCAAAACAAGCCCTTCCTGTGGCAGAGCAAGTGAAAGGACAGTGGTGCCATAAAAGCAGACAAAAATAATTCATTTAAAATTGTTAACTCCTAAAGGCAAAGTGGGCTAGCATAAGCATGTAGTTCCTGGGAGCTACAGACACAACAGGAATCCAAACCTATTTGTAGGACCCTCACCTCAGACCTCCACCAGGTACTCACAATCTGGGAATATGAGACCCGAGGGTCCTGGGTCCTCTCCTGTGTCGCTAGGCTGCAAAGGAGCAACAGCCTCTACTATAGGGAAGAAAATTCAAGGCTCCAACCAGCTCATTCTCCCCTTAAGGAACAAAAACTTTAAGGCTGGATGGAGGAAAGGCAGCAAGTATCACCGCCAGGGCACAAGTGAAGACATCATTAAGAATGAAGATACAGTAAGACCCTAACCACTACTGGAGGGGCAGGAAACAATCTTGGGCCCAGGATTTAAAGATCTCCTACCACTGAGGGAGGCTCAGAAAACTCCTCCAAACAAGACCAGAAAAAGATACAAGGCCTGGTTTGGAAGAAAGAGACAAGATTACTGCGAGTGCCCCACTCTGATGCCCAGACACACAGGGCCAAGACAGAGACTGAACAAGGACAACAGAGATGTTCCTGACTCTACCACCAGGCTAACGAGCACTGATTGGCAGAACCACAGTCTACCACTGGGAGAGGGTCAGGAGCATCTAGATTCCACATAGAGGCACAGGCACACAGGAAAAGCCAAAATCTGAGTCAACAGGAAAACCGAGAAATACTTCCCCATACCTCAAACTTTTAGCCTAAGCACAAAGTCACACTAGAGAAATTTGAAGCCATTTAAAGTATTCTTTGCAACAACAAAATCAAAATTTACCTTTACTCCACTCCCTACACTAAAAGTCCAAACATACAATTTCCCAGGTATAAATACTATGTACTCAGTCTTTACTGTCCTATTCATGATATGCAATATTCAATAAAACATGGCAAGACACACAAAAAAGGGAAAAAATACAATCCCTTGTTAAGAGACAAAGCATTCAACAGAACCAAAAATCAATTCGGTTAAAAAACAGAAAATTAATGAAACCAAAAGGGGCCTTTAAAAAAGAAAATCAGTAAATTGAGAAACCTCTATCTAGCAAGACAGATTAAAAAAGGGACAAGACACAAATTACCATATCAGGAATGGAAATGTGAACATCACTACATATCCTACAAACATTAAAAGAAAAATAATGGAACAAACAACTTTATGCCCATATGCTCAGTACTTTAGATAAAAAGATCAAATTCCTCAATATAAAACACCAAAGCCGACCGGTCCAGTGGTGCGGTGGTTAAGAGCTGGCTTGGGATGCCAAGCAGCCCGGGTTCGGATCCCACATATGAGGGCCAGTGATACTGCCCTTAAAAATAAATAAATAAACAAATACCAAAGCTCATGCAATAGATAACCTGATCACTGTATCTGTTTTTAAAAAATGGAACTAAAGAAAAAGCCTCCAACATAGAAAACACCAGGCCCAAATGGCTTCACTGGAGAATCCCCTTTGAACATCTTTAAAATATCTTTAAAAATAACAAAACACAAATCTAAACAAACTCTTCTAGAAAACAGAAAAGAAGGGAACACTTCCCAAATCGCATTACCCTGATACCAAAACCAAGGACAATAAATATTAATTGGGCCAAGTACAGCTCAGAAATTGCCTACGGAACATCTGCAAAACCCTAATTTTATTACCCAAACTTAAAAATATAAAGAGTTTTAAACATACATATACAGCCTCATCTTGATAATCCTCTATTAGTTAGAATTTAACACATCCTCTAGGTTCTTAAGAGCTTCATTACTAGATAAGTGCTTTTTTCAGTAACAGAACAAAACAGGTAAAGAACAGGAAGTGAGTACACTAGGGAAATCTACTGAATGAAAATGATAAAATTTAAGGAGATTACATCACAAAACAAACAGCAATGGGGTCATCAACATTTTAAAGCCTAAGAACTTATAACATTAAGGAGAAAGAGTACATAAAGAAAAGCACTTCCACTTTTTCAACATTTGAACCAGATCTCACTTTAGGAATAGAAAAAGCAGATTGCTCAGCACTTTAAAACTAGACAATGAAGTTTGCTTTCTATTTACCTGCAGCCCAATTATTATAATAAAAGGATTGGTGGAAGTGGGGAAATAAGAACCTCTTCCAAATGTTCATTTACAAATTGCAACATTAATTCTGCTAAGTTTCTCTAAAACCTCTAAGTTTCAGACTCACATCCAACAGCTTTTGCAACACTTTCACTTGGCACCTCAAATTCAACTTAACCCCAAATTGAATTTCACTTTTCCCATCCCACCCGCAAAAATGCTCTGCTTACTGTATTTTTTCTCCTGCTATATTCTTGATTTTAAGTACCACTATCCACCTAATCAATCAAGCCAGCAATCATGCCAAACATCCTAGTCCTTCTCCCTCTCCCTTGTGCCCTAAATCCTTATGATTCTACCTCTAAAAGATTTGTCTTGTCCTCTTTAAATCTAATCCTCTGTACTCCACAAATCTGCCTGTTCCTTCCCATCAATTCCTTTCAAAATAAAGACTGAACTACGTACGCTATGGCATTATATGTAAAAACCTACAAGATCTACCTCTCAAGATCTTTTTTTCACTGCCATTTGCTGTCTCACTCTTTGCATTCCAGTAATAAGTTTCCTGCCCACACTGTGCAGTAAAATCATGCTTCTGCTTTTTTTCTCTTTACCTCAAACATTCAACTAATTCTTATCCTCATCATTTAAAGCTCAGACGAGGTATCATGTTCCCCAATAAGTTAAATAACTACTTCCAAATTCCCAAGCCTGTGTAAACCTGTGATTATCTCTACCTTAGCTCTTAACAAATCATACTGAAATAATCTGTTTATCTTTCATGGCACTAGACTGTAAGAGTCTTGAAGGCAGGGATCATCTTATCTGTAACTCCAGTGACCTGGCACACAAGATATTTCAATCTTTGTTGAACTGAACCATAATTTTTCTCATTTCCCTCAGAGAGACCAGAGAATAAGAACGAGCATGAGAGTGAGAGAGAGAGAGAAACACAAAACAAAAACCTATGTCACTGAAACACAAACAATCCTCACGGTAGTAATCACGTCTTGCTCACATAAAAGGGGCCTATAAAACTAAAAATGTTCCTTCCTCATAGGATTTCTTCACAAAAATCCCTCATCCCAAACAATATTTGAAACAAACCATTATGGTGGCAAATTCTCTTGTGTTAGTTAACACGATTATAATAATGATATAAGCAAAACTCAGTTGCTATTTGCTGTGATCTTGAGTGTATAAATTCCTATTAAAACAACAAAATAGCACATTGTACATGAAGGATTCTTAAATTATCTAGAACTAACTGAAATGCATTTTTACAAAGTGTTTGCTGAATGAAGGGGATTAGGGGGAAACAAAAGTGGGTAATAAATACAAAGAAAATTGTAAAAAGATCAGAAACTTTAAAGACAACAAAGTCTGGGCTTTCCCATAAAACTTAGGTATATGTAAATTATAACTTGGCTATATAAAGAATATATGCATGCAGTTTCTGGAATAGGCTCCTGAGGCAGTAAGAGGAATAACTTCTGACTAGGAGGCACCAGCCCTGAACCTATCATTAGTTAGCTGTGACACTGATTAAATCATGCAATCATCCTAGCATTTCATTTCCTCAACAGCAAAAAAAAAAAATTATTGGACATCAGACCTGTGCATTTCACTACATGCAAATTTCACTTAAAAAAAAAGTTGTCAAAGTGGGAGATGAGTCATTAATTAATCTGAGCTGTTTTCATTCTTTTATCACATATAACTCATTCCAAAGCACCCTAATTAAGACATTTACCACATGTAGTTAAAAAGTCTTCAAATGATTCATCATTAATAAAACAAAGATGTTATTGGACTAGGTGACCCCTTTGGTCTCCTCTAGTTCTAAATTCCTATGGGTTTGTTTATCTATACTTTATTACAAATGGTATCACTACTAAATTTATATTAAAAATTGTATTTGCGAAAGAAAAAGCTGAAAATCATTGCCTTTGTTGACACCAAATGACATTTTCAAAGGTGTCAGCATCTGTTTCACTGCCTGTATTTCTAACCTGACTAATCTGAAATCAACAGCTTCAGATATTGCAACTGCCCAATTTTACTCTCTACTACTTTCTTAAACCTTCATTAAATGACTTGAGAGAAAGAAGTTTTTTTTGTTGTTGTTCCTCCTACTTATCACCTAATAAAATTCAAAAGTCAACTAGGGCAGAAGGAATAAGTAGAGGAGTATTACATTAAAGCATCAACTCCAAGACAGGGAGATTCTTTTCATTGAACCCTTTCCAATAGTGTATGGTAAAGATAAGTGGTCCTTTTGCATCATTATTATTTTTGATGTATGATTCTCTCTTTTTATTAGTTAATATTATAGGATTCTTCAAAAACCACCAAATATAATAAACTTGTGTACAAAAACATTGCCAAAATATAGGGAACATACAAAAAATAAAAAAGTGGCTGAGTCAGGTTGATAAAATTATGGATTTTTTTTTCCCCTCTTAAAATTTTCTTCAATGAACAACACCCCCCAAAATTTTTTTCCTAAAACTATAATCAATTAATTTTATCTAGAGAAAAATATGTGGCCTGTTAGGTTAGTAATGACTAAAACACTCATGAAAATGTGAATTGATATTTTAAAGATGGCATTACTCAGTTTGTTGATCACTAAAAATATTTAAGGCACAGTCATTCAGATGTTTTAATATACTATTAGCACACCAACTTAAAATCTTGTATCTCCTCAGCACAAACACCATTAGGGCAAAATCAGTATTTTTTATGGAATGAGACAGTATGTCCTCTGAAAACATGCCTGTATTTCTTTAACCTACACTTTTTTTTTTTTTTTTTAAGGGCAGTGTTGCTGGCCCTCATATGTGGGACCAGAACCAGGGCCGCTGGCTTCCCAAGCCAGCGCTTAACCACTTGGCCGGCCCTCTTTAACCTACATTTTAAAAGAACAATAATTTGGAGGTATTAACAACCTCCAGTAAATATAATTTAAACATTTTGCAAAAAATGCTTTCTATTACATGCTATGAATGAAATTCATACCAATAAAACTTTATAACAGAATGTTATTTTAGCAAAAATACAGTTATGAATTGATAAGAACTGAGTACCATAATATTCATGAGAAACATCTTTTTCTTTCAAAAAACACATAGGAAACTTGTCATTCCAGTTTACCATTTTTTATCTTATTATTAACCTTTCTATATAATAGATAAATTCCAACATATATACTTTTTAAATTTACTGGGATCACCTGTATATAAACAAGTTACAATGTACTTATTGGGTACATTAACAAAGAAAACTTGAAGACTAAAGTGAATATTATTTCAGCGTAATTTTCCTAAGAGTGCTTTTTATTTAAGTAATTCTCACAACTGGACATGGGAAGAGATATAACTACTTGATTATACTTCTTTGACAAAAACCTCTATTTAAAGAAAATTAATTTTATATTACACTTACTCAGGACAGTAGAAATATGAAATCCTCAGAACACATTAATTTGATAGTAAGAAAAGAATCACTGAGATGTTGACAAAGAAAAATAGATATTAACTAAAAATCGCAAAATTATGAAGTAACACATCAAGGCCTTTACCCAAAATAAATTTGCACTGAATATCTGAAATAATTCCCCACTATTCTTATCACTACCTATCAAGGAAAAACTAATCATTATGACAGATAAACTGAAGGTAAGGTTTATGACGAAAGAGTGAGTTTTTAAATTACTAGTCAAAGATGAGATATAATCATAATTCTCTAACAGAAGTGCCATCGTGTTTGCTACTACTAAAAAAATTAATAAGAACGTATATTCCCAATGAAGAAAAAAAACCACGATTGTTTGAAATATGATTGTGAGTATTTTTCAAATAATTATCATCGGTACATCAGAAAATTAAAGAACTGTATAATTATCTTATTTGACAAAATACACTAAAGCAGGTACTTGTAAGGTCAATGAGAGGTCAATCATTTCCAACTCAATAGGATAATTATACATATTTGGGAAATACCAGGAAAAAAGCAATTATTACTAAAATAAATAATCATAGTTTTTTTCTCAACTAAAAATATACTTGTGTAATCTGGATATTTTTATTTAATGAATAATATACTTTTAATAAAATGTGCTTTTCCTTTCTTTTTTTTTTTTTTTTTTTTTTGAGGGCAGTGTCACTGACCCTCATATGTGGGACCTGAACCGGGGCCGCTGGCTTCCCAGGCCAGCGCTTAACCACCGCGCCACTCGGCCGGCCCAAAATGTGCTTTTAAATTCCTAAAGATTAGTTTAACTCCCAATTTCTCAATATAGAAGTATTTAGTCCAAAGAAAGAAAACACTCTTCCTAAACTATATAAACCACTATTATTAAATATTAATCCCAATTATTTATCAAGTATTCAAATGCCTTTCAATGGTAAGTTTTCTTTTCTTTAATCAAAGTAATAAACACATTTCCTTGTCCTAAAAGTATTGTAGCTATTATGAAAGCCTGATTGCTAAAACCTCAAGTCAAAGCACTGATGATTCATGTTTAATCTAGACATACTTCCTTTTCCACAATCTCTTTAAATTAATACAGGAGAGCCTATGAATACCATAAAATATAGGGTCAGTAATATAGTCAATTGGCCTACTGTGACCTTATATTAAAGTTGACTTTTTTTGTAAATATTTTACACTATGTTTTTTCAATGGCATTTTAGTATTTCTGTTCTCTTTTCTAAAAATACCCTACTAACTGGGGGAACTACAGATGGAAATATACAAAAGGACTGGCTAAATCTATAAACCATTAAGTGTCAATAAGGTCCTATGATTATTCTTGGGACCACACTTAGTCTCACCCATCATTACTGTCAGTTTCACATGATTCCCAAAGGATCCCAAGAGGATCCAAGCTTTAAACTATTATATGACTGTATCTTTCTCCCCTAGACAATGTTCCTACATGCCACACACCTCCCTATCATAAAAGCTTACTTCTGGGTCGGCCGAATGGTGCGGTGGTTAAGCGCTGGCTTGGAAAGCCAGTGGCCCAGGTTCGGGTCCCACATATGTGGGTCAGTGACACTGCCCTCAAGAAAAAAAAAAAAAAAGCTTACCTCTGTATCCCACTGCCTCTGAACCCTCACTTCGTTGGTAGAGATGTAGCGGGTTTATTTGATAATCTGCGCTAATACTGTCAATAAAAGACAGTATTTTAAAGTTTCTCTTTCCATGAATTTGTGATTTTAAACAGAATATTTTAGAAAGAATTCCATGACACACAGGAGAAACACAAATAGAGTTTGGCACTGGCAATTCTCAAATTATACCTCACAGTTAACCATCTAGTTTAATTATTTGTGATATAGATCCAATTACAATTTAATATAGTTTAAATTAAAAATTAATGTAGTCATACAACCAGTTGTGAATATATGTCTGGCTTAGATATATACCTCATGGCAAATATCAAGTAAGTGGAAACTAAAACCGCAGGTGTATAGTTTTATCATAAATCCTATATCTGTTAAATCTTCTCATCTTCAAAGTAGAGCAAATGACTGCCTAGAGCTAATCCAGTAAAAATGGTGAGGTAACTTTTTAATCTACCCAGAAGAATTACTTAGAGCAAGCCACATATGAGGTCCTTCTCAGCACATTTGATATTTATCACTTAAAGTGTCTTTTCTACTTTACACTTTCACAACTTGGTAAATTACAAATATAATTAGATAGTGTTTATTTTGAATTCTGACATGCACTGTATTCTATATCACATTAGTCCAAAGCACAGCCTCCTATGACTGAGATAAGTTAATACCATTTTATTCAATCTGCAATTAATTCTACAGTTATTAGTCTGGAGTCTTGTACTCTTCTGAACAACAGGTTCAAGTTTTTTTAAACCAGAATTGAATAGATTGTTACATACTAATCTTGTAAAGAAACCTCTTGACCAGAAATTTCAAACATGGGATCAGCTAGATAAATTTGGGAAAGATACAACTTCCCCAATTTTTAATATCTTAGTGGAAAAAATAATATGACTAACTATGTAGATTGGAGTATTCTAAAATGTACCAGTCCTATTTGGTTTTCTATGCAATCGTATTTGGAATTTCTATATAGCTACAAATTCACAATGGTTAAGGACCATACCACTCAGAGCTTTTATATCCTTTCAGCCCATACTAAAAAGAGGATAACAAGAGCGCTGGTAATAAATGAATGTAGAATTAAAACAATTTGGGTGAATTCTTGAAGACAAAGTCTATATACAATGTTCACTCAGCTACCTGTACACCAAATTTTATTAAAAACATTAATGCTTATAAACTACCCAAAAAGGTTATTGGAGTACAGACAAAGCCTATACTGGACCAATAATTTATTTTACATCCTTTTAAGTCACATACATGCCCTCATCTCCACTTCCCAACTCCTGATTTTTTGGTCCTAGAAAATAAGTATGAAGTTTAACTCAATCCTAAAAGACTGCTTCACATAAGAGCTACATTTTACCGTGACTTTCTTTATGACCTTGGGGGGAAATCTACCTAATGATGAATATAATGATGTTTGTGTGTTCCTGTTTATTAATGAAATTTAATCCTAAAGGTGCTAACAATAGTGAAGTCTTCTAAACTGGACCTAGAGAGCTAGGAGCCTTTGAGTTATAAACATCAAATGATATGAAATACGAACCCCATTTTAAAAACTTAATGTGACTAGTTAAAAAACAAAAAAACAAACCTACAAATGCCACCAAATTCAACAAGATTGAAAAACAAATTCTGAAAAACACCAACAGCCTCTTTATTACTTCTCTATATTCATAGACAATTAGTCTGTAATGTTAAAAAAAAAAAAGGAATAAAACTAGCTTTAACTAGCTATTTCCTTGCTTTAACAGCTGGACAACAAACAAAAAATTTAAAACCTGACAAAGAATGTAAAGAGAATATATGTTAGAAACCTACAATCTGAAAATTATGAAGATAAATCCATCATGTAAGTCCCTAATTTGTACACTCATGTTGGGCAGCAATCTTGGAATTGCTTTCTTAGCATTAGAAAGATCCCTGCCTTGGAGGAACACCTACTGTAAGTACATCTCATTTCAGGATCTTAGGGCAGTTTACGAGCAGTATCTCTTTAGGCTTCCCTACGGGACTCTAAAGAGTGCTTAACATCATCCTCACACATCCAGCCACCACTAGGGTGAGAAGTACATAAACACAATTTACTTACACAATTATTTACCACGGAATTCTAGTCAAGAATGCAAAAGTAAACATCCACACTAGGCATTTACTACCCAAAGAAAGCGTTAGACTACTACGGACGATACGCTTCACCCTTAATGAACCACTACAGAAAAACCCAAGGCCTTCCACATGGGTTGTTCATTGCTTACCCCTCTTGATTTGAAAAACATTGCAATGTCAACTTCACATTTTAACAGTACAGACGATAAACAGAACCTAAGTGAAATCTCTTCTTCCAAACCCCCAAAAGGTGTTTATAAAACCGGAGAGCAACGCCCCCCTAAAAGCACCCTAGTACTAGAAAGAATGAAAATATCAAAAACATCAGGTGGGCCAAGGTTAGAAAAGCGGATCTAACCCGGTAACCCAGAGGGACCACAGGGTTTGGGGCGAGGAACGTGAGACTGGGGTGGGGGTGGGTAGCAGAGTGAAATCTAACCCCAGAAATCACAACCCAGGCCGCGCTGCCTGGGAGCTGAAGCTGGCGGGAAGTGATCTCCCTTTCCGTTCCCAGGGACAAGTCCAGGGAAGAGCGTCTCCCCACCGCGGGCGTGCGAGGCGCCAAGAGTGCATGCCTACCAAGGCGCGGGAGCCGCCGGAGTCCCGGGTTGAGAAGGGGAGGAGAGCCCGGCAGACGGCCCTGGAAGAGGAGGAAGACGAGGGTTGGGAGCAGCGGCAGTGTCTGGACGAGGGAGATTACCTAACTATGACGACAGAGAAGTGTCTTCAGGCTCCGGCGATGGTCCCGACTGCGCAATGTGTGGTGTCTTTCCCGCTTAGCCCGCAGCAGCAACAGAACCAGCTCCTTTAGCCAGTCGCCATTTCCCGCCTACCGACCTGCTGCACCGCACGGACAGGGACCCGGATGGAAAGCGGCCTCTGCGCGCAGGCGCTTTCACTTCCTCCTCCCCCTCCCGCCACAATTCCGCGAGGTGGGAGGGAAGGAATGCGGGCGGCCACAGCGGCAAAAAAAAAAAAAGAAAAAAAAAAAAGAAAAGAAAAAAAACAACTTTTACTTCCGTGAAGAGCGTTGGAGTTCCTGTCGCTGGAAGAAACTCGCGAGCCCCAATTCCTGACAAAAACTGAATGCAGGGCCTTAGGACCCGAAGGAAGAACAAGAACAAAACCTAGCTGGATACGCCAAGGGCCTGGGGGATATTTGTACTTTAGGGGCCTCCGTAGCTGGCTGTGTAGTGGTCGCAGGGGGAGTAGGGAGTAAAGCGTTGAGAGTGGAGAGGCGGGGACCCGAAGGACGGTTTTTCCTCCTGCTACTAACGGAATTGCTTAGGCAGAGCTGGGAGGGGGAGCGCGCCCTCGCCCCGGGGGCGGGGCTTAGGCGTGCGTCGCTCACTCCGGCGGCTAGGGTTTTAGGAACCCGGGCGCGCCAGGTGGGTGGAGCCGAGTGGGAGGGGGTGGGACTAACGGCTTGGCGCGCTGGCGGAGGTGGTGTGCGGAGCGCAGCTGGAGATGAGGTTAAGACGAGTCCTTCATCTTTCCTGGGATCCCGGTGGCCCATAAAGACCCGCTCTCCAACTCACTGCCTAAAAGGTATAGCAGTGGCTCCTAGGTTTGTCTTTACAAACCCACGCCCTTTATCTCCACCCGATGTCGGCGGTGAATCTGCTGAGAAATCAGATTCAGATGGGTTTCCACCTGCAAACCCTGGGTCAAAGGATAAGCCTCACAGGGTGAAAATGTATCAATCCGGAGCTTCCAGTCTTAGGGGAATATCAGAAAACCTAAGCCCAGTGGTTGGAAGAGCATTCTCTGTTTACTAAAACTCCGGTCATTCTCATAATTGAATGAAGAAATATTTATTGAAAAACCACAGTGTTAGGACCTTACACGATGGGAGAGACACAACACTGTGCAACAGTGAATGGACCCTGCCTTCCCAGAGTTCAGTCTATTGAGGATGACAGAGAAGTAAACAGAATTTAAATACAGTGTGAAAGAATAACTGACTTCAAGAAAGTTATTGACAGGGCCGGCCGAGTGGCGCGGTGGTTAAGCGCTGGCTTGGGACGCCAGCGGCCCCGGTTCGGGTCCCACATATAAGGGCCAGTGACACTGCCCTCAAAAAAAAAAAAGTTATTGACAGACATATCAGGGGTCCCTGTGAGGGGGTCTGGAAAGCTCTCATGAGATGACATCTAAATAAGACAAAGGAAGAGTGGATGCTACAGAGGAAGTCTGTGTAAACAATAAAGCAAGCAACAAAATGGGAAGGTCTAAACACAAGATTGTGCTGAGCATTTGGAGAAGTAGTTGTGCCCTACTAGGGAATAGAGGTGAGGGGAGGATAGTGGAGAGAGATGAGGCTGAGAGATAAGCTGAGAACCCTTGTGAATCTGGTGGTTTCTTTTTTCAAAGTGTGAAGCAGGTGGGTTGTCCTCCTGTCAGACCTCTGAGTTATTTGCATCTTAAATCTTCCCTAGTACAAGAATGTTCTGTGACATTTATTGAGAGCTCATCGTATGCAGCATGCAGAACTGGTAATAGTCCACAAAAAGATTCCTGAAAAACCAACTGGAAATCGACAAATGATTACTGATTATCCAATGTGTACCATGGAAAGCAATAGAATATAAACTAAACAATGATCCCAATTGATAAGTAAAATTATTTTTAAATCAAGTAAAAAAAAATTTCTAAAAAAAAATTGCAAGTAGTAATTTCATACCTCCAACTCTCCTAAAAGTTAAGTAAAATACGCCATTTACAAGGCACTTTTATATGCTTTTACATGCATTTTGATTCTCCCAACAACCCTGTGAGATAGGTAGAATAGGTGATAATAGTCTCTTCACTCTTCAGTTGAAGACACTGAAATTTTTTTTAAAATGAGGGGGAGAAAATGCTTATACAAACACAGTAACCATCAGCTAGTAAGAAATACAATCAAGTCCTGCTCATTAGACCACATCCCACTGTCTTCTATGGCAATGTTATTGTTAGATACTAAGTTTAGAAAAGCTGCTGGTAGTAAGCCTAAATGCGTTTGCAATTTAACATTTTAACACCTTTTTTTTTCCACAGAGGATAACTGTGTTTTGTTCTCTTTTACCCCAGTCATTTACATCCAATGTTCTCTTTCTACTAGTCTCTTCTGCAACATCTAAATGGATTATTGTGAAGATCAAATGAGATTATTTATGGAAAACACTTAACAAAGTGTTTTTCTTGCTCCTTATGGTAGTTAATGCCATTAAACTTCAGTAACAACCCTGTCCAAGATTTTAGGATAAGATAAAGGTTTAAAAATATGAATTTAAAAAAAGTCAATTATGTTTAGATGCAAAGCAGTAGCCACAGGGGGGAAAATGTAATGCAAAAAACTAGTGGCATGCATGCTTTTTAAACAATTCAAAACTATTGCTATATGAAAACATCAATGAAATGGAATGCTCACTAAGTAATGCTGTAGTAGTATCTTGGATCTTCAACAGTCTTTCATTAGGTCCCTATTCCAGAGTATATGGAGCACATGCACTTCACAATCCATTATATTAATTCTGTCTCTCTGAGTTATATTTTTGACACTCTTATTGCAACTAAGGAAATAATAGTCATAATAAATACTGAAATATCAAAGCTGTCATTTTGCTCCAATATTGGGATCACTTGGTGGCAATGACCATCTCAAACTTAACATGGTCAAAACTAAACTCAAACCTGCTCCTCTCTTAAGTGTTCTCCACCTTACAGAATAATTTTTATTTCATATCTAACGTCAATTTCATTGTAAGTGCAATAAAGTAAACCTTCAAAATATATCCTGAATCCGAACACTTCTCATCACCTCAGCTACCTTCTTAGCTTAAGAACGATCGCCTCTCACCTGGAATACTTTAATAGCCTTTAAAGCCTTCCTTCTTCATTCTTGAACCTCCTTTAATCTTTCCAACACAGCAGCCAAAATGATCATTTTAAACTTCTTTATTATTTTCCATCACCCTTAAAATCTAGTCTTTACTATGATCGACAAGGCCCTTCATTAGCTGACTCTTGGCTACTTGGCTAACTGCACTCCCTACCTCTTTTGCTCTTTGTACTCCAGTCATACTGGCTAACTAATTGTTCTTTGAAAAAGTTTATCAAGGGCTTTGTACATGTTTCCTCTGCCTTTAATTTTCTTCCCCTAGACCTGTGCCACTGAGTAGCCACTAGCCTCGTACAGCTACTGAGCACTTGAAATGTGGCTGGTGTGACTGAGGAACTTAGTTTTGTTTGATTTTAATTAATTTTTTTTTTTTAAGAGGGCAGTGTCACTGGCCTTCATATGTGGGATCTGAACCAGGGCCGCTGGCGTCCCAAGGGAGCTCTTAACCACCGCACCACTCGGCTGGCCCTAAATTAAATTTTAAAATTGATACTCGAGTGACTGTTTAACAGGGCTTCCATTTGGAGCGATGAAAAAGTTCTGGAACTAGATACTGGTGATGGCTGCACAACATTGTGGATGTATTTAATGACACTGAATTGTACACTATAAATGTAAATGTACAATGGTAAATTTTGTGTGTATTTTACTACAATAAAAACTTGGTATTTTTACTCACAGGATTTGAAAACTTATGTCCAGACAAAAACCTGCACACAAATGTTTATAGCAACTTTATTCATAATTGCCAAAACTTGGAGCAACAAAATGTCCTTCAGTAGGTAAATGGATAAACAAACTGGTACATTCATACAATGGAATACCACTCAACTAAAAAGAAATGAGCTTATCAAGCTATGAAAAGACACGGGGGAATCTTAAATGCCTATTATTATACTAAATGAATGATGCCACTCTAAAAAGGCTATACACTGTATGATTCCAAGTAGATGCGATTCTGGCAACACGACACTATGAAAATATCAGTGGTTGCCAGGAATTTAGAGCTAGGAAAGGAGGAATAAGTGAAACAGAAGTGATTTTTAGGGAATTAAAACTATTCTGCATGATACTATAATGGTGGAAATATGTCATTATACATTGTCCAAACCCATAAAATGTACAACACGAAGTCTGAATGGAAACAAAACTTTGGTTGATAATATGTCAGTGTTGGTTTATCAATTATTACAAATATTTCTACACTGGGGCAGGACGTTGATGGTGGGGGAAGCTGGGGGAGGGGAGGACTCTGTACTTTCTACTCTATTTTGCTGTGAACCTAGAACTGCCATAAAAAGTAAAGTTTATTGAAAAAAATTAATACTTGATTCAGTTATTGGAAAACTTTTTAAGCATGCTGGGAACATGAGTATGTAAATATACTTAACTATAAATTAATTGAACTCTAAATACCAATCACATTTCCAATGATAATTTAGTGTCCAAATTGAGATGTGCTGTAAATGTAATATATACACTAGATTTCAGATTTAGTACAAAAGAAAATATCTCATTAATAGTATTTCCGTATTGATTACATGTTAAAATGGTAATATTTTGGATATATTGGTTAAACATCAAAATTTCACCTGTTTTTTAAATGTGGACACTGCAGATTTTTTAATTGGCTTGCATTATATTTTCATTGGATAGTGATGCACAGGATATTCACATGGCTTGTTCTCACACCATCTGATCAAGCTATCTAAAATAGCACTCTTCCATCACTATTTCTTTATTCTGATTTATTTTTCTCATAGCATTTCTCACTATAAGCATAGAAAGTAATTATCTCTCCCTCTGGCATATAAGTTCCACGAAGGCAGGGACTTTGTCACTGTTGTATCCACAGTACTCAGAACAGTTCTCTATACATATTAGGTACTCAGTAAGTAAATGAAAGAATGATCATTATTCTTTCATGATGGAATCTTTAGGCTTATGTTTTAGGGATCCGATGGACAAATATTGAGGACTCAACATTTGAAGAATGAATTTCAAATCCATATTTGTGGGTCTCAACATTTCAATCCTCTATTTCCAAATACTTACAGAACAACTATATTTGTATGTCTTCAAGTTTATTCTACTGCCATCTCTAAACTGCTATTAAATGCATACAATTAATTTTTCCTTTCAGTGATTATCCTTTGCAGTTCTAGACTTCCCACTAGGTTTCATAATTTTCATTTCTGTGCTGAGATTCTCTATTCACTCATTTAAAACATATTTTTGTTTAATCTTTAAACATATTTTAATACATACATTAATAAATAACAATATAAAAAAACAACAAAGGCCATGTCAAATTTTTTTTTTTTTTTTTTTTTAGAGGGCACTGTCACTGGCCCTCATATATGGGATCTGAACCGGGACTGCTGGCATCCCAAGCCAGCTCTTAACCACTGTACCACTTGGCTGGCCCTTAATTTTTTTTTTTTTCTTCAAATTTTTAAACCTATGGATCATATTCCTTTTTGTCTTCATGTCTAGTAATTTTTTATTGAATACTGGACATTGTGTATATGTTGTAGAGATTCTGGATTCTGTTATCTTCTGAAAAGTGATGGTTCTTGTTTTAGCAGATACTTACTTCAGTTACTGAGTGGTCACCTTGAAGTGGTATATAGGCCTAGTTTGGTTTTGTTAGTTCATGTCTATGGATAGCCTAACGAGTTTCATACTTGGCAGGACTCAATCTCCATACTGCGTCTCCCCTGACAATCTTGTCAGAGCATGTTGGAGCATGTCTAGAGTAGGTCTTACTTTAGGGCATGGTCTACTCCTGAGGTATAACCTTTCTAGTGTTTCAGCTGGATGCCACAGCTGTTAAGATCTCCATCTTGGGAGGCCCAGAAACCCAACGTCTCTTAGCACTGCTTTTAGGCCAACACTTGTTGACCTTTGGTATCTCTTTTCCATTCTCAATTGTGTAGCAACTGCTATCTAGTAAGTATCAAGTGGTCTTGCTCTGATTATATACAGTCCCAGACTTGTGGTAACCCCATAAAGATGTCTGAAATAGCTCTTCTTTGATACCCAACCTCACAGATTCCTGCTTCAGCTGCTCTCCACTATGATCTCTGTCTTCTCAGCTCAGCACTCTAGCCTCTTTACACCCCAGAAAGCTGGATGATTGTGGGGCTCAACTGCTTAAGTTGCCCTTCTCTCAGAAATTTCAGTTTTGTGCTGCCTGAATACAGTTGCTTAATATATCTTCTACAGTTTTTATTGCTGCTATTAATCCAGAAGGGATAGTTAAGTTAATCATAGCCAGAAGCAGATTTTTGGAAGTAGATTTTTTGGAAGTAGAGCTAAAGAAAGAGGAGCAGCCCCTCAGGTGGCAAAAATAAGAAAATGTGACCTGCTGGATATCTTGGTTAGAGCTTTGAGTAGGGGAGCTGGTCTGAGAGAATGAAGGTAACAAGTAGAGAAAAGCAGAAATGGGAATTGGTTAAACAAAGATGGCAGCACTCAAGTCCTTGTTTCAATTGCCCTCAAGTCGAGGAGACTCCTGCCCTGTATGCAGTTAGCTTACATGGACCATTAAATTTCCCCTTTTTTTTCTGGTATAGTTGGTTGAATTTTCATTTGGAACCCTTATCGATGAGTCTTTTAAAAGGAGCTGGATACAGCCCTATTAGAACTGAATATTGATGGCTCACATGTGATGTTAAAACTTGGAAATGTACTGATGTTACAGTGTTTGTCTTATTTGGAGCCATTGGGCCTGGCCAGACATGTGAGGGAACAGAAGTTTCCAAGGTCAGCCATTATGGGAAATGACTGTCTCCCTCGCAAGTATTTTTTAACAGATTCTCTGTCCCATATTTTAGCAAATTTTGTTATTACAGCATTATACAAATGAGAAGTCAAAAAAGGCACACAATCTTCAGATTTTTAAAAATAAAGGGACATATTTTAGAAATGATTTTGAAGTCCGAATATTTACCCTGGAATCATCCATCCTTCCATGTATATTTTATATTCTGCATTTTCTCTTTCTTGGTCAGTAGCAAGTCACCTGAACTTACAAAGTTCTCATTATCTTACCCCTTCCATACCTCTTCCGCTTCATTTCTTTCCTTCTCACTCATGATATTCTAGCCTCACAACTGTAATGTTTCAATGAAGTAAAAATCTGAACATTTGGAACCTTAGAGACTTTGGAACTTTATTTATTTATTTATTTATTTATTAGCCAACCCATCCTGCCACCTGTTGGCAGCTCAGCAGCAGCTCAGGCTGGGCATCGAACGAACTGCTGTTGCTCAGAGCTCAGCTTGCACTCTTGAGCGAGCTCTTAACTAACTGAGCCACTTGGCCAGCCCTCAACTTTGTTTTATTTTTAATAGCTTTTATCACTGTTTAAAATGATCTGGTTCATGTTTACTTGTATATTGTCTGACTGCTCCCAATTGAATGTAAGCTCTATGTGAAAAGAAACCTGGTCTATCTTATCCAATGCAGTATTCTTACTACCTAGAACAATGCTGGGAACATAGGAAACACTCAATATTTGTTGAATAAACTAGCATTACAGTAAATATTCCTAGTGTAAAAATATCGGCCATTCTAGTTTAGCTTAGCTTAAATTCTAAATTTACTCAAATTTTGGTGTTAAAATGTATCTATTTGCATCACATGAGTGTGATGATGTGTGTACATGTATCAGAATAAGCAAAATAGTAAAACAAGTTTAATTTTTAATTTATTAGAACCCAGTAAGTGATGATTTTAAAAGCAGAGTTTTCATCAAATTAACGCTTAATTCAGGGCAAAAATACATTTGAAAAACCTAAATCTTAAGGCAGAAGTAAAACATTATAAAACCAGCATGTCTAATACAGACTGTAGAATGTCAGCATTTTAAGAGAGTCACATAGTATTTTATAGCATTAAAATGTTAATATAGTCTGAAGTATTATCAACTGATTCAAGATTTCTCAGTTTATAAAATGTCTATACTGTTAATTGAAGAAATTTTGCTGTGTAAGTAATAGCAACCATATAACCAAGTGATTCTTTTTATGACAATGGAACTAAGGCAAAAAATTTCATGGTTTTTATTTGTAAAGATTTTACAGTATTAAATATAAAGTATTACTAGGAGTATGTTTGAGATTCATCTTCTCACCCTAATGCCCATACTGTGTACTTAATTCCTTTTAACTCCATTTAAAAAAATTCTCTGAACTAGCATACCTATTTGTTATAAGCTGACTTGATTCACTGTAAAAGCATGAATTGTTTAGTTTACTTTGATATGATAGAAACAACAATTTTAGTAAATCACTACATCTTTTCCTGGTTGCTTAATAATTTCAAACTAAAGTCTAAGAATTTTTGCACCTTCAATAAGTGAAAAACCTGTTTTCAAAATCTGGATAAATTTGAATTTTGACTAGAACCTGAGTATGGGGTAGCAGGGTGGGAAGCATTTCATGTTTATGTGCAATACCAGTAGCCCTTCTAAAACACAGAGTTCGCAACCTTAAATTTCTCCTTATGACCAAAACCTTTTATTTTGGGGAAGGCGGAATAAGATTTAAAAGTGCTTTAACTCAGAAAACAAGGATTAGCTAGCTTATTGCATTCTACTAAAAAGTGTCAAAAAAGAAATGCATTTCAAATAATTTTGTAAGACTAGCAAATATGAAGTTTATGGGTTCTTAACTAACATACTAAGTAATTACAAAGGTTCTTCATCTTCATTACAAACTTTTAAGCTATTTTAATGAAACGGCTGTAGACCTCACTGTACTTCTATTTATCTGTGCATTAATAAAAATCTGTTAAAACTCTTTATTCAGTAATTCTGAGAAACTCTAGTCAAATAAGATCACTAAAACTACCAGAGAAGCTTTGAAATACTGATTGCAGATTTATTTCAAAGTTGACTTAGCCTCTTAGAATCTGGCATTTAAATCATGAATATCTTCACCAACTTGAAGTCTGAAAATATAAAATTTTTAGCCAGTGCTGGCTATAATTAAACAGTACTTATATTATGTGGGGGGGAAAAAATTGAAAATATATTGTCAATCATGCATTTCACAATTTCATGAACTAAGTAAGGTATAACTCATAAATATTGTTATGTCTTTGTAGACTATCTCAATTTTCATCAGGCCTTGCTGAGAGCTTATCTGCCAAAACACATCAGCATTCATGTAAAACAAAAAGAGTAGGGAAATGATTTTGCACACATGCTGCCCAGTGTTTGGCTTCCAGATTCCCTCTTTAACTAACTATTCTAGATATAATTTCTTGAAGAGCAAGAGCTAAGGGGTAGATTGAACAGAATACCTGTTGGGCTAACAAGAATATATTAGTATATAAAAAGTTTTTCAGCTGAATAACTGTTCTTACTGTGGTTATGCTATGTGCAGCATATAAACTGTACAACCATTTTATTCCTGTTTGTCCATTTGTGGAAAGAATTAGACTCAATAAAATGTAAAATATACATTAGTTTGCTTTAAATGCAAAGACTACAGTTTTGCTTATATTATTTCTGGCTCAACTGTAATATAACCAAAAAAAGTCTTTGCTTTAATAATACAATATGAAAAAGTTCACATATGTACATGGGTACATTCCTTCATTAAAATTTTTCCTTAAATCTATCTCAATGTATCTTTACAACTGATACAACTGATCTTTACAACAAAAGTCAAAAACAACAAAGTAGAAATGATTCCATTTTACAGCACTTTAGGTTTTCTGAAGTTTTCCTTTAGGGCTTAAAGAACATCATTTAAATGTTGCTTTCCATAGTCTGCAGGATCCATTTGAAGTTCTCGTTCTTCATCATCTGTAAGAGAAATAATTATATATCAAGAATATTATTTTTAAAATCACTTGCAGAAATCCAATTCAATAATGTATCTTTTCCCTCAGCCTTAAGGTAGTGTTCTGCGCATTATTTTACACCTTCTGCAAATACTGTTCTATTTCTTAGTCACTTGGCTAAAGAGAGAAAAGTCTGTAACCATTTTGGAATATTACTTAATTTTAACATCTTTTGATAATGGATAGATGGATGGATGAATGGAAGAAAGGGAGGGATAAGAGAAGGACACTAGATAGATATAGTTAGCAAACTTTTAGGAATCCACAAACATTGAGGAGTTGATCCTTTTATATAAATATAGTATTATTTCTATATAGACAAAGTTTAGTCCTTGTAATTAAAACTTTGGTAGAAATCAGTTCTGTATACATTTTCATACCTTTAAAAACCATAATGATTTTTCTAATTATAAAATTAATCCATAGTCACCATATAAAAATTAGAAATAAGATACTCGTGATCCCAACTTTTTTAACATTTTAGTGAATTCCTTTGCTTCTCTGCAAAGAGCTTACCAGTGACTTCCTAAATGGAATATATGAACCAAAACTTAATCTTTTCTTTACCAAAAAGAAAAACAATTACATAATATTGTTAGTAAGATCTTCAAAGTAACTTCATGTAACTATATGAAACAACTCCATATAGTGTTCTGGGGTTTGATTTATTTGGTTATTGACAGGTTTTTCTGGGTTCTTCTTGGCTCACCTGTCATTTCACATTACTGTTAGTTTATCTGCCAATAGCAATCCTTCTCTTCTAATTTGCTACAAACTACAGGTTTTAGAATAAGACTGCTCAGAGTATTAAAATGTTAGAACAAGAATGAAAAGTATTTCAATTACAGCCTAAGAAGCTCCCTTTTTGGTACATGGCTTTTAATATCTTTTGGCTCCTCCAGTCTTAAAAAATGACTTTTCTTACTTTCTGGTTCACAGTTACAACTACTCAATAGCTTAGTTTTTGGTAGATTGAAGTGTTACTAACATAACTTTCCAGGAATTTAATTTTATATGATTTAAGGATATATATATATATATATATATATATATATATATATATATATATATATTTTTTTTTTTTTTAGAGGGCAGTGTCACTGGCCCTCACATATGGGATCTGAACCGGGGCCGCTGGCACCCCAAGCCAGCTCCCAACCACCGCACCACTCGGCCGGCCCAAGGAGAGCTATATATTATTGAATCCAAATTCATATGTATATATAGCTTTCTGAAATCTGTTCTTTTGGGCTTGATAGGTTTTCTACTCTGAGCTTCTCTAGTATATCTTATGGTAAAATTACGTTCAAGAAAGATGCCACGTGGAGTATGTACTATGTATTAACTTTCCATAACGATGTGTTCTTATTTCTTTTTTAAATTTATTCATAAAAAATGACAACCAACCAACTTTCTCTTTCCTTTCAACAACTTTCCTGTTAACAAAAGAAATTTAAAAAAAAAAATAACTTTCCATTTAAACTTACAGAAATTCGCATTTAGAATTGCAGAAAACTATTTTGCATTGTATTCTAACAAACTGATCTCATATCTTTAATAGTGTAATCCACTAGATATCAGAACCCCAAATCTGTTACATGTAAAAGGCTAAAATTACATCCATAATCACACTTGTATTTTGAATAAATGCTAATCAATCTCTTATCAAAGAACTCTTTGTACTTTAAAAAGTTACCTTTGGTTTTAAAAAGGGAAATAATCACTGGCACCTAGGATCCATCTTGTGGTCCTCACCTTATGGCTATAAACTCATCTTTCAGGACTTTAATAATTAAATGAAGGCTTTCTGGAGCAGTGCTACAGAAAGCTGCTACATAAAGGAGAAATTTAATAGGAAAGTTATTGAAAGGAAAACATACTGTTACTTTTGGGGATTTTTAAATTATAAAGAGAAAACAAGATAAGAGCAAAAGGTCTAGAAATAGAAAAATTGAATTCTAGTCCTGGCTCAGGAACTTAACAAACATGATCTAGTTCCTATCTGTTGACCTCTAATTACCTTTTCAGTAGAATAGGAATAGCAACTGTTTTTCCTGCCTTAAAATAAAATAATGCATATGAAGACAGTCTTTACTTCCAAGGTCCTCTATAACTATAAGGAGGAGTTTGTTAGTTTTATTTATGCTCTTTAGCAAAGTTTTAGTATGGTGCCTTCACATTGTTTTTCAGAATTCATAGGACTTTTAGAGTATGGTGTTTTTCTTACATTGAGCTATATTTACATTAAGTAGAGTCCATTTTCAGTTTAGCTATTCTAACCAGAATTCAAATTTCTACTAACAAACTCTTTGCATTTTTCTGTAAAGTATGATGAAATGACCTATCCAAATCTGATACAGAATAACAGATAACCACTAAATATAATTATATGAACTAATATTTTATTTCACTTTACAAAACAGCAAAATCTGTAAATAGCTCACAACATGAAATGGTTATTAAGGAAATACAAAGACATTCGTAATTTATTAAATAATCCCTAAATTCCCTCTGAGTCAAGAAAGGACCACCTCCATAAAACAAGCTCTACTAAGCAAGAATGTCTCCGGGCAATAAGGCAGTGAGGTTCCACTAAAATGTACAAATGAATCCACAGGCTAAACTGCAATTATCTTCTAATGCAGGTAACCCAGAGAACAACTTCTAGATTCGCTTTTAGTTTTTTAATTATTAGTTTATTCGACACACACTTACATAGTTCTTACAGTGTGAAAGACTGTTCTATGGGCTGAACAAATATTTAAATCATATCTTCCACAAAACAACTCTTGAGTTAGGTAACTATATTTCTATTTTACAGATGAGGAAATTGAGGCGTAGAGGTTAGGTAATTCACAAGGTGACAGAGCTAGTAAGTGGTGGAGGTAGGATTATCCAGGCAGTCTTGGCCCCAGAATCCAGGCACCTAAACACTATGCTAAGCTTCCTTCCATAGGCATACTTAGTAATATGTACATCATATCCTATTAAACAAACTTGGAACTTATATGGGAAAAAGAGTACAGCGAATTTGTAAAATCCATCTCCTTAATACAATAAAGAATTAATTAAAAGATATATCCATCAGATGTGTAGTATTTCCAGAACTGATCATTAAGAAATCGGGGGGGGGGGAATTTTACACCAATGTAAATAAAAAATTTCTTTTTGGATGCTTCAGGAAACCAGGAATTTAAAACCAAAATAAACCAGAATTGTAAACACGGGAAAGTTAGGCTGCACTTAATTCTACAAGAAAACACTCTGCAGGTAGTGCTGACCCAAATGGTCCATATATACAAATAGGCACCAGAGCTAAAGCTGGAATCTTTCAGCTCCCAATTGGCAGAGATGCTGCCCAAACCTCCGTTTCATAATCCAGAGTTTCGGAGACCAAGCCAGAGTGTCCTTAGCTGAAACCAGAGCTTTGGTCCTGTAGCTGGAATCTCTAATCTTAGGGACACAACAGCTTGAGAAAGACCTCTTCCTAATACGAGAGAAAGCAGAGAAGAGCCCTTATTGCTAGAACCTTGATAACGCTTCTGAAATGCATGCTTCAGTTTTTTTATTTCTCTTGCTGCAGAATCTCAATGGCCGCAGTAGTTTCCACTTTCTTTCCTAGGTTTGGGGGAAGATGTGTTTCAGGCATGCTGAAATTTGACACACGGTTTCCTATAATGCTTGTGTTATATATAGTGATTCCACTGTGAATGTGACCACAGAATTTTAGCACTGAGAAGAACACTAGTCAAATACGCTCATGGTACAGATGACGAAATTGTGGCCCAGAGAGTTTAAGTGACTTGAAAAGCTGGTCTCCTAATTCTCAGGCTAATATTTTTAACACTCTATTCTACTGCCTGCTTTGGCTACACGTGCAAATTGGCCTGGGAACCCAACCATTATTTCTACATTGAAGCTATGAAGAAATTCCATTAAATTCCATATATTCTAAATTAATAATAAACATTTGGAATCCAAATTGTTGATAAAGTAGAAAAGAGCCATAATTCTCCCTCCCCACTTTTTAGACAGTTAATACCACACCTAAAATTTTTTAAAATAAGACATTTTCAAATATTTAAACATATTTGAATTTATTTGGGTCTCCAGTATTCCTTTTTAGTCATTTCACCCAAATTGATCCTTTTTTATTTGCTGGAGTTGAGATGTTCTTGCATCTTTCTGTTCCGTATGATAAGGGAGTCCCTTTGGTAGCTGCCCTATCCTGCTGCCACCATCTAGTGAATCCCCAAATGGGCTAAAAATGATAAAGGCAACCCCCAACTCAAGTAAGATTCACTTGCAAATGAAGAAACCCCCAAATGTACCAATCCTCTTCCTACTTCATTGAGGATATATACCATCTTGGATCATTTTCCATATATTCCTTAGAATTGATTGATTTATTTTCTTGCGAAAGGAGAAAGGCAGGGCAGCATAAAGTGGAAAGCGGTAATGAGAACTGAGGATAGGAGAGGGAGAAGATACTGGAAAGAGAGAGAGAAGGCACTGAAGATAAATGTACCTGCTATGGATAAAAGTTATAAAAGTATTAAACTGAAATTTTGTAATAAAAGCCATCAACTTTAAGATAGCCAAAATATAAAAATGATTTTCAATTATGGTTGAAATTAATTGCTCTAATGAAAATCTCAAAATTATCCAGCAAGATGATAGAAGCCATTCTGAAAGAAAACTAGAGGTTTAAAGCGTAAACCAAGCAAGCTTCTAAAACCAGAAGTTAAAGGGTTATTAACCTCGTCACAGTTATAAGAATAAAAGCTCAATGAGAAAAGTATAAAATTATCAGTTAACAACATTACTGAGAGCCCTTTGTGTGCTAAGCACTATGAGGGATGCGGGGGTGAACATGAAGGCAGAAAAGGATACAAACAAAATAGAAGGCCAAATAAATGAAAATTCCTGCTTACATTCTAATTGGTGATATGATGTAACTGTATGAAAAAGCCTGAAAGCAACGTTATAAATAATTGCAAATAAATATAATTCAAACAAATCACAAAAGCAACAAGAAAAAAATGGTAAAATTTATGAAAAATGGATGAGATTATATAAAAGGTGAGTACAATTTATTCAAAAGTACCAAAAAAGTGTTTAAGAAGTTCTCATTAACACAGCCTTATAAAACTCCTAGCATTTATTAATCTCCTTTTATTCCCAATAACCAGTCTTCCAAAACTAAAATGGGCTATCAAAACAATGTCTAGGTGGAAGTCAGTTTCTAGTTTCCCTTTTTCTATTAACTATGTAGTATTCTAGGACAATTATATTTTCTTCTGAGTTTTATAAAAACAATTCTTGTCATAAACCTAAATACAATTTAATTACCTTAAAAGAGTTAAGGAGTAAATCATGACAGGTTACATTAAAAAAAAATATTTCATGCATAATATTATAAATTATAATACTTCACCCACCTATTAAGTTCATATTCAGCTTTTATGGAAAAAATGAAAAACTCCACAAATACTACTAAACGATGTAAGCAGGCAGAAAATAGGCCTAAAAACTTGCAATAAAGCAACAGACTCTGATACGCATGCATGGGGAGGGCTGCATGCACACAGGTAGATTCTGAACTTTCACTAAGTTAAAAGCTCAGAAGTAATACAGTTAACAAGGAAAATATGTTGAATCTGTGTATTAAACATAAAACAGACAAATCTTCACAAACTGATGGTTAAATATGAATTTTAAGCCTCAGAAAAAATTTCAAAAACAGTCTTCCTATGCTGAATCAGTAGTGAAATAATCTTATATTCAGAGCAGAGGAGACCATTCCTTTTATGGCTTCCCTAACAGTAAAAAGGTTGTCTGGTCAATGTTTGCACCTAGAATAATTGAAATGCTCTGTCTCAGATGAGAAACTGGAAAAGAATTATTTTCTGGGAGGATTTGCCTTAGGTAAAGTCTAAAGCCATTTTAAACAATTTAATTTTAAAATTTCTGAAGATTGTGAGTTTCAAATTGTAACTGTATCAATAACACCTAAGCTAACGAAAAATGAAAATAATCAAAATACGTGATTTACAGATCTACAAACACCACTATCATAAAATGGTTTTCAAAATGTAATTGAAAAACTGCACAGAACCTCTTCAGATTAAGGCTGTACTGCTAAAAAGTGGGGCAAGTTCTACACAAATTCAACCAAAAAGCTTAGAGGTGGGTTTCATGGTCACAGCATGGAGGCCAGGCCCACGCTCACCTTGGACGTCTTCCTCTCCACCATCACCATCTTCTTCCTCATTGTAAGCCAGCTCAGCCTGCTTGTCTGCCTCATACTCACCTACGTTACCATCATCCCCATTATAATCCGCCAGTTTAGAGCCATGCTGCGGATCAACAGGGGATTCATTCTCATCAAAGAATCGGCCTGTGAAGTAGGTAGAGGATTAATTCAAGAGTAAAGAGAGAAGAAAAGAAGGGACCTGTACTGGAGGCAGATCAGAAAGTAGACAAGTGAAACCTGGCAACTTTCAGGACACTGGTTATCAAAAAGATACATTTTGTGAAAGCTATCCAAGACAAAAGGAAATAAGAATGAGGACTGAAAATAACATTTAAGAATTTCCCTTTTGTGTTAATTTTAGGACTTGCTCCTTAAGGTTTGAATGTTTTCTTGAAGAAAGGGGTACCATATTCAGGGTTGTTCTAATAACCAACGACTTCTCTGATATAGGTATTTGTCTAATTTAACACTTTAGGACAAGAATAAATACTTTTACTACTAGATATATTACACATTTGAAATTTGTAGTCATTTATTGCTTTATGAAATGCCACTTTCCATGAATAATTTTGACAGCTTTTTAAAACTAAACAAGAACTAGGCAGCTTAGTTTCTCTGGGTACTAACACAAACTAACACACTTGAGGACTATCACTGTTACAGTGATTCACTACAGTCATGAATCGATTCCCAAAGAAGGACGGCAGAGGGAGTAAACTATCAAAATCCCCAGTGGTATGTTTTAAAAAACATCCAAGCAATTCTGATTTATTCTTCCCCATTTCCTAAACCAGATATTGAAAAGGAAATGGTAGACCCCAGTTCGGGTCCCACATATGAGGGCCTCTGACATTGCCCTCAAAAAAAAAAAAGAAAGAAAAGGAAATGGTAGAGAAAGCTTAACAAAGTGGACCTACATGAAGCTGTTATAAACATTCATAACAATTAAAAATCAAGAAGAGCAACAGATATAACACCAATTGTAGAAAACTATTCAACAACTCAACATTAAAAATAAAAATGTTAGCCACACTAAGATCTCACTCACAAGCACAATTTAAACTCTATTTTGACATCAAGTAGCATCAAAGTG
Source organism: Aselliscus stoliczkanus (assembly GCA_033961575.1). NCBI lineage: Eukaryota > Metazoa > Chordata > Mammalia > Chiroptera > Hipposideridae > Aselliscus > Aselliscus stoliczkanus. Next base: position 98,448,980 of record CM066732.1, on the reverse strand, counting down.
AATTTTATTCCAATCCCTAAAATATAAATAACATTAAATTACTGATAATGTAAGAATTGAAGACTTCTTAAAATTATAAACACTTTCTGTGATAGGTCTAAATTATAAAAATTTACATTGCAATGAAACATTTAGGGAAAAAATTAACAAGTTCCTTTGCTTGGAAAGAAAGGTTGAGTGCAAATGGAAAAAATTATGGAGGTACTGGTCGACTCTACAGATGGCTCAGTACATCATCTAGCCAATATACGTATTTCAATCATTGGGTAATGAGTCAGTCAGGAAAATAGTTAAAACAACAGCAACTGAAGTAATTGTGGCCAATAAAAAGAACAAAAAGTCAACTTAAATCTATTCTAGAATAAGGTTGATTATGTATAATAAATAAATGGAAAAGTTAATAAAACAGAGTAAGAGAAAAGAAATGAATATACAAAAGTTAAAAACGAAAAACAGTAACGAGAAGAATAGGTAGGCTATTAGTGAGAAAGACACCCTGTCCTCCTAATGATAGTAATGTAAAACAAAACATTTTGGTGGCTTTCATTATCTGTTTCCCTAATGATAAAATAAACCATGCCAATGTGAGCAAGAAAAGGGGAGATTTAAAGAAATCCACATTTTCCTTTTTCTTACTATTCAATATTTACTATGGAGAAAACAACTGGAGCAGTTAAATAATCTTTATGCAATGTGAAACTGCTGTTTTAAATATATAAACATTTTAATAAGGTAGTTACCAGTGAGTTTCTCAAAGTACACTATTTCCTCCAAGAAAATGTTTTCATTTTTTATCAGTTATGCACTACAGAAAGCTAAAAAATTAGTCCTTGCAAAATATAGTAATAAATATTACCAGACATGGTATGTTAACCAAAGAAATCTGTGCCTACTATAATATTCCAACAGAACAGTTAATAAAGTTTCTTTATTTTAAGTATTTGTTGATCTGACTAGCCTAAATTCAGTCATAAAATTTTAACACTATGATTACAGTGACACTCAGAGATAATAAAAATCACTAACAAGAATGGATACCACATAACTGTCCTTTGTTAAATAGTAATTATGCCATCATACATACAGAATTTTCATTTTTGAAGAAAGAGCTAACCCTTAATAAACAACAAAAGAGAGAAAAAGAGCCAACTACACAACACTGCCAGTCAAGTTGGGGACATCAGACAAACTTCACATTATACAGTGTATAAACATGACAGTATAAATAAAAATGCATAATGCTGATCAATATAACAGACTGCTAAATGATATAATTGTCAGGCAACATATTTGCAAAGAAGAGTTATACAAGATATACTGAGCTTAGGGTTCCAGTAAGATATCCAAATGAAAATATTTTATAGACATATGAAAATTTGGAACTAGACTCTAGGTGTGAAGTGAGGGATGGATGTGTACATTTAAGACTCATAAATGTAAAGATTATAGGTTAAATAATGAGAACATTTCTCTTAAGAAATAAATATTTACAGAAAATACCTATAAGTCAAAAAGGAATGATCTTGAAGAATAGCTATATTTAAGAAAGGAAAAAGGAAGTAATGAGGGCAAAGTTATCACCTGATGGTATAAATCTGTGATGTGTTTCAACAGGAATTGAATATTAGACTTCATCTCTCAAGTATTTTACCTATTTAAAGATTTTAAATCCAGTTCTGTCTCTCAGTAACCACAACGTTAAAGCTGTGCCCACTTAGGGGAGTAATACAGTAATTATATTCAGTTTGGATCACTAGATTTCCTTATATTGTAGCAAAATGCACTTGTGTACTTGAATATTATTTTCACCCTGATGGCTGGCGGAAAATGATTAATTTAGTCTATCAGCAACAAGATAGCTTCATCCCAACAGTTTAAACACGAAGACACAAAAAAGAAGCAACATACACACTAGCTGTTGAAAGTGTTTAGGCAGTATCAACTTGGAAAAACAAATTATAGGACACTGCTAATACACTTTTTTGTTCACTTTATACAATAGAACTTCAAATAGAACATTAGATATTCTTTAAAACACCTTAAATGTCAGATTATAAGCTTCAAAGACCAGTAGAAAATGAAAAGGATAATGACAAATAACTAGAACATTTCTAAATCACAAAAGGGCATTTCAGTCAAAAGACCTAATTGTAACTCTGTACTCTAAATCAAAGCAAGATAAATTACTTTTTTGCTTCATTAGCTCAAGGTTCATTTATGGGTTTCAGTTTCTCAACTAGTTTATGAAAAAGAGTTTTACATTTTTCATGTCATCCTTTTAATAATTACCACTATTATAAACAAAATGAATCAATCTGAGTTGGTTATAATAACTCTAGAGAGAAAGAAAAGGAAATTTTTACGCTAAAGGAGGCAACCTTTTTCTTGCTTTCATCCGCCAGTAGCAAGTTATCCACTCTGTACCATTCATTTGGCAATCAACACATTCAACTAACTTTTACCTGCATTGTTCAATTTAAAACCTACAGTTTTGACTATTTCAAGTATCCCTGAGGGTCCAAGACACGTGAAAACTTAAATCTGTTGACACATGACTTAGAGTTGTGAATGCTAGGAGGGTAGGATGTACAAATTCAAAAATGTTACTGCAGGCTTTCCTCACAAAACAATACATAGGGAAAACTACTGACTAGCTTTTGAACGGTTTACTTTTATTTCATTATCAGGAACATGTTGGGGCAAAAGACCATGCTTATTTTGCATCTCAAGGTATATGACGACTTCCATATAGGAAGGAATCTGTTAATTGACTGGACTTACAGAAGGTAAACAGAAACAGAGGAAATGAAAGAAGCATGGTAGCTAGAAATTATGGCTAAAAGCATCTGAATAATTTGTCTCTTTCCCCCATTCCCAATGCAAAGAGGTTCAACTGCTCTTTCCCTTTGTTTATATAATCCACAGGTTGCCTTTTTGTTATTTTTATCCTTAAGATTTATTTGGGGGGGGGGGACAGCAGGAGAAGAAGGGAAGGAAAGCACACAATTCAATTTGCTTCAAGACCAAATACTGTTGTCCTTTGCCTCTCCCTTTTATCCTACACAGAACTTACTGGACTAGCCTTAGCACAGGTACAGGATAGAGAGACCTGAGGTGGGAAGTAATTTGATAATTTTTGAAGAATACCAGGCATGCATTACATATGTATGACAACCACAATAATCGTATGTACATTAAAAACTTGGATATTCCACTTCAACATTCAAATATTCTTTAACATTCAGAATAAACAAGGCTATAATGTAGTTGAGTAACAAATTCTTGTGTGCTAAGCTTGATTGTCTTTCTGAATCCATATGAAGAAAATGTCTCCTCAAGACAATATTGTAGCCCACTGAAGAATGGAACAAACCTTTTTTTTTTTTTTTTTGAGGGCAGTGTCACTGGCCCTCATATGTGGGACCCAAACCAGGGCCGCTGGCTTCCCAAGCCAGCTGCAGCAAACCTTTTCTTCAAATATTTCACAAAAGTCTTTCTTTTTAATGTAGCACTCTGATTTACATTTTATAGAAGTTTAACAGATTTTTCTATTTTTTATTAATAAATATTTTCAGATATACACAGAATTATGGAAAACACAGCATCTGTGTATCCATCATCCAGAGCTTTGTCAAATTTTAACTTTTTTTGGGTCATCTTTGTTTCAGAACTTTTAAATAAACATTAGATACAGTTAAAGTTCCCAGGGTACCTCTCCCTAGCATTCTCCTATCCCAAAGGTTGCCTCTATCTTAAATTGGGTGTTAAGCATCTGCATGAGGTTTATGTATTCATTAATAAATAGTACTGATTCACGAGCCTTTGGACTTTATAAACATGGCATCTGGGCAGGAAAGGGTTAACTCAGGATGCCTGGGCTGCTGAAACCCTGCACATGCCAAAGAAAGGCTTGTCTTCAAAACTGGTCCTTTGCTGGATCCTGGAAGATGACTTAGTCTTTCCGCTTGGTAAGTGTTTTTGTAAGACTGAGGCTTGGGCCATGCTATACAAGTTTGATTGGATAAATTTATCCTAACAAAGTGATTTATGGTGAATATTTGTTTTTGCTAGGTGGACCTGGGGAAGGCCTGGAATCAGATTAGCTGAGCTCAGTCAGACGTGCACGGCATGACTACACCACTGACCCCCAATAAAAACTATAGACACCCAGGATCAAATGAGCGTCTCTGGTTGGCAACACTTCCCGTGTTGTCACACATCTTTGCTGGGAGAATGAAGCACATCTCCATGCAACTCCACTGGGAAGGGGCACCTGGAAGCTTGTGTCTGCTTTCTCCTGGGCCTCGCCCCATGAGTCTTTTCCATTTGCTGATTTTAATCCGTGTCCTTTCACTGTACTAAACTGTGAGTGTAACAACTCTTCTGGGTCCTATGAGCCCTTCTACTGAATCATCAAGTCTGAGGGTGGTCTTGGAACTCCGAACACAGTATCATCATATATCTATTTTGCAATTTGCTTTATTCCTTCTACATTATGCTTCTGAGATTTATCCATGTTGATAAGTGTGGCTTTGTTCATTCATTTTAACTCCTACATATGATTCCATTGTATGTATAGTACACACCATTATTTATCCATTCTCATATTGATGAACATGAATGTTTGTGTACATGCCTCCTTACACATATGAAAGTGTTTGTAAATACATATTGGGGGCACAGTTATAGGGTATAGGTATCTTCTCACTCTGATAACCAGTTGTTATTGGTTTATTAGGGTTTTCAAATCTTGAGGAAATTTTGATAATTAATAATTTTCCAGAAAATTATCCATTTGACCTAAGCTTTCAAATTTATTGTCAGTTTTTAATAATATTTTCTTGTGATTTATAGTCACACCCTCTTTGTTGTTCTGAATATTATTTATCTTTTCTATTGTGCTTCATTAGTATTACTAGAGGTTTGTTTATCTGAGTTGTTTTTTTTTGCTCCTATCTAATTATTCTTTATTTTCCATTTCATTTATGACTGCCCTTGTCTTTATTTTTTCCTTCCCTCTACATTCTTTAGGTTATTCTTTTTCTTCCTCTTTCTCTGAAGGCAAATTGTTTGGGCTCTAACCCTAACTAATCTATTTTTTCCAATCTACAAAATAGGAATAATGCTAGTATCTACACATGGGTTTGTTATGAGTTTATATGTACAAACACTTTAGAACAGCAACTGACACATAATCACTCTGGCTACCACCACAACTACTATTATTACTACTACCACTTTTTTTTTTTTTTTTTTGAGGGCAGTGTCACTTGCCCTCATATATGGGATCCGAACCGGGGATGCTGGCTTCCCAAGCCAGCGCTTAACCACCGCGCCACTCGGCCGGCCCAACTACTACTACTACTTTTGAGTTGAAGTCAACCATTTAATTCTTTTTTTTTCCTTAATGCTTTTGAGATCATAAATTTAGCCATAAATACTACGTTAGATGTATCCCTCACATTTTGAGATGTGTGATATTTATATTATTTTTCAGTCTATACAGATTGAAATGACCATTATAAATCTCCCCCAAAAGTTTTGAGGATTGACTTTTTTTGTTTGTTTGTTTGTTTGTTTGTTTTTGAGGGCAGTGTCACTGGCCCTCATATGTGGGACCCGAACCAGGGCCGCTGGCATCCCAAACCAGCTCTCAACCACCGTGCCACTCGGCCGGCCCTTGAGGATTGACTTTTTAAGTTTATAATATAGAAGTTTTAAACTGCTATTCATGATTTATTTATTTTTTTTTTTTAAACTTTCCATCCATCTTTTTTTAAATTTATTTATGTTTTTTTTTTTAGAGGGCAGTGTCACTGGCCCTCATATGTGGGATCAGAACCCGGGCTGCTGACATCCCAAGCCAGCTCTTAACCAATGCGCCACTCGGCCGGTCCCTATTCATGATTTAAATTGCTTGAAATTTATTAAGACTCTCTGTGACCTGGTATCTAGACAATTTCTATAACTTTTCCATGTGTACTTGAAAAATATTTCCCTTTTGTTAAGTGCAGGGATCTGTATAGATTTATATAATTGAACAAACTTGATAATTTTTGCTTCAATGTTTCTATAGTCTTGGTGATTTATAAACTTTGACAGAAGTATATGAAATCTTTCATATTAACTATGCAATTGTCAATTACTCCTTGAAATTGTGTCAGCTTTTTGTCTTCATATTTATGGCTGTTTTTAGATGATTATTTCCTCTTTTCAGTAGATTGTTCTCCTTGTTATAATGAAGTATCCTTTAATTTTTCTTTTTTCCTTAAAATCTATTTTGTCATTTGTTCACACTTTACATCAGCTATCCTGTGATTGGTTTTCAATAAGGAATATCTTTTCTAAAATTATGGGAAAATATACATTACATACAATTTCCATCTTATCCATTTTTAAATGTAGAGTTCAGTGGCATTAATTACATTAACATTGTGCAACCATCACCATCATCCATCTCCAGAACACTTTCATCTTTCCAAATTGAAATTCTGTCTTCATTAAACAATAAGTCCTCCTTCCCCACTCAGCCCCTGGCAACCACCATTTACTTTCTATCTCTAAGAATTTTGACTACTTTAGTTACCTCATATAAGTGGAATCAGAACAGTATTTGTCTTTTTGTAACTGGTTTATTCAACTTAGCAAAATAACTTCAATGTTCATCTGTGATGTAGCGCATGTCCAAATTTCCTTCCTTTTTAAAAGACTAAATAATATTCTACTGTACATATACACCACATTTTGTTTATCCATTCATTCATCAATAAACACTTGGGTTGCATTCACCTTCTGGCTATTGTGAATAATGTTATCATGAATATGCGTGTACAAATATTCGTTGACGTCCCTGTTTTCAATTCTTTTCGGTATATACTCCAAAGTGAGAAATATCTTTTTATTTTCACATTTTCTATGTGTATGTGTTTAAGATTTAGTTGTAAACACTATATTGCTGGACTTTTATATCCTTTTCATTATCTGGTCTTTAAACAGATAACTTTAATCTGTTTATATTTATCAAGGTTTTTGTAGTATTTGATATCTTATTTCTTTGATTTTACTGTTAAAATTCCCCTTGGATTTTTCTTCTTCGTTTTTTTCAATATTACCTCTTTTTCCTCCTCTACCCACTATTAGATGGAAGAGTACATTGTATTTGTATTTTAATGTTACTCTTAAATTTTAAATATACATACTTCATAATCTTTTTCTAACAAAACTTCAACGTATTCAGTATTTCTGTCCTCTTTCTACACAGGACATGGACCTTCTCACTTTATCCTTGAACCGTCTGTCATTTATATTATCCGCTATTATTTTTGCTGTCTTCACACAAAAAAATAGTTTTCTTAAGTCAATAACTAATTAAACAACAGCTTTGATCAATTTGAGTTCCCGTTTTTGGGGGATAGTTGTTACCATCCCTCTTCAGTTTTCTTTGTAATGAAAAATAAATAACCTTTATTCTTCTTTCATTGAGGGTCTATAAGATGTAAATTCAGTCTTGTGTAACTGAGTATGTCTTCATTTTGCCCTTGTCTTCATTATACGGTATAACATTCTATGTTGGTAATTATTTTCTACTCATCACGTGAAAATATTATTCCATTTTCTTTTGACATTTGATATGCTGATGAAAAGTCTGCTTTGAATGTGATTGCCATTCCTTGGAAATAAACTATATTTTCTGGTATTATTTAAGATTTTTTTCCCTCAATATTTGGATACTCTGATGTTTCCGTACAATGCCTAAAAGCAAAGATTTTCTTCATTTATCATACTTGACACTCAGCAGGTACATCTGATGTGAGAACTCTATGTCTTTCTTCAATTGCAGAAAATTCTGGGCTCTTCAAATTCGAAATTCAAGTATTGATTATTTACCATTTCCTCCATTCTCTACCCCAAATTTCAATTAGACAAACATATATCTTCTGTTTCTCTTAACATCTGTCGTGTGTGTGTGTGTGTGTGTGTGTGTGTATACAAAGGGTGCCAAAAAAATGTATACACATTTTAAGAAAGGAAGAAACTATTAAAATTGTAGGACTCAATATATGCTGATAACAAAAGATGAATACTAGTCACATTTGACTTCTGCAAGTACAAGAGGTGCTCAAAGTGGTTACCATCTGTGTCCAGACACTGCTGATTACAGCAAACTACTTGAGCAGCGTTGACCAAAGTGTCCACTTCTAAACATTTTTTTGGCACCCCTGGTATATACATACATACATACATGATGATATAAATTTGTCTTTGAGTCTGTCTTGTGTCTCTGTGACTCTGTGCTACATTACTGATGAATAATATCTGAGTACAAGCTTCCAAGTCACTTACTTTAGTCAACTATGGTCTACCATCTCAGACACTGATTTTTTTTTTTTTTTTTTAGCTGAGCCATCCTGCCACCAGTTGGCAGCTCAACGGCAACTCAGCTCGGGCTGGCCTCGAACTGCTGTTGCTCAGAGCTCAGCTCGCACTCTTGAGCGAGCTCTTAACCAACTGAGCCGTTCAGCCGGCCCTTAGACACTGATTTTTTATTGCTATGATTATATTTTTCATTCTAAAATGTACAACTGATTTTTTAATATCTGTTTTGTTTTATTCCTGTCTATTTCTTAATCTCTTCTTTTTCTAAGTTATTTCTTCATTTATCTTTTTGAGCATCCTTAAACATCCTAGTTTATAGTAGACTATTACATACAATTGTTTTCATGTTTCAATTATTGGTATGTGGGCTCTCTCTTGGTATTATAGTTTTCATTGTTTTAGAGTTTTGGTTTGCTGACTAATTTTCAGTGTGTGTGGGCTATCTGTTTATATTTTTCCTCTTTTTCCCCTCTCTGTGTTCACCCATATTATCTCATCATTTTAAAGTCACCCAGTTTCCCAGTTTAGGATGAGTCTTCACAATCACATTTCTGAGTTTCTATTCCATGATAGTACTGAGGACAGCACAGATGCAGTACAGAACCAATGGTGGTATGGTTTAGTGCACAGTCACAAGGCTGCAAGTGTAAGTTCCTGGCTACATAAGCCTTCAGGGTGCTCAACACTGTAGTCCTTGATGGCAGTCAGCCAGAGTTGTATTTCTGCTTCCTCTGCCAAGGGAGACGGGGTAACAGTCAGGTCCTGGCTTTAAGCAATAAGCCTGGCTCCCATTTTAAGTGGTTCCAATTTATTCTTATTGCCTTCAGGAGCCAAATTCCTGGAAACCTGCATTTCCAGACCCAGAGCCTAACAGGTCCTATCATTCAGTTCCTTTCATCATCCTGTATGTTTGTGTCATTTCTGGACCACAGAAATGTTTAATGTGTTTTTGAGATTATCAATATCCTTTTAGTTCTCTCTTTTTTTACATTTTGTCTATCATTATGTGTGTGATCAGAGTGGATATGTCAAAGGTGAACTCACTAAACCATCTGGACCACAAGTTAAAAAATACTTTTTTTTTTTTTTTGAGGGCAGGGTCACTGGCCCTTATATGTGGGACCCGAATTGGGGCCGCTGGCATCCCAAGCCAGTTCTTAACCACTGAGCCACTCGGCTGGCCCAGAAAAAAAATCCTTTTAAAAGATCCATATATGAAAGAAAATCACGTTCTCTGATACACTAGTTTGTCTCTCCAGTGTTGTTCAGGAGGATCATTACCATGGTTAAATAAATAAATCCCTGCCGCTACTCACCCTGGAGCATGCTACACAGAAAAGTCCATGTGAGAAGCAGCTCGGTCAACAATCACCACCTAGTTATTTGGAGTAATTGTCCTTGTGACTTTCACTATAGGGCTGAGGTGTGAAATGAACCATTTTCTCTACTCAAGAGAATAAATACATAGGGTGCCAAAAAATGTATACACATTTTAAGAAAGGAAAAAACTATTAAAATTGTAGTACTCAATATATAGTGATAACAAAAGATGAATACAAGTCACGTTTGACTTCTGCAAGTACAGGAGGTGCTCAAAGTGGTTACTATCAGCGTACAGACACTTCTGATGATGGCGAACTACTGCTTGAGCAACACTGACTGAAATGTCCACTTCTATAAATGTTTTTGGCATCCTCTGTATATATAGGGAGGTATGTCCCTCTTAACTGGCAAAACATGTGGGCCTTCCCTGGATTCTCAATTTCAATTACTTTAGAGGGTGTCTATTTCTTTTTTTGTTTTTCTTTTTTTTTTAATTTTTAAAATTTTTAAAATTTTTTTAAATTCTTTTATTCTTTTATTGTGAAATAAACATTTTTAAAAAAAATTAGCTTCAGGTGTACAACACAGTGCAATAGTTATACTTTTTACCCCTCAAAGTGACAAACCCCTTCCCCCAATTCGCCAACCCTCCCCCCACCCCATATCATACATATCTATTACAATTCCTTTGGAGGGTGTCTATTTCTTGAAATATGCCTATAGGATACTTTGAAGTATCCCCTAAACTATATTTTGTGTCAGCATATAGTCTACATTCTACATTTAAAATAAAACTAACCCAAATATATTTTCCAAATATAGCAAACAATGCCAAAACTTGTGGTGATCACTGTATAAAGTGTAAGTACCCTCTATATCTAATAGTCAATGCTTTCAATAAAGTTTTCAACCTGCTGTAACAGCATATCATTTTGTATACATAGAATCAAGTACTTTTATATTCATTACTTATTTATACTTCTATTATCATTTGCATTTATTGATCTCTCCATACAGCTTTGGTCTCTAGATGAAGTAAAATCAGATGAAGATATGGACTGAAATTATATCTGTCTTGTCTTCATAATACAAAAGCAATCAAGCAGGACAGAAAAAGAGATTCCTCACATTCTCAGATTCTTTCTTCCTCTCCCCACTTCATATTTTCCATTTATCAATGAGGCCTCATTCTAACAGTGTTCAGCCCCTAGCATTTTCAATGTAGTATCTTTTCTCAAGACCACAATCTCCTCATTTGCCATTTTTCAATATCACTTCACAGTCTGATGCACCTTACTTGTTAAATTTCAGTTAATACTTACTTCTCAAGCTGAGTATAATCTCAGTATAACCTTTCTATACTACCATGGATTCCAAATAGTTAAGCCCCTGCCCTGGATCAACCATAGGTTTCTTTTCTACATTTTCCTGCTATGGAAAAAGGCCACAAATTTGAATAACAACAAGCATCAAACTAGTAAGATAAATGGATGTATCATGTCAGAGTGGGGTTATAAGAAATGGGACATGGCAAGTCTCATTCTAAAGGAACTGTCAAGGGCCCGCTGAGTGGCATGATGGTTAAGTGCTGACTTGGGAAGCCAGCGGACCCGGTTCAGGTCCCACATATGAGGGCCAGTGACACTGCCCTCAAAAAAAATAAAATAAAACTCTAAAGGAACTGTCATAATCAGTTTCAGAGATTATGTCAATCATTCTCATTTAATAGAATCCAGATATTGGGAATTTTATGTGAAATCACTTGAATGTTAAATATCGGCAACTATTTCAGATTTTTAAAAATCACTCTAATGGACCAAACAAAACTTACATGTTAGCTGGAAGTGGACATGGGTCATCAGTTTTCAATCTCTGCAAAAGATTGTTTTTGCTATTTAACAAGGTTTTGGAAACAAAACACATAGAAGCTAACACAAGATTGCATTCTTCAAATTCAACTAAAACCTGGCAATTTCTATAAGCCTCAATGTCTCTAATGAACAAATAGGCTTGCCCATCATCTGCTATTCCAAATGTTCTCTTTTGCCTATTTTGAATACAGATGGAGAAATGAAGTTAACAGTTAAAACCGCAGAGGAAAAAAAAATGCCCTTAATGCTTGTTCATGAAGAACAAAATCAGAATAAAATGGCAAAATATTCTTTTTTTTTTTTTTTTTTGAGGGCAGTGTCACTGGCCCTCATATGTGGGACCCGAACAGGGGCCGCTGGCTTCCCAAGCCAGCGCTTAACCACAGCGCCACTCGGCCAGCCCGCAAAATATTCTTAAAAGACAGCAGAAATGGAGATATAGTATATAAAAACTAAAGTATGCTACCAAACAACAAGAGGAAAAATTGTGGCTCTAAATGCATAATGTTTTCCCTAACAAGCATTCACTAAAAGTTTGTTTAAGTGAATATATTATTAAGAAAGAGAAGTGTGAAGAATTAAGTATCTACCTAAAAACTTAAAAAGGAAATAAAGGGACAAGTCACAAGTAGCAAAAAATGAAAGTACATATAAGACAAATTAGAAATTAAAAAGTGACAAAATTAGTAGATGGGTTTTTGAAAAATAAAAAAATTTAAACAATTGATAAACTACAATTAAGAAGAGAAAGACTATAAAAGTTATAGGGCTAGAAATTTTAGAATAGAGAAGTTAAAAGTAGGAAAGTTCTCATAATTATATATTAATATAATTTATGACCAAGTAATCATTTTGATTGTATGACTATCTACAGATACACAAAATTCTAAAACTAATGCAGTAAGTTTAACAAATAATTAATAAATGCTTACTACACATATGTGAGGCTGGGTAAATAAAAAGAAGAAGACACAGTTCCTGCCCTCATGAAGTTATTCCTACTTTAATAGAGAAGACAGATATATAAACAGTTACAGAATTCAGAATACACTACCCAACACTGCTGGTTCTTTAACGTTTTGTTTTTCAGATATAAGAAAATCTTTTTCTCTTTTCTTTTAAGCTATCTACAACTTAGAGCAATCTGGTAAAGTATACCTTTCTGAAAAATGAAATGATTAAACGATTACTTAGAAACTCTTAGTGAGTAATCTTATTTTCATGGCAATATAGTTATTTGGGTAAATTCAATTAAGAATCTGTTCTCCTTGTAATAGGACACACTTGAAAACTTTGGTTATATTACCAAGGGTATAACTAGAATTCATACTTGAGAAGGATGCATAAAATCAGATATGACCAGACAGTTGTACAGAACTAAGGTTGACTTTAAGGAGTCAACACTTATAAAGTCTCTTTTGCAAAAGCCTGCCTATACCTAGCATACAGGTTCCCAGCCTTAAAGGTGAGCAAGGAAGGTCACTTCCTGCAGGCCTAGGAACCTCAGCCTATCTTGGGAACCTTGAGAAAAGAGGAATTCACGTAAGTTTAGGTGTTACAGAAAAGTCTGATGGAGAATCCTTGGCTTGGCTTCTTATCTCCCAGAAGCTTTTAAAGGTCTGAGATTCTTTGTGAAAAGTTGCAGCAAAGCAAACTCAAAAGACCTATGTGGTCAATCACTATTCTTACTGCACTTATATATAATAATTAGGCCAAGTTTAATGAGACTAGACTTATTTTGCAAACAAATTAGTCTTACTCTGATTATCTTTAATAGAAATGGGGATGACTATAGAGAGAAAAATGATGCTTCTGTAGAAAACTATAGCACACCCTTGTAGGTATTACATTTTAGTCCTATTTATTGTCTTTAAGACTTTATTACCTACCTGTGAACTCGACTGGATCCTGAATCCTTCTAGGTTCCTCCAACATCTGGCTACAACTTTCCAAATTCAAGTTGCTAATTTTTCTCCCACCCTTCTGTTTTTGAATCACTAAAAATTAAAACTGCCCTCTACCCAAAGCCCTGCAAGCTGAAGCTGGAAATTTTGATGTAAACTTTAGAGAAATCACCATAATAACTGAGCCACTTAGAAGGTTCACCAGATCATCTGATGACACCATCAGAGACATTTAAAGTTGAAAACAGGAAGAGCTATCATATTGCCAGTGCCTGTCCTCATTCCATCTAAAAATGCCAACATCAAGAAAATCTTCTCAACTGCATACCTACTAGACTAAAAAACTGAGTTCATAGTTTCTTGTAACCATTAACCTCTGTTTTTCTTTTGTTTCCATAGAAATGCCCAGGACTGAGAGACTGGTTCAATGGGTTATGAGACAGTCTACCAATGCAGTTTCTGGACTATGAAACTTCTCAGGGAAGTTTCAGACAGGAGAATGATGAGATTAGGACCTACTACCCCAAAACATGGTACCTGGGCATATTAAATACAGTAGTCCCTCATTATCCATGGTTTTGCTTTCCATGGTCAATTACTTGCATTCGACCTTGGTCTGAAAATATGAAATCAAAGATCCAAAAATAAATTGTTTATTAAAAAGGTTTTAAATTGTGCACCATTCTGAGTAGCGTGATGAGATGTTGTGCCACCCTGCTCCATCCCACCAAGGTCATGAATTATCCTTTTGTCCACTGTATCTACACTGTATGAGCTACCCACCGGTTTGTCACTTAGCGGTCATCTGTTATCTGATGGACCACTACAGTATCGCAGTGCTTGTATTCATGCAATCCTTGTTTTACTTAATAATGGCCTCAAAGTGCAGAGTAAGGATGCTGGCAATTCAGATATGCCGGCAATTCAGATATGCCAAAGAGAAGCTCTAAAGTGCTTCCTTTAAGTGAAAAGGTGAGTATGGTACAATAAAGTATTTTGAAAGAGAGAGACCACAGTCAGATCTTTTTTTTTTTTTTTTTTTTTTAGGGCAGTGTCACTGGCCCTCTTATGTGGGACCGAACCGGGGCCGCTGGCTTCCCAAGCCAGCGCTTAACCACCGCGCCACTCGGCCGGCCCCAGATCATTTTTATTACTGCATATTGTTATAATTATTCTATGGTGTTATTATTATTGCTAACTTTTTACAGTGCCTAATTTATAAATTAAACTTTACCATAGGTATGTATGTATAGATAAAACATAGACTATATATATGTGGGGTTTGGTACTCTCTGTGGTTTCAGGCATCCCCTGGGGGTCTCAGAATGTATCTCCTGTGGATAAGGGGAGACTACTATATTTCAAGCTGAAGGTATCTGAGAAATGGCATGTGCACGAAGGACTTTCTGAAACAGGTCATAAAACCCTCATGTGAGACCCTCCTATACCTGAAGGAAAGTTACATCCTTATATATACAATGGAGGAACACTGAGAAGAATCTAAAAAAATAAACCTTGCTAAGTTTCTCCCAGTTTACTACACTTACATCTTTCCCTTTGTCCTATAATATCTTTCCACAACTTCCCACTCTTCATCAGATCGAGCATAAAAACACTCAGGTTTAAGTATTTCTTTAAGTCTTCATTTCCTTATGAAGAGTCCCCTGTCATGTAAAATTTATATTAAATAAATGTGTATGTTTTTCTCCCATTAATCTGTCTATATCAGTTTAATTTTCAGACCCAGTCAGCGACCCTAAGAAGGTCAAGGAAAACTTTTTCCTCCCAGACAGTGGTTAATTACTGAAAAATATGGCATATACACTAATGAAAGTGTGTTCAATGGATTGACGTAGTATGAGAAGGGAGTGATTCACATGGTTAGGATAGTATGGATATGAAGGAGAGGTTTATCAAATAGGTGATAGCAGGGCATAGCTTTAAAGTATGATTAGGAGTTTGCTAGAAATAGAAGTAAGAAAAAGAAATACTAAAGAATTTCCCCAAAACTTCGAAAGTATAAATAAGGTGGTATGACAGTGAAAAAAGCAGTGACCCTGAAGATAAGGGACCCAGATAATAGTTCTGGTTGTTCCATTATTTACCTCAAGCAAATTAAACTCTCTGGATCTAATTTTTCTTGTCTATAAAATGAGGGAATTACATTAAAGTCTCAAACTTTAATGTAAATATAAATAAGGTCTAGGGTAGGGCCTGAAATCTTTTTAACAATCACAGGTGATATGGATGCTACTGGCCCACTGATTTACACTTTGAATATTAGGGCATTAGATTATCTCTACAGGTTCCATATACCTTAAAAGTTTATTTCAAATAATTCCTCTACTTTATTGATTTTTTTTTTAAGGGAAATGGGATTTTGAGAAGGATAAAGTCAAAGAAGTAAATTATAAGGTTAAAAAAAAAAAGAAAGTTTATAAGGCAAAAATACACTTAAAAAATAATTTCCCTTTATGACTAAATAGAGTTGTGGATGGAAAAGAGGTCACATATTAAACCTGATAAGCTCAGGTGACTGAAAATAACCACACAGGATGATGTGAATATAAAAATTCCTAACTAAGGTGGGCCATAGTGGGAAGTCACAACTTCAGTCTGTAGTTTCCTTGACAAAGGTCAATTTCTACCTTAAATGATCCTGTCTATTGTCTTTTTTGCATCTAGGAAACATGCTCTTAGAATGTCAGTACTCCCTTTTTCCAGCCCAGAGCAGGAAACTATAGAATGCTTTATTATTATTCTAGTCCCCTGATTACCATCTCTAAGTGCTATAAAAAGTGAACTATTAACTATCCTGTACCCTCCTATGTAAAATAAGTACCTGTCTCTCCAATTTACTTTTATCCAATCCCAGAGATTTCCCGCTTTGCTTTCTCCCATCCCCTCAATCTACCACTAATGGATTTCATGTAACCCTTCTCCCTTTGATTCTACATATAAAATAAGCTGCAAACCGCCCTTTTGTGGAGCATTTTCTCAATCTGTTGAAATTTTGCTTCCTGGAAATTCTCTTCAGTTTGGCTCAAATAAACTCTTATAAGCTTTCTCTTAGGCTGGATGTTTTTTCATTGACAGAGTTTACCCTCTGGAAAATAATCATTTAAATATAATCACTTTCACAGTTAACATGATGGTATATCTTTTTAACTCCTTATAAAAAGAATTTATTGGACATATGAACAACTAGTTTAAAGTTTCAAGAAATGAGAATTACCAAAAAGTAAATTATAATCTGCATAATAGTGATATACAATTTGAAAACATAATGAAAAAAACATTCCCTTTTTAAGTAGTGAAAAAAAAGTTGAATCTTTTGACAATTTAACTTGTAAAGTTAGATATTTACTCAAAGGAAAGTATAAGACTACGATGAAGCATGAATCAATGATGTCTTAGATATAAAGACAGTAATACAATATTGCCCAATTTGATATGTAGATTTAATTCAATACTCATTAAGGTTTCTGAGGTCTAGTTAGAGAACTTGATAAATTAATATTTACATTCTTCTAGAAGAACATAGAAAAAATTAGTTTAAAAAAAAAATTTTAAGGTAGGTTCAAATAATTATAAAATAATAGGTTTCAAACCCATATGTGATATTGTGATTTATAACAAAAAATATATATTTGGTCTTCATCCTCTTTTCTGGAACGAAGCTCCTAAAACCGTTGGAATTTCCTAAGTAATGACAGTCTTAGAGGTTTCTTTTATTATGTTAATGAGTTGCTAGGACAACTGACCAGTAAAGAGAGGCTTGGAACTTTCAGTTTCACTCCCCTGACCTACAGGAAGGTGATGTTGAATCACTCACCACTGTATGGTGGATTTAACCAACCATGCCTCCATAAAAAACCCTAAAGGACAGGGACTGGAATGCTTCCTGGTTGGTGAACATGCAGAGATTTGGGGAGAGTAGAGTGCTTGGAGTGAACATGGAAGCTATACACTATCACCCCATATCTTGTCCTATGGGTTTCTTCTATCTGGCTGTTCCTGAGTTATATCCTTTTACAATAAACTGGTAATCTAGTAAGTAAAATGTTTCTCTGAGTTCTGTGAGCTGCTCAAGCAAATTAATCAAACCCATGGAGGGGGATATTGGCAACTCAGATCTATAGCCAGGAGGTCAGAAGAACAGGCAACAACCTAGACTTGCAACTGGTGTCTGAAATGGAAAGGAGGAGGAAGGGGCAGTCTGGTAGGACTGAGCCCTTAACCTGTGAGATATGAGGAGATTTCTAGGTGGATAGTGTCAGAATTGAGTTGAATTGTAGGACACCTCACTGGTGCCAGAAAATTGCTTGGTGGTGCAGGAAAAACCCACACACATCAGAATCAGTATAAGAACAGTTATATGCTAGGGATAAAAACAAGAATTGGAAAAAATGAAAATTCTAGAGATAGATTAAAAACAGTAAAATAATTTAATGCAGATGTGTGGTAAACAAGAAGTAAATACCACAAAGGATAAATAAATGGTAAGAATCCTGGGACAAATGATTATCAGGATGGAGAAAAACTATTTTGGATCACTGTACATTTCAAAGAGGTCAAATAATCAATTAGGGGGAATAAATTAAAACTGAGTAGTATACTTATGCCCAAAGGAAGGAGTAATGATTTTCTATAGAAGAAATGAAGGTTGTCTTAAGAGTCAAAATGGATATGCTTGAATATATACAAATAAAAATCTACTGTATCAATTTCAGCTAAGTTGGAAGATATAGATTGGTGCAGTCACTATGGAGGCTCCTTAAAAAATCAAAAACAGGGCCAGCCGAGTGGTACGTTGGTTAAGAGTTGACTTGGGACGCCAATTCTGAACAGCAGGGCCCCAGTTCGGATCCCACATGAGTCCAGTGATGCTGTGCCCTCTACAGCTAAGATAGTGAACAACAGCTCGACCTGGAGCTGGGCTGTCGTGGGTCACTGGGGAAGGCGTGGGCTGCTTTAAAGCTACCGTGAGTGGCTGGCAGCCGGCATGAGCTGCCAAGAGTTGCTGTGAGTGGCCATCCAGTGGCAGGCCACCGATCTGCCTGACCCGGGAAGAGTGCAATGATCACAATACCAACATGGGCCAGTGAAACGATGTCCTCCACAACTAGACTGAAGAACAAAAGGACAGCAACCTCTCTGTTCCCCTTCCCCGATTCCCCAATACTCTTCCCCAACCCCAATTCTCCAATAAAATCTTTTAAAAAAAAAATCAAAAACAGAACTACCATATGATCCAGCAATTTCACTTTTGGGTTATTTATCCAAAGAAAATGAGAACACTAACTCAAAAAGATATATGCACTCCCATATTCACTGCAGCATTATTTACAATAGCAAAGATATATAAACAATCTAGATGGATGCATGGATGGATGGATATAGATACTGCTATACACAAGGAATATTATTCAGCCACAAAAAAGAATGAGTCTTGCTATTTGCAACAAGAATGGACCTGAGGGTATTATGCAAAATGAAATAAGTCAGACAGACAAAAACATATATGATCTCTCTTATGTGTGGAATCTAAAACAAGAACCAACCTCAAGATCATAATTACAGAGAATACATTGGTAGTTGCCAGAGTCATGTGGGGGATGGGGACAGAAATGGGTAAAGAGTGTCAAAAGGTAAAAAGAAAAAAAAAATGCAGTTGATGTACAGAAAATTTGAATCATATTAAGAATATTTGACTTTAAATATATACACATACATGTTTATATATATGCTAATGCACATGAAATAAGTATATATAATATAAATAGTAATACACACCTAATATTTCTAAAATAATGAAAATACTATATTCTAAATCTTTAAGATGAAACAAAATATAAGTATATTCTTAGAAAACTGCATTAAAATAATTTAGAAATAAAAGCTAGTCATAAGAAAAAAAAATCAGTCACATTTCTGTGCATTAGCAATGAACAATCTAAAAAGGAAGTTAAAAAAACAATTTGATTTACAATAATATCAAAAATGAATAAAATGCTTAGGAATAAATTTAACCAAAGAGGCACGAAACTTGTATACTGAAAACTATATAACATTGCTGAAAGAAATTAAAGATACCCTAAATAAATGGAAAGAATCCCATTTTCATAGGCTGAAAGACCTAATATTGTTTAGATGAGAATATGCCTCAAAGCAATCTACACATTCAATGCTACCCTTTTAGAAATAAATCCGAGCTACCTTTTTAGAAATAAATAAAGAAGCAATCCTGAAATTCACATGGACTTGTAAGAGGTCCCAAATAGTCAAAATAATTTTATAAAAAAGGACAAAATTGGAAGACTCATACTTCCCGATTTCAAAACTTATTACAAAGTTATAGAATTTAGAACACTGTGATATGGGCTTCTGGTCTCAATGGAACAGAGTGCAGGGTCCAGCATAAACCCATACATCTGCAATCAACTGGTACTTGACAAGGATGCCAATACTGTTAAATTGGGAAGGAAGAGTCTCTTCAACAAAGTGCTGGTACAACTGAATACCCACATACAGAAGAATAAAGTTACATCCTTACCTCACAACATATACAAAAATTATCTTAAAATACACCAAAAACATAGCAGGAAATCTCCATGACCTTTGATTTGGCAAAGGTTTCTTAGATAGGACACCAAAAACATGAACAAAAGAAAAATATATATAAACTGAAATTCACCAAAATTAAAAATTTTCTGCGTCAAAGGACACTATCAGAGAGAGTGAAAAGGCAACCCATAGAATGGGCAAAAATACATATTTGCAAATCATATATCTGATGAGAGTCCAGTATCCCAAATATATAAAGAACACTTAAAACTCAACAACAAAGACAAACAACCCAATTTAAAAATGCACAAAGGACCTAAACAGACATTTCTCCAAAGAGGATATAAAAATGGTAATCAAGTACATGAAAAGATGCTCAATGTCATTAATTATCAGGAAAATGAAAATGAAAATCACAAAGAGATACCAGTTCACACTCATTAGGATGGCAATATTAAAGAAAGAAAAAATAGAAAAAGATTAAGCATTGACAAAGACATGGAGAAACTGGAACTCTAAAGCATTGCTGGTGGGACTGTAAAATGGTGCAGCTGCTGTGGAAAAGAGTTTGGCAGCTCCTTATAAAGCTAAACACAGAATTACCATATGACCTAACAATTCCACATGTAGGTACATACTTGAAAGAACTGAAAACAGGTGTTCAACAAAAACTTGTAAATGAATGTTTAGCAGCACTATTTACAATAGCCAAAGAGTGGAAACAATCCAAATGTCCATCAACAGGTGAATGGAAAAACATAATGTATTGCTACAACTGAATATTATTCAGCCACAAAAAGGAATAAAATAATGATATATGCTACAACATGGCTGAACCTTAAAAATAAAGGCCACATATTGTATGATTCCTTTATATGAAACATCCAGGATAGGTGAATCCGTAGAGTCAGAAAGCAGGTTAGTCACTGCAAGGCAATACGGGTAGGAGACAGTAGGCAGTAACTGCTTAATGGGTGGAGTTTTCTTTTGGGGTGATGACAATATACAGCAACAAGATAGTTGTGATGATTGCACAACATTGTGAATGTACTAAGTACCTCTGAATTGAACACTTTGGTGAATTTTATGTGCGTTTCACCTCAATTTAAAAATTATTTTTAATTAAAATAAACCTTTTACATGATAAAATATAATAAAGTCTCATATCAAGAAAGGCAATAGAAGAGAAAAACTGTGGTAAAGGTAATTTATAAAAGGTCAATATCTGAATTACTTATAAAGGTTTGATACAAAGATACAGGATCAATTTTCAAAGTTACCAGGCTAAGTGGTCAAAACTGATGCACAGTTTATACACCAAGAAATAATTACTGTAAAATTCTTCATAAAAATGGACAGGTAAACAGAAAGTATATGCTTATTAAAATATCTTTAGGGCTGGCCGAGTGGCGCGGTGGTTAAGAGCTGGCTTGGGAAGCCAGCAGCCCCGGTTCGGGTCCCACATGTGAGGGCCAGTGACACTGCCCTCTAAAAGAAAAAAACAAAACAAAACAAAAACATCTTTAAGGAATCATATTATAAATGCCCTATAAAAGAGTTAAAAAGCAAATGTGGTCAGGCCATATGGAAATAAATTTAAACATCTCAAGTGATACTGTGAAACTGTTCTACAATGTATAACAATAATCTGACTATACAAGTATAACAGTAGCTATAAAGCTAGTCAAGTACTTTGACCTAGTAATTTCAGGTTGGGGACTACATTTTTTTTTTTTTTTTTTTTTTTAGAGGGCAATGTCACTGGCCCTTATATGTGGGAACCGAACCAGGGCCGCTGGCGTCATAGCCAGCTCTTAACCAGCATCCCACTCAGCTGGCCTGGGGACTACACTTTTAAAGGAACACCCAAAGTAGGAGAAGCAGGAAGTAATTTGAAAAAGGATATTCATAGTTATAACAACTAACATGAGAGAATATGAAATAATTTAAATAATCAATAAAAGTAGAACTAAATGAACTACTATTGCCTAAGCACAATGGGATATTTGCATGTATATGCATGCGTGTGTGTGTATGCATATAATATTTAAAATGACAAATATTAATTATTTGATAGATTAAAATGCATGTAAGAAATAATGTCCAACTAAATCACAAAATAGTGCTCACATTGATTTCAACTCTACATATACACTGAAAAGAATCTGGAGTGTTTCAAGTTCAATAGGCTCTAGTCGTAGAGAGTAATAATTTCCTGGTAATTATTTTCCAATCACATTCTTTGCCCAAAAATTGGTTTTAAAAAAAAAATACATGTAAGACAACAATAAAAAATGTTTATAAGTTAAACTATAAGTTTAGAAGAAAATCTTAAATGATCAAATGAAAATATTTTATTTAATAATACCCTCACTCTAAATCTCTTTTTGTAGAGGTAAACGTTTTCAGGTCAATACCCCACCAAGATTTTGAGGAAATATTTTTTTCACTGTATTTAAAATGTTGGCCACATTCTTGTAAATAAAAGCATTTTTCACATAATACTGTAGTCAAGATTCAAAAATATGCTTTTAAATATCAAGGAAGGAAAGTCAATTAAAAGTACAAACTATATGTTCATATAGATGCAGATATCTGAATAACTGTCATAAGACCAATAAAAATATCTTGAATAGATTAAAAAATGTAACACTGTGCAGTTCTCACTGTACAAGCAAACTGTGTACAAATAGCTGCCTAAACACTGCTTTGAACAGTTGCTGCCATAGAAGCCATCATAAAAAGCAAACAAACTGGAGCTTTTAGACATTCTGTCTGTTCAGAAGTTCAAGGGAAGAAGCCTTGAAAAGCAGAAGCAGTAAAAAATAAAGTTGAAGGGAGCTGTCTCATATAATTTAAGAGACACTGTTCTGCCCCTAAATCTCTCTAGTACCAGTATTTTTTCTTACACTTCCTGAGAATCTACCAGAGAGTTATACAGATTAACAGGTATTGTCCACTTATCAAAATCAATACCTCTGAAACAATTAAGCAGTCATACTTTATTACACAGTACTGTGAATGTGTTTAATTTCTTTCACTTCTCTCCTAAGTCTTAAATGAAGGAAACTGCAATTGAAGGGAATGAAAAAGGAAGCAGCCCTGAGCCTTCCACTGTGGCAATCTCCCCAGGTCTATATTTCTCTCAGAATCCATTTTTCAAAACTATTTATCTTTTCTTCCTTCTAATTAAAATTTTGAGTCACTAGCCTAGTAATACATATCTTTCCTTCTCAAAAAAAAAAAATTTAGTCATAAAAACTAATAGCATTTTAAAAAATCAGTTCACCAAAGAACAAAATAAACAAAACAAACAAAAAACAGAAACAGACTCATAAAGAACAAACTGATGGTTACCAGATGGGAGGGGGATTGGGGGACTGGGTGAAAAATGGGGCTGAAGAGTTTAAGAAGTACAAATTGGTAGTTACAAAATAGTCATGGGAATGTCAAGTACAGCATAGGAAATATAGTCAATACTGTAATAACTATGTATAATGCCAGGTGAGTACTACGCTAATCGAGGGGGATCACTTCATAAATTATATAAGTGCTTAACCACTACACTGTATGCCTGAAATTAATATAAAATAATATTGAATGTTAACTATAACTGAAAAGAAAATCAACTCACCTGAAATTTATTATTTAACATTGGCGAACATGAGAAGTTTTTTAAAGTCTTTAAAAATCTATCCATTTGAAACCTGCTTTTTAAAAAAATTTTATCACCATCATACTTTTTCTTTATATGCACATACATTCATTAGAGATTATAATAATAAAGATCTTAATTGAGACTTGTAAACAAACACATTATACTTAAATCTTTTCAGCATAATATTCATCAACTGATTCTTACTTTGCTTCAACTTATGGAAATCACCAACTCTATCCTTGGTAGCCGGCTTTAGTATTTCTGCTTGAATTCTAGGTTCACTCTCCAACTTTGGGCCTGGAATCAAATGCTGAAGAAGATTGGAAGGGTTCTGTTTTGAAGTTCCAGGGTTTCCATTGTGGTTTACATGAGAATCTACAACAGAAAAACATCCAGTTAAGGCCATACTTTGCAGAAGAATTTTACAAGACCTGCTTTACAAAAGCTAAGACACACTGTTGTCTGATATTGGGTAGTCAGGTAGCTTTTTAAAAAAAGCTTTATTCTAATTTCTTTAACCATATCTTCTGGCTGTATGAAGTTTACTTATCAGTCCCCATGAGAATCCCCAGTACTCATCATAAACCTATTCACCAAAGGGATATATAGCAGAAACTGGAAAATTAAAATAGCATGATACAGGTTGAATGACTCCTTTCCTCCCTCCAAATGCTATATTGCTGTCAGTAATCCCCAAAATCCATTAAGGCTTTTAGGAGTTACATACTCTAAGTAATTTTCATCTATATAGTAACTCAAAACTGTTCATTCTTGTTTTTTTTCTTATTAGTATCTTCTGGATATAACCTTTCTTCCCCCACACACACACTTTTTCCTCATCAAAGCCTTAATTTAGATCTTTATTATAATTACTTTTAATCATATTAATTCTTATTTTAGAGGAATATTTCTATAAAATTGAATAGGTATTCAGTAGAAAACAGATACATTCATAAGTATAGAGTAGGGAGTTTAAGACATGTGGATTGAGTAATTTATAAAAGGCCTCTGTGAGATAAATTTGAACACATTTTGAACACTCATCTCTACAGACTGGCAGAGATGAAAGGGAATGTAGTCCAGAGAAGCAGAACAAATAGTTCTTCTGCTTTTAATAATTCATTAGACAACGTGAATTTTTAATTTTTATTTATTTATTTTTTTTTGTGAGGGCAGTGTCACTGGCCCTCATATGTGGGACCCAAACTGGGACCGCTGGCTTCCCAAGCCATTGCTTAACCACCGTGCCACTCGGCCAGCCCTGACAATGTGCATTTTTAAATGATTACTTCTTCCTGAGCCTTTATCAGTCATTTGAAAATATATAACATTAACTAAAATAATGTTACTTTACTATGCTGATACCAAAAAATGACATGTTTTATTCGCTATATAAAAATACATAACCAAGAAATTGGTTTTCAAGTAAAAATTTTAGAATAAACTCTTAAAAAAAAAAAGAATAAGACTTCATACCTGGAACCATATTTGGGGAGAGAGGTTGTCCAGTTGGACGATGGGAGATTGCTTGATGATTTGCATATTGAGAAACAGAAATAGGGGGTTTCCTTAAAACTAAAAGAAGAAAATAGATCCATATTATTCCTGTTATGATTTCTATAAACCAATCACCATCAATCTATTTACATTGCACTAATCCTATGATGCTTATCCTAATTTTATAATCCTTACAGTTAGTATATATAAAATTAATTTTTGGTTACTAATTGATACATTGTACCAACCATCACAAATCTTGGTGATCAATAAATCTGACCAGAATATAAAAAGGTAGGAACTCTGTCTTCACTACTATATTCCCAATACTTAAACTAGTATCTGGCACATAACAGGAGCTCAACTAAGATTTGATGAATGAATAAGTAAATAAATTTCTTCAGTAACACTGAGACCTTTTAATATAGTGTAAATAAAAATTGACATTTATAGATTAGGTAAAACAATGAAGATATGCTACTCCAAGTTGCTCATGTTTTAAATAAAAACTAAATATGAGTGACACAACAAGTTAAAATTTTATTTTTGAAGAGGAAAATTTAAGTTGAACTAAGGGCTTTACTAACAAAGTTATATATACTTATAGTTGGGACTTTCTTGTCCCTTAAGAAATGAAGGCAACTGGGAAAGAGATAACTTTTCACTCACTACCACTGATTCCACTGCATGTATGGGCAGCTTAACATGATAGAAAGGCAGAGGGCAAAGAAGGAAACTAGAAAGATGGGAAACAGATAAAAAAAAAATAAAAGCCCATCTATAAGATATGTTTAGGGGCTTATTTTATTCTTCTAAAACTTTAGTGTGGCAGAGACAATACTATGTGATCCTATTTCATTGTATTTTTCCCAGGCATAGAGAAAGATCAGCCTTCCTATGGTTAGGGGCCATAAGATTGGGTTCTGACCATGAGAATGTAGGTGAAACTGAACATGCCACTTCCAAGTATGGTGACAAAATCTTCTGTGCAAATCACCTACAACCTGTCTTCCCTTTCTGCCACAATTCAGTAGACTACAAATGAAGATGGTGGCATCAAATAATGAACTGCAGAGACATCTAACTTGCATCAGGCTGTAAAATGAACAATAAATAAACCTTGATTTTTTTAAGTCACTGCAATTTGGGAGCCGTTTGTTAATATACCACAGCCTAGTCAACCCTAACTAGTATACTTGGGTTATTTATAATCTTCAAAGTTTATTTCAATCACTCAATTTTGTTTATTATTACATAAGTTTCTAAACTTAAGGATCCAAGAAGTTTAAAATTCACTCTAAGAAAGCAACCTACTCAAATTTACAGAATATTAAGGTTCTCCATTTCTCACTGTGTTCCCATTACCTTGTTCCTATAGCCAGCTGCAATGCCCAACACCCACTTCTTCCCATAAAACAGCTAAATAATGTCAGCTAACATCTTAAAAGAGAGGTACTTTGTCAGATTTTACAATACAATTTGATTTGCTAACAGACTCTTAAGACACTAAGCATCTGGTAAATATATTTAGTAATTCACAATCAAATTAGAAATAAGTCACAATCTATAAATTTTTTGATCACTGTTGGATCATAGCTAGCTCCAGCACTAGACAAACCAGAAGACAAGAGAGGGCGCCACTACTCCTATACAAGAAGTCATCATACATGTCCTTAGCTGATAAGATAATGTCTCCTGCTCAAGAGCAAGGTGACTATTTGGAGGCAAAACTATGATTTAAATAGGTAGGCAAAAGCTGGATTAAAAGAGTCTTTTTAAAACAACCAGCGGAGTTTAGATCTGACATAGTAGAAACAGAGTAGTAATCCAGGAGCCCTCATAAGTTTGCCATGAATAATACATATTCCTATAGAAAGTTTAGGAAAATAAAAAAGCGCAAAGAAATTTTAAATTAGCTGTAATTTCCCCACTTAAAGATAACCACTGTTACCATGTCGAGACTATCTTTTTGATGTTTGGGTTTTTTTTCTGTATGTTATACTATATACCTTAAATAAAATTAAGATCCCATCATATATACTATCTTATAATCTGATTTTTTCCTGTTTTCTTCTGCATTATTTAAAAAATTTTATATTAAATTCATTGGGTAACACTAGTTAAAACATTATATTAATTTCAGGTGTACAATTTTATAATATATCTGAATACTCTATTGTGTACTCACCACCGAAAGTCTAGTATCCTCTGTCACCATGCATTTGATCCCCTTTACCTCCTTCATCCTTCCCCCAATCCCCTTCCCCTCTAGTAAACACCATTCTATTATCTGTATTTATGAATTTTTTTTTCTTTCGTTATATGTTTATTTTACTTGTTCATTTGTTGCTTTTTATTTTATATCACACATGAATGAACTCATATGGTACTTTTTCCATCTGACTTATTTCACTTAGCATAATACTCTTGAGATCCATCCACACATTGTGACAAATGGCAATATTTCACTTTTATGGCTGAGTAGTATTCCTTTATATTTATGTACCACATCTTCTTTCAGTCATCCTTTGAAGGACACTTAGACTGTTTCCATGTCTTGGCTATTGTGAATAATGCTGCAATGAACATCTGTCTTTATGAATAAGTGTTTCCAAATTTGGGGGGTAGATATCCAGAATAGAGATTGCTGGGTCTTATGGTAGCTCTATTTTTAATTTTTATGAGAAACCCCCACACTGTTTTCCACAGTAGCTGCGCTAACTTACATTTCCATCAGCAGTGTGAGAGGGTTCCCTTTTCTCCCCATTCTTCCCAACACTTGTTATTCCTTGTCTTATTGATAATAGAAATTCTAATAGGTGTTAGGTGGTAACTCATTGAAGTTTTGATTTGCATTCCCTTTATAGCTAGTGAATTTGAACACCATTTTCATATATCTGTTGGCCATCTGTATGTCTTCCTAGGAAAAGTGTCTATTCAAGTCTTCTGTCCATTTTTCATCAGATTGTTGTTTTGTTGTTGTTGTTAAGTTGTATGAGTTCTTTATATATTTTGGCTATTAGTCTGTTACTGGCGGTATCACTTGCAAATATCTTTTCCCATTTGGCTAACTGCATTTTTGATTTTTTGAGGGTTCTGTTGCTGTACAGAAGGTTTTTAGTTTGATGTAGTCCGACTCATTTATTTTTGCTTTCACTTCCCTTGACTTTGGGTTCACAAAAACCCTCTGAAACCAGGTCTATAAGTTTAGTCTCTATGTTTTCTTCTAGGCATTTTATCGTTTCAGGCCTTATACTGAAGTCTTTAACCCATTCTGGGTTAATTTTTGTGTATGGTGTCAGACAGCAGTCTAGTTTTATTCTTCTGCATGTGGCTTTCCAGTTTCCCCAACAACATTTATTGAAGAGACTTTTCTCTCTCTATTGTATGATTTTGACTCTTTTGTTGAAAATTAGTTGCCCACATGCGATTGCATTTATTTCTGGACTCTTAATTCTGTTCCATTGCTCTGTCTGTTTTTCTGCCAATACCATACTGTTTTGATTATTGTAGCTTTGTAGTATAGTTTCAAGTCAGGGAGTTGTTCCAGCTTTGTTCTTTCTCAGAGTCTTTTGTAGTTCCACACACATTTGAGGATTTCTTTGTCCTATATGTGTGAAAAATGCTATTGGGGCTTTGATGAGGATTGTTTTAAGTCTATATAGACAAAAGTCTATATATTGCTTTAGGCAATGTGGCAAATTTAACAGTGTTAATTATTTCAATCCATGAACATGAAATATATTTTCAGTTTTTTATGTCATCTTCAATTTCTTTCAACAATATCTTGTAGTTTTCAATATATAGGTCCTTCATTTCTTTTGTTTATTGTTAGGTATTTTGTCCTTTTTGTTGCAATTGTAAATGGGCTGTTTTCTTAATTTCTCTTTCTGATATTTCAATATTACTATATAGGAATGCAATAGATTTTTGTACATTGATTTTGTATCTGCAAATTTACTGTATTTGTTTATTTTTTCTAGGAGTCTTTTTAGGGGTTTCTTTATATAGAAAGAATCATGTCATCTGCAAATAGTGACAGATTTACTTCTTCATTCCCAATGTAGATGCCTTTTATTTATTGACTTCCTATATTATGTTGAATAACGATAGTGAGCATGTGCATCCTTGTCTTGTTCTTGACCTTGGGGGACAAACTTTCAGTTTTTTACCACTGAGTATTATATTACCTGAGAGTTTGTTATATAAAACTATGGCTTTTATTATGTTGAGGTACTTTTCTTCAACATGCATTTTGAGCTTTTTATTCATAAATGAATGTTGTATCTTTTAAAATACTTTTTCTGTCTCTGCTGTTATGATCATATGGTTTTTATCTTTTATTTTGTTGATGTGTACCACACTGATTGATTACACATGTTGAATCATCCTTGCATCCCTGGAATGAACCCCACTTTATCGTGATGCATGATCCTCTTAATGTATTGTTGTATTCGATTTACTAGTATTTTGGTTAGGATTTTTGCATCTATGTTTATCAGAGAAATTGGCCTACAATTTTCTTTCCTTTTTTTTTTTAAATAATTTTTTTTTATGTGTTGTGTGTTGTCCTTGACTAGTTTTGATATCAGGGTAATGCTGGCCTCATAAAATGAGTTAGGAAGTATTCCCTCCCTTTGATTATTTTTGAATAGTTTGAGAATGACAGGTATTAAATCTTTGAATGTTTGGTAGAATCCACCAGTGAGCCAGCTGGTTCTGGGTTTTTGTTTTTTGGGAGGTTTAGGATTACTGTTTCAATTTTCTTACTAGTGATTGGTCTATTTAGGTATTCCAATTCTTCATGGTTCAGTCTAGGAAAGTTACATATTTCTAAGAATTTGTCTTTCTTCTAGGTTATCGAATCTGGTGGTATATAGTCTTTCATAGTATTCTTGTACAATACTTTCTGTGGTGTCCACTGTAATTTCTCTTTCATTTCTGATTCTATTCAACTCTTTTCTTTTTTCCTTAGTGAGTCTAGCCACAGCAGTCAATTTTATTTATATTTTACAAAGAACCAGCTTTTTGTTTCATTCATTTTTTTCTATTGTCTTTCTGTTCTCTGCTTCACTTATTTAAACTCTAATTTTAATTTTTTTCCTTTCTCCTTTCTTCTACTGAGTTTGGTGTTTTTTTTAAAAAAAACCTTGAAGGAACTTCTTTTATTAGTGTGACCATCTACAGCAACTTGAATAATTCAACCCTGCAAATCCTTGTGTACAAACTGAAAAACTGAAAACTGAAGAGTACAGGTATGTGCAAAATTTGTTCCAGAAGTCTAATTGTTTCACACTGATTTCTGAAGACACTGATGCAATAGTCAGACATTAAGAGAAAGCATGTCATCATACCTTTAGAAACATTAAATATTAACTGTGTTTTAAAATCAAGTTTGCACAACCTGAACCAACGTTATCTCAAAGTTAAGTTGAACGGCAAAAGAAAAAAAGAAAAAAAAACCTTATAAAAAAGCTAAGACACATACCTAACCTATAAGGTTTAGATTCTTATGTCATGTATCATTTGGCTACTGAAAATTTAAAGGATTTTAATTTCCAAGTCTTTTTTGAGAAAGCAAAATCAATGCAATGCAAACTAGAACATCTAATTAATAAAATTAACAAACCAAAGTGATTTTGCTACATAAATTAATCCATTTATTATAGGATAGAAATGCTTCAGTTCTGGTGTTGCTTCTGGTCTTTCAATTAACCCATTTATTATGGGTAGCAATGGTTCAATTGTGGTGCTCCTACTGGTCTTTCAATTCCTTCAGTCTTCTGATGGCAGACTTTACTGTAACGGCAGAAGTGGTGTTGTAGGTCCAGGCACCACCAGCCACCGTTTTCATGCAAGAACCGCAGTGCCAGATCCCCACAGCGCGTCTCTTCATCTTGGTTTTGCCACAGAAGGAGTAAGTGTACTTGGCGTGCTGGCTGATTTCAATTTTCTTCACCATTTTCCTGAGGGAGGCGCCACAACGGGTCCCGTATTTACCGACGATCCCGACCTTCTTCGTGCGTTTGGCCATGTCGCCACAAACCAGGCCGGAACCCAGAGAGCTGAGTTTGGACTTTTTTGGTACTTCCTTTTCTAGTTCCTTAAGGTGTAATGTTACATTGTTTGAGAGTTTTCCCATTTCTTGAGGTAGGACAATAGTGCTATAAAATTCCCTCTTAGGACTGCATTTGCTGCATCCTGAAGATTTTGGTGTATTCTGTTTTTCTTTTCATTTCTCTCTTTTTTAAATGTATCTTTTGATCTCTTCTTTGACCCAGTGGTTATTCAGTAGCATGTTGTTTAATCTCCACTGATTTCGGTTTTTTCAGCTTTCTTCTTGCAGTTAATTTCCATTTTCATACCATTGTGGTTGAAAAATATGCTTGGTATGATTTCAGTCTTCTTAAATTTATTGAAACTAGTTTTGTGCCCTAACATACGGTCAATCCTTGAGAATATTCTAAGTGCACTTGAGAATAATTTGTATTCTGTCGTTTTGGGATGGAAAGGTCTATAAAGATAGATTATCTAGGGCCGGCTGAGTGGCGCGGGTGGTTAAGCACTGGCTTGGGAAGCCGGCAGCCCCGGTTTGGGTCCCACATTAGAGGGCCAGTGACACTGCCCTCAAAAAAAATAGAAAAGATAGATTATCTATAATTGCTCTAATGTGTCATTTAAGGCCAATATTTTCTAACTGACTTTCTGTTTGGAAGTCATTCCTGTCAATGGAATATTCAGGTCCCCTGCTATAATCGTATTTTTGTCAGTTTCTCCTTTTAGGTATTAGTAATTGCTTTATATATTATAGTGCTCCCAGGTTGGCTGCATATATATTGATAAGTGTTATGTCTTCTTGATGAGTTTTCCCCTTTATCATTATAAAATATTCACCGTTGTCTCTTGTTACTGTTTTTATCTTGAAATCCATTTTGTCTAATGTAAGTACAAAAACACCCTCTTTTCTCTGAATGACATTTGTTTGAAGTATCATCTCCCACCCATTCACTTTGAGCCCATGTTTATCTTTGTAGCAGAGATGGGTCTCCTGAAGACAACGTACTGTTGGGTCTTATTTATTTTATTTTTTTTAAAGATTTTATTGGGGAATTAGCGGAGGGGAACAGCGTTGGGGAATCGGGGAAGGGGAACAGACAAGCTGCTGTCTTTTTGTTCTTCAGTCTAGTTGCAGAGGATGTTGCTTCACTGTTGGCACCGTCACTGCGCTCTTCCCGGATGAGGCAGATCGGTCGCTGGCCCCTGGACGTCGCTCACCGTGGCCATTGGCAGCTCACACTTGGCTGCCAGCCGCTCACGCTGGCTGCGGGCCACTCACTATAGCCTATGGCAGCCCACTGCAGCAGGGGCTGCAGCCCACACCATCACCAGGGCTCGCACAGCCCAGCTCCAGGTGGAGCTGTTGTCAGCTGTAGAGGGCAGTGTCACTGGCCCTCATGTGGGATCCGAACCGGGGCCGCTGGCATCCCAAAACCAGCGCTTAACCAATGCGCCACTCGGCCGGCCCTGGGTCTTATTTTTTAATCCATCACACTACTATGTGCCTTTTGATTGGTGAGTTCAGCACATTTACATTTAGGTTAATTATTGATATATGAGGACTTACTATAGCCATTTTATGTTTTTGATTTCTGGTTTCTATGTATCTCCACTGTTTCTTTTCCCTTGACTTTCTGTCTGCTACTTTGGTTTGGTGGTTTTCTATGATTTTGTTATCTGTTTCTCTTTTTTCACATTACATGTCTCAGCTCTAGATTTTTGTTTTGTGGTTACCATTAGGTTTATGTAAAAAGATGTCTCATATGCCCAATAGTCTTTTTTCTTCTGACTGAATCTTATCTTCATTCATCTGTGTAAGTTCAGTCCTTTTCCTCACGGATCATCCTTTTATGCTGTGCATTAGTTTCCAATTTGCAGAAGTTGGAAAAAGAACATCTTTTAAAAACGTTGTTCTGTGAGTGGCCATCCAAGGGCCGGCGACCTATCTGCCTCAGTGAGAGCAATGATAATACCAACATGGGCCAGTAAAGCAATGCCCTTCACTACTAGACTGAAGAACAAAAGGACAGCAACTTGTCTGTTCCCCATCCCTGATTCCCCAATGCTCTTCTCTCCCCCAATTCCCAAAAAAAATCTTTAAAGAAAATGCTCCCTTTAACCTTTATGCTATAATTAAGTGTTCGATACCCTTTTCTGAAATAGAGATGCAATGTCCTTCTCTCTGACTTTTGTCATCTTACTCCAAGTTTTGTATATTTTGTCTCTCTGCTTCAGGTAGAAGAGCTCCTTTCCACATTTCTTGTAATGCAGGTCTTGTGGTAGTAAATTCCCTCACTTTTTGTTTGTCTGTGAAAGCTTTATTTTTCCTTCACATCTAAAACATCACTTTGTTAGCTATATTATTCTTGGCTGGTGGTTTCTCCTTTCATTCCACCTCTCCTGGTTTATAAGGTTACTGCTGAAAAACCTGTTGATAATCTAATTGGGTTTCCTTTGTAGGTTGCAGTCTTTTTTTCCCCCTTTGTTGCCTAGAGAATTGTTTCTTTGTTATTAACGTTGGACAGTTTTAATCTAGTGTGTTTTAGAGAAGGTCTTTTTGCATTGAGATAATCAGATGTGCTGTTAGCTTCTTCATTTCAAGGTTCCAGCTCTTTCCATAGGTTTGGGAGGTTCTTGTTGATTATGTGTTCAAATAGGCTCTCTGTTCCTTTTCCCTCTCTCCTCCTTCTTGTATACCCATTACTCTTATGTTGCTCTTTGTAATAGTCAGTTCTCATAGAGTTCCTTCATTTTTCTTTAACTCCGTTTTCTCTTCTTCCATCTGAGTCATTTCTAGATTTCTATCTTCAAGATCACTAATTTTCTCTTCCATCTGGTCTGTTTTGTTTCCAATGCTTTTTAATGCATTCTTCACCTCATTTATTGAGTCCTTCAGCTCCACAATTGCTGTTTGGTTATTTTTTTATAATTTCAATCTCTTTCTAGAGTACTACTTTTGTTAGTTGATTTTATTCCTGAGTTTATTGAACTGCCTTTCTTGGTTTTCTTGTGTTGCGTTGTTTTCAAAACTGCAATCTTGAATTTTCTGTCATTTAAATCACAGTCTTTCATGTCTTTGAGTTTGGTTTCTGGAGAGTTTTCATTTTCTTTCTGTGCTACCTTGTTACCTTGATTATTCATGGTACTTAATGGATTGTTTCTCTGCCTGGTCATTTGAGGTAGGTAACTCTTTCTAAGTACTGTTTTACTCTTAATTCTGCAGGTTGATAAATACAGGTATTTCCTTTGTTTTCCAGTAGATGGTGCTATAGCACAAGTTTTTGTTTTATCTGCACTACTGGCACCTCTCGGATTTCCTGGGGAGGTGTTGCCTAAGTTGTGGAAAATGCCCTGTATTTCCAAAGATGGTGGGCATCCGCTCTTTGTCCTGGTCACTTCAGTCTCAGGACACCACCCCCAGGGGGGATGAGCCAGGTGGTAGGGCCCCGGCCTAAGAGTTCCAAGCAACACCTCCTTGTAATCAGAGGCTGCCAGCCATGCTGTGCTATCTGAAGCATCTCCACAGCCTCTACTGGGTTCTGCCTCTCCCAGGTCTGCCACAAGAAGTGGGCAAGGGGTTGTTGTGTGTGTGTGTGGGGGGGCATGTTCAAAAGTCTGCAGCTTTGCGTCCTCACTAGTCGGTGGCTGCCACACCGCTGTTTTGCATCTCTGCCCGTTACCAGATTTAGCTACAAGTGCCAGCTACTTAGGCTGGAATGTTGCTTCTGTCCCTCCTACCCTTCGGGTAGCTGTGAGTGCTGAAGCCAGGCTCCTCCAGTGCTACCACGTCAGCTAGGGCTGCAGCAGGTGGCACACTGCAGTTGCTGCCCCAGTCCATCCTTCCCTATTCGTTCTGATACACACACCTTCAAATGTCTCAGTGCGTTGAGCAGGGGATCCATTGTTGAATTATAGTTGTCCAAATTGTTGTAACTTTAAGGGGAAAAGTAAAGGGGTCTTCTCACTCCACCATAATACTGATGTCACTCTCATAATCTGATTTAATATTTTATGTAAGTTTTACTATGTCATTCCATTTTACTCTACAGAATTCCAAAACGGTAGTGCTGAATCAAAACTTGAAATTTAATAGGTTTGGCTAGAAAGATCTGGGTAAAGAATTGCCACAGGACTTTAGAACCCCATAAACTGCATTAGCTAAGCTAGTTGGTGGATAGACTTAGTGGTTAGGACAAAGTAATGTATGTTCCGTAAACACTTTGATTTGTATCCTTTTATTTTGACCTTTTGTTTACTTTCCTTTTTGGTCTCCTTGAAAAATTCCTTTCAAATAAATTGCAGTCTTACTTTTGTTGAACAAAGGGGAAAGATGGATTTGTTTATACCTAAGACAAGAGCCAGTTCTTAACCAATGCGCCACTCGACTGGCCCTTTTTTTTCTTTTTCAATTACAATTGGCATACAATATTATATTAGCTTCAGGTGTACAACATAGTGATTAGGCAGTTTTATGAAATGATCTGTCTGGTACTCATCTGACACCACAGTTATTACAATATTATTAACTATATTCCTTATGCTATACCCTACATCCCCATGACTATTTTGTAACTATCTATTTGTACTTCTTAATCTGATACCCTTTCTCACCCACCTTCAACCCTCCTCCCATCTGGCAACCACCAAAATGTTCTCTGTATCTATGAGTTTGTTGATTTTGTCCTTTAGAGTCCACGTAAAAGTGAAAGCATATGGCGTTTGTCTTTCTCTGTCTGACTTACTCCACTCAGCCCAATATATCCTAGATCCATCGATTTTGTTCAGATGGCAAGATTTCATTCTTTTTTATGCCTGAGTAATATTCCATTGTACATATATACCACCTCTTGTTTATCTATCCAATGAGGGACACCCAGGTTGCTCCATATCTTGGCCATTGTAAATAATGCTGCAATGAACATGGATGCTCATATCCCTTTGAAGTCGTGTTTTGGGTTTCTTCAGATAAACACCCAGTGGGATCACTGGGTCCTTTTTTGTCTCTTGTTTTAAAGTCTGTTTTGTCTTGTACAAGTATTGCTATGCTGGGTTTTTTGTTGTTTTTCATTTCCAGTTTCATGAAATATCTTACTCCATCCCTCTACTTTCAGTCTGTGTGTTTCTTTTGATTTGAAGTGAGTCTCTTGTAACCAGCATATGTACGGGTCCTATTTTCTTATATCCATTCAGCCACCCTATTTTTTTTTTTTTTGAGGGCAGTGTCACTGGCCCTCATATGTGGGACCCGACCGGGGCCGCTGGCTTCCCAAGCCAGAGCTTAACCACCGCACCACTCAGCCAGCCCAGCCACCCTATTTTTTGATTGAAGCACATAATCCATTTACATTTAAAGTCATTGTTGATAGATATGTAGTTACTGCCATTTTATTATTCATATATATAAAG
This sequence comes from Aselliscus stoliczkanus, assembly GCA_033961575.1. Classification (NCBI taxonomy): domain Eukaryota; kingdom Metazoa; phylum Chordata; class Mammalia; order Chiroptera; family Hipposideridae; genus Aselliscus; species Aselliscus stoliczkanus. The sequence goes on along the minus strand of CM066732.1, from coordinate 98,412,321 downwards.
GTTTTCTTCTTCTTCTTCAAGAAGTCCCTTCAACATTTCTTGTAATACTGGTTTGGTGGTGTTGAACTCCTTTAGCCTTTTCTTATCTGGGAAGCTCTTTTTTTAGAGGGCAGTGTCACTGGCCCTCATATGTGGGATCCGAACTGGGTCCGCTGGCGTCCCAAGCCAGCTCTTAACCAAAGCACCACTTGTCTGGCCCTGGGAAGCTCTTTATCTGTCCTTCGATTCTAAATGATAGCTCTGCTGGGTAGAGTAATCTTAGGTTGTAGGTCCTTGCTTTTCATCACTTTGAATATTTTGTGCCAATCCTTTCTGGCCTACAAAGTTTCTGTTGAGAAATCAAATGACAATCTTATGGGAGCTCCCTTGTAGGTAACTAACTGCTTTTCTCTTGCTGCTTTTAAGATTCTTGTCTTTAGCCTTTCACATTTTAATTATGTGTCTTGGTGTGGACCCCTTGTGTTCCTCTTGTTTGGGACTCTGCATTTCCTAGGCTTGTATGTCCATTTCCTTCATCAGGTTAGGAAAGTTTTACACTGTTATTTCTTCAAATAGGTTTCCAATTCCTTGCTCTCTCTTTTCTCCTTCTGGTACTCTTACGATATGAATATTGGTACACTTGATGTTGGTACACTTAAACTATCCTCAACTGGGGGGATTCTTTTTTCTTTTTGCTGTTCTGATTGGGTGTTTTCTGCTGCTTTATCTTTAAATCCCTGATTTGATCCTCTGCTTCATCTAATCTACTGTTGATTCCCTCTAATGTAGTTTCATTTCAGTTATTGTATTTTTCATTTCTTTTCTTTCTTTTTTTTTTTTGAGAGCAGTGTCACTGGTCCTCACATGTGGGACCGAACCGGGACCGCTGGCTTCCCAAGCCAGCGTTTAACCGCCGCGCCACTTGGCCGGCCCTTGAATTTTTCATTTCTGACTGGTTTATTTTTATGTTTCTATCTCCATTTTTGTGCATCCTAACTCTTGGTTGAAGCTCTCACTGAAGTCACTGAGCATCCTTATAACCAGTGTTTTGAACTCTGTGTCTAGTAGATTCCTTGTCTCCATTTTGTTTAGTTCTGTTTCTGAAGCTTTGTTTTGTTCTTTCATTAGGGACATTTTGAGACATTTTTTTTCTATACACATATAAGTATGTAATTTTTTCCTCCATAAAAATGAAATTATATTATACTTGTTTTCTCATAACTTGCTTTTTTCATTAAAAAAATCATAGATAGGGCTGGCCGAGTGGTGCGTTGGTTAAGAGATGGCTTGGGATGCCAGCGGCCTGGGTTCGGATCCCACATATGAGGGCCAGTGACACTGCCCTCTACAACTAAGATGGTGAACAACAGCTCCACCTGGAGCTGGGCTGCTGTGAGTTGCCGGGATGGCATAGCTGCAGCCCCTGCTGCAGTGGACTGCCATTGGCTACAGTGAGTGGCCGGCAGCCAGCGTGAGCGGCTGGCAGCCAGTGTGAACTGCCAAGAGCCACTGTGAGCGGCCGTCCAGAGGCCAGCGATCGATCTGCCTCACCTGAGAAGGGCGCAATGCTGATACCAACATGGGCCAGTGAAGCGACGTACTCCACAACTAGACTGAAGAACAAAAGGACAGCAACTTTTCTGTTCCCCTATGCTGTTCCCCTCCCCCAATTCCCCAATAAAATCTTTAAAAAAAAAATCATAGATATATTTGTATGTTAATAAATACAGTTCAGCATCATGATTTTTTTATTATTTTTTTTTTTTTTTTAGCTGAGCCATCCTGCCACCAGTTGGCAGCTCAACGGCAACTCAGCTCGGGCTGGCCTCGAACTGCTGTTGCTCAGAGCTCAGCTTGCACTCTTGAGCGAGCTCTTAACCAACTGAGCCATTCGGCCGGCCCTAGCATCATGATTTTTAATAGCTATGTATTACATTTTATGGAATAACAAATTTAACCCTGTCTATAACTTTTATGTGGTTTTAAATTTGTCATTATAAACAATTTTATGATAAGCATTTTTGTTACCTACATGATAGAGTAAATTCTCAGGAAAGTATTAAGCACTAGGTCAATGGCTATGCATACTTCCTAAAGAAATTTAAAGAAAAGGAACAATAAATGTGAGCTCAAAGACTATAAAAGTATTGGGGGGAATCAAACACTAAAAGGGCTGCAAACAATAATTTATGATATTAAAACAGTTCTAACTGTTTATATATTTTACTCTAGTCCTCTCCATTGAGGATCATTGAGAGCCAGGAAAAAAATATGCAAGTCAACAGGGAATAGCATGCTGCTAACAGATAATATCATTAATAACTAGGCTGCTAAAAGACATATCATTGACAAAGTCATTATTAAGAAAAAGTACCAAGGTAAAATGATAAAGCCCATTATTTACCATAATTATTTACCACAAAATACAGTACACAAAACCACTAGAATACATAGCTTTTATAGTACTGCTATGGTCCTGGGTTTTTCATTTTTTATAAAGGAAAGCTATCGTATGAAATTCAATCATTCAACAATATTTATTAACTGTGTACTATATACTAAGCATTGTTCTAAAAAGCTGGAGATTGAGTAGGGAACAAAACACACCGAGTTATTGCCCTATGAATCTTACATTCTTGTTGGGTAGATAACAATAAGTAAATTTAAAAGTATATATGGAATGTATTATAAATGTCAGAGTGAAAAGTGCAATGTATAAAGTAAAACAGGGAGATATGATAATGGTGCAACATTCTATTTTAGACAGTTTGGTCAGGGGAGGCATTTTTGAGGAGGGGATATTTGATGAGACGTGTGAATGAAGCAGGGAGGAAGAAGATTCAGGCAGAGACTAGCAAGTACAAACAAAGGCCTTGAGACAGTAGCATACACAGTATACCTGAGGAACTGCAAATAAAGAAGTGAGGGGAAAGTGTTAGAAATGAAATCATAGAGGAAAGAAGCCACCATTATATAGACACAACAGTAAAAATGTTAGGAATACGTGGTTAGGGGCTAAGGAGTGAGACCACATCTGGTAATTTCAAAGGAGGCAATGATAGTGCGAATTGTAATAATAGTAGGTCCCATTTTCTGAAAGTACTTAGTCTGAACCAGGCACCAATCTCATATCACCCTCAAATGTATCTGAAATAGATGTCCCCTTTTACAGACGAGGAAACTGAAATTCAACAATAGAGATGAGACACATCTGTTATTTGACTTAAAAATTCAAAGTAGTCATTTCTGAAGAAACTGGCTGAAATACTTACAAAAGTTGACAGGAGGTTTAGGGTTAATTCTCCTCCTTCACTTCTCTATTAGCCCTCAGTTGCAACCTCTACTGTAAGAGCCAAAAAATAACTGTCCTTGCCTTTTACTCTCATTTTTTTATTCCAATGACAGGGCTACAATCTATAATGTTTACACTCCCAGTTTCCCGAAGTGCAGGGCTTCACAATCCAGTACCTATGACTATGCAGAAGGAATATGGCACTAATAAGCAATAGTTCTCAACTCCAGTAGCACTTAAGTATTACAGATACCACCCAGATAACAGTGAATATGGGGATGGTACCTGAGCATCCGTATTTATTAAAAGCTCCAAAGATGGTTCTGTTGCACAACCTAGTGAATGAAAGAATAAAAAGCATGGCCTTTAGAGTTAGACAGAACAGGGCTTAAATCTTGGCTCTGTAATTTATTACCAGTATGACTTTGGGTTAGTGCCTAATTTCTCAAAGCCTGTCTTCATCTGTAAAACAGGGATAATGCCACTTACCCTGCATCATCGATTTGACGACTATGTGAGACTATTTGCCAATATTCTGGCAAACAATAGTTGTTTGATTTTGTAATATTGTGATTCATAATAAGAAAAATATATTCTGTCTTTGTCTTGTTTCTGGCACAGAATTCCTAAAACCCTTGGAATTTCCTAAGTGATGAGATCAAGTTGTCTTTTGTTATGCTAATTAGGCAACTTTTAGGAAGCACCTAAGGATGGGGCTGGCTGTCAGGAGGAGCCAGCCATGTGGTTAGAGGATTAGAACTTTCAGTTCTACTCCCTGATTTCCAGTGAGGGGAGAGGGGCTTGAAGCTGAATCAGTCCCTAACGGCTAATGACTTAGTCAATCATGACTACATAATGAAGCCTCCATAAAACCCCAAAAGAAAAGCCTGATAGTCCTTTTTAGGACAGCTTCCATGTTGGGGAACCAGAATGTTTCCTGGTGCCACCATGCCACGCCCCAAGCTCCACAAGGACAGAAGGTCTTCATTCAGGACCTCACCTCATGTATCTCTTCATCTGGCTGTTGATTTGCATCCTTTATAATAAATCTGTAATCTAGTGAGTAAGTGGTTTCTGAGTTCTATGAGCTGTTCTTGCAAATTAATCCAACTGGAGTAGGTGGCGGTGGGAACCTCTGATTTACAAGCAGTAGGTCAGAAATATAGGTAACCAGGGCTTGTGACTGGCATCTGAAGTGGAGGATCATCTTATGGGACTGAGCCCTTTACCTGAGGAATCTGATTCTATTTCCGAGTAGATAGTGTCAGAATTGAGTTGAATTTTTGGACACCCTGCAGGTGTCCGAGAATTGTTTGTTGGTATGGGGAAACCTGCACATACACTTTGGAATTGGGGACAGGAACCCCCTTTCAAATACATACTGAAGTATTTAGAGTTGTCAAAGTTAAGTATTTATACTTAGAAGGAAAAAAAAAAAATCTAACATGCAGGTTGAAGAAACAAAAATATTTAAATTTACAACTACCAGCTCTAACCAATTTATTCAATCTCCTGGTTACATAGTTTGCTCATACTTAGGGAGTTCTGACCTTCCCTGACCAAGCATAAAAGCAGGCCTGACAGAATCGAGGATCTGCCAGTAATTTAACTGTCTGCTCAAACAAAACTCAACACCCTTTAGTAGAAGACAAAAAAAAAATCCACACTTCCGGGCCGGCCGAGTGGTGCAGTGGTTAAGAACTGGTTTTGGGATGCCAGCGGCCCTGGTTCGGATCCCACATATGAGGGCGAGTGACACTGCCTTCTACAGCGGCTGTGCGAGCCCCAGCAATGATGTAGGCTGCAGCTCCTGCTGCAGTGGGCTGCCATAGGCTACAGTGAGTAGTCGGCAGCCAGCGTGAGCAGCTGGCAGCCAGCATGAGCTGCCAATAGCCGCGGTGAGTGACCATCCAGAGGCCGGCGACCGATCTGCCTCATCCAGGAAAAGCGCAATGACGATACCAACATGGGCCAGTGAAGCAATGTCCTCTGCAACTAGACTGAAGAACAAAAAGACAGCAACTTGTCTGTTCCCCTTCCCTGATTCCCCAATACTGTTCCCCTCCCCCAATTCCCCAATAAAATCTTAAAAAAAAAAAAAATCCACACTTCCTTAGTATATTATACAGTACACAATAAAATAACTAGACATACAAAAAAGCAGGGGATATGAACCATACTCAGGAAAATAAGCAATAGAAACAGACTCAAAGACAATCCACTTGTTGAAATTAGCAGACAAGGACTTGCAAACAACTGCAATATATATATGTACAAAGATTTAAAGGAATAGATGGGGACATCTAGTAGACATAGAAACTAAAAAAAGAACAAATGGAAATTCTAGAACTGAAATATAGCCTCTGAAATGAAAAATACACTGAATGGGCTTTGAACAGCAGACTAAACACTGTAGAAAATGGGGTCAATGAACTTGAAGACAGGTCAAAGACATTAAATTGAAAAGAAAAATTATTGTGAAAAAAGTGAACAGACTCTTCAATAACCTGTAGGACAACAGCAAGCAGTCTGCCCTGTAGGACAACAACAGCAAGCAGTCTAAAATGCATGTACCTTAAGTTCCAGAAGGAGAAAAAAAACAGAAAATAATGCAGAAAAAATTTTGAATATCTAACTTTGAATAAAGGCTAAAAACTTCCCAAATTTTGTGATAAATATCAACCTAAAGATTGAAGAACCTCAGTGAATCCCAAGCAGGATAAATACAAAGAAAACCATACCAAAGCACGTCTTAGTCAACCTGATGAAAATTAAAGCTAAAGAAAAAAAGTCTTAAATACATTTAGAGAAAAAAAATAGATGCTAATATAAGGGCACGCAAAAGAATAATGACTGACTTATCAGAATCAATGAAGGATAGAAGACAACAGAATTATAACTTTAAAGCACTAAACGGGAAAAGAAAAATATCAATCCAAATTTCCATATGCAGTAAAAATATCTCTAAAAAAATGAGTATAAAATAAAGATGTTTTCAGGTAAATATATGTGGGAAAATTTGTTGCTAGAACACTTGCATTTCATGAAATGCTAAAGGAAATTCTTCAGGCTGGAGGGAAAATGGTAAGACAGAAATCAGAATCCACAGGAAGGAAGGAAAGAGGGGCACCAGAATTGGTAACTATATGGCGAATAATATTTTCTTAAAAGGCTTTTTGAAGCAAAAATAATAATACTGAAAATACTGCGATTTTTAACATAGAGAAGTAAACTGTGTGACAGCAGTAGAAAGAATGAGGCAAGGTAAATGGAATTGTATCTTTGTAAGGTTCTAACATTCTATAGAAGTGGTACAGTATTATTTCTAAGTAGAGCATGATATAGAAAGGATATAGTAATACCTAGAATAACCACTAAAACACAACACTTTAGAAGTACAGTTTATAAAAACTAAGAGAAACAGGCACTAATTTAACCTTCAAACCCACTGAATCCTAACTATCCTGTTCTCCCTGGATGATACTTTCTAGTTCAAGATCCTATTTTGATTCCTTTTTTCGTAATTGTGGCTAGTATAAATTGTGGCTCCATAAAATATAACAATGAAAAAAATGTCTCTCAATTTCAAACCAAATGTATTATTAGACATTTATGTATCTTTAGCAGCAATTTTCAGGAATAGTTACAATTTAATATTATGCTAGTATTAGTATTTTTCTCCTATCAAAAAAAGCCCAATTTTGGGGCCAGCCGAGTGGCACATTGGTAAAGAGCTGGCTTGGGTTCAGATCCCACATGTGAGGGCCAGTGACACTGCCCTCTTAAAAAAAAAAAAAAAAAAAAGCCCAATTTTACATAAATTGTTTCTTCTATAACAGGGATCTTTAAAAACTTGTATTGGGTCCGGCCAAGTGGCGTGGTGGTTAAGCGCTGGCTTGGGAAGCCAGCGGCCCCGGTTCGGGTCCCACATATGAGGGCCAGTGATACTGCTCTCAAAAAAAAAACAAAAAAAAAACTTGTCTTAAAGAGCCAGAAGTGAATATTTTAAGTTTGTAGGCTATACTCAACTCTGCTGTTCTAGCACAAAAGCACTCATACAATACATAAACAAATGGGCAAGGTACTATTTCAACAAAACTATTAAAACAGGCAACAAAGCTGTAGTTTATCAATTCCTATTTTACAAGATGACTAAGAGAAAAATTTACTTAAGTATATCTACAGGGATTTAATTTGCTAAAAATTTTTAATTTAAAAAATAAATTTAGATCATTACAACAAAAAAAATTAACCACATTGCTTCTTTAAAACATACTTTTTTCTTCTCTCAAATATCATTGTAAATACTCCTAATTTTTTTAATTATTTACTTTTTGAATAATTTATGAAATTATGGAGTGGAATGCAGGCATCAGTATTTAAAAAAACCAAAACAAAACATCTCAGTGATTCTAAAATAAAGTCAAGGTCAAAAGCCTTTGTTCTAGAAAACTAATTATTTTATAAACAGAGTAGCTCTACCTAATAATAAAAAACCAAAAGTAGCGACTTTCACTTCCTAAGTTATTAATTAGAAAATAACTTCCTGGGCCAGCCGAGTGGCAAGTGTTAAGAGCTGGCTTGGGACGCCAGTGGCCTCGGTTTGGATCCCACATATAAGGGCCAGTCACACTGCCCTCTACAGCTAACAACAGCTCCACTTGGAGCTGGGCTGCTGTGAGTCCCCGGGACAGCATAGCTGCAGCCCCTGCTGCAGTGGGCTGCCACAGGCTACAGTGACTGGCAGCCAGCGTGAGCAGCTGGGAGCGGTGTGAGCTGCCAAGAGCCGCTGTGAGCGCCGTCCAGAGGCCGGCGACCTATCTGCCTCACCCGAGAAGAGCGCAAAGATGATACCAACATGGGCCAGTGATCAATGTCCTCCACAACTAGACTGAAGAACAAAAGGACAGCAAATTGTCTGTTCCCCTTCCCCGGTTCCCCAATGCTGTTCCCCTCCTCCAATTCTCCAATAAAATCTTTAAAACAAGAAAAGAACTTCCAATTGCTCAAGTACATAAAAATCTTTATATCTACATAGGGTTTTCCCCAAAGGAAATCATTAGAGGCAATTTTTACTATGAGATTGATTGGACCTTAAAACTAGAAAGAAGTTTCCAAGTAATTGTAATAAAACTTTCCTCTCTGTTGATATTCATGGCATGGAAAAGGTACTTGTATTACATACTATTAACGAACTCTTAAAAATCAATAAGGAAACTACCGGTGATCCAATAGAAAAATGGGCAAAAATGATTCACAGGCAATTCACAGAAGAGAACAAAAATGACCTATAAACATATGAAGAGATGCTTAATGTCACTAGCATGAAAGCAAATTTAAAATGAAATACCATTTTACAACCATCAGATTGGCAAAAAATTTAAAGTATAGCAAACCCAAATGTTGGTGAGGATGTGGATAAAAAGCAACTGTCATATATATTACTAGCAGGAATGTAAACTGAGATAAGTATAGTGAAGCTGAAGATATTCTATGATGTAACAACTCTACTTTTAAATTCATACCCTTGTGCACAGTTTTGATCATTGTGCTGGGAACTGTTCATGGGTTACCAGTGTGCTAAGCTACTGATGTCTACCTTCAATTACTGGGTAGAGCCTGGGAGAACTAGATCCCTAGAGTTAGCCCCATCCAGCCTTACATTTTTATCTCAATGTACTAGGGAAATATTAGAAGTATCTAGAGACTCTCATGTGGACATATACAAGAATGTCCACTGTAGTACTGTCTAAATAACAAAAAATTATAAGCAGCTAAAGTATGGTTTATTTATACAATGAAATAATTATAACTGTTAAAAAGCCACAGATATAACACGGGCAAGTCTCAAAAGCATAATATTGAAGGGAAGAAAGTTGCAGAATAATACACACAATAAGACATCGTTTATTTACAGTTTAAGGCAGGAAACACAACAATGCTCTAGGTTTTAGAGATGCTGACAAATGCAGGAGAAGTCTAAAAACATGTATGGCAATTGATACACACCAATCTCAGCATATTAGTTACCTCTGGGGAAGAAGACACAGGAATGGGATCTGGAGGGTACACAGGGAAGCTTCAACTTATCAGTAATGCTTTATTTCTTTAACAATAACAGAAATATCTGAAACAAATGTGGCAAAATGTTATTTGTTTTCTTTTTTTTTTCTTTTCGGGCAGTGGGTACTTGGCTATCCATTATATTATTCTCTTTGTTTTTCTGTATGTTTCTTAATCTAAAAAAGTTTTAAAGCTAATGATATAAAAATGTAACTGCCTAACATTGCAGGTGCCTAAAACAGCATATAGGTAAATATCCATGTCAAGACAGTAATGGGTTAAATTATAGACTCCTGTAAAATCTTGATAACTAGTTCCACATCAACATTAAAAACAAATAAAACCCAATGAGGTTTAGCTCTATGGTTTTGGAAGCTGAGGAGCTGAAACATCATGCTGAGCATCGCCATATGTTAGACACCCCTTGACTGCGTCACCACTGCTCTGCTATATAGTTATTAGTGTAGTGCTGGCCATCGTAAACAAAACTGTCATTAACACATAAGAATGTGTTTTAAGGGCCAGCCAAGTGGCGCAGTGGTTAAGAGCTGGTTTTGGGATGCCAGCGGCCCCGGTTCAGATCCCACATATGAGGGCCAGTGACACTGCCCTCCACAGCTAACAACAGCTCCACCTGAAGCTGTGCTGTGCGAGTCCCGGTGACGGTAGGCTGCAGCCCCTGCTGCAGTGGGCTGCCATCGGCTACAGTGAGTAGCCGGCAGCCAGCGTGAGCGGCTGGCAGCCAGGGTGAGCTGCCAATAGCCGCCATGAGGGACCATCCAGAGGCCGGCGACCAATCTGCCTCATCCAGGAAGAATGCAATGACGATACCAGCATGGGCCAGTGAAGCAAAATCCTCCGCAACTAGACTGAAGAATAAAAAGACAGCAACTTGTCTGTTCCCCTTCCCCGATTCCCCACGCTGTTCCCCTCCCCCAATTCCCCAATGAAATCTTTAAAAAAAAAAAAAAAAAAAGAATGTGTTTTAAGTTACAAGGATGTGTTCTTTACTTCACTTCCTCTGAGGGGTTACTGCCCCTATAGCCGGTAGGGACTCTACTTGTACTGGAATTATGAATTTTGGCATAGACTACTTCAGGGAGAAAAAGAAACAGTAAGAGAAGTGACAAGAAGATAACAAGTATGTTTACAATGATATTAAATCATAATAACAATAGCAGCTAAGACTTATATAGTACTGGCCATGTGCCAGCCACTAAAATTAAGTGCTTGACATTTAAACTACACATTCACCCTACAAAGTTGGAATTGTTATTATCCTATTTAATTGATAAGGATAAGGGCAAATAAATGGTCATACACATGTTAAAAGATAGAGCCAAGTATCTGAATCTGGGCAATTTGACTACAGAGACCATTGCCTCACCACTAAGGATATTCTGGGTACTAAACCATGCATACTGCTGGGACCCTGCCATGTGCAAGGCACCATGCTGGGAACTCAAGGTACAAAGAGATCCGACATGGCTTTCCTTTGTGTTTGCATAGCTCAAAGTTTCTTCTTACCAGTGCCGTTTCAAAATAATCTTTATCCTCAAAATATTTCTCTAAATTATTACGGATAACTGATATAAAAAATGATTTCCAAAGCAAAGCACCACCAATTTAGAGATTCAAAAAATTAATCCAGAGGACTTCCTGTTTCTGGTTCCACACGCAGAGAGCTTGGAAGTCGTCACTCTGTCCCAACAAGTAAAAAGCTAAACAGGCTGACAAATCAACAATTCTTCTTGGATTCATAAGAGAGAGGAGGACACAGGGCAAGCAGCTGCCCCAAGATTGGAGAGACAATCAGGGGAATACAGGAAGTCATGATTACAGGGGAGACTCATAAACAGAAACTGCCACAGGAACCAGTGAGGGGGTAGGAAAGCCTGAACTGTAACTGTTGAATTGGTGGAGACTCAGTGTGGACAACTCAGAAAGTTAAAAACTTCAGGGGACGCAGTCATAGGGGGACCCCCACAATATTGTGAGATTTATCTCCAGGAATTCCACTAGGTTCCAGTAGTAAATACTAGAGAAAAAAAAAAACCCTTGGTCAGGGGAAAAGGAACCATGCTGAAATATACCAAAGCACTTCATTCTTACCAAGGCCTGCCCTCAGGAGAAACATTAAACAGAGCCTAACCTGCTGGGGTATTATCAGAGCCTAAGGGACCTGAGGAAGGGAAATACAGTCATGTACCGCATAATGACATTTTGGTCAATGACGGGCTGTATACATGACGGTGGTCCCATAAGTTTATAATGGAGCTGAAAAATTCCTGTCGCCTAGTGAGGTCATAGCTGTCGCAACACTGAAGCACCTCACGTTTGTTTTGTTTGTTGTGATGCTGATGTAATCAAACCTACTGCACTGCCATATAAAAGTATAGCACAGATAATTATGTACGGTACCTAATACTTAATAACGAATCTTACTGGTTTATGTATTTACTTTACTATACCTGTTATTATTACTTTAGAGTATACTCTTTCTACTATTAGAAAAAAAGTTTGCTGGGGCCGGCCAAGTGGCGCGATGGTTAAGTGCTGGCTTGAGAAGCCAGCGGCCCCAGTTCAGGTCCCACATATGAGGGCCAGTGACACTGCCCTCAAAAAAAAAAAACACAAAAATTTGCTGTAAAACGGTATGCTGTATTATGCCACCAGTGGCCTCGTACATCTCAAATTTACTACATCTCTTGATTGCATAATTTTCTCTTGTACTTGACTTACTTCTGTTGTTTTATAGAGTAACATGTTATACAGCCTTGTAGCCTAGAAGCAGTAGGCTATACCACATAGCCTAGGTGTGTAGTAGGCTAGACCATCTAGGTTTGTGTAAGTGCACTCTAAGATGTTTGCACAACGACAAAAATCACCTGCCAACATTTCTCAGGATGGATCGGGTTGTTAAGCTGAGCATGACTGTAACCAACTCCAGCCCACTCTAGCCATCCTGTCCTACGTAAGGGGGGGGTGTGTGTGTGTGAAAAAAATCTGAGAAAATCTCGCTATCACATTATTAAAGGCCTATTTACAGAAGTTCCTTTTACCTGGTACAACATGTCCAGCTATCAAGGAAAAAAATTATAAGTCATACCAAAAGGCAAAAAACATAATTTGAAGAGACAAAACAAGCATCAGAACCAAACATGGCAGAGACGCTAGAATTATCAGACCAGGAATTTCAGATAACTATGATTAATATGCTAAGAGCACTAACAGATAAAGTGGACACCATACAAGAACAGATGAATAATATAAGTAGAAAGATGGAAATCCTAGAAAGAACCACTGTAACAGAAATGAAGAATGGCTTTGATGGGCTTATTAGTAGACTGGACACATCTAAGGGGAGAAGCTCTGAGTTACAGGGATATATCAGTAGAATCCTCAGAAACAGAACAAAGACTGGGGAAATAAAAAACCAGAGTCTCTAGGAAAACTACAAAAGGTGTAATATATGTGTAATACTGGAAGAAAAAGAGAAAAAAGAACAGAAGGAACATTTGAAACAATAATAACTGAGAATTTCCCCAAAATTAACATCAAACACCAAACCACTGATCCAGGAAGTTCAGAGAACATCAAGCAGGATAAATACCAAAAAAAAAAAAAAAAAAAACCAAACAAAAAACCAACAAGAACAAAAACTCCAAAAACCTGTATCACAGCACAGAATTTTCAAATTACAGAAAATCAAATATAAAGAAAATTAGGGAACAGGTTTCAGGTCTTCTCTGAATCTGTGCCTCCTGAATTCAAATCCTTTTAAGACCCCAAATAAACTACTGATTTGTTTAAAGAAAAAAACAAGAGAAAGAAAAATTAATCCAGAGGAAGGCCTCAGGCTTCTAATGTGCCATGACACTCACTGTAGACAGTGTCTGCATATAGAGAAGTTTTGGGCATTAATGCTAAATTTATACAAAATACATGCATTTTTGGTGTTTTTTCCCCCAGATCTAAATTATAGTGCTATCACCATCACAGGAGTTAATATAGAAAATTCATATTGTAAAAATCAGACTTGAACTTGTTGGCATCTAATCAAAAGTAGCACCATTCATCCTTTTTAATTCTAATGAACTGGTTGTATACTATCTTTTTAAGCAAGCAGAAGCAGCAAGATAGGATTTTTGTCCTGCTGAAGTTGTTCATGTATAGAAGACATTTGAAAACCACTGTCTGATAAGGAAATATATCTAAAAATGGTCAAGATAAAATCTCTAAGATCTCTTTCATTCCCATTTCATTTTACCCTAACTTTGGAATTTCCTGGTGACCAGGTTAATAAATTATGATTGTGGACCAATGAGAAAAATAAATTGAGACATTACACATTTAGGGTAGTAATGTTAAAAATTTAACTTAAAAACTATGTTGAAATGGACAACAGAAGTTTAAAATTATGTATTTAAATGTGAATACATTTTTGTAGATATATGACATGAAAAATGTATGAAAGCAGGTGAACAACCTTCGGTCATATATCTGAATAGGGTGTTTCTATATATTAGAAAGCTGCAGTTTATCCTTGGCAAAGCTTTAGGTGTAGCTTAAAATATAAACAAGGGCCATGTAAAAGAGATTAATCAACCCAAAACTCATTAAGTCTAGGAATACTCATAGAGTAAGTGTTGCAAAAATTGAGACCAATACATGCTCTTTGCTCTCAACATTTCTTTAACGTCTAGCCAGTGGCTCTAAAACTTTAGCATAGATCAAAATCACCCGAAGAGTTTTTTAAAACACACATTGTTGGGCTGCATCCTAAGAACTTCTCATTCAGTAGGTCTGAACTGGGACCTAAGAATCTACATTCTAACAAGTTCCTGGGTTATGCTGACACTCCTGGTCCAAGCACCACACTTCAAGAATTACTGGATAACTTCACTGCAAACAAATCTCCTGGTCCAAGCACCACACTTCGAGAATTACTGGATAACTTCACTGCAAACAAATCATGCCCATTCTAACTCAATAGTTTTAAACTCACGTTATTGTTCTTGTCCTTACCTTTATTTTAGGAGAATATGCTGTGAGTTAGAACTCAAAAGAATACAGACATGAAAGAGTTTTCGAAGATAATAAAACTATACAAATGAAAGGACTAATTCTTCAATCATTTGGACCTCGGACACTCAGCAATTTCATCCACATACAATATGCTGTAACCACAGAAGTATTTACTGAGATTGAAAAGGAATAAAAACAGCAGGGAAGAACCACAGACATGCTGTTACTTCCGATTCTCCAACATAATAAATTGGAGTCAGCAGGGAGGAAAAACGTACACTAGCCAAGAAACATAAAAATGGCAAGAAAAAAAAAGAGACATGAAAAAAGAAAAACTGAATGGAATTAGGACAGCAGCAGTGATACAGACTTCAAATACAAAAGGCTAAGAAACACATACATTAATAAAGAAAGAGATATACACTGATCAGAAGTGAAAAAAAATTGTGAATGAACTATTTAAAGTGTGGCATAATTAACTGAAAGAACAAACCAAGTCCTAAAAACTTATGTAAGGGTATTACTATGCCATATTAAAGCACACCAACCACACAACAATCCAGTAATATTTAGTCTGAAAGAAATGAGCCATATATACTTTTAATAAACATAAATGGCTCTAACATAGCACAACTGTCATGAACAACAACTCTGAGTAATCAAGAAAAGGTTCAAATATGGTTGACTCTTATCAGGGCAAAAACAAGTTCTTTATACATTTTACCAAAATTTTTCATAAAAATTATATCCAAAAAGTCCTGGCAATGAATGGATAGTTACTTAACTGGAAATATCAATCATACAGCTATCTGTGACTTTTCTCAAATGTTACTTAAAAAGAAAATAGGGTCATATGAAAAATAATATTAGTGTTTTAGTTAAACACTCTAATAACTTTTACTTACCAGTGGGAAGATCTTCAACTTTTGCAAGGTCATTTTCTTCTATTCCAGGCATTCCTGCATCACCATCTCGTTTGACTTGTTCTGCCCAAGTACCAAAAGATATAATTCTATATTTTTCCTTATATAAATTGAAAGTGTTTAAGGAATGTAACAATCAGTTTCTAAAGTAATAAGTTACACTGACTATCTTTACGTATATATTTTGATTTAAATGTAGTTATAACTCTAAAATAACTGGTTTTCTCCTCTATTGAAGGACCTGAATTTGAAACAATACAGATACCAAAATCATAACTGAACTAAAACAATATTCTTTATGATTGAAAATGTTCACTTCAAAATGAGAAAAGAGGGCCGGCCAAGTGGCGCGGTGGTTAAGCGCTGGCTTAGGAAGCCAGTGGCCCCGGTTCGGGTCCCACATATGAGGGCCAGTGACACTGCCCTCAAAAAAAAAAGAAAGAGAAAAGAATATCCTATTAACACAAAACGAAACAATGGTAATACCTTTCCCATGTGGAATATGATTGCTTGAGGGTTCTTCGTTCTTCTCTGCAGCATTCTCAGCTACTTCTGGATCATTTTTAGGTACTGCATGATCGTTTATACCCAATTCATTTCCACCTTTTAATTCAAACTGGTGGGCCTCTTGCTGTTAGATAAAGATTTAGTAACAGTAAATATTTCAGTTCAAAATGTTAAATCATTGACACAACTATTAATTAAATACTCTGAAACAGTTCATTTTCTGAAACATATACAATGGGTCCAAATTTCAAACACTTGGAGATGTGGATATATTATTTTCTGTTCAGTTTTTATACCTGATATGAAGTCGAAGAAAAACCAACACATTTCAAAGTCTCTAATTACAGTAAATGGCCTCAAATGTTAGGCAGAGATCATGCTCCTTGGCTATGCTAAGGAAGTGATTCTGCAAGAAGGGAGTCTTGCTGAGCACTACAGGTTGCCATGGAGGCCTACAGGTCTGGGTGCTATGGGCAGGGTGAATTCTCTATAGGTATATGTTGTAATCAAGCAGGATACAGACAGCAGAAGAATGGCACACAAGTGCCCCATCAAGTGTGATGCGATGACTACTGACATTGTCAGGCTTTTCCCCAAGGAAAACCAACAAGGGTGGAAAACAGGCAAACTTCTTCCCAGGTGCACTGGCCTCTCAAGCTTAAGAAGTAATGGCAGGACAATTCATAGGTCAGCGCTTCCTGCAACTTGCTCCTAACCATATCATCTCCTTGGAAGCTTCAATCTTCAGGTATATGGTTAGGCCTGACTCAATTCTACTATTGGGCCAGTTTTCTCTTTTATATTGATTGAGTCACCTCAGCGGAAAGTTGGGAGAGGCAAGGGTCAAGCAGACATGCTTGGGTTGCCAAATAGGTCCTTCTACTTAATATTTA
Source organism: Aselliscus stoliczkanus (assembly GCA_033961575.1). NCBI lineage: Eukaryota > Metazoa > Chordata > Mammalia > Chiroptera > Hipposideridae > Aselliscus > Aselliscus stoliczkanus. The sequence continues at coordinate 98,395,636 of CM066732.1, read as the reverse complement.
ATGCATGTATAAATGGTTTGTCAACTCCAAACACTATGCAATGTAATCATTAGTAATGTTATAAAAAACAATAGTACTAAAAAATCTACAGAAAATCCGCAAATACAAAAGTCAAATTGTAAGAATTTGTCACAAGGAAAAAAGGTGCTTTCACAATCAGGTGTAGGTATCCCAGTGTACCTGACAGATAAAATGAACAAACATTTGCACCGTGTTTCATAGTTTACATATTGCTTTCAACTTTTTCCTATAGTAGAGATAAATGAACAGTTTTGGGAAAAACAAAATAATACTGAGGCTTAAAAAAGTTAGGTAGCTTGTCCAAGGTTACAAAGCTAGAGAATTGAGGTGAAGGAATTCAAACTACAATCTTTCTCACTCCCACATTTTCTGGGAACTTGGTAAGCTACAGTCAAATCCGAGAGCTTAATGTTTGAGTGAAATGGTAAACTGAAAATTTTAAACATGTCAGTATGAAGGCTAAGGGTGAAAACATCAGAGAGGCACAACCTAAGCAGCTATCCTGTATTTCTGTGCACTTCCACAATAATGCTATACCATAAGGATATTTCTATAATACTCCACTGCCTCACAGATGTGGATAAAACAAACAATATTAAACAAAGGTCAACAAACGACTGTTCAAAAATACTTTTCCATTTAAAAAAGTTAAAGATGTTGTCCCTTTGATGTGTTATTAATGACAGTAATTTTATGTGAATGGATATTAAATATTCTTTTTTTGTGTTTTTTTAGCTGAGTCATCCTGCCACCTGTTGGCAGCTCAACGGCAGCTCAGCTCGGGCTGGCATCGAACCGCCGTTGCTCAGAGCTCAGCTTGCACTCTTGAGCGAGCTCTTAACCACTGAGCCACTTGGCCGGCCCTGGATATTAAATATTCTTAATAAAATAAGATAGCTTTCTAAATGCAACGTTGGTGATTTGGTAAGAAGGCCACCTGTTTTTTAAATAAACTTTTTACACTGAAATAATTTTAGATTTATAGAAAAGTAACTACCCCTCACTCAATTGTCTTTAATGTTAACATCATGGTACATTCATACCATTTCTAAAACTAAGAAACCAACATTAGTATATTATTAACCAAACTCCAGACTCTATTTAGATTTCACCACTCTTTTCATTAAGTCCTTTTTCTGTTCCAGGATCCAATCCAGGATACTACACTGCATTTACGTCCTCAAGGCTCATTAGTCTCCTCTGGTCTACAATAATTTCTCTTCCTTTGTAGCGTGAAAGCAGTAAACAAATGAGTGTAGCTATGTTCCAATAAGATTGTATTTATGGACATGAAAATGTGAATTTCTTAAAATTTTCCCATTATAAAACAGGCATGTCCTTGGTTAGAAAAAAAAAAAAATCCCTGAATGCAATTTATGCTTATTTCATATAGCTTACATTGGATTTGTTCCTAAGGAAAAAAAACCCTCAAATTTCATAGAATCAACTTGTTACAGTAGTTGGAGAACAAGGAATAAAGTAAGGGTGGGATGAATTAGGCAGCTGGTCTGAAGGGTAAGGGGACATTCTCTAAGTACCTCCATTCTTCCTCACCTTATTCCACTTAGGGCAGGTTAATGGCAAAGAAAAATTGGAGATGATGTTAATTAATTATAATATAAAAATAGCCTAGTATTAGAAGAGCAGAAAGACAGAACTACACTTGCCTAGAAAAAGGGAAAAGCTCTCATCTGTGCTTCTTGGAAGAACAGAAGAGAACAAACTTACCGCATTATTTATATGGGCTTGTAATAACAAAAATTCAAGAGCAAGCCTCTCTTCCCCTTCCTTTTGCCTTCTACTAAGCTCCTCTAACCATCCGGTGTCTCAATAATACCTTCTAGTTGTCCTCAAGGCCTCTATGCCTCTAGCTTACTCAGGCCTGCCATCTTCCAGCTATCAATCCTCACATCTCTTCAAGGTAGACTGCAGACAGGCAGTAGCTATTTCACTTTGTAGATTCAAAAAATGAAATAGAGAAAAAAACGATGCCCTCAATATCATGCTGTAAAATAGTGAAACAGTAAAGAAGGAAAATCTGGTTTCTTTAAGTTCTAGTCCTTTAGGGAAGATACTACCGAAGAGCAAGGTAAAAATTTTTCACTGTTCAACCTCTCTTTACTTAAATCACAAGACTTTATACAAACCACAGCTAGTGAGATGAAACTACAGGGTATAAAAAAAAAAGCATGTCTTAATGACTACTAATCTTCAAATTCCCTCCATTTCTAGCAGGGCCTTCGTAATATATATATCAACTGAAAATGAATAAATTAATAAAAGAAATTGCCACCCCACAAAATATGAATCAAAATACTAGCTGGTGTTTCATTTCTGTGTTTTAAGAAAGGACTTCAGAATATTTATAATTAAGGGGAAAGGTTCTCAATTTTTTTTCTATTTCTCAAAAGCATAAAAATAGGAAGTAATTGATTTTTCAGTAAAATGCTTTCCACTTTACAATCTGGGAAATATATTAAGAGCAGAAATTATTTTTAAAGGTCAGGTAAAAGATATTTAACTCGGGCCGGCCGAGTGGTGCGGTGGTTAAGCGCTGGTTTGGGAAGCCAGCGGCCCCGGTTCGGGTCCCACATATGAGGGCCAGTGACACTGCCCTCAAAAAAAAAAGATATTTAACTCAAAATCAGTTTTAAGAGTTGAAGCAAATATCTAATTTACTTGGCAATAAAGTCAATGCAAGTCATTTTAGAATTAGGCAGGCCAGAATTCTTAAAAATGCAATGTTTTATGACAAAAGTACATATTTAATTTCTAAATTACAAGATTTATAACAAGAACATATTTTAAGTATTTTTTTAATTTACCTTTTGTTCCTGCAAAAACTGGTCTGCTAACTTTTTAATATTTTCTTCATGCTGTGCTCTTAATTCCTTGATCTGTTGTCCACACTGAAAACTAAATTACAAAGTCATTCTTTTAGACCATATTATATTAGATTGGATTCTCAAACTTGTCTAAGAGTTGAAAACATACATTTATAAAGATAAAGCATTCTGTTGGCACGAGAGTGGACAAGGAAGAACCGAGAACATATATAAAAATAGCAGTCAAAATTCTTAAAATACTTGAATCTTTAATAGAGGATAAAGAATACTGCTAAAACAAATTTAAAAACGGAAATTAGAAAGATGAAAATTTATTTTTATAAATCACATTTATAAAAAAAAATGGTCAAAGCCAACTTCAATCACAGAAGAGAAAATGACTATAAAAGAGAAAACTGAAAACCTGTGAAACCAATATATAGTAACAGAAATGTGAGAGCTGATCAGGAATGGCAGCAGATAACTCATCCAACAGTTAGTACTTTAAACACAATAATAAAAGTCTAAAGCAAGAATGAAAGAAACTAATAAATAAGATAGACTGAAGTCATCAAGAAAAAAATGTAAAGGAACAAACCAGATAAAGATTGTGCATTTCCACTGGACAAATAGTCAAAGGATACAAATAAATCATTCATACAAAAACAAATAATTAATATATATATAGATAAATGTTAACTTTCACCATTAAAATGCAAATGAAATATCATATATGTATTTATGGTATTACCTTATTCCTATACTAGCAAAAATAAGTTAGAATTATAAAAGCCCATGTTGGCAAGGCTATGGGAAAATATTTACATTATAAATTAATAGTCATTTTAGAAAGCAATCTTTCATATACATGAGCAACAAAAGCAATAAAACATTCTTTCAGAAACTCTATATTTCAGAATATACACCAGTAAAATAACATAAGGGGAAAAATCCTTTTTTGCATAAAGATTTTTATAGCTGAGAGTCATAATAGTGAGAAATGGAAAATTACTATAATGGTTTAGCAATTGGGAGAGATTAAACAAGCTTTGGTACATTAAGAGGCTAGAATAATATATTACCTCTAAACATGTTAAATCTTTAATCCTACAGGTATATGGAAAATTACTAAATACTGTTAGTTTAAAATACATATATATAAGTAGATGCATATTGATAACCTACAAGATTAAGAAGACAGAAATGAGGCCGGCTGAGTGGCGCCATTGGTTAAGAGCTGGCTCGGTTCAGATCCCACATGTAAGGGCCAGTGATACTGCCCTCTACAGCTAAGATGGTGAACAACAGCTCCACCAGGAGCTGGGATGCTGTGAGTCCCTGGGACGGCATAGCTGCAGCCCCTGCTGCAGTGGGCTGCCATAGGCCACAGTGAGTGGCCAGCAGCCAGCGTGAGCAGCTTGCAGCCGGTGTGAGCTGCCAAGAAACGCTGTGAGCGTCCATTCAGAGGCTGGCGACTGATCTGCCTCACCTGAGAAGATCACAATGTTGATACCAACATGGGCCAGTGAAGCAATGTCCTCCACAACTAGACTCAAGAACAAAAGGGCAGCAACTTGTCTGTTCCACTTCCCCAGTTCCCCAAAGCTGTTCCCCTCCCCCAAATCCCCAATAAAATCTTTAAAAAAAAAAAGACAGAAATGGACAAATGGTGCTTTACAATATGGCAAATCAGGTCTGGCCGAGTGGCTCAGTTGGTTAAGAGCTCGCTCAAGAGGGAGAGCTCTGAGCAACAGGGTCACCGATTTGATTCCCGGCCTGAGCTGAGCTGCCAACAGGTGGCAGGATGGCTCAGCTGAAACAAAACAAACAAAAATGGCAAATCTTTCTAATATTTAGTGTGCAGACCTAAAAGATCATTTTACTGTAAAATTGATTAAAGATACAATAAAGGTTTTTAAAGAGTGATTGCTAGAAAGGCCCCTGAGAGGTTCCTTGACCTCATCACCAACTAAGTGCAGAGGTGTAAGCAAGAGGACGGAAGTGCAGAGCAGGGGAAGCAGCTGGCGCTCAGTCCCCAGCTACTCTGGGGACATCTCCCAGTGCTGTCTTCATCTTCTGAATTCCCCTTAAAAAGAATCATAATGTTAATCTCCTTTCATTTCTGCCACATCTAATTCAATAAAACTCAGGCAAGATTTTCTGTCTCACATGGGCAGACTCAACATGCCTTGTAAGAGATATTTTCATGGTGTTAAACATATCAAAATAAGAGCATGGATTTCAAAGAAGCAGAGAAAGTCAATAGAAAACAAATTTAAAAGATCTAAGAAAACGAAAGAAGAGAAAAACAGAAGCCAGAAAGGAAAAAAAATTGTCCAAAAATTGGGCAGATAGTCCAGATTCATAAATATCTGTAGCATGTAGCACCTTACCTCTCATATTCTAACCTCTTCACAAGGTAAGTATTGTTCTTCCTGTAGTCCTGCAGCTGGTCTTCTTGTCGAAGAAACTCCTGACGAAGTTCAGCAAGTTGCTCTAGCCACACAAGATGAGAATCAAAGGAACAAAGTTTACTCACTCTAATGCTTCCTACTGAGAAGTTATGGCATTTAAAAAAATTATAGACGCTTCTCAATTTCTTTCTTCATATGCTCAGAAAGTTCAATTATATAATTAGTACCCTGTGCAATCTCTTTTATAACACATGCATGGGCAATGAATTTATTTTTAAAACAAGATAGCCTCAGTGGCTTTCACACTAATCAGAAATTTAAAAATTACACATCTTTCACATTTCGTAGACATATAATACAATAAGTTGTGGAAACAGTACCAAATAATAATAATAATAATAAAAAAACTACCTATCTCTTTAAACCTATCTGGTTTATGAAAGTATGGGTGGGACAATCATGTTTTTTAGACATGTTCACTATAGGTTTCTTTTCCTTTTAAATCACATTTGACTCCCAACTCTGTACCAATCACTTTAGATTTCATTTCTAGTCCTGCTACTGAGGATTGGTCCACATATACCGAAATACCATTTTCAAAGCTCATAATTTCTGGACTAAGGCTAAAAGTTTTAGTTATAATGAATAACATAAAATTCCGAGATGGAAAGTAAATTAAAAACTGGGCCCATATGCTATACTGTGAACATTTAATCCATAATCACTGGCTCCACATTTCCTAGAGCTGCTCCCTCTTCATCTGACCCTACAAATAAAAGGAATTCAGCCAGAGAAGAGAAATGTCATTTTCTTGGATGATTAAAAAATTAACTAACAGCCTCAGCAGTTAAGAAAATGTAGTAGTTAAGAAAATCTTAATTTTTACAAATGGAAACAGAGGTCTAGTCTGTATAGGCAACATCTTAAGATTAAAATACAATGTCCAACCATAATGGACCAACATTATAGGTATAATAAGACATTTACCTTTCATGAAAACTTAGAATTAGTCTTGTTATTTTAAAGGCATTTCAAAAATGCTTGGGATATAAGTTTTTAAAAAGGAGATGTAAACATATATTTATGATATAATTATATCCATGTAAAAACTAGACTAATATAAAATATATCAAAGTGCTACGAGTGATTATGTTTAGTGGTGGAATTCTAAAAAAATTTTTTTCTCTTTCTAAATTTTAATGTGAAATCCTAACCACGGCAATGACAACAAATAAAAAATTTTAAAGTCACATGAACATTTGTTGAAGTATATAAATAAAGTTTAACAATATGCATAATAACTATTGTATAACATAATAATCAGGTATGAAAAGTAAATGATCCACATTAAATGCTGGTATTTAATAAATATGTTTACATGTTCAAGCCACATTTTTTTGTTTATTTAAAAAATGTTAATTGAGATTTAACATTGTATAAGTTTAAGGTATACAACATGGTGATTTGATTCACTTACATACTGTGTGAATGATTACCACTGTAGCATTAGCTAACACATCCATCATCTCACATAATTTCTTTTTTGTGGGGAGAACATTTAAGATCTACTCTCTTAGCAACTTTCAAGTAGATAATATAGTATTATTAACTATAATCCCTATGCTGTATGTTAGCTTCCCAAAACTTGTTCATCTTACAACCGGAAGTTTGTACACTTTGACCAACGTCACCTCATCCCCCCCTCAGCCCATGGTAACCACCATTTTAGCCTTTGTTACTATGAGTTCAGTCAAGCCACATTCTAAGTTTCTCTTTTTACTCAACTCTCCAATATGTAAATATGGTCGATCTCCTAGTTTTTCAACCATTACCCTCACCTCAGATAAACGTAACAAATCTGAGGCCAGGTATCCCAGAATAACACATTCAGATTATTATCTTGATCCCTGGCCCCATTTCTTAAGACACAAAGGGCTAGCGGTAGCAGAAACTCAGGCCTCAACTACAAATGTTAATTCTACAGAGACAGTGCGATCTCAGCAGCAGGCAGTGACAAAAAGCTTTGTAGCTTACAGATATAGCCAGTTCAGTGAACCTGTCTGTGCTCAGGTAGAAAAGGTTGTATAACTGAAAAGTTACTGTAATTAAAAAAAAATCATAATGGCTAAGTTTTTTCTTTTTCTTTCTGATGAGATCTGCTGACTTAAAGATATAAGATTGGGGCAGATGCCTCTGGAGAAGTTTCCACTCTAAGACAACAGAAGGACTTTGTCCAGAATGCCAAACTAGTCATGTGGTTGGCTCAGCTAGTTAGAATGGGCAAATGTAAGATTTGATTTTTGCCTAACCAATAAATAATTTTCTTAAATACAAAAAAAAAAAAAAAATCAGCACTACCTAGCAGCTATTAGGGAATGGTCCTCGATTGGTGATCTTTAGGATTCATTCAGGGTTCTTTTTCCTACATACTAAAATGATTGAAGTCAGCTAAGCTTACCTTCAGAATGAAACTGAGTCTTAGTATGATTTCAAGATGTGGGATGGCTTTTCTACAAAGCTTCTTACTAATAATATTTCAAATTCCTTTTTCAGGAAATAAAATTTTCATTTCTAAATGGAGATAAAAGGCTTAAAATACAATTAAAGAAAAGTAAAACATCATTAAGAGTGAGTTTGAGTTCATGTACAACATTAGATTTTTTCCTGTTTGAATACAGAGCAAAGATTATAAAGCAGGGAGCTAACTGGTGCTTTGAGTGGGTCAAAACAAAGACTTGAAAGGGGAAAAGTAAACAGAGCAGAAAGCAAAACTAAAAACAAAATTTTCCTATATCACAATTTTACTTGGAACTGATTGCCATGTGTTTTCTTTATTTTGAACCCAAAGATACTCTGTGTCTAGCATGGCAGCTCCCAGTCACCATGACAGGATTCCCAGGGTAACTTAAAATGAGATCAGGCCCACGTCTGATTGTGCAGGATGCTCTGACAGTAACGCAGGGAATGTGATAGAAATTAGAGAGCATTATTACCCACATAAATAAACTTAGAATCACTACAAGCAAAATTTTAAAATACAGTGTTTGTAACCAAAGAGTGTGAGGGGGGAGAAGGAGGGTGAGTGATCCTCAGACCTCAAGCTCCAAAGGGCAGCCATGGTATGAAGTAATGGAAATAAAGCATAGAGCTTATTTTCCTTACTTATTATTTCCAGTAAGGCTTTAGTTATCTCCTATCATTTCACCTAAATGAATTTTTATATATATATAAAAAATTTCCCATCCCCAGATTTCTTTCTGTTCCCAGGGTTTGTAAAACAGTAAGCTTGAAGGACCTGTCCAAAACATCCCCTAGACCTGAATGGATTATTTTAACACAGTCCAAAGGGATCACACACCCCCAACCTTTTCCTTGGAAATGTAATAGCCTCTAAGCTACAGCTTAATTTTTGATGATTCTTTTAACAATATTTCATTGTGTGAACTCTGCCTACAGCACGAAATTAAAATGCAGGTCTCAAATTTTAACTTGCATTTATTATATATAAAGCAACATGAAAATTTTTTATTATATCTTAAGACAAAAGGATAAATGTTTTACCCTCAAAGATGCTTTGTTCAAAAATTTTATTCCATTTAGCTCTTACTATTTATTAGTTCTTGAGGATTTTAGACATGTAGGTACTTTTATCTTTAATTTGTAATTAAGTTTCTTACCCTTTAAATGGTGTATGTCTGCCATCTGATATGATATGTTGCTCTGTAGTTTAACCTGCAAAAAAAAAAATTTTTCATTTTACTAAAGAATATAGTTTTACTCACATTTACTTTTTATTCATATTCACTTTGAGCTTGATCATAAATATGAAAGAAAAATCCTTATTATGCATACACCGCCTCTTTCAAAAAAAATTACGGATAAGTTCTGATTTTGCAATACTCATTTTAAATTTGCACAAGAATACTAATTTTACTTAATATATAGTATAACAACTTTATAAGTTTTAAAGTTTGAGCTGAATATTGCTTAATGGTGTGTGTTTTCAAAATCTTACCAGAAGAGACCTCTTACTAACTCTATATTAAAAAAAAAACTGCTTAAATCAATGTCAAATCAAAAGTAATTAGTGCTTATCTTCCACAGAACGACAGCTATCACATAGAACTCATAGCTGTGGTCACTGCACTCCAGGAGTTGGAGACTACTGCTGTATTTCAGATGAGAGAAAACATTGGTCTAAACCAGGGGTGGGCAAACTATGGCCTGTGAGCCAAACAAATCTGGCTTGCTGCCTGGTTTTGCAGGAATGGCATGCTAAGGGTGGTTTTTACATTTTTGAAGGTTTGGGGATTGGGGGATCAAAAAAATAATATTTCATTAATTCTATGAAATTCAAATTTCAGTGTCTATAAATGAAGACTGATGGGAAACAGCCACACCCATTCATTTATGTCTATGGCTGCCTTGGACTGACAGTGATTGTGACAAAGACCACATGGACTGCAAAGCCAAAAGTATTCACTATCTGGCCCCTTACAGAAAAAGTTTGCTAACAGAATTATTAATAGAACAGAGAGATAAATACAGAGAGTGCCCAAAAAATGTATACACATTTTAAGAAAGGAAAAAACTGTATTAAAATTGCAATACAATGAATGACGTTAGCATTCATTTAACACCATCTTTTGAGCCAACGTCGTACTATACATTGCTACTGTAATTCAATTCAACTATGAAAAGTAATACATAGATAACATCTCTTAAAATGTGTACATTTTTTTGGCATCCCTGGTATATGTGAGAGCTATTAAAAGGAAAGAATGAATAATCTTGCTGATTGATTAGATATAGGGGGAAAAAGAAGAAACATCAATGATGACGTTTACATTTTTAAAGTAGGGGGACTAGATGAGTAAGGTTGCAATATTCCAAAGTAGGGAAGCAGGAGAAGGGAAAAGTGGGGAGACAATTTTTTTCAGATTTGGACGTGCTGAATTTGAGGTACCTTTGACATACCCAAGAAGAGATCTTCAGTAGGCAGTCAGATAAGTGGGTTGGGAGCTTAGGCATTGATTTGAGAGTCATTAGCATACAAATGGCAATTAAAACCACAGGAATGAGATCACTAATGCAAACCTGCAGAGGCAGCAGGAAAAACTAACAGCAACAGCTATGAGATCAATTGATCACTAAAAACTGCTCTCCCATAACTTCTAATTAGCCTGTGTTTACATTCTTTCCCACTTCTTTTATTTTCATGATCGATTATTTTTTTGCCCCTCTGAAAAACATAACCATCTGTTATTCTTGTTTTCAAAAAGTTTACATCCCTTTTTATGATGCTATTCCAGCTTCTCTATACTCTATTTTAAACTCGCTTTTGAAATCGCTAGAGAGATGCTATTCTTGAATACTAGGCTATATATATGAGTGGCCTCAGCTTCCCTGGACTGTCTCTTTTATATTCTTATACACTTAAAAAAAAAATTTAATGGAGGAGGGGAAATTCAATCTACAGATTACAAAAATAGGTAAGGGTTATATGGGCACTATTGCGTTATTTTTATCACTTTAATTTTCTCTTTAATTTTTATTGAGAATGGAGACACTGATCCCCAAGGCTTATATACATACAAAGTCCTCACATTTCAAAAGCTGCTCTGGAACAATGTATTTTACATGGTATTAAAGAGAAAATCACAGTGTGTCTAAATAAAAGCCTTGTCTTAATCCAAGCATAATGAATTTATTTCCCACCCTATTCCTTTGCCATGTAAGAATTTTTTGGTTAGCTTCTCAGACCCTCTTAAACATATTGTTCCCTTGGCATCTCATGTTCTGTTATTCCTGTCAATCTTTCTAGCAGGATTCTCAGAAAAACATTATATTCAGTATTTAGTATTATCAGCAAGTACCAGTTCTCTCACTTCCTATTAACACTAGTTTCATTGTGCTGCTTATCTCACCTTCCCTATATGCCTTTGAACAGAAGTGCCAAGGGTTTGCTTAAAATTGTCACAGAGCCCAGCTGGCAGATCTTTAAACCCAGAAGTTCTCTTCCCACTACAGTAATTCTAGGTTGCTCACTTTCATTTTATTATTTTTTTAAAATTTTTTATTGGGTAACAGTGTTTCTTTCCTGGGACCCATCAGCCCCAAGTCAAGTTGTTGTTTTTTTTCAATCTAGTTGTGGAGGGCACAGCTCACTGGCCCATGTGGGAACAGAACCGGCAACCTTGTTGTTAAGAGCACACGCTCTAACCAACTGAGCCATCCAGCCACCCCATTGCTCACTTTTAGAATCTAGATGTCTGCTAATTATCTGCTCATCTTTGTACTGCAATATTACAAGCATCTGATCCCTTTTCTTTCTACATACACACTCCACCCACAAATTCTTATCTAGCTCCTAACTAAAATGGTTTGATAGAGAATTTTTGGGGTGGCCTCATGGTTCAGTTGGTTAGAGCACGTGCTCTTTTTTTTTTTTTTTTTTTTTAAAGATTTTATTGGGGAATTGGGGGCTGGGAACAGTATTGGGGAACCGGGGAAGGGGAACAGACAAGTTGTTGTCCTTTTGTTCTTCAGTCTAGTTGTGGAGGATGTTGCTTCACTGGACCATGTTGGTATCATCACTGTGCTCTTCTCAGGTGAGGCAGATCAGTTGCCGGCCTCTGGATAGCCACTCACAGCAGCTCTTGGCAACTCACACAGGCTGCCAGCCGCTCCACTCACGCTGGCTGCTGGCCACTCACTGTAGCCTATAGCAGCCCACTGCAGCAGGGGCTGCAGCTATGCAGACTGGGGGACTCACAGCAGAGCAGCTCCAGGTGAAGCTGTTGTTCACCATCTTAGCTGTAGAGGGCAATGTCACTGGCCCTCATATGTGGGATCCGAACCAGGGCCACTGGCATCCCAAGCCAAAACTTAACCAATGTGCCACTCAGCCAACCCGAGCACGTGCTCTTAACAACAAGGTTGCCGGTTGGATTCCTGCATGGGATGGTGGGCTGTGCCCCGCCCCCCAACTAGACTGAAGGACAATGACTTTACTTGGAGCTGACGGGTCCTGGGAAAAAAACACACTGTTACCCAATAAAAAAATTTTGAAAAAAGAATTCTTCTAACATTCAATGTTGTCCTTTTAAGGAAATCTAAATGTGTTTTTTACTTACCATGACACTCACTTGTATGTAAAGCAATAATTTAATTTTGGCTTTAATCTTATGTTTTCTACCATCTTGAGTCTGTTTATAAAGACTTCTCCCAGGGCTGGATGAATGGCTCAGTCGGTTAAGAGCTCACTCAAGATTGCAAACTGAGCTCTGAGCAACAGCCGCTTGATGCCCAGCCCGAGCTAAGCTGCCAACGCTCAGCTAAATTAAAAAAAATTTAAAAAAAAAGACTTCTTCCACTTGGTTTCTGATGTTTAACATTTGCTCCAATTGAAATTTCTTTCTTTTCATTAATCATTTCTGCATATAGACAGGTCTCTTTAGTTTTTTAACTCCTTTGGCTTTATTTAACCCTTCCTATGAGAGCCTTCACTTCTTTTAATACTTCTACCATCTTGTCAACTTCAAAAGGAAGCTTGGCTTCCCTTCTGATTATTTCTGCTCATAGTTTTAATTTCCTTGTGTACTAATAGGAATTTGCTTATCTTCTAAATAACCCTGCCAAAATTTCCCAGTTGTTGAGAAATTAATTTGAGTACTTACTACTGTGTGATTGGAAAAGAAGATATCTTTCTATATATACTCTCTGCTGAACTGGCACTGCTACAGGAATATTTTCTTTTTTATTTCTAAGTATATTCCAGGCAGGTTAACAGTACATAAACTCTAAGAAGTATTATTTAATCTTTATTTTCTTAAAGGATTCTCATCGTCTGGCTTCATAGGTCCCTTTTTGGTTACTTTCAGATTTTTCCCAAAATATCCTTATTTACAATATGCAAGAAAGATACCAAATAATTACTTTATTTTCTCTTTCAAATTTCTTTGGGGATGAGAGATAGGTATGGAGATGTGTGTGTGTGTGTATGTATTATATCTATCTATACAATATAGAGAGAGAAACATTCACAAACAGCCTCATCCCCTTGCCTAATTTACATCTATAGCCAGATAAATTCCAACCTAGATTCTAGTATATTCTTCAAAAACCTACAAATGTTCAAAATGTGTTGCCTGGCCCGAGTCTACTGGGAAGAGCCTCATATTCAGTCCTTTCAAAAACAAACATTCTTTTATCGCTTGCAGTCTTATTTCTAATAAGACCTTCACCTTGTTTCTTTTCTATCCCCAATGTTTATCAGAAATGAGAATTCCATGAGAACAGGAACTCACTCATCCCTGAGTGTCCATCTTCCAGGCTAACACCAACAACGTTTGCTGAATGACTCCGTGGACCTTTCTGTTCCATACTCTTTGTATACATACTCTCCTACCTGTACTTTATCCATATTTGTATAATTCTTATTATCCTTCGAGACTTCTGCACTCCCTCATTTACTTCCCCTTGTTATCAACTTCACTGCCTTGGGCGTTACTGCTCCCTTTCAGTAATACCTGTTTCTCTGGGATCTGGGGTCCATCTATAATGGGCTGGTCACCCATGCTCTCGTTCGTGGTTTCCATGTTAATCTCTTATAATAAAATATGTTTATGATCCTTCTTGAGACCTCTTGTTTTTTTTCTCTCTTCCGAGGCATATGTTCTTTATCTCTTTGTTTCAGTAAGAATTATCTTCTCCTGATGTTTTCCTATAGCACTTCTTGCTCATCCTCAGCCACTTCATCTATTTTCCTCTAATCTTTCTTCCTCCAATACCTAAAACTTAACCTTTATATTTCTACCACCTCTTTCTGAAGCTCTTTTAATGCTTTCCCAATCCCACACGGCTACTCTGAATTAATTTTGGCAGCTGTTACCAGCTCAGTTGCTCTGTTTCTTTTTTCATTCAGGGACCTTGAGAACGGCTCAGCTGTGCACGCTTCACTTTCATTATGGCCTGTTTTGGGCAATCAGCACAAGGATGACCATCAATCCCAAAGGTTACATACAATTGGCTTTTTACAGATGTCATTTCTGGTTCCCTTTTCTCCACGCCAGAAACATTTTCTGATTATATCTCACACTCAGATGATTTCTAGAGACAATTTTATTTTCTGTAACATAACTGCCAAACCTGACTGATGCTCAGCATCACCTGGGGAGCTTTAAGAAATACAAATGCTTGCTTCGCCCACCCATTCCAGTGATTCAGTAGCCTGGGGATGGTCCCAGGAATCTTTTTTTTTCAAAGCTCAAGTGATTCTAATAAGCAGCCAGGTTTAGTGATTCCTCATCTACAGTATGTCTGTCTTTGGCTGGCACCTATACCAGCTGGATCAAAATGGAATATCATTAATAAGAACTAGTGGGTATTAAATGCTTATTTTGTGCCAGTCCTGTGCTAAGTGTTTTACAAGTATTACTGCATTTAATCCTCACAACTGCCCTATGAGGTGGGCTCTCCATTTTACGGATGAGGAAACTGTGCCTTCTATCATAAGCCTACAGTAGGTTCTGGGTATTTTCCAAATCAGTTCCAAACCAGAGTTTGTGCTCATGACCATTGCAATTATTCTAGGTCAGACAGATGATTAACCTTGTTTTCTTACTACTCTTACATTCGACACATATTATTCAGTCAACATTCCAAACACACCTGCAACTTTTACTTGATCTGTTAAAGAAGTAGTCTCTCTTGACGCAAGTTTTAGTTTAAGCAAGAGCCAGTTACATTTTTAAAGAGAATAAGCAAGGTCTTTGGTCTTGGTTGGCTATCATCAATCACCACAAAGTTTTTTTACTCACTCATTCATTTTTATTCAGTAAGTCATTCAAAAAGCATTTAATGAGTATTCAGTATGTGCTAGGCCTGAGAAGACAAAGTATTTGGTCATGCTCTGTTAAGAAGTATCGGAAAAAATCACAAAGTTTGTTTATTCATTCATTCTGTTAGCCGGTCACAAGGAAAACATTTACTGAACATCTACCAAGTGACAAACACTGTAGAAGGCCTAGAAATACAGCAATATACAAGAAACAGGAGAGCAGTCCGGGTAGAGGATACACATTTTGGAGTCATCAGCATAACTGAAGTTTTCTGAGTGACTTTGATTACTTAGGAAGAGAATAGAAGAAGAGATGATGCTCTCAGACAGAAAACTATGAACTACAACACTTACTGATGAGTACTGAAGCCAGCAAAGGAGACTAAGAAAAACAGAGAAGAAAAACAGGAGAGTCTGGTGTCATGGAAGCCAAGAGTACAGGGTGCTAGGTAAAAGGATGCTAACATATTAGGAGTAAGAAGAGAAAACGCAGGTGTGAACAAAGACAATTCTCTTTTCACGAAATTTGGGGCGATCAAAAATATCTCAAGTACAGTAATACCTTGGTTTGCGAGCATAATTCGTTCCAGAAACAAACTACTCGTATTGCAAAACATCACTTGTTTACCACGTTAAAATGTACTAGAAATGTTTGCTCGTCTTGCGGAACATTCGCAAACCAAGTTACTCGCAATCCAAGGCTTTACTGTATTTTTTTAAGTGCTGAGAAACAACTATAGATAGAGAATGAATATAAGAGGAAGACTGGATTAATAATAGTACAAGGTCTTTGAAAAGGTGGAGGAGATTGGATCCATAGAATGGGTGGAGAGGCTGGTCCTGGAGAAAGGATGAACCTTTTTCAAAATTCTAACAAGAAGGAAAGACATGTGGGTAGAAATGTAGGTATGCCTGTAGACTTGGTAGTGAAAGTTTTATCAGATCCTGTCCAATTCTTGGTCAAGCTGGAGACAGTTCACCTGTTGGGCTTGAGGAAAGAGGAGTTTAAATGGGGGTGAGAAGGTGCGGGGCAGTCTAAGAAGGGTAGAAGTTTGAAGGTTGTTGGAATGGTTGTGTTGACTAGAGAAATGTAATTTGTAAGGTGCTGTTGAAAACCCTGTTGAGGTAGCTGATCTATAAGTACAAGTCTGGTTATATGATTTTCTCTAGCTATGCTTGAAATAGGCATGCAAAAGAGGGAAGAATGATGGCAAGAAGCTAAAGTGAATTGTAGCTCGATAGGGAGGAAAGTGAAGAATGAACAGGGCTGCTGGAAAGGAAGAAGGAAAAGAACAGCAGTCCAGATGAAGTAGAGTAAGTATCGTTTGTTCAGCAGTTCTGATCTCTTTTTTTTTAAATTGGGGAATTGGAGGAGGGGAACAGTGTTGGGGAATTGGGGAAGGGGAGCAGCCAAGTTGTTATCCTTCAAGCTTAGTTTTTGGGGGGCACAGTTAGCTCAGATCCAAGTCCAGTCGCCACCCAGCTGTCCATCGGCAGCTTGCAACTGCTCAACTCAAGGTGCCATGTGCAATCTTAGTTGCGGGGTGGCACAGCCCCCCCCCCCAATCCCATGCGGGAGTTGAATAGGTAACCTTGTTGTTAGGAGTATGTGCTCTCACCAGCTGAGCCATTCTGCCACCTATTGGCAGCTCAGCGGCAGCTCAGCTTCAGTGCAGCTCACTGGCCCATGTGGAAATTGAACCGGCGACCCTGTTGTTCAGAATTCATGCTCTTAACCAACTGAGCCACTCTCTTTTTTGATATATTCTCCCACAAATATGCAAGTTTGAAGTTTACAAACTTTAAATTTCAAGGATTTGTAGTCCTATGTCAGGTTTATGTTAGAATGAATTCATAATCAAGGCCTTTGGTAGTCATTAGTGTTGGCAAATAGTCTTAGTTCTCATCCTGGCACTTTGTAGCTGGGGTCCCCATTCCTTTGAAGTTGGGGTGAGGGAGGGACAATGAAATGTGAGCAAAATTACATGAATCGCTTCCAGGCATAAGCAATTCTGAAGGGGGAGGGCATACAATAAACAAGTCACACAATATATTAGAAACTGGTAAATGCTGTGGGGAAAATACATTAGAAATGGAGAAGAGGGAGAAAGCCTCAATAAAAAGGCGTCATTGAACAAAGATGTGTAAGAGTGAGAATTACCATGTAGTTATCTGGGGGAAGAGTGTCCTACGCAGAGGGTATGGCCAGTGCAAAAGCCCTATCGCAGGACAATGATTGATGTTTCAAGGAACATCAGAGGCCAATGTGGTATGAACAAAGGGAGCAACAAAAGGGTAGTAAGAGATGAGGTCAGAGAACTGTGAGGGAAGCAGATGGTATAGGGCCTGTGGGTCACTGTTAAGACTTGGGCTTTTTCTGCAATTGAGATGGAAGCCGCTGGAGTATCCTGGACATATTAGAAACATGATCTGATATGTTAACACAGTACTGTGTTAAAAATGCATTGAAATGGGAGCAAGGACAGAAGAAAGGAAGCCAGTTAAGCTATCACCAATAATCCAGGCAACAGATAATAGTAATTTAGATCAGGATGGCAGTAATGGAGTTGGGATAAAGGTTTGGATTCTGGGAATATTTTGAAGCTGAGCTCACAGGTTTTGCTGATAAACTGGACTTGGAATAAGAAAGAAAGAGTCAACTATGACTCCAAGCTTTCTGGCCTGAGCAACTGAAAGGAAGGAGTGGCCATTAACTGGGTTGGGGAAGAAGTTTGGGGGTAGAGGAAAGATCAGGGGTTTGGCTCTGGATGGGTTAAGTCCAAAATCATATTTGCCATCCAAGATGAGATGATGAGTAGGGAGTTGGATATCAAGCCTAGAATTAAAGGGAACAGTCTGGGCAAGAGATGAAATTTGGAATCATCAAATACCATCTTTAAATAGATGTACAATATTTAAAGAGGTGGCAGGATGAGCTCTCTAAGGAATTGAGTGTATGTAAAGAAGAGGTCCAAGGACTAAGTCTTGGGGCATTCCATTTGAGGAGGAACCAGTACATGAGAATAAGGAAAGGCTAGAGAGGTAGAAGGAAAGCTAGATTTCCTGAGAGCCAAAATAAAAAATATGTTTCAAGAAGGACAGAGTAACGGACTATGTCAAATGCTGTTCACAGGTGAAGTAAAATGATGACTGAGTATTGACAACTGGAATTAATAACACTGAAATCACTGGTACCTTGAAATGGTCACTTGGTGGTGTGGTGGGGGCAAATGCCTGATTGGAATGTATTTAAGGGAATATGTTTAAGCTGTCCCCCAACATAGATAGTAGAACTTACTTTCAACAATAATCTTCTTCCAAGCAGAAGGCCAAAATAGGGATTCATCTCACTTTCATTTTTTTTTTTTTTTTTTGAGGGCAGTGTCACTGGCCCTCATATGTGGGACCCGAACCGGGGCCGCTGGCATCCCAAGCCAGCTCTTAACCACCGTGCCACTTGGCCGGCCTGGATTCAGCTCACTTTCTGTGCAAGTCACCTCAGCCGATCATACTTGTTATTTTCAAATAAAAAACTTGATGGTAGAGTTATCCCTCAGTCTTCTGCTTCTAATTTTCCCAGAAGTATCTGTACTAGAAAGCCGACTTCAGTTCTCAGCACCTAGAGTGATTATATGTCTTACATTTTCTAAGGGTTCTAATGTAATATAATTTTGTTCTGTTAATGAAGGGGGTTCCTTATATGTGCAATTATCTTATGCCACTGTAAGAGTTTCTATATTAAAATTTTTTCTCAAATCAAAATAAAACTCTTTTTCAGCCAGGGGCTACGGAGAAGGGGAAAAAAAAGTTTTGTTAGGGCCGGCCGAGTGGCTCAGTTGGTTAAGAGCAGGAGCTCTGAGTAACAGGGTCGCTGGTTGGATCCCCACATGGGCCAGTGCGCTGCGCCCGAGCTGAGCTGCTGCTGAGCTGCCAACAGATGGCAGGATGGCTTAGCTGGTGAGAGCATGTGCTCCTAACAACAATGTTTCCGGTTCGATTCCCACATGGGATGGTGGGCTATGCCCACCCGCAACTAAGATTGAGCACGGCACCTTGAGCTGAGCAGCCGTGAGCTGCTGACGGGCAGCCAGAAGGCGAATGGACTTGGAGCTGCGTCCTCCACAACTAAAACTAAAGGACAACAAATTGTCTGTTCCCTTTCCCCAATTCCCCAACACTGTTCCCCTTTAATTCCCCAATAAAATATAAAAAAGAAAAGGAAGTTGTATTCAATGGATACAGAGTCTCAGTTTTGCAAGATGAAGTTCTAGAGATCTGTTGCACAACAATATGCATACAGCTAACATTACTGTACAATTAAAAATAGTTAAGATGTTAAGTTTTATGTTACATGTTTTTTTACCACAATCTTTTTTAAAAAATTCTTTTTCAGACATCATGTCTTGATTTTTTTTTTTTTTTTTAGCTGAGCCATCCTGCCACCTGTTGGCAGCTCAACGCAACTCAGCTTGGGCTGGCCTCAAACAGCTGTTGCTCAGAGCTCAGCTCGCACTCTTGAGCGAGCTCTTAACCAACTGAGCCACTCAGCTGGCCCATGTCTTGATTTTCAATTTGGAAAATATGGACACTATGCAGTTAATGCAACTAAATCTCTAACTAGAGGCATTCCAGGCACCACAACATTTGAAGAGTAAATGTTTCTCATTTGGGGGAGGGTACCATGTAAAGAAGTAAAACCTATTAAGAAACTTTCCCCACTAAGCTGTAAACCAGTTCCCAACTTTCCTCCAGTGAAGGAAGGAATACCACACAGCACTAAGACAGCAGCATAAGCTATAAGAATGGGTCATTTATTGCATTGGGGAATCAGGGAAGGGGAGCAGACAAGTTGCTGTCCTTTTGTTCTTCAGTCTAGTTATGGAGGATATCGCTTCACTGGCCCGTGTTGGTATTGTGATCATTGCGCTCTTCCAGGCTGAGGAAGATCAGTCACCGACCATCAGACGGCAGCTCACAGCAGCTCACAGCAGCTGCCGGCCACTCATGCTGGCTGCTGGCCACTCACAGTAGCTTACGTTAGCCCACTGCAGCCCCACTGCAGTCTACGCGGTCACCTCACGGCAGCCCAGCTCCAGGTCAAGCTGTTGTTCACCATCTTAGCTGTAGGGGGCAGCGTCACTGGCTCTCATATGTGGGATCTGAACCAGGGCCCTTCTGCTCAGAGCTGATGCTCCAAAGCAAACTCTTAACCAACGAGCCACTCGGCCGGCCCCTCTCTGCATCTTTCTTAAACTTCCATCATGTAACAAATACAGAACATAGTGTTGCAGGTAAGGGAAGATTGTGATGATGCAGAGGCCTAAGAACAGGCTCTAAGGTTAAATTGCCTGGGACTGAATTCTGAATCCATGACTTATTAGCTCTTTTACCTTGGCATACTGTTTAACTTCTCTGCGCTTCAGTTTTCTCACCTGTAAAATGAGAATATTATCTGTCTCACAAGGTTGTTAAAAGGATTACATCTGAGATAAACAAATCCAACAGTGTCCAGGCACATAATAAGTGCTTAATGAATGCTAGCTATTATTATTATGTAAAAGAGTAGAATGTCTTCTTTACTATTTATTCCCAGTACCTAGGATGGCAGTCCCCCAAGTTTAACCTTTTCTTGGCTAGACCAATACATTGGAAATTTCACAGAATTTCCCTTTGTATTACTTCATTCTCAATTACTTTTTTGATCTCAGAGCTAATTATCTTATAAGTGCATTTTGGATTATTTTCTCCTAAATGCTTCTACTGATACTTCAGTTTTTCCCCTAATCATAATGATCTATCTGTATTTTATCCCCTTTAAGAATGCCATATGTACACTGTAAACTTTTTCTAAATCATTCATTAAAAACGTTAAATGTGACCGGTTCTAAAACTGATCTCGTGTTCCTTACTGTTTATAATTCTCCATCTGAGAATGTAACCATGCTACAGAAAAACTACTGGATTAGAAATCAGAAAACCTAGGTTTAGTTCCCACATCAGGTACTAGAGACCAGAGGCAAATCACTTTTAAAAGCTTTTTCATCTATAAAATGGGAATTGTAAGCCCTATCTACCTTACAGCTTAGTTATAAATATCAAAGTAACCAGCCTTCCAAATCTATTATTTTCTTTTCTTGCTGCCATTGTTTTAAAATTTAGCCCAATAGTACTTGCTCAAACTTCTGCAGTAATATATTTCCTAACTGATACTACTTCAGTTTTATTCCTCGACAATTATCCTCCATACTACGCCTAAAATTATCTTTTCAAAATACAAACTTGATTTTATTGGTAATAGTTTCTTAAATATGATACCAAAAGCACAGGCAACAAAAGAAAAAATAGATAAAATTGGACTCCATCAAAATTAAAAACTTTTGTGCATCAAAAGACAAGGGCACTATCAATAGAGTGAAAAGACAACCCACAGAAGGGAGAATATATTTGCAACTCATATATCTAAATGGATTTATATTTAGAATACTTAAAGAACTCCTACAACACAACAAAAGACAAACAATCCAATGCAAAGATGGGCTAACGAGTTGAACAGACATTTCTTCAAAGAAGATAAAAATATTCAAGAAATACATGAAAAGATATTAAACATCATTTATTAGTCATTAGAGAAATGCAAATCAAAATCACAGTGGGCTACCACTTCATACCCACTAGTATGGCTATTATTTAAAAAGAAAAAACAAAAACAACACAAAAAATAAGATATGTTGACAAGGATATGGAGACTGGAACACTTGTGCATTGCTGGTGGGAATATAAATTGGCGCAGCCACTGTGAAAAACAGCTTTGTGGTTTCAAACACAGAATTACACCATATGACCCAACAATTCCACTCCAAGGTGTATACCCAAAATAACTGAAAACAGAGACTCAAACAGACACTTGTATATCAATGTTCAAAGGAGTATTATTCACAATAGCCAAAAGGTGGAAACAACTCAAGTATCCATCAGCAGATGAATGGAAAAACAGAGGGCCAGCCGAGTGGCACATTGGTTAAGAGCTGGTTTTGGGATGCCAGCAGCCCCGGTTTGGATCCCACATGAGGGCCAGTGACACTGCCCTCTACAGCTAACAACAGCTCCACCTGGAGCTGGGCTGTGCGAGCCTCGGCAATGGTGTAGACTGC
The DNA here is from genome assembly GCA_033961575.1 of Aselliscus stoliczkanus. NCBI lineage: Eukaryota > Metazoa > Chordata > Mammalia > Chiroptera > Hipposideridae > Aselliscus > Aselliscus stoliczkanus. The sequence continues at coordinate 98,373,384 of CM066732.1, read as the reverse complement.
AGCCCCTGCTGCAGTGGGCTGCCATGGGCTACAGTGAGTGGCCGGCAGCCAGCGTGAGTGGCTGGCAGCCAGCGTGAGCTGCCAATAGCCGTAGTGAGCAACCACCCAGAGGCTGGCGACCAATCTGCCTCATCCGGGAAGAGCTCAATGACGATACCAACAGTGAAGCAACGTCCTCCGCAACTAGACAGAGGAATTAAAAAAAAAAAAAAAAAAGGAAAGACAGCAACTTGTCTGTTCCGATTCCCCAACACTGTTCCCCTCCCACAATTCCCCAATAAAATGTTTTTTAAAAAAAGAAAAGAAAAATGAAAACCAGAATGTGGTATATACATACAGTGAAATATTATTCAGCAGTAAAGAAGAATGAAGTTCTGATGCATGGTATAAGGAGAAAGCTTGAAAGCATTGTGCTAAATGAAATAAGCTAGCCACAAAGGGACAAATATGACATGAAGTATTAGACTAGACAAATTCATAGAGACAAAAGGTAGGAAAAGGGTTACCAGGGGATGAGGAAGGGGAACAGTTATTGCTTAACAGGTACAGAGTTTTTGTTTGGGATGGTAAAAATTCTAGAAATAGAGAGTGGTGGTGGTTACACAACATTGTGAATGCACTTAATGACACTGAATTGTAAACTTAACCCTCCGTCAGGCGCAACTGATCTCAGATTCATTGCACACAAAGATGCCTCTATGAAATACGTCTTTACTAAGTCACAAACACGACTGGCGATAGTTTACGGTAGAGGGGGAAGATACAAAAGCGATGAGCCATGATACTTAAGTTAACTGTTAAATATTTGAAAATTTGTATGCAATGAATCTGTGAGATCAGTTGCAGCCGACAGAGGTTTAAAGTGATTAAAATAGTAAATTTTATGTTGTGTATATTTTACAATTAAAAAATAGTAATAAAGAGGGGCAGCCAGGTGGCTCAGTCGGTTAGAGTGTGTGCGCTGAGTAACAGGGTTGCCCGTTCAATTCCCACATGGGCCAGTGAGCTGTGCCCTCCGCAACTAGATTGAAGACAACTACTTGAGCTGAGCTGCCAGTGGGCGGCCAGATGGCCTCAGTTGGTCAGAGCGCTAAATAACTTTATCTATAGCCACAAATTCCCTTCCTTCTCATCACCATGTGTACCTTCCATTCCACTCTCCTTTTGAATTGCTTGACCTGTGAAGGTATGACATACTTTCAAGCTTTTCTGAATTCACTTATGTTTCCTCTCTCCTTACCCCTTTGTAAGTTTGGTGAACTACTCTTCATCTATTAGGATTCATCTTCAGTGAATCCTCTTTCCTGACTTCCTGAAGCAGTTAATCAATTGTTCCCCTGTACTGCCAAGTCCCTTTGTAAAAGAGCTCTCCTGTACATTTACTCATGCATTATGGATTATTAATCTATATGTTTCCCCATTAGATCCAGTTCCTTGAGGACAAGTACTAAACCTTACAGTCTTTCCATCCCTAGCACCTAGCACACGGTAGATACTCAGCTTTCCCAAATAAATGACTTATACGTCCAAAAGTCTTAAAGCACTATATCAGTAAAAGGATTTATTTCATTTTACATTTTCTGAATGTATTTCAAGTTAGTTTCCAGCTTATGATGCAAGTCCCTGATGATACACAATATATAGCTCAATTTTTTTCATTATAATGCTATTAAGCTATTCCCAAGGTTTTCTTCTCTTCATTTAAATGCTAAATAGAATCAGAAAAATATTTTTGAGTTTCTAAATGAAGAAAACACTAACTAGGGCAGGCCGAGTAGCGCGTTGGTTAGGAGCTGGCTTGGGACACCAGCGACGCCAGTTCGGATCCCACATATGAGGACCAGTGATGCTGCCCTCTGCATCTAAGATGGTGAACAACAGCTCGATCTGGAGCTGGGCTGCGTGAGTCCTGGGAATGGTGTAGGCTGCAGCCCCTGCTACAGTGGGCTGCCATAAGCTACAGTGAGTGGCTGGCAACCAGCGTGAATGGCCGGCAGCTGGAGTGAGCTGCCAATAGCCACGGTGAGCGGCCGTCTAACGGCCAGCGACTGATCTGCCTCACCCCGGAAGAGCGCAATGATAATACCAACATGAGCCAATGAAGCAATGTCCTCCACAGCTAGACTGAAGAAAGAAAGGACAGCAACTTTTCTGTTTCCCTCCCCCAATTCCCCAATAAAAATCTTAAAAAAAAAAAAAAAAGGAAACACTAACTAGATTTACTATCATACATTTCAAAGAAAGGACACAGTCTATGTATAATAGAAAGATAACGTGTTGATCATGAGTGGTTTTACATCAGAATATGTTGACTGTCTTCCAGAAAAGTAGTATAATCAAATATCTGAATAATGTCTTTGGTAGCCCCAGCACATATTTATGAATACTTTGGTTAAGAGCCAGTGCAAACTACTGAATCAATAATCAAATATTTACTGAGTCCACATGCAGTGCACAGTACCAAATATGTAAGGGTTTACAAAGTTTAGACTAGATTTTTATAGTCAAGAAATTCATAACATAAAGTTGGAAGAAATGAAAAAAACAGATCCAATATAAATGTGCAGATATGGTCACTCACTCAACAATTCTTCACTGGGTATGAACCAGGAATTCAAAACAAATGTAGATTAAGAAATATGGACTCTGCCCTCAAAAATCTTAATATTTATTAAGTGATGTTATGCCAGGAAATATGGGAATACAAAGATGAATAGAACATACAACTCTGCCTGGCTCACAGTCTAGTTATGGAGAGGCAATTATAAATAAATAATAACAGCAATTAACACTGATGCCTCTTCCTCAAAACTTTTCCTTTGGCCTACATGACACTACAGTATTCAACTTTTTCTTAATCTCTCTGGCTACTCTTTCTCATTCATTTAAACCTGCTCTTCCTCTACTATATACCCTTATATGCTGCGAGGCTCTGTCTTACATGTTCATCAACTCACTCACCAACATAGGCCATTGCTATGACTTCAACAACCAGACTTAAGACTTAAGTCTGTTTCTAGTCCGTACTTTCTACTGAGTTCTAGAAGTCTGTACTTTCAACTGCCTATTCATTATTTCATAGATTCCTCAAGCTCACCTTACCTAAAATTGTGCTCTTATCAAACTAACTTCTAATCTAAGGTATCTACCTCAGCCCATAACACCACCATCAGCTGGGTTGTAAAAACCAGTATCAAGGTATTCATCTTTGATTCCCCATCACATATCAAATATATTACAAAATCTTGTTAATTCTATTTCTCCCCATTTCTGTACCGTAAAGGACCCAGTGTTTATCCATCAGGGTGCTACTGGTATTTAGAAAAGGAGAGTTCTTTAATGTTGGGACCCTCTCCTGCAAAACAGAACGTCTAGCATTCCTGGCTATGGAGCCTAAATGCCATTAACACCCCCCAGTCATTCATTGGTACTAACCAAAATGCCCTCTGAGGTTGCTATTGCCCAGGTTAAGAATTACACTGTGTGTAGTTGAAGACTCCATTATCTTTCATCAGCACTATTAAAAAAATTTTTAAGCAAAATCCATATATGCAGGGGCCAGCCGAGCTCTGAGCAACAGGGCTGCCAGTTCGACTCCCACATGGACCAGTGAACGCTGCGCCCTAGCTGAGCTGTCGCTGAGCTGCCAACAGGTGGCAGGATGGCTTAGCTGATGTAACTAAAGATCTGTTCAATGGTGGGCTATGCCCTCCTGCAACTAAAGATTGAACTCAGCACCTTGAGCTGAGCTGCCGCCCGGATAGCTCAGTGAATAGGGCATGTGCTCTTAACAACAAGGCTGCCGGGTTCGACTCCTGCATGGAATGGTGGCTACGCTCACCCGCAACTAAGACTGAACACAGCACCTTGAGCTTAGAGCCACAAGCTGCTGACGGAAAGCCAGATGGCAACTGGCGCCCTCCACAACTAAGATTGATGAACAACTTGGCTGGTCTCCTCCCCCAATTCCCCAACACTGTTCCCCTCTCCCAATTCCCCAAATTAAAACAAAAACAAAAACAAAACTATATATGCAATTATTTTCCCTACATCAACTTCTTGCCTCCAATCAATCTCTATTCTGCAGTCCGAGTAACATCTTAAGCTCAATTTGATCAAGTAACTCCTCTTCTTAAAACCCTTTGATGTTTCTGATCTTAGGAGAAAGCACTTAGTCTTTTACCATGAGGTATAATGTTAGCTGCAGGATTTTGATAGATACCCCTTATGAGTTTGAGGAACTTTCCTTCAATTCCTATTTTGCTGAGATTTTTTAAAATTATAAATGGGAGTTAATTTTGTCAAATGCTTCTTCTGCGAGAGTATTCAATTTCACTACTTCTACTTAATATTGTAGGAGAGATCCTGGCCAGTACAATAAAGCAAGGAAAAATAAAATAAAATAAAATAAAATAAAATAAAATAAAATAAAATAAAATAAAATAAAATAAAATAAAATAAAATAAAAACATCCAATTGGAAAAGGGGGAAACTATCTTTATTTGCAGATGACATGATTATGTAAAAAGAATTCTAAGGCATTTACAAAAAAAAGCTATTATTAAGGAGTTCTAGTGGCTTTTTGGGTACATTCCTTAGAATTCCTTAGATTCCATTAGTACTGGAATTAATTACTTCTAGTTCAGGGACACAATCAATATACAAAAAGTAATAGTATTGCTATACTATTGCAAAGAACAAGTGGAAAATGGAATAAAAGATACAATTCTATTTTTTATAACATCAAATATATGAAATACTTAGGGATAAATGCAGTAAAATATGTGCAAGTCCTGAATACTGAAAATAATAAAACACTGCTGCAAGAATTTAAAGACCTCTTCCCGTAAGTGGCCTGAAATGACCTCTGAAAATGGTTCACTATTCACTTGACCTAGAAACCCCCACAAAATCATGCAAATCAAGGGGTTCAAATCTTCATGTTCACTTTAAAAACATTCATGAAACTGCCCAGGCCATCAAGGGTATGCATATCTGAAAAGCCACCAAGTATCTGAAGAATGTCATTTTACAGAAGTAATGTGTGCCATTCCGTTGTTACAATGGTGGAGTTAGTAGGTGTGCCCAGCCCAAACAGTAGGGCTGGACACAGGACTGGTGACCCAAAAAGAGTGCTACACATGCCTAAAAATGCAGAGAGCAACGCTGAGCATAAGGGTTTAGATGTAGATTCCTGGTCACTGAGCACATCCAGGTGAACAAAGCTCCCAGGATGCAGCGCAGAACTTAGAGAGTTCATGGGTGGATTAATTCCTACAAGAGCTCTTCCTGCCACATTGGCATGATCCTTACTGAAAAAGAGCAGATTGTTCCTACACCAGAAGAGGAGGTTACACAAAAGAAAAAGATATCCCAGAAGAAAGTGAAGAAATAAAAACATATGGCCTGGGAGTAAATGCTGCATCAAATAAATGCCAATAAAAGTAAAAAAAAAAAAAAAAATTAAAAAAAAGAATTTACAGAAGACCTAAAAAATAGAGATATACCATGTTCATGGACTGGAATATTCAATATTGTTAAGATTCAACTTACTCCAGATTGACTTATAGATTTATTATGGGTTGAACTGTGTCCCCCCAAAAGTATGTTGAAATCCTAACCTCCCCCAACCCCTGTACCTGTAAATGTGACCTCACTTGAAATCATTGCAGATGTAATCAAGTTAAAATGAAGTCATACTGAATTAGGGTAGGCTTTAAATCCAATATGACTGGTATCCTTATAAGAAAACAGAATGCCTTGTGAAGGGTAGGCAGGGAAGATAATGACATGCAAAACAGACAAGACACAGACATATTGGGAAGACAGCCATGGAAAACGGAGACAGAGACTGGAGTTTTGCCACCATAAACTAAGGAACTAAGCTTGTCAGAGGCAAGAAGAACATTCCCCTCCCCAGTGGGAGCATGGCTCTGCCAACACCTTAACTTTGGATTTCTAATCTCCAAAACTATGAGATAATAAATTTCTGTTGTTTTATGCCACCCAGTTTATAGTGCTTTGTTACAGAAACCCTAGTAAACTATTGGGTTGTTGGAAAAGTCATGACGCATTTTTGCAATGAAAAACATAGAAAAAATATGTCATGACTTTTCCGACAACCCAGTAATAGACATAGTGAATACTCAAAAGTTATTTGATTTGTTGGTGAGCTAACTGCTCTTATATAATGATATATAATTTTATTTTATATATTTTAAAATATATATAAAATACTCTGTGGAATAGTTTACTGAAAAGAGCAAGGTCTTTTGGAATCAAATAGGTCGAGTTTAGAATTCTGCCATTCTCTTATTTCTTCCAAGTCTGTTTTTTCATCCAGAACACGAGGAGGATTAATAAAACATATAAAAGCCTGCGCAACACAGAGTTTGACATTAATAATGTCAATTCCTTTCTTTCCTGGGGTGTTGGTACTGAAGAAATTTGGTCTTGTATTGTTCTCTTAAAACCTAAATATATTAATTAAATTGACAAAAAAATATATTGAGCACTTACTGTATTCTGTACTAAAAAGATCTTAGAAACACATCCCCCCTTTTCCTTTTTTGTCTTCCTTTCTTATTTTTATATTTCTCCACTTCCTCTAGCTCCCATTATAAGACATAAGAGGAATCCCAGGAGATTCCATGGAGCTCATAAGAGGAACTGATTCTTGAAAAATGGCTCGGATTCAATTATGCAGAGAAAAGGTAAAAGGAGCTTCCTTACACACACTCAATAGAGGAAAGAATTCTTGCAGTGTGGCATGTGCTATCTGTCTGAAGTGACAGGGAGTACTTTTTGAACTTTGACTTCATTAAGCAAGAAGAACTATTTTCTGTAGATGAAGATCTAAGGTTTCCTCATTTTAGCTTCTTCTGTGGAAGAGAATGAACATTTCCTTTGACTGAAAATCCAAGTTTCCCTCTAGAAACAGTCTAGGCATGCAGTAATTTCATTCCGACAGTGCTTCAAGGTTCTATTTCTGTTTCCTAACTTTATCTAACTTTCTTGCCCTATTTTTTCCTGGCCAGGTAGCTCCTCCTTTGAACAATGTTGACTCAGAGCTTTTGATCAGTTGCCTTCTGTGTCTGTTTCTCCTGTTCCTCCTTCTTGAAAGTTTTCTCCCTTTCCTTCAATGACACTCATTTTTCCTCATCCTATCTTTCTCTCATTCAATGTTTATATACCCTGTGCTTCCATCTTAACCTCAATTTCATGTATTTATTCAGCAGCTGTGTCTGAGTTTCTACTTCGGGTCAGTTCCTATACTACATGTTGTGGTTACAGCAATGAATGATTGAACGAGACACAGATACAGTATTCATAGTTATGGAGCTTAAACTTGAGCAGGGAATCTGAGGGGAAGACCTAACCTGGTTTAAGGGTTTGGGGAAGTCATTCTTGAAAGAGACAGTTTTAGTGGAATCCTTAAAAAAGATTAGGCTTTAGTGAGGTAAAGAATGAGTGAGAGGTTTGGAGGAATAAGCTTGGAAGAGATGAGAAGAGGCTTCCAAATTTAAGGCACACTATGCTTCAAAGCACAGAATGGGGAAAAACATGGAGAGTTTGAAGATCCAAAAGTTCAGGATGTGGAGTTGGAGGGAGCTATGGGGAGAATAATAATAACCACACTTCATTGTGTAACATGAACTTTATTTCTTTAGCACGCATTTTGCTTTAACCCAAGCAAGCTTTGTATAGCCTGATAGAACTATGACTCACTTGCATGCTTTCCATCAGAAACTTCTACCTGTACACATACCGAATGTGCACTATCTTTAATCATTAAGCCCTGAGAACATTAGGTGTTGGTCAGCATCAAACCCATGTAAGAATAAAACTTCAGATCTTGTGCAGGCTGAGTGGCCCATTGGTTAAGAGTTGGCTTGGGAGCACGAGCTCTGAGCAGCAGGTCAACCAGCTCAGATCCCACATGGGCCAGTGACGCTTCGCCCTCTACAACTAAGATGGTGAACAACAGCTTTACCTGGAGCTAGGCTGCCAGCAATGGCATAGGCTGCAGTGGGGCTGCAGTGGGCTGCCATAAGCTACCATGAGTGTCCGGCAGCCAGCATGGGCTGCTGTGAGTTCCTGTGAACGGCTGTCCAATGGCCAGTGACCAATCTGCCTCAACTGGGAAGAGTGCAATGATCACAATACCAAAATGGGCCAGTGAAGCAACATCCTCCACAACTAGACTGAAGAACAAAAGGACAGCAACTTGTCTGTTCCCCTTCCCCAATTCCCCAACGCTGTTCCCTCCCCCAATTCCCTAATAAAATCTTAAGAAAAAAACAAACCTCCAGGTCTAACAACCATGACCAGGATACAATAACCAAACCTCAAAGTAGAACAAAGCTTTAGTAAAACAAAGATAACACCGTGGCCTCAGTTATGTTTCAGCTCCGGACTCGTAACGGTGGAATGGCCCCACGGACCGCATCCCCTGGAAACCAGACCCAGCAATGCCATGACTGACATCAGAACCTAAAGCCATGATTAGCTGCTCCCGCTGTAGCTCCGACCAATCAGTAGAGTCCGCAGCCCCAACTCCTTACCCACTAGAGGCCATCCAGGAGCCAGGTTTTTGAGAGCACTAGCTCACCTGTCTCCCAACTAGGTGTTATTTTCTTAAATAAATTTTTACTTCCTTTGCTGCAGAGTCCTGTTAGTGTCTTATTTGGCTTGGATGCATGCAGGCAAGTGGACCTTTTGAGTCTGCAGTAACAACTGTGGCTTTAATTTGCATTTTCTTGATGACTACTGATATTGAGTATCTTTTCATGTGCTTATCTGCCATTCATAAATCTCCTCTGATGAAAAGTCTATTCTTTTGCTCATTTTAAAAATTGGGTTGTTATACTATTGAGTTATAAATGGTTTTTATATGTTCTTGTAAAATTCTTCTGTCGGATAGATGCAACTATTTCTTCCAATCTGTCTTGTTTTTTTCTTTTTAAAAAAACAGTGCCTTTTGAGAAGCAAAGTTTTTAATATTTCAAATTTATCAATTTTTTTCTTTATAGTTCTTGTTTTTATATGTGTGCCCTCAAAAATCCATGCCTATGGGGCCAGCCGAGTGGCGCAGTGATTAAGCGCTGGCTTGGGAAGCCAGCGGCCCCGGTTTGGTTCCACATATGAGGGCCACTGACACTGCCCTCAAAAAAATAAAAAATAAATAAAAAATTAAAAAAAATCCATGCCTATACTGAAGTCGCAAATATTTTTCTGTGTTTTCTTCTAGAAGATTTTTTTTTTTTTTAAAGATTTTATTGGGGATTTGGTGGAGGGGAACAGCATTGGGGAATCGGGGAAGGGGAACAGACAAGTTGCTGTCTTCTTGTTCTTCAGTTTAGCTGCGGAGGATGTTGCTTCACTGTTGGTATCGTCATTGCGCTCTTCCCGGATGAGGCCGATCGGTCGCTGGCCTCTGGATGTCGCTCATCGCGGCTATTGGCAGCTCACGCTTGGCTGCCAGCCGCTCACGCTGGCTGCGGGCCACTTACTGTAGCCTATGGCAGCCCACTGCAGCAGGGGCTGCAGCCCACACCATCACCGGGGCTCGCACAGCCCAGCTCCAGGTGGAGCTGTTGTTAGCTGTAGAGGGCAGTGTCACTGGCCCTCATGTGGGATCCGAACCGGGGCCGCTGGCATCCCAAAACCAGCGCTTAACCAATGCGCCACTCGGCCGGCCCTCTTCTAGAAGATTTATAGTTTCACTTGTTTACATTTAGATCTATGATTCATTTCAAGTTAATTTTGTATATGTTGCGAGGTATTGGTTATTGTTCTTTTTTCCCCCATGAAGGTATTTAGTTGTTTCAAAATTTTTTTCTCGAAAAGACTTTTCCCATTAAATTGCTTTGGCACATTTGTCAAAAATCAATTGACCACATATATATATATATATATATATATATATATATATTTGTGGGTCTATTTCTGCACTCTAGTCTGTTCCCGTAATTTATGTACCTATTTTTTTTCTTCAATACCACTGTCTTAATTACTGTATATTTATAGTAAGTGTTGAAATCAGGGAGTGTTAAGTCCTTCAACCTTGTTCTTCTTTTTGTAAATTTGGCTATTACAAACAAAAAAAGTCTGCTACAGTTTCTACTGAATTCTGTATTAGTTTCTTACAGCTGCCGTAACAAAGTACCATAAATTTAATGCCTTAAACAACTAAAATTTATTCTTAATTTTGGCTACAAGTCCAAAATTAAGTTGTCCACAGGGCCATGCTCGAGTCTCTCTCTTGAAGTCTCTAGGAAAGGAACCTTCCTTGCCTCTTTCTTAGCTTCTAGTGGTTGCTGGCAATCCTTGGCATCCCTTGGTTTGTAGATGCTTCACTCCAATCAAGGCCCCCATCCTCACACGGCCTCTTCCCTGTGTCTTTGTGTATCAGTGTCCAAATTTTCTTAGTAAAGACTCAAGATATTGGATTAGGGCTCACCCTAATCCAGTAACACTTTATATCAGCACTAAGAACTATCAAGAACCCACAGGAAAATATTTTAAATATGGTCCTTCCTCAAGGAACTTAAAATTTTGCTGAGAAGACAAGGTTAGCATATAAGAATAATATACTAAATTTGTGTGGCTTACACAATAAATGTAAATTGTGTACAAAGAAGGCAAAGCATGCTTCAGGTCGGAAGCCCGAGTGCTTCATGGTAGACATAGATCAGAAGCTAAAGATTCGTAGAATCTCTCGGTAGTGAGATTGGTAGAATAGATACATAGAAAACAGGCAAGAGGTGAAGAGTCAAAGAGCAGAAACAAAGGTACAGAAAAACAGGAATTAACATGACATAGAAAGGCAGGTAGGGAGACAAAAGGAAGCAAAATAACATGTGTGGAACAGAATTTGGAGACAGGGTGAGACAAAGGTAGCTAGAATTCTGACTTGATACAGTAAGTGATAGAGCCACTCTGAGGGTAAGGTTTGAGGAAGATCAGGTTTGCTTAAGGAAAACTGACTGAAAGAAATAAGAGACCAGGGCAAGCAGACTAGTTAGAAAAAGCTATTGCTTCCTTTCCAATGAATTCTCTTTCATTCTGCCATCAGAGTAATGTTTTCTTTAAAACTCATTTTGATCAAATTAAAACTCATTTAGCTCCACTGTACGTTAAATTACTGAATATGAGATGCTGAAGGAATCAGAGATGACACGAAAATGTCTAACCTCAGTCTTAATAGTGGTTGCATGAACATTATTTATAGGGACCAAGAAGGTAGGAAGGCATATAGTTTATGAGTTTTATATGATTTATGAATAATTTGAGGTAGCAATTAAAGTACAGCTAGAACTTGGCCAGACAATGACCAGTGAGGCACATGCAAAAGCAGGAATTACCAAGTGCAACGTATTAACACTGTAGAAGGATGATCCTCAAATGACAGGGGAACAGGCAGGCTTCAGGCTTCAGGGAGTCATTTAAGACAAATATGGGAGGAGTCAACTAAACCTAAACAGAAACTGATGAGGAAATGAAAAAAAAAGTCAGACAACCAGGAGCAAAGGGTGAGGCAGGTAAGCTGGAGCTGGGACGGGAGCTTGGGAGGGAATACAGATAGAGTCCCACACTGAAGAGAAGGCAGGACAGAAGTAAGAAAGTAGTTGTGGAATAATAATAGTTAACACAACTTTTACTGAACATTTCTTTTTTTTTAACCTATGTGGTAGGCATTGTTCTAAGCATTTTAATGAATTTATTCATTTAAACTTCACAAGAATGAGAGAGGTAACAAATATTATCCTCATTTTACTGATGAGGAAACTGAGGAACCAAAAAGTTAAGTAATTTGCCCAAGGTTATACACATACTAAATGGCAGAGCCAGGATTTGAGCCCATGGTAATGAACATGGACTGTGTTTTCACATATACATATTTTGTATGTGTATGAGTGTTGTGTACATAAACACATAATGAGGATTTTTTTTTGGAAAAAGAAGTAACATGCTTCCCCCATCCTCCTTTCTGGCTCATGAGTTTTTCCCTATTCATCCAAAGGTATATTCTCCTCAGGGAAGATTGTGATTGTTAAAGGGAAAAGAGGTCATTTATTATTCAGCTTCAAACCTTTTGCATTTGTAATAAAACAATTTTGGAGAGGACTTTTTCTACATTGTGAAAGCTCCTTTTATTTATCAAGAGCTTGCCTTGGCCCACCTGGACCACAAAGCTTTAGTAAAAAACACAGGTAGCGAGAATTCAAGTTAGGATAAGAGAAATACCCTACATCTAGGAAACAGAAGAAAGGGCCTTTCTGATAGAAAGAAGAAAGAAAAAGCAGTGTGTATGTCATGGATACCCCTGGTTATGGGCTGAATTGTGTTCCCCCAAAATCCATATATTGAAGTCTCAACCCCACTACTTCGGAATGTAGTCTATTTGGAAATAAAGTCTTGAAAGATGTGATTAAGTTAAAACGAGGCACTAGGGTGATGCCCTGTTTCAATATGACCGGTGTTCTTATCAGAAGAGGAAGAGATACCAGGGATGTGCACGCATAGAAGGACAATCATTTGATGATCAAGCAGCAAGAGGGTGGCCATCTGCAAGCCAAGCAGAGAGACCTTAGAAGAAACCAACCTGCTGGCACTTCAACCTTGGACTTCCAGACTCCAGAGCTGTGAAAACATAAATTTCTGTTGTTTTTAGTCACCCAGTCTTTTGTATGGTATTTCGTATGGCAGACCTAGCAAATTAATACACTCCTCTAGCCCTTTAGGGGAAAGGCAAAAAATAAGGTCATCTCAGACCTGTACGATACCTAGGTAGGTACTACAATATCCATTTTACAGATGAAGAAATGGGCCCAAAGTGGTTAAACAACTTGCCCCAAAATCACATAGCTAGAAACTGAGCTAAAATTCTAATCCAATTTGCAGCCTTCAAAGCTTGAAATGCTTGTTAATCTACCATATACTTTTCCAGAAATCAAGGGACTAACAACAGTAAAGGAAACACCTTTGAAAGACAAATTTCATCTATAGCTCATCTAGACCTAGACCACCCTTTCCATTAGCAGTTCAGAGTTTCTTCATTAGGGCTGGCCGAGTGGCGCAGTGGTTAAGCGTTGGCTTGGGAAGCCAGCGGCCTCAGTTCGGGTCCCACATATGAGGGCCAGTGACACTGCCCTCAAAAACAAAACCAAAAACGAACAGAACTTCTTCATTAACCCCAAGAACAAACATTTACAAGCACACCAACAAAGGTGCTATAGTTAACTCAAAATATGGAACTGACATACACATAAGAGATATAGATTTGTGAGCTAGCTGCATAGATTAGCCAAACAAAAGAAGTTAAAATACCTAGACAACATATCCCAACTAGTGTGCTTTATCATTTGTATATGGTAACAAGTAGGCTGTGAAATAGAAATCTGTGATCAAATTAACTGAGTGAGACTAGTTTAAACAAAATTAAATAGGCTTCTTTACTAATAGATTTCTTACAGACTATATAATTACTTCTGATGAAAGTTTAAGAAAAAAGTGCCAAAGCAAGACTAAATTTGAATATAGGGACACAAAAATCATGACTACAAATGGAATACACAACCTTAACACAGAAAATGAAGACATTGAAATTGTTAAAGATTTTGCTTACTTTATTTCAGTCATCAATTCAAATTGAGATCAAGAGAAGGCTGAGACTTGGAGGGGCAGCAATGGCGGAATTAGGAAAGATCAAGAGCAAAGATGTGTCATTAGAGGCCAAGGTTAAGATCATCCATGCCCTCATATTCCTAATTACTACGTATGGATGCAAAAGTTCGACAGTAAAGAAGGCTGACAGGGAAAAAAAATGATTCATTTGGAATATGGTATTGGAAGAGAGTTTTATAGATATCCTGGACTGCCGGAAAGATGAACACGTGAATCCTAGAGCAAATTACGCCCTGAAATATCACTGGTGGCAAGAATGACAAAACTGAAACTGTCTTACTTCAGGCACATCATGAGAAGGCAGAGTTTCTTAAAAATGACAATACTGCTGGGAAAAACAGAAGGCAGCAGGAAAAGATGAAAACCAAACATGAGATGGATTGACTCCATAAAAGAAGCCATAGGCATGAGTCTACAGGAGCTGAGCAGGGCTACGAGGACAGGACATTGTGGGTATCACTCATGCATAGGGTCGGGAGGAGTCAGGACTGACTCAACAGCAAGTAACAATTATGAACTCTCCCAAAATGGTTTTCCTTTTTTTCTCCTGAACAATTCCTAGGACAGTATTATTCAACACCACTTTGAGAAATACTACTCTAAGGAGAAAGCAAAGGCCCAAGAATAGAGTCCATTATCAGGTGGTTGGGAAAAAAAAAAAAATCCAACAAAGAATACAGTGAAGAAGATAGGGAGCAAATCTGGGGAGTTCAATATTACAGAAGCAAGAAAGGAGATAGTTTCCAAAAGGCTAGAGAAAATCAACAGGACCAAACTACTGAGAGATTAAATGGATTGAGAATAAAAATGTTTTTTGGATTTGATTTGACCTTCGAGAATAACTTCAGAAAAGGGGAGGAAAGAAGCTTGGCTGACAGAAATAAAAAGATTAGGATCAGGATAAAAAAAGTAGATGAAGCATTTATAGACCATCAATAAATGGAGTTAGCAGAAAATAAAAAAGAAATTGGTTGATTGGGAGAAGGGAGGATAAGAATAATAATAATAAAACAATTTAGAACTGGGGACACCTATACCTGTTTGAAAGTAAAAGTAAAAACCTATTGAAAGAAACTGATAATTACAGTCCAGTAGATGGAAGAAATGGAATCCAGAGTATCAATTACTAGAAAAGACATATCTTTCCTTTCAGATTGGAGAGAACTTGACGAGTAATGCCTATTCTAAGTCTGAAGACCTTATTTAAATACTCCAAAATCTCATGGATTTCTGCCTACTCCACCCAGGAGAATTTTTGCCTTTAGAGTTCAGTGTGTAATATGTGTATAGATTTGCTGATCTCCTGCTCCTCTCATAGGATGCCTATGTTGTGGTGAAGAGGAGGGTGTTATAGAAAAGCACTTACCTGGGGGGCCTCAATCTTCATGAAATAAGAAGTATGGTAGAGGCTGATGACAATAAGGAAGTTGGGAGCTCATGGAGATTTTAATTTATCATAATGTACTATAAATGATTTTGATATACAAAATAAAAACTTATAATTATAAAAGGAACACACACACACACACACACACACACACACACACACGTGAAAATACCCAAGAAGGGTATAGAAAGAAAGGCATCTACTTATTCCATCCAGAAACTTTCACAACTCTGCTATCCCAACAGAAGTTGCATGAAGTCACAAATTAATACAGTTCCTAATATGCTGGTGAGAACAAGGACTATTTAGTAGTCTAGTTACAGGCCAACTTTAAACTTTTTAAATTTAAACTTTGTATGGCTTTCTATCTGCATATAACAGCAACCATAACAGCTACATAAGCATACAAAATTTCACCTTTATTTCCTTTCAAGAACAGTGAAGACACTGACTTGGATTCTGTTGCATAAAACATTTGTTTTAGATTCTACCTTTTTGGCTCATTTCATTAACTCAAATTGAGTACATAATTTTGGATTCCCTATGTCCAAGTCACACGTAGGGCACATATATATGGTTCCAGAGCTCATCTATCATCACCTTTTTGACCACACAAAGGGCAGGAATATCTGATTTTTTAACTATTTAATACAATATCCTACAGACATTTATGAAGTCATACTGCTTAATAAATATATGGTGACCACCATAAGCGGAGCACGTAAAGGAGACCCCATTCTTTGATCAGTGTGCATGGAATAAGGCTAAGGCAATAATACCACAACCAAATCTGGAAGCCTCCAGATTTGTGTGTCTGTGAACGTCAGGCGGCCACATAGGCCAGATGATTACCACTGCCAGCTCAGCAGCTGAGGTCGGAGAAAAGGCGGCATCCACACTGTACAGGCCACTCTTGAGAACCAGAACTTACAGCCCGTTTCCTCTGGCAGGGGCTGGAGAATGTGGCAGTGATAAAACGGAAAAAGTCCGACAGAAGAAGGATTGTTGGAGGTAAAGGGGAGCCTCCAGGGCTGCAAGACAGCCGCTGGCGGGCTAACACCCCCCCCACACCCCGGAGCTGAAACTGTGGGGGGTTGAGGGGAGAGGGCTGGTCCTTACCTTGTCATCCTCGCATCTCTTCCCTAGGCCCTCCCTGGCCTGCAGTCGGCTGCTGAGTCGGCCGTAGTCGGCCTCCTTCTGGTCGATCTGCTTCTTGTGCGAGTCCACCAAGAGCAGGAGGTCTGAATTGCGCTTCTCCAACCGCCCGCGGGCCACCTCGGTGCGCTGGACCTGGCCCTGCAGCTCGGCCAGCTCCTCCTGAAGCAGGACGTGGCGGGAGGAGATGCTCCAGTAGTTGAAGGCGAGGATCGCGATCACCACCAGCAGCACCGCCAACACGAAGGAAGGAAGGCGGCCGGCCCTCCGGTTGGCCCCGAAACCCACCATGGGGCCGAGCCAGGCTGGGCCCGGGGGCCTCGCCGCCGACACCTGCAGGGATAAGCTCAGGCCGCCACGGCTGCGCTGCCGGGGGGACGCGGCCCAGGGTCCGCGAAGGGAGTAGGCGGGCCAGGGCGCCCGCCCGCGAGCCGGAGAAGGGGGCGGGGCCGCAAGCCGCAGGCCCCTCCCCGCCCCCCTCCTCAAATCCGGCCA
Source organism: Aselliscus stoliczkanus (assembly GCA_033961575.1). NCBI lineage: Eukaryota > Metazoa > Chordata > Mammalia > Chiroptera > Hipposideridae > Aselliscus > Aselliscus stoliczkanus. The sequence goes on along the minus strand of CM066732.1, from coordinate 98,356,658 downwards.
AAACGCTTTCCGGAGGTGATGAGCACGACCCTGCACCCAGCCTACAGGAACCTGAAAAATCTTAGCTGCCCGAGCCTCGGGCCCAACACCTCAGGGGCAGGGGGCGGGGAAAGGAGCCGGAAGGGGGCGGATTTAACCCTGGCCCCGCCCCCTGGCTGGGTCCGGGTCGCCAAGGGGGCCATTTCTTAGTTTCCGCCGACGCCCCCTCTTCTCGCGAGAAAGTGGGCTTCTCTCGCCTTGTGTAGGCTTGTCTCGCGAGGGTTATTTCTGTTAGGGAGAGAGTTGTGTTCATTTTGGCGGTTTGGGTTAGCTCTGGCACCTGGATCCCTGCCCCTTCAGCATTTACCTGCTCAGTTCCCTTGACCCAGGGTCTAGGGAGTGCCTGCGTTGCCCCGGCCCTCCTGAGAGTTTTTCTCTTGGAGGACTTCTGGGCTGCGATCACTGTGCAGGGAAATAGGGGAGCTGCGGGCAGAAGGGGCGACTCCAGAGGTTTTTGTATTTGCTTCAGTAGAAGGAAATTTTTCTCGTTTGTGATAACGATGTGGACCATACAATAGCGGTGACCCAAACATTACGGGGGGAAAAAAGTAAGAAAAACGAAGCTTTAGGACGGAAAGGGGTGGTGTCATCCTGGTTTCCAAGGTTACTGCTCTCGCGAACGGAAAGAACTTCAGAATGTGTGAGCTCCTGTTCTTAAATTCGTTGCTGCCTTTGCTTTGAGCTGGGTTTCCAAATAGAAAATCCAGAAGCTGACCTCAGTGAATGATAACCCATGCTGTTACTGACAGCGAGCACTATCTGGGTTAGAAATAATTGCTGTCCTGCAAAATGTTTTTGCATGCCTAATCTCTTATCCTCTCAACAGCGCAGTTTTACAGATGAGGAATCCAAGACACAGAGGTTTTCCAGAAACTCTCAAAGTCCCAAAGTCCTATTGAGACAGAGGTGGGCGTGAATCCAGATCATTGGTCTCTAACATCATTGCTTTTTCATTATACCAGGCTAAGTGTTGCTATATGTTCAGCATTAATTATAGTGATGTAGAGAACGCCTCTACCGCTTCTTTGCCCTTGCATAAAAATTTTAAAAATTATTGGCTCTATCATGTGTAAGGAGAAGATGGAATTGTTTTATTTTTCAGACATCAGGTTCAAGAACTCCCATGGGCATAAAATCTCAAGAACATAAAAACGTCGGTATTTTCATTCAAATCAGAATGGTGTGAATTTGAGGCCGGAAGACAGTGGCTTTGAATAATTGTTCTATGTTTCCTGTGCGTTTCAAAAATAAAGTTACTTGCCTAATGGTACTAGGATAGCCTAGAAGAATTATTGCACATTCGAAGAGTGATGATTTCCCTTTCACAGATTCAGAACACAACCAAAATTATTAATATTTAGTTTATGTCAAACTTGAGCCCTTTGTTCTGGCTTTATAAGATCTAAGAAATCCCATCCAGTCTCCAATGACAAGCTGACTTTGGCAAAAGGGAGCAAGGCAAAAATGGGAAATCATTGATTATAATGAGCCTCCCCGCCTATCCGTTCCTCGACTTCATATTGACCTTGCTTTGCTTAGCCAGCCACTGAGAATTTATAAAGTGATGTTAACTGATTAAGATGTAACTCTTTCCAAAAGTATTTTAATTTTTATATGGGATTCTAACATGTAAAAGTATAATATTATAGAAAACACATTTACATATTTTTTAATCAGATGCTTAAAATAACTATTTGGTACCATTATTCCATTTTACTGATGCAGGAGTAATTTATGCAAAGTCCTATGTCTCATAAATGGCAGGGCTGAATCTTGAAAACCAATTCTATTTCCACTTTTCCCACCAGGGAATTTTTTTTTTTTCTGCTTTCATGAGACAAACCTCTTCAAGCTATTCCCCCTACTAATGAACCCAATCCAGATATCATCAAGACAATGTATGTATAAGTGCTCTCCTATAGATGGTTCTGGCTTAGGCATTTAAACAGATTGGGGTAAAAGCCAATTCCTTAAGCCAGGTGATCAAGGTTAACGACAACATTGATTAAGTCATGTTGTTAGTGTGTATCCTTTATGCGATGTGATTGAGAGTGGCACTCTGTGGTCTTTCCTTCCTAAAACTCATAACCCCAGTCTAACCATGAGAGAAACATCAGACAAATCCCAACTAAGAGACACTCTACAAAATACCTTAACAATAAATCTTACAAACTGGCAAGGTCATCAAAACCAAGGAAAATCTGAAAAATTTTCACAGCCCAAAGAAGGTAAAGAGACATAACTACTAAATGAAATGTGATATCCTAGATAGTAATAGAGACATAACTACTAAATGAAATGTGATATCCTAGAACAGAAAAAGGGCATTAAGTAAAAACTAAGGAATTCTGAATAAAATACAGACTTTGTTAATTATAACGTATTATTATTGGTTAATTGGAGGAAGACAGGATGGGCAGAGGAGAAGTTGGTCTGCTATGCAGTCTCAGTGAAAGCCTCAGCCAAATCCATGTAGAGCTCTGAAGCTGGGATGGTCATTGAGAATTGTCCTGAGTCAGAGTGGTCCCAACCTTCATATCCTTCCATCACCAGGTTTTAGGTAGTTAGAGGAAAAGGGCTCATAGGCTGTGTGCTAACTCCAGTCAATTCATAATGCCTGGATTGCTGTATCAAAAAAAGATTAAGAAAGCATGTATGGGCTAAGTGAGAAAGAAAGCTATAATGAATTAGTAATTTGGCCACAGGTACAGTATGGGTATGAAGTCGGGAGGTAGATGTTATGATATGCCACTCTCAACTCTTTCAGGAAGGAAGGACTTATTCCCACAGCGACTGGAAATGCTGCCAGCAGATAGCCAGCAATCAGCAATCAGCCCCCTTCAGAATTGCCTCGGTGGAAGAGGCCTACCTTATGAAGGGAATGCCCCCTTCCCAAGGCAGCCTACAACTAATATTAGTGAAGAGAACACGATATTTGTTACTTCCCTATGTCAACCCCATTTCCTACAGTGGTACAGCAAGATGCAATATATGTAGGGTTCTGCAGTAAGAGCTCTGCAATAAGAATGTGTGAGTTAAAAGTCTCTCTCTGACTTTTATCAATTTTGTTACATCAGGCAAAGTACTTAACCTCAGCACCCTAGTTTTCTCATTTCCAGAATGACATATTAGTGAGGATTAAGTTTGGCTCGATATAACAGGGAATAAAATAAAGATACAATTATCTTTTCTCTCACATAAATCCAGAAGGAGCCATCTGGGACTGGAGTGGCACATTGCTTCCAGCTCACCACTCTGTCATCCCTACAGAATGATCCTCATCTTCACTTTTAGACATGATGTTCTCTATCCAGGAAGCAGGAAGAAGGGCACACCCCCTCCAATATTTAGGAAGACTTCTCCAAAAGTACATTTCCACTTACTTTTCATTGATCTGAACTTAGTTGCATGGTCACCCCCAGATATCAAGGAAGCAAGGAAATGCAGTCTTAACAGCAGTAATGTCCTCAGTTGAAAATTAGGGTTTTTTATTAAAGGAAAAGGGGGAAAAAAGTATAAGGAAGTAAAAACAAACTCTGCACAAGTAGGGATAATAATGCCTATCTCATAAGGTTTTTGTGTGAGTTAAATGAGTTAATACATGTACAGTGCTTAGAATAGGCACTGTACATGTATTAGCTAGTAGTGAATGAATGTTGCTACTGTTGCTGCTGTTACTACTATAGCAGGTGTTCTCAGTTTATGAGGAGGGCATGAATCAATCTCTATGTTCACTAACCTTTATATAGTGAATCATTTCTACAAAATCCCACTAATTTTCTTTAAAAAGCCTAAGATACTATTGTGACAAACAAAATTAAAGTTTATTGAAAATTACTAGTGATTTCATCATAACCTTTTTCATTATATATTTTCTTAATGGACACTAAAAGTATAATTACTATCACATGGGTATCTATATAGTTTTTAACATTAAAAAAAGTTCTTAGAATCAAAAGATTGGTCATCTTGGGCTTATAGGCCCATATTTTTGGTATAACGCAGCATGTTCAGACTTGTTTTTTTCTTATGCACTAACTCTAAGGATGTCCTGTTTCCCAAGTTGATTTATTGATGATAACCATTCTGACAGGAATGAAGTGAGTAATGCTTCTAAATGAAATTTTCAAAAATTCATTATCATGGGCCAGCCAAGCGGCGCATTGGTTAAAAATTGGCTTGGGGGCCTGCCTAATGGCACGTTGATTAAGAGCTGGCTTGGGACGCCAGCAGCCCAGGTTCGGATTCCACATATGAGGGCCAGTGACACTGCCCTCTACAGCTAAGATGGTGAACAACAGCTCCACCTGGAGCTGGGCTGCTGTGAGTCCCCGGGGATAGCATAGATACAGCCCCTGCTGCAGTGGGCTGCCATAAGCTACAGTGAGCAGTCAGTGTGAGCTGCCCACAGCCAGTGTGAGCTGCCAAGAGCTGCTGTGAGCTGCCATCCAGAAGCTGGCAGCCAATCTGCCTCACTCGAGAAGAGCTCAATGATGATACCAACGTGCACCAGTGAGCAATGTCCTCCACAACTAGACTGAAGAACAAAAGGACAGCAACTTGTCTGTTCCCCTTCCCTGGTTCCCCAATGCTGTTCCCCTCCCCCAATTCCCCAATACAATCTTAAAAAAATAAAAAGTTGGCTTGGAACGCCAGCTCTGAGCAATAGGGCTCCGGTTCAGATCCCACATGAGGGCCAGTGATGCTGTGCCTTCTACAGCTAAGATGGCAAACAACAGCTTGACCTGGAGCTAGGCTGCCGTGAGTTGCCAGTGGCTGCAGTGGAGCTGGCCAGCAGCTGCCGTGGGCTTTCATGAGCTGCCATGAGCCGCAGTGAGTCCAATGGTCGGCAATTGACTAGGGAAGAGCGCAATGATAATACCAACATGGGCCAGTGAAGCCACATCCTCCACAACTAGACTGAAGAACAAAAGGATAGCAATTTGTCTGTTCCTCTTCCCAGATTCCCCAATGCTGTTCCCCTCCCCCAATTCCCCAATACAATCTTTAAAAGAAAAAAAAAATTTCATTATCATGGCATATTGGAAGCCTACTTTGTTCAAGCCTTTATATCAGGGGGTGTGCATTAATTAATCAGCTAATTAATTAAATACTCAAATATTCATAGCATGCCTGCTGTGTGCCAGATAGTGTTGTAGGTAGGAGGAGTTGCAGGGGATACAGCAGAGACAGAAAGGTCCTCCTGAGGCATCCAGTCTCTTCCTCCTTTACCAATGGCCAACCAGGGCACCACTCAGCCTCTCTTATTTAAAACATTTTTTTTTTTTAGCTGAGCCATGCTGCCACCTGTTGGCAGCTCAGTGGCAGCTCAGCTTGGGCTGGGCATCAAACTGCTGTTGCTCAGAACTCAGCTCGCACTCTTGAGTGAGTTCTTAATCAACTGAGCCACTCAGCTAGCCCTTGAAATGCTTTTTGAATACTCTTTTAAACATTTCACCCTTGTGTGTTTTCTTACATTCTCGAATTATGGAATTTTAGAGCAGGAAGGCAATTTAGAGATTGCCCAATCTAAAAACTTCCTTTTTGAAGTATGAAGATAAAGATGAAAATCCAGAGATGTAATGTGACTTGTTTAAAATTATCCTACTGGTAGGGGCGGCCAAGTGGCGTGGTGGTTAAGCGCTGGCTTGGGAAGCCAGCGGCCCCGGTTCGGGTCCCATATATGAGGGTGAGTGACACCGCCCTCAAAAAAAATAAATAAATAAAATTATCCTACTGGTTAAAGGCAGACCTCGGATCAGAATCCACGCTTTCTTCAAGATCTAGCAAAAATCCTCCCTCTACGAGATCTTTCTCCAAGTTCCAGCTCAGTTCATCTTTTTCTCTTCTGAATTATGCACTTACTGTCTACAAGTACATTGTTTTGGCAATAATCATAGAATATAATACTGCCTTATACATTGTTACTCAACTCTTTCACATCGGTGTATCTGGACTGGCCAGTTAGCTGTAAACTCCCAAAAACATGGATTTTGTCTCTTTTATTTTCTCTCTTAACAGGTAGCACAGTAGCTAGTGGATATTAAGGAAATACACATTAAGTGAAATAATGGGCACCTGGTAGGGATTCCATAAATATTTTTGACTAATTAATCACCACTTCTCACATATCTTTCCAAAACAGTGGTTCTTGTTCCTTAACATTTTGCTTCTGTTTCCTTTGTAATTTTTGAAAACCAGACTAGATTCTTGGCAACCAATAAAAAGACAGTCATGCCTCTGCACAGTCTGCTGCAATGTATTTTTTTCTGGACTTGGCAAAAAAAACAAGGTTTCTGCCCTAGTTTTTGTTTTCTGCACTGCAGTTCATCTAATCTCCTAGCTATTGGTGGCTTTCTCTGCTAGACATCATTCTGTAGAGTGACCCAATTAAATGTGGCCCCATTTAATGTTGAGGTACTTTCTGTGGGGCTGGTTTCATATGATCATCCTGTAATTTTCCAAAACTTTATTTCATTTATTTTGGTTGCCTGGTGTAGTGTACTTAATGCTGTTGCTGCTAGCCTGGTGTCACAAGAAATCCACCAGTGCTGAGATTCAGGCAAAGATGCAGCAATGGGTAGAGCTAGTCATGTGTCGTACAGTGCCCTTTAAACAGATGCTCGTTTATCCATATTGTCTGAGCTTTTTTTTTTTAACCTACATAAGTTTTCACTCAATCTGTTAGTTTTGTGTGTTGTTCGTGTTGTTTTCGGCAGTGCAGTTCCCTGATCTATATCAAGTAAACATGATGATGAATTGAATTCACTGCACTGCTCCTATTCAGGTGCTGTGTTTTGATTTGTCAGTATTTTGGAGAAGCAGCACATTGCAAGACAGATCAGAAGCCAAGATTTGCAAAACACCACATTTTTCAACAGAGTAGTGTAGTAACTTTGAAACACTAATATGTTTTGAAATATGTTTGTTGTCACTTCCTTATTAACATTATATTGGTATACACAATGTTCTTTTTTTTGGTCTGTGGGCATTGTTAAAATTACATAAAATTCACATTAAAAATCAGTAGAATTTTAAAGAAAATCTATAAATTTCCGTAGCCAAGTAACTTATTTCAAATGATACGTGACTAGATCACGCTGTATCACACTGTGCCACGAGGTTTGACAGTTAAGTTTGTGAACTTGTTGCAACGATGTTGCAAACCTTTTTTGATATCAGAGGGATTATTCTTTATGAATTTGTACCACTGGACAAACAGTTAGCCAAGTTTACTATTTGGAAGTGCTGAAAAGGCTGCATGAAAAAGTTAGACAGCCTGAACTTTTTTTTTCGACAACAATTCATGGCTCTTGCATCACGACAATGCACCAGCTCAAACAGCACTGCCTGTGAGGGACTTTTTATTTATTTATTTATTTTTTTTTTTTGAGGGCAGTGTCACTGGCCCTCATATGTGGGACCCGAACCGGGGCCGCTGGCTTCCCAAGCCAGCGCTTAACCACCGTGCCACTCGGCCGGCCCTGTGAGGGACTTTTTAGCCAGGAAACAAATAACTGCATTGGAACACCCTCCCTACTCACCTGACCTGGCCCCAGTGACTTCTTCCTTTACCCAAAGATAAAGGAAATATTGAAAAGAGCCCATTTTGATGACATTCAGGACATCAAGGGTAATATGACGACAGCTCTGATGGCCATTCCAGAAAGAGTCCCAAAATTGTTTTGAAGGATGGACTAGGCGCTGGCGTTGGTGCATAGCTTACGAAGGTGACCTTAGTGATATTCAGCAATGAGGTATGTAACACTTTTTCTAGGATGAGTTCACAAACTTAATTTTCTGATCTCGTATTTCTTGCCTTCATGCCTTTGTACACGCTACTCCTCTTCCTTTGCACACACTCCCTTCTCATTTTCTAAATCCTTTATGATCCTATTTGAAAGTCTCTTCCTGAACAGTTTCTTCTTTGTGCCTCTACTATGCCTAACTTCCATGTCTGATAATACACTCATTATACGTATAAGTTTACATATATATCATCCTGTTAGACTGTGAGGTTCTTAAAGACAAGGACTTTGTCCCCTTTACCTTTCTATCACCTAGTGCTATGCCTGGTATATGAGGATAATCCTAAAAGTCTGAATTTTTCCTGGATTTTTTTTTTTAGAAATGGAAATAATTTAAAAGTTTACATTCATGATTGTGAAACCAATGCATTCTCAGAACAAGAAATCTGACAATCAGAAAGGAAAACAAGAAGTGAAAATTGCCTGTGATTCCACTCATCCAGGTATAACCACTGCTAATAATTTAGTATAGATCTTTCCAGGCTTTTTCTGTCTATATACATACATATCTACAATAGAAAGCAAAAATGGGATATTACACATACCATACCATGACATGCTTTTTCACTAAACAGTATCTTATAGGTAACTTTCCATGTCAATATATTTTAGCACTACATATTCACTTTTGGCAAATGCATAGAAAGATGTACTATACTTTATCTAATCAATCCCTATAGATGGGCTAAGTATTTTAGGTAGATTCTTATGATTGCATGGAACAAAGACACCCTCCCCCACAAGATACTTTAAAAGTATAAATCAGACCCATTCCAATTGTCTCAAGAAAAAGGAGAGTGTATATGAAGGATGTACATAGATTGGAACTGGAACCAGAAGTCCATCTATCTGGACTCAAGCTCTAGGAAACACCTGCTCTTTTCTGACACTTCTGTCTTCTCTCTCTCTATGTCCTCCTAATACTCTCCTGAGAGTGTTTGCTTCCTCTTAACTTCCACTTGCATATAGCTTTGGCTTGGCTTACTCCGGATGCTTATTCTATGATATTCTTTCACTTTCTTTTGCTACTTCTCAGTCTGTAGAAGTTCCAATGTTTTCATCCTGCATTCAGAGGATGATCTCGTATACTCCACTTTGGATCCCCTGGTGTAGACACTAGAGAAGTGGCAAGAGAAGGATGAAGAGATAAGGGAGGACCAGACTGTGGAGAAGCTCATACTAAAGGGTCTGGATATTTACCCAAGAGTAGTAAGAAGCTGCCAAAAGGTTTTAAGAGTGACACAATCAGATTTAAGATTTAGAAAGACTTTTCTAGCTAACTGTGATTGTCCCTACAAGTCTATAGATGGCAGGAAGGCCAGTTAGGAGACGGTTGCAATAATTCAGGTGAGAAATGATAGAGCCAAGAAAACAGTTTTTAATTTGCACAACTAGATCAGTACTGGGGCCATTCACTGAAATAGGGATCCCTGGAGAACTTCGTAAACTAACATATAACCTTTTCTATAACAGAAGTTTTTCCAGTTGTAGAGAAAAATTGCACATTACTTCATGGAGTCCTTAAAGATCTTCATCTGACAACCTGAGATCTTTCTACTCTGACAATCTGACAATCAGAAGGGAAATCTATGCAAGAGCTGTGTCTTGCTAAGTTTCACACCTCTGGTTTTATCTTCTATCATAATGAAATAAAATTTCATGACTGAATACCATGTCATGACTTTCACCTCCTTCTGCCAATGTATAAGAAATATACTTTTTTTCTTTTTCCCTTCTAGGAAGTTTTTTTGGAGGAAACATCTGTCCAGACTGTTCTGCACTTCTAGAAAACATTAGGATGGCTGACTGATGCTTCAGAAAATGGATTCCACAGAAAAAGGAAACAAGATTCCTGGTTTAGTCAGCTAGCTCTGTAACAAGACACAAACAATTCCCTTAGGCTAGGAGTGGAATGTTAAGTAGGGCCTGGAAAGTTTCATCATGCCTAGTGCTTCTCACACCCTGACCTGTCTTTTATTCTCCAAGAAGGATCTATCCAACCAAGACTGATGCCAACTTTCCTGAGCATGCATGGAGCAGGAGACTTCTGTCCACTGCCTTTCCTTTTTCTTCTCCCACTGTGGGATCATTTTGAGGTGGAAGCAAATTAAGTCTAAGAATTTACTTGAAACATTGCCTGTTAGAATATATGTCTTAGCTATAGTATTATTTATCTATAACTTTGGCTAAAGGAACAGGACCTGACCCATGTCACCTAAATCATTGAACTATTCCCCCATAACATTGTCTAAGGATTAACAAGGATTTACCTCGGGCTTAGAACTTATTTAAAGATTGCTTATATCCTAGCTTAGAATTTTTCTTTTTTAAAAAAATAATCAGATATTTAGGATTATCAATGTACTGTAAACATTTCCCATGTTATTAAATATTACACAGTGGCATTGTTTTAATGACTACTACTTGCAAACCAATGTATGTGTATGTTGTATCTTTAAAAATACCCTATCACTGGCACGTTGGTTAAGAGCTGGCTTGGGACACCAGCTTTGAGCAACAGGGTTCTGGTTTGGATCCCACATGAGGGCCAGTGACGCTGTGCCTTTTACAGCTAAGATGGTGAACAACAGCTCAACCTGCAGCTAGGCTGCTGGGAGTCTCCGGCAATGATGTAGGCTGCAGCCCTTGCTGCAGTGGGCTGCCGTGAGCTACCATGAGTGGCTGGCAGCCAGCATGAGCAGCAGCCAGCCAGCATGAGCTACGGTGAACCGCAGTGAGTAGCAGTCCAATGGCCAGCGAGCAACTGCCTCACCTGGGAAGAGCGCAATGATAATACCTACATGGGCCAGTAAATCAATGTCCTCCACAACTAGACTGAAGAACAAAAGGACAGCAACTTGCCTGTTCCCCTTCCACAATTCCCCAACACTGTTCCCCTCCCCCAATTTCCCAATGAAATCTTAAAAAAAAAAATACCCTATCGCTGATAATTTATGTGGTTCCCTTCATTTTAAACTAAGTATAACTATGGGTGAATATTCATAAACTCTCTTTTGTTTCTATTACTAATGGAGTTATCAGGATAAGTTCTTAAAAGTGGAAATATTTTTTGGGGAGAAAAAGAATATTTTTGAGGCTGCTGATGTGTATTGCTGAGTTGTCCTACAAAGACATTTTGTTAATGTATATTTCCATCAGGACTGTATGAGAGGCCTTTTTTTCTTACAACCTTACCTGGAAAATTTCCATCTTTTTATAAACTTTTATATTTTTATAGGCAAAATGTAAATAGTGTAGTTTTGTTTTATATGTTCATTGACATTTGATCTCTGCATTTGTGAATTATTCATTAGAGTATTTCTAAATGGATATGTAGAAATACCATTTCCATGGGATGCTCATGAAATAGATGTGGGGGTGGGATTGGGTCCATGGAGTAAATCATTTTGGGAAGTACTTCATTCTCTGCTTTCCGCTTAAAGATTCGTAAATTACATTAAGATATTAAAGGCTCTGAGAAGTTCTTTAATAAAGAAACCTATGAACTTTTAAAACAGTTTTATTGAGATATAATTTACATACCATAGAGTTCACCCATTTAAAGTATATAATTAATGATTTTTAGTATATTTACAGGGTTTTTCAGCCATCAATACTATTAATATCTAATTCCACATCATTTTCATGATCTCAAAAAAAAACCACCCATAAGCAGTCATTCCCTATTCTTCCTTTCTAGGCCTACTTTCTTTCTTTATGGATTTTCCTATTCTGGACATTTCATATAAATGGATTCATACCATATGTGGCCTTTTGTGACTGTCTTCTTTCACTTAACATAATACGTTTGAGGTTCATCCATATGTGTAGCATGTGTCAGGACTTCATTACTTTTCACTGCTGTGAATAATATTCCAATGTATAGATATACCACAGTTTGTTTAGATCACCAGTTGATGGGCATTTAGCTTGTTTCTAATTTTTTGGCTATTATGAATAATGCTCCTATGAATATTCATATACAAGGAAACCTATTAACTTTGCATGTGTTGCATATCAGGCTGAAACTGTGACCACATGCCTGTGAATATGTGGACATTACAAACTGTCCCTTGGAAAGCTAAGCTGTCACTGGGAAAAGATTGTATTAGCTTAGGCTTAGATTGTTCTTTTTCCACAAAATAATGCATATAAATTAAGATCAAAGGAAAGGAAAGAACATATTAGATGTACTACAATGCTACAAAAATGTTTGTGTGCTTACCATTTATAACATTTCTAATTGGGGAGAGGAAGGCTACCTGTCAGTGCTACAAATGATAAGGAAAAAGTTGTCATTGGATGTCTTCACTGTCAATCTTGATTAAATGAGAAGAAGGTAGGTCACCTGGGAGACAGGGAGCAGTAACCAGGTCATGTCTTAAGGAAAGATGGGGTCAATCTTCAGTCTGCTTGAAACTTTGACAAAATTCTAGGAGCAAGATCACCAGGAACAGATGGCTGATAGACCAGTGCAGGTAATATCCAGTAATTACTTAGTGCTATTTTAATAGACTAAAAAATAAGGGGACCATGTTGAAAAACATTTTAACTAATGCCTGTCTCTTGGATAGCTGACATTTTCACTTACTGATACTATTAATTAATTTGGGTCTTGAATTTAAACACCCCCATCTTTTAAAAAAAAATTTATTTTTTAAAATTTTTGCCATAATACATGCTGACTTCCTTGGAATTAATATCCCATGGAGCATATCTTGAGAAAATGCTGCTCTGGTTACCTCTGTTCTTAATGTTATTCTATGAGCGAATAATTTATCTTTGGGTCATGTGTTGTAATCTTTTCTTTTCTTTTTCTTTTTTTTAAAGATTTAATTAGGGAACTGGGGGAGGGAAACAGCGTTGGGGAACCGGGGAAGGGGAACAAACAAGTTGCTGTCCTTTTGTTCTTCAGTCTAGTTGTGGAGGACGTTGCTTCACTGGCCCATGTTGGTATCATCATTACACTCTTCACGGGTGAGATAGATCAGTCGCCGGCCTCTGGACGGCCGCTCACACTGGCTGCTGGCCACTCACTGTAGTTTATGGCAGCCCACTGCAGCAGAGGCTACAGCCTACGTGGACCCTGGCAACTCATGGCAGCCCAGCTCCAGGTGAAGCTGTTGTTCACCATCTTAGCTATAGAGGGCAGGGTCACTAGCCCTCATACGTGGGATCCAAACCGGGGCTGCTGGCGTCCCAAGCCAGCTCTTAACCAACGCGCCACTCTGCCAGCCCATGATCTTTTCCTAACAGCAATCATTTGACACTTTATAAAACATCAAGTGGAATCAGCCGAGTGGCGCGGTGGTTAAGCGCTGGCTTGGGAAGCCGGCGGCCCTGGTTCGGCCCACGTATAAGGGCCGGTGACACTGCCCTCAGAAAAAAAAAACAACAAAAAAAACATCAAGCACAGAACCTGACAACCTGGCTATTTCCCCATATTTATGTCTTAGGACAGGGTCGAAATGATTTATGCTTTTTTAAATGATCAGTCACAGTTCTGAAATTTAAAAACTGATCTAACAGATGGATCTTACATGGAAATGTAAATAAACTGACTGTATACCTGGTGACCAAAGTAAGACTCCAAACTCCAGAGATGGGATTACTTTAAATCATATCTTTCCTAATAGAGGAACTCTAAAAACAGGTCATATAAAACTATTGAATGTTGATTACCATATATATTCTTTTTTTTTTTTTTTTTTAGGGCAGTGTCACCAGCCTTCATATGTGGGACCCGAACCGGGGCCGCTGGTGTCCCAAGCCAGCTCCTAACCACCGCACCACTCGGCCGGCCCTATATTCTTTTTTTTGAGGGCAGTGTCACTGGCCCTCATATGTGAGACCTGAACCGGGGCCACTGGCTTCCCAAGCCAGCGCTTAACCACCGTACCACTCGGCCGGCCCACAATATATATTCTTTATAGTAGCAGATTTACCTTTCTAATTATGTTTCATTTAAGATATTGCTAAAATTTTCTAATAAGCTAATAGTTCTCAGCCTTTTTTGTTCTATGACACACATGAGGGATGATGACCACCGATGTGACACTTTCCTAGGGTTATCTGTAGTTCCCAGTATAAGCTGCGATTCTGCCCCTTTAGTTAATGAAAACATACTAGAAAGCAACTAAGTGAGGGTGAGATCATAGAAGGGATTACTGCCTGCTTTTTCTGGTAGGAAGTTCAGCTGGGCCTAACCAAGTTAATATTCTACTTGAAAAATGATCTCATACAAGTCACAATCAGAACCAGGCCTATTATTAGTAAATTGGGAGTGAGGTGGGAGTAACGGAGATACACTAGAAGCCACATTTTAAGGAGAGATTGCTTCTTAGAACTCATCCTCCCAAAAGAAGTAATTAAATACTACCTTTCTCAGTTTAGGCCTCTTGCAGTTTGAGCAAGCCTTTTAGTATTATAGTTGTACCATTGATAAACCTTGCACTATAGGAAGGGTTATAAATGACCACTGCTGCAAGATAAGAGAGCAGGACAGTGAAGTGGTCACCAGGAGAAAAGGGAATGTTCACAGGTCATCCTTATTTGGATTCTACTTTTTATCTGCCTGAGCCTTGCTATATTTCATTAGCTTTATCAGAACTTTCCCAGTCTTGCTGCTACCAGTCCTCTCAACTGCTGAGAGTGAGATGCATTGAGCACCATACAAATTCTGAAAGAGCAAGGATTCTTAAAAGTGACACTAATAACATTTTGGGCCGGTTAATTCTTTGTTGTGAGGGACTGTCCTGTACATTGTAGGGTGTTTAGCAGTGTTCCTGGCATGCGCCCACTGGATGTTAATAGTATCCCCTCCCCTCAGTTGCGATAACCCCAAATGTCTCCAGACATTGCCAAATGCCGCCTAAAGGAAAAAATGGCCCCCAAATTGAGAAGTACTGTGATGGAGGTATGAAAAACCCCTTTTCCTTTTGATTCAGCTGAAAGAAGGAGAGACTACAGTATTTAAAATAATATTTTCTAAGGAAACTAGGAGGAAAAAAGCAAAATACAAACGCATAGCATTAATAAATAGCTGTGATGGTTATGCAACATTATAAATGTACATAGTGTCACTGAATTGTTCACTTAAAAATTGTTGAAGGGCCGGCCGAGTGGCGCGGTGGTTAAGCGCTGGCTTGGGAAGCCAGCGGCCCCGGTTCGGTCCCACACGTGAGGGCCAGTGACACTGCCCTCAAAATAAAAAGAATGACTAGGATTGGGGCTGGCTGAGTGGCTGGGTGGTTAAGCGCCGGCTTGGAACGCCAGCGGCCCGGGTTTGGGTCCCAAAAAGGTTGAAAAGGTAACTTCATGTTATGTATATTTTACTACATTTTTAAAAAAAGGATAGCATTAGTCAAGTATACAGATTTCTGAATCTAATTTAACTAAACTCTGATGAAAGATTAGCATTGCTAGTATAGTTTATCATGTACCTAGATTGAGGTTCTTCTCATTACCTCAGCATTGTCTTGGGAACTCTATTTAGGAGCCCCTTTCTTAGGAAGTGAATACTTAAATTTGTTTTGTGCCAAGCATGTGAGGCAAATCTAAAAGATTGGACATTAGGCTGCTAATTAGCTCATAGTTCACTATCTGAAAGGACCATTATAATAGAAGGGATCCTGGAGATCATCTTGCTTTACAGGTAAAAAAAAAAGTTGAGGTCAAAACACGTTGAGTGACTTGCGCAAATTCCGTTCGTGGAGCCCTTTGAGGACATGCCAGGACCCAGACATCCTGTTTAGAGCTCAGTGCTCAAGCTGCCAAACCACACTAAAGCTCGTCCCTGGATATACATTTTTATCAGAGACTGCCAGTACCTTTTGTGAATTACAGTCATTCTTATAAAGGGGGAAATGTCTAATGGGAGGAAAATGATTGCAGATTAACATCTAAATAAATGTCGTCTAAATAAATGTCATTGAGAAGTGACTGAGGAGCAACAGCATCTATTCTTAGGAAATAAGATGTACTAGTTCTACATAAAGAGATGGTTGTACATTTACATTATATTAAAAGGTTTTGAAAAATGGCTCACAAAAAAACCCCTTGTTTCAGCCACAACAGTTTAATTTCTGTTCTCTAGACGTTTATGGCAGTTTTTCTCTGCCGTTGTTCACACCGTGTCCTGAACTGGAAGTGCCTCCCCCTCTTCTACACCTGCATACACCCTTTTCTTTACTCAAAACTCAGATCAAATACCTTCCCTGAATTTTAATTTCTCCCCAAGAAGGAATTAAACATTTCCCTCTTCCATGTTTCCATAGCAACTTACAAATGTAGGCATTTCACCCACAGTGGGTTTCCGTATTACAAACTGGATATAATTAAATCCGTAGGAACATGAATTGCAGTGGCAAGACTGGTTACAGGTTCTATAACACAACTGTGACTCGGAGCTGCTCCTGCTTTTTGCAGTAGGAACATAAGGCCAAATGAATGGCTGGCAACTCAGTTGGCCTCTTGTTTATG
The DNA here is from genome assembly GCA_033961575.1 of Aselliscus stoliczkanus. Classification (NCBI taxonomy): domain Eukaryota; kingdom Metazoa; phylum Chordata; class Mammalia; order Chiroptera; family Hipposideridae; genus Aselliscus; species Aselliscus stoliczkanus. The sequence goes on along the minus strand of CM066732.1, from coordinate 98,340,330 downwards.
AACTGAGCTGGAAATTGTTTTGCATCGTATTATACTTTTGTGTCAATGGACAATAAAAGTGATAATCGTGTGTGTGTGTGTGTGTGTGTGTGTGTGTGTGTGTGTGTAAGAAGTACTGGGTAAATGATAATATTGTGTAGATTTAGGGAAATAAAGGCCATGACTTATGTAAAAGTCAAGGGCAATAAATTTTAATAAGATTAAAAAAATTATCTTCTTGGAACAGAAGTGCTTGGAAAACTTTTAAGGGCCAACGATGTTAACAGAAATGGAAAAAGCTCCAGTGTGTGAAGTTAGAGGGTCATGAGAACGGTTCAGGCTTGTTTTTGTCTGGTTTGATCAACCAATCGGTTATTTTTAGGCCACAATAACAAAACACATTTATTGCTGAAATTACTGAAGAAAAAAATGCCCATTATATTTCTTTGTTATCTTTCAACTCTTTCCATTGAAACAGTCATTTTTATAATGCAATTTTTAAGTATCGTAACATTTTGTAGGAACCCAACTAGTGTAGTTATCAAAACAGTATCTTTATTTGTGCTTATTTAATCCTACCTTGTAATGCTTTATATTTCTCATCCCCATAAGACTGTAAACTTCTTAAGGATAGGAATCATGGCATTCATCTTTATATCCCATTCCCCCCTTGGCTTCATAAAAGGAGCACCAAGCCTAACATAAAAGCACTCAATACTTTTTCCCCTTATGGAACTGGATTGGAATAAAACGATTCTGCTCTTTTCTTTTAAAAAAAGAACACCTTTTTTTGTTGTGAAATATAATTCTCAATCAGCAAAGTACACAATATAAAAATGTACAGCTTGGTGAATTATAACAAAACAAACACCCATGTAATACTCAGCTCAAGAAAAAAAACATTACCAGTAACCCTCTGTCAATCACTATTTCCTTTGTTCTCCCAAAGGTAACCATTTTCCTGACTTTTCTAAGCATGTATTCTTAAACACTGTAGCTTATTCTTGCCTGTTTTTCAAACTTTCTACAAATGTAATAACACATTACGTATTCTTTTGTATCTAATCTCTTTTATTCAATATTATTGTAAGATTCATCCACAATGTTGTATGTAGATGTAGTCTGTTCATTCTCATTGCTGTGTATCATTCCATTGTATGAATATATCACATTACATATTTATCCATTCCCCTGTCAGTGCCATATTTGGGTTGTTTTCAGTTTGGAGAGACTACAAATAATACTTCCATGAAAATTTATACAACTCTTTGGTATATATGTGCACACATTTCTATTGGGCAACTGAGTGTTGAATTATTAGGTCATAGAGTATACATGTCTTTAACTTTAATACAAAAAGTCACATTGTGGTTGTAACATTCCAACCAGCAGAGTATGAGAGTTCCCAGTGCTTCACATCCTTGTCAACAGTTGTTATTGTCAGTCTAGTTAATTTTAGCTTTTCTAGTGGATAAATAGTAGTAATCCAATTGTAGTTTTAATTTGCATTTCCCTGATTACTAATAAGGTAATGCAGGTTTCATATGTTTATTGGCTACCTGATATGCTTTTTTTTGTGTGTGAAATGACTGTTCAAGTCTCTTGTCTATTTTTCAATTGGATTTTTTATCTTTTTCTTATTGATTTCTAAATAGTTATAGTATATGCTATAAATTTATTTTCCTTTTTTGTGGCTTGCCTTTTCATTCTCTTAATGTCTTTTATTGAGTGGTTCTTACTTTTAACATAGTCATATTTATCCACTTTTTAATTTGTTTCCAGTTTTAGAATGCTTTGTACCATAAGGCTTTGGAATACCTTATACCAAAACCACACGGATGTCCTATATTATTCTCTAGAAACTAAATTTTTTTGCCTTTCAAATTTAGATATACAATCTACCTCAAACTGATATTTGTGTATGGTATGAGTTAAAGGTTGTTTCTTTTTTTTAAAAAAAATTTATTGGGGAACTGCCATGGTCTTTGGTTACACATTGCTTTCATACTACAATGGCATAGTTGACTCTTTTTTTTAAATTTTTTTTTTTTAAAGATTTTTTTAAATTGGGAAATTGGGGGAGGGGAACAGCATTGGGGAATCGGGGAAGGGGAACAGACAAGTTGCTGTCCTTTTGTTCTTCAGTGTGGTTGTGGAGGATGTTGCTTCACTGGCCCATGTTGGTATCGTCATTGCGCTCCTCCCTGATGAGGCAGATCGGTCACTGGTCTCTGGATATTGCTCACCGCGGCTCTTGGCAGCTCACGCTGGCTGCCAGCTGCTCACGCTGGCTGCTGGCCACTCACTGTAGCCCACGGCAGCCCACTGCAGCAGGGGCTGCAGCCTACACCGTCTCCGGGGCTCGCACAGCCCAGCTCCAGGTGGAGCTGTTGTTAGCTGTAGAGGGCAGTGTCACTGGCCCTCATACGTGGGATCCGAACCGAGGCCGCTGGCATCCCCAAACCAGCTCTTAAACAACGCGCCACTCGGCCGGCCCCATAGTTGACTCTCTTAAGGAGGGCGCAGGTAACAGTGGCCCATGCGGGGATGGAAACTGCGACCTTGGTGTTATCAGCACCACGCTCTAACCAACTGAGCTAACGGGTCACCCCCAAGTTTCTTTTTTACTCCCCAAGATTCTTGTTCAAATATCCTAGCATCTTTTATTGAAAAGACAGTTCTTTCTGCACTGCTCTGCATTACCATCTTTGTTAAGAATCAAATGTTGATCAGTGAATGCATGAGCTCTCTATTCCACTCTATTTGTCTATCCTTGCACCAATGCCACACTGTCTTAATTCCTATCCTGTCCTTGTATCCAGGAAAACAAATTTTCTCTTTCAATTCTTCTTCAAACGTTTTGGTTATCTTTGTTACTTCTGTTTCTATCTGACTTTTAGAATTAGGTATCAAGTGGTACCTCCATTTTCTCCTCTAAGGCTGACTTTCTGCTAAGTTTCTCTGGGATGATGTTTAGTTAGAAGTTTAATGACAATAGCCCTTTGAAAGGACATGGTATAGTCCTTGGGCCGTGGAGTCAGACCTGAACTGGAGTTTATCCCTGCAGCTTGCTATTGGGCCATTAGAAGGGTTCAGACTTGTTTTTGTCTATCTTGATCAACTGTCTATTACTTTTAGTTCTCAATAGCAAAAGCATCTTTATTAATAAACTTACTGTTAAAATTCAGCACTGCACAGGTATGTTGGCATCAAGATAAATATTTCTTGGTTCAGCTGAGGAATGTGCCAAAGCTATCGCAACAATGCAACGACATGGTATATTAGTCAGCTCTGAGCATCATAACCCATATATCATAACTGTAGCTTGTGCCTTGTCTTTTTAAATTTAAACATTTATAGTTGCCTCTAAACTAATTTAAAAATTTTTCTCATTATTTTGTACTGTACTCCAGAGCATATATTTTAACTCGCAAAACACATATGAATTCCATCCATGGAAATTATAAAATTATAATGAATACCCATGAACCCAACTTCTGATACCTAAACCATGTGCTCCTCCTTTATTCCTGCCAATTGGCTTATTATTTAAGCATTTCTGAGAGCTTGGCCTCTCTAATTTATATTATTAGTTTAATATTCCCTTAAAATATTCTCAAACTTAGATAGACAGCTGTGTCCAGCTTCAATATGTGGTTATTTTGCAGCTCATTAATGCCATGAAATCTGTGAACATATTTATTTAGAAAAATTGGCAGAGAAGCAGTCTTGTCTCCAATTCTATCTACATCTCTAAGTGTCTGCATGTAACTGTGACTGCATATGGCCTCTTACACACATTCAGAAATGAATTCCAGTTTCCCCCTTTCTCTGTCTTTCTCTCTCATGCACACATACATATTCACACATACACATAAAGTAAAGGATCTAGAAAAAGAAAACATGAAAACAGCTCCCATCTGATTCATTTACCATCTGTCCTTTTCTATCACTGTGCAAAATGCTCACTCTTGTATTCATTTCCCTCTTTTAGTTCCTATTCCCTTATTCATGCTGGGTTGGAGACAAAGTGGGTGTGCAAAAAGGCAGTCCATTATTTCCCACTGCATGATTTCCCTTTTCAGTGGCTCCATGGCTGCTGTCAGCTCACAGGAGCCATCAAGAGATGCTCTTTTGTGGTTACATGGGGAGAACTCTGAACGTTTTGTGGAAGGTGTCTCACAGGAGTGAAGTGGAGAGTCCATCAGCCACTGTTCTCACTGCCATCTTGTCAGCAGGTGGCCAAGGCAAACGTATTCTGTCAAATAGCCCAGAAGCTTATCAGAGAGGAGAAGACTGATAGCTTTACAGCATCTAAGCTTATACAACATGCTCATTTAATTCATGAGGTGTTTAATTTTTGTATTTGGCTCTTCAATTTTAGGACACATGTCTTTATGGTTGTAATCTTTTGCTTCCCCTCACCTCTACATATGCATATGTATCTGTCTGTGTATGAATATGTGTACATAAAATATATATCAATATAGCATAGTTCATTTCAATAGGCATTTATTAAGTACATACTTATTATGTGCCAGGCATCAAGGACACAGAGATGAATAAGATGTGGTCTCTTAGGGCCGGCCGAGTGGCTCAGTTGGTTAAGAGCTCGCTCACGAGTGCAAGCTGAGCTCTGAGCAACAGCAGTTCGATGCCCAGACTGAGTTGAGCTGCCACTGAGCTGCCAACAGGTGGCAAGATGGCTCAGCTAAAAACAAACAAACAAACAAACAAACAAAAAACAGATATGGTCTCTGCTCTTAAGACCCTTATGGTCTAATGGTATTTGTCTTTCTGAAAAGAAGATTTTATACCATGTAGAGTATTAAAACCTAATAGAACTTTCCAGAAGGGACAAGTTAGCCATAGGAAGCAGAAGAGACTAATTCTGTATCATTTTCACACAATTTTTACTTAAAAATTTTTTTATTTTGAAATAATTTTAGCTTTATAGAAGAGTCACAAAGATAGTACAAATATATATTCCTATATAACCTTTCTGTATACCTATATAGCCTTCACCTAGGTACCTCTAACGTTAACATGTAACCATAGTATATTTATCAAAAGTAGGAAATTAACATTGGTACAACACTATTAACTAAAACAGAGATTTATTTGGATATTACCAGTTTCCCACTAATGTCCTTTTTTCTGTTCTAGGATCTAATCTAAGCTCCTACTTAGATGCTGAAAGCATTTAGTTGGCATTTGGTTGTCATGTCTCTTTAGTCTCCTCAAATCTCTGACAGTTCCTCAAGCTTTCCTTGTCCTTTATGACCTTGACACTTTTGAATAGCACTGGTAAATAATTTTGTAGAATGTCCCTCAATTTTGTTTTGTCCAATGCTTTCTCATTATTGGATTGAGGTCATAGATTTTTTTTTTTTAAGCTGAGCCATCCTGCCACCTATTGGCAGCTCAATGGCAACTCAGTTCGGGCTGGCCTCGAACCACTGTTGCGCAGAGCTCAGCTTGCACTCTTGAGCGAGCTCTTAACCAACTGAGCCATTCGGCCGGCCCGAGGTCATAGATTTTTGAGAAAAATCTCACAGACGCAATGTGCCCTTCTCAGCACATCCTATCAGGAATACATGATACTGACATGCCTAATTACTGGTGATATTAGCCTTGATCATTCGGTTAAGGTGGTATCTGCCAGGTCTCCCCACCGCAAGGTTACTGCTTTTTCAGTTTGTAATTAACAAATATTTTGTGGAAGATATTTTGGGGCTCTGTAAATATCTTTTTTTCTCCTTAAACCTTCACCTACTAATTTTTTATTTTAAAAATAGACTTGATTTTAGAATAATTTTAGATTTACAGAAAGCTTTTAAAGATAGCATATACAGGTTCTCATATACCCCTCACTCATTTCCCCCTAATGCTAACATGTTATGTAACATTTGTCACAACTACTGAACCCACACTGATACATTACCGTTAACTAAACGGCACACTTTATTTGGATTTCACTACTTTACACAATGATTTTAATATTCAGTTGATCTTGCCTGTAGCAATTACTATTACTGTGGTTTTCTAATGGTAATGTTTTATTTCCCTCCTTTTTCCTACATCATTAATTAAAATCCTTCTGTAAGGAATGGTTATCCCTTCTGCCCAGTTATTTACTTATTCAAGCATTTATTTATATCAGTGTGGACTCATGCATATTTGTTATATTCTTTGTATTATAATATAATGCTATCATTATTTTGTTGATCAAATTATTTCAGCTTCGGCAATTGGGAGCTCTTTTGGGTTAGTTTCTGTGTTCTTTAAACATGCTCCCATCTCTGTTCTTTTCCCTTTTTGGGGGCAAGGTACTTCCTTACTTTTGGCACTGTGCATATGATTTTCATGTAAACCTAATACTAATAGACTACTCATCTAGGAGGCTATCTTTTAGTTAAATGTTTATTATTTTCTTCCTCAGTTGACATTTTAACATTTTTCTTTCCTCTTTGTTATCGTCCAAATGTTATGATTATCGCAAATTACACTGAAAGGTCAAGTCACCGAAAATACACTAAGAAGGGAAAGAGGGTTAGATGTAGGCAGATAGGGCTTGCTTGTCTCCTCCTTCCTTTATTCATGGTCTTGGGCAAGTTACCCAACCTCTCGAAGTCTCAGTTACTCATCTATAAAATAGCAATAATGGTAACAATATTTACCTTGTGGAGTTGCAAAGATTAAATATTTAAATGTCATAAGATGAAATGAAAAATATACCTTCTTATTTATGAAGCTTATAGATTTATCTCTGTATCATAGCACAAGGGCACTGTATCCTATTATTTTAATTATTTGGTAGCGATTGTTAAGAAAATGTTTTTATGATTACACAGTTAGGTCCATTCAAAGGAGAACAATGAACAGTTGAAATTGTGCTAGCCAAAAAAACTGAGCCTGGAACTAGATTAATGTATTTACTCAGATCCAATCTCATTTCTATAACTCTATTTATTCGGAAAACCCGAGGATTATACTGGTAATAACCGTGACCCCTCTGTCTCTAAGACATAAAAATGAAGGCTTTGTCCCTACTAACATAAAAACATGTCAGGATCAAATTATTTTTACTCCAAAACTGTGCTATATGTTTTCTAAACCAACACGAACCATTGTGTGGAAGCAATTCAAGTAGTAGAGCCTGGTTGTTTGCTCAGAGTGGTCACCCACATTGTTCATTAGTCAGCGAGATGAATGGAGCACCCATTACCTATAAAGAATACCTGCTGCAGGCACCACCCAGGAAGTAACAGGCTTAGCACCTGCCTCTGAGCAGAATGAAACCTAACCTACCATTCCTGGAACCTGAAGCTAAAGAAAGGAATTACTTTGACATGACTTTCTCAGATCAAACTGGAATCTAATGCATAAGTGAATATATATAATGTGACTAGGAGCCAGGAAAGGACAGAATGAACTGAAAACCAAGAATCAGTGGAAAAGTTCTTTGTTTTCTCTCTCTGTCTTTTTTTTTTAATGGCTTGTTTCATTATTTCCCTCTCTTTTTTTGGTCCAATGTCTCATCGTCTACCTTAAACTTCAATTTTGACTTTACTCAATTCTTGATGGACAGAGACTGACACTGGAGACCAAATACATGGTTTATGGTTCAATACCTGAAAGAAATTCAACATAGTGCATCATTCACCCTTTAAAAAATGTTCATTAGAAGCACACAAAGCCCTTTCTATGGTTTCACAAATCTAAAATAACCCAGTAATATACTACCAAATTTTTATATAGAGTAAACAAAATTTAAGCTAATCTAGTGACACCACTGAAAACCTTCAGCTTCTGATTCTAGCCTCACTCTGAGCCTCTTTCCCTCCTCCACAAAGTCTTAGCTATAGCATTAGAACTATTAATTTTTAAAGGACCTGCAACATTATGTGGAAAGCAAAGAACACAGACGAGGAACCCAAAGTGATTTGCCACAAAGCAGCAATAGCCTCTCCTCTTTCTCTTGACTTCACCTCTGGCCTCTTATTTCTTGCCCCCAGTTTTTATTACTTTCAACATAAACACTGAAGGATTTGAACTTTAACTTCTCGGATTGAACATAATTGACACATATCTGTCTTAAACAGAAAAGTGGCTGATAGTTTACCCCTTCCTTGATTTTTATGGCTTGGAACCGAAACCAGGCTGCACTATGACATTTCGGCACTAAGTGGTGCCAGACGTCCAGCTGCCTTAACACAAATCAACAGGTGTAGAGCCCACTCACCTGTAAACCTGACTTTGCTGTCGGGTTCACAAATGCACAGAGCTGAAGTTTCATGGTGAATCATCTATTTAGTATCTTTGAAAGCTCAAGCCTCAGGGAACAGACACCAGGTGGACAATTCTATTAACTCATGGATCAAAGAAAATGGATCAGATAAACACAAATCAAATTGTTTGTACACTGTGACTGCCAATCCCTCTAGCCTTTGTGGCAAGCTTCTAGAAAACAGAAACGTAGTCTTCAGTGCTTCAAATCCTGATCTGCAGGATGAGAATGGGCCCATTGTGGGAAGAACCCTGGCTAACAGGGAGATTTGTGATAGTGTCTGAGTGATACTTTTGCAAGTAACTGCGTATTTGATATAGGGACAGGTTTTCCCAGGGCAGAGAATTGGTTAGTGGGAGTGGGAGCCAGCTGTGGGGTGTGCGAGTATCTGTAGGAGACTGATGGAGGGAAATAGAAGGAGTCACAGACCAGTCTCATCTATGAACTCAGCACAGCCTGAAGAAACCCTTTGATTCTTGAGAGACTCTGAGATCCTAAATATAAGAGATGAGCTTCTTGCAATTATTCCACTGCTCTCTGCCTTAGTTTCCTTATCTGTGAAAAGGAATAAGACTGTTTATTTCCGCTTGCACTTCTGTTTCAGAGACATGATGAAAGGGGGATACAAGGTTTAAAAATACCCATTTTTAGCTCCTGGAGACTAAGAAGAGTCTATCTATGGGTGAGGGACTTGGTGTGATGTGCCACTTCAAAGTCAAGTGCCTATTGGAAGCCTTGTACTGAGCTTGTCCTTATGGGATGACTGATGGACTGAACAGACAAAGTGCTAGTCGATGCCTACCTTCTAATCCTACTTTCCTTTATATACTCCTTGTTCACTAATACTCCCAGGTGCCTACTCTGTCAGGCACTGTGTTTGGCACTGGGAAGTCAGCAATGAAAACCTCACTCTTCCTGCAAGAGCTTATCATCTATTGAGAGGAGGCCAATAAAAATGCTAACAGTTATAGCAAAGTGCAGCAGGTGCTATTAATAGGGTGAGGACCGGGTTCTGTAGGGAACATAGAGCAGAGATTCTCACTCAGACTGGGGTCAGAAAAGACCTCAAAAAGGCAGTAGCATTTGAGTTGAACTATGGAGACCATAAAACAATAACCAAGTGGAAAAGCTCAGAATAACAAAACAGCCTACTTATAACAATAGCTAATAATAAGCTACGCTTGAAGCAGCATGTAAAGAAGGATTGAGTGGTACAGAATAGACTTGCCCTGAAAGGGATCACAAGAACTCAGAGTGAGGTCCTATTTGTCATGTACTAATGCATCATTTCCATTTGAATTGGTATTAAAGGAGGGGTTTCTCTTCCAATTTGTTCTTGGAAAGAGTGGAGTACCTTTCTATGGCGAAGTCTCCTAAGGGCAGGAGAAAGAACGGACTTTGCTGGCCCTGTTAGCTCCTGTCCTTTCTCTTTTCTCTGTCAATTTCCTAAAATGTGTAGTCCATACTCACTGCCCCTACTTCCTCCTCTTCCATTCTCTTAGTAATTTCTTGAACTTTGATGTCAATGCTTGAGACTTTCTATAAGATAACTGGTATTCTTTTCTTCAGTCAGTTTTATTTATTTTATATTCTCTTCTCAGCAGTATTTATTCTGCTGATCACATTCTCTGATGGATGAACTGCTCTTTCGTGTCTTTTGGGGGTCCACTAGTTTATTTCCTTTGTCAGCATTTCTTCCTCTTTTTGTCTCCAATTGCGTGTGCCCTGAAGTTGTGTGCTTGGCTTGGCTTTATACTCATTCTCTATCTAGTTCATTTTTATGCCCTTCTATTTATCTATACCTACTCTTTCCACATTCTAAGACTTAACCCTCTAACCCATGCTTAATTCAAAAGGCCTGATAGTATGCAGATTACAAGCATGGATTCTAGTGCCAGAATGTCCGAGTTCAAATCCTAACTCTGCCACTTACTAACTGTGTAATTTCCCTATCTGTAAAATGGAGATAATAATATAATTTACTATATGGGATTATTGGAGTATTAATTAGGTTCATGTAATATATGCTTAGCATAGTGCCTGTTACATAGTAACTACTATGTAAGTATTAACTATAATTATTATGGTGCTCTAGATCAATTTTTAATCTGCCTTAAGTACACCTCGACTTGTATATCCCTTGAATTTATTCCTTACTTTAAATTCCTACAACTTGTCTCCTCCTTGTAAAGAAGTGATTAAGAGTGTGGTCTTTAGAGTCAAAGTTGGCTTAATATTTTAGTTCTACTTTTTTGAAGAAGAAGAAGAAGCACTTTTATTTATTTATTTTTTGAGGGCAGTGTCGCTGGCCCTCATATGTGGGACCCGAACCGGGTCCGCTGGCTTCCCAAGCCAGCGCTTAACCACCGCGCCACTCGGCCGGCCCTAGTTCTACTTTTTACCAACCATATGTAGTAACATACTTCATCTCTCCAAGCCTCTATCCCCTCATCTGTATCTATATCATAGAGTCATAGAGAGCATTAAATGAGATAATATATGTGACGAGATGTATAAGCATAAGGTAAACAGTTAACAAATAATAGTAGTTGCATTGTTGTTACCTGATTTTCTATATTCTGCACAAATACTGTATCTTCCACAAAGCCTCCTCTGTCTGCTCTAACTACAACGCTACCTCCCTCTTGTGAAATTCTGTAGCATTTGTTATCTGTACCACTTATGAGACAGAGCATATGTCACTGTGTATTGTCATTTACCATTTTGTTACTATTTCTTCTCTCCCTGGTGTAAGCATAAGCTCTTCAGAGATAGGGACCTTGTTTTATGTCTTCTTGTAGCTTGATGTAGCTTGATGTTTGCCAAATATTGAGCCCAATGTTTGGCAAATAAATGGTGATAATCTATTCTCCTCAACTTTCAAATATCCAGATTGGAGCTGATTATATTTCTCTACAAAATCCACTTCCTTTTTTTTTAAAAAAAAGATTTCATTGGGGAACCGGGGAAGGGGAACAGAAAAGTTGCTGTCCTTTTGTTCTTCAGTCTAGTTGTGGAGGACATTGCTTCATTGGCTCATGTTGATATCATCATTGCACTCTTCTTGGGTGAGGCAAATTGGTCGCCAGCCTCTGGATGGCCACTCACAGTGACTCTTGGCAGCTCACACCGGCTGCCAGCCACTCACGCTGGCTGCCGGCCACTCACAGTAGCCTATAGTAGCCCACTGCAGCAGGGGCTGCAGCTATGCCATCCCCCGGGACTCACAGCAGCCCAGCTCCAGATGGAGCTGTTGTTCACCATCTTAGCTGTAGAGGGCAGTGTCACTGGCTCTCATATGTGGGATCCTAACCCAAGCCAGCTCTTAACCAACGCACCACTCGATCAGCCCTCCACTCCTTTTTAATTCTCCTGACTATCTCTGTTAAGGCACTACCTTTATATCTGATCTCCTAGTTTAGAAATGTTTGACACCTCTCATGAATTTCTTATGTATATAATCTCACTGAGTTCTATCAACTCTGAATGTGACTGGTTCTGTGCTTAGCACATAGCACTAGTTCAATAAATGATGAATGAATCAAAATATAAATTACTAGATTTTTATTTTAAAATGTGGCAGATTTGCCTCTTTTCTTTATCTCTAATGAGACCACCTTAGTCCAGACCCTCTGACTCATGTCTGGAATATTGAAATAGCTTTCTGCCTGGCTTTCTAATTTTTTTCTTTAATTTTAATCTATCTTGCCTATTACTGCTGGATAAATACTTTTTTAAATTAATTACAAATTTTTTTGAATTACAGTTAACATACAGTATTATATTAGTATGTGATATACTAATATAATAGTGATTAGACATTTACATAACTTACAAAGTGATCATCCCAACTAGTACCCATCTGACACCATACATATTTATTACAATATTATTTATCGTATTCCCTATGCTGTACTTTACATCCCCATGACTGTTTTTATAACTCACAATTTGTGTATCTTAATCCCTTCCCCTTTTTCACCCATCCCTCCAACCTGTCTCCCATCAGACTATCATCAATTTGTTCTCTGTATCTTTGAGTTTGTTCCTGTTTTGTTTGTTTATTTATTTATTTATTTTTTTAGATTCCACATATAAGTGAAATCATATGACATTTGTCTTTCTCTGTCTGACTTACTTCACTTAGCATAATACCCTCTAGGTCCATCCATGTTAGCTAGACAAATATTCTTAAAATACCACTTCTAGTTACAAATATTAACCTCATATAATCCTCACGACAACCTTATAAGGATGGTTTCTTTACTTCTTGTAAAATCAGCTAATCCTCTGAGGCTAGTTTTCAAGGTCTTCCACAGTTTGGTCTCACTCTATTTATCCTAGTATTTTCTGTCACCAATAACCCTCACAAACTCCATTCTCCATCCAAGCTAGTAGCTACATAGTAACTACTATGTAAGTGTTGACCAAAATTATACATTTTCCTTCATACCCACTCCTGGCATCATGCCAAATCCTGCCCTAATCATGGTTTAAATCGTGAAATACCTTTCTTTTTTTTTACTTCAAAATTTACCCATCTTTTAAAAAGAAAGTAGAATTCCATTGTAAAACTTTCTTGAACTGTTGTAACCTTCAGTTATTTCTGTGTTCTTTATAACTCCCTTGTAAGCTTACAGAACTCTCACATAAAATCTTTATTATTCTACTCACCATGTAAGTATTTACTCCAATTTATTACTGTCTAATTATTTCATACAGGTTAGTTAGTATAGTCTCCCTAATTGAATCTATTAAGAGTCCACATGTTATAATTCTTTGTATGTTTTTCAGTGTCTAAGTGAGCTGAATACATACTAGAAGCTCAAAAATACTTGGTTGATAAATATTATGGAAGTTAATCTGATGAAGTTGGTGTTTTGGGAAATATGGCTTTCTCAAATTTTGATCCAGGATAAGATCTATGATGTTATCAAATAATTTGATTGAATGCCAGAGTATATTGTCTGTCTTATATTGACTAGAAGGCAATATGTTACCTTATCATTTATTTTAATAAAAACAAAGTTTTTTATTGAATCTCCCAGATTTATCTTTTTTTATCTGAATGTGATGCCTAAAAAATGTTTTATAAGAAGTAATTTTAAAATCCCAGAAATCAAACGCCATTTCTCTTTTTTTTTTCAAACACCATTTCTAAATGCCAGTTCAAGTAAACTCAAGGATGTTCATTTTGATCCTTTCAACACTAATATCAAGGAGAGCTCTCTTGCATGATGAGTCCAGGTTCTGAACATGCCAAGACCTTAGAATTTAGAGGAATCTGTTAGTTCCAACTGCAGGGCTAGTGGGTGGTGGTTGCTGGATGCTAAGAAGGGTGTTGTGACATGAGAATAGGGCAAAGACTCTGAAGTGTTTTCCCTTTAAATCCTGTGAGAAATCTGAGATTCTGTGGTTTGACATAGAGTGCTACCCAGTTTCATTCAGTGCTGCCAGGTGCACGTGTGTGTAGGGCAAAGGGAGCATTAGAGACCACCCTCTTCTAGACTGTCCTCTATCCCTCCTTGAGTATATGGAAAGTCACTTGGACAAGGGTGCCTCAGTGATCCCCATCTCACCTTCATGGTTTTTGCCAAATATTTTCCCTTTAAATTGATTATTGTTATTTACACATATTTACCTAAAAAGAAAAATGTCTTTATATCACTCCTGAAAAAAAAAATCTGTTATTATAAGTAGAAAGTGACCATGAAAATAGATACAACAAAAAAGAAACCTTTTCATCAAATTCCATCTAGATGCTTTTGAATTCTGAGCCCAAGGCTTGACTCACACTCTTTGTTATAAACGAAGATTAGTAGGTGATAGAGAGGTGTTAAGACATTTTCACATTAAAATGAGACTTTCTTCTTGTCAAAATCAGAGTTACTGAAAGAGAATTGAAAGGAAAGTAATTTTCTTGTTGCCCGAATTAGTTGTCATCTCTGCAGATCACCTAAAATTATTTTCTGCATTCCCCATTTTGAGATACACAAGACTAAGAGAAAATTTAAATTGAATCACTTAAAAAAAAAAATTGAGGGAGAACCCTAAAAAGGATACATCCTTATGCCATCAAAGACTTTTATACCTGTGTATTTTCAAACCTGAAAAGCATGATTTTGTTAGTTTTCATTTTTATTCTAGGATCCCTTATTACAAAAGTTCAGGGCTAATAAAAGGAGGCCTTTTAGTGCACCTACATCACCTTCTCTGAAAAGTCAAATAAAACTCATGGAGGTTATCTACCCATTTAAAGGTTAACAAATATACTAGATATTAAGCTTTAAACCCCAAGCTTTGGCTCTAAGTCCACAACAAGCTGATGGGAAACAAGTCAGCAGAGGTACAAGGGAGAAACATTTTTGGATTTCAATAGAGCAATTGGGGAAAGATAGAAAAGAGAAAAGTACATTGGGAAATCTGGATAGGTCCAGGTAAGTTTCCTATTATTTATTTTTTAAAGGAGTTTTCAAAATAGGCTGATCAACTGTTGGTTTCTCTTTTTCTTTCTTTTTTTTTTTTTTTAAAGATTTTTATTAGGGACTTGGGAGAGGGGAACAGCGTCGGGGAATCAGGGAAGGGGAACAGACAAGTCGCTTCCCTCCCGCTCCTCAGTCCAGTTGCGGAGGACGTCGCCTCACTGGCCCATGTTGGCATCAACACTGCGCTCCTCCTGGGCGAGGCAGATCGGCTGCCGGCCTCTGGACAGTCGCTCACAGCGGCTATTGGCAGCTCACGCTGGCTGCCGGCCACTCAACTGTAGCGTATGGCAGCCCACTGCAGCAGGGGCTGCAGCTACACCGTCGCCGGGGCTCGCACAGCCCAGCTCCAGGTGGAGCTGTTGTTAGCTGCAGAGGGCAGCATCACCGGCCCTCATATGTGGGATACGAACCGGGGCCGCTGGCATCCCCAAACCAGCTCCCAACCAACGCGCAACTCGGTCGGCACTGTTGGTTTTTCTAAGACTGAGAGATTTCCTGGGACATAGGACTTTTAAAGTTGGGAAAGCCCTAGCAAACCAAAAGGAGTGTTGGTCACCTATTTCAAAAGCTTCCTTCAAGCATATTTAATAAGCAGCACAAAAGAAAGTTTTCTTCTTGTGGGTGTAGGAGGGTGCGTAAGATTATGCCTATAGTGTATCGGATAGACTTAACCATTCCCAGAAATCACTTTGGGGATATCATTAAGTATTAACGCCTTTTTCCTAAAGTCATAATGCAACTTTATTGAATAATTACCTGGAATTGAATGAAAGGGACAAGTGTCCTCTTCCAACACCTTTTCCCTCTATTTGCTTTTAATCTTCTAAGCGCTAAGTGCCACTTACCTAGTAATCTTGGGAATTCTGGGCACTAACTGTACATGGTTGAAGCTATTAAGTGACCAAAAGCATTTGAATAAGAAACCCCCCCAGTTCGGCATGACTGTGTCTTTTTTACAAATCAGTCTTGTCTCTTGAACTCCTACCACTTGATGTATAAGACAATGTAATTAAATTCAAAAATCACTCATTGAAATGCCTTCTCTGTGCAAGACACTTTGCTAATTTAATTCTAAGATCCTCTTATAAAGCATGTGTAACACTGAATTATACAGTTCTACTTTACTGAATACCAAGATTTGGGGTTTGTCCAAATCTTCACCTTGAAGATACCAATTTTCTATAGGGAAACCATTACCCTGAAATGTTAAATTTACATTTTCCAAGCACCTCTCATTTAAAGCTCTAACAGAATTTTCTGGGTGGAAAATACAATACAGCATTAGCATTCCACAGTTCACTAGATAGCAACATCACTGTTTCTTAATGGCATTCTTCTCATTCATTTATTGCATTATTTTAAAAATAATTGAAGGGCCGGCAGAGTGGCGCATTGGTTAAGCACTGGTTTTAGGATGCCAGCGGCCCTGGTTCGGATCCCACATGAGGACCAGTGACACTGCCCTCTACAGATAACAACAGCTCCACCTGGAGCTGGGCTGTGCGAGCCCCGGTGATGGTGTGGGCTGCAGCCCCTGCTGCAGTGGGCTGCCATAGGCTACAGTGAGTGGCCCGCAGCCAGCGTGAGTGGCTGGCAGCCAAGAGTGAGCTGCCAATAGCCGAGGTGAGCGACATCGAGAGGCCAGCGACCGATCTGCCTCATCCGGGAAGAGCGCAATGACGATACCAACAGTGAAGCAACATCCTCCGCAACTAGACTGAAGAGCAAAAAGACAGCAACTTGTCTGTTCCCCTTCCCCGATTCCCCAACGCTGTTTCCCTCCACCAATTCCCCAATAAAATCTTTAAAATAAAAAAAAATAATTGAACACCTTCTTCCGGCCAGACACTTCATTAGGAACTGGAGACACAGGAACAAGACAAAGTCCTTGCCTGTATGGAGCTCATGTTCTGGCGCCTTTGAGACATTTGAAATGGAAAACAGGTAAAACCTCTCCAAGGCATAAAGCTCTGACTGCCTCGGAGAGAAGGAGTAGCTAGTCAAACAGATCTTGTCTATATTTAGTCTTCAGACTTTGTAGATCAAATGAAAGGTAAGAGGACTAGTCTAGAACAAGAAATGATTCATATTGTGATAGAGTAAGAATAAAAAGAAAATAAAAAGATAGAATCTCTATTTTTTTCTGTCTTTCTTGGAGCAGAGTTCCGCAAAAAGTAATCTTTTGATGTGGACATAGGGTTACCTCCTCCTTTCCCTGAATCTTTTCTAAAGTTCTCAGTAAACAGCTTTGATTAGTACATCTTGTTTCTTAAAAAACAAAAACAAAACAAAACAAAAGGTCACTATTTGTCTATTATATATCTTCAACTTGACTTTTAAGGATGAGCTGCTATGTCTATGAAATTCTTGAGGAGGTCAAAAATTTAGCCCAAGAATGTTACTGGGTTAGATTTTCAAGTAAAATCTTTGTTTTCTTTCTATTGTTATAGGGACAGACCTCTCAATAAAAAAGAAAAGGAAACTATAGGTCATTTCAAGGTTCTCTTAGCAAGAAACACAACCACTATTATAAAGAATAATGACTGGGCCGGCCAAATGGCGCAGGTGGTTAAGCGCTGGTTTGGGAAGCCAGCAACCCCGGTTCGGGTCCCACATATGAGGGCCAGTGACACTGCCATCAAAAAAAAAAAAAAAAGATGACTATGGTTAAAATAATAGCCGATATTTATTAAGTATCAATTATGTGCAAGAAGTTAAGGAGAATAGAAAAGATAAGTAAGGCACAGTCCTTGGCCTTAAAGAAATTACCACTAGTGTGTCACTAGTAGAGATGCAAAAGCATTCAAGAGGGTTCTGGAGTAGATAGAAATCGTTACTCCGTTTTTCCTTACTAAAGGAACTCTAATTTCCACTAAGAGTTCAGCTTCCATATGCCTCAGAAGAAATGGATCCAATTCCATAGTTCTGGAGACTTGATTCATCTTAACCAACAGGGTTATCCCTCCCCTTTGTCATGTTAATTGGCTTAAGAAGAGGCTTGTGAACCAATCCTCATTAACAAGTCATAGGAGAGGTTTGTTGGAAAGTTCTGGAAAAGGAAGTTCACAGATCTGGCTGGATGTTACAAAGTAGAATGTGGTCTCAATAGCTATTGACAACCATCTTAACCTCACTGAGGAGGAGGGAAGGATAGCTTCAGAATTTAGCTGATATTAAGAAAAGCAGAGCAGAGAGATGGAAAAAACCCGAGTTCTCGATCACATCATTTTCCCACTGAGTTAACCAGCCTTGTAAGTGTCTCCCACATCACTCTGGCATTCCAGTTTTGTGAGCCAATATATTGGGCTGTCGGAAAAGTCACGATGCATTTTTGCAACGAAAACATAGAAAAAATATGTCATGACTCTTCCGACAACCCAATACTTTCTCTTTAGGTCACTTTGAATTTGGCTGATGTTATTTACAAAGAAGATCCTACTTGGATGCATGTTGCAACGTTCAAAGACTTATAATCTATTGATAAGGCAGGACTCACCATATTTTACTGACTCTGTGATATATGTCCTTTTCCCCACGTTTTAACATCTCTATAATCGGGATGTATCTCTGAAATCAGGGTAGAGACATAGAATTGTTCTCAGCCAAGTGGTTGTCTTATCATAGTTGTCAATGCCTTTGCATGCGTGACCTTGATAATACCATTCATATTACTGATGCTTTAATTATAGGTATTATTTGAAATACACATATTAAGTTCAATTGCCACTTAAAATTAATCATGATTCCATGAATTGAAATAAAAACTGATTCTGTCTGCAGAAAAGCACAGAAACCAGTGAAACATACATTTGATATAAATGGAGCTAATATTCATTTTTTGGGGAATTACCACAATTCCAAACTGCAAATACTTTATATGGGATCTGGGAAAGGAAGACACCCACAAGTATTTCAAAGAAAATTCAAAGTCATGAGAGGCTTGTGTTATGGACTCATGCATCAGGCATTGTGCCACAGAAAATAGAAACATTACCAATTGTCTCTCTTGTAGAAAACTGATTGTCAAATTGGTTTTTTAGGTAGCTTGTGGTTATACCAAGCTGTGTATGAGAATTCATTTTCCTAAGATAAGAGTTTTTAATAATTTGACTCTACTATTATTTTGGTTCTCAAAAGTCAGGTCCTCTTTTCTTTATATAATTGAGGCATTTTGCTCTTTAAGTGAATTTACCAGCGCTATTATTGGAGACAGCGTTATTTAGCTCTGACAAAAATCTCTTTCAAAGACTACATGGTATCACTTATATATGGAATCTTAAAATAAAAAAGTTGAACTCATAGAAACAGACAGTAGAAAAGTGGTTACCAGGAGCTGCAGAGTGGAGGAAATAGGGAGAGGTTGGTAAAAGGGTACAAAAAACAAGGTCTGAGGACCTAAGGTAGAGCATAGTGACGATAGTTGATAACACTGTGTTGTATACTTGAAATTTTCTCAGAGAGTAAAACTTAGACATTTTCACCAAGAAAGAAAGAAAGAGAGGAAGAAAGATGTGAAGTGATGGAAGTGTTAATTAACTAGATGGGGGTGTTCTTTCACAATGGATAGGTACACTAAACCATCACAGTGTACACTTTAAATATCTTACAATTTTATTTGTCAGTTATATCTCACTAAAGCTAAAGAAAAAAACAATAAAAACCTGTTTCAAAAAGAAAACCACTCAAACTTTGGAACTTGCCTCTCTCTGCATTAATTTAGCTGATTGGATCCTTTTTTCTGCTGGAATCAGCATCTGCAGCATCCATAGGATAACCTGCGTTTTTCTGGAAAGGCTGCTGTGCAGCAGGACTGAGGATTCTTTATCGTTTGTGTGTTTTAAATGTTTATAGACATATTTAGAGTGTGGAGAGACTGGTGTCTGTAAATAGATCTTTTCTAAACAGTGCCTGAAGGATTGCTCTTCCTCTTCTTTCCTTTTCTTTTATTTGATTCTATGCAATGCAGAATTTCCCTTTTAAAGCCAGACTGGATCCTACTGTCTGCAGAATAACATACAAATTACTCAGTCTAATATTCAGTTCGATAATGCCAGCCTACCTTTCCAGGATTGCCCTGCACCACACCCTTCCTGTCCATACCCAATCACATTGGAGAACTTGTCTCTGTCCAAATCTACCTGTAGTCTCTTCTCTCCATACCTTTGCTTATGCCACTCCTTCCTATGGCATCCTTTCCCATCATCCTTTCTTCCTGTTGGAGTTCTTCCCATCCTTCAGGGCCCAGCTCAAGTTGTGCTATTTTACATCTCCTTACTGAGAGTTAATGTCCTTCTCCCTTATTTTCTTACTATTTTCATTGCAGGTTGTGTCACTACTACACTTGGTTTATCTTATACTTAAGAGTAGTGTGTGTGTGTGTGTGTGTGTGTGTGTGTGTGCGCGCGCGCGCACTTGCTCTACTAGACTGTGGGCTTCTGAGGGCAGAGACCAAATTTTTCATTAATTTTATTCATTCAGTAATGAATGGAGCTAGCCTTAAATGCCCTCATGAAGCTTCTAGTCTATCAGGAATGCCAGACATTAACACATAATTACAAATGTTTTGAGTAGAATGATGGAGAAAGGTAGGTTTTAACAAGAGCGTATAATAGGAGACATAATTTAGTCTGGGGAATTAGGGAATTCTCCCTGGAAGAAGTAACATTTAAACTGAATTCTAAAGGAGAGTTGGAAGTAGCTACTTGAAGGTGGGAAGGGAATTGAAAAAGAGGTCGGAAATAGTATCTAAGAAATCTAAGACTTCAGAAATAACGATGTGTTCTAAGTTCTGAAAAAAGTCATGGTTGTGGGGATTTAATGAATAAGGGGGCGTGTGGCACTATGTGAGGCTATTGACGCAGGAAAGGACTGGATCATGCAGTACTAAGAATTTATGATTTTATTTGGGGGCAGTAGGAATGTTTTATTTATCTATTTTTTATTTATTTATCTTTAAAGACTTTATTGAGGAATTAGGGGAGGGGAACAGCGTTGGGGAATTGGGGAAGGGGAACAAACAAGTTGCTGTCCTTTTGTTCTTCAGTCTAGTTGTGGAGGACCTCGCTTCACTGGCCCATGTTGGTATCATCATTGCGCTCTTCTCGGGTGAGGTAGATCAGTCGCTGGCCTCTGGACGGCCGCTCAAAGAAGCTCTTGGCAGCTCACACCGGCTGCCAGCTGCTCACGCTGGCTGCTGGCCACTCACTGTAGCCTATGGCAACCTACTGCAGTAGGGGCTGTAGCTATGCCATCCCCAGGGACTCACAGCAGCCCAGCTCCAGATGGAGCTGTTGTTCACCATCTTCGCTGTAGAGGGCAGTGTCACTGGCCCTCATATGTGGGATCCGAACCGGGGACACTGGCATCCCAAGCCAGCTCTCAACCAATGCACCACTCCCAGCCCAGGAAGGTTTTAATAAGGAGAATAAGGAGGTCATAATTACGATTTTTACAGTGCACGTTGGCTACAAGATGAAGAATAGTTTGGAAACACAAGAGTAGATGTGGGAAGGATATAATTTTGTAGGGGGAGGACTGGTTTTGCTTGTTTTTTTGTCATAATACAGGCAAGAGACAATGGTGACTTCGATCCTTAGATCTCTTCATCCCCTACAAGGTTAAGTACAGTGCTTCTTTCCACTGTAGTTCATACATATTCCTTGAACTGAAGTAAATTAATTGATTCATCATATGAAACTCCAAAACACTACAAGGACGTGTCAGGAAGGCATTTCAAACAACTGGGCATTCTTCACTGGTGACCTCCTCAGGCTTGTGAGTACAGATTCCAGGAAATCCAGAGCAAACCATTCCTTCTCAGGCAACTCTTGAAGATTCTGAATCAAGAAGAAAACACTGTAGCTGAAGCTACTACCAGCCTCATTTTATGGGAAACTCCCCTGTAAATATCACTTGTTAAGTGTTGGGGGAAATGACATTCCTTTCAGCTTCGAGGAAGGAAGCTCATACTTTCTCATTAGCTGGCTTCTGCTTTGGTTGCTAATGTTTCCAAATATGCAGATAAAACTTCTCCCTTAAGCTTACTGCATAAAAACAACAATTTATGCTTGTAATCTTTTGTGAGGTTAGAAAATCAATCCAGGTGTGACATTTGGTAATCTCATGGCAGACCACCTTTTGAGCTTAGTAATTAAAAAAAAAAAAATTCAAGATAACCATTTATCATCAAATTGGAAGTTTGTGTGGGTATGCATAGGAGTAATTCAAGAAGATGAATCAAAAATGATCTCTTTGTCACATTTTCACCTTGAAATGAACATAATTATAACACATTAGAAAATATAGTTTAAACTATAGTTTAAAATATAGTTTAAAAAGAAAATAATGAATGAGCAGATATCAGAAGATAGCAGCTATAATTATGATACTAGGGTATAATTGTTCAGGAAAGTTGGGAGATATCTACTTATATCTATCTAATAGTAGATTTATATTAGTAGAATCATGAAAAAATATCAAACCATTTATATATTAGTACAACCAAGAAAAAAATATCAAAAAAATACATACAGTTATCTTACTTTCACCTTAATTCAAATGAAAAATAAGTGTAAAATATATGCCTATATATTAGATATATATGTAGATATATATAAGTAGATAGACATCCTTTCAGATACCAAACACATACATTAAAACATAACTACCTTTTAATTAAGTTTCTTTTCATTGTGACAAAGCAAAATAAGTTGATCCCACTTTCTTCAAACCCAGCGTTCTTATCTGTAAAATAAAGATCATACATACTTCAATTTAATTGTAAGGATTAAATAAAATACTAATTATAGAAAAAAACAAATACAGTAGTTCTCCCTTATTTGAGGTTTCACTTTCTGCAGTTTTATTTACCTGTGGTTACTGGTGGACTGAAAATATTAAACGGAAAATTCCAGAAATAAACAATTTATAAGTTTTTTGTTTTATTTTGTTTTTAAATTTTACTGGGGAACATCCATAGTCATTGGTTACACATTGCTTTCATGATACAATGGCATAGTTGACTCTTTTTTAAGGAGGGTACAGCTCACAGTGGCCCATGCGGGGATCAAACCAGCACCATGCCCTAATCAACTGAGCTAACCAGTCACCCCAACAATTTATAAGCTTTAAATTGCTGCTGTTCTGAGTAGCCTGATGAAGTCTCATGCTGTCCCACTCCATCCTGCCAGGGATGAGAATCATCCCTTTATCCAGTATCTAGAGGCTATATACACTCCACTTCCATTAGTCACTTAGTAGCTGTCGAGATACCCCAGTGCTTGTGTTCAAGTAACCCTTATTTTACTTAATAATGGCTCCAAAGTGCAAGAGTAGTGATGTTGCCAATTTGGATAGCCAGAGAGCAGTAAAGGGTATGTGTGTATAGGAAAAAACAGTATGCATGGGGTTGGGTGCTATTCATGCTTCCAGGCAACCACTGGGGATATTAGAATGTCTCCTCCGGGATTAAAGAAGGACTACTCTAAGTACATAAAACATTTAATCAATGAAATAATATGTAGAAATCATACTAAGATGCTTTGTATATCTAGTCTCCTTCTGTACTCAACCTGAAAGATTTGATATTAGGATGATTACATTATAGCCTGGATTAAGAGACATTTTTAGACAAATTTTTTTCCAGCTTTATTGAGATATAATTGACATATAACATTGTGTACATTTAAGGCACACAACCTGTTGATTTGATTCACTTATATATTGCAAAATGATTATCATCATAGCTTTAGCTAACAGTGCCATCACCTCACATAATTACCATTTCTTTTTTATTGTGAGAACATTGAAGATCTATACTCTTAGCTACTTTTAAGTATATAATACAGTATTATTAACTATAATCACCATGTTGTACATTATGTCCCCAGTACTTATTCATCTCATAACTAGAATTTTGTACTCTTTGACCTTGACAAATTTTTAAGTAGTTTTAACTAGTCTTTGGTTCATTCATCCACTCCTTTCCATTCCTCTGCTATTCCCTGGGTCATCCTCTTCCATATTCACATTTGTGGTGTGCTCCTGGTGATTTCTGTTGCTCACTGCTTCCCTTTCTGCAACCTATTCAGAGCTAACCTCTCCCAAAGTATTTCATGATATACTCTAAAATGAGTTATCTTGTCTCCTAACCCTATTTAAACTTGCAATTTCTTCGTGGGGCTGACCTTAGTTAGAGGTCAGGAAGAAAGTATTGTTACTAAGCTAAATTGAAGATAAACATTTGGTTAATTTAATCTTTATAGATATATTTGTGTTTGAAAAGAAGACAGTTCATTTATCCAAGTTACAGTGATTTGCTAGTAGAACTTCTGTAAAGATTTTTTTTAGGTCGGCAACACTTTAACAAGCAGTAGCTCTCAGTCTTAGCTGCTCATTGGAATCATTTGAGAAGCCTTTAAAAGATGCCTACCACTGAGACCCACCCTCGGAGAGTCTAATACAATGGATCTGGAGTGGGGCCCATGTATTGGAATTTTTAAAGCACCCTAGAAGGATTCTAATGTGCAGCTAGATTTGAGAACCACTGGGCTAGAATAATAACCATCTTGATTTAAATCTCAATACTAAAAATTTGCATTTTTCTGTTATGTGAGTTACATATACATGAATTGCTGTGTCTGGTAAAAAGCTGGGAAAATTTTAATGGAAAGATAATAGAGCAATAATTGTAATTTGTGTCATCAAATTCAACTCCCACATTTTATTAATGAGGTAACAGATTTAAATGATAAAGCTTACACAGCTAGTTAGAAGTGGAGCCAGAACAAACTTTAAATGGCTTAAACATAATAGGATATTTTAAAACAGCCTAAATATTTTTTTACTCTTTGAAATTTATTTGTTAATGAACTAAATTTATTATAAAATAAGAATCATTTATGCAAATGACAAAAATGCAAACAATGCACAAAGATATAACGTGAAAAGGAAATCTTTGATTCCATTCCAACTCCCATTTTCAAAGATTACTTTTTAAAAAATCGTTTCTACCACAAAGACTATAACCACTGTCTTCCACAAGGCGGCAGTATTGCTTACTCTTCAACAATCTCCCCAAGGCCCTTCACTTGCCTGGTTGTCCAGGATGGGCTATGAAGACCCAAGTCCTTCCAGAGACAGAATCAGCCCCTGGTACTGAAATGCCAGGTCAAAGCCAGAGTCTCGATTACTGAAGGAAACCAGAAGTGAGCAAAGAGCTGCACCAGACAGAGCTGCAATTGTGTGGAGAAACAACAGGAAGAGATGAGGGATCCAGGCATCCAAAGGAAGCACAGGGCAAGGTGCTGCCTGGAAACCTATCAATTGCCTATCTCTGCAGAGGTACGGGAAGGGCTGAGGTTCAGTTTTGTGAAATGTGCCTCCAACTCTGTCACGCACAAAAATTTCCCTTTATAACAAACTGGTCTGAAGCTTGAGGACCGTGTCAAGGGCTTTCATGTACTCCTTATGACTCCAGGAGTCCCTGGACTGCTAGAAAAAGAGCTGATCTTTTGATAGTGCCCTTCTGCAAAAAGAGTTGGGAAGATCATGTTTGGGTTTCCCAAACCTTGTAAATTTCCAGCCAGGAACAGGTGATAAAGAATACAGATATCTGTCAAGTGGCGCATTAATTAAGAGTTGGCTTGCGGGCCGGCCAAGGGGCGCAGTGGTTAAGCGCTGGCTTGGGAAGCCGGCGGCCCCGGTTTGGGTCCCACATATGAGGGCCAGTGACACTGCCCTCTACAGCTAAGATGATGAACAACAGCTCCACCTGGAGCTGGACTGCTGTGAGTCTCTGTGGATGGTGTAGGCTGCAGTGGGGCTGACCGGCAGCTGGCGTGCTTTCGTGAGCTGCTGTGAGTGGCTATCCACTGGCCGGTGCAATGATAATACCAACATGGGCCAGTGAAGTGATGTCCTCCACAATTAGACTGAAGAACAAAAAGGATAGCAACTTGTCTGGTCCCCTTCCCTAATTCCCCAACGCTGTTCCCCTCCCCCAATTCCCCAATAAAATCTTAAAAAAAAAAAAAGAAGAAGAAGAATACAGATGCTCTAGTTTTCGTCATTAAATTCTGGAGACAAATGCTGTGAGGAAAAATGATTTTTAGACTTTCTCTGGGAGCATATCTACTAGAATAAAAAGTTTGTCACTGGTGACATCTTTGGGATCCTGAGAGAATGACTCTTCTCTGTGCTATTCAAAAATAGGCTTCTCCATGACCCAGAAGGGGACAGAATTGAAGAAAGTCATAAAATGGTTGAATCTTAGGAAGAAAATCTCTTTTAATCTCCTCAAAGCCTTGAGATTGTTCCAGGAGGGACAGGGTCAGGGGCAAGAAATGGACTATGAGATAAAAGAGTTATGGGAGTGTCAAATAACTAAGAAGGAAGCTCTGCCTCAAAGTGGATCCAGACAAACTGAAGAGAAGAAGGCATGTAGGGAGCATGCTATGGAATTTGTAAGATAAAGCTGTAATAATTACGGACCTACAGTGATCTGTTTGGGGTCCTTTGGAGCAAAAGGTTTATTTTCCAACATAGAGCACAGAGCAAGAACCAAGAACTTCGTTTTTATTTTTCTTAATCAAAGTCTTTCTAACAGCTTCCAAGCTCTTAGACCAAAAGCGTTTGTTAGCCAATGGGAGTTGCTGTGCTTAATTGCAACAAGAAACAAGAGAGGCATCATGTTAATACTCTGAGTCATAATATCAATTAAAGTTAAAAGCCTTACTTTCCCCAAGCATTATTTCTTTTAGGGCCCCCTAGCTATGTCTAAATGATGTGCCTGGTTTCAACTATGAAGTTCCCCTCCCCTTTTTTTTGTTCACTGTATTCAAACTTCACATTAGATTAGAGCACTTGGCAATATGTCCAGTCATCATGGTTTGTCATAGGAAATCCTGACCATTTCCTTCACGAGGTTTGGAAATCTTATACAGTCCTGGCATAATTTTTATTGATAAACAATGAAGCAGGATGCTAACCTCTGTTTTCTGGGTTTGAAGCTAAAATAAGTTTTCATAGGGTATATAATGTAATTAATGAGTACTCCCAAACCTCCAACTGGAAATAGGAAACCTGATCAAACTCCAACAAGAAAAACCTGATGTGCTCCAAGAGACTATTAGGAGAGTCCACTAAAAGGATTCTTGTTAATAATGCGTGGTATGCCATGCTCATTACTATGGGGTTAGTAGACCATGAAAAAATGTATTAAA
Source organism: Aselliscus stoliczkanus (assembly GCA_033961575.1). NCBI lineage: Eukaryota > Metazoa > Chordata > Mammalia > Chiroptera > Hipposideridae > Aselliscus > Aselliscus stoliczkanus. The sequence goes on along the minus strand of CM066732.1, from coordinate 98,313,355 downwards.
AAAATGCCCACTGAGTTCTCTTACTTTCACCTTAATTGAAGTAACAGATAGGTCTAAAAACCAGATAGGGAATAGCACTGCCAGTCCCATGTCATGCTCTCCCTTGCCCTGGGGCCAGGTGCACAGTGACCAGGAAAGAGGCTTTTAGCAATCAATAGGGAGCGTGTATGTCTCTTTCTTTTTTCTTTTTTAACTTTATTGGGGAACAGTGTGTTTTTCCCAAAGCCCATCAGCTCCAAGTCAAGTTGTTGTCCTCCAATCTTAGTTGTGGAGGGCACAGCTCACTGGCCCATGTGGGAATTGAACCAGCAACCCTGTTTCTCAGAGGTCATGCTCTAACCAACTGAGCCATCCAGCTGCCCCAATGTGTGTCTCTTTCTCAATGTCCAAGAAGACTGTCTGCTTGGTAGATTGCTCATCACTATCTGGTTTCCCTTTTTGTGGGAGGATCACACTTACCTGTCCTGTTGAGCTCACATGTCACCGTGTGACTTGCTCTGGCCGTTTAAATGTGAGTGGAAGCTTTGGGGGTTCCTCTGGCATAAGCCTTAAGCACCAGAGAACACACTTTCATGTTTTCTTTTTCCTTTGCTGTGGTTACCAGTAGTGTTCCAGATAGAAGTTGCTAGAGCGTCTGGGTGCCAGAGTAAATAATGTGATGCAGGGCTGGCCAAGTGGCGCATTGGTTAAGAGTTGGCTTGGGACGCCAGCTCTGAGCAGCAGGACCCCAGTTCGGATCCCACATGAGGGCCAGTGATGCTGCACCCTCTACAGCTAAGATGGTGAACAACAGCTCGACCTGGAGCTGGGCTGCCGTGTTGGCGATGGTGTAGGCTGCAGTGGGGTTGGCAGGCAGCCACTGTGAGCTGCCGTGAGCCACTGTGAGAGGCTGTCCAATGGCCAGCTAGTGACTGCCTCACCCAGGAAGAGCACAATGATAATACCAACATGGGCCAGTGAAGCGACGTCCTTCGCAACTAGTCTGAAGAACAAAAGGACAGCAACTAGTCTGTTCCCCTTCCCCGATTCTCCAACATTGTTCCCCTCCCCCAATTCCCCAATAAAATCTTTAAAAGAAAAAACAACGTGATACAGAGCAGGGCTCCTTTGCTGACTTCTAATGCACATGTTGTGTAAGTGAAATGTAAGCTTTTGTTGTCTTAAGCTACTGAGGTTCCTTTTTTTTTTTTTTTTTTTTTAGGGCAGTGTCACTGACCCTCATATGTGGGACTCGAACCAGGGCCACTGGCTTCCCAAGACCAGCGCTTAACCACCGCACCACTTGGCCAGCCCAAGCCACTGAGGTTCTTGATTGTGTGTCACTGCAGCACAATCTAGCCCATCCAGGTGGATTGATTTGCTCAGTCTACAACATACATTCTCAATGGGAATAATATCACCCCCAAAGGGGCAAGAATTGGTTCTTGCAAGGCAAGAGAGACTTTTTTTATGTATAACACACAAGTATACATATAGTACACAACATGTATATAAAACGTGGTATTAAATGTTCATGGAGAGGCAAAAAAAAAAAAAAAGTCCAAAAAAAAGTCCAAAAAGTTTCATTAGCAGGTGATAAAGAAATAAAAGCTGAGAAACATTGGTCTATAGGCAAAAAGTCATGGTCAGATTATCTTCATAAAAATGAATTCAGGGGTTCTGTACTCTGGTAGCCTATTTAAATCTCCTGGAGAGCTTTTTATTATTTATTTATTTGTTTGTTTGTTTATTTATTTATTTTAGCTAAGCCATCCTGCCACCTATTGGCAGCTCAGCGTGGGCCAGGAATCGAACTGGCGACCCTGTTGCTCAGAGCTCGCACTCTTAACCAACTGAGCCACTCAGCTGGCACCTGGAGAGTACTTTAAAAACACTGATTTCAAAACTAGTTTCTCTGAGATTCTAATTTAATTTGTGGAATCCACACATTCTTATTTGTTTGTTTATTGAAAGGCTCCCAGGTCATTCTAATTTGCACACAGGGTTCAGAACTACTGGACCAGACATTCTCAAAGACAAAGCAACGTTGCTTCCCCCAGGGAGAGGCGCTACACAGACAGCAGAGAATAGCACAGTGCATTGGAAGTGGCTGGCATAGAGTACAACTCACTCCTATTGTAGATGGGCTATTCTGGCCTCACATCAGGTAGCAAAAAGCTGGGTTCATTAAGAGGAGACAGCAGTGTCCAATTTCTGTATTTTATCTTTTCCATTTCATGACACACTATTTGAATGCAGAGGGTCCTTTATGACTCATTTGGAAAACATAAGAAGGAAAACAAATTGGCTGTAGTTATTCCTGGACTCATACCCATAGTCAGCATTTTCTGCACAAATGCAATTTGGAAATCATTTCTATCTTCAGCTCCTAAACTTCCGAGTTCTTACTAAGTTTAAAAAGCTATTCGGCATGGGATCATCTTTATTCTCTCGACCTAGGGAAATTAGATGTCAGAGGGAGGCTTTCACATAGATTGTGAAAATTAAAAATTAAATAAAATAATTTAAAAACTAAGAACATCAAGCACTTTCTCTTTAGACTGGACAGGGGCCTTAGTCCAGGCTAACTGACAGTGACATAAGATTATCATGGCTGAATTCGGTCATTAGATGGATTATCACTTATTTTTTCCTGAAATGTCACTGGAATTGACAATGATATGGCTGTATTTTAATGAAGTGACTAAATTACCAGCTAGGAAGTCAAAATTATAATGTGTTAATTAACAAGGATATCACTTTATATTACCCTTTTATACATTTTCACAGTAGATGGCATTTACATTGGTCTCATTTATTTGGAGGTTCTAACTAAGGTGTAGATTGGCTTTCCAGATATTATATTTGGTCACTGAGCAATCTAGCTTGGGGGCAAGTGTGGAGATATTTGTAGGCGTTACTTGTGAAATTTCTTGAAGCATGAAAATAAAATTCTAGGAAATTCTACATGAGAAGTAGAGAGTCAACATCAGATGTACAAGTTGACAAATGCTCACAACTAGCTTGTCAACGGTTGATGATTTTGGCAGATGCAGAAAGGACAAAATTAAGTGTTTAAGGTCATCAGTAGAGACAAGGGTGAATAAAATATGCAGAAATGAATAAAACATGGATCCAAGGAGGTTTAAATGCTAACACATCTGTAGTTCATCATCATCTAATTCCAAAAAAATGGCAACAATGTGTTTCAATAAATCCTTTTCAAAATGTCTTCTGACTCTACTTACTTAAAGAGAGTAACCCAGTGTCAATATAATGTTGCTGCCCTAGCCACAGCTGATAGGACAATAGGTAGATACCTAATGTAAGCTGGGCTAATCACGTTCTCTCTCCTGGATATTTGGAATAGAGATGCAGAGTTTCTAGTTAATTTGTCTTGGGCTCTGGAGCTAGAGGGTGACGAAGAGCTGGAGCTGGGCTGCCATTTTCTACCAAGGGGAGATTGAAGCAGAGAAAGCCAATCTTTGGAGAAAAAGAAGATATTATTGAGCCTAGAAGAGCAAAAGAGAATACCTTTAGCTCCTGACTTTCAGGTTCCATGTCAGGTCCCTTGGCACATGAATCCTCTGTCAAGAACTGGCTGTGCTTCTGGCTTTGGTTCTAAAAGATACTCCTGCATCTTTTCAATAAACACCACTCTCTTGTGCTTGAGCTTGGTTGCATGGATTTCTGTTCCTCACAAGCAGTTATCCCTGATTAAGACAGTGTTTTTCTCCACATAGAATAGCTGAAAATCTATGAAGGACATGGAACACATTTACTGCAGATGTTCGCCTTTTAAAAATTTTGCTTGAATTACCCAGATTAGCCTTCCAGTAGATGAACTGGCTATTTAGTACAACAGATGTGGCAGGCTTTGTGAGCAAATGGGTCACAAAGAAATGCTGAATGGCATCGCATCTTTGTAACAATGGGCACATGTATTACCACATATGTTCTAAACGAAAAGGCAAAGATCCAAACATGCAAAACCTTATGGTAGCGTTTTCTTTCTCTAACCTAATTGAACCCTAATAATATAGCTAGACTTCAAGGAGGTGTGCACAGTAATTTAATGTCTCCGTTATAAAAGGGGTTGAAAAGATGCTAAGATGGATAGAATAATCAGCTCTATCAGTTCCATCAATTTTTAGCCCCCTTTTGCTTCTGCTTTAGACCCCTGACACCAATTATGTAAATTTGCTCACACAGTGTCTGGTTGCGTTTGCATTGTAATTTAAATGTAGGTGTCTTATGAAGACAAAAGGAAATGCATTACCCTTTTCAAAATTTAGAATTTGAATTGATTCACTGATTTTGTTTCTGTCAAATTACCAGGCAGCTGGAGAAACAGCTGGACCAGTTTCTGAACACCAACAAAAAAACCTCGAGTCTGAATTACAATAGGGGATTTCATCAGAATTTTATAGTATTGTTTAATAAATACAAAACACACTTTACTAGTAATTGGCTGCTTTCCTGTTTACATTAGCAAATGTATTATGAAGATGGAGCCAAATGTACTAGGAATTGCTTGATTCACTGAGAGTAATCTGTCTGAACTGTATTTAAGGACTACAAAGTCCATATTGAAGGAGGATTTAAAGAGCCTCTATCTGACCTGTCTTAGTTTCCCAGAGGCAGTATGGTTTTGTGGTCTTCTAGGATTGCTTGGGTTTAAGCCCCAGTTCTATAGTTGTGTGACCTTTGGTAAGTTACTTAACCTCTCTGTGCTTTAATTTTCTCATTTGTGAAGTGGAGGATTATACTAACAGCGCCTACTTCACTGGGTAGTTGTGAGGATTAAACGAGTCAGCTAATATGAAGCACTTAATACATACAGTGCCTAGTTTATAGTAAGTATCATTAGTCATTATTATACCCCAAAATGCAAAATCTTGTATTTTCCTAAAATTTCAGTCAATGGTACTAATTATTCTAATTAGTGCAATATCCTTTCAAACCCAGTTGGTGACTCAAAGGTAGGGAAATAGACCTACGTCAGCCTTTTTATAGGGCAAGGTGGTGTATAGAGTCAGGCATGTACAAGCGGCATTGACCTCAAAATTCAGACTTCTTGTTTCCTTATGAAACTCTTTCCAATACGTTCGTTGGGTGACTGTCTTATCTTAGGACAGGGCCAGCATGTTCTGATTAACTATAAGTGGATAAAGTACACTGGTTCAAAATAGGTACAAGGTGGACCCAGCTGGAGGCCCAGAGATGAAATCCTGCCCCACTGGTACACAACAGATGGGCATGGAAATAGGGGAAAGAGGGTAACCTGGGCAAGCGGTTGACATGAAGGAGGAATAAGTAGGAGTTAGAGAATTTTTCTAAGGTAGACAGCACAGTGCTAGGTAATACAGGAGAGGGAATGTTCAGAGATCTAGACACAAAGGCTGCTGTTTGAAGTGGGGCTTTTTGCAGTAGCATGATCTGAAATGGGGAGCTAGTAAGAGCATATTAGAACCTTTCTCAGAGGGACTGTGAGTTTGCAGTGTATCAAGACAAGGGAACCAAGTAAATGAAACGGAAAGCAACTCAAATACAGAAGTGGGGCCAGATCTAAGAAATAGGACAGCATGAGACCAGAACCATAGCAGCAATGTCAAATTACACTGGATGTTGGGATAGATAAAGATTGTTCTGAATGGTCCCAGAGATGGATTGGATGGAATCTTCTGGTTCAATGGGCCCACCTGAGTGGATAAGAAGGATAAAAAAAGCTGGAAGAAGGAGGGAGAAAAGAAAGCCAGGGTGTATATGAGGCAGTGAGGCAATCCTTTAGGCAGTTTCTTTGGTCTTCAAAAAAAATTTTTTTTTTTTAAAAGATTTTATCGGGGAATTGGGGGAGGGGAACAGACAAGTTGCTGTTCTTTTGTTCTTCAGTCTAGTTGTGGAGGACATTGCTTCACTGGCCCATGTTGGTATCATCATTGCTCTCTTCTCAGGTGAGGCAGATCAGTCGCTGGCCTCTGGACGGCCGCTCACAGTGGCTCTTGGCAGCTCACACGGGCTGCCAGGCGCTCACACTGGCTGCCTGCCACTCACTGTAGCCTCTGGCAGCCCACTGCAGCAGGGGCTGCAGCTATGCTGTTCCCAGAGGACTCACAGTAGTGCAGCTCCAGGTGGAGCTGTTGTTTACCATCTTAGCTGTAGAGGGCAGTGTCACATGTGGGATCCGAACCGGGGCTGCTGGCATCCCAAGCCAGCTCTTGGCCAGCCCTGGTCTTCTAAATTTTGAGTCACAGAAAGCACCATTTAACTTCTGGGCTTTCTCTCAATGAAGGAATGGTGGTCCTTAAGAGTGCCTTATGTCAGTCCTGGCAACATCTTTGAGTGATGGGTAGAAGAAGACAAAAAGATCTATATCCTTTACAGATATCCTAGGTTTCTCCTGGAAATAAACTCTAAGAGATTGGAAGCTTCCTTTTTCTCTCTCATGTCCTTTAAAAACCTGCTTCCTAGCATGCAAAAAAAAAAAACCACCCCAAAACAAACAAAAAACAAAAAAACTAGTCTTATTTAGCATGACATAAAAATCTAATTTGAAAAATCACATTTTGTGATTGATTATCAGCTTAGGGAGATAGAACAGCTTTTGGAATCAGAATTGCACCAGTTGCAGAGGAAAATGATCTTCTGTGCAAGGTGGACATTGGTCAAATATGCCTGTGGTTGCTCTTGGAATCATAAGCCTCCTTACCTCTCATTGATCATAACAACTCCTTGTTGCAAAAAAAACTCCTTTCAGGGCCGGCCGAGTGGCGCATTGGTTAAGCGCTGGTTTTGGGATGCCAGCGGCCCCGGTTCGGATCCCACATGAGGGCCAGTGACACTGCCCTCTACAGCTAACAACAGCTCCACCTGGAGCTGGGCTGTGCGAGCCCCGGTGATGGTGTGGGCTGCAGCCCCTGCTGCAGTGGGCTGCCATGGGCTACAGTAACTGGCCCGCAGCCAGCGTGAGCGGCTGGCAGCCAAGCGTGAGCTGCCAATAGCCGCGATGAGCGACATCTAGAGGCCAGCGACCGATCTGCCTCATCCGGGAAGAGCGCAATGACGATACCAACAGTGAAGCAACATCCTCCGCAGCTAAACTGAGGAACAAGAAGACAGCAACTTGTCTGTTCCCCTTCCCCGATTCCCCAATGCTGTTCCCCTCCACCAAATCCCCAATAAAATCTTAAAAAAAAAAAAAAAAAAAAAAAACTCCTTTCATATCTACAACCTTAACTTGTTGTCTAAATTATGTAGGTAGACAAGCTAGGCATATGGGAATCGGAGGCTAAAAGAAGTGCATTTGACATTCAATTAACATTTACTGAATGAATGAGATTCTCAATGTGCATTGAAAGATGATGATGACAATGGTCAGGAATGAAGGAGGAAAAGGAAAGGGTAAGGGACAGAGAAAGGCAAGAAACAGCTGTAGTTTTAAGGCAATTGGTTTATCAATTACCAGGGCTAAAGTGACCACCATGCACAGTTTTCAATTATTCAGAGGCTAGTTCTCCAGTTTGTGTATCATTACAGATTTTTGCTTCAGATATTCCTGTTTAGCCACCCATTTAATGTTGATTACTCCATAGAGGCGATGAGGGTATGAAAGAGGTTAATATTAGCTAAAACTTTTCTAGTGTTTTCTTTCTGCAAGAGCTTATCTCATTTCATTCTCATAACAACTCTATGAGAGGGGGGCCATTATTCTCCCTGTTTTCCATATGATAAACTGAAACTTAGCAATAGTTCTAAGGTCACACAGCTAGTACATAGCACAGCAAGAATTTAAACCATGGGCTGTCTGAACCTAGAGCCCATGCCCTTAACCCACCATGTTCTGCTTTCACACTATTCAGTCTTCTTACTTGTTCCAGTCTCTGTAGATGTTCCCAGTACTTAATAGTTTGCAAATGCTTTCAAATAGCCTCTTTATTTTCATTTTTCTTTTCTTTCTTTCTTTCTGTGTGTGTGTAAAGGTGTGCTACATTGGTTTATTATACTACTTTTATTTTTGTATCTTTTGAGCTTTTAAGCCTCAAGCTGCCTCTGTGCTGCAGTGTTTTAGTTTTTATTTTGATCAAAATTAGACATGCACATAGTTTAGGAGTCAAATAGTTCTATAAGGCCTATTACAGAGAACAGCGGTTCCCTAGGCCCCAATTTTCTCACCTTCCTCCCCCAGAGACAACAACTTTTAGCTATTTTAGCTGTTCCTATTGGTATTGTCTCAGTATTTCGATATTATATGCTTACCTTGCTCCTTCTTAACTTGAAGAAAATTAGGTGTTATCTATCCTTCAACTACATCAGTCCCCAGCCTACCTCAACCATACAGGTACATAGTTTCCTATCCATTCTTCCAATATAGTTATATCATAATGTTGGTTAAATCAAATCAATATTTATATTATGATGATTATGTAAATGTTTATATGTTATGATTGCCTTTCTTTTTCATTTTTCCTGGAGTTAATGAATGCTTTGTTTTTATTTTTCGCTTACTTTGATTTAATATAATTATTGCTAATTCTTAACCAAATTCTCCCCCGAAAGTGGATTTCTTTGCAATATAGTCAAACACATTAGGCAGCCTATCAATTTCATCTTCTTTAAAATACCTGAGAGCCTACTGATTTTCTCCATTTTGACTTTGATTCTTCTCTAGATTTGCTTCACAGCTGTCACGCTGGGATAAAACTTCATCATTATTCTCTTTCTTGTGTGAAGTCCCATTTCCAGGAACCTACATATATTAGTCAGATTTTGATCTTTCCTTCCTTCCTTCCTTCCTTCCTTCCTTCCTTCCTTCCTTCCTTCCTTCCTTATTCCTTCCTTCCTTCCCTTCTTCCTTCCTTTTACAGTAATGACTCAGAAATTTCAGTGGCTTACAACAAAAAAGATTTATTTCTCATTTTCATTAGATATCCTTTCTGGGTTTGCTGCAGCTTTGCTCCATGTTGGTTTCTTCCCAGGACCCAGGAGCAGTCTTCAGTTGTGCCATACCAATCTTTTGGGAAAAAAAGAGCATAATATCCACTATTTTCACTTATATTTCATTGTTCAAAGTAAATCAGTGGCCAAGCTTGATGTCAGTGGGATGGGACGTAAAATTCTAATCCTGATAGAGAGTGGCAGGCAATATAACACAACACAATCTACCAATAAATGTGTTCCTATTTCTTGGTTTGCTCCCATATTTTTGGAGAGCCCATCTTCTAATAGATTCCTGAGGAAAGGTGCATAAAAGTTGAATTATTGAAAGATCTTGCATGTCTAAAATGTCTTTTTTACCCAATTGACAGTTTATTTGGATGTAGAAGTCTAGGTTGGCAGTCATTTTCCTTAGAATTTGTAGATATTGCTCTACCATCTTTTTGATTCCAGTGTTGCTGTTGAGAAGTACAATGTAAGCCTAAATGCTTGTAATGTTTTTCCTTTCTGGGAGCTTATTTCTAAGTTCCTTGTATTCTGAAATTTCACAGTGCAGTGTCATTTGTTTCTATCCATTGTTCTGGACACTTGATAGGCCCTCTAAATTTGGAAATTCATGTCCTTCAGTATAGAAAATTTTCTTGAAGGCCTTTGATAATTTCCTGCTCTCCACCTTTTCGCCTGTTTCTATTCAATTTTATGTTTCATTTATCCTATTTTATTTTACATTTATAAAGGCTCTTTTTAAAAATCCCTGATTGATTCCCTCTCCTATTCCCCCCAAATAGCATCCTGTATTTATTTACAGAATGCCTTACCCCTTTTGTATGTATTAGGGTAATTACTAATAATTTGCTATTTGAAATTTTCTTTTTTCTGCTTTGTCTTTCCATCCTCCAAGTTGCCTTTTTTCATTGTTGTTTTGGTCTCTAGGTTTTATGTTAGAGGTATTACTTAAATTTCTTAAATATCTGGTGACCTCACCTCCAGTTTAGAAACTCTGCTTTGCTTTTTCCAGAGAATTGCCCTTGAGTTTTCTGATGAGGTGGAGAAAAGAAGTCTCTTAGCTGCACAGAGCTGGGGAAGAGGACTGCTTCTTAAATGGACTTTGAAACAATTCTCCTGTTTTCAGTTCTGTGTCCATTTCCAAAAGTGCCTGGTGTATCATTTTCTAAATATTTAGTGGGTTTTACATGCATATCAAATGGCTTCTCAGCTTTCCCTTTGCTGGGTTTGAATTTAGTTTTCTTGGGTCTGCTCAATCAATTATTACTCACCCGTAGGTTTCTGGTTTCCAAAATGTTATTGTTGTGGTTCTTTTCGGTCTTGTAGGTTTATGCTTTAAAAAAAAAATATCACTTTACTGTTGTTTTAGTGGATTTGGAGTAAGAGCAGAGGTAAATGCATGTGTTCTATTTGCCATTTTTAAGCAAAAGTCTTATGACTTTCAGGACAACCAGGGAACACATTATTATCCCCATTTTACAAATGAAAAATGGAGTTCAAATGACTTGCCAAGACTACATAGCATATAATGTTGGATCTGGGGTTTGTATTCAGGTCTTCTGATTCCAAGTTCAATGCTCTTTCTAACTAAATTCCTTAAAAAGAAGGTTGTGTAATATAGTTGTTAAAAGCACAGTCTTTGGCAAAAGAGGCATGGGTATATGAGTCTTGGTTTTGCCTTTTGATAGCTGTAGTGTCTTATGACACTACACTGAAAGTTTCTCATCTGTCAAATGGGAATACTAACAATAGCACAACTTTGCCATAGTGTTGTAAGGATTCAATTAGACAATATATAAAATACCCAGCAGAGTCTCTGGCATATAGGGAGAGCTCCCTTATTACTAAAATGGAAAAATTGAAATGATAAGATATAATAATGATTTGCAGTTTTAATTAACGGAATTGTGTCCAGGGAAACTTTAAAATTAATTCTGAGGACATTTACTGAATAATTAGCATGTGCACTGTGCAATGTTTATTTTTCCTTGCTCTTCTATTTGAACATCTTTGTGAAAATATCTTTGGTTAGCAACTTCTCTAAACCTAGGTGAGCTTAAATGATAAACTTCTGAATGAGGATAGAAGAGTTAGGCAGGGTCATAGATTTTCTATCCATCAATACCTAATGAAATGAACAGCAACAAAAATGCATTAACAAAGCCCAAAATTCACCAGTATGAAACCTTACACATAAATAAATTGTTTAAAAAAAAAGTAGCCAAGAAAAGGAACAGAATATTCTTGTGTAGTAAGGTATGGCTCCTCACCCTGCCTTTTTTCCTTAGAAGCAGGTTGAGGGAAAAGAGTGTCAGAGGAGTTGCCAACATCCTGAGGATTTGCTCTTCTTCCTTCATTAACTTGTGAAGAAGACTTCTGAAGGTGTAGATAAACAATGATGGGGAGGTTGAAGGAATGAGAGAATATGAGACAATTGTTTTAAAATAAAAGCTTCCATATACCACCACAGGACCTCAGCAGAGCCAATAGGGGCCTCCAGAGCTTTCCATTTCCCAGGTTATCAGGCTCAGCAGAAGGACTGATACAAATTACACAAGAGTGTAATGTATTTCGCGCTGGTTAGATTGGGCTGAGCTGGGCCATTTAACTGAATCTCACAAGGGAACAATGCTAATAAGAGCAACACTCCCTCAGCTTCTCTCCTTTTTTTCCCTTATCCTGAATCCTCATGTTAGAGAATATCTTTAGAAAACAACTTCAAACTCTTAACCTGGTGGAAGATAAACTGGTACATATCACACAACATGGGAAGTCTGAGGCATGAACTAATGAAATATAATGACACGACTATCATTCAAACATGGTGGAAAGAAACATGATTTTTGAAAGGCAGGTGAAGAATCTCATTTTAGACAAAAACAATGGTAAAGAAAACCAGAGCTGGACAGTAGTTCAAGTGGTTAAAAACAAAATTTATTCGGAAAGACTATTGCAATAGAGGAAAAGAGACCTCAGTCTAGTATAGAACTGGGCTCGATTCTTAATATAACAAGGAAAAGTGGGAATGTATAGCCAAGGAACCGGGTGGGGGATGAGGGGAATGTATGCATCTGTGGATGGAAAATGACTAAGAGGAAACATCAGGGATAAGGAAGGATTCTGGCTAAACCAATCTAAAAAGATTCTTGCTGAAGACAGGCCAAGGTGGTCTGACATCACCTAGGAGACATTGGGGGAATGAGGAATTTGATAAGATATTGAGGGTGATCAGATATTGAGTTTGGGGGATTCTGGGTAAACTGACTTGACAGGATTCTTCCTAAAATTGGTTGACACAAGGATAGACAAAAGTCTAAAAGATGGAAAAAAGTCCAGAAGTTGAGACTTAGTTGGGAAGAGGATCTAGAATAACTTGACTAATGTTTGGTCAAGGAGAGACTCTTTGTCACAACCCAGAGAATAGAAGCATATTCCTCATGAATGTTTTGTGCTAAATAATCAGTAAGAAATAATACTGAATTAAATAAGAGATCCAAGATGAGACATTAAAACAGTAGAATGATTGAGAACAAAAATAATATCATTACAGATGATATAAATAAATTTCAATAGCAAGGAACAAAATAGACTTGGCAGGTTAATGGCATGGAGGAAAGACTTGGGATAATCATAATGAATAAAGAGGAAAAAGGCATAGAGATTTAAGAATTTAAAAGAAATGAAAGATATAGTCAAATATGATCCAATATTGGGCTAATTAGTGTCCCAGAGGGAGATAACCCATCAAATTCAAAAACAATAAGAGCTATTGTACAGAAAACCACCCATCTTGCACAAGGGAAATTGATTCAGAACAATTAACAGAGAGATATATTCTGACTCTTGAACTTCAGTGTTAAATATATGGATCCTTTAGCCATCTTGAAAGACAAGAAAATAGACTATAGTGGGAAATTTTTGACTCCTCTCAGACTTCTCCATAGCAAATATCAGGAAAAAAGACAAAGGAGCCATGGTTACAAAATTCTGAGGGAAAGAAAGTGTGAACCACAAGTAGTATTTCTATTCAAAGATTTGTTCAAATATAAGGGCAACAGGCAGACAATAAAGCACTCAGGGAATGTGGTCATTAGCCATTCTTGAACAAACTGCTTAGCAAATAAATCCCACCTACCAGAATGTGAATAAAAATTAAATACCCACGGGCCAGCTGAGTGGCGCGTTGGTTAAGAGTTGGCTTGGGAGCTTGAGCTCTGAGCAGCAGGGCCGCTGGTTGGGATCCCACATGGGTCAGTGATGCTGCACCCTCTACAGCTAAGATGGTGAACAATGGGTAGACCTGGAGCTGGGCTGCCACGAGTCGCTGGTGATGGCGTAGGCTGCAGCCCCTACTGCAGTGGGCTGCCATGAGCTACCATGAGTGGCTGGCAGCCAGCATGAGAGGCCAGCAGCTGGCATGAGTTGCCGAGCTGCTGTGAGTGGCCGTCCAATGGCCAGCGACTGATCTGCCTCAGCTGGGAAGAGAGCAATGATGATACCAGCATGGGCCAGTGAAGCAACGTCCTCCACAACTAGACTGAGGAACAAAAGGACAGCAACTTCTCTGTTCCCCTTCCCCGATTCCCCAATAAAATCTTAAAAATAATAACAAAATAAAATAAAAAGAAAAAACCCAGTAATGTTGACGCTAGTATTAAAAGACAGGTGGTAAACACTGAACCCATTTGAATACAGAAGTGAGACTAAACAACTAAAGGAAATATGGTCGCCAAAAACTGTAAATATTATAAACCTTGACAAAATAGAACTCATATAAACCACAAAAACTGGGAATTGGAATATGGAGGGTAGAAGGAAGTATAATAATGTTAATTATTTCATTTTGCAGAACAAATAGTCATTTAACACTATTAATCAATAAATATGGGCTGTTCTTATTTTTATATTCTATTGTTTATATATTTCTTTGCCTATATTCTTTGGGCTGTATCTCATATCTTTGCTGCCTTCCCCTTTATGTCTTTTCTTAAGCAATGTGCACTGAATATTAATCTACATAAATTGCATACTTAATAAATGTTATTGAAGTAATTTTGCAGATTGCATGGGAATGTAAATTCTATGAGAATTGAAAATATGTTTTATTCATCATGGAATTCTCTCAGCACCTGGCATAGGGACTTGCACATAGTAGACTGTCAATAATTTTTTTGAATAAATGAATTAATTTGCTTTGTCTCATATACATTTTGTTCCTAGGACAATGGCTGAAGACTAGCGGGAAATATAGGAAAAATGAACCATAACTGGAGAATATAATAAAGCCTGTCAACAACATCTGAGAGACCTATTATAAATGCTTCGGATGCCTCATTGAAGACACTATTGTTTTCAGAATGCATTTTTACTCCAATAAATAATCTCATCTTGTTCTAATTTAATCATTCACACTGTTATCAAAATGATATTTCCGAACACAGATCCATCCTATCACTCCTCTGCTTTAAAATGTTTTATGCCCACCCTCCAATGTCTATACAACAGAGCCTATATTCCTAAGCATGGCATTGAAGGTCCTATATGATCAGTTCATTTCTTCTGCCAATGCATCCCTACAGCGCTATCCATACAGGAATACTTGCAATTTCTGGGACATGCTATATACATTTGTACTTCTGTGTTTTTGCTCATGCTATTTCCTCTAAAGTGTCACTTCTCCTGCTGTCTGCAACCATCATGATGCTACTCTATTCTTTAGTGCCCAACTCAAATGCTTTCCCTGTAAGGCTTTACTGTCTCCCATGCTTAAATAATTGTGCCATTTGTTCTTCTGTAGCGCTTTGCTCATGCTCCATGTGTTGTATTATAGCTAGTTTTCCACACATCTAACACCTTCTCCTAGATTGTGAACTTCTTGGTTTGTACATTTCCTTTTCCCATATTCTTTGGGCTATGTCTTACATATTCTAGAAAGCTGTCTCAGAGGATGTGCCTAACACATAGTAATGCTCAATAAATGTTTGGAGTTTGGAATAAAAAAAGCACATGCACTTCTTATATTTCCACACAAAAAATAGTTCTAAGTGTAATGGGGGCTAAACTGAAAACCCTACAGGTTGGTAGAAGGGAAGCTGTCTCTTAAACTGTAGGTGGTTTTCTGTCCTGATACAAGAGAAGACAAACATTTCTTCAGAGGTAGATTGCTCTGGGAAAGCTACGTGAATTGTTTAACCACCCATATTCAAGTAAGTATACATTTATTATTCTTGGAAAACTAAAAAAGAATAATTAACCTGAATGTAGCTGCTTTAGACTGAGAGGCAGAGTGCTTTATTTGGATATGCTAATCTTTGGCGCAGGAGCACTGCTTTTGCAGACATTGATGCAGAAGAGAACAGACTGTTTCTCCTCTCTGTAGATTTAGACCATGTATGTGTCAATATATTGTTTCTGTAGAGATATGAATGTCCTTGTTTGAGTCCTTGCTCTTAGAAGAATAGAAGCTGTAATTTAAAGGATACAGGAAAGCAAAGATAGGCATGATCCTCACTGTTTATGGGAGAAGTAATTATGCAAAGGGGCTGGACTGGCTTTGGTGAGGCTCTACCTGGATAGGTATGGAAAGACTGAATAACTCAATCTTTGTGAGAAATATGCTGATGTCCTAAGCGGTAGCCCAGTTGGGTCAGAGGTCAAGATCACACCCCTGTGGATGCAGGGTGGGGTTTCCTCTTAAGGAGTAGATATTCCCATAGTCAGCCTTCCTACAGAGAGGCAGCACCTGGGACGTTGAAAGTGAACCTTAAACTGGATGAGGAGAGTTGTTTTCTTCTCAGCTTCACAGTAGTTGGGCCTGGATGCCCAAGACATGGTCAGGGGAACTCTTGATGGAGAGGAGAACTATCTTCAGCCATGTGGTCCCAGGCTGGAAGTTGACAGTAAGGCAGGCCTGTGTCTGGCTCATAAGGGCTTTGAGAGTAGCCATATCCTACCTGCAGGTTACTCTGGATTATTCTTCCTTTCTAATATTGTTATATAAAACAGTGGTCTTAGCTGTGCTGTGAGGAGACTTCGAGGGGAATGGTCTTCGTTTGTGACATCCTGGTGAAGAGAGGTCAGAGCCCCTTCTTGCCAAATTTCAAGGCAATGATGAAGGTTGCACTGGCTGGAGAGAGCTCAGATGTCCCAGAGTATGGGACATCTGAAGTAGAGGCAGGAGTAGTTCAGTTATTTCAGGCATATGTGGATGACAGTACCTCCCCTGGGGACTCCACCATAGTAGAGACCAGAAGGAAAGTCTAAAGAGGGCTGACATCTTGATAAATTGGAAGCTGGGGGCTTAGGGCCATTGTAGTTGGGAATTTTATTTTAAATATGGCCTCTTTTATACTAAAAAACTCGTGAAAGCTATGACAGTCTGATTCTCAAAGGCACCTGAGGGCTTTTATTGAACAAATTCTTTCTATCCTGGGCCTCCTGTTCCATAGACCTGAGAGAAACAAAGGTAAACAAAGTATTCCTCAGTTTGATTTTATATGAGCCTTTTCTTTTTAATTTCCCCGTAGGCTTCTTGAGCCTCGTAGAGGCATACATCTAACCAAAATCTGATTGATTCTTGCTGTTCTTCCATTATTTGTCCATCCTCTGGTTTCTTCACAAAATGTCTTGTATCAGCGAGTAAGGGAGAGTTGGAAGATTTTATTGATATGTGTAAGCATAGATGAATATCTAACCAGTCTTTCAGTGAGGTGAGCATCTAAAACATAATTTTCTTAGGCTGAGCATTGGTATATAGAAGCCACAGACTTATCCCTGTTGATTTCATCTATGGTCATACTTTGAAAAATAGACTGCATTCCCTTCCTTAGAGCTTTTCTGGATTCATGGTGCTCTACCTTTTTATTCTAACAGCTGCTTATTTACATCACCTGTTAAAGACACCTCCCTACCATCACACTTTAGGTCTTCCTCTAGTTTCTGGGATATTTTTTTCTTGTTCTTGTAGATTCTGAAACAAATAGCAATTTTTCTTTCAACAAAAGTTCTGCCTGTCTGAAATCTTTCATTATCTTCTCTCAACTACAAAACAAAGTTGAGCATTATGGAGTATCACTTTGACATATTAATAATTTCACTTGTCTCCAAGACCTTTCTGAAATTAATTATAAATTCCATTTACACCACTTAACCGACCTTTATTAAATACTATTATATTGCAACCAACAGGCCACCAGCTGGAGCTATAGGGTAGCTCAGCTCACACCTGGTTTTATGGCTAGAATACTTGACTCACTGGTTCTAGTTTCTTAACTAACTCCTCCACGATTGCATTAAAAAGGGGAACCTCCAACCTCACTGGTCATTAGGAAAATGCAAATAAAAACCACAATGAGATACCACCTCACTCCAGTCAGAATGGCTATCATCAATAAATCAACAAACAACAAGTGCTGGCGGTGCTGTGGGGAAAAGGGGACCCTGCTGCACTGTTGGTGGGATTGCAGATTGGTGTAGCCACTATGGAAGTCAGTATGGAGGTATCTCAAAAATCTGGAAATGGAACTACCTTTTGACCCAGCAATTCCACTTCTAGGTATTTATTCCGAAAAACCCAAGACACTGATTCAAAAAAATATATGCACCCCTATGTTCATTGCAGCACTATTTACAATAGCCAAGACTTGGAAACAACTGAAATGCCCATCGGTAGATGACTGGATTAAGAAACTGTGGTACATTTATACAATGGAATATTACTCCACTATAAAGAAGAATGAAATCGTACCATTTGCAATGATATGGATGGACCTAGAGACTATTATGTTAAGTGAAAAAAGTCAGACAGAGAAAGACAAATACCATATGATCTCACTTATAAGTGGAATCTGAAAAACTGAATGAATGAGCAAAGTAAACAGAAACAGTCTCATAGATATAGAGGAAAAACAGGGTTGCTAGTTGGGAGGGGGCTGGGAATGAGGGAGGTAGGGAAGGGATTAGACAGCAAAAATAGGCAACTACAATATTGCCACAGGGCTATGAAAGACAGTTCGGGGAATATAATTAATAATGGTGTAAATATTTTGTGGGGTATCAGATGGTCACATGTCTTGTTGGGGAGACCATTTCATGGATGGAGTAGAGGTTTGATCACTGCACTGTATACCTGAAGCGGAGGTTGTATACCAACTGTAATTGAATATATATAGATAGTCACGGGATGTGGATTATACGGTGGAAGGGAGTCAGAGGAAGAGTAATAGATATATATGATATGGGGGGGAGCAGTGGGGTGGCGAATTGAGGGAGGGGCGTTGTCACTTTGAGGGGTAAAATGTATAACTATTGCATTGTGTTGTACACCTGAAACTAATTAAAAATAAATAAATAAAAATAAAACTAAAAAAAATAAAATAAAATAAAAAGGGGAACCTCCTCTTATAGCTATTGAATGCCATATGGAGAATGCAGCTAATAAGGAGAGCAGTCCAGGTTACTGAAGTGATAACTGAAAGGTGGTTGGTTCTAAGCAAATAAATTGGGAGGAATACTGAAATCCAAAGACACTAGGAAAGAAGCATACTTTAAAGATCAATGGTTTCCTAGGTTAATATAGGGTTTCATTTTTATGTGCATAAATAAACAAGTACAGAGTAAATTATGAAAATAGGGAATTATGCATATTTCATTATTTTTCAGTTAATGTTATTACAGCATTAATATTCTCTGTTGATAAGATTATCTTATAACATTTTCTTCCATCAAAAATTTTTGAGGTAAAATATTGTGTCTTCATGTAGTGAAATTTTCGTAAAGAACATGAGATTTTTAGACGTGGGGTCACAAAGGGCAGGAGACAATTTTTTTCTTTGTGTTTTGTTGATGAAGTCTGAAGACATAATTCTAGTTCTAAAGGTGGAAAGAGATGACCCATAACTTCCTCTGCTCCATACCTGGTAAAGGAGCATGCCTCAGTCTCTTTTGTCTTCTGAAAATAAAAGGAAGGAGGCAAAGGGTGTTGGAGTGGAGGATTTTCTAGGGATTAAACTCGGTGTTTAAGAACCTCTGCGAATCCTGCAGCTTTTACTTAAGTAGCTTCTGTAAAACAGATGTTCTCCAAAATAAGAGGGCTAAAACAGAGAGGCCGGTCGGGCAGACCTGGGGTAGAGCGCAGGTGGGGGCAGCCGCCTAACCCAGGGCGGAGGGTGCCTGCATTCTGCAGGTGCAGGGATTGTGATCTCGCACCGCCCCGGCTCTTGAGAGGCCGGGAACCGCAGCGTTGCAGAGTCTAGGATTTAGTCCCTGAATCAGAGTCCAAATATATTCCAAACAGCAGACGCCGATCCAGCCGCGCGCTTACACCTGGCTCGGTGGACGCGAAATAGCATTTGTAGGAACCGCAGGGAGTAGACGAGCCCCTCGTTTGGGACGCCAGAAGGCTGGTCCGATTTGCCTCTGTCTGATTCCTTTCCCGTGATTGCTTTCCCAACTTGTCGGTCATCCCGATGCGCTATTTCGATTGGCTTTGCCGTCTGCCACTCGGTTCCGCCGCGCTGACCCCCATTGGGCCCCCTCCTACCAAGGCCCCGCCCCACGAGCTGGGCACCAGCATCGGGGCACTGAAGAGAGAGAGAGAGAGAGAGCGCGGCGCTTGCTCTGGGCTGGGGGAGGCGGTGGCGGGGAAGGAGGAGGAGGAGGAGGAGCGGGGCCAGCAGGAGTCAGCGGCAGCGACCGGGCTGGGGTGATGGTGCAGGTGCCCCGGGTCGGCGAGGAGCTGCCGGGTTGAGGGGCGCCTGGTCCAGGGTCCGCAGCGCCGCCGCGTCTCCCGGGGGCGGACGGGCGGGAAGATGCTGAGCAGGTTGATGAGCGGCAGCAGCAGGAGCCTGGAGCGCGAGTACAGCTGCACAGTGCGGCTACTGGACGACAGCGAGTACACCTGCACCATCCAGGTCAGTGCCGCGCCAACCCGCCTGCGGGATCCCCTTGTCCTCCTCGTCTGGCCAACTTGGTCCGCCGCCGCCGCCGCCGCCGCCGCCCGGGGGTCGCCCCAGACCCCAGCGCTTTGTCCGCCCCTGGCTGCGGAGGACGGCCCCAGATGCAGGGCGCCTCCACCAGAGACCCTGTCCGGGGCCGGGCGTCCCGGACCCTCAACTCGTGCCCTGCTCTCTCCAGGGTGAGGGCGCTCCATCCTGGCTCCCGGAGTCCGCCCGGGTGGGTAGTACCTTCGGCGAGCGTCCGGAGGGAGGTGGGCAGGGCTGGAAGCTCCTTCCCCTGCCTCCTTGTCTGGGGGCGCAGGCTTTGGCTACCCGGCCCGGCAAGGTCGCCTAGCAGCCGGCTTTTCTTATCTCTTTGGTTGGGATGATAATGGTGTATGTCATAATCCCCCGCACCCCCCCAGCATTTGTGAGTCAGAGCTCTCCGAAGGTAGAAGTGAACGCGCAGCCCATGGAGAGTGGCCTATTGAAGGGAGCCCAGCCAGCCCTCTGGGCTTTAAAAATTTAGCCAGCCCCCCGCCGCCCGCCGCCTTTGGCTCCCCAAATCTTATTCTATTGGGCAATTCTGGGGGGGAAAAGGGGGCGTGAGATGAAGATTTAGCAACAAGTCCCAGCGATTTGAGGGTTGACAGTGGCGAGAAACAATCTGTGACTTAAAAAACAAACAAACAAACCGCCAGCAATACGATAATGCTGCACAGCGTTTCTACAGAATCTGGTATTTTGGAAGGGATTTTTACAACCTCTGGCTTCTGTTCCTTCACTACTGCTGTGTGGCACGTCAGTAGTAGTCTTTCCTAGGAATGCAGTCACAACCCTCTTTCCTCCTTTTATAAAGTCAGAGATAGAAAACATTGATAATGATCCAGTGTTGAGTTCGGCAGCGGAGAGGATCCTTCGCTCACGGCCAGAAACAGCTTTCTGGAGAAGCAAATTCAGTTGGACCCGGAGGGGGTCTCACCTGATCCCTATTAGATTCAAGAAACCAGAAAGGGCTTCTCGCCTCAGATGTGGCAGACAAAAACTGGCGGCCCGGGTCCTACCCTCTTTGTCTCCCTGCCTCCCCCCACCTCCCTATTTGTTTTTTGCTGACAATGCTCAATAGCGGAAAATAGCGGTGTGTGAGAAAGACGCTGGGTAGTTAGTGTATGGGAGCAGCTGCTCTCTGCTGACTCCGTGCTCAGTTCAGTCTTCTCTCCACTTTCCCTTTTCTACCATCCCCCCTCCCCCCACCCAAACCAGCTCTGGACCTAAGTGCTGATTGCTGCCAAAGATCCATGAGGGTAGAGAAAGAGAACAAAAATCTCTTGTTAAAGGCCACTGAAATTCAGATTAAGCGGTCATAGAGATGCTAGCCATCAAGTGAAAGGATTTTTGTAGTTGAATATGATAGACATGTTATGTATTATTTCCTTACTGAATTAGTGGCATACTACTTTTTGTTTCTATTGTATCTTTGTGTGTCATGTACAGTTGTTTGTGTTTTAGTGGGAGAGGAGAAAACATTGAGTTGACATTTTCATCATTAGAATATTGTCTAGAGCTTTTAAAGTATCCTTTTGTTTTAAAATTTAAAGCATTTACACAATATCATATCAAGGGCAGTGTGAGATTTAGACTTCATGAAACCTGAAAGTACTTTTGGAGTATACATACGTGGAAATACAATTTCGAGGGTGGGTCATTAACTTTTGCCAAGATGTAGAGTACAAATGAAACAATTCACATCACCACTCCACCAGTGACAACCTTGTGGTTTTAAAGTATCACAATAAGGCAACTAGCTATTTTGCCCACTTAATGGAACCTGTAAGGCTGGTTGATTGGTGCTATAGTTATGGGTAGTTTTTATTATTACCATTACAGAATATTTTTAAGTTAAACAGGACTTAACTGGATTTATGCTTACTATATTCTATGGTTATGGGTTTTTTTTTCCCCCCCTGATGGTCCTTTTTTTACATTATTACAATTTAATGTTACGATAATTTAGAAAAAGAATAAAGAAAATAAAAAAATTTAGTTTGGTATAACATAACCATACTGTAGTAAGTGTCCACTGTCTAGATGTGTTAATGATTGTGCATTGTTATTTTTGCATGAAATCTAAATACAAGAATTCTAAAGTATATGGAATATTGTCATTTTTGGACACCACTATTGTAAATTACTTTTGCTTTTACCCATGTGAGGAAATGTAAGAAAAGTCAGTATCTTATGTGAAATTAATATTTTGTGCAGATGGCTTGTTTGAGTATTGGAGATTGAGCTTTTCTTACCAACTTTTCTCCTTGTACATTTCTATGTGTGTGTGCATGCGCACGCATGCTTATTTGTCAGATACTGGGCACAGGGTCTTCAAACCCCGTGTATTGAAAGAAACTGTGAGCTACTCATTAGGTTAAAAGCGACATTTCCATCGTCTTAGGAATTGTAGTACTGTATATGTAAAAAAAATTTTGGTGATAATTTGAACTCTTTTTCTTTAAAGTGTCGTATGCCATATTTTTGTTTAAATAAGGTATCTATTTTAGAAAGATTTCAGTGTTTCTTGAGATAATTAGAGACCCATTAGGGTATTCCAGAATCAGAAATATATCACTGGGTTCGAGTCCTAATAGCCACATTTGGTTAATTTCAGTTGTAGGAAATTCTGTCAAAGAATTGGTCTTTCCTATTGCATCAGTTATACTGATCTGGCATTTAGGATGTGATTGTTAAGGTAATGGAAAAGACTTATGCCCTCTCAGTGAAGGTTGCCACAGCTACCAGACTATTCTTTTATTCTTTCTGATATGCAAATGTATTTGTAGACCATGAGAAATGAAACTACATATACATGGGAGGGTTGTAATATAATTGCTCCCCTGTGAAGAACATTGTTAACAGCTCCCTGCCAGTTTTGAAGGTCATTGTCTGATAAATGCAGATCTGGTCCATATTTTTCACACATCTGTTTCATTTATACATATCTATATTTACTTACCACATTGATTACCTTTGTTATTTTATTTGGGAGAAAATAGGAAAAATGAAAAGGCTACCGAACATCTTTGAATTCAGTATTTCAAATGGAGTCATTGAAATACTTAGGCATGTGATGTCCTAAGGAATAGATTTTTAACTATCTTTTGAGTTATAATAGTTTATAAAATTTTAAGAATATATATTGCATAAATGCCAGTAGAAATATGTATTGAAAAATACATATTTTCAATCAGAAATATTAATCACCTTTGTGATCACTGAAAAGCAGATCTACCCTAGAAATGAATTTGATTTTACTAGGAACATATTAGAATAACAACTGATTAAACAGTTAGGTTAAATTAGTTTTTGCGGTTAAATAAGGTACTATCATAAATAAAATGTGTGTGTACGGAGGCAGTTCTGTAGTGGAACTAAGATTTGGATTTGATTGTGGCTCAGCCTTAGTCACTGTGGGACCTTGGGAGAAAGAACATTTATTCAGCCCTGTACTTGCTGCTCTACCTGTGTTAACATGACCTCATTTACCTCAAAACAGCCTTATACCCATTGTATTGTACCATGAGATTGTGGATTAGTGGGAGAGCTGATGTTTGTTGAATGGCTACCTATGTACTAGGCTTTCTGCTAGGTGCTTTGCCTATGCCTCAGGTCAACTATTTGAGAGTTAGATGGTATTATCCTCATTTTACAAATGAAAGGCCCAGATGAAGGGACTTGCTCAAAGCTAGCAGATGAGCTGTGTTGTAGTTAAACCCTGGTTCTTTTGTCTCTAAGTCCCTCCTTTGTTCCCTCTAGCCATCCTGACTCCCTAAGTCATGTCACCTGTCTGTACCTTAATTTCCTCATCTATAAAATGGAAATATTAATACTTATTTCACAGTAAAGAGAAAATTATTTGGCAGTATTACCAATAGCAAGGAACATTTAAACAGTAATATACTTATATAGTGCCTTATTCTATGCAAATAAAACATGGAATTGAGAAATGTTTTACTTAAGCTTGTAAGTTTCTTTAAATTGATTTCTGATAAATCTCAGTGAAATTGTAAAATCCAAAGCTGGGATGACTGGATTCTTCATTGGAGCTGTTCTTTAAATTTCAACATCAGGTTTGCTTTCCTTCCATCCTACCAAGTCTTTGGCTTTAGACGGGCATTTATTGCCTGGACTGTGATTTGTCTTTTCTAAGAACTTCTGCTTCATATTTGCTAAGAGGAATCCTTGGTTTTATTAATGCAAAAGGGATGTTGTTAGAGAATTAGGATAATTTTATTCACAGAGAAAAACATAAAGCTGTTGTATTTTCATGAATATTGTGGTCTTTTAAAAAAAATCTTTATTTTAAAAAGTAATTATGCTGTCTCAGGATATGTTACAATAACAAGTCAATTAGGCTAATTCTTGAAACTAAGATAGTTCCAAAATTAGTCTAGAATCCCAACAGCTTTTGTATTCTGTTTCTTAATTTGTATATTAACACATGTATTATATTGGGCCGGCCCGAGTGGCGCGGTGGTTAAGCGCTGGCTTGGGAAGCCAGTGGCCCCAGTTCGGGTCCCACATATGAGGGCCAGTGACACTGCCCTCAAAAAAAACCAAAACATTTATTATATAAAATGAATGCAAATCAACCTTTTTAGTATAGAAGGTAAATTCTAGATGTGTATTTTTGCTCTCATTCTTTTTCTGTTTGAAAAAGTCCTGTTTAAGGAAGCGTCAGCAGCATCCAAGAGACACCTATAAGCATGCACCACAAGCAGATTTTACTCAAGGGTATTTGCATGAATTTGCATTCTATTAAATGGTTGGAATGAATATGCTAGATGAGGCAATTCAACATAGTGTAAAATAAAAGAGCACTTGGTTTTTGAGTCTTCTGTTTGTTACATTGTCCAGACACTTGTTTATCATGTCTGTGCTATATCACACTTAAAAAAAATAAAGGAGATGTTTGCTAAAATAAAATCGGATAACTTAAGGAGAAGGGGAAGGGACGAGGCAACATAAACTGGTAACTACAATATTACCCAGGGATAGAAGAGACAGTTTAGGAATATAATCAATAATGTTGTAAATATTTTTTAGGGGATCGGATGGACTCATATCTTGTTAGGGAGATCACTTCATGGATGGTGTAGAGGCCTGACCACTGCACTGTACATCTGAAGCTGCCACTAAATAATATTAGATGTTAACTATAATTTAACACATATGTAGTCATGGGATGTGAAGTATAGTTTGGGGATGGAGGCAATGGAATTGTAATAGATATGTATGATATCGGGGGTGAGGGGGCAGTGGAAGGGGGAGGAGGAGTCACTTTGTAAGGGATGAAAAGGATAACTATTGCATTGTTTCGTACATCTGTAACCAATAATAATAATAAATTTAAAAAAAACAGATAACTTAAAGACAAGAGGTAGTGATCTTTGTTACAGCATGTTTATAGTGGTTTATGTATAGGTATAAAATGTGGAACCCCAAATAAGAAGAAGCAATTTATCAATGATATAATAATTACTATATTAAAATATTTTGGATTATTTTAAGAACTTTATTTTCTGGTAGATTCTACTTTAGAATGTATAGAGGAGAGTAAGAAAAGGCTATAAATCTTAAGCCCTAAGAATTATAGTACCTAGTTCAGTGCTTTACATAGTTATAGTTCAATAAATATTCTGATTTGCTTGTGCTACATGATTGCTGTTAACTTCAACACTAAAATCTCTTATGCCAGAAAACAATAAACATTTTCTAACAACTGTATAACCCGTTTTATAGTTTCAAACCCACCCATTTCCAAACTGTTTGCTTTACAACTCCTCTCCCTGGTGAGAAATACAGTATGTAAATGTGCTATTTTATGGAGCCTTCACAGTCTCTGATAACTTTCCAGTATCATTACAAATAATAAGGAACATTTAAACAGTACTATACTCTATTTACATTGTGCTTTATTCTATGTAAATCAAGAATAGAATAGAGAAATGTTTTATTTAAGCTGTAGGTTCCCTTTAAAATGAGTTCTGATAAATCTCAGTGAAATTGTAAAGTCCAAGTCTTAGATGACTTCATTGGAACTGTTCTTTAAATTTCAAGAGTTCAGGTTTGCTTTCCTTCTATCCTACCAAGCCTTTGGCTTTAGAGGAACATTTATTGCCTGGACTGTGATTTTTCTTTTCTAACAACAATTATCCTTTGTTGAATGAGTAGAGCTCCAGTCTGTAGCTCCTGTGATATTTTGGTTTGTCTCTTAGGATTTCAAGCTTTTCAGGTCCTCCCTCCCTCCATCTTTGCAGGTTTAGAAGGCTTCGGTCAAATGAATACTGTGCAGTGCTGTGCTTCATAGAGCCTTAGAGGTCTGGCAGGATTAAGATGTTGAGTATAGGGGTTACCCCAACCACAGAAGCCTCCTTCTTCCTTTTCCTTAAGTCAGTACCACCTAAAACCACCGCCTCACAGCCTCGTTTTCTAACCTTTTGCCCCAACAGGAAGTGAGCCATGCTTCCCAAACTGTTTCTGTGTCTATTTTAAGCTGACTTCATCTTCCCTCTGATAGCCTCATCTGTAACATTCTGTTTGACTCTGCAAACCCCGTTTCATGGACTAGCCTTTTGGGGATCACTCTTCCTCAATTGTGCCTTACCAGAGCTTGTACAACAAATGTGAATATCATGGAGGATTGGCAACAGCCTTACAGCTTCTGTATCTCACCCCCGTGGTACTCAGGGAAGAGGATACTGCCCTCCTGGAGGCCAGGTGGCAGTTCTTGAGCCTCCGTTTCCTAGCCTTTGACACAAGCCGACCACCTTAATGGTTTTCTCATGCTGCGGAGAAATTTGGACAGTACTAAAGCACCTCCAGCCCTGTGTTGCAGAATGAATGTTGTTTCCCCTAAGCTAGCAAAACACCTTGTCATCTGTGCATCCTAGCTGAGTCTTCCACTCTTTTAAGAGTTGCCAATACAGGACCGGCCGAGTGGCATGGTGGTTAAGCGCTAGCTTGGGAAGCCAGTGGCCCCGGTTCGGGTTCCACATATGAGGGCCAGTGACACTGCCCTCAAAAAAAACAAAAAGAAACAAAACAAAAAAGAGTTGCCAATACAGAGACCCTTTTGTTGCCAATACAACTTTTTGAACTTTTACAAACATTTTAAATATAGGTAGAACCAAAGATAGACTAGGGAGAGCAGTTTCTCTGGGAGACCAACCCCTATACTTAAATTATGGACCTCTTGCCTTCCAAGGCCCCCACGTGTATGGTCAATATTTTGAACAAGATAGGGGACCTTACATTGGTCTTTCACCAGTTGTAACTGCTGTACTATTTCTAAGGATGGTGGTTTAATTTTGTGTTTTTTCCAACTTAATTGTATCACATCCTAGATTTGGAAGGCAGGAACTTGTAAACACTCTTAGGATCAAATTCTCTAGGCTTTCTCTTGCTAACGTCAAACTAAACACACTTGTGTGAATCAAGTCCCCTAAGGAGATCCTTCCGTGCCATGCTCATACAGGCAAAATAATTAGGCCACATGCTTGGCAACCACTGCGTTTGTGTACAATAGCTCCATTCACTTGTCTACAGAAAACACCCCTTTGATAGTGATTATAGGCTTCATACCCCTCCTCTACTTCTGACTCCCAGCATAACCATGACCTCATCTGCTGGTCCATGTTTAGAGACACTCGAGACCACTCAGAAATGCTTTAGGGTGTATTCCTGTATGTTAAGGATCATTTCCAAACCTCAGACAACTGTCCACCAAGGGAACCCATATAAGATGAGGACTAAACCCAGCTGTTATGCCTGATTCGAGCTAGGGTCTCTTTTCCTTTTGTAGAAATTGTGAACCTTGTTAAAAGCAAGAAGAATAGAGTAGGGGATGGGTTAAAGCAGTGGTTCTCAAAGTGTGGGTCGTGGAGGAGCAACATCCGTTTCACCTGGGTACTTGTTAGAAATTCAAATTCTTGGCCTAACTGCAGACCTAGTGAGTTAGAAACTTGGAGGATGGAGCTGAGCAATCTGTTTTAACAAGTCTGTCAGGTGAGTCTTATGCTTGCCAGGGTTTGAGAATCACTACTACTGGGTTATGTAGATATTTAGTAGATAAAATTGATGAGTCTTGTTGGTTGACCTGATATAAAAAGTGAGGGAGAAGAAGAAGCCAAGAACCAGTCTCCCATTTCTAACTTTTTATTTTATTCACAGTAGACTTAACTGAATCTCTACCCTTGTAAGGTAGAAGTTAGGTTATTTACAGATATGTATACCTATCTTCAAATGGGCAGGGTTCTAAAGATTCTATAGTGGGTCATGATTCCAATTCGGTGCTCTTGAAACATGTGATTATTTTATATTTGTACATTATTTTTCAAGGAGATCTTCACAACTTAAAGCACTGGGGGATTAGGAAGAGTAAAGGCCCCCATCAGCTGAGGGACTGCAAACATGTAAAATCAGGGCTAAGACAAGGTGATCTACTGCGGCCATACAAATGTGGGGGACTCAAAATTAATAAATATTTCTCAAAGGAGGTGAGATTTGAACTAGTTCATGCAAGTGCTAAAAGCAGAAAGTGGAGGATGGGTAAAGGGCATTCCAGGCCGAGGTAATAGCAGGCTACTTTTGGGTAGAAAAACTAAAATATAAAACCAAGTATACTTAGTCTTTCCTTTATTATTGTTTATCTGACTTACTCTGGTACAGTTGAGGCAAACAACAGAAATCTACTTGCCCAGGTAAAACTGTCAGCAAATTTCAATCATTCTCATATTCAGAGGAGTAAGTCTAAACTAATAAGTGCACAACTGACGTTCAACTGATGTTGAATGAAATCTAATTCCAAAACTGTATAACACACAGTAAGATTCTTCACAAGGCACCGTATAAAGAACAGGTAGATTCAGATAGCAATCTTAATTCTGTGGCTCCACAAACTACATGT
This sequence comes from Aselliscus stoliczkanus, assembly GCA_033961575.1. Taxonomy (NCBI): domain Eukaryota; kingdom Metazoa; phylum Chordata; class Mammalia; order Chiroptera; family Hipposideridae; genus Aselliscus; species Aselliscus stoliczkanus. The sequence goes on along the minus strand of CM066732.1, from coordinate 98,284,543 downwards.
GAATTTTATTTCCAAGAGACCTCATCTCTGGCATCAGTTTACTTATCTGACCAAAAAAAGAGGGTATCAAATTCTAACATTCAGCTGATGTTTGAAAAATCCTTTGACTGATACAGTGCCAACTAAATTGTGCATTAACAGTTAAGAAATGTGACCTGTGGAGCCCTAAGAGGCACAGTTCAGCATCTCTGTTCCCAAACCGCAGTGGCCACCAAAAATAGCTTTTCTAGAGGACGGAGGAGTGCTTCTTTGGATTCCCCAGTGAGCCCGTGGCTGCCAGCTCCAAAGTTCTCAGCCCTACACAGGGTGCACTTTTAGCCCTCAACACAATGCCAGGCCAGAGCTTTGGGGATGGGAGCCTCCAAGAAAGCACAGTTTGCCATTTGGGCAATCAATGTTTGGCAGAGTTCCAATGCTAATAGGTTATTTTGCTCTGAAAAAGGAGAAATAGAAGGGGTAGTCTAAAGATGGATGAATAGGGGAATGACTGACAATATGGGGCACTCCACTTTGTTGGAGAGATTAAGGAGGCTTGCTGTGAAGTGGTATTATGGGAGCCAGATAAATTAGCAAGACCCACAGGCCCAAGACCTGAAAGAAATAGTGGTACATCAAAACAGCATGCCCCAGGGTACAATCAAATGTCTGGCCAAATCATTATGAACCCTCATAGTCTGGTACTCCATATAGGCATTCCATAGTTAGGAAGCTTATCCTTCACCTCCAGGCAGGTGCAGAACCTCCTTTCTTTGTAGTCTGATTTCACTCAAGGGGCCCCAGACTTATTTTGAGGACAGAGTGGAAGAGTTGGCTTTAGGAGCCCCAAAGTATTCCAAAAACTCTAGGCAGGAGGTGCCACTAAGATTCTTGTTTTGTTAAACAGGGGCCAAGCAAATAAGAACATTGATCACAACCCAAGGAAGCAGAATTAATCACTTCACCTAAGGATCTCAAGTACTACCAGGGGCAGTTTAGGCTGGAGAAGGCATCCAGCCTGCCCTTTTACAGGTTTTTTCACCCCTAGAAAAATCCACTCCCCCCCCACCCCCCCCACCCCCCCCAGTTACTATGGAATTGGAGGTTTGTGGGTAAAAGGACTCCATGGACAGGCAGTGCTGAGTGCTGCCTGGGATGTTATCAGGCCTCTTAAGCCTGCAGTTTCATAGGACACACTCATCGGTACAGTAGAACATCCATTCCCATTAGCTCTTTGGGAGGCCACTCAAGAAACCTGGCTGTTGAGAGAGAAAAATATGATGAAAACATAAGGTAATTCCAGAACTGCAGTGCAATTTCTTTAATCTGTGCCCAACTTTAGATTCCAATACATGTGAAATAGGTTTTTAAAAATGTAAATGGGAGTTTGCTTCATGTAGCTGCAGGACATAAGCTACTTAACCAACTGTTGCAATGTCAGATTTCATAAGCAGCATAGCTGATTTCTTTGCTTGTTTTTAAAGATACTTTGTATAATTTAGATAGGATTGTTTAAATGAATAGCCACAGAACAGAAAAAACATCTAAGAATTATTTTCTAATAATTTTTATGGTGAAAAAAACCCACATATCCATATTCCAATTTTCAATATTTGATATACTGCACATCTGATTATTTTTGAGAGACAAATATTATATTGTCTTGCTGCAAATTAGATCTTTTAGTATGTAATTATAAAATATTATGGCCTATTCCTACTAATATAACTCACATAAAATACCCTTCATTTCTGGTTGAAAGAAAATGACAGAAATGGAAAAACTTTTTCTTCTTTTCCTGAATTCCACAGGTTTATATCTTCCATTTTTCCTGATATAGTAGCTTTTCTATTCATATTATTTTCTTTTTTTAATGCTTATTTACACTTTGGGCCACTCTTTTAATATAATTTCATATCACACTTTCTAATTGCAATTACCACTAAGTTCTACCTCTGCTTATGGTCAAATTCTTTGTGTGGTGGCCACACCTTATTTTGGTGATGGTGGTGGGAAGTGTTAAAAAAAGGTTCAATTATAATGTATGTAAATATTCACTAGAGCATAATGTGATATATGTCCTTTAATTTCATTATTAAACACAAGAATGTTGTATATTTTAATTAATTGGAGCTTGAGACAGTACAAACACCTGGAGTGTATAAAGTGACAACTTGGGGCTGGACTGAGTATGCTCTTTAGAATTTTCTGTGAACTTTTTTGCAATTATTTCTTAATGGATGAATAGATCCTGTGAGACTGTGTCACTATGACTTTAGGTCCGGTACTTAGGGATTGGGTGGACATGTTGGGGGCTCATGCCCATGGCCAGGAAAGTCTTTACTTTAGACAGTTGAAGTTTAACAAAACTGGAGAGAGACTGAAAATAATTGAAGGGATCAACAAAAGATCAAAATCAGACAAACAGTCCTGAAGGAGCAAGATGAGTCTTAAGCAGAAATACCTGGTCAGAATCTGGAGGGAGCATCTGGAGAAACACACTGGGAATAAAGAAAGGAATTTGGAGGTCTATTTTTTTGTTGTCGCAAATGTGTGTGATAGTAGAGGCTTAAAGATTTAAAGGAGCTCTGGGCTTGGCCCCCTGTGGGAAGGATATTTAAAATATTTAACCATCAGTGAGGCACACTGAATATCTCACTAACCAAGACTGCTAGAGCGCACTGGAGCTGGTTCTGGGGCTCTCTGTGGGGCCAGACACTCTTCAGTGCTGCATCATGGGGTCCCAGGGAAGAGAGGAAAAGCCTTTCAGGGTAGTGACTATTTGCCGACCGATAGAGAAATAGTTCAATATTTGAATGACCAGCAAGTCCTATTGGAGCATGACAAGCTCTTTCCATCAGGCTTCTTTCAGGTGGTATAAGTTGGGAACTTCCAAGAAGCCACAAGGGCTCAGGTGTTTTTGAGGTATGATAGGGATCTCAAGGAATTCAGTCTTCCTCTTCCGACTGTAGCCTCAGTGGTAGCAGGCATCAGAGCCTCCTACATTGCCTTCCCTGGTTCTCCATTTGTGTTTTCCAGAGATGGGGTCTAAATGGTCCAGGTTTTACCCTCCTGTGGAGGAGCAGTGGGTCCATCCTACCTTTTCCATGTTTCCAAAATGCAACTCTGATCATTTCTCTTTTTTAAAATCCTTCAAGCTTTTCCCCTTGACCACTGGATAAACAGTCTTTCAGCTTTGTCTCCTATCATCCTGTATATGCATTTTTTTCCTGCTGAAATAATTATCAGCCTCTCATCACCTCCTAATTCCAGGGTAGACTCCCTCCTCAGTGTTGCTGGGTTGTACCTTGGGGGACCTTATTATAGCACTTACCACAGTGAAATGTCAATATTTACTTAGATGTCTGCCTCTCTCTAGACTGTGAGCTGTTTGAAGGGCAGAGATTATATCTTTATACGATTAGTATCTGAGGTTTTACATAGGGACTCAGTAAAGGTTGATTGTAGATGTGCATGAATGAAAATGTTACCTCTGTTAAAGAGAATTATTTATAATGTAAATGTACAGTTACCTCTGATTTGAGCTAAATAGATTTAAAAAATGAACACATAGATTTTCTGGTCTTGAGAGTTATATTATCGTGACTTTAAATGCTGGTTAGTTGTGATGGTTGCACAACTCCAGGAATATAATAAAACCCACTGAATTGTATACTTTAAAATGGTAATCTTAGGATGTGAATTATATCTCAAGTTACACATCAATTTCTTGGTTTGGATAATATACTATAGTTATATAAGATGTTACCATTGGGGGAAGCTGGGGGAAGAATACATGAGACGTCTTTATACTATTTTTATAACTTCTTGTAAGTCTTATTATAATAAAAAGTTTTTAAAAAGTGATTAGTTTACCTGAGCAAATATGTTTATTATATTTAGTTAGGATTTATGGTTCAGAATGACTGTAGAATGTTTTTTCACTTGATTAGGATGCAGTTACCTTTCAAAATTATGTAGGATTATTTATAAGAAGATAGATTTTGACATATGACACTTGAAAATAAAATAAAGTCAATTATGGCCTAATAAAAAAATAAATTAAGGGCTTAGAAATATCTTGGTGTTTTTGTGGGTTTTTTTGAGAAGATTTTATTGGGGTATTGGGGGAGGGGAACAGCGTTGGAGAATCGGGGAAGGGGAACAGACAGGTTGCTGTCCTTTTGTTCTTCAGTCTATCTGTGGAGGACGTTGCTTCACTGGCCCATGTTGGAATCATCATTGCGCTCTTCCCGAGTGAGGCAGTCGCTCACAGGCCATTGGACGGCCGCTCACAGCAGCTCACGGCAGCTCACGAAAGTGCATGCCAGCTGCCGTCCAGCCCCACTGCAGTTTATGCAATTGCCAGCGACTCACAGCATCCCAGCTCCAGGTGCAGTTGTTGTTCACCACCTTAGCTGTAGAGAGCAGTGTCACTGGCCCTCATGTGTGATCCGAATCCCGGGCCCTGCTTCTCAGAGCAGCAAACCAACTCTTAACCAACGTGCTACTCGGCTGGCCCTCTTGGTGGTTTTTTATGCTTCCTTATTTTTTTATGGTTCGCTGTTCTTCTCCTTATAATGTTTCTCTGACATGATTATAATTAAAATGAATGTACTGACACATTATGCATATCATACATGCATAGTGCCATTATTGTGTTTTAAGAGTTTTTTCATATAATGTCCACATTATATATTTTAATTGTAATATGTATTAATTGATCTATTTTAAAGTTTATTGAGCAGTTACTGTGTTTTGGGCTCTGTGATAAGCACTCTGTGTGCATTCGTTTATTTAATCCTACTTAACAGAATATGTTATTGTCCCTAATTATAAATGAGTACAATAAGGCTTAGAGATGTTAAATAACCCCCCTAAGGTCTCATAGCTAGTCATTGTGGGAGCTGGGATTCTGTATGACCTGAGAGTTATTCTTTTAAAATTTTTTATTAGTTTCAGATGTATGAAACAATATAATACTTAGACATTTACACCCCTCACAAAGTGATAACCCCCTCCCCCAATCTACTACCCCTCTGACATCATGTGTATCTGTTACAATTCCACTGACTCTATTCCCTATATGCTGTACTATCCCCTGACTATATATATATATATATATATATATATATATATATATATATATATATAAAATTATAGTTCACATTCAGTATTATTCAGCTTCAGGTGTACAGCGCAGTGGGCAGGCACCTACACCGTCCATGAAGTGGTCTCCCTCTCAGAGTTGTTCTTAACTGCTCTGTCATGAAGCAGGCAGTGTAGTCCAAGGGAAAAAAACACTGACTTGGGGAGTCTGGAGACTTGTGTTAAATGACTGATTCTCTGATTAACTTTGAGGACTTGAGCAGGTAACTTCGCCTCTAAGATGCAACTTAACCTCTTATCTGCAAAATGAGGAGGCTCAAATAGGAGACCCCTCCACTCTCTTTTATCACAAACATTCTGTAGTTTACAAGAAATTTGTTCATTGCTCAATAGTGTTTTCCTTTGTGTTCCCTCTGTGAAGGATATTCTTCAAAGATGCAAATATTCCTTTTTAAGTAAGAGATCTCAGAGGAAGAGCTTGGTGACTGCTTCAGTCCGTGACCGGGCCCTTGGTTTTGCAGAACACAAAATATAGTTTTATTTCCTCATTCAACACAGATCAGATTCTGGGGGATTGACTCATGCTAATCAAAATCATAAGAGGTTTTTATTTGTTTGTTTTTTGTAATCCAGAATCTCAGTTTGTTAATTATAGTGGGATAAATGAATACTAGTTTCTGCCATTGTACTCATAGACACTTCTTCAAGATCAGAAGCTTTGGAAAACCAAATTAGAAAGTTGTTTTGGAAGGCAAAGGGAATCAAATGGTATTGAGGGATGCTCTTCCAGGTTGTATAAAAGCCTTATAAGCTATCTCTGTCCCACAGCAAAGTTTTAGTAATTATGTATCTACCAGAATCAGTTTTTCTTTCTTCCTTGAATAGTACTTATTAAATGCTGACAATGTTGTCTCTTTAGTCCTTCCCCTACCTCATGCAGATTATTGTATATATGTTAATAATGCAGCTTTAATTTTTTTTTTTAAAGATTTTATTGGGGAATTGGGGAAGGAGAACAGCATTGGGGAACCGGGGAAGAGGAACAGACAAGTTGCTGTCCTTTTGTTCTTCAGTCTAGTTGTGGAGGACTCCCTCATATGTGGGATCCGAACCGGGGCCGCTGGCAGCTCTTAACCAACGTACCACTTGGCCCGTCCAGCTTTAATTTTTTTATTTTTTTATTTTTTTTATTTTTTATTTTTTATTTTTTTTGAGGGCAGTATCACTGGCCCTAGCTTTAATTTTTTTTAAGGTATATCCCAGATCCCAGTTTAGAGGATACACTTTGCTTACTTTGATTAGACTTGAGTGTTTCTCAAGACCCGTTTTATTTATTTTTTATTTTTTTATTTTTTTATTTTTTTAACTGAGCCATCTTGCCACCTGTTGGCAGCTCAGCTTGGGCTGGGCATCGAACTACGGTTGCTCAGAGCTCAGCTCATACTCTTGAGCAAGCTCTTAACCAACTGAGCCACTTGGCCGGCCCCCTCAAGACCCTATTTTAAATGCCACTTTCTTCCCTGTTAGTGGACTTGGCCAAATAAATTTGTTTTTATATTTTTTATTGGGGAATTGGGGAAGGAGAACAGTGTTGGGGAATCGGGGAAGGGAAACAGACAAGTTGCTGTCCTTTTGTTCTTCAACCTAGTTGTGGAGGACATCGCTTCACTGGCCCATGTTGGTATTATCATTGCGCTCTTCCCGGGTAAGGCAGATTGGTCCCCGGCCATTGAACAGCCGCTCGCGGCACCTCATGCTGGCTGCCAGCCACTCACGGTAGTTTATGGCAGCCCACTGCAGCAGGCGTACGTTGTTGCCGGCGACTCATGGCAGCCCAGCTTCAGGTCAAGCTGTTGTTGACCATCTTAGCTGTAGAGAGCAGTGTCACTGGCCCTCATGTGGGATCCGAACCGGGGCCCTGCTGCCCAGAGCTGGCGTCCCAAGCCATCTCTTAACCAACACGCTACTCTGCCGGCCCCCAAATAACTTTTAAAATTTTATGTTGACTTTTACTAGTAAGTCTTATAAAAGGGGCCTTCTTTTAAACTTGCATGTCAGATTCTAAGGGGGATTCTGCTATGGTCCTCATTCATATGACTACATTGTCACTCTATCATAGGCAATATTGATATCCATAGGAGGCACACTCCGCATATGTTATGGAACATAAGAGTTAATTCTGATATATTTTAAAGGTTTCTACTATTCTTTTGCTCTCAAGTTTCCAAATACAGTAATACCTTGCTTTGCGAGCATAATTCATTCCAGAAACAAACTACTTGTATTGCAAGTCCTTGCTCATTTACCACGTTAAAACACATTAGAAATGTTTGCTTGTCTTGCGGAACACTTGCAAACCACGTTACTCGCAATTCAAGGTTTTACTGTACTGTTTTCTGTATCTCATACAATATAAACTTGCCTTTTTCAAAAGTCAGATTTATTGGGGTACAGTTTACATAGAGTAAAATTCACTCTTTTATAGGTGTACGGTTCTTTGAAATTTTGACAAATATATGTAAGTTGTACAACCACCATATGTAGGCTATTTTCACAATCCCATAAAGTTCCCTGGTGCCCCTTTATGGTCACTCCCCTTTCCCCTCCTGGCAGCCACTAACCTGATTTCTGTTTTGCTTTTACTACAGTGTCATATAAATAGAATCATATAATATGTAATATTTTGAGTCTGGCTTCTTTCACTTAGCATGGTGCTTTCTTGAGATACAAATTACATATAATGAAGTTCATCTGTTTAAGATATATAATTCAACAGTTTTTAATATATTTACAGAGTTGTGCTATCATCAAAATAATCTGATTTTAGAGCATTTATATCACTCCAAAAAGAAACCTTGTACCCATGATCAGTCACTCCCATTTCCTGTCTCCCTCCCACCAACCCTTTACCTAGGCACATACTAATCTACTTTTTGTCTCTATAGATTTGCTTTTTCTGGACATTTCTCATAAATGGTATCATACAATATATGGTTTTTTGTAACTGACTTTTTTTTTTTAAATATTATTGGAGAACAGTGTGTTTTTCCAGGACCCATCCGCTCCCAGTCAAGTAGTTTTCTTCAGTCCAGTTGTGGAGGGTGCTGCTCCATGGTCCCATGTGGGGATCAGACAGGCAACCTTGGTGTCATGAGCCTGGGCTCTAACCACCTGAGCTAACCAGCTGCCCCTGAAACTGACTTCTTTTGCTTTGCATAATGATTTTAAGGCTCATTCAAGTAGTAACTTGCATTAGTACTTCAATCTATTTCATTGTCAAGTAATTTCCCACTGGATCACATTTTGTTTATTCATCAGTTGAGGGACATTTTTGCATTGTTCCTCACTTTGGCTATTATAGGTAATGCTATGATCATATAAATGACCATACAAGTTTTTGTGTGGACATATGTTTTCATTTCTCTTGGGTATGATGTGAACATTTGTATACCCGTTTTGTGTAGAAATATGTTTTTATTTTTTCTTGGATAGATTCCTAGGAGTGGAATTGTTGGGTCATATGGTAACTTGATGTTTAATATTTGAGGAATTGTCAAACAGTTTTCTGAAGTAGCTGCATGAGAGTGCCAATTTCTCCACATCTTCACCAATCCTAACTATTTGTCTTTTTGATTATAGCCATTCTGTGGGTGTGATGTACTATCTCATTGTAGTTCTGATTTTCATTTCCCTAATGATTGAAGATGTTGACCATCTTTTCATATGCTTATTAGCTATTTGTATATCTTTTGAGAAATGTGTATTCAAATCTTTTGTCCATTTTTATTTATTTATTTATTTATTTTAGAGGGCAGTGTCACTGGCCCTCACATGTGGGATCCGAACCAGGGATGCTGGCATTCCAAGCCAGCTCTTAACCAATGCGCCCTTGGCTGGCCCTGTCCATTTTTTTTTTTTGAGGGTAGTGTCACTGGCCCTCATGTGGGATTCGAACCGGGGCCGCTGGCTTCCCAAACCAGCGCTTAACCACCGCGCCACTTGGTGGGCCCTGGACCTGTCCATTTTTAAAATGGGTTATTTGTCTTTATGTTTGAGTTGTATGGGTTCATTATATACTCTGGATACAAGTCCTTTAACCAATAGAGTAGTCCTCCATTGTCTTCTGGGGATACTTTCCAAGACCCCCAGTGGATGCCTGAAACCACAGATAAGTACTGAACCCTATGTATACTGTTTTTTCCTATACATACATACATACCTATGATAAAGTTTATAAATTAGACACAGTGAGAGATTACCAACAATAGCTAATAATAAAATAGAGGAATTATAACAATATACTGTAATAAAACTTATGTGAATGCGATGTCTCTCTCTCTCTCTCAAAACATCCTATTGTACTGTATATACAACATAGATGTGCTGGACAAAAGGATGATTCATATCCCAGGCAGCTCAGAGCAGGATGGAATGAGATTTTATCACACTATTCAAAATGGTGTGCCATTAAAAACTTATAAATTTTTTATTTCTGGAATTTTCCAGATATTTTTGGACCATGGACCATAGTTGACCATGGGTAACTAAAACCACAGAAAGCAAAACCATGGATAAGGGGAGACTACTAAAGATGTTTTATAGATATTGCCTTCTATTCTGTGGGTTCTCTTTTCACTTTCTTGAGAGTATCTTTTGAAGCACAATAGGTTTTAATTTTGATAAAATTCAACTTTGTTTTGAATTTTGATAAAATTCAACTTAATTTTGATAAAATTCAATTTTGTTTTTGATTGCTTGTGTTTTTGGTGTCATATCTAAGAAATTACTTCCTAACCCAAGGTCAAGAAGATTTATTTCTGTATTTTCTAATGAGTTTTGTAGTGTTAGCTCTTACTTTAGATGTATGGTCAACTTTGAGTTAATTTTTGTATATGCTATGAGGTAGGGGTCCAAATTTATACTTTAACATATTACTATCAAGTTGTCCGGCACCATGAGGTGGAAAGACTATTCTTTCCGAATCAAAGTGTCTTGGTCCCTTTTGTTGAAGATCAATTGAATATATATATATATATATATATATATATATATATATATATATATATATATTTATTTCTGGACTCTTAATTCCGTTCTATTGATCTATTCCATTTATCTGAATATCTTTATATCAGTACCACTCTCTCTGGATTACTTGAGCTTTGTGGTAAGTTTTGAAATCAGAAAGTAAGAGTCTGCCAACTTTGTTATTTTTCAAGATAATTTTGGCTATTCTTAGTCCATTGCATTTCTGTGTAAATTTTAGAATCAACCTGTCCATTTCTGCAAAAAAGCCAGGTGGAATTTTGATAGGAATTGTATTGAATCTATACATCAATTTGGGGAGTATTGCTATTCCTTACAAATATTAAAACTTCTGATTCATGAACATAGGATGTCTATCCATTTATTTGGTTCTTTAATTTTTTTAACAGTGTTTTGTGGTTTTTGTGTAAGCATGATGCTTTTGAGATTCATTCATGTATGTTTGTGCATGTATTAGCAGTTTGTTCCTTTTCATTATGGAGTAGTATTCTGTTTTATGGATATATCACAATTTGTTTATCCATAAACCAGCTGATAGACATTTGAATTGTTTCCATTTTTGACAATCATGAATAAAGCTGCAAAAGATATTTACATACAAGTTTTTATATAAACGTAGGTTTTCATTTTATTTGGGTAAATACATAGAAGTGGAGTTGCTGGTTGTATATCAGTGTATGTTTACCCTTATAAAAAACTACGAAACTGTTTTCCACAGTGGCTGTACTATTTTACATTCCCATAGGCAATATGTGAGAATTCCAGTTGTCCACATCTTCACCAACACTTGGTATTATTATTTTTTAAAATAATAATGGGTGGATAGTGTTATTTCATTGAAAACTTAATTTTTCTAATGACTTATGATATGAAGCATGAAAGTCATGAAATCCTAGACTTTTAGAGTTTGAAGAGACAGGAAAGAGTTCATTCTTTGTTTTTACACAGTGTTTCTCAGACATATTTCATGGGCTGTCTGAGGCTAGGAGTTGGGGGAGTTGGGGGACTGAGGAGCATGCCGAGTGGGTAGGGATCTGAACTCCCTATCCAAAAGGGTTCTACTTTTACCAGGTTTTTAAAATATTGTATTTTCATGTCAGATATTATTAGAAAAGGGATACTTCTGCTAAAAAAAAAAAAATGTTCGAAAGCTTCTGAAGTCACTCTTTTTAGAGGGCAAAACAGACCCAGAGAAGTAAATCGACTTACTTAAAGTCATATAGTTAGTCTGGAGTAGGCTTATACTCCAGTGCTGTTTATTCTACATCATACTATCTTGCCCTAACTCTAAAATTCTAGTTTATATTAGCTCAAGGAAGAATTATAATAAAAAACCTGATCAAAATTTGTTAAAATCATAAATATTTTGAAAAGAAGTTTCTTTTATATTGAAAATTAGTACATGGAAACTAAGTCATCTTTCATGAATTAGCTGCACCAAGAGAGTTAGGGTTATCTTTTCTTTAGGAAACCAATTTCTAGTACAAAACCTTCTAAAATTACTGTGCTTGGTTTCTCAGTAATGTAGAAAATGTGGCACAACTGTCAGAAGTTATAAATGACAATAGATTATGGAAATAGGTGAGACGACAAGCAGGAATTTGCTGTGGGGAAACAAACATTATATTTTGTTATGCATTTTGACAAACACCAGCAATGGCTCATCAGTGTTGAAAGGGTAAAACTGAATTCATTAGACACAATCATAATGGTTAGAATACGTTATATTTTATAAGAACGAGTCAGTTCTAAAATCCTTTACTGAGGTTTTTCTAAAAATTACTAGAGTGTGAAAGCAGATCAATCATATATTGGCAATTCTGAGATTGGCTGCAGGACTGATGAGTAAGCAGTGCATGGATAGATTGAGCAGAATTTTATTAGAATGCTTTTGGTGGATTTGAGTAGAAGTTTAATTAAATAATGGTATAGTGAAAGGATTCAGAAAACTTGAAGTCAAGTCTTGGCTCTGTTTCATACTATTTCTGTGACCTTGAATGAGTCATTTAACTTCTGTGACTTTTTCATGTTTTTGTTTTTCTTTAAATCAGAGGAGATGATAGTAATGTCTGTCCAGCCTACTTCCCAGGGGAGAGAAAAAAATGGTAAAATATATATGAAAGCACTTTGTAAATTATAAAGTATTATTCAGCTATAGTTTTAGTTTTATTAATAATAACCTTTGGAATTATGATATATAGTTTTTTGTTTTGTTTTGTTTTGTTTTTTACAAATAGCTTTTCTTCCTCATATTTTGCTATAATTTACTTGCACTTTTTGCCTCGGTCCCATGTCTGTAGTTTTAGGGGCAAGTTTTTCTGTCCTTAGTCCTCCTCTTCTTTCAAATAGGTGACTCTTCCTCACTTCTGTCCGTTAGAAGAGATTATTGTGTTAATTTCCTCCTAAGGAAAAGATGAGTTGGTTTTTATTTTGTACAGATATTTAGCTTAACAAGCCTGGCTGAAGCATTAAACTTAGAAGCTGCATGTAGTAGGTTTTCTTGCTTGGCATCAAATTTCCCTTCCTTGTGGTTGTTCAGTTTCTTATACATAACACTGCCTTTTCTCCGGACTCGCTGCTTCCTATAGGTGTGTTTGACACCTAATATGCCTTCACCTTGGTCAAGTCCATTTGTTGGTCTGTAACTGAGTTCATGATACTTTATCAAGATATACTTTGTGGACATGAGTGGTGGAATCATATATTTCAACTCCTCCAATATTGACAAGAAGAGATTGCATTTACTGATCTGGTTTCTCTGTCTTAGATGGAGTTAAGGGTCTTTGTCAGTCTTCAGAAACTGTAGATACTGGAAACACTCTTTTTTCTTTCTTGGTAAAATGGAAGTATCTTCCCTTTCAGATATCTAAAGCTGATGAGGTTGTCAATTTTAGTGTTATTTCCTTTTCTTCCTGGTTGAGAGAGGGAACTTTTTTTTTTTTTTAAGAAATTTTATTGGGGAACAGTGAGTGTTTTTTTCAGGACCTATCAGCTCCAAGTCAAGTAGCTGTTTCAATCTAGTTGTGGAGGGCACAGCTCACTGGCCTATGTGGGAATCGAACCGGCAATCTTGGTGTCATAAGCCTGCTCTCTAACCGCTTGAGCTAACCAGCCTCCCGACAAAAGGAACATTTTTTACCTGAGGGTTTTCAAAGTCATTTTGAGTGGTGGCCACTCTCTATCTTATCAACTTCTTTATATTCAAGTTAATGGAAAAAATAAACTTGTGTATTTTAAATATTCCTGAGATGAATGGGTATTTTGGAGAAAAATCATGTCTAGCATAAAATACAGTTTCATTCTTAGGAGACTTATTGGGTTGTCGGAAAAGTCATGATGTATTTTTTCTGTTTTTCGTTGCAAAAATACATCATGACTTTTCCAACAACCCAATATTTATGCTTTTTTGTTACACTTGCCTTCATCATTTGGAGTAACATTTTAAAATAACATACCTCAGTTTTAAAAATCAGAGACTAGTTTTAAAAAAAGTCCCTGAATTTAATTCTAAACTAAAGAAAAGGAAATAGAAATGCTAATGTGTTTGTAACTTATTTAGAATTACTGCTGCGTTATGTTATACTCTTTATTTTAGAAAACATCATTTGTAAAGTAAAATTTAAAAAAACTGATTTATAGGGATACTGCATTAAAAACCAGCAGCTAGTCATTTAAAGAGTACTCTCATTAGTAATGATGTTCTAGGGTCATCAGTTGAGTTACTCATTGGGAATTCAAAGGTTGACATGTATTTTAATCATTCATATCTAGGGGAAAATCATACTTTGGCCTAGAAAAATCTGATTTCTAAAAATACTACAGGCACAGTTTTCTCAGTGTGCATTATTGTATGCTCCATAGTACATTAAAAACAAAAACAAAAATGCTGGGTCCCTAAACACAGCCTTGTAATTATAACCAAAAGCTTACAGTGTTGAATACTAAGTAGGCCAGAAACTCATAACCAGTTAAATTGGGCAACTTGAACTGCTTAATGATTTGGCTGGAAATAGAATGAATTCTCTGAAATATGGTGAGAATTATAATATGGATTTCATATTTTTCAGTAATATGTACATGAAACCATATTATAAAGTTGCCACCTTTCTATGATAGCCTAGTGTATTTTTGTGTAAAACATCTAAATACAAAATACACTAATATACTTTAAGAAAAACAGGTCCATATGCTTAGGGCATCTTCGTGAGGCATCTTTGTGGACTCTTAAAAATTCTTCTTGTAGGAATACATCTTGTCACCAAGCTATGAGTACTGTAGATTTTAATGGTTGTGTATTTTTTAAACATAGCAACATGAATAGGCTGTATCAATTAAAGCATTATCAGTTATAGTAGTATAGGTATATCATGAGTCACAGCATAGATGACTTTCTAAAAAAATTGATTGTATATGGAAGTATTTTTAAAGGAACTGTTTACAAAAACCTGTAGCAAATCTCATTATTCAATGAAAAATCATATATAAGTTAAATTAATACATAAGTTGACCTAGAATTTTCATGTTCTGGATCTGGACAAGGTAACCCTTTCTAGAGTAGAAGACAAAAGCTAGCCAGGTTTATCTAAGCCCCATTAGGAGTGGCTAGCCAGTGTCAGAGACACAGCCTGCTTTGTTTGGAAGAGTCCCTGGTTGGGCCTAGAATTGCTGTTGGGGCCAAAAAGAGAATAAGTGTAAGGACTCTCAACTCCCAAGGGAAAAATCTTGGGAAACAAGAGATTTCTTTCTATGTTCAAAGAGATATCTGAAAACATAGTTTACATACTTTTAAATAAACAATCATGTAGTTTTAAAAAGTGAGTTTTGGGACATCTATATTTGAGAAGAAAACCTAAAAAGTAATATTTAAAAATCAGAAGGACAATTTATATGCTAATAATACCTTCTCTCCAGGAATAAAAGGGCATGTCATTTCTATATATCAGACAATATGCAAAAGGTTGAATATTATATTCTACCCCTGCATGTGTTTCGAGATTTTTTTCTTTTTTTTAAAGATTTTATTGGGGAATTGGGGGAGGGAACAGACAAGCCGCTGTCCCTTTTGTTCTTCAGTCTAGTTGTGGAGGACGTTGTTTCACTGGCTCATGTTGGTATTGTGATCATTGCGCTCTTCCCGGGTGAGGCAGTCACTTGCCGGCCATTGGCTCACGGCAGCACGCTGGCTTCCTGGCCACTCACGGTAGCTTATGACAGCCCACTGCAGTAGGGGCTGCAGCCTACACCATCGCCTACGACTCATGGGAGTCCAGCTACAGGTTGAGCTGTTGTTCACCATCCCAGCTGTAGAGGGCACAGTGTCACTGGCCCTCATGTGGAATGTGAACCGGGACCTGTTTCTCAGAGCTGACATCCCAAACCAACTCTTATCCAACGTGCCACTTGGCCGGCCCTTGGTCTTTTTCTATAACATATGGAAGAGAGTTTTAGTGTACTATATCTAAATAGGGAAATAGTTACCATATGTTTTTTTAAAAAGTATGTTCAGGTAGTCTTAACTGAATTTGATACTAACAGAAATTATATACAAATAACCACCATATTTGTGGGTAAAATAATTCCTCATTTTGTCATCATGTCATATTGGAGCTCACATATTTTGATGAATGGTGATGAAATAAGGGTCCCCAGAAATCTGCTGTCAACTAAACCCCTATAAAATCTGATGCAGCAGGTCCTGGGGTGACTTCACATTCTACCTACATTTACTATGAAGAGAAGTGTGCTTCAATGTTTTTAGGGTAACTGTTCTGAGCAGCACTCTGCCACCCCTTCTCTCTCCTTTCAACTGTTTTCTTAGGAACTTCACTTCTTTTAACTTCCCCCTTCTATCTGGTCATTTTAGGTCTCAGATATATATATATATATATTTAGGTATCTTTTCAAATTTGTCTTTTTGGATTCCAATTGCAAGGCATCATTTGGTTAAAGGTAACCTTCTTGTAAGGTCCGGGGCAATGGAGAAGAATCTAGGGGACCATGTTATATTTTCCTGATGGAAGAAAAGGCTGTAGAGTGTCCTGAAGGATTACATGCCAGGTGAGAATAAAAGGTGATTCAGGCCTTTCAGGAAGCCAGGAGTAAATGGAGGCAAAGAGAGTAAATTCAAGCTTAATGAGGGAAGTAGAAATAAGAGTTAATTATTAAGTGCATACGTTTTATACTTAGCAATTTCTATTGAATAAAATTAAAGTTGCCTCATTGAGGGCTCGTGCATTTTTCATGTGAGTTCTCTGTGTCAAATGATTGCATTTGTGCACAGGAATAATCAAATAGAGCGATTCGAAGTAGTAAGCGATGGGGTGGAGTAGCCTAGGTGATTCTGAAATGGTATCGATCAAAGAGCAACAGGGAGAGAAGAAACCTTTGAAGTAAAGGAGGCCTATAGCAGCAGTGAGTGTTACGATGGAATAGCATTTAACTTAGCTTGGCAGAAGAGGAGCTAGGGTATTAAGATCAGCACCTAGGAGAGAATCAGAAGGGAAAGGATGAGTAGGGGTGGAGAAAATGTATAATCTGGACTATCAAAAATGAAATCTCTTGGGGAGATTAGTTAACTTCAATTCTTTGCATTGTCCCAGCCTTCAAATATAATTGCACCTACAATTTTAGCTCTTCACTCCCATATACCTTTTAAATTGATACCTGGATTCTGACTGGGCAGTGAAAATACAGTTTATGTTCATTTTCAGGTAGTGGGACTGTTAAAAAAACACAAGCTTTTACAACAAATAACTGCTCTTGTGATTACTAGTAGAGTTTCAATTCTGTGTGCCACCAAAAATAAAATTGGCTTTAACACACAGGAATCACAAAGCAAGTCTGTATGCATACATTCTCCTGCTGATCCTTGTGAGAGCTTAATCAAATGGGTGATCTTCTATATGGGAAAGAATTTTAAACACAGAAGGAGTCTGATACACAGTCTAGTCTGATTTTAAAGGTTTAGAGATTTTAAAAAATTAATATTAATTGCATGGTAAAATTATTTTCTTCTTAATTGAGAAATCACTCAAAAAGCATGAAACTTATGTTTAAACAGCTGGATAAACTATGTCATGGTCCATTCTGTTTAGTGTATTCTTTCTTTTGCTACAATAGGTGTTCTTCCTCCATATAAACAATTTGATTTGTTCTCAGTTAAATAAATTATTTCTCCTTTTCAGTGAAGGATTGCTAATCTATTTATTGATTGGTCATAGTGTTTCTAGTCACTTTACTTGCTTAGAAAATTGTACTATTAATTGATATTAGCATCAGTGTATCTTAGAACAGAGGATTAATAGGACCAGTGTTCTGCATCATTCTACATGGACTTTTCTCAGTGACTGTATGACACATTTGAAGTTAAGTTGTATTAATGAAATGCCTCATTAAAGTGCTTAGAATGCTTTAGAGCGGGGGCCTTGGAATGGATGCCATGCAGTCACCCAAAAGATATTTATTTTAAAAAAGTTTTTTATTTTTAAATTACAGTTGATATACAATATTTTATTAGTTTCACATGTACACAGTGATTAGACAATTATGTAACTTACAAAACGATCACCCTGATAAATCTAGTACTCATCAGACACCATACATAGTTATTACAATATTACTGAATATATTCCCTATGCTATACTTTACATTTCTATGACTACTTTGTAGCTACCAGTTTGTACTTCTTTTTTTTTGTGAGGGGGGTGGAATTTGGAGGAGAGGAACAGCGTTGGGGAATCGGGGAAGGGGAACAGACAGGTTGCTTCCTTTTGTTCATCAGTTTCGTTGTGGAGGACATCGCTTCACTGGCCCATGTTGGTATTGTGATATTGTGCTCTTCCCAGGTGAGGCAGTCGGTCACCGGACATTGGATGGCCGCTCAGGGCAGCTCACAGCAACTCACGAAAGCACACACCAGTTGCTGGCCAGCCCCACTGCAGCCTATGCCGTTGCAGCCTATACTCACGGCAGCCCAGCTCCAGGTCTAGCTGTTGTTCACCATCTTAGCTATAGAGGGTGCAGCGTCAGTGGCCCTCATGTGGGATCCGAGCCCTGCTGCTCAGTGCTGGCGCTTCCAAGCCAACTTTTAACCAGGGCTCCACTTAGCCGGCCCTAATACTTCTTGTAATACTGGTTTGGCGTTGATGAACTCCTTTAGCTTTTCCTTATCTGGGACAAAAGGTGTTTATTGAATATCTCTTATATGCCAGGCACTAGGCCAAGTACAGAGGTTAAAGAAGAAAGTCAAGGCCACCAGGATCCAGATGTCTGGGGAAGAGAGAGCATTGTTGCTGCCCTTCTTTTCCTGGACTATGGTCAGTAATTGCAGGTGCTTTTTCCCACTGAGCATTTTTCTTAATCTTGTGCTCTCTGCAGCCACTACTAGTTTCTTGGCAGTGAAACTATTGGCCTTTTGTTTATTATTATTATGTTGAAAAGTCTACTTGGTAAAGACAGATATCTTAGAAAAAAATTACTAATTAAAGAGTTATTTGGATTAAAGAATGCTGAAAAATATTAAATCTGTTGTCATTTGCTTCAATTGGAATGATTCGTTGACTTTCAGAAATAGTGACTGAGTTTAGATAAAAACACTCAGTGATTTCTCACTTTGGATAAACCCTAGTTTCTGAATAAGTAGTGGTAGCAGTCATTAGAAGAAAATAGAATTGTTTAATCTTTGCATGGGGAGAGCTTTAGAAGCATAAAGATAATGGAAGAAATAAAAAAAGGGAAAGGGCTGGCTGAGTGGCGCGGTGGTTAGGCGCTGGCTTGGGAAGCCAGCGGCCCCGGTTCGGGTCCCGAACCCGACCAGTGACACTGCCCTCAAAGAAAAAAAAAAAAAGGGAAAGATCAAAAGGTATACCACATGAAAATTAAAATTTTTTCATGTCAAAAATACCAAAAACAAAAGCTAGAAGGCAAGCAAAAATTCAGGAGAAAAATTTGCAGCTAATATGGCAAAAGATTAATGTCCTTAGTAAAAATAATGAAAATGCCTTATATAAACTCTAAAAAAAGAACCCAATAGCTCAATGGGATAAATGCCACAAAATGGACAGTATAATTAGGAATTACAGTTGGTTAATAAACATGTGAAAAATGTTTACTTCATACTCATTAGTAAGCAAAAAGCCATAAGGTAAAATGAGATACCAGTTTTTATGATTTACGTTAGCAAAAAACTAATTCTCAATTATGGTAAGAATACACTGAGTGCAAGTTTACATTGATACAGTCTTTCTGAAAAGATCGGCAAGTTCACCCCTAGGATTCTCCCCTAAGAAAATGAGTAAAAGTACAAGAAAAGAATTTTTATATCAAGGTGTTCATAAGCACATTATTTAAAATTGTGAAAAAATATTAAACTTACATATAAAATAGAAGAATGGTTAAATAAGTTGTGGTATAGCAGATGGAATAATATATAGTTAATAATATATATAAAGACAATTCAAAAGCTACTCTTATACAAATTTAAATGTATATTATAATCCGAACTATATAAAGTAATTGATAGAAAGATATTTGAAGATACATTAATTTGCTGTGGCTGCTGTTATTACCACAAACTTGCTGGCTTCAAACAACAAACATTTATTATGTCATGGTTCCAGGAACCAGAAGTCTAAGATCAGGATCAATGGATTGAAATCAAGGTGTTGGTGAAGCTGCACTCCCAAGAAACTCTAGGGGAGAATGTTCCTTGTCTTTGCGCTTTGTTATGGCTGTAGCCGTTCCGTGGCTTGTGGCTGCGTCACTCCAATCTCAGTCTCTTTGCCTTCTCTTCTGTGGGTGACCTCCCTTGGTCTCTCTTGTGATATAAGCACACGTGATTGCATTTAGGGCCCACTTGGCTAATTCAGATTAATCTCCTGAATTTAATTTAATCAATCACATCAACAAATACCCCTTTCCTTATAAGGTAACACAAGTGCCAGGGATTGGACCTGATGTTTTGGGGGCAATTATTCAGCCTGTTACAGAAAGTAATACATAAAAAAAATTTTTTTTTTAATTTTTAAAATATTTTAGTGGGTAACAGTTTGATTTCTCCAAAACTCATCACCTCCAAGTCAAGTCATTGTCCTTCAATCTAATTGTGGAGGGCACAGCTCAGCTCCAAGTCCAGTCGCCATTTTCAATTTAGTTATGGGTGGCGCAGCCCACCATCCCATACGGGAATTGATCCAGCAACCTTGTTGTTAAGAGCATGTACTCTGAGCCACCCGGCTGCCCACTGGCAGCAGCTCAGTTCAAGTTGTTGTCTTCAATCTAGTTGCAAAGGGTGCAGCTCACTGGCCACTGTGGGAATTGAACCTGCAACCTTGTTGTTAAGAGCATGTGCTCTAACCAACTGAGCCACCCAGCCATCCAATACATCAAAATTTTAATGATTATCTCTGGGTATTTTGACTATGGAGGATTTAAATTTTATTTCTTATATCCTTCTTTCATCCAGGAAGACTCAGGGAAATAATATTAACTCTATGAGCTTCTTTTGAACTATATCAGATATGATTTAATTTGAATTCCTGATTACCAGGTCGCTCTGCTTAGATGTTCAGACAGGATTTATAAACATTAAAAATACGACCTTTTCTGTCCTTCAGTTTTATGATGGTTATCTGATTTAGAAGTTGTACCCTACCAGGACAGTTAAACAGAACTTCATTGTTATTTTTTTCCCCCCATAGATTGCTTTTAAAAGACTTTTAACTACTAGACTACATTTGGTAATAGTTTTTCCATTTTAATTAATGAGGGGCATATATAAATTTCAACTAGAATTTCTGATCATTATGAGATAATCAAATGCAAAGAATCTTAAGCATCAATGTAGTATTTCCATTGGGCTCTTTGAAGTATTGAAAGTATTTCCTTTGCCGTTAGTGGCTTTAATGGACATTTTTATTCCTAAATGTCCTAAGGACCTTAGGTAGAGAACACCCTTAGAATTTATTTCTTGAAATATTTTTAATAGATATTTTGTTATTCTCTTTTTTAGGAAAGTGACTGATTCCTACTAAATTAATTGTTAAATCCAATATTAAACTTGTAGGGTTTTTTTAAATAATCTTTAATAAAGCCATCTCTGCTTTTCTTAGGGTCCTTAACTTTTGGAAAGCATTCAGAATTTCTGTTTTTATATTAGTAACTACCTCAATTTACCTTTGTAATATATATAAAAATGGAATCATTATGTTGTACACCTGAAAGTAATGTTGTATGTCAATTTATACCTCAAAGAAAATAGAGAATTTCTTGCCTCAAACAATAAATATGATATGACCAAGTAAATGATTTCATTTCTGGGGTTTATTTTATGCTGCAATGTCTTGCTTCCTCCTATTGAATACATATTGGATAATATCTGCATAATTTATCCAGAATAGTATTAATTTACCAGCACTAGCTATATATTTATAAGTGAAGTGAATTAACTTTCCCTAGTGTGAGTATAAATATATACCCCGATTGCCTAGAAATTTTAATTTTATTTCTAACTTTTAATTACAGTTAGCTCTAATCAGTGTGTTTGATTAGAATCTATGTACTTGGGAAATATACATGCAAAGTGACCACAAAATAATAAAGTTAACAAATCTATAATTGTGAAAATCTTGAAAAGCTTTACAAGGGATTCTAGAATCTAAGACTTGACAATGATGCTTGTTTTTAGTATGATCAGAGAGAAGTGGAGATTCAGTGGTTAGCTTTTATGCCCCAACTGTATCAGTGGAGTTGAGGTTAGAATTCTGTTTCTTATAGAAGTGTTAGAATTCTTTTCTGAACCAGTGTTTCTTCTATATGTTGAAACATGTATGTTAATTATACTCCTTTTGATACTCAGAGGATGAATGGACTTACAGCTTTTGGGCATATTGTTTATAAAGTTTGAGAGTCATAAAAATAGTTTGGAGAATGATTCTTCTGTAGGATGAATTACCACAGGATGAAAACTGGCCACAGTGTTGGAGTGACTGTTGAGTTCGGAACCTAGTCAAAGAGAGAAGATATCACTGAAATCTGTTTTTTTTTATTTTTATTATTACATTGTACTATAATGATACTGCTAGGCAAAGGAGAAACAAAAATATACATATGTATGTCTTGAATTTTTTTTCCTGAGGAAATTGTCTGTAACATTGGGAGGAATCAATAATACTCTCTTTATTTTTACAAATATGCCAAAAAGGGATAGTCAAAGAAAAATATATATCTGAGCATATATGAGTTTTTAAAATAGAATACAATGTATTATGCTAGAGAGAATACCCTATCCCTCTATATTATTCTAAGATTCCTATCATTTAAGCTCCTAGAAGGTAGAGTATAACTATTTTGATAAATTTCTGTGTTTCAAAAGTTGCTGTAGGAGACAACTCAAATATCCATGAGCTGTTGAATAGATAAACAATTGGGGTACATCCATAAAATGGAATAGTACTCAGCAATAAAAAGGAGCAAACCATTGATACATGCAACAACATGGATGAATCTCAAATGCGTTATGCCAAGTGAAAGAAACCAGACAGAAAAGGGTTACATACTATATAATTTCATTATATGACCTTCTGGAAAAAGTAAAAATATAGGGACAGAAATCACTTCAGTGGTTACCAGGGATTGGGGATGAGGAAAGGGAATTAACTACAAAAAAGACACAATGCAAACTGTTTAGATGATGGAAACATTCTACATCTTGATCATGGTAGCGGTTATACTGTACCATTTGTCAAAAGACTTTAGTTAAAAAGGATGAACTTTACTTTTTATAAATTATACTCCAAAAATCTGACCCCAACCCCGAAAGCTATAAGATACCAAGTGGATCCTCAACAAATATCAATTTGCTGGAATTAGAATAATATCTGCCTTCTGCTAGCCACTAGCCCATTTTATCAGAGTTCTTCATTGCAAGGAACAGAAACTGATTCTGGCTGATTGTTACACAACAGAAATTTATTGAAAGGACATTGAGTAGCTCAGAAAACTTACAGGAAAGGTGCAGAAGCAAGCTTGGAAAACAGACAGTAGTAAGGGAAGCTAGGTAACACCCAGAACCCGAATTAACACTATGGAGACTGTCTGGAGAGGAACTGCTGTGTCTGCAGAGGAACTCTGGATGCCACAGCGTGACCCACTGTCACTAAGGGTACTGGAAAATAGGCACCAATATCACATCACTGCCACTGCTGCCCCTGTGCACTTGATATTGGTGTTGCTGTCTTAGCTGCCATCACAATATGTTCTCCAAGGTCTCTGCTTCACGTTACAGTTTCTGAGTCAAGGTTCAGAGTAGGAATGTAGGTTGGCCAAGCCCAAGTCCTATGCTGTCTCCTAGCTGCAAGGGAAGCTAGGAAAGTGAGTGACTGATATTTTTGTTTTCTAAGTGTTTCCCACCAAGACTTGTAAAATATAGAAGGCAGTTCCCATGCTGGGCAGAAAAGTCCATTATATCTATGCGTCCACCAAAATATGAACAAAGTTTAAAATTTTACTTGCTTTAGCCCTTGTTCTCCTAGTGAATAAGCTAGCATTTTGTTAATTTTTATTACCATATGATACTATTTGTGAGTATATAACAGTTCAGCTTCGTATAATCTTTGACCTTTAGGTTTATTTTTAAAAGATTTTGTTTTTTTTAGAGCAATTTTAAGCTTACAGTAAAATTAAGAGGAAAGTAGAGAGATTTCATGTATACATTCATAGTCTTCTCTATTACTTAGAGAAATTCAAAGAATAGTTCTGAATCTGCAAAAAATGACCAATGAAATGTGCTTTGACCATAAGTAGTCAGTAGATGTCTTTAAACAAATTCTTAAAAGTTAGGAAAAGTATGTTTTTCTTGTAACACAAAAAATGTGTTAGAATACAAAATTAAGCAGTACACTAAAAGAGGGTATCATGATCAAGTGGGGGACTCCCAGGCTAGGTTATTATTGTGAAATTCATTAGTAGACTCTCATGTCAAAAAGTCAAATGAGAAAAATCTTGGGCTTGCCTTCTCAGAATCCACTGAGATGACCATATGCAGTAGTAAGGACATTCAAGGAAGCCAAAGAAAACATGATGAGAGGATAGACATTGTCTGGAAGGAGGCTGCAGAAATGAAAAGTGGGGAGGATAGTGAGAAGCAGAAGAGAGAAGCCTCTTGTCTAGTTTGTCTTTGTTCCATTTACCTTGCTTCCCTAAGAGGGGTGCAGAGGTTACGGACCAGCAGAAAATGGAGCACAGATCTGAGAGACTTCCTTGTGCTGGAAGAAAAGCAGAGTTTAAGAATGTGGGATTAAAAATGGGTGATGATGCCTGTCACCATTTAATTTGGCTCCTATGGAATGAAGTGGAGGCACTTGACAATAGGCTACTTTCAGGGCCTCTAATCAGCTGCACACTCTCCCCATGTAGCAAGAAAAGTGGCCTTGTTAAAAATCATAGCACAGCACAGAAAGGAGAGGGAGACAGATAGCAGCAGCCTTTTAGCCTTGCCTGAGACTGCAGAAGTTGTTACTCACTAGACATTCACTTTTTTTCAGATCTGGTGAAGAATGTACACTTGGACATTTCGCTTCAAGCAGGCTTAGTTAACAATCTGATTATCAAGTGGTAGAATAACCATAGGCCTTCTCAGCAGCTCAGCTTTGGATAGTCTTATGAGGATGATGAATAAGTAATAGGACTCCTGAGCAGTTACCAAATGGGTATAAGAGGTAGGGATATTTGATATGAGGTGATCAAAAGAAACAACGTAATGAACCTGTTAAAGCTGAAGAGTGCACCATGACCACAATCATTAATTCACTCAATCACTCAAAGAGTACTTGTTGAGTGCCCACCCACTCTGTTCCAAGCATGTCGTACACAGAGGGTACAGCAGAGAAGGCAGACAGGCCTGTTTCCTGCCCTTGAGTTTACTCACTGTCTACTGCCAAGTAGATACTGAGTACGATCAAGAAGTGCGGTGCTCATGTTGAGCACTTTCCCAACATACTGAGTCAAGTGTAGTATAAGCTCTGAATACAGGGAGTTGTGGGGAACATAGGAGTCTTAAAGAAAACATCAGATTTTTAGCCTGGTTGCAGGAAAAAAAACAAAAACACAGCTTGAGGGAAAATAATAGAAATCCAAAATTGGCAAACTGTAATAAAAGCAAGTAGAAAGAAGAAATTCATTGTAAGGCAATGAAATATAAATATAAAGACAAAGTTTCCTTGTGATGAGTACTTTTAAGATTTATTCTTTTTGCCACTTTCAAATATACAATATTAACTATAGTCACCATGCTGTGCATCATTACATCGCCATGACTTATTTTATAAAAAATTTATCATTTTTAAGTGTACAATTCAGTGGCATTAAGTACTTCCCAATGTTGTATAATCATCACCGCTCTCTATTACCAGGACTTTTCCATCATTCCAAACAGAACATCTGTGACTTTTTTCATGCTGCTTCCTCTGAATAAAATGCCCCATCCCCCACCAGCACCCCAAGTACTCTTAAGAATCTTTTTACACTTTGATTGTAATGTCATCTTATCTGAGAAACTTTCCCTAATTCTTTTAGACTTGAGTTAGACGTCTTTTTTGTTTGTTTGTTTTTGGTCCTTCTATGGCATTCTGGACAAATTCCATATCCACAATATTTTGATTGTAGGTTTATGTGGCTCTCCCTTCCACTAGACTTTGAGGCCTTTGAATATGGAGGCTTTTATCTCTGCACCCTTAGCTTCTAGCACTGTGCCTGCTGTGAATAAATGATTGGACTCAGCTTCCTATCAGCTATGCAAATTAGCACTTTGTTCACATACTAGCACTGAATGAAAATCAGGTAGCAGGTCTAAAAGAAATTTCATAAATATAGGCTTTTTCCCTTTCCTTTAGATATTCATGGAAATTTGTTTTTGAGGGTTGCTTTGAGTATGTCATTTCTCAGGCAGTTGCACATAGTCTCCTATATTTATCATTTTAGTGAGTGATGGGTCAAGTTATGAGTGTACAGTAACTGGGTGAGGGAGACAAGGATTAGTGACAGTAAAAATTTTACAAAATGCCAAGAATATGTGCGGTCTTAAATATCAAGAACATTGAGTTGCCAAGACTGCTGTATTTGTCAGGTTATGAGGTACAAAAAAATAGCGGGAATGGAAGTCTTATTATTTTGGTACTATTGGATGGAAAATCCGTGAAAAGACCTTGGAATGAGTTCAAGGTACTAGGCAGGGCTTAAGGGCACAGCAACTGCTTTTTTTCTCTTGCATTCATGTTTCCCTGCTGAAAGCAGGAAAATAGATTGGAATAATTCTTAAAAGGGCTGCTACTAAATCTATTTTGAAACCCCTAACTTCTCACTGTAATTCAGCATTCCACTTCTGGTTATACCTCGCCCTGATGTGTGATACTGAATATCAAAAGGGGTAGGACAGAAACTAAAATTCCTAGAATAAAAATGAGACATATGGATCTATCATCTATGAACTTGTATTTCGCTTCCCTTTGCCTTAAATTGAGTGAAAATCCTAAGCATACGATTTAAAATCCTGTTCAGCCAACTGCTCAACTGGAAAGGTCAATCTTCATCACTCCATGTACACTGAACAAACATATTTTGGCAGCAAGAGAAGAGATCTGAATCAAGAAAAAAAACACATACTACAGTAAAGTGATTCAGTTATCTAATCAGGCATATGACTTGAACATAATTTACAGGGTCCTTGAAGTTTCTTTTTTTAAAGGCTTGAAATCAGAGTTTTTGCAATTGACATGAGTCATGCAGATCTGATTGAGCTTCCTGCATTTTTCTTTTCTTTCAACTCCTTAATTGTATTCTTTCATTTTCTTTCCTGTTTGGAGTCTAGTGAAGAAAGGAAGTGAGAGTAATTTAAAGTGAAATTAGATGGTACATTTGCATATTGTAGAGCCAGTGGTATTTCAGATTTACAATTTATGATATAAATGACTTAGCAGTTAACTGTTTTTCACACAACACATTTAGAAATTTTTATTTCAAGACATTGAAAAAGTGATAGCTTGGTAGTGTGCTATACCTGCTCAGGACTTCCTAAGGCATCACTGTTATTTAGACGTTTTAAAATCTCTAAATACTGATAAAACCATCTGTTGTTGCTTTAAAATGCCTGCCTCTACCATTTTAGCCTAATTCATCCACTGGTAATTTAGGGTCACATTGTGCATTGATGTAACCGAATGTCATTTTGCTCCCTAAATATGTTGTTTAAAATCTAAGTTGCAACTCAACAAAAGATATTCAACATGGGTCTTTTTTCTATTATTCATAGCAAACTCATTTCGTTTAAGAATGTTTTGTGTTTTCTGAACAATGCAGATGTTGTGATTTTGTTGATTTACTTGCCTAAAGGTATGTATAATTTAGAGGAAAACGCTTTTCAAGAAAAAAGCATGTGTGCACTGCTGCCTGCAGGGTACTATGAAAGTACTGATATTAATAATTTAAAAATCCGTTGGGCCTTTCATATAATCAAATGATCCAGTTATATAAAGAAGAGTAATTCTGGAACTTGAGCCCTTAATGTAAGGGAACCTCACACATAGATCACAAACCTAGAATGTCATGTTGAGTTATTTTTGAACATTTAGCCAGTGGAGGAGACTTTTGAGGTGGACTTTAGATCCTTTAAGTAACTGTTTGTTGACATGAATTATGTTTTGGCAGGGGTTGAGGGCTTCTGAAGAAGAAAGGAGACTTTATCCAGAGACCTAGGAATGAAACATATCTGAAGGGATTTGATTTCAGCTCTACATAAAAAATAATGCATGCAAAATTATTGTGTGTGTTTAACATGATATAGAAGATGTAATCATAATGATGCTTTTTATTTGAGAAGATTGACTTATTTTTTATTTATTTTTTTAAAGATTTTATTGGGGAATTGGAGGAAACAGTATTGGGGAATTGGGGAAAGGGAACAGACAACTTGCTGTCCTTTGGTTCCTCAGTCTAGTTGCTTTACTGCCCCATGTTGGTGTTGTGATCATTGTACTCTTCCCGGCTGAGGCAGATCAGTCGCCAGCCATTGGATGGCCGCTCACGGCGGCTCATAGCAGCTCATGCTGGCTGCTGGCCACTCACAGTAGCTCACTTCAGCCCCACTGCAGCCTACCTAGGCTGTTGCTGGCGACTCACGGCAGCCCAGCTCCAGGTCCAGCTGTTGTTCACCATCTTAGTTGTAGGGGGCGCAGCATCACTGGCCCATGTGGGATCTGAGCTGGCTGCCCTGCTGCTCACATCTGGCACTCCCAAGCCAACTCTTAACCAAGGAGCCGCTTGGCCGGCCCTCAACTTATTATTTTTAACATCAGAACAAAAGGATATAGAATGAAAAGTTGATCTCTGTCTTATCCCTGACCTGCAGTCTCCCAGCTTTCCCTCTCAGAGGCAACTACTTTTACTAGTTTTTGTATATCCAGAAAGGTCAACTTAAAAGATGTATTCTCATGTTTATCACAATACCAAACATAGTGGGTATAAGTCACATTGTATATTGAACCCCATTTCCAAACTTCCAAGTAGCAGGGTAGAGATGAAGTTTAGTACTCTACCTGGGTCATATAAGTATTCTTCAATTTTCATATTTTGTGGTGTTAATGGAAATACATGTAAAAGTCAAATGTGTGAACCTCAGTATTAGACTCACGTGTTTTAGGGGAAGTTTAGGTGCTAAAAGCTACTGTGAAATCCTTTTTTACCTAACTTATTAAAGCACAATCTTTGATCCTTATATGCATTTTCAAACAATTATTTGTACAATTTTTTTTTAATTTTTATTTTTTTAACCATTGGGCATGTAGTTGACTGGCTTATGTCCATTGAGATTAAACAGTAGTCTTTTTCAGGGCACTTCAGGCTTTGGCCTTTGCCTCAGTGATTCTACCTTTATGATACTATGCTGTTTATCATTACTATCCACTCTTTTATCCCTCTCCGTTCCTCTGGAGAACTTCCTGCATATTTCATTATACTCCTTATTGCATCTAGCCAATGGCCACTAAAAAAAGGTGTGTGTGTGTGTGTGTGTGTGTGTGTGTATTAAATTAGTGAATAAAAAATTTTTAACCTTTGAGACCACAGAAGGTGGTGATTATGGACACAGGTTTAGGGATATTTTGAAATTAAGAAGATAATTCTGGGTCAGTTTCCCAAACTGATTGACCATTTAACATTTATAAATATAAAAATGAAATACATGAGCTGTATAGCTAGTGCTTGGATTTAAATATAGCAAAGTTGGTTTTACAGAGGAGTTAGTTACTGCAAGAAATGTACAGGATTTCAATTTGTTGCTTTTTTCATCTATAACAGGGTCTCAGTCCACAAGTGAAAAATTTACGAACCAAAGGAATAAAAATTGCAAGATAAAAATGTTTAAAGTATAGATTTTTTGGTTTGAAAACACAACACAAAAAAAACATTAAAAATGAAGATGATGTTTTGTGTTTTAGACATATCCTCTGTTTACGATTAGGAACCATGTTGCTCAGTCTGATACGCATAGCAAACGTAGCATCAAATCTATTTATTGGGTTGTCAGAAAAGTCATGACCCATTTTTGCGATGAAAAACAGAAAAAATATGTCATGACTTTTCCGACAACCCAATATTTTGTTGGGACTGTTTTGTTGCAGTATAAGTGCATCTCAGAAAGGCTTTTTGTAACAGAAGGAAGAACATGAACTACAGGTTTGCAGTGATCTGCTCTTGATTGAAGTAGGCAGCTCTGAAAACTATAAATTGTTTCATGTTGTACAGTGCACCTTCCAATTTTTTAGAAACCAAGTGTGATTTATTTTTGCATTGAAGGGTTCTGACTTTTTGATTGCTTGGATCATATATAGATTATGAACTAACCCTAGGTCGATGGGGAACAACTAAGTGGTGTAAATGTTTAATATAATAAATAGAATATCACAAATATATGTTGAAATAAAATGACAGGATTCATAATATAGACCATTATTTATTGAATTGGCAATGCATACATGTTCTGTGTAACTGTTTGTAAATACTCTGGGTAAATGATAGATCAAACATTCTTGGAGTTGTCAGGTATTGTGCAAGCTTTCTTTTTTCCCCTCACTTTAAAAAAATAAACTTTTAAACTAAAGTATTACCTATATATGCAGAAAAATACAAGTAATAAATATGTAACCAGATGAGTTATCACAAAATGAACATCCATGTCACCCATATCAAGAAATACAATATTACCAGCACCCCCAGAAGCACCCTTCATGACTCACCACTCTCCCCGATCACTACCTTTTTTTTGTACTGAAAGGCAGTCACTATCCTAATTTCTAACAACACACATTACTTTAGGCCACTTTGTATTATTTCACTATGTATTATTTTGTCTGTTTTTTTCCTGTTCAATTTATCTATGTTGTGTATATCACTAGTTGATCTTAATTGCCTTCTGGTATCCCATTGTGTAAAAATGCCATATTCATTTTATTTCCAGTGGACTTTGGGATGTTCTCCTTTTAGGGCTTTACAAATAATGCTGCTCTGGATAGTCTTATATGTGTTTTTTTGGTTTGCATACATGATATATGTATCCAGGACTGGAATTGCTAGGTCATACGATGATTTATATTCAACTTTAAAGAGAGACTACCAAAAAGCTTTCCAAAGTGGTTGTATAACTTTAGTTCTTATCAACAGTTATATATGCTGCACTACATCCTCATCAACACATATTATTGTACATTTTTTAAATTTTAGTCATCCTAGTAGGTGTATGATGCTGTCTCAATTTGGTGTTAATTTATATTTCTCTGAATAGGGTTTAACATCTTTTCACATGTTAATAGATGTATTTTTGGATATCATTCTAGTAAAGCATTCATTCAAGTACCTATTTTTTTAATAATAGCTTTATTGAAGCATAATCCACATACCACACAATTTACACATTTGAAGTGTCCAATTCAGTGGCTTTTAATATACTCCCAGAGTTGTACATTCATCACCACATCAATTTTAGAACGTTTTCATTATGCCAGAAAGAAACCTTGGACTCCTTAGCTGTTGCCACCAACCCTTCTTTCTTAGCCCCCGCCACCATCCCTCCCTAGCCCCTGGAAACCACTATTCTACTTTTCTATCTATATGTATTTACATGTTCTGGACACTCCATGTAAATGGCATCATACAATATGCCTTTGTGATTGGCTTCTTTCACTTAACATAATGTTTTCCAGATTCATCCATATTTCAGCATGTATTTGTACTTCATTCCTTTTTATTGCTGTTGAGTATCCCATTGTATAGGTACCACATTTCATTTATCCATTCATCCGCTGATAGGCAGTAAGGTTGTTTCCACTTTTGGCTATTATGAATATTGCTGCTGTGAACATTTGTATCGAAGTTCTTGAGTACCAACAAAGGTTTATTTCTCCTGGGGTTTTATTAGAGATTTGGATTATTACTTAAAGATTTACATACAGTAATAACTCTGTTAAGAGGTTTAGTGTGTTTCTTAGACACGTATTTAAAATAAAATTTAAAATAGATATAGCTAACATTTTTTAATGTATTATGTTGAACACATTTTTGTGGAATACCATTGTTCTAAGGAACAAAGTTTGAGAAAGATCTGTGAGTAGTCATGCTCTTCAGTATGATGCAATGTGAGGAGAAGAACGGTGTGAGCCAGGAATCAGCGAGTGAGCAGTATCAAGTATTGAATTCCTATTTCATAGAAGACTTTTCAATATGGATTTCACTGTTGAAACTGTGTGTCAATACGTATCTCTTCCTGGAAGAGGGTAGAGGGCAGATGAGGATTTTATGAGTCTAGAAGATCTAAGAAACAGTCTTTCAAAACAATTAGGAGAGGGCCAGCCGAGTGGCTCAGTTGATTAAGAGCTCGCTCAAGAGTGCAAGCTGAGCTCTGAGCAATGGCGGTTCAATGCCAGCCCTAGCTGAGTTGCTGTTGAGCTGCCAACAGGTGGCAGGATGGCTCAGCTAAAAACAAACAAACAAACAAACAAAAAAACGGAGAGAGCTGTGTGATTTCTGGAGTATTCGTTAGGTATTCAGGCCTTGTCATCTTTTTAAAATTGTTATAACCATATAGAATTTGTTTCATATAGGTGCTTTCTATAATGCATCAGAGCATTATATGGGTTAGCAGGCCAGATATAAAAGACATTATATAGTGGTTGCAATAAGGGCTTATCTATAAAGTATTGACAGTTTTGCAACAAAAGCAGTTCACTAAAACTTAATTAGTAGATACCAAGCAATTTTAACTCAAAAGTATCATATAAATGTGCTCTGATTATAAATCATAAATACTGTTTTATACTACTGAGTAGGATTAAAACCCAAATTAATCCCAAAGAAAGAACTTTGGTTCCCCAAGTAACCAAACATGTAATCAGATATAGAAGTAACATGGTTTAGGGAAAACTGAAAACTTGTGTACTGTGTTGGTTCTATTCTTAACACCTTGTTTTCTAAGTCATGTTAGAAGATAAAATTCTTTCTAGTTAAGTTCACATCAACGTGAAAGTTCAGTTCTATCCCATTATGCAGAACCAATAATGTATTAATTTTCTACATGGTAATGGAGCATTAAATTTTAAGTTGCTGTTTCCATATGGTAAATTCTTTTAGTATGATGTATTTTTCTTTTAATAAAGATGATTAAAATGAAAGACAAGGGGCCAATTATATTTTATTAGTAGCCAAATGTGCTCGCCAAATTACATGTGTTAAATCTTGAACTTTCTCATTCAGTTTGGCAGATTTATGCTTGGTAACCATGTGTCCTTGCTACTTATTAAACATAATTGGACTGCTTGTGTACAATCAGAATTGTAACCGTGCATAATACACACTAACAAATTCCGGACTCGCAATGTTGACTTTTCATGGGTTGGGTTTTTTAGAGTTGAAGACCTGGTCAGGTTAAGTTTTACACTGAAATGGATTTTACTGCCAAATTTTCTCTTTTGTAATATATGTTTTGTCTAAGTTTCCATTTACCTTTTCCTGTCAAACCTTTTTCTAAATTCTTACTGGCACCAGCAATTAAGCCCTGGTAGTTTTACTTATATAAGAACGTTGCATTTGTAAAACACTTGTTCAAGCAGATACAATAGTAAAAGATAATATATTGTTATTTTTAATAGTGAAAGATATTACATTGTGATTTTAATAGTGAAAGATAATATATTGTGAAATAGTGATTTTAAAGATGCTGAGTTTTAGAGAATTCAGTGTTAACGGGCACACTAAGTTGATGGTGCCCTCACAGATGATCATATCGCATTCCTACTTTGGCCTCCAGTGAGAAGCTGGCGCGTTCAGTTCTGTGCGCTTAGCTGTCTATCTGCCAGTCTCTGATGGATGGCCTGGAGCATTAGGACTTCAAGACAAATGTTTGTAAGAGGCCTTTATAGGTAGGTCTGTCGAACAGAATTATAATAACAGTGAAAGCGCAAAAATGGAGACGTAGACTGCTGCAGTTTATATACCCTCCTGAGAGTCTCCTCCAGGAATTTTTATTTTAAATCTTAGTAAACTGAAAAGCAAGGGATTTCTGCCTCCAGAATAACTTACTGGGACAAATTCAATAATCAGTCTGTGATGGTGCAATTCTGGCTGGGTTTGAACGAGAGCCCTTTCCCATCCAGCCTTGCATCCCAATCCTGCACCAAACAGCAGCTCTCTGCTGCCTGCCACAGGAAGGAGACAAGGGTTTCCTCACTCTGCGCACAGTTTGGAAGGTTTAGATGTCACATGGACTTGACTCACTCTGTTGCAAGTTCTCCCTTGTGGAAGGATTTTTGGGGAGACACTGAATGGAATGTCTTAAATGTAACAATGGCATATTTATAAATTATGCAAGTGTTCAAAAGTCAGTTGCTTATGGGAAGATGTGTTTGAAATAGATATGCACTAAATGGTGGCTAGGTTTTCAAGCTAGTCCACAGAAAATGTAGCTCAGGATATCCCTTCTAAGAGAAGTTGTTATAGCCTAGGATCTTTTAGAGTCTTGGGGCCCAAGACTCAGTAGTTGAAAGCCTTGGTCATATGAGGTCCTGTAAGTGAAGTGGGTGGAGACTCCTAAGCACAGTCTTTCCTCTGCTCACTGATGCATCACCAGGCTTTCTCGCTCCTGTGTCTTGGCCCTGCACACCATCCATGTCTGGTTGTTAGGCAGGGAGGAGTTAGCCTCCCTGCTAGATAGATGCAGAGGCTGCGTGGGCCTTATTTCTCTACAAGTTTTTTGCAGAGGGCTTTTACTTAAAAAAAAAAAAAAAGAAAGAAAATTTATAAAAATAATATCTACTCTATAAATATACTCAACTTACAAAACATTGTTCATAAACAAAAGCTATGGTTTTTTTGTTTTTTGTTTTTTTAAGGGAAAGGAAAAGAGACAAGCAGCCTTGTAATGAGGTGAGAACACTGCCCTGGCAGTTGGGACAGCCAGTTCTCAATTCTGACTTTACACTCCACATTGGGAGCTTGTGTTCACCCCTTAACTTTTGTTTGCTTATGTGTAAGAGGGAGAGATATGGAGGGATTGTCTTGAAAGACTCTCCCAGTTCGAAAATACTATGATTATAGGAGCCCAATGTATTCTGCATCTTTCTAGAGTTGTTAGGGCTTCTGTGAAATGTTGTCACAGTATCTGATGATGGCCAGGATGCTTGAGAGGATGAAAAATAATGAGTCCCACTCAGAAGAATGAAATTCTGCCAAACCAAGATGATACTTGTGACAGTAAAGCCTCGTCACCTGGGTTCTAGGTCCAGCTTCACTACTAACTAATCATGAGACTTTTGGCTCTTGAACTCTTTAGGTCTGTTTATTTCTCTATAAAGCATAGGTGGTTGCATTAGGCAGCATCTATTATAGATTATCTTTCAACTCTCAGATTCTACTGATATCTCTAAGAAAGTAGGTATGGAATGGTAATCATAGCATCTAAATGATTCAGTCTTTGCTTAGCTCCGGTGGAAAGGCAGTGGCTGCAGAAAAGACAAAATGAAAATATATCGAGTACCTACTGTATTAGACACTAATAGGCTCTGGGGGACTTTCATAGTCGCACATAGTAGCTGGCTGTAGTTTTCAGCTTTTAGGAGTTCTATGTTTCCATTGCTCATTCACAGTCAAGGAAAAGATTTTCAGGCAAAAATAATGTTGTCTAGTATCCAATATTGCAGTCTGATCCCTCTAGTGTAGTTTGTTGGGAAATACCATGTTTCTTTGTCTCCAGAATTGTTTTTTTCAGTTAATAATTCTCTAGTCATATTTCTAATAAATGTGTCTTGCTTATTCTCTAATTATATCTTGCTTATTAATGGGACCCTTAGAAAGGTGCCTTAAGTAGTGAAATATTTATTCTAGCTCATGGTTCTTTGTGGTTAGTGAAAACTTTTGCTGTGTCTATCTCTGTATACACAATATTTGCAACTGATTTCTCAGCCCCAGAGTGAACAGTCTGTATTTGTGGAACATTAAGAGCGCTAGAGGGCCGGCTAAGTGGCACATATTTTTGGCACGGTGTGTGCGTGTGTATGTATACACATATATATGTAATATATATAATTATTTCATAATTATATGTCCCTCAATGATTGTGGTAATTATGTTATAAATGTGTGGAGTCCTCATAAAATTTGGTTTATTTTGTAATTTATGCTAATTTTGAATGAATGTACTTATAAAATTATTAATAAATGGTTGTGAGCATCTAAGAGAAGAAGTACAAGTTATTTGATGAAACCATGGGTTCACTAAAACCAAGTTATGTCTCATCTTACTTCTTTAGAAAGGTTTAGTAGACCGACAGATCATGCATTGAGCAAAGCTTAGCCAAAATTCAGTGGGACATTTGACCACATGTCATAATATTTTTGAAGGCCAGATGGAAAAGTATAGACTAATTGCTAGTACAGTTAATTGGATTAGTATTCATAAATCAATGGAGGAATTTTCTGTTATACCTCTAGGGTTCTCTGTTTAGAACTTATTTCTTGATCAACATTTTAATCAGTTCTTTGGATGACGCCCTCTATAGAGAACATATTTATTGATTTTGTGAATGACATAGTGTGGGAAGGGATTATGGATACATGTAATAACATAGAGAGATATGGGAAAGGTCCCCACAGACAAAGACAACTGACTAATTTAATGATAGCACTAAATAAATATAAAAATAAGGCCTTGTACATGGAGGAAACAAAACACCCTGTACAAATGAGCCCAGAAAGTGAGAAACTTGGCTTAAGAGCAATAGGTGTGAAAATGACTTAGGGATTTAATAGATAGCAAGGGCAGTGTTCATCAGTCCTGTTTTGTAGTGAACAAATGAAAAGCTGATGTGGTCTTAGGAAGGCTGTGTTACCAGAAGTCTAATAACAGGACTGGGAAAGCAATGCT
This sequence comes from Aselliscus stoliczkanus, assembly GCA_033961575.1. Taxonomy (NCBI): domain Eukaryota; kingdom Metazoa; phylum Chordata; class Mammalia; order Chiroptera; family Hipposideridae; genus Aselliscus; species Aselliscus stoliczkanus. The sequence continues at coordinate 98,247,958 of CM066732.1, read as the reverse complement.
CCCACTCTACTCCGCACCTTCCAAATTACAAGGAGAATTCAGTTCTGAGTACAGGGTGCCCTTGAGGAGGACAGCTAGGATTGTTCAGAGCCTAGAAACTTATCAAGTAAGAAAGTCAAAGGAACTGCAGTGTTAATTCATTTGGAAAGTTTCACAGTTTTGCTTTTCACATTTAGAGTTTATTTTTTTTCCATTCATTTCATTTGGCTGTATGGTGGGGATCTAACTTGCCATGTACATAGTCATCCCCAGCACCTTTTACTGAACTATTTTCCCCTTTGATTTGGAATGCCACCACTGTCCAATATCAAGTTTCTCTATATGCACTTGACTGAGTTCTTTATTCTGTTCCATTGGTTTGTTTGTTTATCCCTGAGCTAATATCACACTATTTTAATTATTTTACCATTTTCTTCAAAATTAGCTTGGCTATTCTTGGCTGTTTATTCTTCTATGTGAATTTTAAAATGAGCTTGTTAAGTTCCATAAAAATTCCCAATATAATTTTTACTGGCATTGTATTGAGCTTTTATGGAGTAATTTAAGGATAATTGATATGATTATTCCATCAAGTATTCCTATTTATTAACATAGTTTTTTTCTCTATTTATTTGGTTCTTCCTTGAGTTTTTAATACAGTTTTATACTATGATATGTCCAGGTGTGAATTTATTTTTATTTATCCTTATTGATTGAGACTGCACTTTGAATGTCTGTTTTATGGCTGTTTTTCCTTTATCTCTTTGAGGATTATGAACATTTATTTTAAGGTCATTTTCAGATGGTGCTATTATTTTCATTTTGTCTGAATAAATTAATCTCGCAGCAGTTGATTTTGTTAGTAATTGTGGTATTGATTTTCATCACGTATTTTGGAATTTTGGTTTGAGAGCTAAGTGTGAGTGCAAGTTGTTATCCGTTTTACCTCACCCTAACCTTCCTGGCAGTTTTGTGGTTGCCTCCATCTGGTTCCCCCAAGTAACTCAGGATTCTTGGTCTCCATGATAATGGTGATCCCCAGTCCCTGAGCTAGCACGTGGCTACCTGGAATCCTTGCCCCTTCTGCCTGTTGTGGTGTACAGCTTTATATAAACTCCTCTTTTCAGTTTCATTTCTGGAATTCTGCCCACTCTCTTGTTTTAAGCAATGAGCCTGGCTTCAGCTGTCTGCCTTAAGTGAGTCACTTTCAATTCTCATTAATGTACAGAAGCTGAATTCCTGGCCCTCTTTGCTTGCTTTCAGACCCGGCGCCCATTAGGCCTTATGCAGTGCTTTGTGTTTCTGTTCCATTTATAGTCCTTGGACATATTTATTATAACCAATATATTACAGTAGAATTCATATAATTTATTGTCATCTTCTCAGATACAGCTATGGCATGTATGGTAGATGGTATAACTCAGCATCTGTTTCAGCCTCCTTTTCTTATGCCTTCCTTTACAACACAGACTGGAATGTAAAAATTACAACACAGGCTTCCTTACATCTGGGATTCCCAGTGTGATTCCGATTGCACTAATGACATTCACTCTTATGAGACTCAAATTCAGAACTGAGTTCAGTGGGGATAGGGTGTGATACACACAGCATCGGTTTTGCTGGGACAAACCCAGTGGCTTAGAGTTTGCAGCTCTCTCTGATCCCCACGGTGCAGCCCAGGGCTGTCTATGTTCCCTAGAGCCAGCACTTCTGGCAGCAACTATGATCTCTAGATGAACCTAAGGCATCGTGTTCGTAGAGCCAATAATCACATTGGAGGTTGCCTAATTCCTGGACTGTGGCTAAGGAGGTATGACCCTGTCCAGCACTTGGCATCCCAGTGCCCTGCTTCCTTAACTTTCTGAAAGTGGCCAAGGTGGCAGGCCAGCTCTGTGTAGATTCTGAGACTCATTCCTTAAGGTCTAGCGTAAGGCCTGCTCTTCAACTCTTCCTATTATTTTGTTAGCATCTATGTGTTAGCACCTCAGTATTAAATCTGATTCTACCTAAAGTACTAGAGGTTTTTCATGCCCACAACAGCTAGAATTCTATACTGTTTACTTTTTATGTTTTGTCTATCACTGTTATGAGCGTAGTGCACAAGTGGAGGGAATGGAATCAAAAAGTGTGAACTTACACAGCAGAATTCTCTGAAGCAGAATTCTTTGTCACTTATATTGCTTTTCACTTTCAAATAATTTCTTTTAGGTCCCTGACATGTTAAAAAATGCTGTTGATATTGCATAGTTGCCTGAACCAAAACATAAAACAGAAATAAAATGGTGCCTGTTCCCCTGAGGAGAAAGAGGACAGCATGTATTTAAGTTTTCCATGCAAACTGATTGGCCTCAGGAAATTCAGAAGGTGTAACACATTTGTCTACTGCTGGAAAGTAATGAAGGGTTGTGCTCTTTGAAGACTGATGAATTAAGATGTCCAAAAAGTAGAAAATCAAACTAGCTACAAATCTTACCCTCCCTCTATAATTTCTACTTTTATATTTTATCATAGCCATTTCCTAGTTATGTACATAGGGAAATAAAGTTCTTGTCTAGAACTTAGAGAATAAAAGTAAATATTCACTCTACCCAACCATCTTTGTGAAAGGGTTCTGCGATTTCTGACAGTCTGATTTTAGTAAAATGTTGTTTGCATTTGATAGGAAATGTTCTATTTCATAATTTTCCTACCATGACTTTGTTGCCACCCAAAACTTACCTGTATCAGGTTTGTATTTTACAATAAATAATATGGTGACTCCAGTTCAGGAAGCAAGCAGAAATATCCTGAAAATTTTATGCCTCATCTACAAACTTATTTCATTGTTCCCTTTCATTGGTAATTATTTTAAAAAATTATGCCAGTCACAATACATGGCAATGCTTACAAGTCTAAAACAATTAGGCAGTAAAAATGTGTCTACATTATAATCACAACTTTGAAAAATTATGTAAGCATAGGAATAAAGACTGGAAAGAAACATGAAAAAATTGGAAAGATTTGAAGCTTTCTTAGAGGCAATAAAACCAGTTGGACTTGTTTTGTTCATAGTAAGCTTGTTTTAACTCCTGGTTCCTGGAATCCGCCTTTCCTCTCTTCCATTTGTGAAAACTGGGGAAACATTTATCTCTAGGCTTCTGGCACCACTCTTGTCTTTTTGTAAGTTGTAAAACATTGAGAGTAGTTGTGCAAACAACACATCTGTATATATTTTTCACTACCCTTGAGATGTAGTTTATATAGACTTGGACACTCAAACTCATGTAGCCACCATTACTCCTGTCCTGGTATTGCAATAGCCTCCTAGCTGATCAGCCTGCTTTTCGTGTTTACCCCTCAGTAGTCTCTTTTCCACAGTAGCCTGAGTGATATTTTCCAAGTTTGAGTCAGATCATGTGTTCACTCTGCTTTAACACTCTAAATGCAGTGGAAAAGCCTATAGGCCCTCCATGTTCCGGTCATGTTCCCAACTTCGTTTCTTGTTGCTCTCTCCCTGCTCTTTTCATTGTAGCCACAGTAGCCTGTGGCTCTGCTGTTTCTCATTTTGGCATCCTGCCAGCTCAGGGCCTTTGCATTTGTTGTAGCTTCAGTTCCCCCCATGGCTTGCACCCTCATCTCAGTCAAGTCTCTGCCCAAATGCCTTCTTCTCAGAAAGGCCTTCACTGGTTATCTGAAATAGTACCTCTTTATCCTCTTACCTTGGGTTTTTTTGTTTTTGTATTTTTAAGTATTACCACTATTGAATATTATATTCTATGTTTATTTGTTTATTGTTTGTCTACTAGAATATAAATCCTAAGAAAGCAAAGATTTTGTCTGCTTTGTTCATTATATGCTTAGTGTCTGGAACAGAGACTGGGATGTAATAGGTGCTCAATGAATGATGAATTAAGTGATCCCTTAATGTATAGATGGAATTTCTTTCTTTAGTTTGTTTCATTTCTCTCTAATGAAAGTTTTTCTATTCTTGCCAAATTGAATTTCAACCTGGATAAAAAAGAAAGAGACAAAACAGAAACGGAGTACTTTTTTTCCTCTGCCTTATACGATGGTCCTTTTCGCCCCGTATCTGCCCCACTTTCTATGCATCTAAGAAGACGTCTTACTACTGCCCTCTTTATTTTTCATGAGTCTTAGCTCATTTTGGGCTTTCACTTTTCAGATACTCTTTTTATAAATATTTGCCAGTCTTTTGTATATTTTGCTTTGGCCAAGTGGTTTTTTTCCTTCTATCTTTTGAACACATCCTTTTAAAGTTTGGGTGCCTCACAGGGTTTCTTGAAAATACCCATTGGATTAATTAGAGAGCTTTCCCTTTTCTTCTTTTAATGATTATGTAGTTTAAATTTTGATGTTTTTCACCCATCTAGGACTTCAAAACATTTTTTTCATGATATCTGAACATTGGCTTGTCTGATTTTTCTCTAAACTTTTTATAATCTATTTTGTTAAACTTTAATATGTATGTCTAATATGACTGTAGTTATCTTTTATTGTGATTAGATACCTGAATTTTGATAGACTGCTTCTTTGAAGGTATTTATCATTTTCATATAACTGACTTATTCTTTCTTGTCAGAATTAGGTCTTGTTTAGCGATTTTTTTCTTCCTTTATTTTTTCATTGTTAATTTCTCTAAAAGCATACTTTTTAAGTTGTTTTAAAGATTCTTCACAGAGATAGTTAAGAATTACTTTTTGATAAGCATTCATTGACAGCAGATAGAGCAGTATCTTGGCAACACAATAAGGTTTAGAGACTTTATGATCGGCAATTGAAGGGTTAAAAACATTAGACTAATTTGCTTTTTGGTTAGGCCTCTGAGATAAAGTTTGGATATGTGTAAGGTGAGATGCTGGCTTGTATTCATCCTTTGGTCAGCAGAGATCAGCTGTGTCAAAGAAACAAAGCCTTATTTATTGACTTATTTTCTGGTAATTATATTACTGTGAAATTTGTAGCATAGGAATAAGAATTTCTTTTTAATGTTAACGTTAACTAGTTTGTTTTTTTTCCCTGAGTCAGATTTGTAAGTAAATCTATAAATCTGTGCACCCTGTACTTTTAAGTTCTAATAATGAGAAGTTACACAAGGTGCTATCTTCTCTCCCTTTTAGTTGATCCCAAATTGATTCATATACCTATAAGTGAAGTACTATCCTGTAACTGGTGTAGCTACTCAAAATTTGGAAGAAATATGTCCCTTCTGGAGTGCTAAGCTGACAAGTTCCCAAACAAGCTTCTCAGTTCTAACAGGTAATACATATGATGGAAAAATTTCTTCCAGAGTCATTTCCTAGAACTTTGAGCAAAGTTCACCTTGCCGGGACTGCACTAGAGACTTACTTACCCTTTTTCTCTTTGGTTACCCAGAGTTATGCAAGAGCAGATTTTCCTTTGTGATATAGAAGCCTCACTTGGAGCTGCCTGAAGTAGTGGGACTGAAGTATAACCTTTGGGAAAAGAGGTGGAAAGGAATGTAGTCAGGGTCCTGAGGGCGGGATCCAATCTGCCCTGCCCCTGTGGGGCGGAAGGCTACAAAGGCTAAGCCAGGCTGATGCAGTCCAGTGGGCAAGTCCTGTTGACTCCAGGGATTGGCAGTGAGGCCAGTCTCTCATGGTGGCATTGATGTAATGGTGACACATGGTTGCAACCTGCTGAGGCATGATGGATTTAGAGGGCAGAGGATGGTTCTGGTGGGAGTGCAGCCCACTGCAGGAAGGGGGATCTTGCTAATCACCAAGCAAGGCTCAAACCACCCCAGTGTCTTTCAGGAAGAAGGGAGGGATTTATGTGGGTGAGGGATATCTTGGCTGACATTGTAGATATTGACATTGAGGACCCTTGATTGACCTCCCACAAGCTGGGATTCGCTTCCAACTACTTGTTTTAAAACTTTGTTGAGTCATTTGCTTTGCCCACGACTCATTTGTTCCTTGCCAAAAGTCAATCGTAGAAACGATCCTAGTCACCCGCCTGGGCAGATACTGCAAGTCAAAGCTGCTAGACTGACCTTTCTGCTGAAGGAAGCACAGTGGCTGTGAAAATTGGAGAGGAAAAGACTCTTTCTTCTCCCCTGGGCTCTAGTCAGGTCAATTTTTGTGGTATGGACTGTTGTGAGGAGCTTCATTCTAAAAGCTCATCCTACGGTTATCTCATGATGTCCTTGGAAATGACTTTAAATGCCTGTCCTTGTTTGGAGTTAATGGGATAGTGAATAAGAAATTGAGTTATATCATCATCTAGGGACTGCAGGGAATCTCTAAGGATTACTTTCACTTTTTGTTTATTTTAAATAAAAAAGAATACCTTTGAGGTATGGATAACAGAGTAAAGACACAATTACAGGAACTGCCGTCACTCCTCATTGGATTCTTCACTGCAAAGTTGTTGCTATAGCTCCACAGCCCTGGGATTAATGTCTGTGATTCCTTTGCTTATTACATTTTTGGAACAATGCTTCTTGCACTTGTAGAGGTTGTCTTATAATAAATTAAAATGGTCATGTTTTGGGTTTATGAAAGGTTTATTAAAGTGCACAAATATTGGGTTTTAACTTCAGAGAAACAAAATTCTTTTTAACTACATGGAGTTTCTTGAATTGCTTTTTAAAAAATAGCGTGCACACAAGGGATCTTAGATTGGGGAAAATTAAGAGCATTCTGCACATTTTTTGCAATATAGTTGACATTGATCCTTAAAGATTATTGGATTAAGGTTAGCCTGTAGTCTGTTTTCATGTTACCTCTTTCGAAGTAGCACTTGCCTGACATTTTATGATGTAGAAATGATTTATGTCTAATGCTGTTGACTTTTGTCTGTTTAAGAAGAACGTTAGACCTCCACTAACATTCTGCTTCTAGCTGCTGTTAGTTAGCACTACCTCCCTTCTCCAAAAGTAACTTATTATATATGCCTCCTCTATACATATGCCTTCTATCCCCGTTGATGCTCAGAAACTTCTTACCACATTATTCTCTCTGTGTTTCCCTTTACCCCCCTTTTCTCCAGCTCCCCTAATGTCCCTCTTGCCACTCTTGTTCAGATCTAAAAAATTGAGTCTTAGTTCTGTTTGATTCCTGTCTTCCTCAGTGAAAAGGAAGAATGATGTTAGGGTGGTAGACAAAGTCCCGGAGTTAGTGATATTACTTGTTATACAACTATTTTCTTTCAATGTTTGTTGAATAATGATACTGGTTTGCTTAGGTAAGCACACGTCTAGAAATCCCCTAACCCACTCAATGGTGAATGCCAATGTTGAAATCATAGTGATTTATGCCTCACATACATCTTAATCAACTTCACAATCTTGTTCCTTTTTAAATGATACTTCTTTGCAAAACTTAGTTTTTCTCAACTATTTAGTATTAAATAATATGGATATAAAAATAGTTGCCCATTTTGGGCATTTTTTTGATGATTTCCATTTTCCTCCAAAGAATCATTAAACTATGACTGCCATGATCCCATCTGTACAGTGAGGGTGAAATTTTACCTTTTCTCCTACCGTGACACAGTTGCTGAGAAATTAAATAATTTAAAATGAAGGCGTTAAGTAAAAAGTGGAGGCAGATTCCTCCAACTGCTTCCTTCATGCTACTAAAAATTTGTTCTCTTAGAATGACAATGACATCTGGTGGGTTATTTATTAATTAAGATTTTATTGGGGAATTGAGGGAGGGGAACAGCATTGGGGAATTGGGGAAGGGGAACAGACAAGTTGCTGTCCTTTTTTTCTTCAGTCTAGTTGTGGAGGACGTGGCTTCACTGGCCCATGTTGGTATTATCATTGCGCTCGTCCCGGGTGAGGCAATTGCTCGCCAGCCATTGGACGGCTACTCACAGTGGCTCACAGCCGCCGCTCACGAAAGTGCTCGCCAGCTGACAGCCCCACTGCAGCCTATGCCATCCCCAGCTTCAGGTCAAGTTGTTGTTCACCATCTTAGCTGTAGAGGATGCAGCATCACTGGTCCTCATGTGGGATCCGAACCGGGGCCCTGCTGCTCAGAGCTGGTGTCCCGAGCCAACTCTTTTTTTTTTTTTCTTTTTAGATGGCAGTGTCACTGGTCCTCATACGTGGGATCTGAACTGGGGCCGCTGGCATCCCAAGCCAGCTCTTAACCACCGCGCCACTTGGCTGGCCCTGGTGGGTTATTTTTATTAATGAGTATCATTCAGGAAAAAGAGAGCCAACAACAATGAAGTTGAGACAGTTCAGTAGTTATGGAAGTGGGTGGTGGTGATGGTTAGTCATTGCTTTTCAGTTCCTGAACTGAACACCAAAGATACCAGATTGAAATTTGGGTATGTCTCTTTTAACGACTTTCATAATAAAAGAGCATTTATTAAATCACTGTATGTGAAACATGTTCTGTGTACTATCTAGAGAAATGGTTCCTCCCTGGGTTTGTGAACAACCACAGAATGGACAGTCATTGGGATCAAACAGGTATTTAATGTGTTTACAATACATGAATGCAGTGGTACCCAATGATTGGTATAAGGGAAGTTTATTCATTTAATTAGTTTAACGGTCCGGTAGCTGGACTGTTGCTTTCATTTCCAATTACTTGGGAAAGTTTTTGTGAAGAAGACTGATTTCTAAAGTGATTTAAAGTGTGGGCAGGTTGAAGGATTGGTGAGCTGAGGAGTGGAAGATACATAATGTATCAGAGAGCCAAGAGACAAAGATAGAATGGTGGACTGGTAAAGAGATTGAGGACTAGATATGTTCTAATGAGGAAGGGGTCTGTAGGAGAGGAAGAAGTGAGGGTCTGTGAAGTGCAGTGACAGGAATGAGAAATTCAGATTAAGGAGTTGGTTCCTGGTCAATAAGATGATATGATGTTCCTGCAAGCGTTTATGAAAGGATTGTGTCAGTGTAGAGGGAAAAGAAGCTAAGTCTTAAGTCTATTTTTTTTCAGACTTCCAAATTTTATTTGGAGCTCTATGACATTCACTTCAGCATGCTGTTTTCTCTACAGCTGTGGCATTTAGTCTCCGATATAGGTCACATACAAACTTAGATTTTTCTAAAGATTTAGTGTATTAATTTATGCATTTTAGGTGGTTTTTTTTTATCATGAAGTTTGATCTAAAGTAATTACTGTGGCAAAGAAGAATCAAATAAAAATTTGTGGGAAGTAGCAACCGTCATGGGGAAATGCCATTATCTCAAGTGCGCGGCCTAGATTTCAAAGCTGTCAGTTGGAGCCATATTTCTTGAGGCTTTTTGTGACTCACCAAGCTGGATTATGTCATTTTAATGTGGTAACATATATATCAGAGAAAAGGAGCGTGATCCTGGCACTGATTATCGCTTGAGAGAAGGTTCAGAGAGGTGAACTTTTAATGAGACTTTGGTGTACTTATGATACATTTGTCCTGCAAAATCATTGATGTAGCTGACCTGACTTATATTGGTTTTTTTGATACCATCTGATTACAGCTCTGTGGGAATTTCTTCAAGTGAAAGTAATTTACAGAACTTACTGATAAGGTCACTTACATTTTAAAAAGCTTTCTATTGCTTTTAGATACACTCAGGAAAGGCCAAGATGTCCTAGGCTTCACTGTTAATGTTGTGCTTACTTTGAAATCAGTGGTGGCGGTGCAGCAGTGAGTCAATTCTAAATGACTGTAAGAGGAGGACTATTGTGGCAAGATTAGTGATGACACAGAAGAGGTCATAAAAATGATGGTGGAATTTTGAAGGTTGATGAGAAAAAGTGAGATTTTATCATCGTTATATTCTTCAATTTTTTTCTTGAGAACTAAGAAACAGGCTTTTATTTCATTTAAAAGTTAAATCAAAGTAGTTGATATTCATCAGACTACCCTTCTCCCTTCTACTGTCTAAATTTTAAGATCTTGAAAGTTATAGCTAAAGCTTTATCCTCAATTCCAAAGGCCCTAGGAAAAGGAATTTAAAAAGCAGTCTAACCTCAGCATTTAGAAAGAAACTGGAATAAATCATCTAACATTTAGCTTGGTATCACTTATAAGAAGAGCAGAATGTACCAGGGCAATAGTCAAAATGACCCTATGAAAGCTGGTCATGTCAGATCCATTTCCTGTTCTATGATAAAACGAAAGACCTGCAGACAAGGGTGAAAAAGGAACTTATTCTTTCTTAATTTCAGTAAGCTTTGGATACTTACTCATGCAACATTTTCATTGACAAACTAGAAAAGTGCCCTTTTTGTTACTGTAAGCAGCTTCACAGAAAAAAAAAGAGTGAAAACAAAATTTTATTTAAGTCTTTCCAAATGAATTGGTCTCCTTTGTCACCAGATGTGTTTTTAATTGCTGTGTTGACTTCTGTCTTGTTGATACATGATAATTTTTATAACTATTCTCTACTGAGGGGTACTTGGATGATTTCCGGTTTTTCACTATTCTAAAGAGCAAATTTAGGAGCATCCCTTTACAGATTATTTTTCTTCCTTCTCCTTCCCTCCCTCTTTTCTTCCTTCTTTCTTTTTTTAGGGTACTGAATATTTATTTACATCCCTTATGTAATTATAGCTGGAATTACTGGGTCAAAAGATATGAGCAATTTAATAATTCATGTTACATATTCCTGATTCTTTTTCAGAAAGATGGAATTCACTAATCACGTCACTTAATAAAAGTACACCCCAGTCAACATGAGTTTTATAATTTGTGTTCCGATAGGTAAGCAGTAGTACTTTAAACCTATTTTAATTAACATCTCTTTAATTTCTAACTGTGTATTTTCTCATATGATTCCTTTCCCATTTGTATTTTCTTTTTCAAGAAATGTTTTCTCTCCTTTGATTACTTATGAGTGAATTTTAGGTGTTGCCTTATGTAATTGTATACTTCTTTTCTTTCACATTTTTTTGGCCAACAAACTTTTATCACTTTTTCTCAATTCGTTCTATTCTTTTTTTATATTTCTGTATTATAGTTTAGTTAGATGATGTTTTTATTTTATTATCTTTGAGATATTCTTGTAATCAATACAAAATATTTTCTGGTTTATTTTCTTTATTCAATAATACAAATATACAGATATACTAGGTAGTATGGATCCAAATAAATTTCTTTTTAATAATATTCAGTTAATCCAGCATTTAAGTGATGATCTCTTTCCCCAACATTGAGTTGCTATTGATTTCTTGTTATATCTTAAATAAACGTTATGAAATAAACATACCTATCTCATTCCATGTATCACTTTTTTGCAAGCCTGTTGTATCATTTTGGTTAATGGTATCTACTTTATGATATTCATAAATGATTCTTCCATCTTATTTTCTGTATTTTATTAAGTTGGTAACGAAAATATGAAGGGATTTTAATTAGTGTTGAATTAAACTTATTTAATTTATCAGGTAGACAGCTCTTTTCCATTTAACCTGCACAGTGATTCCAGAGAGATCCTTGTAAAACTCAGTATGCTCATGCCATTCTTCTTAGAATTCTTCAGTGGTTTAATTTTTGTTAGACTAAAGCCCAAACTCATTAGCATGGTGTATAATTCCCTATATTGTCTTTGCAATGCTTAGTCTTATCAACTTTTTGTTTGTTTGTTTGTTTTAACAAAACTCTTTACTGAACATCACCATCGAGGCAAACATCTATAGTCTTATCAACTTTTGAAGTATAGCTTTTTATTTATTTATATCTTCCTGTAGTCTACCATTAATGATTTGTCTCTTAAATAAATAAATTTGGTTAAAATGTCTATTTCAGGGTTATTGTATTTTTACCTTTTGTTTATAGAATTTTTATGTTTCATTACATCTTGTAGTTCTATAAATATGTCACTATAATTTAGGAATGTGGTTCAAATAAATGTATCATATCTTACAGTGAAAAGCTTGATATTGACTACACTATTTTAACCATCATATAAGGAGCATTTTTAAAAAATGTTCTCCCTCAAAGCTTGAAGATACCCAGGAAAGAGCCAGCAAATTATAAAACTTACTGAGAAAATATCTGGGAGAAGATGAAAACGGGGAGGGAGGGCCGGCCAAGTGGTGCGGTGGTTAAGTGCTGGCTTGGGAAGCCAGCGGCCCCGGTTCGGGTCCCACATGTGACCCGGAAAGAAAAAAAAGAAAAGGGGGAGGGAATGAGAAATCAAGAAACAAGCCTTAGAGATTTGGTCATCAGACTCTGTCTACCCATTGGGGAGACTCCTAGTCTTAATCATACTACATTTAGGCCAGTGATCATTGACTTGAAGATTGAAATCAGATCAATATTTCAACACTAGTGTGGCAATAGTTTTTTCTAACACTATAAAAAGTCTTAATTTTTCTTCTCCCTCTGATGGCTACTTGTTGTTCCCATTCTCCCATAGTCAACCACCTTGAAAGATATCACCTGCTCTTACTGTTTTCACTTCCTTGGCGTTTATTCAATTCACACCATTGAGATCTGGCTTTTGCCTACACCTTACTGAAATGCCCTAGTAATTGTCATCAGTGACCTTCTAACTACCAAGTGCTGGAGATGCTTTTCAATCCTTCCTAATTGGCCTTTTTGCAACATTTGACACTTAACCATTTCCTCTTTGATACTTTCCTCTAAATCAATCTCATTTTTGGTTTATTCTCCGAGTTCTTTCCTTCCTTCCTTCCTTCCTTCCTTCCTTCCTTCCTTCCTTCCTTCCTTCCTTCCTTCCTTCCTTCCTTGTTTCTTTCTCCCTCTCTCCCTCTCCCTCTCTCCCTTTCTCCTTCTCTCCCCCTCTCCCCCACTCCTTTCTTTCATACACTATGAAGTGGACAAATTTAGTCTCTGTGAGTCTAGCTTTTCTATCAAGGGCCTTTCTTCACATATCCTTCCCAGGAGATAGCATCACTGCATGAATTGCGTTCTCTCTCTCTCTCTCTCTCTCTCTCATCCGTTATCAAACGTGCCCTCATGAAAGAAGTGGAAACTTATTCCTTCTACAGAAAGTAAAAATAAGAGTTTAAAATATTATCCCATTCCAAAAGGCCAGAGAAAGCTTTGGAAATAGTAAGCATCAAACTGCCAAAAATCTAGTTAAAACTTTGGAGCAATCTGCATTTGTCAATACTGTTAAACTTGGAAGGGGAAAAAAAAGGAAGGAAAATGAGGAGAAAGGGAAGGGAGAGGGGGAGGAGGAGCCTGAAATAGAACCAATTAAATTATGATGGGTAGTCACTCTGTCTGAAGTCAGTGGCCTTCAGTTTTTAACATAGTGACTGATTTCTTGAGGAGCCTTGAGCCCATTCCTATTAATTATGTCCAGTTGTTAGGGAGAAAAATACTGTTTATTTCCTTTTCTTGGATCTTGGGAAGATTGGTGAGCCATTTTGGAGAAAAGGTGCAACATAAATCTAATAAATGATAATCAATGATAATAATTTAAAAAAATATTCTTAGATAAAAGACTTTATACAAAGCTCTCTGTAACACCTTTGTGAATCCCACTGAGAGATCAGGCTGAATCTGAGCTTGTGACTATCTCGTTTATGAAGATTTTCTGCTTGGGACTTGAGTTGAAATTGGATTTTTAATGAGAGAGGTGAATACTCTGATAAATTGAGGTAAGACTTCAGTGCAGTGAAAAAGATTGAGTAGGAAGTGAAGAAAAGATAGATTCACGGAATGGTGAGTATGGAGGGCAAGAAACTGATTAAATATAGAGACAAATTATTGCAGAAATGGTAAATGAGGTACCCATGATAAAATAAGACAGTATTAAGCAAAGTTGGCCTGGTAGTGGTCAGAGGAGGAGACCACCCCCCCAACATGTTTTGGATTTTTAGGAGTGCCAGTAAGACACCTACCTCTGCCTTAAAGTATATATGTGTATGTGTGTGTGTGTGTATTCATTTATTTTAAGAGCAAAAGGACAGTCTTACTTTAATCAAGTTCCAGAATGAGGGCACACTGCTTTGAAAAGCACTCAGTAGAAGACACAATGATGTGTGCAAAAAAATGTTTCCAAAAAGTACCAAAGGCACCAAACAACCCAACATAGCCGTCTGTTTTCCCTTGGTGCCACTTCATGTGCAGGCGGGAAGGCTACCTTGTCCAGCTGACTTTGGGAATGTCATAGTGCTCCATGAGTGTATCCAAGTGTCTGTTGAAGTCCTCCACTCTTTGCTTGTGGGTTTTGGATGCTTTCTTCATGATCCTTTCCATTTGCTGCTTCTCCTGCATCTTCTCGAAGGCCACCTGGGCCGGGGTCCACTTGGCCAGACCATGCCGCTTCTCCTCATTCTTTTTGCTCATTCCCATCGGTTGCAGGAGTTTCGCCTTGTCTTTGTCCTTCTTTTTCTCCTTCCACTTGGTCATGCCGAGCTCTGCGATGCCTTTCAGCTTCAAGTGCCCCTGTTGGACCTGCTCGTAGTCTGCCATGACACCTGTCTGCCTTTAAAGTATATTTTTCATTTACTAGTGAAGGCTGAACATTCTGATAAGAATTTCTTTGGCCTTATGCAATGCAAATATGTGTAGAAAGGAAAATACATTATATTCCCTATGAACTAACTTGGTGTACTTTGATATTTGGCTTAGGGTAGGCCCTGCCCTGGAAGTCTGTACTAATATGGAGTTACCTGGAGCCTATTAAAGAAGTTCAAGTAATGAAGTTTTCATAATTGCTTTAATTTCTTCCTCGTAGTTTTATTCTAAATCACACGTGGAGAATTACTTGGAGAATGTATGAATCCTCTTCAACCACCACTCCTAGCAAGCTTCATTAAGCTTTGAGATATTTTTCTCTGGAAAGAGCAGTGACAAAAAATTGAAATGGAATCAAGAGCAACTGACTAATTTTTATTCTTCTCTCTAATTCCTCAAAACAGATCTTTAAAGCTTTGTGTGTATTTGAGGGAGAGGGAAGAAGATATATTAATGACTAAAAGCTGCCGTTATATTTAGAAATTCCTTTTAATTTTAGTATTTGGAACATAGGTAACTTGGACAAGGGAAGAAGTTCACATAACTGCAGGAAGCCCTGATTATACCTATGCCATTTTCCCTCCACCTCTCTTGTCCACCCAAGTCCCTACCCCTCATGAATACTAAGGCTCTGATGGACCATTTCTGCAGAGTTGCATGTAGAGAAGCACAGTCCAGCATCCAGAAGGAATTTCAAAGGAATCTCAGTCTTGACTTGCTTCTCTCAAATAATGTTAAAGAAAAGAATTCTAACCCGAACAATACTTTTGTACTATGTTTCGTTCTTTTCTCCAGTTCTTTTCTTAGGGCTGCTCAGAAATTCCTCCTCACCAAAAGACTGAATTTATCTGGTACCCCAGCCTGAGTTGTTTTTTTGTTGTTTTTGTCTACTCTCCCCAACTCTTCATTGGATGGACAGACTTAGTCTTTCTGGCTTTTCTTATTTTTCTCTTTTTCTTGCACATTATTTATATTCTCTACAATATATTTGAGTCCAGAAACTGACAGAACAAGCAGGAATTCTTCCATCTTTCCTCTCAGCTCTCTAGTGTTGACTTTCTCTACTTATTCTCTTGGTTTTGAATCATAACAAGACCTGGGAAACCGGACAGTGCAAAAGAGAACTTTCCTTAGTGGGCCTTGAAGGGAAAGGGGGCAAGTTGACTGAATGAAGACCAAAGGCATACACCCTCCTTTTAGGATTCACACTTTAATGAATCTTGTTATGGTTACATAAGGTTGCTTTGTGGATCCAATAATTCTATTTTCTGGGTTCCAAGGGAGGAAGGATTCAGACAGAAAAGATGAGAGCAGTAATGAGCAGCAGGGGAGGGGGAAGCGTAATGGAGATAGTGCTAACTCTCTCTCCCCATCCCAACCCTAATCTGTTGCAAGCAACTAGTTCCTTCTTGAACCTTTTAGCTGATTCATGAAAGTCTGTTTTGCTGGCAGCATTGTGCCTAACTGGCATATTCAGATCCTCTGGCTGTTATAGCCCCATAGTTAGGGTGCAAATTCTGCCAATTAAGCTAAGTAGATATATCCTGAAACATTCTTCCATATTCCTTAGTGAATAATTTTCCCTCCTCTTCGTTATCCCTACCACTTCCCCTGGTTAGCACACATCCTGAGCCACTATAATATTGAAGAAAGCTAGGAGTCAGGGGTGATGGGACAGGACCTCAATTATCAACAAGCAATAGCTTGGACTCCAATGCTTATATTAGCTGCTTTGATCAGTCAGCTATTTATTCACAAACTCCAGAGAAGGAAAGAATCTCTTTTGCTGTACCTGGTGCACCTTTTCATCCTGTGATTGCCTCAGAACCTCTACCTGCTCTAATTCAATTGACTGTAAGTTTGAAGTTCCATGAAACTGTATCTATGTTCACAGCAGTTTTTTCCTATAAATGTTTAGAACTTAGCTTTCCTCTGATCTTATTTCTCTGATCTGATTCTACCTGCTTTCTACCTTTAAGAAACCCTCTGAATTTGTGATCTGCTTAGCACTTTCTTGCTTTCACTGAAATTTTGAATTTATTCTTATAAAGTTGTTTCTTTCATGTCATTGGATTTAGGATGAGAAGTTTAGACATGTATAAACTATCATTTCAATCCAGTCTGAATTTTTATTATTTTACATATATGTATCTATAGTTTTGTTTAATATCATCCTTCTATGTGTGATGACTCAAAACATTATTAAAGGTCTCAACATTATTTATAGTTTCCTTTGCTAGAAAGAAACACATTTCTAGCTCAAGTATATTAAAAAGTATAGAATATGTTAAGTTGATTTTGCAAGTCAATCCCAGATTTAAAAGAATCAAATGCAGTGTGACATACATGTCTGAGTAGTGCAGATAAAGACCATTTTCATGGAGATAAAAATTGACATTAATAACAAACCTTATTACCAGCTTATATTACATGTGACACATGTGGATAGTTTTCATATATCTCTGTTTATGAGAAGAGTACATTGCATTTATATAATTTGACTTATGTTCCAAGATTTTGTGGTTTTTTTTAATGTTTTAACATGCATTTTTCAAAGTTGCAGAGCAGAGTACAAATTAGTGGGCGCCAGGCCAAATCCAAGCCATACTCATGTTTTATTTGACTCTCATAATATTAGATCACTCAGTGTTGGGGTTTTTTTTTAGATTGGATTAATTGCCAATGTGTAGAAGTTAAGATCATTCACAAAGAATCCTGGCTTCCAGAGTCTTTTGAAAAATTAGAAGATTTGGCAACTTTGGGTCCACACTCCTCTCTGGCAGTAAATGACCGGAGCTGAGGAGTGGCTGCCCTTGTTAGCTGATAGTTCTCCACAGTTTCCATCATTCCTTTTGTGTCTTAAACCAGTCTGCTTCTATCTTTATTGTTTCTTTCTTGAGCCTGTGGGTATTTGACTTTGTGACTGTGCTCTGTTGTATTCTTTATAACCACTATTTTAAATTATTATGAAATATCTATAGAGTAGGAATACTATAATTATCAGGTTGCTTTCTCTTTTTTAAAAGTGTATATAATTCTGTGATTTTCAACTTTGTAAACATATTTTTCCAATTGGCATTATAATCTAGAAATAGAAGTATGGAGCCCCCCACCCCCCAACAAAAATGAGAACAGTTATATGGCTCTTGATAAATATGCAAAGTACCTTCTCAATAAAATAGCTAATGAGAAGTCAGAAGAAATCTGGCTTCCCACCTACATACAGGGTGTCCTTGTGGGGGTCACATCAGTTTAGGTCTGGGTTTTACTTCTGTTGATCCAATTAGTAATCAAAAGATGGCTTGATGGATATAGAATCAGAATTAAGGAAGCCAAATAGTCTTGAAAGGAGATTTCAATACACCTCAGTGAGGAATGACATATTAAGCTTGTTTTATAACACAGAACATCTGACTCTCAAAATCGTAATACCTGCTAAGTCAGTATCCATTTCCCTTGGACACTGTTGGATAAATATTGCCAAATTCTTCTTCTTTGCCACACACCTCCCCTTTTTTCTAAAAAGTCCACTTATACCGCCACCTTCTTTTAACGCATTCTTCATTCATACAAATTTCGGTAACATTAGGTTACCGCTTTATTATTCAATAATCATTTTTGCTGAGATACCTAATCACCTTGTTGGACTTAGGGTAGAGAAACCCAAATGGCCTTTTTTTGATGGATGACTTTTACAGAGAACTAATGTCATCTGTTATATGTTTACCCTTTCTAGAGTTCTGTTCAGTTTTATCTTCAGTTTCTGGGTATGCTTTGTTTTTATAGGCTGATTAAACTGGCATTTGTTTAATACTTCATAGTTCCCCAAACGAAATTCACAGATACTGTATTACTTTATCCAGTTCAGTCTCTGTGTCAGTCTTCTGAGAGAGGATATCATGATCCCCATTTATAAAAATGAAGACGCTGATGATCAGAGCATGTAAGCAACTTGTCAAGGTCAAAAAGCTAGTAATGGGGTTCAGAACTAAACATTTTCTGACTTCAAAGTTCCTGTTTCCAAAATAAGCAGTAGTCTGCAGTCCAGGTTCAAGTGGAACCAGACAGTGACCTCAGTGGTCAAAAGAAGGAAGCATGATCCTAAGGCACTGACCATTCCTTTGAAGGTCTTTTGTCCTCCTGCCATGACAGCAGGGTGTAAGTTGTCTGACGGATTTACATGGTGCAGAACCTGATGGGAGGGGTTCTCAGGGATATGGCTGCAGTCTGTTTGTGTGAGCTCTGCAAACAGTACCCTCTGATCCAGTCTGGAGTAGCTGCAGGTAGCAGGGCAAAAGCAAAAGACAGTTTTATTTTTTACAGAACCAGTCCAATAAGACCCTTGGCTAAGGCTGGCCGAATGGCTCAGTTGGTTAAGAGTTGACTTAGAGCACGAGTTCTGAGTAACAGGGCTGCTGGTTCGATTCCCACATGGGCCAGTGAATGCTGCACCCGAGCTGTGCTGTCGCTGAGCTGCCAACAAGTGCCAGGTGAGCTGCCAACAGGCTCAGCTGGTGTAACAACAAGATTTCCTGTTCAATGGTGTGCTATGCCCACCCAAAACTAAGACTGAACTCAGCACCTTGAGCTTAGCTGCCACCCAGATGGATCAGTGGATAGGGCATGCCCTTTTAATAACAAGGCTGCTGGTTTGACCCCCGCACGGGATGGTGGCTACGCCCACGCGCAACTAAGACTGAACTCAGCACCTTGAGCTGAGCTGCCACCCAGATGGCTCAGCGGATAGAGCGTGCACTCTTAATAAGGCTGCTGGTTCGACTCCCACATGGGATGGTGGCTACACCCACCCCCAACTAAGATTGAACACAGCACCTTGAGCTTAGAGGCCACGAGCTGTCGACGGGAAGCCAGATGGCAACTGGCGCCCTCCACAATGAAGACTGAAGAACAACAACGTGGCTGGTCCCCTTCCCCAATTCCCCAATACTGTTCCCTTCTCCCAATTCCCCAATAAAATCTTTAAAAAAAAAAGAAAAAAAAGACCCTTGGCTAGACCAAAAGATACTAATGAAACTTAGCTTGTCCCTGAAGCATTTTCATTTTAATAGAGGACTTGCAAATAGAGATATGACAGCAGGGAAAAATCAGTAAGAATGGGGTGGTAGATAGGGGATTCTTTGCTCATTAAAAGTTATTTTTTTCAGTGTTTTTCTAAATATTGTAAAGATTACATTATGAATTTTAAAATAATGAACAAAATGCATACTATAAGGAATTCTTATATTCCCTTCAGGTTTTTATTCTCATAAAATAATTTCTAAAACCATTTAATAGGAAGATTTTTGTATAAAACTACTGTTAGGATAAGTTCATTATAATTCCTGTCTACTTAAGATAAGCATTACAGTACAAGTTTTAAAAATAAAAATAAGATATATTTCTGTCTCCAGGGACCTCTAGCATTTTCATATGAAACAAATCATCTTTCTGTCATAAGGGTTACCTGTTGTTGACTTTTGAAATATCAGTTGGTGAATATATTCCCCAGTTCCTTATTGTACCCCAATCACTGAGACTGGGGAGGGCATTAAAGTAACATTCATTTCTTTTGTAGAGATTAGAAACAAGATGCTTCTTCAAAAGGCTCAGAATGGGTGATTAAGAGCAACTAAATATTTTGGAGTTGAACAGAAGTTGGAACCTAGCTCTTCCAGGTTTAGTGACCTTGATGTTTACAAAGAAGCTGAAATAAACCATATGCCTTTATTGAGTAGTACGTATTTGAATATATATATGTAGTTTTGGGTTTTTTTAGAGGGCAGTGTCACTGGCCCTCATATGTGGGATCCAAACCGGGGCCGCTGGCGTCCCAAGCTAGCTCTTAACCACCATGCCACTTCGCCGGCCCAGTAGTATGTATTTGAAATCTTTCAAATGTATTGCTGCATTTTAGCTGAATTAGTGTATATTCCAAGCATATTTAAATCATAATTAGAACTCCACTAGTATATATTGCAGAAAAATCGTTCTATTCTTGGTGGTTGAAACCTATGTAGGGATAGAATGCTGTTTTCCATGATGTTTGAAATGTTTGTATATGCTTTAGCTAGTGCTAATGTGCATACCACTATTCTACTATGACTCTTTGCTTTTAGGAAAAATTTGAGACTGCCTTCTAATCTGTGGAACTTTTCCACATGCAAATTATTCTAAGGGAGAAAAACCTCCATGTGATTTGTAAATGCCATCAAATGCATTTTCAAGTGCTACTAAGACACACAGACATGTATCCATAAATGTGTTCTCTGAATTTTAAAAATTCTTTATGTTTTTAGATCTAGAAATCCTATTTTTATGAGTCTTTTTTTTAGCCTGAGAATTGCTATCATGAAAGAGAGGTATATTCAGTCAGTATCTCAAGGATGCTGCTTACAGCTGCACCAAAATATTCTTAGGGATTTGTTTATAGACAGGATGAAACCCGAAGATCAAGAGAAATAAATTGATCAAGTCCTTGCAGGAGCAATTTATCACTGTGTGATACCTTTGGCAATTGCTTAAAATGTATGCTGGCAGGAAGTTTTTTAATTACCAAAACCATCAGATCTTGCTTGGTTCTTTCAGAGTCAGTGAAATATACGAGTTGGTAATGGAGTGTGTCCAAGAAAAAATGAGCTAAGCACTGTACCTGGCACTGTCCCTGTTGCAGATGGAAGGGCAGATGAACCGGGGCAGTAGCTAATCACCACATATATAGAAACACATACATATGTATGCCACATATCTATGTATACATGACAGTTAAACTAAGAAAGAAAAGATATTCTGCAGTGCCTAGGAAGACCTCATCTTGGGTTGCATTCCTGGAAAAGGCATTTTAAGTGGAAATAATTTTTAAGTTTAATTCAGTTTTCCTTTAAAAGTGACATTGTGATGGGAGTTACGTGCTTGACTAAGGGAGATATACCTGAGTCTTTATACAATTGGCTATAAATCTAATATTTAATTAGCTGTTAATGATAGAAAAGTACAATAATAATAGCTGAGCACTTCTCAGAAATAATGCATTTTCTCATTTAATTTCTCACACTGTTATTTTCATTTTGCAAATGAGGAAACTGAAGTTTAGAAAGGTTCAGTAATCTGAGGAAGATCACAGGGCCAAGAAGTAATAGAGCATGGATTCAATAAAGGGATTAGAGAATGCTTACCCCCTGAGAGTTTCAAACATAGAGATGTGAGGAGAAATGAAAAAATATTGAGGCTAGATATGGATTATAATGGAAAAAAAGAGGTGGTTGTGTTTTTACTGAGTTAAAAGCAACACGGTGTCTTTGCCAGAGGATTGTATGAGTTTACTTTGTTGAATGGCAGCAAATTGGGGACTGTCTGTACTGCAGTTGTAAAATACATGAAGTCCTGCAAAAGATAGGTAAAGTTAGTGTACTCTCTGGTGCAAACGTGTACTTGATACATGATGACGTGGGTCATGGTATCTCTAAAACAGATTAGAAGAACAAATGAAATTATGAAGTATGTAACAGCTATTCATAACCAGAGTATTCAAGAATAGTCAGGATGGGACAGATTTATGTCTAGTATATAGAAATCTGGAGGGCCGGACGAGTGGCGCATTGGTTAAGAGTTGGCTTGGGACGCCAGCTCTGAACAGCAGGGCCCCGGTTCAGATCCCACATAGGGCCAGTGACACTGCCCTCTACAGCTACGATAGTGAACAACAGCTCAACCTGGAGCTGGGCTCCCGTGAGTTGCCGGTGATGGCGTAGGCTGCCCCTGCTGCAGTGGGCTGCCATGAGCTACCGTGAGTGGCTGGCAGCCAGCGTGAACTGGTGAGTGACTGCCTCACCTGGGAAGAGCGCAATGTGGGCCAGTGAAGCAACATCCTCCACAACTAGGCCGAAGAACAAAAGGATAGCAACTTGTCTGTTCCCGTTCCCCGATTCTGTAATAAAATCTTAAAAACAAACAAACAAACAAACAAAAAACCTGGAAAGACTTTGCTCTCATACCAACAACAAGAAAAAATCAGATAACATAAAAGCCACAACCTTTCTTGAGCTTATCAGAGAGCTCAGATTGCAAGAACTGAAATTGGGGACACATAGGCACCTCCAAGGAGAGACAGGTACAAGCACTGGTTTACCTGTGGTAGAGTGTGGGAGGAAGATTGGATGAACATACAAGTGAATAAAAATTCAGCTATCAATTTTAACAAGTTATTGAAGGTGAAGTGTGGGCTAGGATGAGAGTATAGAACACCTGGAAGCTGCAGACAGAAAGGGTATTTGCACCTACTTATAGTTTCATATCCGTGGTTTTCTGCTGAATATTCTTTGGAAAGACTGGGGACACAGTGGGAGACCAGAGAAATTCTCCCTCAGTTCTGAAGGAGTGGAGAGGGTAAAAGCTGCTGTGGTGGGAAAGACACAAAGCTCTACCAGTACCCTTCTCTAAGGAAAAAGAGCCTTCATCCCTTTGGAGAAGGATAGCAAATTCTGTTGCACCCCAGGGTGCAGGCGAAAACCCACTGTGGCTGGGGTAAAAGGAAACAAAATACCCTCTACCCATGGGGGTTAAGGAGAAACATCTGGAGCCCAGACCACTAGTGGTGTCTTGCATGATATATTCAATAAAAATATTATGAGACACCCAAAAAGCAAGAAAAAGCTCTTTATCCAGAGCCAAGGCAATCAACAAAACAAGATGTAGAGATGACCCAGATGTTGAAACAATCAGGCAGGGAATTTAAAATAACTATAATTAGTATGCTAGAGGATCTAGTGGAAAAGATGGACAGACAACATGCATGAATAGACAGGGTGTTTCAGCAAAGAGATGGGAACTATAAGAAATAATCAAATGACAATGGTAACCATTTAAAACATAGTAATAGTGATAAAGATTGCCTTTCATGGGCTCAACAATGGAATTCCTACAGCTGAGAATGAATCAGTGAACTTGAAGATAATCAATAGAAATTACCCAAATTAAAACAAAAAGAGGAAAAAAATAAACCGAAACAGAACAGAGAATCCAGTAGCTCAGGGACAATATCAAATTATTTCACATACTAATGTGCATATAATTGGAATTCCAGAAGAAAAAAACAGAATGGGCAGAAGAAACGTTAGAAGACAAGTGGCAGAGAGTTTTCCAAAAATAGTAACATGAAGGACATCAAACCACAAATCCAAAAAGTTCATAGAATCCTTAGTAGGATAAATGTCAAACATAATACACACATCCCTCCCTGATATATCATATTTATATTTCTGAAAACCAAAGATAAAATAAAACTCTTGAAGTCAGCTAAAGAAAAAAGGCACATACAGAGGAACAACGATATTAATTGCCAACGCTGGATAACCTAGAATAATTGGATAAATTCCTAGAAATATACAACCTACCAAGACTAAATCATGAAGAAATAGAAAGTCTGAACAAATCTGTAACTAGTATGGAGATTGAATCAGTAATCAAAACTCCCAACAAAGAAAAACCCAGGACCAGATGACTTCATTGGTGAATTCTACTAAATATTTAAAGAAGAGTTAATACCAATCCATCTCAAACTCTTCCAATAATATGAAAGAAGAAGGAAGGAGCACTTCCAAACTCATTTTATGAGGCCAGCATTACCCTGATACCAAAGCGAGATACAGACACTACAAAAAAAGAAAACTAGATAATATCCTTGATGAATATAGATGCAAAAATCCTTAACAAAATACCAGCAAACTATCAATGACTTTGAATAAAGACTTACTGTACATTAAAAGGGTCATACAGCACGACCAAGTAGGATTTATCTCTGAGATGGAAGGATGGTTCAACATACAAAAATCAATTTGATATACCACATTAACAGAATACAGGATAAAAATCATGTGATTGTCTCAATAGATACAGAAAAAGCATTTGACAAAATTCAACACGTTTATCCTAAACCATACACAAAAACAACTCAAAATGGATTAAAGACTTAAACTATAGAACTCCCAGAAGAAAATGTAGAGGAAATATTTCATGGTATTGGTGTTGGCAATTATTTCATGGCTATGACACCAAAAGCACAGGCAGTAAAAGCAAAAACAGACAGGTGGGGCCATATCAAACTTAAAAAGCTGCACAGCAAAGGAAACAATCAACAGAGTAAAAAGGTAACCAATGGAATGGCAGAAAATATTCAGAAACCATATATCTGATAAGAGGGTAATCTCCAAAATATTTAAGAAACTCCTACAGCTCAATAGCAAAAAAAACACCTAATAATCTGATTAATAATGGGTTAAGGACTTAAACTGACATTTCTCCAAAGAAGACAAACAAATGGCCAACAGGTATATGAAAAAATGTTCAGCATCACTAATCATCAGGGAAATACAAATCCAAACCACAATGAGATATGATTTCATACCTGTCAAAATGGGTATTATTTTAAAAAAAACATGTTGGGAAGAATGTGGAGAAATTAAAACTCTTGTGCACTGTTGGTGGAATGGTGCAGCCACTGTGGATACCAGCATGGAGGTTCTTTGACAAATTAAAAATAGAACTATTATATGATTCAACAGTCCCAATTCTGGGTGTTCAGAAGAATTGAAATCAGGATCTCAAAGAGATGTTACCGGGCCGGCCGAGTGGCGCGGTGGTTAAGCGCTGGCTTAGGAAGCCAGCGGCCCTGGTTCGGTCCCACATATGAGGGCCAGTGACACTGCCCTCAAAAAAAAAAAAAAAAAAAAAAAAAAAAAAAAAAAGATAAGAGATGTTACCATTCCTATATTCATTGCAGCATTATTTTCAATAGCCATGATGTAGAAACAATCTAAATGTCCATCAGCAGATGAATGGATAATGTATTACATACATACAATGAATAATAATTCAGACTTTAAAAAGATGGAAATTCTATTTAAAAAGGAAATTCCAAATGTGACAACATGGATGAATCTTGAGGACATTATGCTAAGCAAAATTAACCAGTCATAGGAAGACAAACACTGCATCATTCCACTAATATAAGGTATCTACAGTAGTCAAATTCATGGAAACGAAGAGTGGAATGGTGGTTGCCAGAGGCTGGGAGACAGAAGAATTGGGGAGTTACTAATCAATGGGCATTCAGCAGCATTAAGCAAGATGAATAAGCCCTAGAGATTTGCTGTACAACATTGTACCTGTAATTTACTCCATTGCACAATTTTGTTAAGATGATAGATAGATATTAAAATTTTGTTAAGCTAGATCTCATGTTAAGTATTCTTACCACAATAAAAGTTAAAAAGGAAAAAAGTGGTAACATTTTTTGTTATATAGATTTCCACAGTAAAAGAAATCAAAAATTTTCAGGAAGAGGCAGGATGAAAAGAATGAAAAAATCAAACAGTGAAAATGATACTTCATAGGTAATGTGATTTAAATGAAAGTTGAGCCACGTCCTCAGAGTTAAATTTTATTTTAACCTCAGAAGTTAAAATAAAATTATTTAAGGAGCATAATCATTAAGGATAATAAAATGTAGACATAACAATATCAAAATTAATATCAATGATAGATAACATTTATTTAATATATATTATGGACTAGACATTTTGATGAATGCATTATACCTGACATTGTCAAACCTTTTTGGTAAAGGCTAGATAGTAAATATTTTTTGTCTTTGCAGGCCACATACAATTTTTTGGCATTTTATTCTTTGTTGTTTTTCTTTTGTTTGTTTGTTTGGTGGTTTTGTTTTGTTTTTACATTCTTTTAAAAATGTAAAAGCTGGGCTGGCTGAGTGGCGCAGTGGTGAAGCGCTGGCTTAGGAAGCCAGCGGCCCCAATTCGGGTCCCACATATAAGGGCCAGTGACACTGCCCTCCAAAAAAAAAAAAAAAAATGTAAAAGCTATTTTTTAGCCTGAGGGCTATACAAAAACAGTCTGTAGGCTGGATTTGGCCTAGGCTTGTAATTTGCCTTCATCTGGTCTGTATTGAGTTTTTGACCTCAGCACATAACAAAGGTCAAACCAATTGTATATCCTTGAAAAGTTTGTAGAACAGGCCTAAAGCAAATGCAAGTTGAGAATTGTCATATTTCCATGCCTTTTGTTGCTATAGAAAGGATGATTTCACAACATTAAAGAAATAATTTAAATCGTCTACCACACTAGCACTCTAACCAAGTCCATATTACTTTCCAATCTTGGCCTTTATGCAGCATATTTTAAGGACACTAATTTTTAATGGATATTCAGCATGTAAAAATAACTTCAGTGTTCCTATTTTTAAAATCTCATTATCATTTTTTATAATCTAATAGAATGTTAAAATTTTTATCACTTGGTTGGGCCGGCCGAGTGGCGCGGTGGGGGCCGGCCGAGTGGCGCGGTGGTTAAGCGCTGGCCTCGGAAGCCAGCGGCCCTGGTTCGGTCCCACATGTGAGGGCCAGTGACACTGCCCTCAAAAAAAAAAAAAAAAAAAAAAAAATTTTTATCACTTGGATTCCAGTTACACAGCTTTATCAGGGCTGTAGGCTTTTTTTCTTCTCTAATCACATAACATTTGAGCAGCCTTTTTTCAGCCAATGACTACAAAGCAAGTGTTTCAGAGGGGGAGGGAGGAGAAGCATGTAAAAAAGAACAAAAAGGATTGAGAATGACAAAAAGATGAGAGTGATATAGGATAGATTTGTCAAAATGGTGCATTTCATACCTAAATGACCAATGTCTATATAAGATTTTGATCAAACCTTTGGCCTTCAGTGTCATTCTTGTTTTTTATTTTTGTTTGGAGTTACTTTTAGCTTCTTTATTATTTCTCCTAAGGCTGGCACTGATTGTACTTTATTACCGTTCTTCCTTTCCTTTGCCTCCCTGTCCCCAGCAGTTTTCTCTAGCTGTGGCTAAGGTTGTATCTCCCTTCCTTTCTTATATCTTATCTTTTCGTTTGCTCTTCACCCTTTCCAAATACTTTAACTTTCATGTGAATGAAAATACATTTTATAAATAAACAAACAAACAAAATCTCCCACTATACCATTTTATTGTGGTCTGGGGCTCTTAGGGGTCCCTGAGACCCTTTCAGAGAGTCAGTCCTTGGAGTCACAGTTATTTTCATAATAATGCTAGGCATTATTTACCTTTCTGACTTTCTTAAATTCATACATATTTCATAAATTTCTCAGTTTTAATATCTAATATGGTAGATATAATCCACATAAATAAAAACTCTTTAAATCCTCAATTATTATTATTTTTTTTTAATTGGGGAATTGGTGGAGGGGAACAGCGTTGGGGAATCGGGGAAGGGGAACAGACAAGTTGTTGTCTTCTTGTTCTTCAGTTTAGTTGCGGAGGATGTTGCTTCACTGTTGGTATCGTCATTGCCCTCCTCCCGGATGAGGCAGATCGGTCGCTGGCCTCTGGATGTCGCTCATCGCGGCTATTGGCAGCTCACGCTTGGCTGCCAGCCGCTCACGCTGGCTGCGGGCCACTCACTGCAGCCCATGGCAGCCCACTGCAGCAGGGGCTGCAGCCCACACCATCACCGGGACTCGCACAGCCCAGCTCCAGGTGAAGCTGTTGTTAGCTGTGGAGGGCAGTGTCACTGGCCCTCATGTGGGATCCGAACTGGGGCCGCTGGCATCCCAAAACCAGCGCTTAACCAATGCGCCACTCGGCCGGCCCTAAATCCTCAATTATTTTCAGTAACTTAAAGGGATCCTGAGACCAAAACGTTTGAGAATGGCTGATGTATCTTATCCTATCAACAAACACTAATTAAGCACCTTTGTATTTTTCAGGCAGAGTTCTAGTCTTTTGGAACATGTGCCAGAACCTTTTCTCAAAAGATCTCACAGTTTAAATAGGGAGTGGTTGGGCTGGCCGAGTGGCTCAGTTGGTTAAGAGCTCACTCAAGAGTGCGAGCTGAGCTCTGAGCAACAGTAGTTGGATGCCCAGCCCGAGCTGAGCTGCCGCTGAGCTGCCAACAGGTGGCAGGATGGCTCAGCTGAAAAAAAAAAAAAAAGTAAAACAAACAAAACCTTGCAATAAATAGGGAGAAGTTGGTAAAAGGGTACAAATTCACACCTGTAAGATGAATAAGGTCTGAGGCTTTAATGTTAAACATGGTGGCTATAGTTGATAAAACTGTTTTGTGTAATTGAAATTTGCCAAGAGAGTGGAACCTAAATGTTCTCTCTCTCTTTCTTTTTCTCTCAAAGATAAATATGTGAAGTAATGGATGTATTAATTAACTAAATGGGGGAAAACCTTTCACAATTTTTATGTATATCAAATTATCATTATATACACTTTAAATATCTTAAAATTCTATATGTAAATTATACCTCAATAAAACTAAAATTAAAGAAAAAAAATCTCACAGTTCAGTGGAGAAGACAGGCTCCTCGAAGAGTAAGTATAGTTGGAGGCAGAAAGTTCAGAGATACTCCACATCAGGGGAATCCAGAGGGAAGGACACCTACCTAACTAATCATGATTATGGTGCTGGTGGGTGGAGGCATCAGTGAGAAGCTGGAGCCATACCTGCTAAACCTTCCCAGAGGAGATGACCGCTGAACCACTGACTTTAAAGATCAGGGTGAGTTCTCTGGGTGAAGGACTGTGGTAGGAGGCATTCTTAGGAAGCAGCAAGAGCAAAGGCATGAAAGCAAAGAAGAATGCACCATGTGGGAGCAAGCACAAAGCGGTCTGTGGTATTCTGTATAGACTGGACCACAGGGTGCAGTGGAGATAAGGTTAGAGAGATACCAGCGGGCAGATCTTACCCATTTTTGGCCTGATAGGAGTTTGGACTCCATCCTTAGAAGGAAAAGAAGCTCCATTTTTTCCCTCTTTAGCACATTTGCTTTTATTGCTTATTTCTATACATGAAGGATTGGGTTTATTAAAATAATATTAGCTAATTGTTGAGAGTCAGATTTACTTCTGAACATTTTTTCACATCGATCAATACTTTATATACATCCTCATTTTACATATAAAAAAAGACTCACAGAGGTTAAGGATACATAGCTATCCTTAACCTGGAGGATGAAATGCTATTCTAGTCCAGGCAGCCTTGCCCCAGACTGAGCACTCCCCTCGGTATGCTATAGCACTGCATAGGATAAAGGTCCCAGAGGGGAACAGCTAGTTACAATACTGCCCTCAAAAATGAAAACCAGCTCTGTGAATGTGCAAAAACCTAAATATTTTGCCTTTTGAAGTGGTGAGATTTCTAATCCTGTGAGTTACATCTCAATAAAGTATGAACCTATGTTGAAAAAAATAAAAAAAAAGAACCTATGTTGAGATATGTAGAATTTTTTTTTTTTTTAAATTTAAGACTTTTTTTTTTTTTTATTGGGGAATTGGTGGAGGGGAACAGCGTTGGAGAATCGGGGAAGGGGAACAGACAAGTTGCTATCTTTTTGTTCTTCAGTTTAGTTGCGGAGGATGTTGCTTCACTGTTGGTATCGTCATTGCGCTCTTCCCGGATGAGGCAGATCGGTCGCCGGCCTCTGGATGTCGCTCACCGCGGCTATTGGCGCTCACGCTTGGCTGCCAGCCGCTCACGCTGGCTGCGGGCCACTCACTGTAGCCAATGGCAGCCCACACCATAACCGGGGCTCGCACAGCCCAGCTCCAGGTGGAGCTGTTGTTAGCTGTAGAGGGCAGTGTCACTGGCCCTCATGTGGGATCCGAACCGGGGCCGCTGGCATCCCAAAACCAGCGCTTAACCAATGCGCCACTCGGCCGGCCCGAGATATGTAGAATTTTTATAGATACAACTCAGATAATCAAAAGTAAATCTCCAGCTTACAGTCTAACAATAAAGTCCTTCTATTAACATTTGTTGATAGACAGTTAGCAAATGGGCTCTTAATAGGCTTCTGTGAAAATAACCCTTGGGGAGTTCAAATGCAGGTTATGAGGCATATGTGTAAATTGGGTCACAGCCCTCTGCATGGTTTATATGTGGAAATTCAAAGACTTCTGCAGTGAATGTGTCTAAAATAAGCTTGCTCCATATCATGACTTAACTTTGTTTTTCTGTTTATTTTTCTACTGCTGACCTTTCAGTGTATTTTCTGTTTTGTATTGTCCATATACTGATTTATGTTTTTGCTTTAAAATCAAGTCCTTAATGTCTTTTTAATGTTTGCTTGTAAGTGTTGGTTTTTCCTAGGTTCTGTGATACCTTGAAAAAGTAGGTGGAAAAGTAATATTTATTTATTACAACTTAACTTATTAAAAATAGTTGTATTAACAACTTATTAAAAATAAATTGTGTTACTCCTAATTGAAAAACATGTTTGCAAGTTTATGGTTTTTTGTGGGAAAACATTTAACTTAATTTTTTTTTTTTTTTTGTGAAACAGAATTTAATCATAGCTTTTAAAACACAATAATAAGCTTAATAGAAAGGAAGTGCGTGGGAAGTATTCGCCATCCATTTAGTTATAATGGACAGTAATGATAATGTGTTTTCTTGTTAAAGCTAATGAATATAAAAGGCATTTCCATTTTTTGAAAGGCTAAATTGAGAACTGCTAGAGTTAAGCAGAATAGACAGGAACGAAAGAATGACAGGCAACAAAATAAATAGTAGAAAGATGCACAAATCTTTAAATCCTCACTCAGGAATAAATGACAAAACACATTACCAAATTTGCATCATTTTTGTAGCCATTTAAATCCAACTCGGATAGTTTCTTACAACTAGCACATTTGTTTTGAAGACATTTTGTTTTTTCAAACTTTGAAATAATTTGAGTGATAAGCTCTTGACTACGATATAGGGTACCAATATGAAAGTTTCAACAACATTATTTCTAATAGCCCAAAAGTGGAAACAACCCAAATGTCCATCAACTGAGAAATAAGTAAACAAAATGTGGTATATCCATACAATGGAATATTATTTAACAATACGAAGAAATGTGTGTTGCAACATGGATCTTGAAACTATTATGCTAAATGAAAGAAACTAGGTGCAAAAGACTACATATAGTGTGACTTCGTTTGTATGAAATGTTCAGTATAGGCAAATCCATGGAGATGGAAAGTAGATTAATGGTTGTTCAGGGAGAGGGGAGTTGGGAATGGGGAGGGTGCTAATGGGCATGGGACTTCTTTTGGGGATGATGAAAATGTTCTAAAATTTTTTGTGACCAAAGTTGCCCAACCCTGTGTATATACTAAAATCCACTAAATGTATACTTTAAATGAGTGTATTGTATTGTTTATGTTATATCTAAATAAAGCTGTTTGATCTAGCTACATCTCAACAGTAAGAGTGAAAACTTGAATACTGAAAAGTTTGAAAATGCATGTTGTGAGCAGAAGTGAAAGGCCAAAGACTGTATTGTACTGAAAGTCTAATTAAAACTTCCATCAACTCCTTCCCAATTTGAATAGAAGGATTATTTTTTCATTGGAAGGTAAAAATCCCCTATATCTTGTGATCATTTTATCAATATTTAATTCCTATTTTCTCTTTTTTGGAGAAACTTTGGACTTGGACAGCTCATTCTATATTGACCCGACAAGATCTCCTGACAAGACCTTGGAGACTAGCACTGTCGCAGCTGATGAGTCAAGTGCACACTCAAGCTGGCTGTGTTCCCAAGGTTATACTTACATTAGTGTAAATGGCATGAGGACAATGCATCCAGTATATCAGACACAAAGACGTTTTTCTTCCTGATTGCCTATTTTGTCTTTCTGTCCTAACCATATCTTTCTTTCTTCAGACAACAGAAGGAAAATCTCCCAACCATAACTGCTGGAATTCCCTTCTTTCTCTTTCCCAGTATCCCAGGGTCTGAGTGTAGGCGAAGCTTTTGTTTCAAAATCATAATCTCCTTGTATTCATTTGCTTTCTTCATTCCTTTTAGGCCTCCCAGCCTTGAACCAAAAGGTCATGACTGGTGAGCTTTTCCAGTTTGTTCACTCCTTCACACACAGTGAACAGCTGGGAGCACAGTCAGCTACTTTGTCCCGTTGCCTGTCTAAGTGATTCCCAAGTGAGTCAATGAGACCTTAAATCCAGCTCTAACCATCCCTTTGGTTAGTGGGGTGGGCAGGCTGTGGACTGGAAAACCTTTTGAACTCTTACAGAGTGCCTATGAACTCTTTTGTTCTGCAGAGTAAAATGAAAGTCTGTTTGGGGAGTTCCTGAAAAGACTCTCATCCTAAAACCAAAAAAAGCATATTTTATCCAAGCTAGGTCAATTTCTTCCTTTTCCTTTCCTATCAAAGAGATCTTCATTTCCTTACTCTGATTTCTCCATGGCCCTTTTAATTTAGTTTTTATTTCCATTTATTTTCCAGATCTGCAATAACATTGTCATAGATGATGACCTCTTTCTTGCCCAAACCTTCAGAGGACTGAAGAAAAAGGTTCTACTTGACCTTAGTGATAACACTACTGACCTCTCATTCCTTCTCAGAACTCTCTCTCCCTTTAACTGGAACTCAACTGATACTTATTGTATTTCCTCACACCGAAGATCTAGGCTTACTTTCTTACCTTTCAGCTGGCCCATCTTTGTATCTTGCAATGATCTATGTATTAGGTTGTCAGAAAAGTCATGATGCATTTTTGCAACGAAAAACATAGAAAATAATACGTCATGACTTTTCCGACAACCCAGTATTTCCCTCATCCCCTAATCTGAGTATTCTCTCAACGCTAACTGTATCTGGTTTATAATTAGAGCTTTTGGTCTAGGGTAGTGAGTGTGTCCAGGAGGATAAAAGAAAGAATAATAGTGCCATGTATACTGCTCCTGTCATTAAGTGTGATGTGGCATCACCATAAAAATCAATTAACAAGGTTTTCAACAAGTCAGTAGGGCAAAGCTTTTCAGGGTTCTCTAAACTTTGGAGAGCTCAGAATTACTAAGGGTAATGGTGTAAATTAGGTTTCTGGACCCCCGTCAAACCTGTGATTGAGAATCTCTCTAAGTGGGGCCCAGGAATCTACATTATAAAAACCCATCCAAGTGACTCTGATACAGTTGGTCTAGCCATCATTCTCGGAGAAAACAATACTACCATTCCCCTTTCTTTAGTTACATGCTCCATTCCTAGAGAATAAGGAAGAACTCATAGTAATTTGCAAAGCGTAGTGTAAGTTGCCTAGGACTTGAAATATATCTATTTCTGAAATAATAATAGTTCTTACCACCTTATATTTGTTCGTCCCCACCCTAGGAACACATACATTCATTGCCATTCTTTTTTTTTTTAAAGATTTTTATTGGGGAATTGGTGGAGGGGAACAGCGTTGGGGAATCAGGGAAGGGGAACAGACAAGTTGCTGTCTTTTTGTTCTTCAGTTTAGTTGCGGAGGATGTTGCTTCACTGTTGGTATCGTCATTGCGCTCTTCCCGGATGAGGCAGATCGGTCGCTGGCCTCTGGATGTCGCTCACCGCGGCTATTGGCAGCTCACGCTTGGCTGCCAGCCACTCACGCTGGCTGCGGGCCACTCACTGTAGCCTATGGCTGCCCACTGCAGCAGGGGCTGCAGCCCACACCGTCACCGGGGCTCGCACAGCCCCGCTCCAGGTGGAGCTGTTGTTAGCTGTAGAGGGCAGTGTCACTGGCCCTCATGTGGGATCCGAACCGGGGCCGCTGGCATCCCAAAACCAGCGCTCAACCAATGCGCCACTCGGCCGGCCCGCATTGCCATTCTTTATAGCAAAGATCTAAAAGAAGCAGGCACACCAGTTCTATTAGTCTATTTCCACCTTTGCAGGAGTTTCAACATCAGTGATAGGCCTGGACCCCAGAGGCACCCAGGATATTAGCAACAGTAAATAGATAGTAAGTAGGTTAGTTAATGAGGCTATGGTGTCAGTGTTGTTTCACATTGTTGAAGATACTCCACTGTGCCTACATTTGGGGGGAAACGTGTATGGCCTCTAATATTTTGACTTGATTTGGTTTGATTTCATACACTGCCTGTTGTCCATAAGCTTTTTCTGTGTCCCCCTTCCTGAGGGAAAGCCCCACAGAATTATGTGACTAGCCAGCTGCCCAGCCACAAAGCTGACTTCTCTAGCTTGGCCTCGCAAGGCCTGAAGCTTTAGTCTATTTATAGCTTCAGGAGCTAGTTCTCTGGTCTCGGTCCTTTAGCCTAACCAGTGAAAAAAAAAAACCCCAGAAAAACTAAAATTCTTTTCATACAGCAACTTCCTCAGGAGGTAGAATCTTAAGCTCAGAAGATAAGCTGCCTGGGGAGATATCTGCCTTAGGAGATATCACCTCCTCACATGGTGTCTCAATGACATGGTTGTTGCTTTCTTTTGTTACAAGAGACCTTGGGTGCAGTTGGGGTCACTAAGACTAATAACCTAAAAGTGGTTTTTAGTTAGTTCAGCGGAGCAATGTGTCAACAGCTTGCATTTTTAAATATTGTCCTAGGAGGAAGTATATTTTACTCATAGAGTATGCATCTCATTATTAGTGAATTACATGCATCTATGAGCACTTTGATGAACCCGAATGGTTTATAGTACTGTGGATTCCTTTTGCTGCTAGGAGACGATGTGGATATTTGGGATGCACGATTGTGATTAAGGAAGCATCAGATAGAGTCAGGATGACTGATTTTCAGCTCTAGTGAGTAAAATTTAAATTCTTTCCCCTCTGTCCTCCATCTTTTCAAAATGAAAAACTTTTGAATATGCTCTAATGTGTTTTTACTGTGGCTAGACTTAGAATTTAGGGGGTGTTTTCAAAGTGTTAAATAGTGTGTTTTCAAAGTTTTAAATAGAGTTTAGGGTGTGTTTTCAAAGTGTTAAAAAGTGTTCAGGGCCGGCCGAGTGGCGCATTGGTTAAGCACTGGTTTTGGGATGCCAGCGGCCCCGGTTCGGATCCCACATGAGGGCCAGTGACACTGCCCTCTACAGCTAACAACAGCTCCACCTGGAGCTGGGTTGTGCGAGCCCCGGTGATGGTGTGGGCTGCAGCCCCTGCTGCAGTAGGCTGCCATAGGCTACAGTGAGTGGCCCGCAGCCAGTGTGAGCGGCTGGCAGCCAGGAGTGAGCGACATCCAGAGGCCAGCGACCTATCTGCCTCATCTGGGAAGAGCGCAATGACGATACCAACAGTGAAGCAACATCCTCCGCAACTAAACTGAAGAACAAAAAGACAGCAACTTGTCTGTTCCCCTTCCCCGATTCCCCAACGCTGTTCCCCTCCGCCAATTCCCCAATAAAATCTTTAAAAATAAAAAATAAAAAAAAATAATAAAATAAAAAGTGTTCAAAGTCTAAATCACCAAGAGGCAAAGCCAGCAAACATTGTTTAATCAGAATAGTTTGGTTAAGGTTAATAGAAGGTTATCTTTAGATGCTGTGGAACTCTTGGAGATTCTTTTTTTTTTTTTAATTTTTTTTTTTTTTGGTTTTTTTTTTTTTTTTTTGAGGGCAGCATCACTGGCCCTCATATATGGGACCCAAACTGAGGCCGCTGGCTTCCCAAGCCAGAGCTTAACCACTGTACTACTCGGCCGGCCCTTGGAGATTCTTTATGAATATTCAGAGTTGTTTAGATGTGTTTCTAATGTCAGCGATAGTTTTATGGCTGTCTCCATAGCAAGCCTGAAACCACCCCAGGGCTGGCCTCTCTGTGATAATTACAAGTAGACAACAAAAGGTAGTGCTTTTGTATCTTGGATACTGGTAAGCCTTGGCAACAGACAATTTCCATTTCTCTTAAGGGAATCAGGATATCAAGCCAATTTTGAGGAAAGGAGAATAGAATGAGGGTATGAGTCAAAGTAGGGGCCAAGAATCCTAAATTTGCTTCTTCCTCCCCATTTCTAGAACCAAGAACTGTTTTTTCTACACTTTCTTTTAACAGTTTTTTGTTTTGTTTTGTTTTTCATAATCATGTGATGGGAGTTCAGGTGTATCAGAGAACTTTGGCCACCCAAGGAGTCATGTAGAAGGCCTTGATTTGGTACTCAAAATGGGGTCCATGGATCAGCAGCACCAGCCTTAACTGGATGCTTGTTATCCTCCGTAATATCAGCCCCACCTACTGCGTCAGAATCTGTATTTTTTTGTTTTTTTTAAGGTCAGTGTCACTGGCCCACATATGTGGGACCGAACCAGGGCCGCTGGCTTCCAAGGCCAGCACTTAACCACCTTGCCACTCGGCTGGCCCGTCAGAATCTGTATTTTAACAAAATCCTCAGGTGATTTGTATGCGTGGTGAAGTTTGAGAAGCACTGGCATAGGGAATTATGGCTATTTGTTTTACCGGTTGCACACTATTTTTTAACTTCTTTGATCATTAAAACAGTTGTGAACTTGTCAGAACTTATTAGAATGACAACATATTGGTGTGAGAGAGATGTGTCTATGTGGGGGTGATTGGCTTCCCTGCAGAAGCCATATAACACCCCGCACACACAGTTTCTGATGATGTTGCTCTTAATCT
The DNA here is from genome assembly GCA_033961575.1 of Aselliscus stoliczkanus. Taxonomy (NCBI): domain Eukaryota; kingdom Metazoa; phylum Chordata; class Mammalia; order Chiroptera; family Hipposideridae; genus Aselliscus; species Aselliscus stoliczkanus. The sequence continues at coordinate 98,211,141 of CM066732.1, read as the reverse complement.
GGGAACCCAAAGGATAACGTGTTTTTACTATCGGACTACTGTCCTGCTCTACTTTGATAGATACATAGAGGAAGGGGAAAGCGTTTTACTACTCTTCATCTGCAACACAAACACCTTTATTATAAACAGGAAACAGTTGATTTTAGAAACACAAAAGATAAGTTTTGAATAGTTTTATTTTGCGTGTAGTTCGTAGATTTGTTGGGAAAAGATGACTTTCTAATTATGCCTGGTATGTCTAATTATTCTATGCGATGTTTAAAGGAATTAAATGAGTAAAAAATGGACTAAGGTGTGGAGTAGAGTCTCCTTTAAGTCACAATTGTATCAGGGTCTCTTTAGGAGGCATCAAAAGTGTCAAATGACCATTGGTGAGGAAATGGTACATTTGCAGTTGGGGTTCATAGTTGTCTAACTCTGTGGGTAAAGGCAGACCCAAGGCCCTGGCAGAAGCTACCTTCTAGGTTGCTTTCCTGCTAGTGTCTCCCTTTGTAGAGAATAGGCTTTCTGTTCGGTGAAGGAACAAGTCACAGAGAGAATCATATAGCATTGAAGCTTGGGCTTTTTGTTTTGTTTGTTGTTTTTGTCACTCTGAACTTTTGGGAGTGTGGATTTTTTTTTTTTTGGCTGCTTTTGGCCGCATTAGGCATCTGGCTCCTGCTAATGCATACCACTGGGTCAGGCCAGGTCTGTGCTGCTACAGGTCCTATACTTTAAGCAGCTGACATTTTATATCAGATGTAGTACACATGTTAATCAAGGGCTATTCCACAGCTCTTGGAGCACAGGGACTCACTGAGTTTGGCTTGATTGCGTGCAGATATTTGAAAAGTCAAATGTATGTAAGAAACAGTCTGTTAGGCTGTTGTTAGAGGAAAACAAGAACAAGTTGAAATCAGTTGTTTGGGAGGAATATTTTGGCATGGTTTCTCCGAAGTTGGGTAAACATAATTTGTCCATGTACCCATCTGGACACACAGTAGCAGTCCTTCTGCCCACAGAAGGAATTTGCACGCATAGGAAAGTTACTCGTCTGAATCTCCGGGACATAGAAAGACAGTTCCTGAGTGTGTGTATCTGTTTGTATACACTCTTACATATTCTCTCCACATACAGTGTTGGAGGCAGAGCCTTCCCCTGGGCTACCTTGCTTTCTTTGGAGAGCCTCCTGTAGTCAGTCTGTTCTGGCCGCACCTTCTACTTCTTCCAAGGTCAAGATAGCTGTCAGGCTGAAGGGGATTCCACTTCTTGTCTGCCTGACCAGGGCACTTTCATAGCCATGTCATTCTAGGGATTCAAATCTGACCCAGGGTAAGTCTTAGGGCCCAGACTGCTTCCCTAGTCTCCTCCTGAGAATATGGTGGCCGAGGAAATAGACACCTTAGAATTATTCGCTATGCCTGCAGTTCCTTCCAGCTGAGGACAGCTATTATTCCTTTTTTCCTCCTAGGTTCACTGTCTTCTCGAATTCAGCAACCCTGGCAAAGTAGCTGTTACCACCAGAAGTATCAGTTTGTTTATTTTAGAGAACAAAGTGGTTGTATTGGACTTCTTCTCTCACTAGCTTTTGTGGAGAGAAAAGAAATCCTGTGCCCTATACACTAAAATGATAGCATTATAATTTTGCATCATTACATGATCTGAGTAACTATAATCAGTAAATCTATGACTAAACCCTCTTGACATCCATTCTCTACCTTTTGGCTGTTGGTTCACTACATGCTTTTCGCATTTTCTAAAGCAGACCCCACACTTTGTTGTCTGAAGCATCATAAGCGTGAGATTGGTGAGGGTCGTTCACTCTCATCCCTCCTTCTTAAGCTGCCTTGTTTCTTGCTTCTGGCATTTCCTAGGAAATAGTGGACATGTGTGGCAGCTGGAATACATAGTGCTGTCTGCATGTGACTTTGAGAACACATTTGTCCTTTATGAAATGGGTTGGCCAAGGACTGCCCTCTTGAAAGTCCCCCTCTATAAAATTTATTTCAAAGAAATATACTACTAGATTGACCCTCTAGTAATATACTGGGGATTTGCTTCAATATTTTTTAAGTGTACATACAGGAAAACTGCTGCATATGTGATCAGATAGATCAATTTGAGTTGGAATGATGGACATAATCTACTCTCACATTTAGGGATGGCACGTAAATCAGCCTTCCTGGAGTCTATTTTGGATTGAGGTGGGTTATAAAGACCAGGCCCTATCCAGTCAGGGCTGCCCGTAAGTGCAGTGGACAGTAAGAGGGGATAGGGAAGAAGGGGGAGAAGATACAGGGGCAGTTCCTTTATTACTCGTTTCCAGTCGGCCATGCCAGGAGTAACGGGGTAGCTGAACTCTAAGGGTAAAGAATGTAAAATTTACTGGATTCTTATACCCAGTTCACTAAGTCATGAAGAGTTTCTGAATATTTTAGCTAATCTATTAATATATCAGGGATCATTCTTAGAGTCGTGCTAAACAGTTTGGGGAAATTGAGTCCTTTGGGGATGTTATACATAGGCCTTTCTCTTAGGGATCCTGATTCATAGGCCTGAGGTGGGCTCCTGGAGTCCATGTTTACAAGTGCTCCAGCTGAGTTTTATGATTGGGTTATTTGGGGAAACACTCTGGTGCTAGACTATATTTTGTTGGATGAAACTCTGTGTTGGTTGGCTTCCTAGGGGTCCAGTGAGTGATGACCCGTGTATCACTGAATCATGGTACATGGATATAATAAGTCCACTGATGCTTTCTAAAGAGGCTATTTCAATGTGTCCGTTAATGAATTTTCCTAGAACTATTTATTAGCCCGATTGAAATTTGTTAGATGAACTTGGTCTGTTTAAAGAGAAGATGGATTCTCTAAATGCCTTACCCGTTTATCTTCCAAAATGTCTTTCAGAATGTTGATATAAATATATCAGCAACTCAAAGTGAATATTAGCTATAAAAGGAAACAGCAATCATAGACTCTGGATCTACATTATAGAAATAAGACTTTTAAATATGCGTAGCCTAAAATAATTTGTGCTATGGTCAAAAGAAAACATTTTTTAAAAATGGAAAATGTGGGCCGGCCGAGTGGCGCATTGGTTAAGCGCTGGTTTTGGGATGCCAGCGGCCCCGGTTCGGATCCCACATGAGGGCCAGTGACACTGCCCTCTACAGATAACAACAGCTCCACCTGGAGCTGGGCTGTGCGAGCCCCGGTGATGGTGTGGGCTGCAGCCCCTGCTGCAGTGGGCAGCCATAGGCTACAGTGAGTGGCCCGCAGCCAGCGTGAGCGGCTGGCAGCCAAGCGTGAGCTGCCAATAGCCGCGATGAGCGACATCCAGAGGCCAGCGACCGATCTGCCTCATCCGGGAAGAGCGCAATGACGATACCAACAGTAAAGCAACATCCTCCGCAACTAAACTGAAGAACAAGAAGACGGCAACTTGTCTGTTCCCCTTCCCCGATTCCCCAACGCTGCTCCCCTCCACCAATTCCCCAATAAAATCTTAAAAAAAAATAAAAATGGAAAATGTGTTAGATGTCTGTATACTGGTGGCAGATAATTAGTGCATGGTAGGAGCTTGATAAACACTGGAGGATTTCCAACACCCTGGTAAGTGGAATTTTGCAGCTCGTGCAATGTTTATGTCTTCGGACCAGCTATAGAAGTCTCAGAGAAACTTAAGCTAGCCTTAGCACCAAAAGGGGTTTATTATGAGGATATAGGGATTGGCAGACCCAAGAACAAGAGAAGAGCTGGGCCTCAGAGAGAGACTGGAACTAAGAAACAAATAGGAGGCCAGTCAGACTTAAGGGGTGCTCCTGCTCCCTTAACCCTCTTGTTTGTACATCTGCTGCTTTCTTAGCTATGTACAGACCAGATTTCTCTGTTCCACTGTCTGCTTGGTTAAAAATCACTACCCCATAGTACCCAAGTTTACATGTTACAGTTCCATCATCATGGAGACATGGCCCTGACTGTTCTCATGGTTCCAATTCCAAACTCTCAGGGGAGGAAATCTGATTGGCTTGGCTTGAGCAGTACATATTCCTGGCCTTATGGTAAACACAGGGCTGCCAGAATTCGTATGTCTCTGGAGATATGGAATGGAATGTGGAGATGTCGTTTTGAGAAAGGAGGGTACTTGTGAAATGATCTGCTCACCCCAAAATACAACTACTGTAATATATATTGTTGAAGAGTTTTGTGATTTTTTTTTTCCAGTGGGGCTGGATTTATTGCTCCATTAAGACCTTAGCATGGTTGTAGCGTTTTATCAGCAAGGTATTGCCTCTCTTCTGTGCTTTTTCATGTGCTAACAGATTTTGTAATTCCTACCCTTCTTCACCTAACTAACGCCTATTCATGTTCAAGTTTCAGGTTAAATGACTCTTTGGAGGATAAGAACTCATCAGTCAGTTTTTCTTGCTTCTATATCTTCCTACCTTCCCCTATTCCTGATGAGATCAAGTGTTTTGTTTTGTTTTTTCTGCCCAAAAAGGGGAAGGGAAGAGAGTTTATAAAATGTGTATATCCTTAAAAACAAGCCCTAGACTGTGTACCTCCCACCTACTTTATACAAGTTTCTATGCTAATTCTTGTAACTCATAAAAGGGAGCACTACATTGCCTAGAACAAATACACAATTGCTATAATACAAAGCAAAATACAAGTTCCAGAAGAACAGTATAGGGAGAGAGAACATTGGGATGTGGAGGAGTCCACAAAAGACTAGAAGGAGATTTCACTTCAGACAGGTCCTGAACTGTAGGGTGAATTTCTGGAGGTCAAGACCAGGGAGAAAGAGGATTCTAGGCACAGAAATCAGAACAAATAGAAGCATGATGTAGCAAAATTCAAAGTGTGCAAAATATGTTTCACTGGAACAGAGGGCAAATGGGCATTAGGAAATTAGTCCAGAAATGGTCACTTCACTCATATCCTCCGAGGGACCAAATGAGGAAATTACAATTCTATTGGCAAACGGAGACATTGACAGATTTGGGAAAGGAATTATATCATTAGAATGTAAGTTCCCTGAGGTCAAAGCCCATGTCTTTTTCTCTGAATTTTTATAAAATCTAGCATAGCATCTTCCATACAGAGTGTGTGCTTAACAAATTTTCGCGACTCCAGGAATGATCAGAACTATATTTTAGCAACAGCAATCTATCAGTACCATGCAGAATGAATTACAGGGTAAGACTGGGAGCTGTGAGACCAATGTGGAGGCGAATACAGTGGGATGGGTGAGAACTAATGAAGTCCTCTCAGCTATAACAGAAAGAATGGAGGCTGAGTTGTAAGACACTATGAAAGTAGGATCTGAAGGATCAGACAGACACACAAGAGGAAAGAGACCCTTTCAATCAAGGGACTAGATTCCCAAAAGAGATTAATGACAAAACAAACAAACAAAAAACCCTACAAATTACTGTTTTATGAGAGAAAAATATGAAATATTCAGTTCCCTTTGCCTTTTAAATTAAAAGTTGGGAACATCAAACCTAAATCAGCTAGAAGTGATTTTTTAAATATATATATATATATATATATATACAGTAGTCCCCCCTTTATCCACAGGAAATATATTACAAGACCTCCAATGGATGCCTGAAACCACAGATAGCACTGAACCCTATATATACTATGTTTTTTCCCACACATACATACCTATGGTAAAGTTTAATTCATAAATGGGGCACAGTAAGACATTGACAATAACTAATAAGATAGAACAATTATAATAATATTACTATAATGAAAGTTATGTGAATGTGGCCCCCTCTCAAAATATCTTATTGTGCTATATATACAGTATAGATTCTCTGGGCAAATGGATGATTCATGTCCCAGGAAGGACAGAGCCGGACAGTGCAAGATGTCATCATGCTACTCAGAAGGGCACACAATTGAAAACTTATGAATTGTTTATTTCTAGAATTTTCCATTTAATATTTTCAGATGACGTTGACCTTGGGTAACTGAAATCACAGATAAGGGACACTATGGTACTCCAAGGTCTGCTTCTCTTCCATCCTTGTGTCATCATATAGTAAGGCTCTCTAGGATGTCAGTTCTGAGTTTTATCCTAAAGCTCATTCATATGGGCCCTGTTTGTATTTTCTTCTTCTTCTTCTTGACTGAGGGAGAACAGGAAGAGAGAAGCACAGAGACTCAGGCAGCACACAATTCTAAAGAAAAACAAAACAAAAACTGTCAGTTAAAAATAAACAACTTCCTGTGGGCAGAAGGAAATTTAGAGTTAGAATTGGCCTAGGGTTTCCTTTCTCAAAAAATTGTGGGGAAAAAATGAGTATTTAATGAAATGTGTTTATAAGAGTGTTAGGTTGTGCACCCCTAAGGATAACCTTCTAGAACTTAGCACTGTAGGGCTCCCAGCCACTGATTCCTGTTTTCCCCATCATAAAATCTTGTTCACATTAATGCACTATGATTTATCTTCTTCCAGATCCTCTTGTGTTTAGAAAAGAGGAGCTAAATTAAAAAAGGATGCATTGTGGGCTCTATTGTGGGCCCTCTGCTAGGTAGTGGTGACGAGGTATCTCATAAGTTGTTTATGTTTCTTGTGCTTGAGGAATTTATATATAAATGGAGTAAATATATGGAGTAAATACTATTACAAAGCATATACCAAGTTGGTTGAGGAAACAAGAGATATAAATATGGCTAAATAAACCTGATTTCATAGTGTTTGTTGCATACATAGATCAAAACCACCAGTCAGGCACAACCGTACCACTTAAGTGAATTTAATTTATCATTTTCTTCTCCTTAAGGAAAATACTTTAGGATTTCCTAAAGATCTCATTGAAAGAGAAAATCATGTTTGACAAATTAAATAGAATACAATTATTAGTAGCTTACAATTGCTATAAATTGATCTCAATGCTTGGTACTTGAATAATGAAACAGGTTCTTTGATTTATGTTGTAACTCCATTGCCAAGTGTTTCCATAGTTACAATGCTTTTTGTGTAAGTCCCCAAGCTGGTTGTGTTAGATATCTCAAATTGCCCATTTTCTAAGACTGCATATTTGCAGTCTTTAGCAATGTAAAGAATTTAGTAGTTGTGGTAAGGATTCATACTGATCTTTCTAAAAAAATTTCAAAGCAGAGAAGGTAGAGTGATTAAAATATAGCACTTTTTTTTTTGAAATGAGTACAATAAGACTTAATTTAAACACACACATCTTCAGGAAAAAATTACAGTTATTCATCTTTCTCATAATTCAGAGAAGACTTCCATATTTTGTCTTTGATTAAAAAAAAGTATCTTGAACTGGCAGTTGTGGCTAAGTACAGTATATGCTGAAATATAGTTACACAACCAAATATAAAATACACACAATTAAAGTTGGTAGCATATATGGGGCATCTAAAGAGAGTGGTACTCACTAAGTATTTTATTTATATCATCTTGTTAACTTACAGGTGAGCATTCTGAAGCTCTAAGAGATTAGTTACCTTGCTTATAAGCCTTGCAGCTCATCAGTGGGATCTAAAATTGTACCCTGACATTCACTGATACCACAGATTTTCAGATTCCTGTCATCACCATAGTCTGCTGGTGGCCTGAACTCCAGAATAGCCGAGTTTAAAATAGAGGCTGGAGTCAGGAGTTCCCTAAATCACACATTTAGTTTAAGTGAAGTCTGTGATGGAGGTGAGCATGCACACACACACACACACACACACACACGTGCACACACACACGTGCGCGCGCACACACATGCACACACATAGTGCTGAGAGAGAGTGTTGGAGGTCTTTGCTATTCTCTTTCTTTAAGATAAAGGGAAGAATGGTGAAGGACAAAATTTTATTAGGCCCTTAGGACAAATCAGCTACTTTCTCATCTCTCTAGCCTTATAATATGCACTTCTGATATCTTGAGACTTACCTGGCTGCATGCACTATGGTCGTTCTCCAGTGAAATTCTTGCTATTTATTACTTCCCAATTCTTTTCCTTCTGCTTCTTGTGACTGCTGAAAACCACCCAAATAAAATGCCACCTGTTTGGAAGTAATCAGCTTTTTTTTTTAGCTGAGCCATCCTGCCACCTGTTGGCAGCTCAACGGCAACTCAGCTCGGGCTGGGCATCGATCTGCCATTGCTCAGAGCTCAGCTCTCACTCTTGAGCGAACTCTTAACCGACTGAGCCACTCAGCTGGCCCCTTGATCAGCTTTTTAAAGGATGAATGAGAAAACGTGCCTGTTTGTCTCCTGGGAACTCTGATATAGACAAGGAATGGTCAGTTCCACCTTTTAATAGTTATATGTAGGGTTTCTTCTCTTTTATTTTACACATAAAAAGGGACCCATAGAGAAACATTTCAAAGCATATCTGAAGTGAAGTAGGTTAGTGCTGTAGAACGGGAAGAGGGAGGGCGAAAATAAATGTGAGAAATATGGGTAGCTTTGGAGACCCAGAGTCACCACCTTCCTCTCCCTTTTCAATAAATTCTATCAGACAGCCAGCTTTTATTTTTCTCTAGAATCCTAATTCTGAGGTTTAATGTAAATCCATAAAAAAGAGGATTAATATGAAAGTTTATCAGCAATATCAAGTATCCATTTGTTTTCTACACTAAGGAATTACTTGCATAAGCCATTTTGACTGGCTTAGGGGAAAATCACTAATGAGTGGTAGAGCTTCACAGTTAGAGGGGTAGATAGGGACTTGAAGTCAAACTGAAGAGGGTTCAAATCTCACCTCTGACATTACTGGCAGTGTGGCTTTGAGCAGCTAGTTAGTCTTTCTAAACCTCAGGTTTCTCTTTTGTGAAAGATAATAGTATTTCTTCTCCCCTAGAGTTACTGTGATAATGAAAGGAGATCATGCATGTAAAGTATTTACCATAGTGCCTGGCAAGCGATATGGAAAGAATAAATGATAGCTATTAATGTCATTTTTCCCTTTCTTAACTCCAGTCCTCAGAACCTCTCTGGACACATAAGGTTTCAAGGAAAGGAAAAAGAGAACAGTCTAGGAGAGATTACCAGGAACTGTGGGTACCAATCAAGAAGTACCCAAGTAGAATCAAAACTTGTGGAAGATGAGTCAGGGTATCATTTCTCTCTTTCAAGTCCTGATACTGAACCAAAAAATGCTTAAATGAGGGAATATTATAATTACCGTGGAATGGCCTTAAAATTATTGATTTTTTTTTTTTGAGGGCAGTGTCACTGGCCCTCATATGTGGGACCCGAACCAGAGCCGCTGGCTTCCCAAGCCAGCGCTTAACCACCGCGGCACTCGGCCGGCCCAAAATTATTGAATTTTTACTGCATATTTTTGATTCCATTTATATGAAATGTCCAGAATAGGCAAATCTATAGAGACAGAAAGTAGATTAGTTTGAAAATTGCTTAGGTCTGGGGAGGAAGCTGGAGGGAAGTGGAGAACAACTAATGGGAACTGGGTTTCCTTTGGGGGTGATGCAAATGTTCTAAAATTGATACAGTGATAGTTACACAGCTCTATGAATACACTAAGAACCATTGAATTGTATACTTGGGTGAATTGTATGATATGTGAATGATGTCTCAATAAAGTTGTTTAAGAAATTGTTGGATTCTTGCCTGTTTTGTCAACTGGAATGTAACTTCCTTGAAGACCAGGACCTGGGACTGTCTTTTCAAGCCCTCAGCATCTAGCACATAGTAGCACATAGTAGATGTTCACCAAATGTTGAATAATGAATGAGTCCCTAAGTGAGTGGTGTGTAATGTCCAGGACAGAATTTTCAAATGGTGTGACTCACCTTGCAGGAGTCACTTCAGTTAGAGCAGTTGTACTTCAACTCTTGTTTGAGTATTGGGCTTCCAATTTTAATTTTATTTGCACATTCAAAAAAGTTTGAAAATTGCTGGTCTGGAATACCAAACCTGAAAAAAAGAGAAAGATTAGAAAACTATTAATAAAAGCTACCATTCATTGGGCTGTTGTGTGCCAACACAAAGCTAAAAAAAGGTTTTATTCCTAAATACAAATTACTCCTTTAATGCCTGGGATGATGATGATAATGGTGATGATAGTGATGGTGGTGATGATGATGATAGCTGATAGTTATTGAGCACTTTCTATGTCTCAGGCACTGTTCAAAGCATTTTAAATATACATTAGCTCATTTAACCTTTACAACAATTTGGGTTCTATTATTCCCACTTTTCAGATGAGGAAACTGGAAAAGTAACTTGCCTGGGTCAAGCAGGTAGTAAGTGCTAAAGCCAAAGTTCAGTGTGGCTCCAAAACCCCACTGCTATTAATAGATTTTATTTTTAGAGCAGTTTTAGGTTCACAAAAAATTGAATGGAAGGTGCATACCAAGTTCCCCTACACTGCCTCCACACACATGCGAAGCCTCCCTCATTATCAACATCTTGCACCAGTGTGGCGCATTTGTTACAACTGATGAACCTACACTGACACGTCATTAAGGCTCGCTCTTTTTTTTTTTTTTTAAGATTATTTTTATTGGGGAATTGGGGGAGGGGAACAGACAATAAGCCATCCCCTGTTCCTCAGTCCAGCCACGGAAGACGTCACCCCACTGTTGGTATCATCATTGCACTCCTCCCCGACGAGGCAGATGGGCCGCCGGCCTCTGGATGGTCAAGGCTCACTTGATGGTGTACATTCTATGGGGTTTGACAAATGTATAATAATGACATGTATCCACCTTTGTAGTATCATACAGAGTAGTTTCGCTGTCCTCAAAATCCTCTGTGCTTTGCCTAAAAACCCACACTTTTAACCACTGCACTAGTTTGTCTCTTACTGTTTCGTTTCTTAATATTTCAAAAGAGCCTGACCTAGTTTACCCTGATTCATAGCGTATGTTATTTGCACTGCTCTTAAATTTTTCCCTTATGTTGTTTTAAATTGGCATATTGTTTAGCCAATTGAACTTGATTTTAAAGCCTATGAGGGTAAAGACTAGCGCTTTATCCTTTTCCAACCCTAACCCTGTGTGGCCCCTTATATTATCAAGACCATGAATGATGATTTTGTACAGTGCATGGAAACTCGCTTCATCGTAGTGCTCTGTTAAAACCAATATGCCTTTCATAATATATGTTTTGTAAAATACTTTATTGCTTTTTAAATTATGGACTCATCCTTCTCCCTCACCCCTAGCAGTTCTAGCCTTTAAATAACTTAATAGAAGTAGCCTGTCAATAGACCAATAGTGCCCATTCTTAAAAATTGTAGTAAAATGTCCATAACATAAAATATACCACTGTAGTCATTTTAAAATGTACAATTCAGTGGCATTAAGTACATTTACAATGTTGTGCAACCATCGTTACTATCTAGTCCCAGAACATTTTTATCACCCCCGAAGGAAACCCCATATCCATTAAGCACTCATTCCCTGTTCTCTCCTACCTGAAGCCCCTGGCAACCCCAAATCAGCTTTCTGTCTCTATGGATTCACCTATTCTGGACATTTTGTATAAATGGAATCATGCAATATGTGGCCTTTGGTGTCTGGACTCTTTCACTTAGCATAATGTTTTCAAGGTTTAACCGTGTTGTGGCATATATCATTATTTATTCCTTTTTATGGCTGGATAATATCCCATTTTATGAATATACCACATTTTGTTTATTGATTCATCTGTTGATAGACATTTGGGTTGTTTCTGCATTTTGACTATTGTGAATAGAGCTGCTATGTGCATTCATGTATATGTATTTGTGTGAACCCCTGTTTTTAGTTCTTTTGAGTATACACCTCAGAGTGAAATTGATGTGTCATATGATAATTGTATATTTAGCTTATTGAGTAACTGTTACAGATATTGTATAATACATATAGCTATTATTACTAGTATTACAATGAAACACCACCTGTTCTTTCACTCTTAGAGCTAATTGGTCAGCAGGCCTTCTCAATTCTACTTTCTATAAACCCTTTTAATCAACTTTTACTTAAACCGTCAGACTCTTAGTACATTTTACCTATCCAATTGCTAATTGTGTGACTTGAGCAAGTTATTTAACATCCTGAGTCTGGGTTTCATTATTGATAAAATGGGGAATAATCTCTATATAGAATTTTTATAATAATTAATGAGGCAATACATATAAAACTCTTAGTTTTGTGCTGGCACATAACAGTCCAAAGAATGGTAGCTATTGTTAAAAGTCTTTTAATCTTTCTCTCTTCTTCAGGTTTGATTTCCTCAAATCCATTAGCCATGCTGCTGCCAGAATACTTTTTATAAAATGCAAATTTGATCATGTGTCTTCCCTGCTCACACCATTTGTTTTCTGTTTTTTTGTTGTTGTTGTTGTTGTTTTACTAAATTTTCTATTTTGGCCTCTGAGGAGTTCCCTTATTTTCTTGAACACTTAGCTATGTATTTAAAAGGATATTTGCTATATTTTATTCTGGGTTTCCTTGAGATTTTTAGGGGAGGCTTTTCAAGTTGTTGGCCCACCCTATTACCAGAAATAAAAAGTTCTTTTTATAGGTCTTCTCTCATCTCCTATCTTCCCCTTTTGTCTGTCATTCAGAACTCCTTTAGGGCTAGAACTGGGTTAAATTCATTTTTATATTCCTAGGGTCTGGGACATAGTGATTATATAATACCTGTTTAATGAATTAATGAGTATTCTCCAAGCCAGTCTTTATTTGGAATGCTTGTTCACTTTTAGGCTCATAACAGACTAATGGCTGCAGTTGTTAGATAAGGATCTATGTAAATGCCAACTGCTGAGTGAAGTTTGTGTACATGGGAACATTTCCTGGTGGCCATATTAGATTTCCAAGAGTAATACCTTTGTGCTCAGATCACAGGCATCGCTGGTATCCTGACCCCTGGATGTGGTTTACCCGTGCTGCTTCCCCAGATTGTGTACTGTAGGCACCATCTTTTAGTAGAATTATAAATATAAGTCCCATGGGAATGATGGCCTCTGTGTTTTATAACTCAGGGAAGTATTTTAGAGTTGCTGTCAAACATTCACTAGAGATACAACAATTAAAATAATGTCATACATTTCTATAGTTCTTTTTAAAAAGATTTTTATTAAAACACAGCTACCATACAATATTATATCAGTTTCAGGTGTACACCATAGTTATTCAACATTTATATACCTAAAGAAGTGATCACCATAAGTCCAACAACCATCTGACACTGTGTAACGCTATCACAATATTATTGACTATATTCCCCATTACATCCCCATAACTTATATGTTTTATACCCAGGAAATTTGGGCCTCTTATTCCCCTTCATCTACCCCCCGGCACCTTTTTAAATTTTTCAATTACAGTTGACATTCAGTATTATTTTATATTAATTTCAGATGTACAGTATAGTGATTAGACACTTATGTAAATGAAGAAGTGATCCCCCTGACTAGTCTAGTACCTACCTCTCACTGTATATAGTTATTACCATATTATTGACTATATTCTCTATGCTTAATGTACATCCCCTTGACTATTGTATAACTACCAATTCGTACTTCTTAATCCCTTCACCTTTTTTCACCTTGCTCCCTATCCCCTCCATCTATCACCCCAATAAATCTAGTACCCATCTGACACCATGCATAGTTATTACAATATTATTGTCTATATTCCTTATGCTGTACCCTGCATCCCCATGACTACTGTGTAACAACCAATTTGTACTTCTTAATCCCTTCCCCCTTTTCACCCACCCCCAAACCTCCTCCCATCTGAGAGCCATCAGAATGGACTCTGTATCTATGAGTTTGTTTCTGTTTTGTTTGTTTAGTTTGTTCTTTAGATTTCACATATAAGCAAAATCATATTGCGTCTGTCTTTCTCTGACATACTCCACTCAGCACAACAGTTCTTTTAAAAACAACTTTAATGAGATATAATATATACCAGGGGTGAACAAACTTGTGAGATGGAAGAGCCAATCCTGCCCCTCACAACAATTTAAAAATTATTCGAGAGCCATAAAACAAATGAAATCACCATTAAGTGAATAATATCCTTTAAAAATGTTATAAATGAAACTGTGATAGTTTTATTTTCATGTTCAATTTTACTTCAGAGCCACATATACATAACCAAAGAGCTGCATGTGGCTTGTGAGCCACAGTTTGCCGACGCCTGATGTATACCATACAATTTACCTAGTCAAAGTGTACAATTCATTGATTTTTAGTATATTCATGCAGTTGTACAACCATCAACAATTTATTTTAAAATATTTTTATTACCCCCCCAAGACACCTTTTACCCATTTCCAGTCACTTCCCAGCCTCATCTTCCCTCAGTCTGGCAACCAGTTATCTACTTTCTGTCTCTATGGATTTGCCTGTTCTGGACATTTCATGTAAATGGAGTCATGCAATATGTGGACTTTTGTGCCTGGCTTCTTTCATGTAGCATAATGTTTGTAAGATTCATTCATCCATGTTGTAGTATGTATCAGTACTTCATTCACTTTTATGACTGAATAATATTCCATTGTATGGATATCCCATATTTTCCTTATCCATTCATTAATTTATGGCTTTTTAAGTTGTTTCTCCAGTTTGGCTATTATGAATAATGCTGCTATGAACACTGTACAAGTTTTTGTGTGGGCACATGTTTTCATTTCTCTTGAGTATATACCCAGGAGTGGAATTGCTGGGTCATATGGTACCTGTATGTTTAACCTTTTTCTTTCTTTATTTATTTTTTTATTTTTTTGAGGGCAGTGTCACCGGCCCTCATATGTGGGACCCGAAGTGGGGCCATTGTTTTCTGAAGCCAGCGCTTAACCACCACGCCACTCGGCCGGCCCTGTTTAACCTTTGGAGGAATTGCTAGTGTGTTTTTCCACAGTTCTTTTAATTTAGGAAAATAATGTTTACATCTAGTTGTTGATAATATCTTAGAGAGATATTTAAAGAATTGTTCTCCTCTCCATCTTAGAAATGAGAAAACCAGGGCACGGAGATTGGAGCTGTTTGCCCAAGGTCACACAGCTCGTAAGAGACATGTTTCCTAACACCTGTAGTGGCCATCTCTCTGTTGAAGCTTCTCAGCTGTCCTCTATAACCAGTTACAATTATAGGGTGGGGAAAATATGGCTGAATAGCAAAGCATTAGAAATATTTTTTAAAAAATATAAATCTCATAAGTTTTTGTGATCTTGGTTATGTTAATAGAAACATTCAAATAGATGTTTGGAACAAGGGAAGATAATACATTCTTCATGTAACTATCCCATGGCTAAAATGTTACTTTCCACCTTGGATGATGTACTTAGGCACTGCCAAGCTGGAGTTTGCTCAGAGAAGAGTAGCCAATGAAAGGATTCAACACTATGATACAGAAATAAAGGATAGGGTGAATAGCCTAGAAGAGAGAGAAGACTTAGAGGAATGTGATAGCTTCTTCCAGTGTTAGACGATCATGTGGATCGTGTAGAAGAAAGGTTTAGTTCTGTGCTGTTTTGCCTCAGAGAGAGGAAGCAGGAAATTGCAAGGACATAGATTTATTTCAACATTTATACTTAAATTCATATAAGAATAATTTCTGGCAATTGGAGTTAGTTGAAAATGAATTGCGCTGCCTTGGAAGTTCACAAAATTCTCCAATAGTAATATCCAAACAGGAGCAAGGTAAGTGCTGGGGCATTCTGTCATGGTGAGTCAGGCATCCTATGGGCTGTGTTAGATGATTTTCAAGGTCCCTTTCAACCTCAAGAAACTGAGTGAAGTGTAGAGAAAGCAAAGGTGGAGGAAGTTAACTACGGCCTGCAAAACAGTAGGTATGAATTATGTAAATGTGAGTGTAGTATCATCCTCTTGAAATTTGGTAGCCAAATCATAAAATTTTAGAACAGTGAGGGAATTCATCGACCACTTCATCTTTGCCTCCTCATTAATAGATGTGAATATTCATACAAAGATTATTCACCTTGCCCAAGGTCAAATACCTCATTACTGGCAGAGTCTGGACTATTGGGCTGTTGGAAAAGTCAGGACGCACTTTTGCAATAAAAAACATAGAAAAAATACATCATGACTTTTCTGACAACCCAGTAGAATCCATATTGTCTTAAATAAAAGAATTATTCATTTTAACAATGAAGAAAAACTACAAATAACTTACTCGATAGAAGTACTAACAGACTCAAGACTAAGTTATAACCAGATCCTTTATGTTTTATTAATGAAAGCTACGTATGTCTAGGATGTCTTTCTAACCTTTTGAGGACAAGATCAAAGAGTGTGAATAACAAGCTTTACCATAAAACTTACCCTGGTGCCGCCGTCAGAGAGCAGATATTGAACTGAATGAACCATGGATTTGACACAGTATGGTTTTTTAACCGTGTTCTGTCTTTATGTTTTTTCTCTTTGCCTTTATCATCATTTTTGAATGTTCTATTTTTTTCGTAGTTTGATCCCACCGATCTTGTTGTATTCAAGGTTCACCTTTATCTCGGTGTCTTGGATGTTTAACACAAACAACAAATGCATTAACCAGCAAAGTATTCAAGACTTCTGACATCAATAACAATAAAAAAATAAAAAAAAACCCAGTAAAGCATTCAAGAGCAATGAAATAAAAGCAGTGGGGAAACAATCCTGGGCTCAGTTGAAGCTCAGTAGGAGCATGTCAGCCGGTAGTGAGGCCTGACCATGGCGGTGGTCAGGTTGGACACAGACGTGCCGGACTGTAGATTCTGACCCCAAAATTTAAACCCATAGCATGAAAATATAAAAGTAAGTAACCATTTCAGAGCAGCATGAAAAAGGAAACCTAATCTTTCTTGGTCATTGTTTTGAATATTTTAGGAGGACTTTATCAATACATTTTCTTCCTTAAAACAAATGCTTTTTGTGTTACTTGGAGCTTCTTGATTCTCTTCTGCTCTTCTCAGTGGGACTGCATGTCTTATTCTTCCCCATGGTATCCTGAAGAGAGTATTGGGATAGTTTGCCTATTTTCAGTTCTCTTTTCATTGTTTTGTTACAACGTGAAATATCCTGTGATATTTATGCACATCCACTGAGGCCCAAAAGTCAAAGAAGGGCATTTTAATCTGCCTTTTAAAGCACATAATCAGAAAGTGTTTGAGAAGCCTGTCATGAACTATGAGTACTTTCAGTGAGTCATTTACAGCCACAAATATTTTCAGCCACAAACTCCTGTGAAATGTAGTTTCATAATTGCATCATACTCCTTTGGTACCATTGTTGGAGACAGAATTCACTGGGGAAAACACCAACTTAATTGCCAAACTTTATCTCTTGTTCCTTCAGCATACCTGCAAAGTGCTTATCATAATGGGAATTACGCTTGTTCCAAGGAGAGGCTATTCTTGTGAATTAGCCAATTAGCCAGTGTTTCATATCTTATCTTTCATTCTCAAGCCTATGAATTTTTTTCCCTCCAAGTACTGACACTTTTTTGTGAGCTTGTAAATTGAAATGTATGTATTCCTTTGCTTGACATCTCATCACTGCCTAAGATGACTTTCAGCTATGCTTTCAGGGAGTGATTATATGTATTTGGGTAAAAAAGAAAAAAAAATCTGCAAACAATATGGAGAAACTTATTTTTGAAACAACTTTTAAGGAAACCTTCCATCTCGTAGTGTTTCTTGGCATATGAAATAAGGTAGTCTTCAACAAAAGTAAAAGAAAACTGGAATGATATTTATACAAAGTTTGTTTCTGAAAAGGCAGCACATCTCTGGACAAAATCACCAGAGGAAATACTAGTCCCTCCTGGTAGGAGGATTGTTTGGCACGTAAGCGAGAATCCTGGGTGACCTAACACAGCTCAGTGTATGGGTTGGAGGGGTTCTCATCACCAGAAAAGTCACTTGAGAGTACTTATTAAAAATGTATTTTTTTATTTTTGCCATTGCACTTATTCTTGATTAGTGGATAGAGTATATTTGAAGGAGATTTGCAACCTTGAAACTCACTTTTCCTCCCTGTGTTCAGATGTGGGCTAGTAGAGGAGAGGGGACTTTATTTTATCGAGTTAACATGAGAAGAAAGAAATTGTATGAAATTTTGAGCTGTTTTAAAAATGACCATTTATGAAAATAAATTGTTTTATTGTTCTCCAAAGTACCAAGAAAATTAAAGAATGCATGGGAAAAGCAGGTTTCAGAGTAATTTCAAAGCCTATTGCCATTTTTTGGATCATGAAAGGACTTGGGACATTGGTGTTGATGTTTTGGGTTCATTTTCCTCCTCATTTTCCTGAGGCTATATGTACATGCAGCAGATGGGCCAGATTGTGACACAGCTGACGCATTAACTATGGATATATTCATTATTAGAAATGTTCATTGATTGTGCCACAAAGAGGGCCAAAATGAATGTATTTTTCAATGCATTATAAGACATTTATTTGTGGAACAACACAGACAAAAATGTCAGTTCAGAATTTTATTTGAAGGAGGATATAAATCAGCTTGAGCAATAATTTTAAAAGTCATACTAATAATTTTTTTAATTAATCCTCTGAGTTCCTAAGCACAGAGAAAGAATCTCAAAGGATCTCAGTAAATGTGAAATGTATTATAAGTAAAGAAATGGACTATAGTTCTTTTTTAAGAAATTTTATTGGGGAACAGTGTGTTTTTCCAGGACCCATCAGCTCCAAGTGAAGTAGCTGTCTTCAATCTAGTTGTGGAGAGTGCAGCACCGTGGCCCGTGTGGGGATCAGACTGGCAACCTTGGTGATATGAGCACTGCGCTCTAACCACCTAAGCCTACCAGCTGTCCCTGTAGTTCATTTTTGTATGTGAAAAAATATAACTAGTGACTTCTTCGTATTTATTATTACTGGCTTGTTGCTGGATTCCCACCTAGTTGTCTCTGTGTTTCCTAGAACAGAGGATCTCAGATCTCTTGAGGAATCACAGTGCTGATTGACTTTTTGTTGCATAGAACGGGGAACTTGGTGGTAGCACATACTTTTCCCAAGTTCACAGTTGAGAATTTTAAGCAGCCAGTAAAGGCAAAAAATTAAAGGAGCGATAGTCCAAAGCAAGCTCTTCAAAACTAATCAGTAGAAAATTATGTAAACTTAATTAATTAGGGCATCAAGGGAAAGGCTATGAGGTATAATGAAATATTTTTTTAAATGAGGCGAAGGAACCAAACCAGAACAGGGTCAGTTGAAGTATTTCCGAAAGGAAGGGAGGGAATATCTTCCCTGAATAGGGAGCACTGTTTGACCTTGTGCCTCATTTTTTGGCTGTGAAACTCTGTGCCAGGATACTTAGGAGAGGGTAGGTATACAAGGAGAGTCTGGAGCTAAGTAAACCAAAAAAAGGGGGAAAGTTTTGGCTTTCACTTTTTATTGGATGATGTTCATGTAGTAGAGTGGATTTTGAAATAAAGACATTATGGTCCAGCTGCCAACCCCTGGCCTGCCATTTACAAATGAGCCAAAATGATTAGCCAGGATTTAGAAGAAATCTGTAAATTGCAGGTCTAGGTAAACCAGATGTAGAAAGACTGAAGGTTCTCTGTCTAGTACTCAGATTCAATTCAATTAAAAATATTTTTTATTGAATACTTATTCTATCAGAGACGATGTACGGTGCTGCATGGGACAAAAAGGTGAGGAGGGCATTCATTCCATTGTTCTTTAAGAACTTACAATCTATTATGGAGAACAAGACAAGTACACAAAAATAATAAGCATACCAGGCAGTGATACAAAATAATATTCCTATGTAAGAAGACTCCGAAATGTCTTTCTCTAGTCCTACCTTCTCTCTTGAACCCCAGATCTAAATAGCCCACTGCCTGTTGGACCTCTTCATCGACTTTTCTTTTTTCAATTTTTAAAATCGTGGTAAAATACATACAACATAAAATTTGTCACCTTACCCATTTTTAAGAGTATAGGTCAGTGATGTTAAGTGCATTCATAAAGCTGCACAACATCATCACCATCCATCTCTATAATTCTATTGGTCTTGTAACACTGAATCTATACCCATTAAATAATAACTCCCTATTCTTCCCTCCCCCCAGACCCTGGCAACCACCATTCTACTTTCTGTCTCTGATTTTGGCTGGCCATTCTAGGTACCTCACGTGAGTGGAATCATACACTATCTGTCTTTTGTGACCGGCTTATTTCATTTAGCATAATGTCCTCAAAGTTCATCCATGTTGTAGCATATGTCGGAATTTCCTTCCTTTCTAAGGTAGAATATTCCATTGTGTGTATATATCACATTTTACGTACCCATTCATATGTTGATTTCCATCAGCTTTTCAGCAAAGAAAGAAATATAAATTTTCATTTTATGAGTACTTCACAGGTAGAGTTAGAAACCTACACAAATGAAAAAATGGAGTATTTTCTCAAAACTGTCATTTATTTGAGTAGCAAATGTAGAATTTAGAACTTTTAGGAATACATGGGAAATGATATTTATTAAATATATGCACACAATCCCACCTACATACAAGTCCTTTATTATGAAGACAAACCCTCTAAAATACAGTACTATCAAATTTTGGAAGATAAAGAGTATGCATGCAAATTCTTCATTTAAAATATGGGTTTTGGGGCCGGCCGAGTGGTACAGTGATTAAGCGCTGGCTTGGGAAGCCGGTGGCCCCAGTTCGGGTCCCACATATGAGGGCCAGTGACTCTGCCCTCAAAAAAATAAAAAATAAATAAATAAAATATGGGTTTAGAAATTCATACAAAATTTTATGAAAGATATAAAATTTTATTTTGTAACTCTTAGTACTCATTAAATAATTCCCCATTCTAATTTTTGTCTCTGATTTTGACTACGCTAGGTACCTCATATAAGTGAAATCATACAATATTTGTCCTTTTGTGATTAGCTTATTTCACTTAGCATAATGTCCTCAAGTTTCATCCATGTTGTAGCATGTCAGAATTTCCTTCCTTTGTAAGGCAGAATACTATTCCATTGTATGTATATACCACAGTTTGTTTACCTATTCATCTATTGGTGGACATTTGGGTTGTTTCCATGTTTTTGGTTTTGTTTCAAATAATGCTGCTAAGAATATGAGTGTACAAATATCTGTTCAAGTCACTGGTTTTAATTCATTGAGTGTATACCCTGAAGTGGAATTGCTAGACCATATGATCATTCATATCAGTTTCCACAGTGGCTACCCCATTTTACATCCCCAATATCATTGTACAAGGAATCCAATTTCTCCACAGTCTCGCCACCAATTTTTTTCTTATTTTTGAATAATAGCCATCTTACGTGGTATGAAGTGATAGTGTTGCTGAACATCTTTTCACGTGTTTGTTGGCTGTTTATTTTCTTCAGAGAAATGTCTATTCGAGCCCTTTGTCCATTTCTTAAGAAGGTTATTATTTGTTGTTGAGTTCTTTATATTTTCTGTTAGTAATTGCTTATCAGATATATGATTTGCAAATATTTTTTCCCATTCTGTGGGTTACCTTTTCAAACAGTTGATAGTGTCCTTTGGTGCATAAGTTTTTAAATTTTGATGAAGTCAAATTTATTTTTACCTATTGTGGCCAAATATAATGTCATTAAGGTTTCTTCTGTTTTCGTCTAAGAATTTTATAGTTTAAGCTCTTATATTTAGGTCTTTGGTTCATTTTGAATTATTTTTTGTATATGGTACAAGATAATGGTCCAGCCACATTCTTTTGCTAGTGAGTATCCCAACACCATTATATGAAAAGAGTGCCCTTGCCCCACTGAATGGTCTTGGCACCCTTGTTGTAAATCATTGATCACATATGTAGGGTTTATTTCTGGGCCCTCTTATTCTATTCCATTGGTCAGTATATCAGCCCGTATGCCAGTGCAACACTGTTCTGATTATTGTAGCTCTGTAGTAAATTTTGAAATCTGGAAATGTGGGACCTTCAACTTGGTTCTTTTTCAAGATTGTTTTGCCTATTTAGAGCCCCTTGAGATTCCCTATGAATTTTAGGACAGTGACATGCTTTTACTTGTGATCTTTGAAAGATTTTATAGGAAGTGCTCTTTGACATTTTTATACAAAATTCCCTTTTGAGATAATCCTCTCCAGCTTATCTGAGTTTAGGCTAAATGGCAGGATCTGATCATTTAAGCCAATATAGGGCTACATGGTATTCCTTAAGCCCTTAAGGAAAAAACAAGATACAGGATTTAGGATTTGGAAAAGACATTTCCATTTAGAGAAAAGGGGAGAAAAACCACATTTTAAAAAAATCGTTATCATGCCTTTTGACTTTAACAATCATCTAGTTAGAAAGTGTTCATTTGCCCTGAGAGTAGAATTTAGATCTGTTCCCCTGCCCCTTCTCAATAATCTTATTTTTTGCTTTGCAAATGGATAAGCTTGGGTGATTTTCTACCATAATCTATAACGTATGCATGTAATATACAAGCTATGAAAAATTACTTAATTTTTCAGGGACTGCCTTTTATTGTTTAAGGATACATAAATTATAAGTCCTCATCTTCATAACCTACATGAAGTCTAGCACAGTTACTTTCCGTAGCAGATGTTTGATAATTGTTTTTTAAATTACAGTTAAAAAAATAATTTCACATCTATTTTTTCCTGTCCAACAATAGTTAATATTTGAAGGAACTTTTCTGAGTTAACATATCTAGTCACTTCGTTTTCTCCCTTCTCTATTCAAAGGAAAGGTACTTAAACTTGTTAAAGATGATCACATTTCTAAATTATCTAGACTCTGTTTAAATCATTTTGATTGAAAGGTAAGAAGTTAATATTTTCTCATCAATATTCACATTTATTTGAATCATATAATTTTTGGCCTTGAACTTCAGCATGCTACACAGCCTTTTTTTTTTTTAATCTTGTAGTTACTTATCTGATGATTTACTTTGTAATATATGTAAGAAGTTCTTTGCATCCCCTCCAGCAGGTGGAGTAAAATCAGATCTATGCTGGGGAAATTCTAGCATATGAACATTCACCGTGAGCACCTCTGTCCTTGCCCCGGGACCTGAGCATCTCCTCTTCAGTTCAGGTTGTGGGGTCCTCCTTTGGATGAAGCCTGACCAACCACATGTTTCACATTCACAGTTAGACAAGTTAACTCTTTGTAGCGTTTGATATGGAAGTTTAGATCTTGCCAACTTTCTCTCAAAGTCACTCACCGATATACTGCAGAATATCCTTTGCTCATAAAACGCAGCAACCACATCAATTTTACCTGATTAATTTCCAGTAAGTTCCAAATGGTGTGGCTATTTAAGAAATACTATCTACTGGATATATTTAAGACAGGCTGTTCTCTGTCAAGCCCAACTTGACCATTTGAATTTTTTCAGTTATAGTAATGAGTTATTGCAAAATAATTGATGGGCTCACTGCATGGTTGATCTAGTTTGGCTATAGTAGCAGTGGAAGAAGGCAGAAATTAATGGGACATGATCTGTATAATCAGTACAAGAAACAGAGAGTGATGTATTTTTTTTAAATGAAATGACACATTTACGTCACATGAATGTATTTTAAAAGGTTTTTCTTAAACATTCACTGAAAGTACAGTGTGTGGTTTTTATTTTTTAAAGATGTGAATGTCCCCTTCAGAATATGTATGATGGTCCTTAATATATATTTTTTAAATGTCAGAAATGGTTCATCCATGTGAAAACATCTTTTCCCAAAAGCAGAGGCCTGAGGGACCTGCTGAGTTCACACTGAGTGGGCTGTTGCTGCCTGAGGCTTATTCAAATCCTCTGGATCATGGCTGTTTTCCAATTTTAGCAAAACTGAAGTGAACTGGGGTTTGTGTAACTGAAGTTTGCTTTATCATCATTGCCACTAGGTTGCATTTATTTAGCATCAATAACACATGATACTACAAGAAAAAACTATGCATAGAGACTCTGCACCTAGAGATTCCAGGACCACTCCTCTGAGTTGCTTGATGAATTTAGACAGCAAGTGTCAGTCTTGTCATGAGCTGATAGAAATAGCAGGCCACCAAAATTCAGGCTATAAGTAGAGTCATAAAATATTCCTTGTCCTTTTAGCACAGATTAATTCCAAACTCTTCATTGGCTACTTTTTCTCTTTCCAGATGACACTGGATGTGCTAGTGCTTCTTGGAAAACTTGATTCTAGGAAAATTAACTCAAAAATGTGGTGTCTCAGTGGTTAAGAGTAGTCAAGGGCACAAGCTTTAGACTTAGATCTGTGTTCAAGTCCCATCTCGGGTACTGCTATAGTTTTTTGAAATGGGGATAATTGTAGTACCCAGCCTCATAAGCTTATGATGAGGATTACATGAGATAATTACTGAAAAGTGCTTATTTGTTCAATCTGGCATGAATATTCATGAAATGTGGCAATCGTGAGTATTATAACTCACTGTTTCTTCTGCATATAAAAGTAATGCATATTCTTTTGGAAATGTTGGGAAATTTTTAAATATTAGAAAGAAGAAACTTAATTACTTATATTACACTATGTCAGAGATAGTCATTGATAACATTATTAGTGTATTACTTTGTAGTTTTCTCCTCATGTATGTATTTGTGTGTGTGTCTGTGTGTACACATACACATGTAAGTCTGGCAGATAGTAACTGTTTAGTAAAGGTTTGCTGCCTTATATTGGATGTGATAAAATGTGTCCTTTTAAAAAAAATAGCTGTATAGTATTCTCTCATAGATATACCACAATTTAATTAACCAAATCCCTATTGTTGGGCTATTAGGTTTTACTTTCTATAAAAAAATAGAGATATTTTTCCATTATAAAAAATTTTGAGATGAACATTTGTATTTATAAACTTTTATGTATGTAGCTGATTATTTCTTTAAAATAAATGCCCCTACGTAGAATTACTGAGTCAGAGGCTATGAACATTGTACATTTTTGGGCATGTATAGTCAAAATGCCCAATATAAAAGTTGTCCCAAGAACAGTATTGTCTTTCTAAACTTTGTTAATTTAATATGTCAAAAATAGTCTTTCATTTTGCAACCTCTCATAGTTTTAATTCATAATTTTGACTGTTAATGCAATTGAATATTTTCCTCCTATATTTAAGAATATTTTAAAGAAATATGCATTTTGGGCTGGCCGAGTGGCTCAGTTGGTTAAGAGCTCGCTCAAGAGTGCGAGCTGAGCTCTGAGCAATAGCGGTACGATGCCCAGCCCAAGCTGAGCTGCCGCTGAGCTGCCAACAGGTGGCAGGATGGCTCAGCTAAAAAAAGAAAGAAAAAAGAAAAAGAAAAAGAAATGTGAATTTCTTTGTAATGATTTTTCTCAAATAAAAGCCCAGCTACTCAAGTATGCCATTGTTTCTGAAAAGAAAAAGAAAAATAATTTTGTGTATGTGTGTGTGTGTGTGTGTGTGTGTGTGTGTGTGTGTGTGTGTGTTACATGGAAGTTAGTTTCTATTTCTTTGATTTACATGAACATTAAACCATGATAGGTAATGACGGTTTTCTCCTAAACCGTGTTCAGTTACTCATTCACATAGATATGCTATAACCTGTCAACTTTGGCTTATAGATCTCCCCAGGAAATGTGTTTCAGGACAGTGAGCAAAAGAAACATTTTCTGGGGAAAGAATCAGGGCAAGAGTGTTGTGATTTCAGACATCACAGCTTTTGCCTATGGCAGCCTATGTTCAAGGGCAAATCTGGGCTAGCCAAGCAGATGGATGGCGCATTTCTGTGAGTATATGTAATGGCTGCAGTTGAGATTTCTGGTGATGACTGTGGGCCATCCTCAGATACCCATTTCTGGACCTCTCAAACTGAGAGATGGCTAGAAGAGGGTTTGTTTGGTACCCAGAGACTAGGAAACTTTATACTTATTCATAGAGCTTTTTGTTTTTCTGAGGGTTTCCCTCTGCCTATCAGGACTTGTGTTTTCACATGTTCTTGTTGTCACATCAGGGGAGTGAATAATTGGATTTAGATATGTGGTCTTTGAGTTGGACCACTCCTTTTCGTATGGCACATCTATAGAAAAAAATGTGTCAAATAGAGGACATACAGGCAGGGGAGGCAATTCTGAATGCTTACATGGATACATATGTATTTGTTTTCTTGTATGTGTTGGAACCTATAGAAAAGGAAAGTGCTGTCTAAAGTAAGAGGTTAGTGTTCATATTCATACCATCATCTGAATATTTGCCATTGAATTTTTTTTTTATTACAAGTGTCAAAAAACAGGTTGGGTCACTTAAATTAAGAGGTCATTTACATTGTTATATATAGTGCTAAACTCTGTGTTTGGACATAGAGGCTTAAGAAACTTACATTCTTTAATATCTGTAATGAATTATGACCACTCAAGAATTGAGTATCATCTTTTTGGAAGTCATTTATTTTCCAGTAAAATTGACACCACTTTAGAATTTGCAGTTTGAGGTCTACTTTGAGATGATCTCATTTCCTATCTGATACTTTCAAATTGTTGCTTTCTAAGCCAGGCAGATGATGGTTTCTGGGTCTACTTCTGATGGTTCTGCATCAAACCAGTAATGTCTAGTAACTTCCAAAGACTATGTGGTTTTTCAGAGGCTTATGATGTAGAGGGAGGAAGCACACAGGTTCTGTTTTATACTATTTGGCACCTAAGAATCATTCTTTCCCCTCAGGATTCACTTGTACTAAGGCCTGGACAGAGAAAAGTTGGCTGTTCATCACCCTGAGCTGCCCCAGCCCTTGCTGCAGCCTGTAGTCTCAAGAGGGTCCCCAACCCTTCATTTCCTTGGTGCTTAGAGTACAAGTTCTAGGCCTCTGAAATGTGGACCTAGGAAAAGCCTGGTGATGGCACAAAAGCTGGCATCATTATGAAAAGCAGGCAGGAGGTATTGTGCCCTTTGTGAGGAAATTTTATATGTTTCTTATATCCTAACTACAGCTAAGGGGGAAATCATACATTAAAACACCACCTCC
This sequence comes from Aselliscus stoliczkanus, assembly GCA_033961575.1. NCBI lineage: Eukaryota > Metazoa > Chordata > Mammalia > Chiroptera > Hipposideridae > Aselliscus > Aselliscus stoliczkanus. The sequence continues at coordinate 98,184,243 of CM066732.1, read as the reverse complement.
AAAAACAACCAACTTTCCTCTTAACAAATAAATGGACCTTCCAGATTGAATCTGGAAGGCATCTAAGAGACCATCCTTTTATTGGATTATGACCATGGAATTCTCAATGTTACCGTTGTAACCCTAAAGTCTAGAGCAAAGCCTGGCACAGGTAATAAGCACACAGTAAATATTAGCTAAAATAATAATTCAGTGATCTAGCTCTGTGATTTCCATTTTTTTCTTTGCCAAAGATCTTTTTAATTAATTTTGTTCCCCATGGCTTCCAAATTTTGAGAGATTTACGGCATTGATTAAGTAATATTTGTTTCCTAACTTTATTGATCAAAACCATCTGGGATTTTTGGTCAACATGAGAAAATCATGGTTAGTTAGGACCATAACACCAGCTCAGGAGAAAAGAAATCTGACATTTTATTTAGATGATGTAGCAAATAAGGTTTTTTTGGGTTTTTTTTTTGAGGGCAGTCTCACTGGCCCTCATATGTGGGACCCGAACCGGGACCACTGGCTTCCCAAGCCAGCGCTTAACTACCATGCCACTCGGCCAGCCCACAAATAAGGTTTTTGAAATCAAAATAACTTCCAGGCCTAATATTACTTTTTGAAGGACTCATATGAGTCTGAGCACACAGCCTGAAAATCAATGATTTAGTCTAACCCACTCATTTTACAGATAAATTTGCTAATGCTTAATGATTAGGATGAAATGACCTGCAAAGACAAAGTAATTGATCTTCATTTCCCGATTTAAAGAATCTAGTTGAGGTGGGTATAGTATAGATTAGGGTTTGGAGAGGATATTCTAGAATAAAGCCTGAGGTTCCTGGCTCTTTTTGAAGAACAATGTTTGGTTTATTGCAGACTAGAACAGGTAACAGATAGAATTACATTTTAATACATACTGTATTATCTATCTCACATCTAGTTATATGTAATATCATTGCATAGCTCTACAATGTATCATACAGTTCATGCTAATGCTTTATTGTTGTGACTAAAAATGCTACCAGATTTAAAATTTTTCATATGCATAGGTGTCATAGAGGACCCATTTTGCTACATCCTGGGAAGGACATGTCAGCATGATGATAGGTGGTCAATAAAATTTGACTGTCAAAAAAAATTAATCGCAAGTCCCTATTCACTTAGAGAACATAGGGGAAATCGTGCAATGGGGAGAGAAATACCAAGATTTACCTACAAGATGAATTTTTTACTATTTTTCATTTTAAAAACTTTATAGAGGTATAATTTATAAATAGTAAAAAGCACAGATTTTCTTTGCTAGCAAAAATTTGGGACAATTTTATCTTTGAAAAGAGCAGCATCTAGCGTCTAGAATCATAGTCCAGTTAGTGGAATGAACTTCTTCCAACCTGAACCACAGTCCTGTGGACATTAGTATGACAGAAAGAAATACAGCTTCATAAATTCTGGAGTCCTACAAAAGAAAAACACTCAGAGCTTTTCACAGGAAGTTTTTATACTGGAGATAAGCAGTAACCAATTCTAAAGCTTTTCAAAGCTGGTTAAATTATCTATGACAGTAAATTTCCATAGTCTTTACCTTTTCCACCTCGGGAGGAAAAGGTAGACTAACCATGTTTCAGAATCCCTTATTTAATTGACAAAGCAGAGTCATTCTGTCACTGTTATGACAAGTAGAGAGAAGGTGCAAACATTTGCTGGGTGGTGTGGGTTGGGTTCCTCTTCCATGCGGCAGCCCCAACATGCTAAGAGAAATACTCTGCTCTTTGTTTTGACTATTTTATGTCACACTTAGAACTTCTAGGTTGTAGCATCATTAAAAGAGAAGTGGTGGGCCAGCCGAGTGGCGTGGTGGTTGGGAGCTGGCTTGGGATGCCTGCAGCCCCGTTTCGGATCCCACATGTGAGGGCCAGTCACACTGCCCTCTTAAAAAAAAAAAAAAAAAAAAAGAGAGAAGTGGTGAGGTTTATAGATCCAAAATGTGTTTTCTGTCTGCTTATATAATCAGAACTCAAAAAACATAACCTCAAGTTAAAAAAAAAATTCGACATTAACAGTAAGGAAGCAGTTTTGCATATAAGCACTTGTGTATGTAGTGGAAAATGAAAAGATTTTTTTCATTTTCATTAAAAAAAATTTTTTTTTAAATGTTTCCCTGATTGTTAAGAATATGATCAATGTAACTTCATTAATAAAATGAATGATACAATTAAGATTCAAATGAAGCTTCATGGGCTGAAACGACAGAACAGACCTTAAAAAGGTGACATTAAGCAGAAATAAATATAAAATCCTGATCCTAGATTCCAAATATCAATTCTGGGTAGAAAAGATGGAAAAGATAGTATTTTATGGCAAAAAGACTCAAGAGATTTTAGTTAGCCATAAGCTCACCATAAAGCAAAGTAGTAAAATGTTAGCCCTCAAAGGCTTATACTAAGTTTCATTAAATAGGGACGAGAGAGTTTTACAGTACACCTAACTGTTGTTGCCAAGACTTTAGTTTTGTGTTACATTCTGGGAATTACATTTTAAGAAGGATGTTAACCAACTGAGGCATACTCAAAGGAAGGCAGGCAGCAAGGTGATGAGGGGACTGAAAACTATGGGAGTGAAGAATGAGAATAATTAGGTAATGGCATAAGTAAAAGCACAGATTTTGCCTCTGGGGGGGGAAAGCCTTAGAGATTACTTAATCTGGAACTCTAACTTTTGAGATGAGAAAACAGGCTTGGAGAGATGTGTCTTGGGTCACAGAACAAGAGAGGAGCAGCAGACTTGTTTCCAAAAGTGCCACATGATGAGATAACAGGCACCAAGGATGTGACAGGCTGGGTGGAAAAAGACCCAGGCATTTTTTCATACCTTGAAAAGGCAGAACCAAGACTGATGTTTGCAAGTTAAGGGAGATATTTGGAATAAAAATAGAAGGAATAACTTTCGAGCAAAAAAGCTGCCTAAAATTGGAATAGATTTGAAAAGCAGCAACCTAGCCATCATTAGCTATGTTCAAGTAAAGGTTGGATAGGATGTTGGCAATGTTGCTGAGGTGATTACTTCCGTGCAGGAAAGATTGGACCACATTAGTTAATTATTGTAGCCCCTTTTAATTGCTAATAATAGCTAACATTTATTGAGTACTTATGGAAGCATTCTGCTAAAGTAATACACACACAGTGTATATATTAAAATAATATGTGCATATAAAGTGTATATATAAAGTAATATACACACACAGTGTGTATGTAAATATATATACAGAGGGTGCCAAAAAATGTATATACACATTTTAAGAAAGGAAAACTATATTAAAATTGTAATACTCAATATATACCAATAACAAAAGATAAATACAAGTCACATTTGGCTTCTGCAATTACAAGAGGTGCTCAAAGTGGTTACCATCAGTGTCCAGACACTTCTGATTATGGCAAACTACTGTTTGAACAGCGTTGACCAAAGTGTCCACTCGTATACATTTTTTTGGTACCCCCAGTATTATGTATGTATTTATGTATATATACATATGTGTGTGTGTGTGCCAAAAAAATGTATGCACATGACTTGTAGTCACCTTTTGTTATTGTTATGCATTGAGTATTACAATTTTAATAGTTCTTTCCTTTCTTAAAATATGTATACTTTTTTTTTTTGGCACCCTCTGTATATAAAATCTCAGCTGAGGCCCAGAGAATCACTTGCTTTGCCTAAGGTCACAGGTTAGTAGTTATTGAGGTGGGATACAAATCCAGGCAGTCTGGCTTTTATAAATATCCATTTCAGCAATGTACTATTCATTCTTCGGACTCTCTTTGTCATCCGGCCTTGCCAATACCCTGCTGAGGATAACTGCCACAGTCTGACTTGTGTGGCTTCTCATAGCCGGACATAGCCATTATTCCATTATGAATAGATCTAGAACAAAACCCAGGTCTTCTGAACTCACTGCTCCCTCGCAGTCCTTTTTTAAAAAGATATAATTCACATACAAAATTCACCTACTTAGGGCTGGCCAAGTGGCACATTGGTTAAGAGCTGGCTTGGGACACCAGCGGCCCCGGTTCGGATCCCACATATGAGGGCCAGTGACACTGTCCTCTACAGCTAAGATGGTGAGCAACAGCTCCACCTGGAGCTGGGCTGCGCGAGTCCCGGCGACAATGTAGGCTGCAGCCCCTGCTGCAGTGGGCTGCCATAGGCTACAGTGAGTGGCCGGCAGCCAGTGTGAGCTGCCAATAGCCATGGTGAGTGGCCCTCCAGAGGCTGGCGGCCGATCTGCCTCATCCGGGAAGAGCGCAATGATGATACCAACATGGGTCAGTGAAGCAATGTCCTCCCCAACTAGACTGAAGAACAAAAGGACAGCAACTTGTCTGTTCCCCTTCTCTGATTCTCCAACACTAATCCCCTCCTCCAATTCCCCAATAAAATCTTTTTTTTTAAAAAAAAAAAAAGAAAAAAGAAATAAAGTTCACCTACTTAAAAGTGTACATTACAAATCAGTGATTTTTTAAATATTCACAAGTTGTACAACCATCACACTGTAAATCCAGAAGATTTTTATCACTGCAAAAAAGAAATTTTGTTTCTGTTAGCAGTCACTCCCATTATTCCCCCATTCTACCTATTCCCTTAGTCTCTAAAAACCACTAATCTACTTTCTGTCTCTGTGGATTTGCCTTTTCTGGGTATTTCATATAAATGAAATCATATTATATGTGGCTGTTTGTGTCTGGCTTCTACTTCTCATGATATTTTTAAGATTCACCTGTGTTGTAGTATGTATTAGTACTTCATTCCTTTTTTACCAGCTGAATAATATTCCACTGTTTAGATATAGCCCACATTTGTTTATCCATTCATCAGTTTATATATATTTAAGTTGTTTCTGCTTTTGGGTATTATGAATAATGCTGCTATGAATATTTTGTAAAAATGTTTTCATTTCTCTTGAGAATATACCTAGGAATGAAATTGCTGGGTCATATGGTAAATCTATGTTTAACTGTTTGAAAACCTGCCAAACTGTTGTCCAAATGGCAACAACATTTTACATCCCACACTATATGAGAGTTCCAATTTCTCCACGCCCTCATCAACACATTATTTTTGTTATAGCCACATATGTTTTTGATTATAACCATTCTAGTACCACATTGTGGTTCTGATTTGCATTTCCCTAATGACTAATGATTTTGAGCATTTTTACATGTGCTTATTGCCTATTTATATTTCTTTGGAGAAATGACTATTTAAATCCTTTGCCCCTTTTTAAAATTGGGTTATTTGTCTTTTCATTTTTGAGTTGTAAGTGTTCTTTATATATTTTGGATGCTGGACCTTTATCAGGCATATGATTTAAAAATATTTTCTCTCATTTGTGGATTGTGTTTTCACTTTTTTTTTTTTAAGATTTTATTGGGGTATTGGGGGCAGGAACAGTATTGGGAAATTGGGGAAGGGGAACAGACAAATTGCTGTACTTTGGTTCTTCAGTCTAGTTGTGGTATTTTCACTTTCTTAATGGTGTCCTTTAAAGCACAAAGGCTTTTAATTTTGAATAAGACCATTTTAACTCTTTCCTTTGGTTGCTTTGGCTTTAGATATCTTAGAAATTTTTAAATTAATACTTTTTTACTCTATTACATCCCGTTTGATCTTTTCCACGTGTCCCCCCATTCATAGCAAGTACCCAGTCCCTCCCTAGCTCCTTTACACAGATGAACTTGCCTTCTACTTCCGAGAAGGTTGAGATTATTTGCCATAAATCCCTGAACTCCTTTTGTCTCAACTTCATCAGTTTGTATGTATTTTCATTCTCCTTCCTCTTGTCGCATCCTCCTTTGAAATACAAACAATTTGCTTTTCCTTTTAAGATTAACACCTCCACCTGGGCCATTTCATCCTCTTCTCTGGGACTTTGATTCAATGATTGGTCCCTCTCCCCATTAGCATCAGTACTCTCCTTCTCTACTATTCTTTCTTTTCCGTCTTCATATAATCTCAGGTCTCTGTTTCCTTTTTTAAAAAAAATAAGGGAGTGGGAGAGACTTTCCCCAATTTTGTTTTCCTTTAACCTACCAACAACTGTTTCACCTCATCTAAAATATTGCAGTAACCTTCTCAGTTGTCTCCAAGTCCCTGGTCTCCCACTTTGACTCATTTGCACACTTTCCATCAGATAAATTTTCTCACAGTGAAGTTCTCATCACCTAACTCTTCTGCCCCCCAAATTTTTGAAGACTTGTTTAATACCGATTTATCTATAGAACTCCCAGCCTGATACTCCAAGTCCTTTGTAAGATGTTCTCTCAACCCTGATATATCTGGACAAGTCACTCTTCCCTGAACACACCCCCTAGTTTCTTGCCTAATGCCCACTCCCCAAATTGCCTGTCTTTTTTTTTTTTATCTCTTCCTATGGAAATTCTGTTATTACTTGAATCCCTAGAAGTCTCTTTTTTCCCCCCATAAAATAATACTGGCATTCAATATTAGTTTCCAAGTGTACAGCATAGTGGTTAGACATTTATATAATTTAAGAAGTGATCCCCCCTAAAAGTCTAGTATCCACCTGACACCATACATAGTTATTACAACATTATTGACTATATTCCCTGTGCTTTACTTTACATCACTGTGACTCTTGTAATCACCAATTTGTACTTCCTAGAGGTCTCTTTTCACCATCTCCTCACCCTTCCACCAGAGGGCACCCTCCAATCTTTAAATTCCTATTACATTGCAAACTTCTACGTGGCTTCATTATTCTGCCTTGTATTATAGGCTTAAAAAATAGATAGTACACCTGAAACTAATAAAAAAAACATTAAAAAAATAAATAAAAAGTAGATTGTAAGCTTTCTTATGACAGAGGTGAGTACCTTATCTATCATCTCTGGAGCTTCTCTAGCAACTGGACAGGTCTTTAGATCTAGTAGGTACTAAGTAAGTGTCTCTTGAATTGATTTGATTTGAATTGAAAACAAGAACCTGGGCACCCACATCGCTGGAGAAAAATCTGGAAAAGATAAGACAGAAAACATGAGTTAGACAAGGATTGACGAAGCGGAATAGGGAATTTATGGTTTAGTTTTACAGTGAATCAGAACACAAGTTCAAAACCTCATTTTTCTGGATGTCAGTTTTGTCTTTTAAAACTATTCAGGGTAGGGCGGGCCAAGTGGCGCATTGGTTAAGAGCTGATTTTGGGATGCCAGCGGCCCCAGTTCGGATCCCACATATGAGGGCCAGTGACACTGCCCTCTACAGCTAACAACAGCTCCACCTGGAGCTGGGCTGTGAGCCCTGGCAATGGTGTAGGCTGCAGCCCCTGCTGCAGTGGGCTGCCATAGACTATAGTGAGTGGCCAGCAGCCAGTGTGAGCTGCCAGTAGCCGCGGTGAGCGACCATCCAAAGGCCAGCGACCGATCTGCCTCATCTGGGAAGAGCGCAATGACGATACCAACATGGGCCAGTGAAGCAACATCCTCCGCAACTAGACTGAAGAACAAAAGGACAGCAACTTGCCATTCCCCTTCCCAGATTCCCCAATGCTGTTCCCCTCCCCCAATTCCCCAGTAAAATCTTTTTAAAAAAAATCAAAAAACTATTCAGTGTATAGTAGATGTACTCTTTATTTTCATAACATGAAGGGCAAAAAAAAGTGGAGCTGGTTGAGTAAAATGATGTAGGGTCACTGTATGTGACAAATTGTATTATCTGCTCTGAATGAAGGCCCTAGAATTGTTATGAAAGATGTCATGTTCACCTCTCAGTTATGGAGAGAGGAAGTAGTGAAAGGAACTTTTTAAAGTATTGCATACAGACTGACCTTTAAAGTTTAAAAATATTACCTACAAAATGTGGGTCAGTTTATATGCTACCAGTTGGTGGGCAGCTATGTCTCTCAGCTGCCTCTGTAAGCAACTCTTAGTGGATTGGTGGCCAAAATCAATGTGACCTCAAGGATAAACCCAATCTCAAATATTTCTATTTAAAAACCTTAGCTCAACCTATCTAAATACTAGATTGTATTCAAACCTCCATTAAAGGCATGGTGTTATCAATGCTTAAGTACTCAAATTAGATAAACTAATTAAATATTTACCTTTGCAGTAGGGTGACTGAGAAGTAATTTTGCTTTTAACTTTTAGGTCTCACTAGGAATGTCTTTCTGTTTGAGATATTCAAATTGATTTCTAAATTGTAAGCTTTTGAAAGCCAGGAAACTGCCCCATATTTTTTATAACCTCTAACCCTAATAGAACTCCTTTATTAATGTAATTATTCAATAATAATGATAATCCCTAATATCTATGGAATGCTTACTAAGGGGTAGATGCCTTCCTAAATACTGTATAGTCATTATTTCTTTTAATTCTCATAGAAGGTTTGTGAGATATTTTCCTGTTTTCTCAAAGGAAAGAATAAGTTTTCAATAATTTGCTCAAGGTCACACATTACATAGGGGCCTGAGCTAAGACTGGAACCCAGGCAGTCTGCCTCCAGGGGCTCCCAGCCCCTACACCATCTTGCTCAACAAATGTGTAATGCTAATTAGAACCAAGCAGTGCACATGGCATATGTGCAGTGACACTCTGTTTATGTTTTTATTGTGTAATGTACCCAGGATACTATGAGCCCACAGCTGGTGTCCGTTAATGATAATGGTGTGTGAATTCAAAAATAATTTCCAGAGCATTGTGGGTACAGGCATTACATAATTTTCATTATCAGTGATCTTTAAATTCTGGGGCTTAAAAGAGATTTGTTATTTGGATACCCAAAATAGCTTCTTTTTTTTTCTTTTCTAAAAGTTGGATTTGAAAAGGAACGAATGGAAGAATTCAGTGTGCTTTATTATTTTAGTAGAATTTTTTTTTCACTTTTATTCTAAGTTATTTATCTACTTATACTCCTCTAAGGGAGCATTAGAGGCAACTTTCAGTTTTATTTCATCACCAAATTTATTGGATGAGAGAAAAATATAATTTTAAAGACTATCTAAGGAATCTTTGCTTTATCTTCAGGTAAGAGTGCTCTCCAATTTTCTACTGCTGCTTTCAAATACATTATGAGTATCTATCTATACAATGGAATATGATATAGTTATAAAAAAGAATGTCCTAAATTAAATTTGTTCTAATGAAGAAAGATGTCCATGATATATTGTTAAGTGAAAAGAGCAAGTCCCAGAAATATGTCCAGGATCCTCCCTCTTAAGAACCCATTAATATATAGAAGTTGTATAGAAAATTGTTTGGAATGATATACACCAAGCTGCCAACTATGGTTAACTCTGGGGGAAAGATTGAGGTTGAGGAAAGGAGTGAAGTAGGACTTTTGTTCTGTGTATTTCTGTTTTATTTGAAATTATACGTGCATTTATTTTTGTTTTTGTTGAGCTAGGTTTGTTCTTCTTGCAAAATATCTTCATAAGTACAAACATAATAAAACATTCCCATGCACTAATAACCCACAATGAAGAGATGTAAACATTTTTTTCATATTTGCTTAAGAAAATTTTTGTAATTAAAATGATATAGTTGAAGCATCCTGTGTTCTCCAGTTCTGTTCCTTTTTTTCCTCCCTTAAAGTCAACAATGATCATCCGTGTGTCATATTTACATTCATGTTTTTTGGTTTTTTGGTTTTTTTAAAGATTTTATTAGGGAATTGGGGAAGGGGAATAACGTTCAGCAACTGGGGAAGGAGAACAGATAAGTTGTTGTCCTTTTGTTCTTCAGTCTAGTTGGGGAGGACATTGCTTCACTGGCCCATGTTGGTGTCATCATTGCACTCTTCACGGGTGAGGCAGTCGCTCACCGGTGGATGGCCACTCACAGTGGCTGCCAGCCAATCATGGTAGCTCACATCAGCCCACTGCAGCCCCACTGCAGCCTACAATGTCGCCAGAGAATCACAGCAGCCCAGCTCCAGGTCGAGTTGTTGTTCACCATCTTAGCTGTAGAGGGCACAGCATCACTGGCCCTCATGTGGGATCTGAACCGGGGCCCTGCTGCTCAGAGCTGGCATCCCAAACCAACTCTTAACCAACCAACCACTTCTCCTGCCCTACATTCATGTTTTTATTCATGTATTATAAAGATATAAATCCACAAATGGTATGTAGTATTTTGTGTATTTTAATTTTACACATATTGTAATATACTGCATTAATATTAAGCAACTTTTTTTAACAAACATTGTTTTTAATATCTAGCCATGTCAGTATCTTGAGACCCAGTTTAAACATTTTTAGAGTTATATTGTGTCACATAATATGAATATATCACACTGTGATATATTCATATTATGTGACACAATATATCACCTCCTACTGGTGGATGTTTGGGCTGTTCTTATACTACTTTCTCTTATAGATTGTTTTTCGTGGACATCTCTGTGCATGTCTCATTGTTGAGAGATTTTCTAGGGCAGGGCTTCCCAAACATTTTTATCTGTCAAAACACAGTCAGAAAAGGATTTTTGCATGACACACTGCAGTCAACAGATGAAAGGTAAACGACAGGGTCTCAGGCTAACTCAGCCTAGCTGCCATCCTGAGGACTGATGGAGTCATTATTTAAGCACACCAGTAACATCCTGTCACATCACACCTGTTGGAAAGTTCTGCTCTATGGCCTTGTCACTCAAACTTTTTTTTTTTAAAGATTTTATTGGAAAATTGGGGGAGAGAACAGCGTTGGGGAATCGGGGAAGGGGAACAGAGAAGTTGCTGTCTTTTTGTTCTTCAGTCTAGTTGCGGAGGACGTTGCTTCACTAGCCCATGTTGGTATCGTCATTGCACTCTTCCCAGATGAGGCAGATCGGTCACCGGCCTCTGGATGGTCGCTCACCGCAGCTATTGGCAGCTCACGCTGGCTGCCAGCTGCTCACGCTGGCTGCCAGCTGCTCACGCTGGCTGCTGGCCACTCACTATAGCCGATGGCAGCCCACTGCAGCAGGGGCTGCAGCCTACACCGTCACCGGGGCTCACACAGCCCAGCTCCAGGTGGAACTGTTGTTAGCTGTAGAGGGCCGTGTCACTGGCCCTCATATGTGGGATCCGAACCGGGGCCGCTGGCATCCCAAAATCAGCTCTTAACCAATGTGCCACTCGGCCGGCCCTGTGGTTTAAACTTTTAAACTAAAAGTTTAAAGTTTAAAAACATTAAACTTTTTAATGTTGCTATAAATCACATGATGATCTTGGTAAAGTGCAGATTTTTATTTTGTAGGTCTGGGGCTGGGCTGGAAGTTCTGTTTCTAACTAATTTCTAAGTAATGCTGATGCTATAAGTAGCAAGACTTTGGCACTGTGCTATCCAGCACGATAGCCACACATGGCTATTAAACACTTGAAATGAGGCTAGTCTGAATTAAGACATGTTTAGATATAAAATACACACAGATTTAGTATGAAAAAGTAATATTTTAAAAGTGAAATCTCACTATTTTTCCAATTTTATTGAGATGTAACTGACATATAACATTGTACTAAAAGTCAACTTCTATTTTGGAATACTTTTAGATGCACAGGAAAGTTTCCATATACGTATTCCTCAGCCAGTTTCTCTTCTTGTTAACAGCTTTGTATTTCCATGGTACATTCATCCAAATTAAGAAACCAACATTTTTATGTTACTATTATCTTAACCTGACTTTATTCGGGTTTCTCCTGTTTTTCCACTAACCTGTCCAAGGATCTGATTGAGGGGACCGCTTGCATCATGTCTCTTCAGTTTCTTCCGTGTGGCAGTTGCTCAGCCTTTCCGTGACTTGCATGACCTTGACAGTTTTGAGGAATATCAGTCAGGTATTTTGTCAGCATGGCTCTGAATTTAGGTTTATCTGATGTTTTTTCTCGTGATTCAGCCAGAGTTGTGTGTTTTGGGGAAGAATACCCGACATGTATTCAGCCATTAAAAAGAAGAATATCCTGCCTTTTGTGACAATAAGGATGGACATTGAGGGCATTCCACTAAGTGAAATAAGTCAGAGAAGAACAAATGCTGTATGTTCTCAGTTCTATGTGGAATCTAAAAAAGCTGAACTCAGTACAATGGCGATTGCTAGGGGCTTGATTGCAGGGAACATGGGGAGATGGTGATCAAGGGATACAAAGTTCCAGCTATAAGATGAATCGACACTGAGAATTTAATGTACAGCATGGTGACAATAATTAATAATACTGGATTATATACTTGAGTTGTTAAGAGAGTAAATCTTAAATGTTATCACTACAAAAAATGAAAAAGGTAATTAGATGAGGGGATGGAGATGTTAACTAACCTTATTGTAGTACTTATTTCACAAGACATATGTGTATCACATCATTACATTATATACCCTGAACTTGCGTATGTTACATGTCAATATCTCAGTAAAGCAGGGGGAAGAAAGACCACCAGTAATGTAGTGCCCTCATTACATCACATAAAGGGAGGGGCACATGCTATCAACATGATTTATCACTGGTGATGTTAACCTGATCACCTGACAAATAGCAGTGTTTGTCAGGTTCCCACACTATAAAGTCACTCCCCATCCCCGCCATACTCTTTGCCACTCTTCTTTAGAAGCAAGTGACTAAGTCCAGCTCACACTCAAGAGAGGGAGGGATGAATTAAGCTCTACCTCTTGGAGGGTGGGAGTATCTACATAAATTATTTGGAGTTGTTTTATAAGGAAGAATGATCTTTTCTCCCCCATTTATTCGGCCATCTGTTTATATACATGAGTATAGACCCATGTATATTTATTTTCTACTTTGTGTTAGAAACCAGTATTATGTTGTTTATGTTATTGTTCAAATTGTTCTACAATAGCTTTGGTCATTGGGAAGCCTTTCAGATTGGCCTTTGACATGCCCCATCCTTCTGATTTTTTTAGTACTTCCTTAAGACACAACCACTTGCTCTAGGCTTATCTTGCATTTTTGCCCCAGCCTTAGAATCATTCATTTACCCAAAAAACCCTGGGTATTTTTTTAATTGGAGAATGCTATTTAGAAACCAAGATCTTGGCACTAGGTGTGCTCATTGCTGTGAGAATATGACTGCCTCTAGACTTGCTTAGCAGGCAAAGCTAGAAAATATATATATGTATGTAAACCCATGTATAAGCACATATCTATAATCTATTTTCATATATATTAAGCTGTACTGATGTTTTTTACTCTAATAATATCTTTAACCCAGTACTACATGGTTTATTCTGGCCTTCTTCCCTTGCATCTAACGGTGAGAAACCTGGCTCCATCATCCACCGTCCAGTTATTTATTTATTTGACCCCTCTATATGTGTAGCTGCTAACTTTTGAACTAGATGCTGATGTTTCTTCAAAAGGATTGTATCTTTTGGCTTTAAGATAGACAGCGATATCTCTATTCTCCTGATGGAAGATGTCAACAAATATTTTGTATAGGGTACATGCTCATAATCAACTTACTTGAGAAAGGAACCTAGGACTTAATTTTTCATTAAGCATGCACATTTTTAAATGTGCTCAGAGAGTTCATTGAAAAATTTTAAAAAGCATCACCAAACAATAAAAGTCTTTATTTCCACCAATAAAGTAAATAACAAAAGTGCTATAGCATGAGCATTCAGACTACTGTCTAAATTTTTTATAGTAGGACTACTCAGACTATATATTCTGAGCATATATCTAACCTGTGACTTGCCATATTTCTCACTGACCCCAGCAGCCTGGTAGCTTTGTGTCTGTCATAAGACATGGCATGGGCCACAACATGATTGGCTGGTACACCAGGTGGATGGCAGAGGGCAGCAGCACCAAATAGTTCTCCAACCACCCGAGACAGGAAAGAGTGAACTATTCCTAGCTATTTATGTTCCTGCACACTTCATTTTATCAGCAAGCACCTTGCGTGATTATCTTTGAAGGGGCAGTGTTAAATGTGTGTGATTGATATCTATATCTATATCTATATCTATAGATATAGATATAGATATATATAGATATATATATATCAGAACATGGAGGTATAAAGTGATCATCTTGCAGATTTGACAACATTTTGGAAATGTAGGTGCATCTCACCACCAGATTAGACCATGGGAGAGACTGGAGGTTCAAAGTAAACCCATCCCAATCCCACTGTAGCTTCTTTTATTGCAGTGAATAATACTACTTTTTGAAAAGTGAGTACTCTGATTCAAATGTCAAACTGTATAGAATTCCCTGATGGCAGGTGTAAACCAGACTGGATGACTGGCCAGGTAAATGATCACACGTTGATGGTCTACCAGAAGTCTTAAACAATTCAAAGCACAAGGATAACGATAATAGTCCAGCCAAATGGTCAGACTAATAGTGGAGGACCACTGGCACCCTTTACTGCTTTTTATCTTGGTGAAGTCTGGGATCACCCCACAACTTTTCTTTAGGACTGAGCCTCTGGGAACATCCATAGGCATTACAGTTTATCTACTTGAAGCCCAGACTGAAACCTTAATCTGTCCCAAATGGTTTGAAACCTGTCCCAGAAATCTGCCACTAGATTTTGACTTGGAGGGAATCAAAGTTAAATAACTATGATGTTGAGAGAAGCTGGCATATCTGGGTTGTGGGGATTGGGAGAAAAGGAAACATAATGATAAAATCACATGTGGAAATCATATGGAGTAGAGGCAGAACACAGGATTTCCCCATTAATGTATCTTGGTGTCAAGAACTGAAGAACGTAGGAGGACACTGCTGTACTCTTCTGAGCTAATCAGAAGCAGCAGCTGGTACATACTGGGAGCTCTAGTTGTTAAATGGAGGGAAGAGTGGCAGTTTAAGAGTTTATATTGCATGCAAGACATTATGTCTAAGTACTGTGGAGGATAGAGAAACATGAAGTAGTTTTTACTGAGCTTGTATATATATTTTTTTAATTTTAATTTTTCAATTACAGTTGACATTCAATATTATATTAGTTTCAAGTATACAGCATAGTGGTTAGACATTTATATAACTTACAAAGTGATCACCCCAAAAAGTCTAGTACCCATTTGACACCATACACAGTTATTACAATATTATTGACTATATTCATTCCCTATGCTGTGCTTGACATCCCTGTGACTATTTTGTAACTACCAATTTGTACTTCTCAATCCCATCACCTTTTTCACCTATTCCCCCAACCCTCCTCCCATCTGACAACCATCAGTTTGTTCTCTTTATCTGTGAGTCTGTTTTGTTTGTTCATTTTGTTCTTTAGATTCTACATATAAGTGAAATCATATGGTATTATATTCATCTTTCTCTGTCTGATTTATTTCACTTAGCATAATACCCTATAGGTCCGTCCATGTTGTCACAAATGGCAAGCTTTCATTCCTTATGGCTGAGTAATATTCCATTATATATATGTACCACATCACCACGAGCCACTCGTCCACCAATGGACACCCAGGCTGCCTCCACTTCTTGGCTACTGCAAACAATGTTGCAGTGAACCTAAGGATGAAAACATCCCTTTGAATTAGTGTTTCAGATTTCTTCAGATAAATACCCAGAAATGGGATTGCTGGATCATAAGGTAGTTTGATTTTCAATTTGGGGGGAACTTCCATTCTGTTTTCCATAGTGGCTGCACCATTCTGCAGCCCCACCAACAGTGCATGAGGATTCCCTTTTCTCCACACCCTCACCAATACCTGTTGTTTGTTCATTTATTGCTGATAGCCATTCTGACAGGCGCGAGGTGATATCCCGTTGTGGCCTGAACTTGCATTTCCCCAGTGAGAAGTGACACTGAGCACCGCTTCATACAAGTGCACGTCCATTGGCCATTCGCATGTTCTCTTTGGATAAATATATATTCTCACTGAGCTTATATTTTTAAAGGGATATAAAATGTTTGCACATACGCGCCTCAGTTCCTCTCTTAGAGCTCTTAATACAAGTATTCTTAGATTCATATTTGGAGAATAAGTTAGTAAACCAGGGATCCTTTTTGGCTTTTTGGTTTTTTGGGGTTTTTTTTGGGGGGGGCAGTGTCAGTGGCCCTCATATGTGGGACCCAAGCCGGGGCCGCTGGCTTCCCAAGCCAGCTCTTAACCAATGCGCCACTCGGCCGGCCCCTTTTTGTTTTGTTTTCTTATTCATGTAATTAATTGCTTCTGACCCTGTCTTTTATTTTAGATTGCCTTCATAAAGTTATTCTATCTTTTAGCTGCCCTTCTTGTTCCATTATGGAATGAAATTTCTGTTGTGTCACATCATTAGAGAATAAACCATTTGGTGACTAAACAAATAAATTTGCCATATATTAAGGTTTTGAATGAAAATAGTTCTAAGATGTGTCTTTTAAAATTGAGAATGTTTATGTTGACTTTCAGGGTCATGTTTTGGAACGTCAGTATTTTGTGCTGTGGATAAATGTGGTGTGGGGCACGAAGCTGAATGATTTAGTTTGTTACTACGGTCATGCACCGCTTAATGGTGGGGTATGTTCTGAGAAATGAATCATTAGGCGATTTCGTTGTAGTGCAAACATCATAGTGTGCACCAGATGGTGTAGTCTACTACACACCTAGGCTCTATGCTATATAGCCTGTTGCTCCTAGGCTGTAAGACTGCATGGCATAGTACTGTTCAAAACAACATGAGATTAAATCAAGTACAAGAGAAAATTATGCAATCAAGAGACACAATAAGCACAAGGTTATTAGGCTGCTGCCAGTGTGACACTGGTGTACTGTTTTACAGCAAACTTTTTATTGTAAATAGAGAGAGTACACTCTAAAAAGTATAGTCTAGGGGCCGGCCGAGTGGCGCGGTGATTAAGCGCTGGTTTGGGAAGCCAGCGGCCCCGGTTCGGTCCCACATATGAGGGCCAGTGACACTGCCCTCAAAAAAAAAAAAAGTATAGTCTAGGCCGGCCGAGTGCCACGTTGGTTAAGAGCTGTCTTGGCTGAGCAGCAGGGCGCCGTTCGGATCCCACATATGAGGGCCAGTGATGCTGCGCCCTCTACAACTAAAATGGTGAACAACAGCTCCATCTGGAGCTAGGCTGCCGCGAGTTGCCAGCGACGGCCTGGGCTGCAGCCCCGGCTGGCTGCGGTGGGCTGCCATAGGCTACAGTGAATGACTGGCAGCCAGCGTGAGGGCCTGGGAGCTGGTGTGAGCTGCCAAGAGCCACCGTGAGTGGCTATCCAGAGGCTGGCGACCGATCTGCCTCACCCGGGAGGAGTTCAATGATGATACCAACATGGGCCAGTGAAACAACGTCCTCCACAACTAGACTGAAGAAAAAAAGGACAGCAACTTGTCTGTTCCCCTCCCCCAATTCCCCAATAAAAATCTTAAAAAAAAAAAGTATAGTGTAGTAAATACATAAACCAGTAACATAGTCATTTATTATCATCACCAAGTGTTATGTACTATACGTAATTGTATGTGCTAACCTTTTATATGATTGGCAGCACAATAGGCTTGTTTACACCAGCATCACCATGAACACCTGAGTAATGCATTGTGCTCAAATTTTATGATGGCTATGACATCACTAGGCAATAGGGGTTTTTCAGCTCCACTATAAGCTTATGGGACCACTGTCCAATGTGTGGTCTGTCATTGCCTGAAATGTCTTTATGCAGCTTCCTGACTGTGCAGCTCCTGACTGTGTACAGCTCTGCACTCTGCATAGCCCCTTCTCCCCAGAGGCCCTTCAGTGGTCTTGGTTGGCAGGCATCTGGGTGGATGCACGTGTCCTTAGATGCTCTTTACTTCCCCTTTGTCCCCTGCCTTCAAGGGCTGTTTACGAGCTGGTAACTCTTTGTTGCCTTAGACTGTATATGTTTCACTTCTTTCCCTCTTTTGTAAATGGCTTTCTTCTGTTCCAGTGTCTGCCACTTGCAACCTTGCCGCCTACCCTGTCATTGTTTCCAATGTCTGCTTCTGTTTCCAGTCTCTTTTGCTGTCTGACAGCTCTCTCCCTTCCCCTTCTTATCTTTTCCTTTTCCTTTTCTTCTCCTTTGTGCTCATAGACTTGTCAGCGAATCAGAGGAAGGCTTTTCCTACCAGCAGCCCTGATCAGCCTGCAGCTCTTTAGCACTTGGGGCTGTTCTTATAACCAAGTATTAAGGGACTGTCTCTGAACCTCACTTTACAAAACAGGTGCTTCTGAATTTGAAGCCAGGGGTGTGTTAGGAGACTTGTCTCTATATAAATGAAGTTTGACTCTGACTCTCGTGAAGTGTAATGACCCATACTAAGAGTATCTGTTTTAAACAAAGTAGAATAACTCAGTGTTTGTATTTATTATCCTCCTCGAATGATTCCTATTATTTGTTCAGTGTCCCAGGTTATGTCAGCCTATTGAATTAATAGTCTCAAATGTTTGGAGCTCAGAAAAAAATGCCAGCTCTTCTGCAAAGCCTTCCTCTACCCTTCCAGTACCTATTCAGGCTCTGGCGTAGCATTTATTCACCTGGTCTTGCAGTGTGCGAGTTCCTTTCTTACCAGACCAGGGCCTCTTTGAAGTAGAGGAGGGAGTGAGAGAATCTGTCCGTGTCATTTTTGTATTCCTCTCTTTGCTACTGCTCTTAAAGCAGTACCCTGTATCCAATGTTCTGTTGAATTGAATAACCCATTGTCCCTCCCAGATCGCTTGTGCAGGTTGTGACCAATGCTAGTTGAGGGCCCCTCTCACGTGTGTCGTCTTGCACTTGTTCGCATTGAAACTCTTCTGCCAGTTGCACGAATTCCCAAGTTCTTTCTGTAGTCTGTCCCCAAAGAATCTGGCACTTTGCTGCTTGGGGGAATTTAGTGTCAAACAGAAACCAGGTAAAGTTACTGTGTCCGTCCTCTTCCAGAGCCTTTTTAAAGATATACATAAATAAAGCTCCTTACAATTCTCTGTTCTTAGAGAGAAAGGCTTATTTGTTCCCCATAGATTTTTTTTTGTCTCTAAGCCAGTTCACTCCCCACAACAAAATAGCCCCGTTACTTTTTAAACAGCTTTATTGATGTATAATTCACATATAGTTCACCCAGTTAAAGTATATAGTCCAGTGTTTTTCAGTATATTCACAGTTAAACAACCATTACCATAATCTAACTTTAGAATAGTTTCATTATCCCTAAAAAAAAAAAAAACACCAACCCCAAGCATTCACTCTCCATTTCCCCAAATCCCAGTTATAGGCAACCATAAACCTACTTTCTACCTCTGCAGATTTGCCCATGCTGGACATTTCATATAAATGGAATCATACTGTATGCTGTCTTTTGTGACTGGCTTCTTTCACTTGATACTACTGATTTTTAAAACTGGTTTTATATTTATCCCTTTTCCACAGAGCAGATGTGGTTTATAACTCTCGTAAGTCCTTCTGTGGCCTGGTTTTATTGAATTTGTGATATTTGGTTAAGTTGCAAAATATATTGTCACACATCAAATAACATTGGCTGCTGATGGCAATGAAAATGGCCTTGTTTGAGAGCCCAGTGAATTTTGTCCAAGATTCAGCTATAGTTATATTTCATAAAGCTAATCTAAACCATTGCTATGGTCAGATGACTTGGGATATAATAGGACTCCATGATTTTTGCACCGACCCATCTTCTAATGGGTTATTTGAGGCTTTGGGTTGCCTCATTCTGGAAACTCATAAAGCATGGGTGCTCAAAGTAACTCAGCAATGCTTTAGCCTAGACTTCTCTAACTCCTATCCCATTTTGCAGACCTCATAGTGTTACTTGTTTAAAATCAAATAGCTGTTGAGTAACTATAGTGTACACCTGAAACTAATACAATATTCTATGCAAGCTATATTTTAATAAAAATCTTTAAAAATTGAAAAATAAAATCAAGTAGCCAATAGAGCCAGTTATAGCAAAACTGGAACCAGTGTGTCTCACTTACTTATCCAAGGTTCTTTCCTTAATTTCTTTTTTGGCCTTGTTGCTGTTTTTAGCCTGAGTTGTCTAGAAACCAGAGCCTGAGACAGAAATTAAGTGAGCCTTATTTGGAGGTACAATCCCAGAACAGTGAGCAAGGGAAGAGATGGGAAGCAATGTAAGGTGATTGGCTTACCATGCTGGCAACTGTATCATGATGAGCCTCCAAGAGGTTCAGCTGGCTGTTCAGCAAGTGCATATGTTTGACCACATGTGATATCTCCAGATAAGATAGAGGAACAATTCATGGGAGCAGAGAGGGAGAGGGAATTTATCTGCGGGCCCCTTTTTGCCTGCTGTGTCCCATTATCAAAGGTCACCCTGTGAAGAGTTAACTCACAGTACTGAGTTGTGTCCTCCCACTCCACTGATACCCACTTGGAAAGCCAGATTCCATGCCCTCGTGTAGGACTTCATCCAAGTTTGGAAGTAGTGGGAAAATCCAGAAATGCAGGGTATATGGGTAAATTATCAGTCAATGGGGAGGATCTCCCCTTCACCCACAATGTCCCTGATCGGCCTCAGGGACAATGAGACAATGGTATAGAAGGGAACTGAGGTGGCACATAAGCTATGTGTGATATCTTAGCAAGCTAATGTCCTGGCTTTCTAAAGTCATTTATGAAGATGATGGTACTTTCCTAGTGTGTTTGAAGAATTTACTTAGATTGACAGTAACTTTCTTCTAACAAAATTTTTTTTTAACATTGTTATAATGGAGAGTATAGGATATTTAGAAACCTGTAACTAAAACCTTTGGTTTGGAAACTTATTCTCTTGACTATCCTTACTAATAACACAAGCAGTCAATGAACACATGTTTTGTGTGGTATATGTATTATATACTGTATTCTTCCAATAAAGTAAGCTTGAGAAAAGAAAATGTTAAGAAAAATCATAAGGAAGAAAAATACATTGACAATATTTATTAAAAAAATTCACAGACAAGTGGACCTGCGCACTTCAAAACTGTATTGTTCAAGGGTCAACTGTAATTGCTAATGAAAAATTTTAAGTGAGTTTAGAAAGGTTTGAAGATGAGAGAGGATCATAAGTTAATAAGTAAGAGATGTGGTTATTTCAGTGTGGGAGCAAATTATAAGAAATACCAGGATAAGGAGGCCAAAAATGGTGGTTAAATAATAACTATGGTATAGAAAATGAAGAAGATCACACAACATAAAGGAGATTTAAAATAATGACATTTGTAGAATTACAGAATGTCAGAACTGGAGGAGGTTTAAGAATCAATTTAAGGGCCGGCCGAGTGGCTCAGTTGGTTAAGAGCTCGCTCAGGAGTGCGAGCTGAGCTCTGAGCAACAGCAAGCAGTTTGATGCCCAGCCTGAGTTGAGCTGCCAACAGGTGGCAGGATGGCTCAGCTGGAAAAAAAAAAAAATCAATTTAGTTCATTCTGCTTCATACAAATGAAGCTAGTGTAGCTGAAAGAGGTTAAGTGCCTTAAGGCCAAACAACAGTTAGGATCAGATCCAAGATTTGAAATGAGGTCTTCAATTCCAGCTGGTTGATCCATACCTATTTTGTACCTCAAAGGACCACGTCTACTATAAGAATGTTTCGTACTTTTCCAGAAAAACTTCTACAAAGTTGTTTTTACTATTTGGTGTTTTTTTTCTAAGGCAATATTTGGTAAAATTAAAGGTATTTGAGTTTTGATTTATTTTTGATGTTTCAAAATGCATTGGATAGTAAGGCTTAGAGTATGTCATGACTTTATATTGCCATTGTAGTGTCTGTCAGTTAAAGGGCTTCAACAAGAAAATCAAACCATTTTAGTAGTGGAGTGGAGTGTTAATAGTTTAATAAAAGCATTTTAATGGTTACTTTTGTCATAAACTTCCTTTTAGGACCACTGTCTAAACCCACATCAAGCCCTAAAAAACTCCAATGTTTGTCTTGGAGTCCAAACAGTGGTTCTTGTATATGACCCTCCTGCAGTGCTTTTACAACCTATAAAATGGCAAAAGCACCCATTCTGGACCTAATAAAACAAAATGCTCCTCATCCCCTGCCTTTATTCAGGCTATCCTAGCCCTGCTCCTGGTCACAAGGCTTTGTGAGAGGAGCTTGGGCTGATTTTCAGCCCCCATGTCCAGGTGCCTTTGGGCAGTTCACAAATTGTGTGATCTTAGGAAACAGCTCAACATTTTTGGAAACAGATCCTTGTGTATCTTTCATCTTTGTGACTCTGGGATTACCTTGATGAAAACTGACATATCACAATTTTATCCTAAAGAGTTTGCATCTGATTAAAATATGGATAAAATCTAATTTTTTAAAATACATCCAGTTCTTTATAAAGAAGCTAATTCTATTTTATGGAGGACAGCCCCTGTGACAATAATGTTGAGCTGATGGTCATAATATATTAAACAAAGAATTCTTTGTATTCGATGTTTTCTCATTCATTTAAGAGTCAGTTTCTATAATGAAGATGTTACTTTGTCATTTTGACATTTATGTTTAATTAGTTAATGTATATTTGAAGAGATTCTTGGTAAAATCTGGCAGGT
Source organism: Aselliscus stoliczkanus (assembly GCA_033961575.1). Classification (NCBI taxonomy): domain Eukaryota; kingdom Metazoa; phylum Chordata; class Mammalia; order Chiroptera; family Hipposideridae; genus Aselliscus; species Aselliscus stoliczkanus. Next base: position 98,161,793 of record CM066732.1, on the reverse strand, counting down.
TTTTCTAAAAGTTATACTGTTTTTGGATTTTTGTGGTTGTAATGAGTTTTTCCAAATTGCATTAGAGAGCTGACAGTTGCTAGGAAGGTAATCGGATGGAAACCAGGATATGTGAACTGTTCCTTCACCTTATTCTTTCTTCTCTTTTTTATTGGGGAATTGGGGGAGAGGAACAGTGTTTGGGAATCGGGGAAGGGGAACAAACAAGTTGCTCTCTTTTTGTTCTTCAGTCTAGTTGTGGAGGACGTTGCTTCACTGGCCCATGTTGGTATCGTCATTGCACTCTTCCCGGATGAGGCAGATCGGTCCCCGGCCTCTGGATGGTCACTCACCGCAGCTATTGGCAGCTCACGCTCCGCTGGCTGCCGGCCACTCACTGTAGCCTATGGCAGCCCACTGCAGCAGGGGCTGCAGCCTACACCATCACTAGGGCTCGCACAGCCCAGCTCCAGGTGGAGCTATTGTTAGCTGTAGAGGGCAGTGTCACTGGCCATCATATGTGGGATCCGAACCAAGGCCACTGGCATCCCAAAACCAGCTCTTAACCAGTGCGCCACTCGGCCAGCCCTATTCTTTATTCTCTTAATGCCTCACTTCTGCATATGGACTAATAATTAGGAAAATGAAATAACATTAAAGCAATATTGTTGGGTTTTTTTAAGATTTTTATTGGGGAATTGGGGGAGGGGAACATCGTTGGGGAATCAGGGAGGGAAGGGGAACAGACAAGTTGCTGTCTTTTTGTTCTTCAATCTAGTTGCGGAGGATGTTGTTTCACTGGCCCATGTTGGTATCATCATTGCGCTCTTCCTGCATGAGGCAGATCGGTCGCCAGCCTCTGGATGTCGCTCACTGCGGCTATTGGCAGCTCACACTGGCTGCCAGCCGCTCACGCTGGCTGCCGGCCACTCACTGTAGCCTATGGCAGCCACTGCAGCAGGGGCTGCAGCCTACATCGTCACCAGGGCTCGCACAGCCCAGCTCCAAGTGGAGCTATTGTTAGCTGTAGAGGGCAGTTTCACTGGCCCTCATATGTGGGATCCGAACCAGGGCCGCTGGCATCCCAAAACCAGCTCTTAATCAATGCGCCACTCTGCCGGCCCAAAGCAATATTGTTTTTCATATCATTAATAGCTGTTAGCCCTTTATTATAACTACCAGAGATTTTGTGTTTTTCAGTAGTGAATAATGGTATACATGTTTTGTCTTAAGTGGTTGCCCATGAGAAGGTAAACAACTCTGCATATATCCCATTAGATGGTTTTTTATTAAATGCACAATTTTACTTTTAACCGTAATAACTAACAGAGTTGGTGCTTAAAGTTTGCCATTTGCTTTCACATATGTGATGGTATTTAATCCTGACTACAATTCTGTGAATAGGAATGATTATAAATCTCATTTTGTGGCTAACTTGGCTTGCCCAGCACCCCTTTCCTTCCCATTCTGTACTCTTTCCTAGACTATTTTATCTGTGTTCATGGCTTCAGTTATTGCCTATAAAACTACTCACTATATCAAATTTATATCACTAACCCTGAGCTCCAGATTTTTAAATCCAATGACCCTTTCGGCCTCTCTTTTTGGATGTCTCAGAAATACCTCAAATTCAGCAAATCCAAAACTGAACTCATGGCCTTCCTGGTCAGACCTGGTCCTCTTTCGGTGTTTTCTTTGAGTGGCATCATCCATCATCTATTGTGCAAAACCAGAAACCTAGGTCTTACCCTTAACCTGTCTTTTCCCTTTCCCCATACCCAAAATGTTATAGCCTTCTCAATTCTACTTCCTACCTAGATCTCAGATTTACCTGTTTCTTTCATCTCCACTGCCACCACTCCCATCCAAGCTCTCCAGCATCATCTCTGTAACCTACTCCAGTAGCCTCCTAACTGGTCACCTTCTACTGGGGCTTCTTGCCCCACTCCCCATAATCCATTCTCCACACAACAACCAGAATGATTGTTGCAAAACACAGATCTAAAGATGTCCCTACCCACCTGCACCCTGCTTAGAACCCTAATGCGTTTTACTTTAGGAACTTCCCATTCTTCTTAAGATAAAACCACATCTATTGTAAAGGCAAAGGATTATCTGACGTTTAATTAAGCCAGAGGATGCCTTTTTTTTTTTTTTAAGCTGAGCCATCTGCACCTATTGGCAGCTCCACGGCAACTCAGCTCGGGCTGGGTATCAAACTGCTATTGCTCAGAGCTCAGCTCGCACTCTTGAGCGAGCTCTTAACCAACTGAGCTACTCTGCCGGCCCTCAAGATAAACACCACATCTTTACCATGGCTGGCAAACACTTGTGGTCTTGCCCGTGTTTCCCTTCCATCCTCATCTTTTACCCAGTTCCCCCAGCTCACTGAGCTTAGTAATATACCACATTCCCTGCTGCCACAGGCCTTTGAGCGTTGCTTCCCCCTTTGTTTGGAATTGTTTTCTTGCTGCCTCTAACCTGTAACCTACTCCATTTGATCTTAGCTGCTTTAGAGAAACCTTCCCTGAATCTTAATCCACAATAGATCTAATCTCCATGCAGTGCTCTCCCATATCACTTACTTCTCCTTAGGCACTTAGCACAGTAGTATAATTGTAATTATTTGTGGATATTTTAAAATTTATATTCACCATTGTCACCAGGCCATAAGCTCCATGATGTCAAGAATTGTGTCTGGCTTTGTGTACTGTTATATCCTCATCATCTGGGATCATGCCCAGGACACAGTAGGCCCTCAATATGTTATTTGTGAATGAGTGTATAAACAAATTCAGTATTCTCTAAGGCACTCTCTTTTTTTGTTTTTTGTTTGTTTGTTTGTTTGTTTGAAATTTTATTGGGGAACAGTGTGTTTTTCCAGGACCCATCAGCTCCTAATCAAGTAGTTGTTTCAATCTAGTCATGGAGGGTGCAGCTCCTTGGCTCATGTGGGAATCGAGCCAGCAACCTTGGTGTTATGAGCCTGCGCTCTAACCACCTGAACTAACCGGAGGCCTTCTAAGGCACTTCCTGATTCTAATGCTCTATGATTCTATAAGGGACCAGAGAAGTGTACCATTAGATAAATATTGAATGAAGTGTAAATGCTCACTGTGTGTAAGACATGGTAACAGTGTCTTTTGTTGAGACTGAAAGTGATCCATGAGAGTGGGGCCCTCTGAAGATCATTTGAAAGGATTGTTGGTCTCTAATGTCCTTCCTAGGCTCTATCTCAGGGTGGCTTGAACCACATTTTGATTCAGGAAATGGAGAAAAATGTGCAAAAAGAAGTGGCTATAGAAGCAATGGCAGTCAGGTAGCAACAAGAATACCTAACACACAGTTTTTGGATCTAATTCTCTAATAAAAGGAACTAAAGGTCCTTGGAGAAATGGCTGATTCTGGGACTGGAGCAGGAAGTATACAATATGAGCTTGGAGTGTCTTGTGGTGTCAGAAACTAAGGAAATGCTCAGAAGAAATATAATGATGGGCAGTGCTAAAGGGACCAGGAGCCAGCTGAATGAGCCCGATGCTCATAGCTGGAAGAATTTGAGTAACATAATAAAGTAGTATTGTATTATAACCCAAAACATAAAATAAATATACGTGATATAAATAAATGATTGAATAAATTAATAAATGGGAGAGAATAGAAAAATCTATAACAGATAGATGGCAATGAACAGACAAATCTCCCATGCAAAATTCCAAAATAGCTTATGTAGCTACTTCACCCTCAAGGAAATGGAGCACAAATCCCCAATCCTTAACTGTGCACTGTGCATTGTGACTCCCCTTTTAAAAGGTTAAGCAGGAAAGGGGGGCAGGAAAAGTAACTTTCTAGTGGAGAAACCTGACAAACACCCCATGTTAGGTGATGAAGATTGATATCAACAGTGACAAATAATGTTTATAATATACACCCTTGATATGATGTGATAAGAATGGCACTTTACCCCTCTAGTCTTCCTCCCGAAAGCCATAACCCCAGGACAATCATGAGAAGGACTGAGACAAGTCACAACTGATAGTCTACAAAATACCTGACCAGAATTCCTCAGAACTGTCAAGATCATTAAAAAGGGAAAATCTAACAGTCAACAGCCAAGAGGAGCCTAAGAATACATAACTACAAAATGTAAAGTGATATCTTGGATGGGATCCTGGAACAGACAATGGGCATTAGGTTAAAACTAAGAAAATATGAATAAAGTATGGATTTTAGTTAAAAAGAATACATCAATGTTAGTTCATTAATTGTGACAAATGTGCCACACTAATGGTAGATGTTAATAATAGGAGCAGAAACTCGGTGTGGGATATATGTACTATCTTTGCAAATTTATTTATCTCTAAAACTGTTCTAAATTTTTAAAAAATTATTTAAATATTTTTTAAAGGTGGTGGCTAAACATATAAACTAATTAGGAGATGAAGAATGGGGAAAAGTTAAAGAAGCCTCTGGAATTTCATGGTCAATGAGAAATAGTCAATTTAGGATCTGATTGTTTGCTCTGTGCTTTTATTGTCCATTTGTGGTAGATTTCAGGAAAGTTTTTCTAAATTCAAGGAAAAAAGAAAAATATTTTTTAGTCATCAGATACTGCTCAGTATAACTTCCCTGTAATTTTTTTTGTTTTCTAGTGTTTTGGGTTTCTTTCACTTGAGCCAAAATGTTCTAAAAATGTAACCACTCCCTTTTTGGCACACTGCTGAAGCTGAGAAGAAACGATTTATATGGAAACTAGAATAGCTGGTATTTCAGACTATGGTAATAAGCCTTGCATTAACAATTCATGGATGTAATTTTTGTGGAAGACATGGTTTATATTAATCTTCTACTAGTGTTTCTAAATTTGATTTTTTAAGAACTCTACTCAACTAAAATTTATTGTGTGTTCATGTACATAGCGATATGGTGGTCATAGGATCTGTGACTTGTACACACATCCTGCCCACAGGGAGTTTATAGTTTAGCACTGGAGACAAGATGTGTTTATAAGCAACTATGCCATAAAGTAGAGGGTTATAACTTTCCCACAGAGGTGTTGATAATGTTCCACCCAAGATAAGTAGTGGAAGAGATTACTCCAATCAATTGGAGGTCCCTGGGATGGCTTCATCAAGGAAGTAGTAGGTTAACTTAAATCACTGCAGAGTCCTCTAAGTCAGGGGTTATGTATTATTAATTCATGTACCGATAGCACAGAGTAGGTATTACTTAACATTTGTTGAATGACTGAAGGATTTGTAAATGCAGAGATGGGAAGAAGAAAAGACATTCTAGTCATACCTATTGCTTCTTACAATGTGGTAAAAAAAAAAAAAAAAACTAATGTCTGTGTCTATCTTTTTTTGCCTAGTTGATTCTTTAGTTGATAAATTCATTAATTTGATTCTGTCATTTTTTTCTGCATCTCAGCAAATACATTATTTATAAATATATTATTTACAAAGGTTTTTACAGTGACTTTCTAATGACTGGAATATGGAATGGAGGAGCAAAGCCAGTCCTTTGTTCATAAAGAGTGCTCTATTTTTGGGCCAGCCAAGTGGCGCAGTGGTTAAGTGCTGGCTTGGGAAGTCTAGCAGGCCCCGTTCGGGTCCCACATATGAGGGTCAGTGACACTGCCCTCTAAAAAAAAAAAAAAAAAAAGAGTACTCTATTTTTTTAGAAGCCCACTGTCCAGCTTGAGATTTATTCAGGACACTTGTATTTTGTGTACCTTTCTTCTTTAGGCAACTTTAATAAGACTTGGGGATTTCTCTACCAGATGGTGGTACAGATTCATGGAGAAGAAGTTAAACTTAGTCAAACAAGTCATTTGCTTCTTAGCAGTTCTGGTCAGAAGTCTGGTGAGGATGGTAAATACTATATCTACAATACACTTTCCATATCATCTGTGGATTTCAGTTTCATGGGCTCCCTCCCTCATTTCTATGGATTATTAAAAGGTGGCTGCCGGCCGAGTGGCGCAGTGGTTAAGCCCTGGCTTGGGAAGCCAGTGGCCCCGGTTCGGTCCCACATAAGAGGGCCAGTGCCACTGCCCTAAAAAAAAAAAAAAAAAAAAAAAAGTTAAAAGGTGGCTGATGGCACATCTCAGCCATTTTTTCGGAGGGTTTCCCTGTCTATTGCATTATTGTAATTTGTTTATTTAAATGACCAAAGTTTTTAATCTACAGGCAATAACAATAATTCATGCTGCCTTTCCCCAAAAAAACTACTAAGTCCCTTAGCAGTGTGTTTTAGGGATACAGCTACAGTAAAAACTAGTATAAATATAACACCAAAACAAGTGACAATATAAAAAGTAAATATATTAGACTTCATCAAAATAAGAAATTTCTGTGGTGTAAATGATACCATTAAAAAAGTAAAAAGATAACACACATCATGGCAGAAAATATTTGCAAATCATATAACTGATAAGGGATTTGTATCTAGAAAATATAAATAACTCTTACAACTCAATAATAAAAAGACAACCCAATAAAAATAGGCAAAGTAGTTGAATAGACATTTCTCCAAGTAGGATATACAAATGACCAAAAACACATGAAAAGATGCTCGACATCATTAGTTATTAGGGAAGTTACAATTAAATCAAAGCCACAATGAGATACTACTTCACACCTACTAGGATGGTTATTATACAAAAAAATAGACAATACAAGCCTTGTGGGGATGTAGAAAAACTCAAACCCTCATATACTTTTCTTGAGAATATAAAATGATGCAGTCGCTTTGAAAATTAGTCAGGCAGTTCCTCAAAAAGTTAAATATAGAGAGAGCTAACATATGATCCAGTGATAGCACTCATAGGTATATATCCTAGAGAAATGAAAACATATGTCCACACATAAACTTGTACACAAATGTTCATGGAAGCATTACTCATAATAACCCAAAGGTGGAAATGACCCAAATGTCTATCAACTGAGAATGGATAAACAAAACGTGACATATCCCGGGCCGGCCGAATGGTGCATTGGTTAAGAGCTGGTTTGGGATGCCAGCGGCCCTGGTTCGGATCCCACATATGAGGGCCAGTGACACTGCCCTCTACAGCCAACAACAGCTCCACCTGGAGCTGGGCTGTGTGAGCCACAGCGACAGTGTAGGCTGCAGCCCCTGCTGCAGTGGGCTGCCATAGGCTACAGTGAGTGGCCGACAGCCAGCATGAGCAGATGGCAGCCAGCGTGAGCTGCCAAGAGCCGCGGTAAGCGACCATTCAGAGGCTGGCGACCAATCTGCCTCATCCGGGAAGAGCACAATGACGATACCAACATGGGCCAGTGAAGCAATGACCTCCGCAACTAGACTGAAGAACAAAAAAAAACAAAGACAGCAACTTATCTGTTCCCCTTCCCCAATTCCCCAACACTGCTCCCCTCCCCCAATTCCCCAATAAAATGTTTAAAAAAAAAAAAAAAAGGGCCAGCCGAGTGGCGTGGTGGTTAAGCGCTGGCTTGGGAAGCCAGTGGCCCCAGTTCGGTCCCACATGGGAGGGCCAGTGACACTGCCCTCAAAAAAAAAAAAAAAAAGTGGCATATCCCTATAATGGAATATTAAATGCCAATAAAAAGAAAGTATTAATATTTACTGCAACATGGATGAACCTTGAAAACATGTTAATGAATGATTCCATTTATATGAAATGTCCAGAATAGACAAATTCATAGAAATAGAAAGTAGATTAGTGATTGGCAGGGGTTGGTAAGGGTGGGGAGATAGCGGATGGAAGGAATGGGAATTAGCTGTTTATGGATATGGGATTTCTTTTAGAGGAGACAAAATGTTCTAAAATTAGATTGTGGTGATGGTTGCACAACCCTGTGAATATACTAAAAACTTATTAATCTTACATTTAAAACAGTGAATTTTATAATATGTAAAGTATATCTCCAAAAGTTGTCCTCACAGTAAAGATGGTACTACATGCTAGACACCTACAGCAAAATCTGAATAAATGTCTTAAGAATGGTTCCAACTGACATTGATGTGGAAAAGTTACAGGGTAATCTCTTCTTGGGCTCCATGGATGCTGTAGTTCTTGATATTTTAAAATTAAGAGAAATTGAACTTGGCTAACCTTAATGCAACTTCTGGACGTATTAAATGTATACATTATGTTATTTCCAAGAATTTCCAAACACTAAAAATGAGGAAAGGTTAGGAACTGCTTAGAGAAATTCTAGTGACCATTGCTATTCTTAGAAAAGTAATTACATCAACATTGTATTTCAGTGCCAGAGCCAACAGAATCTATGTTAGCGTAAGCTAACAAACACCGGGAAAGCTGCTAGGAAGGAAAATTGAATGAATATTAGCTTTTTGAGCCAGTACTTTAATGTGTGGCCCATTGTACTTTTCCGTTTGCCTTGAATTGACTTTGGTATTAAATGTTGAATTAACCTTAAATAAATAGATGGAAATGTATGCTATATGGAAGTGTCCTTGGAACGGTAGAGCTTTTTTGTTTTTTTTTTAAGAGGGCAGTGTCACTGGCCCTCATATGTGGGACCGAACTGGGGCCGCTGGCGTCCCAAGCCAGCGCTTAACCACTGCGCCACTCGGCTGGCCCCTCCTTGGAACGGTAAAGTTTTTAATGCATTTTCCATCATTTGTCTTTAAAAATTGTTTTTTGCTGAATGTGTGATTTGTCTACTTCCATTCTTAATTTAACATATTAGTACATTTGTAGCTGTTGGTTACTTTCTTCCTGTTTTATTTTCTTTGACTCCTCTCCTACTTTGTATTCAGAACTAAATTAAAGATACCAAATCTTTTCCTTTGGGGGAACATTTAAGAAGGAAAAAATAAGATACCTCCCTCTTTTATTCAATGAAAGAACCCCATTCACTCATTCAGGAATTATTTATTGAGTGCCTACTCTGTGCAAAGCATTATGCTAGGTGTTGGGTGTTTCTAAAATAATCAAGGAGGGCCGGCCGAATGGCGCATTGGTTAAGAGCTGGTTTTGGGATGCCAGTGGCCCTGGTTCGGATCCCACATATGAGGGCCAGTGACACTGCCCTCTACAGCTAACAACAGCTCTACCTGGAGCTAGGCTGTGCGAGCCCCGGCGACGGTGTATTGCAGGCCCTGCTGCAGTGGCTGCCATAGGCTACAGTGAGTGGCCAGCAGCCAGCGTGAGCAGCTGGCAGCCAGCGTGAGCTGCCAATAGCCGCAGTGAGCGACATCCAGAGGCCGGCGACCGATCTGCCTCATCAGGGAAGAGCGCAATGAAGATACCAACATTGGCCAGTGAAGCAACATCCTCCGCAACTAGACTGAAGAACAAAAAGACAGCAACTTGTCTGTTCCCCTTCCCCGATTCCCCAATGCTGTTCCCCTCCCTCAATTCCCCAATAAAATCTTTAAAAAAATTAAAAATTAAAAATTAAAAAATTAAAAAAATAATCAAGGAGATTATGGCATTGCTGAGCTCTGAAGGACAGTGTAATGTAGCATTACATTACACTGATAGTAGCCAAAAGACTATACTGTTGTAGATAAGAATAGAATAATTCCATTGAAAACTCTGTGACAGAGTGACAAATGGCAACAAACCTTATTCAAGCCCTGATCATGAGCTGAATGACTGTATCTCCCACTGGTGAGATTGTAGTCCTTTGACCTGATGTTAAAGCCAGATGTTCTCACATTCAGAATGTAACAGCATTGTATTCACATATCAAAGAGTGTGGGTGAAAAATACTCCTTTTCTCCTTTCTGCTGTTTTCCTTCTGCCCTTTTCTTGCATTCTGAATGCCCTTTCTAACCATTCCTGTCTCCATTTTATTTCTGCTCCTTTTATATTACTATCTACTGAAGAATAGCCTTTATTGCTATTTTTATTGTCACTGATTTCTTAACACATCATCCAGTCTTCATGTTGAGCTTAAAGGACATATATACATGTATATAAAAATATGTACATCAGCATATGAACTTTAAATTCCACTTTCCCATTCTCCTTTAAATTGTTTTAATGATGGTTGATGTGGGTTGAATAGCCTTTTGGTATGAATCATTTAAGCGTAGTCAGAATACAAGATACACCAGAGGGGGAAGTGAATCTGTCATAACTTATTAGCCATTTCTCTGTGTTAGAAAGACAGTGTGACAGGAAAAGGAGTCCTTGCCGTAAATGCCATATCCAAAAATCTGTGGTTAAATTGAAAAATATCTAGGAGAGATGATGGAATTTGCTAATTATTCAATAATGCCACCTGTAATCATTTTGGAGGAGAATGAATGACTTCCTGGACACATATGACTATATGAATAATCCAGGAGAGACTGAATTCTTCTTCCTAATAGAATTTTGTAAGTTGTTGGGCTAGACTACGCTTTAAACTGGATTAGATATTAGGCTAGGTTTCACTAACCAGTGAGCATAGGCTTGGGAGGAAACAAAATAGTTCTAAAACAAAATAATTCTTTTTTCCCAAATCTGAGTTGTAGTGTTAGTTAAAGTATGTGTCACAGTTATGTTTAGGAGGCAGTCAGAGGAAGTATAATCATCAAAGGAGCTTGAGACACAACATTTAGAGAGGTGGGCAATGAACATAGGGCAAGTGCTACTGGGAAGCAAAGAGAGTGAGAGTTGTTTGTTTTTGTTTGTTTTTTTAAACTGTTGTCATTAATGTTATATGATACCCAATAGGGAAAATGATGATTAACAACAAAGAGGTCATTAATAGCCTTTGACAGAAACTTTTAGTGACACAGTGGGGCGGGGGTCCATTAAAATAGAAGTGTGAATGGAAGAGTCAGGAAGGGGATAAAGATGCTGACCAGCACTGCTGCTTCTAGAAGCCCATGCATAAAACACAACATACAAACCAAAACGTATAAGGCTTGGAATGAAACAAAAGTAATGTCATTACTTACAGATGATGTGATTTATATTTCCTTCCAGAAAAAATACAAGAGAATCTACACACTACTGGGTATAAGAATATATAAAAATCAGAATTTGTTTTTTGTTCTGCATGCTTGACATGTATTATCTTGTTAAACTTCTTAATAACTATGATGAAGCATGATGGCGATTCCCATTTTATTGAGGAGGAAATTGTGGTTAAGTAAAGGAGAGGTTAAGTCACTGGCACAGTCACACAGCCACCCGGGTACAAGGATTTGATCCCAGGCAGCCAGTTGGAAAGTCACACACACTTAACCACTGCTGTCCATTATCTTCAAAGACAAGGACAGAGTAATTTAGAAAGGACACAGCATAGAAGTGGGTTTTTTTTTGTCTGTTTGTTTTTTGTTTTGTTTTAATTTAAGGTATATGAGTGAATGGGGAAGAGTGGGACTGATAATGGAACTTAGTTCTGGAGGAGACAGAACAATGTTAGCCTTGGTCAGGAGAGAGGACCCCCCACCCTCCTTCCTCTGACACTGAGACAAACCACAGAGTTTGGAGTAACGCATTTTTAGTGTTGTTCTAATCCTGTTGACAAGTGCCCTTTGACTGCTTGTTATAGGCAATGCTGTATTAGGAGCTATTTCTTTAATTTTTGTGACATGTGACGCTGTTTCTCTGGCCGGAAGCTTCTCCTAGGTCAGCACACATTTCTCATTTAGTTCATCCAACCGATGCCTTCAGAGAGGGGTTCCTATGGGGAAGGTCTGTCAGGAACACACATATGACATTTTTTGAGTCACTCTATTTTGTTGGCTTTAGGATAGAATAAAAGCCTCTCAGCTGATGAATGAAAAGCACCTGACTGACATCACCTTCTTGAGATGCCTCAGAAGAACACAGGGCTGCACACGTTTTATGATATATAAACAAAAAACGGAGATTTTTGAACATAGGATCAACATTGTTTCATTGGCCGTTAGTTCAAAGAAAAATATAGTCAGACATGAACGTCTAACAAGGGACGCATCCATTTAATTACACATCACTGACAGTGCAGATGCAAAAGTGTCTGCAAATTCCGATATTTCTGTAGTACACTAACAACACTAATAGGCAGATAATCATCAACAGACATTCTTTGGACAAAATCAAGCATTCTTTAGGAGGTAAACGCATTTTGACACCTTCAAACAAATGCCAGAAAAATTTGGCAAAAGGCATTCTAGCAAATGCCAGAGTCACAGTCAGCCAGGATACTGTGTGCTTGGCTCCCAGTCAGTCAAGTGCATGCAAAGTCTGAGGGGTGGCTTCTTTACACCATCAGCTGAGCACTTGGGATAATGCACCAGGTGTATAAGTGTTCCAAATTTCAATTCAGACCAAGCCTAAGTGGTATACAACCTGTTCCAAAATTGATTTCCTTGGCCTAGTGATTGTAGATTTCTTAAGAATCTCTATGGCCTTTTGTCAGCATGACATGGCAAGACAACAAAAGCGTAAAGCCGCAGATTTATGTAGAGTGTCCTCCTAGTATGGGTATCATCTAACTGGCAGTCCGGAGTCAACTGCAATAGCCTGGTTGCCAGCTCTTTGGGGCCTGGACTGAATGAAGTCTGGACCTGTTGCATAAGCTGGGAGGGATTCAGCAATTCTAGATGTAGGACAAGATCTTCAGCAAATATGGAAATGCAGTAGAGGAGGATTCTAACAAGAATAGTATTTTTTTTTTTTTTACTTACTGTTTTTATTGCTACCTCTCCCCCACTGGAATATAAGCTCCGTGAAGGCTGTATATCTTTTTTTGTTGTTTTATTTTTAATTAGCTTCAGGTGTACAACAAAGTGCAATAGTTATACTTTTTACCCCTCAAAGTGACAACCCTTCTCCCCCAATTCTCCCCCCAACTCCTCCCCCCATATCATACTGTCTATTACAATTCCTTTGACTCCCTTCCACCGTATAATCCACATCCCGTGACTATCTATATATTCAATTAAAGTTGGCATACAATATTATACAACATCAATTTCAGGTACACAGTGCAGTGATCAAGCCTCTACTCCATCCATGAAGTGGTCTCCCTAACAAAACATGTGATCATCTGACACCCCACAAAATTTTCACATTATTATATTCCCCAAACTGTCTTTCATATCCCTGTGACAATACTGTAGTTACCTATTTATGCTGTCTAATCCCTTCCCTTTCTCCCTCATCCCCACCCCCCTCCCAAAGGAATAGTATTTTGATAAGCCAACGGAAACGGGGAGCAAGCCACACTGCATGTTTCAGGGGATCAGCTTCAGGGCCTGAAAAACCAGGACAGGGCATAGATACATGGGACAAGGTAGAGATACAGTTCTCTAACTTGGTTACAGAGAAAATAGACTCCTAGTTACAAGCAACCAGTTGCTAGGTTAGAGCTAGACTGAGCCTGATACAGAATTCATCAGTATTAGACCAGGGCTTTTTAAATACCTCCTTTTCCCAACCTCCAAGTTTCAGACTGTCCCAAAGTCAGGAGTAAGAGCTAAATCTAAAGTAGCTATCTGGTGTGGAACTTGGGGCAGGGATGGAGGGACAGGGAACTAGGCTGCAAGCTCCACCTCTCCTTGCCTCACCTCTTCTTGCCCCAAACAGTACTAAATAAGGGGAAAATATTTTTCGGAGATAGATAGGCACCTGAGCCCTTGAACCCCCAAAGGCATATGGAAGGGAACTTTGCTTTCTCTCTATAACCCCTTACTGCAAAATTAACTGCTGCAGAAACAGGCGCTAATGCAGGAGGCAGAGAGGAATTTAACTCAGTTTACCAGTCTTAGAAGACTGTGAATTTGAGTGTAGTCCAAGTGGGCCTTCAAGGAAAATGCACAAACATTATTTGGTCAGGGTAACAAAGCATGTAAGTAACTAGTCAAACAATTCTAACTAGAAGGCCTGAAAAAATAAATTACCTTGCTGAGAGAGCAGGGTTGAATGAACAGTAGTCATCCCTGCATGTTCGGTGACCTTTTAAGCTTTTATTGAGGTAAGATTATATTACTGTATTTCTCTAGTAGACCAGATTCAATTAGACACATGCCTGAAGAGTATGTTTTTCGCTGACTTTTGATGATCAAAATCGAGATCTTTTTCATGCCAAAACTATTGCCAAGGAAACAAGAGTTACCATTTCACATCTGTAACCTGGCTAAATTCCAGAACCATGTATGACTAGGCAAACTCCTGGAATGGAAGTTTTCTGACTGCCAATATTAGATATTCTATGTTCGTGACCTATTTTTTTTCCTGTATAAGTGCTGCATGGGAAAATTTATACTCTAGATCAAATATATAAGAATGAATCATAACCTCCATTTATTGAACACTTAGTAAATACCAGACACTGTGCTAAGCCCCAAATATGAATATCTTATTTAATTCTTATAAATCTTCAGAGACAAACTATTTTCTCCCATCTTGTAGAGGAAGCAAGCCTTAGAGAAATTAAATAACTTCCTTAACATTATCCAGTTACTGTCAGAGTTGCAATTTGAACTCAAGGAGTTTGACTGCAATGCCTGTGATTTTCATCATTGTATTCTATTGCCTTTTCTGTTTTCATTTTAGAAATTAACTCAGAACTAAAATCATTTTTTAAGTATTGGGATTGTTTGCTTGTATAGTTTTCTGAGAGAAAAATCATACAAAGCAAAGGGAAGTAATGGGATAATGAAAGCCTTGATTGAATATACACAATGCAAATTATAATACATGAAAGTATTAAGCATAGAGCTCATTCTTGCCATATTAAGAAAGAGGCGTGTATAAGAACTGTCATTTGTCATATTTATTGAGACTCTTCTTAAAAGAAAATTTATCTTTTATCATCAGTTTGAAAAGCTTTAATGATCTATTGTATTTTCTGGCCTGCTGGAATATTAAAAAGTCTCCCAGGGACCTGGTCAGTGTATGGCCTGCTTCTGGCCATATAATCTGTGGAATAAGGGCAGAGTAATCAAATCATTGGAAAAAACAAAAGAAGGTGTCCATGTCTTTAATTTCTCCAATGTCTTTGTACCCTTCAGATGAAGGTGTAAAGTGATGGCGGTATACCATAGAAATAGCCACCAAACACCGGAGTACACAAAATAAAACAAAAGGGCATTAACGTTATCAATTTTATTTTCATATTTTCATAGAGAAATGATGTCATAGCTGCAATGTCCACAGTTTTTTCCTGTGGAAGAGGAGGCCAGGGCAGAACTTTGTATTCTTGCTCATTTCAGCCTTCACTGACATTGCTTTTGTCAGCCGAGGCAAAGAGCTGAGCGCACCGCCTCCGTCCACCGGGCAGGCAGGAGCCCAGAACACTCCTCACCAGGGCTGTGGAGCATGTGGGTGTTTAATCACTCTGCCAGGACTTCTGATTAGGACACACAGTCAAACTAACAGCCCTCCTGCATGCCTCAGGGCTTCTCCTTCCTTCATTTATTCTGGCCTCTTTTGGAACACACGTAATCAGAACCTTTAAAGCAACCTGCTAGAGTAAGAACTTTTTACCAATTTAACAGAGAGTAGGTTTCTTCTCCCCATTTCATTCTAGGCCATTCTTCCCTCACGCGCCTGTCTCAGACTTTCCATTCCTTTGTTCAGCATCCCTCATCCGGTGCTCCCCTCCACTTCCCTTCCATGTAACCTCAAGTGTCCCTGTGACAGGTGCCTGCAAAATTTCCCTTGGATTCTCCTGGAGTCAAACCATGCCAGCCTGTGGTCAGCCTCCGGAGCCCTTCGCCTTCCGTGTTTTAGGGAATGGAGTGGGATCTGTGGTGTCACTGAGCTTTGCTAACTGGCCGAGTTGCCTGTGATTATCACATTTCACTAGGAAAATTTAGGAAGTGAAAACAGGCTTGCTTTTTCCCCAGCATAAGATTTTATTATTACAAAGCTTGAGAATGAAGCTTTACAGGGAGCTCAGAAATTTCACTGAGCCAATCCTTGTTGGCTTGATTCATCCAGGGGTTTGGAGTCACTAGCACATGAAGTATTTCCATAAAGTAGTGCCAAATTACTTCATAAATCATAGCAGTAACACTAAATGTTTTCAGTTGTACCTTATACTGTTGCTCAAGGAGAAGTAAATATCAAAGTAAACAAATAGTAGGCACAGTATGAGGTGACTTTGTGATTCTTCTTCATACACTGTGTTTGGGGGTGGAATTTTGTTATGCAAATCATCTTATGGCACCAGTTTCCCTTGTCCCGTTCCCTTGGCCTCTCCCAGTTCAACAAAAATTAATTTCATTTCATTTTTTTTAAAAATCAGTGTTACAATGAGCCCACATGTTCATTCTCATTTAGTGTGTCTAAAACTGTTCCAAGAGTTCTGTTTGGGAAGTACACACTTAAAGCTAATATCAGCTATCAACTTTTTTGTTTGTTTTCCCTTGTTCAAGCCTGAGAAATCAGGCCACCAAAGCAGACTATTTCATGACTCATTCATCCATTTATTCATTCATTACAAGAAACATTAGAGGCTACAGTATGAAAAAATGAATTAAAATATAGTCCATGCTCTTGAAGAGTTATAATCCCAAGGATCCTCTTCATTAATCTGTTCCCTACTTACTGATCATGTCCTTTAGTTGCTCTCCCTTGCAGAAAGCTTTGGCTATGCACCTGAATTACCTGTGGAACTTTTAAAAATTAGTATTGCTTAGGCCTCACCCATACCCACTGAATCAGAGTCTCCAGGCAGCTGTTCTATTTTATTTTATTTTATTTTTTTTGAGGGCAGTATCACCGGCCCTTATATGTGGGATCCGAACCGGAACCACTGGCCTCCCAAGCCAGCACCCAACCACCGCGCCACTCCACCGGCCCCAGCTGTTCTATTTTAAAGCTCACATGATTCTGACGTACATCTAGGGTGTTGAGAAACACAATTTATTGTGGAAGGTACAGTGTTTCAGTCAGCACACGGCTGCACCTCAATCCTGTATAACTTTGTATTTTATTTATCATAGTTTCTGTGTCATTCCCTGTGCTGTTCTGTTTATGGATCCTAGCCACTGTAATGCCTACAGGTTCGGTGGCTCCACCAGAAGTTATGTTGAGACCAGTGAGATCAAGTTTCCACTAAATGCTAATGTTAGTTAATTGGTTCGGACATCACCCATTCTGATTCCATAACATTCACTGTTTCCCTATTGTGACTGCAAGTTTGAAATCCTGCACAGCTATTTATATTTTTTTTTCTTGAGGCAAAAGAATGCAGCAATGTTATCCAAAGGGCTTTGAATCGAGGAGCCAAATGTAAGTTAAATATGGTGGCAGGAGCCATTTCAAAGAAGTTATAAGCTTGTTTTACTAATGAAGCGAGCACTGTGTTGGCTGGGTGCCAAAACAAAACTGGCATTGTCTTCCTAATTCAGTCTGCCTGGCACCTCTATGATAACCTTACCAGTTGATAATTTCCTCTCCCTAACGGTCTCTCATTGCTTCATTCAGTGAATATTTATCGAATACTACTTATATCAGGCACCGTATTAGGGCTGCAGATATAGTGGTGAACCAAAAAGAAATGGCTCAGTCCATTTCTTTGAGCCTTCCTCGGAGAAAATGTAGTTTATTTTGTCAGTGTGTTAACAGCCTTCCTCCTGAGTTCCTACCCACTCATTATTAGCAGAGGAGACAAATTATCTAAATAACCAATTTTGTTTAAACCTTAAACTGATGCAATAAATCAAACAGTCCCTTGAGATGGTGTGTCATTAAGTGACGGGTCTGTCTGCCTCTGGGTCTCTGGATCAGTGTCCTTCATCCACCCAAGTGCCGATTGCTCTGCTGGCATTTATCGCTGAAATTTATGGCTGTGGGGCTGCTTGATCAGAACCCAGTAGCGCTGAGCTGATGGGGCCTCCCTCACCTTGGCTTCTAGTGGTTGCTGCATCTGCTGGCCACTTCACCCCCTTGAAATCTCTGTGTCCGTGCCTTATGGGAACTACAGGAGCTCAGGAAAACTGAACTTCAGGCTCTCCTCTGCCAGCCCTGCTCCAACACTGAGTCCTGTATCGGCCCCCGTGTTGTAGTGGAGGCCACCTGAGAGTTGATCCTGTCCCCGAGTCCCAAACAGATATGAAGAGAGCAGAGGCACTCGGCCTTTGGTTTCATCCTCATTTACCACACTGACGTCTCTCCCGGCTGAGAGACATCGGGGCTGCTGTGCTACCCTTCCTCCCACCTCCCAGAGCCTGGAAGGACTGGGCTTTCTCTTACCCTATATCCTCCTCCTTCCACATAGACCTAGTGTAGTTGTATTGCTGAATAGAATATCTTCTGTAAACTCCCTTTTGTGAAAGCTTGTTGTTTGATAGAGGAAAGGGAGAAAAAAAGGATTTTGGAAAATCTTCTTTTAAGACGTAACAAGGTGATTGTCATAGATGATATTGTGTGCCATTGTTCCTTCTGCCTTCCTGTTGCCACGTGACTTGCAGCGCCTCCTATGAGAGGAGTACACCTTCTTGCCCCATTGATGTGGGGTTTAGACATGTGGCTTCCTCTGGCCAATGCGTGTAAGTGGATCTGATACAGGCCGCATCTGAGCAGAAGCACTGAGAGTCAGTGCAGGTTTCCACCCGCCCTCTTGCTCGATTGCTTCTGCCATGACAGTGGCATGACCATAATAGGGACCTCTTGTCCAGCCTGGGTCAGAGAATTAAGACATGCAAAGCAGCAGGCAAGCTGACACTAATCTGCAGCCAAACTGTAATGTAAGAAGTACAATTTTGTTGCTCTAAACCCCTGAGATTTGAGATTATTTGTTACTGCAGCCAATCTCCATAATGTTTTGCATATCAAAAGCCAAATGTCACTTCCTTCTTTCTATTTATATTCCTTCTCTAATAAATTGTAATCTCTCCCCAAGCAGATGGACGACTTGAGCCAGATAGGGTGAAGGTTATGCGTTCAGAAAGGCAAAATAACAAGCATCTTAATTCTTTTCAAAAGATGGTCATGTTACATAAAGAGAGGAGCGTATGGAAAAGAATTTAAACTGTGGGTTTTGGGTTTTATTTTTGTGTGTGTTTGCTTTTTGGTTTTGGTTTGTTTGTTTGTTTGTTTGTCTGAAAGAAAGACATAATCATCATTTTGTAAATAAATGGTAGCATATGCTATGCATTCAGCACTTCCAGGTGAAAATTAGAAAGTGGCTATTGAAGGCTGGAACCTTAACCATTTTGAGATTATGGCGTTGTTATAGAGACATAATACAGAGAAGGCGGCACTAACCTCGTTCAGGGGCAGATAAATTCTGGGTCATGATCCGAGTCATGGTCCGTGGCGGACCATAGGATCTCTTCTGTCCTGATTTGTGTGAATGCGTGATTTAGTTCAGATTCTGACATCGGGGATTCTTCTTGCTAGTTTTCATTCTGTTGTATTGGTCTGTTGGAAAAGTCATGACGCATTTTTGCAACGAAAAACAGAAAAAATACGTCATGACTTTTCTGACAACCCAATATTTTAGAAATTTGCAAACATGTAAGGCTTGGGCCGGCCGAGTGGCGCATTGGTTAAGCGCTGGTTTTGGGATGCCAGCGGCCCCGGTTCGGATCCCACATGAGGGCCAGTGACACTGCCCTCTACAGCTAACATCAGCTCCACCTGGAGCTGGGCTGTGCGAGCCCCGGTAATGGTGTGGGCTGCAGCCCCTGCTGTAGTGGGCTGCCATAGGCTACAGTGAGTGGCCCGCAGCCAGCGTGAGCGGCTGGCAGCCAAGCGTGAGCTGCCAATAGCCGTGATGAGCGACATCCAGAGGCCAGCGACCGATCTGCCTCATCCGGGAAGAGCGCAATGACGATACCAACAGTGAAGCAACATCCTCCGCAACTAAACTGAAGAACAAAAAGACAGCAACTTGTCTGTTCCCCTTCCCCGATTCCCCAACGCTGTTCCCCTCTGCCAATTCCCCAATAAAATCTTTAAAAAAAAAAAAAAAAAAAACATGTAAGGCTTATTTAGTCGTGGATACACCTGCTGTTTATTTACTTATGCAAGAGGCAAACAAAAGAACTACTGGTGCCATAGTGATCATTTTAGTTACGTCTGTGCTCCCATGGTAATCAGCACACACAGATACATTTTTGGAAAAAGTAGGAAAATGTAGTAGCCTTTTCCTTTAGTAATGCTTAGGATTCCGCTGGATTTGAGTGATTGGGATTTGCCTGCTGCTATGGTTCATTTCCAGTTTTGTATACAGAGCCGCCACCATTTTCTGTTTGAGAAAAAGCATTTCACTGTGCTCAAACCTGGGGTTTTCTAAAGAAAAACTAATAGTCCTGGCTTTAGATAATCTGTTGTGATAAAGTTTACAGCTAGATCTGAGAATAGATTCGTAGGTCATTTCTCTCATGAGTAAATAAATTATAAACTGTTAAGAATGCAATAATGTAAGGCCTAATCATTTATAAAGTAACTGAACATGTGCTATAAATTTGGAAAGAAAGAAAAAAGCTAGGTAGAACATGAAAAATACAGTAATGGATATTCTAGTTTATTCCAGGACAGTCAAATGCTGTTTTAAATTATAAAAAGTAAATAATAAGTGGAGCACACTTTGTTTAAGACAAAACATACTGAATGGAATTTGCTTTATTCAAAGAAAAACAAAAAAAAGAATTAGGTTGACAATGATTGCCTGGGCCTGTATAAGCAAAGACGATGAGAAAAAGCTGTCCTTTTTCTGGGTCAGATTTCAGAACTGATCCTGTTTAAGAAAGAAAATTATACCTTGCCAATCCCCAGTAAGTGAGCAGCCTTCAAACCTGGCTCTGCAGGGTAGCAGACCCCCTGCCTGTCACTCATTTAGCACTTATGTCTATTTGCTTGCTGTATAACCAGTTGTGTGCTGTCTCCTGTTCTCCTAGCATACATTTCTTTGGGTATCTTCCACTGATGCTTGTGTACCAAATTTTATTCCAAAAGCAACAGTATTCCATGTTTGTACTCAGAATACTAATTAAGTCATGAGTCAACCATTTAGTACATAGAATATGCACACTGATAACCTGAAAATTTTCTGAACCTGAAAAATGAATGCTCCCTTCCTGAGTCTGACTTAGTTGTTCCCATACCTTGGCAGACTGAAGCTGTGTGTATGTATATATACTGGCCCCAGCTGGATGTTACCATTCTCATTTCTACATTTTGATAACACTGAATTATTATTTTTCTCATAGAGTTTTGTGATATTTGCTCTATATTATAGTTACCTGTATGTACTGTGTATCTCTTCTAATAATGATGATGCTGATTGCAGCTACCATATCTTGAGACATTTCTGTTTGCCAGAGCCCCTGGGCTAAATACTTTATACCTCACAATAACTCTGTGAATTAAGTTTTATTATTCCACTTCTACAAATGAGGAAATTGAAGCTAAAAGAGCTTAGGCAAGGTGGGCAAAGGTCATAGAGCTAAATATAGCAAAGTGAGGATTCACAAACAAATCTGTTCAAATCCAGCACAAATGCCTTTAATCACCCCTCTGTTACTCAGTTAGGAACTCAAGGTTGTGAGTGAGGGGGAATGGATGAAATTCACATTTACTGAGTATCTAACTGTGCCTGATACTTGAAAAGCTTTCAGGTATATTGTTTATCATATGAGGTAATGTTATCATTTCTGTTTTACAGATGATTATAGTTCACTATAAATAATGTTAAAAAGACAAACAATAGACTTTGAGAAGATATTTGTAGTACATGTAACTGGCAAAGGGTTGAGAGCCAGAATATAATCAATAAGGAAAAGACCAGTTTACTAATTAAAAAAAAAAAAAAAATGAGCAAAAGACATGAAGTTTACTGAAGGGGAAACCTGTAATATGAAAAACACATGAAATGATAAACTCAATCTCTTTAATAATTAGGGAAATATAAGTTAAAGCACTGAGATACCATTTCACGCCCATAGTGTTGGCAAAAATTAAAATGCCTGACATCTAGTGTTGATAAATGAGAATACTCCTACAGTGTTGGGTACAAAAGAAAAGGATATATCACTCTGGAGAACAATTTGGGATGCAAAGATTATCATACCCTACGACCAGCAATTCCACTTATAGATCTGAGCCCTAGAGTAATTCTCCCAGGAGGCAGGTTCAGTGCCAGTGTTATTTAGGGAATGAATAAATTGTGGTATTTTCATAGAGTTGAAAATCATAAGGAGTTAAAACAAATGATCTGCCAGACATCTGTTATTTTTTCTGTACTCTTCTCTATGATTGAAATATTTAATAACTTAAAACAAAATAGAAGATGAAACAAAAGCTAGATTCCATTTTGTATATTGTAACACTTAATAAATGTTCATTCAATGAAACATTTATGTGTACAATGGTAATTGCAGTCGCATTGCTAGGTGCTGTAAACACTTCATAGTCTTCTTTTCCCCACAACAACCCTGCAAGACAGTTATAGTTAGACCACCTAGTATAGGCATACCTCGGAGCTACTGGTGGTTTGGTTCCAGACCCCTACAATAAAGCAAGTCGTACTCTTTTTGCTGGTGGAGGGTCTTGCCTTTAGTTTGTAAAAAATACAACACCTGTGAAGTGAAATAAAGTAAAGTGCAGTAAAATGAAGTAGGCCTTTAAATGAGGAAAATGAGGCTTAGGGAGGTAAAGTATGTGGTCTTGATGTCATGCTGATTCTCAGAAATCCACTAAGTATTGCCTTGGTGTTTTGAAAGCATTTAAGCTCCATAACTTAAAATCAGGAAATAACTTGAGCTCTCAGTTCCTTTAAAAGAGGCTTTAAAAATTTACTCTACAGTTTTTAAGCCTAGATTTTTTTTAAAAAAAAAGTTGAAGGACTACACCTGAAACTAATAAAAAATTTGAAAAAAAAAAATTTTTAAAGACAAAGAAATCCACAAAGCAAAAAAAAAAAAAAAAAAGTTGAGGGAGGAACTTATTTCCAAAAAAGAAATAAATCAGAAAGTATTGCACTAAAACAGCATGTTTCTCACAAGAAGACAAGTTTCTCACCTCAGTGGTCACCTGCTGCCACCTCCCTGTCTTGGCAAAGCTGTTTTCTGTCCAGAGCCCTTGGCTTTCTTACTCTTGCCTCTGAGCCTTTGTACACACCATTTTCTCTGAGTAAAATGTCTTTCTCACTATCACAGCTTAGGACTCCTTTATCAGGCTGTCACTGTTAATGCCTCATGTGCAGCAATTCCTTTGACAAGCTCCATACTGGGTGACCTGGAGAAATTTAGGGGAGATGAAGATATTCTTAGAGCCGGCCGAGTGGTGCAGTTAGTTAAGAGCTCTCTCAAGAGTGCAAGCTGAGCTCTGAGCAACAGCAGTTCAATGCCCAGCCCAAGCTGAGCAGCCGCTGAGCTGCCAACAGGTGGCAGGATGGCTCAGCTAAAAAAAAAAATTAAAAAAAATTAAAAAATTTTAAAAATTTAAAAAAATAAAAAGAAGATATCCTTGGATATCTGTTGTCTAAGTGACAGCTACATTTAGAAGGTAAGGACACCTCTCAGAGACCCCTGATCTCAATGTAGGAGTGGACATAACTGGTGAGGCCCAAAGAAGGGGGCCTTTTGTGTCTTCCTGCCACAACATTCCTGCATATCTACAGATCTAGCTGATAATACTGGACCTCTAACCTCCTACTCCACTCTTCCATCTTTCTTCTCTCCAAAACTTGTCCCATTCCTTCATTTCAAACTCATCATCTTCATGAAGCTTAACTTCTTAGGGTCATTTCTGTGACCCTTCCTGCTGCCATTCTTTAACAAACATGGGCACCTCAGAAGTTTGTGACACTAATTTGATAGTTGCTTGCTTGTATGGAAAACAGTATGCTGCTCTGGAAATAGTGCTAGACCACTCAGAGCAGAGGATCTAGAGTCAGGGCTGGCTCTATCATTTCTTTATGACCCTGAGCAAGTCTCTCTTACCCGCTCCCTGTTAGAAGGAAGATAAATTTATTAGCGTGCTGGTGCCAGCCTGTTCTGGCTCACAAAATCTGATTGTTAAATTTTCGGTAGTATTGTGAGCTTTAAAAATAATTATTCAGGTATCAGAATATTCCATTATTTTATTTCCTGCTCTCTTTTCTTATGTTGAAATATACATAACATAAAGTTTATAATTTTAATGATTTTTAAAGTTTTACACTTCAGTGTCATTAAATTGTTGTGCAACCATCACCACCATCTGTCTCCAGAACCTTTTCATCATCTCCAACTGGAAGTTGGTATCCATGAAACAATGACTCCCCCTCTCCTTCCCCTGAGCCCCTGGTAACCAATAATCTACTTTCTGTTTCTATGAATTTGACTACTCTAGGTACCTCATGGAATCATACAGTATTTGTCCTTTTGTGTCTGGTTTATTTCACTTAGCATAACGTTTTCAAGGTTTATCTGTGCTGTAACATGTATCAGAATTTCATTCCTTTATAAGGCTAAATCATTCCATTGTGTATACATACCATATTTATCCATTCATTCGTTGGTGGACATTTGGATTGTTTCCTTTTGTGAGTTGGTAAAAAAAAAAACCTCAGAAATTATTAAAATTAAATTATGTAAAGTTAAATTATATGAACAACATAAAGAACACTCAAAACTCATCATCTGTGGTTAGCGTAAAATTGGTCACGGTAGGAGTATTTACAGTACAGAAATCAGCAAACACTACAAATCAGAGTTTGGTTTATTTTTTTGTTGATTGTCTAAACTGGAAGAGATGGAGAAAATGTTAGTAATTCATTGTCTTTGATTGTTACATCGTGAATGCACAAAAAGAGCTGAGAAAATACTCTTCTAATATTTGGAACCTATGAACTTAGCAAAGAAGTCACTCATTTTATTGAGAAATGACTAAAGTTACAACATACAGCTTTGTTATTTTACTCTAATTTGTTAAGGAAAATATTGATTCATACATTCATGGTGAACCTACACTCAGAGAGCCAGCTATTGTTTACAAACACTGCTGAGGAAGAGCAGAAACTTTGTCCGGTTCATCGCTATTAACATGGCACCCAGAAAGTGCCTGGCTTGTTAAACAAATGAAGACACAACTTCTTAGTGTCTCAATTTCTCTTTTGTAAAATGAGGACAGTGTACCTAAGCTGCTTGCACACTGGGGTGAGGGAAGAGTAAGGTAATAGTAAAGATGAAAGAGCTTTAAAACAAGCAGCACTAAACAGATGTAAAGTGGTCTTATTAAGATATGATAGGATAATATGTATTGAATATATAGTTTTTTGTATGTTGGTTGATTAAAAGACTCTTAATGAAATAAGGATTTTCATATAGATCACTGGCTTCACTCAAAGAAAATATATATTCGTTTTATTTCTTTAAATAATTGGCAGTCTTTTCGTTTGCCTAATTGAATTCTAGGTACTCTTGAAAATACCAGAGAAATACATTCCTTTCACTGAAAGGGTTTGTAATCTGCTTATAATGATAACTTACATAAAACATTTAGAGAGCAGAAAAAATTAGGTTGCAAATATTCGGTATTAGACACTCTGCCAAGGATTATAATGTTCGTGCCTTTTTTTTCGTAATAAGATACTAGAGGTATTTTGGCTAGCCTTTCTGATTATAAAAAACCCTTCTTCTAATGCCTTTAGAGTAGCTTAGACTTTCTTGTCCAGGGTATCTTGGATGGCGGTGTTAGATTGTCATCAGTAAGCATTTACTAGATGGTTGCTGTGTGCACTTGCTGTGCTAATAAGAATGTCAGCTCTACAGTTTATAAAGTTGGGTGAAATATGGCCCGTTGGAGAAAAAAACCAAACAAGCATAGATGCATTAGAAAGGTATATCCACATCAACTATTAGCCATCTCTCTGCCTCTTAACAATCTGTCTTCACCAAAAATTATATCGTTGGAATAAATTGTCTATGTCAATAGGACCAAAATGTGGGGGAATGAAGGGACAGTGCTGGCTTGGGATTTATAGGGCAATGGACTCCATTGAATCATATGAGATGAAAGAAGAGAAAGTAAAGGATTCGGGCTGTGGAAGCCAGGGCTTTCTCCTCTCATCCAATATACGAGGTCTCATCCTTTCTCGTCAGACTAGAATTCTTAGGGGTGCAGCCATTGACCCGTGCCTGTGGACTTGGTCTTATTAACCAAGTTCATGGTTTAAGAAATTAGCGACAAAAATTTTTTTTTTTTTTTTAATTTATTTAGCTGAGCCATCCTGCTACCTGTGGGTAGCTTACTGGCAGCTCAGCTCGAGCTGGGCATCGAACTGCTGTTGCTCAGAGCTCAGCTCGCAGTCTTGAGCAAGCTCTTAACCAACTGAGCCACTTGGCCAGCCCTGCGACAGAACATTTTTAATGATTATGCCTCAAAGTGGTGTTTTTTCTTTTCAAGGCTCCATATGCATAGATCTTATCAGATTTTTTTGCTGAGAGTTAATTTCCCACATGCATAGCCTTAATCAAACTGTTCCTCATCACTTTATATAGACCGCTATTAAGGGTACCTCCACGCTTTATCTGAGGAGTTGACCCTCCCCGTGTTTAATATTTAATCCCGCTGAGACATGGTACAAACAGATCTGTGTTTACTGCTTAAATGTTCCTTTGTGACAAAAATGATATATTTATATATTCCATTTATAGTTACTTTTGTGAAGCATGCCTTTTGAAGTTTATTTCCGTTAAGCCACAAAGTCTAATATCTTGATCTAAACTATATATTAAATACTTTGATGGCAGACAGGGCTTTGAACAGATATTTCAAGTAGATAACATTAATTTAAATAATCCTGTCACCTAATATATTCGCAGATAAAATATTGATTTAAATGCTAATAGACATGTGTAGGGTTCCATTTTCTTTTCTTTATACACGAAGATGGATGAATATATAGCCTTTCCTTGACAGTGGGACTGTGCTGGAGGCTTCAGCAGGCTTTGAAAGCTGTTTAACGTCCCCAGGTCTTCAAGCTGTTACATGAGTGACTTGCCCAAATCTGCCTGTGCTAATTGATTTATAGTATACCCTGTTAATGATCCATACCAATTAATAAATGAAATAAGTGGTCAAATGTAATTGTGATAATAAAGAGTAGAATCTGAAAGTCCTTAACCATTTACAAAATACTTGTAGATATATGATCTCATTTGATTCTCTCAAAAATCCTGTGAAGTAGATACAGCAGGTATTATCGTCCCTTGTTATGAAATCACCCAGTTTATAAATAATGAAGCTACCCTTGAACCCAAGTCTTCATACTCCTGGGCCTGTGTAGTGGCCATAATACCTTGCTGTGTCTTTATCACCTGTTTCAGGGTATAATGAAGAAATACATTTTTTGCATGTAAAAATATTAACTACATAACAAGGAATATGATGGTTTCTTTATAAAACACTTCATTGGCATAACAAATTTCTGCTGCGTTGCTTGGTTCTGTTGATCTAAATCTTCTAAGTAATTTTAGTGATTTTTAGTGGTTTTCCCCCTCTCTGACCAGATCTGCCACATTTTGTCACCACTCAGGGCTTGCAGATGTTGCTATTTAATGAAGTTGCTTTGTAGCAGATGAGAGAACTGGGAGGACTGTTAGCATAACTGAATAACTGATAAGCAGCTTGGTTTTGAAGCAAAAGAGAGCAGAGGTTTTTTGGGTCCTGTGAACCGGTGGGAAACCAAGATGTTCAGACTTTTCCATTAGAGACTCTCTGTAAACAGGGATTTTCTCTATATCTAGGCACTCCCAGGACCTGAATATTGTATTCTAAACCTTACTCTCTGCTCTAGCAAGATAATAAGGATAATGCACATATAAATCAACCTTTCATTTACTTAAAAGGATTGTGCAGTAAAGGAGGAAATGACAGCTACTTTGCCTGGGCAAAGGCAAGCCATTCCTAAGTACACAGCCCTTCACTGTGATGTAACCGTTTTCGTTTAACAGACATTTTCCCCTAGTGATGGCAAACCATGAAAGGAAGCCTGTAGGCTTGGCAGCCCAACCCTGAAGTTTGTGTCTCAAAAATTATAGCAATTTGTACACCAAGGGTCCAAATGACATTTGTCATTGGGTTGGGCAAAGACACTTCTGAAATTAAAAAGGATGACCTTATTTCACTTAGTGAAATGAGATGTATTCCTAATGGGACCCATTTTGAATAGTTATTTTTAGGGCAGCACTGTCCAAAAAAGATTTTATATTTTTCCTTATCATCAGAAGGAAACACTCTTAAGATTGTCTCAGTAAGATTGCTTGGTTCTCACTGAGAGCCTAATAGTACCATTTTTTAAAATTCCTGTTCCTAGGTGATGATTTGGCACAATTCTTTTCTTTTGAGGTGAAAACAGTGATCACGGCACAACTGAAGATAGTATTATGCTCTTTATTGATATTTAATAAACAGTAGCCATCTTATTTTCCTCTTCTTAATCCTTAGGATGACCTAAGTTTTCAAAGTTGAGCATGTTTTTAGCCATTACATGAATAATAACATGTAATCAACAACTTACATGTGCTTGATATGTTTGTTCAGCTACCACTTATGTACTTTGTATATTCTAGGCACTGTTACTTATTTGATCCTCCTTCCAGCCTCTGAGATAGGGATTCTTATCCCCATTGTTCTGAGATGCAGAGAGGTTAAATACCTTGTCTGACATCATGTAGTTAATAAGTAGGAGGCTGGCACTTGAAACCAGAAAGTCTGGCTCCAGGGTCTTTGTACTTGGCCACTATATATACTATGATTTATGTTTGTGTAAAAAGCCTCAGATAGGATTCTCAGGAATACTCCCTTCCTCAGGGGGATTTTTTTCTCCCCATCACAACTGTAGACACTTTCTTACCTAGACCCCTTCCCACTCCAGTCTCTGTGCTCCCCTCTTCAGCCAGGCTCATGTTGACCATGTAGCGATAGAATTGGCTGCATCTACCCTAATGATAGTCTCTGTTGAATATGTCCCCAGACTCTCGCATCACTTTACCCTCTCATCATTCCCTTCCTTTCAGCCCTCCAACTTTCTTTAGAGGACTTCCCCTGTGGAAGTGAGAAAAAGTTGAGGATAGCTGATACTGAATTTTAGTTTTCATTCAGAGCTGAGGGAGAAACTCTCATTCTGCCACCCAAGTTAGAGGATGAACCATGGGAGAGGTTATTCCTGGCAACTAAGCTGGAACTCAGAACCCAGTTTCCAAAAACCATTTTTATATATGCTAGTTTGTATTCCTGATTTACTTTCAGAACAGCATAGGCCTGTACTGAATCATTTATTTGTTGATTCACTCAATCATTTGTTCAGCAAACTTTTAAAGAGCACCGTGTGCCAGATATTATCCCAAGCGTCAGTGGCTAAATCACAACCACTGGCTGAAATCCACGACTGGTCTGCAGAACCTAACCATTACTTAATAGCATTGAACCTATGAGAAAAAAAGTTATCGATTAACTTTTCCCTTAGGATTATGCCTTTTTCATAATTTAGGTATTACCAGTAATGATCATCTTGACTTCAGGTATTTGAGAACAGTTTCAAAGTTGAAAATGCAAACTCTTGCAAAAAAGTTGACTTTTAAAAATTAACATGTGAGGGCCGGCCGAGTGGCGCGGTGGTTAAGCGCTGGCTTGGGAAGCCAGCGGCCCCGGTTCGGGTCCCACATATGAGGGCCAGTGACACTGCCTTCAAAAAAAAAAAAAAAATTAACATGTGAGGGCCAGCCAAGTAGCTCAGTTGGTTAAGAGCGCGCTCAAGGGCTGGCCGAGTGGCGCATTGGTTAAGCGCTGGTTTTGGGATGCCAGCGGCCCCGGTTCGGATCCCACATGAGTGACACTGCCCTCTACAGCTAACAACAGCTCCACCTGGAGCTGGGCTGTGCGAGCCCCGGGGATGGCATAGCTGCAGCCCCTGCTGCAGTGGGCTACCATAGGCTACAGTGAGTGGCCCGCAGCCAGCGTGAGCGGCTGGCAGCCAGCGTGAGCTGCCAATAGCCGCGGTGAGCGACATCCAGAGGCCGGCGACCGATCTGCCTCATCCGGGAAGAGCGCAATGACGATACCAACAGTGAAGCAACATCCTCCGCAACTAAACTGAAGAACAAAAAGACAGCAACTTGTCTGTTCCCCTTCCCCGATTCCCCAACGCTGTTCCCCTCCGCCAATTCCCCAATAAAATCTTTAAAAAACAAAAAAAAAAAAAAGAGCTCGCTCAAGAGTGCAAGCTCTGAGCAATCGGGTTGCTGGTTGGATTCCTCAGCTGAGCAGCTGCTAAGCTGCCAACCAGTGGCAGGACGGCTCAGCTAAAAAAAAAAAAAAAATTAAAATGTGCTTTTTCATTTGAGAATGAACTTTTAAAAAAATGCAATAACTTGCCAGTAACCAATAGTGTTTTAGGTAAACCCAAAAGATTATGTTAAACCCAGATTAATTTACATACCTTGCAAGTGTACATCCTGTTAATTGAGATCAGTGAATAACATTAGGACATATCCTGTAATTTTTCCACCCACACTTGTCAACATCATATCTTTTCAGTGCAGATGTTTGGGAAGTTGGTCACTGAATTTGAAAGTGGCATATCACAGCGTGTTGTATTTTCTTTCATCTATGAATAGACTGGTTAGGCTTATTTAATTTGGTAGGGAAACTTATCACTTAATGCCATTTTCTGCTACAGATTTGAAATGGCTAAATACACAAATTCCACGATGGCTTCTCACTAAATGTAATTAGAATGTGTAACTGCAAAACCTGGAGGTATCAAAGGAATGATGCTATGTGCAGTCTGTAGGAAGGTCTAGAGTGTCTGCAGTCCCCAGAAATACTCGGAAGTGTGCGCGCACACGATCACTTACTCACTGTTGCATGCATATATACTCCTGGTGGCACTGATGTCTGCCTACCCCGCTTCTGCCCCTGCACCCCTGATGCTCTCTGTTATCTAAAGTCTCAAGATCCAAACCTATTGGTTCATTCAGAGCAAGTCCAATCTGGAATGAGTCCTCTGCTTCTAACCCTGGTTGGTATTCAGTAATGCCGTTAGTCCTCTGGACTTCTGCAAGAGCATCAGACTCATTCTGCTACCTGACTCCACCTGGTGAAGCCAGTCTCCCTCTCTGGTTTTCCTGCCCACCTCCATAGAATCTTCCATGGACTTCCCAACAGCCCAGGCTCCACCAAACACTGAGAACTGCTGCCATGCTAAAGTTAACAGGCTCCATCCCGCATTGCCAGTCCATGCCCAATTACTCTCTATCACGTATCCTCCACATTCAGGAAACTGCTTTCATAAGGGTATTGCATGGGTATTTGCATCCTCACCAATCCTCTGGACTACTTTCTCTGTCTCTCTCTCCCCTTCCCTATTCATGTCCTATGAAAAGCATCTTAACCCCACCTCTGTTTTGAATCTCCAATGATCTTCATCTTTTCCTAGTTTTCTATTTTTCACTTATAGACATTGACATGCCATCTAACACTAGTCAGTGTTGTTCTTTTATTTTCTCATCTATGTCAGCCTTCAATCTTCTAATGAGATTATAAACTCCTGTGAAGCCAGAAACAATTCCTAATGCTTCTTTTGTGTTCCTTATTATCTCTATCAATAAAAAAACTTATTCTAATAAGTAACTCTTGATAGTAACATTCCAGTGACATAATAGAGGTACAATTTATTGAGCCTCTACTATATACTAGGCACCATATATACATTATCCCATTTACTCCTCACATCAACTCTATGAAATGAGAACTATTATATCCTTTTTGCAGTTGATGCTATTGAAATCATATAGCTAATAAGTGGTGGGGGTGGGCAAGGATTCAACCCAGTCTGACTTTACAGCCCATGAAAATAAACTACTCCATTTCATTTGTCTTCAGAATATCTGTGCCCGGGCAACAAACTCTAGATAAGCAATAACGCTTTTAGGAGCCTGGGGGTTCCTAAAGGGACTTATTCACTAAATGAAGAGGCTTTAGAAACTTGTACAAAGCAGTGAAAGTGGACAGATGGTCAGTTAAAGAAGCAAAAAGAGGAGGCAAGCAGTAAAGACAGATGCCCACAAATATTAAGCAAAGAACTGTTCCCTCTTTAGCCGTTGGACTTGAAACCCAATTTGTGATCTAAAGAAGTCTAGTAAAACTGTTCCTTGAGCCCCACCTCCCCCAGCATTTCCTTGAATCCCATCGTCTTTGATCTCTGTGTAGCACTTTCCATTGTGACCTCACACTCCTTGAGCCTCTTTCCTCCTTTATTTTCTGTGACAGTAAGCTGATTCTCAGATTATTGCTCTGACTACTTCTTTGATCTCATTGTCTGGCACTTTTTCTCAATCTATATGCAAGCACTCCCTAAGGTTCTGCCCTTGACCCTCCTTCTAAACTCTCTCCCTTGCCCTCATCCATTTTCATGATGTCAGCTTGTATGCAGAATATTCTCACATCTATAAGCTTCAGCCATCCAGACCTCTCTCCAGGGCTTTAGTCCCACATTTCCAGCAGCTTATCAGGTAGCTTCACCAGCACTTCAATGTGTCCAAAATCACATATCATCTGTTTCTCTCCAGCCTCCTGTTTCTCTCCTGTGGGCCTTATTCTTGAATGACAGCTGTATTCTTCAAGTCACATTTGATTCATCCCTCTTGCTGATCCCCCTAACAGTCAGTCAGTTACCTAGACCTATTGCCTGTATGTCCTAAATATCTGTTGGCTCTGTCCTTCCATTCCCAGTGCCACAAACTCTGTTACTACCTGATTAACCTCTCCAGAGAACAGTTCTGATCATCGTCAATTCTTTATTCAAAATTTGCATGGATGTAAAGTGTTTAAGAACAAAGGATAAAAGGAAGGAGGGAGAGAGAAAGGGAAGGACAGAGGGGAAGGGAGAAAAGGGAAGGGAAAGACAAGGAAAGGAAGAGAAGGAAAAAATCTCCTGAGCTAGGCATCCAAAACTCCAACCTTCTTTCCTTCCTTTCTTGATCCACCAAGCACAGCAGTTCTCTCTACCTCTTCTAAACACGGATATCTGTATCTGTGTCACTTGCATTACAGTTAATATTAGTGCTTATGTTTATCTCTACTACTAGAGACCATGGACTCTCATCTTGTTCTCTTAGGACTCCAACACTATGCTTTAACACCTGGTAGGTGCTCATGGAATGTTTGTTTGAACATAGAGTAATGGAGTATGACTTTGACAATACCTGCCCTGAGTTACTACGCTTTTGCCTACCATAAAAAGTAAATGGAAGATTTCCCCATTATTTGGTGTACCCCCCTTTTGGTTCTTTCTGTGTCACAAATACCCCATCCTTTGTCAGGAACATGGCTTACGGGATCGGATTTAGGAGAGAGGTTCTTGCAAGGCTTCATCCCTGAAGTTAGCCATGACTGTGGCTGTATAGAGCTTCTGTCACTGGTTATTTCTGGGAAACTTACTGTGTCCTCTAACCACTTGGGTCTTCTGCTGAGTGTAAAGTGGGGACAAAAGGTGACTTTCTGCCCCCGTGGGTATTCCTGGTCATTCATAGACACACCACCATGGCAGAACATTCCCGCAGCAGAACCGATGCAGCCAATTGCAGAGATTGAATCTGGCCTCAGCCATAACCTGATCAATCTTCATGGATAGTTTTCTTCTAAACTGAAATGGATCCTTATGGCCAACAAGGTACAGATATACTATAATGAAAATTTTCTAATCACTTTGAAGTTTAGTGTATGAGAGGAGTAGCCTCTATGCCCGAATTTATTCAATTCCAGAAAGATACATAATAAATCCACAATGTTTATTTCTGGTCAGGGTTCTTATTTGAATTTCTATCTCCTTTCTTATCCTGAAGAACTGAATTGAACAACTTAGAAAGGAACATAAAGGTATCATTACCTGGAACCTAAAGCAAGCTCTTAGCAAGAGCTCTGCACTCTGGGTCTCCTCTGTTAGTACCCAGCAGTACACAAAAGCCCCAGAGCCTCCAGAAGCCCGTGCCTCAGAAAACCCCATAGAGGGCCGGCGCATTGGTTAAGAGCTGGCTTGGGATGCCAGCGGCCCCAGTTCGGATCCCACATATGAGGGCCAGTGACACTGCCCTCTACAGCTAACAATAGCTCCACCTGGAGCTGGGCTGTGCAAGCCCCAGCGATGGTGTAGGTTGCAGCCCCTGCTGCAGTGGGCTGCCATAAGCTACAGTGAGTGGCCGGCAGCCAGCGTGAGCGGCTGGCAGCCAGTGTGAGCTGCCAGTAGCTGTGGTGAGCGACCATCCAGAGGCTGGCGACCAATCTGCCTCATCCGGGAAGAGCACAATGACGATACCAACATGGGCCAGTGAAGCAACGTCCTCCGCAACTAGACCGAAGAACAAAAAGACAGCAACTTGTCTGTTCCCCTTCCCTGATTCCCCAATGCTGTTGCCCTTCCCCAATTCCCCAATAAAATCTTTAAAAAAAAACAAAAAACATAAAAGTGATTTTAACCTAGAAAAGGCTACCGAAAGCCAAAAGTCTTTCCCATCTTTAAGATTTCTTTCCCACTCCTACAAGTGTTCTGCCCCCAAATTTAGTGATAACTTCATTGATTCTTATTCACCCTCTGAATCATTATTAATCCTTGATGTGCCCATCTCCTTAATAAGCTGGAGAAAGAGGAGGGAAAGTGAGCTAGGCAGAAGTGATTCATTCATTCATTCTTTACTCATTCATTTATTTTTATTTGTTTAACAAACATTTATTGTTTACTCCTTGCTAGGCACTGGGACTTGACGATGGGAAAGACATGGTCCCTGACCTCAGGAAGCTAATTGTTAATGGAGGAGCTCTACTAAATAGTCAAATGTAATGTTTCTTAATCGTTTTTAGGCCAGAGACTCCTTTAAGTATCTGATGAAAGCATTAGCTTCCCCTTCCATCACTGCAACTATTAATAGATACACATAAAATTTTGCATACAGAAACCATTGGTGGAAGCTGTGTTAAAACTATCTGGCCTTGTAGGTGTTTGGAAAATGTAATGTGTTAGGATGTTAATCTCCATGTTGATCAGCAAAGTCCTAGAAGTATTTTCTAAATAGTGTTCTGAAAACAGGCAAGTTTGTCAAGTATGCACATTAACTCCAAATTAATTCTAGGCCCTCACATGATCATAGAAATTAAAAGCAGAAACCTCACATATATACATACACAGATTATGTCAAAGCTATACAATTTTATTTGGAACTTGTTTTTGACATTTATTTGAAGCTTCTTGCCTCCCTGGTATTAATATGTTACTAAATCTCTGGTGGGGACACCTCTCTCCTTGGGAGAATATTAGCCTGGAGTATAAATATGAGAGCCATTGGCTCAAACTGCTATTATAGGATAAAGATCAATTTTTTTTTTATTTTAATTAGTTTCAGGTGTACAACACAGTGCAATAGTTATACATTTTACCCCTCAAAGTGACAACCCCCCACCCCCAATTCGCCACCCCACTCCCCGCCATATCATATATATCTATTACTCTTCCTCTGACTCTCTTCCACAGTATAATGCACATCCTGTGACTATCTATATATATTCAATTACAGTAGGTATACCACCTCTGCTTTAGTAATACAGTGCAGTGATCAAACCTCTACTCCATCCATGAAATGGTCTCCCTAACAAGACCTATGATCATCTGACATTCCACGGAATATTTACAACATTATTAATTATATTCCCCAAACTGTTTTTCATATCCCAGTGGCAATATTGTAGTTGCCTATTTTTGCTGTCTAATCCCTTCCCCTTCTCCCTCATCCCCATTCCCCTCCCAATTAGCAACCCTGATTTTTCCTCTATATCTATGAGACAGTTTCTGTTTACTTTGCTCATTCATACAGTTTTTCAGATTCCACATATGAGTGAGATCATATGGTATTTGTCTTTCTCTGACTGACTTATTTCACTTAACATAATAGTCTCTAGGTCCATCCATATCATTGTAAATGGTACGATTTCATTCTTCTTTATAGCGGAGTAATACTCCATTGTATAAATATACCACAGTTTCTTAATCCAGTCATCTACTGGCGGGCATTTTGGTTGTTTCCAAGTCTTAGATATTGTAAATTGTGCTGCTATGAACATAGGGGTGCATAACTTTTTTTGAATAAGTGTCTTGGTTTTTTCAGGATAAATACCTAGGAGTGGAATTGCTGGGTCAAACGGTAGCTCTATTTCCAGTTCTTTGAGATACCTCCATACTGACGTCCATAGTGGCTGCACCAATCTGCAATCCCACCAACAGTGCAGCAAGGTCCCCTTTTCCCCACAGCCCCGCCAGCACTTGTTGTTTGTTGATTTATTGATGATAGCCATTCTGACTGGAGTGAGGTGTTATCTCATGGTGGTTTTTATTTGCATTTCCCTAATGACCAGTGAGGTTGAACTTTTTTTCATATGCCTGTTGGCCATCTGTATATCCTCTTTAGAGAAATGTCTCTTCATATCTTCTGCCCATTTTTTAATTGGGTTGTTTGTTTTTTTGGTGTTGAGTTTCATGAGTGTTTTATAAATTTTGGATATTAACTCCTTATCAGATATATCGTTGGCAAATATATTCTCCCATTCAGTAGGCTTCCTTTTTGTTTTATTAATGGTTTCCTTTGTTGTGAAAAAACTTTTAAGTCTGATATAATCCCATATGTTCATTTTTTCTTTTACTTCCCTTGCCCATAGGGATGTATCAGTAAAAATATTGCTCCAGGTAATGTCTGCAAATGTAATCCCTATATTTTCTTTTAGGATTTTTATGGTTTCAGGTCTTACATTTAAGTCTTTAATCCATTTTGAATTTGTTCTTGTATAAGGTGTAAGGAGGTGGTCCAGTTTCATTTTTTTGCATGTGTCAGTCCAATTTTCCCAGCACCATTTATTGAATAGACTATCTTTACTCCAGTGTAAATTCTTGCTTCCCTTGTCATAGATTAACTGTCCATAAATGCCTGGATTTATTTCTGGGCTCTCTGTTCTGTTCCACTGATCGATGTGCCTGTTTTTATGCCAATACCAAACTGTCTTGATTACTGTAGCCTTATAGTAGATTTTGATGTCTGGTAGCGTGATTCCCCCCGACTTTGTTTTTATTTCTCAGAATTGCTGAGGCTATTCTGGGTCTTTTATGATGCCATATAAATTTTAGGATTATATTTTCTATTTCTGTGAAAAATGCCCTTGGTAGTTTGATAGGAATTGCATTGAATCTATATATTGCTTTAGGCAGTATGGACATTTTAACTATATTAATTCTTCCTATCCATGAGCATGATAGATGTTTCCATTTATTTGTATCTTCTATGATTTCTTTCTTCAGTGTCTTATAATTTTCTGAGTACAGATCTTTCACTTCTTTGGTTAAATTTATTCCTAGGTATTTTATAGTTCTTGACGCAATTGTAAATGGGACAGTTTTCTTAATTTCTCTTTCCGTTAGTTTATTATTGGTATATGCAAATGCCACTGATTTTTGAACATTGATTTTATATCCTGCTACTTTACTGAATTCGTCTATCAGTTCCAATAGTTTTTTGATGGGGTCTTTGGGGTTCTCTATATACAGTATCATGTCATCTGCATATAATGACAATTTTACTTCTTCCTTGCCAATTTGGATGCCTTTTATTTCTTTTTGTTGTCTGATTGCTGTGGCTAGAACTTCCAGCACTATGTTGAATAAAAGAGGAGAAAGTGGACAGCCTTGTCTTGTTCCTGATCTTAAGGGGAATGGTTTTAGCTTTTCCCCATTGAGTATGATGTTAGCTGTAGGTTTATCATATATGGCTTTTATTATGTTGAGATATGATCCCTGTATTCCCACTTTGCTAAGGGTTTTTAACATAAATGGCTGTTGGATTTTGTCAAATGCTTTTTCTGCATCTATTGAAATGACCATGTGAAGATCAAATTTTTTTACAGAAAATCTTTATTCAAATTTTACTTCCAAAATAGGAGGTTAAGTCGTTCTTGAGGCTGGAGGCTCAATAATTCATTCATTCAACATCAGCAAATATTTGTTGAGTGTCTACTGCATGCCTGGCACTGTTCTGCACACTTGGGATACATCAGTGACCAAAAGAGACAAAAGTTCATGCCCTCATAGAACTTAAATTCTAGCAGAGAGTCAGGGGCAGAGGATAAGTAATAAATAATAAACGTAACACATCAGTAAATGATATGGTATGTTAGAAGATGACAATTGTTACAGAGTAAGAAAACAGAGCAGAGTAAGGAGGATAAAGACTGTGGGGTTGGGGTTTAGGACAAATGCAGGAGTCAGTGTGAGCCTCTTTGAGAGAGTGAGGTTGTCATCACTTAAATGGGGGAGTGGTTGGAGTGTCTGACGAATAGCAAGGCGCCTAGCCTGGCTGGCGTGCAGTAGGCTGATGGAGAGAAGTAAGACATGAACTCAGAAAGATATAGGGCTCCAGGTCCAGTAGGGTCATTTTAACCCATTGACTTTGGCTTTTACTCTGAGTGAAACAGGAAGCCATTGCAGGGTTTTAGGAGAAGAGTGACTTACATTGCGAAAGGACTACTGTGTTGACAGGAGACTGATTAAGAGGCAAGGGTGAAAGGCAGAGAGACCAGTAGAGAGAAACTGAAGCCCAAGATAATGGTGACTTGGACCAGCATGGTTGGTAGCAATGGAGGTGATGGAAAGTGGTCAGATTCTGAATGTATTTTGAAGGAAAAAACAACAGAATTTCCTGACAGATTAGATGCAGGGTTTGAGAGAGAGAGGGGTGGGGGAAGAATCAAGCATGATTCCAAGGTTTTGGCCTGAGCAACTAGAAGGATGGAGTGGCCATCAACTCTGATGGAAAAGGCTGTCGGCGGTGCACATTTGGAATGGAAGATCAAGAGTTCAGTCTTCCGGGGTTGTATGAGTTGGGACTTCTGAAGCTACTTTTGGGGCATTCTAACATTAAGCACATAAGTAAAAGTGAGAATAATAGGAGCCAAGGTCTCTCACTGTCAGAAAAGGGAGCTCCAAGTATGGAAAGGGGGAAGACAGGAATGAACCCTGGGGTGTTAAATTAGGGTTAGAATTGGAGATTCCAGTGTAAACTCATGTTTTTTAGTATATACATATATAGGTATAGAAATGGTTACAAATATACACTCTCAAACATGTTTTCTTAGCTCTGTCACTGAAAAGGCCTGAAAGGAATGACACTCCACTAACAATGAGCACACAACACCTCAGACATCGATTTTTAAATACCATTCTCCACTAAAGACATTGAGCATTTTGGAGAAATAGCTGATTCCAAGCTGGGGAAAGAAAGGAAAGGATGAACATCTGATTGTGCCAGAAAGTAAGAAATTGCTCACATGGGAGTTGTTGGTTCAACTCCCACATGGGATAGTGGCCTGTGCCCCCTGCAACTAGATTGAAAACGGTAACTGGTCTTGGAGCTGAGCTGCACCCTCTACAACTAGGTTGAAGGACAATGACTTGACTTGAAGCTGATGGGTCCTGGAAAAACACAGTGTTACCCCATTAAATAAAAAAAATGTATTAAAAAAAAAAACTTTAGGAACATTCCACAAAATATCTTCAATACGTCGTGAAAGACCAAGACATGGAACTGTTCCAGATTAAAGAAGACTAAAGAGACCTAACAGCTAAATACAATTTGTGTGATATATAATTTCCTGACAGAATCACACAAATATATATATATGATATATATATATATTACATGTATATATATAATATTATATAATATATATATTATATATATATTTATATTTATATATAGAGAGAGAGTAGAATATTGGGACAATTGGTTTAATATGAATAAGTTCTATAAATTATAGTATTGTATCAATATCACCTTCCTCATTTGGAAAATTGTACTGTGATTATGTTAAAGAACATTCTTTTTCTTAGGAAATGTACACAAATATTTGGGGAACAAAGGGCCATCATGTGTGTAACTCACTCTTAAATGGTTCAGAAAATCA
This sequence comes from Aselliscus stoliczkanus, assembly GCA_033961575.1. Taxonomy (NCBI): domain Eukaryota; kingdom Metazoa; phylum Chordata; class Mammalia; order Chiroptera; family Hipposideridae; genus Aselliscus; species Aselliscus stoliczkanus. The sequence goes on along the minus strand of CM066732.1, from coordinate 98,121,940 downwards.
CAATTATATACATATATATGAGAGAAAAAAATAGATTAAATATGGGAAAATGTTAACAATTAGGGAATGTGGCTGAAGGGAATGCAGGAGCCCTTACTACTATTGCCACATTTCTGTAAATCTGAAATTATTTCAAAACAAAAAATGACAAAAAAGGGAGTTCAGTGTTGGACATGAGGAGTTGAGATATCTGTTAGACATCTACGTGGAGATGCCAGGCAGGCGGCTGTACAGTATTCTGGAGTTTCAGATGAAGATTTGGGCTGAAGACTAAAAGTTGGGGGTCCACATATAAATGGCATTTGATGCTATGAGACTTAACAATATTACCAAGGAAGTTAAGTTTTGCAATGTTTTTTTTGTTTTTTGTTTTTTTTTTGAGGGCAGTGTCACTGGCCCTCATATGTGGGACCCAAACCAGGGCCACTGGCTTCCGAGGCCAGCACTTAACCACCACGCCACTCGGCCGGCCCGGAAGTTAAGTTTTGGAAAAACAGAACCCAGAACTGAGTCCTGGAACAATACAGCATTACTTAAGTCATTTCCCTCTCTCAATAATGTTCTCCACTTCACTTTTAGTCAATTGTCCAAGACAAAGAATTTGGGATTTGTTTAAAAGCACGTTGTGAAGAGAAGAAACACAGTTAACAGCCGAGGAATGGAATTATTTTGTCTCTTTCCTATCTCCAGCATTTGATGATTCCAGCTCCTTTTTTTTTTTTCCCAGACATTTTGGTGCCTGGTTGCCAGCAGGTTATATCCACAGAGATTATCTGTGTTCTAGATAGTGAAGCCATCTTGCATGGCGAAGAGCAGCTGGATAGAAATAGGTCTGCTTATCTCACAGCAGGGCAGAATTGTGGAGTGCAAACAGTCTTTTATTCAAATCACAGGCAAACTTCCTGATGCTGAAATCAGCCCTCATCTCACAAGCTCATCTCATCAGTTTTCTGGTAGAAAGCAGCTGTGCTCCCAGGGATAGAAACCCCTGGCTAGCCATAATTAGATCTAAAAGAGCACCCCTTGTTTTCCCTTTAGTGTGCATGCCATAGCATCTGCCACTGCTAATGGCGGTGGAACTTGGGGGTTGCCCTTCAAGTGAGTGAACTACAGAGCATAATGGTCATGAAATCCCTGCCCCCTCTCCTTGTTGGATCACATTTGCATTGCCTCTGATCAGTCTGTCTGTTTGAAACTAATGTCAAAGGGAGAGAGTGTGTAATGTTGGATATAACTTTTAACAAGAAACCAGAAATAGAATGCTGTTCACCTATACAGAAATTCCACCCCCCCAGACAACTCTGTCCTTTGATACCTTCACTGTGTCCTAGAAATTATTTCTTTACTCCTCTTCTAGGAAACATCATTCACTCCAACCAACTAATAATAAGCATATCTAAATCGTGTAGAGCACTTTGCAACTTATAGGCACTTGTATATCCATTATCTCATTTAACCTTGACAACAGAACTGAAAAGGAGATAGTGTTACGTAGTTGAGACAGAGATAGTTTCGTTTTGTAGAGAAAAGAACAGATCTTAAAATCCTTTCCCACCAGTAAGCAGCTATGACTCTCTTTTCCATGATGAATTCCTGAGGAAAGTACAGGAATTTCCACATTGAACCAGTTGAGGAAATGCAGCTGTGTTAATCCCATTATCCAATAAAGGCTCTCCAGTGTGATGGGGGAAATACCTCACACAAAAGAAAGAAAAAATTTAAAAGACCTATCAGAGGCAGATGGGAGGTCTCAATCACATGAGCCTTGAGAAATTTATCTTTTCTTTGTTGTAATTTGGAACTAACCGAAGTCAAATGGACTGAAATTGTTTCTCGCATGGCGTGTAACCATTCTGGTTTTTCTGTAATGAGCGGAGATAGAGGGGATATATTTTCTTGTCATCATTGGCAAGCATCTTCTAGATTATAGGGAGAAAATTGTCACTGTTAGACTTGAACAATATAAAGACTCATATCTAGAAATCAAGTCCGGGGAAAAAAGTCACTCACTTTGGCAGCAAAATTACATCAAGAAAACTCAGGGGTGGGCCGGCCGAGTGGCGCGGTGGTTAAGCGCTGGCTTCGGAAGCCAGCGGCTCCGGTTCGGGTCCCACATATGAGGGCCAGTGACACTGCCCTCAAAAAAAAAAAAAAAAAAAAAACTCAGGGGAAGGGAGACAACAGTCAAAGAGACAGTTTCTCATATGGGGAAACACTAGTTTCTCTGGGCAGTTCTGGCATCCCAGGTGGTTGTCAGCAAGTACCCTGGAGGGAGTGTGATGAAATATGAGACTGTGTTAAAAGGAATATGTCCTTGACAGCCTTCCTGCAACAGGAATTTCTATTGAGCTCGATCCATTCTACTTTCCTAGAGCCAGAAATGTGTTCCCTTAAGAAGTCTCAAGAGTGGTATCTTTGGATATGGGGTTGGGAGAGGAGTGGCAGAGAATAAAGACAACAATGAAGCTTGGTTTTAGAGACTTAGAGCAAAAATTCTGTGAAGCACAGCACTTAGAGTAGTCCACTTAGGGTGAAACCAGTAACACTTGAGATTTGCCCTCCGGCCTTTGTTATCACAGGATCATTTTCCTTCTGGTGCCAGTAGCATTATTCCTGTAAGGCAGGTCTCTCCCCATGAAAGGGGGGGCTCAACCCTCCTTTCTTTTCCTTCTACCAATCACGACCAGAGTATATCGGAGCAGTCCTTATTTGGGTTTGTACATTCTGGTTCAGTGGTTCTCACATCAGCCCCACATTGGAATCATTGGCAGCTTTAAAGAAATACTGATGCATGTGTAATATTTTTGGAAGCTCCCCACATGATATTAATATATAACCACAGTTGACAGTACTGTTCAAGAGCAGTGATTCTCAAATTTTGATGTGCAAATGAATGGTCTGAGGAGCTTGTTAAAAAGTGGTTTCTGGTTTCAATAAATCCACAGTGGAGCCTGAGAGTCTGTATTTTTACTAAGTTATCAGGTGATGTAGAACACCATGAGTCGCAAAAATTTACAATGGCTCTCAAACTCTGACTACACAATAAAAAAATTAAAAAAATCACCTGGGGAGATTTCTAGAGTTCCATTCCACATGTAAGGACCTTGAAAGTTGCCCCTCTTTCCTAACAAGTTCAAAGCCGAACAGACTGAAAAATCAACTCTTCTTAGATCAAAAAGAGAGGAGTGGACACAGAGCAGACCATCACCCCCAAGATTGGAGAGGTGGGCAAATAGAGGGAGCCATGGCTTATTGGAGCAGACTCACAAGCAAGCAAACAGAAACTGCCAAGGGAACCAGTGTCAGGGTAGGAAAACCTGAAGAGTTATTGTCAAATTGCTAGAGGCTCAGTGTGGACACCTTTGAGAGTTAAAAACTCTCAGGGGACCCAATTATAGCAGGCCCCTCCCAGTACTGTGAGATTTGTCCTCAGGAGCTCCTCTAGGTTCCCACAGTAAATATCAGAGAAAAGTCCCTTTGCTCTTCCTGCAGGGAGAAGGGAAAAGGAGCCATTTTGAAATACACCAGAGCACTCTGTCTTAAGAAGTCTGGCCCTCAGGAGGAACTGGGTGACCAGATCCTAATCTGAGAGGATGAGAAGCAACAGGCACTCTTGTCCATTGCTGGTGGGAAGGTAAAATGTACAGCCATTTTGGAAGACAGTTTGTCAGTTTCTTCCAAAACAAAACATACTCTCATCATGTAATCCAGTAATCACACTCCTTGGTATTTACCCAAAGGAGTTGAAAATTTATGTCCAAGAAATACCTGCAGTGGATGTTTATAGCAGATTTGTTCATAATTGCCAAAACTTGGAAGCAACCAAGGTATCCTTCAGTAGATGAAGGGATAAATAAATTGTGGTATAGCCAGACAATGGAATATTATTCAGCACTAAAAAGAAATGAGCTACCAAACCATGATAAAGACATGGGAGGAACTTAAGTGCATATTACTAAGTGGAAGAAGCTGGCCTTGAAAGGCTACATACTGTATGATTCCAACCATGTGACATTCTAGAAAAGGCAAAACTATGGAGACAGTAAAAAGATCAGTAGTTGTCAAAGGTTAGGAAGGAGGGCGGTATGAATAGCCAGAGCACAGAAGATTTTTAGGGCAGTGAAATTACTCTATGATACAATAATGGTGGATACATGTCAATATGCATTTGTCCAAATACATCTCATATAGAACACCAAAAGTGAGCTATGGACTTTGGGTGATTATGCTATGCCAATGTAGGTTCATCGCTTGTAACAAGTGTATCACTCTGGTGAAGGATGCTAATGGGAGAGGCTGTCTGGGGGTGGTCAGGAAGAATATGGGAGATCTCTCTTTCTGTACCTTTCTCTTAATTTTCCTGTGAACCTAAAACTGCTCTAAAAGAATAGTGTGTGCTTTTTTTTTTTTTTTTTTTTTTTTAGTTTTAAAAAAATCACCTGGGGAACTTTAAAAATATACCCTACTCAGACCTATTTAGTAAGAATCAATAGGAGATGGGGTCCAGGCATGAGTATTTTTTTGGCTCCTGTAGTAATTTCACTGTGTAGCTAGTTTTGAGAACCTTGGTTCTAGGTCTGCGCTGTACTAGCCTCTAACCACATGTGGGTATTTAAATTAAAATTAAACTAAGAATTCAGAGCCTCAGTTGTATTAGCCCCATTCCATCAAGCCATAAATGGTTAGTGGCTTCCATATTAAGTAATGCAAATATATTATAGAACATAGCTCTTAACACAGAAGGTTTTATTGGCCAATACTATAAAAGCTAGAGCAACTCTATAAAACAAATACTCACAGAGGAGTTCTCTTATTTCTAAAATTGTTGCATTCTGTTCTCTTAGTTAAAAACATTCAAATTTGATCTAAAAGGAGGCCAAATGATAGTAGTTACTGTTTTATTTCATTTTAAAGTAGTTATTTTCAGAGAATCCTGTTCTCCCATCCTCCTAATAGAATCATCTGTGAGCTTGTGAAAGAACAAATTGGTTAATCAGTGTACCTTGGTAAGTAGAGATGCCTGTATCAGAAGTTGAAGCAAGATTTTACACATGTGATGGGAAGTAAGCTGAGACAAGCTCTTTGTTACACTCTGAAGTTGTTTAGTGACATGTATTTATTAATGTCAACATTAAATTTAAATGGAAAATTAAGTAATATTATTTTAAGTATTTTTTTTTCTTTTAAGAATTTACAGCTTTCCCCTCAAATAAATAATTGGTCATACTCAGGGTGCCCAATCAAAATTGGATATTTCTGCTGTAGGGACAATTCTCAAGTCTGAAACTACAAGTCATATTAAAACAAAACTCAGAACACCTCCAATTAGAAGTCTGCTGAAAGAACAAATTTCAGTTTTCATGTGAGACTCATTAATGGAGAGTATTTGTAGTCTCTATTTCTAAATCCAAATTTTTTTTTTTTTTAAGATTTTATTGGGGAATTGGCGGAGGGGAACAGCGTTGGGGAATCGGGGAAGGGGAACAGACAAGTTGCTGTCTTTTTGTTCTTCAGTTTAGTTGCGGAGGATGTTGCTTCACTGTTGGTATCGTCATTGCGCTCTTCCCGGATGAGGCAGATCGGTCGCTGGCCTCTGGATGTCGCTCATCGCGGCTATTGGCAGCTCACGCTTGGCTGCCAGCCGCTCACGCTGGCTGCGGGCCACTTACTGTAGCCCATGGCAGCCCACTGCAGCAGGGGCTGCAGCCCACACCATCACCGGGGCTCGCACAGCCCAGCTCCAGGTGGAGCTGTTGTTAGCTGTAGAGGGCAGTGTCACTGGCCCTCATGTGGGATCCGAACCGGGGCCGCTGGCATCCCAAAACCAGCGCTTAGCCAATGCGCCACTCAGCCGGCCCTAAATCCAAATTTATAACAGAAAGCAAATATTCTATTCCCAGTAGAAATTTTTTTAATGAAAGCTTATCCTCAAGAAACTTATACTTTAAGAAGTTTCTGTGTTGCTTATATTTCATCTTGTTGGAAGTCAAGGTTTGAGTTTTGTCTATCACATTTGCCCCCTCCCTGGAAATCTAGTAATTGGAAGAAGGATGCAGAGCAGCACATTGCACTGTATGAGAGATTTAATGATTGAGCCATCTCCTGAAAAATATTAGTGAGTCTCAAGTTTAGTAGAGCTAATACCTATATGCAGGGTAGAGTATGGGAGAATGCAGAGCAGGCCAGAGTCCTGTTGAAATACCAATTATTCCCTCCTTTGGTAGGCCCTATCATTCTTTCTTTTTAAAGATTTTATTGGGGGATTTGGGGGAGGGGAACAAACAACTTGCGGTCCTTTTTGAATTCTTCAGTCTAGTTGTGGAGGACATTGCTTCACTGGCCCATGTTGGAATTGTCACTGCACTCTTCCCGGGTGAGGCAGACAGGTCGCCGGCCTCTGGACGGCCGCTCACGGTGGCTCTTGGCAGCTTATCCTGGCTGCCGGCCACTCACTGTAGCCTATGGCAGCCCACTGCAGCAGCGGCTGCAGCTACGCCGCCCTGGGGACTCACAGCAGCCCAGCTCCAATTGAAGCTGTTGTTCACCATCTTAGCTGTAGAGGGCAGTGTCACTGGACCTTATATGTGGGATCCAAACCGGGCCCCGCTGCTCAGAGCTGGTGTCCCAAGCCAGCTCCTAATTAATGTAACACTCTGCTGGCCCCGACCCAATCATTCTTAATGGAGAAGAGATTGGATTCCTTCTGGCAGCAATTGCCTGGATTCCAGTTCAAGAATTGTCGGGACTGATGAGAGCTCAAAAAACCCAGATTTGTCCTCATTGGAAATGCCTTGTTCTGAGAGGGTGTTACTAAGCCTGGGTTGGCCAAGAGCTTTTGTAATGAGCATCTGGAGCAGTACTGATCTGAGTGTATAAAATGTAGCTGCAGCAGCCGCCGCAAGGCGCAGCCCCAGTGCTTGGGGCTCCTTCATATGGCTGCACTGATGCTGTGGGTGCTGCACACATTGAAACCCCTGCAGCAGTCCCCAACATAGAGCCTCGGAAAGCAGAATTGCTCCATAGCTTTGCTTTCCCATCAGAGTGGCACTCCGTAATCTAATGCCCTTTAATTGGACAAACTGAGTTGAGAGTATAAAACAAAGACCAATTTCAGTACAGTGCTCTAAAATAATTGGCAGCTTAGGTTAAGATCAAGTCCCACAATGGCAAAAATCATAACATCTTAGCTCTGGCAGAGACCTTGAAAGGTCATACAGTCCATCTCCCATTGCTTGTCTTCACTACTTAAACCTTTCCAGATAAGACCTGATTCTACATTTCAGGACTTCTAAAGAAAATTACTCAGTTCTCTGAAACATGTTCTGATATACAGTACCTTTTTCACTGTTAGTAAGTTCATTCTTCAGTTAAGCCAGATCTATTATATTGCAGTTAAATTAGTTTTAGTTTTATTATTCAGCCTTTAGTGGAGATAAGTAACAACGACTAGTCAATTGTTAGTTAAATTACCAGCCCTAGTTAAATTACCACTTCAACTTTCTTTTCAGTGACAAAAATATCTGTTTCCTTGAATATTTTTCTAGAATCTGGTTTTTCTTTTCTTTTCTTTTTTTTTTCTCATTATTCTTTCAACTTCTCCTTCAACTTCTCCATGTCAGTCTTTGGTTGTAACATCTAAACTGGATCCAGTGCTGTAGAAATATCTGATGGATACTTAGTATAATGAGAAACACCTCATAATTCCTAAATATCAGCAGTTTCGCTTTGCACGACAGTACGAGACTGTGAAAATGACAATGAGAGACTGTAAAAATAACCGGGCAAGCTAAGACTGTATAATGTGATCTTAATCAGTGGGAAAATTATGATTCATAAATGCGTGTCAAAAATACTTAAAACTCAATTCCTGTTGATTATAAATGTATAGAGAAATAAAAGAAAAAACATAGTCTAACTAATACCAGCATACTGTAAGTTAAAACTTTTAAACGTTAAGAATTATTTTATTTATTTGTAACAAACTTGCCCAGAGTAGCATGCACAGTGCTTGCCTTCTTGTTGTCATATAACTTACAATACTGAGCAAGCATCCTTTCTGTACCTCGGTGAATTGTCATACTCCTTTCTGAGTTTGAATCAGCTTCCAACGTTTTATCCTTTATGCTTTCAAAGTCATGAAATATCTCCACGAGTTGCTTTAGTGTGAGGTTTTTGCCAACATGACCTCCTCTGGGACATCTTTATACCTTTCACCACAACCACTTTCCTCATTTGTGTTGATTAGTGTGACTTCACCAAGCGCCTCTGGTGCACATCTACAGTTTCTGGAATGGCAGCGGTGTCAGCAATCCCACCAATAGCTATTTCTGCTCTAAGTCTGTTAACATTCCAGCATTATCACTTTTTGTTTCATTGCTGCACTTTCATCTTTGTTGGCTAATTCCCCCTCTGCATTATCCATTCCATTTAGGGGTTTCTCACTGGGAGACAAGGAGGCAATCCCGTTACAGACTCCATTGTTTGTGTGTGCATTGTTACAGACGCATAGTGACCAATCACCGACAGACTTGGAAAGAAGTGACGTGATTTATCATTGATCATGATGCACATCTGTTATGTGAATTGTGAACCAAAGAGCTAGCTGTGAAATTTGTACCTTGTGCAATTACTCGCAGTCACTATACCTTGGCAACTGCAATTTGAACCCTGTTCTTGGGGGACTAGTGTTATTTAACTAAACTGTTGTAACTGAAATTCTTGCATTTTAGAATGATGCAATGCCAGCCTTATTCAATTCCTACATCCATCCCCGGGTCCAGTGTTATGTCTGCCTCCTGGTCAGTTTGTTATCAGCTCTGACCATACAGCCATGCCAACTTCATCATAGTGAGGTTTTTCTTCCTTCTCCAGGGACCCTTCATTGGATCTTTCCTCTGATCTTTATACTATTGGTTTCCGACCAGTCTCTGAGGTTTTTTGGAACACTGATTCCCCTCCCAGGTTTACTATCATTTGCAAATTAAGTACACATGTCACTTCCTGATTACCCACCCAGGTTGACCCAGACAGTTCATTGTTGTCCTTTTGGTCACCCAGTCAGTTTTGTTGCCTGAGACCAATGGCTCCCAGTTTTGGCTCATCATCAGAATCTTCTGAGGTCCTTTACAAATCACTTCCCAAGCCTTGGGGTGGGGCCTGGGAATCTGCATTTGATTGCTCCCCCATGTAATCAGCTAGGTTTGGTCTATAATATAAAATGATGCTTTCCTAGTTCTTAGTAACCTTGTCATAGACTACTAGAACTTTAGAACTGACAAATCATGCATTAGAGATCATTTTGTGAAACCTCATTTTTAAATGAGAAAACTAAGAACCCAGAGGTGCCAGACAACTTGGCCATGGTATCACAGTTACAGGCAGAGTGGGGACAGGCAGAGTAGAGCCCATGCTTTCCAACTCTGACACTAGTAAGCTTTCTACCTAATTTCCCTCATATGGGACACAATCAAAACGATTGGCTATCATCTTCAAACCCTCCGACAGTGATCTTTTTGTTGTTGTTTTTTCCCTGAGTATTAGTGTATCTGTGGAATGCCTTCTGAGGAGAGATGTTCACATAAGGTCCTCTATAGCGAATGGGGAAGTGGCTGTGGCACGGATTTTTGAAGTAACAGGTGCTCTAGGCCCTGGAGGAGCTCTGGGAGGCTCAGCCCTGCTCTGGTGCGTGCGCTCTGCCACTCTGTGCCCGTGCCAGGTGCCCGAGCTGCTGCCTCTGATGTGCTTAGATAACCATTCCAGTCGTACACAGTGATTGTCTCCAGAGGCTGTTTGTGTGATTTCATACACTGCCTGACGGAAGAGGAGGAAGGCAGGGAGGGGACGGGATGTACTTTTTTGTAAAGCTTTTTCTATTTCCTTGAGATAGTCTCACTACTAAACAGAGACTCTGGCCTTCAGTTTTGCTGACAGAGGAAAGTGGGTCTGTCATTCTGAGAGAAGCACTAAAGAGTGGAGCCTCTATCCCTTTGATATATTGTATGGGTTCATGAAAAATAAATGGGGAACGTTGAATAGTATGTAGGAACAGTGAATGTTTACACACTGAGCCTGGTTTGGAAAAAACAGAAATTGTCTACATCTTAATCTCCGTGAGCTCACGTGTCACAGGCAATCGTGTCTGAAAGGATAATGTGTCTTTTAGCAATTTTAAAGGCGGAGCTGCATAATCCTGGGAAGCTGGGATCAAGGGGCTTTCTTATAAAATATTCTCAGTTCTCTCAAGTCCAGGCTGCCCCCCACCCTGGTCTCCTGCTAGGCCCTAGAGATGAAAGATAGTATTTTATAGAATTATGGAATTTTAGAGCTAGAAGAGGCCCCAGCACTCTCTGTTTCAATTCCAAATTCAAAGTTTTCTCCCCTGAGGCCCAACATGGTCAACAAATGTAGCTAGTCATGCAGCTTGTATGAGGCTGACTCCCAGGCCATTGTGGTTCTGACTGCATCATCTTGTACATAAAAACACTTTCAGACTTCTTTAAATGAAATATGAAATCCAGGGCTGGCGGAGTGGCTCAGTTGGTAAAGAGCTCGCTCAGGAGTGCGAGCTGAGCTCTGAGCAACAGCAGTTCGATGCCCAGCCTGAGCTGAGCTGCTGCTGAACTGCCAACAGGTGGCAGTGTGGCTCAGCTGAAAAAAAAAGAGAGATATGAAATCTGAGTGACTTGGCAGTTGTGAATTTTGGTGGCTATGACAGGCTTTTGGAGGAGATATGAATTCTCTTAGCTGGGGAAAGCAGATCAATACTTGTCTACTGAAAAGAAGATGGAATTTGGAATCTGTCCTGAGTGGTTGGAATTGAGACAGTAGGGCCCTGTGAGTAGCTAGGGTATGGACCAGGGCTCTTTGCCTAAAACCATGGGCCAGAAAGGGACTGCCCAGTCTGTAGCAAGGGCCCACTCACTGACCAGGGGATGTGGCACAGAATTGGGCAGCCCTCATAGGCAGTAGGTGAAAAAGAGTTATTCTTGAAAAATCAGAGTCCCAACCTGAGCCACACCTGGAGTTGGGGGCCCAAAGTGGTATTGTTTATAAAGTGCAGAAGCCCCACGCTGAAGAAACTGCTGTAAAAACTGATCCAAGGACTGAAGCAAAACAAAACAAAACAAAACATCCTTACAACCTCCCCATTGAGATCACTTTTCACCTCAGGATACCAGGAATAGTCTCACAAAACACAGTTCTCACTGGAGATGAGCTCACAGCAAAAAAACAAAACCCATGTGCAGATAGAAGAACCATGAACCTACAGATAATAGAGCAATCTGAAAGGAACTTTAAAATAAGGATGCTAAAAATGTTCAAGAGGTAAAGGAAAAAGGAAGTCTTATATGAACAGGACATTAGGAAGGATGTCCTTCATTATTGATTTGATTCTGGGCAGGGGGGTATTTACCCCAAATGCAGCCTTTCTTTCACAGGACTGATTTCACAGGCAAATCACAGATTTGAGCCCAATGAGTGTTGCCTGGTGGTGATGATTTTTCTCCTTTTTAAATAATTTTTGCCTTTTCCTTCTTTCACTAGAACTGATGAATAAACACAATTCAGCTTGAAAACGCATGCCCAGCTCCCCTGAGAGTGTTCCCAGTATAGACTGCCTTTGCCATTGCTTGGTTTTTGGAAGAATTCGTTCAATGTCATCGGTTCAATGTCATTGTCCTTGGTGTGTTCCAACTCCGATTTATCCTGACTTTTCCAATGTGGTCATTATTGCAGGCTGATGCTGTGAAGCAATTAAAGTGGCAGGCCCAACCCACCATGTTCTTTTACCTGATTCAAGTTTTAGAGAGTTCTTTGAAGAGATTGAGACAGTCCTAGCTGGGCTACAGACTGGAAACGTAAAGAATCATCCATGAGTACCTCTCATAGTAGCATACTCTTTTAAAACTGAGACGATGCAGAAAAGTTCCATTCCTGATTTAAGTTAAGGTTTACCCTGAAGACTGGAACAGAAATGTAGAGAAAACACCTATTTTGATTATGTATCACTGCATCAGATGTTGGGAGAATGAGAAAGGGCAGATCATCTTAAAAAGCTAGAAGATTTGAAAAAGAACCCTGGAATCATTTAGTTTGCAAACAAATGCTGAGTTTTGTCTTTCCAAGTGAAGGTTAGCATCAATTATTAAGTATTTTAAACATTAAGTCCTACACCCTGATAAACAAAAAAAACATTACCTTCTCTTCTTTGGAAACCATACCAGAAGTCTATTTTAAAATAATTTTTTTTCTATCTTTTTAGAAGAACTTTTCAATATAAATTGTAAAAAGTCAAAGTTGTTCAAGAACTCCTAATGGGGTTGCCAAAACTCCATTTCTCGCTAAGTGAAGTATGAAAAATTGAATCTTCCAAACAAAAGGCAAGAATTACCAGCAGATTCCTGTATATAGAACTGGGTTTCTTTGTTGTGGGATACTCGGACAGAGAGAGGGGACACTAAGGCTCGGAGCGGGAAGCAGCGTTTATTGATGCCTGCTCAGCGGATTCATATGCAGAGGCGGGGCCCCGATCTGGACAGGACTCGGAGCTTTATACCCTGAGGTTTCTGGGTTAGCAGCTAGGATTCCGTATTAGGGCATGTGGCATCCTGTTAGTTTCTGACTGGTTCCCCGATGTGATAGGAATTAGGAAGTGTTGGACTGAAAACCTAGGTGGCCATGTGGTCCAGGAAAGTCTTTGTCTCAGGCTCCCTGCCACATCTTTACACCCCCACCCCAACCTCCTGTTCTGTGAATCCTATGCAATCTTCAGTCATCCTGTCTTAAATATCCTGTAATCTTCATGCTATATGTGGACACTTGTAGTTTTACATCATTTTCTAGTCCACGGCTTGGCCTAAGCAGAGGTTAATTCAGTCTCAATGTGGTATTTTTAGTTGGTCACTTTATTCAAGAGTTACAAAATGGTATCTGTCAGAGCCTTTCTTTGTAATAATTAGGGAGGACCAGCGTAATGTTACTAGGTTTTCCTATACGTGATACCTTTCCAGTGAAGCTTTAAGATACCAATAAAGGTCCTCCAAGTGCTTCTTTTTCATTTTCTCCAAAGAAAAACAGTAATGGGGGGAAAAAAAAGATTAAAAGCTGTAGTGTCCTGGCTTCCTTCTACATGAAAGCATTTGATGTTGTTATCAATGGAACTTCTTTTCTTCACTACTTTAAAATTCCTGAGAGCCATGCTTTCTTTAATGAGTGGATTATATGGCATTTTATAAATTTCTCTGACATCCTTATCGGATCATTTTTTTTTTTTTAAAGATTTTATTGGGGAATTGGCGGAGGGGAACAGCGTTGGGGAATCGGGGAAGGGGAACAGACAAGTTGTTGTCTTTTTGTTCCTCAGTTCAGTTGCGGAGGATGTTGCTTCACTGTTGGTATCGTCATTGCGCTCCTCCCGGATGAGGCAGATCGGTCGCTGGCCTCTGGATGTCGCTCACCGCGGCTATTGGCAGCTCACGCTTGGCTGCCAGCCGCTCACGCTGGCTGCGGGCCACTTACTGTAGCCCATGGCAGCCCACTGCAGCAGGGGCTGCAGCCCACACCATCACCGGGGCTCACACAGCCCAGCTCCAGGTGGAGCTGTTGTTAGCTGTAGAGGGCAGTGTCACTGGCCCTCATGTGGGATCCGAACCGGGGCCGCTGGCATCCCAAAACCAGCGCCCAACCAATGCGCCACTCGGCCGGCCCCTTATCGGATCATTTTGATACTACTGTAAGATAGTTTTCTCTTATCCATAATACAAGATGATTCCAAGAGCTCACCCAATCTTATCGTTAATGTCGAAGACTGGTTTCATTAAAGCTTGTTGTATCAGCTTTAGTTGGTGATTCTATTTCCGGAGAGTAGGAAAATGTGTTTGTTTCTTCTCTTCTCTGTAGAAGTATTCTGAGGCAAACCCTACCTCAGTAAGTGGAACTTTCATCTACTCAATGGACAAGCCTCCCTCTTCATCACCCCTCATGGTCCTTCCATCACTTATTCCTATCCATTTTACTTCCTCAACAACGATCAAATCTATCCTCTTCTCATCTCTTGCCAGGGCCGTTGAAAGAGCTTCCTAACTAGACTCTTTCCTGTAATCTTGTTCCCTTCTGATCATTCACTATCTGATCCTGTTCTTCCTTTGCTTAAAAATTCTTCAGTAACTTCTTTTTGTTCTTAGGATAACCGATCCTTAACCTCAATTTCCTTCCCCACATCCAGGCTTAACCATCCTGGTCTTCTTCCAGTTCCTTGAATGTACCTCATTCCTTTGTGATTAAAGGCCATTGCAAATCTGTTCTTTATGTCTGGATGGCTCTTCCCTCCACTCCCCTTTCACTTGGGTATCTTCTATGCTCCCTTCCTATTAGAGCACTTCCATGAATGCCTCCCCAAAACCCCAGACTAGGTCAGATCTCCCTCATTATTGCTCTCATATTGTCCCTGCAGTTTTCCTTTGTAACACATAGTAGGTTTGAGGATCTGTAGACTTGTGGATTGTTATTGAAAATTCAAAGACAGCAGAGATTATACCATTTTGCTTATTATTCTATCTGCAGCCATAAGGATAGTACCTGGTAGAGTAGGTGCTCAATAAATATTGTTGAGTAAGTAAATGAATGCCTCTTACATATAATATGCAATGAATATGAGAAAATAAACACCATTCACAGCCCACCGTGTCTGGCCAGGATCAGCTCCAGCCTTAATTAACTTTATTGAAACACTTTCCTGCATTAAAATAGCATATATTTTCAGTCTCTTAGGGTGCTTCCAACTGGGAACCAGTCTTAAGATCAAGAAGACTCAGATTTCTGATGTATGGTTTGGGCATTTATGTTTTCAGTGATCACTTCATTTCATATGTAAGGAAATTGTCAGGAGACCAGAGGCATGTCCGAGTAGAAAGGTGGAGCAGCACAGACCAGGGAGTACTGAGAGAGCCAGGGCCAGGTCCTAATTAAGATCAGAGGCAAGAGGGCATTTAAGGGACCAAATGACTTCAATAGTAGCAGAAAAGACATTAAGAGGTAAATAGGGAAATGTCAAAGATTAATGGAGGATACTGGTTAGAGATAATGAGTTATTTTCACTAATAGTAACTCTTCCTAAAGGGAGACACATTTGTTTTTCTAATAGCAGTGATCTAAAGTCTCTTTTACACCCATCCAGCATTGTCCATTTTCTGAAGGACTTCTGCAGGAATGGAAAAGAAAGTTCTTTATTTCAAGAGCTGAGACAGTTGAGATCCTGGTTATACTTAAGCAGAGGCAGATTTTATTGACTTACAGAAGCACTTAAGTGTAGTGAATTAGCTTTGATTTTATTTTTTTTAAACATACTTCGTGGGCCTAAATATCTTATTAAAAGCAATACGATACTACATTAAGAGAGTAAACAAGTGTCTTGGGAAATCATGCCTATAACGAATTAAATTTATAGGCTAGTATTTCAAAGTGGCAACTGGAGGAATCTAAATGGAACACCTGGGACTCTGAGCAGTGCATTGGACTTGGAATTTAACCATAATCTGATGTCTCCTGGTTCCCTTATCCTAAATACTCTGTTCTCCAATTAGAGATTGGTTTTGTTCTTCAGGTCTTCATTTTTACATCATTGCACACCTCCTGTGTTGTTGTTGACTAATAAATATTCTGCCTTATCTCACTATTTAATCATTCTGGGACACTTTTCCAGGCTTATCCAACATTTGTGAAGAGCAGTGGGTAAAAGTGAGCAGAGATCACTCCAGAAATTCTTAATGAAGAAGAAAATATACAGAAATACTTAGAGTATCTCCACTAAGGCCTTATGATGATTTTCTAGACTGAAGAGAATGAAATCACGCAGTACTTTTTGTATCACTACGTAGGTTTCTTTCTGGTCAATAATATTGGTGATGATTCCAGATTCCCCATCTCCTCCTCCCATCCCTTTCCCCCACCTCTACCCCAACCATGAGGACTAAACTATTTTCAACCTTGAAGAAGGCTTCCTCTTTTAAGCCATGGAAAGCTGATTTCAAGTCCCAGTCCCTTGCCTCAACAATTGACTCGAGTGATCTATCCCCACTCCTGGGACTAGAACCCAAACCATTATGGACCTATGTCTACCTATAAAAGCCCAGGGCTGTAGGAGCTGCATGAACATGCCATGAGAAGCAAATTTAACCCTTTGTGTAAGCAGTTTCTGTACTGTCCAAAATAAAGCTTAGTCAATGGCAATTTCATGAACAGTACTTTGCCAGTACAGTTCCACATTCCTTTAAGCAAACTTAACCTGCAAAAATTCATGTTTAGTCAATAGAATGAGGCTGAAAAAACTATTTGTCTTAAAGGCAAGAAAAGTTGACCACCCATTTCACTTAAAAATCAACTTCCCAGTAAAGGTTTTAAAAACTTTTTACTATGAAATAAAACACAGATACAGAACACCATGCAAACCAAATGCGTAATAAATTAAGGTGAACACCACAGTGACAGTCTGAATGTATCTTCTCCAAAATTCATATGTCGAAGGCCTGATCCCCAATATGATAGTATTTGGAGGCGATTTAGGTCATCGGGGTGGAGCTTTGCTGAATGGCACTAGTACCCTTGTAAGAAGAGACAGAGAGGACGAGATCTCTCTCTCTCTCTCTCTGCCATGTGAGGACACAGTAAGAAGACAACCATCTGTAAACCAGTAAGAGGGCTCTCAGCAGAACCCAACCATACTGGCACCCTGACCTTGGAGTTCTCAGTCTCTAGAACTGTGAGAAATAAATGTTTGTTGTTTTAGCCACCATTCTATAGTAATTTGTTACAGAAGCCTGAACTGACCAAGACAACCAACCACCTAGATCATGAAATAGAGCTTTGCCCCTCATTCCAGAAGCCCCACACGTGTGCCCCAACTCAGTCATAGCCCTTTCCAGTGACTAAAATCAGAAGAACTTTTATAGTTCTTTCTTTAATTTTTCTTTTCATTTCTTTTCTTTTCCTTTCATTTTTCTTTTTATAATTTTATCACCAAAATGTGCATTCCTAGATACTATGTATAGTTTAGTGTTTTTTCCTAGTGTATTTTAAATTAATCAATTTCTAATTAACTTATCATTTTTTTAGGGAAAATCTAATAAATGAAAGAAGGTATTCCTGAAGTCCACTTCCCTTTTCCATTGTAGTAAAGGCATTCGTGGACTGGGTCTTGTGTTACCCTTATTCTTAAAGTCATGGAGAATGGCCTAAGCAATTTGCTTCCCTTGTTTGTATAGACATGTAAAGGGCATGACAATAGGTGTGACTGACTATCTCCAAAGAGAAAATGGAGAGAAAGAAAAGGGATACACTTGATGGAGAAAATCTTATAAGACAAAGGAATATATTTTCAGCTATCTACTATTAGTAAGTATGACAGTATGAGGGTAGAAGGACAGAAGGGGGGAAGGGAGATAATGTCTCATCATACAGTTCTCAATTTTCTTAGAATCTCTGAATTCTACAAAGCATAAATCTTATGAAAAGAGTAAATGGCAGATGAAAGATATAGGACTAGGAGTCAGGATGTGGTCATTGCAAACATACTCTCCCCCATCTCAGAGAGAGATTATCAATACAAAAAATATAAGAGAAATAAAAATCACCAAATGAGTAGTTCGGATAGGGCTAATGGTATTATATAAAGGACAGTTCTTAAAGACTTAGTTGGCATAAAAATTTTAAAGTGAAATTAGATATAAAAGTAAATACCATCTTTTCTACAGCCCTTTTGAAAAGTACAAGAACTCCCTCAGTTTACACATAAATTGTATTCCAAAAGTTTATTTTAAATTGGTTCATAGAAACCTAGAATGCATTTCTCCAGAGAAATAATATTGTAAATAGGGAAGAGATTTTTAGGTTAGATCACAAAATATCATTTAACTTATAATTGATGAAATGTACATTTATAATGAAAAATAGCAGAAGTTGTTACAGTACAGTTTATAAACGTAAAACCCAATATTGAATAATACATTTTTTTAAAATCTTGAATGTGATGCTTCATGAAAATCATATTATCACAGGCTGATATGGAAGTTGATGAAAAGTTTTATAGTGATTTAAATAGGGTTTGGATATTTTCAGGGACTTTATACATGACTCGCTAATTTTTTATTTATCCTTGCTTCAAGGCATGTTGCTTTCATGTTAATGGAAACCAGCATATAACTAGACCTGATCTTATGCACATTAGCTATAATTTGGATAATTTTTTGTGTTTACAAGTTGCATAAAGAGTGAGAGAGGGAGAAAGGAAAAGATGATGAAAATGTTTTGAGTTGGGAAAAAATTGTATGAAGAGATAGGAGGATTAAAAAAATGTGTGGGATGGGCCGGCAGAGTGGTGTGGTGGTTAAGCGCTGGCTTGGGATGCCAGCGGCCCCGGTTCGGGTCCCACATATGCGGGCCAGTGACACTGCCCTCAAAAAATAAATAAATAAATAAATAATTGGGGATTCCAAAAAATTTAAAAAAAAAATGTGTGGGACATGGAACATTTTCCAAGATAGACCACATGTTAGGCCACAAAACAAGTCTTAACAAATTTAAGAAGATTGAAATCATATCAAGTGTCTTCTCTGACCACAATGCTATGAAACTAGAAATCAATTATAAGAAGAAATCTGGGAAGCTTACAAATATATGGCAGCTAAATAACATGCTACTAAATAGTGACTGGGTCAAAAATGAGATCAAGGAGGAAATCAAAAGATACTTCGAGACAAACGAAAATGAAAACACCACAATCCAAAATCTCTGGGATGCAGCGAAAGCAGTCCTAAGAGGGAAGTTCATAGCAGTGCAGGCCTACCTAAAGAAGGAAGAAAAATCTCAAATCAACAGACTATCTTTTTTTTTTTTTGAGTGCTCTTTATTTTTTTGAGGGCAGTGGCAGTGTCACTGGCCCTCACATGTGGGACCCAAACCGGGACTGGTGGCTTCCCAGGCTAGTGCTTAACTACCCCTCCACTTGGCCGGCCCTCAACAGACTATCTTTATACCTAAGGGAACTTGAAAAGGAACAGCAAAACAAGCCTAAAGGGAGTATAAGGAAGGAAATAATAAAGACCAGAGCAGAAATAAATGAAATAGAGAACAAAAAACAATACAAAAGATCAATGAAACCAAGAGTTGGTTTTTTGAAAAAATAAAATCGACAAACCCTTAGCCAGACTAATCAAGAAAAACAGAGAGAGGACCCAAATTAATAAAATCAGACATGAAAGAGGAGAAGTGACAACAGATACCACAGAAATACAGAAAATTTTAAGAAAATTCTATGAGCAACTATATGCTAACAAATTCAACAATTTGGAAGAAATGGATAAATTTCTAGAAGCATACAATCTACCAAGTCTGAGCCAAAAAGAAACAGAAACTCTGAACAGACTAATTACTGCCAAAGAAATTGAATCAGTAATCAACAATCTCCCAACAAAAAAAAGCCCTGGACCAGATGGCTTCACAGGTGAATTTTACAAAACATTTAAAAAAGAATTAATACCTATTCGCCTCAAACTATTCCAAAAAATACAGAAGGAGGGAAGGCTCCCAAACTCTTTCTATGAAGCCACTATCACCCTGATTCCTAAGTCAGACAAAGATATTACAAAAAAGGAAAACTACAGGCTGATATCCCTAATGAACATAGATGTAAAATTTCTCAACAAAATACTAGCAAACCAAATTCAGCATCTCATTAAAAAGATCATACACCACGATCAAGTGGGATTCATTCCTGGTGTGCAAGATTAGTTCAATATCCGCAAATCAATTAACGTAATACATCACATTAACAAAATGAAAAATAAAAATCATATGATCATATCAATAGTTGCAGAAAAAGCATTTGACAAAATCCAGCAGCCATTTATGATAAAAACTCTTAGCAAAATGGGAATAGTGGAATCATATCTCAACATAATAAAGGCTGTATATGATAAGCCCACAACAAACATCATACTCAATGGGGAAAGGCTAAAAGCTTTCCCTTTAAGATCAGGAACAAGACAAGGTTGCCCACTTTCACCACTTCTATTTAACATAGTTCTGGAAGTTCTAGCCACAGCAATCAGACATGAAAATGAAATAAAAGGCATCCAAATTGGAAAAGGGGAACTAAACTTGTCATTATATGCAGAGGACATGATATTATATATAGAGAATCCCAAAGACTCCACCAAAAAACTGCTAGAACTGATAAACGAATTTGGTAAGGTAGCAGGATACAAAATTAATATTCAGAAATCAGTTGCATTTCTATACACCAATAATAAACTATCAGAAGAAGAAATCAGGACATCAATCCCTTTTACAATTGCTTCAAAAACAATAAACTATCTAGGAATCAATTTAACTAAAGTAAAAGACCTGTATGCAGAAAATTATGAGACACTGAAGAGAGAAATCAAAGAAGATACAAATAAATGGAAATACATACCATGCTTATGGATAGGAAGAATTACTATAGTTAAAATGTCAATACTACCTAAGGCAATATATAGATTCAATGCAATTCCAATCAAACTACCAAGGACATTTTTCTCAGAAATAGAACATAGAATCCTAAAATTTATATGGAACCACAAAAGACCCCGAATAGCCACAGCAATCTTGAGAAATAAGAACAAAGTGGGAGGCATCACACTACCTGACATCAAAACAAATTACAAGGTTACAGTAATCAAAACAGTATGGTACTGGCATAAAAACAGACACATAGACCAATGAAACAGAATAGAGAGCCCAGGAATAAACCCATCCATATATGGTCATTTAATCTATGACAATGGAAGCAAGAATTTACATTGGAGTAAAGATAATCTATTTAATAAATGGTGCTGAGAAAATTGGACTGACACGTGCAAAGAAATGAAAATGGACCACCTTAAGGACCACTTACACCAAATACGGGAACAAACTCAAAATGGATTAAAGACTTAAATGTAAGACCTGAAACCATAAAACTCCTAGAAGAAAACATAGGGAGTAAGTTTGCAGACATTACCCTGAGAAATACTTTTACTGATATATCCTCTCAGGCAAGGGAAATAAAAGAAAAAATGAACATATGGGATTACATCAAACTTAAAACTTTTTTCACAGCAAAGGAAATCATCAATAAAACAAAAAGGCAGCCTACTGAATAGGAGAAGAGATTTGCCAACGATATATCTGATAAGGGGTTGATATCCAAAATTTATAGAACACTAATGAAACTCAACACCAAAAAAACAACCCAATTAAAAAATGGGCAGAGGATATGAAGAGGCATTTCTCTAAAGAGGACATACAGATGGCCAACAAGCATATGAAAAAATGTTCAACCTCACTAATCATCAGAGAAATGCAAATAAAAACCACAATGAGATACCACCTCACTCCGGTCAGAATGGCTATCATCAATAAATCAACAAACAACAAGTGCTGGTGAGGGTGTGGAGAAAAGGGAACCCTGGTGCACTGTTGGTGGGACTGCAAATTGGTGCAGCCATTATGGAAATCAGTATGGAGGTATCTCAAAAAACTGGAAATGGAATTGCCGTATGACCCATCAATTCCACTCTTTGGTATCTACCCAGAAGAATCCAAGATGCTAATTCAAAAAAATATATGCACCCCTATGTTTAATGCAGCACTATTTATAATAACCAAGACTTGGAAACAACCAAAATGCCCATCGCAAGATGACTGGATTAAGAAACTGTGGTACATTTATACAATGGAGTATTACTCCACTATAAAGAATGAAATCGTACCATTTGCAACGATATGGATGGACCTAGAGACTATTATGTTAAGTTAAATAAGTCAGTCGGAGAAAGACAAATACCAATATGATCTCACTGATATGTGGAATCTGAAAAACTGAATGAATGAGCAAAGGAAACAGAAACAGTCTCATAGATATAGAGGAAAAAGAGGGTTGCTAGTTGGGAGGGGGGTGGGGATGAGGGAGAAGGGGAAGGGATTAGACAGCATAAGTAGGTAACTACAATATTGCTACAGGGATATGAAAGACAGTTCGGGGAATATAATAATGTTGTAAATATTTTGTGGGGTGTCAGATGGTCACATGTCTTCTTAGGGAGACCACTTCATGGATGGAGTAGAGGCTTTATCACTGCACTGTATACCTGAAATTGATGTTCTATAATATTGTATGCCAACTGTAATTGAATATATAGATAGTCACGGGATGTGGATTATACTGTGGAAGGGAGTCAAAGGAATTGTAATAGATATGTATGATATGGGGGGGAAGAGTGGGGTGGAGAATTGGGGGAGGGGGTTTGTCACTTTGAGGAGTAAAAAATATAACTATTGCACTGTGTTGTACACCTGAAGCTAATTTTTTTTAAATGTTTATTTCACAATAAAAGAATTTTAAAAAATGTGTGGGAATTGTGAACTTAAACTTTTAATAGTAAATGTGCTTTACTTTTACAATGAAAAAATTAAAATTTTCTTTTCTAAAGAATGTGTAGAATGAGGAAAACTTTGCCTGAGGTGGTATTAACTAAATTGGAGTTTAGGAGGGCGATGGGTCATCTCTTTTTATGGGGCAATTGAAGCAATGGAAGTGGATGGGAAATCCCAGAGAGACTTCATAACATAAGGAAAGAAATTAGAAGAAGAAACCCTGGGGAACAGCAACATTTCAAGGGATGGAAAAGAGAAAGAGTCTGAAATAGTAGACAAGAGACACACCAGAGAGCATGATATCTTGAAAGCCAACATGGAACAATGTTTAAGAAGGAAGTTGTTGTCCATGGTGTCAGCCCACAGAGATGAGGAGAGATGCTGAAAGGTGGAGGGTGCTCATTGGCATGGCCAAAAAAGACCAATTCCAGGACTCTCCAACTTGATTCCTGGGAAAGACTTCCCCTGCTCACTGACAAGATGGTGGTCACTGACAAGAATGTTAGTGCCTGTTAGGTAAGGTCCCTCCCCTCATAAGAGACAACCTTATCATTACAGGCCCACAGCATTCTACACACTGATCATAAATTTCATGTAATAAAACTAATCACATAATCAATGCCAGGAGGACCATTTTCTCACACACAAGGCCAAAGTCACAGTTAGCTTTCTCCCTCCAAAGATGGTTTAGAAAGATTGTGATGAACCAACAGTGTATGAATTAGGAGGATGCTAGCCTAGAACAACCTAGGAAAAATGTGTGGGCCTATTTCTGGGCTCTTTGTTCTTTGCACCGGTGTATCTTTTTTTCTTTGCATCAATACCACACTGTCCTGATTACTGTAGCTTTATAATAATTTTAAAAAAAATTTTTTTTAAAGAATTTATTAGGGAATTGGGGGAGGGGAACAGCGTTGGGGAATCGGGGAAGGGGAACAGACAAGTTGGTGTCGTTTTGTTCTTCAGTCTAGTTGTGGAGGACGTTGCTTCACTGGCCCATGTTAGTATCGTCATTGCACTCTTCCCGGATGAGCAGATCAGTCGCCGGCCTCTGGATGTCACTCACCGCAGCTATTGGCCACTCACGCTGGCTGCTGGCCACTCACTGTAGCCTATGGCAGCCCACTGCAGCAGGCACTGCAGCCCACACCATCGCCAGGGCTCACCAGCCCAGCTCCAGGTGGAGCTGTTGTTAGCTATACAGGGCAGTGTCACTGGCCCTCATATATGGGATCCGAACCCGGGGCCGCTGGCATCCCAAAACCAGCTCTTAACCAATGCACCACTCAGCCAGCCCTAAAAATATTTTTATTGGGGATTATTGGAGAACAGTGTGTTTCTCCAGGACCTATCAGCTCCTAGTCAAGTAATTGTTTCAGTCTAGTTGTAGAGGGCGCACCACAGTGGCCCATGTGGGGATCAAACCGGCAACCTTGGTGTTATGAGAACTGCGCCCTGCTCTCTAACCACCTAAGCTAACCGGCCGTCCCTATAACACATTTTTTTAAAAAAAATTTAAGATTTATTGGGGAATTGGGGGAGGGGAACAGCGTTGAGGAACCGTGGAAGGGGAACAGACAAATGGTTGTCCTTTGTTCACTGCCCATGTTGGTATTATCATCGAGCTCTTCTCTGGTGAGGCAGATAGGATGCCGGCTTCTGGATGGCCGCTCACAGCGGTTCTTGGCAGCTCACACCGGCTGCCAGCTGCTGATGCTGGCTGCCAGCCACTCACTGTAGCCTATGGCAGCCCACTGCAGCAGGGGCTGCAGCTATGCTGTCCCTGGGGACTCACAGCAGCCCAGCTCTAGGTGGAGCTGTTGTTCACCATCTTAGCTTTAGAGGGCAGTGTCACTGGCCATCATATGTGGGACCCAAACCAGGGCTGCTGGTGTCCCAAGCCAGCTCTTAACCAACACGCCACTCAGCTGGCCCTATAATACATTTTAAATTAGGTAGTATTCATCCTCTAAATTTGCTCTTCTTTTGCAAAATCATTCTGCCTGTTCTAGGTTCTTTGAATTGCCATGTGAATTTTAGAATCAGTTTGTTAATCTCTTCAAAAAAGCCGAGATTTTACCTAAATTGCACTGAGTATGCATAGATTTGGGCAGAATTGATATCTTAAAAAGACTGAGTCTTAAGTCTCATGAACATAATATATTCCTCCATTTGTTTAGGTCCTCTTTAGTTTTCTTAGCAATGTTTTATGGTTTTCAGTGCAATTGTTAGTTTTTAATACTGCTGATCATTTGCATGTGAAGTGATATCTCATTGGGGTTTTAGTGCAAGTTCCTGATCACCACTGAGATCAAGCACCTTTCCAGTGTTTATTGAGCCTTCAGGTTTCCTCTTTTCTGGATTGCTTTCATATTGGCCCTGCATTTTATTTACCAAGAATATCTCTGTCTGAGTGATCTTGTGGTCTTCTATTTTTTATCTATTTTTTGTTTTTATTGGTAGTTGAAATTTTTTTTTTCCCCTTTGGCTCTTGAATTCTGAAATAGAAATTCAGACTCCGGGGCAAATAACTCTCCATCTTTTCAGTCCCTGTTAACTTGACCCTCTCTTAATTTCTGCCAGTAGGATGTTCTGCTCTTTCTCGTGTGCCCTGGCATACTCCAACTTTGATAACTTTTGAGAGCTCTGATTTGAAAGCAGAGCACAAGGCCACTTCACTTGTCAGTGTCCCTGGGTCGATGCCTAGTTTATCTCCTTGCTCAGTTAATCTGTTCTCATTCTTCATGGTTCACTGCTATGGACATTCTGCAATTCTGTTCCAACTGAGCACATTAAAAGAGAAAAATCCACGTCACTGGGCAGAGCTTGGGTGGCCTGGGGTTCTCACCTTTGAGGCAGCAGGCATCTTGGCAGCTTGACCAGCAACTCTGGGAGACAGTTGTCATAAGGCACCAGGGGTTCAGTCCTTGTTCAGTGAACTTGCTTTGAGCAGTGAAAGGGGTCTGCATATAACAATTTCTCAAGAAAGTGTTGTTGAGGTTGATTTTGATTTAAAAAGTAGCCCTTTGATTTTTGTGGGCTACAGAGTAGACTTTCAGTGATTTCGAAGTCAGAGTGCTACATGGATCTGGTGGTGTCTTACAGAATATTCTTCATGCATATTAGAATGCATACATAGTTAAGTTTTGCTTTTCAGTATTTCGAACATTTGTTGAGTACCGATTGCATGCCAAGTATTGTGTCAGCGACCTAAACTATCAAGATGAGGATGGCATGGGCCTTCCCGTGACAAGCTTACAGAAGGCAGAATATAGGTAGGAGTTAACGAACTCCAATGCTTTCTCAAAGAGAGAAAGAAAAGGGAAGGAAAAGGTAGAGATGGGACCATTCTAAGACACAAAAAGCAAGCAGTCTTTACTTACAGAAACTTGGCTAGGAAGGATAGAGCTAGAAAATTAAATGAATGCCTTTAATGTGATTTCTGTTCAACTGGACAGGAGACCAAAAAGAGAAAGATACTAAAATAAGTTGGCAACCAGAGATTTTTGTTCCCAAACCCTTGCTCATACTGTTCTCTTCCTAGAATGCTTTCCATGACCCATTTCATTTGGCCAATTCCCACTTTTCCTTAAGAACTCATCTTAGATTTTATTTCTTATGGGAAGGCTTTCCTCCTTACCTCCCACTTTGGCTAGGGGCCCTCTTATGTGCTTTCATAGTACCGTCCCATGTATCCTGACTGTTCCACTTACCACACTGCAATGAAAGTGCCTCTTTGTCTCCTCCCAGTATATCAGAGACTTATCTTGCTCATAGTGTATCCAGTGTCCAGCACTGTTTAAGGCTCATGGTGGGCACTCAGTAAATACCAGATGAATCAATGAATAAACAATGAACTATCTGATAAGTAATGAACAAACAAATGAACAAATGCCAGAGGGAGGAGGGGGTTTAGCCCAGAGAAAGAAAAGGCCTAAATATGAGAATAAAGCTGAGGGCTCTGAGGCTGGAGGGATAAACACCCATGAGAAAGAGAGTGACAGTAGTAATTTGGAGGAGAGTCTCATTTTCATTTCACTAATGATGGTGGTTGGCTCCAATTTCCTCCACAGTTCAGGTTAAAGATTTGACCAGAATTATTAAAAATGGATTATGTGCCTAGTTGTGTTCTAGGTACACTGGGAATTATGCCCATAGAGCACTTACAGGTTGGGCTGGTGACTTCTGTTATCTAGGATAAAAGTTTATTAAGAAAAACAGGGTCAAGACCTAGATCTCCCCTCTGGATTGAACTGTCCTCTTAAGCAACACCCTTCAGAAATGGTTGTTCAAATGGCTCTGAATCAACTCATCCAAGTGATGATTCTCTATCTGGGGGAAGTGCCTGGTTCAAACCCAAATTCACCATAGCTGTGACCTTTCACTGGTGTTAGCTGTGCACTGACCTCTAAAAAATGTTAATTTGATATGTTTAACAGGATTCTAACATACTGAAACAGTGGGCTAAAATCAACAAAAGGAAATGTACTAGGTATATTAAGTCCTGCATTTAGTCTAAGCAATTAATTGCACAAGTAGAAAATTGGGGAGGTCTCCTTAGTAAACGAATGCTTCAGATGGGGTTCTAGATATCCACAAATTGAGTAAGGCCAATGGTATAAATTTTTCCAAAACCAAATACAGGTTAAGGGACATAAAACATTCAGATCTAGATTTTATAGCTTTACTATATTATAAGGCTGTAATATATTTGGAAAATCATGCTCAGTATGATCTTCTCAGTTCAAGAACTTTAGCAAACTAGAGAATAACATGGGATATTCACCAAGATCTAGAAATAAGTCATGTGAAGATTCAGTTAAAAGCATTAGGCATTCAGTCTGAAGAAGGGAAGGCATGGAAGACATGGCATAGTATCAAGTATCTGAAGGGCCATTGTGTGGAAGTCTGGGCAGAGGTTATCTCAGTGCCTTCAGAAGCAGAACTAGGGTCAGTGAGTAGAAGTTACAGGAAAACATCTCTTCTTGGTGTGAAGAAGAACCTGCCACAATCAAAGCTGTTCAAAGGTGGAGAGGATTATTTCTATGAGTTGGTGAGCTCCACTCTGTTACTCAAGTGGAGACTGGAAAGGCATAACCCTGAGCTTAGGACTGTGCAATTGTGTAGGTTGGTTAGTACAAAAGGGCAACTGGCTAAGGGGGCAACTAAGGCTGAAATCTGGCCAGTGCTGTAGTAACTATGTCGTGCATCCTGGCATAGGCCACCCAGAGGAAGAGGTACCTTTTTAGAGTTTCCCTGAAGATACCCCAGGTCTAGCAGATACAGAGACATTTCCTTATCAGCTGAGAGATCAGATCAATAAGTGCTAACTTCCTGCCAACTCTCATCATCATTGGTCTATGGTCACGGTTATATTTAATCAAAACTGAAAAAAATAAGAAATTCCAAGCAAAAAAAATTCATTTAACCCAGAGAAGCATAATTCAGTTACACTTTTCAGCGATTGATGCACTTGAAGGCCTCCTTAACTCCATCCCACGTGACATTTTGTGACATGCTGCTGCTGGCTGCGAGGAAGGAGGGATGGGGCTGAATGGTCTTCCATGCCTGGCAAGCTTACGTCTTTACAAAGTGTGAGCTCTGCTACGTCCGAGCCATATTCAGTGCTTGTCCTATCTTTCTTTGGAAATGAAGCACCATTAAAATGCTTTCCACTGAAAATTCTTGTATTTAAATGTGAAATTTTAAAAGAACATAAAGTTGTACGTATATCATTTCAACTCTGTTGCACAGACATCTTCTTGAACAAAAGACAACAAAATAGTAAGAGACCTACTCTCTGAGGGATGGGATAATAGGTGATGTTTTTATGCGGGATTTTTATGCATTTTATAAACAGTATCCAAATACTGTGGCCCATGTGGGGATTGAATCGGCAACCTTGGTGTTATCAGCACCACACTCTAACCAACTTAACTAACTGGCCACCCCTACTATCCAAATACTTTAAAAGAATCTTTCCTTTAAATATATAAAAACTATACATTTAAAATGTTTTATTTCACCTTATATCTCCACATATAATACAAAAAGAAAAATATTCTCTTCTTATTTTACTGCCCATGACCCAAACTTGTCTGTAATTCTGAGCTAATGCATTGAGTCAGTTCAGTAAATTATTCCTAGTATGTCTCAGTTGATTGTTGAAATACAGGAGTATCCTAGTAACACAAAAGAACTTGAATTTCTGAGGAACCCAAATTTCATCTTCGCATCCTGTCAGCAGCTTACTCACCAACAGGATTCACACCTTTTACATCCTCATTTCTTCGACCACATTACTACAATATGCTACCAAAACAAACCCAGTGCAATTAAAATCCTTTGGGGAGAAAAAAGACACCTCATGTACTGAAGAAATGCTCCTGGAAATGGGCTTCAGGAACAGATGGGGCAAATGCTCCATCTAAGAAGAGTGAGTTTGCCGAGCCACCACCCTGGAGGAGGCATGAGATGGAAACAACCATTTGATGCAGCACTTTGGGCTCCTCTTGAGTTGCGTCCTCCCTCCAGGCCTATGTCAGAAGAGGAACATTTCAAAAACAGAGGATGGAAGCATGAAGCAGTTAGCAAGAGCAAATTGTTGCAAGTGCTGGCAGCAGATAGGCCACGAGCATCCAGGACAGAAACCTGGGTAGTCTCTGGGAATAGAGATTTATTTTAAAAGAGATCTCCACCTAGTTCTAGTTTTAATTTTAGCACTCCCTTTATCTAGTTCATCAGTCACATTACAGTGTCATCATTGCAGGAAATTAAGCACAGCATCAATTGCCCCCTTTTCTTCCACCTTCCGTTTTGTGATCTGCATCTTTGTCAAGTGGAGTTTGTGCCTCAGCCGGGACGCTCTTGCAACTTGCGTGTACGCAGCAGTCTGCTTTGACTTTACTTGTGTTGATCCAGCTACCTCACTACAGGGCAGGTTAGCTCAACAGCATGTCCCAAAAGCCAAGACACCACCAGGACAGAAATTTGCCACAAGTTCCTGCAGCCTCCTATTGAAAAACCACCCTCACTATGGGGAAGGGACAGAAAAACTAGCAACGATTAAAGCCAGGTGGCAGCTTTCTTAATGAAAGCAGGCTGAGGGAGGAGGCTGCTTATGTTAGAAAGCAGGAGAAATAAAATTTCATATCTCCAACGAAAGCATATTTATAACCATTATAGTTCTTACCTCCAAAAAAATCTCAGGACAGAGGTAGTCATTCATCGTCTCTTAACCGGCAATCGATCCAGTTAACTATTGTATTATAGGCCCTTCCTATTTCCACAATCACAGGTTTATCAGTGGCCTATGTTCTGTCTGAAAAGTCTCATGGATTTGGTTATAGGCAACATACAGTGCTCTCAGGGCCCAGTTACAGTCATTTATTGGCTAAGACATTTAAAATAAGTCCTTTTTAAGAAGACCTTTCATGTTTTTGAGCATTCTGTGATAAGTTTCAGGAAGCAAAAGACTGCAAAATTGGGCCGGCTGAGTGGCACGGTGGTTGAGCGTTGGCTTGGGAAGCCAGCGGCCCCGGTTCAGTCCCACATATGAGGGCCAGTGACACTGCCCTAAAAAAAAAAAAAAAAAAAAAAAAAGACTTGCAAAATTTATATGTAGAAATTCTACTAACTTACATAGAGAAATTCCACTGGGGGGTTGGGGGAGGACCATTTCTGTCTTGTTCATTATTCGTGTCCTCAGAACCTGGGCCCAGTAGGTGTTGAGTAAATAATTGTGGAACGAATGATCTGCATGGCTATAAAATTCTGAATAATTAAAGAATCACGCATTTTAAACCTCTCTTTGGGGTGCCTGTAGCAAATTATATCCTTCCGTCTAAATCCATATTAAGGCCTATAGATATAATCAGTCCTCATTTACCCACAGGTCTGTCTTACCCCGTGAAACATAAAACAATGTTACTTCAGGCACAAATTCAGAATAAAAGCACAACTTACAGGATTTCGGTGACAGCAAAGGTTTTTCAGTGTCTTTCAGTTATTAACTTTAAAGTTCTATTGTTTTTTCCCTGGAAAAATAATTTGTTTTCTTGAGATATAATTGGCACATAACATATTATTAGCTTCAGCTGTACAACATAGTGATTTAATGTATGTATATATTGTAAAATGATCACCCAGTAAGTCTAGTTAACATCCATCACCACACATAGTTACTATTTTTTTTCCTTGTGACAAGAACTTTTAAGATCTACTCTCTTAGCAATTTTCAAATATACAATTCAGTGTTATTCACTAAAGTCACATGCTATACATTATATCCCCAGGGCTATGGGTTTGGGGTCGGCCCGTTTGGCATCTCCATCCTTCCTACCAAGTCTCCACGTGGCCTCTTCTTTATATCAATTTTAAACTTCTTGATACAATTTTTTCCCTAAACAATGTAAGAATAAATAATTGCAGAATGATAGTGTCTATAACAAAAGAAGTCTTTTTGCAATTTAGGAAAAGCTTGTGAAACACAGGAATGCCTTTTTTCCTCAAAGTACAAAGAGAAGACTAATTTCCTTTAGCCGG
The DNA here is from genome assembly GCA_033961575.1 of Aselliscus stoliczkanus. Classification (NCBI taxonomy): domain Eukaryota; kingdom Metazoa; phylum Chordata; class Mammalia; order Chiroptera; family Hipposideridae; genus Aselliscus; species Aselliscus stoliczkanus. The sequence goes on along the minus strand of CM066732.1, from coordinate 98,090,947 downwards.
TAAAATCACCCTGCATATTCCATACACATGCATACCCAGTAGAATAAGATAGATAGATAGATAGATAGATAGATAGATAGATAGATAGATAGATAGATAGATTCCAGTTATTCTATTAAAACCACCTTTAGGAAAGCTACAAGCACCTCATGTACAATAAATGGACTGTCATCACTCCAGCTTGGAAAAAAGAAACATACAGAAAGGAAGTCAGGAGAACAAAAAGAAATGTGTTTCATTTTTCATGTACTTACTGGAGGTAGCTTGAAAAAAATGAAATTCCCAGGAAATTCTTCTGAGAAAGAGGGTCAATTGTTTTGCTCTTCACTTTCTCACATCTCGGGTAAGAAAAGGAGTGCTCTGTAAGGCAACATATTGGGTTGTCGGAAAAGTCATAATGCATTTTTTCTGTTTTTGTTGCAAAAATGTGTCATGACTTTTCCTACAACCTAGTATATTCCTCCGTTTTTCAATTAAAGCTAAAGATAGAAAATATTCCATGTGTAAGGAATACAGCTGATTTTGAGTTCTCCTTAAAAATATTACCTGGGCCTTAAAAGGAATCATGATTCAATTTGGAGGATTTGCTTCAAATCATTGAGGGTGGGTAGAATACGGGTGAGACAAGATTGGTTGTGAGTTTATCATTGATGAAGCCGAGTGATATGGTATATGGGAGTTCATTATACTATTTATTCTCCCTACTTTTGTGTGTTTTTGAAATTTTCCGTAAAAAAACAAAAACAAAACTAAAACTAAAAAATGATGAACCTCCAAATGGAAAAAAACATTTTTTGAGATTAGTATGGTAAACAGCAGATATAGAGAATATGGAATCAGAAGCCCATTTATAGGAAGTCTCAATCCCAAAATGTACTGACAGTTTGACCTTGTGGTAATTACTGCAGGTCTTAGAACCTCAGTGTCAACATCTGAAAAATGTTGACATTTTTCAATGAAGCAATGCCAAATGTATCTACTTCATAGGTGGTTTTGAGGATAAATGAATATTTCTGAAAGTATTAAATAACCTGTAAAATTATACAAAATTGTAAAGTTCAATAATTTTTTTATTGAACCACCTATCAAAAGTTGTGTATTTTCCCCCAATGTGCACTTAATTAAACCAGTTGCAACCAGAACAAAGTCCAAATCTTCCTAAATCTGTAATATCAGAACAAACTGAAATACCTGCCTGTTTCTCTCTACTTCCAGCGGACATCAGAGCCGCTCCTGTAGTCAGTCCCTAACTGATCTTCCTGCCTCTTTCTGCCTGTTAGCAATCTTTCTGCAACTGGACTGCCAGAGAAATCTTACTAGAATACCCCTTGGATCATATGACTCCCTTGCTCAAAACCATTCCTGGATCCCCACTGCCTATATGGGATTAAATCCAGTTTACTTAACTCACCTTTCAAAGTCTCCAATATTTGGTCTCTAAACTACCTTACCAGCTACCTCACAACCACTCATGGTCTCAAACCTTCACTTCCAAGCAATTCTGGTGTTTTTCTTCCCCATTTCTCTTCTGGGAATGCCATACTTGTTTCCTCCCTGTCTGCCCAGATTTTATCAATCCCTAAGAGTGAGCCTCAATCCTTCCTCCTCCAAGAAGTCTTCCTAAACCTTTCTGGACCATAAAATGAATGTCTCCCTTTTCTCACTTTTAAGTATGTTTGATTTGGCAGTTAATCATATATTCCTCATGATATAACTTTTATTGTTATATTTAATAGTTAATTAGCTCTATTGTTGTTCCTTAACTTTCTTCCTAGCTTGTCCAATTAGATTATAAACTCTAAGAAGGCAAGAATTGTGACTTATGTCTTTCTGCTTCAAGGCCCAGTGCTTTGCACATAGAAGGCACTTTCATTAACATTTGTAGGAAAATATTACCTGAACTGAGGAAGAATTTTATAGTCACTGATGGCCATACTTAGCATATTAAGAGTGCCCTCGGCCGGCTGAGTGGCACGGTGGTTAAGCGCTGGCTTGGGAAGCCAGCGGCCCCTGTTTGGTCCCACATGAGGGCCAGTGACACTGCCCTCAAAAAAATAAAAAATAAAAAAAAGAGGGCCCTCATTTGTATTTCTTTGAATCTTAAGAATGACTAATTTTTTAAAAATTTTACATCTGTACCTTATAAAGTGGCATAGTGAGAGGGGAAAGTTCAGTCTTAAGTATTACACATTTCTAAATTCATATCCTAACCCAGACACATTAACTATGTGAAATCCTGGCAATTTACTTGACCTCTTAATTCCTTAGCTTCCTCTGTCATAAAATAAAAATGCAGCAATAATGCTTACTTTGCCCAGTGAAGGACAATGGATGTATTATATTAATGCCTGGCACGACATCAATAAAAGTCAGGTATTATCTTAGTGCACACCGTATAGTTTAGACAGGTTGTCAAAATGACAGATCAAGATTCATCCCAACTTAGGGGTTGGGATGCAATATATACAGATCCGAGTCAGGAAAAGCCTCTGCCCATTTCTTCAAGCCCTGCCTCCACGCTCTCGATTTACTCTTTTACATCCTTAGCCATAGGGCAAGGGGCTAAATATACCTTGAATCCCTAATTGTCAACTTAAAAAGTACGAGTTCCCCAGGCCATTCTTCATCCCTTTCTAGACTAGGTGAGTTCCCTCAGTACTAGGCTCCCTTTCCGTCCAAACCTTAGTTTAGTCATACTCTCTTTCTTTGCTTGCTCTTTATTTTATAGCAACCCTAATAATACTTAGTTCTCCTTCAGTCTTCCACCTACAGTTACATTGGGTGTGCCAGCTCTGAGTCTTCTGAGCCATGGGCTATAAACCATCATATTTTCATTTATTTAGTGATCCAAGATTGTGTCTCCTAGAGAAGACCCAAAGCAATGGCAGAGACAGACTCCAGTCATAAAGCATAATGTTGTCAACACTCGAAGACATAAAACTGGCAGAGTGCAAGGTCAAAAGAGAATTACCATCTGGACTTACTTAGGTAATAGCTTCTGTCCAGTGAGGGCAGGCTTCTGGACATGCGCTTGGTTATACATAAGAAAAAAGCATCAGCAGTGAAAGAGGCCAAAATCCAAAATGCGAAAATCAGAAAACCTTGTTATGTCAGAATTCTGTCATTATGATCATTTTTTTTCAATATTTAATGCTATATTGCTTTCATGTTTGAAAAAGAAAAATATTTCAGGAGCAATACTTACAAAAGCATGATTTATCAAAGGATGAACAGGGAAAATGCACTCACAAGATTATCATATTATTATATATAAGAACTTTTGACTGAGTCTGACCCACTATGTGGAGTAACATTTCTGAGATGAATATTTGTGATTGCTTGCCCAAGTTGATCTATAACCAATGAATAGCCACCTTATTTATCAGATACTTTTAAAACAGCAGCTTAATATAGTTGATATTTTTTTCAAGCACCCAATTAAACTTCAGTTTGTCTACTTTTGCTCTCAGTGTTGAGTCCTAAAAAGGGACTCAAAATTCTAAATTATATCTTTTCCCACCGCTTGTTATTGCTGAGCTCTTTTTTATTTATCTTTTATAGATTGCAAAACAGACTGAAGAACTGTTAGTTTCCATTATATGGCTCTCATTTTTTAGAAATAATAATCTTACTGAAGAAGTTTAGTGAGAGTGAATGTAAGTAACTTGCTCTTTCAGTGGTACCAAGTAATGGGTCTTGCCAGCTGGAACCCATTAACAGGGAAAAGAAATATGGCCTAAGTTCACACACTGTATTTACAAATCTTTTAACGAGCAAGAACGTCCAGAAAAAAATCTCAGAGATGCCAGGAGTCTCAACACAGAGAATATTGTTGTCATCGTGGTCTTCTTGGAATCCAAAAAGTGGCCATATGTCTGTGGATCTAAATCATACACTCGTAGAATGACGGCGTACTAGCCCTGAAAGAGATTTTGGTAATCACCTGGTCTAGAGATGTAATATAGTTAGTTGATGTCCCAGTTAGCTGGGACAGTCAGAACTCCTATGTCTTATCTCCCAGTTCATTGTGCTTACCTCCCTACTATATTTGCAAAGTTTTCCATTTCAACTATTAAAATCAATCAGGATTATTTTCAGGCACATAATGTCAGCTTTGCTAACACAACCTCAATTCCCATCAATTTCTTTGGAACTACCAGGACTGTATTTAGTGTATTTTTAAAGCCAACCAGTTTTTTAAACCTTAAAATATTTTGTTTTTGAAACCTAAAAGGCTCTTTATTTAGTCCGTGATGAATATTTGAGTAGTGTTAAATTTATCATTCTGGCAGCGCTCACATTGTACTTGTCAGTAATTGTGACTCATCAAAGAATGTTTTGATGTTGAGTCTTTGGCTAACAGATGGCTCTGTTTAGAGGAATTGAGGCAGTGAGGTCCAAGGAGAGAGACTTCTTACATAATTAGTCACTAGAGGTTGTTTGAATTTGTAAGAAAGCACAGGAGTCTGTGACGGTGGGGGTTAGGAGCTGTATTGAGGTAGGGAAGGCCTCTCTCCTTTTTTACTCTGTTCAAGGAATGGATAGAAGAGTGGATGTCAGTGTTGCTGGTGTGCCAGTTGTGAGTTAGCATGGCATAAATGGCCAGCAAGAATAGTGTCCAGTACCAGAGTGTTTCTGTTTCTATGGGGCCTGTCATCTTGGTGATAACTTAGTCACAGAGAACATCACACAGGAAAGAACAGACACTTGACCAATAGTAGTACCAGTAAGACATGGTAATGGAATGTAAAGCAACAAACCCTCCTTTTAAAAAGCATTTACCTCAGAGGCAACAGAAACATGCAGAAACATCTCGCCCACTTTTCCCTCCTCTTTCTTTCATCTTTTTCTTTCCTTCCTTGATTATTTTCCTCTTCCTTTTTACTCAGGTTCATCAATGGTAGTCAGAGGCGTGAGCAGCCCTCAGCACTTTATTCAGCCCCACTGGGCCAGCTGCTGTGTGAGCCATGACTCTGATAGTCTGGGTCCCAGTGTGTGCACAAGTGAGTCATTCCTTACAATGGCATTTAGTGCTACTTTAATTTACTGAAGAAAAAGGGAGCACACATTGTGTCATAAATGGGACAATAAGAAACCTGAAAAGCAAATTTCAGATTCTCTTAGATATGTTCTAGAAATAATCCTAAATAGCTTAATAGGTGACACATACTTAACCTCTCTGCGCCTCAGTTTCTTCATCTGTAAAATAGGATAATAATGCGTACGTCATGTAGTTATATGAGAATGAAGTGAAATGAAGTAAGCACAACACCTCTCCCACAGTAAGAACTCAATAAATGGTCTCTGTGTTTAGGAGGGAAAGGAAAGTACATGAATAAGCAATGATACTTGCTTGCCAGCCCAAGGAAACGCAGGAGAAATGATTGGAAAACAGGCAGACTGGCAGTTGAATTAATAATCGATGAGGAGAGGGTATTTTAAAAGGCTATTGGCGGGCCAGCCGAGTAGCGCATTGATTAAGAGCTGGTTTTGGGATGCCAGCGGCCCCGGTTCGGATCCCACATATGAGGGCCAGTGACAGTGCACTCTACAGCTAACAACAGCTCCACCTGGAGCTGGGCTGCTGTGAGTCCCTGGGATGGCATAGCTGCAGCCCTTGCTGCAGTGGGCTGCCATAGGCTACAGTGAGTGGCCAGCAGCCAGCGTGAGCAGCTGACAGCCAGCGTGAGCTGCCAATAGCTGCGGTGAGCAATATCCAGAGGCCAGCGACCGATATGCCTCATCCGGGAAGAGCGCAATGACGATACCAACATGGGCCAGTGACGCCCATCCTCTAGTTACTGAGGATGTTGCAACTAGACTGAAGAACAAAAAGACAGCAACTGGTCTGTTCCCCTTCCCCAATTCCCCGATGCTGTTCCCCTCCCCCAAGTCCCCAATAAAATCTTTAAAAAAAAAAATGGCTATTGGCAAGAGCACAACATTCAAAATCAAATGATAATGCTTTCACTGTACAACACTGGAGTGCGCCTTCACTTTGAGGCTGCATGACTTAAAAGCACACGGAGAAGGGGCCGGCCGAGTGGTGCATTGGTTAAGCGCTGGTTTTGGGATGCCAGCGGCCCCGGTTCGGATCCCACATGAGGGCCAGTGCGCCCTCTACAGCTAACGACAGCTCCACCTGGGGCTGGGCTGTGCGAGCCCCTGTGATGGTGTGGGCTGCAGCCCCTGCTGCAGTGGGCTGCCATAGGCTACAGTGAGTGGCCCGCAGCCAGCGTGAGCGGCTGGCAGCCAAGCGTGAGCTGCCGATAGCCGCGATGAGCGACATCCAGAGGCCAGAGACCGATCTGCCTCATCCGGGAAGAGCACAATGACGATACCAACAGTGAAGCAACATCTTCCGCAACTAAACTGAAGAACAAGAAGACGGCAACTTGTCTGTTCCCCTTCCCCGATTCCCCAACGCTGTTCCCCTCCACCAATTCCCCAATAAAATCTTTAAAAAAAAAAAAAAAAAAAAGCACACGGAGAAAAACTAAACCAAGTAATACAAATGACACCTTCTGGGAGATCAGTAAGGGACACTGGAGAGAATCAAGGATTTGGGGTAGAGAACTGGGTTTGAGCCCCTCCTCAGCATTTCCTAGACACCTAATCAGAAATCATCACACATCCTTTAATAGGTGACACATAACCTCACTCAGTTTTCACATCTGTAAAAAAAAAAGATTAAGGATAATTTTTAAATTTGAGAATTTTTGTGAACATGCACTTGGGAAACTGCAAAACTTATGCATCGGTCTTTTTTTTTTAAAGATTTTATTGGGAAATTCAGGAAGGCGAACAGAATTAAGTTGCGATCCTTTTTTGTTCTTCAGTCTAGTTGTGGAGGACGTTGCTTCACTGGCCCATGTTGGTATTATCATTGCGCTCTTCCCAGGTGAGGCAGATCGGTCTCCGGCCTCCATCCCCAGGGACTCACAGCAGCCCAGCTCCAGGTGGAGCTGTTGTTCACCATCTTAATTGTAGAGGGCAGTGTCACTGGCCCTCATATGTGGGATCCGAACCGGGGCCCTGCTGCTTAGAACCAGCATCCCAAGCTAGTTCTTAACCAGCACGCCACTCAGTTGGGTGGGTTTCAGATCTAGAGGGATGTCTGTCTAAGGAAAATGAAATCATTAAAGTAGTAGGTTTGTATCAAGTGGGCCCTTGAATCAGTTTTTAAAAGCGATGATGGGGAAAGATATTTACTCCCCTCAAAAAAGGCTGATTTAACTGCTTCTGATCTGCTTCCTGATCTTGTAGATAAAAGAACCAATAAGGGACGGCTGATGGTGATTTTTCATTTTCACAGATAGTAGAGTTAGAGGAAATGAGATAACAGTATGATCAATGTTACAGAGACAAAAGAGAAAAAGCCTAAATATAAAGTTATCGAAATGATGGCTAACTACTAACGGACATTAGTAATTGTCTCCTTGCTTGTACCTCATCTGAAATTCATAGACTCACAACTTCCAGCCTTTTAGAAGGAGACACACATACGCACTCGCACACGCGCATGAAGAAAGTGCTATGTAGCATCTTGAACAAATGAAAATGGTTTAAAATTCATTTTGTTTGATGTCTTGGAGTGTTGCAAAGTTAAGTTTTGGAAACATTAATATAGGCAATTACATTTGGAAGCTATTTTAGTTGTCATATGACCCAAGAGCAGGATCAGACTGGATGACTTTTTGAGATTACTGCGTTCAATTTATTTATTTATTTATTTATTTTTAGTCGAACAGATGTTTCTAAGTAACCGAGATGCTGAAAATTTTGGAGCAGAAAATGTCATCTCACATCATGTGTATTTTAATTGGTTTGATTTTATTTATTTTTTACATTTTCCCACAAAACAGCTGAATTTAAAAGAATTAAATGAAGAAAATTCCAATTTCCCTTCTGATGAGCTGTTTGCATGAGAGCTCATTTATTACCTTCAATACTTGAAAGGACTTAAGGAAAAAAATTGTGTCAGGATTAAAACATTAAAAATAGAAACATAAATTCCAAGAGTAAGTCCCTGGAGTTACTTGACATTTGAAGTAATTTCCCCTCAAATTACTTTGTAAAGGTTTATAAATTTATGATGGGAAATACCTTATCCAACCTAGAGATTATTGTATCAATTAAGAATACACAGGATTAGAGAAAACCAAGTATTACTTTGGAAATGGATCTACTCTAAGTGTGATGGAATCACATTCAAATTATTAAGTGAAATAGTGAGGGCTGGCCAAGTGGCTCAGTTGGTTAAGAGGTTGCTCAAGAGTGTGAGCTGAGCTCTGAGCAACAGCAGTTTGATGCCCAGCCTGAGCTGAGCTGCCAAAAGGTGGCAGGATGGCTGAGCTAAAAAAAAAAAAAAAAAAAAATAGTGACTATGCGCCCTCCTTTCTTCTCACCCAACCAAGGCTTGAATAAGTGCAACCATGAGTGATTTTTCTAGAGTCCTTATTTGCACGTACTGGTTACTTAATTCTTATGTCTTTGCCTTATCTGTGGGGAGCTTTCACCAAAACACCTGAACCCCAAATGGATCCCAAATTATCCATCTGAAAATCTGAAAACACTGTGGTACAGCCAAAACCTCAAAAAAATGGTCTCTGAAGTTGCTACCTTATTCTTGGTTACAAAATAGAGACAGCCCATTGGAAAACATTGCAACATATATAAGAATAACTTACTCCTTTATTGGAAACTAATATATTTACCACAGAGATTGATTGCTCATGAAATGTATGCTTAGCAAAAATAAACCTCATTCAAGTTTTATGGTTTGCAGATCTACACACAAAAAAATTGCCCTTTCTTGCAAAGTAGGTGCCTTTCAGCTGTTTCTCCGTAATACCAAACATACAAATACCTACATAAATATAATAAATGCAAATCAGACTTCCAGAAACCTCATAAGATCAATAAGAAATCCCTCATGTTAACTGGATCTCCATTGCCTTCCTTTTCTTGGTCAAATGCTTCATATTTTTGGTTTGAGATAACTTTATTTTAAGCCTGAGAGAGCAGTTGACTTGCCCTTGGTCTAATGATACCGAGCAGCTGCCAAAGCCTATTTCACATACAAGGGAGAAGACTGTCCCTGGAGATGGGACACATAACCATGCATGTCTTTTTCAAGATGTCTCTTTGGGTACCATGTCAAGAAATGACTTTCCAAGAGGAGGGAAGGATCTGTGGAACCCCTCCTCTGTGCTCAAAGAAGAGACAGTGTTAAAGCTTTGAGACTTTAAGAAAATCCCTGTTACTTAATTTGCATTTACAGTGTACCTAAAGCTGAGGACAAATTTTTGGTTTGTTTTATTTTTTTAAGCAAAATATACTGAAAGCAAATAAATGAACTCACATGTAGAGTAAAATACCATTTTTTCTTCTAAGTTCCAGAATCAAAAGGGACATAATTTGCAGTGGGGGATGCAGAGAGGGGAGGTATAGTCCCTTTGGCTAATGATAATTATAGCTTCCATTTTCTGATTATTTGCCATGTAAAATGCTTAGCATACTATCTAGCACATACAGGATACTCAATAAATATCTGTTACATGAATGCGGGCTAAGCGTTGCGCTAAGCATTTTATATCATTTATCTCATTTAACCTCACATGAAGATGCATATATATCTTCATGATAAATGTAAAGAAACCAAAACTTAGAGAGGTTAAATAATTTATCCAATGTCCCACAGCTAGTAAGCATGGCAGCCAGTATTCCATACTAATCTGATTCCAAAGTCTGTATTTAATATTGGGTCATCAGAAAAGTCATGACACAGTTTTGCAATGAAAAACATAGAAAAATACATCATGACCTTTCCGACGACCCAATATAACTCATCTACCAATACACACACAGAGACACACACACACACACACACACACACACACACACACACACACACACAGTGTCTTTGAACAAAAGCTCACTTATGCTTTTCAGATTGTCACTTGTTTCAGACTACCTCACTGCCTTTACTATACTTTCCTTGTCAGATTTAGTCTGTATTCATTTGATCTCATTTCAAGACATTTCCTATACCAGGCCCTGTTGTACTAGACACACCCCCACTTTCTCTGGGAGATGTTCTTCCTATTATTCATAGAGCATCTTCAGTTATATTACCTCTCAAAAGCCTTCCCTGAATATTTAGTATTTTTCCTTGGTGCACAACATACCCAACTTCCTTTTATTCATTAATTCCGTATTTATTATTCCCCCTTCAGATCCACTAACCTGTTATTTTCATTTAGTCAGAACTTTAGAATTAGAAGGAACCTTAGCAATCACCTAATCTGAACTCTAGATCAGTTTGTCCAACTGTGCTTACACCACACACACCCTTGAGAGATGAAGGCTGTGCCTCTGCTTAGCTACTTACATGGATGTGGGCACTCACTAAGGTCATGGCTACCCGGGGAAGTCCCAAAGACGTCCCAGCATAGAAGCAGGGAAAAAACAATTCATGTCTGTTTAACAGTATTCATGGATCACTCACCATGGCCAAGGCATTATTGTCAGGCCTTGGTGTGATTAAACAGTGAATGGGACACAGTTCCTACCCCCAAGAAACATAATTTAATTATTCCTTGAGGTGGAATGAACCTACTACACAAATGTCTGAAAAAAAATATGAGTTTAGAGATGAATGTTTTGAGCCTTTAAAGGGAGGAAATTATATAGATCGTTGGAAGGAATCAGAAAAGATTTCATGAGGAGTGATCAATTTCATCTTAGGCCTTGGAGGATGGTGGGAACAGTCTTATTAAAAGGGCATGGGTTCTGATCCCCTGTTAGACAAAGCTATTTCATCAAGTTAAGAGAAGGTGGATGTGGTAAGCGCCAAGCTCTGTGGAAAGAGATGCTACAGAAATGCTAAGTAAAATGTCATAGTTGTTGTTCAGATAGGGCACACCAGGATGAATCAACCCTCCTTCCCCACATGTATTATCACCTACACATTTTGGGATGGCGCCTGAATGAGTAAAAAGCAACCCCATATACCTTTGTTATTCATCTTACTTTGGCCCCCAAATTCTCACTCAGTCCCTGAATTTGGGGTAGGGAAGCACAGATGGTTACTGAATACTGTGGGGTCTGTAATACAACCTTGGAGTCAGCCACTGTCTCCCAGTGCATTGCTGAGCTTGCCCATGTGCTTTGGGCTTCCACCTCCAGCAGGCGGCCACCTCCTGCGTAATCCCACAGACAAAGGCATCTCTGGGTCAGAAGAATGCCCTGGATCCCATCGGTGCCTTTCTGGGCCAGTCCCCAGCAACAGGCTGAGATCAGGAAGGGCTAAGTGCATAAACTGAATAGCCCTTTTCCTGATGACATTTAATTGAATCTGGGCACTGACAAGGCTTGGCTGAGTACCTTTCTTCCCGTCATGTGCAGCTCAGCTCTGCCAAATTTCTCCTGTAATGAACATTTCACTCAGGTAGCACAGAACTTTTTCATAGAACTAGACCTTGAGTAATGATCGAGACACCTGGGAATTGGTTTCACCTGTGCCATAACCTTTTGGCAAGTTGCTTAACATCTGGTTACCTTTTCTTCATTTATAAATTGAGAAGGATGCCCATCCTGCTGGTCTCTGTGAATTTTGTATGAGACTGTAAAATCATCTAATAGCTGTGAATACCCTCTGAAGGGTTAAAAATGTGCTAAGTAGGGCCCGCCAAGTGGCTCACTTGGTTAAGAGCTCACTCAAGAGTGCGAGCTGAGCTCTGAGCAACAGCAGTTCGATGCAGCGCGCAGCTCAGCTCAGGAACCAGCCTGAGCTGAGCTGCCGTTGAGCTGCCAACAGGTGGCAGGATGGCTCAGCTAAAAAAAAGTAAAAATGTGCTAAGTATTGTTATTACTAGAGTCTTACTGTTAACACACCTAAGTGCAAATAATATCACCCATGGAAGTTACAAGTGAAAGGTACAATGTGGAAACTTGCTAAGCAGTCTTTCTGTTTACACAAGGAGTGTAAATTGTAGTAAGGTGTGAGGTGATTGTTGTTATTGGCAGGGAGGCTGGAGATGAAATGTGAGGGAAGGGGGTGTGAAGGGCAAGTGTGTAAAGCACAGAGAAGGATCTCTGGGCTTCCTGAGCAGCATTGTCTGTGGCTTTGAGCAGTGGTGAAGTCTGCTGGCCTAGAACAGGGATCGGCAAACTGCGGCTCACGAGTCACATGCGGCTCTTTGGATACCTACATGTGGCTCTGAAGTAAAATTGAAAATGAAAATAAAACTATCATAGTTTCATTTACAAAATTTTTAAAGGACATTATTCACATAATGGTGATTTCATTTGTTTTATGGCTCTCGAATAATTTTTAAATTGTTGTGAGGGACAGGATTGGCTCTTTCGTCTCAAAAGTTTGCCGACCCCTGTCTAAAACAAAGTAAGACCATAAGACCATGGTCTACAGCGTAGACCATAAGAATAGGGTTCTCCATTTACATTTCCTATTGCTTTCTGACCAAGCCTGTGATTGTGGATCGTCTTTTGGCTGTGGAGCAGGGAGGACACTTGCTTCCTAACTCCGTCTCCTCACCCCGCCCACCTCCACCACCAAGGATTGGGTCTTGCTTGGGGGTGGGGGGCTGGGGAGGGTGCTACCAGAGAGAAGCCCAGAACAGGAGCGAGGACTCCCTGATGCAGTGGTCCTGTCCCCTCTCCTCACCCTACCTTGGCAGATCCTGCGGAGCTTTGACTGCCTGGGGACATCCTGAGAACTCATGAGCAGATACCAAGGTGGTGTTGCTACGTTCCCTTAACTGAATTCCTTCATTGGACAGGCCTGGTGGGCAAGTCCCTGGGCTGTGGTCTTGGATTTTGTACTGGCCCCGAGGTCTGCTCTGGGCGTCCACCTCTCACGGTCTGAAGCAGAACTGCAAGTAGAAAAGAAAGTCATTCTTAGTCCCACAGGACAAACAGAGCCTCCGTGGAACTTTTCAAGGTCCAGCTCCTGGCCGCTGGGTTCCCTAGCAGTAGGGGGATCAGGAGCCCATTTCCGAAATTAGATCATTTCCCAAGACCGGATTCAACCTCTCCCTCTTTCTCTTGGCAGCATCCTCCCCCCGCCACACACACACACACACACACACACACACACACACACACACGCTTATTCGGCTTTCTGCTGACCTACTGTTTTCCTCAAGGAAGCAAACAAACTATTTTTCAACTCCATCTCTCTCTCTTCTCCTGCTCACTCCCCTTCCCTGATGGATTGTCCCAGGGTTCCAGCACAGCTGGGTGAGGCTGCACACTGCCCACACGTGTCCCTTTGACCATCCTGACTAAAGAGGACCCAGCTTAGAAGGCACAGGCTCCCTTTCTTTTCTCATAGACCGTTTTCTTAAGAAATTTTGGGACAGTGCAGTCCTCATTCCTGAAAGCTATTCTGCAGAGCTGAAGCCCAGTCACCCATGTGTCCCCTCTGCATGATGGCCGCACTCCTAGACTATCCAAAATGCAGCAGTGCACAGAGACAGTCTGCTGAGGTGCTATTGGTTTGCAGTACCGTGATAAGGAGATCTTATCCCCTCCTTGCTGGCGGAGTTATGTAGAGTAATTACATAAGTACTGCTGTGACATTGTGTGGAATCTCATGAAAAGCTATAGAAAGAACAATTGAGTTGTGGTGGAGAAAGTTTATTTTATTCCTGTTGACTACAATAGAGCATTAGCCTGAGCATAAATGCTGATGTTGCTCTGGTGTCCTGATAAGATGTATTTGGATATTTAGTGCAGCATTTGCTTATGTGGGACATGATAAAAAGTCAGTATGGGGCAGCTCCAGATTGTCCCACCTCATGAGGAAGTGGCTTGCTGTGCTGAGCAGATTGTTGTTTGATCTTACTCCTCCTGGGAGAGCTATGCCAGCTTGGATGGGACACTATGGCAGTTTGACCACATGGCAACTCTGAAAATCTCTCTCTCTCTCTCTCTCTCTCTCTCTCTCTCTCTCTCTCTCTCTATCTGTCTCAATATTTCCATCAGCGGTTCCATCTTCCACCCAAGATGGGAGAGAGGCCTAGCCAAGATGGAATTTGTCATGGATTATTGTTCCTTTATTTTCAAAGAGATAGTAGGCAAGCCCTTTTTTAGTGTCAGGATGTTTTTGGTTGATGAAATGTGAATTTTCCCTTCAGCCATACTGAATACCACTTACCACAACAAACTATTCTAAAAAGCTTGCTGATAATGGCAAGCTAATTCTCAGAAACATTGAGGGGCAATAATATCTAATATACTTATACCACCTGACTGTGTCTAAGGTGCTTTCACGTGTATTATGACATCTGGTGTGTGGAGAATTCAGTAATATACATTTAATTATCCAGAGCACAAACTGTTTAATACTTGAAGTCTAAGAGCACCAGCAATTGTTTTATTTATAAATATTTTTCATTACAAAGCATACCACATCACAGAACATTTAGAAACTATGAGAAAAGCCCTATTAATCTCAGCACCTTAGTACACTAATATCATTTGATCTTATTTCCTTCTAGTCTTTTTTTATATGCATTCTTATACATGTAATAGTAATGCTAACATTTTTAAAGTGCTTTTCCTCTGTATATTTCCAGATCACCCCACCTGAATTCTGTCTGGTCTCATACCATGTTTAAAGGGAAGAAACTAAAATTAATCAACCTCTGTTTCTATGAAGGGCATTATAATGAAGATTATATATCCCATTGTTCAAAGTCAGCGTCACTTTGCCTGTAATGAAAGTGCCAAAAAGATGGCAAGGGGGGCATTCATTCTGCTCAACACCCCGCTTTTGTCTCTGGTTATTAAAACAGCTGAGCAAGGTAGCTGGAGAAAAGCATTTGAGAATCTTAAGATTGCTGTCGCTGGTAAGGCTGTCCCAGCTGTGCCTTGTTGTTCAAGATCTCTTCATCACCTCAGAATGCAAGGTCCCAAGCTGAGCTCCCTCTGGGGACTCAGACCCATCGAATGGGAGTGCTTGGCCCTGCCTGCATCATTCAGGAGCTGCGGGTGAAACTGAGGGTAAGAGTTGATGCCTAGTTTAATGTGACCCTGTCCAGAGAAGAGAGAGTCAGTCAGTCAGTCAATCCAGTCATGCGTGAAACAGCTGAGAGGGGGCACAGAATTTTCATCTCCAGGGACCTGTCATCAGCTTTAACCCTCGCATAGCTCAAGCATGGGTGTTCACATGCGTGAGTGCACATTTTAAAGAATGAGACAAATTTCCTCTCCAGACTAGGAACTGCTCCCCTTTATCTTGAGAACAGGAATGAGTTTAGGATCTCATTAAAAGAGGCACATGTGCCTCACTAGTCACATTTTCCTTCCCTCTCTCCCCCTCCAATCTCCCCATTCTGGTCTGGCACACGGGCCTCTAGACCAGAGATCTGAATGGGCTTCTTCAGAGGCTGCACCAACTGCTGGCCCCTCAGCTGGGAGAGCTGAGACCCCTGACCAGTGGGCCTGTGTTTGTAATCAAAACTTGCTATGCAGGAAAGCTCCTAGCTTTCCTGCATAGCAAGAAGAAGGAAGCAGAGAAATTGAGGCCTACTTGCATTCAGTAGCTCATCCATCATGATGGCCAATACAAGTTCCAAAGCCCCTGGCTGCCTCCAAGTGTGCCCCCCTGCCCCAAGCCATAGAGTCTCCATGCAGCATGCAAATGTATTCTTTTCTTCTTTTATCCTTTTTTTTTTTTCTTTTCAAGTAAGTTAGAGTTCCCTGAAGTGCACTTACTCTCCAAATATGTACACGGCAGGACCTGAGAGATCACTTCTGCCTGTAATGGATGCCTTGTATCCAAGGTATTTCCCTGTGTATCATGCTATTCAATTTAGGCCTCCTAATGCATGATTAATGTGTGTTTAAACAGGCATTGCCTAATCGGACTGCTTCACCTTTGGGACACTGGTGAGCACACAAAGCAGACTTACAGAAAACATTGTTGGCATGTGTGGAATAATCCAACAACTCCAGCTTTGTATAAGGAGTGAACATTGCTAGGCTCATGGGTACCCGTCCAGTCCTATGGACAGGAGCTGCCCGTGGCTTCTCAGTTTTTAGAGAGTGGTTCCAGTCTTAGTGTTCAGCATGTGCTCAGTGTGTGTTCAGCATCTTCCATCAAGGCTCCGTGAGTTCCAGAAAAGGGGAATTGGTTGTGGCCCCTGCCTGACGGGAGCGTACAGCCTAGTAGGAAATGGAATGTTTATGAATAATTATAGTATGGAGTGTAAAGTTAGAAGGCCTTAAGACTTATTTAGAAGAGAGATGGAAAATCCATTCTGAAGAGGGACTCCCGTGGACAGTGAGAGGGTAGTGGATGGGCTGAGGGAAGGCAGGGGGCAAGGAGCTTGCAGCTACTGCGGGCGTTGTCAGGAGCCTCATGGGGGGCTTTGCAAGGCCTCCCTTTCCCCGCCATCCATCCATCCACACAGGCCCTGAAGTGGTAAGCTCGCAGCCTGTGGTGCCCCCATCTGTGAGCCTCATGGAGTCCTTTCCCTGTGGTTTTGCCTAGTGGCCAGTGGAGCCCTATCACTCTACTCGCTGCTGCTTTTGGCCGGTGTGGCTGTGAAAAAGAAGTATCTCAAGAATAGGTCCCCAAATTCTAGATTTTTATTCACAAAATTGTGATTTGAACCTAACTACCTGTGGACTGATGGCAAATAGGAAAGAGAGACTAAAGTATCTGACCCTGAACCTTTCGATTATTTTCATTTCATCCCATTTGCAACCCTTGAAGTTTCTTAGAAGATACATATGTGACCCTAACAAAGTCTGAACCCTTCAAGTGGGACATGGCTGAAAAATGTCTGAGGATTCTTGCTCTGAGGGATGTTAGTGAGTGGACAGTGTCAGGACGGTTCTTTCTGAGAACTCTTAGAACTGGTTGCATATAAATAGAGCCTGAAAAAAGAATAGAAACTTGGCTTGAAGATATCATCTATGTGTATAGAGAGTATTGGTGTATATGTGTGTTATTTATACATACTTTGAAAAAAATTACGTCCTCTTTATGGCAATGGCTTTAGAAGTTAGGCTTATAATTGCTACATGATTCAATCACCAAATTACTGAAATGTTTCCCTCAAGGAGTATTCGACATTAAGTAGAAATTCTAATGTAATGAAGTGATTATGTCAAAAATTCAAACATTTTAAATTCTTTAACTTATTCATATTTGAATTTAGAAGAAAGGATAGCTTCAAGTAGGTTTTTTTTCCTCCCCTTGTTTAAAAATAATGGTGGGTGTCAGAGGTTAACACCAAAAATAACCCAGGACTTCTACCACAATACCCAACTGATTACCAGGCAGCAGCAGCTAGGCGTTAGAGCCAATACACTTTCAATCCCTTTTATCCTAACACCCTGGTTCTTTTTGGTTATTTTGGAAAACACCATATGGCACAGTGATTATGTATTCAGAGTCTGTAGTTAAACTACCTGGGTCCAATTCCCAGCTCAGTCACTTACTGTGTGATAATAAGCAAGTTACCTACCTTCTCTGTGCTTAGTTTTCCCATCTGTTAAATGAGTTTATCGTATTCATTTCACAGATGGGAAAACTCATTTTAACAGATGGGAAAACTATTATCATGGCACCTGTTTCATGAGCTGCTGTGAAGGTTGAAGAATACATGTGAAATGCTTAGCACAGTACCTGCCACACAGTTAGCACTCAGTCAGCATGAACTTGCTTTCTCCTTCCTTCCCCACCCCTCTCATCTGGCATCTCCACCGGTGGGAGAATTAAGTCCAAGGATAGCTGTTTCAAAATCATCAGCTTGGCCTCTTGTTAGCTTTTGCTAACAGCTGGGGTAAAAGAGTTTTTAGTACTGGAGGTGTTTGAAATGTGATAGGGTTTCAGTTATCTCTTAATTTTCACGTATTCCAGCTGCCTCTGCCTCAGTAACAAGGAAAATTGCATTGATCAGAACTGAAACTTTTCCAGTACGCAACACTGTCTATCAGATGTGTGCAGCTGTGCTTTCTCGCTGGCTGTGATGTTTCTTCTCTTGGCCTTTCTGAGTCACTGTCAGTGATTCACCTGAATCATCCCCTTGCCTCCTCCTCCATCTTCTTTCATCGCTTGTTCATTCTTCTTTTGTGTTTCATGCCTTGCTGTTCCTTGAAACAACCTTAAATTCAGGGATCGGTCATAAAAACCATCATTTTTAACATCAAAATCTTACATTTCAAATGGATTTTCTTTTGTAAAGCGTCTTATAAAACAATACCTGTATCTATAGAAAGACAGTTTTAACCATTAACCTTTGCCTAAAGATATCAGCATGATATTGAGATGATAGCTTCTAAATATATGGAGTTTGGAACACAGTACAAGTGGGAATTTTTGTAACCATGCATGGCTTTTTTGTAACCTACCAATAGTATATTTCCTAGCTAATATTCTTCACAAATACCATTAGATCCAAGGTAAATATCCAGCAGGCATCCCTGTGGAATGCTTGCTCAAAATGAATCATTCCAAATATTTATGCCAGGAACTTCAGATTTTAAAGGCTATCATACAATGAAACAGAAGTAACCTGAGTACCAGTATTCATTAAATTCTACTCAAATAATAACCTTAAAAACAGTCACTTCTACAGATATAGGAAGGAAACATTTGTTTTTGTTTTTCTTTTGGACCAGTTTACCCCAAATTGACCAGGTGTTCAGGAATTTAAAAGCTTGTACTTTTTAGCTTATAAGTGAACCAAAAGAAGTAGTTTACTGTTGGAAATAGTGTCATCCAGTGTTTGAAAAACTGAAATTGCCTGTGAGACTTACCGAGTGTCTACTTTAATTAGCTTGAGTAAATAAGTTAACGAAGTCATCATTCAGTGACTCGGTCTTTCAAAATGAGCCGGGAGTGTTTGAGGAACAGAGAGGAGGCCGTGTGACCACCAGCAAGGGAAAAGATGAGGACAAGATGAGTTTGAGACCCCTCTCTGTCTCAGATCGCCCCACCCCATCGCCCCATCTAACAGGACCCTTGCTTTAAACTTTGTTCCTCAGCCACCTCAGCCCCCAGCCTTCCCTCCTGAGCACAAGAAAACCCACCCAACCTCCACTTCCTTTCCTTCCCTCAAGACTCCGAGAAATATCTTTCATGTTTTCTTGCATTTTACATCAACGTGTTAGAGATATCCCAGAGTCTGTGTGCTGGGGTGGAAAGAGAGTTAACAGTGGCTCTGAGCCTGAGGTTCCTCATCTGAAACATGGAGAGGGTTAGAAACAATGCATGTAAATAAAGCGCCTGACACAGAGTTCAGACTCTGCCATCCTGAGACATATCCCTTCCTTTCCTGTTATTTCCACATGTATATGAATATGTAACTATGACAGGAGAAACTATTACAAGTATTTATAATCAGCTATTCTACCTGTGCCGTGATAAGCAAAGAACTAGATACAGTTGTCAATTTGAAGCAGTTAAGAGTTGAGAGAGAAAGAAAAAGAGAGAAAGAGAGAATGAGAGAGAGAGAGAAGGGACAAGAGCCAGAGGGCTAGATGGGACTGGGAGGCCTGAGAGGAGGAAAGATTTGGGTAGCTGCCAGAGGAAGTGAGACTTTGGGGAAGATATTTCAAACGTAATTTGGGGGAGAGTTTTGCTCTCCTTTGTTCTGTGTACCCCCTCCTCCATATCCCTATGAAATCTCCCAAAGGTTGTGTTATACTTCAGCGTGTTTGGAGTTGGATGCATGTGGTTGTGTGTGCATGCAGTTGAATGTGATTTTTTGTGTCAGTATCCTCACAGTGGGCACAGAATGGGACCGTGGCAGGCCTAAGAAGGCTCAGGTTCCAGTACTCTCTTCATTCATACTGATACTCTAAAGTGACAGATAAACATAAGTTCATATTTTTAACAAACGAAATTGAGACTTCCTGAGTAGTAATTTAAATCAGTTCCCCTCTGCTTACAACTAGCTATGACATTGACTTTTGTTTAGTACTCTAATGTAGCACTTTGGGTTCAGGGAAAAATTTTATTTAAAAAAACTAGCATCAAAATTTTTAGTGAAGAAGAGGGGCCGGCTGAGTGGCTCAGTTGGTTAAGAGTTGGCTTAAGGCAGGCCCAGTGACGTGGTGGTTAAGAGCTGGCTTGGGATGCCAACGGCCCGGGTTTGGATCCCACATATGAGAGCCAGTGACACTGCCCTTAAAAAAAAAGAGTTGGCTTAGAGCGCGAGCTCTGAGCAACAGGGCCGCTGGTTCGATTCCCACATGGGCCAGTGAACCCTGTGCCTGAGCTGAGCTGTCGCTGAGCTGCCAACAGGTGGCAGGATGGCTCAGCTGGTGTAAAAAAACAAGACTGCCTGTTCAATGGTGGGCTATGCCCACCCACAACTAAAGATTGAATTCAGCACCTTGAGCTGAGCTGCCACCTGGATGGCTCAGTGGATAGAGCGTGTGCTCTTAACAACAAGGCTGCAGGGTTCGACTCCTGCATGGGATGGTGGCTACGCCCATCCGCAGATAACACTGAGCACAGCACCTTGAGCTTAGAGGCCACGAGCTGCCTCTGGGAAACCAGACAGAGACTGGTGCCCTCCACAACGAAGGTTGAAGAACAACAACTTAGCTGGTCCCCTTCCCCAATTCCCCAATGCTGCTCCCCACCCCTCCCCCAATTCCCCAATAAAATCTTTAAAAAAAAAAAATTTAGTGAAGGAGGTTCCTGCTTCCTATAATGGCCAAGTACTTCCTATTGAACCAACTCTCTAGAGATAACAATTGTAAGTGCTCGACAGAATATTAAAAAAACACCCTAGGGGGCCGGCCGAATGGCTCAGTTGGTTAAGAGCTTGCTCAAGAGTGCAAGCTGAGCTCTGAGCAACAGCGGTTCGAGGCCAGCCTGAGCTGAGTTGCTGTTGAGCTGCCAACAGGTGGCAGGATGGCTCAGCTAAAAAAAAAAAAAAAAAAAAAAAAAACACCCTAGGGCCGGCCGAGTGGTGCAGTGGTTAAGAGCTGGCTTGGGACGCCAGCGGCCCCAGTTTGGATCCCACATATGAGGGCCAGTGACACTGCTCTCTTAGAAAACAAAAAAACACCCTTATGTCAATGAAGCATGATTCAGAAGCAGGTAGGAACTGAAGGAGGGTCTACAATTGCTAGAGGAAATAGCAGTGGGTGAATTTCCCATTCTTTTATGGCTTGTAACTTCAGGACACATCCCATTTGGTGGCATAAGGCAGTTAAAACTCATAGAAACCCATCATTTCTATCAAACCCACAGAGGTCAGAGTTTGAGACAACCACAGCCTCTGAAAAGTGAGGGGGGAACCCCAGAGAGGAGAGAGGCAGAAAAGGGAGCCCCAAATTCTATGCATGAATTCTGTCCAGATCTCTGGTTGACACTTAACTATGCATGCCTGCGACAGACTCCTGGGATCCAGGTAAGTCTGAAAGAATCAAGACTTGAACAATGTTTATATTTTTTACAAAGAACCTCTCCTTTTTTAAATGATGAAAATAAATTCTTTGTTCAGGGCCACGGGTGGCCTATCCCAGCTGCTCAGGGTGCAAGGCGGAACCAACCCCAGAGAGGACACCTTTCCATCACGGAGCGCACTCACACATACCCACACTTATTCAGACTGGGACAGTTTGGGGTGTGGGAGGAAACGGAAGTATGCAGGGAAACCCACACAGATGTGGAGAGCACGTGGAATCTCCACACAGTGGTCCTGGCCAGGAATCAATTTTTTTTCTTATCAACATTATAATGACATGCTATATATGAAAACATTAAGTAACACAAGGCTACATTCAGTGTCAAAAAGACTGCCATATACATAGTGGAACTTTTGTCCTGAAAGAGAGTTGTATTGGTATCCTAAGTCTGCTGTAACAAATAATCATAAACTACACAGCTTACAACAACAGAAATTTATTTTCTCAAGTTCTGGAGACTGGAAGTTTGAAATCAAAGTGTCAACTGAGCCATGCTCCCTCTGCAGGCTCTAAAGAATCTTTCCTTGCCTTTTCTTAGTTTCCAGTGGTTACTGATAACCCTTGACATCCCTTGACTGGTGACTGCATCACTCAAATTTCTGCCTTCATCTTCATATGGCTCTTCTATCTGTGTGTGTCTTTCTCCACTTGGCCTTCTTATAAAGACATTATCCGTTGGAATTAGGGCCCACCCTAATCCAGGATGACCTCATCTTAACTAATTACATGAGCAAACACTTTATTTCCAAATAAGGTCATATTCTGATCTTTCAGGTGGGCATGAATTGTAGGGGGATACCATTCCACCCAGTACCAAGGTGAATAAAAAGTACTGTGAAATATCTAGAACTTCAAGATCTGGGTCTAATTAATCCGTAAATATTAAACTACTCTCTATCTTACAGAGCACTATTATTCATGAAAATGTATTGTGTGTTATGATTACGAACACCTAATTACTCATGACCCATTTATATTTTACCTTTTATGTATGTTGCCCTGGAAAGCAACAAAAATTTCATTTCATTGTAAATATTTAAAATTAAGACACTACTAAGTGATCCTGGCCCTCTCCTGTCCCTTCCCACTTCTGTTGTTTCAAATGAGTAAGGTTAAATAAATTTTAGGGAGAATAGGGTTATAAAGCCCTTGACAAATCTGTTTTCTAAAGCAAAGCCATTCTGTCAAGCAGACCTAAATTTAGATTGTCAAAACCCCAAAGACTCTGAAAAGCAAGTTGTTAAAACTCATAATGAGCTTCAGTGTTGCTGCATTTGGAAATGTCTACATCTCAGCAGTAGCCCTTGTACTAGACTGCTCCAGAAGAGGGAGGGGGCAGATGTGAGGGACTCTTGTCTTTGAGGCTATCATTTCAGGTATTATTTGGAATTCCATATTCTTGACCTTCTTAAATTATAAATTCCCAGCAACTATAATTTGTAAAAAGCAAATGGACAAATTCTCTAATGACAGAGATGATTAATGTAAAATATTTAATTCAACTCAGAAGAACCAAAGATGAAACACCCTCTCCCTCCACCCTATACCAGCAATCCTGGCTTTTTCTAACAATATCCTTGAGTTAGAGAAGATGCAAATGAAGCGTTTGAGATTTAACTTAAAGTGAAAACATTTTGCAGCTGTCATGGCTAATTTGACGATAAATATGAGCAACCAGTAATCCTCTCAATATATTTTTTGAGTCAGAATCTTAGAGTTGAAAAAATATTGCCTCCAAAGCTTCTGCTGATGGGCTAAATCTTCAGAAGTATTCTAATTCCTGGAATTGACTCTCCTTGGTTTGAAAGTGATCACCAATATACAACTCGAAGTTAGAGCTGACACCCAACTGCGGAGTCACCAGGAGCGTCCCCATAGTTTTATTGTGCAGAATTAGTTTCAGTTCTGCCAGTTACTCTGGGATGAGGGCACTTGGAATGGGATTTGCTTTACTACCTTTATTTTTACAGCTTTCATTCAGATGAGATTCATTTCTTGAGTGCCCACTATGTTTCAAGGATTAGGCATACCAAAAGGAGTAAGACAAGGCCCCTGTCTCACCTACCCTGTTTCCATGATGAACTGTTAGATAATTCCAACATATTGAGAGGGAGGATATACCCAGAATACTATGGAGGCTCAGAGGAGAGCTTCTGAAATTTGCTTTACAGAACTATGCATGTCTCCATTTATATAAACATGATTTCTTTTTTTTTTTTTTTGAGAGCAGTGTCACTGGCCCTCACATGTGGGACCGAACCGGGGCCGCTGGCTTCCCAAGCCAGCGCTTAACAGCCGCGCCACTCGGCCGGCCCTATATAAACATGATTTCTGTGCTTTGATAACTGAATTCAACTGTGGTACCCACAAGAAGGAAATGTATTCTAGCAAATGTTTTTTTAAAAGACGAGATTTGCCAAAACATTGTGCTCTAAAAATAAATCAATGTAATGACTGATCTAAGAAATCTTAATTATTTCCTTAATTAACTTAATGTCAGAGCCTTAAAAGAGTTAATGACCCATTCACCAAAGTCTTTGTGATAACACTCAATTCAAAGATAGCTTTTCAACCTATTCTCTCAGCCTCCTTACTTAATTGAAATTGTGGAAGTTGTACTCCATTCCTACTTCTTATTCATGCCCCTCTTCGAATCGGTCATGTAAACACTGTTTATTCTACCACCTAAATATTTCTTTTTTTTTTTTCTTTTTTCTTTTTTTTTTTTTTTAGCTGAGCCATCCTGCCACCTGTTGGCAGCTCAACGGCAACTCAGCTTGGGCTGGCCTCGAACAGCTGTTGCTCAGAGCTCAGCTCGCACTCTTGAGCGAGCTCTTAACTAACTGAGCCACTCGGCCGGCCCTCTAAATATTTCTTTAATCCATCACATTCCCATTGCCATTATCTGAGTTTGGATGCCAGTCTGAGCTCCCTGGGATTGTCACAGCGATTCTCCCTTACCATCTTCCAGTCCTCCTCCATCAACATGCACGCTATTCATGTCTTATTCCCACTGAAAATCTTTCTACCCCTTGCCATCACCTACTGAATAAAGTCCTTAGCATGCCATACGACGTCATTCACCATCTGGCCTTTGCCTGCCACTCCATATTGACCTCCTGTAGAGGCCTCCTTGTACTGGACACTTAGCTAGAATTCCTGGAACATGCCCTGCTCTGCGCATGCTCTGCCTCTGCTGTTCACCCACTCCTGGGCTGGCAAGCTTCTGTACATCCTCCATCCATCTGTACATCCTCCATCCATGGATGGATCCATCCATCCACTTCCTTTGTGAGGTCTTTCTGGTAGTGCCATTCCAACAGACTATCCTTGTACCTTGTACGTAACCTCTGTTGTGATATATACCATCCCATTGTAATTTGTGAGAGATTCTTCCAGACCCAAAAATAAGGTTCACTTCTAATTAATGGAAAATTGAGGGATTCATCCCATCATTTTTTTTTTTTTTTGAGGGCAGTGTCACTGGCCCTCAGATGTGGGACCGAACCGGGGCCGCAGGCTTCCCAAGCCAGCGCTTAACCACCGTGCCACTCAGCCGGCCCCATCATTCTTCATCTCTAGAGTCTCCCTGGGCAGGGAGAGTAGGCATGAAGGGAAGACTTGAATACACCGAGGAGACTGCTCCAGAGCCCATCCTGCTGACTGTGTCACTTCCAGTCCAATGTCACATGCTTTTCTAAGTAAGCATCTTTGACAAAGAGAGCACCCCGGAGAACAACCTATGAGACCCTCTACCTGGGAAGAAAGACTCACAGGGCCAAATAAACTTGCTGATGACGTCTCGTTTTGCTGAGGCAGCAGCTTTTCTTGTCCTGAGCCAATGATTTCCTCTGGTCTACGCATGTCATGTTGAAGATTAGGGCTCCCTGATATATACAAAGGAAGAACAAGGTTAATAGCAGCCTTTGGGAAAACACAGAGTGCATATGACCTCTCATGTTACACCCAGCTCCTGCCTTGGATCCCCAGTCTGAGGAATTGGGATTAGTTACCAGCTGATCTCTAATCTCCAGGATCTAGAAATTTGGAAATGTTCTGGTCCTCAAAAACTTAAAAGAAAAAAGTAAGGAGAAATCTGGCTTGAAATGCTGCTCATTTTTTATTCATCATCTTCAAATACTGTGGACTAAGTTACTGGTTTCCTGTTAAGCTTGGAGGATTCCCCCCCCCCCCCACTTTGTGTGCTCTTGGAGACAACCTCTGGGTTTTCTCCAACAGGAGCAGATTTCTGGCTGAAGCAAGCCCACAGTGCCCAGGTCTAAGAGATCCAAAGAATTCAGAAAAGAGTTCAAGCAATGGGCTTAGCCACACATTTAGACATCTAGTCAGAGAGTTATAAATCCAACCCAAAGCTGCATGGAAGGATGGAGCAGTATGTAGGTTGCTTTCTCCTTCTGAGAAAAATCAAAGGGTGGGAGTTTAGTATAATGGAAAGAGAATGAACTTTGGGGCAAGGCAAGCCTGGGTTTGAGACCCACATACAAGTTGTGTGGTCTTAGCATGCCATTTAACTCCACTAATCATTAGTTTCTTCTTTCGTAAAATGGGGTAAATAGAAACTTTTTTATGGGGTTGTTGTTAGCATTTGAGATAATGCTTGTATGACTATAGAATGCTTTGCACATGATAGGATCTTAAGAAATGGTAGTTATGATTTTGGGTTTGTGTTGAGAGTGATGTGATGGACTCTGAGGTCCCACCCGATCTCCCTTGGGGTGCCATTGGCAGTGGTCCATATCTAGTAACTGCTTGAAGCAGAAGTGTAAAAGGCCTGGCTATTTTGGCTCAACTCGAAACAGCTCTGAAGGACCATTGTAGCTCCAGAGTTCCCCACGGTTCAGCCAGATTGACACTAGGCTTGCCTCGCAGCTCACCTTCTCCTTCTACCCACTCCAGCTTTCCTCTACTCTTTTCCATGGGTGTTGATCCCAGGGGCACTCCTTAAAAACATCCTGCATGCTGAACTCCATCCCAGAGTCCATTTCCTGAGGAGCCTGACCTGTGACAAGTGTTAAGGCAGATATCCAATCCTGTGTTAATAACTACCCATTGATCCAAGGTGCTGAAGCCCGAAGAATATCCTGTGACACCTTGGTCAGGTGTCAGGAAATATTTTAGAAAGATAGGCAAAGCATCAGAAGAATGGTAAGGGAAACAGGATATCCCTAGAGACATGTGGAATTTGCCCATAGGAAGGCATTTGGTCATTCCCAGAAGTGAAAAACATCCTAAATCCTATTCCACATAAGCCCAGAAGCATGGAAGTGTTTTCCAACATCAACTCCCTAAAAAGAACTTGGTTGTGAGATTCACATCAATGTAATTAAGCAAATGTAATGATTAGCGTTTTCTAGTATTGAACTTTTTTTTTTTTTTTTAATGAGGGCAGTTTCACTGGCCCTCATATGTGGGACCCGAACTGGGGCCACTGGCTTCCCAAGCCAGCGCTTAACCACCATGCCACCTGGCAGGCCCTCTAGTATTGAACTTTTAATTCCCTTTCCAATGGCAAGGACCCAGCTGAGACCTTCCTGGAAGCAGAGCCATGTTTTCCTTTCCTATGACTGTGTGTAGATGGCCTAACCAGTTATTTTGTAGCTGGGCTTCCCTGCGGACACCTTTTGGGTGCCCAGTGACATTGAGGCTGGGAGCCCCTGGCCCACCCAAATCCAGCACACCAGACAAAAGGTAATACCTGGGAGACCAATCCTGAAATGGATTTCTGAGGTTAGGTTAGACTCCACTTTGGAGGGATCTCCATCTCCAGGAACAGCTTTACCCCAGCACAATTCTTCTCTGTTCTTTCCTCCACGGATCTCACTGGGTATTAAGAGGTGAAGACTCAGCTAACCTTCAGCTATTAGCCTGGTCATGTCATTTAGTAGTTAATCAGCACCTACTTCCTGAGGAGCCTGTACAAGGCTCACATGCATCCTGAGTGCCCACACTGGATCCCACACTCCATCTTTCCAGAGAATGGAGGGAAGTGGACGTGAACACAGGTGGGGCAGCAGTAGGACAGGGAAGTGGAAAAGATAGTGAATGCCATGAGATTAGAGGAAAGAAGCCTTTTCCTAAGTGGCTTTTTCAGATGTCTCTAAATCGCATATCCCTGCAACCCTGAAAATGCACAGGTAGGGCCATGTCCAAGTTAGTGGCTTTGATGTACAGGTGACCCTTGAACAACACAGGTTTGAACTGCTTGGATTCATTTATACACGGATTTTTTTTCAATAAATACAGTTGGCCCTTCGTACCCGTGTGTTTTCTATCTGTGGATTCAACCAACCACGGATCAAAAGCAGTATTATCGCATTCCCAACCACAGATTCCCAACTGCAGATTGAAAATACTGTTTCCCTAGTTGGTTGAATCCACAGATGCGAAGGGCCAACTGTAGAGACTACAGTTATACATGAATTTTCAACTTTTGCTGGGGGAGGGGGAGGTCAGTATTGTTCAAGGTTCAGCTATATATTAAATTGAGTGTTTTTCCAAATGGTTTGTCATCCATTTTTTGGCCCTCAAATAACACAATATGGAGTTTGCAGCAGATGTGCAAGGTTTTGTTCAGTTGTGACATCTCAACTAGTGTTGCTGTGCAGCCCTCAGGGAACTCTTGGTCCCAGTATTGGTGGCCTTGTCGTGCTAAGGCACAGAGATGGCAGGGATATGCCAGAGGCCTCAGAGCACTTGCCTGTCTTGCACTCACCCCTACTCTTCAGGCCAAAGAACTGCTGGAGGAGCAGTGACACACTTCCAGATGTTTTGCCCCCTCTGCTTTCTCCATCACACTGCAAGGCCTAGACGGTGGTTTTAACTGATGCTCTGGGGATCCGGTCATCCCTTCCCTATCCCCAGGGCCCATTAGATGATACATTTCCAAGTCCACAAGTTATTAATAGACCAAGCCTGTTGCTGCTCAGACACTGAAGTATTACATCCATGAGAACGCTGAGAAAACTAACAAGTTCAGGGACCCAAGGTTATTCACCCTTAGCTTTTCCTCAACCAGGTTCAGAGGCTCTGCCACCAAAACAAGTTTAGGATAGTGCAGTAAGAGGAGAAGGAACACTTTATCAGCCTCTTCCCATCTGTCATCCCCTGTCCCTTCTTAATTCGTTGAGGAATTCTCAATCTTTTATATACAGGACCAGGCAAATAAACTTCATTCCCCACCCCAGCCAGACTGTCACCCCTAAGGCCCTCCCATATAGAAATTCAGGAGCTCCACTGCCACCCAGGTGGTAGTCTAGGAAACCATGGGCCTGGGGAGGACAGGGGGAGGTAGATCCTCAGAATTCATTCTGAGAAGATCCTGAACAACCCTCACACACTGGAGGCATGCACTGCAGACCTAACAGGGTTTTCCATCCCTCCCAGTGGAATGTAAAATGACCAAACTCACAGCAGGATAACATTTCACATAATGGTCTTCACTGTCTCAGGCCTGCTAGAGGCAGTTTCTAGAATTGAATGAATTGTTTAGTTACTCTTTCTATTTACTTTGAGCAATGGTCCTGAGTTTTTTTAATTAATTGAACTAGCTATAAATGTCTTAATAAACACCTACCTTGTAAAGCTACCTAATTACTCTTTAAAAAACAAAACAAAACAAAACAAAACCCCTTCTATTTGTCATTGTTTAAAAGAAAGAGGGACCTGGAGTGTGATTACTCTGGTCAACTAATAACAGGATCAGTGACTTTGGGGACATCATGAAACATGAGATTGTTTATACAGAGGGAGCCTGAGGCTCAGAGAGGGAAATGACTTGCCTAAGAGATTGCAGTCAGAATTTGCATTTTCTTACCCCCATCCTTTCCCTCTTGCCCCAAAGCCTGCTCAAAGCTGAGACTAGCCTCCGTGGAATGACATCCTTGGGGCACATACCCTATACCCATCCACTTTCCACCCCCATCATGGGTGGATAGCTGGGTCCCAGGAGAGAGAGAGAGAAAGAAGAAGGCTGGTCATGACAGCCAAGACGAAACTGACCAAGAAGCTTAAAGAGCACAGCAATAGGAAAAAGGCAGTAGTGGACAGAGGTCCGGAGCAGCTCCCAAACCACCTCCTAGACAAGAGTCCCTGGAGGTCAGGAGAGGAAGTGTTTGGGCACAGTCTCCCTGCCACAGACACAGGACTGAGACGAGAAGGGAGCTATGTCTCTGAATTAAGTTTAATAAGAACTGCCAGCTAAACTTTCTGATGATCTAATTCATGGCAAAAGTGCAGTGAGTTTTTGAGCTACTTAGCCATTGAAAGTAAGTGGTAATTGGGGACTTGAACTTTCCAGCCAGAATTGGGCAGCTGCCCACTGTCATGAAAGGCAGAATTTGAAAACCTGGCAGGAAGGAACAGAGTTTCTCTGTGGTATTTAACTCACAAGCCTAATGCTCCAACGTTGGCACTCTTGGTATGTGAAAACCTGAGAGCTGAATAAAAGTGAAAATTATGCTGATAGCTGATTGTAGTGGAGTTCAAATACCCATTTTCCCTACCCCTTATCCCACCATTCTTTGCTCCTAGAGCTGATAGTAACCAACGGGTGCTAGAGAAGGGTTAATCTAGTCTGTGGATCCCCAGACCATCAGCATCACCTTGGAACTTGTTAGAAATACGAGTTACCAGGCCCTGCCCCAGACCCACTGAAGCAAAAACTCTAGGAGAGGCGCCCAGCATTCTGGGTTTCAGCAACCTTCCAGATGCTTCTGATGCAGGCTCAAGTTTGAGAACCACTGATCCAGAGCATGGTATGGTTCTGAATTTGTTGTTTATTAAGGAAACTCTACTTTCAAGTGAGCTAGCCATCTGCCTCCTACCTTCTTGCCTCCACTCTACCACTGGGACACCCACCATTGGGAGGTTTGGGTTTTGTTCTCAGCCTTTTTACAGGAAACCATCTCTCCGCCATCTGTCTGGCTCCTTGCCCCAGCTGTATCACTCCTCTCCTGAGATTCAAGTTTTGTTGGTCCTTTGAGGTGGTTTCCGCTTGTACTGGGAAGAGAAGCATCCATAAATGTGGCTTTGTATCGTCAGTGGGACCACAGACCGAGAAGCCCTGGAACCTCGTTTCAGAGCTCTATCTGCTGCGATGAGGAATTTTTCAGGGGAGGCCCTGGCGTCCTAAGGAGAAGCAATAAGAATGACCTGTCTGGTCCTAGCTAGGAATGCCAACGGCTGTGAGTGACTGAGTGAGCTCTGGGGAACTTGGGACTCTGATAAGAGAGCCACGGGCTCTATTTGTCTGTCCCTCCCCCTTTACCTGCCTACAGGATGGGCGGTTGCCTGAGGATTCCGGGGACAGAAATTTGAGACTACAGTTAGTTCATATTGGTTTAACACCAGAGAGAACCAGTTAGTTTTTTTGAAAGAGATTGAAGCTCTGGCTTAATTTAATGAAACACATTTTGCCAAATGCTTTTTTCTTGCTTTCTAATGAAAGCCAAGGCATTAAAAGGTGTAGTGTCTTTGGAACTGTATTGTAGCTCATCCCCCACCTCACTCAAGTCCTCCTTCCCAAGTGTTAGGAGCATGTCAAGAGCATGTCATAAGAAGCTCTGTCTTGGTCTCTGCAGTGCTAAGTAAAAGCAGCCAAGCCCCTGAGGGGTTTGGGTTCATGGCATATATTTGATATTTTCCACTCTTCTTCCATCCTAGTCTAGGGAAAATAGCCTTGGGGTATGGAGAAGGTGCCAGTCTGTTCTTTGAGAGCCCTGCAGGACAGATTTCCAAAATGGCAGCCATCCTCATAAGCTTGGGGATACAGCACAGATGGAAGTGTACCAGGGTCCACCCGCGTGTTCTCATCCCTAGAGGACTAGCTTTTGTTCCATGAGTGCACAGTCTCATTGCTAAGGCGTTGTCATGTTCAAGTCCATTCAGCCTAAAGGAAGAGGTCACAGGAGACAGAGGAAGTTGGTAGAAAAAAGTACACCAACTTTTTATGTATCCTATGTATTTTATTTTGAGCCTCACAATAATCCTTTGAAAGATATAATATTAGTCTTGTTTTATAGATTAGGAAACTGAAGCTCAGACAGATTAAGGTCTATCATGTCTACTCGGGTCTGGTGTCACAATTAAGACATGGCAGAGCAGGGCCTTAACTCCGATCTTAGTGCTCATCCTCAGAGCCTTCACCTTCCCAGAGTCCTTCCCCCCTCTGCTCTTTCTGCCACCACCTCAACTTTTAGGGGACATGAGTGATCTAACAGGATAGTTGAAAGGCAGATTGCACCAAGACTCAAAAATGCTGGCGTCTTTTATTTATATCCAGCTCAGAATCTATCACATTTGTTGGTACTGGCCAGTAAACAGCTTTCTGCTGAGAGCAGGGGAAATTGAGGAGATACCTACAGGAGTATGAGAAACAGTGAGGATACTGAGCTTGCCATATTTCATGTGACTGAGGCACTCATTACAACCCCAGAAATTCCCAGATTTGCCAAATAACACGTCCATTTGCCCGTAGGGGAAAGGGAAAGGAAGTAAAATGAGTTGGGGGCCAGAGGAAGTCTATTAACCCCCAAATTCTGGACTTTCTTCATTAGTTATCTGAAGCAACATTGTATGAGAGAGAGAGGAAGAGAGAGAATGCATTTCTCACAAGTACAAAATAAGGAGGTTTTTCCTAACAAGCCTGGCTGAGTTTTCTTTTCAGTAATTCTGCATCTATGACATGACAGTCCAGAGATATTTAGCACTAGCTGGAAAAATACAACCAAAATTTATAAATCAATAGCAAGAAAACAGTGATGCTTCTAAGAGTCACCTGACTGTAAAAGTGGCCTCATTATGGAAACCAGAGATAAGTGTGCTTTTCTTTAGGCCCAGCTCAGGCTTTTTTTCTTTGCAGACACTTCACCAGGTACAAGGAATCCACCTAGCCATGAGGACGCCTTGGCTCTTGAAGCATCATCACTGATAATAAGTCTGGCCCTCTCGTTCCTGCCCTTACTTTCTGTACAAACAGCAGATTTGACAGTTCTGCTCAGAGGGTCCTAATTGCCCTTGTTGAGTCTGGTTTGAACCATCTGTGCTGACGGAACACTTAGTACTCCCTCCCATGACATTTACTTGCACACAGTGACCTCCATGTTCCAGACTGGATGGGTTGTCCCCACCCCACGTGCAGATCTTCTGCATGCCATACGCCATATCATGTGGTGATGAGCTCAGCCAGTTCTCTGACCTGAGCAAGGACTGCCAGTAAGGCCCCCTGAGGCATCACGCCTGTCATTGGAACCTACAGATACCTATTTGCATCATGAAAATCACCCCAACT
Source organism: Aselliscus stoliczkanus (assembly GCA_033961575.1). Classification (NCBI taxonomy): domain Eukaryota; kingdom Metazoa; phylum Chordata; class Mammalia; order Chiroptera; family Hipposideridae; genus Aselliscus; species Aselliscus stoliczkanus. Next base: position 98,058,174 of record CM066732.1, on the reverse strand, counting down.
CCCTCAATTTGCATGTAGAAAGGCAGGTATTGGTACAAGAAGTTGCTGTGTTTATTAAGGGTTCAGTGAGGCCAGTAGCTGCAGGAGTGTGGGTAAGCACTGTTCCTCTCACCCTCTGAACTGTGACTCCCCTCCACTGGGACCCACTCTCTCCTCCAGGAACCACAGGGCCACCTGGCCCCACAGCTGCCCCCTGGTGCCACAGCCTAGATTCTAAGTGCCTGTATGGCACTCATCCTTCCCAGCCTAATTGTAGGTTCTGGAGTCCCATCTCCTCTGAAAATAGGGAACAGAGGGCATGCCTGGGCAGGGTTCAGCTATGGCCTTGCTGCATTTGGGGGGACCTGCTACAGAAAACAGTATGACTGCATTTTACTCTGGAATGAACTTGCCCATCTTCTCCCAGAATGAGCTGGCTGCTTTTTAGCTGCAGCCTCAGCAGTCCCTGGACAGATTTTGTTGGTTTAGGACTAAGCAAGAAAAGTGGGCTCCTGGGCTGGGAGCTCAGCAGGGGTTCCTCCCTTCAAAGAAAATGTGTTGAGGTTAAGAAATCTCAGGCCCTGCTGTTAGCATTCGTGCCCGCCCCGTACCCTCCCACTGCCTCGGAAGTGTTGCGTGTGAACACAGAGGCAGGACTGCACCCCCACTAATTGATTCACACTTTCGGTTTGGCTTCCTCATGCCATGGCCCTGAGAAGATGAGCTAATGTGGCTGTTCCTCTGTGACATTAAAGTGCTTTTACACAGCATCTGCTCCTGAACCTGGCAGACATCGGCACACACATGCCCGTAGAGGACACTGATGAGGAAAGCCAAGAAGCCTTTGGCCTACAAGAAATTTAAATGGAAAATTAAGCTCAAATACAGAGGCTGGCTGAGATGCCATCTCCTCACTGTTGCCCACTCCTTCCCTGTCAGGCCTCTGAGGACAACTTGTTGGGCTCTTGCCCTCTCCCCTAGGCACCCCGCTCCTGCCGTGGCCTTTTTCTACCCCTGGAGTCTTGTGCTTTTGGACTGCAGGTGCCCACTGTCTCCTGCCCTGCATCTAACCTCTGCCTTCTAAGGGCACATGAAATTGTGGCCAGCTCCTCTTGAACAGCATGTGGCCCAGGAGGTGAGAAAGTTGGACTCACTCTTGCCCTCTTTAGGACTTGCGTAGTTTGCTCTTAAAATTGGCCTGCCTCTGGCCAGCCGAGTGGCGCGGTGGTTAAGCACTGGCTTGGGAAGCCAGCGGCCCCGGTTTGGTCCCACATGTGAGGGCCAGTGACACTGCCCTAAAAAAAAAAAAAAAAAAAAAAAAAAAAACAGAAAAGAAAAAATTGGCCTGCCTCACAGGTAAGCCAGATTGAATAAGGTGAGGCCTAATGAGTGAGGGACTTTCAGCCGGTTAGCCCTTCTGATCAGGATGCACCCTGCCAGAGTTGCTGGGATTGACACCACGATGGGTTCCAATAAAACTGTTCTCTTGCCCAAGGGTATTCACGATGAAGCAGAAAAATGCAATTAACCTTGACTAGTTGAGGTGGCTGGCCCACACCTGTTGATTGCTTGCTGCCTCAGTCCCGTCCCTGAAGAACAGACAAACCATTGAGAACGAGAACCAGGCGCTCCAGGGAGGGGCAAGCATACGACTTCTCCCAACCTCAAAGCTGCAGAAGGACGCCGAGGGGCTCACGACTCATTCTGTGCACCATGTAGCAAACAGAAATGGATTGCATTTACCTGTACTATTATTTTCAACTAGGCTCAGAAAACACAAATTTATTTTTAATGGGTGCCTCGTAACTTATATCGACCCAATAATGCCTTTGGGAAGAGAATAACCTCAGAGGTGTAGCTGGATTTGGGCGCTCTGCCTCAGCTCACTTGTCCTAAAGATAAACATCCTCAGGCTTGGAGCCCTGACTTGGTGACTAAACAGTAATCACCTGTCAGCCCGGGTGTCTGTTTCTTCAGTATAATCAATGGCACCACATTCAGCATACAACGCATGGGTTAGCCATAGTATGAGGGCAACTGCCGGCAAAGGGAAAAGAAGCTAGAACTCACTGCACTTCGCCATCCAACCAAAAGAGAAGACTGCCTGCCACAGAATATTCCAGAAAGCCCCAGACTTAGGGCAGGGAGACCATAGAGAGGAAATACTAGGACACTGCTGGCCACTGGAAGTACAAGGGGACCCACAAGGCCAGGAAGTGCAAGATTCCTCAACTCTTGCCCCTGCCAACAGCTTGTCATAGGAAGCCTGCCATGGTGAGTCAGCTGAATGTGACATACCCCCGAAGGCTGCCTCAGGCCACTCCACCAGCCACAAACAGGCACTCCAAGAGAGGGGCAGGTTGCCACTCGCTGTGAAAGGTGCCACAGCAGTGCTGAGTTGATTCTGCCTTTAATTTAAACTTCATGGAATTCTGCCCTAAGGAGAAGCTCTGTTCCCACCCCTCTCCCTGTTTCCCTCACCTCCTGCCCTCCAACCTTGGAGAAACAGCAAAGGAAGATGCGTCTCTTCATTAGTCTATACAAGAGCGTTTTAGCTCAGAATCAGGGAACCAGGACTTCATGGTAGGGAGCAGTGGTTTCGCCAGACATTGAGAAATAACAAGAAAAAGATCCTTTTTTATTGATATAGGGAATGTGTAATGAGATATGTGGTTTTTTCATAAATACCTGATGAGAAAAGCCATGCTTCCTTTTTCATCCTATGAAGTGGGAGAACTCAGGTTGGAGTTACTGAATTTAATGTTCTTACCAGCTAAGAGCCCTATGAGTGTATTTGAGCTGCCATCCTGTGAGAATGAGTTGTTTTTATGGAAGGCATGATTCTTATGAAAAGCCCATGTGATTTCTATCACAGAAGCACCTTTTCCCCATGGCTACTCTAGGCTCCTGCTAATGTGGTTGTTGTATGTGTGGAAGCAAGCTTCTTCAGCCGTTAAAACTCACCCCAGCTGATCTCAGTGCAGTAGCTAGCTTGGTGCAAAGTAAAACTCGTAGAGAAAAATATTCGCGATATGCAACTGTCTCTTAATATTCCATCTCAGTTGCTCTGAGAAGGTAATAGCATAGAACATGCTGCTTAGAATAGAGTTAAACATAGTTCCTCTGCGCCCAGGAGAACCCTAAGAATGACTTTAAGTTCTTCCTACACATTGGAGCATCACTAAGGAAATAGTTGACAACCCCTGCCCCAAAAGACAGCCATCAATGGAGTCCTTTGAAAGACCTGGTTCACAGCCCACTGCCCAGAAGTCCCAGTGTGATTCCTAGCAAGTCTATGTGCTGAAAGTAGCAAATCCTTCTGGTAGCAAATCAAAGAGGGGGAGAATGGGACCCACGGCCTTGGGATGATGCTGTGAGAGGGAGTGCGGGGCGAAGAGGAGGAGGGGTACCCACACAGCACCACCTTCCTCAGTTGAGCTGTCTACTCATCCCCCTAGTCCTCCAAGAATAAGCTTCTTAAAATATTTGCTGAGAGATTTGATATTCTGCCCTAGTTCTCCTTGAATTGCATAGGGTGAGCCAGTAGAAGGGGAAGAGCGGGAGTGTAAACCTTCCATGGAACAGGGCCAGGCCCTTTTGCAATAACCCATGGCCTTGAGCCTTGGCACAGGTGAGATACTTTGGATCTTATAAGACAACCTCAATTTGGTTGCAGAATGAGACACAGACCCAGCAGAGATGATTATCTCAGCTGTGGAGACCACTGGGGACAGGCCCAGAGATCAGTGTCTTGCAGAGCTCCAGATGTTCTGACAGTTCCCTGCAAGTCACGCTCCTCCCAGCTCATCCTAAATACCCAGGCAGGTCTCTGAAGAAAGTTATGAGTTTAGAAATGGCCTAATTTCCTCACATTTTGTAAAACCTTTTAGCAAGCCCTCTACTCGTTATTTTTCAGTCATTTATTCATTTGCAGAGTTTTGTTTTGTTTTGTTTTGTTTTGTTTTTTAGGGCAGTGTCACTGGCCCTCATATGTGGGACCCGAACCGGGGCCGCTGGCTTCCCAAGCCAGCGCTTAACCACCGCGCCACTCGGCCAACCCTCAGTCATTTATTAAGTAAATAATCACTGAGGATCTACCTGCCATATGTCAGGCTCTGTGCTAAGTTCTGGGGGGGCGGCTCCTGCTCTCCTGAATATTATAGGCTGGAAAGGGAGCAGACAACAAATAAAGAAGATAATTACAGATTGCTGTCAGTGCTGCCAAGGAAGTAAACAGGATAAAGGATATAGAAAGTAACTGGGAGGGACTATTTTATACAGAGGACCTCTCAGCTGAGAGGACCTTTGAGCTGAGACCTCAAGGACAGAAGAAGCAGCCATAGGGAGCTGGACGGAGAAAGAGCGAGCCAGGCAGAGGGAATTCAAAGATGCAGAGGCAGAAAAGCTTTGGAGCGTTCAGGAACAGATGCTGTGGTCTGACAGTTGGGAAGAGAATGATTTGGGAGGAGTTCAGTGAAGAGGCAGAAGCCAGGTCATGTAGGACCTTAGAGGCCATGATCAGAGTTTGGATTTTATTCTGAGAACAACAGGAAGCCACTGACAGTGTTAAGCAGGAATGGTAATATAATTAAAGAGCACTGTGTGCTCACTGCTGCCTTGTTTGTAGTAGCAGATTAGAAATACATTCCATCAATACGGATCTGGGTAAATAAATGGAGGTTCATTCCAGTGGTATGCAGCAGTTAAAAACTACAGTGTTGCTATATGCACTGTTATAGGAGGATTCACAAGATGCTCTAAGTGGGGGGAACTATCCCAAGAAACAGAATACAGTACAAAATATGCTGCCAGTGTATTTTTTAAAAATTTTATTGGGGAACTGTGTTTTTCCCAGGACCCATCAGCTCCAAGTCAAGTTGTTCTCCTTCAGTCTTAGTTGTCAGGGGTGCAGCTCAACTCCAAGCCCAGTCGTCATTTTCAATCTAGTTGCAGGGGGCGCAGCCCACCATCCCATGCGGGACTTGAACCAGCAATCTTGTTGTTGAGAGCACACACTCTAACCAACTGAGCCACCTGGCCATCCACCGGCAGCTCAGCGGCAGCTCAGCTCAAGCCTTGTCTTCAATCTAGTTGCAGAGGGCGCAGCTCACTGGCCCATGTGGGAATTGAACCAGCAACCCTGTTGCTCAGAGCTCATGCTCTAACCAACTGAGCCACCTGGCCAATCTGCTGCCAGTGTATTTTTAAAAGAGGAGATGTATGTGTTATAGGCTTGCTCATGTGTAAAATACCACATTAAGGATACACAAGAAGCTGGTAAGGGGTTGCTTCTGGGGAGGGGAACTGAGGCACAGGGTGAGTAGAGTAGAAAGGAGACTTACTCTTCATAGTATATCCTTTTGTATGTTTGAACATTTTACTAGGTGCCTGTGTTATTCCTCAAAAAAGACATGTCTGAATTGTGGTCATCCTTGTTGCTATATGGAGAGAGGACAAGAGCAGAAGCAGAGAGCCTGCTAGAAGGTTCTGGCTGTGGTCCAGTTGAGAGATGGTGGTGGCTTGATCTATGGGGTTGGTAATGGGGATGAAGAGAAGTGAATGGATTCAAGATATCCTTCAGAGGCAGAGCCAGCTGGACTTGGTGTATTACGCATGGACATTCCCTACTCCCAAACTGACATTCCCTAGGAAAGCTTTGTGCATGAGAGATGGAACTGGGCTCACCTAACTCTACTGGGACTTCTCTGACATTTTTGTGGAAGGAAGAGTTCTTGGGCCCCTTCCAGGCGCTAAAAGCCTCAGAATTCCAGAGAGTATCTAATATATATCACAATACGGAGGACACGTGCCCCTTGCCCATCCTCATGCAACTGTGATAAATGGTTTTTAATGACCGTCAAGACAAAGTTCTCCTGCAGAAGGCCTCTCATTTCTCAATGGAGCTTTCTTTCTTTGCAGAGAGATGCCAAAGGCCAGTACCTGTTTGACCTTCTTTGCCACCACCTGAACCTACTTGAGAAAGACTATTTTGGGATCCGCTTTGTGGACCCAGATAAGCAGCGGGTAAGTCAATATTCAAAGCACAAATGGAGGAGAGGGCTGGTCATTAAGCCTGAAAGTTTTAAACTGTCACTCATATTCAGAATTTAGCCTCAGGAGTCAGGGACCAACCAGACCCTGCAGCTAGGTGTCATCTCTTCAGATCATATTATGAGACCTGGAAGATACCTTAGCAGAGCTCACCTGGTGTGCCCATCGTTTTACAGATGCGGAAATGGCAGCCCAGAGAGCTGAAGTGATTTGCCCAAAGTTGCCCAGTTGGAGGCAGAGCAGCTGGGCTAGTGCTGTGGTCTTGAAGCCCAGGTCACAGGCTGAGTGCACTTTCTAGTAAACGGGCTGAACCACACTGTCAGGTTAGGAAGGGCCTGACCTGAATGCCACACCAACCCAGTCTGGGGAGGGTAGAGAGCCCAATTGATGTGGGCCTTTCAGCACCGTGCAAAGCTACAATTCTTATTCTGCTCTACACAACATGGGCGGCTCTGCAGACACAAGGTATTGGCGAGGACTGTGCCACTCCTGACAGATATAGGGACAAGTCCATTATCCCCCGGACCCGGCCCACCTCTCCAACGTCACCTCCCCTGACCTGTTTCCACTCTGCTGTGGCCCAGCCAGACAGTACCATGACCTCAGACATGCCATCTTTCTCTCTCTTCAGAGCCTTCACCTACACAGTTCCCCCTGCCTGGAATATTCCTTCTCCCTTCCCTTCCTTCTCTACTCTCTAACTTTTTTTCTGGCTAACTCCTTCTCACACATAAGGTCTTAGCTTAGACTTTTACTTCTTCCAGAACCCTAACCCCCCACTCTGAATAAGAGGGCATAGGTGCCCCATATGCCCTGTACTACCCCTATCGTAGCATTTATTACACCATGCTGTGATTGCCTATGTGCCCTGCAAAAATATAAGTCCCATGAGGGCATAGATTTTATCTCATTCATCGCTATACCCCATGGAACTAGCATGGGGCCTAGAACGTAATGGATGTTTAATAAATATTTACTGAAGGAGTAGTGAGTGAGTGAAGGGTCAGTGGTACCATAGTTCTCCCCGCCACTTGCCCAGCTGGCCTGCTAGCATACACCTGCAGTTTCAACAGTTTCTGCTCAGCAGCCCTTTGCTCTCTGTGGGGATGTACCCTCTGGCATCCGCATTGAAGTGGGAAAGTACACAAAAGCATTCAGGCCTCAATGCCTCCCTTCCCTACACCCCTGCCTACCACCCACCCTTCTCTATCACCCTCCAAAAACATGACTGTGAATCCAAAGGGCCACCTTTCATGGGTCCACTAATTTTCTTCACAGCTTCAACTTGGGCTTTACCTTTGTCACCATCAGGGAACCTTGGAGGGAGCCAGAGGGCGCAGCTCCCAGCAGTGTCCAGGGCCAGAGATGACACTGAAGGGATACCCCTTCACCATGCCAGAGTCAAGTGCTTTCATGCCCTGAGCAGCCACTGTGTCTCCACATCCCATTTAGGGTTTTATGCTAAACACACCAGCTTTAGGAAAGAATGAAAAGGATTGCATTCCTTTCCTTTGACAAGCCCCGTCCCACTTCGCTGACATATTCCATTCCTCCTGGCTCAACAGAATTTCGAGCATCATCAGCGTTTGGGAAATAATGTCGAGGTCAGCCCCTCCCCCTGTAGAGGCTCCACGGACTTGACAGAAATCCTGTCCTTAGCTCTGGACCACAGGAGAAGAGTCCAAAAGTGCCGTGACACTGGACAGCTACCTGTCCTCACATGCCGTAGTTGTCCATTTCACTCTTTGATGATGGGCCGTTTTTACCAAGGGTTTTTTGCTGTTTATTTGTTTATCTTTTTTGGTCTTAACTGTCTATCCTTAAAAAGGAAGGCCAGTTACCCCAAGGTCTCTTCATCTCCCAAATAGAGTCGGGGATGAAGAGGAAAAAAGAGGAAAATGTGTCTTGTTTATTATTTTTAAGCCAGGTCAGAATGTGCTTGAGGAGAACAAGAGAGGATGTGGAGGTGATTAAGATTAAAAACAGAAGGAGACAGAGGGAAATAAGGAAATAGAAAAAAAGGAGAAATACACATTTATGGAGTGGCTGTTGTATGCTGGGCTCTGCCCTGAGCACAAACCCAGGTCTTTCAGTCAGTGGGTTCTGAGCGCTGAACTGTGCCTGGTTCTAAGTGAAAAGCTTCCTATATGGTTTTTGGTTTTTTTTAAAGATTTTATTGGGGAATTGGGGAAGGGGAACAGACAAATTGTTGTCTTTTTGTTCTTCAGTCTAGTTGCGGAGGACGTTGCTTCACTGGCCCATGTTGGTATCGTCATTGCGCTCTTCCCTGATGAGGGAGATCGGTCGCCGGCCCCTGGATGGTCGCTCACGGTGGCTCTTGGCAGCTCACACTGGCTGACGGCCACTCACGCTGGCTGCTGGACACTCACTGTAGCCTATGGCAGCCCACTACAGCAGGGGCTGTAGCTATGCCATCCCCGGGGACTCACAGCAGCCCAGCTCCAGGTGGAGCTGTTGTTCACCATCTTAGCTGTAGAGGGCAGTGTCACTGGCCCTCATATGTGGGACCCGAACCGGGGCCACTGGCATCCCAAGCCAGCTCTTAACCAATGCGCCACTAGGCCAGCCCAAGCTTCCCATATGTTATTTGATCCTCACCACAGATGAAATGAGTATCCACAATTATATTACTCCTTCTCCAGAGGAGTAAATAAAGTCTCAGAGAGGTTAAGTAACTTTCCTATGGCAGATGGCAAAGCGTCTCCAGCTCAGACCTGCCTGACTCAGGACCTGTGCGGTTTTTCAAGGTCTGTGTTGAATTCATACCTGAGAGCCTCTAAAGCTATGTGATTGTCTGCCTTTATTGAGGGGTTAAGGAGAGCAGACAGGTTTGAGAGGGTACTTGAGAGCTGTGGAGAAACGGACCTATAAAGAATTGCCATCCCAGGGCCAGCCGAGTGGCGCATTGATTAAGAGCTGGCTTGGGACACCAGCGGCCCCAGTTTGGATCCCACATATGAGGGCCAGTGACACTGCCCTCTACAGCTAACAACCAGCTCCACATGGAGCTGGACTGTGCGAGCCCCAGCAACGGTGTAGGCTGCAGCCCCTGCTGCAGTGGGCTGCCATAGGCTACAGTGAGTGGCCGGCAGCCAGCGTGAGCAGCTGGCAGCCAGCATGAACTGCCAATAGCCGTGGTGAGCGACATCCAGAGGCCAGCGACTGATCTGCCTCATCCGGGAAGAGCGCAATGACGATACCAACATGGGCCAGTGAAGCAACGTCCTCCGCAACTAGACTGAAGAACAAAAAGACAACAACTTGTCTGTTTCCCTTCCCCGATTCCCCAACACTATTCCCCTCCCCCATTCCCCAATAAAATCTTAAAAAAAAAAAAAAAAAAGAATTGCCATCCCAGATCTACTGATTCAGGATAGAATGGAGGAGGTAAGCTCCCCAGTTCCTCTAGGGTGTGAGGCCCTAAGATAATCCTCCTCCCCTGGGGCACCAGGCAGTCTGAACCCAGATCTCAGGTCCATCCTATACCCCCTATCACTGCTTGCTCTGCAGCAGTCTCCCCTGACCCCTCCTGGAGGAGCTGCCCTCACTCACCCTCTCCCCTTCCTAGCTCAGGCTCAGGGCCTCAGCCTGCTCTCAGCCTCTCCTTTCAAGCCTCTAGAGTCTGAATATTGTGCCAGATTGGCCCATTCACCCAAATACAGAAGGAAACTCCCCTCTCCAAACCTTCTTTTCCTCTTCTCTTGAACCCTCCTCCCCAAACCTGTGTTAACAGCCAGGGAGTGATCCTGGGACCCAGATTGAGCCAAACAGATGCAACAGGAACTCTGGCTATCACCATATTCCTGGGATCCCTTCAAGGTTGCTCTACCAGACCCTTCCAATCTCTTGGACAAGCTGTGACGGCTTTCCACTCCCTTCTTACCCCCATCCCAATCTCCTCCAGCCTCACTTCTTTCTGCAGCTCTCACTTTAGCACAAACTAAAGTCTTCTCTCCAGCTCTTGCCAAAGGGAATAGTCTTTTTGTCACTCAGCTCTCTCTGCCTTCTGCTGATAGTGGATCTCACAAGTCATTCCTCTCAGTTTCTATCTTTGTTTATTTTAACCTGTCACTAGGTGGTCTGTTTCCCAAGACCCAGATAACTTGCCGTGTTCTCCTCCCCGTGTTCTCCACCCTCTACAAAGTTCTGGTGTGTTTTGGACAGACAGGTCTCCTCCTGCTTCACCAGCACAGCCTGGAAACCCAGTTGTTTCCATGCAATTTCACCTCTTGCCTTTGCTTCCCTGTGAAGCCAGCCGCAGTGGGCCGTGTAATGTGAGAAGGACCTCTTAACCACATTGAGTGGCTATAATGAGTTGCCAGCCTCGTGGGAACTCAGATCAGAGGAAGCAAGAGAGCTTCATGTCAGCCCAGATTATCCATGCGGAGCTGACGGGAGAACTGGCTCTTAGTGGGTCCATTAACTGCATGACCCATGGCCCAGCCCAGAAGGTGAGAGCTGGGAATCAGGGGAGGCCAGGATGCCGTCTGCATGGCCCTGGCTGCTTTCCTGGCCAAAGGGGGAACTCTGCCAAGATGTTACACTAGATGGAAGTAGCCAGAAAACATGGAGGTGTGGACCCGGGTCCTTGGTCCATTCAATAGCTGCACATGAACACTGCTGGGCATGGGCGATGCAGGGTACACAGGACAGTTTTCTGTCCTCACAGAGCTTATGACTACTCCCAGGTAACCAAACTGCAAATAATAGTAGTTCTAACTCTCTGCAAATTGTGATGGTTCCTGATTAGCATAAAAGCAGCAAATATCAATACTGCATTTTATAAAGCACCCGTGTAGAACTTGGAAGCAGATATGGAATGGTCTCATTGCTTCCTTCCCCCAAACAAGTATCATGGGGAAAAAAATGTATTGCTGCTATGCCCTGCCTCTATGAAAATCCAAGGGAAACAGGATATGATCATACACATCGGTTGTGGTTAAGTTATCTTACAAGACAGACTTTAAACATCCCTGGATGCCAAGGAATCCTGAGCATGTCTCCTTAACACAGGGGTTGGCAATCTATGTTGTTCAAACAAAGATGGAATACACACCAGCCACCCCTGCCTCCTCACCATTTATGAAATCCAACCTGTCAGTATTTTCTAAAGCTGCTACCCATAGCCTCTGTTGCCACACCCCTGCCAAAAATAAAGTTGGCACATAGCATACACACACACACACACACACACACACACACACACACACACACACCATGAAAGGCAGTATTTCCCTCCTCAAGCCAGACAGGGCTTTATTCCCATCACACATACGTGCATTCACTTGTGCCTACTGATATGCCAGAAACATGGCTCAGAACTTTGGCACCCTACATTGGAAGGTGGCCTTGCCAGGGGAGCCCAGAAATGGCATCTAAGGTTGGAACTCCTCTCCCCTTCACAGCTGGTTCCCCGGGCAGCTTATTTCAGAAAATCATATCACTCTTTACTCTCCAAGCCTACATATCACAAGCATTTGGGCTGCTTTCACCCTGGGCTACAATCTGTCTGGTTATTTAAATTGGATAAAACTAGTTATATTTGACACTGCTTCTCATTAGGATTTTCTTGTTCTGTGTTCTCTGTTTCAGCATTGGTTGGAGTTTACAAAGTCTGTGGTGAAGCAATTGAGATGTAAGTAGTTTCCAAGAAAAGACTCGAGTCTCACCCCTGGGGAGGGTGGCACGACACCTCTCACTTATAGTAAGTCTTGGTAATTTTCCACTGTTCTGAGTATAAGTTGCCATAAACATCTGAGGATTTTCTTCTGAGGGTTCAGAGACCTGTGCATCCTGGTGGGGAGGGGAACCCAGTCATCTCTGGGCCAGAGGGTTCTTCCCTGATGGGCACCTCTTTTTCTCTACAGCCCAGCCTCCATTCACCATGTGTTTCCGTGTGAAGTTTTACCCAGCAGACCCCGCTGCTCTGAAAGAAGAAATAACCAGGTAAGGCTGAACATACCTCCCTCAGCCACTAAGACCTGTTGGAAAGGAGAGGAGAGAGGGACTGTAACCTCTCAGATCCTCTGTTTCAGAAGCTCCTAACCCTTATAGGCAAGGAATTCTTCCCAAATAGAACATTACTTCTGTGTTTCATTTCCACATGCTTTCTTTGCTCACTCCCTCAGTAGAACTGGAACAGAAAGAGCCTCTTCCTATCAAGTGTGCACCGGTCATCTGCAAAGGGATCTGGGGTAACTAATTAATCAAATGCAGTTTTTCTTTTACCCGTGATATGGTCACCATGGACATCTTTGGAGAGGGCTGTGTTGCTGTTTTTTGGAAGGGATTGAAATAGACTCCAGTGGCCTAATATACTTGGGAAACACTAAAGCATGATGCTGAAAGATGAGCTGGGAAATGCTGAGGGTTTTAAATCCAAGTGGGTAAATGCCAGTTTACTGATGGAACAGGTCCGTGATAAACTCTTCATTGTGGGCATTATGTTCTGTGCAGAGCAGACGGCTGCGTGGAATGAATCCTATCTCATCCAGCACCACTTGAGGATGAAAAAGAACCTCTGTGCCCACAGCCATCCCATAAGAGGGTCAATGAATGGGAGCTTCAAAGCTTCCCCAGGGCTCTGTATCTCTGAGCCAAATTCACTCTAAAAGTAGTGCCTCAGCGATTCAGGAACTCTCTGTAACCGGAATCCTTGATTTTTACATTAGAAAGATCTCATGTTGACATAAGCAAAACCTTGATGTTCCCTTGGAGAGGGTGGGGCCTCAGGTAATGAGGTCATGCCAGGGAATCCTAGAGCTGAGAAAGAGACAGCCCTGCCACCTCTCCCCACTCCCTAAAACCTTGGAGGCAGCAAAGACTGAGATGCAGCCATTACCAGTCATATAGAATGTTTGACCTGTAAGGCTTTGAGATTTACTTCTAGATCCTGAACGGCCTGGGAAAATCCAAAAAAAAAAAAAAAAGGAATGAGAAGGGAAGATGGAAGGAAAGAAAAATAGGAATTATTTTTACTTCCTGTTCTAAAGCATGCGCTACTACTTTTATTTACATCAGATAAAAGGAGCAAATCTTCTCTGAGAAGGAAAATCAGAAAAAGGGGAGAGAAAAAGGGCAAGAAACAGGAATAAGTGGTACAAAAGAAGCAAAGAAGTAGGACAGGGAGGGAAAGCAACTGCTTCGCATGGGCCCCGGTGGAGGGTGCAAGCAACCTTATGATCAGGTCCAAAGGAGCAGGATCCGGGTGCATGGAGCAGTGGACACCCACCTACTTTGAAACACTGAAGACGGGGAGGCATGTAGTTAGACCCAAACCTCATGCTCCCTACTGGGCATAGAAACTCCAGGCGCTGCTCATCCGCATGGAAGTGGATGTGACTCCCACTTTGCTTCTGAAAATCAAGCTCATCCATATTAATGAGCAGTCCTATAGCTTTAGGCAGAACAGTGAGGGTAAAAGCACTATGTTTACAACTTAAACAGAGATGAGTTTTGGCAAAACACTAGTCAGCCTCACTCATGCTCTCCAGTGTTTGCCTTACTTCTGAGCACACGCACCTCTATCTATCTATCTATCTATCTATCTATCTATCTATCTATCTATCTATCATCTATCTCTATCATCTATCTATCTATCTCTACCATCTATCTATCTACCTAGCTAGCTAGCTAGCTCTATCTCTATCTCTATTGAAAGAGGTGATGATGCCAGGGTAGGCCCAGAAGCCTGCACTCCTGTCCACATGTCAGAGCAAATTTAACACATCTTTGTTGAGAGTCTAGCACCTCACCTCCTAACACCACATGTCAGGATTGCCTGGTCCGCACCTCACTGGACCAACAGTGGGATGAGAGGGATTGGTCTAATACAACCCAGTGAGAGCACCACAGACATACGGCTTTCTGACTTGATCAAAGGACAAAACTATCCCCCATATATGGTTACTTGGCCCTTAGGAGGAGCTCTTAACAATACATTTTTCTAAATCAATGTCACTGTAAAACCCAAGAAGCAGCATAGACCTGGGAGCTCAGATCCTATTTGTCACTTCTTGACTCTGTGGCCTTGAACATAAGATATTTAACCTCTCTGACCTTCAGATTCCTCATTTATAATGAGGATAATGACAGCTACCTCGTAGAAACGTTGGGAGGATTAACCACTGTACAAGGTTTTGTACTTCATAATACGCCCTCCACTGAGCCCTGCACTGAGCAAAGGCTTGATGTCTGTTTACTGCCAGATTGATTACATGGTCCATGGACCCCAAGGGCTCTGCATGGGGCGCAAGTACAGTTAGCTCTGGCATTTCTCCTTTGTTTGTGTGAAAGGCACTTTTATTCTGATAATCCCCACTCCTCCTCTGTCCCCTTTCCCTACCAGCAAGAGTCCTACCTAACCCCTTAAGCAGCTAATACTTGAGGACTCAGAGAGAAAGCCATCCCGGTAGTAATCCACGTCCTGGTCAGCAGCAGGAGGAACATTGCCAGGTGTCTCACCAAGTCAGCAGACTTCAAGAACACTGACAAGTGTGTGAGCTCCTCCCCGATCTATTAATATATGCAGTTGTGCTGACCATCCTCAACTGTCCTGCCCCGCTGTCCATCTCACCAACCTTCCTTCCCTAGAATGCAATTTCCTAGCTTAGCAAGAGTGTGAGCAATAGGTACCTGGGCCTGGTACCTTTCTGCCTCCCCCTCCCTGAGGCATTCTGGGGAGGCTTTAGAATAAGCTGTGTCTTTCTTCCCATTCACATCCCTGCTGATCTTAAGAGAGCAGGTACCTGCGGCCTTACTCAATATCCATAATTCATTCCTGGCTCACAGCCCTCCACACCACTTTCCTGCCAAACTAATTTAGCTGTCAGTGTGTTTTTCCCTAGCAATATTGGTCCTAAATTTCACCACCGTCTTAGCCATTCCCATAAAGCCAGTCTGAGAGGAGGGGATGAAGTAGGGAGTAATGAACTATGCTCAAATTATCTCTTGGACTTTTCCCAAATGATAAATTTAGTTGCCAAATCCTGATTAATCTTTTTTGTCAGTTTTTAGAGTAATAAATAGATTTTCTTGCCTGAGCTAGAGACAAGGCAGAGAAAATGGGGATTAGGCACCAAAATTAGCTTTTCACAGGGACTGCAGGTGTGTGAAGTCTTTGGAAAGATCAAATGATAGAAGAAAACTAAGTACAAATGGGGTTCCACCAGGAAGCAAGCTGCCTGATACATGTGTGAGCAGGTGCTCAAAAAAATGTTAATAGAATGAAGAAATATATGCATGAATGACTGGAGTCTTTAGGTTATTCATTCTTCAATGAACATCACTTGAGCCCAGCTTAGGTTAAGATGGGTTGGTGAACTTTTTCTGTAAATGGCCAGATAGTAAGTATTTTACGCTTTGTGGGCCATATGGTCTCTGTCACATCTCATTTCTGCCATTGTAAATATAGCGAAAGCAGCTATAGACAGTATAGAAAGGAATGAGCATGGCTGTGTTCCAATAAAACTTTATTTCATTGGAAACTATGCTGGCAAGCTGTAGTTTGCTGACCCTGGGATAAGGAATCAAAAAGACCTGGGTTCAAATCCCGGTTTTTTTCTTTAACTAACTATGTGACAAGGCAAGAGCCATGTCTCTACCCATTCCGTTTCCTCACCTGTGAGGCAGAGATAAAAGCAGTAGTCACCTCATAGAGTTGTGAGGATTAAATGAGAGCGTATGTTAAACAGTATGAACGTGTGTTAAACAGTATGATGTGTAGCACACAACACGCACTCTGTAAATCGTTACTGTTATTTTGTTTGTTATTACTGTCATCTGTTTATTCTACTGGAACATAAGCTCTGTAAGAGCAGGGACTCTGTTCCCCGCTGTCCTCCCAGCACCAGTGACAATGGCCGGCAGTTGTAAGTGCACAGAACTAGATAGCTAGATGGCTAGGTGGCTGGGTGGGAGGGAGGGTGAGTAGGTGAGCTAGGCACAGGATATATAGGCTCTCTAGAAGAATATTAAAAGTAAATAAAGCATCGTCTGACTCCAAGGAGCTTATAGCCTAGTATGGAGGAAGGGGCCATACTAAACATGATTACAGGTAGGAAAAAGGATAGTAGAAAATAGAGGAAGCCAGAGGCAAAGAATCTAATAAAGGGAAGGTAAGGCCAAAGGATCTTCTGGAAGAAGTTCTTCAGGAGCTGCCAGTGCTTTCCAGGGTTCAGAACCTTTAATTCTGGAAATATCTGTGGATTCATCCCTACCCTTTGATATCAGAAATCACAAGGCCAAAGCCAGTAGCTTGGAGAGATGTACATGTTACAGAAAAACTCCAGTTTCCCTTGGCCGTATTTTAGGCTCTCACTCCTTCTACCTTTGGGGAGTCCTGACTCATACCCCCATCTGTATAGGACAACACAGGTGTTAAAACAAAATGAAGGTGAGATAAAGCCTCCCGAGGCCAGAAGAGGATAGGCAAAGTTTACCCCCTCTCCCCCAAAAAAAGTGGCGTAAAGGAGCAAGGTTGTTGTCTTAAATCTGGTCTAAAGCTGATTTCTTCTTTGGTTCCAAGGAGGATGTCTTTCTGATGACAAAGAGTTCTCCTGCCTTCGGTTAGAACTCCCCTATCTCTAACCTGAACTACTAACTGAACTACTACAGGGGTAGAAAAAGCCTCAGGCCCTGAGTCAGGAGGCTTTCCTTAATTCTGATCCCTGTGTCACTTCCGACAAGTCACTCTGCATCTCTATACTTCTACTTCCTCAGCTACAAAATGGAAGAATTAGGCTATTCTGAGGTTCTGAGGTTGCATAACCCAGCTGGCCTGTTCATCAGGAGCTGGCTGGACCAGGAGACCCCAGCAAGCTGATTCCTTGCCTGGCAACACAGTGGCCCTGGTGGCAATGCCTCAGGCAAGACGGTAGTCTTCCAGGCCCATGTGTGGCTGCGGAGAACGCACCAGGGTCTCTTGGAAATAGGTCTAAGGATGCTATGAATCATGTGGGATATATTTTCATGACCAACAACACTGAGTCATTGGTTATCTCCTTAAATGAACAAAACGTGAAGCTTGATGGAAGCCACTGTAGCAGGAAAGGAAGGGGGGTTCCCCTGGTGCAACTCTCTTCCTTGAAGCTGCCAGTCGATTGTTTCATGAGCTCATCTCTTCTTGTCCTCTAAAAGACTGCGGTCTGTTTCGTTAGGTTGCTAACATGCCCTCTTTCCCCCTCCCCCCAAGTGCTGCACCATTGCCTGGCAGTGGTGCCGTGACCTTATCCTTGACCTCACTGAAGCTGTCCTACCTCCAGAAGTCTGAAGAAACCCTTGGAAAGCCTTGTTTCCTTTCCAGCTCACCTGAGGCACTTGTCACGCACCCATTAATAAGGATGCCTCATAAAGACCGTGGTTCTCAGTGTGAGGAGGAGCATGTCACCCTTGGGTGAGGGAGAGCAGATCAGACGCTCAAGAGGGCTTTTTCAAACCCGGGAGCACAGATTTTGATGTGCTCCCCAGGGGAATGCTCCCCTCAGCACCACACTGAGAATCACTGCCCAGAGCCTTGTTGTCCCTTTGAAAGAGCTCCTTTAGTCCAGTACGTGCTGTCCCTGGGTTTTGGACACAGATTAGCAGAGAGATGTGGGAGGAGTGATCAGTGAGTAAGGGACAAAAGGTTTGCTTCCACATCCTGCCAAAGCCTGTGGAAGGTAGGAGTTGGAACAGCGAGAGGCAGAGAAGTCCTCTCCCTCTCTCCCACACACCGTGTGGCATTTCGCTGTGGGAAGCAGAGTGAAGACAAGCTTCATTCGGTGGCTCCATCTTTATTATTCACTCCGCATGGTTTCTTTTTCCTTCAGTTTTTCTTGGCAACACTGGGGCAGAGTGGGATTGGTGCTGGTGGTTGAGGTGAGAAGGGAAGTTCTTATTAATTTCCAGACTATAATACTCACCTTCCCTTTGGTTTGAGGAGGGGAGTCCTTCCTGATATGGTTAGAAGGATGCTTAAACTTTATATACAATCCACATGGGGATCTTGTTCCAATGAATCAGTAGGTCTAGGAGGGGCCTAATAGTCTCCATTTCTAACAAGCTCCCAGATGATGCTGATCCCCGATATGTAGGCCACACTTTGAGTAGCAAGGCCTTAGGAGAAAAGAGGTTTGCTTGCTCCTTCATTTCTGTTGGTTAATTACTTGAACCACCAAGCCCAAGGTTCTCGGCGTCACCTGCTGGCACCTCTCCCCACCTGAGAAGAAGCGTTGTCAATGCTCCTCTTTCTTTTGAGCATTTTCACGTGATCAAGTGATCCTGGAATCCTGTTTCATTCTTCAGCCTTAAAACAGAAGCACTGGAAACTTTTAATTGTTCAGGGAGGGCCCAATTTCTTTTTGGTTCAGAATGATGGAATCTAAGGGAATTTTACCACATTTCCATGACTCCCCTAGGGATGCTATGGTTATCTGTGGCTGTCTAAAGAAGTGGCACAAAACTTAGCTTAACTAACGCATTTATTATCTCTCAGTTTCCGTGGGCCAAGAATCCAGGAGCAGCTGAGCTAGGTGGTTTGGCTCAAGGTCCCTCACGGGGTTGCAACCAGGAGGTTGGCCAGGGCTGCGGTCATCTGAAGGCTGGACTGGAGGATTCACTTCCAAGATGGTGTACTCACATGGCTACTGGCAGAAAGTGTCAGTTCCTTGCTAGCTGTTGGCAAAAGGCCTCAGTTCCTCACCACATGGACCTTTCTATAGGACTTTTTGAGCATCTTCAAGCAGAATGAGATCCAAGAGGAGGAAGAGAGAACAAGGAGGCAGATGCAATGACTTTATGACCTGGTCTCAGATGTCAGACACTATCACTTCTATTTTATTTTATTTGTTAGAAGTAAGTCGCTAAGTCCCACCCATACCTAAAGAGTGGGGAATTAAGCTCTGCCTCTGGAAATGAGTATCAAAGAATTTATGGACATTATTTTTTAAACTGTCACAGATGCCCCCCAGCCAAGGAGCCACTGTGGTAGGTGACACACTGAAGGGTTTGATACCCCTGACTTTTGCTCTTCTTAGGATACTGGGAGGTTATGAACATCAGAGACCCCACTCTTTGTAAAGATATTTCAAAATGGAAAGTTAATGATTCCATTCTACCACGACAGGGTCCACCGAGCTACATGTGAAACTCCGAAGCAGTTACAGTGCAAGAAGGGCAGTGTAAGACGGTGACTGAGAGCCAACCTCAGGAGTCCAGCAGTCCTGAATTTGAAGTTGTGTGTCCATGGGAAAATCACTTGAGCCTCAGTTTCTTTATCTTAAAAAAAGGGAGAGGGTGAGGAAGTGAATAATAACAGTGCCTATCTCAAAGTGTTATGTGAGAATTAGATGAAACAGTGCATGTAAAGTGCGTAACCCCTGGACTGGCATATAGTAAATGTTCAATACATGTCAGCTACTCTAGCTGTTGTTGACAGCCTGCTTCCACCTGAGGTGAGAGCTTTCTGTATTTAAAGAAATGCCAGCTACAAGTTTCTATGCTTCATTCACTTGCACCTCTTCCCATACCTTATTCAAATTCTGAGAGGTCTGGTTGAACTCTGCCAATAATTGAAGGCTGTTCCACAGATGGACAGATGCTCTTGACAAGCCAAGGCAGAATTCTTCCTTGGGCTAGTTCCTTCTCCCACCGTTCCGCTTCTTAAGAAGGAACGTCAGCCAGCATCCAAGGAGGCCCAGTCAGCCCCTCTCTCCCGACATAGGTTTCTTTTCTGGCATTGAATTGACTGGGACTGGCCCCTTCCAAAGCCCAGCATTGGGAGCGATGATACTTTTACCAGAAAGCTCCTTTTCAGTTTTGAGCAACAGAAAGAAACTGACATATTGTTTTGAATTAAACCTCAAATCGGTTCAGGGCAAAGTGCTTGAAAGAGTCTTCAGGGAAATGGAAAATGTATTTGTTCTGTGGTATGTTTTAAAAACTTTTTTAATGTAGTAAAAGTGTCCTGACAGAGTTTTTTTCTTTTAAGCAATCCAAGAAATCCTTTATAATTCACTCTCTGTTTTCTCTCCAGGTATTTAGTCTTCCTACAGATCAAAAGGGATCTCTACCATGGCCGCCTCCTCTGCAAAACATCAGATGCCGCCTTGTTAGCCGCTTATATCCTTCAAGGTAATGACTTTTGACAGGATAAATTTGTTTTTCATGCCAAGTACTGATTACATTATTTCATTTACCACAGATGACTACTTCTTGGATATACACAGATATATCTAACTTGAAGCAGAGTCCAAATTAGAAGACTTTACCTGGACTTCATAGAGCTGACCCCTCAACCCTGCATTGTCCCTGAGCTTTTTCCACCAGCCCCTTCCAGTCATTCTGACTGTTTGGGGGGCGGGCTTCCCTGCACCCTTGGTTGATAAAGTTACTGAGACTGGAGAATAATCTGAGTCCATTTTTTTCCTCTCCCCTCATGCAAATCGCAAAAATGTGAAGCATCTTGGAATTCTGGTATCTATTTCAGAGCTCTTTCCGTTCAGAGTGCTCAAAGTTGAAAATGTTTCCAAGTTACAAACACATTTCCTAGCATGCTAATAAGGTAGAACTGCGTCTGTACCCAGCTGGTGCCCAGACTGGCTTTCTTTTCTTTTTTTTTTTTTTTTTTTTTTTTTTTTGCAAGAACAGTGCGAAAGGTATGCACTCTTCATATATAATCCGTTCTCCTTTCATGACATGTAGGGGGCTCCTAAGTGCTACTTCTTGACTTCTCTTAGTCCTTAGGCCTGAAACTGTCACTGGATTGTTTTGGGGCCATAGCACTAAAATCATGACGTTTCCATCAGAGAATCTGAACTCTTAATAAGAAGTCTGTGAACTCCAGGAAGCTATTTTGTGAAGAGAACCTGGAAAATCCTTGCCAATAAGAAACTAAAGTTCTTCTGGCAAGAGAAATATCACAGATGCATTAAGAATGTAAAAGCCAGCCCATTGCAACTTTGACTTCTGAGACTCCTGTTGCTAAAAATCACGTAAACAGGGAGGTGCTTGCCAACTCTAAGGTACCCAAAGATGCCCCTTTCAATTTTAAAGGAAAACCTAGTTCAATAAAAGTGAAATTTTAAACTCTGGTCTTTCTGTCAGTTTACCCTGACAGCCATATTGAATTTTTCATTTTTTTTTTTCCTTTAAGGAAGTAATTGAGGCCCAACATTGATATCTTCACTTACAGCTTTTTAAATAAAATCATAATAAATGACTTTGTGGCTCAAGGTCAGCCTGGACTTTAGGCCCAGGAAGCTTTTAGCCTCTTGCTAAATGATAGAAATTCCCAAGTATTTTGGAAGGACAACATTCAGCGGTGAGAGGAGGGCACATTTTCCCCTTAATATTTACTCCTCCCTCCAGACTTCTGTCTGCACTGGTTGTGGTTCTCACTAGGAAAAGAAAAAGGGCAACCACAAGGCAGCTGGAACTTCTTAACATACTTCCTCTTCACAAACCTGATATTCCCTGTGGAATATTTCATGTAGAGAAAGCTGGTTTTCACCTAAGAACATGCTGTGGAGAGCACCATGGGCCCAAAGTTCACTGATCTGAGACCTTCACAGCTTTAGGGACGGCCTCTGACTGTGAATGGCGGGAGAAAGCCCACCCGCTGCAGGGAGCTGAGACGTCAGCCTTAAGACCTGGTGCTGCTGACCTCTGGTTACACCAGTCTTCCCCCTCTGTAGTCTTCTCCAAGGGTCCTAGCACGTGGTCAGCCCTCAATGAATACATAATTTATTCACTTGCTTTGCTTTGATTTGATTTGGACTGAAAGTTGAGTTCCGAGTTTGGGTCATGGCTCATTCATCAATTTGTTAAAATCCTCAAAGCAAAATTTCTGATCTGACTCAGGCCCAAGAAGTTCTGTCTTCCTGATCAAGCTCACTGTGTCCTGTGTTGCCACAAAGCGCATTGCTCCCAGGCCCTCTTATCATGGCTGAACAGCTGAGAACTGAGTGTAGGCCTCTGCTTTTTTATTGCAAATTTATTTGTGGTGCCCTCAGAACACAGGATCAGCTCTGCCGTCTCTGTGCTTAGACCTGTCATCAACCCAGCGTGCACACCTGGGAAAACAGGTGGGCGTGCTCCTAAGGGGAACGCCCTCTGCCTGAGCCGCAGACATGCTCCAGGTCCACTGTGCTAAATCTGTGTGTGCTTTGACTTTTGTTCTGTGTGTTAATCTCTTGTTGCTC
This sequence comes from Aselliscus stoliczkanus, assembly GCA_033961575.1. NCBI lineage: Eukaryota > Metazoa > Chordata > Mammalia > Chiroptera > Hipposideridae > Aselliscus > Aselliscus stoliczkanus. Next base: position 98,035,945 of record CM066732.1, on the reverse strand, counting down.
TGCCAATTTCCACAACTGTTTTCCTCTACTTTTCTTTTGCAAGCGGAGATTGGAGATTATGACCCCGGGAAACACCCTGAAGGCTACAGCTCCAAGTTCCAGTTTTTCCCTAAGCATTCAGAGAAGCTGGAAAAGAAAATTGCTGAGATTCATAGGACAGAACTCAGGTGCGTGACCTTCAATTCAGGCCCAGGCCACTGTCTGTCCCACAGCCTGAGCACACAAGCTCTGTGCTGCGTCCTCTGCTCCTACAGACCCAGCCTCCCTGATTCTGGATGTACCGTTTTCAGTGATCCATTGAAAGCACAGCGCCAAGCCCTGTGGGCTCACTCTCCAAGGAGATGGGTGTAGGTTGAGACTTAAAGACAAGAGTGACACTGGATAGCAAGGAAAACAGAGAAGGATTGGCCTCAAAGATATTTGCTTCACCAAGATAAAGGAAGAGACAGAGGGGAAAAGCATGAACTGGGGAAAAGGAAAAGGAAAATATAAAGAACACAACAGAAGAGTAAAAAGATTGGAGAGGTTGAGTGTGAATGTGGAAAATGAGCAAGCCTCTGACTTCAGTCTGACAGTGTGACGGGTGGCGTCTGGGCCAGTGGATGGGACTGCACAGGGCTGACCTGATTCATAAATGCTGTGGATGCCCTGAAAGTACCTGGTTCAAAGACTGTCTTGAACACTACCTCACTCAACCCCACACCCATGCACAGCAGGAAGGAGGGGAGAAGCAGATGGCAGCAAGAGGCTTGTCCTCAGATTCTCTTAGTTCACCCAGAATATGCCTAATTCCACCAAATAGCATTAATGAATCCTTTCACCCATATGAAATAGGGCTGTCTACAAAGATTGATTTAAAAAGACAGTAGGGTGTTTGGGCTCTACTTTGTGTGGCACACTGGAGCACAGATTTCCCCAAACTGATAAACTATGAAGATAAAGGTTATATACAATGAAGTGTTGTAAAATAAAACATGCCATCATATCAATACATTATAATTTTTTTTAAAAAAATCTTTGTGTATCTACCAAAATATTTGGTACGGGCCGGCCGAGTGGCTCAGTTGGTTAAGAGCTCGCTCAAGAGTGCAAGCTGAGCTCTGAGCAACAGCTGTTCTAGGCCAGCCCGAGCTGAGTTGCCGTTGAGCTGCCAACAGGTGGCAGGATGGCTCAGCTAAAAAAAAAAAATTAAAAAAAATAAAAATACTTGTGTAACTACCTGTCTGGGGAAGAAAAATGCCCAATGGACAGGGGTATAAAAGATATTTCTAATGATCATATTAAGCCTCAACTAGTTCCTACCCAAACCCCCTAAAACAACACACACACACACACACACAAATCTTCACTTTCACCCAAAGATTTTACCAACAAATATGTCCCCCAAGCCTCTTAGCCTTTTTAAACAGGACTTCTGCCCACGGTGTGTGGCAGGACTCGTTCCCAGTCCACCCTGAGGAATGGACACCTATCAAAGGTGAAATCCTAGCCTCTTCCCCACCCCTCTCCCGGTGCAAGCACAGCCTTTCCAGGGCGACCAGACTCCTCCCATGACTCTGTTAGGGAAATAGCGGCCCCTTGTGGTAAAGGTCGGAATACACACGGATTTGTGTGAGGGCTCGTGCTTCATTCAAAGGAAAGCAGGGATGTACTGGGACTCCCCTGGGGCGCTGCCAGGAGGGTTTTAGGAGACGTCAGATCAGCGGGGACAGTCCTCCGGAAACCTAGTAGAAGACAGGGGATCCCCCAGAAAATGATGCCCGCTTTAAGGGTCCCAGAGGTTTGATCTGACTCCAGGGTAGATGGAGCCCATTGGGCCCTCCAGCCTCCAGGCTGAACGAGGAAGCTCCCAGAAGAGGGAGCGGTGCTCAGCTGCCCCTGGTGCCCAGCCCTTGGCCTGCTGCACATCATTTTCCAAACACCTTCCCTGTGTCTCGGCATACTGGTAGGTTTAGAAGTCTGCAGTCAACATAATGCCTACTCACAGATTCAATCTCATTTTCTTTTAAGATTTTTATTGGGGAATTGGGAGAGGGGAACAACGTTGGGGAATCGGGGAAGGGGAACAGACAAGTTGCTGTCCTTTTGTTCTTCAGTCTAGTTGTGGAGGACGTTGCTTCACTGGCCCATGTTGGTATCGTCATTGCGTTCTTTCCGGATGAGGCAGATCAGTCGCCAGCCTCTGGACGGTTACTCACGCTGGCTGCCGGCAGCTCACGCTGGCTGCCGGACACTCACTGTAGCCTATGGCAGCCCACTGCAGCAGGGCTGCAGCCTACACCGACGCTGGGGCTCGCTCAGCCCAGCTCCTGGTGGAGCTGTTGTTCACCATCTTAACTGTAGAGGGCAGTGTCACTGGCCCTCATATGTGGAATCCGAACCGGGGCTGCTGGCATCCCAAAACCAGCTTTTAACCAATGCGCCACTCAGCCGGCCCCAGTCTCATTTTCATAATGTAAAACTGTGCCTGTGTTTCCTTTCTCTGACTCTAACATGAGTCCCTCAAGGGACCAGACTGTGCGCTAAATTTCTTGGTATATTTTACAGCAGGCCACACAGAGACTGGCACATAAGATGCTAGTTGATTGATGCCCCTCCAGTGAGCCACTAGAGGGAACCTGACCTCTTCCTCCCTGGGGTGGTTTGTCTTCCTCTCCTGCCAGATTCCTTGAGGCAAATGATGAACTAGAAGTAAGCAACTTCCATTCCAGCCCACCAGCCATCAGCGTTGTTGTTGACTTCACAAACTGCCCACCCCTCCTCACACCAAAACCGACCCCACATCTGTAGAAGTGTGTCTGCTTCACCAGGGCTCTAGGCCCTGAGGGAGCCCCACAGTGATATTGCCATTGGTCTATGTTGAGCTCCTCAACACACCTGCTAAAGACACAGCTGGGAGGGGGATTATGCTAATGGCCCCTTCTTCAGATGGCTTGGCACCAGAGCTGCTTTCTTCATTTTGCTCCTTCTGTTTTCTTCATAGTCTATCCCCCTGTGGACAAAGCTGTAGTGGAGGCTGGGGACCTCAGCACTGTCTCCTGCTGCATCCCATCACCCTCCATTCCCATGTCCCCTCTTGGTAAAGAGGGTTAGGCAGCACCAGCAAGATATAAATGCTCCTCTTTTGTATTTCAGTCTAGATCAGATCACAGATGAAAAAACCATGGCCTGCAGCCAGCCTATAGATGTGTTTTGTTTGCTCCCATAGTGTTTAAAATCATGAAATACCACATAAAAATCAGTATCTTTGACTTCTCTTTAAAAATCACATCTAGGAGTGGCTGGGTGGAGCTCAGTTGGTTAGAGCTCATGCTCTGAACAAGGTTGCCAGTTCGATTCCTACATGGGATGGTGGGCTGTGCCCTCTGCAACTAGATTAAAATGGTGACTGGACTTGGAGCTGAGCTGCACCTTCCACAACTAGATTGAAGGACAACAACTTGACTTGGAGCTGATGGGTCCTGGAAAAAACACTGTTCCCCAATTAAGTTTTTTTTTAAAAAAATATCACATCTAGCAATGCTGGGCCTTACATTCCCACATGACCATAATGTTGGAGCTGAGGAGCAGCTGCCCTCATGAGATGGGGTAGCACTCCCCAATTTGCCACAGTCCCCACCACTCCCTACTGTTTTACACTCAGCCCATGTCATTCATTATGTAGCCTGCCTCACCCTGAAGACATCTGAGTTTTTGACCCTAGACAGGAATCTCTGAAGTTAGTCCCGAACAAAGCAGGGAGCACACTGTGTGTGTGTGTGGCGGGGGGAATAGAGTGTGAGACGCACCCTGAGCACTTCTTAATAATTTACCTCAGGGAAGCTTTCGGAATCGGAAACGCTGAAATCATCTCATTTTCTTTATTCCAGTGGTCAAACACCAGCAACATCGGAGCTGAACTTTTTAAGGAAAGCGCAGACATTGGAGACATACGGAGTGGACCCTCATCCGTGTAAGGTAAGACCCCGATGGTAGGAGGCTGCGCTGACCTTGCCTTCTCTAGAGGGCAACAGGCAGAGAGGTACCACATGCCCCCACCCTCCGCCCCTTCAGTAGCTGGACGATTAGCCCTTTGAGTAACAGATGCCAGAGGAAACGGCTCGTTTTGCAAACTCTGGATTCCACGCTGCATAATTTTGTGCTGCCACATCAATGTGTGAAGCAAAGTCCATCTAACTAATAAATCTGAAACTGGGGCTTCATTTGGGCAGCAGTGGGTAACCTGGTGGAAATGAAGAGAGAAGGAACATGGAAGTGCCCGGCTCTGGTCACAAGGTAGCTCGGAGGACTGCCCACCCTTCCCTGACCCATAATCTAGTTTCTTTCCAAGAGTGGGTTTTATTGACTACAGCAGTGGAAGTCACTGCGCGATACTGCAGTGGAGTCACATTTCATTTCATTATGTGCCTGTGAGGGTGAGACGGGAACCAGCCGGGAGGCTCTGCCCAGAGGAAAACCTCTGTAATTACTCATATGTGTCTGGCATTTTGGAGATGAGCTCGAGCTGCCACAGTCACTGCGGAGAGCAGTGGAGACCCGTGGGCTTTTCCCGGCTCTGTGGCCGCATCCCTCCGCTTGGTCTCCGCCTCTCAGGTGCTTTGACACTCCTAGTCTCCACCTTCTTTTCTCCCAATGTCTTCCTCTCTCTTTCTGCTACTGGAGAGACCCCAGCACTGCCAGTAAAAGTGACTCTCAAACTCCTCTGAGGGAGACAGTATCCAATGAGAGCAGGACACTGACCTTTTCTTCCTATTAGGTGAGGGAACACCGTATGTTTCCAACAAAAATTAAAAGAGTAGAATAGAAACCCAGGAACCCAGTGACATGTGGCAGCGTTTCCCGTGGCGGCATGGTGAGGTGATGGTCATTTGTTCTTGCATAGGATTTGAGGCTGAAACTTCAAATATGAACTCCGAGAACATTCTGGCACACAGAAGCCCTGGGGAAGGTGTTCCCCACCCCCACAGTTCCCTATTCCCAAGCCCAGCCTATTGCCAGATAACCCCTGTGTTTGCGGGGGCTGAGGGGAGGCTGGCACTATCAGAAAACACATTCATGTCTGTTTATAACAACGAATTGACATGGATATGTGCAAATGAATTAGCAAAGCTTCCTAAATAATGCCCTCTGCATCACCGATGTAGTTTAATCTCCATAAATTGCTCAAATACTGTTGGCAGGGAGCCTGCATAGGGCTGAAGAAGAGCTTTGGAGTCAGCTGGCCTCAGCTCCAGTACTGGTCTCCTACTTCCTGGGGCCTTTGGACTTTTTCTGAGCCTCATTTTCCTCATCTCTGTGAAAGTACACAGTAGGCACTCAATAGCTGCTCCCTGAACTGCTGAGTCACTTAAGGACCTTTAAGGAAAGACATGGTTGCCTAAAGATAGATAAGGTCATCAGACGGTGCCGGACACCTCTGCTTTTGACCCCAAACCTGTACTGTCCCCTGAAAGCCACACATTGCCAACCTCTTCTGAGATGCATCCCTGGGCAGCTGTCACCTGACAGCACATGATGAGTGAACAGTGAACCTGGGCACAATAACTGAGTAGGGATTCTCCATGGTTGCCCGTGGGGGTCTGGGAGCTGCAGACCCAGCCTGGTGTCCAGCCCAAATCCATGTTCACCCTAGGCCTGTGGCTCAGCCCTGGTTTTGATGAGCTTGTCCATCATCAGGCACAGAAGCTAAAGAGGCTGCAGGAGGGAAGAGACATTTGTGGCACACTTTCCATAGCAGGCCCACTGGGATCCTTTCACATTATTTTCTCCTTTAATCCTCATGCCAGCCTAGGGAGGTGGATATTGTTCTTCCTGGTTTATAGATAAGAAGATAAAAGTTCCAAGAAGCCACAATTTACAAGGTCCTGAGTGGCAAAAGCAAGAATTTGAACTCGAGTCACTTCCTGTTATGTATCTATAAGGTTCAGAAGCCCTCCGGATACTTCCTCTGGGGAGAAGGTGAGAGTGGTCATAGCAATGGCCTATACTTCCGGTACCCTGTTCCTGGGCCCTATACTTCCTGCTCACGCAAAGCCATGTCAGAGCCCTGCTTCAGAACCCACACACAGGGGGCCCTCAGCTCAGCTCATTGGGCTCTGGTTCAGGATTTCCACAGCTTTTCTGAGCAAGAACAGTCTGGGAGCCTTTACTCTTGTCATTAAGTAGAGTCACTTTGGTGATATGCTACCAAGCACTCGCCTTAATGTTGCTACAAGGAGAGCTGAAATAAGCTGGAGCACTCGGTGTAATAAATACTGATGATTTCTATTAACAGAGAGGCAATTACTGGGCCCAGGGAATCTGGGGCACGCAGCCCTAGGGAGGACAGAAGAGACATCGTTTTGATAATTAAATGAGAGAGAACAGCGCTTTGGCTGGGCTCTGTGCTCCTGGACTGATGAAGAAGCTGCTGTTCTTCCTGTGCAGGCTGATGGTTTCTTTCTGCCCAGCATCCTTGCCTGGCCCTGGGACCAGGAAGAGGAGATCCTACCAACTCTGGGTTGGATAGGCTGAGGGCTCCCGTCGCTCGCTGGCTTATGATAATACCCAAGCTCTGAACTGGCACAAGCTGTCCTGAGCTCTCTGCCTCTCCCCTCAGGCCCCAGCTCCTGGCAAGAGCCCCAGGAGACCAAGCCTACAGCAGCTGGACGAGGAGAGTGGAGCAAACCACAGGCAGCTCCGTTGGATCTGTTCCCCCGCCCTGGCCTCTCCAACCTCAGCAACCACCATCCTGTTCCTTTCAGGGGGTCCCGGGACTGGTTGTTTGCCCTGGGTCTCCTACAGGCCAGGAATGTTGAGGTTTGTGGAGTGGTCAGACCTGTCACAGAAACCAGCCTTATTATGAGCCGTCAGGTGCCATTTACTGAGAGCCTACATGTACCAGGCACTTACATGCATTAACTATCTCATTTAATCTTTTCAACAACATGGCCAAGCAGATACTCCTATCCTCTTTTGAGCTTCTCAGGTACTAACTGCCATGTCCAGAGTCACTGGTATAGACAGTACTGGGACTCGAACCCAGAGTTATCTGAGTCTCAATGCTGTGCTCTTTCAGTTATCATTCATGATCTTCCTCTGGAGAGATGGCATTCCTTTAGGAGCAAAGCAGAACTCACTACTAATTCTGAGAGAGGACAGAGACCTATGAGAGTACTGCAGTCATCATATAAAAATTTAATGTAAGTTCATCAAGTGACCATATGTCTGTTCTTCATAGACCAGGAGAAAACCTATTTCAGTAGGCTGTAGGCTGGAGCAACCACATAAATAAAATTACAGTGTCATTCCTCTGCCCTTAAAACAGGATCATTACTTTCATAATCCAGCCCCCTAGGCTCCTCTCTAAATAACCCCCCAACCCCACTCCCCCCAACCCTAACCCCCCACCCCTGGCTCAACAAGTTGTCCCTGACCTCAGAGAAGTAGAAAAGGATAAGATGATTTGCCCTCACCCTCAGGTGGGCCCCTCTTGGCTGTGCTGTGGGGAGAACATTAGGTTTTACTGCTGAAATGAAAAGCTTGGCTAAAGCATCTAGGTGGCAAGTCTCTGCCAAGACTTCCATTTCTGGGCTGTCATGGGGTGACGTGAAGCCTCTTACTGAGTGCCTCCTCCTCCCCCTTACCCTTACCCTCCTCTTCCCCCTCCTCCCCCTCCTTCTTCTCATTTCCACCCTAGTTTCTTGTGACCATGTTTAAGTATATTGAAACTGGGCGATTTTCATGATTAACTTAACATAAAGGTTCCCGGCTATAAGCTCTTCCAGGAATGGGCATACATGTCTGGAAGAGCATGGGGAATCTTCTACCCTAAGGTTTTTTAAGAGTAATAGAGGTTTTCATCTACCCAGATTGAATTAGTTTAAGTCATGCTCTAGAGAGGGGACTGGATGACCTTGAAAGGCCTAACAACCAAGAATGCTGTGGTCCTTACTCTGTCATACCCCAGAGGTCCTACTTCATTGTATCCGGAGAGGGATCCTGTGGGTACTGAGCAAAGGTGGCCAGATGTCCCTCCTTCCAAGAACCAGTCAGTGCTGTGATTTCCAAACATCCTTTTCTGGACAAAGTGATCTCTTAGGGCGAACCTTTGATGTTGCTGAATTGAGAGTGGTTTCCACATGAACCTGTGAGTGACTTGGTGCAAATCCATTTCTGCTCCAAGAAAAGCATCATTGGCCATGCCCTTGACGGCGAGTCATTTAGACCATTAGACAGAAGTAGAACTTTTGAAGTATGTATTATTGTCCTTAGTTTACAAATGAGGAAACTGGGTTCTGAGAAATAAAGTCATAAAGCAAATAAGAAACAGCTGGGATCCTAAATCAAGACAGAAGCTCTTTCCACAAGATGAAAAATTGAAAACTTTTTACCTCAAACTGTAAACGTGAACTAAATTCTTTTGACTGCTAGCTGATGTGGGATGCAGCTGGCGATATTGCCCTGTGGCTGACAAAACCTGAGTTTTTATTCCACCTCCCGGGTCCATTAATGGCTCGGTCCTGTGGGTACTGATTTCATCAGGATGACAAGGGAATAGGTTACTATTGTCTATGTCACTTCTCATCCTTCTCCTTTTGTTACATAACTTGGCCTTTCTCACACAAATCCCAAGGGCAGGCTCACATCAAGAATGACATGTTAGGACCGGCCAAGTGGCGCATTGGTTAAGAACTGGCTTGGGACGCCAGCGGCCCCGGTTCAGATCCCACATGTGAGGGCCAGTGACACTGCCCTCTACAGCTAGCAACAGCTCCACCTGATGCTGGGCTGTGCGAGCCACGGCAACAGTGTAGGCTGCATCCCCTGCTGCAGTGGGCTGCCATAGGCTACAGTGAGTGGCCAGCAACCAGCATGAGTGGTGTGAACCAGTGTGAGCTGCCAATAGCCACGGCAAGCGACCATCCAGAGGCCGGCAACCAATCTGCCTCATCCGGGAAGAGCACAATGATGATACCAACATGGGCCAGTGAAGCAACATCCTCCGCAACTAGACTAAAGAACAAAAAGACAGCAACTTGTCTGTTCCCCTTCCCCGATTCCCCAATGTTGTTCCCCTCCCCCAATTCCCCAATAAAATCTTTAAAAAATAAAAAAGAATGACATGTTAGAGAGAAGAAACAAAGTTCCAGAGCAGAGAGTCAGCGTGGCTGCCTGTTGGTGTTTTCATGCTGGTACAGATGTGAGGGTTCTCACTGTAATTCCAAGTCCTGCTCCTCACGTGCCAGACACAAACAGCCAGCATTCCGGCGGCCCTCCGCCCCGTGGATGCTCAGGCACCGGCTCCATGCAGTGGTTTTCATCTACAACTTGCACTGGAAGCAGTTTGGAGACTTGCTCTCTTCATACGAAAGGCTGGACTGGGATTCCTCAAGGTGCTATTATTATTGGAATGATGGAGCACCTAACTGTGTTTATTCCCAGTTTACTCCCTGTTCCAAATCAGCCAGATCAGGAGGGGCTGTTCCTTTCCAATTCCAGCACCTGCCATCACTCGGAGGACAGCACTGAGGTGTCTGGATGGTGCAGATGGACGGTGCCCGCCAGGTAACCTGGCCAGCAGCACCCAGCTCGTGGGAAGACCTCTTCCCTTGGTTCTGTCCGAGTCCCTGAGGGGATGCCCACAGATCTCTCATAGCCCCTGTCTCCTTCCCCTTCTACCCACTTCACTCTCACCCCAATTCCCAAAATGCATTGCCCAAATCCCCCTTTTCTTTGGTCCTCTAACAATGAGTGACTTCTCCCTTTCTACCCCAACCTTCCACACCCTCATTTCTTAACTAGTAACCTTTAAATCCATCAACATCAGGAAAAATAGTAAATGTCAGGGTTGTTGTTTTTTTTGTTTTTTTTTTGTTTTTTTGAGGGCAGTGTCACTGACCCTCATATGTGGGACCGAACCCGGGGCCGCTGGCTTCCCAAGCCAGCGCTTAACCACCGCGCCACTCGGCCGGCCCTGTTGGTTTTTTTTAAGTACTTTGAATTAAGTTCAACAGACTGAGGTAATTAGTAGCAGCCATAATAATATTCACAGTGCTCATGTCAATAATATTAACATGAGCACTAGCATGTATTGGGTACCTAGTAAGCACAACCTAAAAGCAGATAATATTGTCAACACTGATTTTACAACAAGGAGTCTGAAACACAGGGAAATGAAGGGATGTGGCCCAGGTCACATAGGCAGCGAGTGGCAGAGCCGAACCTGGGCCTGAGTGGCCTGACCGGAGCCCGCTGCACTGTGGGTGTGGCACTGAGCTTTTCCTGCCCGCAGGGGTCGGGGTGCAAGCAGAGAGGCCCTTTCCTGCCCGCCCTGCTGCCTCCCTTTCTCCCCTTTACCTGGTGTGTTAAGCCATCCTCAGCCCTCTGTAGGCCTGACCCTTTGTTTCCATCCTTCCACCGATGCTTCTTTCTCTCAGGAAGGACTGAAAGACCTTGCCTTTCTCTCAGAAAGCACTGAAGACACCTGCCCCACCTCCTCCCCACTGCGCCTCCCCCTCTCCTTTCCTGCTCACCTATATACCTGCCCCACTGCAGCCACACTGCCCCCTCTGGCCCATCTCATTGACTTCCACATTCACCTGCTAAACATTTCCTGAGGGCCTGTCCTGTGAGTACAAATAAGGTAAGGTCTCCGCCCTCAAGTCTGTCTTTGGAAACCTACCGTTTTAGGACTCCCTTCGGTCCTGCCCCCACAGTGAGTGGAAGGCCTCCCGGTGCCCACCCTCTGTCTGAGGCAGAGCTGTGCCTCTGCCACCTCTCCGGGCATTCTCCACCCTAAGGGCCAACCTGCCCTGACCCGTATTCTGGCAACCTGCAGGTTCATGCTGGTGCCCTCTGGTAGGGACCGTGTTTGTGTGCAGCACTGGCAATCAGGTATTCACTGCCACCCACCACCACCAAGCACTGATGACAGGCAGGCAGGAACACATCTAGCCCCGTGGCTTCACAGTATCTCTGTTCAGGTTATTTTTAAACAGCTTTTTACTGTGCCCATGGGTTGAATGACATTGTGCTTGCAGCCAAGTGTCGAGGTCACAACAGACCCTGAGGAAAGGGCAATAATAAAAATACATTAATTGGAAATGTTTGCTAAACATGTGCGTAGCTTATTCCCTGGGCCAAGATGCTTACACCTATAACCCTGATGATTAAAAGACAGTTTGAGGGCAAAACTGCATTTTTGTTCGTGAGGCAAAGCTTGTGAAATCCTGCAAAGGCCCCACTGTTCTTAGGACTGAACAGGCAGAAGATGTATTCAATGGAGGCAAACCATGAAGGTGGAGGAGACTAGGAGAACCCGACAGTCACAGCTCCCCCTTGCATGCCTCACGCCAGGTGCCACACCCCGACTTCATGGCACCATCTAAGCTGTGGCCCAGACAATTGCCCTACATGCACATGTCACCAGCATCCTGCCATAGTTTTCTGGCCATCTGCACACTCTGACACCCTGACAGGAGATTCTCACCTGAGGCCCCGATCACGAAGGAAGCTCCTCTGAGAGAACATAGTCTGCCAACCAGCTTTCTGTGTCTCGTCCCAAACTAGAAAAGATCTGGTCCTCACGGAATTCATTTTCACACGTGAGGGAGCCACGACCTACATTTTCCTGCTGCACCTCCTTCCCTCTCTGCTCAGCAGAATCTCAAGCCTGGTGTTTCCAGGCTGACGGTGACAGGTAACCAGGAAGCCCCTTGGTTGGCTCAAGCACCATGGGGCTGGTGATGGCTGTTCTACTTGGCCAGTTGTTTCTTTTCTTCAGCTAAGCTTTCCTGGGGAACCCATTGTGTAGGGCCAATCATGATAATGGTAACTGTCATATTCTTTCTAACAGCTTTTTTGAGCTATAATTCACATATCTTAAAGTCCGTCCTTTTAAAGTATGCAATTCAGTGGTTTTTAGTATATTCACAGAATCATGTGACTGTCCCCACTATCTGATTTTAGAACATTTTTATCACCTAAAAAAAGAAACCCTGTACCTATTAGATGTCACTCCCCATATCCCCTTCCCCATAGCTCCTGGCAACCAGTAATCTTCTTTTTGTCTCTATGGATTCACCTATTCTGGACATTTCATATAAACGGAATCAAACAACAAGTGATCCTCTGTGACTGGCTTCTTTTATTTAGTATAATGCCTTCCAGGTTCCTCTGTGTTGTAGCATGTGTCAGTACTTCATTCCTTTTTACTGCTTAATAATATTCTGTTCTATGGGTGTATCACATTTTGTTGATTCATTTATTAGTTGATGGACATTTAGATTACTTCTACTGTTTTGGGCTGTTAGGAATAACCCTGCTGTGAACAGTCATACACTAGTTTCTGTGTGAACATGGTTTCAGTTCTCTTGGGTGTGTACCTAGGAGAATTGCTGATGATATGGTAACTCCGTGGTTAACAATTTGAAGACCTTCCAAACTGCTTCCAAAGTGACTGCACACTTCACAATCCCACCAGCAATGTATGAGGGTTTGCCCTTCTCTTTGGATGTTCGCAACAGCCTTCTAAGATTGGTACCGTCATAATCTACAACTCACAGTTAATAGCCCTGAGCCTCAGGGAAGGGAAGGAACTTGCCTGTTCCTTCCAAATGCCATGCTGTTCCCTCTGTGACCTGCTGCCAATTAGCAACCCTCTATCACCGATGAACCACTGTATTTCTCGCCCTATCACCTCTATGCATGCATCCCTGATGAGAAATCTTTCTGTGTTGCAGGATGTATCAGGAAATGCTGCATTTCTGGCCTTTACTCCTTTTGGGTTTGTTGTTCTGCAAGGAAACAAGAGGGTCCACTTCATAAAATGGTGAGTATCTTCATTTCCAAAACAGGCTTTTGATGCCTCACCAGCTGGGGAGGGCTGTGGTTCCCGTGTCCTCTGTCTGTGATTGGGCATCCATCATGCTAACTGATGCCCGTAGTGGTCTCTTCCTAGGGACCTTATTCTTCCAGAGGGGGGTTCCTGAGAGCCGGCAGCCTCTCCGGAGAAAGAAAGGCTGTGGAAGGTTGATTTCTTGATAGGTTGAGAGGCCTGGGGCTGGAGCCAATGTTAAGGGAAGGGAACTTTTCATGAGAACTGAGACTTTGGGACTGTCGCCTGCTGAGGGCTATAGCATTTGCATAGATGCTTACTCCCTAAGGAAAGATGACCCCTTGGGGCGGGGGGCAGACAGAAGTTACCCTGTTGCTCTGACACACACCCTCCTCGGGCCAGCCCTTACTGTGGGCACTGCCTAAGGGAGCTGTCTCCCTTAGGGCTTAGGTGTCCTCAGCCTCCAAGAGTCACTTCCCCTCTCCCCTCCCACTCCCATTCCTAGCAGGCTGGAGACACAGCCTCAGCCTCAGCTGCTCTGCCCCACGTGTTTGGGGTCTGTTGTGCTGCATGGCTCTGGGAGCTGATGCAGCACAGACTTTGGTTTGTGGATGGACATTGGGCTCCCCTGGAGACCCTTTTTCTGGCCCTCGCAAACATGTGTCAGCCCCATCAGAACATGTTGCGTATTCTATTAAGCCCGTGATCTCTGTACCTTCTTGGGCCTTAGACTGCCAAGTCTAAACTGGCCAACTCCCCCATAGGCTTTCCTTGGCCCCGCAGAGCTCAGCGGGGAAGACTGCCCCTGTCCTGGTTCCTCTGCCTTCTCTAGAAGAGCTCATGGGAACCTGAGGACACAGCTGCTTCCTGGTGAGCTCTCCGCTGCGGGTGCTGCGCAGCGTCCATCCTCCTATGTCCTCTTCAGCTCCCCTGCAGAGCATGTGGACAAATACCACCTTCCCAGCCCTTATTGCTCTTGTGGAGATTAGCCATATGATGACCAACCAGAGCACCAGTGAAACTTCCCTTAGACACGCAGCTAGCCCCCATTCCCCGGGAAAAGAGCGACTTCACAAGACAGCGTGCCACACGGGAGTAACCAGCGTACACCCCAACACACCTGTTCGCTAGGCATTCTCAAGGTGGCCCACTCACAGGGCTCTTTGGGTGAAGATGGTGAGGGTTTCGGGTCTCCTGTCACTTTACTTTTTAGAAAATGATGATGAGCAGATTCAGGCCACTGCTCTCCCAGTGAGGAACACTTGCAGCCTGCAGACAGCTGGGGTGTCTGATGTTCCTTAGGGGCCCGGGTCTTGGGTCACACTCTCACCAGGATAGCTGCCTTGTGAGGTCCCTGGTAGGGGGCATGTTTGGCAGGACACAGGTAGGACACACCTGTCACAGGAACCTGCAGTCCAGAAGCCCTATGCTCACCTGGTTCTCCCAGACCCTTTTCATTCTCTCACGGCCCACTTCTTCAGGAAGTCTCTCCTTCACTATGTCTCAACTTTAACAGATGTAAACCCAATCTCACTTCTAATAGAAAACTCTTACTTTCCCATCTTGCTTGTTGAAGCCTTGAGATGATCTGTGTGCTTGTCTATATATTAACCAATCGATATTGATTGCATTCTGTGTATGAGAGAGACTGATTGATTGAGAAGGAATACTGTGTGGCTTGTATTAGCTCACAACTGGTGGTCAGAGTGGTGAGCTCTCATCCTGACCCAGCCATGACTTCCAGGGAACAGGTGACCTTCCTCTGTGCCCTGAGTTTTATCCAGTGGTAAAGTGGATACATGGCTATCACTATCTTTCTGCTACTTCCTAGGATGGTGAGGAAATCCCCCTAAAAAAAAATTGGAAAGAGGAAGAAGCCAAGTAGAGGCAGAAATGCATGGTCAGACTTTCTTGGGGGTCCCACTTAGATAGAAAAATAAAGACTCTGCCCCAGTGAGGTGGAAGGGCCTTTCAGGCCCCAGAGGGCAGCGGTATTAGGCAAATGGAAGAAAAGTAAGAAGTGGCCTGTGCTGAGGCCCAGCTCTCTGGCTCTCAGGGACATCCATCTAAGACCCTAGTCATCTTTCCATTTTGTCAATGTAACCAAGACTGTGAGCAGTATGTGGAGGTGAGGTCTAAGCCGTGCCATGTGTAGTCACCATGTCACTTCTGATGTGTGTCTGTCCCACGGGTGATGTACCCTAGTGTCCTGTATTTTACTGCAGCCATTCACTGGGCTGGTGGCTTTGAGGATTTTTCTACAAAAGCCCCTAAGCCCCTTTCCTGGTCAGTATGCTGCATGGCTGTTCCATGTAATCTGTTCTCTGTCTTTGGTATGTTGCGCCACTCACCTCCCTGAGATCGTTGGACATCTGTCTGCATTTAACTGCATTTCCATCTAGTGGCACCGTCATCTGAAAGACTCAACTCCCTCAGAACCTGTTTGCGTTGTTTTTCATTATATGCTGTATCTTGAACCTTGGCCTCATCAGCTGCCTATGGCATCTTACATTTGAGATTCCCATCCAGATAATGCATCTGTTATGAACCAAATTCTGAGATGGCCCAGGACCACTCTACCTGGATTCACTTCTCATGCCAGTGTTTCCCTTTTACAGACACTACTGAGGAGCCCGAAATCGCCCTGTCACCTGATTATTATTATAGAGTGTGATTGACCAAAAAGGTGTGGATTGAACCATTTCAATTGTTCTCTAAGGCCACTGCGCTGCTGTCTTGTTTCAGTTCGAATTTTGGCTGAAACTGTGTCTGTGCCCGGATCCCCTTCCAGCCGGGGTGGGCTGTGCCTCACCAGGGCTTAGCTGTGAATAAGCTGTCCACAGTGAGGTGACCGGTACTCTCTTTGTGCTTCTAGGAATGAGGTGACCAAGCTGAAATTTGAAGGAAAGACTTTCTATTTATACGTAAGTCAGAAAGAGGTGAGTGCTGGCTTCCTTCTTTTCAGGGAGGGTGGGGGCATTCGGCTGGTCCCTGAGGGCCAGGCTGAACCAAAGCGGCCCATCCAGGTAGAGCTAGGCCACCTGCATGCTAAGCCAAGACCACGGGCAACTTGGAGGTGAGGGATGGAGAAGTGGCTGGGCCCTGGAGCCCAGGACTTCCTCAGGGATGCTGATGAAATCCAGGGAGCCCACACCTCCAGGAAATGCAATCAAAGTAAGATTGTTTTGCTTCCGTATGAAAATTCCAAGAAGATAATAAATACAAACATTACAGATACGAGTGCTACTTTCTCTGGTGAGGACTCGTGGTTCAGTTTGTGCTGACACTGACTGATTGAACCTGCCAGGTGTACACTCATGCACATACTGAGCTCTGCCCCAGTGGGTCCCGCAGGCCCTCCCTTCCAACGTGCCAGCAGCCCCTTGCCCATCCGCAGCCTCCACTTGGGAGTTGTAGGAGCCCTCAGACAGCGCAGGGGTCAGTGTCCTGGCCTACTTCACCCTTTACTTCTCAATCCACACTCAGCTATCTCTATGTGGGATTTTTTGTAGGAAAAGAAAATTATTCTCACATATTTTGCTCCAACTCCAGAAGCCTGCAAGCACCTCTGGAAATGTGGGATCGAGAACCAAGCCTTCTACAAGTGAGTGGACACACAACATGGGGGTTGTATGACAGCCAGAGTCCTAAGAGCTAGTTTTAGAGGAATGATGGGCAGGAGACTTTGAGAAAGGGCTCTGCCTCCTTTCCAGGCATCTGTCTGTACCACCTCGAGGGACAGAGCTGAGGTCTGTGAATGTGTTTCAGCAGAGTTGGCAAAGGGGTCTGCTTTGTGATGTCCTTGGCCAACCCCCAGCGGCAAAGCAGCTCTGGGTCTTTTCAGGATAAGGCTGAAAAAGCACCTGGGCACCTGCCATGAATCAAACTGGCCTGTGGAGCCATTCAGAGCCCCAGGAGACCCAGAACCTAACAGCTCCATGAAGAAGCAGGCACAGCCCAGACCAGTTCCCTAAACCTTAGAGAGATTCTGGGGCCTGCCCCCCAGTGACCTGCTCCTGGACTGGGACTGATTCCAGCCCTTCCTGGAGTGTCACTGCCAGAGGTGTTGCTAGTGACAGGCCAAGTGCCCAGGAGCCTGGGACGGCATAGCTGGAGGGCAGCAAGGACTTGTCCAGTACTGAGAAGCCAGCTTTGGGCCAAAGACAGCAAGTTTGCTTACCAAAGGGTTTTGTCAAGTATACGAGGCTTTTGTGTGCTCAGTTTTCTTTGCTTAAGAAAGTGATCACAAAAGCATTAGGGAGCAAAAAAAAAAATAACCCATTAAGAAAATGGGGTGATGTCAGGTAAAGCATGTTTCACTAAAACCCTTGGTCTTGTTTTAAAAATAGAATGCAATGATTTATGCTTTAATAAGCTGTATCTTAATCAGGACAACATAGGACAAGAGTGTGTGGTATATTCTGCCCCTTGTGGGCCATAGTTCTCCCTGCAGCAACCTGAAGGATCCTGCAGAGAGCAGAGTTGCATCTTCCTCCCCGGTGAACAGACTGCTTCCTGCTGGCTGCTCTGGGATGCTGGCCAGCAGAACTGGTGCCCTCCATTACCAGAGGCTGTTTCTTGAGCAAGCTCTCTAAATTGCTTAATAATTTCTATACATTTGATACAGAATCAGGGATGGACGGAATGGACAGCCTGAATTCTAACCTGAGTGGCCTTCATCTTCTCGTGAAAGAGAACACACTCAGAAAAAACTTTCACATGGTCCCATTTCCCTCTGGTTCAGTCCCTGGCTGTCCAAGGAAAGACAGACAATTCAGCACTGTTTCTGGAGGCCTTTATTTTTCTATCTGTGCCATGGGAACAGAACTGTGCTTCTGAACCTGTGACCAAACTCAGTTTTTGAGTCTTTCCATTTTCTATTAACTACGTAATGTCCTAATTGTTAAAAGCCTCAGGCCTGGGTCAGATTCCCAGTTACACGTCCCTAGCAGCAGCCATTTTGGCCTCTGAGCATCTCTCTTGCAGATCCCTGGCCCTGCCTTTGGCCCAGTGCTTTGAAGGGAACCAGGTCACCCAAGGACGTGCTTGGGCAGGAGGGCAAATAGCCTGAGCCTCACAGATCCCTGAGACAGGAGGGCATGGTGACTCTCGGGAACAGCTGTTCATGGCTCCCTTGATATTCACGGCCTGCTCACGACAAAAGCTTCCGACTAGATCAATTCCTGGCTGGATTAACTCTACGGGCACCCAGGGCTTGTTGTGGGCTGAGTTGGGTCTTGGGACACTTCACTCTGGGCAGCTCTGCCCGAGCTTCCTGTTCTAAGGGGGATCAGAGAAGAAGCCCAAGGGGATATTTTACAGTGCTCATAGCCTTGCAGTCTCATCAGCTATCTACAGCCTTGACGGTGATGTTTAGAGTCACTCTGAGAGCCGGCCAAGTGGCGCGGTGGTTGGGCACTGATTTGGGAAGCCAGCAGCCCCGGGTTCGGGTCCCACATATGAGGGCCAGTGACACTGCCCTCAAGGAAAAAAAAAAAAAAAAAAGTCACTCCGAGGAAGTGAGAATGGTTCCAAATAAATGATGCAATTTTCATTAATATTAAGCTAGCGTCTTCATTTCAAGACTTCTCAGAGTCTTATTCATATAATATTCACTTTAGGACTCTCCAAGAAGGGGATGGAACAGAAAGGACAGCCCCTACTCTCATCTCCACCCACAATTACCCAGACACGGACATGACTCATCAAATGCTAGACTAGAAAAGACTCCTGAGGTCAAGCAGTCCCAGCTCCATCCTTTTATAGATAAGACTGAGCTAAGAGAGGAAAAGAAATTGGCCCAAGGTCATACTGCTAACAAGTAACCAGGCTGACTCAGGGGGTGGTACTCTGTTATTCCCCCAGACCATCATCCCTGACTTGTGTTCTCTCAGCCTCCCCAGTGAGCCCCAGGGGAAGACCTCTCTCTCCCGACATGACATGGGTTTCCATAGGACTGTCCCTGACACTGAGGCTGTGAGCACAGCCCTTGGGTCCTAAAGGAGACTGAGATAAATGGGGCTGTGAAGGGCCTTTTCCCAAAGCGTCTCCTCAGATAGCCTTTGCTAGGAGCTGGGAACGCTCCGCCTTTGCCTGTGAGGCCGTGTGTCACACTGCGCTTTGCCTTGCTGCAGGCTCGAGAAGTCAAGCCAAGTCCGCACAGTTTCCAGCAGCAACCTGTTCTTTAAAGGGAGCCGGTTCCGATACAGGTAAATAGTGACAGTAAGTAACCGTTATGGACCTATTCTCAGACTCTTCTCTCCAGAACAGTGGCTCCGTGGGCCTTTCCCTTGAGAACAAAGAAACTGAGACCCTCCAGAAAAGCCCGAGGGTCCCATCACATTCTTTCCTTCCCTGCAGCTGTTGGTCTGTAGGATTTTAAATGTGTACCTTCCCTCCCTGCCCTTATAACAGCAGCAAAATAAGAACTGTAATACTGATTCTTTTCGTGTCTGCCTAAAGATTTCTTTATTTTTGAAACATGCTGGGCAATGAGGAATCATTCCTAAATGAGAACGGAAAATCCCAGACTCCAGAGGTAGAGAGCTCTCTAAGAGCAGCTGTCAGGACATCTCGGAAGTCTTTCGCCCAGCAAGCAAGCCTTTCCCAATGACCACAACATTAGGAAAGGGTGGGCCAAAGAGGCCATTGCGCTCTTTGGGAAGTAACCTGCCAAAATAATCCGAGACCTTGGAGAGGAGCCCAGTCCTGGAACTCTGTCTCATTTCTTGCTGCTTGTTTTATTGTACTACTTATAGTGGCCGAGTTGCAAAGGAAGTAATGGAGTCAAGTGCCAAGATCAAACGGGAACCACCGGAAATTCACAGGTAGGCTGCCAGGGGCTTCCCCCAAAACCAGTTCCAGCTCAGGTCCCAGAATCTCAAAATAGCCAGCAATTTGAGTAATGTGAAGATTTTGGCCACAAGGGCTCCCAAAAGGGAAAGGGGAACAGGGCAGGAGGGTAAAGATGCCCATCTCAGATAAAGGCATGGAACCGTCTGACCCTGGTATCCCTGAACCTGGATGGAGAATGAGGTCAGGGTGGCTAATGCAGATGGTCCATCAGACCCAGGAGCCGCCTTCCCGGGGAACGCCCTGCTGTCCTCCCCAGTCCTAAAACTGGTCATGGACTATGGAGGACATGTCCAAACAGCAAGATTTTCTTGGTTGTAGAATCAGTTTGTTACAGGAAGCTGGGATGGTCCCACGGCCCTGTCACACTAGGTCTAAAATAGGTTCAAGATCCATGCTTCATGTATAAGTGTACATTATGCATTTCAAGAAGCCCATCTCCTAGAACCTGATAAGATCCAGAAAGATTATGACTGGCCAAAAGGGCCTGGGTTTGCCAACCAGCCTGACCTCTGGGAATGGGAGCATTACTGCCTGCCCCTTCACACAGAGCCCCCTGACACCAGTCAGAAGTCAGGGGAGGCTGCCATATCCACCTTCAGGCACATCTTCAGGAGCATGGCATATCCTGGGCCACCACACCCTGACCATCCTGCCCAGAGACCACTGGCACCATCACCATACTAAAGAAAGGTTCAGGTGGGTCTGAGATGCAGGGAGGTGGATGAGTTCGAAGTAGTGTTTCTGACTAGAATCCAGGAACTAGAGGCACAAAACAGGTATTCAAGATTAAAACAAACAAACAAACAAAAAAAAAACTAGATAGCCAGGCAATTCTAGTAGCCACTCAACTCTGACTGACCACATCTGTGTACTGAGTTAACAGTGTTCTTTTTCTTCAACCTCAGAGCTGGCATGGTACCCAGCCGCAGCTGTCCCTCCATAACCCATGGCCCACGGCTGAGCAGCGTCCCCAGGACCCGGAGAAGAGCTGTTCACATCTCCATCATGGAAGGTGAGCATGAGCTCTGGGAAGGACCACAGGCTCCTTTGAGTTGTGACTCAGACCAGCTCCACTCAGGGACCTGGAAAAGTGAATTCGCATTCGACACAGCAGGAGGTTTCTCCAGTAGTGGGGAGAAGGTTCTCCTGGTGGACGGAACACCAGCTGGGTATCAGGTGAAGGGGGATCCCATCCAGCCCTGCTGAGCTGAGTCCAGGAGGGGACTGTAGATCTGAGTATTGAGGGTAGAGCTTTGGGGAACACTGTATGTGGGATCTACCAGATTTCATGCAGTTATGAAATGGCTTTCCATCAAGAGACTTTTTACCTGTTTTCCAGATCTGACCAATCCCTACAGCTTCAATGCTATCAGGGTGGCTGAGGCCATCAGGGTGGCTGAGGCCATCAGGGTGGCCGAGGTTATCTGGGTGGCTGAGACAATCAACCAAGAAACAAAAACTCTTGGTCCTGAAGCATTCCAGGAGCTGCCACCACTGTTGCTTCAGTTGTAAAACTGTCCTCTTGCTATCTGAATTCTTTTAACATCATCTCAAGAAATCCAGTGTGCTCCATCTCTCTCTTCCCTTCCCTCCCTTTGGAGTAGGTGAAGGTGGGAAGAGAGACAAAGTCTGTGTATCATCACTGAAGTAGAAACCCCAGTAGCCTGAGGCTGATGCCTCTCATCTCTGGGCACTTAATACTGTGGTCACTGACCCAGTTTGCCCTGCAGGCTGGACACAGGCGTGAAGCTGAGGGTTTTCAATTCATGATGATGATGGTTTGTAGAACCCCAGATCTCAAGCAGCAGGAAACAGCAGCAGGATTATTCCCCACCTGTCTTTGTCTTGGAGGCTGAGGAGGGAAGGCCCTGGGCCTTTTCTGAGGGAATGCTGCTTGTTAATGAAGATAAAGAACCATGCAGGTTAGGAAGGACAACGCTCTGCTGTTTTTGCGAGAGGATCTCTGGTTTGTGTTTAGGATTTTGTGTGTCACTGGCTCTGCATTGCCTGAGTATGGTTTTCTAGGGGTTGAGAACCCTGGCTGGGCAACCGCCATCAAGTGCCTTAATTATTTGAGTACCTTTCTTGGCCATTTATTAAAAACATATCTTCCCCACCATGGGTTGTAAGGAAGCTGGTGTGAGAAGTACTTTAAAGAGATTAAAGCTGGTACTGGGCTGGCAACAAGCACAGTGCAATGAGCCCTGGTCAGGAAATCAAAGATGAGGTTCAAATTTGAGCTCTGCCATGTTCCTGCTGGGGCAGGTTGCATGCTCTCTGAGCCTGTTGCCCCCACTGTTGAGTGGGGTGTGGACATGGGAGGGTGCCTTGTAAACTACCAAGTAGAACCACCATGCAGGGTGTGGGGTTACTGCGGTCTGACCACCAGTGGACACGCCACCCTCGATTTCCCTCCTGTCAGGCTGAGTAGAGCTGAGCATGGCTCTCGCTTGTCTCTTCTTTTGGGGTGTTCATCTCAGGAAATTTTTTCTCCTTTTCTGAGGAAACGTAACTTTCTCCTCCCTCTGTCCCCTTTGTGTCCCCTCTTCTTCCCCTCCATCCCGAGGCTGAAGCCCCCAGGTTCATCCCAGGCAGAGGATGGAACACCTCCTCACACTTCAGAGCCACTCAGCCCAAAGCCCACAGTCTTTGTGGCGTCACAGCCTGGGTTTTCTGGGACAGCCCTGACTCCCCCTACCCTCTGGGATTGTTCCCTGCCCTCTGTCCTTCACTCTCTGAGAGGTCTAGGGCCCTTCCATCGGCCTCAGGGGAGCAGCCACAGGCTGGGGAAGCATTACTTTTTATGGCTCTAAGTGCTTCTGACTGAATCCAGTGCCCTGATAAGGTAGGCCTCTCAGAGCTGCTCCTTCCCTGCAGCTCAGCCTGCTCTGAGGCTCATGGAGGCGACCTCTCCAGCACAGGAGGCACTGCAGAGGGGCTGCCGTGGCATGAGATCAGCGGAAATCCTTTGTCCCTAGTTGGTTTTCCGTCCTTTCCCTCTGTCTCCTTCCCTGCCTGGCTGGTTTCCACTGAAGAACTATCTGCCTTCCTGGGCCACCATGGGGAAGAGTCTGGTTAAGATTCACACCAGAGTCCGCGTTCAGCTCCGGGTGACTAATCACTGCCTTCGGCCCCTGAGTGTGCGCATCCTGAGAATGGGGCCCAGGCTCCAGGGTAGGCTGCTGACCACTGTATCCCCCAGCCCGCCAGCAGTCACCTCCGGGCAAAGCCACCAGCTGGAGCACCTCCAAGGTAAAAAAAGACACTTGCGTTTTGCTGTGCCTCTAGCCCAGATCCCACCTACGGCACCCACCCCATCCATCCCAGAATAACAGGTTTGCTGACGGGGTGAGGCGGGGGTGGTTTATGGTGAAACCTGAAGTTCTGTACAGGACTAACCTGACACAGGAATAACCTTGCAGGTGAGGTCTGTTGAGGGCACAGATTGTTTGCTGAGTAATTTTGTTTGTCTGGCACACTAACAAAAATGCATACATATTCATTATCTTGTTTACTGAGAGCACCAACAGTTCAGTATAATGTGGCTTCTGGTGTCCCTCCGATTTGTTCTCTCTGGTGTCACAGCCATTGCCTCTCTCCTTCCCCAGCTTGGGGCTGACTTGTGGACCAAGCTAAGCTTGCATTGAAGTGACTTCTGTAGCTATGCTGGTCATACTTCGGAAGATCCGGCCGTCAGAGCTGTCCTTGTGAGGGGACAGCCCCTTGCAAGGTGTGAGGTGCCCTGTGCAGAGGTGCTGAGGTTCTAGAGAAAAGGGCCAGAGGAGAGGTTGGGAGAGGTGCTGAGACAGGCAAGGTGTCCAACGAGGGCCTGAAGGTTTGTGTTGTCCAGGGCCCATTACCCACTGCTAGTACATAATTCCTCAGGCTGCACGCGCACAGGGCGAATAAGGGAGGGATACTGGGGAAAACGGGGAGACCAAAGGAGCAGCCAAGAGCTCTGGAACAAGGGACAGACCCCTAATTTGACATTATTACACAGCAGTTCCTGGGGCTCTAGGACCTAAGTCTAAGAAAGGTGCAGGGTTGGCTTAATTCATCTTGGCCCATGTTCCCCTCCCCAGAGTCCAACCGCACGGTCATCAGCACCGTGAGGGAGAGAGCTTGTGTTCCCTCCTTGCCTTTGTCAACACCAGCCACATGACCAACAAGTTCTGTAGCCTCTCACCCTCACTGCTCCATGGAGCTGTTGAAAGATACAATGAAAGTGCTTTACAAAGTTTAAAACATTATACAAATTTAAGATTTTAGCAGAGGGACAAAATACAGCTAGGACCATGTAGCTTCTGAAAGCAGGGGCTGAGACAATATACTACTGGTGAGGTGGGGGTACAGGTGGGTCACAGGGCTGCCATTGCTTCCCACCCCCCACCCCTTGTTCATCACCCAGATTCCAGGCCTCCTTCCTCTGGAGAATCCCCAACTGTGCCTGTGTTCAGCCGGCTCCAGCAGGCTGGGGTCTGATATGGCCTGGGGCCTTCGGGGTCAATTTCAGAACAACAGAAGGGGACTGGCTTCTCTTGTCAGAAGCCACAAAGGCAGAAGAGACACTTGGGCACCACCAAGGTGGCCAGGAATGGAAAATACAGATGTTGAACCTGAAACCAGAAGCCACTTCCTTGGGAGCACTGTGATGTGGGCCTCACTCGGTGACGCCGAGCCTACGTCCTCCGGCCTGGGTGGCTGCTCTTTGGTTGAGGGAGTAACCAACCAGCCCATTTCTCCCTACCAGAGCCTGAGCCCTGGAAAGGGAGAAATGTTTCATCTGAGAAAGTGAAGAGAAAAATGGGTAGTTTTAGGGGCCACAAGCCCCTTTCTCCTACCAGGAGTAAGAAGTGTCCGTTACTCATCCAGTTCTTCTCAAAGACCACTCTGCACTCTGGAGTGGCTAAAACAGGGGAGCTGTCGGCCTATCCAGGACTCAGATCATTCTGAGGCCAAAAGGGAGGGAGCGGGCCAAGGCTACTCCCCTTCTCTGTCAGAGAGCACTTAGCAAGGGCAGATGGGGTTTGCACATCCCACCAGGTCAGGACTGCTGGAACTGGGAGGCAGAAGAGACAGACCCGTAGCAAATGGCAGAAATCCAAAAGATGACCTCATGAGCTCCAAGAGCTGCGTGCTGGGCTGCTAGGACAGTCAGTCCTGAATCAGCACTCGATGAGGCCGAGGCAGAACGCAGTCTTATCCTCTTTGTTCCTGCCTCTCAAGGCCCTCAGCCCAAGAGGCAAACTTGAAAGCCCTGAACTGTGGCCCCAGCTCTAGATCAGGGATCATCAGCGATTCAGATTCTCTTTCCAACTGGGGCTAAAACCAAGCCCAGGGCACCAGAGGCAGGAAAGGCAGAATCTTGAACAAATGTGGTCAGAACTATAAGCAAAAAGGAAGTATGCGCCGGGACAGAGAGCCTACTCACGTTCCCTTTGCCTTTCCAGGCCTCGAGTCCCTACGGGACAGTGCCCACTCCACGCCAGTGCGCTCCTCTTCCCACGGGGACACCTTCCTGCCTCACGTGAGAAGCAGCAGGGCAGACAGCAATGAGCGAGTTGCTGTAATTGCGGACGAGGCCTACAGCCCTGCAGACAGCGTGCTGCCCACCCCCGTGGCTGAGCACAGCCTAGAGCTGATGCTGCTTTCCCGGCAGATCAATGGGGCCACCTGCAGCATAGAGGAGGAGAAGGAGTCTGAGGCCAGCACCCCCACTGCTGCAGATGTGGAGGTCCTCGGGGGAGAGCTGAGGGCCCTGTGTCAGGGGCACGGCAGGCCAGAGGAGGAACAGGTGAATAAGTTTGTTTTAAGTGTCCTCCGTTTGCTCCTTGTGACCATGGGACTCCTCTTTGTTTTGCTCCTCCTCCTGATCATCCTTACCGAGTCTGACCTTGACATTGCCTTTTTCCGCGATATCCGCCAGACCCCCGAGTTTGAACAATTCCACTATCAATACTTTTGTCCCCTCAGGCGATGGTTTGCCTGCAAAATCCGCTCAGTGGTGAGCCTGCTCATAGACACCTGAGAAGGCATGACTCCTCCCAATAACTAGCCAGGTGGACCCAGGAGCCCGGCTACCCATTCCCAGCAATGGGACCCATCGCGGAACCATCGGCACATGTATCAAGTCCTCCTCTCATGACTCCAAGTCCACAGCCTAGGAGGGTCGTTTCCCAGAAGAAGAAGGGGATAGGCTCCTGCCCTGTCTAAACAAACTGGGAAAGCTCTTTTCCTTCAGAGGCTCTCTCAAGAAAGGCTCGGCAACTCTGTTTCTCATCCTCCCAGTTTGCAGGATAACTTTCGGTTTTGAATTTTGATTTTTCATAGATGTGTATTATTTTGAAAGTATCAAATAAAAATAATTTATTTTACTATTACTGATGATCCCAGTAGTGTCACCTAGCAGATGGGACACTAGGTGAAGACTAGAGAGCTGTCGTCTTGTGTGTTCTGCAGGAGCTTTCCTGCTGGGTTCCAGCACTCGTCACTGCAGCCTCAGCAGGGCAGTCCAGGGGTCTGGACAACGGGGACTGTCGAAGTTTTCTTGCTAGACAGAGCTTTTAAAAAAAGTAAACATCCGTGTAGAATGATTAAATGGAAAGTTGCTTCTTATGATGGTCTGAGTTGGATTTTCTTTTCCTTCTGTTTTTTTTTTTTTTTTCCAAATCTGAGCAGAGTGGGCATCTGAAGGGACCACGGCTCCAGCAGCAGCAGCAGCAGGGGTGGGGTAAGTCTGTCCCCTTAGACTAGAGCCTAGTGGGTATCACCGTGAGTTCTGTATAATGAACTTAGACTTCTGTGATTTTTTTCTGAAGAACCTCAAGACTTTGATAGTGCTCCAGAGGCATTAGATGCATTCGGTGGTACCAGAGATAGGACCGTCAGAAATGTTGGACAAAATACAGTTAACAGAAACTAGGGCTAAGGTGCCTGAGAGACTATTGATTCCAAAAGTAGTACTGATTTTGTACACCCCAAGCCAAAAAAAAAAAAAGACTATTTCAATTTATATTTTAACAATGAAATGTTATTTTCTTATCGATTCATATTTTGTTTTTACTTTATGGATTAAGAAAATAGAGCCTGATGAACTAAACGATGCAAGAAAGAAACTGATCCTGAGAATGAAAAACTTCAGAAAGTAGAATTCCAAGATCAACAAACAGCCTTGGAAGGGACCAGGAAAAGACTATCTTTAAATAGTTCTAAGAGATGCCTACCAAGAAAGAAGGTGAACGTGGCAGAGACCAACACTTAGATGTAGAAATACTGCCCCCTAGGGTCATCCTCTGCATCAGGAAACCACACGGTGTAGGAAAGCACTTGCCATCCTTGCTGAGGGGAGCCGTGGAAGCATGCAGAGCACAGCATGTGAAGGGTGAGTGTGGGGTCCGAGGCCCGAGCTCCGCAGCTCTGACAGCCACTCACACACACAATCTCGTTTTCATCTCAGGGAGAGATTTCTAAGTCGTCTGGGGCCTGAGGACTTATTTAAGGACGGTCAGTGGACAAATTCCTGGAACCTACACAATGAAGCAGCTGCCGATACCCTATGATGTTGGGCAGCCCCGAATGCAGAATAGAATAAGTCCCTTTTAAGTTTGCTCTCCCCTAGTTTTTCCCCTGAAATGGCAGAACCATGTCCATCTATGGAATAAACTAGGTTTTTCATTGGTGGGGGTGCATAATTTTAAATGCCCTTTCAACTAAACTAGGGGTTTGCAAACTTCTGTAATGTGCCAGATAGTAAATTTTTTTTTTTTAATTTTGGTTTTGTGGGCCATACTCTGTGGCAACTACTCAACTCTGCCGTCGTAGCACAAAAACAGCAGTAAGTAATACATAAATGAAGGAGCATGGCTGTGTTCCACTGAAACTTAAGAGACAGCAAGCTGATTTTGGCCCACAGGCCGTTATTTGCCAACCCTGATCTACACATCAAAACTGCTCCTTACCATGATGTTAGCAGAAAGAGGGTCAGCTGTGCTCCAATTCCTGACATGTATTAAAGATCCAGGACCACTTTTCATTGGAGGCACTGGGGTTGCTTGTTTAAAGGGTACTCGAACAACCAACCAGAAAGAGATGTCTGATGCCAAGATGAGCAAGACCTAAGTACTGGAATGAGAAAATGTAAGCTAGAATCTAAGAATGGAAGAGGGCCTATCTGATCATTTCCATACCAGCAACAATTTGAGCAGAATT
The DNA here is from genome assembly GCA_033961575.1 of Aselliscus stoliczkanus. NCBI lineage: Eukaryota > Metazoa > Chordata > Mammalia > Chiroptera > Hipposideridae > Aselliscus > Aselliscus stoliczkanus. The sequence continues at coordinate 98,008,065 of CM066732.1, read as the reverse complement.
ACAAACACCTATTTACCAAGTGACAAGACAAGTTGAGGGCGATCCTAGTCAAGATTAGGGATCACTTAGAACCAAGTGGGCACTGCCATTGCCGTCTACACAGGAAAGGCTTTATCTAGCACAGGACTGAAGTGGAAAGTAGACTCGGATGAAAAGGCTGTCAGGAGATACGGGGCTGGTTTTAACCTGGACATCTACTGTCTTATGCAACACAGCAGATTACCTTTTAGTGTAGTGTTCCTACCTCAGTCTGTAGAATATGGTGTTTCTATGCAGTGAGTGATAGCCTCAACTCTGACCTTTCATATTCACATTAAAGGAAGATGCAGTATTCCGTTTCCTGGTATGTTACTTGTGTCTAGCGTTCTAACAGTACAGCAGTCCATACCACTTCCAACAGCTGAATTTTTCTCAGTAGAAACTTTCAGGATTTTTTTTTTCCAGGGCTTATCCTAGAAAATAGAAAGTTTCCTTCAATTTGCTTTTCAAATAGTGCTTGAATAACAAGCCTCCTTTGTTGGTGACTAGTCTTTTTCAGTATTTCCCCACCATTAAAAATTGTTCAAGTTTTTAACCTGGTTTTACTGTGTTCTACTCTGTCTCCCATTTTCTCTCTAAATTAGTTTGATCTCAATGTAGAAAAAGCAATGGTTTCCATAGCTTCATCTATCAGAGGAAATAAAACTCTTACTAAAGAATAGTGTACTGCATCTTTAAGCAGTAGAGGGTAAACTACCTGCAAATGTGAATTTCTTAGTTTCATTAAAAAATATATAGTTGTTAACATTTCGTGTGCCAAAAATTCTAAGTTACATTTTCCTTCAAAGCAATGTACTTTTTTCTACATATCCAGTATGTAGTTAGCATAAAATCATTGGTGCCATGAAAATTATTTTTAAACTTAAATAAATATTTAAATATCACAGAAGAGTAGACTCTTTTTTAACTTACAGCCTGTCTCACTTTCTCCTCAACGTTACCAACACGTAGTAACAAGGACAAAAGGATACCAGTGGGATTTACACAGCTGAAAGCGATTTGCAATTGGAATCAAAATCATTTTGCTTATATCCTCCTATTATCCCTCCCCCAAAATAAATACTATTAGGAACTTAGAAGGTATAAGTGTAAAATTATTTTAAAGAAGAAGTACCTCTTTTTTCTGAGAAGGAAAAACAAAAAGTGATTTCCCCAAGGTTACATAGTTTTAGTACCCAAAGCTGAACCCAGATGATCTATAATAGTATAGCTTCTAGGGCAGCCTGGCTGAAGAGGAAGAACACGAGACACTTCCTATGAAGGCAACAGAATGGTATCACCACTACAGTAACAAGCCTCATATTTACAACTTACAGAATACATTCCTGTGACATTATTTCATCTGATTATGAAGCCGTCACTCTGTGGCTATGGAACCAGTGAATTCGTCTTCTAAATTCATGAGGATAAAGGGTGAAACTAGACTTCACTGTGCTAGCTTATTATCTAATCTTCCTGTTTTCAATTCTGCTGCCAGATCATCTTCCTGAAACACTGAAGTTATGGCCCTCACCTCCAAATTTTCAGGTTCCCATTACCTATAAAAGGATACCTAGTGCCCTGTCCCCAATGGAGGTTTGTTTTTTTTTAAATGACAAAAGTCTTTGCTTCAAGTGACCTGAAGAGTAAAAAGCATAACCACCACTGGCTGTGAGTGGTTCCCCAAGATCCTACACCCTTACAGCAGCCGCCCTCCTCTGGACGCCTCATGAGGACTCGGCTCTGCACACACCCTTTCAGGACTCAGGCGCCCACTCAACCGTAACCAAGCCCCGATGCACCTGAACACACTTCTGGTTTAAGCTCATGAGCAGGCCTCCTCCACACACCCTTACAACTTGCTGATGGGAGTAGAGTAAGACTGGCAAAAGATACTTTTAAAATATTCCCTCTTGCACAGCTTCCGTATTAGGAAAAGATAACTTAAAATGTTTTACTCCTCTCTCCTCCTACTAAATGTTTTCTTCCTCAGTAAATTCCACCTTTTCATTTGGAAATTCAAACATTTACATCCAAATGAACCAGAATATTGCTCTATGCAGTCCTGGAACCCAAACTCATTACCGGCTATCAATACCATACTAAAAAGGAAGAAATGTTTTTAAAAGTACTCTGTCAAAAAAAAAAAGTACGGGCTGTCCGAGTGGCACGGTGGTTAAGCGCTGGCTTGGGAAGCCAGCAGCCCCGGTTTGGTCCACATATGAGGGCCAGTGACACTGCCCTCAAAAAAATAAATACATAAATAAATAATAATAATAATAATAAAAAGTACTAAGAAGGGACAATCTGACAGGACACCTAAGTTTTTGGAATCGGAAATTAGAGGGCATATATTTCTTGCTCTCGAGTTTGATATAAAAGGCATATGCGTCTGCCCTCCCCCCACCCTTTCCCTTGTACTGTATGGTGGCTGGAAGGATTTAAATCTTTGTATCCACAGCCCTAAAGCTCCCTGCTTTCCTGGAGAACTGCCTTTGCAAAGTCTTCTCTGCGGAAAGGAAACTCAAAGGCCAAAATACTGAGAGAATTTAAGCAACTCCGATTCTATCAATTCCTAATCATTTTGAGTCTCTCTTAGCCTGACCAAGTTTCCGTCCACCCAAAATGAGATTCATCTCCTTTCTCTTAAAGTCAAAAAACGAACAAAAAAACCCACCAGTTATCTCAAATAACTCAAGTGGAGTCCAAAGCTTACACACTTAAGAGCTATTATAAAAGCCAACGTACAAAAAAGGTTTATCCTGAAGGGAGAGAGAGCAATGAATCATATAGTACATGCATAGTTACAGAAGCCACAAGTTTTAAGGGAGCCTCTGGGAAAAAGAAGTACCTTTCACAAAAGACTACCTTTTAAATTTTTTTTTTTTTTTTTTTTTTTAGCTGAGCCAGCCTGCTACCTGTTGGCAGCTCAGCAGCTGCTCAGCTCGGGCTGGGCATCGAACTGCTGTTGCCAGGCATCGAACTGCTGTTGCTCAGAGCTCAGCTCGCACTCTTGAGTAAGCTCTTAACCAACTGAGCCACTCGGTCGGCCCTAAGATTACCTTTTAAGGATGTCCTAGGGGAGATGCTTTTCCTTTATGTGCTTTCTCAAGTTACACAATTACTCCATTACAGAATTTTTCACAGAGAAAAACAAGTCCCCACTCACTCTCCTTCCTTCCCTCCTGCATTGCCTCAAGAAGACAGAACTCAATTAAGTGGATTTGGATATAAATAATAGTTTATGAAGCTACAATAGCAAAAGAAACCACAAAAGTGAGAAACATCAAGAATTTGCTAACATTTATTGCAGAAGCCAGGCGATTACCACCAAAGCTTCAATGATGGTACCAATTTGATTGAAAGTTTTCAAAATCTTTCCCAAAAAAAGAACAATTCCCATAGAACTAGCCACTCTAGAACCTGCAGAAAAGGGAAAGAGAGCATAAAGGCTTTGTTTACTATTTCCAGGACAGTTTAAATATAACTCGACCTCACTTAGCATTACTTTCCACTTCATAAATTAATATTTACATCTCATCAATTCCTGTACTCAAATCACCAAGAAAATAGAGAGCTCCTATCCTTATAAACACCCACAACCTATTAATAAATTAAGCCTCAAAACACTTAGATTCTAAAACACAGAGAAGGAAATTATTTAGGAAAAAATTGTTCTTTAAGGAAGTTATACATGCCACTTTATGTGATATACAATTATGATAAGAGGGGCCCACCGAGTGGCGTGGTGGTTAAGCGCTGGCTTGGGAAGCCAGTGGCCCAGGTTCGTTCGGGTCCCACATATGAGGGCCAGTGACACTGCCCTCAAAAAAAAAAACAAAAAAAAAAACAATTATGAGAAGATAATATTTCCTCAGAATTTCAAACATTGCTGAAGCTTTTTACAGTAGCTTTTCAGTAGTATTCTGGCAAGGAGAACAAGGAAAAAACTGGATTGGTAATGTCACACAGTAACATTAGTGACTGATTCAATAGTTCCCCTTTCAACAAGACACATTCAAATTGCCGGAACTTCTGGAAATATGTATTTTTGTGAAGAAATGACAAAAGTGGTGTATTATAACATTTCCCCAAAATATGAATAGGAATGAAGGTATTCACTTAACAGGCTATTGAATCTAATGAGAAATGTAAAGAGCAGGGCAGATAAGGCTGTCTGGGGGACCGAACCAGGGCCACTGGCTTTCCAGGCCAGCGCTTAACCTCCGCGCCACTTGGCCAGCCCTTGGTAGGAGCTTTCTTTAACCATGGCCCACAGAGTACCACAGTAATAAAGAAATACATTTTAAATCAGAATACTCCTATACATATGCATATATATGTACAAATATGTATACATATGTAACTAAGTTTCACAAAACAATACTTATTCTAATTGTTTTCTATTCTTTACTATTTCCTTTTCATTTTTTTAAACACTGATCAAAGCCACTAAATTGATTTCATGTGAATAGCTACAACCTATCAGAAAACACTAGGCTGAGAGCAATCTCACACTGGATTACAGGGATCAGCCAGATACAAACCCTGTGCCTCGGAGCCCTGGAATCCCGTGGCTGTGTCTGAGGACCCATCTGGAGGTGGCAAAAGGGAAAGGGTCAGCACACATGGATCCAGGCTGTGCCCAAGTGAAGCCAAGCCTCTCAGCAATTATTTTGGGATTTCATGTAAGATTTCATTTACAGGCAGGGAAAAAAATATTCTTGGTTTAAAAACTTAAAAGTTTCAAAATCACGGACCCCTTGCAGTGTGAGTCTGGAAATAAATATCTACTCCAAACTATAAACCACAAACCCACATGTCATTCTAGAATCAAAACCGTATCAGAAGTCAGCATCATGGCAGAGCGAGGAGACGCCACTGTCTGCCACCTTAAATTTATAACACGCTAGACAACTAACAACAAAAGATCCCCTGCTTAACACACAAACACGTCTGAAAGGTCCACACATCAGGACGTTTGAAGGCGGGCACACTGGGACAAATAGGGGAGGCAGGTCCAGAGGAAGGGCAGGGACAGCCCCCAGACACAGTCTGCCGCACACTGTGGCACCAGCAAGCGCTGCAGCAGAGGAGTTGGGCTGCAACCCTCACACTATAGCCTGGAGCACCAAACAGGCAGAAGTGGTTTCTCTCCAGGAGAAGGCATCTCATTTTCCCCCTCCCCATCGTGGCACAGCTGGGTAGAGGTGGCTGGGAAGCTTCAAAAAAACACGGCACACTGTCAACAGCCTTTGCTGACAGGGGCAGAGCCACGAGACCACAAACTTGCCCTCCCTGCCCCACACTCCCCAGCAGAACTCAGTCAAGAAAACAGGAAAGCTTTAAACATCACCACAGTGTTCACAGGCATTGCTAGAAGCAGGGGGCTGAGCCACGAGATCGCAGACTTGTCCTCCCTGCACCACACTCCGCCGCAGAACCAGTCAAGAAAGCTGAGGTACCCCAAGCAGCATAGCAAATACAAAGTACCCTACCTATCAATCTGAATTGTTGAAAGCAAAACAGTATTAAACAAAAAAAGTTTACTATCTCAAATGTGCAGAGAAACAAACCATCATATACTATGAACAAACCAAGATAAGCTGGGAGCACAGAAAGAAAATGAAAAGTCTCCAAAAACCAAACTCAAAGTCATGAAAGACAGCGATTTAAACGACAGAGAATTCAAGATTGTAGTTATGAAAAAACTCAACATTATACAAGAAAACTCAGAAAGACATTTCAAAGCTCAGGAATACAGATGATGAAAGAACACTTTACCAGAGACTGAAACTATCAAAAAGAACCAAACAGAAATTCTGGAGCTGAAGAACTCAGTAAAGATGATGAGGAATGCACTGGAGAGCACTGAAAATAGAGCAGACTAGATAAAAGAGAGAATTAGAGAGCTCGAAGATAGAAACCTAGAAATGATCCAGAAGGGAGAAGAGAGAAAAGAGTTAAAAAAAAAAAAAAAGAAAAGAACTGTAGGACAACATTAGAAAGAGCAACATAATCATAACAGGTATACCAGAAAGAGAAGAGAAGGAAAAGAGAACAGAGAGCCTACTCAAACAAATAGTTGATGAGAACTTCCCAAACCTAAGGAAAAAACTGGATTTTAGAATAGAAGAAGCTACCAGAACACCTAATTATATCAACACAAAAAGACATTCTCCAAGACACATTTTATTCAAACTGTCAAAAATCAATGACAGGGCCGGCCCAGTGGCGTGGTGGTGAAGCGCTGGCTTGGGAAGCCAGCAGCCCTGGTTCAGGTCCCACATATGAGGGCCAGTGACACTGCCCTCAAAAAAAAAAAAATCCAATGACAATTCTCAAGGGAGCCAGGGTAAAAAAAGACTAACTTAGAAAGGAAAGCTCATTAGATTACAATCAGATTTCTCAGTAGAAGCATTACAAGACAGGAGAGAGTAGAAGGAAATTATCAAAATATTGAAACAGAGGAACCATCAGCCAAAGATCATATATCCAGCAAAGTTATCCTTTAGATATGAAGGAAAAATAAAGGCTTTCACAGACAAACAAAAACTAAGAGAATTTACAACAGTACTTGCATTACAAGAATTATTTTAAGGAGCTTCTCCACCAAAAACAAAAAGACAAAAGTATACAAAACTGTGAGTAGGATAACTAACAGGCAAGCAGGAAACAGCAAATCTACTTCAGAACAGGATATTAAACACTTTAACTCAAAGGTTAAAGGGGAAAAAAGGTGGGCATTAAAAAAGTAACGATACTGCAAATAACAATACTGCAAATACACAACAAAAACAAGGGATGATTTGTGACAAAATCCTAAAAGGAGACGAGGCAAAGGACTAATGGGTATGGGTGAACGATGAAAAGAGACAATCAGAAGACTATTTTAAGGGCCGGCCGAGTGGCTCAGTTGGTTAAGAGCTCACTCAAGAGTGTGAGCTGAGCTCTGAGCAACAGCTGTTTGAGGCCAGCCTGAGCTGAGTTGCTGTTGAGCTGCCAACAGGTGGCAGGAGGGCTCAGCTAAAATAAAAATTAAAAAAAGACTATTTTATGGATGAGAGATTTTACAAACCTAATAGTAACCACAAAACAAAATCCAGAGCTATTTTATGGATGAGACATTTTACAAACCTAATAGTAACCACAAAACAAAATCCAGAGCTGACACACAAAACATAAAGAACAAAAATCATAGAAAACATCCAAACTAAAATAGCAGACAAAATCACAAGGGGAAAGAAACAATGGAGGTAAGTGCAACCAAAAAACAAAAGATAAAATGGTTGTAATAGGTCTTCATACATCAGTAGTAATCACCCTAAATGTAAATGGACAAATTCACTAATGAAAAGGCACAGAGTAGCTAAAAGACAAAACTCAACTATGTGTGGCCTGCACAAGAACCATCTCAGCTACAAAGACAAACAGGCTCTAAAGTAAATGAGGTAGGAAATGATACTTCAGCAAATGGCATCGAGGGAAAAGCAGGGGTACAGTATTTATATCAGAACAAAATAGATCTCAAGATAAAAAAGGTAACAAGAGGGCCGGCCAAGTGTCATGGTGGTTGGGAGCTGGCTTGGGACACCAGCGGCCCCAGTTCAGATCCCACATATGAGGGCCAGTGACACTGCCCTCAAAAAAAAAAAAAAAAAAGGTAACGAGACAAAAATGGACATTTTATAACAATAAAGAGGACAATTCATCAAGAAGACATAAAACTTACCAATATATATGGACCCTGCCTGAAAGCACCAAAATATATATAGCGATTACTAACAAACCTAAAAGAAAAAAAACTGACAAAAATACAATTATAGTAGGGTCATCCAAATTGAAAAAAGATGAAATATTGCTATTTGCGACAACATGGATGCATCTTGACAATACCATGCTAAGTGAAATAAGTCAGGTGGAAAAGGACAAGAACCATGTGATTTCACTCATATGTGGGATATAAAACTAAACACAACAAATAAACAAAACAAAAACTCACAGATACAAACAACAGAATAGCGGTTACCAGAAAAGAGGGGCTGGGAGAGGATGAAAAGGGTAAAGAGGGTCAAATACTCATATATGACAAAAGAAGACTAGCCTTTGGGTGGTGGGCACACAAGAGAGTACAAGAGTGTACAGAGAGGGCCGGTCGAGTGGCGCGGTGGTTAAGCGCTGGCCCCGGTTCGGTCCCACATACAAGGGCCAGTGATGCTGCCCTCAAAAAAAAAAAAAAAAAGAGTGTACAGATGTGGTAGCATCAAGATGTACACCTGAAATTTATATAACTTTATTAACCAATGTCACCCCAATAAATTTTTAAAAACCTTATCATTAGACCACAAAAACTTTTAATACTGATCAAAGCTTTAAAATGTATAATGTTAGAATTTCTCAACATGTTATCTGATTAAAGTGCTGAAGGCATCTCAGTCTTCCGGCAGATCCCCTCCCCCTCCTATAGAAACAACCTCCAAGCCTTCCCCTTTACTGAAAGTACATTCTGCTCATAGTTCTTATTAATAAATCAATTTATATTTGTTACAGAGACACTCATTAATTTAACAAATTGGTATTACTAAACCAAAAATCCAGCAACTCTCTTAATTCATAAAAACATGTATCTTCCCGCTGGAATTACCTCCAGCCAAAATATACTGAGTTGGGTGCATGGCATTGATAGAACACACAGACATAAGGTGTTCTCCATTAAGAAAAGAATGCACCCGCCTTCCCGTCTCGTGGAAGACTTCCACCTGTCGTGGATGGGCCATACTGCCAATTATGATACAGTCTTCTTGTTTAGGGTCCCACACAGCTTGGAACCTGGTCAGCCATCGCCCAGTGATGGTGTTGTACCTAGTGAAAAAAAACAATTTTTTAGGAAACAGTAAATGTTAAATAACTCAAGGTAGCAATGGGCAGAGGGTAAAGACGGCATTGCTCCTGAATGCTGGCTTTCTCTCCAAGTTTCTTCTCTTTATGTTACTGAGTTACATAACATCAACCTAATCTCATCTTTCCTACAAAAATCAAACTCAGGAGAGATGACGTTTTTGAATCTTCAGTGCTGAGTATAGTGGTTTATGCTCAGTGGGTGATCACTAATTGTCCATTGAAATGAAACATTTTTTTTTTTTAGCACATACAAATAGAAGAAGCCTAGAAATAAGAAATACAAGGTCTGACAATTAAGTTCGCTCACTCATTCTACAAAAGTGCTACATACCTCATTGCTGAATATCACTATCGTCACCTTCGAAGTACTCCCCTTGGGAAACCATGCACTGATGTCAGCACCTAGTTCACCCTTCAAAGCAATTTTGGAGCTCTTTTTCTGGAATGGCCATCAGAGCTGTCATCATATTACCCTTGATGTTCAGAATATCATCAAAATGTCTTCCTTTCAATATTTCCTCTATCTTCGGGTAAAGAAAGAAGTCATTGGGGGCCAGATCAGGTGAGTAGGAGGGTGTTCCAATACAGTTACTTGTTTACTGGCTAAAAACTCCCTCACAGACAGTGCTGTGTGAGCTGGTGCATAGTTGTGATGCAAGGGCCATGAATTGTTGGCGAAAAGTTCAGGTCATCTAACTTTTTCACACAGCCTTTTGAGCACCTCCAAATAGTAAACATGGTTAACTGTCCAGGTGGTACAAATTCATAATGAATAACCACTCTGATATCAAAAAAGGTTAGCAACATAACTGCAACAAGTTCACGAACTTAATTGTCAGACTTTCATATATATAATCTAGGTTATGATTGCTTTAATAAGCACTGCTATTTCCCATATTTGTATTCCCCTGATAACCAAACCCCAAAATCATTTTATATTTCCATACAACTTTAAAGTAAAATATATCGTTGGGTCTCAAAGATAAAAATCACAAGGGATATCAGAAAATGTCTGAAGACAAATGAAAATGAAAACACAACATACCAAAATTTATGATGCTGTGAAAGCAATACTAACAGGGACATTTATAGTGGTAAACACATTAAAAAAGAAGAGAGATCTCAAAATCAACAACCTACCTACACCTCAAAGAAAAGAAGAATAAATTAACCGAAAGTTAGCAGAAGGAAGGAAATAAAGATTAGAGCAGAGATAAATGAAATAAAAAACCAATAGAAAAAAACTACAAGTTGATTTTTTTAAAAGATCAACAAAATTGACAAACCCTTAGCTAGATTAAGGAAAGAAGAGAGACAACACAAATAACTAAAATCAAAAATGAAAGAGGGACATTACAACTGATGTCACAGAAATAAAAAGGATTATAGGAGAATACTATGAACAATTATATGCCAACAAATTGTATAACCTAGAAGAAATGGATAAATTTCCAGAAACACACACTTACCACGACTGAAACATATAGAAATAGAAAACTCTAAACAGATCTATAACTAGTAAGGGAATTAAAGCAGTATTCAAAGACCTCCCAACGAAGAAATGCCCAGGACCAGGTGACTTCACTAGAGAATCATAACAAATATTTAAACTAGAATTAATAGCAGTGATCCTCAAACTCTTTCAAAGAATTGAAGAGAGAACACTTCCAAACTCATTCTGAGGCAAGACCTACACCCTGAGACCAAAGCCAGACAAAGACTCTACAAGAAAACTACAGACTAATATCCCTGATAAATACTGATGCAAAAATCATCAACAAAATAATAGATAAGTGAATTCAACAGCACATTAAAAGGGTTATATACCATGACAAAGTTGAATTTATACCTGGAAAGCAAGGATAGTTCAACATATTAAACTCAATGTAGGGGCCGGCCAAGTGGTGCAGTGGTTAAGCGGCCCGGGTTCGGGTCCCAAATATGAGGGCCAGTGACACTGCCCTCAAAAAAAAAAAAACTCAATGTAATATACCACATTACTAGTATAAAGGACAAACACCATATGATCATCTCAATTGATGCAGAAAAAATCAATTGACAAAATTCAATGATCTTTCAGGATAAAAAGTCTCAACAAGCTAGGAATCGAAGGAAACTATCTCAACATAATAAAGGACATCCATGAAAGCCCAAAACTACTGTCACATTCAATGATCAAAGACTGAAAGCTTTTCCTCTAAGATCATGAAAAAGGCAAGGATGTCCACTCTCGCCACTTCTACTCAAGAGAGTACTGGAAATCCAATAGGACTAGAGACGCTGATTACCTAGTTTCCAGGTTTTTCATGACTTCACAGGTAACCAGATCCTACACATGAGGTATCATCATTAAACCAACAAGCATTTGATAAGGGGGACACATTCTGAGCAGTCACATGATAATTAGTCGATTAGACAAGAAAAAGAAAGAAAAGGCATTCATCCACATTGGAAAGGAAGAAGTAAAATTATTTGTTTGTATATGATCTTATATGTATAAAAGCCTAAAGATTCCACAAAAAAAACCCACCAAATTGTTAAAACTAAAATGATTTCAGCAAAGTTGAAGGATATAAAATCACACAAAAACCAGTGCATTTCTACACACTAACAATGACCAATCCCTATCAAAACACCAATGGCATTTTTTGCAGAAATAGAAACGAAAATATCCTAAAATTGATATGGAAGCTCAAGGAACTATATTTCCAAAACAATCTTAAAAAAGAACAAAGTTGGGAGCCTGCCGAGTGGCACACTGGTTAAGAGCTGGCTTGGGATGCCAGCGGCCTCAGTTCAGATCCCACATATGAGGGCCAGTGACACTGCCCTCTACAGCAACAACAGCTCCACCTGGAGCTGGGCTGTGCGAGCCCCGGCAACAGTGTAGGCTGCAGCCCCTGCTGCAGTGGGCTGCCAAAGGCTACAGTGAGTGGCCGGCAGCCAGCATGAGTGGCTGGCAGCAAGCATGAGCTGCCAATAGCCACGGTGAGTGACCATCCAGAGGCCAGCGACCGATCTGCTTATCTGGGAAGAGCGCAATGACGACACCAACATGGGCCAGTGAAGCAACGCCCTCCGCAACTAAACTGAAGAACAAAAAGGACAGCAACTTGTCTGTTCCCCTCCCCCAATTCCCCAATACAATCTTTTTTAAAAAAAAGAACAAGGGCCGGCCGAGTGGCTCAGTTGGTTAAGAGCTCGCTCAAGAGTGCGAGCTGAGCTCTGAGCAACAGCTGTTCGAGGCCAGCCCAAGCTGAGTTGCCGTAGAGCTGCCAACAGGTGGCAGGATGGCTCAGCTAAAAAAAAAAACAAAAAACAAAACAAAAAAAAAGAACAAAGTTGGTAGCCTCACACTTCCTGGTTTCAAAACATACTACAGGGCCAGCCGAGTGGCTCAGTTGGTTAAGAGCTTGCTCAAGAGTGCGAGCTGAGGGCCGGCCGAGTGGCGCGGTGGTTAAGAGCTGGCTTGGGACGCCAGCGACCCCATTTTGGATCCCACATATGAGGGCCAGTGATACTGCCCTCTAAAACGAAAAAAAGGAGTGCGAGCTGAGCTCTGAGCAACAGCCATCTGATGCCCAGCCCAAGACGAGCTGCCGCTGAGCTGCCAACAGATGGCAGGATGGCTCAGCTTAAAAAAAAAAAAAATACAAAGCAACAGTAATCAAGACAGTGTGGTACTGACATAAAGAAAGACATACAGACCAATGGAAAAGAACAGGAAGCCCAGAAATAAGTCCTCATGTATATGGTCAAATGATTTTTGACAAGACTGCCAAGACCATACAATCTCTTCAACAAATGGTGCTGGGAAACTGGATTTCCACAGCAAAAGAATGAGGCTGGACAGTAACCTTACACCACATACAAAAATCAACTCAAAATGGATTAAAGGGCTAAACATAAGACCTGAAACTATAAAACTCAAACAAGAAAACAGGGGAAAAGCTTCAGGCACTGGGTTTGGCAATAATTTTTTGGGTGTGACACCAAAAGCACAGGCAACAAAAGTGGAAACAGACAAATAGGACTATATCAAACTTAACTCTGTGCATCAAAGGAAACAAACACCTAAGTGAAAAAACAACCTACAGAATGGTAGATGCTCGCAAATCATGTATTTGATAAGGGTTTAATATGTAGAATATGTAAGGAACTCCTGCAACTCAAAAACAAAAAAATGACCAAATTCAGAAATGGGCAAAAGACTTGAACAATTCTCCAAAGATGTACAAATGGCCAAAAGCATATGAAAAGATTTTTAATATCAGTCATCATTAGTGAAATGAAAATCAAAACCACAATGAGATATTACGTTACACCCATTAGGATAATCACAAACAGAAGAAAACAAATGTTGATGAATATAGAAATTAGAATCCAGATGCACTTTTGGTGGGAATGTAAAATGATGTGGCCACTATGAAAATACAGTATGGAAGTTCCTCAAAAAATGAAAAATAGAATTATCATATGATCAATCCATCAAAATCCCCTTTCTGGTATCTATCCAAAATAATTCAAATTAGGATCTTAAAGAGATATTTGCACACCCATGTTCACTGCAGCATTTTTCATAATAGCCAAGAGGCAGTACCAACCCAAATGTACAATGACAGGTGAATAAAGAAAATGAGGCATAGACAAACATGGAATATTATGCAGCCTTTAAAAAGGAGATGCTATCACATACTAGAACAAGGATGAACACCAAGGACATTATACTAAGTGAAATAAGCCAGTCATAATATGACAAATACCACATGAAGTACCTAAAGTAGTCAAAATCATAGAAATGGAAAGTAGAAAGATGGTTGCCAAGGTCTGAGAGGAGAAAGGAAGAATTAATGTTTAATGTACACAATTTCAGTTTTGCAAGATGAAAAAGTTCTAGAATCTATTGCATAACAATGTGAATATACCTAACACTATTTAACTGTATACTTAAAAATGGTTAAGAGGGTGAATTTAATGTTATGTGTTTATAACCATTAAAAATAAATTTAAAATTAAAAAAATACATTTAGGGGGGCCAGCCAAGTGGCGCACTGGTTAAGAGCTGGTTTTGGGATGCCAGCAGCCCCGGTTCAGATCCCACATATGAGGGCCAGTGACACTGCCCTCTACAGTTAACAACAGCTCCACCTGGAGCTGGGCTGTCTGAGCCCCTGCTGCAGTGGGCTGCCATAGGCTACAGTGAGTGGCCGGCAGCCAGCGCGAGGTGCCAATAGCCGCGGTGAGCGACCATCCAGAGGCCGGCGACCGATCTGCCTCATCCAGGAAGAGTGCAACGACGATACCAACATGGGCCAGTGAAGCAATGTTCTCCGCAACTAGACTGAGGAACAAAAAGACAGCAACTTGTCTGTTCCCCTTCCCTGGTTCCCCAACGCTGTTCCCCTAACCCAATTCCCCAATAAAAAAAAATCTGGGGCCAACCGAGTGGCGCATTGGTTAAGCGCTGGTTTTGGGATGCCAGCGGCCCCGGTTCGGATCCCACATGAGGGCCAGTGACACTGCCCTCTACAGCTAACAACAGCTCCACCTGGAGCTGGGCTGTGCGAGCCCTGGTGATGGTGTGGGCTGCAGCCCCTGCTGCAGTGGGCTGCCATAGGCTGCAGTGAGTGGCCCGCAGCCAGCGTGAGCGGCTGGCAGCCAAGCGTGAGCTGCCAATAGCCGCGATGAGCGACATCCAGAGGCCAGCGACCGATCTGCCTCATCCAGGAAGAGCGCAATGAGGATACCAACAGTGAAGCAACATCCTCCGCAACTAAACTGAAGAACAAGAAGACGGCAACTTGTCTGTTCCCCTTCCCCGATTCCCCAACGCTGTTCCCCTCTACCAATTCCCCAATAAAATCTTTAAAAAAAAAAAAATCTGGAAAAAAAAAGAAAACATTTAGGGCTTTTTACAGCTCTCCAAAGCAAAGCAAAAGGAAACATACTGCCCTTTTATTCTCTATACTTTAATGTCATCAATAACTCTTTCTTATTAAAGAAGTATGGACTACGGAGAACATTTTCCATTGCCACTCAATGACACTATCTTTAGTGAAAATTCATACTGACTCCAGAATCATCACCTTAGATAAATGTTTTTAAATACACATTAGAAACTAATGAACTAGAATAAAGTTTGGAAAAGGAAATTAAAAGGGGGAAATTTGTGAAAAAGAAAACAAATATATTTAAATATAGCTTCTATAAACTATAAAACTCATGAAGCAACAATCAACGTACATTCCATACCCTGTCCCCAACTTCATAAATATTGATAAAGCGGGATGTCTAGGCCAAAGGCACTGAGTAAAGTTTGATGTAAAATACATACACTGAAAATAAAAAGAGGGTAACTAAGGAAATAAAGTAAGTAGGAAGGTGGGGAAGCCCAGAACAAAAAGACACAAACAGAGCCTCAGCCAGCTAGCTTTATCAGCAGACAAGTAGTCATAGTCTTCTTTAATAAGAGAATATGAGTAATTTAGGTTGGAATAAAGTCATTTACCTTATCCAAAAATAAGCACCCAGCTGCAAAGAACAGCTACTGACTAAAAGAGGTTGAACCTCTTTAAAGACACAGGGAGTCTGGAAACAGGAACACTGGATAGGATGGGAACCAGCAACCTGGGACACTTAATGTAATACAAAAATCCAACCTGTTACCTCTCTTTGACAATCAGGTGTCCAACAAACAGCTCATAGTAATCCAGTGTCTGTGTTATTGGGCATATGGAAACCTACCTGATGGTAGTGAGGAGAGGAATCTCAGAGGATACAGAGCTGCTGTCATAGATTCTGAAAAATAAAGAAGAAAAAGTAACTTTATTGTTTCTTGCAAATTTTCTTAAATAACAGTGTATTTAACAAGATTTTTCATTGGTTCATGAAAAACCATGATTGGTTCAATCATAAAATATGATTGTTATTTTAAAATATATATAATCAGGCTCTAAAAACTTTCAGCTGGGCTGGCTGAGTGGCTCAGTTCGTTAAGAGCATGAGCTTGAGGGCCGGCTGAGTGGCGCGGTGGTTAAGCACTGGCCTGGGAGGCCAGCGGCCCCGGTTCGGATCCCACATATGAGGGCCAGTGACATTGCCCTCAAAAAAAAAAAAAAAAAGAGCATGAGCTTGAAATAACAGGGTTGCCGGTTCGATTCCCACATAGGCCAGTGAGCTGCACCCAAGTTGAGCTACCACTGAGCTGCCGCAGAGCTGCCAACAGGTGGCATGATGGCTTAGCTGGTGAGAGCACATGCTCCTAACAACAAGGTTGCCGGTTTGACTCCCGCATGGGATGGAGGGCTACGCCCAACTTCAACTAAGATTGAACACGGCACCTTGAGCTGAGCAACCGCAAGCTGCCGATGGGCGGCCGATGGCAACTGGACTTGGAGCTGCGCCCCCCCACAACTAAGATTGAAGGACAACAAATTGGCTGTTCCCCTTCCCCAATAAAACCTTTTTTTAAAAAACCCTTCAGCTAACATATTTAATAAGTTACAAGGACTATTATAAAATTCAGTGCTTATAGTTCAGTGTAGAAATTATTTAAACACTATTACTCCAATCTTAAAATGTACATTTTAAAGTAATAATCTAGATTCTAAAACTATATTCAGGTTCACAGTAATATATGTCATACATAAGGGGTGTAGCCTGAAAACGCACAAATAACCTAAATGTACATACACGTATCAATTGAGCAGTTTCCCCATGAGACTCATTAATTGAGGGCCTAGTAGAGTCATTTCCAGAGCTGGCAAGACTAAGACTGGCCAGCAACCAAAAGGAGGAGTTTTTGTGGGGCAGCTGGAAGAGTCCAGAAGCCCCCCCTCGGGTACTTTGGAAGAAAGAAACTAACCACATCATCACTTTCCCCATCTTGTACGTAGCTATTCCAGTGCAGTTTCTTTGCACTGGAGCTTACAGCCGAATTAGATTATTAGAAAACCAAATCTCTAACAGCTAATATAACAAGAATCAACTCTGCAGTGCAAATGAACAGGAATGGGACAAACAGGTAGCTCTTAAGACAAAGGATACTGCATGGAGAAAGGGGACAGTGGGCTGCCATGCCTGGTGACTCAATCTCTTAATGTACCGTCTGATGCTCACAGTCTTTCCTAGAAATTAACTGGGCACCTGTCACAATGCAGACCATGCTCTTCCCAATAGATGGGTCTGAATTAGCTGCCTTTCTAGTGTTTGGCTCTCAGTGTACATTCAACAGACACTTGTTGAATAAATAAATGAGTTCCAGAATCACTTAAGGCAAAACGCTCATAAATTGAGAAATGCTTGCAATATTAAGCAAAATCAGAGATTCTTGAAGAGAACAAAATCATTCTCCTTTGTGGTTGCATTAACATTCTCCACATCTTTTTTTACTGGCATTATTTTCTATTTTTGGTTCAATTGCTTTATATTATATTTTTAAATCCACTTTTAGCAAGTAGCTATACAAAGGTACCAAAGCTGAAACCATAAAACTATTGGGCTGTCGGAAAAGTCATGACACATTTTTGCAACAAAAAACAGAAAAAATATGTCATGACTTTTCCAACAACCCAATATATCTAACAGTTTGTACAGAAGCCAAATGTTTGCTATCTTTTCTGCCTGTCCATGGCCTGGGGCTCTGCAACTTCTATTCAGCACTTCACTTGTAAGGTACTATTCCCAAAGTAGGAGCTTCTTCCTGTGCTCCAAGTATTTCTCTTCCAAATATCACAAGCCTGCCTTCATTGGGATTTCTGGGATTATTCAGCGATGAAAGGGAAGCCTGACATCCACTCCCCATGGTAGCTATCTCAAGAAAATTTCCAGACAAAAAAAACTTTTGAAAAGCCATTAAATACAGGTAATTGATTATCAGTAACTGAGATATGGCTACAAAACAGTAACACTAGTGATTGAGCAGCGAGCAGCAGTAAACAAAGCTACTGGTTTTCTGACATAGTAGTTACAGATGCTTTAGATGCCTTAACAACATATTTCTGTCTTCCCAATTTACCTCAGCTTACAATCGGCACATGTGGTCACTATTCTGTTACCAGTAAGAGGTGAAAAATAAGCAGAAGCGATGCTCTTTCTGTGTTCAGTCAAAGAAGTCAAAGGCTGGCTTCCCATGGGATTCAGGCGCCGTACATCATAAATATGAATGTCGCTGTAAGGGGAGGAATAATTTTCTGTGTTACTACCACAGGGCAAGTAGTGATTCTCTAGAATAGCGTTAAACATAAATTACACTCAAATACTCACTACACTAAAGGGTAGTTAACACAGAACCCTCTAATCTGTATTAATTTTACAAACACTGGTATAGATAAAAAAAAATACTAGAAAAATTCCAAAACCATAGTTTTAACAGTGTAACTAGTACATGTAGAGAGGCAAGATTCTCGCTGGCTTTCCAATCTCTCCAAAACAAAAATTAACACAGAAAAACAACTTATAACTATTTTTTACAAGTTTTCTTCTCAAAAAACTATAAGTAAATGCATATGATACCAAGAAAAACAAAAATGTGTATTTGTTTCAATACTTTCACTATGTATTAAATCCAAAAGAACTTCTCATTTATATAAAAAAAAAAATCACAAACCAGCCAAGTGGCTCAGTTGATTAAGAGTTGGCTTTGGAGCACGAGCCCTGAGCAGCAGGGCCACCGGTTCAGTTCCCACATGGGCCAGTGACACTGCACCCTCTTCAGCTAAGATGGTGAACAACAGCTCAACCTGGAGCTGGGCTTCTGTGAATGGCCGGCAACAGCATAGGCTGCAGTGGGGCTGCAGTGGGCTGCTGTGAGCTACAGTGAGTGGCCGTCCAATGGCAGGCGACCAACTGCCTCAGCCGGGAAGACCGCAATGATCATAATACCAACATGGGCCAGTGAAGCAGTGTCCTCCACAACTAGACTGAAGAACAAAAGGACAGTAACTTGTCTGTTACCCTCCCCCAATTCCCCAATAAAATCTTTTTAAAAAATAATAAAAATCAAACTTAAGAAAAAACCTCAGTCTGTGTAGAAAGGAAAATTATTTGGCTGTGGGTATCACAAAAGTCAGATGTCTAGCCTAAATCATAAAATGTTATAAAGAACATACCTCAATCCTGCAGTGATAAAATATTGTCTATGCACTGGGTGGACGTGGACAGTTCTTATTTTGCTCATAGAAGAATTGATAAGTTTTTCAGAAGAAGTTCCAGGTGTCCGTCTATCCACCAGTGACATACTTCCATCCCAGTGTCCTACTACTAAAGTTGAGGCATTTTCTGCCAAGAAGTCAAAAGACGAAAGGCTACTTTCTTCATTTCTATATACCTAAGGATATAAAGTAATAATCAACTTATATAATACTCTTCTTTTAAAGAAAGCCACTACATAAATTCTTTGATAAAAGAGTTATAAAACACTGTACCCAAATAGCTTCATTTATGCTCCTAACACCCCCACAGGAAGCATAGGGTAAAATGATCATCCCCATTTATAGAGCTGGAAGCTAAGGCACTGATCAGCTGTGACTCACCTAAATCATGGCCCATCCACCCATGTCAGGGCTACATCCCAAATCTCTTAAATCCAATAAACCTCGGTTGCAGATTTACCCTGTGAAACTTACTAGGAAATGGACTTCATTATCTACATTTAATCCTCATGACAACCCTAGAAGGTACTATCCTATTTCACAACTAGGAAATTGAGGCACAAAGAGGTTTAACTAACTTGCCAAGGTCACACAAGTAGTAATATTGTAGATAGATGATTTGAGACATAGGCAGTGTAGTAATAAAGTCCCTATTCTATACCACCTCACCCAGTCTGACCAGTATAATAGTCATTCCTGTGGCATTTCGTAAAGACTCCAGGATATCATATGAGGTCAACATGAAAACACATTAGCATTTACCTCCTCAAAAACAGCCCTGGAAAAATCTCCACAGCGTAATGTGCCATCATAGCTCAGTGACAGTATGTGAGCCGGATTGGCTGGTGAGAAGTGAAGGCAGCTAACTGCCCCTCTATGGGGTTGAAAAACATAAATGCCATCTTCTTTAGGTTGGTGAGTCTGGAAAAGAGTTGGGAGCAGAGAGGGAGATAAAAACTAGTAAAAAGTAGTAATATTTTCTGTGTCTTTATGTCACTAAACTATTGAAGTCTGTATTACATTTAGTCTTTTCTTAGACTATAATTGTACCCACCTCCCCTTTGGAAAGTCAGAACTAGAAACTTTATACTGTCACTAAATTATTTTTTTCTAATTTTCAATCCAACAATAAGTCATGTTTATTTTAAGTTCCCAGCTTTCTGCAACTGGATAACCAGTTTTATTGTGATTTCAGTTCATGAAATCCTCAGGAAATGAGAGAGAAAAAATTATTGTTTATTATGATTTCAGTTCATGAAATCCTCAGGAAATGAGAAATCTACTCTTCATTTCACATACAGAATAATCCCTTACACCAAAAACAGTATCAACATCATTACCATTTTGCTTCCTAAGTATGCTGCTATATAAAATGAGTATATATGTCATTCTCAGCACAATGTTTGTAAGGCTTTTGGTCCTGGCACAAAATGAGAGTTTTAGAAATATTTTATCCCCTAAATACACCATGAAAATGCATATATTTGAATTTACACATTAATATTATTAGTGGTAGGGATTATCCTTTCCACAACTGGATTACCAATTCCTTAATCATCACTCTTCAGATTTGGATAAATTACATTCTTATGCTCTGGTTCACATTACCATCTATCATCTATCATCTGGTTCAACTATCATCTCTAAATCTGGTTTAGTCTGCTCTACAATACTCTAGCATTTTTGGTTTTTTTATTTTGAATTTTAAAATAAACAGAAGAATTTTAAAAAGAAGAAGAAAAGGGAAAAAATTACAATCACACATACTCCCCTTCCTACCCAGAGTTTACCACTGTTAACATCTTGGCATATTTGTTTATAGAGCTAATTTTTTAGAAAAACAACTCTTCGTTGTTAAAAAGAACTCAAACAATACAGATATGTACAAAGACAAAAGGTTTTAAAAATTCACTCCAAATCCAAAATGAACCAGAATTATCATTAAAATTGTAAGTGACCTTTACACATATCTTTATATATACTTATGGAGATAGAATGACAGAAAAGAAATTTAATAAAAGAATAAGACCATGTTACATATGCCATTATTAATAGCATTAAATACAGCTATACTTTAAAATAATAAAATCAAGCTGAAGAAATTTTTGGACTTCAAGCATTTCTTTACCAGAGATATCTCCTGAAAAGGAAAAAGTATAAAACTTAAAGCAGTTGTACTTATTATTATGCATTTTTATTTTTTAACTATCTCAATTTTAGATGATTTCTACTCATGGAGACATTATTCTCATCCTCCTCCAATCTCCTCTTTCTCCATCCTATATTTTGTTATCTTATTTTTATTTTGTCCAGGTTAATAACATTCACATCTAGTTCTGTAACCATAATTTGTATAGATGTTTAATATTAGTTCTGCATTTAAATGGGTTCAATGCTCATCATCAACACCTTTTGGCAGTTCAGCAGCTGCTCAGCTTGGGCTGGGCATCGAACTGCTGTTGCTCAGAGCCGGCCCCTGCTCTTCCCTTAATTGGCTGAGATTGTCTGTCAAACAGTTTTCTTCCAGATGAACTCATAGGTCTTAAATTTTTTTAGTGTTTTCACATTTGAGAATACCTACCTGCTGCCTTTACATTAGAGGGGTTATCTTGGGCTGGGTAAGTATTCTGGGACCATACTTCTTTCCCTCAGAACTTTGTAGACATTACAAGAAATGTTGCTATAAAAAAAGGAGGCAAGCCTGGCTTTTCCCCTTGAATATGTTTTTTCTGCCTGAAGAATGTTATCCTTTAAGTTCCAAATTTTCCTAGAACGTGGTGTATAATTCCATCTACCAATTCAATTCTGTCTTTTCAGAAAAACTCTTTGAATGCATTTTCTGTCCCAGTCTGTCCCAGGGTCATCTTTGACTATCTTTCCTTTACTTGTCTCTTAGAGCTTTTTTCATCTGTGTTTGATATTCCTTCTCATCTTTCCTTTAATGTCTAATTTAATTTTTAGCAAGGTCTACTCTGTTCCTTCCTTCTAATTTATGAGTTTCACTGATCTTCAATTTGTGTCCTTAGTTCTGCAATCTCCTTTTTCATCTCATTCTGTTGTTTTATCGTCTTCTCTGAGTCTTATTTTACCAAACCAATGTTATTAACTTGTTCCACAGCAGCACTGTCCAAAAGAACTTTCTGAGATGACAAAAATGTATGTATGCACTATCCAATATAGTATTCACTAGCCATGTGTGGCTATTAAGCACTTGAAATGTGCCTAGTGTAACTGAAGAACTGAGTTTTCTACATTAATTAATACATTGTGGACCAGTAACGCAGATTTATGTCTATATATTTAAATGCCCCATCCTCACTGTGTTAATTTAAATGAAAATAGTCTCATATGGCTAGTAGCTACTGTACTGAACAGTGCAGTTCTACAGTCTGGAGCAACTGAAGAGAATTTCCTTCTTATGTTTTTCTTCTAGGTCTATCTTTGCAAGCTAGGTTCTTTTGTTTTTGTGACAGTGCTTGTCTAGTTGCCACATCATTTCTTTTCATTTTCATCATGCTAGAGTTGCTCTGCCCATGCTGGTTGCTCTGATATACAATATTGAATTTTTCTCCTAGTACCTAATACCAGTTCATTTTTTTCCTCAAAAAAGGACAGGCATTTCTGTAGCCCAGAAGAAAGACGGGATTGGAGGAGGGAGGTAGACGTTGGTTTCAGCTGAAACAGTACATAGTATTTGTTGGAATTCCTAGTCTGAGATTTTGCTCATTATTTTATACCAGGATTCATACCACCCATTCGTGGTGGGGGGTGGCTTATACCACTCCATAGACCAAGACAATCTCCTTTGTAGAGAATTAGTGCTACTATTCACTTTCCTCACTCTCCATTTTTTTCCCCATTTCTTCCCTCCCACCCCATCCCCCAGCAGCCATTTCCCTATTCCTCACTCAAAAGAGGAAAAATCGAAATAACCACCCGATGTGCTTCTCTCTGGTTTTGAGAATACAGGTGAAAATTGTCAGGGTCTGGTTGATTCACCAGTATAGGTTTGGAGAGCTGGGTAGGGTAGAAGTCAAACCATGCTGTGCCCCCGGCTTGGCTACAGAATTTGTCTTTGGTGGCTAGTTTTTGAAGTACACTGTATTAAGTTATATTTCTTCTTTATTATTGTAAGTGATTTTTTTTGGTCTGATTTGACTAGCTTTTGCTCATTGTATTAGAAAATCCCATCCTCAATTTTAAACTGAATATAGCAGGTAAAAAATGCTTCTGGGGTGACCGGTTAGCTCAGATGGTTAGAGCATCGTGCTGATAACACCAAGACTGCCAGTTTGATCCCCGCATGAGCTACAGTGAACTGTACCCTCCCTAAAAGAGTCAACTGTGCCACTGTAGCATGAAAGCAATGCATAACCAATGATCATGGCTGTTCCCCAATAAAGTTTAAAAAAAAAAAAAAAGAATGCTTCCAACTACTTGAAATTACTTTAAATGAGTACAGGACCAGTTTGTTGTCTGGAAATGATTATCTGTGTACACTGGATTGGAATAGGAAAACTGGAAGTTCAAGCACCAATTAAGACTATTGTGGTAATCCAAAAAAAGGAGATGGTGCCCTGGCCCAACATGGTGGCAGTAAGGATGGAAGGGGGAAAAACCATTAAAACACTTTACTAAGCCATAAGGAATGAAGGGATGACCCATTTAAAACTCTTCAATAGCTTCCAGTTACTTTTAGGATAAAAACCCAAATTCTTAATAAAACTTATAAAGATACACATCTGGCCTCTGGCCATCTCTATGGCTTCCCCTATTCCACTCAAGCCTCTGTTCATTCCTTTGCTGTCTATACTCCAGCCACATAGATATTCTTTCATGTCCTTGAATATCAAGTAGGCACCCTGCTGCCTAAGGTCCTCGACATGCTGCTCCCCTTGCTTGAAACACTCTTTCCCTTGGCTTTACTTGGTTTACTCCCACTTAGCTTTCAAGTCTCAACTCAATTCTCATTTTCTCATGGAAGTCTTCCCTGATCCTCCAAATTAGGCCAGTTCCTTTTATGTGTTTTCATAACACTACTTTTCCTTCCCAACATTAATCACAGCATATAATCCACTTAACAAATATGTAATTACATAGTTGGTAATTATTTCATTAATGCTGCTTTTGCTACTAAATTTGAAATTCTGTGAGGACAGAGATAGTCTTTGCTCACAAATGTCTAATGGCTGGGGAGTTATTAGAATAATACTTAACACAAAAGACTCAATAAGTGTGGAATGAATGGGTAGATGGATGACTGAATAAATGATAACTCAACTTTTGTTTTTTGTTTTTTGAGGGCAGTGTCACTGGCCCTCATATGTGGGACCCGAACTGGGGCCTCTGGTGTCCCAAGCCAGCTCTTACCACCGCGCCACTCAGCCGGCCCAATAAACAGACATTTGTTTGGTCTTTTTTGTTCTTTTTTTTGAGGGCAGTGTCACTGGCCCTCATATGTGGGACCCGAACTGGGGCCGCTGGCTCCGTAAGCCAGCGCTTAACCACCGTGCCACTCAGCTGGCCCCTGATAACTCAACTTTTAATCCTAGGTGAGACTACGCATCTAACAGAAAGTTAAGAGGAAAAACCAAGGGAGTGTTAAAGCAATTCAATAGGAAAAGAATTGTCTTTTCAACAAATAGTGCTGGGACAACTGCTTATTCACATACAAAAAGATGAACTTGAGCCCTTACCTTACATCATATACAAAAACAAATAACTCAAGATGGATCAGTGAACTAAATGTGAAAGTTAAAACTATTTTAGAAAAAGCTGAGAAAATCTTAAAGACTTTGGGCTAGACAAAGATTTCTTAGATACAACACCATATGCATAATCCATAAAAAAATTTGATAAACTGGACCTCATCAAAATTCACAACTTTTGCTCTTTAAAAGACAGTGTTAAGAAAATGAAAAGACAAGTCATAGAATAGGAGACATAGTTGCAAATCATGTATCTGATAAAGTATTTGTATATAGAATATAAAAAGAAAACTTACAACTCAATAAAACAAACAACCTAATAAAAAATTGACAAAAGATTTGAATAGTCATTTCACCAAAGATACCCAAATGACATATAAAGATGCTCAACCTCATTAGTCATTAAAAAAATGCAAATGAAAACCACAGTGAGGGGGCTGGCCAAGTGGCTCAGTTGGTTAAGAGTTAGCTTAATAACGTGAGCTCTGAGCAATAGGGCTGCCAGTTCAATTCCCACATGGGCCAGTGACGCTGCTCCTGAGCTGAGCAATGGCTGAGCTGCCAACAGGTGGCAGGATGGCTCAGATGGTGAGAGCACATGCTCCTAACAACATAACTGCCTGCCTGATGGTGGGCTACGCCCGCCTGCAACTAAGATTGAACTCAGCACCTTGAGCTGAGCTGCCCCCCGGATCACTCAGTGGATAGGGCGTGCACTCTTAACAACAAGGCTGCTGGTTCAACTCCCGCGTGGGATGGTGGCTATGCCCACCAGCAACTAAGATTGAACACAGCACCTTGAGCTTAGAGGCAGATGGTGACTGGCACCCTTCACAACTAAGATTGAAGAACAACTTGGCCAGTCCCCCTCCCAAATTCCCCAATTTAAAAAAAACAACAACAACTCAGTGAGATATATTTCACACCCACTAGAAAGCCTATATTCAAAAAGCAAACAAAGTGCTGATGAGCATGTGGAGAAACTGGAACCTTCACACAATGGTAGTAAGAATATAAAATACTGCAACTATTTTGGAAAGCATTTTGGTAGTTCCTCAAAATGTTAAAGTTACCTACCGTATGACCCGGCAATTCTAATCCCAAGTATCTAACCCAGGAAAAATTAAAACACACAGCCACACAAATATGTGTACTCAAGTGTTCATAGTAGCATTATTCAGAATAGCCAGAAAGTGGAAACAACCCAACTGTCTATCAAGTAATGAATAAACAAAATGTGGTATAGTCAGACAATGGAATACTATTCAGCAATAAAAAAAAAGAAGTACTGATACACGCTACAGTGCAGATGAACCTTGAAAACATGCTAACAGAAAGAAGCCAACATAAAAGACCACATGTTGTAGGATTCTATTCATAAGAAATGTCCAAAAAGGGCAAATTTGTGAAGATTTGCTTGGGGATGAGGGTAGAAATAGGAATTAAATGCAAGTAGCCATGAGGAATCTTATAGGGATGATGAAAATATTCCAAAATTGGCTTATGATGATAGTTACACAACTCAGTAAACTTACTAAAATCACTGAATTGTACATTTAAAATGTGGATTTTATAGTATGTAAATTATACCTCAATCAAGTTAATTTTTTTTTCTAGGGGAATTAGGAGATGAGCACAGACTGCCAAGATAGTGGTTTTAGACATGCTCAGTCTGTTAATGAGATAGCCAAGTGTCCTGAGAAATGAGAAGGTTAATAGAGATACTGGACTACAGAGACCTAATAATACACATTTTTGGAGTCACCAGAAAAGACATAGCAAAGGGACTTTTCTACATGTCCTGAACTCTGTAGAGATCAACCCCCATGAACAGATCTTCACTTGACTATGCTAATTCTATCTTTTCCTTTTCAAAGTTCTTCGATAGTCTTTATCCATTGCTTCTATTTCTTCTACCACCCCATACTTTTTTAATCCCCTAAATCTGTGTTCCTTCCTTAGCTCAATGTTAAACTATTGTCTCAACTTTCTAATGGCACCCTATTTTCTAATCCGATGGCCTTTTCTCTGTTCCATTCTTTTTAACTTCTCTTCAAAACACTCTATCAAATTCCCATCCTTGAAACTCATCTCTTAACTTCTACAACCTTATACTATTTCTGGTTCTCATCCCACTTCTCTACTTCAGTTTTCTTTACCAAATCCTTTCATCTCCTACCCCTACTCACATCTTATCAAAACATGAGAGAACCTTTGCTCCCAAAATAAGAGAAAATTTGGGTTTTATTTCTTTTTCTCACTTATAAAATCTGTTTATTAACCCCAGCCAGCTTCAAGTCACCATGATTTCTTCATCTTCATTAATTGTCCTTATGGCATTTTTCAGGTCTTTGTTCTAACTCCCCAATGATAAAATAAAATCAGAGAACATTCATTTGGCTTTTCTCAATTTTGTAACCACTAAAAACAATCAATGTAGAATTATATGTGCAATGAATGGAATTCAATGTCTATTTCTGATTCATCAAAAAATGACTGGGATCATCCTAAGCAGATCCTCAGGAAGACATTTTGATTCAGCTTAGAAACTATTATTTTTCTTTTTTATGTTTTTTTTTTTTTTTTGAGGTCAGTGTCACTGGCCCTCATATGTGGGACCTGAACCAGGGCCGCTGGCTTCCCAAGCCAGCGCTTAACCACCGCGCCACTTGGCCGGCCCAACTTAGAAACTATTTTAAACATAATTAGAAAAATGAGATCTTTGTGTGATCTTTTCATATATACATTTAAAGTTGTAATATAGTTTCCTGGTAGTTAATTTATGCCCAGATGACTAACGATATTGAAGCTAAAAATGTTAAAGTTCTATAAATCAAATTTAAATTCCTCCAGATTTCTAAGATTTGGAATCACAAAGCACAAAACTATAAATAAATAACATCTATAAACACACGGTTCTAGGCTATTTTCTTGCAGACTATTTGCTTCAGTCAAACCTTAATATCTTAAAAAAATTAATAACTTACCAAATCCCAAAGTCCAACTTCCCCAGATCTGGCCCCAGCTGCCACCAAAGTTTTAATTTCTGATGGGTGGAAAGCCATAGACAATATTGCACCTTTGGTAAGTTTATAAACAGTATCTTCACTAATGGCCATGCCCCTTAAATTGGCTTTGTAGCTGAGAAAATTAAAAAGTTAAATTTTAGAAGTAAAACCAATCTCAACAGACAAAACAAAATGACTCAAAAAAGAAAAATCACAATTAGTAAATAAATGTGGGAAAATATTCAATTTCTTGGCAACCAAAGATATCGAATTAAATAATGGAGTACTATCTTTCACTTATAAAAGCTAGTAGGCTGCAGTTAAACATATACATTCATATATATTGCTAGTGGCAGAATAAGTTCATATAAGATTTTCAGGAAAAAAAAAAGAGATTTTGGAAAATAATTCAGCAATGTATACCAAAAGCCATAAAAATGTCCATAATATTTGACTCATTAATCTCACTTCTGGAATCTATTCTAAGGAAATAATCTGCTATCATCAACATACACTTCAACAAACACATGCCCAAATAGAAACACAAAACTAAATAAAAAACAACTCTGAATACCAAGGGGTAAGGTGGAGTTAAGTACATTCTACCTACTCAATGGGGTATTATATAATTAAATAAATTTAATAAATTTAAAGACTCTAGTAGCATGCAACCACAATGTTAATGAAAAAGCATAATACAAACTTATATATACATTAGAACATAACAGAGTAAAAACATATGTGGAGTCACTCTCTTATTAAACATTGAATGAATGTATACTACTTGCCAGACACTGTTCCGGTTATTGGGACAAAACCTTTGCATTCATGAAGCTTATATCCTAGTGGTACTGCATATGACAATACTTTAAGGAAATATGCAAAAACAACAGTTGTTAAGGGTGGAGATACATTATGGATCATTTTTTCACCCCATTTTCAAAATTTTCTATAATGGTATATAGTGTTTATAATTTAAAGATCTCAGAAAATGTAAAACAAAGGCAAGGAATTTTAACTCACATTTCAATGCTAGATAACTCCTTCTCAATATTCTTACTACTTGTCTGAAACAACAGGAGAGACCAAAAAACTAAGTTAATATATGCACCGAAATTTCATTAGTAAGTGATTGTAAAGCCTTACATAAGCCCTCCCAAGTGATACCTTGCTCACTTCAGCCCAAGTCTGTAGAAATTCTTTGAATAGTTCACTGTTGTCATCTCGATTTTTGGGAGTCATTTCTAAAGGCCCAGGAGGTAACAAAGGCTGTTATAAAAACAAGAAAAACATTGTTTGTTGCCTTGCCCTAGAATGTAAGTTTGAGATTTTTTTACTACTTTACTTTCACACAAACAACAGGGGTGATCATGAGCATTTTTCAAAAAACAGTTGTTCAATGAATGAATGCCATGTATCCTACAAAGTAATAAAATGTATTACCTCATTTAATCTTCTCAGTAATCCAGTGAATGAAGTACCACATTTTAAAGACATTGAAATGAAACCTAGAGAGGTTAACTTTCCAAAGTTACACTGCCAATAACTGGACTTGCTGATTCAGATAGTTCAATTTCATTACTCAAAGTTATTATTCTATGCCAGTGTTTTTTAAATCACAGGTTGTAACCCACCAGTCATGAAATCACTTTAATATGTCACAACCAGGGGTTGGGGGGCTAGGTGAAAAAGGTGAAGGGATTAACAAGTAGAAGTTGGTAGTTACAAAATAGCCATGGAGATGTAACGTACAACATAGGGAATATAGTCAATATTGTAAAAACTATGCATAGTGCCAAATGGGTACTAATCATGGGGATCGCTTTGTAAATTACATAAATGTCTAACTACTATGCTCTGCACCTGAAACTAACATAAAATAATACTGAATGTCAACTGTAATTGAGAAATAAAAAATTTTTTTTAAAGAATACTGTATTATATGTTTGCAAGTTGATAGGAAAATAGATCTTAAGTCTCCATCACAAGAAAAAAAAATGTGTGCCAAAAAAAAAGTCACAACCAACAATGTGTTTTAGTGAATACGAAAAGAATAGAAAATACAAAAGTACATCACAAGTAGTAAGGGTATCATTATCATTTCACAAGTTTGGTTTTCATATTGTGTGTGTATGTGTGTATGTGTGCGTGTGTGCGTGTGTGTGTGTAATGAGTTCAGTGTAAATATATTTCTTACTGTTGTTGGTGAAGGCTTCAAACAAATTTGAAAGCTTCTCCTCCCATAGCACCTCAATTTGCAATTAACCACCATAGCACCAGCCTAATTAGTGCTGTCTTATAATTTATAATTAGGTACTTAGATATAGAGTATTAAAAACAGTAAGTAATCAGGGCCAGCCGAGTGGCTCAGTGGTTAAGAGCTTGCTCAAGAGTGTGAGCTGAGCTCTGAGCAACAGCAGTTAGATGTCCAGCCTAAGCTGAGGTGCCGCTGAGCTGCCAACAGGTGGCAGGATGGCTCAGCTAAATAAAATAAATAAATAAATAAATAAATAAATAAATAAATAAATAAATAAATAAATAAATAAAATAAAAACAGTAAGTGATCTCGAATAAAAAATATAGTTATAATCTTATTTAGACAATAAAATTGGTAAAGAAGACCCTTTCCACTCACCAATAGTATAAACTATAGCAAGGGACCTTCATTACTATTAACACATATTATTTTTAATAACATCAATAACTGCATTTATAGATTACTTCCTAAGCCTTTAATACAATGTAAGGATCTTTATAAAAACTACTTCATTTAACCCTCATAAAACCCTATTGTGGTTTCTATTATTGTTGCCATTTAAAAAATGGGGAAGCCAGGACTCAGAAAGTTTAAGTAATTTACCCACAATGCCACAACAGGCAGCCCGCAGAAATACAGAATCCAACCCAGTCTTAATGGCTTAGAAATCTTACTTATTACACCATACAACAGTCAAGTATTAAATTAATAAAGTACAAATTAAACATAATTTAATGACCTTGTAGTCTAGTTTCAAGCACTTCAAAATTTTCAGTATTTTATTGATTTAATATATTACATTTGCACTTTCTTTTTTTTTTTTTTTTTCAGCTGAGCCATCAGGCAGCTCAACGGCAACTCAGCTCGGGCTGGCCTCAAACAGCTGTTGCTCAGAGCTCAGCTCGCACTCTTGAGCGAGCTCTTAACCAACTGAGCCACTCGGCCGGCCCCATTTGCACTTTCTTACATTTTCCTCTGCTACTAATGTTGGCATGGTTGGAGTTGCTGGTAATGAAACTTCTGGAGGATCTACATTTAGTAATCGCATTGACCGTCTACATCCAGTTTCATTTTCTTTCTTCTTAGGCTTCTTTCTAAAGGAATGGGGGATAAACTCATGTTATAACCATAAAACAGTTATATGTATTTACTAATATTAAGGACATAACTTCTAAGAATGTATCTCACGAATAGTCACACATTGCAAAGATGCATGTACAAGGCTACACAGATTTTAATTAAATGTCTAGAAGTATCATAAATATTCATCACGGGGAGGTGAGAGGTGTTAAATGACAACACACATACCTAAACAACCATTTGCAGCCATAAAAAAAAATGAAATACATTGTGTGCTGATATGAAATGAACTTATAAGAAGCAAAAACAAGGTCCAGTACATATTAAATATGATTCTATTTGTTTTTTAGGGTTTTTTTTTGTTTTTTTTACAAAAAGTTTACATATACATATATATTTGTGTATGCTGAGATTACCGGCAAAAGAATATACATGCAACTATTAAAAGTGGTTTCCTCTAGGGAGAAGGTTTGGAGAACTAAGGTCTAGGATGGAAAAGAGACTTAAATATTTCATTGTATTCCCTTCCATATAATTTCATTTTTAAAATCATATACTTGGGGGGGGGTGTCAAAAAAAATATATACACATTTTAAGAATGGAAAAAACTGTATTAAAATTGTAATACTCAATATATACCGATAACAAAAGATGACTACAAGTCATATGTATACATTTTTGGGGCACATATACCCTACTTTATAAAATCACATATACCCTGTTTTGTTTTGTTTTTTAGATTTTATTGGGGAATTGGGGGAGGGGAACAGTATTGGGGAAATTGGGGGAGAAGAACAAACAGTATTGGGGAATTGGGCAAGGGAAACAGCCAAATTGTCGTTTTTGAATCTTAGTTGTGGAGGGAGCAGGGAGGAGCTTCAGTTGCAGGGAGGCAGCCTGGCTCTTTACCTAGTGACTGGCAGTGTATTGATTCTAGATAGCCTTCCTTGAAGGCAGATGCCTCTTTGAAATGTATGCCGAGGCAATCAAAGCTTAAGTCAGGCACTTGTTTTACAAAAAGAAAAGCCATCGGTCAAGGCTTAAACTATGATTAGTGTTTATGGTGATGCTGGTGTAAACAAACCTACTGCTGCCAGTTGTATAAAAGTATAGCACATACACATATATTACAGTAGTAGGCTACACCATCTAGGTTTATGAAAGTGTACTCTATGATGTTAACACGACAAGAAAATCACCTAATGACACACTTGGGAACAAATGAAAAAGCTATTAATCAAGTGGCAACAGAACCAGAGCTATTGCTTTGCAGGATTAATGATGTTCCTCTTACAACATTTCACACTCACAAATATCTGGCCATGATTAAGTTCAGCTTTTCTCAAGCTAATGGACCTGTATTGGAATCAAACCAATTAAGTGATGCTATATTTCATTAGCACTAACACTAAACAAATGATCTAATGATGCCAAGATTTTTAGTTTCTTCATTTATACATAGGCACTACTAAAATGTAGTAGATGGAACTTAAGCTGGGGATCCTGGAGCTCAAATCCTGAAGCTTCCTCTTATGAGCTATTTTGACCTTGAGCAAATTACTTTACCTCTTTGAACCTGTTTTCTATCTCACAAAATGGATATATTACCTCCCACATTTGGTTGTTGTGAGAATTAAACGAGATAACACAGGACAAAATTTTTAGGTCACTGAACTGTATTTCATACATGTTCAATAAATGTTAATTTTCTTCCTTTATTCTAGGAATGGGAAAGAAAAAAAAATTAAGAAGCACAAAGGTAACCAGAAAAATAAAAGTAGACGAATCTTTAGGAATAATAATTTTCAAGGCAAAAATAAGAATAATTTGGTGGAAATAAAGATTTCCCTCCATTAGCAGCAACAATATTGACTACAAACAAAATTCAGCTCTCAAGATTCTATTTCGTCTATATTCCTTTGATAAAGATGACAACTTTATAGAGTTATTAAATAGCAACCAGGGCCGGCTGAGTGTCTCAGTTGGTTAAGAGCGCAAGCTCTGCACAACAGGGTCACCAGTTCAATCCCCACATGGGCCAGTGAGCTGCTCCCAAGCTCAGCTGCCAACAGGTGGCAGGATGGCTCAGCTGGTGAGAGTATGTGCTCCTAACAACAAGGTTGCCAGTTCGACTCCCACATGGAATGGTGGGCTATGGCCACCCGCAACTAAGACTGAACATGGCACCTTGAGCTGAGCAGCTGTGAGCTGCCGATGGGCGGCCAGATGGCGACTGGACTTGGATCTCAGCTAGCTGCGCCCTCCACAGCTAAGCTTGAAGGACAATAACTTGGCTGTTCCCCTTCCCCAATTCCAATAAAACCTTCAAAAAAAAGTGGCATTCCTTCAGAAATCCTATAAGGATTAAGATTAAATTATATATAGTTTCTGATCTGTAATTTTATTATGCTAAACCATTTTTTCAAATTATAAGACTCCCCAATATATCATGGTACAAACATTGTAAACCAAATCTTTTACCTTTTAGACTCAGGAGGAGGTCTCTTTTCTATCATTTCACGGAGCCTTGCAGCTGACTGCAAAATACACAAAATATATACACATAAAAATAATATAACTAGGGCCGGCCGAATGGCACATTGGTTAAGAGCTGATTTTGGGATGCCAGCGGCCCCGGTTCGGATCCCACATATGACGGCCAGTGACACTGTCCTCTACAGCTAACAACAGCTCCACCTGGAGCTGGGCTGTGTGAGCCCCGGTGATGGTGTAGGCTGCAGCCCCTGCTGCAATGGGCTGCCATAGGCTACAGTGAGTGGCCGGCAGCCAGCGTGAGCTGCCAATAGCCACGGTGAGCGACATCCAGAGGCCGGCTACCGATCTGCCTCATACAGGAAGAGCGCAATGATGATGCCAACATGGGCCAACATCCTCCGCAACTAGACTGAGGAACAAAAAAGGACAGCGGCTTGTCTGTTCCCCTTCCCCAATTCCCCAACGCTGTTCCCCTGCCCCAATTCCCCAATAAAATCTTTAAAAAATAAAAAATAATATACCTACATAGCTTCCCTTTTTTTTTTTTTTTTTTTCCCAGAGGGCAGTGTCACTGGCCCTCATATGTGGGATCTGAATCAGGGCCAATGGCGTCCCAAGCCAGCTCTTAACCACCGCGCCACTTGGCTGGCCCATAGCTTCCCTTTTAAAATATTAAGTATCTACTATAATATCCACATAAACTAAGATCTATACAGGAAATAAAGATCCTTAAAATATAATACCTGCTCTTGGTAGCAGACATGAGATAAATATACTACCATAAAGGCTAGTATATAATACCATCTAAAGTACTGACATTCTGATACCTTGAACCAGGTTGCTAATGAGTTTACATGACTAAACATTAAACATTTAATCAAATACACTATCACAAATTAAAAGGTTTAACTTCTACTACTAAGGTAATCAATCCTACTTTGATATTTTCTAGATGTTATATATAGGTTATACTTATATAAATCAAATCATAATTTCTGTTAACTAAAATCAAAATCAGAGATACTTTGTCTAAATTTCTGATGCATTTTCACTAATGACATATAAATAATTTAGCTATATAAAATTATATTAACTCACCCTCCTTCCCCTTAAGATGAAAACACACACTGAATATTTGAGAGTCTGGTATTCAAAAAAATCAGTTAATTACTTAATAAAGCCAAGGGTTTGATATGTTTTGGGGGAAAACATCACACACCCTCCTAAACAGCTATTCTCTCACACAGAAGTTTTAGCCCCAGTATAAAGACACTAATGTAAATTATACGTTTAGTTATAATGATTATAAAACATTAGCATACATCTGGTCATTTTATCCTAAAAGCTTCTTATACAAGGGCTGGCCAAGTGGCGCAGTGGTTAAGAGCTGGCTTGGGATGCCGGTGGCCCCAGTTCCGATCCCACATATGAGGGCCAGGGACACTACCCGGGGGGGGGGGCGGGTCTTATACAAAGTGTATTCCCATTTAGTCTTAAAATTTAAGATTTCTTAAAAGAAAAAAAAGCCTGTCCTCTCACTTTACCACCCATCCTTCCTACTTCCCCATTATTCTTTAGTTAGAGAAACCATTTGAGACATTCCCTGTATCTTTTTATTATTATTATTATTAGTTACAGATGTAAAAAACAATGCAACAGTTATCCTTTTCACACCTTACAAAGTGACTCCCCTTCCCCCTCCACTGCCCCCCCACCCTCGATATCATACATATCTCATACCCTGTTTCTTTGAATCCAAAACTATCTCTTTCACAAGACATCATTACTTTATGCACCACCAAAAGGTGGGGAGGGGGAAGCTGCCAGTTATAGTTTTAAGATGACAATTTCAAAAATATTAAAATGAAAAATATGTCCTGGAATCAATAAAATATGGTAACCTCTATTAAATGCAAAACTTGCTCCTAATTTTACCCTTCCCCATCTGGCACTATGAAACCTGATACTATTAGTATTTTATTGACCTAGTAGCAAAAGGAATGGCATCTTGGTTTTAATTAGAAACTCCACACAAACCTCAGACAGCTGAAGAGAAGCAAAAAAGTTTGCATTTTCTGATATGTTCTTCAGTCTCTTCCTTTCGTACGGTGACAATCCTGAAAAACCATCCTATGAAATTACACCAAAAAGCCTGTTATTTTACATAATTCATAGCAAAAGCACCTCACAATACTAGGTGTTAGATTCTCTGCATGTATACTTTCCTTCAAATTGCACCTACCCTATTCATTTCATGACATCTTACCAAACCAGCACATTAGCTTTATTAGATATTGAGTGAAAGAGTTTGAATTTGGGATAATCACAAGATGTCTGTATGGCTTCCCAATTAAATAGCAAGTAATTTTATATCACAAGTTAAGTATTGTAACTTAAAAATATATTATTTCCTACCGGCCATTAATTGTACTATTACTCAAAGTTACATTTTTGTTAAACAAAACAAGAAAGAACTCAATAATAGAAAATTTTAATTCATTGAAGTGTTAAGGAAATTCAGAAAGAAGAACAAAAAAAAACGAGATAAACACATGAGCAGGGAACTAGAGAAGCAATCTTGGAGGCCGGACATCCAACTAATAGTTGGAGGCAGGGAGAGCAGAGAAAATTATTAGAGAAATATTATAACACAAGAAAGTTTCTCAAAACTGAAAACATGAGTTTCCAGATTAAAGGGGCCCAATGAGTACGCAGCACAATGAGTGAAAAAAGACCCAAGCCTAGGTACATCATCACAAAATTTCTTAATACCTGAGATAAATGAGAAGACCCTAATTGTTCACAGGGAAAAAAAGATCACAAAGAACCAAGAATCAGAATGACACTACTCAATACTGAGGGAAGCTAGAAGACAATGGAACAACACGTTAAAAATTCTAAGGAAAAATTAAATTATTTTCAACTTACAATTCTAAATCCAATTAAACCATCAGTCAAATGTAAAACATAAAAACTTTTTCAGACATGTAAACTACCTCTCATACACCTTTCCTCAGGAAGTTACTATAAGCTGAACCTCACCAAAATGAGAATAAACTAAGAAAGAGAGGCAGGATCCAGCACAGTAGAGAGAAAAGATCAAAGAAATTCAAAGGATTTGATCCTTTGATAAAAGGCTGGCCAAGAAAGAGTAAAACAGTCCAGAAAGCAGCAGGAAAATGGAGGGCCAAAAAAAGTATACACATTTTAAGAAAAAAAAAAACTGTATTAAAATTGTAATAATATATACCAATATCAAAAGATGAATACAATTCATATGTATACACTTTTCTGGCACCCCCAATCCTGTGTGTGTGTGTGTGTGTGTGTGTGTGTGTGTGTGTGTGTGAAGCCCATAGAATTCTTTATATTGAGAGAAATTTTACAACTCTGGCATAGCTTAGGCTGTACCTAATTAAGAATGTGGGAAGGAAAAGCATGGGTGGGGAGGAGATACATGTGTGTAAAAAGTCTACTGTAAGTGAATCTTCATCTTCCATAGCAAGTCAATAGATAACATCGTGGGCGTAGCTAAGAAGGCTGAAAGTGCAATTTGTCTACTGAGCAGCAATCACAAAAAGAGAGCTGTGGCAGAAAACTGCTGCCTGTTTTGATTTGTTTCTTTCTGTGTGTATGTGTGTACACATGGAATTACTTCTGTGTGTCTGTTTATGTATATATAGCACACTTGTGGAATTAACTTAAACATGTATGTACATGTATTACCTTGATCAAAATAAAGATTTGTCTCACATATACCAAATAACAGTAGCAGCAAAAATGGAAGATTTTGTCATTGCCTTAAAAACTACTTTTCACAGAAAAACATCACGACCATCATCAAGGATTTCCTAAAAATCGATTTCAAAATGCTGCATACTGAGATCAAAGGAACATATTTAAATGATTCTACTTACCACAAAAAAGTAGGAAAATTTATTAAGAAAAATATCAGACAGTTTTTTAAGAGGTATGTGTAACTCAAACTATTCTCATTCATTACCCACCTCTCAAAAAATTGCAACATGAAAAAGACCAAGCAAACATCAGAAAAAGTGGATTCTCAAAATAAACACATTATAGGAAATAGAAATTTTTTTAAAAACACTCCATTATCTTCAGACATTTGAGAAGTTACTACATCCATAAAATGGGATGTTAGGTTTAAAATAAGCAAAGAATTCGTTAAATTAAAAATATGCATGATACCAAAAATTCAAACTGTATGAATCAATTTATATAACATTCTCAAAATGACAAAACTGTAGAGATGTAAAACAAAATATTGGTTGCTGTAGGTTAGGGATGGTTAAAAGAAAAGGTGATGAGCATAACTATAAAGAAGTAACCTGGGCCGGCCAAGTGGCTCAGTTGGTTAAGAGTTCACTCTAGAGTGCAGCTCTGAGCAACAGGGTTGCTGGTTGGATTCCCAGCCCTGCTGAGTGGCCAACAGGTGGCAGGATGGCTCAGCTTAAAAAAAAAATAAAGTAACCTAAGGGAGAGAGTTGTGGAGATGGAATAGTTCTGACTTGGATGGTGGTGGTGGTTACATGAATTTACACACATGAAAAAATGATAGAGAACTACACACCCCACCTCGTACCAATAGTTATATAAGATATAACCATTGGGAAAAACTGGGCAAAGGGTACATAAGGCCTCGTATTTCTTCAAATTGCTATGAATCTATAATCACTTTGAAATAAAAATGTTTTTAAAATATGAATTTCTCACACCTAACATTACACTTAATGGCAAAAAACTGAAAGCTTTCCCCTCAGCTCAGGAACAAGACAAAACTGTCTGCTGCTCTGGCCACTCGTATTACACATCATACTGGAAGTTCTAGCCAGAACAATCAGGCAAAAAAAGAAATAAAAGATATCCAGATTGGAAAGGAAGAAATAAAACTATATTACCAATGACATGATCTTACATATATTATAGAAAATCCCAAAGAATCCACATCGGAAAATATTAGAATAAAAGTGGCAAGATACAAAATTAATATACAAAAATCAGTTGTATTTCTATATACTAGGAATAAACAATCAAAAATGAAATTAAGAAAACAATACCATTCATAATAGCATCAAAAAGAATAACATGCCTTGGAATAAATTTAACCAAAGAAGTGCAAGGCCTGAACACTGAAAACTATAAAATATTGAAGAACATTAAAGAAGACCTAAGTAAATGGAAAGACAGCCCATGCTCATAGATTGGAAGACTTAATATTATTAAAATGACAACACTCCCCAAATTGATCTATAAATTCTTAGAAGGAAATATAGGTGTCAATCTTCACAACCCTGGATTAGGCAATGGTTTTTT
Organism: Aselliscus stoliczkanus; assembly: GCA_033961575.1. Classification (NCBI taxonomy): domain Eukaryota; kingdom Metazoa; phylum Chordata; class Mammalia; order Chiroptera; family Hipposideridae; genus Aselliscus; species Aselliscus stoliczkanus. The sequence continues at coordinate 97,969,112 of CM066732.1, read as the reverse complement.
AGATATGACACCAAAGCATAAGCCACAAAAGATAAAACTGATAAATTGTACTTCAATTAAACTTTAAAAATTAAATTAAAAACTTTTATATATCAAAAGGCATTATCAAGAAAGTGAAAAGACAGACCACAGAATGGGAGAAAATATTTGCAAATGATATATCTAATAAGGGTCTAATGTCCAGAACATATAAAGAGCTCTCACAATTCAACAATTTAAAAAAATTTAATTTTTTAAATGGGGAAAGCATTTGAATAGACATTTCTTCAAAGTGCAAATGACCAATAAGCACATGTAAAGATGCTCAACATCATGTCATTAGTAAAATATAAATCAAAACCACAATGAGATACCACTTCACATCCACTAGGATAAACTACAATCAAAAGACAGACAGGGCTGGCTGAGTGGCGCGGTGGTTGAGCGCTGGCTTGGGAAGCCAGCGGCCCCGGTTCGGGTCCCACATATGAAGGCCAGTGATATTGCCCTCAAAAAAAAAAAAAAGACAGACAATTGAGGACATTATGTTAAGTGAAATAAGCCAGTCACAAAAAAGACAAATACCATGCTGCCACTTCAGCGAGGCATCTGCAATAGTCAAACTCATAGAAACAGAAAGTAGAATGGTGGTTGCCAGGAGCTGGCAAGGGGAGCTGTTTCATGGGTATAGAGTTTCAGTTTTCCAAAAAGTGTTCTGGAGATTGATTTCAGGACAATGTAAATGTACTTAACACTACTGAATTGTACACTAACAATGGCTGAGATGGTATATTTTACATTGCGTATTTTACCACAATTAATTTTTTTTAATTTTTAAAAAACACAAAAAATAATAATTGGAGAAGATGTGGAGAAGCTGGACTCTTCATACATTGCTTGTGGACATGTACATCTCTACAAGGGAATATTATTATTCAAATGAAGTATCAATCAATACATGTTACAACATGAATGAACTTTGAAAACATTATCCTAAATGAAAAAAGCCAGATACAAAAAGCTATATGTTGCATAATTCCATGTACATGAAATGTCCAGAAAAGGCAAATCTAGAAAGATAGAAAAGCAAATTAGTGTCTTCCAGGGAGGAGGACGGGTTGGTAGTGACTACTAATGGGGATGGAGTTTCTTTTTGGAGTAATGAAAATGTTCTGGAATTGGATAGTAAGGATAGTTGCACAACCTTATACTAAAACCCACCAAATTGTACACTTTTAAATAGTAAATTCTATGTTATGTGAATTATATCTCAATTAAAAATAAATATATGCTTGATGACAGAAACCAGATATCTGCATAGTCTCAAAGTGTATGCTTGATGACAGAAACCAGATATCTGCATAGTCTCAAAGTGTCTCCCTCAAAATACTTAGTAATCATAAAGAAAAAAAATAGTAAGTTTACATTGGAGAATCCTGGCAGATACAACCTTAGCCAAGAGATTACAGTCAAGGGCCGGCCGAGTGGCGCATTGGTTCAGCGCTGGTTTTGGGATGCCAGCGGCCCCGGTTCGGATCCCACATGAGGGCCAGTGACACTGCCCTCTACAGCTAACAACAGCTCCACCTGGAGCTGGGCTGTGCGAGCCCCGGTGATGGTGTGGGCTGCCATAGGCTATAGTGAGTGGCCCGCAGCCAGCGTGAGCGGCTGGCAGCCAAGAGTGAGCTGCCAATAGCCGCAGTGAGCGACATCCAGAGGCCAGCGACCGATCTGCCTCATCCGGGAAGAGCACAATGACGATACCAACATGGGCCAGTGAAGCAACATCCTCCGCAACTAAACTGAAGAACAAAAAGACAGCAACTTGTCTGTTCCCCTTCCCCGATTTCCCAACGCTGTTCCCCTCCGCCAATTCCCCAATAAAAAAAATAATTAAAAAAAAAAAAAAAAAAAAAAAAGAGATTACAGTCAATATCACCAGTAAAATATACCAACATCATGTACACCCTGATAGATGCACCAAGGAGGGCACATTAACTTCTGTGGTATCCTTCCCCAAAATGCAAGGCCTTAATCAAATCATGGGAAAATAGCAAACAAACCCAAATTGAGGGACATTATACAAAGTAACTAGTAGTCTTCCAAAGTGTCAAGGTCATGAAAGACAAGAAATGTCACAGATTCGAGGAGACTACAGTCATGACAACTAAATGTATTGTGTGATCCTGAGATGGATACAGAAGCAAAAGAAAGACATCAGTGGAAAAACTGGTGAACTCCTTAAAAATTCTGTACTTTACTTAATCGTATTATACCAAAGTTAATTTCTTAGTTTGATAAACGTTTTATGGTTACGTATGATACCATCATAAGAGGAAGCTGAGTGAAAGACATACAGCAAGTCTTTGTAATATTTTTGCATCTCTTCTGTAAGGCTAAAATTTGCTCAAAATTTAAAAAAAAATGTTCAGAAATGTTTTATGAAGTTAAAATATTTAATGGAAGGGTTGAAAGAGAAAATTTAGTAAATTTCCCAGAAAACAGAATAAAATTCTAGACTTCCAGTCCAAGACTTGTCTGTGATGTGACAAAAGCACTTCCTTCATTTGAGAAGATTAATACGCTTGTACACTAAACACAGTTCCTAAAGTGTAGCATGACAAAACCTTGATCATTTTACTTTGAAAAGATAATTAATGAAAGAACAAAATAAAAGATGTTAGATCTTTCAGTTTGTCCTAAAAAAATGTATGCTGAGCATTTACAAGCCCTACAGGTAATTCTAATACTATACAGGCTAAAATTTGAGAACTACCAGTCTTAGCCAGTCCCCTCACTGTAGATGATTTGCTTAAAAGCACATGGTTTCTTAGAAGCGGTCATGCGTAAAACCTAAGCTTCCAACCCTCAGTGCAATGTACTTATGATTTACCCCCTGCTGTCCCACCAAAGGTCCTAGTTCTTACCTCTGGAACAATAAAGCATAATTTGAATTCTACTTCATACAATGCCTCAATTATCCTATCTCCCTTTCCCTACCATCATTTTCTGTTCTCTTAGTTCCATCAACTTTTTGTCACATGGTACGGTTTTCATCTTATCTTGCATAAAATTTGTCACTTTAAATGAAGTTCAACATTCCCAGTAGACAATAGAGGCCAAAAGAATTAGAACTGTAATTCTTAAACTGATCCTTAAACTGATTCTGTTATTTTAAATAGAACTAATAAGTGTTCCTCATGTATTTTCTGTACTCCATTATGTCTCCTTTTTGTGTTTAAAAGAAATATTTAACAAAACAATGCAATCAAATTATGATTTTCACACCCTGACATCAAGGATCACTCAAATGTCATATGTCCCACAGGCCAACTTCTTTTGGTATACTGTACATAAACATAGAAAGGTGAGCATGATGCCATAAAGTATGAGTAAACTCAAAAACAAATACAATAAACTGAGAAGAAAAAGGGAAGCAGAGTGACGATTAAGTCAATCCTTTTCTTGACAAATCAAAACCAAGAGCAAAATTAGCCCAAGGAAGTTATCTCTTAAATATTTAAAAGAAGAAAATTTCAATTAAACATAGACAAAAATCATTTGAGCTAGAGACCCTTGATAACTTTAGTTCATGAGAACCTCAAATTTTAAAATAAGAAAAATTTAAATAAGCAATAAACTCTTACGGGGCCTGATGTGATATCTCCATCACTGTCTCCATCCTGACTGCTTTCCATATCAACACCGAGAATCGCTGTATCAGAAGAGCTCTTGTGTTGTCGCTGGTTATTTTCTATGTGAACATCTACGGATGATTTTTGCAGAGTGGATTCCGCCTTGGAAGATGTAGTGGCTTCCATCTTTGAAGTTGAAATCCTTGTGCACGTTTTCTCTGTTTCAGTCTTGTATTTCTTACATGCCACTTCATTGTTAGAATTCTTCTCTAATAGGTATTTGGGGAGCTTAAGTTGGCCTGGCTTGTAATTACAGAGTGAAAAAGGGACAAGAGACACCCTAACTGTTTTTTCTAAAATTGTATTCTGTACTGATCTCAGAGATGCAGAGGAGAGGTTTTGGTTTTCTTTATATTCATTCACCTATTCAGATCAATAAAGGAAAAGAGAGTATTAGAATCCCAGGTCCTATACCTTTTCTTACAGATCTGTGTAAATCAATCTAATTCTTATTTCATAAAGACAACATAAATCCAAACTGACAGCCTATAAGAAAACTTTGTCCATCCAAAAGCTAGATACCTAATTCATTAACCTGGTCACATTTCTTGCCCATGTGAGTCTATCAGACCAATAATAATGACTACAATTTGCAACTGAGGAGACTGCTCTGTTAGCTTCTGAGTAACTAGAATTGTTCCAAGAGTGGAAAGCTGAAATAACTGCTGCAAAAGCAAGTGTAGAGTCCCTGATCTCATCTTGCCACTGTTTCTCGGGTTGGTAAGAACCTTCCTCAACACGGAAGACCTAGATTCCAGAAAGGAAAACCAGGGCAGGGATCCTGCTTCACTTTTGAAGCAACATCCAGAAGAGCGGGTTAAGCTGCAAGACGCCCCCAGGGGAGGGAAATAGTTTTGGAGTAGAGAAGTGCCGGGTGGTTGGTCCTGGTGCCCTCCGGGGCCTGTGCCCGGCAAACCCCTCACGAAGACTGAGGCAGGAGCACACCCAAAAGTCACAAGCCGTCTCTCACCTCCATCTGGAGTAGCTGTCTGGAGCCTGCCGTCTCCTCAGCTGCCGCGCGGGACCCGGACATCTTTACACTACTTGGGAGCTAGCGTCTTCCTGCCAATATGGGGCTGAAGACCAGGACGGGAGGGGCCGGGCGTGGCGACACCTCCCGCTGGGGAGGCCTGGGCGGAGCCAGCGCGCGCAGATCTCAGCTGACAGCAGGGTGGCTGCACGCCAGTGAGGTACGGCACACTCTTAAAGCAAGCTTCCCAACCTCATCCCAAACTCAAATTTTTTAAGGATGCGATGAGACCAGAATGTACATTTTTACCTCGATCCTGGTGATTTTGATGGTGTTGGTGTCAGGAGCTCGCTTTGTAAAACACTGGCATTTCTGCTGAGGAAAAACCGCCTTTCCTTGTAATGTGTGCCTGGAAAGGATTCAGATTCACTTAGATGGCGAATGGAATAAAGGGGGGGAAAAAAAGAGAAATCAACATGCATCCTTTACCTCGGGCCTCCTAGTTCTTTATAAGTCCGCCACCAGAAAATTATGCCCTATGGCTACCGTATTATCTTATTTCTAGAAAGGGAAGCATTTTGATTTTTTTCAGGAGCTGATAACTTTTAGCTGGTTTAAATTTCATCTGATCATCTTAGCCCACCAGTTAACTAAGATCCTAATGATTGATGACCTTACAAAGCCCAAAGGCTGGGGAAAAGTAGTGAATCAAATAATGTTTGTATCACTAACATCAAATTTTAGTGCTCTGTATTTCTTAGAGACACAGCCATATTAAAAACTCCCACCCCCACCCCCGTTTTCTGGGTTGCCAAAAGCCAAAACAATTGCTTTCCCAACAGATTTACTCCCTCTGGACAGAATAATTTTGGAGCTAATAAATTCAAAATATAAAATTCTATCTACCCGATATTTAAAGTCCTTTTCTTTATAGCCCAAAACTGCTGCCTTGGTTGATTACTTGGGTCCTACACTGTTCCTTGCTGGAGACTCGCTCAATTTCATTCTCTCAGCCTAGGTCCAATTTTAGAACATATGTGAAACAATGAGAACTAACCCTATTAACAGCACCTGCAAGGCCCTCCATGACCTATAATAGTACCTACTGAAATTTCACCACTCCTTGACTCAAAAGTCACTGATAAAATCAAACTGTTCAGTGTCTGATATATACTATTTCTTCTTTTTTTTTTAGCTGAGCCATCCTGCCACCTGTTGGCAGCTTAGCAGCTGTTCAGCTCAGGCTGGGCATTGAACTGCTGTTGCTCAGAGCTCAGCTCACACTCTTGAGCAAGCTCTTTACCAGCTGAGCCACTCGGCCAGCCCCTGATGTATATACTATTTCTGGACTTCAAGACTTGGCTAATGCTGTCCCTTCTTTCCCTGCCACAGCAGTTATAAAATCCTTTCTACAGTGAAACGTGCTCTGATTTCCAATTAGCCAATGCTTTTTACACAACCCAGCTAGTAAATTGTGATTGCTTGTTGAGGTTCTATAAGCCCTGAAGACTCTGAATAAAATTCAAGCTTGTTGAAGACACGACTCTTTTAACAATATTTAATTTTCCATACAGAGCTAAGCACAGTAAACACAGCAAGTACTTAGTATTTATGGACGTATAGACACTTTCCAGCCAGGAATGTTTTAATAGGCAGTCTCTAAAAACTTAAACAACTGGGAAGCCTAAAATTAGTGTGTTCAGATTTCAGGGATTGTCCAAGGCCCTTCATTGATTTTATTTTTATTATTTTATTTTTTGTCACTGGCCTAAATCACCACCACCTGCCCTTATGTCACCAAAATATACTGCACCACAACCCACTCAGCCTCATTAACTGAGCTATATAAATCAGGAGTTACTAACAGGATTTCTATTCCAATTAAACTCTAAATATGAGCTTTCAACAGACTATCTCCGCAGTTTCTTATTCATCACTATCCCACTTACATCGGCTTCAAACCAAACTAACAAACGAAACCCTTAATTTGGACCTTCCTCGCTGCACTGTCTTAAGCAAAGCCCAATGAAAGCAATTTCCCGCCAAGAGTGGCGTCCGACTACTGCGAGACTCAAGACTATAGGCTAACTATGAACATGCGCAGTCCCAGACTCGACGTTCAAGTAGTAGGCGTCCATAAGTCCTCCACAATCCCACAATCCTCTTGATGCGTACTTCCGGTTTTTCTAACGTCAGCCGTAAACGTTGTTTCGATCAGTGGCTCTAGGTGTAGAGGAGTTTTCTGTTCGTTGACTTCGTAGCTGTTTGCTGTTAGTGATCAGTGAAGTTTCGGGAGTCCCGCCGCTGTCATCAACATGTCGGTCCCCAGCGCACTCATGAAACAACCGCCGATTCAGTCCACGGCTGGGGCCGTGCCGGTTCGCAATGAGAAAGGTACTGTGCTGATTCTTTTTCCAGTCGGATCTTACCTCTTCCTTCTCCAGCATCCTCCAAACCTACCTTGGGCCGAACATCCTCATCACGCAGACCCTTAAGACTCTGCCCCCTATTTCTTTGACACTCCCCCATCAAACTCGTACCCTATCGCGGTGCGTAGGGGGGTAAAAAAATATTTCCATCTCACCTTGTTCCTATAGGCCTTCTGTCCTCACCTACAGCAAGCACCCTGCTTCCCTTGGCGTCCACCAATTCGTTAGACTACTACGCCGTGAATGCCTGTTTTCAAGGCGTTGAGCGGAATACAGTCCCTCTTTTGTTATCCATAGCAGTCTGTTTATGCTGCTTTTATACTCTTATTATAATTATTTATATGTCTTATCTCCCTTTACTGCATCATAAACTGATAACCTCCTTGAGGCCAGAACCATGTCTTGTTAAACTTTTTATCCCTTTCAGCCAACGCTGTTGTTTATTAAATTGAATACAAAGTTGGGTAAGTGCTCCTAACTATAAGGAACTCATATTCTTGTAGAAGTAAAACATTTAAAAAAAAGATACGTTCTACGTGTAAGTCTTTCACACCTACAATACGTGCCACATAGGTGATATAAACTAAGCGCTGTGGGGTAATCAACTAAAGCTTCTTGAAGATGGTGGCATTTTAAGTTGATCCTTAAAGGATGGGTAGGATTCCGGTGAGTGCAGACAAAGAAGGAACGTTATCTGTTTGTAGAGTCCAAATAGTTTTTTCCGTAAGGACTTTGGAAATAATATCAATTATTTCTTTTTTGTTTTTTAAATATACTGTTCCTATCCTTGTGCAACTTCCTTGACTTGGGATCTTAACAGCAAAGAAAAAAAAAATTTCCTTTTTTCTTTTTAATTCAACATGGCTTTCGAGAAGTATCCTTTGGATACATATAAATTTAATTCATTCATTTTTAACTATTTATGAATTCCATTATATAATTAAACCACAGTTTATTTCCTACTGAGGGATAGTTGTTGCATTATTTTTTCTCATCACAAACAGTGCTGCAATTGTCATTCTTAAATGTGTCTCTTCAGCGCACCTGTGTAGTTTCTCTATGGTAGACTCCTAGAAGTTCATCATCAACTTAGCCACCTATTGCCAGTTCCACTCCATGTGGGTTGTAAAAGCATTAAGAGTTTTTGCCCCCCATATATTCACCCACACACTTGGTTATATCAGATTTTTAAATATTTGCCCAATCTAATGGATATGCAATGATATCTCATTATTTTAATTTGCATTTCCCTAATTACTTCTGAGACTAGGCATCTTGATACGTTTTTCAGCTGTCTGGGTTGTCTCTGAAGTACCTGTTTCTGTCATTTACCCATTTTCTGTTTGGTTTGTTTTTATATATCACAAATCTGTAATATCTATTTCCCTGGTTGTTTGGCTTGTCTTTTAACTTTAATTATGGTGTTTTCTGTTACACAGGCATTTTTAGTTTTATTGTTATCAGATTTATCAATTTTATCTTTTATAGTTTGAGCCATTTGTATATTAAGAAGTCCTTCCCTACACTGAGATCATAGATATTCAGTCCCTTAGATGACAAAGATTTTCCGTCATCTAAGAATCTATATATTGGGTTGTCGGGAAAGTCTTGACATATTTTTTCTCTGTTTTTCGTTGCAAAAATGTGTCTTGACTTTTCCGACAACCCAATATATATACTAAATAGGATTGACTACACAGCTGTTCAAGACAGACTGTAAGTTAAGGAGCTTACAGTCCAGTAGAGATGTAAATGTTTAAGGTTCCTTTTTTTTTACACTTGCATTCTAATCTATCCGGAATTTTTGGTGTGTGTCAGAGATCTACTTTTATTATTTACCTTACAGTTAGCCAGTTGTTCCTACTATTCCATTGTTTGACTAGTGCATTAATTCTACACTGCTTTCTAATGTCACTTCTCTAATATATCAAGTTCTTGCATAGGTTCGTTTCACTGTTCCCAATTCTGTGCCATTGATCTCTGTGTACCCCCTGAGTCAATGACATATTGTTTTAATGACTATATATATTTATTTATTTAAGATTTTATTAGGGAATTGGGGGAGGGTAACAGTGTTGGGGAGTTGGGGAAGTTCAATCTTCGTTGTGGAGCGCACCAGTTGCCATCTGGCTTCCCGTTGGCAGGTCGTGGCCTCTAAGCTCAAGGTGCTGTGTTCAATCTTAGTTGCAGGTGGGTGTAGCCACCATCTCATGTGGGAGTCGAACCAGCAGCCTTGTTGTTAAGAACGCATGCTCTATCCACTGAGCCATCCGGACAGAAGCTCAGCTCAAGGTGCTGAATTCAGTCTTAGTTGCAGGTGGGCATAGCCCACCATCAAACAGGCAATCCTGTTGTTACACCAGCTGAGCCATCCTGCCACCTGTTGGCAGCTCAGCAACAGCTTAGCTTGGGCTCAGCGTTCACTGGCCTATGTGGGAATCGAACCGGCAGTCCTGTTGCTCAGAGCTCATGCTCTAAGCCAACTCTTAACCAACTGAGCCACTCGGCCAGCCCCTAATCACTATAAATTTAAATAAGCCTTGCAATCTGATATAAAAACCCCTCCCACCCCCACTGAATCTTCTTTTTTTTTTTTTAAGACTTTGTTTTTTTTAGAGCAATTTTAGTTTCACAGCAAAACTGAGGGGAAGGTACAGAGATTTCCCATACTCCCTACCCCCAAACATGCACAGTCTCCCCCATTGTCAACATCCCTCACCAGCATGATACACTTGTTACAATTGATGAAGCTACAATGACACATCATTATTACCCAAAGTCCATAGTTTACATTAAGATTCACTCTTGGTGTACATTCTGTGGGTTTAGACAAATGTATAGTGACATGTATCCATCACTATGGTATCCCACACAGTATTTTCACTGCCCTAAAAATCCTCTATATTCTGCCTATTCACTCTTCCCCCACACCCAACCCCTCCCTGGCAGCTATTGATCTTTTTACTGTCTCCAGAATGTCGTGTATTTGGAAACATAAAGTGTGTAACCATTTCAGACTGGACTTTGTAGAAAAATACCACTAGGGGGCCAGCCGAGTGGCTTAGTTGGTTAAGAGCTCACTCAAGAGTGCGAGCTCTCAGGGCCGGCCAAGTGGCGCGTTGGTTAAGTTGGGATGCCAGTGGCCCCAGTTCGGATCCCACATATGAGGGCCAGTGACACTGCCCTCTACAGCTAAGATGGTGAACAATAGCTCCACCTGCTGCTGTGATTCCCCAGGACAGCATAGCTGCAGCACCTGCTGCAGTGGGCTGCCATAGGCGACAGTGAGTGGCTGGCAGCCAGCCTGAGTGACTGGCAGCCCGTGTGAGCTATCAAGAGCCGCTGTAAGTGGCCGTCCAGAGGCCAGCGACCAATCTGCCTCACCTGAGAAGAGCACAATGATGATACTAACATGGGCCATGAGGCAATGTCCTCCACAACTAGACTGAAGAACAAAAGGACAGCAACTTGTCTGTTCCCCTTCCCCGGTTCCCCAATGCTGTTCCCCTCGCCCAATTCCCCAATAAAATCTTTTTTTAAAAAAGAGTGCGAGCTCTGAGTAACAGGCTCGCTGGTTCGATTCCAGGCCAGAGCTGAGCTGACACTGAGCTGCCAACAGGTGGCAGGATGGCTCAGCTAAAAAAGAAAGAAAAGAAAAAAATACCACTAGATGAAAATAGATAGTTGGGTAATGGCTCTCTTCGTCTCCTGCCTGAACTCTTATTTACCAGGAATATAGACTCTACCTGCAAAGGTCAAGGGTTGAAGTGGGAAAAAGGCTACTGAAACATAATAAGTTGTCTTTCTCACCCAGGTGAGATTTCGATGGAGAAAGTGAAGGTAAAACGTTATGTGTCGGGTAAGAGGCCAGACTATGCCCCTATGGAGTCCTCAGATGAGGAGGATGAAGAGTTTCAGTTCATTAAGAAAGCCAAAGAACAAGAAGCAGAGCCTGAGGAACAGGAGGAGGATTCATCTAGCGACCCTCGGCTGCGGCGTCTGCAGAACCGTATTAGTGAAGATGTGGAAGAGAGGTAATGACTAGGATTATGTCTTCCTGGACATGAACCCCCTACAGGTTAATTAATAAGAACAATAATAATAGCTAATACTTGAATAGTACTTACTATGTGCCAGGTACATTACATTTACTAATTCTTGTAAGCCACACAAGAACCTTATGAGGTAGGTATTCTTATCCCCATTTTACAAATGAGGAAACTGAGGCACAAAAGGCTTAGGAAAATAACATGACCAAAGTTATATAGCCAGTGAGTGGCCACCAGTAAACAGCAGCTTACCTCTAGTATAAAGGCCCTAATTAATTCATTGAGGGAATAGAAAACACAGACCATTGATTGATTTGTTAAGGGGAGTCTTTTTAGCACAATGATGTTTTATAAAATCTGAGACATTGATTTTAATCACTCACTTATGTTAAAGGTTAATGAGGGGAAATAACACTGATAAAGTAGGAAGAAAGGCCTGATGAATGGTCTCATGTAGGAAAGGGAGCCTCCCAACGGATTTTATATGTTGTGTATTGATTGAGACATTTCCTTACAGACCAGGAAAGAGGTCCCAAACCTTCACAGTTCATATTGTCTCATAGAATTCGTAGTCCCAAAGAGTCCTCTGTTTGTTTTATTAAGTAGCTAGATCCAAAAATTTAATAAATATTTATGTCCTGACAACTTAGCCATTTGAAAAATTTAATGTACATTAAAAAAACACATTTTTACTTCATTCTTACATAACCACAATTACTAACTAGTGGGATTTGTGTGCTTCTTGGACACTGACAACTTCTCAAACCTTAGAATTAGATTGGGGCTGGCCGAGTGGCGTGGTGGTTGAGCGCTGGCTTGGGAAGCCAGCGGCCCCGGTCCCACATATGAGGGCCAGTGACATTGCCCTCAAAAAAAAAAAGTCCAAGAATCAGATGGGCACTGTCACTCTCATTTCCTGTTCCATATTGATTTTCATGTGATACTTTGCTTTTTATCACAACAGCCACCAAAAACCTAGTTTCACAAAGATAAGTCTCATTGGAAAGAAACAGTGTGATCTAATGTTGAAACTGTGAACTGCCTTGAGATATAAAACATATCCCAGTGCACCCGTATGTTTGCTTATACCCCAGGATGCCTCAGCATGTAATGTTTTAGGTCCAACTTGACTATTTGCTCTGACACTTTTAGTTGGTTTCTTTAATCTGCGCCTCAGTTTGCCTACCTCAAGATTTCAGTGTTAATGAAAGCAAACAATGTCCAGATGCTCTAGGACTAAGGAAATGTGGTTGATGCCCCTTCTTTTTTTGTGACATTGGTGTTAAACTTGTAGATAATGTTTTTCAGATTGGCTCGACATCGAAAAATAGTGGAACCTGAAGTAGTAGGAGAAAGTGACTCAGAAGTAGAAGGAGATGGTTGGCGAGTGGAACGAGAAGATAGCAGTGAAGAAGAAGAGGAAGAAATTGATGATGAGGTATAATAAAGGAAAATGGAAAGTTCTTTTTGGGCACAAGGAAAAGTTGGGGTCTGTGCTCCTTTTTTGAGGCCCTAATGGCATAAGATTCCTGCTTTTGGCAGAACCCTGATCCAGCGTTCTCTGTTTGTTGGGGATAGGATTGAAAATAGAATGGTGCTAAGTTGCATTTACTCATATCAGAATTTGTTGAGCTTGCCGGGCCAGTCGAGTGGCTCAAGTTGGTTAAGAGCTTGCTCAAGAGTGCGAGCTGAGCTCTGAGCAACAGCAGTTCGATGCCCAGCCCAAGCTGAGATGCTGCAAGATGGCTCAGATTAAAAAAAAAAAATTTGTTGAGCATGATGGAGGGAAAAATAGAAAAGTATCTAAGAGCACAGGCCATCTGGCTGACCGGCTTGGACATACAATTTGATAGGAAATAGAGCGGCGCCGTGGCATGATGCGTCAACGGGCACAGGAGAGGAAAAATGAAGAGATGGAGGTCATGGAGGTGGAAGACGAGGGACGCTCCGGGGAGGAGTCGGAATCGGAGTCTGAGTATGAAGAATACACGGACAGTGAAGATGAGATGGAGCCTCGCCTTAAGCCCGTCTTCATTCGAAAGTAAGTATCTCCCAAACCAGGCCTGACTCCACGTAGTTACTACTTTCCAGGTCTGAAGAGAGAAGCCTCTTTTCTATCTCATGCTCTTCTGAAATGTAAGCACCAAGTGAAAGTCTTCTGCCCAGTGCCCTAGCTCTGCGTGGTATTTGCTGAGGAATATCTTGGTGTTAGCAAAGAGCCTGTTTATTTTAACATCTTTTCCAGTTAAAGAGCACCTATCTGCCCACTGTCTCATTTTAAGCACAAAATTAAGCTTAAAGAGCAAATTCCTATTCCATTCCTAATGGCTAGAAATCCTGCCATGGCTAGAAGTCAAACAGGTTCCTTGCTATTCAGGCAATTCTCAAAGATGAATGAAATTTTGATGCTCTAAAACCTGGGGATGACTCTCATTTTTGGTTCTGTGCAAATAATAGAGCCAAAAGATTGTTTAGCTTTGTCTGATTTGGATGAGACTTGATTTAGAGGAAGAAAGAGCTCTACTCTAAGGGCTTTGGGCAATTAACAGGGCCTCTTTACTGCAGGAAGGATCGAGTAACAGTTCAAGAACGTGAGGCTGAAGCATTGAAACAGAAGGAGCTGGAGCAGGAGGCAAAACGCATGGCTGAGGAGAGGCGCAAGTACACACTCAAGGTACTGGGAGTGGCTGTGAGACTGAGTATAAGGAGTAGTGTAGGGCCGGCCGAGTGGCGGCGGCGGTTAAGCGCTGGCCTGGGAAGCCAGCGGCCCCGGTTCGGTCCCACATATGAGGGCCCGTGACACTGCCCTCAAAAAAAAAAAAAAAAAAAAAAAAAAAAAAAAAAAAAAAAAAAAAGGAGTAGTGTACTTAGGCTTGTCTTAGGAGAATAAGGAAGTCCAAGAGTTGAATTGTTCTCCTTATCCAGATTGTAGAAGAGGAGACCAAGAAAGAGCTGGAGGAGAATAAGCGTTCCCTGGCTGCACTGGATGCACTCAATACTGATGATGAAAATGACGAGGAGGAATATGAGGCATGGAAAGTTCGGGAGCTAAAGAGAATCAAGAGGGACAGAGAAGATCGAGAAGCGTGAGTAATAGGATGGTCCTAGGGTTTAATACTGCTAATAGAACAGGTTCCTAGTAGGGTAGCTCTGAGGCTTACCACCTCCTGTGTGTTCCATTCGAGCTTTCTTTAGGGTCCCTGCAACTGGATGAGTTTCCAGTAATTGGAATGTGGCTGTTACAATAAAATCAGGGAAAAAAGAAACACACTTTTTGGCAGTGTTTCTCCATGATAGAGTGCCAGCTAATATTCCTTTTGCTTTCTTAGAAGACACACAAAAGTTATTGTTATCAGTTATCTAGTGTTGCATAACAATACAACCCAAAATTAAGTGACTTAAAACAATTATTCATAATTTTGGAGGTCAGCCAAACAGTACCTCTGCTGGATGCACCTGAGCTCTCTTATGCAGTTGCATCCTGCTGGAGGACTAATTGGGCTAGAAAGTCCAAAATGACTTCACTCATATGTCTGGTAGTTGGTGCTGTCAATTTGGATACCTCACTTTTTCTTCAGTAGGCTAGACTGTCTTCCTTACATAATAGTCTTGGGGCAGCATTCTGAGAAGGCAAAAGTGGAAGCTGGCAAGATCTTTTAAGGCTCACATGTCATTTCTGCAAAAGAGCATGCATACTGTGAGTGGAAGAATTTGTGGCATTTAAATAATCTACCATGCTCACTATGTTAGATGTGAGAGCAGAATCATTTCTGAGCTGTATCACCCATCCTGAAAATTACTAGGAATGAAAAGTAATTCCAGATTACAAAAGGAAACCATCAATAGAAAACCCTCCTCAGCCTGTAGGTTCTTAGGTTTTTATCCTCGGCTTCACGGAGTCCATGTACCTTTTAAAATTATATGCAAAATTACATGTATATTTATATTTTTCTGGAGAAAGGGGATCTGTGACCCCCACTCCTCCAAAAAAAGATTAAAGTCACTGCAGCCTAATTAATGACAGTAATCTTTGATTTGTGACATGTAAGCACAGATATGATTACTAAAGGAATACCAGTAAAGTCTTACACAGTTACTTTAAATTCTGAGTTTTTTAAAGTTAAGAGGCTTAGGGTAGGGGAATTAGTAATGTTGCGAAATTAAGCAGTAACAGTATGTCCAAACCTCCAAAAGGCTAGAATCAACTTTTGGAAGTTTGCAATACCTGGTGTTGAAAGCATAATGAAGACCACCTTATCTTTTTATTTATTGAGATCCTTATCTTGATTCCTAACAGGCAATGACTAGAATTTTTAAAGTGAATAATGCTTGAAAGGAGATGAGACTGTGTTATATTCTAATAATTGGGTCTTTCTAAAGCTGGAATGATACTAATAGTTTTGTTCTCTGGACAGACTTGAGAAGGAGAAAGCAGAAATTGAACGCATGCGAAACCTGACTGAGGAAGAGAGGCGAGCTGAGCTTCGGGCAAATGGCAAAGTCATTACCAACAAAGCTGTTAAGGGCAAATATAAGTTCTTACAGAAGTACTATCACCGGGGTGCCTTCTTCATGGTAAGCAGCGAAAAGGGAAAGGGAAAGTTGGGCAGTAGGAATATTTCAGACACTTTGAATTCTTTTTTACCCCCAAGAATAAACTGGTTCTGCAATGGTACTTCCACTTGCCAGTGGTCTACTTTCTTATTTGCTTTTTGCCACTGAAAAATATAAACCCAACAGAGTATTGGCAACAGGATTTTAGTAGTAGCAGCAACTGTTCTTTTTTGGCCCCAGCTCCCAGGAGGAGGAAATGATGTAATAGAAGAATTGAGGAACTGAAATAGTGGTCTATATAGATGCTAGACTATTTAGGTCCCCAAAGTCACTTAGATATCATTCTTCATAGCCAAGTGAGAAATTTTAGTTGTACAGAGTTGAAAACAGCTCTGCAATAGCTTCGCATGAATTTATATTTGGCGGTAGTTTAATTCACTTCATTCTGAGCTGACAGAAAGTGACTAAGCCTAACCACATAGATTCCTTACTCCTTTCCAAAATTATTTTCAACCTATTTGCTTATTTATGTAGCTTCCCAGTCCTTGTAGTTTTCTAGATTGGAATTGGTGGAGATTATGAATTACTTCTTATAGTGCTTCAAAGTCATAAAGTATCATTGCTTTAGCATTTCAGCAGCTTCAATAATCAGGCTTCTTTTTTTTTAGGTTTTATTGACGAATTGAGGGAGGGAACAGTGTTGGGGAATTGGGGAAGGGGAACAGACAAGTTGCTCTCCTTTTGTTCTTCATTCTAGTTGTGGGTGACATAGCTTCACTGGCCATTGGATGGCCACTCATGCAGGCTGCCGGCCACTCACAGTAGCTCACAGAAGCCCACTGCAGCCTATGCTGTTGCCAGCGACTCACGGCAGCCCAGCTCCAAGTCGAGCTGTTGTTCACCATCTTAGCTGTAGAGGGCGCAGCATCACTGGCCCTCATGTGGGATCAAAACTGGGGCCCTGCTGCTCAGAGCTCGTGCTCCCGAGCTAACTCTTAACCAACAATCCACTCGGCCGGCCCAATAATCAGGCTTCTAAAAGAAGCCTGCTGGCTGGCTAAGATACATAAGGTTTACATGAAAGTCTTTTGATACACATCCTCAAATATCAAGTCTTCTCATCTGGACAAGAGTGAAGTTGAGCTAGCTTAAGTGAGGGACTCAGGTTCTAACAGAAGTTAGATCTCACAAAAACTGTTTAATTTTCGTACCTTAAACTGGGCCTTTTTATAGCTGAAGGGAAAAGAATACTCCAAAAGTATGTTTGCTTAAAGGACTCAGCTCTTTCATGAAGCTTTCCTTAACCATGCTAGTACTCTTTTAATTCCTTCAGGGTACATGTTTATAATCTGTGTCTTATCATTAATCTAATAGGTTGATTTGAAACTATTCTCTTATAGTTATTTTACATACTTAATAACCTTTTAAGCTTTTAATGTGTAAAGAGCACTACAATTTTTTTTTTTTTTTTTTTTTTTTTTTAAAGATTTTATTGGGGAATTGGTGGAGGGGAACAGCGTTGGGGAATTGGGGAAGGGGAACAGACAAGTTGCTGTCTTTTTGTTCTTCAGTTTAGTTGCGGAGGATGTTGCTTCACTGTTGGTATCGTCATTGCGCTCTTCCCGGATGAGGCAGATCGGTCGCTGGCCTCTGGATGTCGCTCACCGCGGCTATTGGCAGCTCACGCTGGCTGCCAGCCGCTCACGCTGGCTGCGGGCCACTCACTGTAGCCTATGGCAGCCCACTGCAGCAGGGGCTGCAGCCCACACCATTACCGGGGCTCGCACAGCCCAGCTCCAGGTGGAGCTGTTGTTAGAAGAGCACTACTATTTAGCACTGCTAGAGGATATAAAATCCTTACTCTCAGAAGGCTTACACTCTGAAAATGGAGCTAAGGCAAATATATACTATAACATAAGGGAAGTGAAACGTACTGTGGCACTTCTGAAGGGGGAGAGGTTATATTTGGTAGAAGACTGAAAAGGATGATATAAAGGAGGTGACATTTAATGTATAGACTTTCCAACATTCAGTGGTAGGCAGACATTCCAGATGAAGGGACCAGGGGTAGAGGCAGAAAATACCTATAAAGCAAAGTGGCAAGGAGGTGTAGATGAAGGCTATATAGTATTTAGCCTTAACTGCTAGAGTTACGTTTGTTTAACAGAGAACCACTAAAAAAAAGTTTTTGAGCAACACAGAGATACAAGAGTTGTATTTTAGAAAAATTAATTACACTGGTAATGTGTAAGATTGATTGCAGGGAAAAACTGTAATAACCCAGATGATGAGAATTTATAGGAAGTGGCAACTCAATGTACACAAAGATTACTCAAGTTTCGAATCTAGGTAATTGAGAGAATGTTTTCTGTTAATAGAAGAGGTTGATTTGGGGAAATTATTTTCACTTTATATGTGAGTTTGAAATCCCAACAGAATATCCAAACTAAGATATATAATGGGCAGTATATTTAGGATCAGACTTGAAAGGCCTGTGACAGTTAAAAGTCAGATGAGTAAATGAACATAATGAGTGCAAACAGAATATAGCCAAACTTCAGGAAATGTGTACACTTAGGAAGAAAAAAAGACAACACAAAGGAAAAAATGAGTATCATCTTAACGAGATGTACTTGTAAGCTCTTCAAGAAAAGGTTCAAAGGCCGGCCAGGTGGCGTGGTGGTTAAGCGCTGGATTAGGAAGCTAGCGGCCCCAGTTCGGTCCCACATGTGAGGGCCAGTAACACTGCCCTCAAAAAAAAAAAAAAAAAAGATTCAATACCCTCTGCTTTCTGTGTATCCCTTGTCTAAGTGTAATAAATTCATGGTTTGAATATATGGGAAATAAAACTACAATATTGATAAGACTCTTTCTACAGGATGAGGATGAAGAAGTATACAAGAGAGATTTCAGTGCACCAACCCTGGAGGATCATTTCAACAAAACCATTCTTCCCAAAGTCATGCAGGTATGGGGGAACCTTACCATGAAAGAGTTGCATTGAGGGCTGTAGATGCCATGTTTGGTAGTATCACTCATCATCTATCCTCCTCTCAGGTCAAGAACTTTGGGCGCTCCGGTCGTACCAAATACACCCATCTTGTGGATCAAGATACTACCTCCTTTGACTCAGCATGGGGCCAAGAGAGTGCTCAGAACACAAAATTCTTTAAACAAAAGGCAGCCGGGGTACGAGATGTATTTGAACGGCCATCTGCCAAGAAGCGGAAAACTACTTAAAGGTCAACGTTTTCTTCCAGCTCTAGGACACAAGGGGAAATCTCAGCATCTGGTCCTTGATTTGCTTTATTTTTACATGGCCCCTGTACCCAGCCTATTGGACCTAATGCATACTTGTGACACTGGGCAACCCAGTCTTTGAAGGTGCTTTGTGAGGTTTGGACTCATGCTGAGAAACCCACAGAAAAGCACAATCCAAGTAGGATTAGAGGCTTCCCATTTAAAATTATTTCTGAGGTATCTTAGGTTTCATCATTGCTCTGGCTTCCCAAATTCATTTGGAGGACTGTCCCGTTTCTTTTTCCAGCCTTAGCTTGAGTCAGAAATATGGGCATGTAAGTGTACAGTTTAGAAGTGTACTTCTACCTTACAAGAAATCTAAGCTCATTGAATCTATTTCACATTTTTGGCTGGAGTCAAGTTTTTCTACATGAACATACTTTTTGATCCATTTATGTATATGTCAAGAAATAAAAGAATCACACACCAACAGACTTCTTAGCTTGATTCTGGAACTCAAATGTGTAGGCTGACAAGTATTGACCTATTAACTAAAAACCAGCAAAGAACAGTCTGGGCAAACCATGTTTCACATTTTGATCTTCCCCTTTATCTCAGAAACAAAATCAGACACTAGACAAGCTGTATTCTTTTTTTCTTTTTTTTTGAGGACAGTGTCACTCGGCCGGCCCCAGACAAGCTGTATTCTTATGGCACCCAGATTTATTCCATGGGCAAACACCTACATGGTTGTACTTGCTTTCTAACTGTAGCTGTATATAAAACAAAGTTGACCCATGAAATGCGAACTCACAAGAACCTACCAATATCTTTGCCCAGCTCATTTATCAAGGAGGGCAGTGTTCTCTGAGTTGCAATGTAGTGACATCATGCTGGAGTTAAATTCATGATTTTTCCATTTAATATTTACTACATAACCACCGTGCACAAGGAGTCTTGGGGGTTATAAGAAATGACATTTAATCAGCAGGAAGACTACTTCTAAACTGCATGAAAAAATGAGGCGGCCATGGGTTTTTTACATCCTTTAAATGCCCCACTGCGGGGCCGGCCGAGTGGCGCGGTGGTTGGGTGCTGGCTTCGGAAGCCAGCGGCCCCAGTTTGGGTCCCACATATGAGGGCCAGTGACACTGCCCTCAAAATAAAAAAATAAATGCCCCACTGGGGAAATCATTCATAAATCCTTAAAAAGTCCTAGAATAATGGGCCGGCTGAGTGGTGCAGTGGTTAAGCGCTGGCTTGGGAAGCCAGCAGCCCCGGTTTGAGTCCCACATGTGAGGGCCAGTAACACTGCCCTCAAAAAAAAACAAAAAAAACCTAGAATAAAAATAAAAGTGGAAATAACTACTAAGAGATAATAAACAAAGATGAATATAAATTCTTGTGTGTGCCGGACAGGGATACAATCTAAGAATTATCCTAGCACCAAAATGAAAATAAGAGCTTGGAATTCTTTGGGGAAAGTGTTTATAGCTGCTATTTGAGTGTTCACTCTGAGGTAGGTACTAGGCAAAGCTTTTAATATTCACCAGCTCATCAGTTCTTACTACAATCTATCAAATATCATTTTACAGTTCAGGTAACTGAAGCTCAGCAAGGTAACTTGGTCAATTTTGACCAATTTTTTTTTTTTTTTTTTTTTTTTGAGGGCAGTGTCACTGGCCCTCATATGTGGGACCTGAACCGGGGCCACTGGCTTCCTAAGCCAGTGCTTAACCACCACGCCACTCGGCAGGCCCTTGACCAACTTTTAAAGTAAAATCTCTCTTCTCTCCAGGACATTAAATAAAATGTAAGGTATCAGTGCTGTGGTTCAGAATTCAAATATTAAAATCAATTTCCTAAATCAAAACCTTACAAATTAATTCTACAGAAGACCTAAACTTTAGGATCTTCTTTTTTTCTTACCATGTTCCCACCTCAGCTACCTAAATTCTAACTCAAAGTGGCTTATAAAACTGGATTGGTGACTTACATCTATATACAGTGGCTCCCAGGCAGGTACTGGTCTTTCAGCAATTTATAAGCTACCCTAGAGGCATATGCTATGGGGTACCATAAATTCGCTGAGACTCCAAATATATCTTGAATACTGTTGCATGAGAGCTAGTCTGATAAATGAACTTGGCCTGTCACTTAGCATCTACATCTGAACATGAGACACTCTTCTACACTGATCCTTCACATAGGTTCATTATAGAATGGGGGTGGGGGTGTCACTTAAATTCAGTTATACTCAAACATGTAAATTTCCCACAATAAAATACAATATAATATATAATGCACTTGATACAAGATGATACAACTGCAACAACAACAAAAAAAGACATCTTTATTGGAATAAGTTAATCCAGTGGATAGATCTGAGAATGTACAAATCAGTTGGTTAGGGCAATAAGAGCCTCTACCACGTTGCCCATGTGTTCCCTCAAGCTCCGCTCTGCAGCTGCTCTTGAGATCTCCATCTCTGTCATCTGCAGGAAAAGGATCAATGGTGTTACCTAAGCCTTCTCCCCTGGCATTTATGTGCCAGCAAAACATGGTGACTGTACTTGTTTCGGAAAAACAACCCAAATTAAGCAAAGTAACCAGCCCATACACTAGGTATGCATCATTACTCACTATCAGCTCCAGATCTTCTTTCTTGATGGTGACTTTTGCCAGTTCCTTCTCCCTACAAATATTGATGTACATTAGTCCTCATTCTCTACCTCCATAAACTCCCAGGAAGGATCATTCCCAGTTGTGCCTTAAAAATAAATGACTTGGTAAACACTGTTGAGTAGAACACAAAGTTGACTCCCACCCTCTCACCTAACATTCCCATCCTTTCCCCTGGAGTCTTTACAGCAGGCAGTGGTTGTTGCCAGGAGGCCTTTCTTTCACCAACAAGAGTAAAGCTGTAAACTTTAGATGTGCTAATAATGGTGATAAGAGTTGAACAGTATAAGGTACAAAGGCTTAACGATGGCTTTTATTTGTGTCTTGGGGAAAGAGAGGGTCCGGTAGGGCCTGCAGACGCCTTACCGTTCCTGTTTGGCTTTCTGCTCCCGGGAACGTCTGTCTCCAATCACGGACATGGCCTATGGGGAAGACAAATATATTAATAGTTACTGCTCTGCTACCCACAATTCCCAATAATCTAAAAAGCCATTAACAAGTGGGTCAGGGATGTATTCACGATGATGAGTGTCAGGAACCAAGGTCTGTTTTAATTCAATTCTAGGCTCCTGAGGCCCACTTTAAACCCAATCTCCAGCAAACTCCTTTTCGCAAGCCGCGGGCTCCAGTGATGATTCGGTTTCCCTCTGGCGTTCTCCCGCCATCGGGATCGGGACTCCGTCCTGGAGCGGGGCTTCCAGTTACGGCCTCGGAGACCCACTCCCGGCTAACTTACCGTCTCCAGATTGGAACTTTGGATCTCCTTCTCCTCCGCATAGTCGGTGACTCTCTCCAAGTCCGCCGCACCACTGTCATGCTTCCGTGGCTTCTCGGGAGGCCGCTCCGGACCGCTGGTCTCAGTCTCCAACTCCAGCTCCACATCCCCCTCAGTCGCCATGTTGACTCCACCGCGCCGCCGCAAGGCCCCGCCCCTCAGCACGGCGACTTCCGGTAATGCCCCGCAACCTCCGTCCGGAAAGGAGACGGGGCTGGCTCCGGGCCACGCCGTCAGTAATGCTCCGGTTCTAGAAGCTTCAGTGAAGACGGCTGCTCGCCTGGCCTGTCAGACGTCCTTTGGGGGTCATACAGTGTTGTTTTCTTCAAAGCCCTCTCCCAAACCTAGCCTGTCACCACTCCAGACTTTCCCAACTGATATCCTTCCCTCCTCTATCTAGTTCCCTTCTACCAGCACCCCATCACACACACACTCTCGCGAGGAATTCTGTTCAACCAGGATGGGCCATGTCTAATCTTAAACCAATTAAGAATGCTAATCCACAGGAGGCCACATATGCAAACTGCTGCCTAATCTGGGGAGAGCAGCTTGAGTGGCCCAAGGGCCCTGGGGAAAAAGTAGTATCACAGCGGAATTTGCCTTTACCGCATCCTGGAGGTAGGTGTTTTCCTCTTGTCCCTCCTCACTCTTCCTTAGATTGGGTGACCAGCCTCAGCACAGCGCCAGTCCAATAGGCTAAGGACAAAAGAGAGCTACTTTCTCATCTACCTTCCATCTGGTGGACCTGTGACAAGGATGGTGGGTGGAAAGGCCATTGGAGGCCCCAGCACCTCCCTCCGCCTGGCACAACGCAGTGGAGTCAGCAGTGTCACAGTGAATCCTCCTTTCTATCAGGTGAGACGATACTTGGGCAGGGGCTTCAACGCTCCTTAGAGCAAGAGCTATCTGAAAAAGTGGAAGGGAATGGTGGCTGGAGCTGGGGAGGAAAACCCATGGGAGCCAATAAAAATGATAGGCCTTCCTTCCCCTGGAGGCCCTTCTGTTTCTTTGTCTCTAAGGCTGCTTGCTGATCATTAAATCTCCTCCCACGTTCCCAATACCAGATGTTTAGGTCTAGGGAAAGATTCGAGCCCAGGTATGATTTAGGCTTTTAGGAAGGGCTGCTCAGGCCTGCAGGTAAGCTCTTACTGATGAAATCTCTACTTGATGTCAATGGAAGGCAATCCTAAATAGCTTGGAACCAAACATTCTGAGAATTCCTAAGTAAAGGGAGAGAAGGGAAGGAGAAATATTGGAATTCAGCCTCATGGGTTAACCTCACATACATCAATCTCAGCAAACCTCTCCCCTGCTGTCCTGCATCTGCTCTACCCCCAGGTGTCTTGCTGTGGGCCTGATCCCTGTACCTGCTGCTGCCATTGTAGGTGGTCTCCTCTCACAGAGTCCCCTTGCAGCCGCCTCTTCTACATCTGCCTCCACATAGGGGCCTCAGCAGTCTGCTGCCTCCTGCTGTCAAGGACAGTAGTGGAGAGGGTCTGGGGCAAGGCACACGGGGTAAGTGTGGGGGGTCGGGTTGCACTGACAAAGAGATTCAGATTGGGGGCCAGGACAAATGATATACCTGTGAAAAGTGGGTACCTCTTTATGCACGACTTGCCCTTTCTCCAGATCCAGATGCCCTCGGGGGTGTGTGCCCATCTGTTTGGCAACTCTCACTGCCCAGTGCTCAGTGGCTCTGGGGCTGTGTACCGAATCTGTGCAGGAACCGCCACCTTCCACCTGCTGCAGGCTGTGCTGCTGGTCCACCTCCACTCCCCTACTAGCCTGCGGGCACAGCTGCATAATAGGTTTGTGTGTACTCTTTGGGTGGGGAGAGGATAAAGAGGAAAGTAGACCTAAGCTTAGTAATTCCAAGATGAAGTAATAGCACTATAAAAAGACAGAAAACAGGATTAAGTCCCTGCTTCGGATGTACTTGCTGGATGATCATGAGCCACACATTTATCCTGTTTGAACTTCTAGTTTCTAAAATGGAGATGACAGTGGGGCTATTATATGCAAAACCTTTGTCAACAGTAAAACACTGTCCAGATGTTATTTAGGTACTGAGAATTAGAATTTGGAATAGGCTGTGATGGGCCTGTTTCCAGCCCTTCTCACAAAGGACTGTTCTTCCTTTCCTATACTTAGTTGTCTTCTCTCCCCTTTCCTAGTTTGCTTTCTCCTTTGCCTTCCTCCGTAGGCACAGTTTGCTCTTTGCTTTTTCTTCTGAGTCTGATTTTCTTTCCCTCCTAACCAGCTTCTGGCTCCTCAAGATGCTGTTCCTACTAGGTTTCTGTGCTGTTGCCTTCTGCGTCCCTGATGAGCATCTCTTCCCAGGTACCTTCCATCTCACATCCTGATCAGCAGGAGTAGGCTAAAAGATTTTCTAAGAAAAAGAGGGTAGGGAGTAATATCAGCTATATTATCCCACTGGTGCCCCACTTGCAGCCTGGCATTACATTGGCGTCTGTGGAGGCTTCACATTTATCCTGCTGCAGTTGGTGCTTATCACAGCCTTTGCCCATTCCTGGAATAAGAACTGGTAAGGAGCACATAATCCTAAAGGCTTTTCTTGGGACGATTGTCTGACATTAGACCCAGTGGGGTTGGGCAAAGGACATGACAGGTCAGTGGTCCCACAGCTTTCCACTGAGCAGTTATCAACAAAGCTCAGGAATGTGATGACTCTGTGGGCCAGGTGGGATGGGTAGTCACACCAGTTTTCTGGGGGAGGGAGTAGTTGGTAATGGGTAAAAAGAAATTGCCCCCTTCTATCCTTAGGCAGACAGGTGCAGCACAAGACTGCCGCTGGTTCCTAGCTATGCTGCTGGCGACCCTAGGATTCTACAGCATGGCAGCTGTGGCAGCGGTGCTCCTGTTCCGCCACTACACACACCCAGCTGGCTGCCTGCTCAACAAGATGCTGCTTAGTCTGCACCTTTGTTTTTGTGGCCTCCTCTCCTTCCTTTCCATCACTCCTTGCATCCACCTCAGTGGGTACATGCCTTGCAACATTCCAGATTTTGAGGACCTTTAGTATAACAAATTTCCTTAGTCTCCCTAAACTCAGTCAATTCTCTGCTTCTCCCAAAGGGTGGGGAGGCAGAAGTGTGGGTAGGGGTAGGAGTGGAAGAAATTACTACCCTGTAGACTAAAGCAATGATTCCCCATTCTCCCCAGAGCAACCCCGCTCTGGCCTTCTACAAGCCTCTATCATCAGTTGTTATATCATGTATCTGACCTTCTCTGCACTGTCCAGCCGTCCTCCAGAGACTGGTAAGGACAGGACCTGGACTCCCTCACGCTAACACTTTTTTGCTCTTGCCAAATATCTAGCTTTGTTCTTACCACTTTTTTCTTTTGCCCCTTCTCAGTAATCCTTCAAGGACAGAATCACACTCTGTGCCTGCCTGGCCTGAGTAAAATGGAACCCCAAACACCAGATACTTCTCTGGCAGTGCTGAGTGCTGGCATCATGTATGCTTGTGTGCTTTTTGCTTGGTGAGTAAAAGTGTTGGGGGGAGAGGAGACAAGGGAGGATGCCCAGAAGGACAGAGTGGGATGGTCAAATTGTGTGGGACCATGTTTATTTGAACTTTAGACCAAGAGAAACACTCCTCATTAACAGAAACAATTTCTAAGAATAGCACTTGTCAGATGATATGTATGAGATAAAGGGGGTAAGGTGAATGACTTGAAATTAAAAAAAAGGTCAGACAATTAAGTTCACAAACTCATCCTACAAAGAGTGCTACATACCTCATTGCTAAATATGACTACGGTCACCTTCGAAACACTCCTCTTGGGAAGCTATGCACTGACACCAGTGCCTAGTCCACTCTTCAAAGCAATTTTTGTAACTCTTTCTGGAATGGCCATCAGAGCTGTTGTCATATTACCCTTAATGTCCTGAATGTCATCAAAATGCCTTCAATATTTCCTTTATCTTCGGGTAAAGAAAGAAGTCATTGGGGGCCAGATCAGGTGAGTAAGAGGGTGTTCCAGTACAGTTATTTGTTTACTGGCTCAAAATTCTTGAACAGACAATGCCGTGTGCGTTGGTGCATTGTCATGATGCAAAAACCCTGAATTGTTGGCGAAAATTCAGGTCTAACTTTTTCACACAGCCTTTTCAGCACTTCCAAATAGTAAACTTGGTTTTTGTCCAGGTGATACAAATTCATCATGAATAATCCCTCCGATATCAAAAAAAGTTAGCAACATCGTTGCAACAAGTTTACGAACTTAATTGTCAGACCTCTTATATGCAAAGACTTTTAGGGCCCTCACATGGAAAGATTTCTAAATCTTTGGGGGAAAGGGGTTCTAGGAGCACATTACCCTCCTGAGTTACCAGTATGGACAGTAAGTGCCCTCAATCTCTCCTGCTATCTGACTGGACCTGCTGGAGAACTGTATTCTTCTTTCTCAGCAATGAGGCTTCCTACCTGGCTGAGGTATTTGGGCCCTTGTGGATTGTCAAGGTTTACAGCTATGAGTTCCAGGTGAGAATGCAGAGCTCAACATCCCCAGTGCCCCTCCCTCCTCACACACACAAACACACACACCCTACCAACCTCTACCCAGAAAGCTCAGATTCTAGCTGCTATCACCTTTTATTGATTGAGTACCCACAACGTTCTCGGCACTGTGCTAGATACTTTACATACATCATCTCATTTAATATAACCCTCACAACAACCCTGTGAGGTAGGTATTTGCTCCATTTTACAAATGGAGAAATGGAGGCACAGAAGATTAAACATCTTACCAAAGTTCCCATAGTCAGTTATATGTTGGAGCTTGCATTTGAACCCAGGTGTGCCTCCACTAACACCAGAGTAACCTTTTCAAAGGGGAGTTTTCTATGTTAATACCCTCATGTTCTTTCAATCATTCCAAAATATGCTGCCTTTTGTTTTACAGAAGCCGTCACTCTGTTTCTGTTGCCCTGAAACAGTGGAGCCAGAGGAAGGTGAGTGTCAAATGAGGATCAATAGAAAGTGTAGATTTCTGCAGTACCAATGAGCCCTTAAGCGCCTTCACAAAAGCAGCTGGGGGAGAAGGGAGAGGGAAGAGGTATTTCAGCTGAACTGTGCCCAGCAGCCCCTCCCTCTCTTCAGGGCAAAGGGGAGGAGATGCCAGGCCAGCTGACCAAGACACCTCTCCAGCTCCTCCAGTGCAAGCCCAGCAACTTTCCTACAGCTATTCTGCCTTCCACTTCGTCTTCTTCCTTGCATCACTCTATGTCATGGTTACCCTTACCAACTGGTTCAGGTAGGATGGAGGTAGGCCTGGGATAACTCTCCTGAAACCCTAGCTATTTTATGGAAAGAACAATTCAAGGCCAGTCCCAAGGGTTCTCAGGAGACACATATGGGTCCACCATATTCTTTGATGGGAAGATAGGACAGGTCTAAATAGTAAGGCCCTTCATATTCTCTAACCACAGACTTTGCTTCCACAGCTATGAGGGAGCAGAACTGGAAAAGACCTTCACCAAAGGTAGCTGGGCTACCTTCTGGGTCAAGGTTGCCTCATGCTGGGCCTGTGTACTGCTCTATCTGGGGCTGCTACTAGCACCACTCTGTTGGTCCCCCATACAGGACCCCAAGCCTCCTATCTTCAGGCAACATTGCCATCGCATCAATACTGCCGGATAAAAAATATCCAGTCTAGGTACTTTTAACAAACTGGGGTTCCCTTGAGGTTGTACCCCTAGTCTTGATTCAGAGGAGCTATCCAGCCCAGCAAATATCTCAAGGACACAATGGGCAGTTACCTCCCTTTAAACTAAAGTCAACACTATATCTGAATTGGAAAAAGTGGCCATATATATGTTAATGCCCTGGACAAGTATCTGACTTATTAGAGCTACCATTACAGCTTCACCCCAATTCAAGAGCCTAACTCCCAAGTCAGGAATCACTGCTGATTCCAGCAGACAGTGTGGCACCAGCCCTTTCCTGGCTCTCATGGTGGAGATGGGGGCAGGGAAAGACCCACAGGGACTGAAGACTTAACTTGGCTCTGCCCTGGGAGATAAAAAGAAACATAAGCAATTCAGCCCTGGGCACAGGAATATAAGAAGTCCATAACCCCAGAGCAAACCAGGACACAGGAAGAAAGGAGCACAGAGACTACCCTAGGTTTTAATCCTGACCTTGAGGTCAAAGGAAGTGGGAAGACAAAAATCCTCACTGCATGAGGAATGACAGAAGAGAATGTGAATACTTGAAAGCAGCTGACTGTGGGAAGTCTGTGAGCAGCAGGATTTTGGGGCCAACTTTCAAGCAGGCAAACAGACTGAGGAAGAAGGATATTAACTTAGGTCTTGGAATCTTCCTGAGGCCCTCAACTCCATCCCCTGGATGGTGTTTAAGGTCTGGGTGGGGGGCAAAAATCACAGAAAAGAAGTGGTTCTTAGAGGATTCCTCTACCACATACCTGGAGTACTTGTCTGCTTGTTGTAGTACAATAAAGTATTTTTCTGTGATGTTTCACTTAGTCTACATATCCACAACCTTTTAGAGTCTAAAGTTCTCTCCCCTTTTTGTGGGGAAGGGCAGCCATTCCTCCATCCCCATCCCCCCAAATCCCCAGTCAAACCAGGCGCTCAAGGAATTACAAAGCTAATTTTAATACTTTGGGGTGAGCCCCACAGGAATAAAAAACACTGGGAAGGGGTAACCCTCTCACCCCCAGGAGTGGCCCAGGGGGAGAGGGGCTACCTGAAGGGAAGGAAGCACAAAAGGGACCCGCTGCAGACTCAGGGCAAAGGGAATGCCATCGGTGCTGGGACCTGTGAGCACTACAGGAGGAAACGCGAGCGTGGTGGGACTGGCTCCAGGCACACAGGCGAAGGGCAAGAGGGTTGGACACGAAGCCACAAAGCTACTTGGGTTCCTCCTTCTTCTCGTTTGCCTTTTTCTGCTTCTGCTGCATGATCTCCGAGTCCCTGGGGGTAGAGATGATGGGGCACTGGGAGGTACCAGAGGGCAAAAAGGACAAGATGCAGGGGGATGAGGGGCACAAAGGATAAGATGGAAGTGGATGGGACAAAATTCAGCGTGTGGCTACTGTATTCCCACCCTAGGTGAATAAGAGGAAGAGAGCTGAGGCTCAAAAAAGGCAATCAGTCTATATCTGGCTGTTGCCCAAGGGGTCAGAAGTCTGGCCACACAAAGGCTATTCTGTGCTGAGTACCACACCCAGCAACACCAGTGACAAGGTTGGGAGAAGGGAGGAGAAACAAGCAGCAAGGAGGGCCAAAAGCATGGGGCTATCATAATCACTAATGCATTTGAAATGTGATGCTCCCTGCCCTTGCCCTTAAGGTCAGATCCAGGGGCACTGAGAAATCACACCACAGGCAGGCACCCGCCCCAGTCCCTTCCTGTAAGGCAGTGAGCTAACAATTTGGAGCGTGGGGAGGAAAAACCCTAGAGAAAGCAATGCACTCTGCCCCTCACGACTAGTACAGATGTTAAGCCCTGAGGCAGCTCTCTTTTCTGGTACAACCCTTGGTCTAACCCAAGTCTCACCCCTCCCTTCCCCTCCCCTCCCAGGGGCTACCTCTGCTTGCGGGCGGCAGCAGAAAGCCCGTCATCTCGGCGCTTTCCCTTAACGGAGTCGCTCTGCTTTTTCATATTCTTCTGGCGGGCAAGCTCGCGCTGGTTACCGCCTAAAGAAAGATGGTAAAAGGTGAGACGAGGGGACCTTTCTGGCCACACACCTGCGACCCTCTTCCCTCAATCGGACACCAGTAGAATCCAACATTTCATTCCCCGAGGGGCCCCAACCCGGCCCATTTCGGAACCTAGGCTGCTAATGGAGGGGAGGGTGGAGGGGGCCGGGCTGCCTGCCACGGGGGGGCAGGTCCAACTGAGGGGTGGAGAGGTCACGGCCCCGAGGAGCCTGCTACAGGCGTGTTTCGGGGCGGCGTGGGAGCCCAGGCAGGCAGTGGTGGTGTGTGTGAACGATTTGGGTCTCTGTGGGGGATGGGCTGAGATTTGGAGTAAGGGGCTCTGGGCCTATCACCGGGACGCAGGTCTTCTCCCCACAGCGCGGAAGGTCGGGGAGGGCCTTTGCCTGACCGGTGGCTTGGGGGGCGGGGGGGAGGAGTGTTCCTTAAAAAGTGGCGGTGGGTGAAGGGTCGATTTCCGGGCTACGAGTGTGAGGGTCGCTACAGAGCGCTCCACGAAAAAGGCCTCGCTGTGGAAGCCAAGAGGAGGCCAATGCCCATATTCGACAGTTGTGTTTGTAGTGGACAGGGAAAAACGGGAAAGAGGAGGGGGTCTCAGTGCTCACGGGTCATGGCGACGGCAGCGGCTCCGGCCTGCCTCCGTTGCGTCCCCTCGTACAGTCCGACGTTCCATGCCCCGCCCCTTTCTCGCTGCGTAATGAAGTCGTCCTTTCCACCCCGCCCATTCGCGCCGGGACACCGGCTCCCATTGGACAGAGAGAAACACGTGGGGCCGTGGGCCTCGCTGCAGCTTGGGTGGATGAGGGGCGGAGGTTCGCAGGCGTAGGCGCTGGGTGGGGCGGGCCTTCCCGAGAAAAGAGTTGGGTCCGGCGGGGGAGAAAGTAGGCCGGGTCACGTGGGCAGAGTCGCGGTGGAGGGGAGCGGCTGACTATGTGGCACTCCCGCGGGCTCGAGCACGTGACCTGACAGAGTGACCTCAGACGGGGATGGCTTGGGACTGACAAACTCGCCTAGAGGGAACACTGGAGGACTGAGGACAAGGGTTCGCGGGGGCCGACATGGTCCAGCGGGTTGTGTTAGCAGGACTCGGGGACTAAACTTGGCTCTGTTACTCAGCATCCCCACCACCACCACCTATTGGACGCTTGAGTTCTTCACATGTCATGTAAAATCATTTACTAAAGCAACTTCAGAAACCCCTTCCAACCACATTGTCCTCCCACCCCAAACCCTTCTAATATAGAAATTCGCAGGCACGTCCCGTATGTCCAAAAACTTTGATTCTGTCCATTTCCCCACAGAAACTTGAAATGTGGAAATGCAGTGGCTTAGAAGTATTTGAGGACCCTCAAAATCACACTATGGAGTTGGAAGAGGGAGTAAGAAACTGAGAAATAACACATACCATTTATGTCCATTTCTCCTGGACGTTTCCCCACTGTACTGTCTATCTCCATCAGCCACACGTGGTTTTTAGCATCAGTTGAATAGTGTAAAGCTTAGGTTTCCCACTAAACTCATTCTCATTCCTAGCTCCATTAATCTTCCGTCTACAGAACTCCCCAAGAGCCCTGAGGAATTCAGTGGCTAATGGAGAAATGCTTAGGAAACATTATAGGAAAGAATTGGTTGTGAATTTTAACGTGATTCTCTCCAGCTAGCCCATAGCAGAACCCAGCTGAGGCTGGAACTTCAAACTGTCTTCCCCCTTAACATAGAGCTGATGGGAAGGCAATAAGTACCATCCTCAATCAGTACCATCTCATGATTTTTGCCATACCCAAGTATCACTTGAACTACTGTCTATTACTTAATTTTTTTGTATACTAATACAAATAAAGGATATAACTCAAACTTCGTATTCCTTTAGTAAGTTTTGTCAAAGATGCTGAGCCTGAAGCCTACCCACTCTTACTTACAAAGAGAAACTAACAAGTGTTAGAGAAATAATAACGTGGGCCAGCCGAATGGCTCAGTTGGTTAAGAGCTCGCTCAAGAGTGCAAGCTGAGCTCTGAGCAACGGCGGTTCGATGCCAGCCCGAGCTGAGATGCCGTTGAGCTGCCAACAGGTGGCAGGATGGCTCAGCTAAAAAAAAAAAAAAAAAAGAGAGAGATAATAACACATTAGGCTTCCAAACTGAAGCTTTCTCTTGATGTAATCAGAAGCTTGAAAATCATTTAATTTTTATACTTTCAGTGTTATTTAATGCTATGTCTCTATACTAAAATTACATCTCATACCACCATAGCACAATATCCCACCCTTTGGTACATACTAAATGTAGTAGATCAACATCAGTGGCACACATAACAATGTACAAATCCTGACTCTGCTTCTTACTGAATTTAATTTGGGACACTTATTTTCTCCATGCTTCAATTCCTTTATATGAAAACCCCTTACTATTGTGGAAAAGATTAATATACGTGTAGATAACTTGATATAAAGGGCCTGGCCCATGATAGACATTCAGTTAATATCTCCTCCATATCCCGTCGTCAAGTCCTAAAACTTCTTCTTCTTTCTCCAAATTCCTCTATCTAACCCATCTGTGGTAGCCAGTCTCTGAGATGGCCCCTAATGATCCCTGCTTCCTGGTATTCACATCCTTGTGTGGTCCTCTCCCACATAGAATCTGGTTTGGTCTGTGTGACTAATAATAGCATAAATGATGGTATGTCACTTCTGAAGCTAAATCATAAAAAATATTGTGACTTCAGTGTTCCTCTCTCTCTTGGATCACTAGCTCTAGGGGCGCCAGCTGCCATTTCATGAGGGGAGGCCCACATGGTTAAGAACTGAGGCCACTGGTCAACAGCCAGAGGGGAGAGAAAATACCTCCATTTAAACTCAGCACAGAGTTGAGAGTTAGGAAATAAATGAGAGAGAATGAAGACCCCAGACTCTGAAGCAGGTAAGGAGGCGAGGCAGTGTTTAGGGACCCCAGATACAAAGTGAGAAGGTGAGGAAATTGGACTTGAAGGGTCGGACATCACATGCAGAACAATAGCAACAGTTTGACCACAATGCATAAGAATTTGGGCTAGCTGGCTTTCCAGCCCTAAGTTCCCAATGGAGCCAAGCCACATGGGTCCCCTTGCACATAGATGGACCACAGAACCAGCCCCTGGAGAAAACCAAGACAGCCAGGGATGAATGAAATAGTGTAGGATGAGGAAGCAAGTTTTCTTTGGCACTTCCTTATCAACTCCAGCAGCTCAGGTAGGTGGGAGAGTGGAACAACTCTGTAACCACTCTTATCCCCACCCTATCCCCATGCCCAAGAGTCTATTTTCAATCCTATCAGAACCTAGACTAGTTGCCACACCTCCGATCTAATTTTTCCAGGAGTTGCTCAAAAAATTCATTCTTTCAACAAATGTTCATTGTGTTGTGCACCAACTATGTGCCAACTATTGTATTAGGCATTAGGCATACAGTAATGAACAAAGCATATATATCTCTATATTCATGAAACATAATGAAGAGAGGAAACAGCTCTCATGTATACATAATACATATATATGTGTTTCTGTGTGTGTATATATACTGACATGTATATGCAAATTGTGATAACTGCTTTGAAGGAAAAGGACAGGTTCTACGCAAGGATGATAGTCAAACTATTTAACAGGGTGCATAGCATAAGCACCTGTCAATCAAAACAGATGTCAGTATAATCTGAATGAAGACTGTCTGTGAACAATTCTGCCTGTCATCAAATAGCTGAAGAAAAGTAATTAACAAGCTAGACTTTTTTATATATTAAATAAAGCAAAATTTTTATTTTCACTGACTTCAAACTGAAATTTAGCATTTTTTTAGTGCTAACTGTATTTTATTTTATTCATTTATTTTTATTTTTTATTAGTTTCAAGTGTACAAAACAACTATTGATTAGACATTTATTGATAAGTCTATTATCCATCTGACATTGTACATAGTTATTACAATATTATTGACTATATTTCCTATGCTGTACTATATATCCCCATAACTATTTTTTTTTATTATAGTTGGCATTCAATATTATTTTATATTAGTTTCAGGGTAAACTTGGACTTGTTCATCCAGCCAAGCTATTAATTAAGTGTGAGAATAGAATAAAGACATATGAAGTGTGAAAGAGCTTATTTACCATGCACCCCTTTCAGGAAGTTATTGGAGATGTCCACCACCAAAATAAGAGAGTAAACAAACCAATAAAAGTCATAAAATAAAATTTTAAAAAACATGAAAAAGGGTATACAACATAGGATATCAGTGAAGGTTATCCCCTGACTGCTAGTGAAGGATCCAAGGATGATAACTTGCAGCAGGCTAAGGAAGAAACCATTTCAGATTGGAAGAAAAATGGAAATGATAAAACTGATTATCTAATTGTACTTGAATATACTGAGAGATCGCTAGAAGAGCATATGAGAATTAATTGATAGTAAGTACATAGATAACTAAGTAAACAAACTAAAAAAGAGATAATTATTAATTTCAGGGGGAAAACATACAAGAAAAGAAACATGAACTGTACACAGTGTCATCTTCATCTTGTAAATAATATTTACACACTCATGAAATGTAAATATTCAATATTGATCTTACAAAAGTAACTGCATTAGGAAGACGCAATGAAAGTACACACATATTTGTGGAGAGGATGAGAGCATTAAGTCCTCATTTTTAAAATAGAAGTCAGTGGCAAATAACTGAAATTAAAAATCCAAATATGCCATGATATTTAGAAAAAGCAATAAATGTCAGAAGAAACAGCTAAGAGACTTGTAATCAATCTCCTTTAAGCACTGGGAAGCAGGGTGGGATAAAGGTTACTGTTGTTCATTAAGTTTTGGATAGAACTTGTATGTACATGTGTAACTTCCATAAAAATACATAAATACTCAGTTAAAAACACAATCATGGTAATGAATGAAATAGCCTAGGAGGAGAGAATAGAATGAGAAAGAGGTCTAGACACAGATCTCTTAGGAACTCTTCATTTACTGTCCTCCTCACCTCTGCCCCACACTCCCAGTGGGCAGTAAGTCTGGATTAAGAGGAAAAAAAAAGTGTTGATAGAAAGAGAAGAACCTCCAGGAGCAGATCCAGAGACAAGGATATCCAGAATAAGAGAAGAATGCAGGAAGAGTGTGACTAGGGTTATCCCTCTAGGAAAGGTGGCTTTGCATTGGGAGCATTTTCTAAGTCCTGGGAGACCCAGGGCTGACTGAGGTCTCCATTCTTGAACAGTTACTATTATAAATATGGATCAAAAAATGCCTAAGGAGGAGAGCTAAGGTGCTTTCCCCTTCACCTTGGGCTTTTCCTGGCCTAAGTGATGACATCTCATTCCTCACCACTGGTGCTCTTGATTGGCTCCTTGCCTCCACCAAGCACCTCCTCCCTGTCCCATCTACCTTTGTGAACATATCATGAGCAAAGAAAGCCAAGGTCTCAGAGCAGCATCACCTCCCAGATATCTGTGCTTCTCCCTTGGTTCAGCCAAACTGAATTTGTATTATTCAGACATTCATAAGTTCCATCTTCTCCCCTTTTATCTCTGAGAGACACCAGAGGGATAATGTGAGTTTCCCTGACAATCTTCAACCCTTCCCAATTCCAATACTCTACTTCCTACTACCTGCAGCCCACTCTGCTTAAACCCTCAACTACTACAGAGTCCTGTCATCTATTTCTCCTGTGGCAATCTATTTATCTGTTCTCTTTAAGTGTTCCCTTTCTGGTTCTCCTACCACTCTTTGGGCAGAAGTTCAGAGGCAAGGAGCGAATACATCGCAGAGTCTGGGCTATCTTGCTGGAAATATTCATGTCCCTACTCCTGCTAGACTAAAGACAGGGTTTCAAGTTCTTGCGCTGGGGCCATCTGTTAAAGTGTACCTTCAATACAGCAGCATTAGGACTTTTTCATTACAATGGTCAATTCTTTTTCTTTTCTTTTTTAATTGGGGAAAGGGAACAGTGTTGGGGAATTGGGGAAGGGGACCAGCCAAGTTGTTCTTCAATCTTTGTTGTGGAGGGTGCCAGTTGCCATCTGGCTTCCCTTCAGCAGCTCATGGCCTCTAAGCTCAAGGTGCTGAGTTCAGTTTTAGTTGTGGGTGGGCATAGCCACCATCCCATGTGGGAGTCGAACCCGGCAGCCTGTTGTTAAGAGCACATGCCCTATCCACTGAGCCATCCAGGTGGCAGCTCAGCTCAAGGTGCTGAATTCAGTCTTAGTTGTGGGTGGGCATAGCCCACCATCGAACAGGCAGTCTTGTTGTTACACCAGCTGAGCCATCCTGCCACTTGTTGGCAGCTCAGCGACAGCTCAGCTCGGACACAGCATCAGTGGCCCATGTGGGAATCGAACTGGTGGCCCTATTGCTCAGAGATCGTGCTCTAAGCCAACTCTTAACCAACTGAGCCACTTGGCCGGCCCCACAATGGTCAATTTTTTTTTTTTGAGGGCAGTGTCACTGGCCCTCATGTGGGACCCGAACCGGGGCCACTGGCTTCTGAAGCCAGCGCTCAACCACTGAGCCACTCGGCCAGCCCTTATTTATTTATTTATTTTTTCACAATGGTCAATTCTTAATCTTCATTTTACTTGGCCTATCAAGAGCATTTGACACAGTTGATCAATCCCTTTCCTTGAAACATTTTATTCACTTGGCTTTTAGGATATCACACTTTCTTGGTGTCCTGATGTTCTTCCTTCCTCATTGGGCCTTCCCTTTCAATTGACTGCTTTTCTTCACCCTGACCTCTTTCTAGAGATTGGAGTGCTCCAGGATATAATCCTTTAGGCTCTTCCCTATCTTCCTGGGTGATCTCATCCAGTCTCCTGGCTTTAAATACCATCTATATGTTTAGTGGCAAAGGTGTGTCATTAGAGACCAAGGCTAAAATCACCTTCACATTCCCAATTACTATGTATGGATATGAAAATTGGATAGTGAAGAAGGCTGATAGAAAAAATATTGATTCATTTGAGAGTTGTTATTGAAGAGAGCTGTGTGGATACCCTGGACCACCAGAAAGATGAATAAGTGGATCCTAAAGCAAATTAAGCCTGAAATGTGCTTTGGAGACAAAAATAACAAAACTGAAGCTGTCCTACTTCAGGCATGTCATGAGAAGGCCATGTTCTCTGGAAAAGACAATAATGCTGGGAAAAATAGAAGGCAGCAGGAAAATAGGAAGACCAAATATGAGAGGCACTGACTCCATAGAAGAAATCATATGCATGAGTCTACAGGAGCTGAGTAGGGTTGTTGAAGACAGGACATTGTGGACATCACTCATTCATAGGGTTGCCAGGAATCGGAGCTGACTCAATGTCACATGACACACACATATGTTTAATAGTATCAAGTTTACATCTCTAGCCCTCACATCTTTCACTTTCTCCAAACTTGTGTGTACATCCTGATGCACATCCCTATGTGGATTCTAATAGACAATGCAAGATGTTCAGAACTAAAACTGTTCCTTATGCAGTCTTCCCTACCTCAGTTGATGACAATTTCATCCTAGTTGTTCTGGCCAAAACTCCTAGAGCCACCCTTGATGCCATTTCTCTCACATACCACAGGAAATCTTCTACCCTCAACATATCTAGAACCCTCTCCCTTCTCCCACCTCCTCTGTTACCTCCTAGTGCAAGCCGCCACCATCTCTAGCTTGGATTACTGCAATAGCCTCTAACAGGTCATATTGCTTTTATCCTTGTCCCCCTAGTCTATTCTTAACACAGCAACCAGAGTGATCCTTTTAAAATAGAAATGACTTCATGTTACTTCTCTGCTCAAAACCCTGCAATGACACCCCATTTCATTCAAAGTGAAAGTCGAAGTTCTTACAATGGCCCACAGGCCCTCTGTGACCTAATCGCCCCTGCTCCTTAACTCCCTGACTTCACCTCTTACCACTTTCCCCTCACACAGTTACACTGGCCTCAATTTTTCTTCAAACACTCTAGGCACACTTCTTACTTACAGAGTTTGCACTGGCTAGTCTCCTTGTCTGGAAAGCATTTCCTCCAACTGTACAGCTTAGCCAATTCCTTCACCTCCTTTAGAGCATGGCACTAATGTCATCTTCTCCAGGGGCCTTCTCTGGCCACTTTACTTAATATACAGTCAACCCTCTCCACCCTCCTCTACTTCTTCCTGCTCCACTTCCAAACCCTCTTACCTTGCTCTATTTTTCTTTTTTCTATAACACTTATCACCTTTTAACATATACTATTAATTTTAATTAAAGTTATTGGAGCGACATTATTAATAAGATTTGTATTAGTTTTAAGTGTACAATTCTATAACACATTATCTGTATTTGCATGGTATGCTCACCACCCAAAGTCTACTCTTCTTCCATCACCATGTATTTTACCTTTTACTCTCTTCTACCTCCCTCTACACCCCTGTTGAGGGTCATTGTCCCCAACATTGAAGGGCTTGTAAGCTGGCTTTAGTGGGCTTGGTGAAGCATAACTTGTTTATCTGCTCCTATTGTTTCCTTGCTGCACCTGGAGGGTGCTTACTATCTACTTATGGAGGTATGTGGTGAGGACGGTCAGTTCCTTGGGACACAAAACAAAGATGACTATCCGGATTAATGGAAAAGGAGCCTAAGGCACATACGAATACGCGGTTAATGAATTACTGCAGTTTACTTCCTCAAAATTTACAATAAAAGCTATGCGCAGATCCGATTCAGGGCTCAGTCTTCTTTGGCTGAGTCCCTTGGGTTCAGTCTTCTTTGGCTGAGTCCCTTGGGTTCAGTCTTCTTTGGCTGAGTCCCTTGGTCTCGCTCTTATCTTACTTCTGTCTCTTGTTTTTCCTTAATCTGCGTCGCCCCTCTCGTGTCCCATTTGCCCTTGCCACGCAGGACGTGACACACCCCCCTGCATACACTACATTTTTCTGTTTATTTCTTAGGTGTGTTTATAGTTTCTCCCTCCCCTCTAAAAGGTAAGCTCTGCCAAAGCAAGAATCTGTTCATTGATGTTGCCCAAGGATCTTATACAGTGTCTGGTATAGAGTAAATGCTCAAAAAATATAGATAGTAATACCTGTTGTAAAAAGTTATTGTAGGGATTAAATAACATGCAAAGATCCTGACACACAATGGACATCCAACAAATGTTAGATCCCTACCTCCTTTCTCCGTTCTCCCAAATCTTCCTGTTATTACTTCTTCCAGCACTGCTCCTGCCCCTCTCTGGAAAGTTTCACCATTCTAGTCTCTCCTTTGATTTTAAATCCAGAAAAAAACTAACAAAAGGCCACAGCTATCATCTGAGAACAAAAGGAGCCCCAGGAGACCAGCTTTATCTATTGCCACAACTGTTTATCAAATTAGCAAACTGTAACCCAGAGAAGTAGAGAGCCCTGAGATTGACCAGTAAATGTTTTTATTGTTGGAGGTTTATTATGCTGATTTTTAAAATCAGTTTTATTTATAGGTTACACTTTATAGGTTATTATAGGTTATAATTTACATACATTAAAATGCACACATTTTTAGTGTATAATTTGATGAGTTTTGACAAATATACATATAGTTAATTTGATTTGGGGTGTAGGGCATTAAGGTCAACTGGGATTATGCAGGTCTGGAGATTCGGCAGAGGGATCCTGGTTAGGAAAGAGACCACCACCAGGACTCTTGGGAAACATACCCAAATAGGGACGAGTGGAAACACTAAAGGCCAGCCTGAGATTGGTCCTGGGGTCTCACTGCACCAGGATCTAGACCTACGGGATGTCTGGCAACTTCCTGGCACTTGTTGGCCCTCCTGTGGGAGTGAGCTAGCTCTTTTTCACACCAATCTCACGTGTTTAGGCCAGGAGGGGAAACCTAGAACTGAGTCCTCCATCTCTTCGGCCCTCAACTCTCTTGCTATCATCCATCCCTCCATCCCCGCCCACCAGTGGTGGCGGCGGGGCGTTCCAGCCTTCTACAGGCCAGCTTCACCTCTGCCACTCTCTCCAGCCTTAGTTAGAAACCGGTTTCGGGTTTACAGCAGCAGTACCGCCGACCGTAAAAAGTAAAAGTGCTGCACCAGGTGTTGGCATCAGGAATTCCCCTTTGAGTCCGCCTTCCTCTGTCTCCAGGGGCTTTTGGCCTTCGAGGCGTGATAGGCCGAGATCTCATGGCAACCAGGCCGGCTCTCCCGCCCCTCTGCGCCTAAAAGCCTCTAGAGGTTGCAGGTTCATCTTCACTTAGAGACGGCAAGGTCGAGTTCAGGTTGGCTGGGGAAACTAAAGCAGGACTGGAGATTCTAGGTGAAGGGTCTGAATGTGGCCTCAGACTTTCTCCGCGGAACTGGGAGCTCCCTCACCGAAAGCCCCACGAGATGCACGCCGATTCAGAAAATCGCTGGGGTCCGCGTGGAGGTCCCGGGGGAGAGCGAAGCGCCGCCCACGCGGCTAGGAAACCTCTGGAGTGGAGCTGGCTGTGGGTGGAGCCGGGGGTGGGTTCCTGGCCGGGGGCGGGGCCAACCGGGGCTACCGGCTGTGCAAGTCTAGCCCTGCACAGCTAAGGTTGTAGTGGTAGCGCTCGACTGTGGTTCGGGTTCGGCTTGCGCTCGACCTCGCGGCCATGGCGGGACCCCAGGAGTTTCTGAGTGGAAAGTTTCGGCTCAGCTTCAACCCCTCGGCCCGCACCAGCCTCCTGATGCTCAGGCTCAACGACGCGGCGCTGCAGGCGCTGCAGGAGTGTCAGCGACAACAGGTGCGGCCGGCCCCGGGCTCCATCTTCCCTAAGCCCCTACCCCTCGGGACCTTGGGCCTCAGCCGGAGACCCCGGCGAAGGGACCTGGGGATGGGGAGCGGTATTCACAGGCTCCAGCCTCTCCACTTCTCCAAGTGAACCCGGTGAGGCAGGTCCCTCTGGGCACCCCACGCCAGATCCTGGGGACGTCGCTTCCCCTGCGCTCAGCTCGCATCTGTGCTCTCTCCGCAGGTTCCTCCAGTGATCGCTTTCCAAGGCAACCGAGGGGTAGGTGGTGGCCTGGGGTGTGTGAAAGAGGTGGGGTGCGGGGAGAACA
Organism: Aselliscus stoliczkanus; assembly: GCA_033961575.1. Lineage (NCBI taxonomy): Eukaryota > Metazoa > Chordata > Mammalia > Chiroptera > Hipposideridae > Aselliscus > Aselliscus stoliczkanus. The sequence continues at coordinate 97,927,980 of CM066732.1, read as the reverse complement.
GACGCGGGCTCAGGGAAGGTACGGTCAGGGCGGGAAGCTGAGAGCAGTCACGGTCTGAGGGAGTTCCGAGAACTGAGCCCCGAATGGGGTGAGGGGGCTACTGGGGTTTTGGTCCCAGGAGGCTGCGGTTGAAGAGACTGTGGCCGTCTCACCCTACTGGGAACTCAGGCCCAGCTGCACCTGGTGTGCTAACGAGTCCCATGGGACCCATCTTCGGTCTTAGGCTGGCTCAGGGAAGAATAACATTGGCAGGACAGGGAGGGGCTGACTTCATGGGGCTTACGGTCTCCTTTCACCCCCAGTATCTGAGGTTCCCAGGCCCTGGATGGTCCTGCCTCTTCTCCTTCACAGTGTCCCAGTGTGGCCAGGAGGGCCCCGGTGGTGGTTTGGACCTTGCATGCCAACGTTTAGGCAGGTAAGGAGGAACAAACAGGTAGCAGGTGAGAAAAGGTTTGTGAAAAGTCCAGAAGGGGTCTGTTGAAAGGTGCTTAAAAGTTCTCCACCCTCGGGCCGGCCCAGTGGTGCGGTGGTTGGGCGCTGGCTTGGGAAGCCAGCGACCCAGGTTCGGGTCCCACATATGAGGGCCAGTGACACTGTCCTCAAAAAAAAAAAAAGTTCTCCACCCTCGTGGGATTTTTTCTACCACCCCTTTCCAGATCTGGGCCTGCCTGCCTCTACTGCCTGGGTCCACTCAGGGAGCGCCTCACTATTTGGGCAGCCATGGATTCTATCCCAGCCCCATCTTCAGTTCAGGGACACAACCTGACTGTAGATGCCCGAGATCCTGAGAATTGGCAGAACATGGGAGACTATTCTGAAGAAGATGCTGTTTCACAGCCACAGATGACACTAGAAGAGGTGAGGCCACAAACTGCAGGGAGTTGGGATAAAGGAGTGGGGCAAAGCCTGAAGCTCAGGGAACCAGGTGCCCCTGCCACTTTCCCTGCCAGGTTCCAGATCCACTGGCAAGCAGCCATGGACAATCACTCCCAGGATCCTCAAGGGAACACATGGCACGGTGGGAAGTGAGGTACTTGGGGCAGGGTGGCACTAACCTGGGAATCTCTGGTTATTATCTTCCTTGAATCCCCACCCTAAATGCTGTTATGAGAAATCCAGCCCTGCCTCCTACCCTGGTCTTCTTCTGTCCCATTCCCTCTTCAGATATCCTAGGAACCAGACCCATCATCCAAACAGAGTACCTGATCAGGCACTGCCTTGCTCTGCTGGCCAGAAACATCTGGGCGGGGTAAGTTGTAGTAGCAAGGGTTTTCAGAGTTTTGTCCAATCAGGCTAAAATTTAAAAATTGGAAGGCTTCATTTTGATGCTCCCACAGATCATTATATGGAAGTAATTTTCAAGAGAAGGGCAGAATAGGCTTCTTACGTACTGTTTGTATGACAAAGGTATTTTCCCAAACAGAAACGTCCAGCACCTGCAGCCACTAAAGAACGCAAAGAGAAGAGGCTCAGAACTCTGCCTCTAGCTCAAAGTTCCCTACAAGGGCTGCCCAATCAGGACCTACAAGAGGGAGAAGATTGGGAGCAAGAAGATAAACATGACGATATGGGCCCCAAGCTGGAGCACAGCCCCTCAGTTCAAGCAGGTGAGAGTTAAGAAAAGGAGGGTAAAACTGCTCTAGTGTGGGGGGTTGGGGGGAGGCCAGTGATCACCACGTTCATGTCTTCTTGCTTCCTTTGTAGACTCTGAATCCCCAAGCCCTGAAGAGGTACCAGATTACCTCCTGTGAGTCCCCTGCCATTTCCAATTTTATCAAGCCTTGTGCATATGAGATATTAAGATAAACTTCCCAGGAGCTGGAAGCTTTGGGGGCACTAAAATTGAAGATGGTAACTCTCTGCTCCTGGCAGGCAATATGGAGCCATCCACAGTGCAGAGCAGCGACGTGCTTATGAGCAGGATTTTGAGGCAGATTACGCTGAATACCGCATCCTGCATGCTCGAGTTGGGGCTGCAAGCCAAAGATTCATAGACCTGAGAGAAGAGATCAAGAGAGTTCAGCGAGGAACTCCAGAACACAAGGTGAGAACTGGACTTCCAGCTCTACTGGCTATAAACTCTGCTAACTGCCCATAAACCTGTGTTTGTTCAGGGACCAAAAAAGTGACAAGCAAGCTGTTTTGAGAGAAAAAATTAGTATCATTTGGTAGCATGAGAAGGGAAGTTACTTCCCTCCCTTAAGAGAACTGGAGCTGTTTTCTCAAGGTTAAACTTGGTGCTAACATTTTCTTTGTTTCAGGTGCTGGAAGAAAAGATAGTTAAGGAATATAAAAAGTTCAGGAAGGTAAGCAAGGTCTGGGAATGATAGCAAGAAGGCAGAAATGGTTTAAAAATATTTTTTTTTTTTTTGACACAATTGCTTTTTCTCTGCAGCGGCACCCAGGTTACAGGGAAGAAAAGCGTCGCTGTGAGTACCTGCATCAGAAATTGTCCCACATTAAATGTCTCATCCTGGAGTTTGAGGAAAAGAACAGAGGCAGCTGAAGCAGTCAGAGGGCTTTTGACCCCCTGCCCAGTGACATATGAAGGAACAAAGCAGCTATAAACTAAAGAGAGTGCAACTGTCTGCTCTTCTTACTGCTGAGTCCATGGTGGCAAGGAGAGCTGCTCTAGCTAAGGTTTGCTTTTCATTGTTGCCATGTTAATTTTTACGGTTTGGGCACCATGCCAACACTCCACAGCTGTGCCCAGGAGACTAGGAAAAGCAGAAGAGGCTTGGCTTCTTCACCTTTAGTTCAGCCAAGTCATTTTCAAATCCTGAGAAATGACACCATTTCCAGGACAATATATCTTGAAGGCATTAAAATTTAGCCTGGTAGCCTCCCTTAAAGAAACAATGAGATCTTTTGGGAACAGAGCTAAAGGAACTTTAATACACCTGGATATAATGGGAAAGGGCTTGCGTCTTACCCATGTACTGCAAGTGAATTCTTTTACAAACATGGCTAAAAAATTAAAACTGTTTCTGTGTCCTTTGTGTTAAGTTTATATGCTTTCCTTAAACCTTCTAAGACAACAGTTCTTACCTCTAGCTATATTTCTGAACCACTTCTGGGCTCTCTAAAAAAATAGATCCCCAGCTCCCAGCCCAGGTCTTATGACTCAGAATCTCCAAGATTATAGGCATCTTTACTTTTTCAAAGCACTATGGCTGATCCTGATATATACTGTGCTACAATGCACTACCAAGTCCATTTTATAACTGACAACTAGAGATTACAGTAGGAATCAAGTTCTTTTCTAAATATCAAGGTTGAGGATAACTTATAATTAGGGCTCCTATCTGGAATTACCTAGAAACTGAAAACTATAACTGTGGATGGGATCTGTATTTGCTCACAAAAAGGAAAAGGGGAAATCGTTCAATTCACTTAAATAAAAGATCACATCAGGGCCGGCCGAGTGGCGCAGTGGTTAAGAGCTGGCTTGGGACGCCAGCGGCCCCAGTTCAGATCCCACATGAGGGCCAGTGACACTGCCCTCTACAAAAAAAAAAAAAAAAAAAAAAAAAAATTCACACCAAAAGATCCTTTTCCTTCCTCATTGTTGCAGAAGTGGATGCTTCACTTACAAGTAGAAATGATACTGTTGTTCCTAGTCCACTAGAGAGGGAAGTTAATAAGCCACACCCTGAGCTTAGGAGGAAAGAGCTGCACCCAACAGTGTCAGCAATTCCTGAAACAACTTGGATGGAACCCTAACCTGATGCCACACCCACAGGGCATTTCTGGGCAGACAGCAGCCCTTGGGAGGTATAAACATGCTCAGCTGCATGGCAAGGATAAACAGTAACCTATCCTTAGGGCATGGACAGGGTCAGAAACAGAGCCCAACAAGAAAGGACCCTCACCTATTCTAATTATCAGGCTAGGGTCCTGGGCAATAAACATGTAAGGATTGAAAGCAACAAAATTTGGAAAGGATTTACAGGTGATAACTATGGACCCAGTTAATTGGTCTATGTACAGCTATACTGACCAATATGGTAGCCACTAGCCCTATCTGTGACTATTTAATGAAAATTTAAAATGTAGTTCTTAGCCACATTTCAAATGTTCAATAACTACATTAGACAATGAAGATTACAGAACATTTCCATTATTGCAGAAAGTTCTATTGGACAGTGCTGGTCTAGAGAACCTTTGATCTCCCATCTCATGGAAAAAAAGACAGTTTAAAGGGGGCTCATTTATTGTCACTGTTCCAAATGTACAAAAGAAATTAGAAAATAACCCCCCAACTTAATTCCCCCCACTCCCACAACATTCCCCCCAACAAATAATTTTTCCCGAAACCACAAACATAAACCGGTCCTGGTATTTCCATAAACAGTGCAGCTAAGAAATAGTTTAGAGAAAATTTAACAGGGTTCAGATTATACCCATGTGTCCTTTCAGCCCTGACAGGTAATAATCCCATATGGGTCCCAGGCCTCCCCAATGGTTTTCCCAGCTCTGGCGGAAGAGTCCTTTTACAAAGTGGTATGTTTGGCCGCTGCTTTAGAGCTCCTCCTGTGCCTTCTTCTTCTTTTTCGATTTTTCTTCTTGAATTATAGGGGGGTTTGTAGCTTCTCGCTGTAAATAGCTAATAAAATCACTTAATTCACGGCCACCCTGAAAAGAGAAAGATTGCTCTGAAAATTTATCCTTTTAAAGAACCCTGGTTTTTTTTCTCCCAATAGGAAAACTTTCAAGTTTGTAAAAACACATTAAGAACCACACAAATTGACAATGAGACTTTAAAGTTTCTAGTTAAATAAATGAAAGAGCTAGATAAGAACAAGTGTGTGTCTATGTCTATGTTTATTTGTGGCAAGATGAGACAATGCACTTACTTCATATTTCTTTGGATCTAGCTTCTTGTTGGCTGGAGAGAAGTAGATGGTAGGAAAACTGGGGAAAGAAAAAAAAGTTGACTAATTTTAGGCTCCAGAATAACTCTGACATATACTTCCCCAATAACTGTTTCTAGGAATAACTTCTCTTCATAATTTCTAATTGGACTAGATACCAGCCTCCATCAGTGGATAGGTTACATCCTATCAAAACTCAGGAATACGAGAGCTCACAAAATCTGTGGCAGCCAGCTGGGCCCATGCTGCAGAACTCTAAGCCAGGAAGGCATCAGTGGTTCTGTGCTCAACTGGAGTATGAGGACTCCCCAAACTATACCCAATAAAACATGGATTACTAGCTCATTTTTTTCTTGTCAATTGCCTATACACCTTTATTAGTTTTTAATCTACTTACCCTCTGACTTCATATGGAGAAGGCACATCATTGGCTGTGGCATCCATCTTGGCTATGACAATATTTGGGTCTTTTCTGAGCTGTTAATGAAAGGGTTAGATTTTTAAATTTCAAGTTTTCAGTGACTGAGACATTTAGTCAATTCAGGACTTAATAAAACAATCGCATTTTTTAAACACCTGGGTAAGTTTTGCTGCTAAGATGGGAAAAGTAATAACACTTGCACATAGTATCTAGCCTTTCACAAACTTCCCTTTTCTCTCTTGGTTCTACATTAAGATTCTAAATATAGCCATTTTCAAAACTATGAGGCCTAAATAAAACACAAGTGCTAAGGGTTAAGGCAATTGTTTTAAGATGAAGGAACATAATTGATTCATATAAGCCATTACCAAAATTCAGAAGCCTGGATACTTTTAACCATCATCTAAACTGAGTCTGAGTGGAAAGTTAAAGCAGGTATTTGAGGCACTGCACAGGCTAGACTCTAGACAGAAGTCAGGAGAAAGTGAGTAAACAGTAGATAGTTGGAAAAAATCCACCAGTACTTAACTTAGGCACTGAACTAATTAGGGTAACTAGTTGATGCTACATATGTGTGTAAACAACTCGAATTTGATCTTCAGAATGTGGTTCAGACTTACCTTTTCTCCCAGTTCTTTATACTTGGGCTCTAGATTCTTACAGTGGCCACACCAAGGAGCATAAAATTCAATCAGCACATCTTTATTTACATCATTCACTATTTCATCAAAATTCTCTGCTACCACTACCTGGAAAACACAGGGAAGTCTCCAGTTGGTAAGACGAATTGAAGAAGAAATTCATGAGCTCTATTTGTTTCTGGACCCAATCCCTCTCAAATTGGATGTGTTGCCACTGAGAATGTCACTGGAACCCAAATCACATTTATAGACTGTATTAAAGATGTTGCCATTCCACAGAAACCAATTCATTCCTGTGTCTGTCTCCTGTCAAATTATGTTCAGGAAGTCACAGGAAACAAGTGCTACCCAATCCTGTCTTAAAATAATTTCAGAGCAACAATCTTAAAATTATTCTTAGGAGTTAGCTTGCTCTGTCCCACAGAGTAACCTAGCTCAGATATAAACACCATCAGAAAATTCTATGAAGGGTTTAAACTCCTGCTGCCCCTATTGAGCATTAGGAGCTCTGCCAATGCTGATTTTATGATCTGGGTAGGCGGAGTGAGGGTGAGGACAAACAAAAACATGATAGCAAACAAGGTCTTCACTTAGACCTAGCATTTTTAGAAGAAAGAAATGAGGAGGCAGCTGCTTGGGAAAGCTGTGAGTGCCTCACCTTTACGGGCCCGTCATTGCTTTCTGGGATAGGCTCAGACTTCAGGTATTTCTTCAGGTTGCCATCAAAGTAATCCTGCAGGAATCTCTCAAGAGCTTTGCCATCACGCCTGCCAATTAAAGACAAGGGTCAGGTTTGTTAATTTACTCCCACCATTGAGAGGATTAAAAGCTATCTCTTAGAATATTTTCTACATATTTTAGCTTCAATTTCAAGTCTAGAAAGAAATTGGAAGCTAAAAATAAAGGGCGGCTGTTATTTCTCAATATGCAGGACTACCGACTGAAAAGAAAAAAAAAAAACCAACCACCTCTTTGTATTTCTAGTGTATTCTTTCTAGTGGATTAAAGCGCAGAGAAGGAAGAACACATCAGTCTTCTGAAAATTCAATTCTGCCTAAGAACCAGTCTCATTTTGTTGCTCTAAAAAATAGTGCTTATTTATGGTATCTCATTTTATTGATTTGCTCACAAGGAAGGTTTTCTTGTTTTATCTCCCAAAGTCTCAGAAGGCGAACGTCAAAATTATCTGGAATCTCAAGACCGCTCCAACTCCCTGAGTTTACTTAATGCCAATGTGGTATTCCAAGAAGAAAATCATTCTGTAGGATTGGAAGGGCATTGGGTTGGTCTGAAATTACATCAATCTCAAAGATACCGTCCAGTGTTCTTTATCTACTGTTTCTAATGACAGGGTAGAAATAATCGTGTATGAATTCCAAGCTGCCATCCTTTTGTTAGTTTTCAGAATTTATTAAGGATCATGACCCTTAAAGGACCTATAATTAAATTAATTGAGAAAAGTGACAGTCATTGGTCTTGACTAGAAGAGCTATCTTCACATTCCAACATTCTTCTTTATCAATGATCAGTAGTGGAAAAGGCTTTAATAGTTTCCTCACAGAACCAAATCCCAAACACATGCTAACTCACGAGAACTCTTCCTGCATGACAAACTTCTCTCCTTTTGCAGTTCTGATGGCAACAACAGGAACCTCTCCAGCAGTGCTCTCCAAACCAAAATCAGCAAGTTCATGGCTGAAAGTTTTGCGGCTAGCTACAGCAAAGTTGAGTTTGTGTCCAGCATCCAGAAATTTCTTTGCCACCATCATCACTCTGTGGGAAATAAGAGAAATTTATACCAACCTAAGACGAATTTATGCCAAGACTATACCAGGGTGGTAAAACACTTCTGAAACCAAGTAGCACGAGTCTAGAAAGCAAAGGCCATGTTTTACAGTTCATGCAGCCCTCTGGAATCACTCTGAACTTGTGTCCTTGGGCACTGACATAGGATTATGGTGTACTCCCATGTCTCACTGAACTTCTCTGCCAAACTGATGGTGCTTAATCAAATAGTCCATTTCCATTGGAGATATATATATATTCTGTATATATGCTGTAAAATATTGCAGGCATAATGACTCTTATTACCTGTTTCTCCAGTAGTTGGAACCTTTAGCATTCTTTTCATAGTCCACATCATAGTAAGCTGTAAGTAAGTCCTTGCCCTGTATCAAGTCTTTATTGTCTTCTGTCATGTGAGGGCAGACACCAAAACTGAAATGAAATAATCCATTATCAAACTTGGTAGGTTTATAGCATGGAATTATCACAGAGTAACTGATAGCACTTAATATAATCCCTTGATTGAGACTGTTTAATCCATTAACATGGCTCTGTTTAACAACTGAGGTAAACAAAATATAACGAAGCCAAGAAACCCCAAACAAGGTATAAAAAGGTACTCACATGTTTTCCTGGATAAATTTTTTAATCTTGCCACTGGTCATTTTCTGTTCTGTATATGCCACAGTGTTGTCCTCAAACTTGTTCATTAGATGTGAAGGACGAAACAAGGTGAAACCCCTTTTAAAAAAAAAGTCTTAGTAAATGGACAGCAGAAAAACTGCCTCTTATCTTTTATTTAAAGCTCAGGCTATCTCTTCTTGCTGTCACTTTTATTACCACCATTTAATTTAAACCCATCAGGACTCTTTCCTGGGACCAAAGACTTGGCAACATGACCTTATCGACAGTGAGGTGCTGAGCACCTTAATCTCAAGTGCAATTATTGGGTATGAGGGTTTAATGAACCCTGGGTTGGAAAGTTAAGACATCTTGGTTCTAATTCTAACTCTACCACTAATTTCAAAGACCTTATACCAGGTATCAATTTAATTTTTCTGGGCTATAGCTCCTTTTCCGTACAAAAAGGGGGTAGAGTAGATGATAAATTTCCAAACCTTTAAAAATAATAACAAACAGAGCCCAGCTTTCCCCAAATCCCAATATGTACAATAAAATAAAGTCGAGCTTGCTCTTATTGGAAAGTAACTTGCCCTGCAACTCTCCTTGAAAATTCAACCTATTACACAGAAAATTATTTCATTAGAGAAAATAACTTTAAGGTTCTTTCCAACTGTAAAATTCTATAGGTAGGTATACAATTATAGATAATATTCAGCTTGAGTTCATTAGAAATTCCTTTGTTCCAGATTTCTCTATACCAATAAACCAAGTTTACAGATTTTTCTCTTGCTGGTTGGTACTACTTTGCCACTCTACTTAAACCAAGCTTTCCTCACGCCATTGAAACATCTGAAGCAAATTCCTTCTTTAATTTCTAGTCTTTTGTTCAACTAAAACTGAACCCCAATTTGGTTCTGACAATTAGGTGTATAACTAATACCAGCTTTCTCAAAAAGTACCACTATGTGTGATCAAAAAATATGGTGAATGTTTCAATTTTAAAAATTACATTAAAGGGCCAGCTGAGTGGCGCAGTGGTTAAGAGCTGGCTTGGGATGCCAGCAGCCCTGGTTCGCATCCCACATATGAGGGCCAGTGACACTGCCCTCTAAAAAAAAAAAATTTACAGTAAAAGAAAAAGACACATTGCCATTAATCCGCCTCAAAATACTCTGCCTCACTTCAAACACACTTATCCCATCGTTCTTGCCACTTTCTGAAGCAATTCTGGAAGTCCTTTCTCGTGAGTGTCTTTAGTTGTGCTGTCGTGGCTGCCTTGATGTCCTGAATCAATTCCAAATGTTTACCTTCCATGGTCATTTTGACTTCGGGGAAGAGCCTGAAGTCACATGGTGCCAGGTCCAGTGAATAAGGTGGATGAGGACACACCATGTTTTTTTTTTGTTGTTTTTTTTTAGGGCATTGTCACTGGCCCTCATATGTGGGACCCGAACCGGGGCTGCCGGCTTCCCAAGCCAGCGCTTAACCACTGTGCCACTCGGCCAGCCCACCATAATGTTTTTATTTGACAGAAATTGCAGTACCAAAAGTGATCTGTGACATGGAACACTGTCATGATGGAGGATGAAACCGTTTGCCCATTTCATGTTAATGTGTTGTTAGTGATCCATGATTTACAGCACACCTTCTCTCAACCGTAGCTCATACCCAACTGACTGCACCAAACAAGTTGAAATTTGTCACACATTGTTACTAAGGTGTGACACGTTCCATATTGGAGATCCCTGCCTTTCTAACGGATGGCACTCGGCAGCAGCATTCATCATATGTTTTGATCACACCATATAGTCTAACTACCAATATCTTGCCTCTAGCTTCTCCTTCATTCATTCCCCTTCTCATACTACAGACATACCCAAATACAATTTTATCACATTTCTGGCGAGGCTTCAGCACCAAAGTCCTAATAACCCTCTCACTTTTTCAATATTAATCATTAACTTTATGTCAATTAAAATACAGGCATTTTCACAGAACACAGGGAAACTACATAGCAAAAGGGAACCTAACATGCTGAGTAAACAAGAATGTGAACAGGACTAAGGTTTTGTTTTTTTTTAAGTAGTTACCAATTTCAGAACAGTTATTCTCAAAAAATAGAAATCAGGTAGTTGATCTTTAATGATGATATGGCCTTGGTGTGCACATAATGACCTTAAGACACCCTTCACATAAGATTTCTGATCAGGAGCTGGTAGACCACTTTAAATGACAAACATTAGGAGGCAGCCACATGAACAAATCTAAGGTTAACAGGCTGACATGTGGTGTGCTTAATGAGCCACAAAAGTGGCTCCACATCCATTTATAGACTTGGTGTCTCTCAATCTAAAAGGCAGAGCCTTATGGTCAAGGCTACCAAACTCTGCAGCCCAACGCTCTAGGTTTGAATCTTAGTTCTGCTACTTATTATGTGAAGCTAGGCAAATTACCCTCTTTGTGTGCTGTCTCCTCTGTAAAATGGGGATAATAACAGATCTGTCTCACTGGGTTTTTAAGAGGATTGAATTAACAGTAAATGGCACATAGTAAACACTACATATTTTGTTACATATGAATAAATAATACTAGCCTTTGGCACATTTAAAAAAATTTTATATGCTTACCCTGAATAATCTCATCTAGTCCAACAGTTTCCATAATCATTTACATGTGGGTGACCTATGAATCTTTATCTCTAGTTCAAAACTTTTCCTGAATTTTAGTCTCATCTATCCAATTGTCCACTGGATCTTTACCACCTCGATGTCTGACAAACTTCTCAAATTCACTGTGACAAAACAGAACTCATTATCATTCTCCCCAAATTTCTTACTCTTTGCCACTAATACTACCTTAATTTAGACTCTTAGATATCACCCTTAGTTTAGACTCTCTCTCCCCATTCAAACCACCACCATATGGGTGCCAGTGACTTTTCTTCTGAAACACAAAAGTAATCACATTATTCTCTAGCTCAGTCTTTTGGTGGCTTTCAAATGTCTAAAATATAAAAATCTAAACTCTTCTGTACGGCACTTAATATCTTTTATAATTTGGTCTCTGCTCACCTCTCCAAACTTACCTTTCACTATGGCCTCAATTACTAGCAGTACTACAGTTCTCAACATGCCTAGGTTGTTTTACATCTCATGGCCTTCACTCTATCTGGAATAATTCTTATCCCAACTGCCATAACCTGCCTGGAAAGACACACCACAAGAGTCATCTCTATGAAGTTTTTTTTGATACTACATGCCACCCCAGAAAAGAAAAATCACTCCCTCCTTTGTACTTCCACCACACCAGGCATCTATTTCTATCATAACAACTATAATGCTCACTACACATTTATATGTATTCACTCTTTCCCTACTAGATGTCCCTCAAAGGCAGCAACAGTGTCTAGCACTTAGCTAACACCTAGCAAGTGCTCAATAAGCCTTTTGCAAAAACCAGGCATAAAAATCACTAGTTGACATAATAACACTTGGTGCAGAGATTTGCAAGGGCATTCATCTCGGGCACTTACTCTCCATTGTCGTCATACTTCTTCAACAAAGACTCAACATTAGTATGTGCAAATCGGTAGTTATCCCTCAAGTTGCTGGCTGCTTTTAGAAACTCCGAGTGAGCTTCACTGCCTAAATCCTTGAAAAAACCTATATGAAAAATGTCAAACAAAAGGAAGAAAGAGTAAATGCTGAGACATACTCAAAGCTTTAAAATTCTTCTATTTTTTACAAAACCTTTATTCTATTATGGACAAGCAAACCAAGGTTGGCAAGACGACTGGATCTGACTAGTAAATTTAATAAAATACTTAGCATGAGAAATCTTCCTTTACCCTTTAAAAAAACATTTTTGAGGGCCGGCCAAGTGGCTCGTTGGTTAAAAGTTGGCTTGGGAGCTACAGCTCTGAGCAGCAGGGCCGCCAGTTCAGATCCCACATGGGCCAATAATGCTACACCATCTACAGCTAAGATGGTGAACAACAACTCGACCTGGAGCTGGGTTGCCGTGAGTCGCCGGCGACGGAGTAGGCTGCAGTGGGCTGCCGTAAGCTACTATACATGGCTGGCAGCCACCCTGAGTGGCAGGGCTGTGTCCAATGGCCGGCGATGGATCTGCCTCAGCCGGGAAGAGCACAATGATCACAATACCAACATGGGCCAGTAAAACGACGTCCTCCACAACTAGACTGAAGAACAAAAGGACAGCAACTTGTCTGTTCCCCTCCCGCAATTCCCCAATAAAATCTTAAAGAAAAAAAAAAAAATTTTTTTTTGAAGGAGCCAAAGGAGATTCATCAGGGTTCAAGTCTTAATTCTAGTTTTTTACAATTGCATAAATTTGTGCAAACTGCTTTACTTCTTAGAGTTTCAGAAACTATTTCAGGTGTCCGAAGGATTAAATAAGGCAATATGTCAAAATAAACGCAAATCACTTCATCATTTTTTTTTTTTTTAATTTTATTGGGGAATTAGGGGAGGGGAACAGCTTTGGGGAATCAGGGAAGGGGAACAGACAAGTTGCGGTCTTTTTGTTCTTCAGTCTATTTGCAGAGGACGTTGCTTCACTGGCCCATGTTGGTATCGTCATTGCGCTCTTCCTGGATGAGGCAGATAGGTCGCTGGCCTCTGGATGGTCGCTCATCGCAGCTCTTGGCAGCTCACGCTGGCTGCCAGCCGCTCACGCTGGCTCCAGGCCACTCACTGTAGCCTATGGCAGCCCACTATAGCAGGGGCTGCAGCCTACACCATTGCCAGGGCTTGCACAGCCCAGCTCCAGGTGGAGCTGTTGTTAGCTGTAGAGGACAGTGTCACTGGCCCTCATATGTGGGATCCGAACCGGGGCCACTGGCATCCCAAAACCAGCGCTTAACCAATGCGCCACTCGGCCGGCCCTCATCATATTTTTTTCTGCCTTGTCATTAGAACTTCAAGTCTAGAAAAGTAAATGAAACATTAAGTGTTTAATAAATGTCTGCTTGCAGTTAACTCTTTGCAAAATGTCCATAGAGGGTTTTTAAAACCAAGTTGATGATTTTGTGGCATAATCAAATATTGTTACTTACCCACCACAGAAGCATCTTTATCACTAATGAACTTATCAAATTCTTCCTCAGTCTTGAGAGGAACTGAAGCTGGTCCTGCCTGCTTCTTCAGGTGGCTCACGATTCCATCTTAAAAGACAAGAGGAAAGATTATAGTAACAAATTTACAACTTTTAAGAAGGTAATCATTCACATGATTCAAAGTTCACAAGGGCACACAATGACATTTTATTCCCATTCTTGTCTCTAGTCACACAGTTTCCTCCCTAAAGGAAAAAATTTCAAGTTTTTTGTATATTCTTCCAGACATATTAGGCATAAATAAGCAATTACATATTTATGCTCTCTTTTTTCTCCTCAAATGGCAACATATACATGTGCTATTCAATATTTTGTCATTTAACATAGTTTAGATATATTCTATGTCAATATACATAAAGAGCTACCTCGATCTTTTTTTATAGAAGCATAGTGTTTCACTGAATGCATGCACCAAAATTTATTTAACCAGCCACAATTGACAGACATTTGTTTCAAATTTCTTGCTATTATAAATGATTCTAAAATAAACAACTTTAGGGCCGGTCGAGTGGCTCAGTTGGTTAAGAGCTCACTCAAGAGTGCAAGCTGAGCTCTGAGTAACAGCAGTTTGATTCCCAGCACAAGCTGAGCTGCTGCTGAACTGCCAACAGGTGGTAGGAAGGCTCAGCTAAAACAAAACAAAACAACAATAATAAAAAAGTAAAATAAACTACTTTATACTGATGTCATTTTGCACATGATCAAGCATATTTGTAGGGCAAATTCCTGGAAGTGGACTCACTGGGTCAAACAGTACATGCATTTATAATTGTGTAACTGCCCCCACAGAGACTGCATTTATTTATACACCTACCAGCAATGAAGTAAAGTGTTTAATAACAGTACAAATTACATAATGCCTTTGCACATGTTATTCTCTCTGATTAGAACACTCTTTCCCCAGATATTTACCTGGTTCCCTTTTCCTTACCTCTTTTAGGTCTTTACTCAAATGCCATCTTAATAAAGACTTCCCTGACCATCCCATTGTAAATTAAAACCTATTCAACTTCCAAAATTCTTATCTCCTCCTGTTTATCTTTTTCTGCAGCATTTTTCACTCATTTAATTAATATACTCTATCCTTATTTTTATCTCTCTCTCCCCATTACAAAGCAAATTCCAAATGGGAAGAGATTTTGGTTTGTTTTGCTCACTGATATATACCTAGCTCTAAGAATAATACCTAGTACATAAGTTGAAGAAACATCCATTTTACAAATAACAAATCCTTAATTCTCAAGCAGCACAGTTACTCAGAGCCTTATTAAATTTTTAAGCGCAGAAAATGCAGTGACTCGGCTAACTTGTATGGGGGTTTAACTAGAGATCAAATAATGCCACGTTTAAGATACACCCAAATCACACTTTCCACTGAAGTTTAACGCATTAGAGAAGTAAAATAGTTTAAAAGTAATAATAACCACACAAAAAACACAAAACAGTCTTTTTATCCCTTAAGCCTAGTTGACAGACCATTTTTCTACATTGTTCTAGGGTTCGTCCACTGAAACCATTCATTCGTAGGCTCAAAATGCTTACAGGCCAAGCAGTGCTGCTTCCTCTTAATATTCTATCTCTTTCACCCCTTTTTTCTTCTAAGTACTCTATAGATTTGCTAATTGGCTGAGACAGAATAATGTTAACTTGGTCAACACAACTGAGCCTATTTTGCATTTTTTCTAAGGTAGTTTTTTCCTTCTCCATTCATGGATATATTTTCTTTTAAAAGTTTTCCTCAGGCCAGCCGAGTGGCGTGTTGGTTAAGAGCTGGCTTGGGATGCCAGTGGCTCTGGTGCGGATCCCACATATGAGGGCCAGTAACACTGCCCACTACAGCTAAGATAGTGAACAGCTCCACCTGGAGCTGGGCCACTGTGAGTCCCCGGGACGGCATAGCTGCAGCCCCTACTGCAGTGGGCTGCCATAGGCTACAGTGAGTGGCCGGCAGCCAGCGTAAGCAGCAGGCAGCCACTGTGAGCTGCCAAGAGCCGCTGTGAACGGCCGTCCAGAGGCCAGTGACCGATCTGCCTCACCTGAGAAGAGCGCAATGATGATACCAAGGGCCAGTGAAGCCACATCCTTCACAACTAGACTGAAGAACAAAAGGACAGCAACTTGTCTGTTCCCCTTCCCCGGTTCCCCAACACTGTTCCCCTCCCCAATTCCCCAATAAAATCTTTAAAAAAACAGTTTTCTTCAATTCCTCACAGAGGGTTTGTAACAATAGATTAGTTGAAATTAGATATGAATTGCTTAGTCTTTGAGAAGACTGTTATAACTATATCACATATCAATTATTATAAAAAACATTAACTCAGGGTTATGATTAAAAGTGTTACTCTTGGGCCGGCTGAATGGCGCGGTGGTTAAGCGCTGGCTTGGGAAGCTAGCGGCCCCAGTTCAGGTCCCACATATGAGGGCCAGTGACACTGCTCTCAAAAAAAAAAAAAAAAAAAAAAAAAAAAAAAAAAGTGTTACTCTTCAGGGCCAGCCAAGTGGCTCAGTTGGTTAAGAGTTAGCTTAAGAGCATGAGCTCTGAGCAACAGGGCTGCCGGTTCGATTCCCACATCGGCCAGTGATACTGCACCAGAGCTGAGCTGCCAACAGGTGGCAGGATGGCTCAGCTGGCAAGAGCACATGCTCCTAACAAGACTTCCTGTTTGATGGTAGGCTACGCTCGCCCGCAACTAAGACTAAGACAAAACTCGGCACCTTGAGCTGAGATGCCACCCAGGTGGCTCTGTGGATAGAGCGTGCGCTCTTAACAAAGCTGCTGGTTCGACTCCCACATGGAATGGTGGCTATGCCCACCCGCAACAAAGACTAAACTCAGCACCTTGAGCTGAGCTGCTGCCCAGATGGCTCAGTGGATAGAGGTGAGCTCTTAACAACAAAGACTGCTGGTTCGACTCCAGCATTGGATGGTGGCTACGCCCACCTGCAACTAAGATTGTAACACAGCACCTTGAGCTTAGAGGCCACGAGCTGCCCGTCGGCAGCCAGATGGTGACTGGCACCCTCCACAACTAAGACTGAAGAACAACTTGGCTGGTCCCCCTCCCCAATTTAAATAAATAAATAAATAAATAAATAAATAAATAAATAAATAAATAAATAAAACCGAGCATCCTTATAAAAAAAATAAATAAAAATGTTACTTTTAACTGAATGATGAAAAAAAAAATGTTACTTTTCTCTGAGTATTTAAATTCTCTAGAAGGTATAGTGGGAGTGCTGTGTAACCAGTTTAAGCAGGAAGGTGAACAGCATAGTTCTTAGAAGAATATATGAATAAAATAATTCATCCTAAGTAGTCAAACATCTGACCCCCTAGTCAGATGCTGAGAAATTTTATTAAAAAATAAAAATAAAAAATCTATGTTGCAGCCCAGTTGAGAATATTTGCCTAGCAGCAGCAGTCTAATTGGGTTCATCTACAATTTACTTAAGACCTGCCCAACTTCAGAAAAAACTATGTTAATAATTCTAATTGCTGGGGCTGGCCAAGTGGCTCAGTTGGTTAGAGTGCATGTTCAGAAAAACAAGGTTGCTGGTTTGATTGCCGAATAGGACAGTGGGCTGCAACTGTGACCCCCCCAACCCCCACCTGGCAACTAGATTGAAAACAACCACTTGACTTGGAGCTGATGGGTTCTGGGGAAAAACAGTTACCAAATAAAAAAAAGTTAAAAAAAAAAAAAAAAAAGTAAATCTCCAAATAAATAAATCTCCAAATAATACTATAATAAAGCTCCAAATAAATAATTTTAAAAATCAGATAATTTGTGCTGTGCAGAGCATTAAGAGGATGTTGTGATTAAAAAATGACCTGGTGGCCCAGGAAAACCTGGGGGTGAGGGAGACAAGAGGTGTGATTGTGTGTGTGAAAATTAAGTCATGATAGCAATGACAAAAAAGAGCACGCCATGCAAACATGGGGGAATATCTCATGCTATGAATACAGCCAGGGCAAAGGCCCAAAGGTGCAAGTTTTCAGATGACATCAGAGTTAGAAATTGGTCATGCTATGCAGAGCTTTGTAGATGAGTAATAATCATACACACTGAAAAATTTCACGTCACCTAAAATGTGAAATCTGAATGCCTTTCCACCATAAAAAGGTAAAATATGCCTGATTATTTGATAAGACTCAAGATAAAACTATCTTTGCTCATATAAAAATATTTTTTCTCATCAATTATGGGCCCTATTTACATCTTGAACTTCACCTTCAGCCTTGCTAATTCCAGCCACATGGTCTTTCTGTCCCTTGAACACATCAAGCTCAATTATACCTGAAAGCTTCTTTCTTTTTGTACCTGCTTTCCCTCTGCCTGGAAAGCTCTGGTCCCAACTTAGCTCGCTCTTTCCTATCATTCAGGTCTCAGCTCAAACATTACTGTCCAGATCACTCTGATTAGGCGGTGCTCCCTAGGCCACTTCTGGTCTTATTTTTCTTCTTCTTTTTTTTTTTTTTTTAGATTTTATTGGGGAATTGGGGGAGGGAAACAGCGTTGGGGAATCGGGGAAGGGGAACAGACAAGTTGCTGTCTTTTTGTTCTTCAGTTTAGTTGCCAGTTTAGTTGCGGAGGATGTTGCTTCACTGCTGGTATCGTCATTGCGCTCTTCCCGGATGAGGCAGATCGGTCGCTGGCCTCTGGATGTCGCTCACCGCGGCTATTGGCAGCTCATTCTTGGCTGCCAGCCGCTCACGCTGGCTGCGGGCCGCTCACTGTAGCCTATGGCAGCCCACTGCAGCAGGGGCTGCAGCCCACACCATCACCGGGGCTCGCACAGCCCAGCTCCAGGTGGAGCCGTTGTTAGCTGTAGAGGGCAGTGTCACTGGCCCTCATGTGGGATCCGAACCGGGGCCGCTGGCATCCCAAAACCAGCGCTTAACCAATGCGCCACTCGGCCGGCCCTTATTTTTCTTCTTTAATTATCTTATCACTAACAGAATTTATCTTATCCATATATATTTTTGACATTTAAAATTTTTTAATTGTGGTAAAATATACAACACAAAATTTACCATCCTAACCATTTTTACGTGTATACAGTTCTGTGGCATTAAGTACATTCACACTGTTGTACAACCAATCTCCAGTACAATTTTCATCTTGCAAAACTGAAACTCCACCCATTAAATAACTCCCCATTCTGTCCTCCCCAGAGTCCCTGACAACCACCATTCCACTTTCTGTCTCTATTAATTTGACTATTACAGAAACCTCACATGGAGGAATCATATAATATTTGTCTTTTTTTGTGATTGGCTTATCTTACTTATCATGTCTTCAAGGTTCAACCATGTAGTAGTTATGTCAGAACTTCCTTTTAAAGGCTGAATAATATTCCACTGTACAATATACATATTTCTGTGTAACTATTATTAATAGACCACATTTTGTATATCCCTTCATCCACAATGGACACACTCAGGTTGCTTCTACCTTTTTGCTATTATGACTAACACAGCTCTAAACATGGTGTACAAATACCTCTTTGAGATCCTGTTTGCAATACCCAGGTGAAAGTGGTGATCATATGGTAATTCTGTTTTTAATTTTTTGATAACCACCATACTATTTTCCGTAGCAGCTGCACCATTTTACATTCACACCAACAATGGAAAAGTGTTCCAATTTCTCTGCATCCTCAGCCCTTGTTATTTTCTGGGGTTTTTTTGTTTTGTTTTGTTTATATAGCCATCCTAATGGATGTGAGGTAGTGGTTACCTATATGTATTTTCAAACTTGTTTGTTGCCTTCTTTTCTTCATCCCCCAGAATGTAAGCGCCACAAGAGTAGGAACCTTGTCTGTTTTGTTTATCATAAACACTGAGCACCTAGCACATCTAGAATACCTGGCACACAGTAGGTACTCAATAATATTTGTCAAATGAAAAATTACCTACTTAATCTTATAACTCAAGCTCAAGTATTTTCTATATTACTTACATACTCTGTTCATTTAGAGAAGTCTTTTGGTAGCTACCAAACTGACTTCTTAGATGAGAAATTTTAAGGACTGAAAGTATGTTGTATAGAAAAATGTCATGTTCCCACAACAAAGAACAGGGCACTTCACAAATTCAGTTTCCAGAATATAATGCGGGGTCCTTACCAGCAGTCCTGGGCCCGTCATAAGCACCTGCTTCTTCACCATCTCTAAATATCTTCAGGGTTGGGTAGCCACTGACTCCATACTTATTACACGTGTTTGTGTTGGCTGTACAATCAACCTAAAGATTAAAATATACAAAGCATTTGTTCTCCAAATGCCGGTTGTAGGCTTTTCCTATACTCCCAAAATATTAGGATTGGTCAAGTCATAAAAGGATCAAGCAATTCTTGGCATACATGCCACAAAACATCTCAGATTTTCAAGGCAGACAGGTGCTGGGCTAGCTACATCAGAACCATTGAGGAAATCTTTAAAATTTAGATTCTTGGGCCTCAAACAAAATGCACAAATGACAATTTAAATTCTGCCCTTGGTGTCTCTATCCTCTAAAGCAGTCTCTGCCTAGGAACATGGGAGGGATAAATCACTTAAATTAGTACCAGTGGCTTACTTTGATGATTACCATCAAGGGAATACATGGATAGGTGTACATACTATTTAGCAGGGATGGAGTATAATTTGATCTGGCAAATCATCTAGAGTTATTGGCAAAGGTACTAATACTTGAATGTGCTCCCTGAGCTAGTATGAATCTGGGTTAAACTACAACATGATGTCTAGTGAGACTTATCAGGAAGAAGGAAAATAATTTCCATCTATTTAGCCACTTACTCCAAACTAGGCAGTGCTATAGGCACTTTGTACATATTACCTCATTTAATCTTCACAAGATTCTGAGATATAATCTCAATACTTTAACATAAATTAAAATTCAGAAAAACAATGTATCTATAGAAACACAGGCTATAGCAATAAGAGACAGGAATTAATTCAACACTGGCCTCTTTTTTTTCTATGGCAAGCTGCCATAAAAACATTAGGATTAAAAGCAGTTTCCAAAACAGTCCTATATATGTATGAACTATTTATTTGAGACTGGCTGAGATGTGAGCATTTAGTATATGTGCTGCCAAAGTGAGCACGAGATGTAAGCTTTTAGACAGGAACAAATATGGGTTTAATACAAAATAATGGCAAAATTCTGAAAGCATTACTTTGACTGTAAAAGCACACACCAAGTTTACAGTTCACTGGTTAATTACATACTTATCAACATCCTCATGTCATTTTCCTATTCCCACCATTATGATTATCATATGGTAGTTTAGGGAACTCATTTACTCAATGATAATTTTCCTCTAACCTTGAATACTGTACTTGTAACTTTCCCTATTTGCCTCTTAAATTTACCATGTTTTACTTGTTTCTTACACAAATAATTCCCTTTTAATCTTTCAAAACCATAATTGATACAATAGTCAGTTGTGTATTTGCCCAGAAACTAGTGTTCTCTCTTCTTAGCACCGTAAGAGTAAATATTAATTTTACAAATACCTATAGAAAATACCTCATTTCCTTTAATGAAGAATCCACCGATACTCACCTTTGCTAATGGGACTATTCCTTTTAATCTGGTAGCTGCAGCTTCATACTCAGGGGCAAGCCTCTTGCAGTGACCACACCTATACAGATATATTTAAAAAAAAAAAAAAAAAAGCCAAATTCTCAGTTTAATCCTACAAATTTGTTAACTTTATTTTTCTAGGAAGAATCTCAAACTACAATACTGCTTTTGAACTAGTAGCTGCTTCCAAAAGCAAAAACACCACCTGAACAACATCCACTATTGATAGAGAGGGTAAACCAAAGCTCTCAGACAGAAGTACTATCTGTGGCCTAAGGTTGCCTCTGTAGGACTGGCTCAGTCCAGAACAGCATCTATTTTTCTCAAATTAAAAGTACAATTAAGTCCTGAAAGCTGTAGTTAAAATTATACTCCACAGGGCCGGCCTAGTGGCGTGGTGGTTAAGCACTGGTTTGGGAAGCCAGCGGCCCTGGTTCAGGTCCCATATATGAGGGCCAGTGACACTGCCCTCAAAAAAAAGAAAAAAAAAAAGTATACTCCACATTAAAGAGGAAAAGGGCTCAAGCCCTTTTAAGTAATTAATGAGGATAAAATGAAGGACAAGATAGCAACAATCCCATTCCTTGTGGCATTTCCCAAAGGAAAGTATCTGTACATTTTTTCCTTAAGAAAACAGCTACTCTCTTTGACCAGAAGCAGTTTGAGGGAGTTGCGGAATGAGGCCCAGAAGGCATTCATTTGTTATAAATACTCTAGCAGCTCATTGGACGCTTTTTTCCTCTCAACCAAGTTTCAACGCGGCATTTGAATGACATGGCGGTAAGCATGAATTTTACAGCTACACAGTTCACCTGGCTATGAGAACTCATGAGAATAAAACATCATGTCAATTAGAATATTTTCCCAGAGGGCAATCAGAAGCACCTGTTCCTCTGCCCGAAAGTGCTAACAGTCCTATAGGCACACAGCGTATGCAACGAGGGAAGGGGGCACATGCTCCTCAGCATAGAGTTAGCACCAGCTGTGCATCATCTCTACAAAAGCCAATGGGTTGCAGAGGGATCACTCTGAGAGAGTGAGTAGTTCTGTAACCTCCCCACCGACAGCAAAAATAGAAATTAGAAAACCGAAGGAAGGGAAACACAGAAGAAACTTGAGCTGATATATTTCATAGCCAACAATCTCAAAGTTTATTTTATTAAGTGATGAATGAAGAAACAACTTGGAAACATTTGCCTCTAAAACTTGTTTAAAACAAGACTATAAGAGCTTACTTATAGTCTTCAAGGTCTTTAGGAGTCCTATTCAAAAATCATCATTAGAAAGTTTAAATGAAAAAAAAAAGTGACATTTTAAAAAGAATGTAATATATTAGCTGTTGCTTAGGGTCACATACATATTTACTAAAGGTATAAGAGGACCAAATGGTAAATACCAAATTCAGGATGGAGGAGTACATAAGATGGGGAAGTGGTACACAGGCTTCAACTTTTACTTTTTAGACTGGGTGGTGAATAAATGGCATTTCTTATACTATTATACTATAGATACACATTTTACCATGTCTGAAATTGGGATGTGTCTTGCAATCATGTAATAGTTTCAATGGTAGCATTTCTTTCTTTGTGAGACATAAAATAATGGTTCCTCTCACAATCAGTGGCATCTTAGATGTGTTTGAAATGGTATTGTTCATTATATTCTCTATATTCCTTTACTATTGCACAAGAAATTAAAAATGTTTGTACTTGGGTTGTAACAAAGGTACACAAATTACAATCAATTTAATGAAATAACCAATTTATCAGAGAAATCCAGGTTTTGGGGAACATAATAAGGGTTCAAAAGTTAAGAAGAGAATGTATGTTAAAGGGAGTAAGAATTGGATCTGCGCTTTTAAGAACTGAAGGCTTCAGACAGGACAACGTAGGGTATTTTAGATAAGGGGAATAGTAAAGCAAAGGTAAAATTACTAGTGAGAATGACACATGCAGAGAACTGTGAAGGGCTTTTTCTGGTGGTTAAGAGATAATAAATATGTTATGTGTATTAAGACTACATTAATCAGCAATATATTGGACTGACAGAAAAGGGGAAAGCAGAGATAAGAATAATGCCACCTAGAAGATAATATATTTCCCATGGCAGATAATGAAGGCTTGGACCACAGTGGCAGCAATGAGAATAAAGAACAAATTAGAAGAGAGATTTCTGTTGAACACGTAGTAATTCTCAAGAAAGCTGAGGCAACAGATTTAAGAACAGTTTCACCTCATCTTAAAGCATTTGAAGAGAAAAAACAGTATAAAATAATTAGGCCAGACCAGTAGGTCTCAACCCGGATGCATATAAAAAAAGATCATGGACCATTAAATAAACAAATACACGCCTTGGCCCCACTGGGACTTACGGAAAGATTGATTTCTCCAGGAACTCGGGAGGGAACCAGGATGTAGAGGTGGAGGACTGTGTGCAAATGGCAAGGCTGGGGCTGAAAACCACTGTCCTAAACATTTGCAGTATCCATAAAGGTTAACAAATGCCCTCATGGAAAACCTGTTTAACGAGTTCCAATGAGGCTGGAGGAGGTGGTCCTCTTCAAACTCACCAGGAATGGGAACTCAGGTGAAGTTTGAAGGTGATCAAGATTAATCACTACTTCTTTCACCTACTCCTAAACAATACGAAAACACAAATAATCCCACCCATCTTCAGGGATGACACTTAGCAGTTAATAATGAATCCCATCATACATTCACCCAACAATCATCCATCATCACTTCATGCCCTGCCCCATGCCAAAGGGTATTTTAATGTTTTAGCCTCTGACAGAAAAATTGATGAGTCCTTTCCCTATAGAAAACCAAGTCTGGCAGGGGTGAGACAGTATTATTGGGTCGCAGAAGAGAAGAGGGAGCAAACAGTTTGTTGTTCAAGGGAAGAAGAAGTAACATTTGAGCTAATTTTTTAAAAGAAGATCAACTGAGGGGAAGATGTGAGTACAGGTGCAGGAATTCCATGTAAAGAAATCAGCACGTAGGGCCAGCCAAGTGGCTCAGCTGGTTAAAAGCTCACTCTAGAGTGCGAGCTCTGAGCAACAGGGTTGCGGGTTGGATTCCGGGCCTGAGATGAGCAGCCGCTGAGCTGCCAACAGGTGGCAGGATGGCTCAGTCAAAAAAAAAACAAAAAAGAAATCACCATGTATAAAAATAAATATTAAATATTCAATTTTATACTATCCACATAGTCTTTTCCTATACTCTAGAAACAATGTATATCAAGTGGCATTATTTAATACTACTGTCATAGGCAGGTAGGGCACGAATTTATAACATGAGTAGATGTTAAGGACTTAAAACTTACTTAACTGGTATCAATACATTTTGAGAAATTATCACAAACATTTAACTAGTGCAATTTATTCCCCCAGAGAAATTCGGATACTCTCATTTTTACAAATAAGAGATTAACTCCATAATGGAAACATTAGTTTACAAAGTCAACTGAAATCTTTCACTTTCACTTGTAAAATGAAAGTGGAAAAATACCCTAAAGCAAACAAAAAAACTTGCTCAAAATAGGTTCCTTTTACTCTTAATAAGGATTCTTTAACTGTTCCTAAATTGTGAGCTAGTACTCCTGATTTGTACAAAGGAATGCAGCAGTCAGAAAACATCTCCAGCTGAAGTATTAATAAACAAAAATAATTGAATATGAAGAAATAAGGACATTATCAACAGGAGGCTTCCTTGATTTCAAATTACTCATTCAGAAAGCTGATCCCTCTTGTCGGCATTGTGGAGAATGACCTTACCTTCGAGACCAATTAAAAGCAGATACTATAGCAGAGATCCACTCAATGTTGGGGATACTTTAGCATGATGGGATATGTAGTTCTTAGGGAAGCACATGCAAGAATTTAAAGTAGAAAAGAACACCTTCAACCCCCCCCCAAAAAAAAAAATCTGCTTTAAACTAATAGTGTAATGGCCCACAATTCTCCAGCAATTCACTTCATGCTGACTCCTGTAGTCACTGAAACACCACCGAGTTTTGACACAACTCCAAACAGCATTCTAATTACAGTGACACCCCCTTAAAGTTATCAGCATGGTTATATGATCATGAAGAATTGTTTCTACGAGATAATGTAAGTCTAAGGATGTATAAAGAAGAATTGTTTCTACGAGATAATGTAAGTCTAAGGATGTATAAAGACCACCCATGACATGAAATTAGTACTGCCAGTTAACCACAGGGATGCCCTGCATACAAAATCGCTGAAAACAAAATCTGCTGCTAGCACATCTTTCTAGTTCAGGTGGTCTTCACTATAGGGCTTCTAGTGTAACCCTCTACAAATCAGTTGAGCCCCTGCAGTGAAGACCAGAGTTAGAAGCAAGTGAAAGTTATACACTTTGTTTTACTGATACTTTTGAATACATAGTTTTTTTAAATTATGGGTAATTGTGGCGGGGTAGAAAAATTAGGTACTGTTAATTAGCATGGATATGCTACTGAGTTATCCCAGGAGTTAAGATAATCATTGTTTGCTGTGGTAAAGACTTGCTGTGGTAAAGGTTTAAATACAAAAATAACACTCAGGTTTACTGGGCCAGAAATCATATTTGCTTCCCACCCCCCTCCCCCCAGCTTTTTATTTCGAGTTAGTTCTATCCTAAGGAATTTACACACCTGTTCAGTTAACTCACCCTTAAGTGGAGATTTCTCCAACACTGGTTACTTTCTCGTTGGTTTATTTTTTGGCATTTTTTTTTCAAAAATCCCAATTAAAACGGACAATTTATACAGATTCAGACGGAATTACTCTTGTTCTATTGTACTTTCTGTCTGACAGGACTCCTACGGTGCTGGGAAGTAAGTGATTAACTTAATGGAGAAAGTGTGCACCATGCAATGGACAAACTAATCTCCAGTCCCAGGAAAGCACTTAAGACCATTCTGCAGCCACTGAGTGACCTTGGCTAGAAACCAATGGCTGCGGAGCGTGGGGCAAGAAAGGAAGTACCCTGGGAGCTCAGGACCTCTGCACTGGTGAAACGTTAGCTTCCAATATAAGGCCTTGGGATGCCTTGTCCTTAGCATAGAGAACATTAACACTGACTCACCCAGAAACTGCAAAGATACCAATTGAAGGATGGTAAAGCTGGTGGTTAAACCCTCTGCAAATAGGAAGTGCCGCAAGAGTACGAAGGTAAGGATGTGACCCTGAGTGAGAGGGGCTTTCTTCGGGTTTTCCTTCTCGGGTCTCGCCCTTCAGGCGATCAGCACCCACTTCTCCGCTCTCGACGAGGGAGCTCGGCTTCCTCGCGTTGGGAGATTTGCCGGCTGCAGCCGGGCCCGCTGCAATGGTGGAGGGCCCAGCGCTGCGTAGGCCCAACGGTCCCCGCACCTTCGCCCCCAGCCCCGCGCAGCCCAGCCCAGCCCTCCCTTCCCCGCCCCGGCTCAGTGGCCTCACCAGGGGGCGAAGAACTCAACAAGCATAAGGCCCGCAGAGCCCGTGTCGGAGATGCGACTCTCGAAGTTGTCGTCCGTGAGTTCCAGCACGTCGGAGGCAGCCGCAAGGCGGGCGGTGGCGAGAATGAGCGCCACGCCGGGGAACAGCACTAGGCTGCAGAGGCGCATGGCGGCGAGGTGAGGTCGGGGCGGCCAGGAGGGTCGGGGCTCGGCGGGGACTGCGGAAGCCGGGCCGGCGACCACGCAGCCTCTGCTCGCGCTCACGCGTCTAGCCCAGGCGGACCTGCAGCCGGAGGCCCCAACCCCCCAGCCGGGTTCGGGCCGCAGTGTGGCAGCCTCCGATTGGCTGCGCGGTGCCTGCGTCGGGCGGGCGGGACCTGCTGGTAACCGCCGAGTTGCCGGAGCGTAGGGCGGGGCGGAGGAAGTGAGCCCCGGGGTTACGGGACTGGGAGGGGGCCTGGGCCGGGGGCGAGCCGAAACCGGGGAGCGGGCGGGGCGGAGCTGGAAACGGGGCGCCGTGAGGCGGGCAGGCGACCCTGAGCTCCTTTTGCTCAGCGGGCGCCAGAGCCCCAGGCGGAGTGAAGTCAGAGCTGAGTGGGCGGAAGAGAGCCTGGGCTGCGGTGAGGCCCGC
Source organism: Aselliscus stoliczkanus (assembly GCA_033961575.1). Lineage (NCBI taxonomy): Eukaryota > Metazoa > Chordata > Mammalia > Chiroptera > Hipposideridae > Aselliscus > Aselliscus stoliczkanus. The sequence continues at coordinate 97,900,834 of CM066732.1, read as the reverse complement.
AAGCGGGGATTGAGAGAAGGAGCTGGCGTCGCAGGGAGCGTTGGGACGGGACACACTTTTAAAATGTCAGGCTGCTGTTGCATTTTGTCCAGTGCCTGTTAACTTGGTGTATCTTTCGGAGGCAGCCCCAAGCCCTCCCACTGCCCCACCTCATTGCCTTATTCCGTCAAGTCCAGGTGGTGCCCGCATTCCTCTTTGTCCAGCCCTGGAACCCCTGCTCTCGTGGCTACTACTATTTAATTAGAAATGCTGTCACATAAGTGAAGGTGCCTGGCCCCTTAGTGAACTCAGCAATATTCTCTTACAACTCCTATCGCCTTTTGTTTCAAAAAACCTTGAGACTTGGTACAATGTGTCTGTTTGTCTTCTTCAGGGGTAGTGGGAAAAAAGGAAGACAAACTTCTAATCGTTGGTGCAACTCCAAGAATGAAATGATACTTGATTCTTACTATTTTTCTGTTTTTTTTTTTTAACAGACATGGCCACTTACCACCCAGCAGGACACATGCAACTGCCCCGAGCGGATGCCATTCGTTCTCGGCTCATTGATACTTTCTCTCTCATTGAGCATCTGCAAGGCTTGAGCCAAGCTGTGCCAAGGCACACTATGCGAGAAATACTTGGTCAGAAGTTCTGTTTCTTTACTAGGAGAAACTTGAGACTCCCATCCACGCTCTTCAAACAGAAGGAAGCAGAGAGACAATTTTGATAGCTTTATTTTTATTTTTGGAGGGCAGTGTTACTGGCCCTCATATGTGGGACCCGAACCGGGGACGCTGGCTTCCTAAGCCAGCGCTTAACCACCGCGCCACTCGGCCGGCCCCCAGGGAGACAATTTTAAGGGTGGAAAATTCAAGGGAGATTCATTTGGTTGCTAGATTGGAAGTTAAACAAATTTGATAAGGGCTTTATTAATAAAACTCTTAGAATCCAGGATCTAGAACCCATGTCACTCACTTTTTAGGCCTAGGATAGCTACTAACCCTAGCTGACTTAGAAGTTTCTACCAAAGACACTTAAAACTTTGAGGGTTGAACCCGTTGCCTTTATTCTTGAGCATGGACAGTGTTGATCATAAGCATTACATTAGTTCTTGCTCCAAACTAATATTAGTTGCTGTGAGAAGGAGCAGCAAGGCAAGCAAGCTGCACTAGGGGGCTCATTATGTAACCAGTATCCCTGCCCCCAATCCCTCCTGCTCTGAATATTTCCCCCAAACTTCTCTTTATATTTACCTACTGCCCCTTTTTTATTTTTGGTGTAGATCCTTCCCATCAGAAGAAACTTATGTTGGGAGATCAACACCAGCTTGTGCGCTTCTCCATAAAGCCTCGTCATGTAGAGCATATTACACATGGCCAGAGACTGATGAGCAGTCTTCGAGTGCGCTGCAGTCGTAGGCCACCTCTTTCTTTGTGGGCTGGATGGGTCCTTGAGTGTATCCTTTAATGCCATTCATTTTTATCCCATAGCTTTACTGTCTCTCGCCTCATCATCTGCCTAATGACTTATTTTCCCCTTTCCAAACTCCATTTTCTTTTCATTCTCACTGGTTCTGTTCTTGCCTCTATTATTTCACCTGCGTGAATCAGATCTCCATTCTGTATTTTTCCTTAAGAGAAGACAGGTCCTCTCTTCACAAACTTCATCATCTTCCTCATCTTTTTGAATACAATTGTACTTATGGTTGAAATAGGTGAGAACTGACATTGAATGAAAGAGGAAGTGGGTGGAACTCATTTTTCCTTTAAATTCATCATTTTATATTTTGGGGGCCGGCCGAGTGGTGTGGTAGTTAAGTGCTGGCTTAGGAAGCCAGCGGCCCCGGTTCGGTCCCACATAAGAGGGCCAGTGACACTTCCCTCAAAAAAAAAAAAAATATATATATATACATATATATATATATATATATTTTTTTTTTTTTGAATGTTATTTGAATTGTGATGGGCATGATTATATTAAGTCTCCTGGAGTAGGATTTGTGCAACTGTTAAGATCTAGAAACATTTTGAAGGGCTCTCGAGAGTGTAGTAGATATAGGTAGTCTAGACGCTTACAGGTAGGGTGTAAGGTGTAAGGTAAGACTCATAAGGAACTGGAAGTGGGAAGACTAGTTATATTTCTTGTGTCAGTTTAGTCTAAATTTGTTTGAATTAACTTTTTCTGTTAGAGATATTAGTGGCTATCAGTGAGTGATCCAATATTTACATTTTTACAGGTATGTTTAGAAAGGTTATTTAAATACAAATAAGAAAGCTCACAAAGTATGTAAAGTTAGATACAACTAAGATATTAGATGAGCCAAAAAATGACTTAAAAGCATGACTCTAAAACCAATTATAAATTATATGAAATCTATTAATAATAAAATAAATCTGGAGAATCAATGAGCTCATTTGATTATCATCTCAAACAAACTGCTCAGAAGGGATAAAGAACATAAAAGTACTCACTTCCGTGTTTTGGGGAAGTTTCCCACTTTAAAACAGTCTTCTAATGCAATTAAGTCAAAGATATTTATTTATTTTATTTTTTGAGGGCAGTGTCACTGGCCCTCATATGTGGGACCCGAACCGGGGCCGCTGGCCTCCCAAACCAGCACTCAAACACTGCGCCACTCAGCCGGCCCAAGTCAAAGATATTTAAATATACCACAATAATTGATGTCATTGACCCACTACAGTATACTATATATATATATTTTTTTTTTTTTTTTTTTTTGAGGGCAGTATCACCGGCCCTCATATGTGGGACCGAACCGGGGCCGCTGGCTTCCTAGGCCAGCGCTTAACCACCACGCCACTCGGCCAGCCCAAAACTGTATTTTTTTTTTCTTTTTTTTTTTTTTTTTTAGGGCAGTGTCACTGGCCCTCATATGTGGGACCGAACCCGGGCCGCTGGCTTCCCAGGCCAGCGCTTAACCACCGCGCCACTCGGCCGGCCCAAGTCAAAGATATTTAAATATACCACAATAATTGATGTCATTGACCCACTACAGTATACTATATATTTTGAAGTGTTCTATTTCCTCTGCATATGGGGAGGACTTTTGAAGTAAGTCACCCACATTTCCTATTTCTTATATAATAACTGGCATGTATCCACCTTGTGGGATTAAGGGAATAGTCCTAAGCCTTGGAATAAAATAAATAGCAGTAAATGTACAAGACCCTGGATCTAATGGAAAAATCAAAATAGAGGGCCGGCCGAGTGGTGCATTGGTTAAGAGCTGGTTTTGGGATGCCAGTGGCCCCGGTTCGAATCCCACATATGAGGCCAGTGACACTGCCTTCTACAGCTTACAACAGCTCCACCTGGAGCTGGGCTGTGCAAGCCCCAGTGACGGTGTAGGCTGCAGCCCCTGCTGCCGTGGGCTGCCATAAGCTACAGTGAGTGGCCAGCAACCACCACGCCACTTGGCTGGCCCATAGTTGCTTATTTTTATAATTTTCATATTTTGTTTCTAAATGAAGAGAGAAAGAAAAGAAAGATCTAGCTCATTTGCAAGCCTTTCTCTGAAAATAACATGTTGAAGTGTGTATAGTCCTTATTTCTAACAAAAAAACTGAGTATAACATTACAATTTTTTTTTTCACGTCAGATCGGTAATGTGTCAATGTCGTAACAAGGTTTGAGGGAAGAACATCTCACACACACTTATGAACTCTGAAAGGATCATTACAATTTTTTCTATTTATTTTTTAGGTTCTAGAGCTATCCTGATGTGTTATATAAAATTTTTGATCAGATGAATGCAATTTATATAATCTAATGAAAATCATCTTGACATAAACTTGCAGAATTATTTTTATGCTCTTCATGAAGTTGTATTTCTTTTTTTTTATTTTTTTTATTTATTGAGGGCAGTGTCACTAGACCTCACATGCAGGACCCAAACCGGGGCCACTGGCTTCCCAAGCCAGCACTTAACCACTGCGCCACTCGGCCAGCCTATGAAATTGTATTTCAATATCATTGTTCCTTAATTCTGTTATGGATATAATGAGCCAAACTGTTACTAAAAACAATAACAATTTAAAATCTGTGTCAAAAATCTACACAGCAGCTTGTGTTATTCAGAGTGATTGAGTACATCCCTCTGCTATTAACTACCAAGCATATCAGTCCTAGTGCATTTGTAGTCTCCTAGAATATTCTTTTTCGAAGGGAAATATATTTTTAGCTTTAAAAAAAAAGAAAAATATTTTATTGGGGAATTGGGGAAGGGGATCAATGTTGGGGAATTGGGGAAGAGGAACACCCAAGTTGTTGACTTCAACCTTTGTGGAGGGCACAGTTAGCTCAGCTCCAAGTCCAGTTGCCATCTGGCTACCGATTGGCAGCCTGTGGCTGCTCAGCTCAAGGTACCATGTTCAATCTTAGTTGCAGGTGGGCATAACCCACCATCCTATTTGGGAGTCGAACTGGAAATCTTGTTAGGAGCACATGATCTCACCAGCTGAGCCATCCTGCCGCGTATTGGCAGCTCAGCAGTGGCAGCTCAGCTCGGGTGCTGCTCCCTGGCCTATGTGGGAATCGAACCGGCGACCCCGTTGTTCAGAGCTTGCGTCCTTTTTTTTTTTTTTTGAGGGCAGTGTCACTGGCCCTCATATGTGGGATCTGAACCGGGGCCGCTGGCATCCCAAGCCAGCTCTCAACCACTGCGCCACTTGGCCGGCCCATGAGCTTGCGTCTTAACCAAATGAGCTACTCAACCAGTCTGACATTTTTAGCTTTTAAACCTAGTTTGATCTCAATGGCTTTTTCAATAACATAGTATACATCCATTAAATATATGAAAGAGCTGAAGAGGGTTGAAAGAGGAAGGCAATGAGTTAAGGAATACCAATTAGCAAATAATAGGGTTCTAGAGAGGAAGTGTAGCACTCAATTTGCTTTGCAGAACAAAATCAATTTGAGACATAGAAGAAAGGAAAAGTTTTAAAAGCTAACAAATAAATAACCAAATGATATCTTATTATAACTCCATGTGCCCCATGAATCTGGCTTCTTGTTTCTACATCACTTATAAAGCACTTTACATATCATGGCCCTGCATTTTCATTCTATTCCCAAGGCCCATTGCTTCTTTGTGAGGTTTGGGACTGGGCAACAGTACAGCAGCCAGGGCTGGTGGTAGTTAAGAAAGAGATCAACCTCTTGTGTCATTGTGACCCCAGAGTGGGAAGGCACTGACTTATAGCTATCAGACATATGCAGGAAAGATGAGTCATAGCTATTTTTCATGTTTGATTCTGTCCTCCCCTGTATTTCACAGGTTGAAGCAACAACAATATTAGAGAAACTCAAAGAAAAATGGAATAGCAGTGAGCACAATTGTAGTTTATAACAATATGTAATCATTGTCTATTGTTCATTTTCCCACTTCCTTACCTTTTATGCATCCTTTGCTGTACTCTCACAGAATTGCTCGAATCCTCAAATGTCAAACTGTTGCCACTGAAGCTGACTCTGGAGGTGGCAGCTTGGTTCATCTTGCTTATTTTCATCTTGGAAATCCTTCTTATGTGGCTATCCAGCTTTTTCCTCTTCTGGAAGAATGCCTGGAATGTCTTTGACTTTGTTGTCACCATATTGGTAAGGATACATATCCTTAGGATTAGTTTAGTGGGCTGAGGAATGTGCCTAGGTGAATCAAAATGACAAGAAAAGTTAAGATAATTAGATCATAGGAAAAAACAAATAGAAATGTACCTAACTTCCTTATTTTGTTTTGTTTTGTTTTCCTTCTAAAACAAAGTCAATCATTGCAGGAGTTGTTCGTATTAATCACAACAAAAACATCTACCAGTTATTAAGCACTTACTAAGTGCCAGGCACTATTCTAAGTGTTTTACATGTATTTTCTCATTTGAACTCCACAACAATCCAATGAGACAGACACTATATTTACCCCCTTATTTTTATGTCTGAGCAAGTTGAAGTACAGTTTAAGTTATTTAGTATAGAAAGGCTGAAATAGGAAACAATCCCCAGAGAATGTTATTAAAGGGATAATGCCTAAGGAAGTATGAAGAAGATGAGATAAAGGAGAGGCAACTGTGTGGGTGCTTTTACTCATAATCTGTGTGTTTCCCACAGTCCCTGCTTCCTGAGGTTGTGGTGCTGGTAGGGGTAACAAGCCAGTCTGTCTGGCTCCAGTTGCTGAGGATCTGCCGGGTGCTAAGGTCTCTCAAACTCTTTGCACGATTCCGTCAAATTCGAGTCATTATTTTGGCTCTGGTCAGGGCTCTCAAGGTGATTTGACTATAGCAGCTAAATCAGGTGGGCAAGGTGGATAAATATGGGGGTTTAACGTGAAAGAAGTCTGGGTAGGTCAAAGAAGGCAATGAAACGCACTGTGATTTGTTACTGGATAAGAAAGGGCTGGGATCCAATTGCTGGGGTCTAGAGATGACTGGGCTCTGGACGGGAAGTGAGGGTTTGGTGGGGGATTGCCAGGGTGGGCTTGACTGGGCTGAGATCAGGCTAGTCTGGCCCAGCTCTGACTTGAGGTCATGGCCTCTAGAGCATGGCCTTCCTCTTGTTGTTGCTGATTATCTTCTTCTACATTTTTGCTGTGGCCGGTGTCTACTTCTTCGAGGGCTACACCCGTTCAACTCGCCAGGACCTGAAGTACCACGTGTTCTTCTCGTAGGCCGGGCTGGGGGAAACCTGGGTGGGGGGAAAGAATGTGGGCAAGAGACTGGGAAGCTAGTCCAAATTTAGTCTATTGTAAGAAATTGGAATATAACACAGTAGGGAGAGAAAGCAAAGGAATAGTGAGTGGTATTTGCTCTGATTTTGAGAATTGGGCAGCTAGTTCCACAGTTGCTCTGGGTTTTGCAAATTCAACCATCTTTTAATAGCAATATCAGTGAGTAAGCCTTAGTTTCTATGCCTCAGTTACCTCTTTTGAAAAATAGGAATGAGAGTGTATGATAAATGAGGTAATGCATTTAAGCACTTAGCACAGTATTTAACACATTGTAAGTGATAATAAATGTTACTCTGACTCTCAAACGTAGTCGTTGGTTTTATCCTAATCTCTAGGTATGGGGAATACACTTATACACACCTATATTCATTCAAAAGTAAAATCCCTATAAGGTCTTTATCTAGAGAACACTGATTACTAGTAGACAGTCAATTTGGATTTAGAGGTAATAATGTTATTTATGAATTAGAATCCAATCTTGTCAGCACTTCTCAGGTTTCTAGTAGACAGTAGTTTTGTAAGAGTATTGAATTAGGAAGGTCTTAGAATTCACCTTATTTAGGTCCTGATGTTTTCAACAAATTGTATGTGGAGGACTAAGAAGGAAAGAAGGAAAATTTAGATACCTTCCTGAGACTTTTTGTGATATATGCATTATCATTCATTATTTAGGATCACATATTTATGTCACAAATCTATCCATTTATGTTACTATCAGTTCATACCAATGAACTAAATAGGAATGATGTTTGCTAAACTTGTAAGTGATCTTCTGTTAGGTGAAGTCCTAGGACAGCGGAGAATGAATTTACGAATATGATATGTAGTTGGTCATTCATTCAATTTTTGAAAATTCAGCTAGTACCTATTTATTGAGTAACTACTATGCCCCAGGTACTAATAGAATAATAAGTGAAATTCATACATTATTCATGATAAAGGAAAGCCTAATAAAACAACATCAAACTGAAGAATGATTAGCTAAAAAAATTGAGTATGGTAGAAAAATAGCCAGAGTCAGAGCAAAGGAAGAAATGCTCTTCTGTGTGAGAATGGAAAAAAAAAAAAGAGTGGGAATGATATTGTTTCTGAACGGTTTAGATCTCTGTTCTATCTCTACACACACACCTCCTCCTCCTTTAGGGACCTACTGAATTCCCTGGTGACCGTGTTCATCCTCTTCACCATGGATCACTGGTACGCACTGCTTCAGGACACCTGGAAGGTGCCTGAAGTCAGCCGCACCTTCAGCAGCATCTATGTCATCCTTTCGTTGTTACTTGGTTCCATAATCTTTCGAAATATCATAGTAGCCATGATGGGTAAGCATAGAAGTGAAACTTCATGGGGTTAGGAAGATATGATAGCGAAAGCTAGTATTGATGGATTATGGATAAAGAGAACCTGATATAGGAGGAAGGCTTGGGGCCTGTGATGGATATTTCACTTGGTTTCTCCCCCACCCAAGCCCTCTCCCCATGTCTAGTCACTACCATTTCCCAACTCCTAATGGCCCTTTGGGGCAGTTACTAACTTCCAGAGTATCAGGAATGAGCTGAGTGAGGAGATGACACACCTGGAGGTTCAGTACAAAGCCGACATGTTCAAGCGACAGATTATCCAGAGGTCTGCTTCCCCATTGGCAAACCCAACTTCAGTTCTCCAGGGTTTCCTGACTGCCTTCCCTATTTCTGTTCCTTAGCCTTGACCCTATTTTCCCCTTTATGGCAGAAGGTGTGCCCCAGGGTTAGACTTCCCCAGCTCTACAGTATTGCCTGATTCTTTTATCCACTGTGGGGGCTTCCCTACTCCTTTTCACCCCTTTACTAAAATTTGTGCTTGCTCCATTTCCTTCACTTTATGACCTGAATTATTTTTGTTTTCCCTTACTATACTCCTGCTTCAGCAAAACTTCCTTCACTCTTTTGTGTTTTTTGTTTTGCAGGAGACAAAACCCACCCCCTGAGGCAGTGAGGTCAAGCTTTAGCAAAATGGATACCAGGTCAGGAGTGTGTGTGTAAACCGGCATGAATACACATGAAGGAGGAGAGGGTAGAAAATCAAAGATGCATATTGGCTTTGAGAGAGAATTCATTCATTCAGTAACTATTGTACTGGGTTGAATGGTAACCCTCCCCCACTCCTCAAAGATAAGTCCATGTCCTTACCACGAGAACCTGTGAACATGTCATTATTTGAAAAAGGGTCTTTGCAGGGCCTGCCAAGTGGTGCGTTGGTTAAGAGCTGGCTTGGGACGCCAGCGGCCCCACCGTTCAGATCGCACGTATGAGGGCCAGCAACACTGCCCTCTAAAGCTAAGATGGTGAACAACAGCTCCACCTGGAACTGGGCTGCTGTGAGTCCCCGGGACGGCATAGCTGCAGCCCCTGCTGCAGTGGGCTGCCATGGGCTACAGTGAGCGGCTGGCAGCCAGCGTCAGTGGCTGGCAGCTTGTGTGAGCTGCCAGGAGCCGCTGTGAACGGCCGTTCAGAGGCTGGTGACCAATCCGCCTCACCCGAGAAGAGCGTAGTGACGATACCAACATGGGCCAGTGAAGCAATGTCCTCCACAACTAGACTAAGGAACAGAAGGGCAGCGACTTGTCTGTTCCTTTTCCCGGTTCCCCAACACTGTTCCCCTCCCCGAAGTCCCCAATAAAATCTTAAAAAAGAAAAAAAGAAAAAGCATCTTTGCAGATGCAATTAAGTTTAAGGATGTTGAGATGTGATCATCCTAGATTATCCAGTTTGGCCCTAAATCCATTGACAAGGGTCCTAAAGAGACAGGAAAGAAAAAGACATAGACATAGAAAATAGACGGAGATGCAAAGGTGGAGATAGAGATGGGAGTGATACAAACAAGCCAAAGGAATGCCAGGCAACTGACTGTCAGAGCTAGAAGAAGCAAGGGGCTTTCTCCCGTAGAGCTTCCAGAGGCAGTATGGCCCTGCCAATACCTTGATTTCAGACTCTGAATTCCAGAATTGTGTGAGAAGACGTTTCTGCTGTTTTAAACTACCAAGTTTGTGGTAATTTGGTACAGCAGTCACAGGAGATTAATATATATGCCTTCTATGAAATAGATACTATTCTAGACCCTGTTCAGCAATGGACAAGAAAGAAGGAGAAATAAGAAATTCATTTATCCATTCAACAAATAACTATTAAATACTTAGATGCTTGGGATATATTATCAGTGAACAAAATAAACAATAATGCCTGCTCTCATGAAGCTTACATACTAGTAAGGGGAAGAGACAATAAACAATGAACATATTAAATAACTATATTATATGTTAAAATATGACCAACATTATGAAAGATAAAAATTAGGACAGGTTAATGGGGACTGGAGTACAGGATGGGGGTTGCATATGGGTTGTAATCTTTAAAAAGGTGGTCAGGGTGGCCTCCACTGAAAAGGCAACATTTGAGAAAAGACTTGGAGTAGGTGAGGGGATTATTATGTGGATATCCATGGGAAGAGTGTTATAGGCAGAGGGACAGCTAGTACAAAGATCCTAAGCCAGAAGCATGCCTGATGTGTCTGAGAAACAGCAAGGAAGCCACTGAGACTGGAGCAAAGTGAGCAGGGGGGAGAATGATAAGAGGTGAGATCAGAGAGATAACAGGGACCTGATCCTGTAGGGCTGTGGGGGCCATTACAGGGACTTAAGCTTTGAGTGAAATGGGGAACAGAGCAGAGCAATAACAAGAAATGACTTACATTTAGGAAGGTTTACCCTGGCTGCTGTATTGATGATAGACTGTAGAAGGAGCAGTGAGATGAGTTGGGAGGCTATGCTGCTCTCCAGGCAAGAGGTGATGATGGTTCAGACAAAAATGGTGCCAGTAAGAAAAAGATATACTTTGAAAGTAGAGTCAACAGAATTTCTTGAGAATTGGATGTGGGGTATGAAAGAAGAGTTAAGCATGACTCCAAAGTTTTGGCCTGAGCAACGCAGGATAGATTAGCTGAGATGGAGAAAGCTGTGGGTGGAAGAGGTTCGGTGGGCAAAGAGTTCAGTTTTAGTTGAATTTGAGATGTCCACTAGACATTCAAGTGGTGATATGTGAGTAAAAGTTGGATATACAAGTCTGGATTGAGACGGGAGGTCTGGACCAGAGGTGTAAGTTTGCAATTAGTAGGCATTTAAACTCAAATGAGATCACCCAAGGAGTGACTGTAGATGCAGAAGATAAAAAAAATAAAAAACAAAAAAAACAAGAGCTGAGCCTGGGGCGCCCTCTACTATTAAGAAATGGAATCATGGGGGCAAAGGCTACAGTTATGTTGAAATAGGCATAGGGCCATGGAGTAGGGAGCTAAAACTTGGCAAAATAAGGCGGAGTGTGGAATGTGGAAGCCTGAGTAACAGCACAGAAGCTAGGTGGTGAGGAGCACTAATAAGGATATAGCTCATGGGGTCATTGAGGTTGGAGGTGCTTATGCTCAGATTTGGGGCTTGTATATACAATTATTTCAATATACAATGAGCAGTTTGGCCCTCATTGCCTTAAGCCTCAGTTTTAGGGAATGGCCAGGGCCAGGGCCAGAATAATGAAAGAGCTAACCACATCTCAAAAATGTATTTGAAGCAATAAAATTTCTCTTTCACTTACAGAGATACCAGTCAACAAGGGGAATCTTCGGACTTATCAGAAGCTTTTCAAGAAGAATCTGAACACAGTGTCTCTGAAGAGAGATCAGGAGCATCTGAATCAAAAACAGAAGAGCCCTTGCCAAAAAAGAAAAAGTCTTCATCTTTCTCCCTTTCCTCTTCTGAATCCAGATATTTTGACTCTACTGGTAAGCACAGGGTTTTCTTCCATTTGAAATTCAGACTCCTCTTTTCTAGGAGATATCCCAATTTTAATAGGACCTCGCCCATTATATCTATTTCCCAGCTTTCTCCACCAGTCTGATTTTCTGGCCTTGGGCCGGCCAAGTGGCGCGGTGGTTAAGCGCTGGCCTTGGAAGCCAGCGGCCCCAGTTCGGGTCCCACATATGAGGGCCAGTGACACTGCCCTCAAAACAAAACAAGAAAAAAAAAAACCCACTGATTTTCTGGCCTTTTACTTTCTTTATGCTTCTTCATTTCCCCTGTACTACTTCACTTTGGATAAGAGTGGATGTGGCTGTCTCTGCTTTTTGTGAAGTGTCCTCTTGGGCTGGCCGAGTGGCTCAGTTGATTAAGAGCTTGCTCAAAGTGCAAGCTGAGCTCTGAGCAACAGCAGTTTGATGCCCAGCCAGAGCTGAGCTGCCAACAGGTGGCAGGATGGCTCAGCTAAAAAAAAAAAAAAAAGTGTCCTCTTGATGATGCACTCTTTTCCCCCACTGCTTCCTAGCTTCCTATTTCCTCTTTTCATTCCTGCTTCCCCACCCCGCTCCGCGCGCACGCGTGCACACACACACACACCCTATAAGATTTATCAACTCCTCCAACTTCCACAAATCTATATATGTTTTTAAGAAGAATTCCTCCATCCAGGTCAGTTGGACTGGGAGACTCACGTACACCAGAATCTGCCAGGACTAATGGACATGGATCAGGATGAACGTGTTGTTTGGCCTAGAGATTCACTCTTCCGATATTTTGAGTTGCTAGAAAAGCTTCAGTATAACCTAGAGGAGCGTAAGCGGTTGCAAGAGTTTGCAGGTATGGATTTAGGGCAGTCATGGGGACCGGGAGTTAAGTACATTGGAGCAGCACCTATAATGGGATAAGGAGGAGGGTGTCCACTAGTGTGGCATCTCAGCCTCTGAATTTCCATCTCGCAACTAAAAAAAAGGCAACTCCTTGGTTTGACACGTCACATTCTGGGCATACGTCTTGATTTTTTCTAACCTAGAGGGAACCTGGCAATTTTGCTTTTTCAGTAGGGGACACATAAATCCTTTTAGGTCTGAGAGCATGTTTTCCGAATGGAGAGTGTTCCAGTTGTTGGGAATTAAGAGAAGGTGGGCTCTTGTTCAATTTGGGCGGCCTTCCTTCTTTTATATGTGTTTTTTCTCTTTGAAGGCCACATTTCAGACCTGAACATTTGGGCCTCAGGCTCAAGATTTGGGGCTTGTATAATATATACAATGACTGGTAGCTATGGGGATTAGACAGTGAGCAGAAAGCCCACAAATGTCCATGGCCCCCAACCCCCAAAGGAGATTTATGAATTATAGACTTCTCTTCCTTTCAGTACCTTCTAGTGTCAGCCTAGGCAGAAAGAAGTATGTGATTTAAATAGTAGAGTTTGAGTTAAGTGGAGAACTACCTGGTCAAAATTATTTTCCCTAAGTTTCTCACTTGAAATTTCAGCTCTTGGATATTAATTTGGATTAATAAATTTTCCCTCTAAAAATAAAAACTGGGAGAATTAGGAGCCCTTTTTTACAGTTTAATATGGATTAGTGTTATCTTCCTCATACCTGGTTAAAATCGACTCAATGTGAAAATAACCAGTTAGGGGAGTCCTCTTTGTGTGTGGTGGGCACAGAATGAGGAGTTTATAACATCGGAACGTGGAAGTTTGAGCAGGATGTCAAAGTTATTTGTCAAAGCATACATTTGCCTACTTCAAAGTGTAACCTAAGGTTAATCCTGCTCTTTCCAGTTATCCTCAGTTCTGTCTTTTCACTTGTTCTCTGGAGAGAACAGGGTAAAAGAGAGCAGGTTGCAATGCAGCTTCTTTAGTACTGGTTCATTCATCTATGGCAAAGAGTACATAAAATTTAAAAAATTTTATTTTTCAGTTATAGTTGACATATAACACATGGCTTAAAGTAAAGTTTGGCAAAAATTTGTGGGGGGCCCCAGAACAGCGGGGTCTTCACCAAACATTTGTTTGTTCTCAATATTCTTGGCTGTCCAGCCTCATAGCGTCCTCCTGTACAGTACAGGCACTGATGAACTTTGAAGACAAGTAAAGCCAATGAGGGATGGCTTCGATATCTTCGGCAGAGATAACGAGGGAAGGAGTTGGAAATGGAGAATTCAAAGTATAAATGTCCAATAAATACTGCTGGTAATTGCTCAGTGGCCTGTCTCTGAAACATGGGGGATATTGGAAGGTATAAGGTCAAGAGAAAAACTTAGTTTATATGCCAGTGGGGCCCGTGGTCCTTGGCTTTCTACCCTTTCCACAGCTGCTCAGGCTGACTCTTTCCTTGACTTTGTAGCTATAGATCCCACTCTTCCTGCAACCTCTACTTCCTGACTGAGTCCTAATTTCTTCCTCTCTTCCTCTCTCTCTCTCTCTCTCTCTCTCTCTCTCTCTGTCTCTGCAACTCTCTCTCCCTCTCCCTCTCTCCCTTTCCCTCTCCCCCTCCCCCTCCCTCCGCCTCTCACCCTGGTAGGTACAGGCCTCTCTGGTTGGGGTAATTGGGGTAGGGAGACCCTAAGAGCTGTTAGTGTAACTGAGAACTACGGTTTCCATTTCCTACTCTATGAACATTCTCCTGTGCACCATTAACTTTAATCAAACATCATTTTCACCTATTTCTGGGCCAAAAGAGAGTCCCTTATTTCCTTGCCATTGCTCAGGACAGTGATTCCACCCTGTAGGAGTGTTCAAATCAGTAAGTGTCTCATAGATTTTTAGCATTAGAAGGGACCTCAGATTTAATCTCTCTCCCATCAAAACAGGGACACCTTTTATTTATTTTTATTTTATTTTATTTATTTATTTTTTTTTTTTGAGAGCAGTGTCACTGGCCCTCATATGTGGGACCCGAACCAGGGCCGCTGGCTTCCCAAGCCAGCGCCTAACCACCACGCCACTCAGCCGGCCCAAGGGACACCTTTTAGAACATCACGAAAAAGGGGATTATCAAGCTGATGCTTAATGTTTTTCTAGTTACTGGGGATTTACTTACCATTATTGGATGACTTAAGTCTTTAGAAATGTTCATTATTAAAAATTTTATCATTTTTTGAGTGCTTCACTCATACATATGCTCATACATAAAAAACACTGAATTTTACAATTTGAAATAGTGAAATTTATGTTATGCAGTTTATATCTCAATTTTTTAAATGAAGTAAAGATTCTCTAAAACCAAAACCCAACATTATGTTTCAAGGAAAAGCATTGTTGTCATTTCCCCATGAACTTAGGAACAAAACAACAAAAAAAATGTTTTTAAAAAATGTCAATATATAATATTGTATTAAATATCCTATCATAAATATGGCATACACATTTGGAAAGAAGAGCTAAAACTACTATTTTCCGACAAAATTTTATACCTAGAAACTCCAAAGAAATCAACTAAAGTTAGAGATAACAAAGGATTTCCATAAAGTATAAATAGAAGAGAAGAGGGCTGAAGACAGATGCCTGGGTAACAGGGACATTTAAGGGATGGGTGGAGGGAGAGGAGCCAACAAAGAAGCCTGAGAGGGAAGAGCTGAAGAGACAGGAGGATAATTATTCTACGAGTAATGTTATTAGAGCCAAGATAGAAATTCAAGAAAGAAATGGTCCAGGAAGGTCTAGATTGGAGCATCCATTGAACCCAGCATTCAGAATACAATAATCATAATAAAACAGAGTAAGGAAGCATTGTTTAGTAAATCTTATACGTATACACTACCCGCAAAGTAGATGCTCTTTGAATAGGTTTGCTCAAAGTGTAAACTGAGGACTGATAGAATTGGCTTCCTTTGGTAACTTACAGAAGTGCAGAATTTCAGATCCCATCCTCAGGCCTATTGAATCTGGTGTTACTTATGCACATTAAAGTTTCAAACTGCTTTATAGGTATTTTCGATGATTGATTCCCTCTTGGCTTTCTATAGCTGAACTTCTCAAATGAATGGTCTATGCATGCTGCCTCATTTTTTAACACCTTCCTTAATGAAAACTATCTGGTTTCAAAGCTACTGGAATGGAAGTTTGTTCAACAAATATTTGTTGTATTCCTATGTTCCAAACATTGTTCTAAGCCTTGGGATACATCAATGAATGAACAAGACAGAAATTCCTGCCATTCTAACTAGTTTGTCAAAAAAGCACCAAATAATAAATAACTTCCATGAAGACAGTAATTTTACTGCTGCTCATTTACCCCCCCTTCCCCCCCAAATTGTCTTTCCAGTAGCCCAGGGCCATGTGAAATAAATGCTCAAAAACAAAACCAAGGGCTGGCTGAGTGACTCAGTTGGTTAAGAGCTTGCTCAAGAGTGTGAGCTGAGCTCTGAGCAACAGCAGTTCGATGCCCAGCTCGAGCTGAGCTGCCGTTGAGCTGCCAACAGGTGGCAGGATGGCTCCGCTAACACCCCCCCGCCCCCAAAAAACAAAAACAAAAATGAAAAACAAAAACAAAACATTTTCTGACTAAATACAAATATTCTGAGGTCTAAGGATCAAGCCACTGGCAATGAATCCATTACTCCTCTAGCTTTTTTTTTTTTTTTTTTTTTAAATTGGGGAACAGCCATGGTCATTGGTTACACATTGCTTTCATGCTACATGGCATAGTTAACTCTTTTAGGAAGGGTGCAGCCCATAGTGGCCCATGCAGGGATCAAACTGGCAACGTTTTTGTTATCAGCACCACGCTCTAACCAACTGAGCTAAGTGGTCACTCCCTTTAGCTTCCGTTTTATCCTTGCCCTGAGTGTCCTTGCTCTAGTTCTCAACACTATTCTTAAGTCAAGGAACAGATTCAAGCTCTACACCAGGTAATACTGAGGGTTCCTCAGGAGCATTTTGGAAGTGATGTTAGGATTAGATATTGTTGTGATATAACTAAATTTTTTCACATAAGATTTATATTAAGCTTTATTTTGGAACATAGTTTCCCCTTTCATCTCCAATTATTACTTACATCTTCAAATACCATCCTGGAGCTTCAAGCAGTGTGTTCCCAGTTTGAAGCAAAAAAAAAAAAAAAGTATTTGTTTTATTACATCACAAAGTATGTAAAAATAATGTAAGACGAGAAGAGAAATTTTATAATTACAATACAGCGTCTACCTACAATATTGCCCTAATAACTTATTTTTGAATGTTCAACATTGCTTACTGGTTATGAATCTATATTAATTTTTCTTTGTTATAATTTGTTCATATATTATCACTATTCTTTAATAAAAAAATTTTATGTTTTAAATGTTAAAAAAGTTTGTTTATTTATTTTATTTCCAAAGCTTTAAAACTTCAGGGATCCTTGTGTCTCAAAATCTTATTTCTTGAGACTAGACCACTAACGTGCAAAAATGGATTCAGTTATCATGTTTCCTTAGTCTCCTCTGGTTGTAACAGTTGCCTTAGTCTTTCCTTAGTTTTCATAACCTTGATATGTTTGAAAGGTTCTGGTCAGGTGTTTTGAAGAATGTGCCTCAGTTTGGGTTCATCTAATGTTTTCTGTGACTATATTGAGATTATGAATTTTTAGAAGAATACCATGAAGTGAAGTGCTCTTCTCAGCACATTCTATCAGTAAGTACAAGATAGTGATATATCTTATAACTGGGGATGTTAACCTTGATTCCTTAGTTAATGATGCCAGCCAGCAAAGTCAACTATTTTTCCCCTTTATAATTAATAAATACATGGGAGGAGATACTGTGAGTTTGTGCAAATATCTTCTTTCTCCTTAAACTTTCCCCCACTAATTTTAGCATTCATTGGTGGATCTTGTTTGTAGTAATTACTGCTGTGGTGTTATATTTCTCTCATTCCTCCCACATTTATTAATTGGAATTCTTTTGTGAAGAATTTTCCCCTCTCTGACGTGAATATTTTAAATCTTTGAGTGGAAGCAGCAAATTCATCCCCATGGTAGAGTTCTTAGCTCTTATAATATAGGCCAGGAATGTATGGGGTAGAATTAATTAATTTATTTAACAAATCCTTTGTTTAATATTATGTGCCAGTAACTGTGTTAGGCACTTGGGGTACAACCATGTGTAGCCTCTGCTTGAGAGCTTACAGTCTAGTCTGGTGTAAGATGATACTTATGCTTCTGTATTGAAAACTAGACAGATTCTGCTAAGTAGCATGTGACCCCACAAAAGCTTTTGTAGGACCAAATAAAAATACTTATCTGACTGACTTATCTCCCTATTTTTCATCCTCCCTTCAATAAGGACAAACTGAACCTCTGCCCTCAATGTCTATGTCTGTCTTCCAACACCTCTAACCAGAGGTCTTCACTGCTTTACTTTCTCCTCTCAACTTCCCACAAGTTTCTCTTGTTGGCCAAGCGTAACATGGAACCATACAGGGAGGGGAATCCTGGGAAATTCATTCCAGTTTAGCTAAACCGTCAAAGTTAAAAACCACCACAATGCATTTTGACTGTTGCACCTTCATTGAAATGTTCTCCTCCTTTGGCTTCATGACACATGCTCTTTAAGTATTCCATTGGATTGTTTCCCTTCTACTTGTTTTGCTAGCCATCTTCTTCCCATGTTTTGAATGTGAAGTTCTCAGCCATTTTTGTTTCATACTCAACAAACTCGCTCTAACTGGTTTCATCCACTTGTGTGGTTTTAACTATCTGTACATTAATGACTTCCAATTCCATATTCAGCCCAGATGTCTCTTAGAAACTCTAGGGAAAATATTCAGTTATCTGTCCTCAGGCACTTCTTTTGTAATATGTCCAAAATGCAACTCATTACTATTCCTTGAAACCTACTATTCCTCTTCTAATCCCAGTGAGGATTGACAAGTAATTTCCCTGGGTTGGGAGAATCCTCAGTCATCCCTTTATCTCCTCCCTACTTAACTAGTTTCTTTTTTTTTTTTCTGAAGGCCTTTAACTGAAGACACTGCTTCTTGTATCAATTTTTGTATTGATTAAGATTCTTTTAGTTACAAAAACAAAAACTCATCTTGAGCTAGTCAGTAGCAGTAACATTTAGTAGATCTATACAAGTGCTTGGTACATCATAGGCACTTTATAATACAAGGGAATAAACATAATTGGATGAATGGGTAATATTTATTTTACATTGAGTGAATTACAGAAATTTCTGCTGATTATAGAACTAATAGATGATAGAATAGGAACCTAGACTTCAGAAGTCTAACATCAAAATGCAAATGTAATTTAAAAGTGTCTTGGGCTGGCCGAGTGGCGTGGTGGTTAAGAGCTGGCTTGGGATGTCAGCGGCCCCGGTTTGGGTCCCACATATGGGGGCCAGTGACACTGTCCTCAAAAAAATAAAAAAATATAAAAATAACAGTGTCTTAATCAGGAGAGTCAAAAGCTATACTGGGCCAGCTGAGTGGCCCAGTTGGTTAAGAGCGCATGCTCTGAGCAACAGGGTGGCTGGTTCAATTCCCACATGGGCCAGTGAGCTGCACCCGAGCTGAGCTGCTGTTGAGCTGCCAACAGGTGGCAGGATGACGTGCTCCTAATACAAGGGTTGCTGTCAACTCCCGCATGGGATGGTGGGCTACATCCACCTGCAACTAAGATTGAACACGGCACCTTGAGCTGAGTGGCCGCCAGCTGCCGAAGAGCGGCCGGATGACGACTGGACTTGAAGCTGAGCTAGCTGTGTCCTCCACAGCTAAGATTGAAGGACAATAATTTGGCTATTTCCATTCCCCAATTTCCCAAGACTATTCACCTTCCCCAATTCCTCAATAAAAAAATCTAAAAAAAAAAAGAGCTATACTGCAAGAACAAATTAACCCCAAAACCTCAGTGATTAACAGAAGAAAGGTTTATTTCTCATTCATGAAGATGCAGTAATAGTTGGGCAACTCTTCAAGGCAACTAGTGTCAATTGCTATTATTCTCAGTAGTTATATTCTATAAAGTTTCTGCAAACACTGAGTTAGCAAATACTGAACTGTTGCTCCTAGAGGAAATACAGGCTTAGGTTCCTGCGGGCCTCTGGTTACAACATTTTCATCAACCAGTGGATACATAACCTTTTTTTATGTATTATGTTTTCTGTAAGGTGTTTGTATTTGAAGACACCTTGTTTACTATATGTTGTTGATTCATTAGCATTGGACCCCTCTGTCAAGAGCACCATAACTCATGCCTGAATGAAGCTTATCTAACACGTTTATTTCCTCCCCGAGGCACATCACAGCCTTCCTGTGCTTATGAACACTAGAAAGCACTTTAGCACTAAGCATGGGACCATTTTAAACAGTGAAATCACCAACCAATGACATATAAATGTGAAAATTGTGGCACTAACCAGACAGTGAAAAGGACACTTAAAAAGGGGGTTTATCACCTGGTTCAACCTCAGCTGGGAACATGCACATGGAGAGACTCCAATTTTTCACCACTCACTCTACACATCTCTGTGGATAATTGTGAACATGACATAAGCACTGATTTTTTTGGTCACAAGTTGTAGTGAGTGGTAAATTCACAAATACAAAACTCACAAATAATGAGACTCAATTGTAAATGCTGTGTGATAATTTAGAGCTTCAGGCTACTTCGCCTTGTGACACTGCCATCTCATGCAGTTTCTAGGTTACTTCAACAGGGATGAGATGGCTGGAGGGTCATTCACTAGCTCTTAAATTCTTTGGTAATTCACTATCCATTGGCTGGAATTAATCACTTAATCCCACCTAACTGCAAGAGATCTGGGAAATGCAGAGAATGCTTGGATATCTAGTGAGCAACATGTATTTTAGTTATAAAAGGCAATCTGAAAAGGGAGAAAAATTATTGTACTGTACAAAGGGAAGAATCTGTTCTTGTCAGACAGAAAGTGCCCTATGGGAGGTTTGGGGGAGTGAGGACGTTTCAGATGTCTTATCTCCTTTGGCTCCTCCCAGGTGTCTTTATTAAAAATCGCCAGATCACAGAGCATTCCAATCATCCCACCAACATTATCCATTTCACTTTGGCAAGACACATGATTAATTTCTTGTTCTAGACCCCTGTAATTTCAGTGTATTGGTCCTGTTTTTCTCTCTTTTCATTTGATCATCGTAGATTGGCACTTGTCTCACTCTTGTGGAACCTTACCAGACTATAAGCAGTGACCCACTTATGCTGAATAGCCTGATATATTTGCTATAAATGCAGAGCACTTCATCCTCAGCTGGCACACAGTCTGAATCTTTGGCAACAACAGGTTTGCTTAACCAACTTCTTGCTACATCATCACGTGGACTGCAAGGAATTTCCCATCCAGGGATGAGGAGAGTCCTCATTGTCCTTCTCTCCGCTTGACTCAGCTAATTCCACTTGTTCTAAAGGTCTCTCACTCAAGACACTACTTCGTGGTAACAATTTCTTTATTAATTAGGATCCTTTAGTTTCAAATAAAATAATTTGTATTGAACTAGTTTAATAATAGTAGTAGTAGTAACATTCAATGCATGTTTATTTTGAGCCTTTTTTTTTTTTTTTTGAGGGCAGTGTCACTGGCCCTCACATATGGGACCGAACCTGGGCCGCTGGCTTCCCAAACCAGCATTTAACCACCGCGCCACTTGGCCAGCCCTAATGCATGTTTATTTTGGATCAGTGCCTGGCACATGATAGTGCTTACTCTGTTGAATGAATGCCAGACAGTATGCTGAGCACTTTAAATGCATTATCTACTATAACCCTCACCACAACTCTATACTAGAGAGTTTTTTACAGAAGAGAACACTGCGACACAGAAAGGGTTAGAAATGACCCAGGACACACAGCTAATAAATATGGGAGCCAGGATTTGAATACAGGCCATCTCATTTTTCTTTCTTTCTTTCTTTCTTTCTTTCTTTCTTTCTTTCTTTCTTTCTTTCTTTCTTTCTTTCTTTCTTTCTGCTACTGTATTAAGAAAAAAAGAGAATTTATTATAGGAGGGTTTTATAGAACCATGGGCAGAAATTCAAGTGGATTGCAGGACAGGCTGGAACCAGGAGCTAGCAAGCTGTTGGGAACCCAGGCCATAGTCTTCCTCTGATTATCCTCTCTACTTTTCAGACTAGATGTATCTTTGATGGACAAAGGGAAAATATTGGTAATGTGATGCAACAGATCATTTCACTGGTCTCAAGTTTTGACTTGGAAAATGCCAGCACTGCCCTCAACTCTTTTTGTGGCCTGGGCCAATGCATTCCATTTTTGTGGGGAGTTATTTTCCTCATTTATAAAAAAGTTTTTACTGGAGGATGCATTGGGTCCCTTGCAGCTCTAAAATTCTGTGCTCCTAAGTGAATCTTCTAGAGCAGAAGTGCATTAATACTGGATTTGAAGGTGTGGGTTTGAAGAATAGAACAGAGGAGGGTTGTAAGGAAAGAGGCACTGAATAATAGTTTGAGTGGAGCCTCAGTGTTGAATTATAGAAATGGGGGATAGAAAAGATGACTCACCCTGACCAGACCAGACTGTTTTGATTGGGATTTCTCTGATCTGTGAGCAGTTTCTTTTCTCTCTCTCTCTCTCTCTTTCTCCACCCCTCCACGCTCCCACCCAAAATGTGTGTATAAGGGGGATAGCTCCCTTGCGCAGTGGTTTAATCTGATTTATCTCTTTTCTCAGCCCAGAATTTTCTATAGGGTCACAGTAAGAGAACCAGCAGGCAAACCTAAATATTTGAGTGGCCTAATGAGCGAGTCACAACTGACCGGGTCTGTTTCCTTACCCATAAGATGAGAGGCTTGGTCTATGTGACCTCTTAAGTCCTGCCCAGCTCTTAACATTTAGTGGCCCTGATTACTAAATCAAAAGGAGCTCTCTTCTTCCTGAATGCTCCATCCTTGGACCAGAACTTTACCTTCATTCCTCTTCTCTATCTACACCTAGCTGCCTAATTTCTTTCTCCTGGGCCCCCTTTCTTCCTCTATTCCCTCACATCCTACCTGTGCTTTTCAGCTCCTTTGTACTCTCTTTATTTTCTGATATTTTTCTGCAGAGCCCCAGATTACACCCTGGGTTCCAGTTCTCCATCTCTACATCTGTCTACCCTTCTTGGCATCCTGGTTCCCAACTGAAGCTATCCCCTTGGGTTCTTCCAAGGGCCCCCTGGGATCCCCTATCATTTGTCCCTCTCACAGAAGCACACCTTTCTCCAAAGCCAAAGGATCAGGTATTCTAGTGGCTCAGGTGACAAACCTGCTGTCAGGTTACAGATATTGTTTCCTGAAAGACCACACTACAGTGTCAGTGGAGGCTCAGGCTGCCGGCAGTGCCCTGCCCTTACCTGGCTATCCCATACAAGGTGAGAATAACCAGAATTCACCTCTAGTACCAGTGCTCACCTGGAAACATGGCTCTGAGCCTCTGGCCCCTACTGCTGCTGCTGTCCTGTGCAGGTGAGAGCAACAGTGAACAGGGCTGGGGATGAAGGGAGTGGTTGCTGGAAAGAGACTTTAAAATGTGGAGATGAACTGGTTAGGTAAAAGATAGAGGGGGAAAGAGGAGGGGCAGAGACTGGAGCTAAGGGAGAAAATGAGAGTTCAGGAAGCAGGCCGAGACTTAGTGTAGGCTGATGAAAGGGCCTTGGCTCCCCATCCCCTCACGTCATCTTTAGATCCAGGCCAGGACTGGGTTCCAGGGCAGGGATGTGTTTGGGTAGCAGGTTCCTTCCCTTCAGTGACCTCCGGTTTCTCTCCTTACAGTGACTCTGGCCCCTACTGGGCCTCAGTCCCTGGAGCCTGGTCTCTCCCTCCTGAAGTCATTGCTTTCTACTCTGGACCAGGCTCCCCAGGGGTCCCTCAGCCGCTCCCGGTTCTCTGCATTCCTGGCCAACATTTCTTCTAACTTTGAGCCTGGGAGAATGGGGGAGGGACCTGTGGGAGAGCCCCCCCCTCTCCAGCCCCCTGCCCTCCGGCTCCACGATTTCCTACTGACACTGAGAGGCAGCCCGGACTGGGAGCCAATGCTGGGGCTGCTAGGAGATGTGCTGGCGCTGCTGGGACAGGAGCAGACCCCCCGGGACTTCCTGGGGCACCAGGCAGGTGTGCTGGGTGGACTCGCAGAGGTGCTGCTGGGAGCCTTAGTTCCTGGGGGACCCCCTAGCCCTACCCGGCCCCCATGCGCCCGTGATGGTCCCCCTGACTGCGTCCTGGTGGCTGACTGGTTGCCTTCTCTGCTGCTGTTGTTAGAGGGCACACGCTGGCAGGCCTTGGTGCAGGTGCAGCCCAGTATGGACCCCACCAACATCACAGGCCTTGATGGGAGGGAGCCAGCTCCCCACTTTTTACAGGGTCTGTTGGCTTTGCTCACCCCAGTGGGGGAGCTGATCTCTGAGGAGGCTATTTGGGGAGGTCTGCTGCGCACAGTGGGGGCCCCCCTCTATGCTGCCTTCCAGGAGGGGCTGCTCCGTGTCACTGACTCCCTGCAGGATGAGGTCTTTTCCATTGTGGGGCAACCAGAGCCTGAAGCCAATGGGCAGTGCCAGGGAGGTGAGTGCTGCCTGGGTCAGGGCTGGGCTACCGCAAGGCAAGAAGGGGTGGGATTGGGGCAGTCCTCTTCTTTACTCTTTCCCTCCTAGGCAACCTACAGCAACTGCTCTTATGGTAAGTAACAGGAGAGGAGTTCTGGGGGATTGGGCCTGGGAAGTTGCTAGCTTCTAGACCAGAAGAGAACACTGATGGGAGGAGTGTGGTTTCGTGGTTTGGAGTGTGGCTGTTTGGGTTGGTGTCCCAGCTCTACTTCTTCCAACTACTGTGACCTTGTGCAGGTTACAGTCTCATTCTATGCCTTAGTTTCCCCAACTGTAAAATATGGCTAGCATTAGCTACTGCAGAGTTTTCGCAAGGGATTAAGTGAGTTGATACTGTATGTGTAAGCCACATAGAACTGTGCCTGGCACCTAGTGTTTCATAAATGTTAGCTAATAAACATAGGACGTAGAAAGAAAGGGCAAGACCAGATTCCTCCACTACTTACTATTTCACGACACCAGTGCGAGAGCACAGTTAGAGATATTCAGTTGCTGGGCAGATTTCCTGATGCAAGGTCTATGGAGGGTTGTGTTCAAACTACCTAAAAGCATATGAAGAAAGGAGGAAGAAGGAAGCCAGGTAGACAGAAGGGACTCCAATTGGGCTGCTCCTAGGTTATTTTGTGCCTTGGCAGGACAGACCTTGCTCCCTTTTCCACCACCCTAGCATTGAAACCAGTAACTCCTATACTCCCAGGGACCTCACTTTTGGAAAAGCCTATGCTTGCCGCCACCCCCTGCAGGGCTCTGGGCCAGGGTCAGACTCTTTAACTGGAGGAAACGCAAACTGACCAGATCCTGCCTGCTCCTCCCTCTGCACCCAGGGGCGTCCGGCACAACCTTTCCTGGGATGTCCAGGAGCTTGGCTTTCTGTCTGGATCACCACCCCCACCCCCTGCCCTCCTCCAATGCCTGAGCATGGGTGTGCCTCTGCCCAGAGCTTCCCAGCCCTCAGACCACATCAGCCCCCGCCAACGGCGAGCCATCTCTGTGGAGGCCCTCTGCGAGAACCACTCGGGCCCAGCACCACCCTACAGCATTTCCAACTTCTCCATTCACTTGCTCTGCCAGCTCACAAGGCCTGCCACCCCGCAGCCCCCTCCCAGCATCACTGCCATCTGCCAGACAGCCGTGTGGTATGCAGTCTCATGGGCGCCAGGTGCTCAGGGCTGGCTACAGGCCTGCCATGACCAATTTCCTGATCAGTTCTTGGAGGCAATCTGTGGCAACCTCACATTTTCAGACCTGTCTGGTCCCAACCGCCGCCTGATAAAGCGGCTCTGTGCTGGTCTGCTGCCCCCTACCAGCTGCCCTGAAGTCCTGCCCCCTGGTCCCGTCACCCCAGATATCTTCTGGGGCTGCTTCTTGGAGAATGAAACTTTGTGGGCCGAGCGGCTGTGTGGGAAGGC
Organism: Aselliscus stoliczkanus; assembly: GCA_033961575.1. Classification (NCBI taxonomy): domain Eukaryota; kingdom Metazoa; phylum Chordata; class Mammalia; order Chiroptera; family Hipposideridae; genus Aselliscus; species Aselliscus stoliczkanus. Next base: position 97,875,333 of record CM066732.1, on the reverse strand, counting down.
GAGTCTGCAGGCCGTGCCCCCCAGCAATCAGGCTTGGGTTCGGCATGTGTGCCAGGGCCCCACCCCAGATATCACTGCCTTCCCACCCTGTCACATTGGACCCTGTGGAGAACGCTGTCCAGATGGGGGCAATTTCCTGATGATGGTCTGTGCCAATGACACCATGTATGAATCCCTGGTGCCCTTCTGGCCCTGGCTAGCAGGCCAGTGCAGAATAAGTCGTGGGGGCAATGACACTTGCTTCCTAGACGGACTACTGGGCCCTCTTCTGCCCTCTCTGCCACCACTGGGACCATCCCCACTCTGCCTGGCCCCAGGCCCCTTCCTGCTTGGCATGCTATCCCAATTGCCACGCTGTCAGTCCTCTGTGCCCACCCTTGCCCACCCCACACGCCTACACTATCTCCTTCGCCTGCTGACCTTCGTCCTGGGTCCAGGGGCCGGAGGGACTGAAGCCCAGAGGATGCTGGGTCAGGCCCTGATGCTCTCCAGTCTCCCAGACAACTGCTCCTTCTGGGATGCCTTCCGCCCAGAGGGACGGCCCAGTTTGCTGCGGACTGTTGGGGAATACCTGGAACAAGAGGAGCAGCCGTCCTCACTGGACCTTGAACTTGCTGACGGCCCCAGCTCTGGGATAGGCAAGATGGAGCTTCTGGCCTGCTTCAGTGTGAGTGGTCTGCCAAAGTGAAAGCTCCTGGAACAGAGGGAAGGGCCTCCCGGGGAATCCTCTCATAATAAACAGCAGTGGTTTAAGCATACAGCTCTGGAGTCAGACAGCTTTGGGTTCACCTCTTAGTTCTGTGGTCAACCTTGGACAAGTTATTTAACTTCTTTGAGCAATATTTTTCTCCTTTATAACTGGGGGAGAATAATGGTGCTTATTACATGAGATAATACATGCTGTAGGCTTAGCACAGTGAATGATATGAAAATGTAATAAATGTTATCTCATTGTTCTTGCCGATTTTTTGACTCTCCCCCTCGCTGCTCCAGAAAATTAGAAGGTTCTAATTCTATCCTTAGAGAGTGAGAACTGGAGGCTGGCAAAATGTAGGAAGATAAGGCAGAAATGAGAACAATTCAGGCGGAGTATGAAGCAGAAGACTTGCATTCTAGGCTCAACTATGCCACAAATTAGTGTGCTCTTGGGCAAGTAATTTAATTTAGGTCTTCTGGGCCTCAGTTTCCTCTCTGTAGTGTGAAGGAGCTAGAATATGTAAATACCATAATTCATTCGTTGAGTGCCTGTTATGTGTAAGCACTTTGCTAGGTTCTGTAGGATATGTAAGATTCCTTACTCCATGTTAGGACCCATATTTCTCAAGCCCTGGGACCAGTGACGTGGGATTAGATAGGCCTGGAGTAATTTGGCTTCTGATCTACAAGCATTTATTGAGCCAACTATGGACCTGGCTTGGAAGAGGATATAGAATTTAGAGACATGGTCCCTGACCTAAAGAAGTTCAATATTTGAGTAGAAACACAGACCAACTTCAGATAAAGAACAAGCCTCCTAGCACGTAGAGTTGGAGTGCCTGAGGAAGCTACAGGAGGGACAGAGAAGATAGCTCTCTTGACCCCTGTCTGTCTCCCCACCAGCCTGTGCTATGGGATCTAGTCCAGAGGGAGAAGAGTGTTTGGGCCCTACAGATTCTAATGCAGGTAACAGGTGGAGGGGAACATGGGTGGATGAGGTGACAGCTGTGGCCTGAGGTCCCTGCTCAGTGAGGCCATACATACCGTGACTTCTTACTCCCAGGCATACCTGCACATGCCCCCAGAAAATCTCCAGCAACTGGTGCTTTCAGCAGAGAGGGAGGCCGCTCAGGGCTTCCTGACGCTCATGCACCGTTCCTGGGCCCAGCTGCAGGTGGGCATAGAGGGAGAGGGGAACAGGGTGGAGGGAGAAATCTAAGAACCAAGAGCACCTGGAACCTGGTGTATAGAGGCCTTGTCCCAGTGGAAGGAGGAACTCAAGAGAGGAGATCAAAGATACTTAGCATCTCCAGAGCCAGCATCCATTCCTGTGCCCCGACAGGTACCGCCATCTGAGGAGGAGGCCTTGGGTCGCCTGACAGCCTTGTTGCTCCAACGTTACCCACGCCTTACCTCCCAGCTCTTCATTGACTTGTCACCACTCATCCCCTTCTTGGCTGTCTCTGACCTGATGCGCTTCCCACCATCCCTCTTGGCCAATGACAGCGTGTAAGGACCTCACAACACTCCTCCTGACTTGTCAGGGTCAGGTCAACACCACTTGCCTAGAACACCTCTTCCTGACTTCCTCTCTATAAAACTAGGGAGAATCTCCTTTCTGTCCTTGACAATGGGGCTGCAGAGAACCAGGGGACAATTTGGAACAGGGCTGAGGGTTAAGACTCATTCCTTTTCTTAGCCTGGCTGTCATCCGGGATTACAGCCCAGAAATGAGGCCGGAACAGAAAGAGGCTCTGGCAAGGCGACTGCTAGCCCCTGAGCTGTTTGGAGAAGTGCCCGCCTGGCCACAGGAGCTTCTGTGGGCAGTGCTGCCTCTGCTCCCCTACCTTCCTCTAGAGAACTTTCTACAACTCAGCCCTCACCAGGTATGAGATTCATCTTTACTTGACGAGGATATCTTCTATTGGGGGGATGGGAGTCAGAGGCATGTCTCCTAGTGGGCCTCTCTCCACAAGTGTCCCACAGTGACCTGCAACACAAGCTGACCCTCCCCATCTCAGATCCAGGCCCTGGAGGATAGCTGGCCAGCAGCAGGTCTCGGGCCAGGACACGCCCGGCATGTGCTGCGCAGCCTGGTGAACCAGAGCGTCGAGGATGGAGAGGAACAGGTGCGCAGGTAAGTGGTTGAGGGATCAGTGATCCAGGCCACAGTGGGAGAGAGGCAGGTACAGCTGCCATGATGGGTTTGGGTCCTAGGAAGGAAAGGGCAAGAGAATAGACAGGGGTCCCAGGCAGTGTAGGGCTCTAGGAGAGGGGCCTATCTATGACACTCTCCAAGTTTTATGGGGTTTCCTAGTTTATTGGTTAGAGTGCCTACTCCACATGCCCACATGGTCCCTGCCTTAGTACCAGTCTCAGTGACCACATGAAGGCCACCTTCCTGCCCTCCTCAGGCTGGGGCCCCTCGCCTGTTTCCTGACCCCTGAGGAGCTGCAGAGCCTGGTACCGTTGAATGATCCCATGGGGCCGGTAGAACGGGGGCTGCTGGAATGTGCAGCCAATGGGACCATCAGCCCACAAGGACGGGTAAGCCCCTTGGCAGACTCCAGGATTTCCCTGGGTCTGTGTGGATGACTTGCCTAGTCATCTCAACCAAGCTTGAACACAGTGGTGCCATCCCTCCCTCGACCTCTGCCACCTCCATTCCAACTCCATGGCCATTCTTCTCTGTTACCACCTCTTCCTGACCCTACCCCATCCAGTCTGTGACACTCCAAACATCCCTTTTTGATGTCTCAAACCCAATCTGCTCCTATCCCATCCTTGGTTCTGAGCCCTAGTCCAGGCCCTGGAAAATCCAAATGTGGGATTGGATAGGAGATTTGAGGTTCACCTGTCTTTTCTCTTCAATCCCAAACCTTCTTTGGTTACAGGTGGCATATGAACTTATGGGGGTGTTGCGCTCATCTGGAGGAACTGTAATGAGTCCCCCGGAGCTGCGGGTCTGGGCTCCTCTCTTCCCTCAGCTGGGCCTCCGCTTCCTGCAGGAGCTGTCAGAGCCTCAGCTTAGAGCCATGCTTCCTGCCCTGCAGGGAACCAGTGTCACACCTGCCCAGGTGGGTCTCTCTTATTTCCTGGCATCCACCCTCTACCCCAGTCAAGAAACTTACATTCAGGGATACTGTCAGCCTCCCTGAAGCCTCCTATTTCTCTGTTCCAAGGAGGACTCTCTCATCCCCCTTCCTCAGATCAAAAAGAGCCAGGAGCCAGTCTGGTCACTGGGGGTGGTAGAGAGGGAGTTGGAAGTTTTGGAGGGCAGGTCGTAGGGCCCTCCTTGGGACCTGGCTGCAGGGACCTGTGAGCTGTTGTTTCCTGTCCCATCCCACTTTAGGCTGTCCTGCTGCTTGGACGGCTTCTTCCTAGGCACCAAGTAAGTAGCGGCAACTTCTCAACATCGCTCAGAGGTCTCTGTGCCCTTCCGCAGATTCCCACATCTGCCCCTTCCCCCCTTTCATCTCCTCTCATACCCACTGCCTGGCTACACTGTGATTGTTGTCTTCCCTACCCCCACCCCTCTTCAGACCTGTTGTCTCTCTTGCCCCCGCAGCTGTCCGTGGAGGAGCTCTGCTCCTTGCACTCTCTGCTGCCAGGCCTCAGCTCCCAGACACTCCAGGCCATCCCCAGGCGAGTTCTGGTTGAGGCCTGTTCCTGCTTGGCCCCTGAACTGTCACGCCTCTCAGCCTGCCAGACCGCAGCACTGCTGCAGACCTTTCGGGTATGAGAGTAGCAGGGAGGATGAGACAATCAGGGATGTGGGCTCTGGTTGGGAGGAGGGCATCTTCCCTGTGGCCAGGAAAGGCCTCTCACACCTCCCCACTTCCTTACATACACCCAATAACACACAGACACACATACACACAGACTACCAATTCTCATACAGGTGAAAGATGGAGTTAAAACTATGGGTATGAGGGCCGGTGCAGCTGTGTGCATCCCTGGTCAGGTATGTGTGGGGTCTCCCGACTAAGCTCCTCTCCATGCCCCAGAGCAGGTCCACCTGGCTGGTGCTGCCTCACACACTCCCCAGGTAGTGGTCCTGAGAGTGCAGGTTAGTTCTGTGCCCACAAAGACATCAGCAGCTCTCCCCGGTTCCAGATGTAGGACAGCAGGACCCACACTCTCCTACAATGTCCAAGTCAGAAGGATCTGAGTCTTCCAGGTCAACCACCCCACTTTCAGATAAAGAGCCCAAGGCTCAGAGAGGCTAAGGCACTTCAGTTCATCAGATGCCAGCTAGCAGCAACTCCTGACCATAATCGCCTTCAGTGTGAGGGCTCTCAGTGTACGTTGCTACAGTGGCACAAGCCCTTCCGCCCTTATCCAAGCTTTGGTCCCTTCCTGCCCCCGTGGTTCCTCTTCTTTGAGGGCTGAATTCAGACCCTCTCACCTGTCACTACACTGCTGCACCCATCCCCACTGGCAGCCCATCCCCACCACCTGGCCAGAATGCCTGCTTCCCCTGCTCCCACTAAAGTTGCTACAAGCGGACTCTGCTGCTCTTCTGGCTGACCGAAGGCGCTACCGGGACCTGCCCTGGTCTGAGCAGCAGGTAATTCTCCCCACTTAACCCACAACTCTCTTTTCTTAATCTGCAACACCTCTTCTGCCCGTGAGGCCCTAGATCTCGCACTTTATTACTAGTATCCCTTATAACGTGACTCCCTTTGCTCTTTCCTCTCCCTCCATTTCTCTGGCTGTCTGAGAGAGGAGTGGGCATTTGGGAGCGAAGGAGGCTGGTGGGGCCCACAGGGTCAGAGGCAGGACTGGGTCCAAGGCATCTTCAGTCCTCGGGCAACATCACTGCTGGGAAGCGGTTCCTCTTTCTTTCTCTTGTAGGCACAGTTTCTCTGGAAGAAGATGCAGGCGCCCAGCCACCTGACCCCCAGGAATCTACAGTGAGTAACTTGTGTTGAGCAGTGAGTTTACTTCAACCAACATTTTCTGAATGCTTAGCATGTGCCAGGCACCATGTGATATGCAGTGGGGGATATGGGGATGAATGATGCATGGTCCCAGCCTGTGGGAGTCCTCCTGGCCCCTCCTCTCCTCACCCCCTACCCTTCCACAGTATCACACCTATCCAACTAGATCTAAGGGATTCAAGAGACCTGAGTTCAGGTGCTGCCAGCCCTGTTACTTATTTGTGATCTTGGGCAAATCATTTAACTTTTCTAAGCTTCAGGGTTTTCTTCTCTAGAATGAGAATCAAAATGGTACCTACTTCATAGGTAGTTGTGAAGATTAAATGAGATGAGGCATGTAAGGTACTTAACACAGTGCCTGGCCTAGTGTAAGCTCCCAATAGATATTTGCTGTTATTAGTTTAATCCAAAGAGACTTCAGAGCCACTGTCAAGAAGGAATAAGTAGAAATAAGTATTACCTTAGCTACACCCACAGTAAAAGAACCATGGGCTTTAGAATCTAAAGACGTGGCTCCAGTCCCAGTTTACCACATGTCTGGGAGAATGATGTTGAAGACGTCACTAGGCTTCTGTCAATCTTTATTTTCTTCTCTGATAGATAGTGATGATGTTGTGGGGAGCCAGTGAGACTGTCTATGAAAAAACATTTTCCAAACTGTAAATTACCATAAATGAACACCTGTGCATGTGTTTAGAATGTTGGTATCCAGGAGCAGACAGGCTGTGGCATGTGTTGAATGAGCATCTACCCACTCACATACCCACAGGGCTCTGGGCACCCTGGCAGGGGGCATGTCTTGTAAGTTTCTGCAGCAGATCAACTCGATGGCAGACTTCCTTGAAGTGATGCACATGATCTATCAACTGCCCACTGGGGTTCGAGGGAGCCTGGTGAGAGGCATGCTTGGGCATTAGTGGGAGCAGGGAGGCACAGATCCCGGGTAGGGAACCCAGCTGCTATGCTCAGCTCTGTCTTGTTCCTGCTTCCCCACCCTGTCCCACAGAGGGCCTGTATGTGGACGGAGCTACAGCGGAGGATGACAATGCCAGAGCCAGAACTGGCCACCCTGGGACCAGAACTGAGTGGGCTAGACACCAAACTACTCCTGGACTCACCGTAAGTGTTACAACTGGAGATACTGGATCCTTAGAGAACTCACCCTGGAGTAGAAGATCTGTCCTTGGAACATGCCCTAGATGTGGTGGCTTTCTGCTTGATGATTCCTTGACATCAGTTATAGCCAGAAGCAAAGGGTTCTATTCAAAGTTGATCTGTATATAGGCTGGCTCCCAGAATATGGTCCCAGCTTGGGATAGCCGAGGGTGACAATGCTGTGATGTGGCCTGCCAAGCAATCTGAAAATAACCTAGGCTACATTAATAGAAACAGAATATCTGAAATGAAGGAAGCAATGGCCCAATTCTATCCCCAGAGGATTATAGTCTGCTTAGGGCTCTGTGTTCTCAGTGTGTTCAGAGGAGTAAATAAAGAGAAAAGGTATGAGAAATGTGATAAATGCCTTCAAATGCCCAGGAGCTATCAAATAGAAAATAGATTGGCATGTTTCTGAATGACCCCGTTGGGCATGACTAGGACGAATGAATGAAAATCAGATTTTGCCCAATATGAGGAAAATTGAGGTAGTGAGTTCCCAGTCATTGGAGCTATTCAAGTCTAGTCTGAATAGCCCCGTGGCAGGAATATTATAGAGCAGATTCAAGTATGGGTTAAGGGGAAAGGAGATGAATGTAAGGCTCCTCCCAACTCAGAGATTCTTACCCCACTGTCATCAGAACAGTAAGTCAGAGTAGGAAAACGCTTGTGTTGGTGTTCTTGGGATGAGGTAATGGTAAAAGCAGTTGACCTTATCCTTACATTTTTATAGGTCTTTCCACATATTTTGGCTCTTATACTACTTAGTGGCCCAGTTCCAGAATAGGCAACTCTAGACAGAGTACAAAATGTCACTTCTGATTTCTGAGGAAAAGTATTTTTTTTTTAATTCAAATCTGTTGGTTCTTTGAGATAATTTAGAATTCCAAGGACCTGGATGAGGCCAATGATCCCCCGACCATGAGCTGGAAGATCCAAGTTCCTCATTGTGAGAGAGGATATGATAAATACTTATTTTACCTCCAGGCTATATCATAAGGATCAAATGAGATAACACCTGAAAGAACTTTATAAACTGTACTTTGTTATACAAATGAGAGGGGACCACCTCATAACAAGTAGAGGAAAACAGGAGTCGGGAGTAGGACCCTACCATATGATTTCTGTGAACCTCAGTTTTTTTAATGTATAAAATGGGGAAAACTTTTCATGGTACTTAGTTATTTTGGCTTTTGATTCAATTAGATGTGGTACGATTGTTTGTCGTTTTTTTCAGGAAGACTAGAAATATGTCACTCCTTTTGTTCTCTCTCTTCAAGCACTGTAGTGGAAATTGGATCTGGAGCTGTTTACTATCAGTTCCTGGCAGGGCCACCAGGTTTGATCTGGTGTTACCTCCTGTCTGGGGAGTGTGGCATTCTCTGTTCCCTTCTCAACTTGGCTCAGTTCTGAGTGTCCCTGTTGTCAAATTGCTATAGGGTCCGGTTGATGGACAGACTGACCAATGAATCCATTATGTTGGTGGTGGAGCTGGTAAGAGCTGCACCAGAGCAACTGCTGGCACTGACCCCACTCCACCGGGCAGCCCTGGCAGAGAAGGCGCTACAAAACTTGGTAAGAGTCCACCCTACCAGATTCAGAGCTGATGTCTAAGCAATTCTTACCCCTCACACAATGTTTTCTGTCTTCTAGGTCCAACTCATAGATATTATGCCAAGTAGGCTCCCATCTACAAGGCCCTAGCCCTTAGATTCACCTCTTGATCACTTGCTTCATGTTTCTTGTTCACATCCCTTGGAGTCCAAGAAATGCCTTGGCTTCCTCCCCCAGTTTTTCTGCCTACTCCTATCTGGGCTCATTGTTTAAGAAAGTGAACAATGGCAGTGAACATTATAGGGTCTTGAGTTGGGAGTTGAAGGGAGGGAAGGTCAAAGGTCTTACTTGGTGTCTTGATGAAAGAGTCTGGTCCTCTGAGTCAGAGGTGCATTGTCCCAAGGCCTGATGCCCCTCTCCAGGTTCCACAGGAGACAACAGTCTCAAGGGAAGTGCTGGAGATATTGGGCCCCTTGGTTGGATTCCTGGGGATAGAGAGCACACGACGGATCCCCCTACCCATCCTGCTGGCTCACCTCAGTCAGCTGCAGGGCTTCTGCCTAGGAGAGCCATTTGCCACAGAGCTTGGATGGCTGCTGTTGCAAGAGCCTGTTCTTGGGTACGGATCTTTCAGAACTTCAGCTTTTAACTCATCTTACACCCAACCTCTCAACCACCATTATCAGTGGCAGTGAGGTCCTTTGGAGGCCTGAGTTCCCAATCCTAGCATGTCCTTTTTCCCCTTTCCTTTTCTTTACAGTATCCTCAGCATCCCAGCCCCTGATCTTCTTTCTGTCCTCCAGGAAACCAGAGTTGTGGAGTCAGGATGAAATAGAACAAGCTGGACGCCTAGTGTTCACTCTGTCTACTGAGGCTATTTCCTTGATCCCCAGGGTGAGGTGAAGGAACAAGGGAGGGAGTGGGAACAGAGAGGGACTGGTGAGCTGATTCTAGGGAGCAAAGATCAAGGAGGTTGAGGGCAAAGGATGTGAAGCCTGAATCTGGGGGAGGCTGCTAAAAAGAGGCAGGACTTTGGAATTAGAGCTGCAACAGCTGGCCCTGACCTTCCCAGGTCTCCCCACCCACCTTCTACCTTTTCACACAGGAGGCCTTGGGCCCAGAGACTTTGGAGCGCGTCCTAGAAAAGCAACAGAGTTGGGAACAGAGCAGAGCTGGGCAGCTGTGTGAAGGACCACGACTCGCTTCCAAGAAAACAGCTCTGGTAGCTGGGGTCGTGCAGCCTGCTGAGGACTATCTTCCAGGTGAGACTACCCGAACCCTCATACCTCTAGCAGGGCGAAAATGAAAAAGTATCCAACAATGGAGCCAGAAGTTAGGGCTCTAGGCAATCTGTGCCCTTTGAGCAGATTTGTGCACCTTCCTCTCTCTGGACGTGCACTTCCTAATCTATAAAGTTCAGAGGTTAAAAGGATGATCTTCAAAGTCTCTTCTGGTTCTAGGACTCTGAAGCTCTGGGAATTTATAACCCATTACATTTTTAGCTCAGTATCCCCTTTTCCTGCTCTCTTATCCCTGTTAACAGCTGACTCAGCTCTAAGCTTGGCTAATGGGGAGCTCTCCACTGGCCAGATGCTTAGGATGTAGGAAGGAGACACTGTGGGGCTAGGCACTTGGGTTCTAATCTAGATCTGCCATTAAATCCCTGGGCAGCTTCTCAATCTTCCATCTATACAGTGTGGAGCTTGTCCTCTCCAGTCACTTGTTCTAATACCCTTTAAGTCCTGTAAATCTCTCACTGTAGTAATCCCTTGACCCATACTGCCTGCATTGGCCTGTCCTCCAAAGGTTGGAGGGGTCATTCCATCTGTCAATATCTCCCTAGGCATACTTTGATTCTACACTGACTCCAACCCTGTCTTCCCCCTTCAGAACCTGTGCCAAATTGTGCAGATGTACGAGGGACGTTCCCAGCAGCCTGGTCTGCAACCCAGATCGCAGAGATGGAGCTCTCAGACTTTGAGGACTGCCTGGCATTATTTGCAGGAGACCCAGGACTTGGGCCTGAGGAACTACGGGCAGCGATGGACAAGGCAAAACAGGTTAGGAATGGGAGGCCAGTTGGGATTGGAGGTGGAAAAAACATGAGGAAGCTGGTTGGGTGTGGTGTGAGACACAAGTGAATGTATAGCTGGGTGAGAGGTGGGGGAAATAGGAGATAAAAGAATTAGAGGATTTGATACATATATACAATGGAATACTCATCTATTGAAAAAAGAATGAAATCTTGCTATTTGCAACAATAAGGATGGACCTAGAGAGTATTATGCTAAGTGAAATAAGTCAGACAAAGACAAATACCATATGGACTAGAGTCTGCTATTTTTTCTTACTGAGACTCCAGAATCTTTCGATAACACCTTAGTCAGAGGAACCTTAATCTAATCCTCTCATTTTACAGTTGAGGAAATTAAGACCCAGAGATGGCATGTGATTTGCTTAGAGTCACACAGCTAAGGTCAAAGACAAGACTAAGACCCATCATTCTTACTCCTAGTCCAGTGCTTTTTCCACTCACATTATTCCTCTTTTTCTCCTAGCTGTGGGGTCCCCCCCGGGGATTCCGTCCTGAGCAGATTATGCAGCTGGGTCGGCTCTTAATAGGTCTAGGAGAGCGGGAACTCCAGGAGCTGATCCTGGTAGACTGGGGAGTGCTGAGCACCCTGGGGCAGATAGATGGCTGGAGCACCACCCAGGTAACACCTTCCCTCCTCCCTACCGCCTTCCAAACATCCATTGCACAGATCCAGGCCTCTAGGTTATCTGAAGTCCAAGGAATTTTTTCCTGTGACTTTGTCTGGCCATTCTTTGTGTCTTAATACCCCATACTAGTGGCCTTAGGAACTCTAATTTACTCACTTTAAGGCTCTAGAGACATAATACTCTCTCCTGCCTCTTTTCCCTGAGGCCTCCTCTTTTTCTGTCCTTTTCTTTTTAGGATTCTCAACCTTCCCCGTGGCTATTGGATCTTCAGGTCTCAATAATAAATGACTAATCCAGTAGCACTTGTTCCTAATCCAGTAGGATTTGTTCCTTTCCTAATCACTTTCCCATCCATTAATTCCCAATGAGTTCTCTTCTTGTCCTGTGCCCTCCGCCCTCCCCCAGCTCCGGGCTGTGGTCTCCAGCTTCCTGCGGCAGAGCGGCCGGCACATGAGCCACCTGGACTTCCTTCACCTGACCGCCCTGGGCTACACACTCTGTGGACTGCGGCCTGAGGAGCTGCAACATATCAGCAGCTGGGAGTTTAGGTCCCATGTGGAGGGGGTTGTGGGTGGCAGTACTGAGGCAAAGGTGGGCTCACTGGGGAGGGAAGGATCATGAAGAAGTGGTCCCATGGAGGAAGGGGCCTCACCTGAAGCCATCTCTAGCCCCATCTCGTGACCATGGCCCCGATCACCATGGCTGAATCCTTCTCCCTTCCTTCTCACACTTGCACAGCCAAGCAGCTCTCTTCCTGGGCAAAATGCATCTCCAGTGCTCTGAGGAACAACTGGAGGTTCTGGCTAAACTCCTTGTACTACCCGGTGGTTTTGGCCCAGTCAGTAACTGGGGGCCTGAGATCTTCACTGAAATTGGTACAATAGCAGGTAGGGAGGCTGGGCCACTGCTGGTGCTAGTTGTCAGGTGTTATTTTTCCATACCATGGGTGGACTGGGTGGAAGACTGCTCTGGGATTCTCCGAGGGGGAGCCTGGGAGGGCATTTAGGTAAGAGGTTAAAGATGTGTTGAGGAAGATTTATGGTAGGGTACTTGGGGAATGGTCGGAGAAGGCGTATAG